>CM032229.1:75995000-78792500 GCA_019009955.1 Riptortus pedestris
AAAACAATATTTTCCTAAGCAAGTTGTAGGTACTGTGAGAAATTTTTACTCCAAGCCTAATTTTCTCGGAAGGTTTTTTTTTCCTTTAGAGCTAGCAGACACAAGAAGCTTGAAGCAATAATTATTACTGGATAATTAGTGAGTTTTATGACATATTAAGCAAAATCAATACATCAACCGCTGTATTGATCACTTCATAATTAGGTTTTCTAATTTGAACTCTCTTCCAAACATAATAGTTAGTCTCTCTGTACATATTTTGGACAAACTCAATATATATTTCGGACAAACCTTAGCTAATTAAAAAATATATCATTTTTTTAATGTTTATGTTCAGTGTTAATTATTGGAAATCAAATAAAGAAAATCAACCAAATAGCTCACGGAAAAGACAAGAAAATTTTAAGCAAGAAGTTTGGAAATGTAGGTTACCCTAATTAATGTGAGAAAGTCCATTCGGTTAAAAGGTTTTTCTTCTCCACCCCCGTTCTCTGATTTCACCTTCATTAATCTATTTCTTCTAACAGTATATTTTTAATTATTTTGTTTCTTCTCTATATCAAGTTTACTGCGAGATCCTAAAATGAATAATTGATAAAATGAGTAAAACATAAAATGAATAATTGATTTTCTAAATCTCATCTTGAGCTTGAGATTTTTATAAAGGAGGCAAATGGGAAGAAGAAAAATAGAAATAAGAAAATAAAATAGGAATGTGATAACAGTGTTGTTAAGTATCGCAATACTTTTTCTAAAACGTATATACTAATAAATATGGATGAATAAAGAATTTCATATGTTTTAAATATTTATATTTAAAAAAAATATTTTGCATTTATTACAAATATCTAAAAAGAACTTTTAGATTGAAATTTGTCTCTTTTTTACCACGTGTTAATAAATTAAAAAACAGAATTTACCTAACCAACCCATTGTGAATCTAGAACTACAGATGATGACAAAAATTTAAAATAAAGCAGCATGGGTATAGGAATATTTTTTTCTGAACTTGCTACCATCCATCTCCAGCATCAGAAAAATAATGAATCGTTCTTCTTTCATCCTTCGCTGCTGAGTACGATCAACACTTCGTCATGCCAAATCGTATGTTGAACTGTTTCAGGATTTCAGGTCTTCTATTTTATTTTTCTGAAGAATGAAATAATTATCAGTCCTATGTTACAGAGTTCCTTGTAGTTTGGGGTGTGAAATTACTGAATTAATATATGGATAGGTCATCAGTACCGTAATTGATAAAGAATGGACAGTATACGAAATCATTCCAAAATATTTGAAGGACCCCATAATAAGTTAGTAATTAATGTTTGTGAAATATTTAAATATGAATTCATCTACTTTTATTGAGTCTCAATAATTATAGGTAAGCATTATAGGAATATTGAGAAGCCGCTATTGTTTATAAGAGATCTGGATAAATCCCCTGATAAGAGAGGGAAGGGTGTTGCTAACGAGACTATGGTAATGTTCCACACAATTTTATCAAAATATAATCCGACTTAAATACATACTCTCACACTTTTTTTTCCGTTTAAATTCATGATTCAACAGGCAGGGAATAAATCTATTTTATGATATGATATAAAATCTAAACGAATAACCTCCCCCCCACGAAGAGCTAATATCTTTTATCAGTAATGACTGCTTGTCTATGCTAACAAGCTTACTATTAATAATGAATACGAACAACAGTCGATGATTTCAAATTAAAATATTTCACAAACATTTAGTGCTTCATCCCCCCTTCCATCTGAAATTAGTATATAATGAACGTCCTTTCTCTTTGGAAAGACGTATAGGAGCTGAGAAAAAAAAAACATGGGCCAAGTGTTGAAGCCAACCTGAATTTAGTTATACGGGGTTCTCCTTTTATGAATTCTGATGGTTATTGAATTTTGGCACTCAAAATCCAGGTAATTCATACTTTTATACAAATCAGTTCTGGAGGAGTTCGCAGGTTTAATTACAATAGGAATAGATTATTCAGCATTTAGTTAAATGAAAGTGATAGGAAGATTAAAATATATATCTTACAAAAATAAAAAAATCCATCAAGCAGGAGCTGCCTAAACTAAGCAGATGTCCCACGTGCGAGTGTGACACTTTACTAATCTCGTCTCACAATATGTTTTATATTTCTAAATTCTTAATTGATGACGTCATCAACACATAACGTATTTCCATGCATCTCAGAAAATAGAAGTTTAATGAAAACCATATTTGGTATTTAATCTTAGACTAAAGTGAGACGAGATAATAATCTATAATATGACAAGAGTAGGAGTGGGGGTTTACTGAAGGCTGAAAACTAGAAAATGGAAATATCACTGTTAGTAATCAAGATAATGAAAACAAACAAAAGCATATATAGACATTCATAGAAAATGTAATTTGCAATGAGATTGCTACAATTCTTTTTATCGATCAGACGTATAATAACAGAGAAATTTAGAATTTTCGATATTCTAAACTTTTTCTTTTCGCCATTCACGAATTTCATCTTTCTTTTCATCTTCGTTTACAGACAAATATCTTTATACATCATTTTCATCATCTCCTGGGTAGGATCGATGGGTATTTGAGAAAATTTTCGAAAATCGTGTCATGAGTCCAATCTCAATAACTGATTTCCCTTAATGGGGAATCTGCTAAAATACGATTGGAGAAAAGCACAATTATAAATACACCTGTGGGGACAGAAGAACACTAAATCTACACAGCCTGAATTCGATTACATACTAACTATTTCATAATATTAATAGATCTCGGGGGAACTGGGCATAAGTTCGGCGAAGCTGAAGTAATTCATATAATGGTTGATAATTAAACGAATGCCCAAACTCATCAGTACGGCGACGCGAAGAATAATGAGAAGCTATAAAATACTTCACAGCACTTCAGTATAGTGTAAGCCGAACTCTTCCATTAAGCTAATCCATTATTTCTATAACGCTTTGGCTAAAATGAGTTTCCTTAAAAGCATCTGTCTAAAGCTGTAGCGGTAAGACAAACAGGTAGAAAGAGTGAACAGACAAGCTAAATATTTCATTTATTCCGGGGAAAGTTGTGGGTAAGGTTGAAAAGTGAGCCTGGTGCAAGACATTTTGGCTGAATTATGAAGGATTGAGGGGGAAAGTGGAGAATGATGATTCAGTATGGCAAGCACCCCCCCCCATTACCTTGCAGCGACTCAACAATGACCGTAGGAATTAATTAAACGAAGCAGTTAGATACAATGATTGGGAAAGTAGCAATAGCGCTTTACATATTTAGAATAAAGACTAGTTGAGTTCATTTATATGTATTCATATTATCTTCCATCATAGGCCACAGGTTGTTAAGCTAAGAAAAATAAAGTGCATTAAAATATACTAATACAGTGATATTAGTAGTAAAATACTGATATATTTCCTTAAAGAGCTGGATTGTTGTTGATATAGATATATTATCTGAACAAAAAGAAGTCATAATTTACAGTAGTAAAAAAGTGATGCTCTGAAAATATGGGATTTCTGTTTATTCTCTTACGACTCACCAGATTATAGATAAATGATGATACATATTAATTTAGTCTCATAAAGTGGGCATAGTTTTAGAAGCTGCCTGGCATATGCACATCACATGTATAGTAAAAGCAGTTTTCTCTCAATATATTGATTGAAGAACAAGGTTTACAACGCTTTTTAGTTATATTATAGCAAACAATCATTAAAATGGAAAAGAAAAACATAATAATAATAAAGTCCGAAAATATCATTATCCTTCCATAATTATAATATTGTTGCCCATTTCTAATCTCGGTTATTAGTTCGCATCATAAATGCAGCAACATCTATCATCATTGTCACTATATTTTTAAGTTTTTTGGGTTTGTACATTAAGTTAATTTACAATCAACAACTCAGCAGTGCATCATATACATTGCCTTTTTAATGTCCATGAATAACTTTGTATTTAACTTTCTACATGCTGAGTTTCCTGTTATAAAAATGCTTTATCTAAGCCGAAGAAAGAATGAAAAGGGGGTATTGCACCATAAAACGTTTATTAGGACAGTCGCCTTTCTTCTCCTTAACGAGTCATTATCACTTCTACAAACACAGGCGACATATTACAGAAAAATATTAAATTAAATAATTTCGCGAAATAATAGCTACCATATTACAATGGTCAAAATCGTGGACATCATTGTTGCTAATTAAACTGAAATTATTTTTTTACTTAGTAAACGGGTTTCTGTCGTTGGTCTCCTATTTTCCAGGACTCATAATATCTCATTAAGGATAAGAGAGTCGAGTTTCCATATAAATATTTTAAATTTGAGCCATGTTGGTCCTTCAGATATCCTCTAAATGGAAGAGCCTGCATTTTATATGTCAAGAGAAAACTGGAATGCTCTGAAGTAATGACTGCATGTTGATCTGAAGTTGAAAAATTGACATTGTGGGTTAGAATCTCATATGCAGATGGAATTTATATTATGAGGAACAACGCAAAATATGCATAGTCCAACTAGGCGAGATTAGTCCTGAGTAGAGATGAAATAACGAAGGAATACTTCAAAGAATCTTGCCCGCAACCCCTCATGTAATATAAGAAGATTGTTGTTGTTCGAATTATGAGTTCACGTTTGGACCCATATTGAGGAAGAAGGAAGTACGATGAATAAAATGGAACCGTAATTGTGTACTTTACGTCCTCAAAGAAAATATCTAATAGCAAGGCAACTACTTTATCATACTTGTGAGCTAGTTGAAGCAGAAGATTATTTTTTCTCAAAGAGCGACGTTGAGTAGAGGCGCAGAGAGGAAAGACCCTTTCAGCATACGTTGATCAGTGGAGAGGAAAACCTTTTTGCCCTGGGAGAATATCAATGGGAGAATAAATAGCCAGCCATTATATAGACATGTTTCCTCAATCAGCTTCACAAAACCTATCAATAAACCGAAAATTCCTTCCTTTGATGATGCCAGCCTAACAACATATACACGTTCTGAATATGAACATTAACACCTATTTAATAGAATATATAAATTATCAAAATATTATTTTAAACCTTGCATTGCATGGAATAATCGATGATCTTTTAATGAAAATTAAAAGGCATTTGGGTTCCAATGTGGAGGAGCCACGTAGGGCTGATAATTAAATGTATGAGACAAATTATTTAAAATGTGTGGTCGTCCTCATGACGCGATTTTGAAAAATTTCCTCAAACGTCCATCGATCCTACCCAGGAGATGACGAGATCCGTTCAAATCTCTCTCTCTCTCTCTCTCTCTCTCTCTCTCTCTACATATATATTGTAAAAATAAAGATCAAGTTCGTTAATGATTGAAATCCGAAGTAAGGGGGGAGGGGTTTAGAGGGGGAATTTCGAAAATGTCTTAATATCTCTGTTATTATGCGCCGAATCGAAAAATTGTATAAAACCAATTATATTGAAAATGTAATGTTCTATAAATGTTTTTATGTTCTTGTTTTCAATATCTTATTATTAATCGAGATATTTGAAGTTTTTAGTCTTCGGCCTTAAGTAAACCCACACTCCTACTCATGTCATATAAACAATAAGCTATTATATTATGAAGCACATTATTTGAAGTCTAAATGCCAAATATTTTTCTCATTGAACCTTTACGTTTCGAAGTAAATGCAATACGTGACGCACGAGGGAAATCTGCTTAGTTAACTCAGGCCCTGCATGACGGGTATTTTAGATTGGTATGGTTAAAAATAAGGTGCCCTAGGTTTTAAATCTTAATTACAGAGCTATCTTTCAAAGGCCAAGCGGTGGGCTGTTAAAATAATAATAGAACTGTAGTCAATAATTTTTATAACAATAACATCAGACATAACAATTTTACAAACTGTTGTAAAGACTTACCGTTGGAAACCGTAGTCACTAGATGATGTTCGAATACTCAAGAGATTGTACTCAAAAGAGTACAGCTTTTGTGTGCTACGAGATTGTGCTCTCATCGAAAGCCAGCTGTACTCGATCATCAGCCAGTGATGACGGTCTCTACCGAAATGTATGAGAAAAAACCATGTATGCCTGCGGTACTAACTCTTCATTGAATAATTTAATAATTCCATTAGCCATGGCAAGTTTTAAAACTCATATCAATATAATCTCATATAATTTAAAACCTACATGATGAATGCCCGCGCCCTATTTCCCCCAAAATAATGTCTATTATACATAGCTCTAAAAAAAACAATATAATAAATATCCCTATGAATAAATCAACTATTATTGGGAGTATTTTAAAGCAGCCACCTCTATAAATTGGCTATGTGAACTCCCTGCCATTGAGTGGCCTGGCTCTTAATGCCCGCTAATCTCCAGCTAAACGGACTCTGTGCAGAACCAGGAACATAGGATTTACACTAAACGTACTCTGAGACACTAGGGCATTTAAATTTATTTATATGCGCCCAATTGCATTCATCCTCTTCCCATTAATTACTTTAAAAAAAAAATGAAAAATCAAAGAAGGCTTGATCGTGATTTTCCCAGTATGAAACTTTTATCCAGCACACTAACCCCTTTTGCAGACAAAGGATGAATGCAGGAATGCTGATTGAGTATGAAGGCTCGTATGATGTATTATCTATGAGGCTTTCTACAACTTCCCTCTCCAAACCAAACTTCTGTAATTTAAGAAAGTAAAGATAACCTGTTGAATGTATATATGAAGTAAACAACATACCTTGAAGCAGACAAATAGAGAAAAGGGAAGGGTACACATGACGAGCACCCACGACAGACCAGTGAGGATGGTCCCGCATATTCCAGAGTCTCCTGGGTCTGCGTCTTCCGCTGAAATTAATAATATTTTACAAATTAAAAATTAGCTTTAAATTGAAACCAATAATAGAATGCTTATGTAAACAATTTTATATTGCATACAAAAATTATTAAAAAACGACAAGCCTACCTGTACTCATTGCAACACTGGACTAACTGTAAAACACCCACTAACAGAATGCAGATTACGAACTTACTACGAACATTCCACATGACTTGAAAGAACTACTGACTAAGGGTTACCCTCAAGTCGCCATTATTCTGACTACTTTGTGTTCCGTTTAGAGTATTGTTGTTCATATTGTTTTGTGTTCAATTTTTTTATTTATTTTTTATTTTCCCCATTTTTAAGAAGAGCCAAGGCGCCGCAGTTGCAGAGCTCTATTGTTTTAATAAATAAATAACATTGCATTTAAAAGACCTATCATAGATTATTCTTAAGGACGTATAAGCACCAGTGTATATTTATAAAACTGAATGACTATATTACCTGTGAGAAACCCAAAGAAGCCAAGACATTGTACTGCAGCTGTAAGCATTAGCTAATATTTGTTAGAAGTAAAGATGAAATACAACCTCAATATCATGTAACAAATAGATTGTAATTTTCTGTATAAAACAGTATAAAATATTTTTTATTGAGAGAAAAATGTCTGCCATGAGACATAGAAATGTTTATTAGTGTTCAGACTCCACAATTCATCATATTCGAATTCATTTAAATTTAGTTGTATCAATGTGTGTTAATTAAAAAGTCCTGAACTAATATAGTGCACTTCCTTTTCTCTTCATTAAATTTTAATTGTATATTCCAATAAATTAGGCCACATTTCAGAATTCAATTACACTTCTGAAGATAGAGTATACATTTAAACGTTGTACGTTAAATTTTATAATTTCAAAAACTTTTAAAATAATTACAGTCTAAATTAAATAAATAATAAACATCAGTTCTCTTTCACATCAACCCCCTTTCAATGGAATATTATTGATTATGCTTTTAACATTTCATGTACAAGTTTTGTGAAAGCTACGTCGTTTACAAATCCAGTCAACAAATCAGTCCCTATGTTATGTATGCTACCTGTTTGGTAATCCGGGGTCACTAATTTAACTAAATTAAACATGGCTGATATCAACAGTGCCACTTCTCTGGGCACATTGATAGGATTTAGGGAAGGATTATTAGATCCTTCAAATTTATGTATTCAGAGAATACCTTCCTCCGGGAACAGCGTTCGGATTAAACTCCTCTTTTTTTCGCCCAGAGTTCGAGTTAGGATTAATCATTTTATCCTCAACTTAGTTTCCTTGAATTATTTGATTAATTTACTTTCTATTCAATTTCTATTACAGATCTGGTCAGGATATTTCATCTAAAGACTGCTATTATCAGAACCTTTATGAAATTGGACATATAACCCTCACTCTCTCTCTGTCTGTCTCTCTCTCTCTCTCTCTCTCTCTCTCTCTCTCTCTCTCTCTCTCTCTCTCTCTCTCTCTCTCTCTCTCTCTCTCTCTCTCTCTCTCTCTCTCTCTCTCTCTCTCTCTCCCCTCTCTCCCTCCCTCCCTCCCTCCTCCCATTACCATCTGAAATACAGATTATTAACGCAATCTAATTGTGATTAAGTGAAGAACAAGCAACCTGGATGAAAGTAGGGAGTGAAATGAAAGGACCGGAAGAAGGAAAAGGAAGCGCAACTTCTGAAGGAATGAGGCCTCTTTAACTTGATCAAAACGGAACTAATTAAAGAATAATTTGGGCTAATACTTTGTAGGCATCGTCATAATTGTAATAAATGATTACGGTATATTACTCCGCTGTGTACAACCTACATTATCTTTGACTTAAACTTGGGTTTAGCTTTACAAAACCACTTTTTCTCTAGTATTGAATAGCATAATGTTTCATTTGTTTCGGGGTCTTCCCATAGTAATGAATGTGTACCCTCCATAGTTTCTATACAAAAAATGAAAAAAGAAAACCTTGAAAGAACGTGCATTCTTTGTAATATACAATAAATTTCTTAAATTTAAAATTTATTATCTTTTATTAAATAATTGATTAAACAAATATAAATAAATATTGCCCACAAAACATCATAAACAATCAAAACTTTATAACAAAAATCAATAGTCAATAACTGAAACAGAACGATAGGAAATAAAAATGAATAGAAAGTAAATTGAAAAATAAAAATTAAGTTATCAGCGCTTTTATACTTTTATTAAAATTAACTAAAGCATTTTCCATTACACACCACACAAAGATGTCTTAGTCTGGTAGATTTATAAACAAACTACATACATAACTTACCATATACTTGTATACTTAATTATAACCAATGTTCTTCTACTAATGGACTATCCTTAAGAAAGAAATCAACAGTTATGTACAAAAAATAAAAATAAAACTTGCACCTTAAAAATTAAGTAGCACCGTTTATTTCTAAAAAGAATTTTGAATAAGTAGTCAAAATTATGGTTGCAAACAGTGTTATGGTATAACTTGGATTTCTGTTCGTTTTATATTTGTTTTATAAATTCTAAGAATAAAAGCACATGTTAAGTTTTCTTATGATGCTATTAGAGCACGACGGTAAGATGGAATATTTAATAGAAAGTGATATAAAATTTATATTTATTATATTTACATTTAATGTTCTGTAATGTACAAATACTGTCTGTTTTCATTCTTGTGATAAATGTTATGACTCAGTTTGGTTTATTATATATTTACTGTTCTGATTTGAACAATAAATCTTATAAATATAAAAGAGCGTGACAATGATAACACAGCTGAGCTTCTAGATGAAATTCAACCATCGATTTATACTTTGAGCAGCAGTTAAACGTTTCCATCTTTACCAGATCTCTATTGCAAAGACTCTCTTTGAGCTTATACAGAATATGATTGATTTAAATTATACTAGCAGTGTTAGGATTTTATGATAGTCTCCCCAATATTCTTAGTAGGCCGCGTGGCTGTTAAATCCAATTACATTTGACTCTTATTGCATATTTATGAGGCGTATTAGTGTGTTGAAATGGCCACAGCAGTTTTCCTCTTGTATGATTTCGAACGGACCTCATTTTCGTTATCTTCAAGGTAGGATCGATGGATATTTGAGAAAATCTTCGAAAATTGCTTCAAGAGTACAACCTTAATAGCTATTAAGCTCAGCTGATTGCCCCTAAGTGAGGTACGTTAATAAATCAAATCCTCCGTTCTTAAAAACCAAAGGAAACTTCAAATTTTCAAATGAAATTTTGGTGAAAAGGATGAATATTGTAGGATCTATATCAACTTCAATACTGCAACAAGCTGAGGCTCTTGTTGAACATTGTGCTTTCAACTGGCAAGAGTTCTGAAAGAATGAAAGAATCTAGAATCTCCTGACGCCCACGAAGAACATTCAGCTTTCAACTGGCAAGAGTTGTTTGAGAATGATGGAATCTAGAGTCTCATGACGCACATGCAGAACATTCAGTTTTCCCATCGATGAATGCGCCTTAGCTACATGATCATTTTTCTTATGACGAACTATTCTTTTAGCAGTTAACCAGTAATGTTTTTTAAAGTATCTATGAAATGATTTACAGGTTTTTATGGAGTATTTTGTCCGTCGAAGCGCCTCATTCTTTGCTGTCCCAGTTCCTCCAAGGCCCACGTCTTTGATCATCTTATTATATCATCTTCCACAGACAGCTGCTCGAAGTTGTTGTTAGAATAGATTGTGTAATTGGGAATTGATACCGAGGTTCTCTCCGCAACTGATTTCTTACGATGGATTCTTCCTGAAGTATAGTCGCAGTCAAATGAAAACATATTATAGTTTTACTTTTTTCACTGTTCACAATAATTTGCATTTTTTTTTTCAATCAACCTGGAAAGTATAGTCAGTGCCAGATAGCTTCGTATTTTAGAATGCGGAGAGTAGAGTATACCGCCCAACAAAATGCGGTCTACCTGCCTGAATATCTGGAATGACATGCCTCTACTTTAAGAAGGCACAATCCTCCTTGACGTAACGTATTTCATCTTACGCATTTTTCCGCTACACCTGACCAAAGAAGAAAAATCATGCGGAGAGGAAAGGCATGCATGAAGAATACTGAACTAAAGAAAAACTAGCAACTATGCAAAATAAAAATCAGCACATGATGCACACAGGCATATACACGGGATATGCATACATGAACATACCCGGGCTGTAGTTTAGGATAGGATAAGGATTTATGTGTGAGGATTGCCTTTTTCTATAATTTATTTAGGTTCGTTTTAAGGCTGTTTTACAAAATCGTAAGATTTCTGCGTTTCATAAAATGTTTCAAATAATCCATTTTACTGCTTCAGCCTTTAATAACTTTCGCTCATATTCTTATATTGGCTCATATTATTTTTGATGTCTCCTTTACAAAGGCATTTAACTATAGTAAAAATAAAGAAAGAAAGTTATATGCTGTCTGTCATCAATGTGTCTTTCCATTACATGAGAAATCAATTTAGTTTACGCAGCCCCTGCGAGATTAACATTTTATACTCCGGTTTAATCCTTATTTTAAATCTCATTAAGAGTTTTAATAGAATATTAAAAGAGCAAGCATCGTGTTGTGAATAAAGTTAGATGGAAGATTTGATTTTTATTCATATTTATCATTCCTGTCTGGAATAGAGTGCCTGCTCTGAATTGTAAGCCATATGTAGGAATACCCTGAGGAGAGGGAGACTCAATCCAATAGTTGAAACGTGAAGCTGAATGACAGTGGCTTCATGAAAAGCTTTCTTTGTTGGACACTAGCCTCCGTTCGTAGATTTACATTTCTTTGCCGCCCGGCAAGGACTACTTCCACTTCAATAACGGCGTGAACGCCTCCCAAAGAAAAGGCCCAAGAAATAAATTCCAAGGTATTTCCTTCCTTTTTTAAGTTATTTGGTTCAAACAATTCATAAATGTCTTGAAAACTACTGTCAATTTACTTGTTGGGTGTCAAATCGGGAGTGGAAACTGTCTTTCCAAGTTAAGAAATTCTGGCAAGTCTTTTAGATGATAAAATCGCTTTACTTGTCTTTCGCAAGGCACATACATTTCTTTCTTGATTGTTAGAATTCTACATGCCTTGAAACGCAATTCGTCTAAATAAAACGAAATTAGTAAAAAAATCCCATAATTCTATTATTAAAGAATGAATAAACCACAATAAAATTAATATATACTGGTATACCGTATATATTATGTCATTGAAATTTCAATTACTTCCACTTAATAATGCTTTTGTGGTCTCTCAATTATTAGATGTGGCAGAGGAATCAAGTATTAAATACAGTTTTTCTCCAAAGCAGAAGAAGGTAAACAAATATTGAAAATCTTCTTTTTGTAGTTCATTCTGTAGGCATTATTTTCTATCCCTTTTCCGACTCATGTCCCTAAGGCTAGCCTTCTCTCATGATAAATAAACATTTGACTGAATTTATTACGAAACTCGAAGCAAATGGTTCCTGTATAAAAAACGAAGTAGAAGTCTGTCACGCAGGGACTGTATGAACTAGCCGGTATCCCACTTGTAGGAACGACACACAGATAAACCATACCTCAAATGCACACAATTTCAAAATGAACATGGACAGGCAGGACATTATTTAACAGGATTTAAAATTCAAGGTAATGACAAAAGTACTTGCGCCACACAGAAAACACAAACTTTTTTAAAAATACTCTATGACTGTTCAACATATTATCAAAACAGATTAAATTTCATGATGAACATAATTTGAAAGGAGTTAATTGTCCAGGACCATCTCATATATTATTATATAAGAAGTATAATAAAGAACGAAGAAGAAAGAAGTTTATCGAAAGTATAGATATGGATGTAGCAAAAATACATTAAAATATAAAGTTGATTATGAGGAAAGAGAATTATAATTCAACATATTTTCCTTACATAAGCTTGCAAATTAATGAAAACCGTAACAATGGTTGAATTGAACTTAATTTAGTTTTTTAATTTTTTTTTAATTTCCATTTATTAATTTTATTTGTATTTATCTTGCTTATTTCATAATTTTATTTTAGTTCATTTTTTTAATTATTTCACTCTATTTTTATTTTATTTATTTTTATTACAATATATTTTATTATATAGTAATAAGCCATTAAATAGTATATATTGTAAAATTGTACTTAAACATAATCATAAGTGTAACGTGTCATGGGGCAATGGAACATGTACTCAAATAAATAACCGCATAGTTACTAAGAGGAGAAAAAAATAAATAAATAAACCTCCGTCAAATAAAAGTCAGAAATCTACGAATTTATCTACAGATTTATTTGTCGTGATATGGTATTGGTTATATTAAAATTTAGATAAAATTTGGTGATTTTGAAAGTCACGCACACACAGATACACACACACACACACACACACACACATATATATATATATATATATATATCCTCTGCAAAGGGGAAAGGAATGAAGAAAAATATTGCTGTGAGAATACAACTAAAACGAATTCAATAATTAGACACACACACACACACACACACACACACACACAATAAATCTTCGTAGAGAAATTTCACAAGAAGCGAGCAAGCAAGGAAACGGCCAAACGAGCTTTTGGCGGGAAAGTCATTCTCATCCGTTAGCCGTCGATTTAATAAAAATGCAAATATCTCAGTTAATATTCAAGATAGAGAATAAATGTATTTAATAATATTTATAGTAATTGTAATTTGCAATGAGATTGATTTTGTACAATTTTTCGATCCGACGTATAGTAACGGAGATATTTCGAATTTTCGAAAATCCTCCCCTCTAAACCCCTCCCCCTCCCACTGGTCTGAGTTCAGCAGTTAACGAACTTGATCTTTCTTTTTACATAAAACGACTAAATATCGAGTTTGGCAACGATCAAACAAAAATTGCGACCGCTAGAGCGGTAACAAACAAATATATATATATATATATATATATATATATATATATATATATATATATATATATTCGTCATCTACTAGGTGGGATCGATGGACATTTGAAGAAAAATGTCGAAAATTCCGTCATGAGTACAACCTCAATAGCTGATTTCCCTTAAGGGAAATCTGCTAAAAGCAAACATCTGAAAAATAAATGACCTAAGATGTTAAACATTAGAAAAGAATGAAAAAAAACAAGCCTTCAGCTGAGATTTCTCTGATGATTTGTTGTCACAAATTCACAAGAAATAGTTTTCTGCAAGAAACAGAGCAGCCTAAGCAAGTTATAAGAAATCCAGCTTCTGAGAGAGACCACTTTTGGATATTTGTTCTATTGAATCAGATGAATCCACACTTTCCCGTTGCTCCTAACCTAACCGATTCAAATACTTAAAGCTCAACCACTGACATTTTGCAACTCGAAACTAACTTATTTCTTCTCTACTTCCCTCTATTCTATCTTTCCCGCCACTTATTCTCGCTCACGGGAACAATTCTCTTTCCACCACTTTCGACTTACTCAAACTCACCTCTTCTCAGTTTTGCCCCAATGGGATGTAATCAATTTGAGACACAAAATAAAGTGATTTTTATGTCGTTTCTATTGAAATTAAAAATATTTTTCTCCTTTTCAAAGAGAACTTAGAACACTCAGCTAAAATTTTCCAAGTTGTTCCGATGACGTTTTTCAAAAATGGCTTGAAATACACATCGATTCCCACTTCCTCGATGATTAAAATGATGTCCAATTACACGTATGTATGTATATGTGCGGTCTTTAGACGCTGGAATAACTGCATTTTAGCAGATTTCCCTTATGGTACAACGTCATTACGCGATTCTCGAAAATTTTCCTCAAATATTCATCGATCCTACCAAGGAAAAAACGAAACTGAGGTCCATTCTAAACTACATACATGGAAATTGACCTGTTAACGCTCACGAGGTCGCAATTTTTGTTTGATCCTTACCAAACTCTATTTTTAAACGTTTTATGTAAAAGAAGAGATCAAGTTCGTTAGTGGCTAAAATCGGACCAGTGGAAAGGGAATTAAGGGGGAAACCGAAAAGTCTAAATATCTCCGTTACTATACGCCCAAACGAAAAATTGTATAGGACCAATCTTTTTCAAATGTAATTTCCTATATATGTTGTTATAAACATATTTTCTTTATCATGAATTATAACCAAGATATTTGGGTTTTCCGTTTTCAGCCTTCAGTTAACTCTCTCACCTACTTATGTCATTATATCACCACAAGCTATTATATCATGAACCAGTTTAATGGAAGCTTAATTACGAAGTGTTGTTTTCGATGTAATATTAATGTGTGAGGTACACGCAAGTGTATTGCGCGATGATGCTATCATTCAACATTTTTCGTTCTTAACTCGAAAAGGTTTAAGTGATCTTCACTAAACTTGATATTTCGTCATACCGTTCTGAAATAAAATTCACCGTCGTTTGCCTGAAATGGGACCAGGGGATTAGAGGAGGAATTCGAAAAATCATATCTCCGTTATTATGTGTCGTATTGAAAAATGTTACTGAACAAATCATGTATAGCTGTTCGATGTATGCTTTTGTATCATTAATATTAAGGGATCAGTATGCATGGAATAGCTGCATTTTTAGTTTGATCGTTATCAGCTCATAGGCATTTATACCTAAGATATGGGACTCTATCAACAACCTAAACAATTCAGTTTGGTTTGCTTCTTGGTTCCTCCAAGATAGGATCTGAATCACAGTAATTCCACAGCAAGGCCAGGGGTTTACCTCAACTCTTGCCTCACCAAGTGTACCATAAATCATAACTTGGGTACTCTGTTGGGCGCTCCATTCATTAGACAGGTACTAACCATTTATATCTACACTTTCTAATAGCACAGCTGATAAGAGCTTCACTACAGATCTCTATCGGACCAGCATCGCTTCTGATTATCCATCTAAGCTTCTTTTTCTTTTTAATAAATTCAATTATTCGCATTTGCTTTTCTGAAGAGACCCTTAAATTGCAGAGATTTTTTCTGGGCACAGAAAAAATAACTTTTATATTTCCTTCACCTCTAACGTTCTCTATAACCAATTCATCGAGTTAGTTAAGGGCTATAATTAAAAAACGTGTATTCCCCCAAATTTTACATTATACAGAGTGCCGAAATATGCTACAAAATCACCTTGTTGCTCAAGTTTTATCCTATACATTTGATTTAAAACACTTTAAATTTTTAAAAAAGTAGAGTCTCATGCCCACGATAAATAATAAAAATATATATCAAGAAAGTTTATTGTAATGCAGCATGTGGGAAATCTATATTGTTAACGCATAACCTGAGAAATAGTATTCTAATATTGTAATCTAATATTTACTCATATATTTTTTTAAAATTTGGAGGATTTACATACAGATTGTATATCCATACAAAATGGATGAAAGCCATATCATAAATTAAGGAAATAAATAAAACAAATTTCAGCTTTAGGCGTATAAGAAGTCCCAATATTCTAAAAAACATTGCTTCCCCTTAAGTTAAATAATCCATAACTAAAGTAAGAAAATGGTAAAAAATGAAATCGATTCTTTATATCTTTAATATACTTCATGAGACTAATAAAAAAATGTATACAATCTTATATTATGTCTGCGTATCTTATGACAGAGGAATGAGTATGTAAAAATATGTAAACTACGAATCATGGTACTTAAAAAAACGGGTTAATCAATATGTAAATTGTTAATCCTAATATGTAAATTCACAAAGAAGTGCTCTTATAGCCTCGGGGCTCAATCAAGAAATCAATCATGAATGAAATAGAGTAAAAAAAAGGAAAAACACTCTCCCCAGAAAAAAGATAATTCAATTAACGGATAAGGTTCCTTCAGTTTACCGGAAATTAATTTCGTAAGGAGTATAAAGTTTGCAGCTGACATTCGTGAATACTAATAAAATAGTTACTTGAAATTACACTATATTTTATTCACTAAAAGCGTCCTATTTCAAGGTTTATTTAAAACTAGCTACGAAATATAAAAAAAAATTATGTAGGATCCTAACGTTTAAGTATGAAGTTTTGCTTTTTGAGATTTATAGCAATTTTAAGGGTAAATATATTCTCCTCAATATAGCAATCGGGAATTCAATCCAAAAGGGAACATGGAAAAGTTCAGGATGAAAAAGGTATGCATTATTTAAATTAGAAAGTGACATAGCAGCATGTATTACACGTTTGGGATTTTAGCAGACTTCTCGAATGGGAAGTCAGCTATTGAGGTTGTACTCATAACACGATTTCCAAAACATTTCCTCATAAGTCCATTGATCCTAAGAGATGGCGAAAATAATCCTTTCAAGTTTATCTATATATATAAAATTGTAACCTCTATATATATATATATATATATATATATATATATATATATATATATGTGTGTGTGTGTGCGTGTGTATTTGTGAGTGTGTGTGTGTATGTGTGTTTGTTTATGTACTTGTCTTTTACCCCACTAGTGCTTGCAAATTTTGTTTGACCGCCAAACTCGATTTGTAAATGCTTTATAAATAAATAAAGCTGTAGTATTTGGTCGTCAGTAAACTCCCACTCCTACTCATGTCTCATAAGCAATAAGCTATCATATCATAAACCACTCAATTGAAGCTACCAATACTGTATTCACTAAACATCTACTGGCAGATATATGCTATTATTTTCAGCGTGACATTAGCATTTAAGATTTCTGCATACTTTTTATCTGATCATCACCACACTCGATATTAAACTGTTTTGTAGAAAACTATAGAGCATATTAGGTAATGTCTGAAATGGTCTAGGGGGAGAGAGGGGGGTTAGAGGGGGAATAATTAAAAACTCAAAAAATCTCGGTTTCTATGAGGCGGCTCGAAAAATTTAATATAATCATAGTTAGAATTTTAATTTCCTACAACTCTTGTATTATACATGCTTTCTTTGACTTAAATATTAACGGATTTATTTGTTTTATTTAGGTATGAGCTTTTTTAAACCCTTACTTACGTTGTTTAGTACTTCAGCAACTAAACAACTCAAGTCCACATCTTAATTTGTATGTTTTCCGTGAGTAAACCACCATTTCTACTGATCAAATTTTTACCTAGAAATAGAGACTTTATGGTGAGGATAAATCATTTCACTTCATACCAGATCGCAGGAAATCTGCTTAGTTAAAGCAGCCCTGCGTGGCGGAGGTTTCATATTAATAGATTATTTCTTTTATAGAAGAAAACGAGGACTTGCTATATACAGTTGATTAATCATTCTACATCATGACTGGACAAAGGATTTTATTCGATCTTGATATAGGTGGCGTCTGTTTCCTCAACCTTATCCTCATGTTAGAATCGAACTCCCGCATCAAATCTACCCAACACCATAATTACAGAGAGAAATTCCATTAACTAGACTTCTAAGGAATGAAAATTAAGCCAAACCATACAACGGGAAACAAATATTTACTTGTAAATGATTAATATTCTGCATTATACTAAAACGTATGGACCGTGCTCTCAGAATTATTAAAAATATTATAAAACCCTTATTTGAAAGTGTAGATAGGAGCACCTTAGTGGGTCCCTTGCGTAATCTCGAGGGTAGAAAGTTGTTGTCAAGTCTTGCTATAAATTAGAATAAAGGGCGAACTTCACTAGAAAAATGTTTGCCATAAATCTAAAAGAAAATACTGCCTCACTATTTTCTATACTATCATATTCAGCATCCTCTCCTCCTTCATAATAAAAATTTAACGCATATTATTTTTCTAAAAACAAGGAAGCCAAAATAATATTTTTGTCATGAATTCTTGTTTTTTTTGTTTTTTTTTTCAGATGAGATTTTCATTAAGATTAGAAAGAAAACACGAACTGAAACTTCTCGGTGAGTATATGTACTTAGAGTTCATAAAGTTAATAAAAAATCTTGCTTTTACTGAGCCAAAAGACAACATTTTTTTAATGGAATTTCTTTTTAGCTCCCCCGTGCCTTCAGTAAAATACCACTTTTAGACATTGTACTTCAACAATAAGCCAATATGCCTTGAAACATCATGACCAAAGGTTAAATGCCAAAAGTTCTTATCAACGATGTTTTTATTATATGAGATACATGAAAACCAGTTTTGTCATGCTGGTCATCAACTAAGATTTTACGTTCTTGCTTCGAAAACGTTTACTTGATCTATACTATACTATATATATATATATATATATATATATATATATATATATATATAAAAATTTAACCGTTTTATTGAACAGTAAAGATAAAGAAGTTAATGGCTTATACCCGACCCAGAATAGAGGGTTTAAATGTGGGAAGTCAAAAAATTAAAATATGTTCATTGTTATGAGCCAGATCAAAAAAACGTTCCAGATCCAATCTTGTTTAACTTTTGATGATCTACAATTCTTCGTCTATACACTTATATACTTTTCTCGCAACTCAATTATTACGCAAATTATTATATACTTCATTGTTTTCAGCCTCAAGTAAAGTTCTATCATTGACTAGAATATTATTGGAGTTTTTGTATTTTTTGGGTATCCGCATTCATATCAGATTTCTGCTAGGGAAATCAGCTATTGAGGTGATACTCATGTCTGTTAACGCTCTAGAGGTCGCAATTCTTGTTTAATAGTTACCAAACTCGATATTCAGTCGTTCCATTTAAAAAGGAAGATCAAGTTCGTTAATGGCTGAAATAATAAATATTAACTTATGCTATTTATACATACTATTTTATATAAGCTTGAACATATATTATTTTTTTATTTTAGTTGCATGGTTTTCTATGTGGTCATGTGTTATGTCACAAAGCACAGAAGATGGGGCGGTCGCCTCGAAAGTACTCTGCATTTAATAAAGAATCGTTTGGAGTGGAGGTGGTTGAACTTCTTTTCCTTCCGTTGAAGCCATTTGTATTTTTTAGGTGTCCGCATTTTTTGAATCATCACTTCTGCTCAATTTTCTGCTGATTTTCGTTTTAAGTACCCCAGTCACTAAAGATCTCAAGTTCAACTAGCAAATTAATTTCTATTTATTTTCATGTTTTTAGCCGTCAGTAAACTCCCACATCTACTGATCGAATTTTCTCATAGAAATAGAGAATACATAGTAACATGAGATCACCAATGTGTCATCCAGGATGTGGGAAATTCGCATTGTGAACAATCATATCTAGTTTAAACGCATATAGTCTTTTGTCATAATGACATCACCATTAACGTTTAATTTTATGATAGTACATATTTGTTTCAATAACATCAAGATATCGGAAATACGATAATATATTACCAGAACCAAAGAGTTTAATTCCCTACAACTTCCGCTATCACTCCTTGTGCAAATTCAGCATGACTTTGTTTAAATAATATAATATACAAATTAAATAATGGAAATGCTGTTATAGTTTATATTTCTATTGGAAATAAATAACAAAGTTATTTTCTATGGAAAATAAATAAACGAGGTGATTTATAAACTCACTCATTCGAGTCATACTAAGAACTATCAAATAAGACTAAAACATAACATCGTTTGTCATAATATGCACTTAAATAAGTACTAATAAAATTAATGACTAACGCTATAGTATTAGCGTATATCCCGTGTTTACTTAATTTCACGACAAAAGTGAAAGCTACAAAAGTTACTCTAAATACCTAAGGAAACAACTTTTCCCCGCAAGACGAACATTTTACAAGCTACTAGTATTGTAATAATGGGTTTACTCCATGCGGGTGCGTTAGAGGTTGAATAATTGACAATTCGAAATATCTCCGTCGGATCAAAACATTTACAGAGCCAATTAAGTAGAAAAAATAATTGTTTACAACTATTGCTTTATAAGTTTTCCTCTAACTGTATATTTAACCGAGTTAGAACGACCAGGAAGATGTCGAACGTGAGGCGTCATATATTACGTTGATACTAAGCTGGTGGGAGAGGAAGGAAGAGGGATCGATTCATCAAAGGGCTCTCAATCGACAATGCTAAATCTGGACCAGGGCTCTAATTTTCTCTCTCAGGAAATTGAATTTCCTGGAATGTGTTCGATTATGTAATCTAAAGGTTTACAATTCAGATGTTTGTACTTCTGAGATCAGTAAACCGGCTGATATCCGTGACGCGTGCTTTACTCGGCAGAGTTTTTAATATTAAAGTTATTTGTATAATTATTGGAAAATTTATTATTTTGACTCTGAATTTACATATACAACAATAATAATCCAATTCTTAACAAATGCGTGATAATATTAATAACAAATACATAAATATAATATATGTTAAACTCGTGTTTTGTTGTAAAGCCTCGAAGGTTAAAAATGTTTATATCGTAACACCTTATATATGTGATTATTAAGACTCATCAGGACTGGTAATGGCAGCCTGTAATGGAAATTCTAATTTTTTAGCAGATTCCCCTTAAGGGAAATCAGCTATTGAGGTCGTACTCATGATGCGAGTTTCCAAAAATTTCTTCAAATGTTCATCGATCCTACCCAGGAGATGACGAAAATGAGGTTCGTTCAAAATTATATCTATATCTATATATATATATATATATATATATATATATATATATATATATATATATATATATTTGTCTGTTAACGCTCTAGCGGTCGCAATTGTTGTTTGATCTTTACCAAACTCGGAATTTAATCGTTTTATGTAAAAAGGAAGATCAAGTTCGTTAATGGCTGAAATCGGACCAGTGGGAGGGAGGTTTAGAGGGGGGATTTTTGAAAATTCAAAATATCTCCATTATTATGCGTCGGATCGAAAAATTATATAGAATAATTCTTATTGCAAATTAAATTTACTATAAATATTGTTCTATACATTTATTCTGTATCTTGAATATTAACCGAGATATTTGCATTTGTATTCTGCGTGTGGTCACCAGTAGGCTATGTTCGAACTTTCCGCCGAGAGCTCTGGCGGCCGTTTCTATAACTATTCGACCCTCGTGAATAGGTTTAGAGGTTAGGTTAACTGTTTTTTGGGGCTAGAAACTACAGGGTTATTACGCCCTAAATAATGTTTTAGGTTTAGACGTTTCTTACTACTACAGTTGTTATTAGGCAGATTTCTCTATTGTAAAACTTGTCGTGGGAAATCTGCTTAGTTTACGCAGCCCCTGCGTGACGGACTTTTTTCTTTAAATACTTTGTTTTAATTATTTTTTCTGGAGGAATAGGGAGCTACTGTAGTAATTATTGTATTTTCCGTGTATTCCACGGGCAGATTAAAAACCTTTATATCCTAATTTAAAATTTATATCCTAATTTATGGTATCAGAGGGTATTCTATTGCAGTAATCACGGAAATAAACCAAATAACAAGCGTGAAACTGGTAAATTTCACAGGGAAAACCGCCTCGTAATATGGAATTGTAATTATGTCATTGCCTTGATCTTAAATCGTATCAAATTTAAATATTTGAGTATTTTAATTGATTGCATTAATTAATTTTAATTAATAGAATATGGCCACAAAATTTACACACCAAACAGAATAATTGCGTCTCCGATGCCACTCGCTCGTCGCTTTCCTGTTACGCTTTACAATACGATGTTTGGAGTGGAATAAAAACTTTTTAATCTCTCGTCCATGTCTTTATAAAATACCTCCCCCGTTCCTAACAAGCTATGAACGCAACGGCTGGAATATGTGAGTTAAGGCGAAGGTCGTAATAAACTTGGTTAAACTAGAGTCGTGGGTTCAATACCCACGTGAGCAATAGGAATTATTTTGGCGAGATCTCATTACATAAAATCCTTAGGCGCACCGTGGCTACTAAAGGAAGGTAACCAATAGATACTTCCAGCTTATACGTTTCATGATGTGTTTGGTTATTGTTATTATGAGATGACTAATACTGGGACTGAAAATTAAAAAAAATTGCTAATATCTTAACTAATATTCGAGACAGAGAAGCAGCATTTTTAGCACATTTCCCGGAAGCGAAATCAGCTATTGAGGTTGTACTCATGACGCGATTTTCGAAATTTTTCTTCAAATGTCCATCGAT
Source organism: Riptortus pedestris (assembly GCA_019009955.1). NCBI lineage: Eukaryota > Metazoa > Arthropoda > Insecta > Hemiptera > Alydidae > Riptortus > Riptortus pedestris. Next base: position 76,017,887 of record CM032229.1, read on the forward strand.
CCTAACCAGGAGATGACGAAAATGAGGTCCGTTCAAAACTGTATATATATATATATATATATATATATATATATATATATATATATATATATATATATATATATTTGTCTGTTACCGCTCTAGCGGTCGCAATTTTTGTTTTGAATTTGTGATTGCATGTTTGCATGAGGTACAGATAATGAATTTAAGCAAACAATATATAATATTCTTACAACAAAGAAAACCATGCCATCCATTATCTATTAATGTCTGTTATTAAGTCAATACTCATTCCCTTAACAATCAAACAAAATGCCAATTTTATGAAGGTGAACATAAATGAAAAGCGAAAATTTCGAAATTCATAAATGTATAAAAGATTTTAGTACGAAAAAGTATATTTTTTACACGATTTGTTATTCACGTTTTCCTTAATCTCACATGGCAAACCTAGTGTGGTGAGTTAGATTCACGCCTGGGCAAATAGGAAATTATTTAGTGACGAACTCACTAAATAAAATCTTTAGTCCCACCCTCCCTAGAAAATGGTGGTAACCTGTAGATAATCCGTCCCAATTAGACATAGTAACAAAAAGTGGACGTTAATAAATAACAATGATAATAATATTTATGGTTTTTTTTCTTTTTCAGAAAACCATTTTTAATGAACATATGTTTTGACATGGAAGTAAATCCCCACTCTTTGAAAAAAACACTTTTTCAATACCCTTTAATACCCCTTTATCCTAGTTGATAAAAACAAAAAAAAAAAAAATTTCCATCAACATCTTTTGAAACAGTTCAATGGTTTGGAATGGTTGAGTAGCAAAGAACGAACAGACAGACACACATTTGTATTGCGATTGTTTTTTAACCTGACGGGAATAAATTTATCATCATCAAATTTAAATGGAATTTCAATCCATTCAATCTGAATCTTATGAATTCAATCTGGATTAAGACCCAGATAAGTTCAAAGAGCATTTGAATAGTTATTTATTATACAAGTGACGAAAGTAGATCATTTTACAACTCGAGTGAAACGTTTACCCACACGAGCGAAGCGAGTGTGGTAATTTCACGAGAGTTGTAAATTCTACTTTCGTCACGAGTGTAATATTAAATTTTATTTCAATGTAATCGTGTAATACATGATCAGATCTAACCAGAATATGAACAAAATTAGGATGTTGTGAAGATTATGGTATGTTGTTGGTAGGTTATAAGCATGGTTGTGAAAGGTTATAAGCATAGTTATAAAACAACTAGTATTAATTGATTATGTATAAATTGAAAATGTTTAGTTAAATAAAAAATAATATAATAATAATAATATTTAATCAAACAGTGTTTTTGTAAGTTTTTTAGTAATATCAAAGATGTCTGTTTAAATTAAAATGATTGTGAAGTAGTGCAGTTATAAACAAGTGCAGGTTATAAACAAGGAAGGTAATTATTATTATATTTAAATTTTAAAATATATTGATTATTTCCACCAATAATTTATTCACATTTCAATTTATTTTGTTAAAATAAATTCTTACAATGTTAAGAAACATTTAAAAGCATTTAATTTCCAACTTCAAATTATTTTTTAATTTATAGTTATTACTAATTAAGAAGGAAATTCACTTTCTTCACTCTATTGCAAAATGTTTCACTTTCTTCACTCATTTCAGTTTAGTAATGTTACCATTATTCAACGATTACAGAAACAATATTTTTCGAAAGTCAATTTGAAATAAATTCTCAATAGAATATTTGTTTAGAGTGATGAAGTCAGTCCCACTCTTACATCTCTCTGTTTTCTCTTGTTTGCGTACCTCGTAATCTCTGCTCCTCCCTTTTCTCTGTTGCCCATAAACTCACCTTTGGTTGGTAAATCAAATAAAGGGTTGAAACCGCAAGTATATGATACTGTTGTCATATCTGGCAGTGAAGACCGTCGCCAATGGCTGATGGTCGAGTACAGTTGCCAAGCGTTTTCGATGCAAAGGCAAATGATTAATTGTATTAGTTCTAGAACTTGATTAGGACATTTTATCTGTAAAATTTTTCTCTAATAATCTTAGATCAATTTTTATTATACTTCAAATCAACAACTTATTAAATGAATATTTAAAAAACAAGTTAATATTTCAGAGAGTGGTTATGGTTGTGGGTGGGTACAAGTCCGTTTCTTGATCATTAGGATCTCAAGGGGGCTCTTTAGTTCTTTTGTAATCGTTATTTGGGTTATTTTTTCCTGTTCTTTACCCTTTCAATTATCCAATGATATTCAAGTTTTTCATTAACTGCATACTCACCAAGTAGTCCCCATTTTTCCCTATAGATCAACACAAATTGTTAAAGGATCTATTGTAATAAAGCAAGCTTCTTAAGGAAAAAGAAGACAGAAATAACTGGATTTATGTTCAATGAATGGACCTGTAAACATTTGTCAGAATCTATACAGAACGGAATGAGCATTAAAGAGAAAATAAATTTGATTTTGAAATTACAGAAGACTGTCAATAGCGCTCCAGGAGAATGAAATATTTGAGGAAGCATGAAACTGTAGACTGAGAAATTGAGAGACAATTTGTAAGGGAAATTGGTAGGTCGGTTACAAAGAAGAGCCGGTAGCAACACATTGAGATGAAACCTCATATCAACATGTCCGCTTTATTTGCTCCGGGGGATGCTTTTGTCTCTATTTGTCTCGCATTCCCTCTCATTGCCTCAATATTGGAAAGGCAGAGGACGCCTTTCTTCAGCTCAAACCAATCGCCCTCCAGCCATATTTTATTTGACAATATTGCCTTCCTTGGGCTGATCTCGTACAAGACATTGGAAAGTTTGGTAATCATTTGATATGGCTGCCCAAGGTTTCTTTTGTACATTTCGCTCGAAGTTCCTGACCAAGGCTTCGGCAACTTTCACAATAAGCTCAAGAAATTTTGTGAGTCCACAAAGGTTCCGATCGATAATGACCATTCAATTTACAATTGGTCTCTTCGACAGTTAAGAACTAACACTGGCAATTTATATATTCTTCAAATTTTATGACAAGGGTGTCCAAAATTAAAACTGCTTTGACGGATCATGCTCTCTGCAGGAAACGCCTTCAATTTTGAAAATTCAAATTTTGATAGTTCAAATAATTGAAAAAGAATGAATACTAGTAATACTAAAAGGAAAATTAAAGAGAACATTCACATAATAAAAAATAGAAAAAGGGCCGTAAACAATAAAACAGAAAGCAAATACCTTAATCATATATTCTATAACATTTTATCTTAAATTAATCGACTTTAAATTATGATACGAAATAATCGAGTTCAAGATTGACTAGTATATAATCGATTTTTAGTCAGCTGACTTAACCTACCTCGGGAACCTCTCAGTATCATATGCCTCTTCTGTGAGGACAGTAGCAACATAATGTAAAAGGTAAACGAGTAATTCAGAAATGTAAGTGGCAATTTATAATTATATTTAATAAATATATCATAGATATAGGCACCTACTAATCTATATATATATATATATATATATATATATATATATATATATATATACTAGCTCTGATACCCGGCTTCGCCCGGGAATTCATTTGAGGCTGAATGGTGATGGTATATTTTAGCAGGCTTTACATTGCACAATACTTTGACATTTACCCGTCCCAGTGTTTAGGATTAATACCCGTCGTTGCCGGTGATTTGCTAATAATAGAATTATTTGTTCGATAATTCTACACAGTCTTCGATATTTTTATATTTCCCGTCTCATACATGTAAATATGGTGAATTTTTTTTGTGAATTTTCACGATAACTTTTCGTTTCACATGTCATAGACACCATAACTGCATTTTGTTTCTTTCGTGTGTGTTTGTTTGTTTGTTACCTTTTCACGCATAAACGACTGAACCGAATTTTATGAAACTTGGTATGTATATTACTACTAACCCAACTTAGACTTTAGGCTATATTAATATCCTCTGATCCTCTGAGACGAACAGGAGTGGGGGTTATAAGGGAAGCCTGAAATTAAAAATAGCGATATTTCGTTTCCTATTGGTTTTTCGGCAAATATAAACATAATAAAAGTTGTTTATTTTGTTATTTAGAGTAACTTTTGTTATATACCCTTTTTTCGTATACTGAATTATAAACGAGATATACGCTAAAACCTATAGCGGAAGTGAACAATTTTATTTGGGACAAAAGACCCAACCGAAATAAATAAAACTCGGTATTTGTATTAGCACTAACGCTTTCATTATAATAAGCCATACCAACATTTCTAGGGACGGGCAGGAGTGGGGGTTGTAAGGGAGGCCTGAAATTAAAATAGCCGTATTTCGTTTTCTATTCGTTTTTCGGCAAATATGAACATAACAAAAGTTGTTTATTTTGTTATTTAGAGTAACTTTTGTGATGTCTATTTTTGTCTTTTAACAATGTATTAACGAGATATACACTATAAACTAAAGCGGGAGTCAACTATTTTATTGGGCGCTAACGATTGAACCGAACTTAACAAAACACGGTATGTCAATTAGCATTAATTCTTCCATGATTATAAGCTATATTAAAATGTTTAGGTTAGAACGGGAGTGGGGGTTATAAGGGAGGCCTGAAATAAAAATTCGCGATATTTCATTGTCTATTTGTTTTTCGACAAACTTGCACATAACAAAAGTTGTTTACTTTGTTATTTAGATTAACTTTTTTTTTTTTTTTATACAATTCTCCAGGAACAATGTGTGGAGCAAGTAATTTGCGTAGAAATATTGATATGATCAACAATTCATTCCTATTTGAACTATCAGGTACCTCAGCTGGAAAAATTAATTCAAATCAATGTTAATATTTTGTCCTTAATAATTCAAATCTATGCATAATTCACAGGAGACAAGAAATATGACAATTTGGAGGACTTACATAAAAAATTAATTTAATTATTAACAAATGCCAACAACGGGTATTAACCCTAAACCCTGGGACGGGTAAATGCCAAAATATTGTGCAAAGTAAAGCCTTGCCAAAAAAATACCATCACCATTCAGCCTCAAATCAATTCCCGGGGAAAGCCGGGTATCTGAGCTAGTACAGTATATAGTAAATGAATTATTAAGGGATGTGTTCAATTAATGTTATTAATCATTTTTTATATATTTTTCTTTTAAAAGGGATGTGCCCTGAAGAGGTGGCAAATACGCCATGAAACATGAAGGGCAGATTCAATAAAGTTTGCACCGAAAAAATGTTTTTTATTTTCCCATGCCATAAAATTTGAAGAATATATAAATAATATTGGGTCCATAATAAGAAGAACACTGATAATGTAACTCCTATCAAATATAGTGTTGATTTTGGCTTCAGAAAGCTTATTTGCATTAGACCAATGCGTTTATTTATGTGATTTTATTTTAATTTAGTCATTATTATGAATTCATTATAACATTCTGTAAGTCGGTTTTAATTGCCACACTTCTGACTGTTTTTTCTTTTCCCAAAACCAATACTGCTACAGTCCTGGTACAACAATAAGTTTTAATAACTCATTGATGCCAAACACACTGGATTAAAGAAAAAATGTCCTGTCTCCTTCATAGGTATTCATTCGGTACTTTTCAGCTTCCAAAACATCCAACATGATATTCCTATAGAAAGTTCTTTAAAACGTTTTAAAATAATAATAAATATATAAACATAAAGAGGACCTGTATTGGATTTGGAAACTCTTAGTGCTCTTCGAGATGTAACTACAGTGACCTTCATCTCCCCAGACAATTGAAAACGAGAGTTCCAAAAGCTCATACTTCAAAGGTGAAAGTCAGACTGGTCGGAAAACACATGACAATAAACTGCGATAAATCAAAGAAATTACTGAGCATTGGAATACTGCAAGTAGGAAAATCGGAAAAGAGGAGGTTGTACTTGCCTGGATCAGAATTGGACACACAAAATTAACACACTTATATATTGAAAGGCTTGTTCTCACCAACCTGGGATTGCCCATCTTCCTGTTTCACATCTTCTCCTTAATTTTAAAAAAATAGGATCTTCCAAGAAGGGCTTCGACCTCGAACCGAACTTAAGAGAACTCCTTGGAGACGATGAAGAAGACATAAAAATAAAAAGGCTTTTTGCATTTTTAACTGAAATTTGTTAGTTCCAAGAAATGTAGATCCATCTACCGCTAATGACAATAGTAGATGCGGTATATTGTAATAAAACAAAAAGAGCACCTAACAAATATAACAAATGGCATCAACATATTACATTTAAGACTAGCTACAACTATTTTTCACGTCACCTGTTCAGCTCACTAATTACAGGCCACCCAATTTCTATTCCTCCTTTCCTTACTCTTATTACAGTGACAAATTACTTTTCTTGTACCGGAATGTCGTGGTTAGCATTTATCCTTCCACAACCACTGAAATGTGCCCTCATTAAGCTATCTCCCCCAGTAGTTTTAGGGCTTCGAATAAAATACTGTTGAAGATGGACAATTTTATTTAACCTCTCTGACACCTTCAAAACCGCAAATGTTTATTAATGGAGACTATTCCACTTTTTAATTATAAAACGAAGTAATGTATTTTTCCTCTTACTTTTATTTCTAGTCAGCTAATCGGCGATGAAATTATAACCTCAGATAGCTAGAATTCCGATTATCAGTAATTATTTAAGTTGAGAGTGAGAAAGAAGTGAGAGAAAGGAAGGGAGAGAAGCAGACAGAATATTCTGAATAATTCATTGGAATTAGCTAATTGGATTAAAGCGAATCCAACTAGGAGAGAGTTCTTATTGGATTAGAGGGAGACCAGCCAATGATAGCAGAGGAAACAAGAAAAAATTTACTGCAGGGACATTGGATCCTTTACTTTCTCCAATGGAATTGGACACTCACTAACTTGCATTCGATTTAATGGACATTACGTGCAAACAACCCACAGACATTCCGAGCAAATATTTTACTACTATTTTCTAAGCTATACTGTCACTGATTATTTAACAACAAAAATATAATTAAAAAAAAATTAAATCTTAAATATGCCTTATCATTTAATCTCGTGTTATCTACGTGTAAAATATATTTCAATTCGACCAGCATTCCTGACAATAGTTAAAGGAATGAAAATTCCGTCACATCTTTATGATTTTAATTGTTCAAATAAAATACAAAGCTCATGCTGGCCATGACTGTTATGCGTTGACCTTCATTCCACATGTAAACCTGGATTGGTGAATTCGATTCCATCCTGGGTAATTGGAGTTTATTTAGTGACGAACTCTCTAAATAAAACCATTAATTCTACCCTCGCTAGAATAGGGATGTAACCTGTAGATAACCCGTCCCAAATAGCCGAAGTAGGACAAAGTGGACGTGAAATAAATAACATTTTAACAACGAAAAATACCTGCTTATTCTTAAAAAATGAGGTTTCAGAGCGGAAGAATGAGGTTTTTAATGAGGAATTAAAAGTATTAAAAATGTTCCAAGTTGCTTCTTATTTAATTTATTTTTTCTATTTGTTGAATAAGCCCCATGAGTTCTCCACATGAATGTTGAAGCTCCTCACCATAAAAGCCAGTTTTCAAATTTTAAGAATTAAACTGAAATGAAGCACTCCGGAAGCACATGTTCTTTACCTTTTACTAAAAAGGATTTATTAACATCCACTTTTTGCAACTAGGGCTAATTGGGAAGAGTTATCTACAGGTTACCACCATTTTCTAGCCAGGGTGGGACTAAGGATTTTATTTAATGAATTCCGACACTAAATAAATTCCTCTTGCCCAGCGGGAATTGAACCACTCTTTTTTCAATTTCCTCACTAATCCCCAGTATTCCACGTCCGTAGAATCAAGGCAATCACTTACAGACAAATTAATATTAACTATTAATCAACTTCCACTCTATGCTATAACGGCTAATTGTAACGGGTCATCTTTAAGTTACCACCATTTTCTTGTCATGTTGTCTTTTTTAGTGATGTACATAGTAAACGTACCATGATGTGATAATCATATTTATAATCAAACATATTTCCGAATGTGTTTCTCACAAAACTTCCGAACGGGTCTGTAAAACTTCAATGAAAACAATATTTAATATTTAGGCTTGAAATCAGTCATTCATAGCACAAAGATTATAGGTTAACGTTGGATGAGTAGCTGAGGGGGTATACTTTAATATTAAAATATATATGTCCTTTTTATTCTTTATTTAAACCCTTTTCCAGGCCAATTTCAACCATGAAAGAAAAACCTTAAACCTTAAAAAGATTTAAAAGGGATAACTTTTATTATATTCATTTAGACAAATCATGGATATGAGAAACACTCATATATTTAAGGAATTCTTTCCATAATATATAAATAAAGTACAACTAAGGTGTAGATGAAGGAATAAATATATTATTCTAACAGAGATCTTGCCAATAACCATCGATGTGGGGAACAAACCAAATAAAAAAAAACCATGAAAGAACTAGATTGTTTTACGCAAAACATTTGAATATCAAGTTTGTAACGGTCAAACAAAAATCGCAACTTTTACAGGGAAATCTCTCTCTCTCTCTCTCTCTCTCTCTCTCTCTCTCTCTCTATATATATATATATATATATATATATATGTATATATATATTTGTGTGTGTGTGTGTGTGTTTTGAGCGGACCTCGTTAATTTGATAGTACATTTTTTGAAAATCGCGCCATCAGTACAACCTTAACAGCTGAATCCCTTCAGGAACATTTGCTAAAAGAAAAATATTTATCACCTGTGTAATATTCCTGCTAGGAAAAGAGAACTAGAGCTACTTATTTTGAAATAAGAAGGTAAGCTACTTATTTTGAAAGGTTTGACCTCCATGTAGTCCTTAATGGTCACAACATTAATAAATAACTAGGTTAATATTCGAGATGGAGAATACATGATTGAACAAGATTCGTAGAAAATTATATTTGTCAAAAACATTGCTTATATAATATTTTTTTATTTGGTCCATATCAAAGGATATATTTCGCATTTTCCATTTTCTCCTTTTCATGTCTGATTTCTCCCATGCCAGAAGCTGTTATTTAATTAGTTTTACTTTAAACAGTTTAGTTTTGAGTATTGCACTGGTTAAGTGAAATTTATGAAATTATAATTCATTGAATAAAAATAGTATGGCATTAGTTTATTAGCAGGATTTGTTATTTAACATTTGTCGGTACAACACGTAATTCAAATTTTATGAATTTGTGTTTACCTGTTCCGAATTTAGTCGTTGGCGTTTTGACCATTTATTACATAAAATGATATACTATGGAGCTTCATCAAGTAAAGTTTGCTCTCATTTATTCTAAAACTAAGTGTACATAATATGTGTCTACTTTGGGACCAATGGTCATTTGAGGACATTTTCGGAAAATTACGCCCTAGGCTCAGCCTCAATGGCTTGTGTTAACGTTGCGCAGAGGCAATATCTTAACCAATGAATGTCTCCTGAGGTGCGATTATTGCTAGTTGAAAATTTAATGGTTTGTTGTTTCCCTTAAGAGCCTGCTATTGAAGTTGTACTCATGGCGCGACTTTTAAAAAAATGCTCTAAATGTCCACCGAACCTACCAAAAAAGAAAAGAAAATGAGGTCCAATAGAAATTTGTTTTATATATATCCAAACACACACACATAATTTCTCTAGCGGTAGCACTTATCAGTTTATTCAGAACAATGTTTTGTAGCTCCTCACAGTTTTTTTTAAAACGCTTAGCTCTTTCAGGAATTTACATTTCCTGCATCAGAGCTTAGGGCGTGCATCAGAGATTTTAGTGAGCTGAACTCTGCCGATGCACTCCTTGTGTTATTGACTGCATCGGCAGATTTTAAACTTGTAGCATCTCTATAGGCACGTCCTACGCTTTGGGGCTCTGAGGGTGAGAATATATGTTCCTGAAAGCGCTAAGCGTTTTTAAGAACAAATTGTGAGGAGCCACAAAACTGTGTTCTGTATAATCTGATTCATCAGCTTTACCGCCAGCTGAAAATAAAAATAAGTAACAGTTATCGTTTGAATGTAAAACTAAAGATCAATCGTTAACGACAGAAGTCGGACCGTGTTGAGGAAGAGGGGGTCAGAGAAAAAAAATCGACATATCAAAATATATTATGAGCCGGATTGAAAAATTGTATGTATCTAACCTTGTTCCAAATTTAATTTTCTCTAAATGTTGTTACATACACTTTTTCACGATTATTACCCGAGATTTCCATATTTCAAATTTTCAGCCTTTAGTGAATTAACAGTTTTAATCATAGCACGTTAACAATAAGCAAATATACCATGAATCGTTTTAAACACCAAACTCACATGAACGCTTTAAACGGACCTTTACTATGTGAAATACATAAATAATTCATAGTGTGATGACGTCGTATATGTCAAAATTATAATAAATGATGATACTTGTTGGAGACGAGTGGAGCGCTACTTTCCCCCATTACCGGTGTTGTAAAATTTTCACAGATGTACTGCTAAGTGATGTTTAGAGAGGAAGTGACTCGAGGACACACGACGTCCTGACCAAACAGACCCCTTTGAACACCTCTTTCCCCATACTCACTCCTTTATAGTTGTGTGGCGCATTTAATCATTAAGTTGGTTCAAGGCTACTTTACAAACCTAGTTACGTATACCTAATATCTCTTTAAACAAAAATGTAGCTTGTCATGTATGCTGTAAATGTATTTATTCACAAAGAACAAAGTACGCGGGACAAATGCAAGGTCGATGGAATTTTTCCATAAACGAGTTACTAAACTTTGATGTTCCCAAACCTTTCGTACGTATTTGTGAAAAATTGAGGCCGATGCGGTGTATGTGAGGCTGCTTGGAACGGTTTATCTATAGGAAAAGTCCGTCACTCGGGCAGCGTCAACTAAGCAGATTTCCCACGTAACGTTTTACAGCAGATAAATCTACATACTGGTAACAATTAACACCACCGTGAATATTAATAGAATAAATACAAATAATGATGGGAAATGATTAAGTCAATTTACATTTTAATAAGACCCACAACCGAAAGCGTCTGAATTGTACAACAAAACAGGTCAGCCCACCTCTCAGAGCTTAGGAATAGAAATATTGTTGATCGGAAAGAACACAAGTAAAAGCAATAGCAAATTTAAATAATGTGCAAGAGTATTTTACCGATATCTCGTGTGGAAAAAATTGCCTAGCAAATAAAAACAAAATTTTGGAACAAGCAACAAGTCACATATTATCCACCGACATCAATAGAGTATATAGAGTACATCATACAATCCCTTTTATAGAAGTGTCTGCCATTATACCAGCCCCCAACCCGAAGATTATCTTAAATTCAAAGTGAATATGAAGAAATTAAGATTAGTAAGTCAACTTAGAATTTCAAATAACGACTACTTGAAGTTGTATCACAATAAAAAAATGAAAGTAATAAAATCGGGAGAAATTTGTGAATGAGGAGGAATTTATATCAGATGGATTAAAACATTTATTATTGCAATGCTCGGAATACAGCTATTATAGAGAGCAATACTTGAAGAAGTTTATAGCCACAAGTGATGGCTTAATGTCACTGGAAAATATTCTTCACATTGAGGACATTTATAAATTGAACATGATTTACTCATTCCTGTCAGCAGTATGCAACAAGGCAACGACATAGTTTATACCATTATCATGAAAATTAAACACTATAATTTAGAAATGTCCAACGAAGTCAATTAACGCGTCACAGTAAACAAATAAACAAAAGTAAATACTTATATGTTGAATAGTACTAATCAGATTAAATTATAAAGAATTTTAGGAGTTTAAGTACCTGAAAACATTTAATAAAAAAAATGGAAAATGTATTATTTTATTGTATACACTAGGTTAATATTATGCCACTAGTTCTTATATATATTTTTTTTTCTTTTTGTATATTACTAGTAAGGTTACTAACACTAAATAGGCCAGACTCAGGCTAACAATATGTATATATTAGTCAATAAAAAAAAATTTATCTATCTATCTATCTTGATCGGAAAGAAATCAATTACTGAAATATATCTGAATAAAATATATTAACTTTATTGAAACCTATTTTATATCTCTGGAATATGCTGGATGGTAGAGGAACGAATTGATAAGGATCAATAAAAAAGCCTTGTCATCTACTATTGCTTTTAATTTTATGCAAAATGCACTTTCAGAGTGAGCGCTCTACAGTAGGTGCCTGCTGATTATAGCAGTGTAGCCTGGACACCAACCGCCGGGCGACTTCGGAAATCACGTGGCTGGCTACACTGCTATAATCAGCAGGAACTGACTGTAGAGCGCTGACTCTGAAAGAGCACTTTGCATAAAATTAAAAGCAATAGTAGAGGACACGGACTTTTTTTTTATCCTGATAATTTATATCTAGTACTGTAATTTATAATGAATCAGAATAATCTCACTGACTCTAATTTTAGTTATCCAAGAGCAAAAGACGGGGTGGAGGGGGTGGTCAGAACGCACTGGCATGTACCTCATCTAAAAAAGATTTGTTGAACTCAATATTTGGTATTTCAGCTTGAAATAAAACGGTTTACTCAAGTCTAAATCTACGAAATGCCAATATCTCAGTTAATATTAATGATAGAGATAACAGGTTTATAACAACGTTTATAGAACATTAAATTTTTAATAGTATTGGTTATATTCAATTTTTCAATATGACGTATAATAACGGAGATATATTTAATTTTCGGAATCCCCCCTCTACCGCCCTCCCAATCACCCCATTTCAGCAGTTAACGGACTTCTTCAATTTTACATTAAACGTTTAAATATTGAGTTGGTAATGATCAAAGAAAAATTGCGACCGTTAGAGCGGGAACAGAAAATATATAATTTTTAACGGACCTCATTTCGATGGATATCTGTGGAAAGTTTTCCTAAATCGCGTTATGAGTACGGCCTCAATAGATGATTTCCCTTAAGGGAGTGCTGATGCCACTCTTTTAGTAGTCAGAGTAAAAATAGAGATTTTATGTAGTGCATTTGCTACAAAATAAATTCCTGTCGCCCTGGCAAGAAATGAACCTAAGTTCATTAGTTTTCCAAATATATTTAAATTCACTGTGAAGCTTCGATTAGTCAAAACGTTTTCATTAAAACGAAACGTTGTGTATTTGCATATAAGATTTTCTCACTACTACATGATTTATCAGTGCATCGAGATATAGCCAATATGCACTGGTCTGAATCCTCCACACACGTCAGGATAGTGTGAACCTCACACTGCTACATATTACCTATGTCAGAACTAGAACATGAGAAGAGCTCCCTGACAGCCTTCTCTTACACTTCTATCATCAGATGGATCGCATTTAACTTATCATCAGAGGATATCCCATAGATTTAAAACCTCAACCTTAATTAAATTTTTTTTTCACTCAGGACGCGATGGTTCACAACTCCTTCAACTGTTGTTCACATACCAGACTTAACTACTAAATGAACGGAGATCTGTTCATTATTGGCTTTACACACATTTTTCTAATTTATCTCTAGAATCTGCGATTTTTATTGGCCGTTGGCAAACTTGATATGTTCGTGAAGAACTAGGTTTAAAAATAGTTGACATTGGGCAAGAAAGATAGGGGCTTAGAAGTGAGATACAATTTGTAAATTAAAATCTCCATTGTTATGTACAGCTTTATAAAATTGTATAAATATTCATCATCTTGCTTGATAACATTATTTAATATGAAATCATCTCATTAATTGAAGATTGATAGATGTCATCGTCGCAATCGGCTGAAGAGGTATTTGGCTGAAATACCCACTAAGATGAGAGTGGTACTCATTGGCATTTTTTCACGAGCCACATAAATTGTATTGGATTGATTTTTTGTTTTCATGCTTGTATTTTTGTTATAGTAAAAAAATAAGATGAACCAAAGAAATTTTACCTGCAATTTGAATTCTAGTTCTGGAATCCATGATTACTCAAAACCCCTTTGAAGATGCCTTATTCTCCTTGAGTAGTCTAAATCTTCTTTCCATTTAAAATAGGTGACTATCTGGGCACTTGGCAACACAACGATTGTTATATTTTAGGACGTACACTCCATGGAATAAAATAGAGCAAATTCAATATGAATCTACTTCTCTATAGTAATATATACGGAGGAGGAAGGGGCACTGTAATCCAAATGATAAAGTCAATTTACAGCAAGGGTTGGTTCAAATTCCAGATCAATATCGTTTAAAAATTGAAAGAGAGAATGCACACCATCAAAGGACCGAGAGTGACAGGTGAATTAAATTGATTATGGGAAATAACAAGGGTTTATGAATTAGCAACAAGGGATGCGCAGCATTCTGACCGTTGTGAAATTTAAGGGATTAGTTGATCCATTTATTTCTGGCAGAGCTCGTGATGTCATAAAGAACAGTAATTATTTCTATAAGTTTTTTATTGAAAATTAATTTATAAATTAACAAAAAATAATAATTTCATCTAATCATAACTGAGGCCGATTAAAGTATTTCAAGGGAAAAAAAGAAGGATCTTGAGGTCTTGACTCAGCTATATTTATTATCTCCTTTTCAATAGCAGGCGTTTCGCCTTCCATTACAATTTTTTGCTCGTATCCATTAAAGCAAACCATAATTTTCTTAGATACTGAGGGTACCAACTAACCTTCAAAATTATTCCTCAAAGTCAGTACAAAATTAATTCTCCACAGGAGAATAAAAAAAAAACATCACATAATACACAGGCACAAACCCAAATGTAATTTGTCATCAATACGTTATCTTTAACTGAGTAGGCTCTATAACCTTAATATGTTCTATATCATAATTATCTGTAATCATGTATATATAAATAACTTAAGAATAATAAATATATATCAACCCACCCTTTTATTAACCTTTGGATTGCGTTAATGGATGAGATATAAACATTTACAGAGTTTCCCTGTATGTTTTAGCAAAGGAGATAATAAAGATAGCTGAGTTGAGACCTTATGATCTTCTTTTATCTTGCTTGAAAAATAATAATTCTGGATTTGGGCTGGCTGGTGGAGGTCCATCATCAACGGAATGATCAAAAAGGTCAAACACCTCCACTCTTAATATTTCTTTATTACAGGCAAAGTACTTTCGGGGCGAACCGTCCCAGAGCACTGATGATGGGACGGTTCGCCCCGAAAGTACTTTGCCTGTAATAAAGAAATATTAAGAGTGGAGGTGTTTGACCTTTTTGATCCTTCCGTTGAAAAATAATAATGTTGCATAACCCATATTGTATTTTTCAATAGGAACAAAATATTAGTTCATCTTAAAAATATTATTTTTAAATATTTGTTTAGCGTTACTTAAATTGCACTTATAATTCGTACTTCTGAGACCACTTTATGGATATAATTTTGGTGAGCAATGTATATTTATGGTTTGTATCTGATAAATATATTATACTTATACGTCACATAAAATAAAAACTCATGACGTTCAGAGTTATTATTGATGTTTAAAATGAAGACTTATTCATACATTTTCCTCCTTGCTTTCCGAGTGGACACATTATGTTTATTATGAACATTATTGGTGTTTATATCTTTGAATAATAATTATTCCAGAGCGAAAATGGAACAAAGCCAGTTTCCCACCTGCCTTGACTCATTCAGCACCTAATTAGCACTGAGGTTAAAGGCAAGAGCCTTTGAAGGTGCTTAACGCTTGAATTAAAAATTATTGAGGAGATGAAAGGCATTTTATTCGACCTCGCGGTAATTATTCTTGACGCGGAGGTGAGTTGGGTTTTGAAGTGCGAAAAGCGGCCGACCCTACTTGAAGCTGGCTGTACAGGCTAGAGAGATAAAGAGAGATCCCGTAAGGTATTATATAAGAGAAGGAAACCTCGAGGCAGAATAATCATCCAATATTTCTACAGATAAGACCAGTCCCTTGGGCTTCTGAAATAGGACTAGCACCTGTTGCTTTAGCTAGGGCTCTAAACCATACCCACCCAGCAGCTCGTTATAAATGGATGTGGTCTCTATTATATATCTTAACTCTCTTGCCAACTATCTTCCATTCGGTTCTTAAGTTAAGATATCATTTGTAGTTGGTGGGGAAAGTCAAACTCATGTATGATAATTAAAATAGAGTTTTCTAATTACAATGGAATTTTCAATTTAATACTCATATATTTAAACATATTATTATAATACAAGTGTGACATCACAAGAGGAACAGAAGCTGAAAGAAGGTATAAAATAAAGTTGGAGTATTTGTCCTTAATGCCCAAGTCAAGTCAATCTTAATGCCAGGGAAGGCTAATAGACAATGGCGGAAGTTATCCAGATCATATGGTCAATCAGTAGATTGAAAAATCATATTGAAATCATATCGAAGAACCCAAAAGTCTTCTCACAATGAACAGATGCACTAAACCAGATATAAGACTTATTATTTTATACTCGTAGGATGTCCTCTTTTAATATTCTTATTACTGACATACTTGAAGTAATATTGATTTAAAATAACTTTTACTTGTGGAAGGGTAACCTGGAGTATCACGTAGAGGATTAGTTCCACCAGTATATATAATACCATTAGGGAAGTCGATAGCTATCAAAATGTAAAAATAAATTAGAGAAACGTTTCAACGAAAAATGACTATTAATGACTGAAAATGGAAAACAGATCAAGGACAAAAAAAAACACCCTACATTCAAATACTAATAGAAATCTATATTAAAGACAGCAGTCACAATAAATGAATTTACGTGCTTATAAAATTAGCATTTTTTTTTTTTATCATAATACTATGAAGCGGAAATAAAAGAATGGTTGATGATCAAATTTTCAGTCGACTATTTCCCTAAATCAATTTAAATAACTTTATGTATCATTTTTAAAAATTATTATTTATTTTAAATTTTGGTTTGCTGTTTCTTAACTTTACCATCATAACATTCAAGCTTGGGATCATACGTGTTCAAGAAGTCAAAGGTTAACAAAAAGTATTCTACATAGTTTAGTAGAGCACATGCGGCAAATGGACTTCTTTTCTGTTTAAAATACTAGAGTAGGAGGAAACCAAAATGATGATTAATGAGAACATAAATTAATGTTAAAATAACAATTAATTTTAATATGTTAAAACAAGAAGCGTAATTACATCCATATTGCGTATTTAATGCCTCACCTCAAAGGAATTACTATTTTCCTTATGCTCCCAAGCTTAATTTGTTCTTTACACAAATTAGGCAATATTATAAACTCTTTGGCAGATATTTATTTCTTTTACATAATAGAATTCGTGTCAAATAATATCTTCTGCCTGTAGTGTAAGACAGTAAGATGAATTGAATCTTAACTTTTAATTCAGTTAAATATGTCATTTGGCTTATTTTGAAAACTTGATAAAAGCTCATTAATAAGCAGCTAGGCCTCAAAAGAAGTCTCTTAAAACGTAATAAACAGGGGCAGCCACAAATAAAAAATTGAAATAAAGAAAAGTCTAATTCACTTAAAAATGTGATGAGTGCATTAATAAAACCATGGATAACGTGCTGGGCACGTTACTAAATGTCCAAACCCCAATGATGACTGTTAGTTCGGGAGAGTATCTATTGCTAGTCTAGTGTTCAATGGTCTATTGGAAGTAGGTTATCTGAAGCCCTTGAACCTGTGCAGATACGGTGGAAACGGTGCAGAGAAGCGTGTAGCCTTTCCGCCCTCTGAGTCGCCCTACGGTAGGTACTCCCATTAGAGCTAGAGGATAGAAATACGAGCTTGCGCATAAAGCACTATCTCTTAGAAATAGGAGGCAACGCCCAACCTATGGACCTACCTATAGTTCTATCGAGTATGGCTCAATAGCGAAAATAAAGCCATTCTATATTATATTTATGTCAAGGGCAGAATTCACCGCCCAAGAATAATTAATAATTCAATTATTTTGTAGGCCAAAGAAACAATTTTCCTACTCAAGACCGGGTGGCAAAACCAACCCTTTTGGCTATTTACTCCAGCGCGCCAACCAAACTAGACCATGGCCACGGTTAGCAATTTTCTGTAAGCTAATTTCCCGTTTAATGTACGGGTTTTTATAACAATAATAATAAAACTGGAAAATAAATAGTCCACTATAGTTTACAAAAATAAAAATGAAAAACACAAAATAATAGGTATTGAATAAAAAATATCAAACGAATTGAAGCAGAGTTCATACAAAAGTCACAGAGCACTAATAAACGCAACTGCCAGGGTCCGCCATTCATTTTCACACTAAACTAAAAGGCAATTTTGAGGTTGTTCGCAGTGTAGGCACTTTAAAATTAGAGTAATTATTTTGGTTTAAAGATTTTATGGCAACACTGACACTTGAGACCAGGTGGCAGCTTGTAGGGGTTAGGTTAAGTGTAGTTATTTAGCCGGGCCAAGCTGCTACACCCGAACGGAATTCACCGTGCCATTCGTTTAATGAAGAAACATTTAATACTAATGACAAATACTAAGTTATTTTGTATGTTATAAGTCGTCCGGTATGTTTAAGTCCTTCAGATATTATTTCGCGTAAATACTTATTCGACTGGGTAATAACTACTTGGGTTAATGACTAGGGGTAATAACTAGTCGGAGTTACTGACTCCAACCACATCCAGTTGACAAGACAAACCATAATTACAATACGGTTTAACCTCACTCTTCAAGTAGGAATCTGAAAGACCATAGAGCAATGTTTCTCTTAATTATGTATATTATTAAGAATATTGTTCTACAGCATTTCATAAGATAAGCATAAAAGTCCGTCACTCAGGAGCTGCGTAAACTAAGCAGATTTCCCACGCGAAGTATTACAATAGAGAAATCTACCTAATAACAATAGCAGGTGTGAGGAATCTCTAAACCTATTCACGAGGGACAAATAGTTAGGGATACGGCCGCCAGAGCTCTCGGCGGAGAGTCCCGAACATAGCCAACTCCTGCCGACCACACACACAATACAAATGCAAATATCTCGGTTAATATTCAAGATACAGAATAAATGAATAGAACAATATTTATAGTAAATTTAATTTTCAATAAGATTGATTCTATACAATTTTTCGATCCGACGAATATTAACGGAGATATTTCGAATTTTCAAAAATCCCCCTTCTAAACCCCCCCTCCCACTGGTCCGATTTCAGCCATTAACGAACTTGATCTTTCTTTTTACATAAAACGATTAAATATGAATTTTGGTAACGATAAACAAAAATTGCGACCGCTAGAGCGGTAACAGACAAATATATATATGTATATAGAGTTTTGAACGGAACTCATTTTCGTCATCTCCTAGGTAGGATCGATGGACATTTGAAGAAAAATTTCGAAAATCACGTCATGAGTACAACCTCAACAGCTGATTTCCCTTAAGGGAAATCTGCAAAAATTGCGATTATACTTGGCGACATATTCCTTCTAGTTATTAACAAATCATCAATATTTCGATTTGATCCTATATCATTTGTTGCGAGAGCTATAGTACATCAGTCTTTCTTTATCTTTCGGATTGCCACTTTCAGGGCGGGGTATTGTAGTCAATGCGTAATCAGTAGAGGTGATTGTAGTCTGCCTAGTCTTAAAGGCATCAATGCGGCCAACTCCAACTTACAAAAACCCTCATCATTCTTATTGGTGGAGCCATCATTATGATCGAAACAAACCAATATGATTGCTTGGTATTCGCTCTGACTCTATTGCCTCCAGTAACTTGGGGCTGTCAACGATAATAAATGTTTGTCAGAAAGAATTCATCCCGGAGATAAACAATATTACTATTTATTTATAATATATACAATCTGACGTAATTGTTGAGGAAACTAGTCTTCTGTAAAATGGTCTGTATGAAGGGGATCCGTTAAGCCTTTACCCATTTGGTGGAAATCTGTTTCATGACCGCCCTTTGATTTACCAACCCTATGGGCAATAGATCTCAGGGATATATATAGGTACTAGGGCATCGGGGGTATCTCCTACAAAGAGGGAGCTAAGACCCGAGAAATGGACTTCGTACGTCGTATATATTTGAATTCATTTTTGCTGTGGCTCCATCACATGAACACATTCAACAGTTTTGTCTAAGTTCCGAATTCTGTTGTATTTATAATATTTCTTTAAATATAAAATAGTAAAATTATTCTGAAGGTTTATATATTTATTAAGATATAATTTTGCCGGCTATCAGTTTCAGCAGTCGTCTCTCCTTTATAAGTAAATTTTATAAGGCTTTCAGGACATCTTCAACATGCGACTTCTCAACTAGTTATTTATTTTATTTATTTCAGGGAACCTTTTTTTTTTAAAAAAAAAAGTATTCAAGAAGACTCATGATGATGATGAGCGAAGTAATCGCAAATTTGTAGTGAGGAAGTAAAGAGGACTCTCGGAGCAGATAGCTAAAATGATATCTTGATCTTTTCCTAGCAGACTAGAAATATTTATTGCATGACCCAGGAAATGGGGTTTTATTTTGTATGAAGATAATAAAAGCTTCCATATGGAATGTCCTTGATATTTTATTTACAATAATCACCAAGTTTGATTGATAGTCAAGATGCGCAAAGCAGAAATAATAACTGGTGTTTAATTCATCCTTTTGAAATAACGTGGTATGTTTTTTTTTCTTCACTTCAATAGTAGTTGTTCCGAAGTATATATTTTTGATATCACTGCCAAGACCATAATGGAACTTGAAGCACATGAAAAAGTAGATGAGTTTCAGATAATTGCACAATGTGCGTTTCAGAATGTTGGAGCTTATATACTCAGAAAAATAGTAGAAAACATAATTTGAGTATGTGCTTCATAAGAAAAGACAGTAGGTGTACCTTTTAATTATAGAGCTTTTGATTGTGTTTTTATGAAATTTGATAATACGGAATCATATTTTAAATTTGTGTGTCGTTTTTATTGCATACATGATTTGACACTTCTCTTCATTTGGTAAGATGCTGCAGTGTAATAGAAAATAATTTGACGATAGTGTCAAGATATTTTGAGGGAACTTATTTCACTTATTTAATAATAAAATGTTTTACTTTTATGTGACGGTTTTGCTAAAAGAACAATTCATTTCTTTGCATTATGAATACTAATGGAGCTAGTTCAGGACTAAATTGAATTATGAATGGAATAAAAATTCAACAAATACTAATAAGAAAGTAAAATAGAAATTAAGACTTGGCTTAAAGGTCTCTGGAACCAAAGTAAACAATTAGAGATGTTAAAACTGAACGACGACGACTTCCCTGTAAGAAAAGCAGCTTCAGCTCTGTTGGAGTTTGAGCAGATTAATTAGGAAGAGTTAACAAACAGTATTCTCGAACTCGACTGAGACGATGGGAATTGTGGTTTTGTGGCTCTTTGTCACTAATATATCTGA
This sequence comes from Riptortus pedestris, assembly GCA_019009955.1. Classification (NCBI taxonomy): domain Eukaryota; kingdom Metazoa; phylum Arthropoda; class Insecta; order Hemiptera; family Alydidae; genus Riptortus; species Riptortus pedestris. The sequence continues at coordinate 76,039,314 of CM032229.1, forward strand.
ATAGCACTCAAGTCTAAATGTTTTACTCAGAGAGCTTACTGACTCGATACAGTCTTGGGGGAACATCTCACGGTAAATAAATATACCTTGGCAATTTTGCCATTGGATGTGAATTTCCTCTAATCTGATCTTAATACTAATGATTAGGATTACGATTAGAATTTAATAAAAACAAAGATTGGCTATAATAGTTTTGTAATCTTGGTTCTGATTATGATTATAATTTTGAAATCTTTCGTGCAATCAAAATTACATGGTTGCATTGAACAGCACTCAGAAATACAATTTTATATTTCATTTCTACATCGCGGTGTCGACGTCTTTTTATAGGAAGTCAATTATTTTTCATAATACATTAATTAAAAGTAAAGTACAATATTAAAAAGTATTATTTAAACGTAGAAAAGTAGTTACTATTTGTGAAATAAATTCAAAATAGGTGAATAGGGATGATTAAACTAGCCACTTAGATTTCCTACACCAAAAATGGTAGTAGATTTTGATTCAACACTCCAATAAAGAGCCATTTTGAAAATGAGTGACCTTAGATCCTTCTAAGATTCTTAAAAACCACTCGCAGGCCAGGATTCTTTTAAATAATTCAACACGAATTTGGAGGGTCGGTAAATATTCTAAACATGACACTTACTGGTTCCACGAGAACGTTATTAATAAAATATAGGGTTTATTATGAAAAAAAAAATAACAGATATTTTTTGATAACACAGATTTTATGTACATAGATTAATATGATTTTTCCTTTTCTAAAGAGCTCAAAAACAAAATTAGATGAACTTTAGATAATTTAATAATTGTGAAGTCCTCTAGAAAATACAGCTAGAAAAAAAAGTTCTTTCTTTTCAAAAATATTTCTACGCAAAAATTTTTCGTTGTGCAACATAGAAACCAGCCGCTACGTTTTTGTTGTAAAAAAATCTTTGACTACACTTATTCAAAGTTTTAACCTTATTTATTTTAGGATTAAGATAGTTTTTAGCGTAGAATTTATAGGTTTGTTTTTTTTCGAATTGTTTCTGATGGAGAACCAAAAACTTTAAAGTTTGGACAAAAATTTTAATAGAGGTTAGAGATGCTGAGGTAAATTTGAGAGTTTATACATAAGTCAAATTAAATCGGTTTGTCCAGAAAGGATTACACAGAGTTCACTGTACTTCCAAACCAGGAAAACAATTTAGATAAGCAAAATGTGTTTATGGTGCCCTCACGTGAAGTACATGTTTATGATTTTAGCAGATTTTCCTTAAGGGAAATCAGCTATTGAGTTCGTACTCAGAAGCGATTTTCGAAAGCTCTTTACTCGAAAATGTTTATTTTATCAATACCATTGCTGTTTGAGTCAAAACTAAAGATTATATTTGTTATTGACTTAAATCTGGAATAGTGGTGGTTTATAGAGTAGGGGAGGATTAGAAAATTCGCAATATTTTCGTTATTATGAGCCTGATCTTAAAATTTTATAGAACCAATCTTGTTAAACTTTTGATTTTCTACAATTGTTGCTGAATTAATTTTATTTTTTTTCATTAAACCAGTTATTCGTAGTTTCTTGTCTTTTGCCTTCACTAACCCCCCTCCCCCCTTCTGCTCAGCGGGTTTTTACATATAAGTAGAGAATGGAGAGTGGTGATATGAGATAACAATTGTTATACCGGCACTTGGGAAATCTGCTTAGATTACTGCGTGACGGGCGTTTTTTGACTGCATTCATTTTATTATGATTAAAGTGATTGCGATTAACAACATAACACGGTTCCCAACTACAACTTTAAAAAGCTAATCACATAACATGTCTACCTTTAGTATACGCTACGATTGCATTAACTTTAAGAAAGTCCGTTATGTAGGGCCTACATAACTAAACAGAAACCCGTAGTACTGGTAAGAGAGTCATCTCTCCTTGCCGTCTATTACCTATTTTTCCCGTATTATGAAGCCTTTGTAAACAGAATTCGAAATATACTCTTGATAATCATCGTATTAATTTTTCCAATCCTAGGATCTTGTTACTTTCTCCTATATAATTCGTAATTAATATAATGTATTGTAGCCCGTATAATCAATTATATTCTCTGTCCAAGACTTGTCGAGAACTCATGACTTGTCATATTTGTCGACTCGAGAGGCAAATTTAAATATAATGACGGTTTTTGAGGATGTTTTCAAATTTATCCCGAGTTGTTTTAGAAGTACTCCGGAAGCTGTTTCCTTTTTTGGAAGAAATTAAGGCGTTTTGAAATTTTTAAATGTAAATTTTATTAAGAAAATAGACAATTAAGCTAAATTTCATGTATTTTTAAAAATAACTAATGTAAGAAAAAAATTGTTTTTATGGATTTTTAGAAATATTTGTTTTGCAAAATGTTAGCTAGCTCGTTTCCCTTTTTGAGGAATTTTGAGGGTTCGCCAGAAACCCTTTTTCCCTCCACTAAGCTGTTCTCAAACCCTCCCTGCTACATTAAAAATTGTTCGTTTTCATTAGGACTTTGAACTTGCTTTATAAGAACCATCATTAGTTTAATGAAATATACGTTAGTCAATAATACGCTTCTTGACGTATTCTGTTAAAAAAAATAAAGATTATTTTTGTTAAGGGTCACATAATGCAACAAAATCCTGAGTTCTAAGCTAATTAAAAATCGTTTGTATCCTGAAAATGAGTATCCCTGATTAATTTTATCAGTTAAAGGTGGTCACTAATTATATAAAAATAAAAGTATAGAATGATAATTAATACTTCCGACCTCTTCTTCCAATAATATTTACTTTTGTGAAGTAAGAGATTACTCCCAGTGATCAGTATTGTCAACCGAAGTTTTACTCCCATAAATGTGATACAGAGGTATTAATTGCAAACTTGAAAAACTAAGGACTTTATTCATAATAACTGATCCTAGAATTATTTCTAATTAATTGCAAAACCCGTTGGTAAAGTTCTGGAAAGTATACCAATACTAAGTATTTAAAGTGAACTCAAGCATTGAGTTTATTCAAAGCACCTTCTTTAATTCTGGCCAGATATCTTGAACGATGGATAATGAATTACTGAAAATCCGCAAAGCAGTAATAAAACTTTGCGAAAGATAAGCAACGTTTTTCCTTTTCATCCTTTGCTTTAACGTTTTCACAGACTCAACAGTAAAATGTATAGCTAATTACAGCAAAACCCTATTTATTTTAAACTAAGTTAACATTTAACTACACTATTGCTTGAAGTCTGAATAAAATCATTGTGCCAAGTCAAATCACACCCTACAGGTTTATCTGTACATGAAGTGTATTCATTTCATTACAGATCTTTTTTGTACAGCATTAACACTTTTTTTATATAATTAATAAATATAGATTAGGTTAAATATTAAAAAGAGCAAATAATAATTAGCACACTTTGTGTAGTATCAAACATTACTTATGCTGCCTATATCTCTTTTGCTCACGAAAGCAACTATTATTTCTTACTGTTTTTTTATTGGAGAAGGAATTTGTTTATTACTTATTTTTCTGCAGCGTTTTAATTAGTTTGTTGTACGAGGTCATTCTCTTGGGAGAACCTTCTTCAGATTATTTCAAAATAATTTTAAATTTTTCTAACTTTTTTCAAACAAATTATATACTTTTGATATCTCTAAAGGTCTTTTATTCTTGAATATGTGATTTAAATTATATTCACATTGCCATTTTAGGACTAGTATTTTTATTTATGTCTTGAAAACCTTGTATTTTTATTTATTAACACTGAAAACCTCTATAGAGCCCTCATGGCTTAACACGACTTACTGAAGGTAGCCCACACATTCCCATAAAACTCCGACATTTACATGACATTAACATATACTCACAAATTTAGAAGTATTACATTTTAAAATCCTTTTTAATCCTTCTTAAATTAAATCTTTTTAACTCCAGCTAAAATGTTTTACTGTATGTGTGTGTGTGTGTGTGTGTGTGTGTGTGTGTGTGTGTGTGTGTGTGTGTGTGTGTGTGCGCGCGCGCGCGCGAACTTTTCTATGTGTATAGGGGAAGTGGGAGCATATGATTGTAAATATTTTAGATATTAGAAAATTTAACCTGTTCATTTTATTAATGTCCATACTAATTTTTATTTATTTGATTTTAGTTTTAATTTTAACCATTGAAAGTGTATAATTGTTTCCATAATTTTATTAGTCTTTATAGCTTTCTAGTTTTTTTTTTGTTTTTGAATTTAATATTTTTTTTTTATTTTTTGATTCATAATAATATGGAGGAGAGATAACTGAGCTAGTTTGGCCCCTAGAGTATGACACAAGCGCAAAGCTCCCAGATATGAGAGTTCTCCACATCAAAGGGGGAGGAAACACAAACAAATGGTTCGACTATAAGCCAATAATCCAGAGATGACTAAATAGAGAGGGGATTGTAGGTAATTTAACTTGTTCACGAATATTGCTAGCATTGGTTTCAGATGCCTCCGCTTATTAGCAACCAGCATCTCAAACCAAATCAACACTCTGATACCCATTTCATCAAAGTCATGCCACTGTATTCAGTAACCGTAATACGATCCTGTAGAGCTACTCATCATACTAATGAGGTATTGTTATATAAAATAGCATTCCGATTCCAATTACTTAATGAATATTTTATAGTATTATTTTCCTATGATTTGTGTGTTTATCTGCTATAAGGAATATATATATATATATATATATATATATATATATATATATATATATCCAGACAAAAAATTGTTATTTTTCTTTCATTTTCAGTAAATAAGATTCCCCAAGCGTATTCAGAATTATAACTCCTTATCAAGGGGTTCCTTTTTCTCTAAAATAACTGTTTACAATTTTTTTTTTAATACATTCCATTTATAATATATCTCTTATTATTGTTTCATTACCTGAATTTATGATGTGCATGTATATGCTTAACTAGCATTGTAAATGTTTGTTTTCTAATCACACTAAGAGGTATAATAATTTATTTCCAATTCCATTAAACTCACATGTATATATGTTCAATTACAACAGGCCAATAATTAAGTTGAGTTGAATAGTCAACGATTATAATGAGAATATTACTTTCCTGGCAATTGTTATTTATCGTGTATATTTTTGTACTTTCTGTTCGGTGAATTATTTTTGCATTTGTACATTACATTATTTTTTTAATATTATATTAGTTTAACTAGCATTTCTTAAATCTTAAATTCCATTCTTTATTTCTTCAAGCACGAGATATAGTTCAAAGATAGTCTCAGCTCTGTTGAATAGAGCGCAAATCATCCAGCAATATTGAATCCTATCCAGGAGATGACGAAAAAGAGTTCCGTTCAAAATTATATATATATATATATATATATATATATATATATATATATATATATATATGTCTGTGTGTGTGTGTGTGTGTGTGTGAGAGAGAGAGAGAGAATGGCAAGTATATATTGTTGCGAAAATTAAATACATGAATAATCCTTCAGAGAGAGAGAGAGAGAGAGAGTCGCGTATTTGGAAAGTGTGACGTAGATCAAAGAAACCGACAGAAAGTTCTAGCCCCTTATAGACTCGTCCAGCCTAGCGTCGAAGGAACCAGACAATTCCCCTTTGATGTATGCCGACAACCTATATAAGAACAGCGAGCCGCGATCGAGTCAGTTTTTATGCTCAGCGATCTTGATGGTCACATCAGTGCGACTTCGTGCAGTGCGGTAAAGTGTTTTTAGAAGAAGAACAGTGTTGTGCCGTGACTGTAACTAACAGTTTAGTGAAACTTGCGAGTATTTAATTTTGGCAATTCAAAAGTACTCTTATTAAAAAAGTTTATTACTGGTTTTTGGTAATAAAAAAACGTAACAATATATATATATATATATATATATATATATATATATATAATAGTCGGTTAACGCTCTAGCTGTCGCAATTTTTGTTTGATCGTTACCGAACTCCATAATTAGTCATTTTATATAAAACGATCAAGTTCGTTAAAGGCTGAAATCGGAACAGAGGGGAATTTCCAAAATTCGAAATACAAAATGAACGAAATGAGTCGGATCGTAAAATTGCATAGAAGGAATTTTATTGCAGGTGTAATGTGTCTATAAATATTGTTATGCACGTTTTTACACTACCTTGATTATGAACCGAGATATTTGCATTTTTTAGTTTTTGGCCTTCAGCAAACCCTCACTCCTATTCATTTCATATTGGCAATTAGCTGTTATATTATGAAACACATCATTTGAGCCTGAATACCAAATATCGTTCTCATTGAACTGTAACGTTTTGAGACAAATGCTAATACGTGACCCATGCAAAAAATCTGCTTAGTAAACGTAGCCCCTGGGTGACGGATTTAAAATGAGATTTTTTATGAGTACTGACTAAGTTATTGAAGTGTGAAAGAAGTGGAGAAATTTCACCCTAACATTATGGAAAACATTTGGTCCATTTACGTATTTTGATCAAATATAATATGTTTAAAATTAAATCGGTGGAGAAAGTCACAAGAGATGTTCTGCCAGCAGAATCTCTCTTTAACATATGGAGTCTATTCAAGGATACGTAAGTCGTCATTCCATATGAATATTTGATAATGAATGTTGCCATTTCTATTGTCCTACGATTATAGATTCCAAGGCCACTGCCTCCGGATCAATAGCCACATGTTTATAAGTAGTTTACCGAGAGGACAACTTGACTGCAGATAACAGTCTGTTCGTGTAAATGCATTTCTCCTCATGTCTCAGAACTAAGATGAATATATATATCTCATTTTTCTCACCATATTAACCTGTGCCCCTCAGACTGCACCACTGTCCTGTGATACCACAATATTCGTTAAATTCTTATAAACAGCCTTCTAGATCTAAGAAAGTTATCCAAGTTATTCTCAATACTTCATGGTAAATAGATAGGGTAATTTGAAAGATATGTTTTCGACCTACTTAACCCCCTGTGCCCAAGATTAGACTACTTAATCTTCAATATTAATTTTTTCAGCTTATCATATTAATGAGCAAGTTATCTGAAATACAGCGATTCAATACATTACCGTCTAAATGTAGTATACAATTTTACTAGCAGAATTCCCTTAAGGGAAATCAGCTATTGAGGTCTTACTCATGACGGGAGTTTCGAAATTTTTCTTCAAATGTTCACCGGTCCTACCTGAACATATCTAGAGAGGAAAATATTATAAGCAGCCCGTAGTGTTGAAGAGCTCTCGTAAGGTGGCAACCAAAATTCGGTAATTTGGAGCAATCTCTTCGTGAAATTCAGCACTTCTTGCTGCACTACATTGTTTAAAGCGAGCCGTAGAAGTATTGTGCAGTTATAATTACATTTAATAGCAGCAATGTAATCCCTTATAGAACTACTCGCTTATCGATCGGGATTAATAGTATATGTGAAGTTGTTTGTAACATTCGAGGCACGGAAGTAAAAAGTAAACAGACTTAATGCGTTGTTTACTTTTCTGATTCTCCACATTAGAATTTTAGTAATTTTGGTAATTTAGATGTTATTGAGTTAGAGAGAAAGCGTACAAACATGTTTTCTTCTCAATTTACTGTTGATCTTACATTCATTCTAACTAACTAGAGTGACTATATGCTAGTCAACAACTGAACAAGCCGGTCTTCGTCTGGAAGGTTCTCCTATAAGACAACCTCCGTTTTTAGTGGCTAACTTATTAAATGATCATGGTTAAGGCGACTTTTTTGATAATTGTTTTCAAAAATGTAAATATTGAAGTAGGAATGCGGCAGAGGGAAAACGGCTTTATATTGTGCCGTTATTCAATTAAATATAACATAATTTTTGAATTGAAAATAAAGTATTATTATAATAGTTAGTGTGATAATACAAACACTTACAATGCTAATTAAGCATATACATGCACATCATAAGTTTAGGCAATGAAATAATAATAAGAGATATATTGTAAATGGAATGTATTAAAAAGAGAATTTTGAACGAAACTCTTTTTCGTCATCACTTGGGTTTAATCGATGGACATTTGAAGACATTTTTCGAAAATTGCGTCATGATTACGACCTCAATAGCTGATTTCCCTTAAAAGGGATTCTGCTAATAAAATTGTATACTACATTTAGACGGTAATGTATTGAATCACTGTATTTTAGATAAATTGCTCATTAATATGATAAGCTAGAATCGGACATTTATTTTTTTACTATGTTTTTAAATTACATTATTATAATTATTTTATATTTTTTAGGGTATTCTCAACGATTTACGGCATTATTCTTTATCCTTTTTAATTGTTTATGCTATGTCAAATGGGTTTTACTGAAAAGAAATAAAATTTCGAGACTAGAGGGTTATTTCACATGCATTACATCCAATATAAAGAAAAATTGACATTTTTTTCACATAAAGAAGGGAAACATTGTCTTCTCCTTTTCACTGTTCTACTTCAATCTTAGCTGTTTTCAGTGATTCAGGTTCAAATCTTTAAGAGCATTTCATTTAAATGTATATCATGAAGTTAGGGGTGAAACTCAAGTAATAATAACTGCTCAATGGCTTTCAATGTTCGCTGAGGTGTGAAAAAACAGAGAATGAGAAGTCTCTATTTTCTGTCATACATCTAATTATTTTACTTAAATATTTAAATGAAGAAGACCTTAAAAAGTGCTGTCTTAAAAAGTCGCAATGACAAAAATAAAAATTTAGGCTTATTAAAAGAGTAAGTGACTCCACTCTTGATTCAAACTTTTGCAAAGAAAATTAAAATACAGACTTCTTCCCTGAGGGAGAAGGAAACACTAGCCAACGCTCTATAAATAATAAAAAACCTTCAGAAGGAAACATTTAAGAGAGAGTTTGAGGGGAAAGTAAAACTGAGGAGGCTAGTCTTTGTCTTACGCCTGCGTCATCGTCCCTTGAAAACATTGTCCTGGAGGGATTAATAAATTAAATAGCCTCCAGCTATGTACCAATGGCTGGGAACTTTGTCTAAGCACCCCTTGCCCTCTTGGAAGGCTGGGGGTTGTTTCAATTATACTTAAACATGAGCTTTAACTTTGTCAACATCCTACATAATGTAATTAAATTCTACAAAACTCACCCCTTTTTTTCAATTAAAGCAAAATGCAATAAATATTTATAAGGTGACTTTGTGAGGCCATAATTTCATTTTAGACAATTAAGAAATTTCTTAACCCCAAAATATATATTTTTGTATAAGAGGTTTTATTTTAGCAGATTTTCATTATTATAAGAAAAATGAAAAATAATATGTTTTTTTTGTGATTCTTTGAGACTATTATAAATGATGTTAAGCTACTTTTTTGACAGCCACCACAAAAAAAAGAACTACACCCTTCTATCAAGTTTAGTAAAAAATAAAGTAAATAACCATATGCATTCAGGATTTGATATGCACAATCAATGCATTAAATGATTATTTTTAAAGAGGCCATAATTAATTTATGAAGAAAAGGAATTTCCGTTAAAAGACGAAGGAAATATAGATCATGCTAGCCAAATAAGGGAGTTTTTTTTTTTATTTTAAATCGTGAATGTCCAGACTGGTTTAACATATTGTGCATACATCTGATCCATATTCTGACTGCAGAGAGTTACTATGGTCAGACTGTTAACACACCAAATGGTTTCAAGCATAACAACCCTTTGAGGTCCTATTGGACTACATTCTATATACCAATGTATTTCTTTGTAAATAAAACGCAGAGGCTGCTTAAACAGACGAGATTTCCCAAGTATTGCAGATTTGACAACATATATTATCCATTTTACATTTAATAAGTTGCCTATGTAAACAGCAGTTGACATTTGTGGGTGCACTAAGTGAAAACTAAAAAAATTATGCATACACCGTGGTGAATAAAATATGTATAGAACAACAAATGTAAGAAATAGAATTTTCAATAATATAGGCCATGTATTATTTCTCCCTCTTAATAACCGCAATATTTCGAATTTTCGTTTCCCAATCTAATCTGATATATTTTCAGCCGTTATCCGAGCCTTTTTTTTATTTTTAGATGATGATTTCTTAAATACCGATTTTGGTAACGATAAAATAAACATAGCTACTGCTAAAGCGGAAACAATCGCATATATATATATATATATATATATATATATATATATATATATATATATATAAACGTATGTTTATATGTTTATGGACCTTATTTCTGTCATCTTTTGTGTATGATCTGTGGTATTTATAGAAATTTGAAAAAAATCACGTCCTGAGTACAATCTTAATAGCTCCCCTTAAGGAAAATCTGCTAAAACGCTCTGATTTGTCTGTAATTATATTTAAATTGGAAGAGGATCAACTGTTTCCACGTTTCAACAGAAGAATGTCATTAAACTGAATTACTTGTCTCTCTGTCCATTCATTTGATACTCAATCACCTAAAAACTTCACAAAGATTCCAATGAACCGTTAAATTTGTTAGTGAACTTTCCTTATTTTCTACAGACCCTATATGAAAATGGTGGACTAGTAGTGGGAATTTACTATGAAGCCAAAATATTGTCGACATTTATCAATGTAACCGTGTATATATTTCCTTTATTGAAAAACAAAAAAAATTAAAGAACTAATTGTGGTTAGATGATATTTTTTGATTCTAAAATGTTTTTAATGATTATGAGTTTTAAAATTTTGCATTCTTTCTGTGAAATATAATTTACTCATTCTTCATAAAACTTTTGTATATATCTATTATATTGCTAAAATAGGAAATGCTATTGTCAATATCCTCTATTTCAACCATTACCACTACAGCTGAAAGTTAAAAGATAAATTTGCCAAATCTTTTGTTAATATAGGTTTAACCTAAAAAAAGGAACTGCGCATTTTGTGTTTAAAATCTATTTTTTGGACTTCAAACGTTGCTTCAGACGTTATTCGTGTCCGAAGATAGTCCCAAATATCTCTAAAGCCCGTGAAGGAACAAGGGCAGCCATACGGCTTTACTGGGGTTTGAAGCAATCAGCTTAATGCATTCCCAGCTGTATTGCGGTGACATTACAGACCAAAGATGCCTCCATCTTTAATCAAGTAGCCACCTCATCATTCATACAATTACTAATACTTATAGGATGTACTTGGAAGTCATGTATCGCCTTATTATGATTTATTAAAACGACATAAAGGACAAACTGTATTTAAAATACATTTTTCTGTATTAAAATTAACTTAAGAAAATAGAAGAAACGGTGGATAATTTAGGGATCAGCTGATCTAACAGCTGACTAGAAATTTAAATTTTACTTCCGAATAAGGAAATCGTCAATTTTTGGTTTCATGCATTTCGTCTTTTGACCAATCCATTAATATCATTTTTCGAAGATACTTCAAATCAAATCAATTATAATCAAGAATTATAAAACTAATTTATAAACACTAATTTTGAATTTTATTTTTATTAGTTTTTATTGGGTCATAGTCATTTCTATAAAAACCATATTATTGTAAAAATTTAGGAATGTAAAGTTGTAAACGGGGCTGCGTTAACTAAGCAGATTTCCCTCGGGCGTCACCTGAAAATTTGCATTTACCTCAAAACGTAAAATTCCAATGAGAACAATATTTGGCATTTAAGTTGAAAATAAAGTGTTTCATTATGCATATTTTGCAAATATCAAGATAGTGAAAAAAATTACATAATATTTATAGAACAATATATTTGCAATAAGATTGGTTCTATAAACTTTTGCGATCCAACGCATAATAACGAAGATTCTAAGAATTTCCGACATTCCCTCCTCTAAACCCCCCTCCACCAGGACCGATTTCAGTCGTTAACGAACTTGATCTTTCTTTTAATATAAAACGATTATATATCAAGTTTAGTAACGATAAGACAAAAGCTGGGACCGGTAGAGCGGCAACAGGCATCTACTAGGTAAGATCGATGGACATTTGAAGAAAAAGGTCGATAATCGCGTCATGAGTACGACCTCATAGCTGATTTCCTTTAAGAGAAATCTGCTAGAAAAAGATTATTATCGCTACTCCACACAAAGATAATTTTAGGGAACCTGTGATCGTACAGTGCATCACGGCATGAAGTATAGCATCAATAAAAATGTAGAATATACCTAGATATTATTGAAATTACAGTTCGTAGAGGTAAGAACACTGAAAAAACTATATTTGGAAAAATTTTGGATGTGCTAACATCTGGTAAGAGTGCTTTAACAGATAGTTTGAGAACATTTGAAGATACTTTGTCGCTATAAAGTTGTGGACAGAAATACAATGTTTTTGTTTTATTATTTATTGTGAAAACAATACAAAAATCTATTACTGCATCATCTACTGTAAAATATATTTTATTATATTTGGAAATATATTACATCTTAATAAATTCTTATTTAAGATACAATATGTACGTACTATGTTACTTGATATAAAGTAAATAGAAGTTTCTGAGAGTTTATATTGTGCGAGTAGGCTGAGAAGGTTACTGTAGGTATAGAGCCTATAAAATCCTGGGACCAACAGCGCAAATGAGATGGCCAGCCAGACAGTAAATGCTGAATACCACTTCTCTTAGAGTACCATAAATATACTACAGACATAAAACCTTTATTATCACAAATGTAACACTTCTATAAAAGAAGGCGCCGTCCACAAGTAATAACAGGACCACACTTAATATAGTTTAGTGGCATTTCTCCTATTTTAAAAGCTATCTATACAATTTTTATCCCATGAGACGACAATCTGAGACGGAATGGTAATTGTCAACTTACAACTTACTCAAAATTATTCAGTCAAATTCAAAGACATTGAATACTTGTATATTCATTACGCTTCTCTTTCAGCTTACTATATTACATCAAATATGCTTAATTTCCTTTACAATTATTGACACATAAAAAATGTTTTTTTTTTTTTTAATATTTTAAATAGGTACTAACTAAATACGCATTTAGGTCATATTAGTTAATGGCTGAAACCGGTTGAAAAATGGTAGGATGGGATCGATAATTCATAATACTTCTATCAAAATGAGTCGTATAGAGAAATAGGATGCAAACAATCATGTTAGATTATAGTTGCTCTACAATTGTTGTTCTATATATTTTTTCGAGCCTCAAATATTAAGAGAGTTATTCCTACTTTATTTTATTTACCTTTCAGTAATCGCCAACTTCTGCTCACCGGATTTTCACTTGGAAATAAAGAATATACAGTGAGATGAGAGTGCTAATCTGTCATTCAAGAACGTGGGAAATCTTCTAATGTACACAGCCGTAACGGATTTTTATGTTTATAAATGTTAACAGTCTACAAAGTTTAATTCCATGCATTAAACTGTAGAAATTGCCAGTGTTTGAATGTATAAACGGGCTCTAAATATAAAACAGTATGTGGGAGAGGTGTAGGACGAAGAGATTGGAGCAGAATCCAGCAATAGCATAAGGGATTAGCCATTGAATTGGCGTGAGTGGATTGGCGGGTTTCCCCTGTACCTCTTAATTCCCGGGCTTTTGACGTCACGACGAGAATCGTGCCAACATGCTAAACCACGGGGATACAACCGCCACTTTATACAGCCATTGTTAGAACTACATAACCACCTTCTGTTGGTTCAGCTCTGCGTCTCCCCTTCAACAAATAAGCCAGGATCAACTCCTACCGGCAGCCCTTTCAACGTTTTCCACTTCCCTGCCTCGAGACACGTTCTTGGAGGCACGTAGAATTGATTCATCAAAATAAATTATTATACAATACATCATAAAAATCATCATTTGGATTAGAAAATGTGAAATATTCAATATTTATCGTTGAAAATAATTAGTAATATTTTTGAAGGTAGATCTGAATTCATTGAAGAATTACCTCACTTTCATTAACGTTTATCATATTATTATTTATTAACATCGACTTCTTTCTACTATGGCAGTTTGGGACAGGTTGTCTACAGGCATTAACTGTTTAACTTTTACTATAATTCCCATGTACCAATTCCATCGTTGCTAATTAATGGTCGAAGAGTAAATGTACAACTTATACCTTTGTTATTGATTAAAACTTTGCTTATGCTCTTAACAAAAAATATAATAATAAAACTATAACAGACCCGAAATCAGTCAATTCTCTTACTTTATATGCATACGAATTACAAACTAGTAGTTAGTCACCCAAATAAACATTTTCCCAATTTTATTTCTGTAGGAGGTGTGGGTGATGTATGAATTGGGTTTATCAAGGACACAATTTTGTGTTTTTTTTTTTTATTTTGGCATAAATACATGGCGTTTCCAAGGGTCTGACCATTTTGTTAGTACCGTTAGGTATGCTATTTAAATAATTTATACTACAATTTCGAATACTCTTATAATATATAAGACTAAGTATACAAAAATATAAAATAGTTATGGAAAACAAACAATTAACTGTTAAGAGACAGAATAATATACTCTTCATTAACGAAAATATGTTATTTGTGTTTACAATACTGTTAATATTTAGCATCCATTCCAATGGATGTTCGTCCCGGTTTTTAACTATTTATGATTGTAAATATTGCTGTTTGTGATTTAAAAATGTAAGGAAATATAGCATTACATACTTCAGACTATTATAAATGTATTTTTTTACACCACTTGCATGTTTCATCTGATTTTATGAAATGGGCTATACAAGTATGGTATGTTTTAATGTATTCACTATTAAAGACTCTCAGTTGGCTTATGGTCCTTAAATTTTGTAATCTGACATTAAAATTGAAGGTAATTCGCTGGTTCCGGTTGTGAAAAGTTACAGAATAGTTTATAAAAGGGGTTGTATTTTGGTTAAGTGCCCGGTCAATATTTCTGGAAAATAAATATTTGTGGCTTTTACTATTATATTATTTTTATTAAAAAGTAGTGTTTGTGGGTTAGATAGATTGGTAAAATATTCCTGTACCAAATTTGAAGCTGCAAACATTTTAATTTGAGTAACCCAGTTTAAGTCGTCTAGCTCCCTACTGTCCAAAACAACCAATTTAATTTTGTGGCTCCTCACAATATACTTATTAGCTCTTAGCCTTTTAGCAATTTACATTGCCATCATCAGAGCTACAAACAAACAGAGCTATCATAACTAAGGTGTAAAAACTGTTTTTGGTCTAAAATTTAAAAATGCCCATCACAAGCCATAAAAATTATTAATGAAACTACTGAACCTTAAACAATAATTTTTTTAACAATGCTTAAAATTTAAAAATTATAATTTATGTTTTTATTATAAAATTAAAAGAGATATCTTACCCAAAGTTAATACACGATTATGCTATTGCATCATCCCAATTTATTTCATGATCATTGACAATTATTGTATTTAAAATAAGTAAAAAAAAAAAAAAAGAAAGAAAAGAAAACATGTTTTTTCGATCTAACAGTGAAACGACGGATTCAGTGATTTTCATCTCAAGTTTGAGTCATTTTCTTGTGAAGTCAGAAATTTCTTGTGAGGACTTCAAGAGAAGAGAGAGGAGTAAAATTGATCGAGGTTAAAAGCCTTCTGGAATAGACCCAGGTCAACTTGGTCCTTTCTTTGCAGAGGTATTAAACCTCGGGATCAGACTTTTCTTTTCACTGGCCATCACTGACACGGATGAAAGAACCAACCGAGCTCCCTAGAGTCATTCTTCCCAATCCTTTCATGCTTTCATTTCATCCCTTCTCCATTATTAACACCAGAAATATATCTTGAGACCTGATTGAAGGATTACTCTTTTTGCTCCAAAGCTGCTTTAGATCAAGTATCTATTGTCTACTCAGTTAATCTCGGAAATGTATTAGGGGATATTTGAAGTAAATTTAATTACTTTTTAAAGGTACTTATAGATTTAAAGCAAACAATGATTTAAAGACGGAACTCCTATTCTATATGTTTATTTGTTTTTATTGTTATATTTTTATTTTATTTTACATGTCCCGCCAACAGACATTGAACTCAATAACAGGTAGAAAAGATTATAAACATATTTTACGGATACAAAGAGAGGAAATGAAAGAAAGAAAAAAGTAGAAGAAAATACAAACAAAAACAAAAATAATACTAATGCTAATAAAGGAAAAAGAACAAAAAAAAATGGTCAGAGCTCAGTGTCCATATAATAAATCAACTAATTACAACAAAAACTATCACTAAATTCACACAAAAACAAATATGTTATTTTTAATTTATGTTTGGTGCATGGAATTTCTACAATTTATAATTAAACATTAACTTAAATATTAAAAATGAAACAAAATACTTTGAGTAAAAAAGAAAAATACCTTATTTTATAGACATAAACAATCCTATTGATAGGCCAATTTTGATGACATCTGCAGTTAATATATGAATATTTTTTCCATCGAACACTCTTAATTTTTGTCAACCCAAAACTGAAGTTCAATGAAAGAATTTTGCATGAAAAATTCCAGACATTAGTAATTCATCCAAGGGGACCATTGTAACTAGGCTTAATCAAGGGCATGTAGAAGTCCTTAGTTTTATCAACAACCACTGATGATGGGGTTTGCTCTTTGAAAGTCCATTTGAATAATGAATAATTATAAAGGATAATGCCTTTTTACTGATCTTGATCAATTCGTTCATTTACCGTCAGCACTGGAGCATAATGAAAATATTCGCCAAAAATGTATTTAACTCTTTGTCGAAATCACTCCGCCTATTCCGATTACGGTCATTAAAGATCTTGATGTTTGGTTATACATGAAATATTTAAATATTGAGTCGGTACCTGTGAGATATAAATAGTGAGCGCTGTATAATTAAATGAGAAATATATATATATATATATATATATATATATATATATATATATACAAACGTGTGTAATGGCTTTCTGTGTTGTGTATAAGTGGTAGAGAAAATCTGTGAGAACGGTAAGTCTTCACACACACATTCATAATTATCTTTCAATTATATTTTATTTTTTATTTATTTTGTAAAGTATTAGTGCTCTCTGTTTTCCATATTAAATCATTTTTAGTAGTTTAATGGCAAGAGTCCAATAAAAACACCTTTCTTCCGCCGCAAACTTTATTCACAATTGTCCTGCATATTTCGTGGCTTGCCAACCACCGCTTAGGGACCATTCCTTTTCAACAAATAATAATATTAATTTTTAAATAGCTACATTAACACGTCAATAAGTGGGTACTAAAATAATATATTTATTAAATTTAATTGCATATTGCATACTTACAGTTCTGAAGTACTCGTTCCATTTTATATTTGTTGAAATGAACCTTCCCCACTGGGAAGATCTTTGAAATTCAGATTCCCAAAGAAGGTTAAGTCAGCTGACTATAAATACATTATTCTCACCTCCATCCTTGAATTTAATTACTTTGTGTCATCCTTTCTGTGTGTATGTGTGTGTGTGTGTGTGTGTGTGTGTGCGTGAGTGAGTGTATGTGTGTATGTGTGATAGAGAAAGTGGGAGCATATGATTGTGAATGTTTAAGATATTTAAACCTTTAATTTGATAATTTTATTTCTATGTTTATTTATTTGATTTTAGTTTTAATTCCAACCATTGAATGTATATAATTGTTTTCGTAATTTCATTTGTCTTTATAGTTTTTTTAATTATCTAGTTTCTTTATAAGATATTTTTTTGTTAATATTAATGTTTCGTTTTCGTTTTTGTTTATTTTGGTTTTAGTTTATTTGTTGAATCGTGTTTTTTGGTTATGTAGTTGCGTTTTGTCATTTGGTTGCGTTTTGCTAGTTTGCTATGTTCTAATTTTTTTAATGTTTTCATTCTTTTTTTGTTTATATTCATTGTTTTTTATGAGCAATATCGCCTCGTAGCGAACGCTCCTCAATAAATAAATAAAAAAACTTTAAAATTGGTCGTTTCAACGAGTGCAACAAAGGTCTTTTTTTGGAGGCCGTTGCCATTAAACTATGAATAATATTGGGCACAGAATGGGAATAATATTAAATAAAAAAAGTTTCAGGTTAATCAGAAACACTTTTTTGTGGCTCCTCACAATTCTTTTTTTTCACAATCGCTTAGCGCTTACGGGAATTAAAAAAAAAAACGTTTCGCTTTTGTTTGACTTTTACTACTATAGCTTACATTTATTTAAAAAAGGATTTTATTTTTTAAGAATATGGTTCAATCTAGTTCAAAGGAAGTTTTATTTGATTGAAAAATGCTATTATTAATGTCTGCAGGGCAAAAAATCTACAAAACAATAATACCAACAGCACGATAAAAAATGTCTGCTGAATGGAAACTGTAATAAGATCCAACCCTTCCAACTAAAACATTTAAGTTGGTCATTTGTAACGGCTACTAATTTAAACCGACTCGCTCATTGGATTGAAGTTGTATTGGAGAAATTACTGAGTGTATATTGATCCTGATTGAGCCCGGATATACTGGAATTAGGTCCAGGGCCAACTCTATAAAAGACTCGAGTGGATCTGTCCGGACTGAGGCAAAATCCCATTACTTCCGATAACTAACAAGAAAGTGCCTCTTAAACTGATGGCGCTTAATCTCCTAAAGCTTTTGCCCTCTTCCAAAAGGCTACCAGATCACTTCAACATTCTGTATCATTTTTTATGTACTTAGGCAAATTAAAGTTTTCTTTAATTCCGAAGCTAAGATTTAAGCTCATTGAAATTCAAAGCTCCTCCCCCTAAGCGGAAAGAAAACATTTACATTTAAAATATTAAGTAATCTTGAAGTGGTTACTTTTATATGAAATATTTTTATCTTTTGTAGTTAAACGTGTTTAACGGAGATACAAACTATATCACTCATATATATTAAATTATAAACTAGTGAATTTGTAGCAATATTATTGGAAGGGTTGTTCTATTACCTATAGTGAAGCAATAAAAACAAAGCCCTTTAGAACGGAGACATTTCTTTCATAAATTACTTTTCGTTCTATATAATTAAAAATAGTAACTCAAAGTAAACTATATTGTCTAAGGCTATTAAAATGCTAAAAAACTCGTCATTGTATAACAATAAAAGATATAAAAGCTAATATTATTAGAGGGACGCAGGGTATCAGCACCATAATTTCTAAAGAGTATATCCTTATTTATAATGTTCCCTCTTCCGAAGGCACTCCTCATGTGTGTTTGATTGTGAATGCATGTGTAAGGTTTTCCTCTTCTGTTATCTGCTTCGTGTTCTTACTTTTTCCTGTTCTACCAGTGTCTGTATAATTTGGTCTTATTACTTTTTTATGTGTATGTTATATTTCTGGTTTTGTTTACGAGAAATATCACCTAGCAGCAAACGCTCCACAGTAAATAAATATCTATCTATCTGTCTGTCTACGTATTTATTCATAAGTGTGTGTGTGCAAATAGTAGTTTAACTTACAAGCACATGAGCTTGAAAACTAAAACAGTCCATATATGCCAAATTTCCACTAAAGGAAATTTTCTAAACAATGTACTCCATGAGTCTCTTTTGGTGTTATAGAGGGACTCTTCATAAAATAACAGTTAATCAGTTAGAAGCAATGGGTATGGCACAAAATCGCCAGAGCCAGGAAATTAAAAGTGGAAGCCTAGCTCTAACCCAGAGTTAAAAGTGAAAGTTGTAAATGAGGTATGTGAAAGTAGGAGTTTCATCAAGGAAATGTGAATAAGCTGAATCTTGTTGGACTCATCTCAAAGCACAATGATTTCATCTCGAATCTATTAGATGTATGAGGGGAGTTGTTAGAATCATTTTTTGAAGGAATGGATTTTGGTGGCTATACTAATTTGAAAAGTGACAGAATTCAGTAATTCTAGTTATAACGCGTAGTGTTGGTGTGATTGATTTAGCCACCAAACACTGGATTACTTAAAATGATTATGCCAAGCTATGAAATTAGAAGGCCATTGATTCTTTCCATTCGTTATTTTTGCCAATAAAAATATTTTTAGTTTTTATAATCAAGGAAGATGATTTTTGTGTAATAGGTAATCATAATTGAATTACCTGTTACGTATCGTATGATTTGACGTTAAACGAAGTTGGCCTGTTTATAGTTTGAAACTGAAGTCCAGTTTTGTAAAATAGTAATTCATGAAACACTCTCTCTCTACCGGCCATTCTCACAACTCGCCATTCCTCTGTACTTCGTCATAAGGGCAGGTTGATCCTGTCTATAGTGCTGTTGTTCCAGAGAACATGCGTCCTGATACTTGGTGCACGGTTGCATCGCAGGTACCTTCTCTCCTGCTCGGCTCGAATCCGTTCTCCTTAAACAAGCTGAAATTGGAGAGTTGCAAGATTCCTATATAGAACCTTAGTGGTGAAGACTAAGTTAACTTAGTAGTTCATTATGACTGCTGTTCGTTCCATCCCAGTTGTTTGGCAGATCCCTCTTCTCCTTTGTGGGAAGCCGCCCTCCTGACGGTACAGCCTGGAATTGCCTATTATCAGAAGATTGTTGAGAATATCCCAAATAATCTCTAAATCATCAATATCTCTACTATTCCTATTCATTCCTATTCATCTTTAGTCTTGACGCTCCCCCCTTCTTTGCCGCGTTTCTCTGTGTAGTTAGTACATAGGTAAGAAAAATTTAGTACATTATTTTTATTCGTTTGTCTTTACTTGTTCATTTCTTTTGTTATCTTAGCTCACCAGAGCCTAATTTTATACATCCTTTCATTATTTATTATTTATCCGTATTTTTCCTTTACCACTTATACTACAGATACAACTCCACAGCACAAATCCAGAATCCAGAGTACAGATAATTTGTTTTCTTGCGATTGTTTCTCTACGGTTTACGTGCATTTTCTTGATCAGCCATTTATTTTTATTTTACCCCGAGGGTATTTTTTATTATTCACATAACATTATTTCCTTTACAGGAATGCTGTATTAGCCAACATTCCCTGTAATGTAATTGGCTGATAAGCAATACTCACGGTAACTAAAACATTGAATTATGGAAATTGGGAGTGCTCTGTAATGTGCCATGGCACAAGGGGATAATAACTTGTTGACGCGGGTTGAAAAACGTTATCGTTGCTATTTTTAGTCCCAATTATTCTAAGATATAGTTAAATGGACAGGCAAAACAAAATTAACCAAACCACCACTGTTAATACTGTCATTCAGCTTTCGAGGGCCTGACTCTATAATTTAGTTAAATTCAATATGGGAAACGAGAAATTCAGTCAGATGCAGGAGAGAATACCCAACCTGTACGCAACTCCATCAATCTTCGACAGCAGAAGATTCAAGATTTCTTTATAAGAAGCTTAATGAGTCAGTACGAATAATTATTGAACTTGATTTTATGGAAGCTGTATTGGAATATTTTATTAATTTAAAAGAAGTTTTAGAAAACTAATTTTTTGTACTGATTATGACCTGAATGTATTTACTATATTTACGGCAATTGAGTTGATAATCCGGTGTAAAATGTTATTTAAATCAAGGGAATTGAGGTGATATGTATCATATATTCTGTCTAATTATTAAGGTTTAAATATGCCTTTTATCTAGCTAAAATTCTAAATTCTAGTGTATTTTTGATCAAAGATCTCTCTCTTTCTCTCTCTCTCTCACTCACTCTCTCTCTCTCTCTCTCTCTCTCTCTCTCTCTCTCTCTCTCTCTCTCTATATATATATATATATATATATATATATATATATATATATAGATAAATTATCAATTATGGTTAAATTGTTTTAGTGGTATGCAGTGATAAAAGCAATCGCCTTTATAGTCCAGTCAAATTAGCAAAAATAGAAACATTAATCGGTAAAAAGCTATAACTTGGTGTAGACCTTTATCTTGGCGCACTATTGAACATACTAAAAGTCCTGACCTCTATCTGCAGGGCAACCGTTGATCCTAACGTAATGAATGTTATTATAAAAAATAAAGCTCATAAAATTCTCTATAAGAAAGGTTCAATACGTTTTTTTCATATCTTTAATTGTTTTTACAATACATTGTTGAATATAAGTATATTTGTATTTTGTCTCTCAACTGTCGTAAAAATCACACTTTCGGTATAGAATCTGTAAAAAAAATATAATTAGACAAAAAATATGAAATATGTGATATTTCTCGTAAATTTGGCAACTCTTACTATTTAAAATTATAGTTTACGGCTAGTACTTGAGATAGCGTCATCTGTAAAATCCTGAGCCGTTTCTTGATGTTGTGAATCTGCAAGGCTATAATCATCATCTTGATCTTCAGCATCCATTACGAAGAAATCATTCTCGTCAAGCTCCCTTTCAACGTAACTCTCTCTTCCCGTGTCAAAAGTAGAATTCAGACATGATGTACCATAGCAGTAGCCATATATAGTCGAGCAGTTTAGTCCTGCTTTTCTACACCCCCAGGATGAAGTGCAGCCTTTTTTACAATTACACGATATTAATGACAGGAATGAACGCGGAGCTGGTGCCTTGAGTGTCAATACAGGTTTCAGACAGTCATTGATTTTTTTCCAACCCCAAAGTTCAGGGCATTTCTCATTCCGCGTCATTTTTGTAGCTGGTAATACAGGCGAAACGAGTGTTGGTGAGCTGCTGCAGCAGTAGGAGGCAACGAGGCTAAATTTGGTTTACTCTTGTACGCTGACAATGTAAAAAGATTGTATCGATGTCGAGTTAGAGATGTACCCTTATGTACACGGCTACAGCCTTTTTAACGGTAAAACCTTCAGCTTCCAATTTTTCAGATAACATCGAAATCAGTCGGGCTTTATATTTTGCGTTGCCAAGAAACCTTTCTTGTGTGACAGTGGCTGTCATTGTGTCTTCAAAAAGTATGTCAGGACTCGTATGTTTCGCGGACCGTAGGTATTGCTCCGCTGTTTTAGCGCTGGAGGTGCTGTTGGTATAACTATCGAATACTATTATGGCCGTTGCTCCGAAATGATTTTTTACATAGTTTATGTATGTGGCGCAAATTGATCAATATGTCTGATTTTGATGCCAAATTACGCGATGCAAGAGCCCCACCGTCAATTGCATGTCTGGAATCATTAAAATTCATGCGATCGCGGTGTATTACAAAGAAACTATTAAAGATATGAAAACAACTTATTGAACGTTTCTTATAGAGAATTTCATAAGCTTTATTTTTTATATAAGATTCATTACGATAGGATCAACGGTTGCCGAGATATGAGGAAAAAACTGAATTGGCGCACCTTTTTTCCAAGATGACGGATCGAGCCCTTCAATTAGAGGTCAGGACTTTTAGTATGTTCAACAGTACGCCAAGATAAAGGTCTACACCAAGTTATAGCTTTTTACCGATTAATGTTTCTATTCGCTATATTTTGATCTAATTTGACTGGACTATTAGAGCAATACAAGAAAGCGGTCTCGTTTGTACAAGTCCTTTTGAACACAAACATTCTTAAAAATATATTATTATTAAAATGATAAATATATCATTTTGATGGAGTTTGGTAAAAATTATATTTACAATATCTTCAAGAATTCGCGTTTTACCTCTGGATATCAGTTACAGTTTTGGTTTAAGGCTTTAATAAAGAGGCTGGTTGGAGGAGGAAATGTGATATTCTCTATTGATGAATATCTTAAATAACCGTTAGGCAAATTTCAAGGAACGAAAATTGTCTTTTTTAATGTCGCCTCTCTTAATACTAGGTTGGTTCTTGCCTGGGGCCCACAAATACCACCGAAACAATAAATAAAAAATCTGGTTTTAGATATCTTTTACTCCTATTTAATTAAATTAACAAAATATTTTGCAGTTGTTTTTTTCTTCTTTTAAATTATTTCATTCGAAAGTGATATAACAGAAGTTTGTTTCAACCATTGGATCAAATAATGTCATTGATCATAGTTTATATTAATTTTGCGATGAACAAGAATTCCCTTCACAAATCTTCTGTCTAATAGGTTCAAAAAATTTTTAATTTTTTTAATTAACGTTCCCCTTTTAAAAACCTAAATGTTACTGCAGTCCTGAAAATGAAATTTCAATATTCTGAGCACAGTCGTTTTGGAGCTATATGAGATGAGTACATACGTATAGACGTCACATCGAAACTAGTCAAAATAGGTTCTAGACGTCCAAAATAGATTATTCCTTCTTTTTTTAGAACCATTATCACCAATGCTTAAATGAAATTAAAATAATTGGGTTATGAATTTTTATTTCAATATTGGCCCTCTTTCACTCTGGTAAGATATTATTATTTGGCGTCAATTTTAAGAATACAGGGTGCAGGTAAGTCCGATATTTAGATGATCACAACCCAAGCAAAGCATTTGGTGTTTGTTCATCTGTAAAGTGAGTTAAAGCGTTGACCTTAACCTCACATGGTAAATACAGAGTGGCGAGTTCGATTCATGCCTGAGCAAAGGAATTTATTTAGTAACGGAATTCATTAAATAAAATCCTTAGTCCCACCCTGGCTAGAAAAGTATGGTAACCTGTAGATGATCCGTCCCAATTAGCCTTAGTTGCAACAAATGAACGTTAATAAATAATTTAAATTATAAATTATAAAAAGAAGAAATACTATTTTAAGCCTGCGACACCTTTACAAGTCAGCTCAGTCTGCTATGTCATCTTCATTTGTTCCAACTCATATTATAGTACCAGAAACATTCTCCGCTCTGACTGTATGTACTATTCCGACCAAGTCAGGTCCAACACTCACAGACCACTGCCAGGAAGACTAGCCTAACAAATAAGATATTAGTTCACGTTCATTCTAATTAGGCCCTTGGTTTAGTACTTGGTCAGCGCATGTTTTCAATCATAAATAATCGTGTATAGTCACAACACTGTTTTCTTAAATTACTGATAAATATTTAAACTGGACTATGGTACTGTATACTAGCACTATGCACTAGATTCTATTCTATAACCGAAAAGAGTAAGAAATGATCGTCTGGGATAAATCTGTCCTATTGAATAATGAATTGAATAAAAGTATAGGACAAACGTTTTCACTTTGTGGGATAAATCTTTATATACCGAAAAATATCCAGTTGGCTGGTTCACAGTGCAACGCCATAAATAGCAGAAACGCATATTTATATATTTATTTATTGACATCTGGAGTAGACAAATACTTTGTCGACAATGACTATTTGCCACCTGGGACTCAGGTTAGCCTTGTGAGTTAATGCGTTGGCCTTAATCTCACATGGTAATCCCAAAGTGCAGAGTTCGATTCCTGCCTGGGCAATAGGAGTTTATTTAGTGACGAACTCATTAAATAGAATCCTTGACTAGTAAAGGTTGGTAATCTGTAGATAACACTACGCAATTAACTAAAAGTCGACGTTAATAAATAATAATAATATTTCCCAACTGCTACTTAACTGGCACCTTACGCTCCCAAAGATCAACAAGAAATTTAATATCTTTGATCTTGAAATATACACTATAACTTGGTGTAAACATAAATACGTGTTAATATACCTCCACCCCTCCACTGAAGAGTGTTGTATTACACATACTGTTAGTTGCTTCACAATAACACTTTGGAGATTAATTATTGTATCAATCCATAAAAAAAAAAAAACTCATTAGTTCATAGATCAAGACTGGTGGAGTTTAAATACCTGATTGAAATAGGAAATAATATATTATTATTATTATTTATTAACGTCCACTTTTTTCAACTTAAGCTAATTAGGACGGGTTATCTACAGGTTACCACCCTTTTCTAGCCAGGGTGGGACTTAGGATGTTATTTAATGAATTCCGTCACTAAATAATTTCCTTTGCCCAGGTGTGAATCGAACTCGCTACTCCAGGTTTACCATGTGAGATTAAGGTCAACGCTTTTACTCACTTTTCTAATCTGAGCCCCGGAAATATTATAAGGCCTATTTTTATTATTCTTTTTTCAGTAAACGTTTTCATAAATTTACTCTCTAAAGTTCCTATAGGTCCAATGTTTGGTTATAATTTTCGAATCAACTGTCTATATTTAAAACCAACTAATTTAATTTTCTGACTAACTAGAACTGACCCAATTTGCATTCTTCATTTATACAAAGGATTATTGTAAAAATACAACTGGGGGCTCGGGTTAGCCATGTGAGTTAAAGCGTTGGCTTTAATCTCACATGGTAAACCTAGAGTGGCGAGTTCGATTCCCTTCTGGGCAAATAGGAATTTAGGAGGACGCGCTCATTAAATAAAATCCTTAGTCCCACCCTGGCTAGAAAAGAGTGGTAACCTGTTGGTAACCCGTCACAATTAGCCATAGTTGCATAATGTGGAAATTAATATATAAATTTAAAAAATGCAACTAGTGCAAGGGATGCTAAAAGTGGAGGTTTTACACCACTTATGACCGGAAATATGATGTCGATAGAACGCCTTCCTGTTAGACTCTAACCCACACCAATTTGGCGGAAGGCAGCACAGCACGGTGATGCATGTTTCAGTAGCTAGAGTATCTCATCTTGGGGGGATTAACCATAAACCTAATCATGGAGTTATTGAGGCCCCCTTGAGAAGATTAGGCAGGGAACAGTTCTTTCATTTTGTTACATTGTCATTGTTATTTCTTCCTGCTAATTTGTAAGTTATGTTGAAGAACATAGTACATAGGATAGCTGCTTCTTTGGTAGGAAATAAACCTATATCTGCACATACAATACAATAGTTGATAACAGTTTTGAAAAATATTTTTATTAAGTCAGTTTTTGTTGGAATTGTAATAATTTGCAATAATGAACATCGAGCTCAGTTAACACAAGTGCAGAACGTTCTGGCTATGATATTTTAATTTTTAAGTGGTAAATTTCAAATTTATATATGAGATTTTACTCACTGTAGAGGTTGAAGAATGAAGGAAGAAGAGTTTATCTGAGTTTATTCGGTGACGTTTAAAGGAAAAAAACATGCTTAAATAAGAAGAGCCACTAAGCCGAAGTATATCCCTAATAGAGGGTCGTTATTTCTAACTTAAATTTCGGTCAATGTCTTTCTCTGACGTGCTTTTCTCGTAAGAGAGGTAGTGCTTGTCTTTTACCAAAATATCAGTTCTCTTCAAGTGCCATCAGGCTCTATTTTCGCTTTCACCCACCACCCCCCTCTCTCTCTCTCTCTCTCTCTCTCTCTATCTCTTTTTCTCTCTACCTTCCTAACGAAAGACCTAAAATAAGGCCAACTACCTTTATATTAACGGCATACAGGGAAAAACATTAACTAGTTGTTAAATAAAAAATATCTATAAATATTATAAATTTTATGTGTGCTGTAGATTTTGTTTTTATTGACTTTTGCACACATGCGTTATATAAACAACCACTGTGCGGTTTCTTGTTAGTAGAGATCGCGTCGTTTCTCCTGTTTAAGAAACTTGGACAAAAATTTACGACAATTATATGTCAATCCGCACGTAAGCCAAAAATTAAACGAGTTATCCTCCTAGCAAAGATAAAAAGATATTGGTTTTTGAAAATACTACGGCTGAGTAAATACAAAAAGTTTAAGAGGCTAAGTTTAATTGTTAGAGGAAACTAGGAGGCTTTGAAAACGCACGTTTTCCAGTTAGATATCATTCACATGCCTGGAAGAAAAGATAACAGACAGAAAAACCTCAAAAGTAGTTACCAAATTTAAAATGGCTCCCATGACTAGATGCTTCAAATCCCTGAAGAATGATCTTGGATATAAGAGGCTCTCCAGAAAAGAGAATATAATGATATACGCGTAGCACAAATGTGTTGTAAGGAGCAACGTCAAAAACCTGTTTTTCACAGATTCTAAAGATATGTCGAAAGAATAAAATAACGTCAGGGTACCCAAGGGTAAAACCAAATGTACAAATGTATACTCAAGCAAAGGTGCCTGAATAACTTCCAGGACGACTTGTGGAGGTTGAGAATAGGGAATTTCATTCAGTTAGGGAATTGGAAAAGCCTAGATGAGGGTAGGCCTAGCAAACACCTATAGTCTGCCAAACCAATGAGCACTAACAATCTAAAATTATTGAAACTTTAGCCAAGTATTTTCGACCTAAAGCCCTGAGAGAGGGAGGCAAAGGAGACAACGGTTATACGGTAGAAGACAGGAGCCGTCACACCATCCCCTATAACTTTGGCCTTCTGTTGGAAGATTGTTGGGGAAGACTGACATTCTCCTCAGAACTATTAAAGTTCTCACAAGTTAGTCCAAGATAAGCCAATATTCGTTCCAGCCGAAAGAGTAGTGAAATTCTTAAAATCTTGCGACAACATTATCATGAACACTTCATTCATTTTAATTATAATTCATTAATTTTTTTTTATGTTGTCCGATTCTTAGGCAATTTGTGCAGTACGCAGTCTGAAGGGATCAATAGTAGAGAAAGAGGTTACAGTCTATCTTGATCAAAAACTGCATAAACCTATAGGAAAATATTGTTATTTATTAGCGTCCACTTTCTTTCTTGCTTGTTGAGACAGATTATCTACAGGTGTCCGCTCATTTCTAGTAACGGAAGGACTAATTTTACTAAATGAGTTTGTCAATAAATCAATTCCTATTGCCCAGACGGGGTTCGAACTTACGACTTATGTTTAAGTAGCTGGATTTTTTAAAACTGCAGAGTATCTCTTAGTAGTCGGAAAATTCGATTTAAAGTTAGACATAATGAGATTCTCACCAACAATAAATTAAAAAAAAAAAACTGGTTTATTAAGGAAGGGAGGCAAATTGTCCTTAATTCGTTAGTTGGAAAGTAAACCACATAGATTATAGTTACATGGCTTTTAGTAAAGTCTTATTCTAGTCATTTTAACTATTTTTTCTTCCTCGTATGCTAAATTTGGATGCTGATAAATATGAATATGAATATGCAAGTACTTGAAAATAGGACGGTCAAAAATATTTTCGTTTCAATTGGGTTGAATCGAAAAGTAATACATGGCACAATTGTTAAGACCATTCATGATTATCAAAAAGCTGCAATGCATTCTTTTTGTATAATAAAAATTTGATATTTCCTAATCCAAATCGATTATAGAGCATAAAATATAATTATTTATCTATTATTATTATTATTTTTTTATCAATGAACTTTACTTAATAATACCTTAATCCAAGGAAGTTGTTAGAAAATAGAGCTACTAAACCTGAAACGCCTATCGGTCTGGCGGGTCATTTAACTCTAGCCTATTTTGAATTTGCTGTTCTCAGGCTACATTTATTTTTGTTTGTTCTGATTCATGGTAATAACAGTTAGTCATTAATTCTAAATGTTTAATGTTAACTACTAATTTTATATATCATTACAAGCCATAATTATCATTCGAATGCCCAAATTATACCAGAAGCCCTCTGATTAATAAAACAATACCATAATTATAAGCAAGTTAAGCATTTTCTTACGCGCAAATAAATAAGTGTATTTATGATAAAGAAATTTTCTTATCAAAATATTTGATTGAAATATGCGTTTATTTCGATGTAGCCAAATAGTAAAAACCGGCATATTTATAATTTTAAAAAATTATTCATTTTTAAGAGTATTTCTGTTATTTTCAGCTAAGCTATTTTCATTTTTAACCCAAGAAAGGAAATTTATACTGTTTTATTATTGTAGGTGGAGGATGGAGTGAACACCAGGAGAAAATATGTCCAGGAATTTGAAATTTACTCCTGAGGGAATATTCGGATGGACAGCAGGCCGGGGGCACCTAAGGGAAAACCCTCTTATTTTTTTTTTCTTTCGTCTGTGAAGAATATCTATGAAATATTTGGCAAATAACTCGCCTTTTTCCATGAATAAATACATACATTCACTCTTTTATAAAGAAGGAAAATTTTAGAGAGCTCCTTCTCACACAATGCTTCCTACCTCTAAAAAGGGAAAAAGGAAATAAAAGGTAAAATAAATTTAAGAACACATCCATCTTAAAAATATTAATTAGAAGCCAATAAAGAAAATATTAGAATATATTTTGTTTTTCATAAACAGATGAAAGTGCTTTTTCATTTAGCTTCTATGTGCCAATGAAAATAGACCAAACCCTAACTACTCTAAACATTCGATCACACATTTTAAAAGTTTAATATCCTGTCAATTTATTTCGAATAACATCTGGCACATTTAAAAAAAAATATTATTTCTATTACGTTTTACATGTTCATATAATTAATTTTTAATTATTGATAACTATTGATAATTGGTTCTGATGAATCCTAAGTAAACATAATGTTTCCATGGTCGCTACTACTAAACCAAACAGCCAAACATTTGTGACAGAAATCACATTTTTGTGTATCACGAACTATTGTACTGTAAATTAATTTACAAACGGGGAATAATATTTGTTGATACATTGTTTAATATACTGTTTTTTAGCAGATTAAGCTATTGAGTTATTGACTTACTCATGGCGCATGAAATTTTCGAAAAATGTCGCATATGCCCATCGATAATACCCAGGAGATAACGGTAATGAGGTTCGTTCAAAATCATATATATATATATATATATATATATATATATATATATATATATATATATAATAAGATTAAGATGGAAAAATATACTATACCGCTGTAGCGGTTTCAATATTTATCGTATCACTACCAAATTCGATATATTAGCGTTTCATGTAAAAGTTAAGATCAAGCTCGTTAACAGGGGAGTGGGTTTTGGTGATGAAAAATTTAATATACCTCCGTTATTAATGTCGGTTCAAAAAATTGTACGAATATTATTGTAAATGTAATTGCCTATAAATGTTGCTGTGCGCATATTTTCTCTGTCATGATTATTAACGGGGATATTTGAAATATTTAGTTTTAAACCAACTCATATCATTTTATCAATAGGTTGTTATAATATGTAGGAATTTATTATAATTTTAAATACCAAACAATTTTTTCAAGAGACCTTTATTTTGCGAGATACATGCAAATCGCAATGTGGGGCTCATGTTGGCCGTGTGGGTTTAGGGGTTGGTCTTAATCTCATATGTTAATCCTAGAGTGGCAGGTTCGATTCCCACCATGGACAGTAGAAATTTATTTGGTGACGGAATCATTAAATAAATTCCTTAGTCCCACCCTTGCTAGAAAAGGGTGGCTCCCTGTAGATAACCCGTCCCAATTAGCCTAGATAGCATAAAGTGGGCGTAAATAAATAATAAAAAAAATCGTAATATGGTGTCATCAATTAAGGTTTTAAGTTCTTAATTCGAAAATGTTTATTTAATATATACCATACTCAATATTTATCAGTTTCAGACAACGCATAATATTTTTTTATTGGCTGAAATCGGATCTGGACCAGTGGGAGTTTAGAGAAGGAGGGATTTGTAAATTGAAAAAAAAACCTCCGTTGTATTGAGTTGGATTGTAAAATGTTATAGATCCAATATTATTAAACTATTGATCGTCTACAATTGTTGTTCTATGCATTTTTTTAGTTAGTTATTTATTTAGTGAATTATTCTATTATTGTCCTTGCCTTCAGCAGTCAGTAAACCCCTTCCACCTACTCATCGGTTTTACATAGAAACAGTTAATATGAGATGAGATGAAATCAAAAGTGAGTTTTACCAGGACTTGGGAAGTCCGCTTAGTTTACGAGGACCCCCCTTCGTGACAGACTTTTTATTCGTTCATATTACTGTAATAATAAAATGCGTGAAGTTTTGTGAAAGCAGATATAAAAGTCGAACCGCTGGCATTTAGTATAATTTCATTATTTGCATAGCTTGTAAGAGAGAGAGAGAGAGGTTTAAATAATAAAAGAACCAGGTAAGAGAAAGAAAAGTATTAATGTTTTAATTTAATTAAGGAAAGGCTGAAGATAAAAACCTGTAGACTTTTGGAATAACAAAGGTTTGAATTAACAGGCTTCTACAACTTCTTTTTAAAGAAGAGAGGGTTGTCACAGTTTACTTACGTCGGGAAGAGCCATTGTTCAGGCAGCTTACCTGGAAAGACAAAAAATAATTAATTAAAGAAGCTAATTTAAAAATTCCGTAATTAGGCGGAGCAATAAAAATGTAAATATCAACAAAATTATCTCTCCTTTGTAAACAAATGTATTCGTCTTGTTAAGGACATTTAGAAAAAAGATGTCATTAAGGAATTTATACATAATTAAGATGTTTATTAATAGCATTCTTATAACATTATTTCTACGCTTACAATTGAATGTTAACAAAAGATACAAATATTTTAGCGGCTTAGTTCGGAACAACTGTCTTCACAAGAGCAATTTAAATATGAGTATAAGAGGGCTTCTTTAAAATTAATGTAATTATTAAAACATGAAGGTGGGTAGATGAATTATAGAATATTGTGCTAAATCTAAGGCTGGGGCTGATGACGCAATATCATATTTCATACCCTATTTCTCTCTTAATTAGAAGTAATCTTTGACTTGAAATTTAAATTCGATATGAGATGTTAATTAATATAATAACCAAAATTGAATATCTAAGATTGTGGTATTTGTGAAGGTTGAGAACCCATTAACAATTAAAATAATTACATTATTATTTGAGTTAGAGAAAGCTGTATATTGCAGCAATTGTAAAGCACTGCTTTATTAACAAGATCGCTTATATTACTCACAATGGAGCAGAACTTTGCTGCTGAACACTTTAGTCCTTTCCTAAACTGATCTGTTATTTCGAACGTCAACTAACTTGATTTTTAGTTTTGCATATGAAGTTTTAATATTGAGTTGGTTATGTTAAAAAACAAAATTGCGGTTGCTAGAAAGTCTTTTATATATATATATATATATATATATATATATATATATATATAGAGAGAGAGAGAGGGGATTGATGGACATTTCAAAAGTTTTTCCAAGTGCCAGATATGAAAAAGACCTCAATAGCTGATTTCATTTAAGAATAGTTTCCTAAAACATGAATAAGCAAGATTGCTGATATAAAAGAACAATTTATTACATGTTTTAGGCACCCAGCTTAATGTACAGTAGTTATATATCTCAAATAATAAGCAACAAACACTCTTTTCATTACCATTCACGTTTTGTACATGAAATCAAAGACAACGAGGTCATTGTAAGAACTATTTATTTCAGAAATTCATCTGGCGATGATTATGTTTGTAATTAATGTACTAAAAGTCGTTTTCAAAATGTATAAAGTTCATTGAGCTATAATCAAAAAGTATGAAATACCGTCGTCTGTACATAGAATGTTCTTTACTTTCTGTGCTAAATTAGTTCTGTTTTACGATTAAATAAATGATAATGCACGACTGAAAAACAAAGAAGTATTTCCTCAAGAATTACCATTCAAGACATTAAGAGTACATCGCATTGTTCGTTAAAGAAATCATGTAAGTAAATTTATTGTTTTTTAGTATTTTGACAATCAGTCCCTACAACAGACTGCGACAGAGAAGGATGTTAAACTAATCTCCAAGCGGCTTTAGAGCCAGATAGATATATTGGTACCATGTTAAAACGTTGCCTGTAATTGCAGGCAAATAAAACTTCATGGAGTAGTTGTGGAACAACTGATC
This sequence comes from Riptortus pedestris, assembly GCA_019009955.1. Taxonomy (NCBI): domain Eukaryota; kingdom Metazoa; phylum Arthropoda; class Insecta; order Hemiptera; family Alydidae; genus Riptortus; species Riptortus pedestris. The sequence goes on from CM032229.1 coordinate 76,072,799, forward strand.
TGTTATTGATTCTCTTCATTCAGGAAATAATATGATAGACATGTGATTCGCCTCATGAACAAGGGTCCTCAATGGATTTGACAGACGGATAAGTGGGCTGTCAGATGACTGATAGTTGAGGCCGTCTCTAGGATTCAATAATTCCACGGCACAGGTACATATTTTCAGAGGAATTTTCTCAAAGTCGCCTAAAAGGAAACTATTTATACATTATTTTTTTCTGTTTAATCATTAATTCAGACAATGTACTGAATTACAAAAGGAAAAAAAAACAGTTTTATACTGTTTTGCATTCTCTTTTTTTTCTTTTAATGTTAATGAGTTATGGCTAACTATTAGCTTTTAGACCTGCCGCGTAAAATAATCTTCTTTTATTAGACTACAATTAATAGAAATGAAAGCACATTTTCATATTTTACTGTTCGCTTTTTTTTCTTTTTATTTTAGGAATTTTAAAACCAACGGTACCCTGACATTCGCTAAATATACCTCTGTAATTTCAACCCTCGTAGAAATTCAAAATCGAGTCTTATCTATCAACGGAATACCACTGTAACTACTATACTCCTCCCAATTTTTTTTTTCTGAAATTCGGTCTGCTTGTTATATTTAAAAGAAAGTATTTCATTTTTATTATTCTGAGCTCAACTATTCCTGTTTTCAAAAACTCATCGTTTTCATTTGAGTTCAAAAAAGCTCGTCATAAGATTAATATTTAGATATTTAGACTTGGTGCAATTCTTATTCCATTTCTCTGATTTTTTTCCTCTTATAATTTTGATTATTTTCTATTTTGTGACAGCATTACATGAATTTCTCCTCTTTTTTTTTTTATGATCGTAATTAAGCTATCATACATTCTTAGAACGGACAATGTTCAGAATGCCGCACAGCTAATATTTTATATTCTCTAAATATTAGTGAATGTCAAGTAAGATTTACCGTTTATTTTAGTTTTTTTTTTAGTCCGCATTATACTTGGTCCTCATTTGTAATACATGGGACTAATCTTAATAGTCATGAAATGAGCGTAACTAACTTTAACAAGCCTATTACTGCCTCTAACACAACACTGTATCATTCATGGTATATTTAATACAGGAATGGACCTAATTAATGATGGTAAGAATTTTAATAAGTAGAATGTGATATTCTGATGTGAGCTTGATGCTCGATATAGAAGGTCCTACTGAGTAATACTATACATAAAGGCACCGTTGTGCTAAAATAAAACTGTTTCAATCCAAATTGTAGAGACATTAGTCTATTTTTATTCTTCTGTACAACCGTTTATAGAATGAAACAGAAGTGTCAGAAGAATTGAACTCAATCAGAAAAAAAAGTAACTTTAAACTTAAGATTTTTCTCTTATAAAATAGAAACCGAACGAAAATATTGGATGGCAAATTTGAAAATGAGATACAAAACTCCGAGAAACTAATCCGCCCAACAAACGTAAAGAAGCAGAGTTCGAAAATTCCATCAAAAGTTGCCGCTATTTTTAACAATTTGAACGAACTAGCAAGGGGTGTTCCTTGCATTATTCTTTCCGGGCATTTACTCTCCTACTTAAATATACTTTTAACCATCCTTAAACTTCCTCGCTTCCTGAGTTCTTTTCTTATTAAGAATATTTTAGACATACTTATTTCACACTAAGAACTGAGAATTTTATTTGGCATGGGCTTTTTTTATGTGTACAGAACTTGGCTAATCTAAAACTAATGTTAAAATAACATTCAGGAATATTATAAGCCTGTCAGAATTTAAAATAAGGAGATAATTTTGGCCTAAGTACCGAGAGTAATTGTACAAAACACTAAGACCAATGAGTCACTACAGCACCAAATAATAATTTGGTGGAATGGGCAAAGCTGAAAGAAATGATTGCTTTGTGAGTCATGGGCTGCTTTCAGCCCCAGCGGCTTATGCATAGATAGAAAGGAATAAAATAGTCTAGAAAACTTAAATTTTCTAAATTTCAGCAAACATTCTTCACAGTCTTCTGAGTGAGATCAATGAATAACAGAGACATTTAACCCGCCGGATCATACATTTTTTAGAATTGACTGCCGAAATAAGCCTAGAATGGTCATATTGAAGAATTAAGTGAGGAACAACAATCGCATTGTTTTTAATAAAATGTGTTTACAAAATCTCCTAATGGATACTCTGTGACTTACATACTATGGTCTTTTCAATAGGAGATTAACTTATGGAGATATGTATTAGGGTTACCAAAGAAATCATATTTTAATATTTAATTTGCAGAAGAGAGCAATAAGATTTATATTCGACTGAAAATCGTTAGACTCCTTTCAGTCACACTTAACGTAATAATGACTTTTCCTTCATTATATATGTATCAAACAATATTGTTTGGGAGACAAAACATTAACTGGTTTTACAGAAAGAGAATTACACAATCACAAAAAAAGTCACAAGAATATGCTTCAAGCCCTCAACCACAAGCATAAATATTTCGAGAAAAGCGAATCAATTTCCGGAGTAAAGCTCTTTAGCGCTGTGCCCGAATGAGTTAAATCTATTTAAAACTACTCTTTGCTCAAAAGTTAATTAAAGAACTTCATGTCTGAAGAACGCTTTTATACACAAGATGAATATTATCATCAATTTTCAATTATTAATTAAAAGTACAGAATATTTGCTATAAAAATAGGACAAACCTGATTTATCATCAGGCACATTATCTTTATGTCAAAAATTTTGGGCATGAAATGCATTTTTATTTATTTTGGCATAGTCAACACTAAAACCTTTATCAGTGACTGGAAAAATCCCTGGATTATTCATTGATATCACTCTAAATTAACCTGAACCTGAGTTATAAAACATAATGCAATCTTCGATATTGCGCTATTAGAGTAATCCTAGAACTATACTTTTCGGATAATAATCCACCCTGCAAGCTATTTCAGCTTTGTATATCTTTACATCTAGAAATGGGAAAAAAGTGCCCTCAAGGTGAAAAGGGAAAAAAAAACACATGCTGAATGTTCGCTTCGTTTGGCAAAAGGCTCTTCCAACTCTTGCATCTTTTCCATTACTAAAAGAAGTATTTCTTACTTCCTTCTATCTTCGCAGAAATATTAATCCCATTAATGTAATAAGTTATGAATCAGTAACATGAATATTGTATTGGAATCACATGTACACACACACACACACACACGCAAACACAGACCTATATACAATATATATATATATATATATATATATATATATATATATATATATATATATATATATAGAGAGAGAGAGAGAGAGAGAGAGAGGGAGAGAGAGAAAGAGATTTATTTGCTTGGAAAATTTCATGAGGAAATATTTTGTTTAGAATTATCATGGGAATGCTAATGGGAAATTTACGCTAGCGGACTAAGAATTTGTCATAGAGACGTTGTTTGGCAATTGATCTCGCCATGACGAATTAAAATTTCTTTTTCTCTAGAAAACCCATATTTTTTGCAATGATTTTATGGCTAACCTTAATTTTTAATGCAACACAGACGTATTATTGTAGTACGTTGTAACAGTACGTTAATTGATTCCTCCAAAGCAAGTTTAAAGGTTATTCTTTTACATAATGGAAATGATCTCCCTTTGATACTTTGAACTAACATGAACGAATCTTACGAGAATATGCAGTTACTTTAGAAACCATTCACTACGGAAAATTTTTGATTACTCAAAAGTAATTACAATTTGCAGCTTGCCTACTAGAATATTGTCGCGCTTCATGTGCGTGTTTGATAGAACACTGTTGAAACAGAAAAAATCATTACTTGAAAAAAGATTGGTCAGAATGCACTCGTTCCTCGATTAAAAAATGTCCTTTTTCAGGCTATGGTATATCCGAAAAATGCCACCTCTGCCATAGAAATTTTTATTGGCCTCAGATAAGGGAAGCGCTAAAGAATTCGCAATTTCAACGTAAATCGAGCTCAACAAAAAAAAAACTGAAGTTGTACATTTCCTAGGAAATATCTTGACTGAAAATATTGGTACCTGGTAAATAATCTAATGAAATCGCAACTAAAAATAGCCTGGAATATGCTTTTAAAAATTATTTTCCTCGACTCAAATCTGGACTTTTTCCCATGAAACCTCGGCGCCGTTGAAAAACACGGTGAGTGTTTCCACCAGGATATTGTACAGATGGAATAACAGTTCCAAGGAAACTTCAGCAACATGTTAGTGGATTACTACTGGACACTGAAAAGAGACTTATCAGATGCTAAATATTCTAGAAACTAAGTACCCATTTGTTTACATATTTATTCTCTAGAACCCTCTTGAACGTAAATTCAATCCGGTTGTCTTAAGGAAACTATACGTGATAGAAACCACCTGATCCCAAACCGGAATCAGCACGAATCATGCCCCTAGGATCACCCAACAACATGTACAGGAAAAATAATTGTTTTTGTAGACTATTGTTAATGGAGACTGTCAACCAAGAGCTATTATTTGCTATTAGATAAGTGAAAACTTGAAACATCAGAACACGTTATATGCAACCAAAAACCCCAGATGTATGAATTTATTGAAACTTTTTATAAAAAGCCTTAAAGCCAGGGTTATTTTGTGTAATTATAGTTGTTAATCTTGTAGTTATGAAATCAAAAAGCATATTCTAAAGGTAGCTCCCAAAAAAAATTTTGATTTTGAAATTTAATGACAGAAAAGGATAAATCGGTTTTTCGGATAAGCATTTAATTAAAATTTAAAAAAAAATATGTTTGAATTATTATTTTTTCGTGCTTATTCAATAGTTATTGGAACTATTGTAATATAAAACTTTTGACCAGAGCTTTTTAGGAGCAATTAAAATTAACAGTTGCTGTCAAGTTATATTGTCATATTTTGAATAGATGACCAAAATGCCTTGGCACTTTTCAGAGACATACATACTTCTCATGTATTCATCGGGTTTTAAGGTTTTCTCTTCAGAAGATTTGATACAGTGCTTTAGTTTATTACTAAATCACGAAATAAACCCACCGAGGGAAAAGAAGTGTGTGTGTGTGTGTGTGTGTGTGTGAGTGCGAGTGAGAGAGAGAGAGTGAGGGAGGGGGTGAAAATGGACAGTATAGGTCTGAAAATAGGCCCAAGCCACCCCCACAACAGAAGCAATATATCAAGCTGAAGCCCAACAAGCCACCCCCATCTATCGGAGCAGCACATAAGTCATCCACGGCAAAACGTATTACTTCTAGAGCTAAGTTCTCCTTCTCTCTTGCCATTCCCATAGCAACCATACATAATGCATTAGTCATAGCAGCAGCAGCCATACCTACACTCCTAGATTATTCATAATCTCTCTTGTATTATAATTAATTGTCCTGTTCATCTCGTTGCCCAAGAACGTTTGCTTATTATTCATAAAAATGCGATGAATATTTCATTGCGTTGAAAAAAAGTGGTTTTGAAACGTGTCAATAAAGTTGAAAACTTGACAAGGAATGACACATATCTAGTATACCTATAAATGTTTCAGAAACTCGAGTTCACCTAGTTTGGTCAACTCCAGAACCATGCAAGAAATTACTGAATCAAATTTCTTCACCATATCTTCGAGCAGCACTCTACTTCACGTCACTAAAAAAGAACAACACATATTTGATCATCGCTTTGCCTGATTTTTGGAAATTGAGGCTGGAACTACATCAATTTGAAGAAACTCCTGTTGACTGAGGGGATATCTTTTCATAGCAATTTCCAAAGTTGATTTAAAACTAACGAGTGTTGAGGGCAGATTAGATAAAAATTATAGCAAAATACAGACGTCTAAATACCATCTAGCGTCCGTCACCTTTCATAACTTTTAAAATTGATAAAGAATTGAAAAAAATATCTTTTGTTGAGAAGAAAATTTGAACCGTTCTTAGCATAGTAGGCAACATTGACAAATAGATCTTGATTCCAGGTGAGACAGATATACCAGTTTTCTCTCATAATTAAAATTAGTATAAAAGAATTACTTGCTTTTAATTCAAATATCTTCATTTGCCTTGATGTAATCATAATGGTTCGACTTAGTGTGCATATTAGTTCTAATTACAGGAAAAAGTAAAATATAATAAATTATGTATGAGTTAATAAGTACATATATCGCACAAAACTTTCACTTAATATAAAAAAGTACTTATTCATTTCAGAATCTTTCTGAGAGTAAGGGAGTGTGGCTTTTAGGAAGCGGTTTATTATTGAAGATGGGGAGAAGGCAGTGTCGGTAAGACGATTCTCCAGCACTCTGTTGATGTAAAGCCTCGATTAGGGCGCTGCCTAGTGGCCTGTGGAAATAGCTCTAATGAACGGAGTGCTCCATCTCTCTCTACCTCCTAACCCACGCAATCACTTTCACTTTTAATGACCCTTTATCTGTTGATAAGAAATTAAGATTCTTACTTAAGGAAAATAGGAAAAGGGGGGGGGGCTGACTATTTTTACAAGAATTTGGAGGAAATAATAGTTGACTTTCCGAGTTAATAAGATAAAAAAAATTTATAAATAGCTTATCGGGTAGTTATTATTCGAACAATTATAGTTCTATGAGCACTACGATTAAAAATCTGAGGCATCACAATTTTAAAAAGTTAATATGAGATGAGTAGGAGTGGGGCTTTATTGAGGACCGAAAACTAAAAAAGTGCAATATCTCAGTTAATAATCAAGATAATGAAAAAAATGTACAGAACATTACATTTGCATTAAGATTAGTTCTATACAATTTTTCGATCCGACGCTTAATAATGGAGATATTAAGGGTTATCGAAATTTTCCTCCTCTAAACCCCCCCCCTCCTTGTCCGATTTCAGTCGTTAACGAACTTGATATTTCGTTTTGTTGCGATTATATATCAAGTTTGATAACGATAAGTCAAAAATTGCGAGCGCTAGAGTGGTAACAGAAATGTGTGTGTGTGTGTGTGTGTGTGTGTGTGTGTGTGTATATATATATATATATATATATATATATATATAGTTTTGAACAGACCTCATTTTCGACATCTCCTGGGTAGGATCGATGGAAATTTGAAGAAAAATTTCGAAAATCGCGTCATGAGTACGACCTCAATAGCTGATTTCCCTTAAGGGAAATCTGCTAAAACTACCATATGATTTGAGAGTCGTTTAATAATTATTTCCTGAAAATTATCGGTCGTGTGTAATATGATGCAGGAAATTCTGGACAGATATTGAGTTAAGGGGTCTTTTCTACTTTACCCACTCATGCTACTATTTAAATACTTGGTTACTTTCTCAAGTAATAGTTACCTAGCATTAGTGAAAACATATGTTCCACTAGCTAAAGGTTAGGCTTGGTTTAGTGTGCTTTGTGTCTTCAAGGTGTTAAGCATAAAAATGAATCTCATTGAGCTCAGCAAGCAAATTGGCTCAGCTCGTAAGGCAGTTCGGTTCTTACAAAAACGTGTCATAATTCACACGAAAAGGAGGTGCCCAAGAAGACACTGGATGAGGCTATATTTTCTTCAGGATCGTTTACCAGTATGGCGCTGCTATAAGAAAAGTTGCAGGTATGAAATTAGCATTTACTGGGATACTTGGTTATCTCATAGCAGGCTCGGACTGGAAAAGGCTATTCTGTTTATATATTCCTGGACGAAGGGCTACATAACCACAAAGTTTTGTAGGGATGAATTAAAGATGTCCGCAAATACTATAACAGACTGGAAGAACTACATGCGTGAGGTGTGTGCTTCAGACATATTAAGCAACCCTATAGTTATTGGTGGCCCCGGTTCTCATGTAGAAATCGATGAAAGCTGCTTCACGAGAAGAAAATACAACCGAGGCAGGTTATACCCCAATCAATGGGTATTCGGAGGAGTGTGTAGAGAAACTAGAGAGGTTTTTTTGTATGCTGTTCCAGATAGAACTGCAGCAACTTTAACAGACTGTATCAGAAGTGCGATCCGACCTGGAACTATGATATATTCAGACTGCTTTAGATCGTATCATGGGCTAAAGAAGCTGCCTGGAATCTATTACAAGCATTACACAGTAGACCACTCTAAAAACTTTGTTGACCTAAAAACAGGAGCGCATACTCAAAGGATAGTCTGTTTGGTCTAGTGTCAAACGAAGAAACAAGGTGGAGTGTGGTACTAGAAGATCTATGTTGGATTCATATCTCTGCGAGTGGATGTGGAGGAGGAGATATGAAAAGGAGGATTTATTTATGAAAATCCTGGAGGGTATTGCTCGTTATTGGTCCGTAAATGTTAGTTGTTTTATTATCTTTTTATGTTGTTTAATTGTTTCTCTGGAAATAAACACGTTCTAACCGTATTATATTATTTATAAATCACAGTTGAATCACTGTTATTCACATTCAGAAAATGAGTGGGTAAAGTAGAAAAGACCCGAGTTAAATAATATTCCTTACACTTTCAAACATTCTAGATTTCAGAAAACATGGCTCACATTCCTCTGGAGTGATGTCAATGAATAATCCAGACATTTTACCAGTCACACGATAAAGTTTATAGAATTGACTATATTCAACAGGATTGAGAATCGATAAATGAATTGTATGCCAGAAACTTTTGGAGCATCTAAGACCTTAGACATTTCTCAAATCCAAGTCTTGGACTTGGGACCCGGAAATTAAATGTAAAATAAATACATTTCATTTCCGAATTCTTAGTTCATTTCTCCATTAAATGTCAAATAAACATAAAAGGATACTTCAATTTTTTTATTGTCTATAAAAAGTGTACCAATATTATGCCAATTAATTTCTATACACATTATTAAACCGCATATATACATTTACAACACATTCGTTATAAAATAAACGGATTTTATCAAATCTGTTATTGTAATTATATGTAATAATTTAATTTCTTTAATTAACTTAATACCACTCTAAATATATAACATGCATTTCTATGTTACTGACAATCTGTGATATTAATAAATTAATTAGAAGACAGCATGCTTTATAAATGATCAGAAACTTGTCCCCATCTGACACAATGTACCTGATAATAAATTATTTTTTGCCCTATTTTCATTACAAATATTTTGGAGTTTCATATAATAATTGAACATTTTTTATTGTATTTATTTATTTTTTATCCTATAGTTATTAAGTTCTTATGAAGTAATGTTACATATGCTGTAGGCTTTCCAAAATACATTATAACCATTATTACGAAAAATATTAAAAGAAAAAATATGAATGAAAAGATTGAAACCCGTTCCAATTAGCTATAGTAGTGCCAAAGTGAACGCTGAAATAATAATAATAATGATGTATTATATAAAATAAACCAGTTTGATTTCTTGGTCTTCATGTGCAAATTTTAACCTTTTTTATATTTAGCTCATAAATCTTCAATGTTATTTCAAGAGGGCCGCTACCGGAGTGATAATAATAAATGCTATTCCTATTGTAGGCAATTTTAAAATAATATAAGTCAAATTCATTTTATGCACTTTATGTGGCTAGTTGTTTGGATTCTATTAGTTGATCCCGTATTATTGACAAAACTTATAAAAAGTAAATAAACAAAATGTTTTTTTTAGAATACAAACAAAGAAAAGTTACGGGGTAGAAAATCTCAAATCATTTAAATTTAGCTGTAAGTCTATAGTGAGAACCATTTATATTTACTTGGAGTACTTATAATTAAAGACACAAGACTCTTTTTCTCTCCCCGAAAAGGAATGATTCTAATATTATATGCTGTATTCAACCGTATTTATAAGTGCTAATTAGTTACATTTAACTTTCTTCTTCCAGTTGTTTGCCGTTTCGTTAAGGTAAAGAGTTCGTTTTCTTTCATGTCACCAATCCAATGGTTTTAAAATTATCTCTCAAATGGCGTATCCTCCAATTATCTTGAGTGATTTCTAGAACAACCCACTTGAAAAAGGAGAAATAAAACAATTTTGACTCTTTTTCCCTTTTGGCATTTATTAAAAGAGTAACTTTTAGCAGAAACTCTCCAAACTCTACTCTCTCTTCCTTTATGAAACATTTTGTTTTGTTAAAAAGCTCTAAAGCGCATACTAACCCGGCTAATGAATCGGTTCAGATTCTCGTTCCGCCGGAATCGGCACAGATGAAAGGATTTAGCCAGTTCATGATTCTTGAAGGTGATGAATGCCTAAGTTTGTTGGAAATAACGGGGATACAACAACTCCTCGAAAGAAAATAAAAACCTGATCCTGAAGTTATGGAAGTTGAGGTTCACTTTCTGCATGTTCTGTTTCAGAACTCCTAACGAGTAAACTCTTTAACATTTCCACCGTCTGTATTCAGCTCTTCTTCCTCCATTTTTTACTCAGTTCAGTTTTTTTTTATTATTTTGTTCCCAGGCAGGGCGGATGTCTAACTTATTTCTTTCGAAAACTTTGGGCAACTCTTATTGTTTAATCCAATCAGTCTTATTTTTTTGATTGATAAGTTCTTTGCCCTACATAATAGAAGATAGAAACATTTTCTTTAAAAACATTCCACTTGATTGAAATTTAAACGCAGGTCACTTCGCTTGCCTGGTGGAGGATCTGATAATACTGACCGTGAACCAACTGATTCTAACTTTTTTATTCCCCCAGTGTTAAATGTCAAAGTAATTAGAGTGCCTTTGTAATACTCACACACACAGATATATATATATATATATATATATATATATATATATATATATATATATATATAGCGAGAGAGAGAGAGTAAAAGAGAGGGTGAGGGCGTGTTGAAAGTGTAGCCATACTGGGCAAAAAACAACAAATTTTCTGCTTTAAATCATCTTATTTATTTTAATCTGCAACACGTTTCGTACAGTGTAGCTCCTTATCATGGGGTTCTTTTTTTTCTAAAAATTCTCTTTATAATCTATATATATATATATATATATATATATATATATATATAATTTTACTGTACGTGTGTATGTCACTGAACTCCACCTAAACTGCTGGACCGATTTGAATGAATTATTTTGTTGGCGTTTGGGTGACGCCCTGGGTGTTTTTGATTCACAAATCAGCCGGGCAGGTGGAGCAGGAATAGGGGTTGTAAGGGAGGCCTAAAATTAAAAATAGAGATATTTCGTTTCCTATTGGTTTTTTGGCCAATATGCACACGACAAAAGTTGTTTATTTTGTTATTTAGAGTAACTTTTGTTATAATCACTTTTGTCGAATAAACGAGATATACACTAAAGAATTAAAGTGGGAGCCAATAATTTTTTGGACACTAACGATTGAACCGAACTTAACAAAACTCTATATATAAATTAGCATTAATTCTTCCATGATTATAAGCTATGTTAAATTTTTTAGGTTCGAACGGGAATATATATATATATATATATATATATATATATATATATATATATATATATATATAAAAGGGAGATCTGAATAAAAAATTCCCGATATTTTATTTTCTATTTGTTTTTAGGCAAACGTGCACATAACAAAAATTGTTTTTTGAGTTATTAAAAGTAGCTTTTGTTTTAAACATAATATTATTAAATTTAAAATTCTAATCGCTTGAAATATTATGCAGGACAACGTCTGTCGGGTTCGCTAGTATTTTATATATATATATATATATATATATATATATATATATATATCTTATAAATATTTCCTTACCTAATTTATATGGTCTATATGTATATGCTGAATTTGGATTGTCATATTTGGTTTCTTTATGTCACATTAACTTGTAGAAAAATTGAATTTCGATTTTATTACAACAATATCTATATTGGTTCCATTACGAAATTAAGAAGACTTGACTAGCCAATGTTTATAACCTTAATAATGAGAATGCTACTATCTAGACTGTTGATATTAATACTTTATATTTTATTTAATTACAATTAAATTATTATATAAAGAACTGAAAAATGGATCTTTTATCTTTAAGTTAATTCGAGATTAGTGACCTAAATGTCTTAACAGTGGCAGTGGTTGAGGAATCCCATAATCAGGTATCTTAAATTAGCAAATTCTAATTAAATATTTTTATTGGAAAGTCTATTTTCATTACTAATTTAATATTTTATTGGACCTTACAATACCTTTCTTATCTGTTAGCTATATTTATTGGAACTGTAATAGCTCTCGACAGCTGGGTTTAGTCATCTGGGGAATTGTGTTAAAACGCTGGTAAGAATGTGTTTAAGCGAGGTCAGTTATCTTGGAGTTGCCAGGATAGGGTGTTAAACTTTAATTCAGTTATGAAGTAATACCATTCAGTTATTTAAGTTAGTTGCTCCCTAGTGCTTCCGAGGTCATCACCACTAATCTAACTAAGAAACAATGTCCAACAAATAATAAACTACTTTCAGAATTAGTCCCAATATACCTCATAAATTACTAACCTTGAACTTGATAACAACTATTGAACTCAACAGATTAATGAGAATATATTTGAAATGTTACTGATTTAAGATATAATCTAAGAACATTTATAATATATATTTGTTTAATTGTTGAAGAGTTAGCTACTGATAATTAACTATTGGCTAAAAGTTAATTATTGTATAGGATATGTCATTTACAAAATTGGAAAGAATATTATAATTCAAATTATTGATCATGAAAGCAACAGTGAAATTAAACAAAATTAGTTCCCCTATAAATTCAGTAGTTTCCCCTCCTCTCCAGTACAATGCAACAATTAAGATTTTAACATTATTTAGGATTATATTTCTACCTTTATATTCTCCCTCAATATTACCTTCTAAGAGAGTAAATCTTTTAAACCAGATAGCTTCACAAGCCACTAGTTTGATCTGTCTCTAGAGAGTTTCTTATTCGAGAATATCTCTCCAACACTTGGACTGCCCCAATTAATGCTAGGATTATTCTTGAGTGTGCTATACATCTTTTTCCATTTAGAAATAAACACATATACAGCTCTCCACTCCAAATCAATTTTTTATTCAGCTCATTATAACGTTTGGGCCTTTGTGGCCATTTGAGGTCATCCGAATTTTATTGTCCTAAAATACTTTTCTTCTTTATGTGTAGCACGATTAGCTCTTTGTCAACCTCACTAAAATTTTGTATAAAACCAAACTATTTGTCTCAAGTCATAGTGCATGTAGATGGGAGTGCATATAAAAATATAAAAGTCCTTTATGTCTGTATATACAGAGCTGTTCATGCTCCTCATAAAGAAGAAAAAATAAAGATTATCTGAAGATGGCCATAAAAGCCAAAACGTTATAATGAACTGAATAAAGAAATTATTTGAGATGAAGAACCGCATATTTCTATATATATATATATATATATATTTCTCATATGGTTGAACTTGAGACCCAAAAATTAAAAAACTAATTTAAATACATCTTTGTAATTATTTATTATCCAAAAACATGACGAGACCACGACAAACATGACGATGATGTCGTTTGTATTTGTTCCCGAAAAGCGCATTCCAGTACGGACAGACATGTTATTTCAAGCACTTCAGCCAGAGGGAATACCTATTGAGAGTTCTGCTACTTTCAAGGATATCAGATTGACAGCCAAAATACTGGAATGGGATATTTCGGAAAGTCAAACAGAAGTAGACGACCCTTATGGGTTCGGGTGTACAACTGGCTTATGCCAAGGCCAGCCGTCAAGTTTTAACCGTAACATGTAAGTGGCAATCTGAAGAATAAGGACAAAACCTGGATGTACCGTATATTACAACCTGGCACAGCATATAGTATATGGTGAAAATGTGTACCCTCGCTGGTAAACGGTATTATCTGTTGCAGAGGAAGAGTTTGTACGATCATCGCAACCTTCTGGTATATACAGAAAAGCTAATGTACAAGAGAAGCACTTATGAACTGGAAAGATTGCTTGGCCTGTCAATATAGTGAGGAGGCAGTTTCTAATTTTAGCACATTTAACTATCTGGCTGGGAGCGTTACGGAGAACAATAGTTATGGAATTCAACGTTATGGCCAGAATATTTACAGGAGCCAGATGAATCAATGCGTTGCAAAAAGCAGCTAGAACAGCTCTGTGAAAGTTGTGCGAATGCTAAATTGGGGGAGTCGAAGTAAGAAAAGAAGAGTCGAAGAAGTAAGGCATATCGAAAAGAAGAAGCAGGCCCAAATAGAGATAACTTGCAGAAGATCTTCAATGAGACGGTGTTACTTAATAGTTTGCGATGTAAGGAGAGGTACAGATGGTGAGGTCTTAAGTGTCTACTAGTAATTAGGTAAGTAACTCAGTTACCTTTCTTATGCTTACAGACAAATATTTATTTTCTTCTTTTGCTAGCATTTTCCTCCCATTACTTTTCATATGGGTCTTGCATTTCTCAGTAGTTGGACGCCTTCTTCAGGCATAGAAAACGAATTATGTTTTCTAAAAACAAGTTTGCATTCTCGTATTGGGTGCTGCTTTAACTTGTCGTCATTAGACTGCGCTCGCAAGGTAAAGAAAAATCTTCATTCAATTAGAGAAGTAACTATTTTTGTATTTTTTTTATCACAATACCAATTTAGAGACTCAAATTATTTTATTTCTATTTTTAATCTTCACCCTTTTTTCCTTATCCAGGAATAACAATAATATTTGGAAAGCTGAGAAAAATATTGGATAAATCAGTATTTCTCTAAAAGAAAATACATTCAAAATACAAAGGAAATAATAACATGTTCTTTTTCAGTTTAAATGGTACATTTGGTATGTAGACTAATAAAAAAGTACTCTCCATGGTCCACCGACTTTTCTGTTGTGGCAAAGGGAAAAACTTCATTATTGAAAAAGTAGTTATTTTACTTACACCAATGTTTCTCGGGCATCGAATTGATCCCGTAGTATTTTCCGCAAATCTTTCTGAGCCCCCCACCCTTTTATTTGATGAAAACATAAGATACTTCTGTTTGTGATCCCCCCTAGACTCGGCTCAATTCCAGGAATGATTTGGATTCATATCTTCGAAGTCTTCAGTTTATCTCATCCAAATACTGAATTATTAAAATCCCAAATATAAAATCGTTCACCGCCGGTATAGCAAATACCATAAATGTCACAAAAATGATAATTCCCTTATATCTTGGGTGTACTGCAAAACTCTCAACGTGTTATTCAGAACCTGTCTACGCCTGTCTTATATTTATTTATTTTTTGTCATTAACATTTAAAATATTCATTTCTAAGGACTTAATAAATCGAAATATCCAGTTATTCCATATATTCGTTATCGAAGGGAACATGTCAAAATTCAATAAAGCTTTTTTTTAGTTCTGAAAAACGTCTTGATTTCCACTAGAAATTCGGAATTTATTTATTATGCCACCTTAACTACAAAATGTTATATTTGTAGCTTAAAATTAAATTAAGTAAAAATCTATGTTTAGAGGCTAATAATTCCTATTGTTCCTTAGAACTGTATTATTGTAGCTTGAAAGTAAATCAATTCTTTCACTCGACCTCAACCCCTTTCGTTCCCTGAAAGCAAATAGCTATAAATGGAAAATCGATAGCTGAGAGCAAATGTGTGTTTATTTGCCTAGTTCCGGATCCCATGTCTCATGAGGAGATTAAAAGGAGAATGTATTATGCGATACCTTTGGAGGGAATTCGATATTTCAATTAATTAACTGACCTACAAAAATCTATACCTACTTTCATTTGCAGTACACCGATAAAGAATATAAGAGGAATATATTTTTTTTTGCGTTACATATAATATTCAGTGATCAATTGTTAGTTACTTTTTTTTTTTAAATTAAAATTTGAAGTTAACAAAATGTTGAATAATAGTGCTACACATTATTCAATATATTGTTATGTTTATTTAAATATACTAATGTTAAATAAAACTACCAAAAAATATTGGATTTATTTAATTCTTGGTTAGCCATAAACTTGTGATTGCCTCATAGTTTTAGCAATTGGAATTTCATCTTTGATATGCAGACATAGTTATTGTTTAATGAAAATAAGTTTAATCAATGGATTCAGAAACAGAATTATAAAGCTATACATTATTGCATAAAAAAAGGAATCATGGTAGAAACATAATTTTGGTGTTATGGTAGATTTGTTAAATCGTTGGAATTAATGTTCTTTTTAAACCTCAAACTGTGGATTCAATTCCCCAGTGGACAGGAGCAAGTTATTTATTGATGAACACTCTAAATATATCAGGATCAATAACAACGTATTGTCTTCTACAAGTACCTCTACAAATTGTACCTGTAGAGGACAGGGCGTTTTTATTGATCCTGAACAATTGGTTCCTCTACCGTCCGGCATCTTGGGAGAACTCTAAATATAATACTAAGAGGAACAACGTCAATATATTTTTAAGATGAATTTTATTTTGATTTCTTAAAACTAAATTTTCAACAAGGATCAATAAGAAGGCCAAGTCCTCTATTGGTTTTTAATATTATGCAGAGAAAAAAACCAGTAGAGGACTTGGCCTTCTTATTGATCTTTATACATTTGTTCCTCTACCATCCAGCATATTCCAGAAATTTTCAACAGTTATTAACCCTACGCAATTTTCACTTATTTTTTTTTAAATTGCTATTTCATGTGAATAATGTTTTAAAAGAAGTTCTTTCTACCTATTATTAGAACACCGAATCGAGAGAGGTAGAGAGATAGAGAGAGGTAGAGAGAGGAAGAGAGATAGAGAGGTAGAGAGATAGAGAGAGGTAGAGAGGTAGAAAGGTAGGGAGGTAGAGAGATAGAGAGAGGTAGAGAGGTAGAGAGGTAGGGAGGTAGAGAGATAGAGAGAGGTAGAGAGGTGAGAGGTAGGGAGGAAGAGAGGTGAGAGGTAGAGAGATAGAGAGAGGTAGAGAGATAGAGAGAGAGGTAGAGAGAAGTAGAGAGGTAAAGAGAGATAGAGAGGTAGAGAGATAGAGAGAGGTAGATAGGTGGAGAGAGGTAGAGAGGGATCTAATGATTCCAAATATGAAAAGCTCTACAGTTGGGTGTAGGCTCAGAAATATGGGGCTACGCACGGACCAGGAAAAGCCGATTACGGATGTTGCCAATCTACATTAAAATATTTTTAACAGTGTGATCGATCATTTTTTTTTTTCATTTTACGTTGCCATGTTAATCTCCATCGTGACCTAATTTAAGGCCTATTCCGACAAACATTGTGAAATCAGACTGAAAGATACTTAGCCTTAAACAGCTGTACTACCATAGGTATTGTATAGGCCATAACTTTATTTCAGTCTAATGAAATACCTATGTTACGGCACTGATACAAATTAAATTTCTCCGCTGGAAATGAATTACCTCATAGAACTAATATTTTCCAGACCAGGAGATAACAGTTAGTTCCAGGCCATGTTTTGGAGACTGGTCACTAGAGCAGATCGAGCCAAGTGAAGTCTACCTGCTTTTATATTCCTTCTTATATATTCATATGGCCAAGAAGCCAAGTAAGCAACTCAACACCTCGAGAAACGCTGGTACATTATTCTGTAATATATTATTTCCAGTGTAGCTAAGGAGTCGGTAGATTACAGCGTGAAAAACCATTTCTGTAGTTATATCTGGCTCGCTAAACCGAGGTATCATCGATTATCTCGGGATCAGATTCGGGTGAGGTCACAAAATACTTATAGCACCAATTTATTTCTTCTTTAACCATTAT
Source organism: Riptortus pedestris (assembly GCA_019009955.1). NCBI lineage: Eukaryota > Metazoa > Arthropoda > Insecta > Hemiptera > Alydidae > Riptortus > Riptortus pedestris. Next base: position 76,090,445 of record CM032229.1, read on the forward strand.
GTATTGCGCCAAGCGCGGCTGTGTCATACTTTATTTTTATTCGTCAAAACAAGTATATGTGTGTGTATATATATATATATATATATATATATTGTTATATAGTTGGGTCCTTTTGATCAATCATTAGCCATCCTGCCTAACTCCGTTCATTTTCCAACACTTGCGATAGAATAGCTTAAAGTGCTAAAAACCAAAAATTACAAGTACGTTTCTCGATTAAGGATTGATGTTACAAAAAATGTAATGAACAATAATTGAAAGGAATTTCTCCTTTAACAATATCAATGGTTTCACATTTTCAAAAAGGTAAAGAGGACTGTTACATTTGTGAACGCGTTTTGCACCTATCCAAACGAGAATGTTGTTAAAAATCAAAATCGTAGTACAAACAAAATGAAATGGGACTTAACCGATTATTGCATCAAAATTTGCATCGTTTGGTGAACTGAAAATTGCTATTAAAATATGGGATTTGTATTAATGAAATTGTTGAAAACAAGTCTTATTTGTCTACTCGTGGTAATACCGATAATGTGTAACTGGATAAGAAAACCAGATAGTTAAAATAGATTTCATTTTTCCCAAATGGACAGTTATAGGACTTCATCACCAATTGGTTAATATAATACAATATGATTTTAATAACTTATATAATAGATTCGTACTTTGTGACTGTAAAATATGATTCATTTAATAAAATATTGTTGTCAATAAAGCACTAAAGTTTGAGCAATATTCAAATTAGAAGAAAGGATCCAATTGGACATTTAATTTATGTCAATCCTGTTGATATATTAAAGTCAATTGAAGCGGTTATAACATCAGAGTCAACAAGGGAAAGCTTAGAAGGAGGAAATTGCCGAGAGAAGTAATTTCGAGGTGTCGTTCTGATAATGTCTATCAAGCTTTCCAAGTCATTATATTGGAGAGTTTAACTGTAAAATTCTAAGCAGTCAGCATCAGACACTATTAGCACGCAACCTCTTTAGGTTTCTGCCAACACAATTTGATCTGATTTGATGGTAAAAGGCTAAAACTATTTTGATTGAAGCTTGAACTATCTTGAAATTAGGATTAATATGATTTGGGCAACCAACAGCTAGGTTATTATGCCCTTTATGGTAATACAATGCTGTATATAATTCCCTGTTTTAATCTATGCCTTAAATAATATCAACTAATATATTGTAAAGACCGCACTTGTCATATCATAAGGGTATTACATTTACTAATTTTCTATACAATTATTTCTTAACTAAATGTATAAATACATTTTTATTTATTTACATCTACTTAAAGATGTGTGAGTTAAAGTGTTGACCTTAATCTCACATGGTAAACCTAGAGTGGCGAGTTCGATTCCCGCCTGGGCAAGGGAATTTATTTAGCGACGAAATTCATTAAATAAAATCCTAAGTCCTACCCTGATTAGAAAAGGGTGGTAACCTGTAGATAACCCGTCCCAATTAGCCTAAGTTGCAAAAAGTGGACGTTAATAAATAAGGATGTGTGCTAGTAACACGAGTTACCTTTCACCTATTTACACTTCTTACTAATGGCTTAATATTTTTCACTGCCTTTATATTTGGCCAATAATTAATAATTATTGTACATTTTTTAATACTGGCAATATACTCACTTATCCTATATAATAATAGTTTATACACTTTTTTCATTATATATTATATTACATAAACATATATTTTCTCTCTAACTAGTATATATTTTCAACTGGCATTATAATTAGCCAATATTAGAATTAACTGACTTTTATTTTTAATGTATGTACTATTTCTGTTTTTTATTTTAAATATTATTTTGCAAGTAATTACAATCATTTTCTCACACACTCATACATACACTTATTTAATTTTTTTTTTTTTTTTTTTTTTTAATTTCTCTTGAAATTATGTTAACTGAATTGAAACGTATCATACAGGTTTCGCTATAATGAAAGAGCCGTAGATAGGTTCTAAAGTTATTTATACAGTGGCATTGACTATATAAAACATTTCAAAAGAAGAACTATTGGCAATATTCTTGATGTAAAACAAATAAATTCTGAAAAAGAACAGGGGAGTTATAGTCTTAGGTGCATTCTGACACAACAGAACAGTCAGGTTAGCTCACCAATGAAAATTAAATAAAAATACCTAATTTATAAATGCCATTACCACACACATATGTAAAACGTTAGTAACAGTTATCAAGTCTACGTTGTGCTTAGTGTACTAACCACAAAAAAATTAAGTACTCTGAAATGAAATATTGTTAAACGCTGTATTAAGAAATGACTCAAAAATCACAATAAGTTATCCAAACTTCTACATTTTATTTTAATATCTACATCCTTAATATAGTATACATATTCCAGTTGAAGGATTTTATTGTGCTTTAGATTCCTTAATTTGAGTGGATTTTTTTTTCAAGAAAGCTACTGCCATGTCCTTTATTTTTTTAAAAATATATTTGTTTTATTATATGCAATTTTTCTTATTTATTTATAAAATACACATTCAGAAAGAGTTCTAAAAATGAGTTTTTCCTGATTTTTATTAAGTTAAGAAAAAAATGTCCACTAAAATACTAAGATGCATACATTTTAGTGGATGGGGTGAAATAAAGTAACGATGCAGTAGTTTAAATTCGGAGTGAGACAACCCTTCTCACAGACAATGTCAACTATAACTGTAAAGTTGCCAGTCTAAATAAATAACGGTCCAGTCGTGACATACATTGTCTGAGTTCCGGCCATCATGACCCGCTTATTACACACACAACTTTATCATATTCATTATTCTAAAACGTTTATAGGAAATTTAAAAAAATATTGTAAAACATTCTAGGTATGCTGTTAGTCTAAAAATATAATAAAATATACTGCTCAAAAATGAATAGCGATATTGGTTATTTTTTTCTTATCCTATTAATTTTAATTAAATCGACCAGAATTAAATAACTTTTATATGGGGGGAAAAAGACAATAATTTCTATTAAATATTAATGATATTTATAATTAAAAAAAATGCTAGGCCCCATAAATACCACAAAACCTACCAACCTACCAATATCCCTATTCATTTTTGAGCAGTTTAGAACATTTTTGTTGTCTGGAGGTCATGCTCTTGGATTTTTACAGGAAAAGAAAAGCCACTTATGGTACTTGTTTCAATAAATCATTGCAAAATGGCCCTTTATGTAATATGAGGAGATTCAAGACAAAGATATCTCATCTCAGTTTGTGAATTCATCATCTGCTTGTGACCAAAATTGGAAAAAAAGGAATTGAAAACAAAGACATTAAGTGGATTTAAACCTGGGTTTATGTAATAATGTGGATGAGTACAACCAACTATGTAAACCAGAGTACCAATTGAAATGGCCACAGAGATATCCTGAATGACGGAGGACTGTAGGAGGGGTGGCGATGGGTCGTTTTATTTTTGTATACGATTAGATCTTGGACCTCCTTACACTTTGTGGCCAAGTGGAGGAGTTGAGAAAACACTACAATAATGAATTTCTATATTATGATGAAGGTTGCGAATAATTAACCTATCTTTACTAAACCTTAAATATTACAGATTGAGTAATGTTCAGGATTACACATTGGACCGTGCAATAGCAAAAGAAAATTTAGAAAAAAAAATTGTGCCTAGTAATAAATAACTCAAAACCGAAAATTTCTATAATTCATAAGAAATGCTTCATTTATCGAAATGTATTGAATAACTATCAAAATCGGCGGGGTACACAGTGCCAGCCCTCTTATTCCCAAGATAAAAAATATCAGATATGTATTGCCTAATATTATTATTTATTACCGTACACTTTTTACAACTATGGCTAATTGGGACGGGTTAAAGACAGGTTACCACCTTTTTCTAGCCAGGGTGGGACTTAGGATGTTATTTAATTAATTCCGTCACGAAATAATTTCCTTTGCCCAGGAGAGAATCGAACTCGTCACTCTAGGTTTACCATGTAAGATTAAGGTCAACGCTTTAACTCACATGGCTAACCTGAGCCCCTTGTATTGCCTAATAGTATTCACAACAACTAAGGAAATTGCTAAATATAATAATTGAGGGGAAAAAAACATTTTTTTGTTAAATCCAATACTTAGCATTCGGTTCGAAAAATATGCAAGATATATTTCGAAACCGGATGTATTCCATAAATTAAAATTTGTTGTGAGTATAACACTATATCCTTGTACTTTTAAATAATTAAATAGACACTATGTTTGTTATGCACTCCATTTCAAATTACTTCTTTTGAAAGAGATTCAAAATACCCCATTCCAATGAGTCATATTGATAAACGTATACAAACTATAGAACATTATTTATAGATCTTTTTATGATAAACATAAAGATCATATACAATTTTTTTGAATGTATAATATATACAATTTTGTAGGAATGTATATAATATTTTATTTTGGTCTTTCTCTACTTCCCATCCCTCTCAGTCAATTTCAAATGAATGGAGAGGTGAACAATTAGACGTTACAGCTATCCCAAATATGAAATTAAATATTGTAAAGCTAGACGTTTTTGAGTATTACGAGATACGTAAGCATGATACGCCAAAACTAGCTAAAATGAGTTCGGAGTGGGTCAAATCGGATAATCGTGTTGAAATCTGCAAACCGAAAATTTTCGTGGTAACCATACTTTTTTAACTTCATATAAGGAAGTAAAAACGGTTTTAAATAAGTAAAAAATACAATTATTTTACAGAGAAAAATGAAGAGAAAGGAAGAAAAACCAGTTTACATAATCGAATAATGTCCCAGTTAGCAACTCATTAGCTTTAGGAGTAAGTCATCTAAAAGCTCGAGCCTCATTTTCAGGAAGTTTTAATTTTATCACATAATGTGAAACCCACTTTTGCTGTTATACAAAAAAGGAATTATGCAAGTTTTTGTTATAAATTTAGCACTCAAACTGACCTTAAAGGTATCAAATCTTAACTGAATTATAGTAACAACGTCAACATCTACTAAGTTCTTTATATAATTGAGAATGATTTTTCATTGTGTTAATTTCTTTAAAAAAATATTTGTTGGTTCTAATTCTTAAAATATAAGTCCTTAGAAAAATCAAGCATTGTTGAAAGTTTATAGGTTGAGTTGATTCAGACAACAAAATAATCATGGCAATGGATTTAAATTGAAGAATATAGAAGATAGTTGAGAACAATTGAATAGGTAGTAATACAAAAAAGTATAAGCAAACATATTAATTAGAATTCATTATTACTAATTAAAAATCATTCATCCTCCATGTGCTATCAGCAAAAAAGTCCTATTTACTCATTAGCAAAAAAGTCCTATATACTTATTAGCAAAAAAGTCCTATTTACTTACTAGCAAAAAAGTCCTACTTACCTCTCCATTCATTTGAAATTGACTGAGGGGGATGGGAAGTAGAGAAAGACCAAATTAAAATATTTCAATTTTATGTATTATACATTCAAAAAAATTGTGTAGCATCTTTATTGTTTATCATAAAAAGACCTATAAAAATGTTCTATAACTTTTTCAATATGATTCATTGGAATGGAGATCTCGTGTATCACTTTTAAAAGATGTAATTTGAAATGGAGTGCATAACAAACATAGTATTATTGTGTTTTAACAAGCATTTAATTATATAAAAGTACAAGGATATAGTGTGATACAACAGATTTTAATTTATTATTTACTCTGTTTCGTAATATATCTTACATATTTTTCGAGCCGAATGCTAAATATAGGATTTAACAAAAAAATGTTTTTTTCCCCCTCAATTATTATATTTAGCAATTTCCTTAGTTGTTATGAAGATCAAAAGTGGTAATAAGTTGTTACTAAGTATGGTTCGCATTGTTTCTATGGCATGGTATTCTTATTTTTACCAATTACGACAGAGAAATGTTATTTTATAATAGTGAGACATCAAGAAATCATAACCGTTTTAAATTGTTGTGGATCCTCACTGAAAATAAGATTCAAATACATGGTGTAGGTATATAACAAGTAGCCGCTGCTCCAACTGGAGTTAAAAGTTAAACCTATACGAAACAAATCTTTGCTGCATATTTCGAATTATTTTCATAATTTAGAGTTGTGGGATATGTCTAGGCCGGTAAGATGGAGGAGAGGATGTGGTGAGTAGTGATCTACCGAAGTAGGAAATTGAATGAGAAGGTTCGTAATCCATAACTAAATTTGATATCCACTCCTACCAATCCCAACTATTTATACTCTCCGGTCAATATTAATATATTATAAAATCTATTCACGACAATTGGAATATACGAATTTTCTATATAAAATATTGACTACATTCATCATAATTACAATATAACAATATCATAATAACAAACTGCTTTTCTACTTTAATAATTGTTCCAGAATATAAGAAGAAAAGTAGTTTCCCATATTTGGACATTTCATCAACTATTCACCATTTTTTCCTGTAATAAAGAGCCCATCTAATCAAGGCTTTAAATTTGAGCTGATTTTGAGATGACCAGTGGTTCAGATGCTGGTAGTGCAAAACCGTTAAGTAGAGTATATTGAAGAATGAAAACCCCAAAAATGTTGGTATTTCAGATAATATTGGAGGAAAACAAAAAAAAAACAAAATCAGTTGTTCAACATTTTTCAATCGGCCGCAAAGTAACTGAAATATTTCGAATTTTACCCTTTCTCTAAATCCTCTCCCCTAATAGTCCGAAGAATATAATACATTATATTTAAGCACGAAATAAGATGATATCTTTATATATAACAGGAATGGTAGTAAATATAGCACAAGATAAAAATATAAAATTGACGCCTGCTCCCACAAGAGAGATCTCCACTGATGCTTGACAACTGCGATTAGTGATAGTAATGATAAAATACATGCTAAAGAAATTGTTGTTTTTAAACTTGAATTTAATTGATCAAAACATAGGAGTTTTCTCAAAATGTTTATTTCGTGATAAGAGCATAGTAATGCCCTAGGGAGACATATAGTAAAATTGCTTAATGCGTATATAGATACATACGAATACGTATCAACACATAAAACCCTATAACATAATGAAAGGGAGCATAGCCATTAACCAAGATTACTTACTGAAGAATCTACAAATGGTTGAAAGTGCCCAACTGGTGCAATATCAACTGTTGAATATATTATTCTATATTGTACAAAATTCATAATTAAGAGTACATTCCAGTATACTTAATTGTGTAAAAAAGTAAAAAATCTCTTCATGACAAACATGACCAAATGTAAACGACAATTTGAAGTAGAAACAACAAAGGAAACAAGATACGATTTAGCAAGTACGTGATACCTTTCCTTTCATTATAGTTTTTGTTATTTTGTTATATTTTAATAATGTTTTACACATTATTACGTTAGGGAACGACGTAACAGAGTAGAGGTTTTTAATAAGTAAAGATAAATGTTTCACATAGAAATCAACTGTAAGTTTATTGTCAATGTGTATTTTTTTAAAGAAAAATATAAATAATTGTTCACGATGAAAATGAGATTGCTAAAACAATTGTTTCGAAGTACAACATATTTAATTTGGTATTAGATGAAAATAGTTGAATAGAATTGAAAATAATATTCTTATTTGCCTACAGGATATTAGCCAGAGCACTTTGAAATCAACAGTAATAGATACTCAGATCTAAACATACATTCGTCATTTACAATACAAATTGCTTCATGTAACAGTAGCATAACTTCAATAACTGAACAGAAAGGACAGTTTTATATACGTTTAAAGGAAAGGAATCTTGTAATACTTATCTTTATACTTCGACGGAATGGCATTTTTAATTTTATCCATCAACTGCGAGTAACACAGCCAGTTGGAAATAATATTTTCTTCTCCTTCAAAGGCCCATTTAATAAAAACGTTGTCTATCAAATATTTGTTGAGGTATGAAAAGAAAAATTTCATTGCAATCAGCAACCCCACTACCGTATACTCTTCTTTATGATTTTCGGCCCCATTGAACTAAGCCCCTTTTATTATAATAGCCCGTTAATAAAAGTGTAGATATATTAGCTATTAGAGAAAATTTAAACTATTAAAAAACTAAGTCCTGTACCGAATAAGTATAAATAAAAAGCAATGACTTCCAGCATTCCTAAAAAAAGAACAGGTTGACTCACGCTTTTGGATGTTTAGCCGAATATACAAAAAAGTTATCTTTAAATTACAACATCTCATCGTTGAACTTTCTCAGCGGAGAGAAACTTTTTTAGCCTAATATATATTCATAAGCAAGGAAAAGCTACAATTTCCTTATCCATGTTATCACTTAAAGGGGCTGTTGAATAAGAAGCATATTCAAACAACTTCTTGATGATTGTTACGTAAATATTACTTCTGGATTCCGTCTTATTTCTAATTATTCTGCTAATTTAAATTTCATCTGCGCCTTTTTAAAATATTCATAGTTTTTAATGGAGTTTTTGCGGAAATTATAAAGGGTTTTTAATATTTTATTATAAGACTTATGGATGCCTTATAATAAAATATGTAAAAGCCTTAAGAAATTCGAATAAAAAAAAATCTTACATAAGTATATTTTACTTTTAAATTTCAATTGTTATTCATTAATGTCCAGGAGCTCAGGTTAGCCGTGTGAGATAACGTATAGGTCTCAATAAACTTACTTAAAGAGTCATGGGTTCAGTTCCCATGTGGGCAATAAAAATTTATTTAGTGGCAAACTCATGAAATTAGAACCTGAGTATCATGGCGGCTAGAAAAGGATGGTAGCCTCCAGGCATATTCCATGTTATTTTGTAAAAGTATTTATATCTTTTTGTTCCTTTTAAAATATGACACCTATATGAAACATCATTACCAAAATATATTACTATATTAAATCTTATTTAATTCAATTTTCTACACTTAAGTACTTAAAGTAAATAGTGTAAATGGAAACCAATAAAAATGAATGCCTATATGTTAGTTATAATAGGTATTGGAGGAGTCCCATTAACCAGGTTTTAAGATAATTTTTTTTCTGAAATTCCTCTAACCCCAGATAACAAAAACGTAAAAAATGCAAAGTACATGATACATTTTGTAAGAAAAGATACATGCTGATAATTTCATACACACACACACACACACACACACACACATGTATATATATATATATATATATATATATATATATATATAAAGTATAGAAATATATATACACAACGATTCATTGCTGTGGTTTGACTATAAATAAGTTAATTTTCTATGATCAAACTTCCTCGTCTGCAGGAAAACCAAACAGTTCTGGTGTATGTACGTATTTACATGTTGACAAAATGAAAACGTTATTTTTATTATTAGACTAATCATTAATTCATTTTGAGTTTGAGCTCTAAAATTTAGAAGTTGTGTTTGGGTGACACAGCGACCCGGAGAAGGGCATTTTAAACAAGGAGACCGTGATTTCTTCCTAATGAATCCGATGTCAGCAAAAACACGGATACAGAACACGGATCAATTGTCTTTTCCTTTCTTCTTACACCGTTTCATTTCTCATGTCAGGCAACTTCTTATCCTCTTGTCTACCACTTTTTTTAGGAAACATTTCACAGACAGCATTTAATATTAACCCATTAGTGCCCAATCGATAGATTTTATTTTTTTTTTAATTTTTACTATTGTTTTACTTTATAGGCAATGGGAAAAATAATTTAAAAAAATTATGGTAAGGGAAGTGCTGAATATCAGGCTGCAGCTAAAGATGCTCGTGGGCACTTGGTGCACTCGATTGGAACTACCTGCATTTATTGCCTCATTAAAAAGCATTTTAGGATTTTCATTAAAACAATATAATTTTTAAAACACTTTTATTGTATAAGAAACTCAAATAATACAATGTAATAATTTTCAGATGTTTTTGGAACAAAACTAAGGTGAAACAAATACTCTATCTAATAATAAAACAATACTTTATCTAATAATAAAACAATCAAATATGTATAAGTAAATAATATATATTCTGTCTAATAGTAAATCAATGAAATATGTATAAAAAATAATAAATCACATAAAAAAAATATATAAATAAATAACCTGAAACAAATACTCTATCTAATAATATAAACAAATTCTCTATCTAATAATAACAACAAATACTCTACCTAATAATAAAACAATCAAATATGGATAAATAAATTATAAATCACATAAAAAATATATATAAACAAATAACCGAAGGAGGTAAAATAAAACAAATTGCATATATACATTTTTTGCCCATTCTTCTACTCATGATAAGGGGCAAAACACTCAGGGTGAAGCGAAACGCTGCATTTTCTGCAGAGGTATATGGTTCTTCTCTTGCATTGGACACATAGTTTATTTTTGGAAATACCTTTTATAATCAAATGATCTGTCCTATCTTTTCGAATACTGTCAAGAGCTGTATACGATTTTTAAAACCTCGCCCAGTTCTCGAAGTCCCAAAATGTTTCAACAAATATATTACGACCTCTCGTCGTACTATATCGTCGACCTTGCACACAGCTTACATCAACTGCCCAGCCAAAAATGGCCACCACCATTTCTTAGTTCTTATTGTAGTCCGATACGTTGATACAAACTGATAATTTAGATCAACGCCCCCCATATGCTGGTTGTATTCATATAATGCGAGAGGAATAGGAATACTAATTTTTTTTTTGTTCGGATGAGTACCTTGTTGCTGTTTTATTTTCTCCTTGAATGGTATTAGTCATTACCGTGACAACTGCATTATCATTCCATCTTATAATTAGTAAATCCCCGTTAGTGGCAATTTGAACAGTCCCCCTACGCTGTTTTTTGAAAGCTTTTTTGTCAGTAAGGCAGTAATTAGTGGAAACCCGATTCTCCCTTAGTGTTGTTATGTGGAATGGTTTTAAAATTTTTGTTCAATATTCAAATAAAGGTCTAATTTTGAATAGCTTGTCAGTTCCTGGAACTATTTTAGAATTATCAGCACAATGGAGATATCTCAGAATATCGTCAAACCTATTACGTCTCATAGCATTACTAACAAATGGGACACTGCAATCTTCATCTGTACTCCAAAATAAACGTCTTTTTGGAAGAGTATTATAACCTGATAACAATAGTATACCAATAATTAAATATTATTGAGCAGCAATTGCTAAAGAATTTTCTAGTCTGAAAAAGAAATATGAAAATAATTAGTACACTATGTGCCCACGAGCAGCTTTAGACGCATGCAAAATTCAACATCAAATTTGGGCTAGTTTTTTTTTTTTTTCTTCTTCATATTTTACACATATTAACTACCAATATTAGAGACAAAATATATATAATCCAAATTTCAAAATAATAATAATTACAAGTACAACTTACCTCTTTCCTGCAGGAGGATTGAGTGAGGACTGACCTAAGATGGGAAAAGAGTGAAACAGGTAGTCACAGCTCCTTTTCTTTGTAACAGGTACCCCACCTCTCACCCCTATTGTCTCGAGGAATGTTCCCTCTTCACTTTAAGCCAAATTACTTAGAAAAATAACAACATCAACACTACTGGTGGATTTTCAAAAACTGATGCAGCTAAAGCTGCTCGTGGGCACTAATGGGTTAATATTTTGTTAAAGCTGTACGCTTATACTTATTATATTAAACCACAACAATCTAATTTAAAATAATATGTCTTAAAGGTTTTCCATTGTTTGGGATGGGATACATTTACTTTTCCCCCAGAACATAGTTCTACACAGTCTAATTACGAAATCAGTCAACGAAGTTAATATGTCCTCTTTGGACTCCAATTTATTAAAAAGCTTGCGATTCAGATATAGGTACCTTATAGATTTACACAATTTCTTTGTTGCTAAAAAACTTTCGATGCAATGGTTTTTAGCAGCCCAATTTGTAGACGCCATTTCTCTTGGTTCGGTTCAACCATTAACGATCTTCACCTTTAATTTTACATGAAACACTTAAACAAACAAAATGTTCAATTATTAAATAAATGTGGGGGGGGGCAATGAACGGTATATGAATAATTAATGTAGCAAATTTGTAAGCTTGATGTAGCCCTTTATATGAATAAATAAACAGGTTATAAGTACTAATTACAAATTATGTAAAATTCAAATTAATTTGAATTCCCGAATGAAAGAAAAAAGAAAGACATAATAATATAAAACAAAGGTTGAGAAAGGTTAAATCAAATGTATTTCAGACTTACTGATTCCAGTTCTAAGAATAATCATATATGCCCTTTTTACATAATTATAGAACACGATGGTAATAATTTCCATTCTTCTGACGTTGGTTTCAGGTAACTCGTTATTCTAAATTCCTTGAGGATAAGGTAAATGGCAGAGGAGTGAGACAGTCTTCTGCTTTCCCAAGACTACATATAGCGAATAGATAACAGAATTATCAAAGATCCTGATTTGAGATTAACAGTTTCTATAAATGTTTTCATCACTGGGTCCTTCACTAAGTCGAAATGTTTTTGATGCTACAGTGTTTGGATCAACGTTATATATGTTATATTTATAAGTATCTGGAGTCTGCTTCAACGTCTGTCTGTTGTGTTTTGATGAGTCCAAACCTTATCAATAGCTGATCTTCGACCAGTTGAAAAAAAAACAAAAAAAACAAGATTATGGATTTATTAAGATTAACTGCCAGGTTCTACGAAACGAATTACCAATTTGTTAATAAAGTCCAGAAGGTAAAATATATACAATATAAAACAGTGCACTGAAATAATATCTTTGTTTAACTCCAGAATGGATTAAAAAAAAAAGAAGAACTAGTGCTTTAATCATATTTCTAATCCGTGTTGGTATATGATTTTTCAATTATACATAGAGGTTTTTTAATGGTTTTTCAATTTGGAAAACATTATTTTTCAACTTTGATAAGGTTCAGGTTGTTATTTATGGCGGAATACTCTATCCTGTACCCAGTTTGGGCTTCAGGTAAAATATTATTTCCATCATTAAACAGTAATAGTATATTTCATTACAAGGGCGGAAAGTGACTGTTTCCTATGCGAGATCGTGTTTTACAGCCGAGGCGAAGCCGAGGCTGGAAATTAGATCGAGCATTGGAAACTCACTTTCCGCCCGAGTTATGAACGATACTTTACATCACGAGGCAAAAAATGCGAAATATAATTTAAACTCGTAATTATTAAGTAATATCATATTAAATGATTTGTTTTGCATTCTGTAGTACCGATTATTTCTGAACAGCTGATTTAGAGCACTAACCTGATGCAAGTAACATAACTTTAATAACTCTTTCAAACACAATACTTTATTATTTGAAATAAATTTATAACAAATTCAAACATTTACAACTCAACAATTTTAGTGGCTTCCTTCATTAAATTTTCTGGTATGCTCCCAGCCATTTTGTGTAAATAAAATAAGTGGTTTGTAAACATGAGATGTAGCTGCGACAATCGATTAGTTGATAACAAATGACAACAATGTCACAAATTTGGATTTATACAGAACTCTTTTAAATGACATAAACGAATTTTATAATAAAACTAAGTTAAATTAGTGTAATTATATTTTCTAATGATAAGTAATCGACCAATAATATCTTTAGTGCTTTAAAATAACTAAAATGTAAATCGTTTTTCAAATAGAAACGCTAGCGTAACCTAGCGTTGGAAACTGTAACTTCATTAAAGGGAGGGAAAAGTTCTTTCCCTCCCTAGAGTGGGAAAGAGAACAGCTGTTTCAAGTTATTATAAAAAGACCCACTTTCCATACTTACATACGGTAGCGAAAGTAACTACTTTCGCATCAGAGTGGTGTAAAATTCTTTTCTGGGAACCAGTGAACATTTTGGCCACAGAGTCTATAGAAGACGTTGATCTACAGTTCTGAATATAAAACTGTGTAACGGATTAGTCAAAGCCTCTGAAAAATGTTGGGGACGATTACTTTAACAGGATTAGTTGTGAGACCCTAAAAGGTTTTTCGAAAACATTATTAGGAACTTATTTCTAAACTTCTCAAATCCTGGAGTTTTATTAACTATAGTGCGACAGAGTATTTATATTAACTCGTTTAATTCAACGGGCCTTTCCATCTCGGAATTAATATTCAACGGACTTGCGTATGAGACAGGCCACTAGTAAAGAAAACTTCCTAAATGATAAATGCGTTCCTCCTGATGAACATCATTGATAAACTGAGAAACAATCTTGTTTTAAGGGTTTTTGTTAAAGAGGAAACTCTTTTGCTTCTTTCACGTTTATAAAGCTCATATTTGACTGTAAGTATAGATATGGCATTGTAAGCTTAAAGTTATTTTTGCGAGAAATATTTAGGAATTTAAATGTACGCCTGGAGACTAAAGAATATTACCGATGGAAGCCTGTGGAGTGATAAGCAAAGAGGATTATAGCTATTTGATTCAGAATATCTACCTCGATGCGCTACCATTCTTATCAGTTTATACAGCTGTGACATTGAATGATCCTCAGTCGGGATTTCTTTCTGATAGTGTGATTGTGTTAATTGTTCAAGGATTTATTATTGTTATGGATTAATAACTTGCTTCATCATTTTTGGACTAATTGAGTTTGGATAATAAAGGCTAGAGTCGTTTTGTGTCATACTTTCATATTAAAAGTTATTGGCTCATAAAGGTATTGTGAGAAAAAGGTGTTCTCCCTTCAGCAAAATCAAGTGTTTCTATTAGAGTGTTTCCAGAAATTAAACATTTATCACATAGAGAACAGCCTTTTGTCGATGATATTAGATGTCTATTTAAATCGGAAAGTGAATGTCCAATTAAATGACTAAAATTACAATAAGAGCAAAACTCAAAAACGTTTCCCGCTGCGTATATATTAGTCTTTTAATTTTCTTATTCTATAGGATGATAAATGATACTTATGTATTTATTAGTACTCTTTCAGTGTCCGGAATTCCTACATTAAAATATTTACCCTAACCACCACTAACAACCCTATGTTAATAATCCTGAAACTAATTTTACTGCTAACGTTCATGTCATACAGGAAAAAATATCAAATATCTTCAAACACTAAAAATATTCCTGATTTATAATGATTTTTTAAACAAGTACATGATTAACTCTTTCAGTAGCTCCCTTTTCAAATAAAACAATTTTTAAGCTTCATTAGACTCACTCTCAATAAGCCCAATCAACGTAAAATAAAATTTATAATATTTTATATTTCAATCTATAATATCGCATATTCGCTAGCGAAATCGTGTTGAAGAAGATCACTGCTGTTGTAGGTAAAGTTGTATTATCATTTTATAAGCCCAAATGAAAATTCAACATACATTATCTTTCTCCGGCAAGTTAGTTATACGGAAATAGCTAGTAGTCCTACTGTAATGTGCCATTAAAGTTAACAGATCTTGAAGAAATAATCAGAAATCAGAAAAGTTCCCTTGTAAATAAAATTATTCATAAATAGTGAGCACTATAGCTCTATAAATCTATACGATGTAAAAGGGTAGTATTAACAAATTAAATGAGTACTTAGGAATACCTACTTAGGAATTAACTCTAAATCAAGTAAGTAAGAACGATAATTAGTAGAACATGTATTTACCTCTGCAAACGAGGCCTGTGTGTGATGAAGCGTTGATTATAACTAACTAGTACTGAATCTGTACTAAACTGAAACTTCGTAGGAAGTAGTAGGGAAGTTTTAAGTGGTAAGTTTAGGACTTAAAACACCGCTAAGCCTATAAATACTAGAACTTTTCCGCGTCCCACAACTTATATCATTCTAATTCCCTGAACCTATAAAATCTAGACGAAATAATAATAATCGACTTTTCATTTTTTTTCTATTTTAACTACTAGCTTTTCAATTTTATTTAGATTTTCCCCACGAAACAACGATACTTGAACTATTGTTATTGCATTGTTGGATTTGTTCAAATCAACTCATAATGCTTCTGGTTGATTGTCTGCCTGTATTACCTGGCAGGTAAAAAGCGCCATATAATTAAGTGCATTCCAAATTCGTGAATATATATATTACTACTATCCTCAATGAGCTCAGTGACAAAACCTAAATGGGGCGCCAATTTTCAGTCAGGTGAGATATGTACGTTTTTACAGAGTACACGCCTTTTCGAAAGGCTAAAAACGTAAAAATATTAACTAATTGGCCATTATTAGAGTAGAGGAAAATATTTAGAATAAAAATTTACGTTACTTTCCCAAAAATACTAATTGTATATCATTTTTCAATCCCGTGCATAATAACGGATGCTATTTTCTATTTTCGAAATTGGTTTTCAATGATTCTAGTAGATTACAAAAACGACCTCAGGGAAAGTGTGCGTGTGTATATGTATATAAACGTAATTACCTGGAAGAATTTTGAAAAACTAAATAAATAAACTCGCGGACAAAAAAAACGGCGCACCTACATTTTTAATCATAATACTACATTTATCAGTGATCAGTCGTGCTACTGGTTTTATCATGACGCTATATGTACCTTGACACTTTCTAGTCAATAATCCGAAGTGGTATTAGGATCCCAAAGAATTATTTTGGAGATAAGACTGCTGAATTCTGTAATCCACGTTTCATTAGTACACGTCTGGTTCTGACAGTTCGGCGGTGATTCAAGCTAGAGGGGGTAACACACGGTACTAAACCGAGGTAAAAGAAATTCCCATAATTTTTGTTTTGAAATCGTACAAAAATTTTTTTATTTTGTTGTTTTACCAAAATTACTTTTTGTGTATTAAATTTTATTGTGCGCTTACTTCATTTGTTTTTTTTGTTTTTCTCTATTTTACCCAGTACCTATATAAATTCTTAGATAAAATAATAAATAAAAAAAAAAATCGGTATGATTTTTGGTATACTTAGTTGAGAAATTGTAGACGAAAATGTAGGTGCGCCGTTTTTTTTGTCCGCGAGCTTATTTATTTAGTTTTTCAAAATTCTTCCAGGTAATTACGTTTATATACATATACACACGCATACTTTCCCTGAGGTCGTTTTTGTAATCTACTAGAATCATTGAAAACCAATTTCGAAAATAGAAAATAGCATCCGTTATTATGCACGGGATTGAAAAATGATATACAATTAGTATTTTTGGGAAAGTAACGTAAATTTTTATTCTAAATATTTTCCTCTACTCTAATAATGGCCAATTAGTTAATATTTTTACGTTTTTAGCCTTTCGAAAAGGCGTGTACTCTGTAAAAACGTACATATCTCACCTGACTGAAAATTGGCGCCCCATTTAGGTTTTTTCACTGAGCTCATTGAGGATAGTAGTAATATATATATTCACGAATTTGGAATGCACTTAATTATATGGCGCTTTTTACCTGCCAGGTAATACAGGCAGACAATCAACCAGAACAATTAAAGAACAAGCTCAATCAACGTGAAACTGTGCTAAATAAGAACATATTTCATGCCCACAAAATAAATTTCCCCTTTTCATTGAACCGGATTTGAACGTACAATATTTTATCAGATATTGGCGGGGAGAGTTCGCGCGGTCGGTAGCCTATCGGGAAAAGTAATTAATATTCTGTCTTTAGGGAAGTTTTAATAGATGGCTGGTCAGCTTCCTTCTCTCTCCAACCCTAATGGCACCCGTTATTTTTCAGCAAATCATTAACGCAACGGTCCTCTTTTGCTAATAGCTCCGATAGGACATTGACGAACTTTCATTGTTCTGTATTTTACAACAATATATAAAGTTCAGAGCTTTTCAGAGAGAACATACTATATTCTTCAGCTAAGGTCGGAGCATTATGCCACCTATTGTCTCCAAGGTCTTTAATGAATAAGTATTTTGTTTGATTCTGTAACCTCATTATAAAAATCTGAACAAAGCATACATAAACACACACGCACACACATCTATATATATATATATATATATATATATATATACACACACACACACACACACACTTACTTTTAAAAAAAACAGTGTCGTGAGAGGAATAGCTGATTTCCATTTTGGGAAAGATACTAAGAATTTGCTTTTTTCTACTGACATAACCCTATTTAAGATTCATTAAAGACAAGTTAAATTTTACTTTAATATTTCAATGATGTTAACAAATTTCAATTCTGTGACATTTTATAAATTAAAACAACCGGAGAGACTTGGCCTGCATTGTGGTTTTCCTAGTGTTTACAATGTCCTCTGACATATTAAATCCTTGCGGAGGAGAAGGCTTACCCATTACTCTTTGTTTAGCCGTTCCTCTACCGTCCAACACCCCAACACTTAACTAGAGAGAGTGGCCATAATTATGTCATTGGATGTGCGTTATATTTTCAAAAACGTATTAAAGCGTCTTGTTAAACAACATTCATTATTATCCCTAGACCGGGAATTCAAATGTGATTTGTTAGTACCTACGAGCAGAGTTGGGCAGTAATTAAATACTTTTGTAATTAACTACTTTTTCAACTAATAAATACTAGTTATGTAATTGCAACTACAGTTACAAAAATGTAATTGGTAACTGTAGTTGCATTTTCTATGTTTCGCAATTACAGTAATTGTAGTTGGTATTCATAAATCGAACTACTAGTTGAATTAAAAAGTAGTAATAAAAATAATTACAATTAGTTGTTGTAATTGTAACTGTAGTTGTTGAGTAATAACTACAACTACATATAGATCAGCTGTTTTTTACGTTCCAAAGAGCGAGCATATTTTGATCAACTCTATATAAATATTTACATTCGTGGTGGTGATGAATGGATCATCTGAGATTAGCCATGTTCAATTGGTGCAAAGAATATGTGAGACAGAATATGTCAGAATAACTGAAGGTGGACGCTCTTATGACTACATTCTCTTGTTCCAACGATCGCCTCTTGTCGCTCTCGCGCAGGGCACTCCAGTCTGCCTTCTATATCCTTCACCAATCCTCGGCGATGAAAAGATTTTTGAAACAAATACAATGTTTGGCAGTGAAAGTGAGGACGAGAACTGCTTTTTTTTTTTTTTTTTGTGCAAAGCAGGCAGAAGAGAGATTATTTTCTTTTGCCGCGATGGCAAACGCACCAAAATCAAATAGCCTGTCTTACAAAAATTCTGAGTTAACCCTTCACAGACAAGGAATATGAAAATTACATTGCAGGCAAGCTGGGTCACGGGTGACCCAGCCATATTTATAGCACATTTTTTTTTCATTTTAACAAAAAAAATATTCCAGTTGTTGTTTTTTTTATATAAAAAAAGAAAGTATAGTTTGAAAAATTTATTTTATTTAGCAATATACATAATATGATAAAAATACAAAAACTTACATTAGTAGGAACTATACTTAAATTAGTAGGAACGTAGAGTTCCAGACCTTTGGTATCCGTATAGGATAAAAGATAAAAATTAAACGAGTAAACTCCTAGAAGGGAAAAAATAAAAAATTTCCAGCTATAAAAGACGAGAAAATTTAATAAAATCTTAGTGATTAAATAATTTTTAGTAAGTTATCAGTCTTCCATTTCATCCGGCAGTCGAGCAATAATTTTTCCTACTCTGAACAGTCAAAAACATTCCAGAACAAAATAAATAGTTTAAACTCTTACAGAAAAAATATATATAAAAAAATACTCTACAGAAAAAAGAATAAGAAAATATGAGGGATAAAAAATCAAAAAAAGGGAATAAACTCTTAGTAATGAAAGTTCACTAATACTTCAAACTCAGAACAATCTAACAATCTTCTATTTCTTCATCTTCTTCAGGTGAGACTCTGGTAATGCATCGAGAACAAATACTTAGCCTATGCTCAGCACATAGGCTGCGATTACAATGAGCGCAGTTTGATGTACCCTTACGATCTCTTGATTTTTCACAAAAAGCACACCGACGTCTTGAAGTGCTGGGTCTAGGCTGATTCTCAATTTCTTTTTCATCAACTCTCGGAAGGAGGCGAGGGGTACCGTGCACTCCCCCTCCCCTCCTTCCCTTACTTTACTCAGAATATTATTTTTACCAACCTCTGGGTCACCGGCGACCCAGCCTTGCCTGTGAAGGGTTAAGACTAATTTTAATGGCTAATTTGTTTAAATTTTAAAGTTTAAAAGTATTATTTAATTTCATTCGACTCGGGAAAATATTAAAAGGAAGTAACTTATTATTTTCGTTAGTTTTCATTTATTTGCATTAAAATTATTTTCTGTTATTATAATAATGTACTATATGTAATTTAATAAACTTTTGAATATAAAGACGTTGGATGTAGATATTTCTTAACAGCCTCAACTACTTCAGTCAGTGTTTCACACAATATTTTAAAGTAACTACCCAAGTAACTGTAGTTGCAACTACAACTACAGTTACAATTACTAACTGTAGTTGTTTTTGGAACTACTGATTTTCTCAACTACTAACTGTAGTTGAGAAATTTCAATTACAATTACTTTAGCTGAAAAATGTAGTTGTCCATTACCAATTACTAATTACACTAGTAGTTGTAATTGTAACTATATTTCAACTAATGTAGTTATAACTTGTAATTATAATTACAATTTTGCCCAACTCTGCCTACGAGTAACTAGAGCAAAGAACTCAATGAATTCTTTCTAATGAAAAATCCATTGTTTTGTCACTGTTGTAGAGAGATTATGTTTTCTGAAATGGCACAGTCCATACATTGCAGCGCAGTCTACGTCAGTAGGCATTGACTTTGTTCATCAATAACATTTCAATCTTCATTTTAACAGATTCCTTATTTTTCTGTATTAGAATCAATGCAAACTTCACTTGTTAGCAGATTTCCCTTAAGGGCTATTGAGGTCGTATTCATGACGCGATTTTTGAAAAATGTCTTCAAATGTTCATCGATCCTACCCAGGAGATGACGAAAATGAGGTCCGTTCAAAATTATATATATATATACATATATATATATATATATATATATATATATATATATATATATATATATATATATATATATTTATCTATTCACGCTCTAGTGGTCGCAATTTTTGTTTGTTCGTTACCAAACTCGATATTTAAACGTTTTATGCAAAAAGACAGATCAAGTTCGTTAATGGCTGGAATCAGACCAGAGGGAGGGGGGTTTAGTGGGGGGATTTTCGAAAATTCGAAATATCTCCGTTACCATACGTCGGATCAAAAAATTGTGTTGAACCAATTTTATTGCAAATTAAATTTACTATACATATTGTTCTATACATTTATTCTCTATCTTGAATATTGACCGAGATATTTGCATTTTTATTATATTTGGGCCGATAAGGGATGACTGTTTCCCGCGAAAAGCTAGTTCGGCCCTTTGCCGCAACTGTTCGGCTCTTGTATGGAGATTTTCCTATTGTATAACTTCACGTGGGAAAACTGCTTAGTTTACGCAGCCGCTGCGTGACGGAGTTTACTATTTAAAAAGTGTATACTAGTTGCACTTTTAGCAAAGGTTGTAACCACCAATAAAGTGTATGTATGTTTATCATTGCCTAGGCTCATATTTGATGTTCCACTAGCTACCTAAAGGACCCTTTTGTGAAATGGTTCGGTACATTGTACACGTTTCTGCTATATTTGTTATTAAAATTCTAAAATATTACTTCAGATTTTTTGTGAGCTTTGCAATACTTTTGCAATAAGCTTTACTAATTGGTCTACTGAAGTTTTATACAGTCCCTCACTTTAGTCACCTTCACAACTTTGACACACTTTCATAATGCCGATAACGAAGTCAACGTCGCCTGTTATTTAATTTAGGTCTAAATAATGAACATTATATACAGTAATGCTGATTAATTATATTTTTATTCCCAATGTCAAGAGGAAGAAATAAATCTTAATGGAGAATTTGAACGCAATAAAAAAAAAGTCCATCACGCAGGGGCTGCCTAAACAAAGCAGATTCCCGAATGTTTACAATAGATAAATATAGATTCAGGTAACACTACCGTGAATGTCAAATGAATAAATAAAACGGCAATTTTCTGGTCTATTTACAACACAAGTTAAAAATCTCTAAAACTAAAAGCGGCTGAATTGTAAACAAGGAGGCCAGGCAACCTTGTAGCGCTGTAGAGATAGACCGGTAAGACAAACAGTTTATTAAATATATCTGAATATAAAATATTACTTTTATTGAAAACAATTTATTAAAGTGAGTGCTGTAATTTGTAAGAATCAGTTTCATCTCAATCACACAAATTTTAGTAATCCGAGAACAAAAGAAATGGGGGAGATGTCAAAAGAACGTATTTGTATATACCTCACAAAGTAAAAGTTCAATGAAAACAAAATTTTGTATTTAACGTTGTAATGAAGTGGTTCATGAAATAACAGCTTATTGTCAATATGCCATGAGTAGGAGTGGGGGTGTGCTGAAGGCTGAAAATTGAAAAAAGGAAATATCTCGGCTAATATTCTGAATAGAGAATAAATGTATATTACAATATTTAAAGTAAATGTAATTTGCAATACAATTGCTTCTGTGAAATGTTTCGATCTGACGTATAGTAACAGAGATAATTCCAATTTTCGAAATTTCTCCCCTCTAAACCCCCCCCCCCCCTTGTCCGATTTCAGTCGTTAACAATTTCGAAAATCGTGTCGTTATTACGACCTCAACAGTTGATTTCCCTTCAGGGAAATTTTCTAAAAGATTCCGGACAATAATTGAAGAATATAATTTTACTTATATTTCAAGCTTAGGACAATTTACTTATAACTAATCTAATCGAGAGTCAGAATTTTCGGAATTGGAGTGAGTCGCTGCACATTTTATTTGGAAATGAAAAGTCGTCCAACTATTGAATAAATCGTAATTATATCTAGATAATATTAAACCTCACTTAAAGGCTGTTTTTTTTCGAAACGTAGCGGAGAAAGCACATTGTTAAAAGTTGATCATAAGATATAAAAAAGTCCGTCTCGCAGAGGCTGCGTAAACTAAGCAGATTTCCCTCCTGAAGTTTAGCAATAGATAAATCTACATACTGGTAACACAACAACACCGTAAATAAATACAAACGGAAATAAGAAATGTTTCATCCAATTTCTCAATAACCTGCCGACTGGAAGCATTTGGATAGAACTATAAAAACAAACGGGTCTGCCCGCCTCACACCAGAAAGAAAAATACTAATGACGGCAGTAGTGAGGAATCTCTAAACCTATTCACGAGGGATGAATAGTTACGGAAACGCCGCACTAGCTCTCGACGGAATGTCCCGAACATATCCGACTTCTGCCGACCACACACACAATACAAATGCAAATATCTTGTTTAATATTCAAGATACAGAATAAATGTATAGAAGAATATTTATAGTAAATTTAATTTGCAATAAGATTCTCTCTATACAATTTTTTGATTGACGCATAACAACGGAGATATGTTGAATTTTCAAAAATCCCCTCCTCTAAACCCCCCCCTCCCACTGGTCCGATTTCAGCCATTAACGAACTTGATCTTTCTTTTTACATAGAACGATTAAATATGAAGTTTTGTAACGATCAAACAAAAATTGCGACCGCTAGAGCGTTAACAGACAAATATATATATATATATATATATATATATATATATATATATATATATATAATTTTGATCGGACCTCATTTTCGTCATCTCCTGGGTAGGATCGATGGACATTTGAGGAAATTTTTGCAAAACTCGCACGACCTCATCAGCTGATTTCCCTTAAGGGAAATCTGCTAAAAATTGCCAGCGAATTTACACACAGTTAGGCGAAATGACCCCACGTGTGAGAAATATGGGGCAACATAAGTCAATACTTACGTCAGGGGTATAATACGTCACAGAGGTGGCTTTGTACGTCATACTTGTTTCTGGGAAGGGTTAGAAGTGGATTATGGGTGTAAAGGACGACAACAATGTCACTAGTCTCACCAAATCCAACTGGATCTCCTTCTCCTCCATTATACAATCCCTCACATTTATTTCCACATAAACTCCTTTCAAAGGAATAAAAATATGTCTCTAAGCCTATAAATAATGAATTTTCTTAAAAATAATAATACATAACTTAACGTTTATCAATAACCAACAAAGTTTTGTTTTAGCTCTTTAGAGTTTTAGTGCTCTTTCTAATTTAGCAGCTGTTCTGCAAATTTGTAGTCATCAACGAAAAAATAAAAATGCATTTCTTATGCAGCAGTAAAAATATTTATTTTACACCAGATTTCCATTAAGGGAAATTAGCTTTTCAGCTTGTACTCATGTTTCGATTTCCAAACATATATCTATATATATATATATATATATATATATATATAAATCATTATTATTTATATGTTTTGTCTATTACCACCCCTACGGTCGCAAATTTTGTTTGAACGTTTACTCATATGTAAAACTCGTTATTTAAGTAAAACTAAAGATCAAGATCGTAAATAGCTGAAATAGCTGAAATCGCAATTGTGAGGGGGGGGAGTATAAAGTGGAAACTTTTGAAAATTATAAATATTTCTGTTATTATACGTATCACCGAAACATTGCCTACAATCAATATAATTGCAAATGTAATTTCCTATACAAGTTGAGTTATCTCTTATTTATTTTGATTTTGTTATTTCTGACTTTTGAAAGGGCAAATCACCTTTGATGTGATGTACATAAATAAATAAATCCAAATGATATATCGATTTTTTCTCTATCTTGAATTAACGGAGTATTTACATTTTTAATTTTCAAAATTCAGGAAACCCTCCACTCCGGCTCATGTCATATGAATAATACTCTGTTATATCAATTTTATTCGGGGCTTAAATACCATGCATTGTTTTCATTTATCATTTTTTATCGGAGGTACATGCAAATATGTGGCACCGTCATGTCATCATGTAGTTTTTTGCGTTCGTAACTGGAAAATGTTTATTTGATCTTTGGCGTACTTGATACTTAGCCGATTAATGTAATACTTACGTTTATTACTAAACGGGGTTTTAGAGTGGGAGATTCGAAAGCTCAAATTTTCTCCAATATTATGAGTCTCATCGAAAAATGGCATAGTAGAAGTCTTGTTAAATTATTGGGGCATTATAACTTTTGTCATATAGATTTTCTCATTTCACAAATATTCAGCAAGTTATTTGCACTTTACTCTACAGTGTTTAGTAAACCACCACACTACTCATAGGGTATACACTTAATAACATATCAACCTTCAGTAAACCCTGACTCCTACTTATGTCATATTAAAAAAGTCCGTCACGCAGGGGCTGTTAAACTAAGCAGATTTCCCACGTGAAGTTATATAGGACCAATAGGAAAATCTCCATACGAGAGCCAAACAGTTGCGGCAAAAGGCCGAACTAGCTTTTCGCGGGAAACCCCTTATCCCTTATCGGCCCAAATTTAATAAAAATGCAAATATCTCGGTTAATATTCAAGATAGAGAGTAAATGTATAGAACACTATTTATAGTAAATTTAATTTGCAATAAGATTGGTTCTATACAATATTTTGATCCGACGTATGGTAACGGAGATAACTCGAATTTTAAAAATCCTCCCCTCTAAACCCCCCTCCCCTCCCACTAGTCCGATTTCAGCCATTAACGAACTTGATCTGTCTTTTTGCATAAAACGTTCAAATATCGAGTTTGGTAACGAACAAACAAAAATTGCGACCGCTAGAGCGTTAACAGACATATATATATATATATATATATATATATATATATATATATATATAATTTTGAACGGACCTCATTTTCGTCATCTCCTGAGTAGGATCGATGGACATTTGAAGAAAATTTTCAAAAATCGCGTCATGAGTACGACCTCAATAGCTGATTTCCCTGAAGGGAAATCTGCTAAAAAAAACATTATAGGAAACTGTACTAATATATTGGAATCTTTAATACCAAATATGGTTTTCATTGAGGTGAGGTCAATGCAAATATGTCATAATGTAAGGTTATACGATCTCAACTCGAAAGCGTTTATTTGTTCTATGCCAAACTGAACATTAAACTGTTTTATTCAACTCTAAAGATCACTTTAGTCAATGGCTGAAATCGGGCCAAGAATGTGTGTAATGGGGCAAAAGAGGGAGAATTAGGAAATTCAAAATATCTCTATTCTAGACGAATCGAAACCCATTGAACCAATTTTGTTAAACTGTTGATACGCTACAATTGTTGTATACATTTACTCTTAACTCATATATTAAGTGAGTTATTACGAATTTCTCTGTTTTAGATTTCAGTAAACCCTCACTACAACTCATTGGATTTTGATTAAGAAATTGAATATACATTGCGAGAAGATAGCAATATTGTATCATAACAATACGTAGTAAATCTGCTTAGTTAACGCAGCCCCTAAGTGGGGTACTTTTTAGTTGTTGGAGCGTCTGTAGGAAATGTGTTCGACCATATGGTATCTTTATGGTTATCGCCACAAACCCAAGACTGGTGGACTTACTGGAACTATAGACTGACAAGAGGCGACACAGCTACACACAGTCTTCTAAAGTGTAACGCTACACGGACACATTAACATTACTCTCCGACTATCTTTCGTTTCACCTTGTCTATCAGTATTGACTGTGGCCCTGCGCAGATCATCATCAGCAGGTCTCCTCAGACAACCAGCACCTGGATTCCTATCTACAAAACCGCCTTAAAAGGATAATAAATAAATTGCAGAGAAAGGCAATCCTCACCCTACAATCCTTACTCTATCCTACATCACAGCCCGGTATGTATGTGTAAATCCCGTGTATATACGTGTGTACATGAGGTACTTGTTTTTATTTTACATGGACGTTTTTCTTTAGTTTAGTATTCTTCTTGTACGCGTGATTTTTCTTATGGTCTTTCTTCTTTAGTCAGGTGTAAGAAAAAAACAACAACAGAAGATACAATTTTACTATCTATGTAACTTAGTTTGGTAAGTCTTTGTTGTTTATTGCCATGGGACGAATAGCACGGTCAAAACAATTTTCTACCAGCAAGTCTTGTGAATTGCCGATTAGAGGGAAACACAGGTGGATGGGCAACATTAAGATGTATTCCAAGTCTTTGTGAGGAGTAAAAGCTCCTTTATTAATGCGAATAGTTGATTCCGTTTGAGCCAATGTAAATGACTGTAATAATGCCAGCGTGGATATGAAAGAGAGAAGGTAGTACAATTTAAATTATGGCATGGCCTGAACACTTTCAATCCCATTTGAGTTGATTTTATATCTAATGCAAACTAGATTTATCAAAAGGAATTACGCGATAGGTTGAAAGTGACGCAATAAAAGGAATACCAGGCAGCCAATCAAATTTATAGTAGACCCACTATATTTTATATGCTTGGGGGTTGGTAGGCCAGCATTCCAATATTTTTATCGGCCTAGAGGCCCTTACCACACCCTCATTTCATTTTCAATTTTGTTTTATTTCTCTTTTTTTATCACATCACATTTCCTTCAAACCATTTTGCAATATCAAAGGCACAAAATCTTTAGTGCTATACTTACATCACTCCCTCTTTCCTTCTCCTTGCTTCTATATCACCTGAGCAGAATGATTTTCAAGGCTTTGTACATTGATACCTTATATCAAACATTTAAATAACTGAGCTTATTTACTTCATTTCGGGGCCAATATCAACATAAGGTGTGGAGATAAGATACAAATTAGGTACTTTCATTTTTAGGCCAATCACAATGGTACTTACAATTTTTAATTTATAATAAGAAGAGTAGAAATAAATAACACAGTTTCCGAATACTAAAAGAATGTTTTGATACCTCAATGGGACACTTCAATATTAAAAGGGAATTCACTAAATGCTTAGTGAATCCCACAATGCTAAACTAATACGAATGAAATTCAGTATCTAAATTATTTAAAACAGTGAAAAGTTACAGGCGGGGCTCCTTGAACAAATCATAAGTCTTAATACAGTTATTATGCATGTAGGAACATTTATGGAATAAATAAGCTATAGTAAGCCCCATTAGAAGTTTATAGTACTGACCTAAGACAGGTAGGTCTTGAGTTCAAAAAACCAAATCGTAACAACTGATAGTGTGTTTTGTGTATAATAATAAAAAAAATCCATGCCTTCCGTATCTTAATTGATTACTTCAATTTACAAAATACATATTAACAAATTTGATAGAGTTTAAAACCTTATATTGCGAGGTTCTTAAGTAATTCTTAAGGAATTCTGATAATGAAGCATTACTGAAAGACGAGCAATAGCTTAATAATTAATTCCGTAGCCCTGATGAGGTTTATCATATCTATTTTCTGAACAATATTTTAAAAAAAAAATGGATCCCAATAATTTTCAGAACAGAGGCAGAAACCGCCATATTATTACACCTTATACTAATCATAAGATATTTATTTTAAGTTTGAGAAAATTAAAGATTTATCGAAAGAAATAGTATTTTAATGAAAGATCTAGGCGAGGGTAGTTTTTTTTTATTTCCTCCCACGAAAAGTAAACAAACATTCATAAGGCATTGTTGTCAAATGTCAAACAATTGCGAACAGAGGCCTTTATTGTTTTAAGGTTTATAAATATTTGATGATATTCTCTTGTAGCTATCTGGTGTATAAACAAACAGGTGACACAGTTGAGGAAGAATCTCTGAAATATAAAACTTTGAAACTTTTACAAATGCCAGTTACTTTAGCGTAATACAAAAACAAAAAATAAATCAGGTACCATTCTCATCATTCCTTTACACTCATGGTCGCAATTTAGATAAAGCAGAGTGGAGGTACATTTGGGAATGAAAACCAAAAATAAATAATTCATGAAGCTCATTTAAAATATAAATCGAAAATATGTCAGAAAATGTTTTTTAATAAATTTTAACGATTTACATTTTCGATGTAATGGAAACATTGAGATTCACTGCTAGAAATACTTGGGTTATCATTACAAGCATTCATTCTATTTATTACTGCTCATAATTCTTCTTATTCAATAACAGAGCAAGTCCATGTTTACCTTAACTATACCATAGATTCAATTTATGAATGCCCTTCAATTTCTCACAAGTCCGGTACCGATTGCTGTTTAAATGCAGCTCAAGTTTGTCTTTTAAAAGGTTCCGAAGTGAATGAGCAGTCGAGGTATAAAAAAAGGGAAAATGAACGTACGAGGGTATGAGAAAACCTAAGGCATATATGAGAGCCCAGAGCCATTGGATCAGAGGTAGCAAAGATTTTAATAACGAAAGAAGTGAACCAATAAATGTCTTCCTGGCATATATTGTTGTTCGACGAGTGCTCATTTTCCTAACTACCTCCGAGGGATTAACTAGGAAATTGCATATTAATAAATTAAAAAAACAAAACCAAAAAAAAAACCTTAGTTCAGGAAAACTACATCTTTCTTTTCCCTAATTGTTGTATACTACAACATCGATAAATGAACATTAAACTGCAAATCTTTGATGTGATACTGCTTGGAGTGGCTTCTTTCTTCATTAAGTGATCTTCTCGAATCAAGGAACACATTTCGGAATTATGCATATACCATTACAATTACCTTGTATAAAAAGTTGAAGGTGCTGATTAAACATTCAATTATTTAATCGTTTATATAATGAACGAAACAGTTTCACAATGCAATTCCCTATTTTTAGAAATCTCATAAATTCTCTCTTAGCTAAATTTACTGATAAAAAATTGCTTGATAATTATTGCTGAACAGAAGCAATAATTTTCGTTTAAATAATTGTTTGCCTAGCGATGAAACATGGAGCAGCATTTCCAAGAATAGAGACTGAATGTGTTATAAAGTAAATTTTGAATTCTTGTAATCACTACAACTTTTATTTTTCTAAAAGTTCGTTTTTTAGGGTTGCTTTAAATAAAGTATGCGGGCCACTAGAATATTAATATATGTTTATAAGAACCTGGTGACAAAATGACAACTCGAACAAAATGACACAAAATTG
Source organism: Riptortus pedestris (assembly GCA_019009955.1). Taxonomy (NCBI): domain Eukaryota; kingdom Metazoa; phylum Arthropoda; class Insecta; order Hemiptera; family Alydidae; genus Riptortus; species Riptortus pedestris. The sequence continues at coordinate 76,120,381 of CM032229.1, forward strand.
AAAATTTTGGCCGTTGGGAAAGAGCAAATATGTAAACGTAGTTTATAGTAAAGGAGGAAGGAGGAGTGGTTACTAACGATAGCTGAACCCTGAGGCCGGGAGGGGACCACAAAGGGAGACGATTAAACCCTCTCTAGCCCGGCCATAGCCCTGTAAGACGGTGCACACTTCAACAAGCTACCAAGCCTGATATTACCGCTCTATACCCACTCTCTGACCTTTTCTACCCTCTCAACCAACACTGTATTCAGTTATGTGTTTTCATATAAACACATTCTATCCACGTGTCACCATCAAATTCTTCCTTATGTCCAGGCTTCGTACCAGCTCATGGGAAATCTGCTTGGTTAACGCAGCCCCTAAGTGGCGGGCATTTTAGTTGTTGGAGCGACCCTACGATACGTGTTCGCTCATATGGTTTACCAACAGAACCCCAAGACTTACTGGAGCTATAAACAGACAAGAGGTGACATACCAACAAAAGGCCTTCTAAAATACAACACTTTACACTGACATAATTAACGGTAACAAATCTAAAACTATCTACTAACCCTTTCTCCTTTTAGCCTACTCTCCGACTATCTTCCGTTTTACCCTGCATATCAGTATCGACTGTCATCCAGCGGAGATCACTTTCATCACGTCTCCTCAGACAACCAGCACCTGGATTCCATTGTATAAAACCGCCTTAAAATGATAATAAATAAAAACCAGATAAAGCTAATCCTCACCCAACAATCCTGATCCTATCCTATACTCAGTCCGTGTATATGTGTACATGAGGTACTTGTTTTTATTTGGCATGCTTGCACGTTTTTCTTTAGTTTAGTTTTCTTCTCATGCCCTTCGTGTACGGATGATTTTTTCTTTTGTTCTATCTTCATTAGTCAGGTATAAGCGGGGGGGGGGACGAACAGAAGATGTAGTTTTACTTTGTATTTAACTTAGTTTGGTAAGTCAGTTTTGTTTATTGTCATGGGATGAAAAGCATGGTCAATACAAAAGTTTCAACCACCAGGCTTCAGTTAAATACACTTCAGAAAGGTAAAAAGAAATCGGTAAAAAATGTGCGACATTGATGGAATACTATTTTTCAGCAGTAAATAGTTTACAGCATAAAAAATTCCGCTGGGGGATTAACCAAACCAACGATATTTTTATTACTGGCATCCTATACTGAAATAATGGTCACCTGAAATACGTTCTAGTTTTCTTTTTATATATTTTAAAACTACCTTTACCGCAGGAAGTCTATATTCGTCAATATATTCCTTTAAGTTAGTGGAAGAACAAAAATGAATGAAACAAAGGTTTTCATTAGTGCTTTTTATTGTGATATTTTTATATTTGTGGAACATTGCTTGTGTTGGAAAACGAACCTGGAGTCTTCTCAATATTTAGGCTAGTGTTCTACAACAAAGCTTAAGGGCTCTTTTAACGATATATTTAAACGGTTTTCTCTGAAATTAAACCGTCCTAAGCGCCGCGGTGCTTGTTTGAAGTGGAGACAATGAATTCTCTCTATTTAGGTTGACCAAAGAAGATTACTCCTTCCAGATGTAAGTACTTATTTTTTTAAATGTATTTTAAACGTGTTGAATACGTAAAAAATCGTGTTATAGACATTTTAAATTTTTTAGAGAGAAATAGCCTTTCATCCTGGATTAATTACGAGCCTAGCACAAAGGAAAAACGGTCCGAATCCATGTTGTTTTTAACTATTTTAGAGCAGATTTACATTAAGAGAAATCCGCTATTGAAGTTGTACTCATGACCACAATTTCGAAATATTTCCTTTAATGTCAAAAGATCCTATCAACAAGATAAAGAAAATGAGTTTCGTTCAAAATTACACACACAGACACACATATATATTTTAATGTTACTGCTCTAGCGGCCACAATGTGTTGCTAAATCGTTTCTAAACTTGATATGTAAACGTTTCATGTAAAACTAAAGATCAAGTTCATTAATAAATGAAAACCTGAAAATTGGAAGGGCGGGGGTTTAAAGGTGGGTTTGCAAATATCTATTATATTATGCATCTGATCAAAAAAATATATAAAATCAATTTTATTGCAAAAGTAATGTTCGATAAATAGTGTTATATACATTTGTTCACTGTCTATTGGATATTTTATTTTTTGACCTTCAGTAAACCCCCACTCCTACTCATGTCAAATTAACAATAAGCTGTTATATCACGAACCACTTTATTCCAAGGTTGAATACCAAATATTGTTTTCATTGAACTTTTACTTTGTGAGATATTTGCAAATAAGTAAAGTAATGACGCTATCAATTAATGCGATGATTTTTGTTCTTTGGTCGAATGTATATTTTGTTCTATTCCATAAAGGATATTTAACCGTTTAATTCAACTCATACAAGTACATAGTCGTTAATGGCTGAAATCGCTCCAGGATATGGGGGAGGTAGAGAGGGGATTCCAAAATTCAAAATATCGTCGTTATTATGAGTAGTATCTAAAAATGTTATGTAACCAATCATGTTAAGCTATTGATACTCAATAATTGTTGTTCTATAGATTGTTCAATAGCTTAAATATTAAGTAAGTTATTCGTGCAATGTTTTCTGCCTTCAGTAAACCCTCACTTCTACTTGTCGGATTTTTCTTTAGAAATAGGAAATATATGCGATCAACTGTGTGTCATACCGGCACGTGCGAAATTAGACTAATTTTAGTTTACTTAGCTCCTGCGTAACGGACTTTTATAACATAAAACGATTATTTATTTATTTAATTTAAATGAGTTCCGCAACGTAGGGGATTTACGCATTATTAAAGTGTCATTAAAAAGTGAAATGCAAAAAATGAAACAAACAGAAAAAGAGTGAACTTTGGCAAAGGATTTTCGAAGCATATAAGGTATAAGGTATGAAGCAAACGATATTGTACGATATGGAAACATCAAGGTAATGAACATTATATATAAATGAAAATGTAACTATAGAAAGGGGGTGGAAGAAAAATTAAATAAATAGAAAAAAATAAGGAAAAGGGATAACCAAACAAAATAAAAAAATAAAGTAAATAAATAATATTAAAGTTTATACACCCTGCTAATATAGAAAATAAGTGAAGAGTGGCGTGTAGAAAGTTTAGATTATAGTGTTTAATATATGTTGGTGTCTTTTAGATGTTTAATGACTGAGTCTAGGTAATCACTGTCATCGGTCAAATGTTCCTGTAAGTCATGTGGAATAAAACGATTAAAGATAATAAGTAACTGTGATAATCAGCACAAACGTCTGTTCCTTTTTTGCGCAATTGTCACTTAAACATGATGAGAAATTAAACAATGAGATTGCCGACTTTATTATGGACCAGTGCGATACAAACACTTCATGACAGTAGTAAGTTTGTGCGCGCGTGTGGGTGTGTGTGTGTGTGTGTGTGTGTGTGTGTGTGTGTGTGTGTGAGAGAGAGAGAGAGAGAGAGAGAGAGAGAGAGAGAGAGAGAGAGAGAGAGAGAGAGAGTAAGTGTGTGACACATCGTGTGTGTGTGTGCTTACTTTTATGTGGGTTGTGTTTTAATTGACACGAGCGTATATATTTGTTTTCGCCCAATATATGTGCTGAGCAAACTGGCAAGTATTGTGATCTTTTGAAAACGCATTGGAAGCGCTCTATATTTAATTTACATATTTACATTATTGAAATTGAAGTTAGCTAAAAAAAGGTCTTTAATATTTCTCGCCAGTTGGAAGTTTGTTCAACGGCTGCTTTTCCGGGTAAAAATCAAGTAAATTTCAAGAAATGTAGTCGAGGTCTATGGCAACAATACGAACCTTAATGTTTGTGAGAAAAGTTCAGCGCCAGAAGTTTTTATTAAAAGCACATATCCAACATCTCCAAAATAAATTATCAAAAGTACAAAAAAAGTCCGTCATGCGTAACTAAGCAGATTTTCCATGTGCGAGTTTAACACACTATTGATCTCATCTCAACATATATTTTACATTTCTAATTAAAAAGTCCGTCACGCAGGGGCAGCGTAAACTAAGCAGATTTCCCACGTGAAGTTTTACAATAGAGAAATTTCATGAGAGCCGAGCCAGTGAAGGAAACGGCCGAACTAGCTTTTGGCGGGAAAGTAACTCGTCCGTTAGGTACCCCGATTTAATAAAAATGCAAATATCTCGGTTAATATTGAAGATAGAGAAAAAATGTATATAACAATATTTATAGTAAATTTAATTTGCAATAAGATTGGTTCTGTACAATTGTTCGATCCGACGTATAGTAACGGAGATATTTCGAATTTTTGAAAATCCTCCCCTCTAACTGTTCCAATTTCAGCCGTTAACGAACTTGATCTTTCTTTTTACATAAAACGACTAAATATCGAGTTTGGTAACGATTAAACAAAAATTGTGACCGCTAGAGCGGTAACAGACAAATATATATATATGTATATATATATATATATATATATATATATATATATATATATATATATATATATATATCGAAAATTCCGTCATGAGTGCAACCTCAATAGCTGATTTCCCTTAAGGGAAATTTGCTAAAATCCGATTAAGAGAAATTAACCAAAGGCTGCAAACATGGACAAATAACTCGCTTAATATTTAAGCTACAGAAAAAATGTATAGAACAACAATTTCAGGGCATCAATGGTTGCACAGGATGAGTTCTATATCATTTTTCGATACTACTCAAAATAACGAAGATATTAGCCATTAACCCTCCGTCGGGCGCGTGATCTCTAAGATACACAGTTTCTAGAGAAGTATTTGCCACTCCTCCTAGCAGAGAGTGGTGGTGTAGTGCTCCGAGTTATGTGCTTTATAGGTGTCCCCCTCAAGGTCAGTAGTGTCACTTTGTTCGATGGAGTCGTGTGTTTCACCTGTCATTCATATAAACATACTAATATTGTAAATATTGTATCGAACTAAGGACGAAATTTGAAGAGTACAGACTCTTTGGACCATAGATTGAACTCAAGTACAAAAACAGCATAAAAAATCATTCCGCTACAATGAACAAAAGAAAATGATGTGAAACATGCGAAACTATAAAAAAAATGTAGGTTTACTAAATACTCTTGTGAGAATTGCAAATCTAAAACTTGTTTACAACATAGTTCCATGCTTTGTCCTAATTGTAATGCAGCTCTGCAAAAGAAATAATAATTAAACTGCTATTTTAAAAAGGATTTGTACATTAAAATTTAGATGATTTTTAATAAGTCTTTTCTAAAAGTGATTTCGTGCTACTTATTTTTGAATGAAGTTATATTTTCTGTTATGGTTTCTAATCACACACTGAACATTTTAGTGCAAAATATATATTAAAAAACTGTATTTCCGTAAAAACGGTTGAGGATGATCTCTGAGATTCAAGCGCCCGAAGACGTAATATTCTTGACGCGTTCGACCGAGGGTTAACTACGCTAAACTTTAGTGTTGAATAAAAAAAGTAAATATAGAGTATTACTAAACTTAACAAATGAAGTAGATATTTTCAAGTTCTGAGCGTAAAATCTTCGTACTTAATCTTTGAATAAACTGCTTCATGATATAGCAGCTTATTAAAACTAAAAAAAAAACAAATATATCCGTTAATATTAATGATATAGAAAATATGTATAAGACAAAATGTATAGGACATTAAATTTGCAATAAGTTTGGTTCTAATAAATTTTTCGACCCAACGCATAATAACAGATATATTTAGAACTTTTAAAATTTACCTTTCTCACTGGTTGGAGTGTAGCCGTTAACGAAAAAGATCTTTATCATCACGTAAAACTTTTAAATATCGAGTTTGGCAACGATCAATCAAAATTTGCGGCTGAGAAAGAGAGTTAAAAGGCATATATATATATATATATATATATATATATATATATATATATATATATATCCTTGCATTATAGCAATATGGGAATCCAGCGTTTAAAATGAATACGACATAAATTCCAAGCTTAAATATCAAATATAATTTCCATTAGATGTTTACTACATGAAAATACATCGGGGGGCGACATGAATTAGGATTTTATTTATTGACTAGAACATGTTTATTCGATCTATACCGTACACGAAATTTAGCCGTTTCATTCAATATGAAAGATTCTACAAGAAATTATATTTATATCTGAAATCGGAAGAGGAATGGAAGGGGGGGGGTTATTGAGAGGGAGAATTCAAAAATTCGAAATATCCCCGATATTAAGAGTTGGATCGAAAAATGTTGTAAAGCAACTCTTGATGTTTCAGGTGCATCTTTTCGTAACTCAAATATCAAGCCTGTTATTTGTACTTCCGTGTTTTCAGCCCTTAGCTTCTCACGGATTGGTCTTTTATTTAGAAGTAAAGAATATGTGGTGGAGATGAGGCCAGTAGTGTGCCTGGACATGGAAAATTTGCTTTGTGTACGCAGACACAGTTTGACGGACTTTCTTTCAGCCTGCAGCAAACCATCACTTCATATTACAAACAATAAGTTCATCAAAATATTTTCCTAGCTTCAATATCAAATGTGGTTTTCAAAGAATCTTTACTATGTGAGATACATATATGCAGTTCCATGAAAACTCGTCAATAAACATTATAGATTGAAGAGTGCTCAATATTCATTTGATCGAAACCATACTGAATATTTAACCGATTCATATAAAACTAATGACGAAATGTATTGGCCGTAATTGGACGAGGACGATGGGGTGTAGACCGGGTTCAAATAAAAAAATATCTCCGTTATTTTAATTTGGTACTACAAATTTTATCGAATCATTATATAAACATTTATGTTGTTAATCATTTAATCCTACCATTTTTATTCTAAATACCTTTTATCTACTAGTAGTTATTCCACTTCTATTTATTTTCACTCATCTGCAATTGTGACAAGTAATGAACTCATTAACAGATTAAATTTTAATAATTTTAAGTTATGGTTACATATGCTTCTTATTAGTGTTTTTTTTTTATTTTTTTTTTTTTATCTGAGGCCCATTTAATTCATACCACGGCTTTGTCAACTGCACGGGCCGTCAAGCCACGTGAGGCGGTACAGACAGTTCCCCCCTTGCTGAACTAAGAGTTCTAACTTCTTATTAGTGGGGAAATACAAATCGATTTTAAGATGAGAACATCGGCGCACCATTCATGGATGAGGAAAATCTGCTTCGTTCACGCAGCACCCGCATGACGGCCTGTTTTGTAACTCATGCATCTAAGGGACTTCAATATCAGCAATTCAAGATGACTCAAGAAATCGTTAACTTTCTGATAATATCTTATTCTATTGCAGATAATGACGTCTGTACTTATTGCTGGGAATAAAAAATTCTTGAATAGTCGTCCTTTACCGAAGTTATATTTTTATCATTGCTCACTGAAGAATTCCAAAGCTAGAACTAATTATGGCAAATCGATTGTTTCTCTACTAAGATATTTATTTATCCATTCTTCCTTGAATTATCATACCCAAACTAAAAACATTCCTTTTATTCCAATAAATGATCCAATTAGATTGTATTCATTATTTAAGAGAAGCTCTCATATATGAAATTGAAATGGGTTTTTAGAATTGTGTCGGTGAATGTGTCATATGATAGAAACGCCCGTTTATTAAGAAAACGACTGAATGTTTTGTACTCTAGTGGAGTTAATTTCATTAATATTTTATATTAATTATGAGTCTATTTACTTTAAGTCTCAAATACAATTTTCGTTTCATGTGCTTTTATATAATGAGAATGTAATAAAAAGTCCGTCACGCAGGGGCTGCGTTAACTAAGCAGATATCCCACGTGCGCCACGTATTTGCGTTTATCCCAAAACTTAAAATCTCTATGAGAACAATATTTAGTATTTATGCTTCAAATAAAGTGCTTCATAACATAATAGAATATTGTTAATATGAAATGAGTAGGAGTGGGGGTTTACTGAACACCGAAAACTAAAAAATGCAAATATCTCAGTTAATAATGGAGATAGTGAAGAAATGTACATAACAACATTTATATAACATTACATTTGCAATAAGGGGTACATTACATTATTAAGAGTTTTAGAAATTCTCCCCCTCTAACCCCCCCCCCTCCCCCTGGTCCAATTTTAGCCGTTAACGAACTAGATATTTCTTTTTACAGAAAACGATTATATAGCAAGTTTGGTAACGATAAGACAAAAATTGCGACCGCTAGAGCGGTAGCAGAGAAATAAATATATATATATATATATATATATATATCGATCCTGGGTAGGATCGATGGACATTTGAAGAAAAATTTCGTTAATCGCGTCATGAGTACGACCTCAATAGCTGTTTTCCCTTAAGTGAAATCTGCTAAAAGGAATAGTAACTCATACAAAACATTACCATTCTATTTGTTACTCTTAAGAGAAATATTTATTGTATATTCACTACTAAAGAAGGATTTCCCAAATAAAGTATATTGTTAATATTGAATTTCGAGAAGACAACTCTGGATCTCGATGTTCTAAAGCTTGTATAGAGCTTTTATGATAACAAGAATTTCTGAAGAAAGAATACCTTTAGTGTGACGGGGGATAGAATACAAAAAGGAATCCTGTATTCAAGAAGATACTTCTTGCTGTAACAGAGCGCCATAACAAGCTCATAATCCCAATCCTCAGATCTAAAAAGTGCACGACTCACCTCTTTTTGCTCGTTATCTCACTGTGTTTGCTTAACAACAACGTATTTATTTCAACGGGGGAACGTCCTTCGTCGCTGAATAGTAATAAACTTGCCAAAACGCATGACCAACGGTTATGTAATTCACGAAATTAAGAGTGTAACATTCATTCCCAATAAGTACTATAGGATATGAATAGCAACTTATAAAAATGACACTTGCTGATAATTTGTACATAGGATCAGCTAACAAATCCTGCTTTAGAAGGGTGAATGCAATAAACTGGTCAACATAACGGAAATACAGTAACAATAACTATCTCTTTTCATTAGGATTTCATTGATTTACGAGAAAAGTAATTTTTATATGTGCACTAAAACGCATTCTCAGACTAACTCTCATTCACTTTTATAAAATACCGTAACATCCAAAATAAAATCATCAATTCCTGTAACTATAGGTACATATTTATTATGTCTAAATAAATAATAACAATACTTGCGGTAACATCTGCTAACTATTAGTGGTTAGTAATAAATTAATTTTGTGAAGTCAATTCTCCCAGTATGCGTAAGAAAAATGTTCTGCATCTTGTAGTTTCTTTTTATTTATTTATTTATTGAGGTGTGTCGCAATTTTAGCGGTTCACACTTCTCTTGTTATAAAGCTTAAAGTTGGTATAGCCACCTTATAACAAAAGAAAAATATGTTAAAATATCTACAGTCGTAGGTCACAAGGCACCGCTACATTTTCTCCAGTGGATATTAATGACAGCAGAATCTAATTCTTCAAGGGTCGATTAACGTTTTAAATGTAGTTGGAAAGATGTGTCTGTTGGAGGTGCTTCATGATTGTCGCGATGTATGTGCTGTTGTCGTGTAGTAGTTCTGATAGGTTGGTGGGTAAGTTCTTGTCGGTTATTTGTCTGCAGTCTGTAAGTAAGTGTTTGATAGTTAGTTGCGTATTGCATAGTGTACATAAAGGTGGATCAGTTTTAGTCATGAGGTGTCCGTGTGTTATCCATGAATGGCCGTGTCTCAAACGAGTAAGAACAACTTCTTCTCTTCTAGTGCCCCGATTACTTGACTACCATTCACGAATAGTGTCCTTTATTTTATTGCAGTTTATAACATATAATTGCTTACCATTCAAATGGGCACGGTTTATGAACTTCAATATTAATTGTAATTGTGCAAAAATAGTGAGTTTTCTTTTCACTTCCGATTGGTTGACTATAATTGCGGAGGTAAGCACAACCTCTTTGACTTAATTACATTGTTTTAGTCAAGTGGTTGAATTCAACTAACAATTACACTAGAGAGAGATTGTTTTTAATGCTTCCAAACAGCAATCTCATCTTTTAAAATAGCTAATAACAATAATAATAATTCGGTGATATTCAAAGCGCCTGACCGGGTATCCAGGCACTTATTGGGGAATTTGATATGCTGGTTTGCGTTGTAGATGTCAGGATGAGAAACAATTATCGGCCGCACAGAGAAATATCTACATTTCTCACATAAACATATTTGTGGCATAACCTGCAGGCATGATCAGGTGCTAAAACGATAAAATACACCAGGATTAGACTGTACTAAAAACAATTATTTAAACAACTCAGAAATAGATTTATATACTCACATAAGACACCTGTATATTATAATAAAATATTTTAATCTCATAAAACACACGACATTCCGCATAAATTACGGTTATATCTTAATATTTACTATAGATAACTGAAAAATTCACACTAATTTTAAATTGACTCCTAACCAGGACCGAAATATAGTCCATATTCTGGCCGGTATTATAGCTTTTATCCTGACCGTAATATAGCTCCTGTCCTGGTCTGAAATATAGCTCCTATCCAAGTCCGTAATATAGCTTCTATTCAGCTCCGTAGTATAGATCCTGCCCTGGTCAGAAATATAGCTCCTTGGCGTTAATGCCCAGAATGGTTGACACGCCACAAAAAAAAAAAAAAATAAATAAATATAGGTCCTATTCAGGTCCGTAATATAGCTCCTGGTCTGGTCAGAAATATAGCTCCTATTCAGGTCCGTAATATAGCTTCTATTCAGCTCCGTAGTATAGATCCTGTCCTGTTCAGAAATATAGCTCCTTGGCGTTAATGCCCAGAATGGTTGACACGCCACAAAAAAAAAAAAAAATAAATATAGGTCCTATTCAGGTCCGTAATATAGCTCCTGGTCTGGTCAGAAATATAGCTCCTATTCAGGTCCGTAATATAGCTTCTATTCAGCTCCGTAGTATAGATCCGGTCCTGTTCAGAAATATAGCTCCTTGGCGTTAAGGCCCAGAAGGGTTGACACGCCACAAAAAAAAACAAAAATACATAAATATAGGTCCTATTCAGGTCCGTAATATAGCTCCTGGTCTGGTCAGAAATATAGCTCCTATTCAGGTCCGTAATATAGCTTCTATTCAGCTCCGTAGTATAGATCCTGTCCTGTTCAGAAATATAGCTCCTTGGCGTTAATGCCCAGAATGGTTGACACGCCACAAAAAAAAAAAATAAATAAATAAATATAGGTCCTATTCAGGTCCGTAATATAGCTCCTGGTCTGGTCAGAAATATAGCTCCTATTCAGGTCCGTAATATAGCTTCTATTCAGCTCCGTAGTATAGATCCTGTCCTGTTCAGAAATATAGCTCCTTGGCGTTAATGCCCAGAATGGTTGACACGCCACAAAAAAAAAAAAAAATAAATATAGGTCCTATTCAGGTCCGTAATATAGCTCCTGGTCTGGTCAGAAATATAGCTCCTATTCAGGTCCGTAATATAGCTTCTATTCAGTTCCGTAATATAGCTCCTGGCCTGGTCAGAAATATAGCTCCTATTCAGGTCCGTAATATAGCTTCTATTCAGTTCCGTAATATAGCTCCTGTCCTGGTCAGTAATACAGCTCCTATCCTGGTCAGTAATATAGCTCATATCCTGGTCCGTAATATAGTACCTATCCTGTTCCGTAATATAGCTCCTATCCTCGTCAGCAATATAGCTCCTATCCTGGTCCGTAATATAGTGATTACCTGGTTCCGTAATATAGTTCCTATTCTAACTCGTAATGTAGCTCTTATTCTGGTCCGTAATATAGCTCCTATTCTGGTCAGTAATATAGTACCAATCCTGTTCCGTAATATAGCTCCTATCCTGGTCAGCAATATAGCTCCTATCCTGGTCCGTAATATAGTGATTACCTGGTTTCGTAATATAGTTCCTATTCTAACTCTTAATGTAGCTCTAATTCTGGTCCGTAATATAGCTCCTATTCTGGTCAGTAATATAGTACCTATCCTGTTCCGTAATATAGCTCCTATCCTGGTCAGCAATATAGCTCCTATCCTGGTCCGTAATATAGTGATTACCTGGTTTCGTAATTTAGTTCCTATTCTAACTCGTAATGTAGCTCTTATTCTGGTCCGTAATATAGCTCCTATTCTGGTCAGTAATATAGCTCCTATTCTGGTCAGTAATATAGCTCTTATCCTGGGTCCGTAATATAGTGCTTATCCGGTTCCGTAATATAGTTCCTATTCTAACTTGTAATGTAGCTCCTTATCCTGGTCCGTAATCTAGTTCCTGTCTTAGCCAATAATAGAGTTTCTATCCTGGCCCGTAATATAGCTCTTATCCTGTTTCGTAATATATCTCCTATCCTGGTCCGTAATGTAGTTCCTAACCTGATCCGTAAGATGAGTTGTCAATTAGCGAGCAGTTAGCTGAAGTTGGAAAAGTAAATTGTAAACTGACTAAAGGATTAGCCCAAGTAAAGTGTGCAGGATACAAGAGAATGCTTCGCTGTGAAAACATATGCAAAACCGTTCTGAAATAACACATAGCCTAATTATACAATTTGTCTCCGGAAGCTTAGCCAATAAAATAATAGACAAGTTAAATTATAGTGTTACAACAGATAATGCTGTAACAAAACGAATCCTCACCCCAATAATCAAAATCCGGGATTTGACTACATGTAGGCCACGTGCCTTTCTCCTTGTTGTCCCATTATGTTTACTTTTCACACCTCAATCCATTCTATTTAACATAATCCAATTTAGCCGTTCACTCCGCTTAATGGTGTTGAGATTCGTCTGTTACGATAAGGTTAATGGATTCAGTTTTGTTCCGATTCGCCAATAAATCTTCATGTTAAAAAAAACATGAGTGAAAATTAAATCCGAGATGACAGAATAATCTTTGAAAGTGAACAAAACCCTGAATATGTTCTACTTTTGATCAACTCAGGAATCCACTAATCCGTAGTTCTTTAAGAACTAAGAAGTAGGAATTATTAGAAAATTGCCCAAGATTGTAAAGTATCACAACGATTTATTTTCTGAAATACAGTGTTTACTAGTATCTGCAACGTACTTAACTTAATTAAAGTGAGAAGTAATTCAGTAACATTTTGCAACATTATTGAAATACAAAGTATTCATTGGATGACGCTTTCTCATTAAATGGACCGGTGTTGATCTGAATAAATTACAAAACGAGCACAAATTAAACTGAATTTAATTTCAATTTTCGCTGTCATTAAAATTTATTTGAATAATTGTGGAATAATTGGGTCATAGAGTTGAGGGTTTTAATTTGTTTGTAACAGTAAGAATTATCAATTGTATTATTCATCTTTTCCATGGAGTGTAAGTCAACCAAAATTTTTCTAAAGGCATTTGCCAATCATTACTGTTGTATGCGAAGTACCTACGTCAGACGAGGTAGTATATATGTAGATTTAAAACAAAAATATTTTTGCTTTTAATAGTTCATTATGTTTGTTTTCGTTATTGGAAATCGACTTCATTTAATTGCGCATTTGAAATCACTTTGTGATAACGAATCACCATTAGAAGTTAATAATATAACTCAGATGAAAAAGGAGAATTTAATTCAATAAGATGTCAAAATTAGCTTCCAATCAAACTCGTCTGTCACGTTTTTATGCCTAAAGATCTAGTTAGGGTAGTAATGAACTAGGTTTTTTTAATCATGGTTCCTAAAAGAACAATTTCTTGACATTGTTATCGTTTCTAAAAGATGGTAAGTATTAAAATCTATTTTATTTTGTTTTACAGTCAAATTTAAGAATAAAAAAAATGATTTTCGCCCAAATAAAGGTTCAATTTTCAGTGCCATTTGTATGGAGAAAGCTAGCGATATAATACATTGGAATATACTGCCAATAAAAGCTTTTAGATAGTGCTACTGGAACAGAAGGGAGAGAAAAGGTGGGAAATTCCACGACTGGTGTAATCTCCAGAGGTGAGAGAATGAAAATCTTCCCTGGAAGGAGCTGCAAATACCCCCTCCAGCAAACCATGCTCCACGTGAATTTCTCTTCTTAGGCTTCTAACGAGATAGCAAACTATTACCGGATAGCAAACTGAAAGTTATCGAATCTTTGGTCAATAATCAATTATTAGAACCATTCTATATTTCCCCACAACGTTTCTACTCAACATTGTATACTGAATAGAACAGCAAAGCCTTCAATGGGAAGAAAATGATATACGTTATGAAAACACTAAGATTAATTACATTAAAAATAAAAAATCCCCACGATGCTAATGTAATTGAAATACCTGACCCAGTCAAGACGTGTGCATGATTGCACATATAAAAGGAAAATAAAGGCCGAGGAACTGAACATAAAACAAAAATGTTTTCGCAGAAACCTAGTTTAAAAATGTCTGCCAAGCAGGGCCTTAGTAAGAGTAAGAAAATTTCCGAAGTGCTGGAATGATAAGCCTCTGATCTCAACTTACAGTCTATTCATTTTTACTGTAAAAAGAAGTCTAAGAAGAGTAAACAAGAAGTCTCACGAAAGGAGTAGAATTGGGGAATAACTATAAACAGAGTTCAAAAAAATACAAATAACTCAGTTAGGGAAAACATATATATAATTACATAAACAATAGTTGTAGAAAATCAAATTCTCATTAGAGAATATGTAAATACAATTTTTATATTAGAATTAGAATAGGTATATACAATTTTTCTTCAGACTCATAATAACGGAGATATATCCTAATTTTCAATCCCCCTCCAGTGCGTATGGTATTGAAGAAATAAAAGTCCGTCACGCAGGGGCTGCGTAAACTAAGCAGATTTCCCATGTGAAGTTTTACAATAGAGAAATCTGCATACTGGGAACACAATACCACCGTGATTAAATGCAAACGGTAATGAGAAATCTTTTAGTTAATTAAAATAAATTCCCAACTGAAACGGCTTCTGAATTGTAAGAATAATTTATATTTTAATAACTCAAGTTTTAGTAGTCCAAGAACTAAAGAAGGGGCGGTGGCGGATGAACAGAACATATTTACATAAATCTCACAAAGTAACGAAGGTAAGGTAAGGTTAGAAACGACAGGTAAGGTTAGAAGAAGTTTCTACTTGAGCCGAGCAATGACGGAAATGGCCAACCTAATCCGAACTATACCCGACCACAGACTTCATAAAAATGCAAATATCCAAATTTAATTCAAGATAGTGAACAAATGTATATAACAATATTTATAGTAAATTTAATTTGCAATAAGATAGGTTCTATATATGATTTTTCGATCCGATGCATAATAACGGTTATATTTTTAATCTCCCCCCTCTAAACCCCCCCCCCCCCTCCCTCTAGTCCGATTTCAGCCATTAACAAACTTGATCTGTCTTTTTACATAAAACGGTTAAATATCGAGTTTCGTAATTATCAAACAAAAGTTGCGACCGCTAGAGCGTTAACAGACAAATATATATATATATATATATATATATATATATATATATATATATATATATATATATATAATTTTGAACGGACCTCATTTTCGTCATCTCCTGGGTAGGATCGATGGACATTTGAAGAAATTTTTCGACAATCGCGTCATGAGTACGACCTCAATATCTGATTTCCCTCAAGGGAAATCTGCTAAAAACTATTTAAAGAGTAAAATCTTAGATATGGCGTTTACATTTATGTTAGTTTATATATATATATATATATATATATATATATATATATATATATATATATATATATATTTTAATTTACCTCATATGTCACGCCGTGGGTAGAGTCATGTTGGACTTTTGAAAGAATTTTAATAAAAGCGCATAATGAGTACCACCTCAATAGCTGATTTCCGTCAAAGAAAAAGTGGTAAATGCCTTAGCTTAAAATAAATCTTGTATTTGAAACTAATAAAGTTAAATATTTAAAATTTGCAGGTTGCGCTAATTAGGGCGTTTTGAGAGGAGATAATGGCTGAGCCGCAAATGGGTGGACACATGCTTTTGTAACTTGCGCTGTTTGGGTTTAAAAATTTGGTTGGAGAATCTAGGTTGGCATCCGCGTCCTGCTAGGATTCTATCTACCAGATTTTATTTGCACAATCCATCGATATGACATACTTCATTTCGGCGTTGTATCTGATCCACCATACAGTCTGGTCTCTCACAGCTCCAAAATCTCATTACTCTTATTTGCCGACTGAGAGCGCTTTTCGGTGTTCCTGTCCAGGAATCCACCTTTAGACGGTTTTTATAAGTTGGTACGACGAACGTTTTATATATTTCCACTAGGCAGTAGCATAGCTGGGACAGAGTATTTAAAATAATTTTATTTTATTCGCAGAGAATATAGTAGAATTAGTTTTACAGTACGAAATAAATAAATTGAATAGAAAATAAATAAAAAAAAGTTATTTAAAATACGAAGGTCGACACAGCTGAGTAAACAATAGCTTCAACGGCAGTTATTTGAGAATATTTTTGGGTTTATTATGACTATTTCATGGAAATAAAATGTTTCTAGGGATTTCAATTCGTTTATCCATCTCTAAATAAATCCCAGTTGTTTTTGCGAGAATACAACTCTGGATACAAGATAAACTAGAGTATTCGATACAACGCACTAACACGCTTGGATAACCCGTGAACAATAACTGTAATTAATATTTACATGATTTATAGTACATAATATATGACTAATTTTTCCAAACTAATAACGCAAAAAACTGAGGTCAAAGAGACCCGGAACAATTTTACTATAGAAGGGCGTTTATTTTAATAAATTCCTCAGTGAAGGCTTTATTTAACTATTTATTCATTTCCACCGGGACATCCACGAAAGTGGGCAAACATATTTCATATCGAATGTATTTCACTAATTTGAAATAATTTTACTCTAGCCACTTGCCTCAAGAAAGAGAATCCACAGGTTGCACGAGGAGCACTTTGCATATTTTTGGCAGGATGACAATATCAATAACTGTTGGAAAACATTTTCACTTTTGGCCGAAGCATTCGTTAAGACATTTTAGGAGATTGAAATGAGACAAAATTTGACCAAACTCATCGAAACGCCCATAGGGATTGGTACAAAAAGAACTTAGAAGATCCCCCCCCTTACCTCCCTTCTTACCTACCCTTCTAACCTGAGGTTTTAGAAAGAAAATATAAACGGAGAATAATGATCAGTTATGCAAAATGGACATCAAATCAAAATTTACTCAGAGAATAAAAACTCGGTAATATATAATGTGAGGATAACTACAGTAATGGAATGTAGTATAAATAGATTATAATAGGATATTAACTTTCGAAATAAAAGTCTTTTACAAGCTAGATTCTGTCACCGCAAGCCGAATATCAACGTCAAAAAGTCCGGTTAAATACTGAAATTTAAATTTTCGAAATTCCAATTTTAAAAGATCACAACTGTAACACAATAAGTAATTAATTGCTTTCAAACCTTCACTATTCTTTTATCCAATATCCTGAGAATAAAAATAATAATAAAATAAGGTGAAAATGATCAATTTTCTTCAAGTAAGTCACAGAGAATACGACGGAGGTGTAATGAATAAGAAAACTATTCGTTTACAATATAGATATTGCTGGGAGTGAAGGACAAACCATATAAAGATGAAACATAACTCCCTCAATCCTTCAGAAGTTTGGATTGCAAAGCTAAGCTTCGTTCAGTGGTTAAAATCATCATCTTCAGAGATATCAAACATAACAAGAAACCCTATTAAATCAAACGCTCTAAAAACATAGGTATATTACAATAGTACTAAGCACAAAGATGTTCCATGCCTATATGATGTTTCTATGTTAACTACTTTCATCCCTCTACTAGTTTAGAAACACTAAAAAAACATTTTGTACTTTTTTTTTTCTTTTTTTTTTCTTAGCCCTTAATTATTGAAGGGAGAATTAAAATTGGAAGGGGAGCTAATAAAATTACGTTGTTCAAAGTTCCTCTTCGGAACTAACGACAAAATTAGATGTTCCGGTCAATTCAATTATTGGTTAATGCTTATTACTCTAGTGAATGAAAATTATTTTTCAAATTTCAGCGGAGAACGTTTGAATATTTTGGTAGGCATTTTCGCTTAAGGGGAATGAGAATTGCCCTTCTAGGGGTCGGAATAGGATCGGAAAATGTCATGAATCAATCTTGTTGGAAAGGAAATATTCTACACTAGGCGTGTTACCCATCGTTGACGGGATGAAATAGAAATGGTTTCCCAAGGAAATATAAAAATTCGATGTACATTAGCATTCCTTCATATTTATCGATAACACAAATGGCCAGAACATAACAGTAAATATTTACTCCTCCATTTGTTCTACCCGAGATATAGGCCGTTAGACGAATTTAAGCTTAGAAATGCTGTTATCCGGAAATAAATTGATATAATAATGGTTCGTCAAACAAATTGAAATATCAGAATTTTGAAACAACGTGTTAGGGCTGCAAAATAACTTTTAAACACAGTTTGTTCTTTACATTTTACGGATAGAATCTACATTAACTAATATATTAACGAAAATAAGTTTCCATTACCAAATATACCGCCGCTATTATTGGAGGAAGTTAAGATTGAATTATGACAATATTTATACCCATACTACGAATTCAATTATTTCACAATTCTATCGATGCATCCTCAGAAAACATTAATTAACTCTGTTAAGTGACTGAAAGTTGGAAGTGAAAAGTTTGAAATTCATAAATATAAATAACGTTGGATGAAGGAAAAATAAATTCTAAAATCAATTCATTCTTTACATTTTTCTGATTACATCGACATTAACGAAGATATTGACGAAGAAAAGTAATGTATTCCAAGTGACCCCCACCTCCACTAGTTGATGGCGGTAAAGTATAAAATAGCCCACGTTGACAAATTCGTGTCTATGATTCACATTTCAAGAACATTCCTGTTTCTATCTAGGCATAAATTACAGTTTTTGTCTTGATTAATTAATTCTACTTAGTGACCAGAAGTCGGAAGTGAAAACCTAGAAATTTAGAAAAGTGAATAAAGTTTGGGGTCGTAATCTTTATTCTAACAATGTTTTCTACATTTTCTTGATATAATGAATATTAACATATTTGACGAAAGTTTGTTTTGACGTCGAAGTAAGCCTCTCTCCTAATTGAAAAATGTAATTTCCATTTGTTCAATCTTGGAACACAAATATAAAAATTCATAGAAGTCATCTGTGCAGTTTTTGAGTGCTTGAGTAACGGGTGAACAGACAGTACTTCAGACTAGATTTTAATTTTGACGCCAGTTTTCTGCGAATAGTCTGAAATCCGAAAAAATAATTTAAATAGAAAATCAAACGGTACTTTATTTACAGTTTTATTTAAACAGATTTGTCTAACGCAGTTTGTCTCTTTATTAGATACTAACTGAGTTATTTGAATTTATTTTAGAGTTTAGAGAACTGCAGAGTCTTCAGATTACTCTTGCATCTACTCATACCATTTTTTCTAAAAGCAAACTTATCAATAAACATCTTATCACTAGCTTCAATTTCACGTTCTGTTACATCGGCTTTAAATTATGGGAGAATAAGTGAATAGAATGTAGGATGAAGTTATCAGCTTGGTAATGAAGAGGCTGTGAAATATCTTGCAGGATAGATCTCAGATAGATTTAATGATACATACTACTTGTCTTGCTTAGAACATTATTCTCAATGATGGCAGTGCAATTCTTATTTATATGGATAATCCTTCACGGAATTCAAACTAAATATTTGGAGTATTAAATCCGTCTTATATTTATAGCGAAATTCATTGAACTAAATCTCTACTTTCTATGTGACTTTAATTTACATTTCCCTTGACATCATGCGACATCATTTCAGGGACCTTAATTTTTCATACAATCATCAAGTATTTTGTATTCATCCTTAATTGTAAAAATGAAATACTTACTTCAAGCACCTCACTAAATATTACAATATTTACGAATATTAAATTAAAATTATTCATCACACTTTAGCCTCAGTATGAATAAGGTCCTTGTCGGCTACAGGATAATGAATGTAACTGGCCTCAACCATTTGGTGGTCACATAATAAATTGTTAGTAATTAGTTTCTGTATATGTACAATTTATTTTTTTATTCGAAGGTAAATGTCCTGTAAGATATTGAGATGTTTTATTTACATCCATTTCTCTGTCTTTTTATTACATGGATATTTTTAAACATTTAATATTATTTTATCCAGTCGTTTCGAAGATTATCCTATAATATAGTATTATTACAGTCATGACAACGTATTATGCAACTTGTTTTATTTTTATTTTCCTTTGTCTAATTTATCATTCAGTCTACTGAATTTCTTTTTCTACTTTATTTACATATTTCCGTTGCTTTAGAATAAGATACGTCTGCCGATACAGTTACAAATCGATACTTGTTATTTTAGTGAATGAAAAGCAATTTTCACAATTCAGTGAAGAACATTTGATTTTAATACTATGGTAGGCATAATGTTTTTCTCAGAACAAAAAAAAAGATTAGTCGTCCAGCAGACTCAGATATGTCGAATAAAATGAATTCCTTGTCCTGATACGAAAATTACATATATATATATATATATATATATATATATATATATATATATATATATATATATAGGAACCCATTCACTTACGCTGATACAACTTCACTCAATTATAACTATATATTCGGAATATCAAATGTTTACTAAAACTCAACAAAAGGAAGTTTTTATTATATTTTTCAATTTCTAAAGTCACTTTACTTTGTAAATGTCCCCATTTAAAACTAAAATAAACATGCGATGCCTTATACACAAATTATTTCTTGACGTGAACCGGTCAAAAATACAACAGAATATTTAATTGTAAAGTTAAAATCCTGTAACATTTCATTTATTGTTTACTATTGGCCGTATATTGAAACGTATTTAATCAGTGAGTTAAATTGGAAATCTGGGAAATTATTATTCTGGAAAAAGTGTAATAAAGGTACTACATTGAATCGAATGCACCAAGAGTAGGTCGGTCGATAAGAAAAGTTAAACTTATGGTAAATATTTTAAGTACATGGTGCTTCTAGGAGGTCAAAGGAATTATAAAGGAGGTGGTTGTTTCCTCTGTCAATGAGTGAATATTTTAGCAAGAACCATTTATAGTCGACTACAGTAAAAATATTGAATTAGTTAAAAGTTAATCATTTCTATGGAGCGAATCCTAATGTCCAAGCTCGGATCGTAGATAAGGCAGGTAACAGTTTATATAAGGAAAGGAGCAGTAACTGCGAATATGTGTATATATATATATATATATATGATTTTAAATTATCTAATAAATCTTTTATTTCGCATTTCAGACTATTCGCAGAACACTGACGTCAAAATTAAAATCTAGTTTGAATTCCTGTCTGGCCATTCGTTACTCAGTCACTCAAAAACTGCACAAATGATTTCTATGAATTTCTATATTTGTGAGTCTATTCCAATTGTGAACATAGCCTATGTGGAAATTAAATTTTTCAATTAGGAAAGGGGCCTACTTCGACGTCAAAACACATTTTCTTCAAATCATTGTTAATATTTATTTTATCAAGAAAATGTAGAAAACATTGTTAGAATAATGATTACGACCACAAACCTTATTCACTTTTCTAAATTTCTAGATTTTCAGTTCCAACTTCTTGTCACTCAATAGAATTCATTAGTCAAGACAAAACTGTAATTTCTGCCTAGACAGAAACAGGAATGTTTTTGAGTGTGTACCAGGCCCATGCATTGGTCAACGTGGGCTATTTTGCACTTTACCACCATCGACTAGTGGAGGTGGAGGTCACTTGGAAAACCAAACTTTTATTATATATATATATATTTATATATATATATATATATATATATATATATATATAGAGAGAGAGAGAGAGAGAGAGAGAGAGAGAGTAGGAGCCTTTAGACCGGTGGGAGAGCGTCCGACTTTAGATCATCTTAGTCTAGCAACATCGAGCATGGTCAATACATGAAGGGGTTGGGTTACCACAGAAGTGTTACACCAGTTCGCTACCAGAGCATGCTGGAGTCACGGCGTAGGTGGAATTTAGTGAGTAAATCAATCTGACAGCCCTTCGGTATGACGTAGTACATTGACTCTCCTAGATCCCGTCGACTAGCAAACTGGCGATCATTAATATGACCACTGCCCTCCAGATATATTGAGGCTCACCAGTCTTCAAAAGATCTTTAAGATCGAAATGCCAACCGAATATATATATATATATATATATATATATATATATTATACTAGCGGACCCAACAGACGTTGTCTTGCGTGATATTTCAAGCGGTTAGGACATTAAATTTAATTACATTATGCTTAAAACAAAAGCTACTTTTAATAACACAAACAACAACTTTTGTTATGTGCACGTTTGCCTAAAAACAAATAGAAAATGAAATATCGCGAATTGTTTATTTAGGTCTCCCTTATAACCCCCACTCTTTTTTAGGAAACTAAAAAATTTAATATAGCTTATAATCATTGAAGAATTAATGCTAATTTACATATAAAGTTTTGTTAAGTTCGGTTCAATCGTTAGTGCCCAATAAAATTGTTGGCTCCCACTTTAATTTTTTAGTGTATATCTCGTTTATATTTTGTTATAGGACAAAAGTGAATATAACTAAAGTTAATCTTAGTAACAAAATAGACAACTTTTATCCTGTGCATATTTGCCGAAAAACCAATAGGAAACCAATGTCGCTATTTTTAATTTTAGGCCTCCCTTACATCCCCCACTCCTGCTGCATCTGCCGTGCTACATTTGTGAATCTAAACCATCCAGGGCGTCGCCCAAACGCATACAAAAAAAAATCATTCAAATCGGTCCTGCCATTTACGAGGAGTTCAGTGACATACACACGTACTGTAGAATTATATATATAAAGATATATATATATATATATATCTATATATATATATATATATAGGAATTCTAATCCTAAATTCCCATTTAGTTGGGAAAGTAATCTGCTAGAAATATTGGAAAAATAATGTATTATCAGCTTCATTTTAGGTTGAGTAGATTCCTGGGAAGGAGGAGACATAGACAGAGGTTGGTGTTCAGTTGGTTTATCAGTAAATTCTATTAATTTCTATTAATCTTTAAAGGCAAAAACTATTGTCTAATGTTAGATCGACCAGCATCAATAAAAAGGCCTTGTCCTCTAAAAACATTTATTAAGCAAGTGAACTTTCAAAGAGCCATCATTAGTGCATGTTGACAAAACAAAACGTAGTATGGCCAAGAATTTGTAAAATATATTCATTTAATAATAAAATAAAATAAAAAAATGACTTATAACGTCAACCAAGGATAAAAATAAAAATAAATTAAGAGTAATAGTCATCAAAGAAGTAAAAGAACTTAAGCACGGGTGAAGAGGATATGATTAAAATCACTGTAATTTTATTCTTAAATATTAATTAAATAACATATTTTGAAAACCAAACATTGACAGAGGTGAAAACCCTCAAATGCGTAGACTGAAGGAACTAGGGTAAATAGGTAATCATGAAGAAAACAAAAAGATTATTATTGTATTATACCACAATTAGGACAGATGTCTGTTGTTATAGCAAATAAAACAATTAAAAATACCGAAACGATGGGAGGAGGGGAGGGACACCTTTTGATTATTAAGTTTCATAAACTCATAAAAAATAACAGGACATCAAAGTGCAGCAAAACAAAATATGAGTCTGTTTTATTTTAAGTAAGTTGTTACTTGGGTCCATAACTATATGTTACACATGGAGAAATGATTAATTTTGTGCTCAGAGATGGTTAAATGTAAAAAGCAATAACCCCGCTGGTTGATCTACTCCATACATTGAAAGCAAGAGACCATGCGTCAGCTGTGTATTGAGGCGAGTCCCATAGGATTCACGGCAAGGTAAATGACGCATTGATGTTTCCTCAACCTAATCATCATATCCAATACCTCACGCCAACTTGTTTTCAGCTCCACTCTTGCATGTATTCAACCAATTATTACAACTCAAGTACACTCAGTCATATCGCATCTAATCAGCATCCTCCACGCACATATTTTTCAATTTTCTTATTTTTTTTTGTTATTGTAGGTACAACAGTCAGCGAGGATGTTTTATTCTACGATTTAGTTGAATATTTCTTCATGGTTAATAATAAAACGAAAAATAGTGTATTTGTGATACAATTTTGCTTACTATAATATAACTAAAGATATTTCTTATTGGCTTTGCTTGAGTAGCTCATGGTTTATATACCCCTACGCCGATTTATTTATTCAATTATTATATATACATTTCATTTTTGAATAATCGGAAATCTCATAAAATATTTTCTATATAATTTCATAGCATGCCGTAATGGCTTTAAACATATATATACATTTGTGTATACAATGAAACAAAATTAGCCTGCCCTCTTTTCTGGTGGTTCTTATTTGTGCCAACATTCTTATTTGTTTAAATATATATAAACAAAAGTATATAATTTTAGTTTATATATATATATATATATATATATATATATATATATATATATATATATATATCTTAATGTTGAATAACAAAAATATTTAGAAGTACTATAAAATGAATTGTAAATAAATAAACATTAAAGAATGAATCTCTCCCTGAAACACTGACTGATGCTGGCTCAGCGTTCGACTGATGATTGATCACAATAACTACATAGCCATTCTACTGGGAAGGATAATACTCCAGAGGCTATTTTGATTATAAATTGAGATGGGTTGGCAAATTATAAAGGACACTTTTTAAAACATATTTATTAGGATTTCAAGAAAGATGTTTCTGCGCCTGATTCACATTGACTGTTGTTTTCACTGAGAGGATGCCAATGAAATGTAGTTTACTGCTGTAAACATTTTTTGTAATGAGCATAAAGGTTATCTACTGTAGTTATCACATTTCATTCGATTTAGCAACGATTATAAACTTAAAGACGAATTCCCATAACAATAAAAAAATAAATAAAATATTGATTACATGCCGAAGAGTGCAAAAATGTTGTTTTCTGAAAAATTCATCATTCGTCCTTAGCTTTTATTACTTTATTACTACTCGCTGGTTATTTTAACACTTGGAAGAAAATATTTATTTCCTCCAAAATGAAAATTTAAATAAATAATCAGGGACTCAGGTAAGACTTGTGAGTTGAGGCGTTTTCTTAATTAGCTTGGAAAAACTTAGAGTCATGGTTCCGATTCCTACTTGGCCAATTGGAATTTATTTAGCGGTGAAGATCACTGAGTAAAATTCTTCGTCCCATCCTGGGTAGACATGGATAATAGCCTGTAGATACCCCGTCCCAATTAGCCATGTTAGTAAAAAGTAGGCGTTAATAAATAACAGTTAAATAAACAATTAGCTTTTGGCGGTGTATACTGTAACGAAAATCAGTAATAAAAACTATTAATCCGTATTGTACATTTTATTACTCTGTAATTAGTACTTTTGAAAAATGTTATTTATTATGCAACGAACATCATTCGAAAAATGATTGAAATTATTTTAAAGATAAAATATTAGTATGAAATTTAAAATATTTTCATTTATCACCGATTACCAATTGCTTTGACAGATATGGTGTAACGGTTGCACCTTGTCCCGCATATATTTCGGTGAACTCGATTCAAAGTCATTTTGGGAGGAGGTTTTACATTAGTCAGTATGTTTAGATTCACCTGTACTACGTAGCTGGGAATTCACAAAGAAACAGTATTAATTGATGAGGATGGACAGGAGAGGCGGCAGTTGAGTTACATTATTGGCCCTCACCCACAAAGCTACAAAAAACATAAATAAAAAATGGGTTCCTCTTTCCTAGATAACGTATTTTTATAGTTTTATGAGAGAGAGAGAGAGAGAGAGAGAGAGAGAGAGAGAGAGATTTGTTAAACTGAGAAAATGCAATAAACAAAAAAAAAAATAACTAAAACTTCCCTAACCTGAAATTAGTATTGAACTATTTTTGTTGTTTTTATTATATACCTCAACAAAGCTAGGGAAACACTGTAAAATAAATTAACAAATCAAAATTCATGTATAGTTCATGTTTTTCAGCCTTTTTCATTTCGTCTACCTCGCGTACAACGTTATGTCAAAATTGAGTTTATTTGAACTTAGATTTTTTGTCAGTGAATCCAACCTGAGATTAAATAATTCGCTACACCAAATATAACAAGAATCATTTTTTTTAACCATGAAAGTGTGTAAGTTTGTTTTTCATTGTTTCTCAGCTTATCAGTTTTGAGTTTTTTAAAAAAAAATTCAATGTATAAAATCATGAAAAAGCGCTGACTAAAAAAATCAGCATTCAAGAAGCGGGATTTATGAGTGGAACAGCTCCTGTAAAGAAATTAAGCCCAGAATTTTTTGGGTTTCAGCGGTTGCATCGATTAGTTTTGACACAATGAAGAGAAAATGAAATAAGTAATTTGAAAAAATTAATATTTGCAAAAATATGGCATGACTATTCTATAAGAAATACATTAATATAATGTTACAATTTTATCGTTCCATACCAAAGTAGCAAAGAAAATATTTTTTGGCCTCTATATTCATAATTTATCTTGGATATTGTGATATTCAGTCATCATATATATTTATAAATGTAATTTTTCCTTTTCTTGAATGGGCTGACGCTGTCATATAATTATTAAGAAAATAACCATACTTAGTAAGGACTTATCTGTGAAAAATTGTGAAGACTTCAAAAGTAATTTTTTTTTAAAGAAATAATAACGAGATTAATAACGAAATAATTGGGGTTTATAAAATTCCAGTAATTTACTTATTGATGTTTTTAAGGAAATAAGTTGAAGTGCTATAAAATAATGCAAAGAAATATTTGTATAAAGCCTTACTGATGTTAGGAGATTTACACAGAACAAGACTCTTGGAGAAATGCCAAATTATGAATAGCCTAAATTAGTGCTTGCATGTCAGCTAATTGTACACAAGATGAGATACCTACGGCCTCACGCCACTGTCAGTGCCTTCATTCAATTTCCTAATTCGTTGATTGCAAAATATGGCCCCACCAGCCAGTGAGCACAAGACTATATTCCTAAGAACCATAGCTTTTGCACTTATTAGTTTTATGGTGTCTTTATCTTGCTAAATCCTTAAAAAGACATATGCATGGTGGGGAATTCGTGTTAATGAGTTTTATTTGTAATAAGGCAAGAGAACTTCCGCAAACCGAGTAATTAAATTTTAGAATAATATAAATTATTACATAATGTCTCTGTTCTCTCGTTTATTCAAAAATGTACCATCAAATAAACATTTTAGAAACCCTGAGGGTTGAACCAAAAATAAATTCTAATAGAGTTTGAAGACATTTTTAATGGAACCTCTTCCATAAAATGGAGGGGTTCGTAATGAATATTTGTTTTTTTTTCAAAATAAAACATGATTAACAAAACCTTATCCTGTTTCGAAAATCTTTAAGAAAACCATTTATTCCCGAAGAATGATGCTCCTCTAAAATAATAAAAAGGACCCTACGCTATTATTATACTAATATATTCACTTCTATGGATTCAGGAGTTGAATTGTACTAATTTTAGGAATAAATTAAACACCAAGTGTGGTATACAATGTCAGCATTATTTTTACAATGCATTATTTTATTTACACAGAGTAAACATTTCAAAACTGGTAGTACAACTACTAGCTTAAGCAGAATGGCGACCATTGCGTCATAAACGTGGATACTAATGCATTTCACTGAAAATATGAAACCCTTTTGATCAACGACCATATACATATAAAGCAAATAACTGCAGCATTTAAGCAACACATTTTAAGCATGATTATACACTATAATTTCACATATTTCAACAGAAACCACGAGAACAGTTCAAAGTAATGGTTAGAGAAAATTGTGCTTCTTTAAAACAATAATACTACCTTTGATAAACCTTCATTTCATGTAGTGCGTGTTAGCCACAATCAATACTATTGTGAAAACGTTTATGTGTATTGTAATTTTCAAACTGATTATTGTAAAAAAACATAAGACCATTTACTCGAGTAGAATGTTCATGTAGAAAAAGAATTTTGTCATTTTAATTTTAACCTAAGTATTATACTATTATTATTTAATGTTAATATAAATAGTTATAGATTGTCTCTTAGATTACTCAAGGTAATTTCATTAATTTAGGTAGCTGTTTTAAATACTATTTATTCACATTACAAAGTTTGGATGATGGTAGATATTATTTAGGATTGTCTATTGCAAAAACGAATTATTATGAAAAATGAACACGTAAAAGGGCTTCAACAGGTGATCACAAGCATACTACTATATTAAAAGACTAAAAATTTAATATTCTTTATTAAAAAAAAATTAAAGGTTAAAACTGGATGATGTATTACATTGAATGTGAGTTATACATCCAATAAAATTTGAAATTTTCAGTTTTTATTTTTAATAAATAAATAAATATTTTCAAATGAGAACTAGTTTTTAAATTCCAATTTATAAATTTTAAAATTTCTTATATTTGATAATTAAAAATAAAAAAAATGGGAGTATGTACCTTGGTTTTCTCCCATCTGATGACGCGTGTAGTGGCAGGGGTAGAAGGTTGTAGAGTCTGGCCGAGGCTGTGTATCGGACTGGGACCCCAGCCTCCACCTCCTAGCTGAGGACTGCCCTACGCGCAGGGCTGAACTCTAATGCCCGCCTACCAGCACCCCTTTAGCCTGACAGGGAAATTCGCCCGGGCAGACCTCTGAACTTACCAGCCCGAACTTGGTGGCTGGACAACCCTTATAGTACATTGCCACAAGTTGCATACATGATTATTCAAACAACCTCTTCGCTTACTTAAAATATTAACAACGATTTTCATAGCTCGCTTGTGTTTCACTCGGACGAGAGTAATTAATTATAAAATTCCAGATTTTTAATTAATCCACTGAAAGTATTTCCCCTATTTTCTGTGATTCCGAAATATTCTCATTACTATGTATAATTAATTATTACCATTAGCAAATTTCATTGGTCTGTGAGTAATAATATTGGATTCATCTTTAACGTTATAAATTTTATTATTATTTATTTGGTTTGTGCCTAACAACGATGGTGATTGGCATAATTAGAATAATATATTTACTCCTTCATGTACTTTCGTACATTTGTTGTAATTTATTTTTATATTATGGAAAATATTTCATAAATACATATCTGATAATTTTTCATATCCGTGTTTTTTCTAAATGAATATAATTAAAGTCAACCCTTTTAAATCGTTGTAAGTATGCTGTAGACATATTCTATTTTATGCTATATGTTATGTTTTGTAAATGTTTATTTTTTAGATATGTTAGTATTTGTGGAATATATTGGCTGCTGTCAGTTAATAGTTCTGTCTTATTGTAGGGTATGTCAAGGTTTTTTCGTTGGATGCAGTCTGTTAGTATGTGTTTTATCGTAAGATGTTTGTTGCAGTATTTGCATATAGGGTTATCAGTCCTTGTCATTAAGTGTCTATGTGTCAGGTATGTGAGACCGATCCTGAGTCTGGCAAGAACAACTTCCTCCCGTCTAGTACTCCTATGGCTCGATGGCCACTCCTTAATAGTACATTTGATACTGCGGAGGTGGTTCTTTACTTTAAATTTAAGTTATAAATTTAACATTATCATAAAAAGTGATATTTAATGTACATTTTTTTTAAGATTTTATATCATTAGGCGACAAACAAACACAATGAAGAAATGCACTCCTGAAAGGTTCCCTTGTTTTGGCGCATTGGATCCATTCAATATATTTCCACATGGGAAACCCAGAGTGGCGAGCACGATTCTCGCCTGGGCAATGGGAATTTATTTAGTGACGGAATTCATTAAATAACATCTTGGTCCCACCCTGACTAGGAAAAGGGTGTAACCTGTAGATAAACCGTCCTAAGCCTAGTCTTAGTTGCAAAACTTGGACGTTAATAAATAATTTAAATTTCAATATATTTCGAGAATATTCGAAACAATAATAGTAGATGTTTTATTAAACAATTTAAGGGCTCCTTCCAAAGGACAGATTACCACTTGCTTGTCAGTAGGTCTCAACTAGTAGGGTCAAATTTCTTCACCAGACGAATTTATACGTAAAACCTCTGCTACCTCACAAGCGCGCTCTCTTAACGAATTGTGAAGAAACTTTTCCCTGTGGCTAGGATCGAACCCCTTTTGCTCCCACAATCAGTGGGGCAGTGGGATATGTGACCCAGCGTAAACCCGCATAAGCATCGAGGTGGTTACCGAGTAATGGATACATCTTGGCATTTTCTGCCAACCATCGAAAACTAGTCTGGTTTCATCCAAAATAGAGTTTTCCTTGGCGATTTCATTATCCCAATCCTCGAAAGAAATGTATTGTGTTCATTTGGCTTTATGTCTAAAGACCAACATGTCGGGATTTTGAGCACAAATACAAAATACGGAAGGTATTTTTTTTTACTTAGTTGTCACTCAGTTTAATACAAAACTTAATAAAAATTCAAAAATACCGGATTGGAAATGTCAACATTGCCTTTATCGTTATTGTTGAAAATATATTAAAATTTTACTAGTCACTGCATGCGAGTGATTTGAAAAGTACATAAATCATCTATACGTTGACTGTAAGTGTAGATGATTAATATTTTTCATGGGTGTTTATGACAGGGATGATTGAATGGAAGTGGTCAAGAGATTTACATTAATTTCCATCGCGGCCTTTGTGGCCAATATCACCGAGTTATAGCGTTTCAAAAGCAATTATATAGATTGGTAATCTATTATAAATGAAAGACTAGATTGACTGATATGTTCTGGGCCTGCTAATTATCAATAATGTCCAAGAAAATTTAGAAATCGAGGCTTTATATTCGATGTTCTGTAATCCTTAGGCATCCATAACATAGTTTAATGTTTCCACCCATAAAGAGTCATATAGTTTTCACAGTCTGTCCATAACTCAGAAATTTCAACTTGTACACTAGGTTTCCCCATTTTGTTCGAACTTCTGATAAGAGCTCTCTGGGTAGATTAGATTGTTTAAGCCTATGAAAAACTACTGAAGGAGAATAATTTTATATTTATATTACGATATATAAGGTTGTGCTCTTTTATGGGACCATTTCAATTGCTTAAACTATCAAGAGAGATTGGTGGTTTCTGAAGGTTAAAAATTCCCTTCTAAAAAGCATGGTTAGTCTAGATCGGTCGGTGGAACTGAATAACGGCCTATTAAAGAAGCACTGATTTTTGGTAGATGATCATGTATTAATTTATCGTATAAATGTATGTATAAATATATCAGTTCAAATCAAACCAGATAATGCGGTGTTTAGAAAATGGTGAAATGCGTCAAATCTAATTTAAAGTACCCGTTCTAAATATTTTTTCAAATCAAGATTTTATTGTCATTGTAGATTCTGAAACATATAAACTATCTTGTCTATCACTATAATATAACGAAGGAAGAATACGAGAAAACTCTAATAAAGTTCTCTTCCCTTGGCGTGAAGTGCTCTATAAACAGTTTCAGTTGTCGTTGCAGGTGGGTAGTTGGTAGGTAACCTGGGGGCCCAGTCTGGTGTCCAGATAGGTGAGAAAAATAGTTAAATTAATAATTATTTACTGACTGAGAATTCTGCCCTTATCTTAAACAAATAATAGTGTTCACAACAACAAAGAGTGTCCTACTTTAAGCTGAAATTTGACATTAATGGTCTCCTTTTCAAACGATTGTCGTGGACTGCGGGATAAGAGGGGTTGGCCTGGAGCGAACAATTAGTCGTACAACTCGCTTCCAAAATTCTAGAATTAGTGATAGAATGTTCTGACCCAAATTGTAAGGAGTCTAGTGTTCAAGACAGGGCCAGAGTGAGAATTTTTTCTCTGATATATTAATATTTTAAATAGTATTAATTCGTACTCAATTTACCTCAATAAATTATAGCTAAATTATTTTTAGGTTTTTTTAACCTTCAGGAAGCCTCCACTCACGTCATTTGATTGATTACAATAGAGTATTAAATGTTTTACAAAAATAGAGGATTGCTAAATGTATTGAGGTTTCTATAAGTAGATGATGGCGCTTTAATTTAATATCTTATCTAATAAAGGCCTAATGAAAACAATATTCGGTATTTAAGCTTGACATAAGACGTGTCATGATATATTGGCTTATCATAAAGTGAGATGACTAAAAGAAAGTCCATCACGGAGGGGCTGCGTAAACTAAGCAGATTTCCCACGTGAAGTTAAACAAGAACGTATACGAGAACCGAACAGTAACTGTAAAGGGTCAAACTAGCTTTTGGCGGGAAACAGACGTCCGGCCCAAATTTAATAAAAATGCAAATATGTCGGTTATTATTCAAGATAGAGAATAAATGTATAGAACAATATTTATAGTACATTTAATTACCAATAAGATTAGTTCTACACAATTTTCGAATATTCCCCCCTCCCACTGGTTCGATTTCAGCCATTAACGAACTTAATCTGTCTTTTTGCATAAAGCGTTTAAATATCGAGATTGGTAACGATCAAACAAAAATTACGACCGCTAGAGTGGTAACAGACAAATACATAAATACAGTTTTGAACGGACCTCATTTTCGTCATCTCCTGGGTAGGATCGAAGGACATTTGAAGAAAAATTTCGAAAATCGCTTCATGAGTACAACCTCAATAGCTGATTTCCCTTAAGGGAAATCTGCTAAAAAAGTCCGACACGCAGGGGCAGCGTAAACTAAGCAGATTTCCCACGTAAAGTTTTACAATAAACAAATTTCACGAGAGCCGAGCCAGTGAAGGAAACGGCCGAACTAGCTTTTGGCGGGAAAGTAACTCTCGTCCGTTAGGCGCCCCAATTTCATAAAAGTCTGTCACGCAGGGACTGCGTAAACTAAGCAGATTTCCCACGTGATGTTATACAATAGAGAAATTTCACGAGATTCAAGCAGTTAAGGAAACGGCCGAACTAGCATTTGGCGGGAAAGTCACCCGACCGTTAGCCGCCCAGATTTAATAAAAATGCAAATATCTCGGTTAATATTCAAGTTAGAGAAAGAATGTATATAACAATATATATAGTAAATTTAATTTGCAATAAGATTGATTCTGTACAATTTTTCGATCCGACGTATAGTAACGGAGATATTTCGAATTTTCGAAAATCCTCCTCTCTAAACCCCCTCCTCCCACCGGTCCGATTTCAGCCGTTAACGGCAAAAACTAGTTAAGGCCAATGGAAGAGCGGATTTTATTCCTTGAATGAATTTTAGCAATAAATGTTATTCCAATACAATTATTGTATTCTAATCTTATACTAACAGAAAGGTAATTGAAAAAAAAATTATTTTTTATTAAGAAAAAATAATAAATACTTTTTTATTCAAATATTCATAGTATAAAAAAATTTACCTATTTAAAGTAGATAACATTATGAACAATAACTGAAGATTAAAACATAAAAAAAGATTAAAAATTTAGAAAATCAATAAAATAATTAAATATTCTTACTTGGAAAACATAAATGTTTCAGTTTTTATATGGGTCTACCTTAGTGAGAAAAAAAACCCTGAAAATTTTGAAGGTTTTACCTTCTCTAAAATTACATCCTTAATTTCTAAAGCGTCAACGTAAATGTTGTTGGAAGTGCTGGCCTCTCGCTGCAATACACGCATCACATCGCGTACTCACAGATCGCACTGCATCTAAACATTGTTCTGCGGTGAGCTGATTGCAAACCATTCTGATGCGCTCGATGAGGTCATCCCTTGTGTGGACGGGCTCTCGGTAGACATTTTCTTTCACGTATCCCCACACGAAGAAATCTAGTGGCGTGAGGTCCGGAGACCGGGGAGGCCAAGGCACCGGCCCACCTCGTCCTATCCAGCGACCTGGGTAGCTGATGTCCAACCAGTCTCGTATGGTCCTTCCGTAATGTGCAGGACTACCATCGAGTTGAAACCAGCTCTCAAGCCTTGTTTCCAAAGGGATATCTTCCAAAAGTGCCCGTAAGTCATTCTCCAGGAATAGATGATAACTTTCAGCGTGAAGTCGAACAGGTAAAAATACGGGACCTATTATGCGATTACGTAATATAACAAAGACCGACCCACACGTTTACAGAAAACTCATGCTGGTAGTGAAATTCTCTAACAGCGCGGGGATTTTCCCGGGGATGTGCCCAAAGGTGGTAGTTTCTTTGATTGAATATGCCCGCACGTGTAAAAGTCGCTTCGTCCGTCCAGATTACTTTCAATCTTAAGTTTACATCGTTTTGCCAATTGTTCTTTGTACCAATTACAAAAATTTAATCGGCGGGGATAATCAGCGGGTATTAAATTTTGTACCTTTTGTACATGGTAAGCATGCCTGCGGTCACCCCTTAATGTGCGCCAAATGGTTGTCTTTGGTATGCTTAGAACTGAAGCAGCTCTCCGGACGCTTGTGCTAGGGTTGGTATTGAAGTGCCTTAGTATCCACTCCCTCCGCCTCAGATCGGCTTCCATCGGAGCCTGCATACGGCTTCCACGACGATTACATGAGAGGGACCCAGTCTCTCGAAGCCTTCAGAAAGTGCCGGTAAAAACACCTCTGTGTGGGGTTTCTCGGTCAGGAAACCGTCTGCGATATTCCCGAACTGCCTGACGTGCATTGCCATCGCAGAATCTGTAGACGTAGACTATGTCCGCGTATTCAGCGTTGGTAAATCTAGCCATATTTGTTGACTTCACTGAACAGTACTAGCAACACCACTAAGGTGAGAATGCGAGGCTGGTTGGGCCCCCCCCCCCCCAAAAAAAAAGGATTAAAATGATAGTAAACATTTTAATCCTTACTTTTTAAGTTTAAACACTCAACCTAGACGTTTTATTGATAAGGAAAGCGTGAGAATATTCATGTTTTCTAAATTTACTCCTCGTAAATTAAAAAAGTTAGTTTTTGTAATTTAAATACATTGTTAAAAAAAATACACTTTTTGCACAACTATTTTCAGTTTTTTGTGATTTTCTCAAAAACAAAGCGAAAACGAGGCATATGCCAGAGGACTTTTTTTCTTAGTTTTTCGATCCTCTATCGATCCCTGAAGTTTGGCCGTTTGGTTTCGGGACACCCTGTTGTATATATATATATATATATATATATATATATATATATATATATATATATATATACAGTTTTGAACGGACCTCATTTTCGTCATCTACTAGGTAGGATCGATGGACATTTGAAGAAAAAATTCGAATATTCCGTCATGAGTACAACCTCAATAGCTGATTTCCTTTAAGGAAAATCTGCTAAAAATGCAAATATCTCGGTTAATATTCAAGATAGAGAAAAAATGCATGTGACAATATTTATAGTATATTTAATTTGCAATAAGATTGGTTCTGTACAATTTTTTGATCCGACGTATAGTAACGGAGATATTTCGAATTTTCGAAAATCCCCCCCTCTACCCCCCCCCCTCCCACTGGTCCGATTTCAGACGTTAACGAACTTGATCTTTCTTTTTACATAAAACGACTAAATATCGAGTTTGGTAACGAATAAACAAAAATTGCGACCGCTAGAGCGGTAACAGACAAATATATATATATATATATATATATATATATATATATATATATACATATATATATATATATATATATATATATATATATATATATATATATATATATATATATATATATATATATACTGTTTTGGACGGAACTCATTTTCGTCATCGACTAGGTAGGATCGATGGATATTTGAAGAAAAATGTCTAAAATCGCGTCATGAGAACAACCTCAATAGCTGATTTTCCTTAAGGGAAATCTGCTAAAATAGAGCCTTGCTTAAGAATGAAATTTTAAAAATGCAAAAATCTCGGTTTATACTCAAGATAGAAAAAAAAGTGTATAGAAAAACATTAATAGAATATTAAATTTACAGCAATATTAGTTATATATGATTTTTCGACCCGAATTATAGTAAGGGGCTCAGGTTAGCCATGCGTGTTAAAGCGTTGACCTTTATCTCACATGGTAAACCTAGAGTGGCGAGTTCGATTCTCGCCTGGGCAAAGGAAATTATTTAGTGACGAAATTCATTAAATAACATCCTAAAATCCCTCCCTTGCTAGAAAAGGGTGGTAACCTGTAGATAACCCGTCCCAATTAGCCTATGTTGCAAAGAGTGGACGTTAATAAATAATAATAATAATATAGTAAGGGAAATATAAAGATTATATATCCTTCCTCCGCTCCAATTTCAGCAGTTAACGAACTTAATCTAAAAACAACACTATTCATAAGAGTTTTATATAACAAAGGAAAATTGGAAAACATAAAAAAGTAACAATGTAATAAAATGTAAACTTAAAAAAATAAACACATTATAAAAAAATAACTCAAAACCACGAAAAACAGAATAAGTGTAAATATACAATCAATAAAAATCATTTAATAGTAAATAAATAATATAAAAGTATAACAAATTATACATGTTATCTATTGAAAGCTCTAGGGAATTAATTCAAAATAATAACAATTAAGGAACCAGAAACATTTGAAATTCGTCGAATAAAGTTTTTTTAAAAAAATGTAAGTTGTTTATATATAATAGGACGGCCTTAAATGCCACAATTAAATAATACTGAAATCAAGACAATTAAAAAGAAATATTGAGGAAAATAAAATGTGCCTTCCAATTTGTTTCAAACTCCAAAATGTGAATTTCCAAACATTGCGCAATTGTGCTTTACATGATCTTTTCTTGCTGAAATACTTTTTTATTACTCGTTATTTCTGAAATGCACACCTTTATTTAAAGGTTCCTCTATGTGCTACCTGGAATTTTTGGAGATGTTCGCAGTAATTTGCCTACCCTCTAATCAATAGGGATCTGATTTCCGTCAGCTTATTAACAAATTTGTACTCACCTGAATTCATGCTCTGCTTTAGCCCATTCGGTGATATGGATCACCGCCCGCTGACTTATTGACCAAGTAAAAGGGACAACAAAGAACCACTGAGACGATTTAATACTATATTTTTGGACGACTACTATGATCATAATTTTATTATTTATTAATAAACATTCTTAGTGTATTGGAAATCGAATGAGGAATATGAGGTTATTTATATACAATACTCTTCTGCCAGGATGGAGACAACAAAAATCTGATAAAAAAAAAACTCACGAACACTATAATATCCACATCAGAGATAATATGTTGCCTGCATTCATCATCTGAAGGTCAAGCAGATTGGAAAACCTTAAAAACCCGACGGTATTTCAGGCAACACCTGACTAATCAAAGCCTAGGTCAAGGCCACTGATGTTCTGAAGATTTAAGCCTCTCTGCCGTGAAACGTTTGAAATAAGTTTCAACAAGAAATACACGACGGTGAGGGTTCATTTCCAGGCATAAAAACATGATCCTCGACAGAGCCAACTCGCAAGAGAATACCTCCACAGGGCCTACTCCCATGAGCATACTCTCAGATACGAAAGTCGGAGCTGCTGGACAAAAGTAAATATCATCTGCCTGTGGAGATTGACATTTTTATAAAAACCTTGTATGTCATTTTAAAATTTCACTAAAATTGACAACAGTAATACTTGACTTAATGCCTCGTTTAACTTGCGAGTTGAATATGTTACACTGGCTCAATTTAAAAGTAAATGAAGGTTTTGTTGAAGCAGTTCATTTGCATTTCAGCAGTTGTTGCGGTACACCAGCGGCATCCAATGAAGTCTCAAAAAGCGACAGTTTAGATACTGTTGTTTATAATTAGTACGTGGTTTAGCAGACAAAACAATGTGGCGAACAGTAGTTGGAATAAGCATATTGTTTAAAACAACAAGAGGACAGGGCTGGAACCCGAGGGCGGAGTTCATTTAATTGCATTTGTTTTCGCGGAATTTAATATGCCATTTTGTCGAATATTGTTCTGTTCATTTCCAGACTACTGGATACTTGATAATGCTGTTGTAGGATCAATATGGTGAAAAATATCGGTGAATCATGGGGATTGGGCAATGACATTATTTTGGCTTGGATTTCCACCTGTGTATAATGAGTTAAGCATTATGTGATTGCACTAGTTGGAACATCAAACTTAATGTTCGGAAATCGTGCTTACATATTGAGGGAATAAAGTTTCTTGTCGCTCATGGAAGTATATATTAGATTAAAGAGATTAAGAATCTCAGTTCTTCTCAAGATGTTGGCAAGGAGAGTTTTGAATTGGAAAAGGAAGTGAGCGTACCTACACAATCGAATGCTTGTGCCACGCCGCAAAATGCATCTACATTCATATAAATAAAACGATGAATATATTAAAGTATTCTCAAAGAATAATTAATTAATGTCTTATATGTTAAGTTTAAGTTAATTAACACTTATTGATTGTGACGCTAAAATAGCATATTACGCGTGAGAACGAGGTTTCCGCGCGAAAGGAGGGCCATGCTTTGTCGGCCATGAAGTATGAATTGCTTTCATGAAGTATGAGGCTAAGAATGGCGAAAAGCTGAATACTGCTGAGGGCCTATATATTAAAAAGGAATGTGAAAAAAAAGGAAGATGTAGCCAGGCTGTGACATGTCAGTGATAACACCCTCTCCAAGTTGTTAGGCTGGAGACGTGGTGCAAGCTAGTGCTCTCTAACGCTCTTCAAAGTTATTTACTCTACATAGTTTCTTTCGTTTAACTTTATGTGGTTTCTTTCGTGGTCACTTTCCTCTGGTATACCTGTTCTTACATTTCTTCTTTTTAGATTGTGCTTTTTTTTAAGTAAGTCTAAGAATTAATAGTTATGTTAAGTTTATTTGTTGCCCGTGTTTTGTTGTTTCTTAAAACTTCTATTATTCAGTTTTCAAGATGTTACGTTTAGCACCTTTAGAAGTTTGGTCTTATCTTGTTTTTGTCTGTTGACTGCTAATTAGAAGGTTTTTAAGTGATGACTGGTTTCTTTATTAATATTTTTAGAATTATTTATTCTGACTTTAACTTGTATTTTAATTAGGCATTACTTCTTGTTTAGGCTAAGGTTTTTGGACTTGTTTAATATTTTAAACGCTGGGGGACTTGTGGTTTGACATAACTTAACTAATGGGATATTTCACTTCTCTGGAGGCTTTAGACAAGTGGTTATCAATAAAGCAGGGAAGTATTAGTTTTCAAGGGGATGTGCCGAATACGACGAACAGTAATAGTGTTGTGAGGAGATGTTTTAGAAGGAACGCGCTTTAACCTTCTCAGTCTAAGAGTTGCTGTTGTTACAACTGAGCGGAGCGGGGATTTCCCTCGTAAAGTTATACAATAGAGAAATCTGAAGAGTTATGGTAACGGCCGAACTAGCTTTTGGCGGGAAACTCACTCTCGTCCGCTATCCGCCCACATTTAATAAAAATGCAAATATCTCGGATAATATTCAAGATAGAGAATAAATGTATATAACAATATTTATAGTAAATTTAATTTGCAAGAATAATTTTTCAATCCGACGTACAGTAACAGAGATATTTCGAATTTTCGAAACCCCCCCCTCCCACTGGTCCGATTGCACCCATTAACGAACTTGATCTGTCTTTTTACATAAAACGTTTAAATATCGAGTTTGGTTACGATCAAACAAAACTTGCGACCACTAGAGTGTTAACAGGCAAATATATATATATATATATATATATATATATATATATATATATATATATATATATATATGAGTATCTTCTAGGTAGGATCGATGGACATTTGAAGAGATTTTTCGAAAATCGCGTCATGAGTACGACCTCAATAGCTGATTTCCCTTCAGGGAAATGTGCTAAAAGTGAATTAATCAAATCGAAAGAAGTAAATAATATATATACATAATAAAATAATCCAAGTAAGTATTCCAATTTCCTATGACTTGATACACGTTCTCAATTTATTGAATTTATAAAGCAAAATTCGTTCATCGACGCAATCGATGCTTTACTTCGTTTGCTACTGTCTGCTTTAAAATTTTTCTTTCATCTGTCTATAGTCTGGAGCCCTTTATTAAATGTTATGAGTAAATGTTAAATTTAATTTAATAGTAAATGTACGTTTTTTTCGGTACTGAAGTCACAAGGACGTAATGGGTTGTCTGTTATTTTGAATATAGGTAAGTATGTATTAATTGAGACATGTCCTATTAAAAGTTGTGTTATATAGAAGCCAGCCATATTAAATTTTGTATTCAAATATTCTGGAACATTTGATAGTGTATGACTTTAAGGGCTGTTCTTTTGTTGTACTTGTCTAATGAAGTAGCTATTGTTTATTGTGTTAGATTGTAACAAGTGTTTGATTCGTGTTGTAGGATTTGAGGCAAATTAGAAGCTGACTTAGCGGGTCATTTCAATTTCATTACCTAAAATTCCGGAATGTCCATGTGCCCAATCCTAATTTATTTTTTAATAATAGAAGTGTATGTCTAATCATTTCTTTAAACGGGTTGTGAATTGAGTAGTTTATTAGTTATTGTAATTTAGTTTTACTGTCACTGTAAATATTAATTGTAATAGCATTGGTATCGCGTGAGTCTAGGTATTTTAAGATTTTATATCTTGTGTATTGCCATTTTTTCAACTCGATAGTGAGTGCATTGTCTGCCTAGTTTCAGTTCCTAGTTAGTCAGTCATTTTCTTATTTTCAAAAAGAACAAAATCAATTTTTTTCCAGTCCCTTGTGCCCAGATACGTATAGCGTAAGGAAGTGATTAAAGTATTGCCCCTTTGTAAATTATCTGGAAGTACACGTTGTTATTACCATGTGATTCGTGCTGCAGTAGTGATATTGCGAATGAGTACTATTAATTTATTGTGTAATATGTCAATGTTAGAAGTTAGTTGTCCAAGTTAGTTTTTGATGGACTGTTACACCTATGTATTTTTGTGTATTTATCATAAATTTACACTGTTAATACCATGCCCATGTACGTATATATCAATTGGTATCATTTGCCGTCTCCTTGTCAATATTATGTAATTTGGTTTTGTGTATTAAATTTTAATTTATGTTTAATTTTCCCACTTGTATGTTATTTGTTTAATCATATAAGCTAGAGAATTTAGTTCAATAAATTATTTTGCTTTGATAAGTATTATTATTTCACCCGCAAATGCTAGAATTTTTGTTTTGTGAAGCAAGCTTTGATTTAATAAATCGTTTACAATCAAATTCTACAATACCGTAGATATTCCTGAGCCCTGAGGAGTACCAATGGTTTGTGTTTTATGCATGTTAATGTTTTTTGTTTTTACTTATAATTTTCTATCCTGAAGAGAATTGTTAATTATTTTATATTTCTTGAATGCCGGTTAGAAGGACACCAAGCGTTATCAAATGCGCCTTTTATATCCAGTGATATGAGCAGTGTATGTGTGTGTGTGATCTTGTACTCATAGAAGCATTTACAATTGTGACTACCTTCTGCAAGTCGGATGTTGGTGATGTTAAACCTAACCGGCTTGTATTCATAATACCACTGGAAAATAAAAGTGTGAAAGTCTTTTTTGGTACTATTGTTTCTATAACTTTATAACTGCTGTAGGTATGAGGGATACAAGAAGAAACTTTTGCTGTTGGTTTTCCAGGTTTATTAAACAATATAAGTTTTGATATTTCCCATTTTGTAGGGAAGACACATCCCAAAAACATTTTTTATATAATTCTGTTATATACCATGGAAAACATTTATAAAATATATTTATATATTTCTTCATTGATACCATTTACTCCAGGTAGTCCTCTTTCTTTTCAAATTTTCTATTGTATAAATAATCTTAATATAATTTTATATTTTATCATTTTAAGTGTGAAATTGTGATTCCCTGTCATTAAAAATCTTAACTAGTGTAAACATTTAAAAATTTACAAGTAAC
The DNA here is from genome assembly GCA_019009955.1 of Riptortus pedestris. Taxonomy (NCBI): domain Eukaryota; kingdom Metazoa; phylum Arthropoda; class Insecta; order Hemiptera; family Alydidae; genus Riptortus; species Riptortus pedestris. The sequence continues at coordinate 76,162,364 of CM032229.1, forward strand.
AATTTTGGAGTGTTGATGCTTGTTTGACTGTTCTCTTCAGCATCGAGACTAGTCTGGTTCATTACCCGCAATTTGATGTATTTGACTGGAAAGTTCTAAAATAGAGAGGAATACTGTCTAGATATAACATATAGAGAATAGCCATTATTGTGGTGGGATGTTCACGTTTATGGTGCTTGAAGCCATCTAACGGATAGATATCATTCCATATTCAACCACAAAGCAGGCCAAACCCCATCCATAGTACACAACTCACATCCAAATCAAGATATGCAAATTATTACTAATATTGCCACTAGTAAATCTGAACAGCAGAATATCACTTATTATTATTTGCCCTGGTATATATTAATTGGGTTTACCGTTCTCTGTCTACTAATATTTACCACCAGATTACCCAACTACAGAGCTATCACTGTGACTTAGTTTAGTCCGCCAATAAAGCAAATGTAAATAAATATCACACGTGGACTTTTATACTCAATTTCAGTGAAGCTTTTCTGAGCTTACTTCCATATTATTAAACTCATGCATGCTCGAAAAATAAATTGGATTATGGACAAACATGAATGATAAAACGGCACCCGCTTAGCAAATTTTTTTTTTCTTTTTTCCGTGGTCTCCATCATGGTTTTTCCAATTCCGGTTGTCCAATCTCATCTTGTCATTAAGGCACAACTGCCTCCTTGTAGTATTTTCTTGAATAGTACGACGGGTATTTATTCTCCTCAACTGGTCTTAATACCGCCACCTTCAATCTTGATGATGTTAGCAATCCTTTGTCTATGATAAATTACAAAAAAATATTAATTTCAGCATTCAATAAACCCTACCTCACGGGCTTTTCACGTTAGGCTATGAACTTCCTAAATGTGTCAATCGCTCATGAACGATATATATTCCTTTAATGTTTAACTGCCCAATGTTGCCTTAGAAAAAAGTAAAGAGTACTGTGAAAAGGATACATTTAGTAATTTTAGAAAAAGAATCAATGAATTGTAGATAAATTGGTTAAAAAAGGTTTATAATTTCATAAATGTAAATAATCATTGAGTAAGAATGTTCTCAACAAGATTCATATCAAATGACATTCTTGAGAATGGGAGAATTATTAAATTTAGCCCAAGGATTTTTTTTTGTTGAGGAATTTTCTTAGCGTTAATGCCAAGACCAGTCAACGTCACTTATAAAAGTTTATCCAAGTTTCATCTACTCAGATACTTCCAGTTTAGATGGGCAAAACTTCCCTCTACTTACTATCTGATACTCTGTCAGTCCGTATCATAGCCTACTCGATACTTTTCCACGAAGTTACATCTATGAAATTGTACTTTGATATATTAATATCCCAAGGAAAGTTGTAATATATGAAAATAATTATTACAATAAATTCATTATGACCTCCAGAAACGAGCTTCATTAAAGGAGACAGCTGGTCGGCACGATTAACTGCCTTTGTCCAGGAATCCTACGTGATAGAATAGCCTTCGAAATCAGGTGTAGAGATCATCCGTGAGCTTATTCGCTGACTCTATCCAGAATGGATCTTCCTAAAGTAAGATGGCTAGTGCCATGATTAACGGATCCTTGCAGTCTTGGGACGCCTGGATACATCAGCGTATGTACTGAGTATCCAGAAAGGAGCTTCATAAAGGAAGATGCCTAGTGCCATGATTAACGGATCCTTGCAGTCTTGGGACGCCTGGATACATCACCGTATGTACTTAGTATCCAGAAAGGAGCTTCCTAAAGTAAGATGGCTAGTGCCATGATTAACGGATCCTTGCAGTCTTGGGACGCCTGGATACATCAGCGTATGTACTGAGTATCCAGAAAGGAGCTTCCTAAAGTAAGATGGCTAGTGCCATGATTAACGGATCCTTGCAGTCTTGGGAGGCCTGGATACATCAGCGTATGTACTGAGTATCCAGAAAGGAGCTTCATAAAGGAAGATGCCTAGTGCCATGATTAACGGATCCTTGCAGTCTTGGGACGCCTGGATACATCACCGTATGTACTTAGTACCCAGAAAGGAGCTTCCTAAAGGAAGATGGCTAGTGCCATGATTAACGGATCCTTGCAGTCTTGGGACGCCTGGATACATCAGCGTATGTACTGAGTATCCAGAAAGGAGCTTCCTAAAGTAAGATGGCTAGTGCCATGATTAACGGATCCTTGCAGTCTTAGGACGCCTGGATACATCAGCGTATGTACTGAGTATCCAGAAAGGAGCTTCCTAAAGTAAGATGGCTAGTGCCATGATTAACGGATCCTTGCAGTCTTGGGACGCCTGGATACATCAGCGTATGTACTGAGTATCCAGAAAGGAGCTTCATAAAGGAAGATGGCTAGTGCCATGATTAACGGATCCTTGCAGTCTTGGGACGCCTGGATACATCAGCGTATGTACTGAGTATCCAGAAAGGAGCTTCATAAAGGAAGATGGCTAGTGCCATGATTAACGGATCCTTGCAGTCTTGGGACGCCTGGATACATCAGCGTATGTACTGAGTATCCAGAAAGGAGCTTCCTAAAGTAAGATGGCTAGTGCCATGATTAACGGATCCTTGCAGTCTTGGGACGCCTGGATACATCAGCGTATGTACTGAGTATCCAGAAAGGAGCTTCATAAAGGAAGATGGCTAGTGCCATGATTAACGGATCCTTGCAGTCTTGGGACGCCTGGATACATCAGCGTATGTACTTAGTACCCAGAAAGGAGCTTCCTAAAGGAAGATGGCTACTGCCATGATTAACGGATCCTTGCAGTCTTGGGACGCCTGGATACATCAGCGTATGTACTGAGTATCCAGAAAGGAGCTTCATAAAGGACGACTGCTGTTGGCAAGATTAACTGATCTTTTACACCTTTGTTTAGGAATCAAACGTGATTGTTCAGCCTTCACAATCCCATATAGAGATCATATCTTGACAATCTATGTTTTATTACTTACGTAAGTCAGGTGTCCAAAAAGCGAGAGCCACCAATCGTTATTAGTATTACCGCTATCATTATTCCTGTCCTTTTTGTAAGTTGTACAGATGTTGTGAGGTTAAATGTTGTCACATTATTTGTAAGGAAAAAAACAATGTAATATACTTCCAGGGTTGCTCTTATAAAAGGGATTAACGGCGTCAAATGACAAAAATCTTCCTGAACTATAATTTACTATTAACTTCTGTCTCTCACACCATACAGTATTTTGTTAGTCATAATTAGATATGTTATGATTTCTGAGGAATAAAATGCCTCAAACTTCCAATAAATACTTATAATGTTTACCTAATTGTTTATTCAACAGTTCACATTTAACAAAAGGAAAACCTTATTTTTATATAAATCCTCTTAATTAATCTTACAGCCTTGAATATTTTTTGTAATACCGTATATCATATATATTTACTTTACTATTTATAATCTTTAGACATATTAGTCATGGTTCGATCTTTGTGAAAAATGTTTATATAATTATTAATGATATGATTAATGGTATGATTCTAATTTGTTTAAACGTCTTCAATAAAATTCAGCTGCTATCTATAGACTATTTCACCTTTCCCTAAATATCCGAAGACGATATTTCAACCCTTTCACGAATCAAATAAATACAAAGGAAGTGGAAATAATATTGTGAGCCAGGTAAATGAACATTTCCACCTTATTATTGATATTAGTTTTCTTCTGTTACAGAATATCATAAGGGAGATCTGGACCATAAAACCCAATATATACTAGTCCAAATGGAGCAATAATTATACTAATCCACTTTTTATTCAGTAAAATTATGATTGGCTTGAGGCATTAACTAATTAGTGTGAGTTTAGGCAGCACTTTCTAAATACGCAACAGGTTGAAAAATAAAAAGTATAAAAAAGTGAGTAAATACTGAAAGCGAAAATACCTCATTTTCATTCCTCGCACACACTGGAGGCGAGGATGTTAAATTAGATTCGGGGCGAAAATAATTCAGAAACACTTTTTTTGTGGTTCCTCACTGAAATGTTTGTAGCTTTTTTTTAATGTTTTTAAGTTGCTTGCATCGCTCTGAACTACCACCTATATTTTTAAATATAATATTCAACAAATAATTTTGGGTAAATAGCTGTTTTTATTTTTTGGTTTAATTAAAGCAAAACAATATCTTGTTATTGATTTACTATGAGAGGTTATATTTTTCCGTATGTTGTGTTATCCTGGAATAATATTACAGACAAATCCTCGGGTAATAATATTAAGGACAATTAAAAAAAGAAAAAAACCTTCTAGTCTAGCCATCCAGCTTTCCTGTTGAAGAAGATGTCCTCTACAGACTTCACAGACTGAACATTCAAAATATCACACAGATACTCAATGATGGATTCCAGCAAATCTTACTATTGAAATTGTAACACTATCCTAACAATTAGTCTTACTGACAGCGAAAACGAAGGATGTTGTTCACAGAGATAGATAAATACCTTACGGCTTCCCACTGTCTGTTTGGCAGGGCATGAGGTCCTGAGGTCCTATTGTGCAAGTCTTAAATCTAGATTCAGAACTGCTTCATATTCCTCATAAAGTCAAGGTACTTCTACCATTGGATTCTTTTTAATTGACTCAGCCAGTTCCAAAGTCCAAAGTTCCTTACTTAAATTCTCCAACAGTCTGCATAGAAGCACAATGTGCTTAGGAGTATCCTCCTCTTTATCCACAGCACCAACATATTTGTGTTTCACAAAGTTTGATGCACATGTTAATCATGTGTTTATTCATCTTCCAGTACCTCGAGATCACTCCCACTACATCTCTGAGTTCCTTCCTAGGCAGTCTGAGGTGCATTTCCCTTTTTCTGCTCTCCTCTAACCCGATCAGAGCCTTCGGATGAGTAACTTTGTGTCATTCCCATACTTTTAGCAGATTTCCCTCAAGGGAAATCAGCTATTGAGGTCGTACTCATGACGCGATTTTCGAAAAATTTCTTCAAATGTCCATCGATCCTACCCAGGAGATGACGAAAATGACGTCCGTTCAAAACTGTATATATATATATATATATATATATATATATATATATATATATATATATATATATATATATATTTGTCTGTTAACACTCTAGCGGTCGCAATTTTTGTTTGATCGTTACCAAACTCGATATTTAGTCATTTTATGTAAAAAGAAAGATGAAATTCGTTAACGGCTGTAATCGGACCAGTGGGAGGGGGGGGGGTTTACAGGGGGATTTTTGAAAATTCGAAATATCTCCGTTACTATACGTCGGATCGAAAAATTGTACAGAATCAATCGTATTGAAAATTAAATAATTTACTATAAATATTGTTATATACATTTATTCTCTATCTTGAATACTTACCGAGATATTTGCAGTTAAGTGTAACGGACGAGCAATGGTTCCCATCGAAAGCTAGTTCGGCCTCTTCCGTAACTGATCGGCACTCGTATAGAGATTTCTCTATTGTATAACTTTACATGGGAAATCTGCTAAGTTTACGCTGCCCCTGCGTGATCGACTTTAAATGAAATTATTTTTAGGGTAACACTATTATTTAATCATCATCATCAGGTAGATAAATTATTACAATAATACCTTGAATCAATAATTTAAGGAGAAGAATGTTGTGAACACTAATGCGAGAGCGGAAATAGACGGGAGGCTAATAAAGTTAATTGAGTTTACGTACCCGTATTTCCAGTCAAATGCTGGGCATTACGGGAAGTGATTTTCACTGAGATCTACTATTACCAATATAACCTTACGTGCTAAACTATGCTTAACTATATCTGCTCGGATTGGCTTTTGAAAGGAAATATGTTCATTATAGATAATATTTAATTGTAATAAATGCTATTCTTGATAAAGGTTAGAATTATTCAAAAAGTGTAGAGGGATAGATTAGGAACACATTTTCATTTATTCTTCATAACTAAAATTTCTATTCTATTAATACGCAAAATTTACCCTTTAGGATTGGCTATTTCGGAAAAACATTACGTCGTGGAGTGAAGTGTATTTGTACACATTGAGGACTTGCAATAAGAATACCATCATTAGTCAGTCAACATTGATTTCCCGGGCAACGCCGGGTACCTTAGCTAGTATATACATATATATAAAATTGTAACCTCTGTCTGTACATTGATTTTTTTCGCGAAATTTCACGATAACTTTTCGTTTCACATGTCATAGACACCATATCTGCATTTTGTTTCTTTCGTGTATGTTTGTTTGTTTGTTACCTTTTCACGCATAAACGGCTGAACCAAATTTTATGAAACTTGGTATGTATATTACTACTAACCAAACTTAGACTTTAGGCTATATTAATTTTCTCTGAGGCGAACAGGAGTGGGGGTTATAAGGGAAGCCTGAAATTAAAAATAGTGATATTTCGTTTCCTATTGGTTTTTCCGCAAATATAAACATAACAAAAGTTGTTTATTTTGTTATTTGAAGTAACATTTGTTATATACAGTTTTGTCGTATACCTAAGTATAAATGAGTTATACGTTAAAACTTTAGCGGGAGCCAACAATTTTATTGGGCACTAACGGCTGATCCGAACTTAACAAAGCTCGGTATGTCAATTAGCATTAATTCTTCCATGATTATAAGTTATATTAAAATTTTTAGGTTCGAACGGGAGGGGGGTTATAAGGGAGGTCTGAAATAAAAATTCACCATATTTACATGTATAAGAGACGGGAAATATAAAAATATCGAAGACAGTGAAGCCTTATCGAACAAATATTCTATTATTAGCAAATCCACGGCAACGACGGGTATCGATCCTAAACACTGGGACGGGTAAATGTCAAAATATTGTGCAATGTAAAGCCTGCTAAAAAATACCATCACCATTCAGCCTCAAATGAATTCCCGGGCGAAGCCGGGTATCTGAGCTAGTGTGTATATATATATATGTGTCTGTTACCGCTCTAGCGGTTGCAATTTTATGTTTGATTGTTACCAAACTCGATATTTAAACGTTTTATGCAAAAAGACAGATCAAGTTCGTTAATGGTTGAAATCGGACCAGTGGGAGGGGGTATGTTCGAAAATTCGAAATATTTCCGTTGCCATACGTTGGATCAAAAAATTGTATAGGATCAATCTTATTGCAAATTAAATTTACTATAAATATTGTTCTATACCTTTATTCTCTATCTTGAATATTAACCGAAATATTTGCATTTTTATTAAGTGTAACAGACGAGTGAGTTTCCCGCCAAAAGTTAGTTCGGCCGTAACTGTTGGGCTCTCGTATGGAGATTTCTCTATTGTATAACTTCACGTGGGAAATCTGCTTAGTTTACGCAGCCCCTGCGTGACGGACTTTTTTTTTAAATTCCTTCCTGGTCATATTCTTTATGGAGATCCTAAGAAATGATGAAGATTCTCCGATAAATGGTACTGTTCCAATGGGGTCATGCTTGAACCTCTACTGGTCAATTTGTCTGCATTTTCATCTCATAGGATACTCTGGTGTCCTGGTACCCGCCGCCGTTTTGTAATCTCTTCCTAATTTTTTCAGCCTCATAACACATAACATTGATCATACATCATGTCAAAACTGAAATACCTTCAGAAGAAAAAACACACATACTTGAATATTTGACTATCTTCGAATAACTAATGGATGACCCCCCCCCTCCCCCATTAATTATATATCTTCTTATTTACTATGATTTTATTTAAATATTGTACATTTTAATTACCTATTTCTTCCTCGATTTAATATATTAGATTAATTTTTCTTTTTATGCCCATTCATTGAGTTACTATTGATATGTCTAGTGTTGGTCCAATTGAAACGTTGTGATTTACATAATCTGATTAGAATGCCTATCGCCAGACAGCTATTTACTAAAAGATCAATAAATTTAAAAAACTTTGTCCTTAAATTATGTTATTTTAGTTTTCTTGTCTTTTCTTTTGATGATATCGCTTCAAACGGAAATAACTGTAAGTTACAATAAATGCAAGAGCAGAATAACTTAGTTTTATTGTTTTGGGCATCCTTAACTTCTTAGTACTTCCAATTGAAACAAGTTACAGTAAAGAATAATTTACTTTATGGAATGGTCACTGAGAGTGTGTAGGCGCCTGACTCTGTGAGACAGAGATTTTCTTTTTAATCTACCAGTACAAATCTATTCCGAAATTTAATTACAAAAATGTAACAGCACAAAAACCAAACACAGCCGCCTTTAAATTACTGTCGAATGTCACTTCAATGAATTTGCTTTTTTCCGTCGGTAAAGAAGTTGATGCGATTAGTGGAACTACAGAGGAAACCACTCGAGATGAGTAGGGTTCGGGGGAATGGGATGTCAGTCAGAGGGGAAAAACCATCCAGACTCAAACTCCGATCTCCAATGAAACGTGTGGGATACAGTAAGTAACTCATATGAAATTCCATGGCATTCCCAATATAATCTACCACACGTTCAAGCTGTCAAAAAGTATTAGAAAGTTTGTTATTACTTTTCTCATGATTGCTCTCAAACGAATCAAAGGGAAAACCTATGTTCCACCCAATACGCCTACAGAATCTTAACTTTCCTTGTAATATACGTTAATATCGATTACCCCAATATATATAGCTTATACAAGAGCGGCTATAAATAGAATGTAAATGTCACAGCTTTAGCTACTATTTTTAACAAGATTATTTATAGCTCTATATTCAAGTACCATAATGTATTCATTATATATATATATATATATATATATATATATATATATATATATTCACCACATTCTTGTTTCATTTAGTTGTAAAGTAAGTGAATTAAATTTCTTAGGAAAAAGGAATTTTCATTTTCTTCCAAGTGAGATGCTAAAATGGAACATCCAAAAACTCCTGTTAGCCGTTACGTTTCAAATTTCTCCTTCTTAAATCTTTACTAAAAATATAATATGTAAATTTAATACATCCTCAAATATATTTTTCTTTTAGCAGATTCCCCTTAGTGGAAATCAGCTATTGAGGTTGTACTCGTGATGAGATTTTTGAAATATTTCTTCAAATGACCATCGACCCGGCCTAGGAGATAAAGAAAATGAGGTCCGTTTAATTATATATATATATATATAATTTGCCTGTTAACGCTCTAGCGGTCGCAATTTTTGTCGGACCAAACTTGATATTTAAAACTTTTATGTGAATATGATGATCAAGTTCGTTAACGGGTAAAATCGGACTAGTGGGAGGGGGGTTTAGATGGGGGGTGTTTAGAAAATTCGAAATATCTCCGTTGTTAAACTCGTATAGAAAAATTGTATAGAATTAATTTTGCCACATCATGTAATAATGTGACAATAGTGTGATATATTTTGTCCTCATAATTAAGGACTATATTTGTAAAATTCTGGACGGATCTCATTGCCGTTATCTCCTGGGATGGATCGATCGACATTTGAAGAAATGTTTCGGAAATCCCATCATGATTAATTATGGAAGTAGTAATAGTAAAATCCCCTAAGGGAAATCTACTAAAAACGTAAGTGAATTTTAACAAACCAGTGGTTTCAAATGTCAAATATTTCACCTCCTACATTATTCATTTTAAAAATGGGAAAATTAATATGCTACTCTGGATGCCGGAAAAGTGGAGTTCTGGAAAACGTTGACCCCAGGAAAAATGGGAGCGCCTAATCTAAACGCACGTGTGCGACTGGCATTTGACAACCTATCGACTTACAACTTGCTTTCCTCCTGCTATATATAGAACAAGAAATATGGACTTTAAAAATAATTTCGTATACTTACATACTACTTTCACATATGAAAATATAATTTAATATGACTTATATAAGTATTTTAATTTAAATTTTTTTTTTTTTTTATACACTACCTTAATAGTGTGAGTACACTACTTCAATATGCATATGAGGTAGTGTACTCACAATATTTAGGTAGTGTATTAAAAATATTCTGCAAAATTAAAAACTAAAATTGTTATTATTTAATACATTTTGAATGAATTTTAAATTTTGGATATTGTTCATTTACATCTATATAAGGGTTGTGCATTCACCAGGTTACACTAAATTTTGAGAATGGAAGTCAGAAACAGTGCGATCGGCTGCAAAACAGATTATATGTAAATAGTATGGAATAACTTATAAAAAATAAAATATGATGTGGGCATCACAACGTTCTTGTGTATTATTAAATTAAAGAAACAAAATGTTTGGTCCCATTTCATTTACAATTTTTTTTATCTTTAATACATACGAATAATTTATTTATTTTCGGCCTTCTTTTTTGTCGATTTGATTGAAAGGGGAAGTACACAATTTCATGTTTCAGGAGCTCCAAATAAGGAATTTCAACATTTTATGGCTAGCCGTTTTTGTGATATGCAAGATACATGTAGAAATCATACCGAAACTAGTCAAAACAAGTTCAGTAAGGGTCAAAACGGTTAATTTTGGTGAAACTTTGCGAATAAATTGCTTTCTTCTTACAAGGAAGTATTTTGACCAAATAAAATACTTATTTCTATTGAAGTCTCTTAAGAGATGAATATGGATTATAATGCAATAACTGCTGAATTTCAAGTTACCTTTAAGTTCTATAATTTCATTTTAAAGTGTAACACCCGTCAGAATGTTCCAAGCTTGTGTTTGAAGCTGAAGTTTCAGGATGACCCACTCCAAGACTGTTCTGAAATTGTCTGAGAGATATATAAGTTAGTTGAAAAGTTATATTCTGGAGTAGCTGGAGAAGTTGCATGAAGGTTGCTGTGTTTCTGTTCCCCTTCCCCCGCCCCCTATTCTTATTTATGTTGGGGGGGGGGGTGTTATGTACTTGAAGGGACTCAGCAATGGCCACAGACCTTTCATTAGGACAGGAAACTTAAATTGAAGCCATTCTCACCTACCGCTACATTCAGTAATTGGAATTCAACAAGAGTGCATACCTCAGTCTTGGCTTTAATTATATTAGATAGCAAGTTTGAGTTTCATTTAAGCCATAAATGAAAGGGATGCTGTCATTTATTGATTGCACTTCTAGAACTATAGAATAATCAAAAGCATTAAACAATATCTTGGTTATAGCCCATAGAGAAGCAAAAAACATGATAAAATATCATCAAACAGTGGTGTGATGTCCAGTAGTGTCAACATTCAATTAGTACTCAACATTTATGATGACTGTGATAACAGAAACCTAGATGATTAGGAAATAATTATTTTTAGTAATGAGTTGTAAAGTCTACCACGCCAAAAAGCTAACACCAAACTGCAGTATTAGCGTTTGTTCCAAGGACTATCTTAAGTTCAAGAAGAGTCTGCCAACTCCTAATAAATTCGTCCATAGGTTTGTGTCTTAGAGTCAGCCCATCAGATGGCATTGTAGTTAGTTAATCGTGTAGTGCGAAGGAACTATCAAGACATTTGAAGTACATACACTATTGTTTGTAAATTGGATATAAAGAATCTCTTACTATAAGTACCCAACGAAATTACACTCTTATATTGGTATATATATATATATATATATATATATATATATATATATTTATTTTTCTGTGTGTGTGTGTGTGTGTGTGTGTGTGTGTGTGTGCGTGTATGTGATCATACTATATATTTAGTTTCCTCTAGTGTTAAGAATTCGTTTAACAATGTTTGGCTTCGGAATATGTTATTGAATAAACTTATGTTTATTTGTGGTAACCCAAATATTGTTTTATGATTTCTTATGGTGCATTATGCATGCCAAAACGAAGTGAGAGAGGAATAATAATATAAATTACCGTATTTCACATACATACATAAGAAAAATATTGCATTTAGTATCATTTTTGTCCTTAAATATTTTGTTATTGATATATGTTTGAAATTATACTTTATTTCAAACAAGTAAATTATGTTTTGGAATAAAACTTGGTTTGTGTTCAACCAGTAACCTCACAGAGACTTCGTGTAAAATATAGTAGAGGATTAGGAGGTCTGTTATTAAAAATCACGATGTAGCTACTTTATTCGCCAGAAAGACAAACAATTAATGAAATATATTTGAATATAACATATTAATTTTATTGAAGACAATTTACTAAAGCTAGTGCTGTATTGAATCAGATCAGTTTTATCTCAATAACTTCAATTTTAGTAATCCAAGAACAAAAAAAACGGCGGGGGGGGCAACATAACGTATTTGCAAATATCTCACAAAATAAAAGTTCAATAAATACAGCACTAGCTTTATTAAATTGTCTTCAATAAAATTAATATGTTATATTCAAATATATTTCATTAATTGTTTGTCTTTCTGGTAGGTATATCTATCTATTCAGTGCTATTCAGTGTCTTTTCGTTGTAAAGATTTTAACTTTTGTTGTAAATTGTCTGAACGATTTCTCATTACCGTTTGTATTTATTCACTTAACATTCCAGGTAGTGTTTGTTACCTGTATGTATATTTATCTATTGTAAACCTCCTCCTGAGAAATCTGCTTAGTTTACGCAGCCCTGCGTAGCGGCCTTTTTAATTTTGAAGGAGTCAGAGAAAGTTGAATCATAGAGTTTTCTGCAGATTAAAAAAAAATGATGTAATCTCTGCAACCATTTCAGCCACAATATGAATTTCTGTTTTGTCTATGGAGGTTCTCAGCTACCACTCTCCCTAGATACTTGGTACATTTAAAAGATCTGCTAAAAGGGTACACTCCCCAAAAAGATTGAATCCTCTGCCTCTTTGACCCGTCTCGACTGCTTTATCTATCGCTATATCTTACCCTTGTTTATGCTGTGCCGGACGTCGTGCGATTCTCGATGAAATTCTTTTACCACCCGAGAAATGACAATTTTTCTACCAGCATTCAGCACATCGTCGACTAGCTTCAAATTGTAATCTTTTTTCTGCGATTTGGCACTTTGTGGGCGAAGTTGGACATTTCAGATTACAAAGGGTCTCCTTATCTATGCACCCAGATAACCTCAACTTTTTTTTAAAGTATATACAAATAACTTTTCTGAACCCACTATAATACTGTTCTTATAAATAATTAATAAGAATAATGCACCTAAGAATAATGAAGGGGAAGTGATTGACTGAAAGATCTTGTTCAAGGTAGTTTTAATGTCGATGGAGCTACTATAGCAGAGAGAGAAGTTTAAGGAACACCGATGTAAAGTGAGAGCGAATTCTGAGAGTGTGTGGAGGGGAAGAAGCATCCTGTTATCTCACAAGTCAAAGAGAATACCTTCAAGTGGTAACTTAGTTTTATCGTTACTCAAACAAGTAGTTTTACTCAGTTACGGAAAAGCTCTGAATTTTCTGATGAGGGTTATTTGAGTCACAGAAATTTCTGGACAGACTCTCATGTTTGAATTTCTTGATAAATAAAATATACATTAATTATTTTAAATTGGTCACCATTCATGGGCAATATAATAAAAGGATAAACATTTAATAAATTAATTTTTAAAGTTGCATAAAGAAGGATCCCAAACGAAGCTTGTTCAAAAGTATTTCCAAGAATATAGTTATTTGAAGTTCTCTGTGTCATCTAAAAATGCCTAGGCAAAACTAAATACATGCTAGAAATTGCCCATCACATCATGTTACATTCTTCTGATCCAAGGGTGTAATAATTGCGTGTTTTATCAATAATCGGCCTAACATTTCATTTTCAATTTTTTTTTTTTTTTTACACAAAACTTGTAGTGGAGTAAAAATAGCATTCTGTCCCTATAAAATAATTATTTTCTTTTTCTAACTTGTTTTTGCTATCTAGAAAAATATGTAGAATTTAGAATGTAGAGTTCATTGAAATTCACTGATTTGGTATTTTTGTTAGAATATTACATACGCGTATACACCGGAAAACTAATTACATATAAAGGCACTAAAAAATAAACTAATTATTATTTTTAGCAGATTTCCCTTAAGGGAAATCAGCTATTGAGGTTGTACTCATGACGGAATTTTCGACATTTTTCTTCAAATGTCCATCGATCCTACCTAGTAGATGACGAAAATGAGGTCCGTTCAAAACTGTATATATATATATATATATATATATATATATATATATATATATATATATATATCTATCTATCTATCTATATATTTGTCTGTTACCGCTCTAGCGGTCGCAATTTTTGTTTGTTCCTTACCAAACTTCATATTTAAGCGTTTTATGTAAAAAGAAAGATCAAGTTCGTTAACGGCTGAAATCGGACCAGTGAGAGGGGGGGTTTAGAGGGGAGGATTTTCGAAAATTCGAAATATCTCCGTTACTATACGTCGGATCAAAAGATTGTATAGAACCAATCTTATTTCAAATTAAATTTACTATAAATAATGTTCTATACATTAATTCTCTATCTTGAATATTAACCGAGATATTTGCATTTGTATTCTGCGTGTCAACAATAGGCTATGTTCGGAGTTTCCGCCTAGAGCTCTGGCGGCCGTTTCCATAACTATCGTCCCTCGTGAATAGGTTTAGAGGTTAGGTTAACTGTTAGAAACTACTGGGTTATTACGCCCTAAATAATGTTTTTTAGGTTTAGAGGTTTCTTACTACTACAGTTGTTATTAGGCAGATTTCTCTATTGTAAAACTTCACGTGGGAAATCTGCTTAGTTTACGCAGCCTCTGCGTGACGGACTTTTATGTTTTGAGGTTTGTGGATTTGCGGTTATGGATTTAACGGACTTGAGGGATTACGAATACGTAAAAAGTCCGTCAAGCAGGGGCTGCGTTAACTTAGCAGATTTCCCACGTGCATCACGTATTTTCATTTATCTCAAAACGTAAGAGTTCAATGAGAACAACATTTAGAATTTATGCTCCGAAATAAGTGCTTCATAATATAACAGCTTACTATTATTACGACATGAGTAGGGATGGGGGTATACTGATGACCGGCAACTCAAAAATGCATATACACTCAACCGCAAAAAAAACCGGACACTTCATTTTTGTCGTATTAAAAGCTAATTTTCAGCAATTTTCTTTATGTGGGTATTCTAGTTATTACAGAGAATTTAGAGTCTAAGTCCATTGAACTAATCCCTTCAGGATTAGTAAAAAATTAGATATAACTCAGATTAGATTTATTTGTCGTGAAGTTCATCTATTCTAAACTGTAAGTAGTTTTTCGCAACTTTAAACATCTTTAACTATTAACCAAGCATTTTCTTTAATTAATGTTTTATTTTTATTTCGGTCCACAATAATGGGTCTTTCAAACTTAGATGGAAAGTTGGAGCTTACGTTACATTGCCAAAACGCTTGGGGTAGCGAAGTCTACCATTCACTGTAATAAAAATGAAGAATAATTTTGTTTTAAATGTGTTAATTTATCTTTTTATTTTTTTTATTTTGTATTTTTGTGTAAATAATCAATGAAAATTATTCATTTTTGGCATTTTGGCAGATTTTGTTTAAATAACCTATAGATTAACCAATTATTTTAATTAAAAAGATTAATATACATATATATTAAGTATTTAACAAAATTAGTGTCCGGTTTTTTTTGCGGTTGAGTGTATCTCGGTTAATAATCAATGAATAAATGTACATAACATTTATAGAACATTACATTTGTAATAAGATCGGTTCTTTACAAATTTTCAATTCGACGTATAGTAACGGAGATGCTTCAAATTTTCGAAATCCCCTCTAAACCCCCCTCACATTTGAAAATCCCATCTTGAGTCCAACCTCAATAACTGATTTTCTCTAAGGGAAATCTGCTAAAATGGATTTAAAAAGACATATTTAAAACCGAAATGTATTTTCAGAGTCCATTTATTAGGGCACAGACTTTTTAAAACCATTTTTACCAGAAACTTCTAATTAATTTCGATAACTGATATTTCTGAAAGTCTGGAGTAGGAATTTTGAATATGCAATGAATGTTTGAGAGCGAGTTTTTAGTTTAAATTTAAGGAAATATTTAGCTTTATGTTTTAGTGTATAATGGGGCTCAAGCTAGCCATGTGAGTTAAAACGTTGACCTTAATCTCACTTGGTAAACCTTTAGTGGCTAGTTCGATTCCCGCCTGGGCAATGGAATTTATTTAGTGATGGAATTCATTAAATAAAACCCTTAGTTCCATCCTGGATAGAAAGTGGTGGTAACCTATAAATAACCCGTCCCAATTAGGCTTAGTTGCAAAAAGTCCGTCACGCAGGGGCTGCGTAAACTAAGCAGATTTCCCACGTGAAGTTTTACAATAGAGAAATCTGCCTAATAACAACTGTAGTAGTAAGAAACCTCTAAAACTATTCACGAGGGACGAATAGTTACGAGAACGGCCGCCAGACCTCACGGCGGAAAGTCCGAACATAGACTGCTGCCGAGCACACGCAGAATACAAATGCAAATATCTCAGTTAATATTCAAGATACAGAATAAATGTATAGAACAATATTTATAGTAAATTTAATTTGCAATAAGATTGATTCTGTAATTTTTTTCGATCCGACGTATAGTAACGGAGATATTTCGAATTTTCGAAAATCCTCCCCCTCCCACTGGTCCGATTTCAGCCGTTAACGAACTTGATCTTTCTTTTTACATAAAATAACTAAATATCGAGTTTGGTAACGATCAAACAAAAATTGCGACCGCTAGAGCGGTAACAGACAAATATATATACACACAGTTTTAAACGGACCTCATTTTCGTCATCTACTAGGTAGGATCGATGGACATTTGAAGAAAAATCTCGAAAATTCCGTCATGAGTACAACCTCAATAGCTGATTTCCCTTAGGGGAAATCTGCTAAAAGTGGCTTTAATAAATAATTTAATAGTTATAATGACTTGTATATAGACCCTATATTTTACTTTTATTTATTTATATTTTATGTTAGTTTATTACATTTCATTTATATGTCTGATGTGGAATATGTAAAAGTGCTTTAATACTGAGTGTTCAAAGTTATTTCTCACTCACCACTGAGATGAAAGTTCATACTCATTATTGGGGATGTTGAATTCCGCGGATGGCGCTGAACCGCACTGATGAAGGCAGTGTTTCCTCCTATCCAATTATTCCCGGAATCCACAAAGGAGAGTATAACAGCCGCAGATAACCCGCCACGAGAATACCGCCGGCCTAGGTGAGGAGAAACTTTTTGAAGCGGGTAATAGGAAATTCAGGCAAGTCAAAGTCCAGCCGAGGAGTAATACAATTCCAGACCCGACGTATAAAACGGAATGAGGAAGTAAAACAGAAGTTGGCAAGGGATATTTAAATAAAATGGTGAACTAAAGAATATATTATCTGTCGAATACATGTACAATAATGAGGCAAAATGGTGTATACATTTCAAATTCCGTCTAAAAGCTGTATTGAAAAAACTTGACATCTTATCTCACCGTCTATACACTATTTCTCCCTTAGTAAGAAACTTATGTAAACAGAAATTGGAAATACAATTATTAATGAAATAGTTACTTAAATAAAAAATCTTGACTAATCAGATCAATAGGTTTACTGATGGCTGAAACCACACAAGTACCAACATCTGGCTTAAAAATTGAAATAAAAATTTATTTAGCAATTGTACACAAATTAAATGTTTAAAAAATGTTAATACTGGTATTTTTAATTTCAGGCCTCCCTTACAACCCCCATTCCTGCCCGTCCCTAGAAATGTTGGTATGGCTTGTTATAATGAAGGCGTTAGTGCTAATACGAAAGCAATACTTACCGAGTTGTATTTAGTTAGGCTGAGTCTTTTGTGCTAAATAAAATTGTTGACTCCCGCTATAATTTTTAGCGACTAACGCATTTATACTTCGGTATACGACGAAAGTGTATATAACAAACGTTACTTTAAATAACAAACTAAATAACTTTTATTGTGTGAATATTTGCCGAAAAACTAATAGGAAACGAAATATCGCTATTTTTAATACCAGGCCTCCCCTAAACCCCCACTCCTGTTCGTCTCAGAGAATATTAATGTAGCCTAAAGTCTAAGTTGGGCAAGTAGTAATATACATACCAAGTAAGACTCATAAGAATTGAGATATTCCGATTTTCAAAATTCCCACTGTCTATATGCCTTTTAAGCTCTGAAGATCTGAACGTTTAGTAGAATAAATAATAATTTTAGGGAAATAAATACGGAATGGAAGGTACAAGTTATTTTTTCAATTGTTTGATTATTGGGAAGACGATGGAAATTCACGAATTATATAGTGTTATTGGACAGGGATTATGGGGCAATCAACTAATTACTAATAATTGTGTTCTTATCAGATAATATGCGACATTGTTGGTAGATAACTGAAGGCACAATCGTTAATCCACAACCTCGGCTATAATTCATTCCTATATTCTGGAAGCACAGCGCTGCAAGTGTTGCCTAATCTAACTCCATTGTAATAATTTAATTAGTACAAATATAAATCATTCCAAATGACAGTATTCGCACTGCATAAGTCTAGTGTCTATTTCATCTCAACATCACTCTAAATTATTTTTTAAGGGAGATTTATTAAAATTGTTCCAAAGTACCGTTTCAATAGAAACTAGCTGACGAATATAATTCATTGCCGACGGCCAAATTTCCCAATTATACAACATAAAGTGTTACATCGTTTGAACAGATAATTCGCATAGTTAATTGTGACGTCTTCTAAATATTAATTCAGACTTTACATTTTCAGAGTTGTGAAGGCGAAAATCATCTCTTCTGAAAATACTAGGAAAGGACACAGTTTACTCATAATTAGCATAAATAAGGACCACTTTAAATTTACGGGAAAAAAATTGATCAATACGAACGACGGGATAATATGAAATATTTATGAAAGATCTATTCATTTTTAACAGTTGCAATGTGTTGTTAATAAAATTATTTTATTTATTTTAAATATTGTTCGGGCATGAAGTTAGATGAAGGATTAATTAATTCTGGGGTTCAGGTAAGCCATTCACAGTGAAACGTTGATCAAACTTGGAAGAATGAAACAAATTCCAGCAAGGGCATAGTAATTCCTTTGGCAACGTACTCACAAATAATACAATTATCCCCCTAAGATAAAAACATTTTAACTTACATATGAACCGTCAGGATTAACCTTAGTAAGATAATGCAGATGTGGATTGATAAAATAAGAATAATTTTAATAAAAAGGTAGACACCTTTGAATACTGATTCTGAATAAGCTGCAACATTGTTTTCGCATACCACGGTTGCAATTGATTACTGAGAACAAGAGAGTGCTTCTATTGGAGAAGTCAATCAAGATAATTATAACGGACCAGTTGAAATTCTCAAGCTTCTGATGGCTCTCTATCAATTACTTGCAAATACTGATTGGCAACTTTAATGCTACGACCTACGAAGTTCCAGTCTTCCCTGAATTAAGTCTATTAGTGTTCTTGGTCCATCGATCCAAAGAACTAATAGGGAACCCAAGTAAATTCGTTGTCTTTGTTGATTTTGTTTCATTTACATTGGTGGCCCCTACTTCTATAGACATTTCAAGTTCATAAGAATGATGTTATAGTAAGTTAGTTGTTAAATTAGCACTTACAGCACATGACGATTTTTATTATGGCATCAGATATGAATAACATATTTATGATGTTCGATTATCTGTTTGCTACTTCTTGCTAAATTTATTTGGGGAAACTTGTTAGACTGGCATCAACTTCCAGTAAATTATATTATATATTCCAGTACAAATGACATAAATATTTATTTCAAAAGAGTAGCTACGATGTCCATTCATCTTCAAAATACAACCGAGAAATATTTAGAATTAAAAAAAAATAATCTAAACTATGAATTATATAAGTCTGGTTATTTCAGTTTTTGTGTGTTCTTTGCTTAAAATTTCTTCTTGTAGGTCGTTGTGGTCATTCAGCCACAGTTCCTTCTATCCCTGTTTTGTAAAGGCTTCACTGCAGGATTGCTCCGAAAATCCCTTAAAAAATTCGCAAAGGATGAGACGAATATCAGATGACAGCATTAGTATTTTAGATGTCGCATTCAATTGAAATTGCATGACCTCCATCACTAATTTATTAAAAAATGTGACACGTTTTTCAGCATTCTTCACAATTTTGTGTTTCGGTAAAATTTGACAATGGACAGATCCTATGACTTATGTAATTATGGAAAAAAAATATATAATTTGGTCTATAGTGAGAAGCCACTCCTTTTTTTTTTCTTTATAAAAATAAACTAATTATTGGCGTTGATGTATTATTATCAATGACGAAAAAGTCGTCTATATTGGAGAGGAGAATTATTTTATTGCAGTATAGCTAACTAATGTTTTCATTCAAGTATTGAAAAGCATTCTACGCACCTTGTAATATAAAATAGTCCGTCACGCAGTAGCTGTGCTAAAAAAGCTGATTTCCCACTAAGTTAAACGCTAAGTATTCTAACGCAAGTAAGTTAAACTTCAATGAGTAGTAGCGGGGCTTTAGCAACGCTGAAAACAAGAACATACTAAATGCTCGTTTACTATTTGAGTTACAAAAAATGTGTGCAACAACAATTGTTGAGTACCAATAGTTTAACAAGATTGGATCCGACTGATAATAACGGAGAATTTTGAATTTTCGAGCACCCCTCTCTCTAATCTGATGAGTTTATTGAATACATATCGAGTTTGGTATAAATAAAAAATATTTCGAGTCAAGAACATAACGTCTTAATTTATATAGTCATCGCACAATTATTTGCATGTATCTCAGATTATAAAAGTCCGTTTAAAACAATATTTGGCAATTAAGTTTCAAATAAAGAAGATCAAGATATAACAGCTTATTGTTATAACATGAGCAGAAGTGGGAGTTTAGCAAGGCTGAAAGCTAAAAAATGTAAATAGCTCAGTTAATATTCAAGATAAACAAAAAATGTATATAACAACATTTGTAGGAATATTTCGTTTTCAATAAGACTGGAATGTTTCAATCCGACGTAAAATAACGGAAATTTTCCAAATTTTCAAGATTCCCCATTCTTACCTCCCCCTCCCTCCTACTGGCCCGTTTTCAGCCATGAACAAACTCGATCTTAAGTTTTACGCGAATCGCTTATATATCGAGAGTGGTAAAGATGAATTGAAAATTTTGACCTTAAATAGTATCACATTCTATCACTAATATATACTAAATTTAGCCTGGATAGTGGTTCGTATGAAGGTGCATAAGACATAGCCTATTGGATTGGAACGGAAGGGAGTAGAATCGGACTATAGGTTATGAAGAGGGTGCCAATATCGGAGTACTACCTCTCCACCCTCTATTATCAGACCAATAATGAAATTCCCTCAAGTCACAAAGCACCTGCACCAGATCACCTACCAATAGTTCCCTTCATTCTTCTGCCTCTCCCCCCTCATCTTGTTCTCTTTATTCAAAAGCCGCTTTGATTTTCTTTAATTAAACTTATTAGGTTGTCCTACAAGGGGTTTATTTTGTTTCTCTGGATTTTAATAACCTACGTCGATGATATTAAAATTGAAGCTTTGTATGTCATTAATTCAGATTTTTAAAGTGGAGTTCTTTTTCTTTTATGGTGCACAGTTTTATTGCTACTGCAGTACTAATTTTCAGATTATCTTCCGGTTGTACTTGCCATAGGTAAACAACCCAAATTTAGTTCTTACTAATATTTTATGTGTACATTTGCAAATCTGTACAACACCCTCCAACTGGAGTTTCCTCAGGTTTTGCCTATATCTTCAGCAGCTTTTATTAATTATCACGTTTATCGGGTAATAATTACTGCTCTTCTAGAGTGTTAAATATTCTTTAAATATAATCCGGCATAAACAATTAAAATCTACACTGGATTTCCGCTCCTATTATTCCATTAAACTAATATAGTGTTGCGAAAATTAAATAGATGAATAATCCTTCAGAGAGAGAGAGAGAGAGTCGCGTATTTGGAGAGTGTGACGTAGATCAAAGCTGCCGATAGAAAGTTCTAGCCTCTATGGACTCGTCGCCTAGCCCAGCCTCGAATGAACGAGACAATTCCCCTTTGATGTATGCCGACCAGCTATATAAGGGGGGAGCCTGCCGGGAGCGAGTCAGTTTATGCTCAGCGATCTTGATGGTCACATCAGTGCTACAGTGCGACTTAGTGCAGTGCGGTAAAGAGTTTTTATAAGAAGAACAGTGTTGTGCCGTGACTGTAAGTAACGGTTTAGTGCCGTGTTTAAGACAGTGCAGTGCCGCGAAGTAAAGGACAGTGAAGTGCCGCGAAGTAAAGGACAGTGAAGTGCCGCGAAGCAAAGGACAGTGCAGTGCCGTCTTGTTGTGAATTTCAGTGACCGTGAGTGAATTATTGGACTGTGTAATCAGAAGAACAGTGACGCTATCAGTCTATACTGTGAGTAGTAATTAAGAATAATTACCAAGTTTATTGTGCATTATCCAAATAAATTGTGCAGTGATAAAAACTGTGAAACTTGCGAGTATTTAATTTTGCAATCCAAAAGAACTCTTATTAAAAACGTTTATTACTGGTTTTGGTAATAAAAAACGTAACAATATTAATACCTCAATGATCAGGGAAGGTGAGCCCATATGTCGGTACATTAACCAAACTCTGACTGAAAAATACATTAACTGACGGGATACAAGAAGTAACTTACCCAATGGCCTAGACATTTATGTGAGCTAAAATTCAACAGTAAGCATTTTATAAATGATGATTTTAATTTTTTAAGAAATAATTGATTATTTGATGAAATGTAAGACACTAAATTGTTGTAGGAGCGCGCGTATGTGTGTATAGAGGGCGTAAGAAACATTTTTTCCTGCAAGTTTATGTGACTTCATAGTTTATTTATATTTATATTGTTTATATATGTATTCAGTTGGTAGAATCATAAATAATAAATACTCCATATGTAAAACTTAGGATTAAAAAGTTCACTTCCTTTCAGTGTGCCTAATTATTACCGGATTTCCCCGAAATCAGCTATAGTGGTCGTACTCATTACGCGATTTTCAATAAGTTCCTCAAATTTCCATCGATCCTATCAAGGAAATGACGAAAATGAGGTCAGTCCAAAGCTGTGTATATATATATATATTTGCCTTTGAACGCTTTAGCGGTCGTAATTTTTGTATGATCATTACCAAACTCGATATTTAAACGATTTATGTAAATTTAAGGATGAAGTTCGGTCGTCTCGAAAAATTGTATAGAGCCAATCTTATTGCAAATTTAATGTTCCATAATTATTATTACGTACGTATATTCACTATCTTAAATTTTAATTCACATCAAATCAAATTGTAAATAGTGCATTCCTCAGGATTGTTTCAAGTGAGGCTATCAATAATGTGTTTCTGATTAACATCCTTTAATACCGATTGTCGTCTCCAAGATTCAGTTTTCGAAAAAAAGGAAGACCAATCCTTAACTGTTGAGATGATTAATAAAAAAATAAACCAAAGTTGGGAAAAAAATTAAAGATGTGGCTCCCTATTATGTCACCTGAGGCCTTTCACAATGATTCATTGTAGTGATAATTATATTTTGGTCTAAGAAAACGGTCTTTTCCCAAAAGTGTCCCAAGGGGAACTTTATAGTTTAATATTTCTGTTCAACCTCTAATTTTTAATATAATAAAAACATTACCTGAATAGATCAAAATCAAACCACGAAATCAGTAAGTACGTACCTGAAAAAAAAACAACAGAAAATATTCAAATTGAGGAAAAAAAAATCATAAATACTTATAGTGTAATCATAAACATATATATCTAATACATACTAATAAAATTAGGTACATAAGGATATTAAAATCATTCAAAATTCGCATCTCTTGGATATCCAGTATGTGTGAAGCTGGTCATGGATCCCTAAATGGCTAAAGAATTTAAATATACAAATAAAAAAAGATACGTTTGCGTTTAGAAATCAAAACGCCAAATGTAGGAGAACAGGAAAGAATAAAAATAAAATAGTAAAAATTCCGTCACGCTGGAGGTGCGTAAACTAAGCTGATTTCGCCAAGAACTTTCATGCTCTTGCTCGCTACTAATCTCTACACACAATATATTCTCAATATCTAAGTAAAAAGCCGATGATTAGGGGGGGGGATTACTGAATGCTCAAAAAAAGAGAAAATATGAATAACCCTCTTAATATATGAGTTACGACTAAATATATGTACAACAATTGTAGATCATCGATATTTTAACAAGTTCGGTTATATGAAATTCTTCAATCCGAATAAAGGAGATATTTTGGATTTTCAGCCCTCCCCCCAACTCTTCCACGCCTATTCCATGTCCAATTTTAGCTAATAAAAAATACGAAAATTAGTGTTGAATATTAATAGTGTAATATTAAGAGTCGTATTTATAAAATTGACATTTTCAAAACAAGAAATCCTTAATTGATAACGTCATCACGCGACGAGTTTACATGCATCTGAAATAATAAAGGTCTCTTCAAAACAATATTTGGTGTTTATGTCCAAGACGGAATGTCGTAAATCATGACATTGAAATTATCTAAAAATGCTAATATCTTATACAATAAACAAACAACGCATAAAATACTAGTAAAAGGGTATTGTATTTCAATAGGATTGGTTATATACAACTTTTCGATACTGCTTATAATAAGCAGGATATTTTGAATTTTCAAAATTCACTGCCTCTAAATGCTCCTCTCCCTCTGGTCCGATTTCAGCCTTTAATGAACTTGATCTATATTTCTACATCCCAAGTCAAATAAAAATTGCGACCGCTAGACCGGTAAAGGCACACACAAACACACACACATACACATACGTATATATATATATATATATATATATATATATATTGTATATATACAGGGTGTCCCCAAACCAAACGGCCAAACTTCAGGGATCGATAGAGGATCGAAAAACTAAGAAAAAAAGTCCTCTGGCATATGCCTCGTTTTCGCTTCGTTTTTGAGAAAATCACAAAAAACTGAAAATAGTTGTGCAAAAAGTTTATTTTTTTTTTAATAATGTATTTAAATTACAAAAAACTATTGGCTTTTTGAGTAAGCTTAATTTTTTAATTTAAGAGGAGTAAATTTAGAAAACATGAATATTCTCACGCTTTCCTTATCAATAAAACGTCTAGGTTGAGGGTTTAAATTTAAAAAGAAAGGATTAAAATGTTTACTATCATTTTAATCCTTTTTGGGGGGAATCCAGCCTCGCATTCTCACATTAGTGGTGATGCTAGTACTGTTCAGTGAAGTCAACAAATATGGCTAGATTTACCAACGCTGAATACGCGGACTTAGTCTACGTCTACGGATTCTGCGATGGCAATGCACGTCACGCAGTTCGGGAATATCACAGACGGTTTCCTGACCGAGAAACCCCACACAGAGGTGTTTTTACCAGCACTTTCAGAAGGCTTCGAGAGACTGGGTCCTTCTCATGTAATCGTCGTGGAAACCGTATGCAGGCTCCGATGGAAGCTGACCTGAGGCGGAGGGAGAGGATACTGAGGCACTTCAATACCAACCCTTGCACAAGCGTCCGGAGAGCTGCTTCAGTTCTAAGCATACCAAAGACAACCATTTGGCGCACATTAAGGGCTGACCGCAGGCATGCTTACCATGTACAAAAGGTACAAAATTTAATACCCGCTGATTATCCCCGCCGATTAAATTTTTGTAATAGGTACAAAGAACAATTGCAAAACGATGTAAACTTAAGTTTGAAAGTAATCTGGACGGACGAAGCGACTTTTACACGTGCGGGCATATTCAGTCAAAGAAACTACCACCTTTGGGGACATGAAAATCCCCGCGCTGTTAGAGAATTTCACTACCAGCATGAGTTTTCTGTAAACGTGTGGGTGGGTCTTTGTTATAATCGCATAATAGGTCCCGTATTTTTACCTGCTCGACTTCACGCTGAAAGTTATCATCTATTCCTGGAGAATGACTTACGGGTACTTTTGGAAGATATCCCTTTGGAAACAAGGCTTGAGAGCTCCACTTGCTATCCAGCTCTCGAGGGATACACACCTACGTCACTGTGTCTCCCCGGCTAATTGTTCTTGGAACATTGTAGCCCCAGAGCTAGCCTGCACCTGCATCCTGCCTTCCAGGAACGCTGAGTCACCCCAGCCGCCACCTGCCTGCTGGGACCTACGTCATCAGCACGTGCCGCCTGCCCTCCTGGATACCTGGAATCGGGTGAGTCTTTTTATATTTATACCCCGGCTAATTACCCAGTTCCGCCTGGTAACTGCCAGGCCGTCGAGGAAAACCTGTCAGCCGAGGCAAGGGCTGGCGGTTCTCCCCCTGCTGAATTATTCCCCCCCTCTTATATCCCCCCCTATATGCAAACTAGCGACCCCCCTCAGATTCACACTTCTTTCCTGGACGACTCAGACTCTGAGCGCCCAGCCAAAACGTCCAGTAGGCTTAAATCTAGGAAATCTAGGAAACAAAAACCCCCCCACACACCCCGCCCATCAGGCACTATCTACACCCTAAACATGGGGAAAGCTAAAAACAAGAGTGTAGTTTATATAACATCACAACCAGCGCACAGCCCCCCCATCTTTCCCCCCCAACAACCCCCCGTCACCACTATGACCCCTGACCATTTCCCCCCCCCTTCCTGTCTCCCAACCCCCCACCATCTATATTCACCCCGAAGCCGCCTCCGCCCCCCTACCCCGCTCCCGACCACCCACACCCCCCCCCCCCTCTACATCGACTCACAACACAGACATCCCCATGGAGGACAGCTACATCCCCCTAAAACGCAAGACGTTGACTGACAGTGAAGGTTTCACGACAGTCACGGCCAAGAAAGGAAAAAAGACCGCCCAATCCACCGACAAAACCGCTCCCACCACCACCGCAAACTCCTTCACCCTCCTCTCGAACCTCCCCACCACCGAAAAACCAAAAGAAATTGCTTCCCGCCCGCCACCTATAATCCTATCCCGGCCTTACGTCGAGGCGTCCGACGTGGCCAAACACCTCCGACAACATGACATACAAGACTTTGCCATACAAACCACTCCCACCCAGGTAAAAATCCTACCCGGATCCCTCGAAACACACTCCGCCATAGTCACCCTCTATAGATCCCCATCTGAAAATGTCCATCATCATACCTACGCCCCTCGCGGTACGAAGCGCAACAAAAAGTATCTCCTCCTGGGCCTCGACTTAGAACACCCAATTGACGACATCAGGCGTGCTTTGCATCACGACGACCTCATCAGCGTCATGCGGCTCAGGCGCACGGATGCTGACGGGCGCAAAACAGAGATAGAGCCAGTACTCGCCACCTTTAAACCCACCTACTCCTTTGCCGACCACCTGAAGGGCATAGAGGCGATTGATAACATTGTCATCAGGGTGAAAGAATATAATCCAAAACAGCAGATACCGCAGTGTTTCCGCTGTCAGCAGTTTGGCCACACCAAAACGTACTGCCACATGCCCCTCAAGTGTGTTAGGTGTGCAGGCCCTCACCTGGTCGCGGACTGCGACAGGGCCGTTAACAATCTCAAGTGCGTCAACTGTGAGGGGAATCACCCCGCATCCTATCGCGCCTGTGCCCACAGGGTGCAGCTCGAAGAGCAGCTGGAACAGAGGAGATACTACCAAAAAATAGCGCGCGAGTACCGCCAACCTTCCTACACTCCCGCCCCGCCACCCACCCACAACGCCTGGTTTTCCCGCCAACCTCAATCACAACAACCCCAACTCCCTACCTACCATCAACCCACCCCATCCTACGCCCAACAAGCCCCCTTACCCACATCCTACCCCCCTCCACCTCCCTCCGCTGCTGCCCCAGCCCCTTCACCCCCACAACAATTTTCTGCACAACACGTCCCCGAATGGGTTCTCGACCTCAAGGACACCATCAAGGTGCTGATGAACACAGTGAACTCCCTTCTACTACTCCTTGGTGCTAAACAACAGGCCATTTAAATGGTCAGACCCTATTCCGTGCTGAATTTCAATGTAAATTCTGCTGTCCTCCGAACGTCCGAGCTTGAAGCTCTACTTGCGAAATACAACCCCACAGTAGCGGTGTTATGTGATACCCGCCTTACCCCTTACGTCAACTATAGGGTGACTGGCTATAGCACCATCAGGGAAGACATCGATGGATTCGACGACACAGCTGGAGGAGTGGCCGTCCTGGTGCGGCACGGCACCCCCTTCAAAGTAATAGACCCGGTGGCGCCTTCGATACCGAAGAAGCAACATGTCATCACCATCAAGCTCGTCATAGCCAGTCAGACCTATACCCTCACCGGCCTGTACAGACGGTCTAGTGCCGAAGAAACATATCTCCAACACCTGTTGAGTCTAGCGGTGACCGACAGGAATCATCTAGTGGTTGGTGATTTGAACGCCAGACACGTCTCCTGGAATAACCGTTCAACCAACAAATACGGCACGGCGATAATGAAGTCTGGCTTCACCGTCGTGCACCCTAATGAATACACCTATAGATGCGCGGACAGATTGTCTACTATAGACCTCCTTTTGACCAGAATCCCACACATCGTGACAAAGTGCATACCTCTGGACTATGTCTCTGATCACCGACCGGTTCTGTATGAACTGCGAGGGTGCCCTCCCAAACCCAAGTCCACCTCCTATTCGTTTCATAAAGCTGACTGGAAAAGCTACAAGTCGCTTATGTACGAATCAACTCCGGCGTTCACGTCTATCGGTGACGTCCAAACCCTAGAAGCCAAGTTAAGGGAGTTCACTAAAATCATCCTGGATGCGGCAGATGCCACGATCCCCAAATTCGTAAAGTACCCCCCTGGTCTCAAAACCCCCCCACAGCATATTTTAGCATTGATAAAGCAGCGGAATTCCGTGAAAAATTCCTGGTACCGGACTCGCAATCCTGCCCTACGTCCTGCCCTCAACTCCATGACCACCCAGATCCGTACCCTGATGAGACAGTGGAAGACAGCCCAGTGGCACGAAACCCTCCGGCTAACACACGGGGATCACCGCAAGCTCTGGAAGCTGGTGAAGACCAAAATCGTTAAGAAACGTTCTGTTCTTCTCCAGTCTGACGGAGACTCTGTGATGAGACCCGTGGACCAGGCAGAGGCCCTGGCGGCATCCATGTCGGCAGCGGCCCGAGCCCGGACCCGCGACAGCGAGGAGGCTCCCTCGTTGGATCATGTGAACAACTTTATGTTCACAACACCGAGGCAGCTCACTGCCATCTTGCGCCGGACCAAAGGGGGTAAATCCCCTGGTCAGGACAAGGTGCAGTACGTGCTACTGCGCCAACTTCCCCGTAAGTCTCTCTCCTATCTCACCCATCTCCTCAACTCCTGCCTCCGCCTCCGACATTTCCCCTCGCAATGGAAACATGCCATCATCGTTCCCCTCCTCAAACCCCGCAAGTCCGGTACCTCCCCTGATGACTACCGACCCATTAGCCTCCTCTCACACATCTCCAAGGTATTGGAAAAGGTGGTCCATAGATACTTTGTAGATTTTTGTGAGGAGGCCTCCCTCCTTCCCAACGAACAATCCGGTTTCCGTCCCCGTCACTCCACTCTGCATCCTCTCTACCGACTCCAATCCCTCGCCACCACCAACCTCCGCCGAAACATCGCTACTGCCGTCATATCTATCGACTGTACGCAGGCCTTTGATTCCGTCGACCATGCCAAACTCCTCTCCATCCTATCCGCTCACCACTGCCCCGAACAACTCTACAACATCCTCAAATCCTTCCTCAGCGGTCGATCCTTTCAGATAAGGGTCGGCGAATCCCTCTCCTCCTCCTACACTTCCAAGGTCGGAGTCCCTCAGGGCTCCGTCCTGTCACCATCCCTATTTACGGCATATACGGCTCATGTCGTAGGTCGACGGTATCACAGGACTGAGATAGCCGCGTACGCTGACGACATAGCGATTATCAGCAATTCCTTCAATCCCTCCCGCGCCTTGTCCCTAGCCCAATCCGCAGCCCAGGACATCGCGAATGAACTCCTCACCCTCAACATCCATGTAAACCCTACCAAGACCGATGCCCTCATCTTTTCCTACCATAAACGCACCCCCCTACCCGAATCCTTCCGCCTCAACGATACCACCATCAAAGTATCCGGGACGATATGCTATCTCGGCATCACCTTCGACCGTCACCTTTCCTTCTCGGCCCACCTCTCCAAACGTATCCCCTCCCTCCGCCATAAATTCCGGTCCCTCAACCACCTCCTCCTATCCCCGGTCCTTAGTCTACGCCTCAAACTCCTCATCCTCAAAGGTGTTATCCAGCCCGCCCTCCTCTATGGCTCCCCGCTCCTCCGTTTCCTGTACAAAACATCCCTTAAAAACCTCCAGTCCTTCCAAAACGGCATCCTCCGTAAAATAGTAAGACACACCTCCCTTGAACGGAAGACTAACGACGAACTGTACGACACCCTCAACCTCGAATCCATCGCCCAAACCATTTCCCGACGCCACATCAAATTCCTCGATTCCCTCCAACACCTTGAAAATCCCCTCTACAATTCCTTCCCCCCACCCCGGCAGCCGGTGCGTTGGCAAGACGCCGACATTGACGAGCCTCTTGTCGACGTCACTCAGGTCGTCGACCCCTTGTAAACCCTAAATAAAGTGCGCCCCACACCGTCACTCACAATCCCCCTTTTCTGCAGAGCTCAGGCCAGTTTTAGGGTCTTCGGACACGTCGGTTAGTTTTAGGTTACTTGTTTTGTTTTAGGTTAGGCATTTAGTATTAGGTTAGTTTGTTAGTTTTTCTCACCTGAGCTCTGAAACACTCAGCTCCCTAGGTTTAAGCTCTCTGGACGTTTTAGGCCCTCTTTACTCTTTTATCTTCTTATCTCCTCTTCCTCTATCCCTTTCCTTTCTTATTTCGTTTTCTCCTATCCTTACAATCCCTCCCGGCAACTGCCCGTTGCCGGGCAACCTACCTATGAGTTACATTTACACCCTCACCAAGTCTACAGACCCCCCTTATAATGGAACTCTCAGTTCAGCAGGAGGGGAACTGTCCGTACCACCTCGCATGGCTTGGCGGCCTGCGCAGTTGACGAGCCGTGGTATGAATATAAAGGGCCTCAGGTAAAAAAAAATAAAAAAAAAAAAAAAAAAAAAAAAAAAAAAAAAAAAAAAAAAAAAAAGCTTGAGAGCTGGTTTCAACTCGATGGTTGTCCTGCACGTTACGGAAGGGCCGTACGAGACTGGTTGGACATCAACTACCCAGGTCGCTGGATAGGACGAGGTGGGCTGGTGCCTTGGCCTCCCCGGTCTCCGGACCTCACGCCACTAGATTTCTTAGTGTGGGGATACGTGAAAGAAAATGTATACCGAGAGCCCGTCCGCACAAGGGATGACCTCATCGAGCGCATCAGAATGGTTTGCAACTAGCTCACCGCAAAACAATGTTTAGATGCAGTGCGATCTGTGAGTAAGCGATGTGATGCGTGTATTGCAGCGAGAGGCCAGCACTTGAACAACATTTACGTAGACGCTTTAGAAATTAACGATGTAATTTTAGAGAAGGTAAAACCTTCAAAATTTTCAGGTTTTTTTTCTCACTAAGGTAGACCCATATAAAAACTGAAACATTTATGTTTTCCAAGTAAGAATATTTAATTATTTTATTAATTTTCTAAATTTTTAATCTTCTTTTATGTTTTAATCTTCAGTTATTGTTCATAATGTTATCTACTTTAAATAGGTATTTTTTTTATACTATGAATATTTGAATAAAAAAGTATTTATTATTTATTCTTAATAAAAAAATTTTTTTTTTCAATTATCTTTCTGTTAGTATAAGATTAGAATACAATAATTGTATTGGAATTGGAACATTTATTGCTAAAATTCATTCAAGGAATAAAATCCGCTCTTCCATTGGCCTTAACTAGTTTTTGCACAACTATTTTTAGTTTTTTGTGATTTTCTCGAAAACGAAGCGAAAACGAGGCATATGCCAGAGGACTTTTTGTTTTAGTTTTTCGATCCTCTATCGATCCCTAAAGTTTGGCCGTTTGGTTTGGGGACACCCTGCATATTTATTTTGGGGTCTGTTCATACAGTTTTGAAATGAACTCATTTCCTGACATTATTCGAAAATTGCGTCATGAGTACAACCTCTATAGCTGAATTCCCATGAGTGAAATATGCTATAAGAGGACTAATGCAGGAATGCTCAAAGAAAGTAATTGCAACTTTCTACAGGTAAGATTATAAAGATGATATTCGTGTACTTTCCTAAAGAACATCGCTGAGCTATAACTCTACATCTAATACTGGACAAATATATAGCATTGGTCACGCGCTTTCATTACCGCCTTAACTATAATAAAAGAGATATTTGGACAGTAGTCCAATTAAAAAAAAAATCAAAATATTCTTTATTAGGATTGTAGACCAAAATAATTAAATATACATAAACTGATTACAATCATTGGAGTCACAAATTTACAATTTTGAGCTAGGAGTTCTGTTAGAATTTGGTTCCTTTTTTATAAACCCGTACTACAGCTATAAATTATTGTTTGAACTATACACACTAGTTAATTAATTAAACATTTCATAAGTACCTGATTTTGGGTCAATGTCGCCAAAAGCATTTTATTGTGATATAAAAAGAAAATTATATACATGTACTTTACATATTGGTCAGTAGTGTGGATTCTCCACAAACACTTTTTTTTAGTAATAATAAATACAATATCTTAATAAGTCATGAAATTAAATAAAAAGTCCGTCACGCAGGGGCTGCGTAAACTAAGCAGATTTCCCACGTGAAGTTATACTATAGAGAAATCTCCATACGAGAGCCGAACAGTTACGGCAAAGGGCCGAACTAGCTTTTGGCGGGAAAGTCACTCTCGCCCGTCATTCGCCCAGATTTAATAAAAAATATCAATAGCAAATATCTCGGTTAATATTCAAGATAGAGAATAAATGTATACAACAATATTTATAGTAAATTTAATTTGCATTAACAATAATTCTGTACAAGTTTTCGATCCGACGTATAGTAACGGAGATATTTCGAATTTTAGAAAATCCTCGCCTCTAAACTCCCCCTCCCACTGGTCCGATTTTAGCCGTTAACGAACTTGATCTTTCTTTTTACATAAAACGACTAAATATCGAGTTTGGTAACGATCAAACAAAAATTGCGACCGCTAGAGCGGTAAAAGACAAATATATATATATATATATATATTTATATAATATATATATATATATATATATATATATATATATATATACAGTTTTGAAGGACCTCATTTTCGTTATCTACTAGGTAGGATCGATGGACATTTGAGGAAAAATTTAGAAAATTCCATCATGAGTACAACCTCAATAGCTGATTTCCCTTAAGGGAAATCTGCTAAAAGAAGTGCAATATCTCCTCAGTAAAATGCAATTAGAACTCCTTTGCATTAATGTAATAATTTTTCTTTCATATTTATTTATTATTATTTTTCTTTCAGTTTATAATAATTTGTAATAATTCAATTTTTACTTCATCCAAAACGTGATTCATCCCTTTTTGGGAAGAAGAATGACGACCTCATATTTGGCTTATTTATTCAAGAAAGATGACATGACTAGGATATCTGACTTCAACCACTGTGGTTGATGAAGCAGTCAAAATTCCCTGCTCCCTCAGCAACCAACTACAAGTATCATCAACGCTGGTAAAGTTCAATTCGACACTTGGTAACATTATAATATCTGAGGCACTCAGGCTAGCCATGTAAGGCAATAAAGAGGATGTTACCAAACATCAACGTGTAACAGTTGACATAGCCGACATGTTCTTGGCCCATAGTTACTATCCAGCTACTCATGGAAATCGATATTTCAACAATTGTAAAATCGTACTTCAGCACATGAACTTATGACACTTCTTGGCAACTGAGGGCAAGAACTGGGGGGAAAGATATGACTAACGGTAATCGGTTTCAGAACAATGTCAAAATAGAAACAGAAATTATATACCCAGGCGATTACATGGATTATCAAACACAGCGTAATTACAGACAAGACTCTCAACATTGGTTTAGTACACAATTTCAGCTCCCAATATTTCACGAAACAATTACCAAGAAACAGACCATTTACCTGGTCTCTACATGTAAAATGAAATTTTATATTCTACTCAAAGCTTAGCAAAACATACAAGCAGGAAAATCGGCTGGGAAATAATTCATGTTGGACCAAAAAAAAATTATAATATCATTCAAATAGAAAAACACAGACGACTCATACCATGTTACTTATATGTTTGAACCAAAAGACATAATAAACCCTTTAGGTAGATCAAAGTTTTTATATCATATCCGTACAAACAAAACAATATACAAAAATATTTCGAAGAATGGGTTACTCTACGAACACGTTTTTGGTAATGATATTCAGAAGTCGGGTTAGTTTTAGAGTACTGTGTATATTGTGCTTCACTTTTAGCAGATTTCCCTTAAGGGAAATCAGCTATTGAGGTCGTACTCATGACGCGATTTTTGAAAATTTCCTTCAAATGTCCATCGATCCTACCCAGGAGATGACGCAAACGAGGTCCGTTCAAAATTATATATATATATATATATATATATATATATATATATATAATATTATATATATATATATATATATATTTGTCTGTTTAACGCTCTAGCGGTGTCGCAATTTTGATTTGCACGTTCCGAAACTCGATATTTAAACGTTTTATGCAAAAAAGACAGATCAAGTTCGTTAATGGCTGAAATCGGACCAGTGGGAGGGGGGGTTTAGAGGGGGGGGACTTTCGAAAATTCGAAATATCTCCGTTACCATACGTTGGATCGAAAAATTGTATAGAACTAATCTTATTGCAAATTAAATTTACTATAAATATTGTTCTATACATTTATTCTCTATCTTGAATATTAACCGAAATATTTGCTTTTTATTAAATTTCGGCCGATAACGGAAGACTGTTTCCCACCAAAAGCTAGTTCGGCCCTTTGCCGCAACTGTTCGGCTCTCGTATGGAGATTTCTCTATTGTATAACTTTACGTGGGAAATCTGCTTAGTTTACGCAGCCCCTATGTGACGGACGTTTTTGTTTTAAATAGTGAAAACGTTTATTAGCATTAATCTCATAAATTAAATTTTGTATAAAGCAATGAATTCATTTATTTTAAAGTCTATGAAATAGTTTAACATTTAAATCATCTTTTAATTAATACCTTTTTTTTTATTTTATAGTTATACCGCATTCACTATTATAGCTCTATTCTTCATCCCAACCGATCACAAATTATAAAGAAAAATTAGAAACTCAAATAAGCTATTTGACTAAATAAGAAGGAGTAAATTTGTAGATTTTAACTTGATACATATGGCATGTATTTTAAAGGAATATTCGTATTTAAGAACTCAAATTTGGAGTCTAAATATGAACGGTAAACACAACTCCTCAAATAAAGAAGAAGGAAAAGATCATTTTTTTTTTTTTTTAAGAAAAAATTAACTTTTGCTCTTGAGGTTTGAAGTTATTTTTAATTATTTCATTCATCTTTTTTTGGTGTCACGCAACTCAAGGAATTTATACCCATGAAAGTCTCATTCACCATAAATCAAAAACCTAATGCTAAAATAATATTGGATTTAAAATTAAAAATGATTTCTTTTGATTTGATGTGAGATGGCCAATAATGAAAGTATTGTATAATGCAATATTTTTGGGAGAGGGGAGGAGTGCTAGAGCGTCCGACTTTTGATCAGAATGGTCAGCACTTGAGCGAGTGACAGCGGAGATAGTGCATCGGTTCGCTACCAGAAAGCGCTATTATAGCGGTAGCGAAATGAAGTGAGTATAGTGAGTATATCAGTCCGTTTATTTCATGTAAGACTTCGATTCTTAAATCAAGGATACTGGCAAGCAGGGCTATGTGATCTGACTAGTTTATCCCTACCCCATAAGAAGATATGAGTAATGTCAATTGTAGACAACTCTTTGCTTGTGATTAGTTAATGGAGTTTATAAACTGGAAAGGCTCAGGTTAGCCATGTGAGTTAAAGCGTTGACCTTAATCTCACAAGGAAAACCTAGAGTGGGGAGTTCGATTCCCGCCTGGGCAAAGTTTAATGACGGAATTCATTAAATAAAATCCATAGTCCCGCCCTGGTTAGAAAAGGGTGGTAACCTGAAGATAATCCGTCCCAATTAGCCTCAGTTGCAAAAAGAGGACGTTAATTAATAATTTATTTTATAAATTGAATTGATCACTCAGTAGATAAATCACTGTTCACGAATCCCCTTTGACAACAGTTAAAGATCTCTAACGTCAACAACTCCAGACGAAAAAAAAGTAATATCGACTTAATTGAATTAAAAACAATTTTACCCAAGAAGAATCTTGATTTTCAATAAAATTACAAAATATATCTTCATTTTTAGTGTGGTTTTATAAATTTCTTAATATCAAAAATTCAGGTGCTTCAGTTTTAATTAAATATATGTAAATACAGCCAAAGTAAAACAAAGTTAATGGAGTCGTACGTAGAGAGGAAATTATGTTCTACCAAGATGAAAAAAAGAAGGTAATTCATACTTGAGTTATAAACTTACTCTTTAGACAATAAACAATTATGAATATTTAAGAGGTTGGTAGGTCCTGGAGGGGAAGGGAAAAGTAAAGTAAGTAAAAAATATGGAAAACACTAATGGACAAGGACCGTGAAGGCAACCTCCGTGTGATATTAAAAATAATGAACGCTATGTTACTCGTTAATGTTCTCTTGTAAAGGAAGAATAATACTTCTAAAGTCTGAAAATATGTAAAGTCTGATCATTTATTGTCAACATGACATTCATTACTTTAGACAACATTACTAAGTAAAACATTAATGGAGATAAGTCGTTGACTATTCACCTTTGACTGCGATCGAACGTCTCTGACTCTTTTATAACTCCCAGGGTATTTAACCTCTCTTCTACATATAGATTGCTTTATAAAGGTCATTATTTATTAGGATCTATACCAAAACACAGTCCACAAATACAAATCTCACCATTGAAGGAAACCTAAGAGGGTTTCCATTGGATAGATTGCTTACGTGTAAGACTTACAGGGCCTTGGGAAGTAAGTAAAGTAACTTTTGCTTGCCAAGACCAATAAGAAAATCTATAAAAATAACTAAATTATACTAAAGATGCTGTATAGTTCTATTGCTTTTTTTTAAAAAAAAAAAGTGAGGATTGTCGCACCGCTGTTGAATGATTTAATCTGATAATGGAATTATAAATTCTAGGTGTGCCCAGTAATTAAAATTAAAAAAAATGCAATAGCTTCTTTTAAACACTATTATCTTGAATCTTGCTTGAGTGTATTTATTTACTTATTGAATATTAAGTTAAATTTGTTTTTATTTTTTAGCCGATTTTCATAAAGGGGAATCAGTTACGGAGGTTGTACTTATGACGCGATTTTCAAGAAATTTCTTCAAATGTCCATCGAATCAATTTAATAGATGACGAAAATGAGGTCTGATCACAATTTTATATATAGACAAAATTTGTGACCGCTAGAGTGGTAACAGGCCAATATACTATAAATATATATATATATATATATATATATATATATATATATATATATATATATTTATAGTATGTTGGCCTGTTACCACTCTAGCGGTCCCAAATTTTGTCTTATCGTTACCAATCTTGATAAATAATCGTTTTATGTAAAAAAAAAAGATTAAGTTCGTTACCGCCTAAAATCGGACCAGAAGAAGAATTTTAAAAATATGAAGTATTTCCGTTATTATGAGTCGGATCGGAAAATTGTATAGAATCTATCTTATTGAAAATGTATGTTCTATAAATGTTGTCACTTACATTCATTCTCTAAATTCAATATTAACTGAGATATTTGTATTTTATAGTTTTCAGCCTAGAGTAAACCCTTACTCCGACTCACGTCACATAAACAAGACTCTTTTATATAATGAAACACTCTATTTGAATCTAAAATACCAAATATTGTTCTCATTGAACTTTTAATTTTTAAGATAAATGCAAATTGGTGGCGTACGTGGGAAATCTGCTCAGTTTACACAGCACCAGCGAGACGGACGTTTTATTCCTGTTTGCAGTTATATGTAACTTTTATTCAATTTGGATTTATTTATCAATTGAGTGCTTTTAAATCATTGTTGGCAATTCTATGAATATTATTGCCTTTCATATTGATATTGTATTGCCCACTGGGACTTATGCTTTCTCTTTGAAAGTGTCCTATGCTTAATTAACATTTATAGAGAACTTGGCCTTTTTTATTGATCCTGATAAAGTGGTTCTTCAACCGTTTATCATCTCAGGGCAGGATTAATTTATGTTAAGTTAATGCAATATTTATATTTCAACGAGAAAAGAGTTTGAATTCACTTCGCCATTCAGAGAGCTATTCTAAACCTAAATTTGTTAGTATTCGTCCAATCGACACTTACCTACACAAGTAAAAGAAATAAATAACTGTACAGCTCCATCGTTTAACCATTTTTAAGAACAGGATATCAGAGAGTATATACATATAATTGGAATGTACCTCATTTTCGTTATCTCCTAGGTAGGCTGAACTGTTGTCCGCAACCATTTTTTTGAAATTTTCACCATAAGCAACAACCTCAAAAATAGAGTTACCAAAAGTGGAAGTTGCTAAATTCAAATATTACGTTTACACTCTGAATTCTAAGAGAGAAATCCATCACCTGAGATTGTCAAATCCTACAAGTCTTATATCAAGGAGGACTGATTTCCAGTCAGAGTGACTGAGAGAAGTACTTTATCAACTGGTGGAAAGATATTGAGGCGTTCCTTTACAGTTTTCCAGGCATGAAAAATTTAGATCTGAACATTTTTCCCTCAGTTTTATTGTAGATCATCTAATAAAATCACTAAGGACCAATACTTTATATATCTGAACGAATAAAAAATCTTTAAAATTTGTTGAAGCCATTTGAAGAAATTAATAGTATACTCAATATTGGCACAGGCATTTCACCTTCCATATTAAATAAAGGAATGTCAATGAGGTTGAATTACTTTTTAATACTAGTATTTTTAGGCCGTGATATAATATTATAGATTGTAATTCTATGTATAAACGTTTTACATTGCAAATTAATGTCTTTATAATTGGCTAATAATAATAATAACATATAGGCGAATAAGCTCTTAATTTCCTGTATTATTAGACATTCTGTATAACTCGTGTACTTTTTTAAAAACATTTCTGTTTATTTTCCCGCTGGAATTTTATTTCTTTGACAGAATAATAGATGGTCAATTTACCTCGACTTAAGTTCCAACATGATAATATAAAGAATTAAGAATAAATTTTATAATTTATAAAAAAAACTAATTAACTTTTATAAAAAAAAAAACAATTAATAAACGTTTTAATAAATAAGTCAAGATCTGCCTTGCTCGGGTGTGTATATGTCCATATAAAAACAAACATACATATCTCCATGAGCTTCATTTGAGCTCCACGATAGACTTTGGGTTTGGGAATCCTGTTAAGAACTGTAAATAAGAAAGTTAAATAGAATCCAGTTCTTGAGTGTTAAACAAATATCCCTTAAATCGCGAGAACATCCAGTATATCACGATCTTACTAATCTGTTTGCTGCCATATTGGTGTGGAAATTCTCTAAACATTCATCAAAAGCCTTGTTAAATCTACTAGAGTGGTATATGTCTTATGTAAACATTGTATATTTTATATTTATATATTCCGGGAAATAAGCACACTTGAATCTAAAACTCTATAATAAATAATTAATTGATTTTGCTCTTAAAGCTACGGCATGATTGTTTGAATTATAATTTTATCTCCTCATGATGATTAATGGCCATTTTGAATTACAGATTATATATAAAATGAACTTATTTAATTAGGTTTCTGGTAGGAATAAACATATTCCAAATTTCATTTAAGAAATCGAATATGAAAGGATGATATTTGTTTATATTGAAATTCCATCGCAGGGTCTTGATTATACAAGTGGCTAATAAAGGACCATGTTCTTGGCGACATTTTGGGGTCACTATGCCCATCTTAATACCAAAAGAAAAAGGGAAGGTTATTTGCTCAGGCAGATCAAGTTCCAATTTTTAATAACATGAAGAACTCGTTTATTCTTGTCTTTTTCTTTGTTTTATATAAAGAAAATTTTGAAAATGAACCAAACCACTATTATTAAAAAAAGGGCGATTATATAAACAAAATTAATACCATTCCTAATCTCACCTCCAGTTTTAAAGTACTACTCTACAACCCTCCAAACAGTTAGACCAATATAGTCGTCATAAAATACTCTAAAATTATTTTTTTTTTTTTAAAACAACAAAATACATAAATTCGTTAATTATCCATCCAACATGCGTTAGAATTTGAAATATAAAGCTACGTAAACAAAGCAAATCGTTCGATTCTCGCCTGGGCAAAGGAAATTATTTAGTGACAGAATTCATTAAATAACATCCTAAATCCCACCCTGGCTAGAAAAGGGTGGTAATCTGTGGATAACCCGTCCTAATTAGCCTTAGTTGCAAAAAGTGGACGTTAATAAATAATAATAATAAAACCATCTGTTAAAGACAATTCATTCGATATTAACAATGGAGCTGAGTTAATTAAAAGGTTATGAACATATGAAGGTTATGCTGGGATACATTTTTACTTCCTTTTACTTGCTAATAACTTGAGAATATAAAGACACGCACAGGGATGAGTAAAATAAATGTGGGGTATTTTCTATTTTAGGAACATCAGTTACTTTTGATGAATCAGTGATTTATTTTAATACAATGTCATTATCATTGTATAACATATATTTTTTATTTAAGAAATATATATAATCAGTCATGTTTGGATTTTGTGTGATGTACTCAATGTAAGGATGATTGTCTGGAAAGTGTTATGCTGTATTTCATGATATTATATGAATATCGATGATTTCATGGAAGTTCTCCAGTTTCTGCACACAAGCTTATGCTTGGAGTTGTTCGAAAGGCACCTGTTGCTAATCTTAGGCCTGTATTTTGGATGACCTCGAGGATTTTTAAGTATGATGGTTTGGCTACCGAGTAAACTATATTTCCATAATCTAAAATAGATCTCGTATACGAGCTATATACTAGCATCATAGTTTTTTGATCTGCTCCCCATTTTGTGTTTCCAATAACTCCCAGTATATTAAGCGATTTTTTGCATTTTTGGGAAAGCATTTTAATATGAGGTACCCTGGTCATCTTTTTATAGAAGATTACTCCTAAGAATTTTATTGTATCTGTTGACGGTATTTTATTTTGGTACAGATATAAAGGAGGTGGTTGCAGTCATTTTTTAGTGAAGAGGATAGTTTTGGTTTTTGTGGTGGAAAACCATAGACCGCTTTCTCACTCCAGTTTTCTAAATTATTTATGGTGTATTTTATGCGTTCTGTTACCACATCAAAGTGAGCTGAGATTGAGTAGACGATCAGATCACCAACAAATTAAATTAAATCAAAAAATTAAACTTGTAAATAACCTTTATTTACCAAAGAAAACAAAAGTTAAGCTCCTATACCATAAATTAACAAAATACTTTTTGTTAATGATAATCTACAATTATTAAACCATGCCCCGCTATAGCTTTTTACTAATTCACGGCAACTTCGTTGATATTTTGAAGCCATTTTTTTGTAAAAAATATACGTTCATTAAGTGTCCTCTTCTACATTTCCACCCCCCCCCCCCCCCGTCTAATATATCGTATTTCTGAAGTGTCTTAAATGTCGATTCTTCCGATTTAAGGACACCACTGACCTGTATTAAATTCATGATTAATAAGTATGATTTTCGAATAACCTTAGTTACTTAATAACACCATGGAGGTAATATATAGATGATATGGAAGAATAATAACTGCTATTGCAACAAGTGATCATATCGCTAGAACATGTAACTGGCGTACCTAAAGTAGAAAAGACCCAAAATGTGTTCATTGAAGAAATTAAATTATCTTTATCTTTAAATTTAATAACTGGATTTTTAGTCATACTTTTGGAGTGCAAATAAGTAATCATATTTCTGTTGCAATTAGATATAAAGTAAAAGGGGCTCAGGTTAGCCATGGGAGTTAAAGCGTTGACCTTTATCTCACATGGTAAACTTATAAACGAGTGGCGAGTTCGATTCTTGCCTGGGCAAAGGAAATTATTTAGTTACGAAATTCATTTTTGAGATCAAATTGATTCTGGATAAAAACATTTTCTTTTTTGGTGTATGTGATTTGTCCCAAAATTAGAATAATTTCTAGCAGTACCCTATTTTCACCTGAACAAATCCTGCAATTGGTATGGTAATTAATATATTTTTAACTTTTAACAAAGATGTCTCCTGATTAATGTACTTTTGTTGTTGTTATTTAACGTCTACTTTGTGCTGCTGTGGCCAATGCGAGCAGGCTATCTACATGCCATCACACTTTTCTAGCAAAAGTGGGGCTAAGGATTTAATGAGTTCGTCGCCAAATAAATTCCTACTGCACAGGCGGAAATCGCCTTGCACTCTAGATTTATCATGTGATATGAAAGCCAACGCTTTAACTCACATGGTTAACCTGAGCCTGTAAATAAATATAGGAATATTCAATAATTTCATTTCAGAAAGATAAATAAAAATTACTTTTATTTATTCAGAATTCCTCTCTAAGACTACATTTCTCTCGAAGACTGCAGAATAAACTAGTAAAAGGGGCTCAGGTTAGCCATGGGAGTTAAAGCGTTGACCTTTATCTCACATGGCAAACCTAGAGTGGCGAGTTCGATTCTTGCCTGGGCAAAGGAAATTATTTAGTTACGAAATTCATTAAATAACGTCCTAAAATCCCACCCTGACTAGAAAAGGGTGGTAACCTGAAGATAACCCGTCCCAATTAGCCTAAGTTGCAAAC
Organism: Riptortus pedestris; assembly: GCA_019009955.1. Lineage (NCBI taxonomy): Eukaryota > Metazoa > Arthropoda > Insecta > Hemiptera > Alydidae > Riptortus > Riptortus pedestris. Next base: position 76,205,333 of record CM032229.1, read on the forward strand.
AGTGGACGTTAATAAATAATAATAATATGAAATAAAAAATAATCAAAATCTACGTACATGTTATAGGTTTATTCATAATTTTAAGTGAAGTGCAGCAAACCATTTTTATATTTAATTAGTAAGTAGCCCAGGTTAGCCATGTGCGTTAACATGTTGGCTTTAATCTCCGATGGTAAACCTAGAATGGTGGGTTCTATAGAGAATTTATTTTAAGTCGAACGCTTTAAATAAAATTCTTAATCCCACCCTGGCTAGAAACGATCAGTAACCTGTAGATAACCCATCTAAATTAGCCATATTAGAAAAAAGTAGATTTTAATATAAATAATAAGAATACAAGGATGAAATACGGTCTCCATATCTTAACTATTGATAACGTAACTTTTACATATCAAGGTATATACAGTTAACTTGCAAGTAATGACATTTATACTTTCCACTTAATCAAATCCATTACTCTGTGTTACTGATACTATTAGACATGCTATGATACTATCGGATTGTGCATTTGGCCCTCCCGAACACATTCTACCCACAAATACGATGTCACGTTCAAGATCCAATTATCGGATTAGTCCCATTAAGGCCGTACGTGTGAAGGTTTCGGACCAACGATGACCTAGCGAAAGTGTAATGCTTTCTAAAGAAAACAAACTCTTAATTCCTTCGATGGAACTGGCTGAAGTTGTGAATTTCAATAAATAAATCACCATTAGCAGTACGTATGGTAATAATATGTGTTCAGTCGTCATTTGAATTTGAATCTCCCGCGCTCGCTGAGTTCACAAACCCGCCACACATATGCAGATCACCAAGGCTGTGGCCTACAGCGGAAACTACTTTGCAGCTCAAGAAGGCATCGGCTAGTTACAAAGATACAGTTCAGTTGGGTTTAGACGCTCTTTGGGGTCGTTTCTACGGCCAGTGGGGCTTTGCCCCTCTCCCTCCGCTACAGATAACCACTCCATAGATAACCGCTCAGTTGGGATTCACCCGTTACAGATTATTGTCAATCTTTCATCTCCCGCAAAGCTACCATCACATGGATCACCGCAACCAGCTAGAAGACAGACTCTTATAGGGAACACAGAAAATAACTACGGAAGAAGACTCCACTTCAAGAAAAGTATATGTTTCCCGCAGGTACCTATTTCTCATAATGCTAGCATTATCTGCGCTAATTATTAAATGAGTACTCACAGTATAGGACCGATCGATCATTCTATTGTACATATCTTATTGGCTTTCCGCTAAATTATTTTATAAAGTTAAGTTTCCTTTTTTTCTTGTTCAAACTCTATATCTATAAAGTGTATTATATGTTGCTTAATCAATTCAATATACTTGATTCTTTGAAGAACTCAAATAGTGACTTGTGTTATTTCCCATTATCTTTCCAAAAATAGTAAATATTTCAGTCTAATGCTCTCTTATTCTTGCCTTTAAAAAGCTTCCCGCCTTTACATTTTGGTGCCGAAACTAGGGACTAAATGGCTTCCCCGCCCCGACATTTTGGCGCCAAAATAGCTCTATTATTATTACCGCAAAAGCTAACCGCACGCCCTAACAATATGTATATTTAAAGACTTAAGCCTTTGACATATTTAATTCACAACTGTGAAATTGCTTTTATCAAAATTGTTCAAAATCATTTTTGAGATCAAATTGATTCTGGATAAAAACATTTTCTTTTTTGGTGTATGTGTTTTGTCCCAAAATTAGAATAATTTCTAGTAGTACCCTATTTTCACCTGAACAAATCCTGCAATTGGTATGGTAATTAAAATATTTTTAACTTTTAACAAAGATGTCTCCTGATTAATGTACTTTAGTTGTTATTTAACGTCTACTTTGTGCTGCTGTGGCCAATGCGAGCAGGCTATCTACATGCCATCACCCTTTTCTAGCAAAAGTGGGGCTAAGGATTTAATGAGTTCGTCGCCAAATAAATTCCTTCTGCAGAGGCGGGAATCGCCTTGCACTCAAGATTTAACATGTGATATGAAAGCCAACGCTTTAACTCACATGGTTAACCTGAGCCTGTAAATAAATATAGGAATATTCAATAATGTCATTTCAGAAAGATAAATAAAAATTACTTTTATTTATTCAGAATTCCTCTCTAAGACTACATTTCTCTCGAAGACTGCAGAATAAACTTGTGTTGCTAAATGTGGATGGGCAGCAACCATGGCTTTCCAAGTGCAGTTCTCTACGGCTTCCTTCCCAAGAGACAGAATGTAGCTAATAGTGATGTCTTTAAGCTTGTCAGCACTGTGAAGATCGGCAAGGATCAAAGTGGAAACAGCATTAGCAGGAGTCAATTGATTGGACAATACATTTTCACAAAGGAACTTCAAATCGTCCAGGTTATACTTCTCCGCCAAAGGTAAAATATCAACAGCCAGTTCCTTTATTTGAGGGCACTCTCCAGTGTATATGAAGTGAAGAATCTGCTCCATAACTTGTGAGTCAGCATCGACTATTTTAACAACGTTGGATTTGTTTTCTTCCATTTCATGATCAAACATAGCTGCGAATACTGGACTCCTTGCTGATAAAATAGCCTTATGCACATTGAACTCTTTGTCACAAGTGGACAATACAACATCAGAAAATTTTGGATCGCCCAACAAAAGTTTTAAGTCATTTATGAGCTTGTTAGTAACTTTGTTTTTCTCATTTTTGGTTGACGCAACGTCGGATGCTTCTAGTTCGCAGAGTATTTTTAGTGTATCATTTTGAAGAATACCACTTCTCGGATTGAGAATTTGACGCCTGCTCAAGAATTGGGAATATCCAAATCCACAAGTATCTGTAAACAATTTGACTGCAGTCTGTGAATACATTTTAACACCAGTTGATTCGTTGAGTAGAGATAACCTAAATTTCGCAGTGACACCTGGAACAGAAGGAGAAAGAAAAATGGACAGGAATCCCACGTGTCGGTCCGTGTCACCATTAGGATAGCAAACTAGATGCCATTTAATTTTGGAATTAGATCTTGTATAGAATGCTGAAGATACCAATCTTTCACCAAACCTTTGTTGATAAAATGTGAAGTGTTCAATTAACCAAATGAATCTGCATCTTCCAACAGTCATTTTCGTCTTACACGAAAAGTCTAAAATGTCTTCTCCGGAGGAGGCGCAACTTCCTTCAGAACCAGCCGCCATTTTATAAAGATATTAGATAGAGCTTCAAGAGTAATAAATTCTTATATGACTGAACGCTTTCATGCACAATATAAGTTCCGAATAGCCTTTAAAACAAAACAATTGCACGAAAAAGTAAACCATATGGTATGACATATTTATTTCACCATATTTTATGCCACTAAGATTAATTGGGACGCGTTACCGACTGGTCACGCGTAAAGTTACTATTTAGAGAATTAGTCACCAATTTCAGGACCACAGGCGAGTGGGAATTTAGCCAATGACTATTACTAACCTGATAAACTGTAACTCAAATATCTATTGAAACTTTGCCTTTCATTGTTCACTTTGAGAAAAGCGGTTGATACGTAGAGAGAATTGAATACAAAATAAAATGTCCGGTCCAAACTTCGTTAGGGAAGTCCACCATAAAGGTGCGGTGTTAACTAAGTTATACCACAACTGACAACAACACGACATATTTAGTATTGCCTAGTCGAGTTCCGTCACTGGAATGATATAGTTGATGTCAAGTGTCTATAAAAACAGTCACTTCCGTTTTACCCACTTATTAAAAGCACTTTCATAATCTTTTCTCTAAACTCCAATTCCATCACATCCATCCATTTATCCATTTATAAGATTCACTTTTAATTTCAGACAAATCCCTTAATTCTTGATTATGATCGAAAAAAATATTTTTCATTTGCTAAATATGTTAGGTACCAATTTTAGAGGTGATGGATGGAGAAGAAATGTAGGAATATCAGGTAATAATAAATGACCGTCACGCAGGGTTCTGCGTTAACTAAGCAGATTTCCAACTTGCGTCACGTATTTGCATTTGCCTCAAAACGTAAAAGTCAATGAGAACAATATTTGGTATTTGGTCTTCAAATGATGAGCTTCATTATATAACAGCTTATAGTATAAGTGGGGGGTTTACTGATTGCCGATAACTAAAATGCAAATATTTTGGTTAATAATCACGATAATGAAAAAATCTCCATAACAACATTTATATTTATTTATTTATTTATTAACGTCCACTTTTTGCAACTTAGGCTAATCGGGACGGGTTATCTACAGGTTACCACCCGTTTCTAGCCAGGGTGGGTTTTTAGGACGTTATTTAATGAATTTCGGCTCTAAATAATTTCCTTTCCCCAGGCAAGAATCGAACTCGCCACTCGAGGTTTATCATGTGAGATAAAGGTCAACGCTTTAGGTTAACTCGTATGGCTAACCTGAGCCCCAACATTTATAGGCAATTACATTTACAATAACATTGACTCTATACAATTTTTCGATCCGATGTATAATAACGGAGTTATTTTGAATTTTCAAAATTCTCGCCCCCTCCTCTTCCTACTGTTACAATTTCTGCCGTTAACGAACTTGATCTATATTGCCGCTAGAGTGGCAACAGTCATATATATGTATATGTATATATATATATATAATTTTGAACGGGCATCATTTTCGAAATCTGCTAAAAAAGGGCTTCCTTCCTTCAAAGTTATTTATTATAAGCGACAGAGCGCTTTCAGAGGATACGCTCCAAGGATTCCCCGTAACTGAACTAATGATTTTAAATCTCCAGCCCCATTCTAATCATTCTTGTGTGTGTGTGTGTGTGTGTGTGTGTCTGTGTGTGTGCGCGCGCGCGTGCTTGTATTTGTTTTAAAAAGATGTCAGTCAATCTTATTATTTTTTGGCCCTCTGAAACGCCCACTCGACTTTCATGTTACGCTAGTATATTACTAATTATATCCTACTCAATATTTTGTCTTGTTTTCTTATGAAGTCAGAACAAGAGAATAGACTCTGAAATGACATCATTAGTCTGTTGTTAAAAATAGGAGTAAGGTGCTAAGATTATATAATTGAGGTAGCACAGTAGTGTAAAAAGAGCTTGTACTTATAAAAAGTATTTACAAGGTGGCTTCTGTTTTTATTATTATTTTATCCCAGTGTTTTTTTTGGATCACGATAAACAATTAAAAAAATAAAGTCGTATTACGTTTAGGTTTATATATCTGAAAATAATAATCCAATTATTGTAAAGATAGACCTCTAGGCTATAAAGATTGGGAGGGAGAGACGTGGAACTTATTTTAATAACATGGGAAAACACGAGAAATAAGAAATGTTTGAAGAGCTAAGTCAGGTTCTGGCGGTTTTACTGGAGTTCTCAGTCTATTTGTCTTTAGCTCGTCTTCAGGAGCCTACGTTTCATTTCTCCGAGAATTCCTCTCCCTCCAAAGTAAAAGTTTTATAGCTCAGCAGCCTGCCGCTATTTTATGGCCACTATAAGCTTGTCTGTCACGTGCATTTTTACGCCCATTACCGAAGCAAAAAAATGTGTTAATAAAAAGTAGCTCAGCAGGAAGATTTGCTGGAGTAATAAACATGATTTATTGACTTTTCATAGAACTTCGTTTCATACGATGCCATAACTCCTAAAAAATACCTTAATTAATATTTGATATAAAAAAAATAAGTGGCCTAAAAACTTGTCAATGATTAAGTAATTGGAGAAAGTTGAATGAATACAGCCTTAGAAAATAGAAAATATATTCTTGGTTCAACCAGAAAATAATCTATGTAATCTGGGCAAATCAAAAAAATAATTTCTCGTAGTCTATGATTTGTTAAAGCAAGGCTGGGAATGAAAAAATTACAATAACTCCATGAAGTTAAAGAGTTGATCAAATGAAGAATGAGGCCCCTAGGCACATCTTCGTGTCCACGTATATTATATAGGACGAATAGAAATAAATTTTACGTAAAAGAAAATTTATTATTAGTGACTGTTGCTATAAAAATTTGAAGAATTCAATACTTAGTTATATATATATATCTCAATTTTTAAATTAGCGGATTTCTTTTTATTTCTTGATTGGCTTAACTCTACTTCTCATACTCTTTAACAATATATCACGAAATGCCATATTACAAACTAAACACCAAGTATTATTGTCATCGAATCTTAATAAATACGCTATTCGTCCTCAATGGGCATTTCCTAGGGCCTTCATTATTTATTTGATCAACGCCATAACTTCACAGAGTTATTGAAGTTTTTTCATTCCCAACCTTCATTTAACTCTTGCACATGCGATTCTCACATTAAGCTAATATTTAACTAAAAATCTCATATCCTTATGAGTTTTATTTTTAATTAATATGTTACGTAGGGTTGTTATTAACGGAAAAGTAGACATTTTATCTCAATACGTACCCATTGTAAATCAGGTCAGGTTTTGTTGCCTCTGTGTGTTAGACTTCCGAGACGACCTGAGTATTACAATCTTTAACAATCTGGTTTGAATCAACTGATGACCGTCACGGAAGATAAATACTATGAAGTATTACCTTGTATTTTTCTTTCGATTTAAATAAACAGAACTATACTTATTATAGCCAATTCACATTCTTTAATTTATTCACGGCGTTCAGTCGGGCCTGTGTTATTCATTATATATAGATGAATATTCCCTTTTATCTTTTTCGATTTCTCTTCGTTTCTATAAATCGACGTATACTGACAGTTAACTATGAGTAAAGAGTCCTGGAGTATTCTTTTTTCATCCAAGCATCAAAGAATCTACAGAATAAACAAACCAGATTCCCAGAAAACGTTAAAAATTCCCAAAATGAATCGCATGTTCTTTATCACTACGCCGTTACAAAATAGCCACAATAAACTAGTTTTAACTAGTGACGTACATTATTCACGCACAATAAATACAAATTCCGTCACTCAGAGGAAATAAACTAAGCAATTTTCTACCTACTGGAATTGGACACTGACGATTTCATCAATCCACCTATGCCCTATTTCTCCCGCAATAAGAAGCTTACGTAAACAAAAATTGTATCTGGAAATGAGATGCTTATGACTGAGGTACTTGTAGAGAAAATCAGATGAGTAGGAGCGGAGGATGACAAATGTTTGAAACAAGTATAAACTAATACTTGTAGAAAATGACATTAACTAAGAGAGCTGATTCTCGTATTCTCTTAGGTAGTATCGATGGACATTTGAGGACCTTTTTTGAAAATCGCGTCGTGAATAGAACCTGGATAGCCGATTTCCCTTCATTTCCCATTGAAATGAAATGATACAGTATTCCAACAATATAAAAATACTTTACGACTAGAATTGGACATATGGGGTTAAAACCTTGATCCATGAATTCGATTCTCACCAGGGCAATAGTATTTAGTGACGAAATGATTAAATAGCGTTCTTAGTCCACCCTGGCTAGAATAGCTGATTTCCTTCAAGGGGATGTCTTCTAAAAGCTTTAATAATACCTTTAATAAAAAAATTAATAACTCGCCTCGGTTAGCCTTAGTAACACAATGTGTATGTTAATAAATAACAACAACGTATGGAGTTACCAAATACGTAAATTGTAAACTAAATCATTGCCGTAACTTGTAATTTTAGATTGTCATAATTTTAAAACTTAATGACTCTTTGCTTTATCTCACTTTGTATTATACAATGATTAAAATTAATAATAAATAAAATACAGATTCAGTTTTTCTTACACGATTGGATTCAATGTTATTTGATCACGTCCACAATATGCTACTATGGCTAGAACGATTGGATCATATATGTTAAAAGAGATATACAATATTTTTTGTTAATCCTCTTGAAGATTTCCTATGAAATTCACAAACGGGAGATTTATGGTAAATTTAAGCTTTATTGGTAGAGCGATGTTTTATCAAATGTTCTACAGAAGTTTTGATATCATTAAAGCAATTGAAGTAACAGTAAATCAACATAATAAAAACAAAATTGAGAGTGAGGCAAAGAGAATTGTTCAGCATTAGGTTTAAATCAACATCCCAAAGGTAGTTTTATTTGAATTCCAGGGTTAAGTCCTATACCAACAATTGGATAAATACCACATGTCTTTTTTAACTTTGTGTACCTAGCAACCCAAAAAAATTAAATTCGAATAATACGGAATAGCTCAAGAGAATTAGTAAATCATCATTAGCAAAATATAATTATTATTAGATTCATAATAAATGAATATTTAAAATAAAAAGTGTTCCAGTCAGTTGAGTACTGCTGAAACTAAGCACGGTCAGATAAGAAAAGAAGTATCTTTAAAATACCAACCATATATATATATATATATATTTATATATATAAATATATAAATATATATGTATATATATTTTTTTTCGTTATCCACTAGGTAGGATCGATGGACATAAGAAGAAATTTTCGAAAATAGCGTTATCACTAGAACCTGAATAATAGCTGATATTCCCTTAAATCTCCTGAAAATTATCCATGAGATTGTTAATCCAGCTTCCGGGGAACATGGATTTTATTTTCAAAGTCCTTCTTCTTCAGCTCATGTGAAGGCAGAATCCGTTCCTAATATTGTACTAAGAATATTAAAACACACCTCATCCTTAAGCAGACTGAAAAAATTGGAGATATTAAGAGTCTTACGTCTTACATAAAGAATCCTTAAAGAGATAAATAAAGAAAATTAAACTCCACTGGGAAAGCTGTGAAAAGTCACTCAGGAGCCCCATCCCTTAATTAAATATCACGAATATTCAATTCATAAATCATCAAACATAGATTTGCGTTTTTAATTAAATTAATACCTAATTATTAATAACGTATTACCGCATTAATAAACTAGATCTTCTTTAGAAAAACTCTGAAATTTTTATTATATCTTGTCCATAGAATGTTGATTGAAATTGGAATCCTTTTTACTAAGTAATTTAAAGTTTTATTCTCCTCCATTTAATCAAAAGTTTCGTAATATAAACTCAGGAAGAAACTTTCTATTACTACCGAAATAATCCAATCCAAATCTTTTTAAAAGGTTCACACGAAATTAAAAATTACTTATTAGTATTGAAGCCAGGAAAGCGTCTAGAGTAATACATTATAATCTACACCTCCCCAAGCCAATAATGTGTTTGAATGCAAAAATGGTCTCCAAATATTAACCTGATAAATGACCTATTGAAATGTTTCGTTTCACAATATTACTACAGAATTGAACTATCTACTTAACTGTCCTTATCCTTTGAGGTTGTCAGTCACGTTGGCTGAAATGAAACTTGATCATGCCAACGTTTCGGTTCAATATATTACCTTTGTCACGGCTTCAGAGAACTTCCTTTTACGGCCATCTTTCACATACTTTTTTCCTGTTTTTTAATTAAGCACCATCTAAGCTAAATTTTCACTCGAGGGTGCCTAAAGATTTCAAAGGTCTATAGCGCAACCGGAAAAAAATAAAAATAAATATATATACAATATACAATACATGCCTACAATATCTATTATCTCCTTTTTTATTGTATATTTTCATAAATGATACACCTACACTTAACACTATATATATTAGTATACGAGGGGGGTTATGAGATTGAAGATATTGAAAGAAGTGAGATACGAAAGTTATACAAAGAAACTCATTACGGGGCGTGTTTTTCGACCTAAAGAAAGCTTTTCAATTTGGACTTTATAATAAAGCTCTTTTTGTTATTAGTAAGCCCATGGCCTCTTCGAGAGCATGTAATTAAAATATATTCAGCCCTCGGCATTGGTTTTCTCCGACAACAAAATAAACGTTGAAAATATTTATAAATATATATTAAAATTATGCATTCTGTGAATATTAATGTATGTATAATCAAAATATTTTACTCCACTCGTCTATCGGATTACGACGTGGTGTCTTCCTCTTGAAAACATTTCATTTCATTTTACTCTCATTTCCATCTGCATGAAAATGTTGTAAGTCGAGATCTAACTTGAATTGTTTCGTTATAAATATACCTTTTTTTATTAAGCTACCAATAGTATAATCTACTAATTATTGATCACTGGTACACTGGAATTTGTCGTAGCTAATTTCAGTTTCTTTCAAAAGTCTAAAATATTCATTTTAGTAATTTCTAGGCAATTTGATTATTATGAAAAAAATAAGCACTTATTTGATATGGATAAGGAGTTTTTTTGATAATGCAAACTTATTTGATATGGACTAATTGTCTCATGCTCAATAAATTCTTGCAACAGCTGGAAGGGGAAAAATAATAAAGGGATTGCAGTCGGTTCGTGTTTGGTAGGGATTGCGTGAACTTTACTGAGTGTAGGGGAGATTCGTTAACTAACGTTACTGACCCTGGAGGCGGGTTAAGTCCGCAATAATGCCTGTTAAATTTTTGGTGACACGCTCGCGATCAATAGTCGACCACGCACTCGGGGCCAAGTTCCTTGTGATTCAGACAATTATCAAATGGATATTCGCCAATACAAACGAACAAGGAGACAGAACATTGGGATATCATGTTCTTGAAGATTTACTAAAATGATTCGTTTCAGTTAGATAAGATTCATGACAAAGATAAGAAATTATCACAGCATAGCGACGCTATGCGGTAAGGTAATGCATTTCTTAATAACTAAAAATAAATTATTATTATGGGGAGGTTATTATCCAGATAACGGGGGAAATTTTAACCAATGTGAATTTTTTAATCATGACATATTTTAAGGGGAATTTAAAAATTTGCTCACTAATCTAACAGTATCAAAAAGTACCTCCTGTTGTAGGTTTTTAATAATTTTCTATTGACAGATTTAATTTTATGGTACCGATTATTGTTGTTTTTGGAACTAGTCTACTTGTACTCAAGATAATAGCCGTAATTGTGCTACTAACAGTTCCTATACTTCTTTAAGCTCAATAGCTAATTTTTGTTATTTTCTTAATTCTTAGCATAGAATTTTAGAATATTCTGATCTTTAGCACTGCAATGTCAATATCGAGAATATCATGCTTATTATAATGGATATTATGATCAATTATCATCGCTTCATCCCGATAAATGTTAACATTATCTTTTTCTAATAATTTGTTGGAATTATAGCGATAAGAAGCGACTTTCTTCTCTATCATACTGACTTCTTGATGGTATACTTTTGCCACGTTATCGTGCCTTTCGCACCCAGCAAGTACAACACATCCAGCCGTACTATATTGAACGGACTCATAAGTTTTGATGCATAATCTACATTTGTCTGAGATACAGTCCTTAACGTCCGTACGATCAGTTGGCAATATCTTGGTCTTGGACAACAGTAATGAAACCTTATACTATAATTATTATTATTGTTATTCAATAAAGGCTTGAAGCCTGTTGTTTAAATGAGACGAAGAATTAGCCCTTTCGTTTATACTAGGTTATTACCTACTAATTTGTAAGAATAAATATTATTATTCCAAACGCTGGTCAGAATTAAATTTTCAAATATATATTTTTACATTCCATTTTATGATTAGCAAAATGCTACCTCTACAGAACACATCCTGCGTTAACAGCCACCTGTTGTAATAATAACTATGTTGGTAACGTAGGTGAACATTTCTCTATCCGTTCAGCTTAAAGAGGAACTAAATATTTAATTTCTTCAATTATATTCCAAAATCACCTAATAAACTGCATACATTAAGCAAATTAAAATATGCTTGTATTAATTAACTATACCTATTTCCCAAGGATGTTTTTACATTTCATTTCACATAATATATACCTTAAAAATATGAAGAGTACCTAAAATGTATTTGATAGAAATAAAGTATTGAGAAAAACATTAAAAAAACATACAAATACTCACACACAATCAAACACTAACACTGACACAGTTAAATTTAATGTTTTTGCATGCTTCAACGTTTTGGTGTATGTTATTTAATCAAATTGTTGATGTTGAAGGATTACGGGGTAAAGTTGGATTAATGCTCATTTTTTTTTTTTTCCAAACCTTTCAGTATGTATTTGATTGTAATGTCTTATATATTATAATATCGTTTAGACGTGTATGGGTCAGGCTTTCATAGGTGAACATTATAATTGCTCAAATTGAAGTATTACGGTTAAGAATGAACTCATGACCATGTCTATTTAATTTTTGATTATATATTTTATTTTCATATATTGTATCTTATTATGTTATATTGTTTGTTCCTATTAAAAACATATATAAATATAAAGCAGAATGAAACTATAGCCACCTCAACTGTAGGAACAATATACTTTATTCAGATCAATATATTTGAAAATCTTGTTTTCTGATATACATACAAATGAAGAGAATAAAAGGGCATGAGGCACAAATAGGCCAAAAAAATGGCCGGAAACAATTTAAACTGATCTGTCACGTTTTAAATTTAAATTTTTCCAGTTTTTCCTGGGAACTTCATCTCTCATGGGGTGGTAACGCTATTATTTTTTTTTTTCATTAAATAGTTTAAATAGGTTCATTTTATGAAGATAGACAATAAAACATTAGAATGTGTTCCCCTTAAATAGGCAAAGAGAAGAATAGAATATTTATTTTTAAATGGATGAGAACGGAGAAATGGAAAAATAATACTGTAGTATTATTTACATTACATATAATGTATTATTTACATTACATTATATTGTAATGTAAGCTTCTAAAATAATAGTCATATTAGACGTATGTAACCAGGAACAATAGAGTTCTACTTCAAGGGAATAAAAGTGAGAAAAAGGTCTATTCATATGTAACCTATTAGCAGTATGAATTCCATGATGCAATTCTTAGAACATATAAAAAATTGTAAATCTACAAAAAAAATAATTAGAAGTAAAATAATATTTTTATAAACTTCTGGAATTGTGGACTTTTTTCTAATTTGAATAAATTCAAGGATCACAAATTTAAGCGCTATTTAAAAAAAATGAAGAAAAGTTCGTAATAATAAGGAAGCAGACAAAATTATATGGGGGCTCAGGTTGGCCACGTGAGTTAAGGTGTTGGTCTTATTCTCATATAGTAAACCTTGAGTGGCCAGTTTAATTCCCGCCTGGGCAATGGAAACTTCTTGAGTGTCGAATTCATTAAATAGAATTCTTAGACCCACCCTGGCTGGAAAGGGTGGTAATATGTAGTTAGCCAGTCCCAATTAGTCATATTAGCTATATTATTTATGAGGAGGTCCATAAATAAAAATTATATGTACGAGTTGTAACTAAAGGAACAGTTAAAATATATTGAACATAATTTTATAAAATAGGAATACAAAAAATACAATTATTAAATCACTAATGAACTATATCTTGAGCTGTCTCTTGTGTTATTGCCTCGCTTATGCAAATAGTTTGGACGCGTGCGTGTGTGTGAGTTGGCGAAAGAAAATCTGTAAATATGAACTGACCGAAAGAAGTGTTAGCCGTTGGCGGGTGTACTTTGATGTGAGGTACTGAGCCCATGCCTGCCCTGCTTGGTACTGCCGTGACTGCTCCAAACCCTTATCGCCACTCCAGCCGCCACGTCACCTTGCCCCTCTCCAGCTCAAATGAAACCCAAGGATTTATTAATTACGACCCCCCCCCCACCACTCGACATAATTAAAAAGAAATATGGAATATAATATAAACATTTTAAAAATCTCACAGTATATTTCAGCTCAATCCGCTTTGCCTTTCTTGATCTAAATGGGCCATCTTTGCTTTTTTGGGGTAACAGCTTCCCTTACATTTGTAATGGCATGTCTTAAACATAAGATTCTGAACTATATTTAATTAGGTTTGTTTCTACTTTAAAAAAATACAAAAAAAAATAAGCTACTCTATGCTCTATGACATTGTTGGATTCAAAATTATATATAAATATATATATATATATATATATATATATATATATATATATATATATATATATATAAATGATGCACACACACATAAGTTATGCGGATTTAAGTAAACCCCCATTCCTACTCATGTAATAATAACAATAATCTGTTATATAATGAACTACTTTATTCGAAGTTTTAATACTAAACATTGTTTTCAACAGATATTTACTAGATTAGATACATACAAATATTTTGTGTGATGATGTCATCAGTTAAGATTTTCCAATCTTGACTCGAAGATGTTTATTGAGAAGTGCGTTTCTCTAGCTATAACAGACTTTGTTTTTCATAAGGCAATACACGTTATAAAAATTTCGTTCATCCAAGTTTCGTGTCTCTTAGATTTCAAATAACTCGGTTAGGTATTCCTTATTATATATATATATATATATATATATATATATATATATGTACGTATAAGAAGAAAAGCTCTTTATTAAAACTTTAAGTGTGGTTGCTCACCTATGCTGACTAATCAGCTTAATTATCAGCCACATGACTTTAAAGAATTAAAAATGAAAGTAAAAGTTAATGAAATAAAAGTTGAGTTAAAATCAAATTAATAAGTTTGGGACAATATTTAAACCAAAAAACTTTAATATGGATATAATATAAAAATATAAAGAAAACAAAAAATACATATAAATTATTATTGAAAAAAATAGTAAAAATTAGAAAAAAAAATCTTACTTCCATTTTTTCATCAAAATACTCCATTAGCATATGAAAAATGGAATATTTTAATATATTTCTGTTACTATAGGAACACAATATAAACGTAATAAAAACATGACGAAGTCTTGTCAACCCAAAAGAGTGTAGTGTTTGGTTGATAAACCAATACAAAAACCAAGCAAATAATGAAATTTCAGTGTTACTTAAATGTGAATATTAAATATTTTATGCTTACCAATAGTAGTGTGGGTTTATTAGTGTTGAGTACTGAAATAATATGATCAGAACAATAATGAATTATAACTGAACGGAGAGGCACATCAATGAACTACATGACCGTATCGGATGTCAATCAATAAGGGGTCAAAAGCCCATGAACAATATACTCGACAATGTATACATCTACACATTCCATTATTGTATTGTGGGAAAAATTGATTTTTTTTCTCTTTTGTATTTCTCATTGCTTAGTCAATTATGTATAAAAGCTCTACTATAATGAAACTCACTCATTACCACTAATACTAAACCGTTATTTTCAATCAAATAAATACTTTCGGTTAATTGATTGGTTATCACGATAGACTACCACTTTGGAAATTATTATTATGTATTGTGTTATTCTTTTCTACTCCATCCTTGGCTTTATAGATTATTATTATGCACGCTGCTGTTGTTCAATTCTACTCCATCCTTGGCCTTATAGATTATTACTATACATGCTGCTGTTTTTCCCTTCTACCCCATCTTTGGCCTTATAGATTATTATTATACACGCTGCTGTTATTCTCTTCTACTCCATCCTTGGCATTACAGATTATTATTATACACACTGCTGTTATTCCCTTCTACTCCATCCTTGGCATTATAGATTATTATTATACACGCTGCTGTTATTCCCTTCTACCCCATCCTTGGCCTTATAGATTATTATTATACACGCTGCTTTTATTCCCTTTCTACCCCATCCTTGGCATTACAGATTATTATTATACACACTGCTGTTATTCTCTTCTACTCCATCCTTGGCATTACAGATTATTATTATACACACTGCTGTTATTCTCTTCTACTCCATCCTTGGCATTACAGATTAATATTATACACGCTGCTGTTATTCCCTTCTACTCCATCCTTGGCATTATAGATTATTATTAAACACACTGCTGTTATTCTCTTCTACTCCATCCTTGGCATTACAAATTAATATTATACACGCTGCTGTTATTCCCTTCTACTCCATCTTTGGCCTTATAGATTATTATTATACACGTTGCTGGTATTCCTTTCTACTCAATCATTGGCCTTATAGATGATTATTATACACGCTGCTGTTATTCCTTTCTACTCCATCGTTGGCCTTATAGATTATTATTATACACGTTGCTGGTATTCCTTTCTACTCAATCATTGGCCTTATACATTATTATTATACACGTTGCTGGTATTCCTTTCTACTCCATCCTTGGCAGTGGCGGCTCGTAGCTAAAATTAGCGGGGGTGCTGCTCCAGAAAATATTTAGCCTTTGTTTTAAAATTGTGTAAAAGGAAACAAACATGTATAAAAAGAATATTTATTCAGAAACTTGATAAATTCCTAAATGACCAAAATCAAACATTTTTTACTTACTTTAACCTAAATTGTTACAGTTCAAGCTTAATCTATTCTGTCGGCACTGCGGGAAAGACTCTCTATCCCTTGTGGAGCTTCCTCTGAGGGCATGCGCACAACAGCCAAACACCTCGCAGCTGGAACTGTGAAGCGTACAGTTCCATACAAAGATTTTTGTATCTTTTTTCATAAACTGGGGGATGGTTACTGCATTAAGCTTAAGGATTATATATTATACAAGTATAAAGAAAGAATTAAAGAATAAAGGCTCATTATATTAAATGTTACAGATAATATCGAGTGAAATTTGGCGGTGCTGCAGTTCCACAGTGCCTATACGCGAGTCGCCACTGATCTTTGGCCTTATAGATTATTATTATACACGCTGCTGTTATTCCCTTCTACTCCATTCTTCCAATTACTATTATACATGCTGTTTTTTTAATCCCTTTTCTTCCCCATCCTGAATACTGAATATACAATAGAAATAAAAAATGTACTAAGAACTGTAAGAAAAGAGAACTAAATTGGAACGTAGGAGCGTTATATAGCATAGGAGATTAAGTATTATTCTTTAAAAAAGAATTATTTAGGGTATATGATTAGTCAAAGTCATTTGATTGTTAATTGAGTGTGAACAAGGTGACCGGGACCAGTAGCAAAAGAAAAGGAATTTATTCACAGAATATTAATTTTTCGTGATTAAAAATGGAATCGTGTAATATTTCCAACTCAATTTGTCTAATTACAAATCATTATCTGTAAAATTTGACGTACCTCCAATTATAACCTTCCTGTCTCCTCCATTCATGGTGGTCATAGGCTGCTCCTGTAAAACTTGTGGAATGATTCGCGTCGCCATCCTGAAAATAAAATAATTTTGAGTTTAAAATGTAAAGAAAAAATTATATGATTAAGGGTTCTATGGAACCACAAACTCAACAAGGATAATAATTGTAAATGTATTTGTACCATAGTGCAAAACTTTTATAGAAGACAATTTCTTTTCTTGGTACATATATCTAGTTAGTAATAAGAATTCAAAATGGAGGCTTCTTTAAGAAAAACCTATTAGCATCTGATTCCAGTTATCATCAACATTTATTACTCCTTAAATGCGTAACGTACTATAATAGAAGTTTTGAAACACCCTCCCGTATTTAATAGGCTATTAATACTTTTCCGAAAAGAACCCAATTTCTAAAGGGCCTCTTGAACTTCTTTCTAGTTTTGATATTTCGAGGCAGAAAGAATGTTTCATTTTGTTTGATGGCTTTGAATCCCTTGATATTATGGTTGAGTCACCCCCACAATTTAGGGCTAAAATGAATACGCCAGGAAAATAAACCTGTGAAGTTGTTACTTTATAATTAATGAGGACGCCTGAGGTTTCCTATTTTCTAGGAGTCTCGTTGTCAGTTCTTCATCCCTCATTTCTGGCTCATTAAGGGACCTCGCCTCATTAACCAACCCAAACCTTCAAATGGAACAGAGCTAATATATTTCCCCTTTCGCCTTCTATATTTTATCAGCTCCTTATTCTACAGTTATACATTTTCAGACAAAAATGTTATGTTATACTGGAGCGAACATTAGTAGAAGTAAATAGGGTTATCTTATCAGTAGGCTGCTAACATTTAAATTAAGAGCATTATATTGAACATTTCAAAACCAAAACCCAAACATTTACTTTTTTGAGTGTGTCCGCTAAACATAGTTGTGCATAGATGAAAACTTACATATCAAACCTTTAATACCAATTACTCCGTAATTGCAGGCAATTGTAAAAAATAAGGTTCATAGGAAACTGCATTATTGTTGATTTAAAACATACATTTAAACCTACACACTTACACAAAAAGTGTGGCCCTGCACTCGAAAAGAAGAAAATTAAAAAAAAATATGTGAACACGTAAAACCACGTAAGAAAAAAACAACTTGAAAGGTTTATAAGATACAACGGATATGTAATGGAAAATTCGTTAATCTTTGCTAAAAAGTACAGCTGTGACCTTTAGGACAGATTTGATTCCCTAATCGTCGATGCTAAACTGAGCAGTTTCCCACACAGTAATAACATCCTCGTCATTTCATCTCTCCATCTATTCCAAATTTCTCTTATAAAAAGAACGTTATGTGCACAGAAATTGAAATTAGAACAACATTTGTGGAGTATTAAGTGTTTAACAAGTTTGGTTTAAAAAAAAAACATAGTAATTTAGATTTTCCGAATTTCTCCCTGGTTCGGTTTTAGCCTATACATAATATGATTATTATTGTTGAATGAAACGTTAATTTTTCGTGTATGATATGGAACAAATATATTTCTAAGTCAAAA
Organism: Riptortus pedestris; assembly: GCA_019009955.1. Taxonomy (NCBI): domain Eukaryota; kingdom Metazoa; phylum Arthropoda; class Insecta; order Hemiptera; family Alydidae; genus Riptortus; species Riptortus pedestris. Next base: position 76,223,852 of record CM032229.1, read on the forward strand.
GAGTAAAACCTTAATTGGTAAGAACCATCATCATCACATAAAACGTATTTGGACGTATCTCACATAGACAATGTCCTTTGAAAATTATGTTTGGTATTTACCCTCAGAAAAAGATGTTTCAAGACATATTGACCACGACTATCAGTGGGGTTAACTTAGAAAAAAAAGTACAAACAACTAACAAAGTATAATAATATTTGAGATTCAACAATTAAAGGAAATTAAATTTGCAGCAAGATTAGATTAATAAAAATTTTGGATCCGACTTATAACGCTGGAGTATTTTGAATTGGCGATTTCCCTCCCTTCTAAACATTAGTCCACCGGTCCGATTTCAGCCGTTGATGAACTTGATATTAATTTTTCATAGAACGTTTAAATATTGAAATTGTTAACAATCCAACGAAAATTGCGACCTCTGGACCGCTATATGTAAGCAATCATGTATGTATATATATATATATATATATATATATATATATATATATATATATATATATATATACATTTTGAAAGAACCTCTTTTTCATCATCTCCTGGGTAGTATTTATGACGTTTAAATTTAAATTTTGAAACCTGGGTCGTCAGTAAAAACTCAATAGCGTATCAGGGAACTACTATCAGGGAAATCAGCTGTATCAGAGATCGCGTAGTCTCATCAATAATATTAACGACTTGGAGGACTTGTGGAAGCTAGGCTCCCGTAATCGGTGGACTCAGGTGAAGAAAGACAAGCAGGCCTCATCAAGGACTAAACTGTTTTGCAAATACATATTTTATAACATTTAGATATGTATATTTTTACAAATACGTCAGTAATTAACTTTCCATGTGATAACAGAATGGAGGTTCTATAACAATATTGTTTAATAAATACTTCAGTTGCAGTATATATAGGCCCAGGAATATTTCAGAAGAGAGAGTATGGCTGGGGAGGGGGTCAATTAGAAACGAAATTGATGTTAAACATTCAAAACATTTTACGAGGCACAGTTCCCTTTATTTCACATGCACTGGGTATTCATTACTATCTACCTCACTCAGTTCATTGTTATTAGCATTTAGTTATATTTCGTTGTTTCGCCGATGTCCTTGGAAGTAAGGTTTTGGCAAATAGATTATTAGGGTTTGTTGTTAAAATTAATGGTTAATACATGTATTGTTGTTGTTTCTTAAGGTTTTACTACTACTAGGTATTATAGCCCAGTAATATCTTAAACTCTCATTTTGGTTAAGTACCTGCATTTTATGAATAAATTGAAAATATTGGTATTTCCTCATTTATATCGATTTTTAAAATTTTGCCATATAAACGAGGATATAACAAGCTTCTTATAAAAATTTGTAATTTACAATTTAAATTTCTTTATACAAATTTGTAATTTTATTAAAATTAAATAATTTATCTTGCTCTCTGGGGTCATCACCAAGGGCAACTGCTATATTATTGGAAATATTAAATTCTTTTAGAATATTTGTATGCATATTTCATTCCATTAATAGATATGTTTAAGTTCAGAAGTCAATTTTATATGTCGGAGCTACTCTCTTTCACACACACACACACACACACACACACACACACACACACACACACACACACACACACACACACACACACACACACACACACACACACACACACACACACACACACACACACACACACACACACACACACACACACACACACACACACACACACACACACACACACACACACACACACACACACACACACACACACACACACACACAGACAGACACACACACACACACACACACACACACACACACACACACACACACACACACACACACACACACACACACACACACACACACACACACACACACACACACACACACACACACACACACACACACACACATATATATATATATATATATATATATATATAATTATGAACTGACTGACTCTTTTAGTCATCTGAATAGGATGGGTGGACATTAGTTAATATGTTACGTCATGAGTACGACCTCAATAGCAGATATCTCCTAAAGGAAGTTGGCTAAAAACATAGAGAGACGAGTTCGAGTCCCGCCTGGGCAAAGGGATTTATTTGGTGACGAACCCATTACATAAAACTCTTACTCCCAGCCTGCCTAGATAAGAGTATTAAAAAGTATAAATACAATTAACTATAGTAGCATGAAGTGGATGTTATTAAATAACAATAATAATAATAATCACCAATAATTTAAATCTGCCAACAGAAATTATAAAAGAAGCACAGAAATTGGTACTTCTTGATGCTGCAAGAATTGTGTAAAAATTTTTAAATTAAATATTTTAAGATGACACAGTTACAAACTCCACATTGGTTGGATTTCCCCCCCATGTGGATTTTACTCCAGTTTTCCTGAGCATAAACCTCCCCACTATATTCCCAATTAATAGTTTAAAATAAATGTACAGAAGGAGTGACAACGAATATTTGAGTATATTGTTTTTGCTAATTTATATGGGTATCCTGCAAATTCGCCTCTTTTTACTGCATGATCTCTTTGTTTTAACTTTTATAAATCTTGTTGGCAAAGCGGGTACATGATGATGAACTCGACTTTAGGCTTCGATATATAGTTTTCAATTAACAATATTGTTTTATTAGTTTGAATCAATGTGACACGGAAACTGAAACAGCTTACCAAGCATAGCCCAGATGGCTATAATTAAAGAAAGTTCGGGAAATGCAAGTCATCGATAAAGGTCCTCGTAAAATATTTATTTTCAAGCAATAGAAATGTGGCCGATCAATAGCTCTTTGAATGTCATGGCAATTTTAAGCATTTAATATTCATCAAGTTCCTCGTAAATGCCCAAGAAACCCATTAAAGCTAAATTTTAGAAAAAAAGTTTGTGTATAGAAATAGAATTGTATTATATTTGGAGTTAAATAATTAATTATTTTATATAATTAATAATGCCTATTGCTCTACCCTGGCTACCCTAGAAAATGGTGGTTATAAAATGTATACTCTCCAGTCTAATTATCCTAAAAGAAATAAAAATAATTGCTCTAACTTTCATTAGCAGATTTCCCTCAAGGAAATCGTCTATTGAGGTTGAGCTCATACGCGATTTTCGAAACATTTCCCCAAAACCCCATCAACCCCCCCCCCCCCGGAATCGATGAAACTTTATATGTATATATATATATATATATATATATATATATATATATATATATAATATTTGTTTGTTAACGCTCTAGTGGTCTCTATTTTAGTTTGATCATTACCAAAATCGAAATATAAAACTGAATCTCAAATTCATTAATAGCTGAAATCGAACCAATGGCAGGGGGGGGGGGTGTTGGGGGGATTTTATAAATATCCCCATTATGACAAATTAGATTACAAAAGTGTCAGGGGTGGAAACTAATTGTGAAATCGTCTTTAGTGGTGACAATAATGGAGGATTTCAAGTAACAAAAAAACTGAATTCTTATTGGAAACGTTATATCGCCTTTACTGTCAATAATAAGTAATAAGTAAAAAAAATGTACTTTTTCGACTTAGATGCTGACCGACCAAGATAAGTTAAATGACGTGAACAAAAAGACTCTTGGAAGGAACGAACCCGGAACTGAAGAAATCTGTCCCAAGAAACTAAGTATTAGACTAGATGAATGTCCCGGCCCCTACATAAATCACATAAGACAGCAGTAAATTGCTAATCCAGCTGCCCGGCGATTGCTTCGGCTAATGACTTAGGCATTTACACAAAATTACGAAAGGAAAAGCATCAACAAATATTCGTATCGCTTTTATGCAGGTCACTTGACGTCGAAAAGCAATTGCGAACGATACTTGAGCCAAGACGTAATAAGCTTTAATTAGACATGTTACAAGGTAGATAATACAAATATGAAGATGACTTGCCCAACGTACACTGAGAGCCCATTTTCGTGACCGAAATCACTTTAACTTTTATTTTTGGCCCTCACTAAAACTTAAAAACTTGAATATTCAGAACACTTAAAATTAACCACAGACTAAGTAGCTGTATCTTATTCTGTAGAAGCACTTTTATTAATAATGGCCGGGAGGTCTATTAAACCACTCTTTATTTCTCCTTTTTTATAAAGCCTGGAGTGAAATGCAGGCGGCATTAAAATATTAACGAGGCCCATTTATTCCTAAGTATTTCCACTCATATTCATAAAGCAGCTCTAAGGCTGAAGAGGCGCTTCTCTTTAACAGCATGTGGTTTGATAAAATAGTGCACTCCATCACAGTTACTTAGCTAGTCCCAAGATAAGTCCAGTAAAATAGGATCACATATATAAGGACCGTGAAATGTATGGACGGGGGAGAAGTGTGAAAGGAATGGGGTTACTTCTCAAATTTTCATTGGCCCGCTGAATAATACATAAGGGTAAAACAACCTATTGCCAGTTATATTTTATTTAGAGGAATTGACATTTCCCGCAAGGCCGCAGCCAATCAATTTCCTGCCAGCACATTTATTAAATGCTTATTACTCCTAAAGTGGACTTTATTATCTACAAACCTGGAATGAATATAAATAGATTTCCTATGAGAAAGGGGCATTTCTGTCTTTTAATCTAAATTGTAAAGGCATTTGTATTGTTTTCACGGAAATTAATGAGGAAAGCCTTTTAGTTCTCAGTCGAAATATGTATACAAATTTAATTAAATATTTTCAGCAACCTAATAATTCCGCCAGTTTGTACAACTGTCTATCTGGCTGAAATATCATCAAATTAAATTATATTCACTACATTCCGTTTTAATTAATTCATAGAACTTTATATTTTAGTACTATTTTTTCTAAACAACTAGATTGGGTTATTGTTCAGGTACTTGAAGGTCTTAATGAACCGTTGATATTGTACTCATAAAAAGTATTACGACCTCTTTACATATCACAGAGGGTAAATCCCCCCCCACTCCCTCCCTATCAAACAATCACCTTCTAAGACTCGACCGCTCTAAAAATCATACAAAAGTTAATACTCTTTTTTAGTCTATAATCCTTATAAAGGAAAATGTTTATTTCTTTGTAAATATACATAAATATTTTACAAAATATGTCTTAGTGTTTTTTTAAGTAATGAGGGGGTTTCGCCTATTTTATCTGTGATATATATTTTTTTAAAAGTTATTGTGCGATTGCCACTAATATTTTAATCTCGATTTAGCTATTGTTGTTTTGTGTTTCCTAATTAATCGAAATGATAGTTTTCCTTGTTCTTTTTTTCGGCACTGGACACTTTCTCAGCCTTCTTACCATGTTTTTAATTACGTTTTAGATATTATAGTTGTTTTTAAGGTTTCGTTACTGACTACTTATTGCTGTATAAATGACCTGTAAATGTAAGTCACGAAATAAGGAAAAAAGAGCTGACTACTGATTTACTCAATGCTATGGTGGCTGTGGTGATTACAAAAGGGGTAAATATAAGTCTGTAAATACCCCAGTTGTTATGCGTTGAATCCAAAACATTTAGATATACATTTTGTTGTAAATCAATGTTCTACATATTGAACAGTCGTAACGTGGATAATATTTTCCAACGCTTCAAAAAACTTAGCACATTTTCTAGAGTCAAATTTAATTCACTCATTATATTATAACTTTACAAATTATATATTAACATACTCTATTATAACTTCTAATTGGAGCTCAAAGTTCCAATTGCCACGTGAGTTAGAGACTTGGTGATACATGATCTTACATGATGAACCTATAGATCTATTTCCGAATGGTCAATAAGAATTTATTTAGAGATGTACTCCCTTAGTCTCACCCTGGCTAGAAAATGGTGGTAACCTGTAGATAACCCGTCCCTATTAGCCAGAGTAGCAAAAAGTGGACGTTAATAAATAATAAAATAAACCATAGCTGTACTTATTAAATAAAATCTTTAGTTCCACCCTGGCTGGAAAAGAGCAGTAACCTGTAGATAACCTGCCCTAATTACCCTTAGGAGCACAATGTGGATGTTTTTAAAAAATACTAACTTATAATTTTGTATGTAACTATTATTTTAACTAATCTGTAATTAATCTCTTTCTTGTTATATTTTAAAAACCATTTTAATTTGTCTTTATTGTTTCCATAACTCATTCTACTTAACAGCTCATATCCAACGTGCGTTTCAAGTATTATATGTACATAGAATAACTACTATAAGATAAATATAGGGTAGAAAGATCAGGAGACGTCATCTGTGTATCATTCCTGATCGTGGGAACGCAGACTTATTTGTTTTCAATTTCACCAATTACGCAGTCTTAAGAGCATTCTTTCGTTCAATTGTGGCGATGGGTGATCTCACCATGAAGTGACAAAGAGAAAGTACATTTATATAGTGAAAGTTATACAAGAATAACGGCCATCATCGAGAAAAGAATAATTAGGAGCTCCCACGGACCGATATGAACACGACCGTCAGAAGAAGCCGATTGGAAACTCGGCGAAATATTGTGAATAAAACTACTGACGCTGGAGATGCCCTGTTCTCGGCAATCGGAATGACTTCTCAGCTCAAAACAACATAAGGAAAACGATTGCATGAATTTAGATGAATAGAAAATAATGTATTACTGTTAACTAACAAAGCGTTGTAGGATGTTTACCTTTTTTCTTTTTTTTTTTCGTATTTGGGAAAAAATAAGTAAAGCACCCTACCAGCAAATTCCATAGAATACTCTTAGATAGCGAATATAAACAATGCTTCGAAAGTAAACTAATGAAAACCCAATGGAATACAGTATCCAACATATTTATTGTATCCCTCAACTGACGAAATCCTGGAAGTTCTGTGGTTCAAATTAAACAGGAGGGTAGAGTCGTCATTGAAAGCCAGAATTTTGCAGGCGCTATTTCCGTCCCAATTGACGTCAGGTTTGAACTTTACGTAAACCAGTCAAACTAGTAGAAAGATTAAATACTAAAAAGAAGGACTGTGCACTTTAAGAAGAATAAGATAAAAAATTGAAAGCAATCGTAATCTTCAACGACGCACAATTATTGCATACATTATTCAAGACCCTTTCAAAATGTTTCAAATGAATAATTAAACCCTTCCTTCCTTGGCCAGAAACAATAAGAAGGCCACAAATGAATATAATAAATTGTCATTTATATTCATGAGACAATCAAAACTATAGAACAGAGTAAATGAAATAAAAAGTCCGCCACGAAAAACTGGATAAACTCAATAGATTTGCTACACGCAGGAATCCCACACAAACGTTGTCATCTGGGTTTCTAATGTCTTACGTTCCCGTACATAGTGAACCATGTAAACATGGCCAAACATAAACTGGATATCATGTGTAAAGTATTATAATAGCTTAAAGTGAAATATCATTGTTCACTAATGAAGGAAAATTAAAACATACCGTCAATACTTAAGGAATATTATTAGGAAACTTTTTTTATACTCCACTGTGCAAAGATAGTTCAGAATTCAAATTTTGTCCGTTCCTTAAACTTTCACCTTCTTAGCTTTGAGATCGTCTGCTGTATAATTTTCAGGAAACGTTTAAATATGAAGTTTAACAACAGTTTAAAAAATAGTTGAACCTTATTTTTTCATTGGCACACAGTGCATGATGCACAGCATTGAAAGCGCTCTGCCGTTTTAATAAATTGTTATAGTGGAAGCGTAGTCAATTCTTTCATCCTACCTACCTTATAATCTATAAATTGAGAATATAAATACATTGCACAAGATGTACCAGCAACCGATGCCATAATTGTCCTCTCATAAAACATCTATTGACACAACCAGCGTAATGTTAAATCAAAGCTCAAAGTTACAATACGTTTTCGTCATTTTTGCGAATCCGGAGGTTAGGAACTCTCAAAAACCGATCAATAAATATTAAAATATTTAAATGATTCATGTGCACATAGAAGAACTGCGTCATTTAATGCGCAAATTAGTAAAAAAGCCAATTGTTGATTTTCCTTCTTTCGAACCCCCCTTCACCCCGTCCAATTTAAGTGATCCTTAGTTTTCATGAGACTCGTTTATATGGAGATCGGTTATTATCAAACTTGAATTGCGACCGCTAGAGAGCTAACAGTAGTGTAGATATAATATTGAACAGAACTGATTTTCGTCATCCCCTATGTAGGTATGCATGATGGACAATTGAACTGATGATTTCAACTCAGTAGCTAATATTCATTGGGAGAAACCACTAAATTAAAAAAAAAACAATAAGCTTCGTATTATTAACCAATGTAAATATAAGCCCATCGTCCACTGTGAACCATTGGACCTAGAATGTTAATTCATATTCGGGTTCCCTTAGAATAAAAATCGGTCATGAATTTGAACATTTAAAGGATCGATTCCAAAATGTCGCTATGGTATTCAGTTTACGTGTTGTTGTTATTTATTAACATCCACTTTATGCTACTAAGGATAATTGGGACTGGTTGGCTACAGGTTACAACCCTTTTCTAGCCAGACAGGAACTAAGGATTTTATTTAATGAAGTCGTCCCTTTATAAATTCCTGTTGCCTAGGTGAGAATCGAGCTTAGCATACATAACTTAAGAATGCCTAACCTGACACTCCACTGGCTAAGGTCCGTTAAGTGACCTTTAACACACCAGTGAGTTTATGAAACAGAATACCTTCCGATATTTTTCATTCATTTCGTTACTTCTAGATCAATACGTACGTAGTATTTATAGGCAACACCTGGTAATTGATCTCGTGAACCTGAGTCACGGGACCGATCAATGGAATAAGAGGGTCACAATGATATGCTGTGGCTTCCCATTGCCTTCTGCATAAGACCATCCAGCAATAAAGAGATCATATGGAAAATTCTATTCGCACCAGTAAAAATATTAGTGGAGAAAATTCGATTCAATATCTAAACAGAGTTGTTAGATGGCCATCCCTCGGTAGCCTATGCATGGGCTTACTAATGGTGGTCATTAGTCAGTATGAGTATGAAGACTAAAACTTTAATCTACCTTTCAGTCTTATCCCAATGACATGTAAGTGAGAGTTCTGACAAGGAGTGGTTCAATAAATATAAAATCTGTAAATTTCTTTAACCATACACAGCTACTCCTAGTATATTATATATCATTCTTTTTGAAAAACGAACTTGCTATTATAGATTTATTTCACTTTTATGATTTTGATGAAAAAGCTTGGTTTAACTCGTATGTCTTGTAGATCATTATTGAATTATAATGTGTACTACAAAACTTAATTAGAGCCCCCTGATGTTGCCAATGTCGATACTTAAATGTTGACCTACGCCTTGTCGCTCTATGTTCATTAATGTTTCACGAGAAAACGTGACGGGCGAGCATGGTTTATGTCGGGTTACTAGACACAAGGTAAATAAAGGTAATGAACAAAAATATCTCAGTCCTCGTTGTACCTCACCTCCCCTACTCTACTCAAATATGGAACTTTTCCGAACAAATATTGTAAGAGACTGAACGGGACCTTGTTCATGTACATATGCTTATGAATATATATATATATATATATATATATATATATATATATATATATATATATATGCACTCACACACACACACTCACACACACACACAAATATGAATATATATACAAATTGGCTGTGCTTTTACAGTTTTCCAGAGTGAAAATTTAGTTGACATTCAGAAATTCAAATTAGGAAACCATTTTACAAATAATCAGGCCGAAAATTGTGATAAGCCTACGTTATATTCAATCCCGCCAAAGAAAATACGAACCAATTACACAGACAGTAAAATTACGCATCAATCGCTAAATAACTATTCAATTCACGAATCTCTAACAGAAAAAATTCGACACTCCTTAATATTACTCCTCCAAATTTTAATAAATTGTGTATGGATTCGTGAACATTCTGGGTAATAAAGTAATAAAGTCAGCTACTAAACCTTCCAAAATTATAGAATTTTCTCAAAAATAAAGAAGACATACACTAAACGTTTACTACAAGCAGCCAATATAGAGAAATAGCAGCAACATTGAAAAATAACAAATAAAGGACAAGATTTAAGGACTTTCATTCCTGACATTACCGAATATTTTGAACATGAAAGAAACACCCACTTTCACACAACACAATTATTAACATGGCATGGCTGAATTAAAGTGTACCTAAACAAATTTAAATTGACAAACATCGCGTTATTCCCTTGCGATTTCACTACTGAACAGACTTACACCCATCTCAAACATTACTGTAAACTACTTCCAAACGAAAGACACCATTTATAATCAGAATCAGTGATGATAATAACACACCGATGGCCAATATCCAGCAATACAGCAGTATTTCCCTCTTGTCATTTTTGAGAACTGTCAATTAATTATTAGCACTTTTATCAACCGGTGTTGCTCTACTTTTGCGAAGCAATAAAAATTGCTCCATTTTTGTATTTAGATACAACCCACCAGATAAGTTGCTCTTCAACCGTCTTCTCTTGCTCTGCAATTGTCGTCTTCTTGCCAATGTGGGAAGAAGAAGAAATTTATTCGGCAACTTTTAAAATGAAGAGACTCATGCGCTTTCGGCTAGTGTAAACGGGCATTTTCTGATTTTTGTAAAAAAATGATTTCATCAAGCTCGAGTGAAGAAATCAATAGAACGTATCATGGGTTAATAGGATAAACGAGTTTCTGTTAAATAAGGTATCTCTGATTGCAAAGGCCGTAAGTGGAATTCATTTTTAAAAAGGTGTGGTGACTTGACCATATTGCTATATCACGTACTCTATAATCAGTCAATGTGGGATCGATTTCGTCAGATATTTCAGCGCTAATCGCCGTTTAAGAATGGATTAACATAATTTATTTCAGAGTCCTAGTTCACGAAATATATCGCAATAAAATTCTCCTAAATCAAAGATCGTGACTGTACTCTATATATTTGAACAGATAATCATAAGAATGGTCACTGTGAAATGAAGTGACATAACTAGGAACGCTAGTAAATGTAACTTTACGGACTGCTCGGATCTCACTTGTCTACCGAAAACAAATTAACAAAATACAAGCTACTACTAAAACCGATATGGACATACGGAATAGAAGTGTGGGGTACAGCAAAACCTTCGAACATCAGACGCATCCAGACCTTACAATCCAAAGTCCTGCGCACCATTGTAGATGCTCCGTAACATGTTACAAACCACACCCTCCATAAAGATCTTAATATCCCATTTGTAAAGGACCTAATTCCCTTAAGATTCAAAAAAATCCACAGCAGGCTATCCAGCCATCCTAATCCAGAAGTCCTAGCCCTTTCCAGTACCACTCATCCTTATTCCCCTCCACGGCGCCTTAAGAGACAATGGCCCAGAGATCTCCTATAAGTATAATGTGGAGTGATAGCAGTGGCTATTTTCTTATCAAGTGCCATTCCTCCTTAGCTGTTGACTTCTTTGCTAGGCAGGGAGAGGCTGCTCCTCTCATTGTGGAGAAGGGGTGTGGCTACTGTCAAGAGTGATGGAGGAACTATTGTATTGTTTATTTCGCACATTACCAAATGCAGGCTGTAATTTACTCAATAAAATAATAATAATAATAAAAAAAAGTAAATGTAGTTTGACTTATAAACTCAATTAAATCAGTAAAACTAAATCTTAAATGTGTGATTAATTTCCAGGAGGGGTAGAACAAACTCAAGATATTTAGTAAGGAACGTAACTGCAAATATTGAAATTTTACAAGTGGGACGAAAACGTAAATGAAATAATTGAAATTATTATAGTAGAACTTGGAAATGTTTACCACCGTTTAAATAAGTAAAACATTACTAAATAAACTTATTAAATGATAAGACAATGTTCACTTCCGTCGTGGTTTCACTGCATAAATGTTTCATAAATCTTTTTGTTCACCTGTGCTGACACTCCACTCACTGTAAACAAATAAAGACGACAAAAAAAAGAAAGTCGAAAAGTCAGTTCAGTGCAATCATGAATTTCACAGAGTTCTGCAGAACCTACTCCGTTCTTCTAGCAGATTTCCCTTATGGGAAATCAGCTATTGAGGTTGTACTCATGATAGAATTTTCGAAATTTTTGTTCAAATCTTCATCGATCCTACCTAGTAGATGACGAAAATGAGGTCCGTTCAAAACTATATATATATATATATATATATATATATATATATATATATATATATATATATGTGTGTGTGTGTGTGTGTCTGTTACCGTTCTAGCGGTCGCAATTTTTGTTTGATCTTTGCCAAACTCGATATTTAGTCGTTTTATGTAAAAAGAAAGATTAAGTTAGTTAATGGCTGAAATCGGACCAGTGGGAGGGGGGTTTAAGAGGGGAGGAGTTTCTAAAATTCGAAATATTTCCGTTACTATACGTCGGATCGAAACATTGTATAGAATCAATCTTATTGCAAATTAGGGGCTCAGGTTAGCCGTGCGAGTTAAAGCGTTGACCTTTATCTCACATTGTAACCCTAGAGTGGCGAGTTCGATTCTTGCCTGGGCAAAGGAAATTATTTAGTGGCGAAATTCATTAAATAACGTCCTAAAATCCCACCCTGGCTAGAAAAGGGTGCTAACCTGTAGATAACCCGTCCCGATTAGCCTAAGTTGCAAAAAGTGGACGTTAATAAATAATAATTATTGCAAATTAAATTTAATATAAATATTGTTATATACATTTATTCTCTATCTTGAATATTTGCATTTTTATGAAATCGGGGCGGATAACGGATAAGTGAGTTTCCCGCCAAAAGCTAGGTCGGCCGTTTTCTTAACTGTTCGTCTCTCGTGAAATTTTTGTATTGTGAAACTTCACCTGGGAAATCTGCTTACTTTACGCAGCCCCTGCGTGACGGAATTTTTTGACCTATCAGACCAAATGGCTTGGGACATATTGTATTTCAAATTGTTGAAATCTTGATTGTAATTAACAAACTTATTTTGAGTAATATGTTCGAAACCATTCGTGTCACGCCAAAGCATTATGGTTCTATAGCTTTATTCCGGATGGATAGCAGGGACATATTAAATTATGTTAGTTAAAATGAAACTACTAAAGAACGGAAATATCTTCTTATTCTTCTTAGGTTATAAAGGATAATAAGGTGTACGGGTACGTGATAGACTGAAGTAAGGCCATTTTGTTACTCATGAAATACTACAAATAATGCTCTTTAAAATTTTTAAATCTGTTTGTTCTGTTTTCTGACCAACTTACAGGTAGATTAGTGGCATATTGTTGGGAAATGAATGTATTGTACTAGTACTTTCGAAATTTTAAATGACTATGTCAATGCTCATAAATGCTCTAAGCAACATTCCTTCAAAATATTTTAAAATGTAAACCACGTTTCCCATAGTGCCTAAGTTTTGGATATTTTATTCTTTATTGGAGTTTACTGTTTCCCAAAAAGGACTGGAGTTTGGTGATAAATATTGTCGAGGAAAAATTAGAAATTCACAAGTTAGCAATTGCCATAGGGTATTGCAGTTTGACAATCTATCTCAGGATAGTAAGGGCAAAGCGGGCACAGTTTATTCATGATTTCTATAAGAAAAATAAGTTAATACTTCGTAATATGACTAGCTTAAAATCTTATTTCATAGCACTGTATATCGAACTCGAAATAATGATCCCACCATTGTAAATGCAGATAAAGGAATTTGAATTGTTGCCCGGGATCGAGGCCCGTTGCTAGAGAGCTAAATTCCTCACCATAGCCTACATCCTCTCTCTGATGTCACATCCCCGGAAAAGTGGATTAGCATTCCGATGGAATTATGTTTTGGACAACCCAAATTACATGCGGGAGCTGCAGTTCTGGCGAGGCAAAGGCGTGTAGCCTCGGGTTACTTCGGCCGGCTTTTGGCGGAAAAGTGGTTGATGAGGCTTAACAGTGATCAATACTGTCAATCATTATTATGTTCATTGTCCACATTGTTTTGAATAATCATGTAATTTTTCCCATACAAACTTTTATCACATAGTACATGTGATGATACATGCCCTTTAAACTACAGCTGTATATTAAATGGATGGAATGATAAAACCAATAGAAACTATGTACTCATTAAACCTTACATGATATACGCTTACACAACATTTAATGTTTACTGTTTTTGTGATGTGTTATCATCAGAAGTGTAATTTTTTTTTTTAAGTTTTATTAATAGTTTAAACGAAATAATGTTAAAGGGGATTGAAAGATTGAAAGTGATGGGGCGTCCATCCATCATCCTTTCCATTATTATAATTGTTATGGTCTATATAATGTTTAAATAACGGATTGGAAAAAAATACCAATATTCATTGTAAAATGATTACCCAAGCAACGTCGGGTACCATAGCTAGTATATATATATATATATATATATATATATATATATATATATATATATTTGTGTGTGTGTGTGTGTGTGTGTGTGTGTGTGTGGGTGCTCGTTGAGTTTTTTTATGTATATATATATATATATATATATATATATATATATATATATATATATATATATATATATATATTTATATACAGTTTTGAAAGGACCTCATTTTCGTCATCTCCTACGTAGGATCGATGGACATATGAGGAAAATTTTAGAAAATCGCGTCATGAATACAACCTCAATAGCTGATTTCCCTTAAGGGAAATCTGCTAACAAAACAAAGTGCATATTACATAAAAGACACTGAGCCAAACTTGAGCTGAACAACAGAGGAGGCCTACTCATAAAATGCATGCCTAACATTCCTGAGCATAGCAGTGAATAGCACTATGAGACAGGTAGATTCGTGTTACTATAATGCTTGCTATAGCACTTACACTTTAAAGAGTAAAGCAAGTACAAGCCGCTTAGCAGGTACAGATTCTCGTACATTACACATTGCATTTTTCATCATGCTATTACCGTGAAATTTATTATTTTATACAAGATCTCAGTTTAGTCGAGAAAAAGATTATGTTTGTTTTGTATAAGTTCTCTGGTAAAATATTAGTCTGCGTGTATGCATTATAATTCTGAGTAAACCTTTGTCATTCGCGTGGAAGAGGTGACCTGAATTCACTTTTGAGAACATAAAAGAAATTTTATACCGGGATCTATCTTATTTCCTTTCGATTTCAGTCAAGCATATATTATTGGATTGCTTTTTTATCAAGCATTATAAAATATTTTCGTTTTAACTCATTTGAAGTATTTTTTAGTTGATATTGTAAACATTTATGTTTCTTCCCTCCAGAGCTTTGAATAACCATAATATTTTTTACACCTTCAAAATTTATGTCTTTCATTATTTCAATGCGAATGAGGATAAGGAAGATTCATATAATCTTTAAACTATCTAAGACCGGTTTCACCAAGTGTGTGGCACCTACGGACCTATATGTTTTAAAAAAGGATCAAATCTAAAACATGATCGTTAGAAAATGGGTTGATAAAAGTAGCTTTCCCAGCCTTGTTTATCTACTGAACTGGAACCATACTGGATTAAGCCCATGTTTCACTACGCTGTGTAATTCTGGATCTGATAACTGTTTGAATATATATGTATATATATACTATATATATTAGCTAAGGTACCCTGCTTCGCTCGGGAAATCATTAGAGGCTGAATATTGAGGGTATTTTTATAGCAAGGCTTCAATGTGTACAATTATTCTTCCCGTCTGGGCCTATTATTTTTTCATAATGATAATCCAGGTAACTGTAGGGGACTTACAGAATAGTAATTTGAATTAAAAAGAGTAAATGAAAATGAGTCAATCCCTCTCTACTGATTGGCACACCGTGATTAATTCAAATCATAATCACGGATGGCATTTATTATAATTAAATAGTATCTATAATGCACATATTTTCTGTTAAACACGCTCCGGGCATACATTCTTCAGAAATAACCGGTAGTAAGTATACGTCAAAATATGGGAGGAAATAAGCTACTATATACCAGAATTAAAGAGTTTGATTCCCCACAACTTTCGCTATCAGTCCTTATGTAAATTCAGCGTGAGTTTGTTTAAAAATTACATAATGAAAATGTTCATATAGTTTTCATTTCCATTGAAAATAAATAATGTTATTTCCTAGTGAAAATAAATATTAAAGGAGAGGGGGGGGGGGCCGCAGAGATTTATAACCTCACTAATTCGAATTATACATAGAACTACCATATAAGTCTAAAAAAAGTCCGTCACGCAGGGGCTGCGTAAACTAAGCAGATTTCCCACGTGAAGTTTTACAATAGAGAAATTTCAGAATAGAGAGTCAAACAGTTACGGGAACGGCCCGAACTAGCTCTTGACGGAAACTCACGACTAGACCCGAAGTTGGCCGATCTCATCTCAGAAGTTGAAAACAGAAAAATGCAAATATCTCGGTTAATATTCAAGATACAGAATACATGTATCTATCATTATTTATAGTAAATTTAATTTGCAATAAGATTGATTTTATACAATTTTGTGATCCGACGTATAGTAACTGAAATATTTCAAATTTTAGAAAATCCTCCCCTCTAATCTCCCCCTTCCACTGGTCCGATTTCAGCCATTAACGAACTTGATCTTTATTTTTGCATAAAACGCTTAAATATCGAGTTTGGTAACGATCAAACGAAAATTGCGACCGCTAGAGCGTTAACAGACAAATATATATATATATATATATATATATATATATATATATATATATATATATATATATACAGTTCTGAACGGACCTCATTTTCGTCATCTCCTGGGTAGGATCGATGGACATTTGAAGAAATTTTTCGAAACTCGCGTCATGAGTACGACTTCAATAGCTGATTTCCCTGAAGGGAAATCTGCTAAAAGTATGTATAATAAAAGTTATTTAAAGTGGCTTAATTCCATAGATGTTCGCTAAAAATAGCACAAAACGGGTCTTTATTTGTTTGACCTGAATGGTCTATATATCAGCATGTATATATAGATATTGGCTTAATTATCGAAGTAATTCTATTAGAGTCTAGAGAGATGAGGGGATGAGTTAATTTTGATTATATAGTCCTGGTTTAGGTAAAAATAAGTCCGAAATAGGAATATTCCTTGAATTGTAGGCATGCAAGCCTTCTAAAGAGATGTTAAAGGTGTTCTAAGTTATGTTTCTCTCCTTTTGCCCTGACATTCCTTTTAGGCAACTCCCTATAAATCATGGTGCCATTTTCATTTTTCATGTCCCAGTATATTTACAAAGTACGAATTCTTTTTCTTTATGATTATTAATAGAGTTGGAGCGTTATTTATGTCTATCGCGTTCTATCATGCGATGAGATTCTTTAACAATAGTCTCCATATACTTGATCTGGAAGCTGTAAGTAAATAATGAATTCTTAAAATTTTATCAATTCCTTTTGACTTTCTTCACCCCTGATCAAGTGAAATATATTTTTCACGTCTTCAGTGCTTCAGAAAACATCCTTGGAAATGACTGTGTTTCTTTGTGTCTATGTCATTCTTTCATTCGTTTAGGTATTTTGTCGCTATTCGAGGAATACTTGATACGATATCTATAGGTTACGAATGAATGGTTAAAACTTTATCAATTTCTTTTGACGCACGTCTCTCCTAGTTGTGGTCAAAGATATTTTTCACGCTTTCTGTGCTTCAAAAGAAACGAAGAAATCAATGCCTTAAGACTTCTAGGATGGTAATATTTTTATTTATTTATGACCCAAGATCTGAAATAACGTTATAATTATAGAAAAAAAAATGTAATATTCATGCATTTACGGTTATATAATTCAAGGCCAAAACATCACAATTTTATTTATTTTTTTTTCATTTTAAAAAAAGACCAACGTTATGATTTTATGATTAAATCTAATAATCAGTGCATAAAAATGCATCATTTAAAGATTAATTATTTATTTAAGTTTCAAATAGTGATCCATTAATTAAGAAATAATTCTTTGTGGATAAAATTGAATAAAAAAAAAAAGAGAGAAATAAATAGTTTAAAATGACTTTACGAAAAAGGAAGAAATAAAACTTGTTTCTGCATTTGTAAACAAGCACACATCATCTTTTGTTAAATGAATATAAATATTACGATCATGCCAAAAATTAACTTAAAGGAAATATAAGCATTACGTTGAGTTTTGTCAGTCATAAAAAAATATGCAATAGTTTCGAATAAATTAAGAAAAATATGTTTAAAAAAATAGGTCATTAAAAATGAGTTTTCGTTACAATAAACGAACAAAAGGGTAGTTGGTTAATAAACCCGCTCATGTAGGCAACTATTACAAGTTTAATTCTCATCAAATTTATAATAATCCAGTATCTCTACACTAGCTGGAGTATTTCAAACCAAATAACGATTAATCAAGAAGCAATAAGCTGCAGACTAAGTATTAGATGAGGACTAATGAAGTGGGTAAAAATAGTTGAACTCATTTCATTTTATATCGGCTGAATTTCCAAATCGGATAATGTCCAGAGACAGTAGAGAAATTAACAAGTGGTTATGGATTTCAGTTCCAGTCTTGTCGAACATCTAAATATAGCTCTATTCACTAAATAAGTCACACCGAAAGCAGATCATTCCATTCAATTGAACTCCGATGTTTCAATAAGTAACCAGCTACCCTCAATCGTACTTGGTATAGCAAACTGGAGAAGCCTTCTCAAAATATCTAACACTATTCATACTAGAGAGGTTTTATTTTGCTTGCCTTTCATCGACAAAGTTTTCCACCAAATAAAATCCTTTTTTATTTCATTTTTTTTAATCGTACTATTTTACATGATTTTTTTAAAAAAAAAAGTTTTTACTACACAGTTTTTTGATGAATCAATTTGAAAGGATTGCAGAAAAAAAAAACACTCAGGATTAAATACACTCATAAAACTTTATCACTGAAATCCATGTTTCGGTTGAAGTGTTCATTTAATTCAATGTATTTTAGTAAGCCCGCTTTGTTAAAAATACATATAAAGCATTACCTTTCTGTAAATTTGATGAACTTAGGTTTCTCAGTTGAGTAAATTATTAGCTTGGCTTTTAAACAAATATGGGAAAATCAAATAATTGCAATAAGTTTTTATTTTCTCTTACAAGTTCAATTTATTTCTATATAAATGTACTAACACAATAAGTTGGTGAGCCTCAAAATCCATTTCTAAAAAAAAAATAGAAAATTAATGATACCAATTGTTTTATTCATTTATTTAATTAATATCAGTATTTTTTTTAAATTGAACACAGATGTCTGATATAAAACAAAAGTTTTATAATTTTATTATTTTTAACGAGAGTTCCAAGCTTAAAAATTGAGTTTAGAAAATGACGGTTGCTTGAACGTTGCAGGACTAAAACTGTTAATGATGAAGTCATACAAAAAGCAGACATCTAATCATTAAATAACTTTATATTTAAGATGTCGATGCAATTTTTGGAGAGACAACAGCTTACGCATAATTCCCCTGAGGAGGAATGGGGTTTTTATTGAAGGCTGGAAATAAGAACAATTCAAACAAATCGGTCAATATTCCAGTTAGAGAAAAATGTGAAGAACAACATTTTTACTATGTGTAGCTCTTAAAGTTTTCCAACCACACTCATAATAACGGGGATATTTGGAAATATAAATTTTACCCCTTTTATAAATTCTCAATCGTGATGGTCTTATTTTGACAATTAAAGAATTTGATATTTACTTTAAGGTGAAAGATTTAAACAAAGAGTTTTGTGACGTTAAAAAAATAAATTGAGACCGCTAATGCGTGTAATGTATACGAAATTAATCAATAGTTATTAGTTTTAATTTTAGAGAAAACGTTACATCTTGAGCTCAAAACGCGTTGGGGAAGAGATAAATATATTAATATTATTAGATATTTACAATAATTATATAATAGTAGGTGGGTCTGATGATTCCAGCATTATCCGCAGGATTTGATGAGGGAAGATATATTTAAAGACCCTCACTCAGGTGCTACGTTAACTAAGATTTTCCACTTGCGCCACGTATATGTATTTATCTCAAATCGTAAAAGTTCAATGAGAACAATCATTGGTATTTATGCTTCAAAAATGTGCTTCATAATATAACAGCTTATTGTTAATATCACAAGAGTAGGAGTGAAGGTTAACTGAAGGTCGGAAACTAAAAAAAAATGTAAATATCTCGGTTAATAATAAATATACTGAATAAACATACATAGCAAAATGTACAGAATATTAAATTCTCAATTTAGATTGGTCTTATATAAGTTTTCGATCCGATACTTAATGACAGAGATATTTTGAATTTTCGAAATCCCTCATTATACGCCCCCCCCCTCACTGGTCCGATTTCAGCCGTTAACGAACTTGATCTTTATTGTTACATAATAAAACGTTTAAATATTGAGTTTAACAACGATCAGGCAAAAATTGTGACCGTTAGACCAATAACAGACAAATATGTCTGTAATATAATATTATATATATATATATATATATATATATATATATTTATATATATATATATATATATATATAAGTATATAATTTTGAACGGAACTCATTTTCGTTATCCCATCAGTAGAATCGATGGATGGATGTTTTGAAGACATTTTTCGAAAATCCCATTATGAGTCAACCTCAATAGCTGATTTCCCTCAAGGGAAATCTGCTAAAATGAAAATGTACCTTAAATCTCATTTATATGGATTTATTTATATTGTTTTAGCAATATTTGTAATTAGATACGTGACGAGATTAATTTTTTTTTAAATGTATGGGGATCTTTGCCAATGTGTTATTAAAAAATAAATAATGTAAACGAATTTATTTGTCGATCGTGAGTTGTTACATCGATGCTATTGTTTATTCGGGAGCTTATTCAATATTTCCAATTAAAAGATAATTTTGGAGAACGGAACGATGATGAGTTTGATTGCTCCAAATCAATTTCTATGAAGTAGTGAGGTGAAGTTTCAATAATAGGGCACTGTAGTTCAAGGTAGTGCCAATTAATGAACAAGGACTATGCTCTATTTTATATTGAATTAATTATATTATTGATTAAATCTATTCTATTATAAGTAAAAAAACAAAACGCAGTGATGAAAACTCTAATTAATGGTTAGCCAGGATGTTTCATTTTTCGGTTTTTGTCTAAATTAACATTAACCTGAACTTATTATTCTAGAAATCGTACCTACATCGTTCCTATATTTATAAATTGCAGAGATGGGGGCGAAATGAAACCCACATCTCCATTTTAAATATACATCTGGCGATGACCATCAAGTTAAATCAGCAATTACTTCAACTTTTAAACATTTCTACCTAGAATGACTTTGGAAATTTGACGTTTCCCGTAATAGAAAATGAAATGGGAAAACTTTTAATTAACCATTACTGTATACATAGAATGTTTATAGAGTGATTAAGTAATGTACTAGACTAGTAGTTCTATTCGTTATGTTCTAACTCGAACACTAAGCAACTCATTTCTATTTGTTCATTTTTAGACTTCAGTAAACCTTCCCTGCGACCAATGCCATTTCCAGTTACGCTGCAATATTACTAAACATTTCATATCCAGCTTAGTGTTAGCTTAGGACGTTTAGTCAAACATTGACGTCAAATTTTCTTTTGTCCATCCAAAGAAAAGTGTGGCTACGGTAAAAGTCTGCCTTTGGAATACACTCAATAAAAAAAGAACAATAAACAAAGAAAAAAGTGATCTCTTGGTTTGTGCATTGATTCGATATTTAAGAAAAGCGACAATATTGTTAAATAAATACCAGAGAATTAATTTTTTGTTAGTTCCTTTTAGTTTTCTTTTCCCTTCCAAAAGGGTGTGGTATCTGATTATTCATTTAGCTGCTTAACAGCATACCTTTAACCAGTTGGACTAAGTTGACTGTGAAGTCTGTTGACAGATCAAAAAAATTATACCTCGTTGAAATGTTAACATCAACAATTCCAATTTGACAGCTTCGCTGTTTTGGGGAAGAAATTGAGTCGATAGAAGTCGCTTCGAAAGCAATAACGTTAATTCCTTAGAATCAAGAAAAAAAAGTCCGTCATGCAAAGGCTGCGTAAACTAAGCAGATTCCCCACGTAAAGTTATACAATCGAGAAATCTCCATACGAGTGCCGATCAGTTACTGATACGGTCAAACTAGCTTTTGGCGGGAACCATAGCTCGTCCGTTAGACTTAATAAAAATGCAAATATCTCGGTTAATATTCAAGATAGAGAATAAATGTATATAACAATATTTATAGTACATTTAATTTTCAATAAGATTGGTGCTATACAATTTTTCGATCCGACGAATAGTAACGGAGATATTCCGAATTTCCCAAAATCCTCCCCCTCTAAACCCCTTCTCCCACTGGTCCGATTTCAGCCGTTAACGAACTTGATCTTCCTTTTTACATAAAACGATTAAATACCGAGTTTCGTGACGATTATACAAAAATTGCGACCGCTAGAGTGTTAACAGACAAATATATATATATATATATATATATATATATATATATATATATATATATATATATATATATAGTTTTGAACGGATCACATTTTCGTCATCTCCTGGGTAGGATCGATGAACATTTGAAGACATTTTTCGAAAATCGCGTCATGAGTACGACCTCAATAGCTGATTTCCCTTAAGGGAAACTGCTAAAAAATCCTGGAGTTTATGAAAAAATAACCACAGATACCATATTAAAATATACAAATTAAACCCTTGTATGATTACACATTAATGTGCATTGGTAATGATTATAGCTAAATTGAAGTAACATTTATTATTACATCTATTTACTAGAATGAGAGAGGGAAAATGATGTCGCCCGTAGGCTTGAGTAAGAATAGAGCATTTCAAAAGAATAATATTAGAGGCAACTAGATATTTATTTCTTGTTCAATTCGTAGACATGCATTTATTGACATAGAGGCAAAGTAGGTACTGTAAACATTTCACTATTGGAATGTTTGTTTAGAAGCCCTGTATGACTCGCAGTGACCTCATAATTTATGTAGACCATAGCGACCGGCAAACAGTACCCATAGTAACATCACCTTAGTCTATTCTACACTCTCTGATGAGAATTACGACGGTTATGTCGGAGTCTGTGTAAACCAAATTGTATAAATGAAAAACTGAAAACAATATTCATCTGGAACTCAAAATGGTTTATTTATAACGTGTTTTACGAGATTTCCCCTTGAGGGAAATCAGCTATTGAGGTCGTACTCATGACGCGATTTTCCAAATTTTTCTTCAAATGTCCATCGATCCTACCCAGGAGATGAAGAAAATGAGGTCTGTCCAAAACTGTATATGTATATATATATATATATATATATATATATATATATATATATATATATATGCCTGTTACCGCTCTAGCGGTTGCAATTTTTGTTTTATCTTTACCAAACTTGATATATAATCATTTTATTCAAAAAGACAGATCAAGTTCGTTAACGTCTAAAATCGGACAAGGGGGAGGGGGGGGGGTTTAGAGGGGGAGAATTTTGAAAATTCTTAATATCTCGTTATTCTGCGTCGGATCGAAAAATTGTATAAAACCAATCATATTGCAAATATAATGTTCTATAAATGTTGTTATGTACATTTTTTCATAATCTTGATTATTAACTGAGATATTTGCATTTTTTAATTTTCGGTCTTTAGTAAATTCCCTCTCCTACTCATCTCATGTTAACAATATTCTATTATGTTATGAAGCATTTTATTTGATGCTTAAATACCAAATATTGTTCTCATTGAACTTTTAATTTTTGAGATAAATGCAAGAACGTGACGCACTTGGGAATCTGCTTAGTTAACGCAGCCCCTGCGTAACGGACTTTTTTTAAGTAAAAGCCAATCACCAAATAGTCAAAATATAAATATTTAAGTTGCTCTCGTCTTCCTGTTAGTCAAACGTCATCCTTAAAGCGTGGCGGAGAGCCGGCCTGTTATATACGTTATGTTAATACGTTGCTCTAAGATGAAAGGCAGCCATGCTGCTAAAACGATATGGACTACCCACGCACAGAATTGACGTCAAACGTACAAAGATGATGCCATCAGCAATTAAAATCTAAGTCGGCAATTTATCCCTCTCTAACTGCCATATAACAAGACCTGAATCGTAAATTGAAATGAAGATGTTTTGTGATATATTCACATAAATTCGAAATCATATTGGTATGAGAAGGGATTTAATGAAGGCATAAAACGCTATAATTCATTACAGATTATTTATATTAAAGGTTTAGACCAGGTGTGGGCAACCTTTGACATGTTGCGGACCAAACTTTAGTGTGCAAATACGTTCGTGGGCCGCTTTTGAAAGTAGTGCAGTTTAAAGTAGTGTTCATAATTTTCAACGATAGATATCAGACATGAAAATATAACTACAATGAATGATTAAAAAAAAAATAGGTACAACATGGTACAATCAATGAGCTTGAGTTTGGGAAACTAATCCATTGATGTTTGGATTGATTCCACTGATTCAAAGACGAAAAGAATTTTCCAAATTATCGTCAGTCTGCCTTGCAAGATGTTTTGGTTTATTAACTTTCCTCAATGAAAAGAATTTTTCGCATTTATAAGTACCGCCAAACGCACAAATATCTCCTAATAATCCTCATTTGGCCTTAATAGAGTAATATTTTTTATTGATTGGGTTTTTCAAAATGCGCGGACCGGGTTGCCCACATATGGTTTAGACTGATATATATATATATATATATATATATATATATATATATATATATATATATATAGAGAGAGTGAGAGAGAGAGAGAGAGAGAGAGCGAAAATTATGGATACCAATTGGGTCTACATGGCATATTCAACATGATCAATTATGTAAAATATTTTGATTAGACAAATAACAATATAGAGATAAAGATATATGGGATTGAACTTTTTAACCCTTCTATAAACTACCTTGAATTAGACAAAATTGAAATCGTTAACTGACATCCAATCCCACAAAAAAAGAACCAAAAATCCTTGAAGTTCCACAAGAACTTAAGAATGATACATACAAGATGGAAGTCATCAACGTAACGGTTTCCAAGCCAAGCCCCCCCCCCTCCACTTTTAGGCTCCCTCTTCGATGGTATATCGAAAAAAGATTAAGTAAAATCAAATATAAGCACAAATCACAGTAAAAATGTAAGCTGAATTTAAGTCCACTTGTTGCTTAGACATAAAGACTGAGACAGATGGTGTCCGAAGGCCGAGGGAAAATAAATAGGTCAAGTGTTGAGATAAAATGTTCTCAAAATGAAGGAATCGTTGTAATAATGTTCCTAAAATTCGCTATCTATCATTTGTATTAAATATGCAATACACAAATTAATTTGTACAATGCCAGATAAAAAGTTAAAAACTTAGATAAGAATATTAAATTCAATTCGATGTGTTGTTATTAATACAAAAAAAATTCTTATTCCACATTATTCGTCTACAACTAAGAGGAACGGGATATGAATAAGTTGCCAGCTAGAATGAAACGACGAATTGTTTTCAGTATGTTCATTACTAAATAAGTTCCTTCAAATGATGCGAAAATCTAATGATTATTAAGACGAACGCCTTAAGCGTCCTCTGTTATCATATTGAACTTAAAAATAAATGGAATTTTTAGAACATTCTATTGGAGAATTAGGGAGGCGATGAAAGAGAAGAATGGAGTAAAATAGTCGTCATATTAGGGAAGAATTCTATCCTTTGAATTCTGGATAGCACCTTAATTCAGGCAACAGATCTTAACCTCCCAAGATTACAAATTTATTTAATTTATTATCAAAATTGAAAGTTGTTTAAGTTGGGCAACAAAAATTGATATTTTATTTTTTTAAACTTATTTAGCACAATGTAAGTTGTAAGTATATCATCTAAATAGATAATCATTATAATTATTTTATTTTAGTATTTGACCTATGTTTATTTATATATTCATTATTTAGATATTTATTTGTGTGTTGTTATTTATTGATACTAGCATGTTTTGTAGCCTTGTTATGGTGTATAGAGATTTTATTGATGTTGCTATTTTCATGTGTAGCTCTGAAGACGGAAAGGATCGTCTTTGAAAGCGCTTAGCTCTGAAATAAAAAACTTTTGAACATTTCTTCTCTCCAAGTACACAATATTCTTCACTTCCAACTACACTATTGTGAAAAGAGATAATCATTCGATGTCGTTAGTTGGAAATCATAAATTAATATTGAAAAGACCTCGAAATTAAATTTGTATTCAGTGATAGTTATGTGTAAGTATTAATCAGAAGAAATACTTCATACTCTTAGATATTATTACAATAGAAAAACAATATAATGTTTTCTTAAAATGTATATTTTATAACCTACACCCAAGGGGATAGCCAGGGAAAGGACTGTGTATATGCTTGTGTGTGTGTGTGTGTGTGCGCTTGGGTGTGTGTGTGTGTGTGTGTGCTTGGGTGTGTGTGTGTGTGTGTGTGTGTGTGTTATATATCTTACTAAATGATTAATGACATATTTAATGTTCTAATAACATAGCATAAAATAATGTTTTTTTTTTGTTTTTTTTTAAGGAAATACAGAGGTCAATGTTTAACGTTTTACTTGAGAAATGGCTTAAAGATTCACTGACCTAGCAATAATTTGGTAAATTATACAAGAAAAGTGTTTCCAATCCCTGTTGTAAACCCCTTTCCGAAATTAAAACTTTTTTTTTTCAATTCAATGGACTTTTAATATAATCCATCTGTTTATCCAGAGTAAAGAAAGAAGAAGAGAAAGAAGTTCTTTTCTATGCCTGGGAGATGCCAATACAAAAATCTATAAGAGAAAAAAATAATGACACTGAGAAAAATCGTCTCATCCACAAAACAACTTATACAGTACTGGGTTAGAATCAAGCAAGGATCGACTTTAATTGAAATGAAAAGTTTTCAATGTTGTAAACTTTACTATTGCCTACAATACATATTTGAGCTTTGAGATCATAACTTTAAACATGAATTTCATTTATACAGGTTAGAAGGGAATTGAGAAATCTCTTAATTGTTATATTTTCACTGAGAAGTACCTCAGTTTCTCATTACATCTTGTATACAATGGCCGTACTTTAGCTTGACTACAGGAATTGAGAACTTTAAACTCGACTTGGCATTTCCTGTAGCCTGTGCCCTTGAACGTCTAGTTGCTGCTCTCAATTACAATGGGTTTAATTTGGCTGTCAGATTCCTTCAGCATAATTTTATAAACATATATGTATAAATGTGATTGTTTTCTTGTTTCAAAGTAAAAGAATGATAGCAATCGTGAAAATTCTCAGTTTTCCTATTTCAACTGAGTTATCCGATTTGACCTTGCCTGAATCCATTTTGACTTGTTTCAGTGTGACGTATGCGCGTCAAGCTAGTTGTTCGAATTTGACATAAATCAAAAAAAATATTGAAATTTCACATATGAGATTCCTGTACCGTCTAGGTGTTTACTTCTTCTTTTGATCAAAAACTATTTTGGCTAAAAACTGTGCTTTTTACCGAATCGCGTTCTGAGGGAACTCATACTCGTCCATAATTGCAAAAAAAATTATGATTCACAATTCGTTTGTATTTTTTTTTTTTTTTTTTAAAAAAAAGAAATGTGAGTTCTGAATAAAACAATCTTTCACTGAGTTTATCCAACAAGCTCTATGATTTGTGTCATGAACATTCACACATTATCCTCACCTCCTACTTCTAGTTATTGAATTACAGAATATACACTTCATACTTTAGTTGAGAGACCTATATAATATGGTTTGTGATTGTGAAAGGTCTCGTAGCAAGTAAAATTTACTTCAATGCCAAATTTACTTCAATTCTTAGTAAGCATTTGGGTTCACGAATATGAAATAAATATTGTTGGATAAAAGTAATAATAATTAGTGTTTAAAACACAAACAAGGAACTTTTGTTTTACTCCTCCACAATAAGACACACAATAGAAGTACAATAAAGTATACTTATACCCCCCCTTCCCTTCATTACCAAATGAGATAATTGCAAGATTCCCTTTATGAAGCTGACATATTCTTTAATCAAAACGAGGCATAACATTTTAAAATAGGCCATCTCGTAAAACCTCATTTAGCTGAAGCAAAGCGGGAAAGCTTTAGAAATAATGGGAGTCGACACTTAAGAATAAGTGCATAGTTTTCAGAACTGATCCTTCTCTTGGTTCTCTGCCAACTTCATGAAGCAATTTCAGCACACACTGAACTAAAGCTCAGGTCATCATATAGTTATAACAATAAGATTTTGGGATTCTGTATTAAAATTTTATCTGGCGTAAACACATTTCTGGACAGATAAATTATAGAAATAAGTAAATTCGCCCTTCCCAAGAATGCTACTCAAACACTCAATGAGTGAGCAAAATAAAAAAAATCAAACAGCATGCAGAAAAATGTAATACCTAACGTAATTATTTTTTCTCAAATAAATACAGAATATACTTAATTAAAAATATATAGGCCATTTCATACTCGCCTGTCGTTGACCTTGAAATGTAAGTTCGTTCCTACCTTTTTGATGATGCCTCTGGCCTCTTGGAGTCGGAAGGGATGCCGTGTTACGACTGCAATTGCCTCCTGTCTTCAGGTAGTCAGTCTACGCATGTCCAAGACTTGGCGTGTCTTGTTGCTCTCTTGCATCATTGTTGAGGGTTAAATATTAAAGCAGCGTTCAGCCTGCCCTCCAACGGCTGTCTCTACAATCAGCGACTCACGACCTCCCACAAACCATTAACAGATTAAATATCATCGTCCCATCGATCGTCTTCAAGAGGCGGAAAAACGTAGCTTCAGCTTTACAAAAGGAAATGTGTTACACTGGTAACTCCATTATGTAAATCCATAATTCTTTCGGTATTAAAACTGAAATATTCTCAATTAGCTGCAAGAAAAGAAGGGAAACAAGTTCTGCTTGCGTGTTTACACTCTTGACAGGGAAACGGATAATGACCCCGTAACGGATTAAATATTCTCATGAATAGATGCTATTCTGAGTTTCCATCTACATAAATACATAAAATTATTATGTGTGTTTTAAGATACGCTGCAGTCGATAGATCGACCGATGGTTATCTTGACCTAAAGGTTTACAAAACACACGACATTTCTAACTATATGCATTCAGGGAGATAGGGTTCTACTACTGTAATAATTTAGTAATGCCAGGAGGGAGGTAATAAATTTTTAAAACGTGCATTCAACAATCCCTGGAGGTCAAAATCCACACTTGTCTGTGAATTCGAAAATATTTAAGTTTTATTTAATCTATTTATGGTTCTCAGTTTAGCCATATGAGTAGGCTTTTATCTCGCATCGTAAACCTAGAGTGGTGAGTTCGATTCTCACCTGGGCAAACAGGAATTTATTTAGTGACGAACTGATTAAATAAAATCCTTAGTTCCACCATGGCTAGAAAAGGGTGGTAACCTGTAGATAACCCGTCCCACATAACTATAGTAGCGTAAAGTGGACGTTAATAAATAAATAAATTCTGTATTTATTCATACATAGATACCTGTGTGAGTTCATAAAATATAACTACTATTTAATATATTTATACATGCATACCTGTGATTGCGTTTATTATATTTTTATTTTAATAGACAAGTGAAACCACGAATAGCTAGCGTACTATTTGACTTATTGAATATAACAAGTTCGGAACATCAATAGTTTATCAAGATTTGATCTAGAACTCATTTAGAAGGGAGATATTTTGAGATTAAACATCAATTTTGGTATGAATCAAATTAACATTTTCAAGCCAACAAGTAAAATCCTAACACAACGTGTTTGCTTGTAGGTATCTCGTCTAGTAAAGATCTGTTGAAACTATATTTGACATTTAATTTTGAAAGGAGACAGTTTTAGGATATACTGCTTACTGTTATAGTGTAACTATTGTAACTGGGTGTTTACTGAAGGCTGAAAAATTAAAAATTATAAAAAATTCAGTTACTATTCAAGATAGAAAAAAAGTATTTAAAATATCATTAATATAAAAGTAAATTTGCAATAAGATTGGTTATATAAGATTTAAAGACCCGACTCATTATTTCGGAAATATTTTGAATTTTCGATTTCCCTACCTAAATCCTCTCCCCCTGCAATAGCTCAGGCCTTAACGAACTGGATCTTTAGTTTTACACAAAGCGCTTACATATCGACTTTGATAACGGTCATGAAATTATAATAGCTAGAGAGGCAACAAATAAGTATCTATCTGTATAACTATTTATCTGTCTGTCTGCCTGCCTGCCTTTCTGTCTGTCTGTCTATATATCTTTATATATATATATATAAATATATATATATATATATATATATATATATATATATATATATATATTAGTATTGATCGATAAGTTTATTGAAGGATCAATGGGCACCTCAAATATGTTTACAAAAATCGCGTCATAAGTAACTACCTCAATAGCTGATTTCCCATATGAAAAATATTTGCTAATACACCAATATTTAATAAAGTGTAATAACACTATATTTCCATTATACAAAAGAATATATATATATATATATATATATATATATATATATATATATATATATATATATTTATTTACAGGGTGTCCCAACAACCCATGCCACCCCCCTTAAAATCTCCAATTATTTTAATATAAAGCTCAGACTTGGTGTGCCATAATTGGGACCCTTAAAGAATCCTTTCAGTCCATATTCAACCTCTTAACCATCTCCAGCGACCATAACTTTGGAATTTCCAATGGAATGCTCTACTTTTTACAGCCAATTCTTGCAGAAAATCAAATTCTAAAATGAGTTTATATTGGTGAAATTTTCTATTTAACTCAGCCTTTAGCCGTAAAATGCACAAATCTTTATTTCAGAAACGGCAAATTTATTGAAAAATGCTCGGACATAGAAGGTGTAGCCCACAAAATTATCTTTGAAACAAGTCTACAGGAAAAGGAATAGATTCTGAAATTTAAAAACAAACAAAAAAAAATTAACGAAATAATGCAAAAGTATTATTTAATGAATCCAAAATGTTTACTTCAAAGAGCATCAACTTAACAAAAAAGTTCTTGGAATAAATTTATTTTAAATTAATTAGATAGTAATTATTTGTAAAAGGAATACATTTTTTCCAACTGTACAGTTTCATGTAAAAGAAAAAAAAACGGTGTTGGTTATAAATACCTTCCAGGGAATAATCATCAACCCACATTTTTTTGATAAAACATTAAATGGTACAGCCTTCAATCGCTTCCTAAATAAAACATTTCTAAATTAAAAAGAAGCATACCCCCGATGCAAAGAAATGAAATGTGGCTGCAGCTTGATGGATGTCCTTCCTAATTCTCAATCACTACTCGATTAACAATAAAAGAAATTTTTCCCCAACGCAGTACATGTTGCACATTAAGTGGCCACCCAGATCACTCGATCTGACAGTAATGGATTATTTATTATAAATTCAATTCCAGTAGCAGAAATGCACAGTCCCAAAAGGGATTTCAGATACCGCCTTTTGAATTCCATAAATGAGAAAGGTTGCATTTTTGATCATTTGTAACTACTTGCTTTATATATACACATATATGATCGTTCAGAATGATGCTCTACGTTACTTATTCATTATTTATTAAAATTTGTTTTTTGCTCCTATGGCTAATTGGGGCCACGTATCTGCAGGTTACCATCATTTTCTACCCAGGTTGGGACTAAGTATTTTATTTAATGAGTCTGTCACTAAATAAATTTCTATTTATCGGTTGGGAATCAAACTCGCCACTCTAGGTTTATCACGTGAGGTTAAGAAAAACTCTTTAACTCATATGGCTAACCTGAAGCCCAATTTTTGTGATAAATTTTGCAGAATTAGTTTTTGATACATTTTAATTTAGTATTACATATATTAGTGTTGTAAGTAATTTTTAAGTTTGTTGAAGTTCATATACAGATTAAGTCACCTCTTTGACTACTTACATAGATAATGCCAGCCATCTTCAAAACTTACAAATTCCAAGTCGGAAAATGGATTGAATGAATTTATTACATTGGATATTCTAGTTTTAAACATTCACTGGATCCAATCTCAATAATGAGATAATTATTCCTGCCTACCAGAATAGTGCATTATATATAGAATTTAAAAACAATAAAATGTATTTCACAGAAATAGGAGTTAAACATCAAACTTTCTATTAAAATAAAAAAAAAAGTGTATTTCACAATTTAATTAATATACTGAAAACAATCTCTAACTCTCAAAATGGAGAGAAAAGAAAAAGAGACGTGTTCTGTGAAGTTGCAGTAGTCAAAATGAGATAGAAAGGTGGAACAGAAGAATGAAGACGAGTTCAAAAGTTATTTTGCATGGGACCCTCTCTAATATCCAGAGATGCTTTCATCTACCATCAGGAATTATTGACCCTCCCACCCTTAGAATTAAACCCACAGATTATCATTTATTTTTTCTACTTACAAAAAGCTTGAGTTCAATATGAAACAGTCATAAATAATTTAATTGGAATTCCAGTAATTTATATTAAAATTACAAATTATCATATCTTTTTTGATTTCATAATTCTAGATTTTATCCAAGCTCACATGAAATGTACTTAAAACATTTTTAAATTTATATTTGACATTCTATATATTAAATTTAAAGACTTTAATTTAATTTTTAAAAAATAGCACAAAAGGAATAGTGAAAAAAATATTAATAAAGATGATGTGTAAACACACCTCAAAAGAAATGAGTTAAGTGTGCTGCCCAGATGACAACCCTGAAAATTACTTATGCTATTACTGCATATACTTATCAATAAAACACACACAAAAAAATATTTATTTATTTGTTCCCTTTATTCTAAATTGTTGTTACTCTTAATTGTTTTCCTGTTTATTTCAATAAATAAAAAATAAAAAAAATGTGATTTTAATTTTAATACAGAAAATGTTCCTTTCTTTTTGTAATTTTAACTTTTATTTATTCTTTCATTTGCGTACTTTGTTAATATTTAATAGATGTCAAAATAAATGTTATTTTGCTTGCTGCCGAACTTGCTTTTCACTACTAAAGGCATCATCTTTAGAGCAGTACAAAATACTGGAATATAGGTGATATTTTATCCAAATTAACACTAAAATACAGGGACTCAGGGTAACCATGTGTGTTAAAGTATTGGCCTTAAACTTATATGGTATTCCTAGAGTGGTGAGTTCGATTCCCGTCTGGGGAACAGGAATTTATTTAGTGTCTATGTCATTAAGTAAAATCCTTAGTCCCACCCTGGCTAAAAAAGGGGGGTGACCAGTATGTAACCTGTCCCAATTAGCCATAGTAGCCAAAAGTGGACATTGATGAATAATAATAAAATACAATAATAAAAACACTAACAAACATTCATTAATTCATTCAGAAATATTTTTTCTTCAAAATAATAAACAGATTTAAATTTAAAATTATAATTTGGCTACATATTTGAGGTATTGGCTTTGTTTGTTTATTATCAAATACTGAGCTGCGGTTGAAAATGCAATGAAAGAAGCTGTTCGTGTGATTCACATGGTTCACAGATGAATGCTGTTATGCTATGGTAGAAGGAAGACAATTAAAAATCCTTAGCCTAGGCAAAGGAGAATATGAATCAAGAAGTAGTTATGAGGTTGATCAAAAAGCAGTAGTAAAATCCTTCGAAAAGCCAAGAGAGAATTCCTGCCCCAGGGAGTTCGAGGCATAGAGGATAATTGGCAATGATGAGGTGTGAGTTCTAGATAGATAAGAAAAGAAACAATTGGTTATAAAGGAAGAAACACTCAAATGAAGAGAAAATATGAAAAACCAACAGAACAAAAATATAAAATGCTGGTGATTTGGTATGTTGGCTAAAATTGACCACTCTCAGGGGATGGAAATATGGTTGGGTAGCCTGATCTCCTGAGTGTGGATTTGGCATTCGACAAAAGAAAAGGCGAAACGCTTCTAGGATTGACTGTTAGCCGGACAAAATGTTCATATGCTACTGATAAGCGGGATTCATCAGGTAATCCTGAAGTTCTGGATGGAGTATCACTGTCTTCATCCTGAAGAAACGGTCTGCTAATGAGTGTGTACACTTAAGAGGAATTGCTCTACTTCCAATACAAGATCCTGACAAACATACTCCTTAATAGATTGAACCTGTACTACTAAAGATCCCTAGCAATTATAAGGTAGGGTTCGGAGTAAGAAGAATCACATTGGATCAAATTTTACCTCTTGAATAAGAACTTGAGAAGTGATGGAAGGTAGAACAAGATATGCATGCCCATTTTATTCATTTTAAAGCAAGTTTGATTCAGTTAATAAAAGCTGTATTTGGAAAATAATGAGGGAACTAGGATTCCTTGTGAAACTTGTCTGACTGATGTGGGCAAGTATCAATGGATCCGTCTGTAGGGTGTTGGTTCAATAGGAGATGACTGAAGTATTCGACATTAAATTGGGAATGAGGGCATCCTGAATCAACATGGCTAGGTCTCCTTTTCAACCTAGTCTTGTAGAAGCTAATGCATTGAGCTTCCAAGATGAGGGAGAGAGTAGGCAAGATGCATACGATTTAACAAGAATATGCAAACGATTTAACTGTCCTCGGAGGATAAAAAGAGGATATGTCTGTTCCTTGATATCAGTGGCAAAAGAGATAGACTTACAACTGAACCAGAAAAACAAAGAAGTACACGGTAACCTACATTTGTAATATTTTTTGAATGTAGGGAACCTAGGAACCAATCCTTTCCAAAAGTATATAGCTTCAAATACCTTGGAGCTATTAGTAACCTCTATTAATGAAACAGTTACTGAAATAACTCGACTAGTCTGTGCTTAATTCTTGGTTACTGAAGCCTTAAGTTCAAGGAAATTCTTAAAAACCTTGAAACTAATTGTCAGTAACTCCATTATTAAACCTGTACTGATGTATGGGTGTGAGACATGGATGTTGATGAGTACCCTGAACACAAAATTAAAATGGCAAGAGCGCAAGGTTTTAGCCATAATAAGCCCTAGATAAGAAGAAGACTAGGGAAGAGATTTTATCTTGAAATGTGAGTCAATTTCACATTATATGAATGCTTATAGTTTACATTGAGTGAGCCATGTGGCAAGAAGTAACACTCTCTCCATAAATGACAATAAATGTGATAGCGACAAGCACCCCCCAGCCACAAGGGAGACAGAGGTTGAGTTGGGTCGTCAGAGTGAAGAAGGACATGCCGTCCGTGCCGTGGAGTTCCAAAAAGTGGACTGGAAAGCCTTTGCCCAGGATAGACAGAGGTGGAGGAGACTGGTAATTGTGCTCAGCATCACTGACAAGAGAACTCACGCTGGAAAACAAGAGTCTGGTGGGCAAAGTGATTAAGCAGCTTAGCAAAAATTCTCCTTGCTAAATAAATTCTGATTCTTATTTATCATTTTGTCAATAATAATTTCAATTCACTCACTGATGTGTCATGGCTTTTGGCTTCTCGGTAGTCTGTAGGAGATATGTCAAATGTTCCCTCCTCCAATGGCCTGAAGGTCAATCAATGGTCAAAGAAATATGAAATCTTTATGGACCAAACATTTTTGTCCATCACTTCTAATTATCCTATGTGTGACCTGGAACAGTCTCCATATATAACCCTATAAGCACCCAACTGATCTTAAATTTTAATGTCCTAAATTTTAGGTATGAAATTTCCCAATGACTACCTAAAATTTATTTATTTTTTTATTTTGGTGCTTCTATATGTAGTTTTAACATTATTATTTAAGAGCATTACATACATACGCTAATGGATAAAGGATGAAGCACTTACTATTTATTTGAAAGTAATATGGAAAAAAATAGGAAACACTCCTCTTGGAATATGTTTCTTTATCCTTTTTCTATAGAAATGACATTAAAATTTCAAGAACACACTCCCTATGGCTGTGTGTTTAATATACTTTAACTCTGTATTATAATTATCATGACACTGAGATTGATAATAGTTAAATGTCACAAATGGAATGTGTGTTTTTAACCCTGGGATGTTGAAAGGATTTGGCATATGAATCTGGTTGATCTGGTGGGCATTTTCATTAAATCAAAAATTCAGAACTGTTTTCCCATTTTGTTATACATTTATGCTTGCAGTTTAATAGTAGTTTATAGATGTTAATTCTCTTTTTGTACATTAAAAATACATAGGCATTCACCAACAAATCTGATCCACTAATTAATTCTAATTGAACTTCTCATGACTAACACTGATTTGTAAATTTACCATCGTATACAATATAATTTTAATGTAAGTGCCTTTAGAATCTCATCTCATCATTTTCTGTAAGACTTAATATGACAAAATAAGGTTATTATTTCATTAACTGGTTCACTAATTATCTCCAAAGAGAAGAGGGGAAAAAAGGGTACTTATAGTCAATATTGCAGTCTTAATTGACAAAATCACTGAGGTGCAATTCTTGGAATAAAGAAAAATGCATTTAGCATCCCTCGAACTCACATAAAAGTAGGAAATTTTCTTTCATTTGATAAGCGTGAAGAAAAATTTCTTCTTGAATATATCCAAATTAACTAATTTTTAGTTGACTTAAACTGGTAATTGAATAAAGCATAATTTCCCTCTAAGCATTAATTTTCTTCAGTAGCCTCCCCAAAAGAAAATTGTAATTTTTATTATAAAAATCTATTTATCAATGTTCAATTTAGGCTAGGGGTGTTACCGTCATGTCATGTTACCTATCATTGACAGGCAGGAATAGAAATGGTTTCTCATGTAATTTTAAAAATGTTATTAACTTATGAATAAATCATCTCTTTATTTTCATTGCGTAACAGAAGTGGCCTGTAACGTGCACAATAACTGTTCAGCCATTCAGTTGTAATATCCATGAAGTAAATAGTGGCAATTGAATGAATTGAATTAATAATGGGTTCAATGAAATTGAATACGTAAATTTAATAATTTATTAAAACTGAAAAATACATTTAAAACAGATGGCGAACATCCGAGTAATCTTACACTCTAGTTGGTGGCAGTAAATTATAATATGACTAAATTCTTATCCCTGATGTTTATACAAAAAATTCCACAATTCTATCCAGGCCTCTTCATGTGACATTAATAAATTGTATTAATAAACTGGAAAATAGAAGCCACAATTTCAAAATTAATTAATGTAAACAACTTATTAGGACTGATAAATATATTTTAAATGCAATATGATTTTTACACTTTTCTGATAAGACCAATATTGAGAAAGATATAAGCAAACACAAGTTTTGGTTTAGAAGTAGACCCCATACCTGAAGGTTGGCAATAAAGTTTCTCTTAATTCTCTTAATACATATATAAAAATGTATTAATTCTATTCTGACGTTTTCATAGAAGATGAATAAAGCCTTAGGTGCCAGGTAGACCGAAGTCAAAATTTTGACATTAGGACATGTAAATAATGTTTTACTCCTGAAATCGTTATTCTAAACAAATTAGTTCTTTCCATATTCTCAATGAAACCAATATTGATGATATTAATGAATACATGATTTCATGTCAAAGTTCTAGTTGAAAATTCAACGGCCTCAAAGGCTTGGGATTGTTGATCCACAAATATAATAGTACATAGAAATCCTCATAGCTATTTTTGATTGATTAACAAATGGCAACACAGACAATATTTTTAATTTTGATAACATTGTTATTAGAATGGACTGATACATGAAAAAAAATTGTTTCCCACCAATTTTAAATAGAAAATCAGAAAAACCTTAGAGCTTTATTTATAGAGATGCTGTTTATTAGTGCTCACTATAGGATACTTTTGCTATTCAGGATGTGTTATTTGCAGCTTTCCATACTCTTTTAGCCGAAGCGAACTAAGGATTCTATTTATTGAATTCATCAGAGAATGATGAGGATAAGAAACTAATTGCATTTAAGTGGGTGAGTCAATAGGTACAATTTCTACTTAATCATTTTGTTAGTTTAAAGAAATCTAGATCTAGCCAAATTGCTTTCTATAATAATTTTCAGGAACACTTCAACCTTATAGCATCTTCATAAAACATTTTTGATTCATTATATATCAAAAGTTGGAACTTCATATCAGCAAAGCATAATGTAAACATATGGTTCTGAAGAAGAAACATTTTCCTTTTAGAAAATATATTATCAATTAGCCATAGCTGCAAAAAGTGGGCATTAATAAATAATAATAATAATTCTTTATTTTTTTATTTTTTTTTCAAAATTCTGATAATTGGTAGATGTTATTTATTTACTTCCAATTTATGATGCTAAGGCTAAGTGAGATAGGTTTTCGTTTTTTTAGCCTGGGTTTGACTAAAGGTTTTATTTAATGAGTTCATCACTAAATAAATTGATATTACCCGGATGGGAATTGGTACCATGCCACTCAATTAACCAAATGTATTAAGGCAAATGCCTCAACTCATATGGCTAATCTTAACCCTAAAAATTAAGGGAAAAAACAGGTTTTGGTCAATTCTTGGTACTCTAGCACAATTTTTAGAAAAATTCACGTGTAACTAGTTTCTCCACTCTCTTCTGAGACCCTTCATATTTGCTTATATTTGACGACATCAAAATATGCAATATAATGCCTGAGATTTCTGTATTTTAAATGGATCATAAACTTTTTAAAGCCGTAAAATATTTTAACTATCAATAATCGCACCTCAGTAGACCATCATTGGCAATGATCTTGCCACTGCACAAGGTGTCCTTAATCTCACATCGTAAAACAAGAAAAGTGAGTTTCATTCCCCTCTGGACAATATGAATTTATTTAGTAATGGACTCATTAAGTAAATCCTTAGTCCCACCCTGGCTAGAAAAGGGCTATACCCTGTTGTTAACCTGTCCCAATTAGTCATAGTAGCAAAAAGTGGACGTTAAATAATAACAATAACTAATAAACCTTTTAACACACCAGCTTTTCTATACCATATAGACTTTCTTTTCTTTTTCTAATTATTGGAAACTGAATTACCAAAAGGCCCTTTCCCATAGAAGTCTGTTATGCAGGGGCTCTGTAAACTGAGCAGATTTCTCAGGAGCTGTTATGACACATTAGTGATATCATCTCACCATATATTCTGACTGAAAATGGGAAAGTATGAATTATTCGCTTAATATTTGAGTTAATGTATGGAGCAACAATTGTAGAGCATCAATATTTTAACAAGATTAATTTTACCGATAGAGATATTTTAAATTTTTGAATTCCCCTACCCCTTCAAATGTAACCTTTAGTGTTGAGTATGTTTAAACATTTTTGAGACAAAAACGTAAAGTCTGAATTAACGCCATCGGACAATGAATTGAATCAAATTTGGTAATAACCACATAACAATTGTGGCAATTAGAGTATTTATTAACTAATTGAAATCTTTAATAAAAGGTATCTGGTGATGTAATTGATTATGTGAAAATCACATTTAGACAAAAGAAATTACACAAGTAGAAATGATGATTTATTGGAGGTTATAAAGTAAGTATCCAAGTTATCATTATCTCCCTCATTGATCTAAATAAGTGTACTGAAAGAGTACTTTATTTTCAATAAACTCACACTCTTTCATTTCCTTGTGATGGAATACTTGAAAAATCTCAGGGAAAATCTAGGAATACTTGTTTATAATTTTAAAATCAAGACTGTTGAAAAAAGTAGTAGCCTAAAACTTCATTTTTCTCTCCTTCCCATGTCTGCCTATTTTTGGATTACATTTTTTTTACATTTTCTAATACTATTAACAGATGTAGAGGAAGATAATTTCATTATTTTGAGAATAGATATGGAATTAATAATAAACATAAGATATGGCAATTATTTACTGTGCATATTAGTTGAAAGGGTGAACAAATCCCTGTCAATGCTTTGTAAAATATTCTGAAGCTAAGCATGTTCTACTTTCAGGTCTAAGACTCAAGGACTCTCCTACTTGAATGCCATATACACTTAATGCATGTCAGACTTGTAAATTGATGAACAGACGCTCCGGTTAAGCATTGGTCTTAATTCCATTGGAAAACCTAGAGTGGGGGGCAGATGGTAATTTATTTAGTGACATATTCAATAAATAATAAACTTATTCCTATCCTGGCTAAAAAAGAGTGGTATTTTGTACATAACCCATTTCTGTGAGCCTGAATAGCATAGAGTGACCATCAATTGACAAGCACTTCTATAATAAGTAAATTAATTATAAATATACTCTAGTCAGAAGATTCTAGGCAGTTGCCTCCTGACTATGTCGCTTCTCTTGTCCAAGATTACCAGTTCCTTGTTTTAGTTATAGTCAGTTGTTTTAGTTCCCAGTATTCTATAAAAAGCAAGGTGAAGCACACTAGATAAAATGAAATAAATACGTTATCAAAGCCTGAGCAAATTTTCTAAAGGAATTTAAAATACATCACCTGATAGTAAGTTTTATACTTCTAAATCGTCTATTCGATTAGTACCAAGTAAAGTTAACTCATTTCTCAGTATATTTAAAATATAGAATCCATGAAAACTATAAACATGATAATAATATAATTTTTTTAAGTGCGTGTAATTATAAAATATGAGCTTTTATTATATTGTTGAATAAATATTAATTATATGTATGTTGCATCTTTTAATATTTTGTTTTCTTTTTATTTACCCTTATTTTTATTGGTTAAAAAAAACAATTGGGTGCATTTATCTATATGAACATAGATTATTATAAGGTATTAGCCTGTTTATATTATATTATATTCAATGGAATCATAAAGGTCTATATGACGAAGAAGATAGAATTGAGGCTCAGATTAGCCATGTCAGAAGTGTTGGTTTTATTCTCACATGGTAAACCTACAGAGCCGAGTTAAATTCTCGCCTGGGCAATAAGAATTTATTTAGTAATGAACTTATTAAATAAAACCCTTAGTCCCACCCTGGCTAGAAAAGGGTGGTATCTCGTAGATAAACCCTCCCAACTAGCCATACTAGCAAAAAGTGGATCTTAATAAATATAGGACCAATACACATATATTAATATTAATAATCAAGAGTCTCATGATCATAAATATTAGTAATTACAAGCCCCTAATGATTTAAATTTTTCATTATAATATATATATATATATATATATATATATATTTATATATATATATATATATATATATTATTTATTCCCACAACAACCTTCTTGGAGCTGAACTAATTTGTTCAGGTTTACTAATTTCATTATTAACTCTCCAAGACATTTACACCACTCACCCAATAGCACTAAAAATATCAAAAGAAATTTATAAACACCAAACGTACTAAAATACAATTACTCTATATTGGCTGCCCGGACATGAGGACCTTGGACTAAGTACGACAGCAGACTACCAGGCTAAACTAATTACTCAAGAAACTCCATACACATAAACAAACTTTCTATACGAAGACATAGTGAGACATATACGACAACATCCTAGACAAATGACTATCAGAATGGATAAATGTAAACAACCACCTCAGTATCAAAAGTACAAGTAAGGAGTGCCACCAAGTCATAAGAGTACTAGACGGGAGGAAGTCATTCTTGCCAAACTCAGGATCGGCCACACATACCTGACACATAGGCACTTAATGACACGGACTGACAACCCTATATGGAAATAATGCAACAAGCACCTAACGATAAAACACATACTGACAGACTCCATTCAATGAAAAAAACTTGACATACCCCATGATATGACAGAACTACTTACTGACAGCAGCCAATATATTCCAAACATACTAACACATCTAAAACATAACATTTATCTATACATATATAATAAAAATATAATAGTCTACAACAAACTAAAGAATATTTAAAAGGGATAACTTTTATTATATTCTAATAGGCAAGGTACAGATATGAGAAAACCTCAGATATTTAAGGAATATTTTCCATACTATATAAATAAAGTACAATATCAAGGTTTATATGGAGGGATAAATATATTATTCTAAACAGAGATCGTGGCAATCATCTTTGATGTGGAGCATAACACCAAATAAATAAGTATTTATAAATGTCCATTTTCTTCTACTCTGGCTAATCGGGGCGGGAAAAATCTGCAGGTCATCAACCTTTGCTAGCCATGGTGGGACTAGTGAATATATTTAACGAGTTCATCACTAAAAAAAAAATTAAATTATTCATTAACGACCCCTTTTTTGCATCTAAGGCTAATTGGAACGGGTTATCTACAGGCTACCACCCTTTTCTAGCCAGGGTGGCGTCAGGATTTTATTTAATGAATTCCGTCATTAAATAATTTGCTACTGTCCAGGCGGGAATCGAATTCGCCACTCTAGGTATACCATATGATAAATTAAATTAACTTAGTTCTAAATGTAGTTTATTGCAATGGCGAACAAAATAGGTTAAGTTTTCAAATTTTTAATACGAAATAATTTATGTTAGTTATAATAGTTCTAAAATCACTTCAGAAAATACCTGAGACCATCCTTGACATAGGTATGAGATTTAAAGTCGCAGAAAAAATTAACAGTTCTATCTTGTGTCAAGTGGAAAAATTTCAAAACTCAAAAATAATAAAATTTTACAAGTCAAAAAGACGTATTTTTCAGAAATGGCTCATTCGAATAATCAGTTCGCTGATATTCGCTGTGCCATTGGAATACCAGTTATTCAGCCTCGGAAAGAGGCTGAGCCTTGCGGTGTCTCTGTCAATTCAATAAACCCTTACATAACAACAATGGGTAGAAAAAGTATATATGAGAAAAAAGAATGGTACGATAATATAGAAATTAAAGACACAATTGCAGGAGAAAAACATGAAGAAATCGCAGTTAGAAATGTGCCGGTATTGTATGGCAGTAACTATAATTCTAAAGAAGAGTCTGAGAAGAAAATTGAAGAAACTAAGAGAAGGAGGAGTTCCCAGCCTCGAAGTCCGTTTAATTGGAGAAGGCGCTCTTCCATGCACGGAAACAGAGCGAGCTTTGACTGGGGCCGTCCAGAGAAGCAACCTCAGAGGGAGAGCAAATCTCGTAGAAGCAACATGACTGACAGCTACCAATGCTGCGATAAACTCAGTCCTGGCGGCTCTTGCATCTGTGCAGACGAGAATGAGAAAATTTCGTTTCGGGGAGGTTCTACTGAGTCAGCTGGAAACGAAAAGGCTCGAAAGAGGTTATACCAAT
This sequence comes from Riptortus pedestris, assembly GCA_019009955.1. NCBI lineage: Eukaryota > Metazoa > Arthropoda > Insecta > Hemiptera > Alydidae > Riptortus > Riptortus pedestris. The sequence continues at coordinate 76,267,107 of CM032229.1, forward strand.
ACGATTTTTCTCATAGCGATAGACCAACTACTACCACATCGAACGGAAGACACAGCAATATGGATAAATATCACGGGAATTCTGGTAATGCCAATAGGGTTTCACGCGATCGAAGTGTTAAATGGAGTGTGAATGAGTCGACAGCTGAAACATGCAATATTGAATATGATTTGCAAGAAATATTGCAGGAAGTGAGAACACTCTCTGAAAAAATTAATTCATTAAAGAAATGTGTCCATTCATCTGATACCAACAATAAACTAAGGTCACCACCGCATGCTGGGGGGTACCAATGAGCTATGGACTATGGAAAAAAATATAGAATTAAATAAGTTTATAATAGATTAAGTTTTTCGTTTTGTTGTTAGATTTTATAATCAATTAGGTATTTTATAATGAAGAAATAATGGTTAAAAGAAACTACACTCTGCATGAGTCAGTTAAGCTAACATGGACAAGGACATAAATTTTAATGGAATTTTAAAACTCAAATAACAACCATTTCTGGCAGAATATGGATCTCGAAATCTAACAGAATGATTTCTAGGCCTCAAAAAGCTGTTGGTACATTTATTTACGCCAAGAAATCACTAAGTTAAATAAATAGAAATAATTAGGCCCTAAATGTCTATGCAGGTGGAAAGCCTTGTTTCCTTTTACAAATAACTAAAAGCATAGTAGATATGACACTGGATGAAATCAGGGAATATATTAGAGCTTGAGCCAATTTTCTAAAAGAATTTCGAACACATCACCCGATAGTAAGTTATATACATCTAAGTCGTCTATCCGTTTAGGAGCATATAGAATTAACTCCTTCCTCTTATTCAGTATATCTAAATATTAAATTCATGAAAACTATAAATTTATATATTTTTTTTGTGTGTGTAAATATAAAATATAAATATTTATTATATTGTTGAATAAATATTAATAATATGTATGTTACACTATTTAATATTGTTTTCTTTTTATTTACCATTATTTTTATTGGTAAAAAAAAAACAATGGGGTATATTTTTCTATATGAATATAGATTATAATAAGGCATTGGCATGTTAAAGGGGCACATGTTCATATTAGATTAAATCGAATCATACAGGTCTATAAGACGAGTTGGGGCTCAGATTAGACATGTGAGTTAAAATGTTGGTTTTAATCTCACGTGGTAAACCTAGAGTGGCGAGTTCGATTCCAGCCTGGCCAATAAGAATATATTTAGAGACGAACACATTAAATAAAATCCTTTGTTCCGCCCCAGAAAAGGGTGGTAATCTGAAGATAACCCTCCCAATTAGGCATTGCAAAAAAGTGGACGTTAATAAGTAAAATATATGAAACTAATACACACTTATTGATATTAATAACACTGGCTGACGAGATTTTTTTCACAAGAAATCTGATTAGTGAATCATTAATGGGTAATGAGCATTTCAAAGGATTGTTAAATCCATGAGAGAAAGCAGCCTGACAGTCTTTCAAAAGTACATTTTTCAATTTTCTTAAAGCAGAAAACTATCATGACATAGTGGCTGATCTTCTGCATTCTTATAAAGCTATGGGATACAACATGTCTTTAAAAATTCACTTCTTGGACTCTCACATAGCATTCTTCTCTGAATGAGTTTTCAGAGATGGTGAGTTTTCATAAGCAAATTTCTACCTTGGAAAGGAGGTACCAAGGAAAATGGAGCTGGCTGAATACTGTTGGACCAAGAAGAGGGATGTTCCATATGCAAAATATGCCAGAAAATCACTATCTACCACTTTATAGATAAGTCAGAATGAGTAGTTATATTTTTGAGTTAGATCGATTTTTATCTAATATAATAAAAATTCAAATGAATATCACACAAAACTCCTGCACGATGGAGAAAAACCAAATATTATATTTGAATTTAGCAACAAAAGTACTCCTACAAAACGTTATTTTAGTTCTTGTGAAAGAAAAAAGGCCGTCACGCAGGGGCTGCGTAGACTAAGCAGATTTCCCATGTGAAGTTTTACAGTAGAGAAATCTGCATACTGGTAATACAAGTCCACCATGAATAAATACAAACGGTAATAAGAAAACCTTCAGTTAATTTTAATAAATTCCCAACTGAAACGGCTTCTGAATTGTAAAAATAATTTATATTTTAATAACTCAAATTTTAGTAGTACAAAAATTAAAGAAGGGGGGAGGCGGCGGATGAACAGACCGTATTTGCATAAATCTCACAAAGTAATGAAGGTAAGGTAAGGTTATAAAAGACCCGTAAGGTTAGAAGAAGCTTCCACCTGAGCCGAGTACTGACGAAAATGGCCGATTTAATCCGAACTATACCCGACGTCAGACTTCATAAAAATGCAAATATCTCGGTTAATATTAAAGATAGAGAATAAATGTATATAGCACTATTTATAGTAAATTTAATTTGCAATAAGATTGATTCTATACAATTATTCGATCCGATGCATAATAACGGAGATATTTCGAATTTTTGAAAATCCCCCCTCTAAACCCCCCCCTCCCACTGGTCCGATTCCAGCCGTTAACGAACTTGATCTTCCTTTTTACATGAAACGATTAAATACCGAGTTTGGTGACGATTAAACAAAAATTGCGACCGCTAGAGTGTTAACAGACAAATATATATATAGTTTTGAACGGACCTCATTTTTGTCATCTCCTGGGAAGGATCGATGGACATTTGAAGAAATTTTTCGAAAATCGCGTCATGAGTACGACCTCAATAGCTGCTTTCCCTTAAGGGAAATCTGCTAAAAAGTTCCTTTTTGTCGACCAGTGTAATCAAGAGACTCATTATCATAAATATTAGCAATTAAGAGCTCCTAATGATTTTAGATTTTCATTGTAATTTGTATATAGTATTTATTAACGACCGTATTGTGCTACTATGGCTAATCGAGACGAGTAATCCACAGGTCCCCGACCTTATTCTAGCCATGTTGGGACTATTGAGTTCGTCACTATTTAATGAGTTCTTCACTAAATAAGTTTTATTTTTTTTTATTAATTATTAACGTCGACATTTTGCAACTGAGGCTAATTGGGACGTGTTATCTACAGGTTACCACTCTTTTCTAGCCAGGGAGCGACTAAGGCTTTAATTAAATGAATTCCTATTGCCCAGTCAGGAATCGAACTCGCCACTCTAGGTTTACCATGTGAGATCAAATTTGACGCATTAACTCACATGGCTAACCCGAGCACATGATAAATTAATTAACTTAGTTCTAAATGTAGTTTATTTCAATGGCGACCAAAATAGGTTAAGTTTTCAATTTTGTTAATATTAATAAAATAATTTATGTTAGTTACAATAGTTCTAAAATCACTGCAGATAATAAATAATGAGACCATCTTTGGCGTAGGTATGAGATTTAAAGCCAGAGAAAAAATTAACACGTTTATCTTGTGTTAAGTGGAAAAATTTCAAAAGGCCATAATAATAAAATTTTACAAGTCAAAAAGACGTATTTTTCAGAAATGGCTAATTCGAATAATCAGTTCGCTGATATTCGCTGTGCCATTGGAACATCACCTTGTGGTGTCTCTGTCAATTCAATAAACCCTTACATAACAACAATGCGTAGAAAAAGTATACACGAGAAAAAAAAATGGTACGATAATATAGAAATTAAAGACACAATTGCAGGAGAAAAACATGAAGAAAACGCAGTTAGAAATGTGCCGGTATTGTATGGCAGTAACTATAATACTAAAGAAGAGTCTGAGATGAAAATTGAAGAAACTAAGAGAAGGAGGAGTTCCCAGCCTCGAAGTCCGTTTACTTGGAGAAGGCGCTCTTCCGTGCAGGGAAACAGAGCAAGCTTTGACTGGGGCCGTCCAGAGAAGCAACCTCAGAGGGAGAGCAAATCTCGTAGAAGCAACAATACTGCCAGTTATGAATGCTGCGATAAACACAGTCCTGGCGGCTCTTGCATCTGTGCAGACGAGAATGAGAAAATTTCGTTTCGGGGAGGTTCTACTGAGTTAGCTGGAAACGAAAAGGCTCGAAAGAGGTTATACCAATACGATTTTTCTCATAGCGATAGACCAACTACTACCACATCGAACGGAAGACACAGCAATATGGATAAATATCACGGGAATTCTGGTAATGCCAATAGGGTTTCACGCGATCGAAGTGTTAAATGGAGTGTGAATGAGTCGACAGCTGAAACATGCAATATTGAATATGATTTGCAAGAAATATTGCAGGAAGTGAGAACACTCTCTGAAAAAATTAATTCATTAAAGAAATGTGTCCATTCATCTGATACCAACAATAAAGTAAGGTCACCACATTCTGGGGGGTACCAAGGAGCTGTGGACTTAAAAAAAAAAAGATTAAATAAATGTATAATAGCTTAAATTTTTTGTTTTGTTATTAGGTTTTATAATCAATTACTTTATAATGAAGAAATAATGGTTAAAAGAAATTACGCTCTAAATGAGTCAGTGAAGCCAACATGGTCATTGAGGACATAAATTGGTAATCGAATTTTAAAACTCGAACATTTCTGGCAGAATATGGATCTCGAAATCTAATAGAATGATTTTAGGCCTCAAAAAGCCTATGATTTTTGGTGCAATTATTTAACCCAAGAAATCATTAAGTTGGTTAAATATAAATAATTAGTACCTACATGGCTCTGCAGGTGGAAAAATGTATTCCTTTTTAATTTCATTATCCATTCATTTCCTCGTAGGCTTATTTCAAAGATAGTATTGGTGACAACAACTTTTATTTCCCTTAAGGGAAATCTGCTAAAATTCACCTATATAAACTCGTTTTAGAATTGGATTTCCTACAAGAATCCGCCATAAAAAGTAGGACATCCATATGAAATTCCAAAATTATAGTCGCTCGAGAAGTACTAGAGCAGGTATGGAAGTTGAATATGGACTAAATGGATTTTTCAAGCAAGGGCCCCAGTGATGGCACACCAAGTCTCAGCCTTGTATTAAAATAATTGGAGATTTTAAGAGGGGGAACACGGGAATATGAGACACCCTATATATATATATATATATATATATATATATATATATATATATATATATATATATACACACACACACACACATATTTGTTTTGCTTTTTTGAAATGACTTCATTTTCCTGACTAGGATAGGACATTTGAGAAAATTTTTCTGCCAGCCAATGAGTACTTGAGACCTCCACGTGTCTACAACATATATTGACAACATTATATTGGCGTGAATAAAATATAAATATTGTTACTTGTAACTTCATTTATTGACCATCTAATAAGGCAATGACAATTTTTCGACTTCGAGCCCAGATAGTTTTATTACTGTGAACTACTTGATCTATTTCCGACCGATTACCCTGGTAAGGAGGTTGTCTGGCTCCTGGATAACTGACAGTCAGGTTATAACCATAGACCTCCCTCTGTCTAAGGGTTGTAACCTTCTAGGATATACGGGGAATACATTTAACTCAGTTAATATTTGTCAGATTTGTTGCCTATATCTGCATCTCATTTAAAATCATATATGGAAACGTGTGTCAGAAACCTCAATAGACTATTTTTAAGGAATTTGTAAATAAAAAAATAAATACAAATATAAAATATATCTTCTGTATCAAAAATTTATTACAAAAATATAAAAATTGTAATCGACTAGAATATACAATGAAAAAGAGTTGAAGCGATTATTCAAAGTGTTGAAAGTCTTGGTGCACTCAGGTCAAGATTTGTGATGAGGAACATAAGTATAGATTCATTGCTGAGATCTGAGATGCATTAGTGATCTTGACTTCCTTCTTCAAGGAGAAGATGCAACCGAGAGATCTGAAATATATTTTATATATATAGAAATATATATTTTTAAATAACAGAACAAATTATGTTCTTAAATTTGTGTATAGAATCCCAACTTACTTACTGTTCCATATTAACTGCAGAAAAATATTTATTATCTTGGCAACTAGGCAAGAATAGTGATCAGTAAATTCAGACCTAAGGTAATTAATAAATAGAAATAAATGAAAGGTGGCCTCAAAGGATATTTTTTTTTCCCGTTAACTATGACGAGTTCCATTATAATATTATATTTTCCAATTGTTTTTTTTTTTCGAAGTGAGCAATTAAAACCCCAATTCGATGAAAGGTAAATCGTCACAATCTAAACTAGTCTGCAGAGGGACTATTAGCACGATTGTGAAATAAGAAGAACTGATGTAGTTTTTTCAAACCCTTAAATTGAATACTAAAATTAAAGATATTCTATGCGCCTTAAACTCATTCTTGAAGCTGTTTCCAGGGAGTCTCTGGCATATTTTTTTTTCTTTTGAGGAAACTTTTAATGGGATAAGATAAAAGTATATGCAGATAGTTCACGTTGGCTTTGCCACGAGACTTACTAACTATAAAGACAGCTGGGAGAGTGGAAAGAAATCCAATCGGTAGTAAATCATTAGAGGCATACCGCAGTAGCTTGAACAGCTGACTGAATGATAGGAATTTGCCAGAATGAGTATGTAAGCTACAAATTTAGAACGTCAGTCTGATATACTGGAGTCAGTAAGGAATTTCAGGGAAGGCCTATAAAATAATAATAATACAGTAAAGATCTGTGAATTGATAGATAGTATGAAAATGATGGTATTCTTACCTTTAGTATCCAATGTATTTAGTTCTGCTTGTTGTGGTAATGGAACTGTTCGTGCTGGACTCTAGAGTAGGGCTTCTCGCCGTCATGATGGTGATCGTAGGATGGGCGGGATTCAAAAGAAGATTTCTTGTCAAAAGAAGGTCTTGATTCCAATGATGGCCGAGAGTCAAAGGAGGAGTCGAAGGACGGTCTTGACTGTCTCGAATCGAATGAAGGTCTCGACTCGAATGAAGGCCTCGACTCGAAAGAGTTCCTCGAGTCATACGACGGTCTGGATCTCTGCTGCTCGGCGTACTGTGGTGCTGCTTGAGGCTGGGGGCTGTACTGCTCTGGTGCCAGCTGCTGCGGTACCTGGGGAGCGTAGTGCTGAGGGAAGAGTGCCACTCTGGGCAGGAGTATCTGGGGAGTAGCCAGGACGACGGGACCAGCCGGGATGGCAGCAGGGACGGCAGATACTGCAGGCACGGAGCCCAGGGCCACCTGGACTGGCACTACTGTACGGGCTAGCTTCACGAACCGCACACCTCCGGCACCATCGTCCAGCTGATGGTATTCGCTGGCATCAGCTGTTGCAGCAGGCTGTCTGTGATACAGCACCCCGCATCTACCTCCGACCGCTACTCCCAGGAGTATTAACAACACCTGCAACATATAATATCATCTTAGAATGTTTTATAATTAAATTCTCTGAGTTGAGAACGTTTATATAAAAACGTTAGTTATAATTGTCATTTTACAAAACAATATATCATTTTTCCTTTATCATGTACTGCATTTTGAGTAGTAAATTACAATAATTGTATAGCTATTTCTTTTCCTTCACAGGGCTCTTCGGAAGTGACTTTTGCTGAAGAGTATCAACACCTACACAACGCATTAAAAGACCTTTTGGTTGGTAAGGACATAATTAAAAATGAAATGAAAATAATGTCTATTCCATGATATATAGAGCAGATAGATGTCCATGAAAGAATATCAGCTGTTGATGCGATTTTCAAACAATTTCTCAAATGTCCATCTATCCTACATAGGAAATGACGAAAATGTGGTCCTTTTAAAATTATATATATATATATTTCAATTTTGCATTTTGGAAAATTTTGCAAACTCAAATATCTCCATTAGTATACGCCGGATCCCAAGAGTTGTATAGTACCAATCTAATTAATATTTAATCGCCTATAAATGTTGTTATATGCGTATTTTCTCTATCACAAATAATAACCAAAATATTTACATTTCTTAATTTACTGCCTTTAGTAAACTCCCATTCCTGCCCATGTCATATTAGCTGTAAGATGTTATTTCAAGAACCAATTTATTGGAAGCTTAAATACCAAATATTGATTTCACTGAACTTTTTCTGGCACATGCAAATACGTTGAGTAATGACACCAATATTAAAGACTTTACGTACTTATTACAAAACAGTTTATTTAATCAGTACCATATCCCATTAACTGCTTTTATTCAACATCTTGGTTAATGGCTTAAACCGGAAGAGAGATGAGGTGTATAGGGGGGGGGGATTCAACAATTCATAATACCTCTGTTGCTATGTGTCGTATCGAAAAATATTATAGAACTAAACTTTTTAAAATATTGATGTTCTACAATTGTTGATCATCACATTTTTTTCATTTTCATTCATCCATTAGTAAACCCCCACATCTATACATCGGATTTTTACATAGGAATGCCAATGAACCGTATAAAAAACCACCGTGTTCACTCTTTTTCCCTTTCTTTTTTTTTTTTTTTTTTTTTGCTTTAGCTATTTGTGCACAATTGAATAATGAGTAAATCGCCAGCGTTGCGGAACTCATTTAAATAAATAAAAAATACGTAGGAATGGAAAATATATGCTAATAAGAGAACAATAGTGTGACACACCACCGCTCAGGAAATCCGTTTAGTTTACGCAGCTCAGAGTAGACGGACTTTTAATTAATTCTTTCTACATTGAGAGCTGAAATAAATTGTTACGTTTACCGAAATTGCAACAAAATAAAGGATCTGATTCTACTGTTTAAAAAAAATACTTTAATGCATTTCATAAAGGGGTAAGATAAGTATCCAGGCGCTCCTGAATATTTTCTTCTACATCCGGTTTTCTTATAAATGAATAGCTGCGTTAATAGATTGCATTGTTAAGTTTATAAAAAAAAAGGAGCCAAGTTTTTTCTTTTGAAATCCAGTAGCTAATTAGGCAATATCATACTTCGTAATGGATAGCTTTTCTTCTTTTATTCCAAGCTTGACGAGGTTTATTGAACCTTTTATGAATGAGAAAAAGGCCGCCACGCAACTGCTGCCTAAACTATGCAGTTGTTTCTCCTGGGATTCTACAATAGACATCCTTCATACATTTGCTCCAGTTTCCTCAATGGAATGGCTTCATGTAGCTATTATAAAGCTTCTTCAGTTCTATGGATCTCTTATTGAAAAGTAGAATTCATATAGTATTTATGCAGGGCTCATATTTTACGATATAGTGGGTTTTTGTGAAAATTACAAGTCTTAGAGTAGGCTTTTACTATAGACTAAAAAAATAAAATAAAAATACAAGAATTCTGTTATATTCAATTAATAACATGATTAGCAAGTATTTCAAGCAAATAAAGGGATCATAAGGTCTCTAACTAAGCAATCTATATTTTCTTCTTCACTGGCAGATGTTTCGCAATCCTGTATAATAATAATAATGGGATAATAATAATAAACTGATAATTTTAAATAACTATTAGCCTTTTGATTCTTTATTTTATTTATTCATAATTGGTGAATATAATCTAGGATTTTATTATTTTTATATATTTATGATTACAGTTAATTATGGCATAGCACCAATAAGGATTATAGAAACTCCTTACCTTACTAAGAGATTAGATATGGTTGACAAATTACCACTTGGTTTAAGCCTGATTGTTTTACTTTTTTTATTCTCCCATGGAGGTTTATTGTTATATTGACTAGGAGGAATAATTTTAAAGGTTAATTAATGCTATAAGTATCTAAGAAAATTATGGATTTCCTTAATTGATGAGAGATAAAAATTTGCCCAGCATGTTTTTAGCATTGTTTATGCCCAGGAGAGCGAAACGTGTGCCAGTGGTAGATGAGGATAAAGATTACTTAGTTTGAGACCTTAATATTCCTTTATTTGCCAAAAATACTTAATCTGGTCTCAGTAAATATATTAAGTGCTGCGATTAGCAAGATTACAATTGAAATTTTTTAGTGAGGGGCATAATGGAGCGATTTTCAATTTTACTTCCAATAAACCCACACTCAAGCGGTGGGCATTTTTCATTGAGCGTTACTAAATTTGATATATAAGAGGCCCATGTAAGACTAAAGATCAAGTTCGTTAACGATTCAAATCTGACTAAGGGGTGCGGGTTTGAAGAGAGAAACTCGTAAATTCAAAGTATCTCCGTTACTAGGAGCCGAATCGAAAAATTGTATAGAGCCAATATTTATAACAAATTAGATGTTCTATTAATATTTTTATATACATTTGTTCCCTATATTGAAGAACAACCGAGATATTTACTTTTTTCCGCTTTATATTCATTGCACTTTAATAATAAGCAAATATATAATGAGACATCCTATTCCAAGCTTAAATATCAATTATTGTTTTCAACAGATTTGTACTAAATGAGATATCTGCAAATATATCTTTTGATGACGTCATCAATTATGATTTTATTGACTACCCCTTTTTAGTCATCGCGTGTTATTCTCGCATGTGGGAAATCTGCTTAATTGGCACAGCCCTGCATGACAGACTTTTCTTAGGGGAAAGAAAGCTTCATTACTTCTTCCTCGGATCTGCTATGTTTCTTTTTTATTTATTTTTTTGGGTGTTCGGTAAAATCTTAATGTCCCTAGGACAAGGGAAAATAAGAAATTTACGAAATAAGAAAAGATAAGTCAATTTTTCTTTCCCGTAATCAACCGCTCATGTTTGGCAGATATATGGTGTTGATGTAACTGGCATTATAGAAGATAGAGGAGTTTATACAATTTGCATGCATTAGGGAAACACATAGCAATTATTACGGCATATTATTGTAAGTTGTACATATTGACATTTCACCCCCTCACAGAAAATAAAAAAAAATATTGGATGGGTCACGCAATGCTCAATTTACTAATAATAAGCGTGTAACATGCTCACCAACAACACATAAAAAAACCGTCTGAGGTATTTTATTGAGTTAATCTATAATGTGAGTACATTAAACTCACTTTACGTCATATGGGTCAAAGTAATTTTTCCTTTGTAAATACTAAATGACATTTGAATAGGGGCTAAGACATGTTATGAAAGCTAACGCAGAATCAGCTGCTATAAATATCGGATCCAACATATTCTAAATTCAAATTTAAATACCTGAATAAACAAATTTCACAGTAGTCTTGTTTGAAGCGAAGAATATTGTGTACTTTGAAAGAAGAAAACTTCCCATTCTTCAAAAGTGTTTTTATTTCAGCGCTAAGCGCTTTCGAAGACCATTGTCTCATCTTTAGAGTGCCATACTTGAGATTTTAGCAGATTTCCCTTAAGGGAAATCAGCTATTGAGGTTGTACTCATGACGGAATTTTCGAAATTTTTCTTCAAATGTCCATCGATCCTACCTAGTATATGACGAAAATGAGGTCCGTTCAAAACTGTATATATATATATATATATATATATATATATATATATATATATATATATATATATATATATATATATTTGTCTGTTACCGCTCTAGCGGTCGAAATTTTTGTTCAATCGTTACCAAACTCGATATTTAATCGTTTTATGTAAAAAGAAATATAAAGTTCGTTAATGACTGAAATCGGACTAGTCTGACTGGGAGGGGGAGTTTATAGGGGAGGATTTTCTAAAATTCGAAATATTTCCGTTACTATGCGTCGGATCGAAAAATTGTATATAATCAATCTTATTGCAAATTAAAGTTACTATAAATATTGTTCTATACATTTATTATCTATCTTGAATATTAACCGAGATATTTGCATTTTTATGAAATCATGGCGGATAACGGATGAGAGTAAAACTTCACGTGGGAAATCTGCTTAGTTTACGCAGCCCCTGCGTGACGGACTTTTTCTGAAGGTGCTGCTTGTGATTGTGTAGTATGATGATGCTCCAACTAAAGTCCGAACATTCACATTATTTCAGAGTAGTATTTGTTGGAAGTGAAGAATATTGTGTATCAACATTTCCGTTCTCCGTTATTATGCGTTTTATCGAAGAATTGCATGGAGCCAATCTTATTGCAAATGTAATGTGTCTATAAATGCCTCATATAGTTTTTTTTTTCAAATATTGATTATTATTAGATATTTACATTTTTTAGTTTTCGGCCTTCAGTAAGCCCTCTCCTCCTACTCATGTCATATTAACCATAAGCTGTTATATTATGAAGCACATTATTTGAAACTTAAATACCAAATATAGTCTTCAATGAACTTTTACGTTTTGAGATAAATGTAAATATGTGACTCACGTGGGAAATCTGCTTATTTAACGCTATCCCTGCGTGATGGGCATTTTAAAATATAAATCTGCCTACATATAAGAATAAACATAAACTATAAATGGAGCTCTTTTTTTTGCATATCTGATATTTTTAAATTGTACCTTCCCATTGAATGGAACATTCAACATTAACAACATGGAAGTATTACAAAGATCCTGCAATCAGTTTAGTAAATACTTTATTGAATAATAAATAAAATATTATCAAAAATAATAGTAACATTAGTTTCCAAATTCTTCACTTGCTTTCCCTGTCTTACTATTTCTTTTCTTGCCTCACTTCTCGAAGTGGACCTCCACTTATTATAATTTACGTGAGTTTTGGAAACCTGATAAATATTCCAACATTTTTTGAATATTGCTTGCTTAGAAACTAATTTCGTTATACGTAGATCATTAAATATGTTTTTTGACAAATGATTTGAAAATTGACACAGAAAAATTATTATAATGAATTTTATTAAGAAGGTTCTAAACAATGTGATATCATGAAATCTAGACTGAACTTTGATGCAATAGTCTCTCAAACGTTATATTAAAGTAGCATGCCATTAACAGACTCACTTCTACACATAACTATTTGTTGCTAAGTCAGTTTTATTCCAGGAACGTTAAGGCTTATGACTATACTCAAAGAAATGATACAAATTTCTGAAATATTAAGGGAATAAACCGAAATCAAGAGTTCAACGTATGTTGGAATGATTTTTAGAAGTGAGTTTAAGGGAGTCAGTTCAACATAGTCATTCTACTAATTATTGGACATCAGTGGCCAAGCTTTTACTCTTCTTTCTCTCTATATTTTAAGATGGATTGTCTAATAAGAAAGGGCGCCTTTCAGGAATGTTGCATAATTTAAGAGCAATGTGAAACTATTGTGCAGACTATCATTCGATGTACTATAGCTCTTGCAAATGGTAGGACAAGGTGTTTGAATATCACATTTGTCATTCTTTCTTCAAAAGGTCTATCTTAGAAGTCGATTTCACACCTATCTGAGCTACAATAGGAGCGGAAAATCTCATGTAATGATGATTTGAAATCCTTTCGGATCAAAAAGCAGAATAAGGAAAAGGAAAGCGCCTTGCATTTTTTACTGCGTCATACATCCTTGTTAAAATGCAACTGAGAAAGCTGCATGTCTATGCACGTAAATTTATTCATTTCTGGGGTCAATATTTCTTTAAAAACACAGGGTTAGGGGGCTTGAATCTTATAGTCTTACCGTCAATTCATAATTATAGTATGATTTCTTTTTCTAATTAAATATAGCAGCTCGAATAATTTCCTTAAATATATTAGGATGTGTTTAAACAAAATTCTTCTGTCCGAATTTCCCAACACTTCACAAAAGGGGGCATCCCCTATGTGAAATTCTCTCTTAGTACGTGACTAAATGAATATGCTAAAAACATTTTCCCAAATATATCTTACAGTGCTCTAATTAGAAAAAAAAATGAAAAACAAAACGGCCAGTCACATCTAAATGATAAAGGTTTCGTATTTTCTTCTGTGTGATAGTACTGATTGTGAAAATGCCATATCAACTGGATGTGGATCTCTTAGCTGTACTGAGTGCTCTATGGTTCCTATGTAATAGTTAGTTGTGCTTTCCATAAAATAGAAAATACTTTAAAAAACTAGTTTTAACGAGTAAACTTCTGGAATTTCTTAGTATATATATATATATATATATATATATATATATATTTCAAAGGACAATGTCTTTATATCTTATATTCTCCTGTAGTGACTGTTGTGTTAGAGAGTGGTCACATAATTTGGTCTGTAAGTTAAATGGATAATACTGGAATATTTGACTGATGAAGTTAACGTGTTCTTCTTGATTCTTGATAATACATAAAACTTCATAAAATTTTCATAATTCTAGAACATTAGAAAAATTAAGAGCAGGCAACGATCTTTCAGCTAAATCAGTGAAGAATAGATGATTACTTATTATGCCACACTTTCTTTATTGAAACCACACACCCAATGCAAAAAATAGTTAAAACTATTTCTACATGTTTTGCGTTAGTGATATAGTGAGATATACTATAAAAAGTTGTCATACTTAGTACTGAAAACTTTCATCCAGGGAAGGAATGATATAATATTAATATTTATTTTTTCTATTTGATATAGTCATAATAACATTGCACTTTCACTATAATAATCCTAATCCAGATAATTAGCTAATCCTTTCTAAGGCCTGTGGTTTAATGGCTCGCTGGTAGGGAAAGCTGCCATCACCCATCTTAAATCATCAGCCTATGTCTGACTAATGCTGACAGATTATCAGATCATCAATTGTCAATGAAACTCACAGTGCTTATTTAGTTGCAAGAACAACATCTACTAGCTAAATGTAAAACCGAAAATAAGTGAAGAGGCTAATTATCTATCGAATATCAGCACCCCCTATGTTATGAATGGAAAATCACATGAGTGAATGACAAATTAAATATTTTTCATGATTATTAGCCTTTTAGAGAAATGTCGAATTCGATGACGGGTGTTGCACACTGAATTTTATTCAGCTGTGCGATTTCTCGGAAAACCGGAGGTTTGGCTTCTTTCTATCCGCGCCCACTCAGCTTCGTGAGGAAAATCCAAACGGTTACATGAATAAAGAAGTGTTGGTCTTTGGTCTGGAGTGCCACGACAATTCGGCAGAAAATGACTCAATCAGAATACATTCGAATTCAAGGGTTGACTCCAGAGCCATAATCAATTTTTCAAATATCCTCCAGAGGTTACTACTAGTCAGTATTTTTGAGTACCTCCATCTTGCTTCTTTATCTCTATTCAAATTTGAATTTGATATATCCAAAGTAGTCAAGAGTGATAATACCTTGTAGATTTATTGGCATTATTCAGATTCAAAGATAAAATGAACTCTGTAAAGTGCAAAAACAACTTCTGGAAGTCAGAATGTCTCTATTTTAGTGTGATATACGAATATGGTTTTCTTTTGTTTAAAGGGAAATCAGCTATTGAGGTCGTAATCCTGACGTGATTTTCGAAAAATTTCTCAAAAGTCCATCGATCCCACCTAGGATGACGAAATGAAGACAAGACTATATATTTATATAAATTTTGTTTTATCGTTACCAAACTTGATATTTAAACGTTTTATGTAAAACTAAAATAATGGCTGAAATTAACCAGTAGGAAGGAGGGGGTTAGAGGAGGAATTTCAAAAATTCTTAATATCTCCATTTTTATGAGTCGGATCGAAAAATGGTACAAGACCAACTTATTGCAAATGTAACGTTCTATGAATGTCGTTATGAACAATTTTTCATTATCTTGATTATTAACCGAAATATTTTCATTTTATAGTTTTCGGCCTTCGGTAAACCCTCAACCATACAAGTGCCATATTAACAATAAGTAGTTATATGACGAAACACAATATTTTAAGGTCAAATACGAAATATTGTTCTCATTGAACTTTTACGTATTGAGATGAATGCAAATACGTGACGGAAATCCGCTTAGTTAACGCAGCTCCTGCGAGACGGGATTTTTGATAACTAAACTGGCACATTTTGAGTCAAGCAGCAAATTTTGATAGTGATTCGAGTGAACATTGAGAAATTATTCGTTTACCATGTCCACTCCCATTTATTCAAATTCCAGTTTACTTCTATCACTTGAAGAGCTATACTCTTTAATTCGAAAAAAATTCAGAAAGGTTTCAACAACGATTATTTAAAATGCTACCATTTATTTTCTATTTTAGTAATTGTATTATATTTTTAGATTATTTTCATTAGCAGTAAAATTGCTACTATGGACTTAGCTGAATATTTTATTTACATTACATACACATTTAAGTACATTTATAAAGGTATATATCTTTTATGGAATGTACAGCTGCCCCTTGTTCACTACTATAGTTAGAAAGAATAAATCACAGCATATTTCGATAATAAAAAATAAAATCATTTCTGCTGTTTCTTTTTTTCTGAAAACAGAAACCTCTATCTGGTTTTTCTGAGACTTAGCCTCTAGAAAAAAAAAATATATGTAGTTGTGGGGTGTACTTACTTGAGCGAACATTGCTGTACGAGTAAAGGACGTAAACAAACTGTGCTCAGAGAGGGGGGGCCCGGTTTTATAGCTGTTTCCTCTGCCTTTCCCCGCCAGTGAAACCGCACTTCTTCTGGCTCCCTCTATCGGCAGCTCATTGTGTTGCGTCACAGCTGTGGACAATACCCAGCTTCCGGCAGAGCCCACCATAGGCAACGTGATGACTTCTCGCCTGTCCCCCTTTTAATATGTAGTTGGCCTTTGAGCCGAATGGTGGTTCCTGTCCACGTTCCACAGTTTCGTAAGGCGGCGCCAAATATTCTCCCCTTAATTGCCTCCAGCATTGTCACGCATGCCATTTTTAAACCGTTAACCTTCAGCAGTTCGGTCAGTTTTTAATGACAAAAACTCTCGACGATTTTATGGTTATTAAGAAGAGAATAAAATTTAGTAAATTATTCCTATGAATTAATTATTTTTCACCTATTATTCAATCACGCTTTAATCTTCGAAACTATGTGAGGTCCTTTACAGAAGGGAATTAACCCTCCAGAACTCGCGCCATGGGCAAAATACTCACCCGAAGAATAAAGTTATATCTATTATTATAGGTCTTTGGCGATAGTGCTGCTCTAGCTACACCTTATAACCTCCTCTTACCACTCTCCTTGACTCCCAATCATTATCATCAGCTGACTGTCGCCAGGACAAAATTAATCAGCTGGCGTAAGTTAAGTGTGAATGTTTTTCTCACAGTGCGAGTTCTAGCGGAAACTTTTTTTTGGTTTATTGTGAGTGTTTTTCTCATCAAGCAAGTTCTGGATGACGTTTTTTTCTTTTTTAATACGAGAGTTGTTCTCATGAAACGAGTGATTTGGTGATTTACCGAAAACTGTTTACTGTTTGGCTCTGGAACTTATAAAACCTCACCTGATCAACCGTTCACAACTGACCAACATGCCCCTTTCAGAAAGAAACAAAATGAAGCAACCACATGTTCTGGTTCTAGTACTCCGTCGCAGTTTTGTGCCTATATCCTATTAGGAGAAAAAAATAGTCAAAAAAGAGTTACCGAACATGTAGAAAAACAGTTTGTAATGAGCATTCCTTTGTTGTATGTCATTCTTGTGGAGAACAAAACTTTAATTATTTAGGTACCTTTTTAAGTTGGATGACATATTGTTTCTTCAAAAAAGAATACTGTACGATAAATTTTGAATAATATTATTATTTTATATTAGTATTTGATGTTTATAATAAATAAACATTTTTTTTTTTTTTTGAAAATATTTTATTTACCAACTTTTTTTGAGAGAAATATGTGGTGTGAGAAAAATTCTCACGCGCGAGTTCTCAGGTCACTCATTTTGACGCGAGTTCTGGAGGGTTAATTATTAAATTTGATTAGGAATCGAACTTCATAACTAATCTAAACTCTAACAAAAATCCATGGAGTAGGTGGTCTTCTTTTCTTCCTCTTATAGTTCCGAGGGTACCAGTTAATACGATTTTTAGACCATTATGTCTATCCTTTCTCAACAGGTGTCATTCCCACGTTCATCTTCTCTTAATAATGATCCACGGTATGTCAGGGAATTTAGTTTTTTCTCTAATCTATTTCCCGGGCTTTTTGCCTTATTTAGTGACAGCAGAATGTAGCGCTACATTCCCCTAACTAGAACTCTGTTCTCAAAACGCTCTAGCGGTTTGATCGTTACCAAACTTGATATTTAAACGTTTTATGTAAAAACACAGATCAAGTTCGTTAATGGCTGAAATCGGACAAGTGGGGTGTGGGGTTTAGAGGGGAGATTTTCGAAAACTCGAAATATCGCCGTTACTATACGTCGGATCAAAAAATTGTATAAAACCAATATTATTGCAAATTAAATTTACTATAAATATTGTTATATACATTTATTCTCTATCTTGAATATTAACCGAGATATTTGCATTTTTATTAAGTTTAATGGACAAGCTATGGTCGCTTCTATTCGTTTCCGCCGAAAGCTAGTTCGGCCGTTTCCGTAACTGTTCGGCACTCGTTGGATATTTCTCTATTGTTTACTTTACGTGGGAAATCTGCTTAGTTTACGCAGCCCCTGCGCGACAATTTTTTTTTTTTAAATATATTATTCACCAGGAAGAAAAACCATTATTGAAATATATTTGAATATAGCGTATTCATTTTATTTCAAACTATTTATTATATCTTAATCTGGAATTTATGATGAATCTGAATAGTTTTTATCTCAATCACTCATGTTTTAGTAATCCAAGAATTTAAGACGGGAGGATCAACAGAACATAATTGCATGTACTATTTCGTAAAATAAAAGTCTCTTGAAAACAATATTTGGTAGTTAAGCTTCGAATATAATGGTTACAATATAATAGAGTATTGTTTATGTGACATGAAAAGGAGTTGGAGTTTGCTGAGGGCAGAAAACTGAAAAATGCAAATACCTCGGTTAATATTCAAGAAAGAATGTATATAACAATATTTATAGTTTATTTAATATTCCATAAGAGGGGTTCTATAATTTTTTTTTGATCTGACGAATGTTAACCATGGATATTTCGAATTTTCGAAAATACCCCTTGTACCCTCCCCTTCCTACCCGTCTGATTTCAGCCATTAACAAACTTTGCCTTTCCTTAAACATAAAACGATTACATGTCGCGTTGATGTAACGATCAAACAAAAATTACGACTGATAGAGCGTTAAAATACACACACACACACACACACACACACACACACACATATATATATATATATATATATATATATATATATATATATATAGAGAGAGAGAGAGAGAGAGAGAGAGAGAGAGAGAGAGAGAGAGAGAGAGAGAGAGAGAGAAAGAGAGATTTTGAATGGACACCATTTTCGTCCTCTACTAGGTTGGTTCGATGGACATTTGAAGAACTTTTTGCCCTCAATGACCTCAATGGCTGCTTTCTCATAAAGGAAATCTGCTAATGGGGGCTAAAAAAAAAGAGAGAAAAAAAAGGAGTTTGTTAAGAATCGAAATTGGATAATAAGGACTATGAGTTGGATAGAAGTGGGATTTGTTATCAATCGTGTTCTTAAAGAAATGCGTAATAATTATTGGTTTACACTAATATCTCTAATTCAAATGTTAATGAAATAATATGATTTTTGATGCTTTTAGCGATCCTCTAGCCCTACTCACGCGATTTTCATTTGGGGATATTAAGACACTAAATATTTCGTGTCAAGGACAAAATGTGACACTTAACCTGTGTTATTGCAGCTCACGGAAAATCTGCTTTAATTTCCTCTGCTCCTGCGTGACGGCCTTTTTCTTTTAGACGACTACTGAATATAGCAAACAATTTCATAGCGAACTATAGTTTAGCAATGACTTAATGGACCGGCCTTACACATACGCTGTCACGGGTAAAGGAACAGCAACTCCCTGGTTACCGGAGAAGGAAAATGATCTGTCAATGTGTCCACTCCACCAATATAAAAAAAAATAAAATATGTTGGACTACTTTATTACTGGATAAAAAAAATAATAATATGATTAAACAAAATTTATTTGGATTTACACATATGGTAAGCTTCAAATTTGTGTTTTACACACACACACACACACACACACACACATATATATATATATATATATATATATATATATATATATATATATATATACATAAAAAAAATAACTAGAGAATGCTTTCACTATCGTTTTTCTCTTTTGTAAATATATGATTATATATAATGTATGAATAATGTTCCATAAAACTAGAATAAATCAATACAAAAGGTTGCTTCATTTCAGAAATTATAAACTATTCATTAAAAATTGAGAAAAATGAGACATTAAAACATCCAAGATTCCATTTTATCTAGGTATTTATTTTCTGCTCAGTTTCTATTTGAGCTCGTATATGAAATGAAAATCACAGAGTGGTAAATTTTCCATCAATTATTTTCAGAGTATATAATTGTAATAACTGCGTATGTTACAACCACAGCGAGCATCTAAAATAAAAAACGTATTATTTAGTAAAATATATTTTCAAAAATTACCATAAAAACAAATGGTTATGTGTGTTTTGTGTATTCTAGGTTGTCACTGCATGGCACAAATGGGAAACCACTTCTTCATTGTGGAAATCAAAATTTCCACTAAACCCTGGATTTCAACCTGATAACTACTACCATTTTGACTAATGTTTCTCATTAGATTTTGTTTACGTATTGTACATTTCATATGGTTTTTATATTCAAGGTGTTTTTTTTTTCTCGGCATAGCAACCCTATGAGAAATCTTTTATTTGAGTGTTACTTCCATTGCCGCATGACATATTACATGTATGGTTATGTTTTTACAAATTGAGGTTTACAATATTTAAAATTATTTATAGATTATTATCTATCTATATATATATATATATATATATATATATATATATATATATATATATATCTATATATATATAAAATTGTAACCTCTGTCTGTACATTGATTTTTTTCACGAAATTTCACGATAACTTTTCGTTTCACATGTCATAGACACCATAACTGCATTTTGTTTCTTTGGTGTCTGTTTGTTTGTTTGTTTGTTTATTTGTTTGTTTGTTTGTTTGTTTGTTTGTTTGTTTGTTACCTTTTCACGCATAAACGGCTGAACCGAATTTTATGAAACTTGGTATGTATATTACTACTAACCCAACTTAGACTTTAGGCTATATTAATATCCTCTGAGACGAACAGGAGTGGGGGTTATAAGGGAAGCTAGAAATTAAAAATAGCGATATTTCGATTCCCATTGGTTTTTCGGCAAATATGCACATAACAAAAGTTGTTTATTTTGTTATTTAGAGTAACTTTTATTATATACACTTTCGTCGTATGCCGAGTTATAAACGAGATATACGCTAAAACCTATAGAGGAAGTGAACTATTTTATATGGCACAAAAGAATCAACGAAACTAAATAAAACTCGGTATGTGTATTAGCACTAACGCTTTCATTATAACAAGCCATGCCAACATTTCTAGGGACGGGCAGGAGTGGGGGCTGTAAGGGAGGCCTGAAATAAAAATCCGCGATATTTCGTTTCCTATTGGTTTTTCATCAAATATGAACATAACAAAAGTTGTTTATTTTGTTATTTAGAGTAACTATTGTTATATACACTTTTTTCGTAAACCGAATTATAAACGAGATATACGCTAAAGCCTATAGCGGAAGTAAAGAATTTTATTTGGGACAAAAGACCCAACCGAAATAATAAAAACTCGGTATGTGTATTAGCACTAACGCTTTCATTATAATAAGCCATACTGACATTTCTAGGGACGGGCAGGAGTGGGGGTTATAGGGTAAGCCTGAAATTAAAAATAGAGATATTTTGTTTCCTATTGCTTTTTCAACAAATATGCACATAACAAAAGTTAATCGTTTTGTTATTTAGAGTAATTTTTGTTATATGCACTTTTGCCGTATACGGTAGTATAAATGAGTTATACGCTAAAACCTATAGCGGGAGTCCACAATTTTATTTGGCACAAAAGACTCAACCGAACTAACCCAAACTCGGTATTTGAATTAGCACTAACGCCTTCCTTATAATAAGCCATACTATTTCTAGGGACAGGCAGGAGTGGGAGTTGTAAGGGAGGCCTGAAATTAAAATAGTGATTTCCTATTGGGGTTTCGGCAAATATGCAAATAACAAAAGTTGTTTAATTTGTTATTTAGAGAAATTTTCTCAACACTTCTTTTCAATATGAACTACCAGGTACCTCAAATGAAAAAAATTATTCAAATGTATGTCAATATTTTCTCATTAATAATTCAAATCTATGCATAATGCACAGGAAACGGGAAATATGACAATATGCAGAACAGTGAAGTCTTGCATAAAAAAATAATTTTATTATTAACAAATCCACATAAACGACGGGTGTTAACCCTAAACACTGGGACGGGTAAATGTCATAATATTGTGCAAAATAAAGCCTTTCCAAAAATATACCACCAACATTTAGCCCCAAATGAATTCCCGAGCGAAGCCGGGTATCTCAGCTAGTATATATATATATCTATATATATATATATATATATATATATATATATATATATATATATATATATATATATATATATATAATTGTAACCTCTGTCTGTACATTGATTTTTTTCCCGAAATTTCACGATAACTTTTCGTTTCACATGTCATAGACACCATAACTGCATTTTGTTTCTTTGGTGTCTGTTTGTTTGTTTGTTTGTTTATTTGTTTGTTTGTTTGTTACCTTTTCACGCATAAACGGCTGAACCGAATTTTATGAAACTTAGTATGTATATTACTACTAGCCCAACTTAGACTTTAGGCTATATTAATATTCTCTAAGACGAACAGGAGTGGGGGTTATAAGGGAGGCCTGAAATTAAAAATAGCGATATTTCGTTTTCTATTGCTTTTTCAGCAAATATGCCCATAACAAAAGTTGTTTATTTTGTAATTTAGAGTAACTTTTGTTATATGCACTTTTTTCGTATAACGTATTATAAACGAGATATACGCTAAAACCTATAGCGGAAGTGAGCAATTTTATTTGGCACAAACGACTCAACCGAACTAAATAAAACTCCGTTCATTTATGTCTTTTAACAAAGTATAAACGAGATATACACTATAAACTAAAGCGGGAGTCAACGATTTCATTGAGCGCTAACGAGTAAACCGAACTTACAAAAACTCGGTATGTCAATTAGCATTAATTCTTCCATGATTATTAGCTATATTAAAATTTTTAGGTTACAACGGGAGTGGGGGTTATAAGGGAGGCTTGAAATAAAAATTCGCGATATTTCATTGTCTATTTGTCTACGGGAAATATGACAATTTGGAGGACAGTGAAGACTTACATAAAAAATTAATTTTATTATTAACAAATGCTAACAACGGGAATTAACCCTAAACACTGGGACGGGTAAATGTCAAAATATTGTGCAAATTAAAGCCTTGCCAAAAAAATACCATCACCATTCAGCCTCAAATCAATTCCCGGGCGAAGCCGGGTATCTGAGCTAGTATATATATATATATATATATATATATATATATATATATATATATAAATATATATATATATATATATAAAATTGTAACCTCTGTCTGTACATTGATTTTTTTCGCGAAATTTCACGATAACTTTTCGTTTCACATGTCATAGACACCATAACTGCATTTTGTTTCTTTCGTGTCTGTTTCTTTGTTTGTTTATTTGTTTGTTTGTTACCTTTTCACGCATAAACGGCTGAACCGAATTTTATGAAACTTGGTATGTATATTACTACTAGCCCAACTTAGACTTTAGGCTATATTAATATCCTCTGAGACGAACAGGAGTGGGGGTTATAAGGGAAGCCAGAAATTAAAAATAGCGATATTTCGTTTCCTATTGCTTTTTCAGCAAATATGCACATAACAAAAGTTGTTTAGTTTGTAATTTAGAGTAACTTTTGTTATATACACTTTCGTCGTATCTATGGATTATCTATTAGTTTTTCGACAAACATGCACATAACAAAAGTTGTTTACGTTGTTATTTAGATTAAATTTTTTTTTTTATACATTTCTCCAGGAACAATGTGTGGAGGAAGTAATTTGCGTAGAAATATTGATGATATGCTCAACAATTCATTCCTATTTGAACTATCAGGTACCTCAGCTGGAAAAATTAATTCAAATCTATGTTAATATTTTGTCCTTAATAGCTGAAATCTATGCATAATGAACAGGAGACGGGAAATATGATAATTTGGAGGACAGTGAAGACTTACATAAAAAATTAATTTTATTATTAAGGAATGCCAAAAACGGGTATTAACCCTAAACACTGGGACGGGTAAATGTCAAAATATTGTGCAAAGTAAAGCCTTGCCAAAAATATACCATCACCATTCAGCCTCAAATCAATTCCCGGGCGAAGCCGGGTATCTGAGCTAGTATATATATATAATTGTAACCTCTGTCTGTACATTGATTTTTTTCCCGAAATTTCACGATAACTTTTCGTTTCACATGTCATAGACACCATAACTGCATTTTGTTTCTTTGGTGTCTGTTTGTTGGTTGTTTGTTTATTTGTTTGTTTGTTTGTTACCTTTTCACGCATAAACGGCTGAACCGAATTTTATGAAACTTGGTATGTATATTACTACTAACCCAACTTAGACTTTAGGCTATATTAAAATTCTCTGAGACGAACAGGAGTGGAGGTTATAAGGGAAGCCAGAAATTAAAAATAGCGATATTTCGTTTCCTATTAGTTTTTCGGCAAATATGAACATAACAAAAGTTGTTTATTTTGTTATTTAGAGTAACTTTTATTATATACACTTTTCTTTTATAACAAAGTATAAACGAGATATACGCTAAAAACTAAAGCGGGGGCAACTATTTTATTGGGCACTAGCGGTAGAACCGAACTTAACAACACTCGGTATGTAAATTAGCATTAATTCTTCCATGATTATAAGCTATACTAAAAATTTTAGGTTCCAAGGGGAATGGGGGTTGCGGGAGGCCTGAAATAAAAATTCGCGATATTTCATCGTCTATTTGGTTTTTGGCAATTGTGCACATAACATAAGTTGTTTACTTTTTTAATTAGTGTAAATTTTGTTTTATAATTATTTTTTTTGCGAAATAAGGTATGTAGCAAGTAATTTGCTTAGAAATATTGATATGCTCAACAATACATTCCAATATGAACTACCCAGGTATCTCACCTGGATAAGTTAATTCAAATCCATGTTAGAATATTATCCTTAATAATTCAAAACTATGTTATTTTTTAACGCCAGTAACAGTTTGCACCAAATATGGTATACTGCCCCCACCCTTCTCTAAGTGTATTTAATACATTATTTAATTAAAACGTGAAAAATATTTGAAACAGTTTTAGAATTGTGAAGATAATGTAATATGATTTTTTAATATATTTGAATGTATTAGAGGATAGCTATCCAAAATGCATTGCAGGTTGGCAGCACTGAGGCTATGTAAGTGTCGAGCTACTTCCTTTGTCCTATCAGTTCTGCCGCTTCCCTTCCGACCTCATATTGGTCTATGTTTACATGTTAATTGATGCTTATAGCAATGTAATATTATTCTCAGGAATGTGAATTTCTTTAATTATCATAAATAAATAATTTACTAGAATAAACGCTAGGGGTGCACTCAGGTATTTCTGGTATTTATTAACTCTGCTCCGTTAATGTATTATGATATACTTTACTGAAAACCAATATGAATACACACTTTACAATCGAGACTTATGAAAGAGTGTTTTAATAGAGGCTATGACGTACCTAAAACAGCTGTCACCGTTGGACATTGTACCGCATGAAGGGAAAGAAACTTATTCATACATGGTTTGGAAGATAGAATACATTCTAGGATTATGAATTATATGGTCCATCACTTTATAAAAAAAAAACTACATGCACAGAGGACGGGAAATATAAAAATATTGAGGACAATGAAGTCTTAAATAACAAATAATTTTATTATTAACAAATCCACAGTAACGACGGGTATAAATTCTAAACACTGGGACAAGGAAATAAAAAAAATATTGTGGAAAGTAAAGCCTTGCCAAAAATATACCATCTTCATTCAGCCTCAAATGAATTCCCGGGCGAAGCCGGGTACCTTTGCTAGTCATAAAATAAGATCAAATCGTGAAGTAAACGAAATAATTACAAAATGAAATTTAAAACACTTTAAATAAATTTAAACTCAACCAAGTTGTTTGCAAGTTTATGTAAGGCAAATTGTATTAAATTATAATTCTCATTACTCATATTAAAGTTTAAATTTTAACGTATTTTGCTAAATAAATATATATACTTTTGGGAAAATTTATGAGTTCTTTATCATATCCATTAAATAATATATGAGGTGGTTCTGACCTATTACCTCCATTCAAAATTATGTTCATTATTTAAATTGACCTATTTTGAATAAATGTTGAGCACTCATAAAGTTTATATAAAAACTTTTGTGTTGCCTGTGTAATGCAAGTGTATTTTTCATTGTCCTGCCCGTCCATGTTCCGTTAGAAATTGTGTTCATTGTGCGCATACACAATATTCGAGGCGTCTCCACTTGAGAAGGACTTGGCTGGTTCTTCCATTTACTTTCCAATGAACGTTAAGTTATTTTGATGTAATGAATTTATCAATCTGTTAGTTAATTTATATGAAGCTATTTGAGCCATAAGAAGTTTTATTATTATATGTTATGTGCCCTTTTATCGTTTATTCACTTATAACGTTGACTCTATGCAACTGGAGCTAATTGGGATATTATCGTAGAATTAAAGAGAACCTTAGCTTTTAGGAATATCACATTTTTTCCCTCTCGGGACAACTTTACGTTTGGAAGCACCAACCAACTTTTCCATTTGGGAGCAATTGTTTATAATTACTATCTCACCCCTCTAGGAAAGCACCGGTACTAAGTTTATACGAACACTTTTATGAAAGTTTCACTTCTACTTACATTTTATTGGAGTTTCAGTTTCAGGTCATCATGCCTCTTTCGGCCTTTGAAGGATATACGCAAGGGAGATCTTTTGACTCCAGTAAAAGCGACTAAATGTCTACTTGATTAAAATGTTCAAAGAATTTCATTTAATTAAAAAATATCAGAATAGCTTCAAACCAACCATAATAGCACCCTAATTGGTTAACTTTATTAATAAAAGAGTTTATACTGCAGCCTATCTCATTTTAAATTCCTTTAGCCTTTAACTAAACATTTAATCCACAATAGCACTAGAACCATTCAACCAGAAAGCTCCCAATGGTTGCCACTACAATGCACAGACTATAGATCTTCATTATCATAGATATAAGAGAGGCTAATTATGAAGTAAAAGTATAAGTTTATTAGCTCAGGTGTTATTGGTAAGGTCACTGTTTTATTCGCTCTCAAAAGCCTTCGTCATGTCCATAAAACATTTGTAGACAAAAGAATGAAAGAAAGATAAGTATAACTTACACTATGAAGGAATTCGTAATCTAATTTAAAGAAACCCAAGCAGCTTAGTACAATGTTTTCTTTTGTAGCAAATTGAAACGACAGTTTTGACTGCAAAAATACAGAAATATGGCATTATGATATTAATAAAGTATCAGAATTATACAATACTATTTGTTTTTAAATTATGCTCTGAAACCTATAGGCTTATAGGGATTAGCCACGTCCCTAATGTAACATAATAAATGATGTTTTTATTATTATTATACCTGCAGTTTTACCTTCCCTAATTCTTCTCTTAAAACGCTTTAAGCTTTTCGCAGATTCTTCTTATTGGGAGCTTCCGTTCTGACTCCTGCTTCTAATCTATAGTTCTCCGTAAATATTCCAGGTACTTGAATATATTACACAAGAAATTTGAAATTCATAAAAGTTGTCCTATTCATCTGGCTGGTCCATTATATCTGAACTTTTCTAAATTTATTTTTAGTCTTTGATAATCTTCAGTGAAAAGTATTACATAACCTTAATTTTATGTATTTCCTATTTATATGTATATATATATATATATATATATATATATGTATATATATATTTCGTTTTGACTCTTCAGTATACCACTTCTCCTCCTATTCATGTGGGGTTTAAGGTAACTTGACTTAATTGTTCTGGGTCTCGCTTCCATTCTTCTATATGATTCCTTAATTTCGCTGTACCAATTTTTTTATATTTGTTACAAAACTATGTATTTAGAGATTGGAATTGCTAATTAAATGCTTTTTTTTATTCAATTTTCAGAAAGATATTATAGTCAGTTTCCAATGTTACTCACTCTCAATCATTTGCATATATTTTTTTTCGAGCTTTCTTGGTTCTACCTGAACTTATTGTTAATTACAAAATTTTCGGAAAAATTATTACAATTCCACCAGAAGTAACCATTATTTGCATATTATTTGCTTAAAAATTGATCCTGTTAAACGTAAATATTATTGATGTATGCCAATAAATATAAACCATAATATTAATTTAAATTCAAAAATTGTTCAAAGATATTATTGATTGCAGGGTTTATAAAGAAAGCTAAAAAAGTATGTTATAGCTTCAAGAGCCGTGCCTTGATACTATATTCTCTCACAAATTATTAAAAAATAATAGTCCTTACTGTTGTATCCATAATCACTACTAGAATCTTATGAACTCTACAAGAAAAAACTCCACCTCAATCGTTCTAGCATTTAAATTTTTGTTCTTTATTTGCTAGAGGCAATGTCAATATCGCGCACATTCTGCTAGTATATTTGTTTTTATGACAAATCTCTCGACAAACTGCCCCCGTGATATAAGCATCTTTTCCACATTTAAGAAAGTCCGAGGGGACACAGCAGCTCCGAAGGGCATTGCTGTTTTTCAAAAGCACATCAATTTCCTAAATCTATCAAGTAAATTCTCTTCTATTTTTCTAATGGAGTAAGTTTATCTGTGGTTGACCTCAATTATTGTTGAAACCTCCCTGAAGCACTGTATATGTAAAATTGGAAAGCTGTACAATAACCTTCGACAAATGGCTGCATATGAGGTATTATATTGTGAAGTACCCATAGACATGGAAGGTATCCTCGCACTGTTGGTACAACTAAAGACGATAACCATCTGGAGCAAACATTACGGACGATGATACTATTTTAAATTTATTAACAACTATTTCACTCTTTTGAAAAATAACCAAAACCGTTCCACCTTCTTCCTCGTTCTTATCGGTGCAGAAAGTTTTAAAAAGCGAAATTACGCAATGGACATCTCAATATAAATATAAACTGAATATGATCGAGTCCCGGCTGAAACATTTTGCCCACTGACTGTATGCTTGTCTGTGCCATTTTGGTTTGAACTTTCTCTGGCATCTCTTTGAGTTTCTTCAGTTCTCGTCTGTTTGAGTATCTCCTCTTTCTTTCATTAGGGCTTGACAACATTTATAGCTATAGGAATATAAAATATTTAAATGAGTATTAAGAAAATATTTTAATAAACAGAGTTATACATATGAAGCGTATATGGAACCAGTTTCACAAAATAAACCCTGAAAATATTTATAGCCATTTTCCTGATTATTTTAACTGCTATACTTACGTTAGATATGATTTCATGTGTTTCATCATTTATCATTTTCCTATACAAGATCTCGTTGAATTCTTGAGCCTGAAACATGGTTCATTTTAAAATTATGTAATTTTATCTTTAATATCAGTTGACATCTCTTGAGGCTGTGCATTACACAGACGTTGAGCCAAAGAAAAGTGTTAGTTATTGCTCTAAGAGAGTAATATTTACTTCCACTTTATTGAAATTAATATTTAAACTTTCATTTATAATTAAAGGTTAAATTGGTTACATCAAGAAGTTTATTGTTTCCTATAGTATGTACAATATTATTGTTAAATCTGGCGGTAGTTGCCGTGACTACTTGTTGATCGTCGAGTACAAGTGGCATGCTCTTTCTATGGGATGACACTATTTTCAAGTTGTACCGGTTAGTTTATTGAGAGTCCTGTTTTTATGTTGTCAAATGGTGAGCAATTGGTCGGTTGCCTTTAGTCCGGTGAAGTTTGTTTATTCCATAGCGTGGTTCTGTTTTTTTTTTTTTTAAAAAAATTCTCATAATGAGGATATACAGGTTCTGTAGGTTGTATAGATTTTTAGTGTTAAAAACACAGTACATGTTTTGTTTTGTATCTTAACAGTACATATCACTAAGGAGCATAGAAGCTTTGGCTAATAACTTGTTTCTCATCAAAGTTAAAAATAAATAAATTTTCATCACAATTTAAAAGATTAATTTAATTCAAAACATAGTTTAGTATTCATTTATTAACGTCCACTTTTTGCAACTAAGGCTAACAGGGATGGGTTATCTACATGTTACCACCATTTCTAGCCAGGGTGGGACTAAGGATTTTATTTAATGAATTCCACCACAAAATAAATTTCTATTGCCCAGGCGGGAATCGAATTCGCCACTCTAAGTTTCCATGTGAGATAAACGTCAACGCTTTAACTCTCATAAACATAGTTTTGTATTTATAAAAAAATTAATAATGATAAGGAGACACCTAATGTGATGGATATTAAACAACGAATACATTTTAATGTGACTTTATTAGTAATGTCAATTGTGCTTTGTGTGTAATGTTAATTATGTTTCGTGACTAATTAAAATAACTAATTTAATTGTCTACATTTTATTTGTTTCAAATTCATGCAAATAAAATGTAAAAAAAAGTTATGATGAATAAAAGAAAACTAATTACAGAGATAAAGAAATGTTATTAGATATATCTCATTAACGCCACATAAACGAACCTTTTCATTTTATTTTTATAAATAAACGCTTATTTTTATTTAATTTTTCCACAAAAATGAAATATCTCGAAAGCAACTTAGAATGGGACTCGAGTTAAATGGTATTTTTTTTTTTATGGAGATTTTGCATAGGATCGCTTCTCATAATTTACACAAAAGAAAAACGCACTCACATTTCTAGAGAAAAACTATTTTTATTTCAACCTGCCAAAGACTTTTTTAGATTACAGAGATTCTTGATTTTGCATATCCCCCTATCGCAAAACACCAATTCCATTGGTAGGATATTTGCGAAAACTAACTTCATATTTAGTTTTATATTAAATGTTTAAATATGTAGTGTGGTAACGATCAAACACAATTCTTCTTTAATTTTATAGGTAAGATTTGAGAAACGTTATGAAACATGTATAAAGAGAACCTTACTAAACGGTTCATATTTACGTGTATAGAGTAAGTATAATTTAAAACAAGCCATTTGGTTTACTCACTGTCTCTACGAAGGCCGACGAGGTTTCCACGTAGTAAACTACTGATAGAGATGAGAAAAGCAAATCCATGAAAGCCATGAAAAAGGCCTTTGCATGTGGTCGACTATAAGAGAACACTGCACAGTAGTACAAATCAGTAACTACGATTATGAATTTAGTTGTGGTAAAAAGGAGTAGTGGGAAGCCATATGCTTTGTTGATGGACCAGGCCTGGTCAACCAGCCTGTTCCTGATAGAAGACAGACAAACTAAACGAGAGCATTTACTAGTTCTTTTTAGTTGTTTATTTAGTGACATCTGTATAGTTGTCATTATGTACATTATTGCCGCGTACTGAAATACGTAGACGTGTTCAACAATCATTACGTGATAAAAGACTGTTAAGCTCACGAACTCTTGAATGGTGATTAGAAAAGCATACCTCCAATAACTAATTGAGCATTTAATCGACTGACCTATGAGAAATAAAATATTTGGACATAGTACGTAAGAAACCTTAAATCTCAAAACTCCGAGGAATTTCTTCGATCTGTTTAGTAGCAATAGAGTACTGCTAAGATTTTTAATTATCTTCCTGCAGCTGAGAACGCCTGAAAGAGAAGAGCTTACTGTAAGTACGATTTTGAACACGAATTTTTTTAGAGTAAATGCATTTTTAGTCACTAACGGTCCTGGATATCTAAAAACAAGGAACAAATCAATTGGAAAGAGGAGACACGTGATAAAAAGGCATGCGAAATGAAATTTTGATATTTCGAATTGTCCATTTTTGTTAATCTTATATGGACATAGCCCAAACACATGTGGTATTAGAAATACCCGCTCGAAAACTTTGTTCACATTATTTACAGTCCAAGGAATTTTTGTGTATAAAATACCCATCGTCTATGGATGTCGTGTTCAATATCTTTCGCTGACTGAACTGAAATGAAAGCTGTTTTATTGAAGCTCCAAAATCGATACGTCACCTTTATTCACGTAAGCATACAGTTATAATTTTACCTCTCATCGTATTATATAGAGCTAATGCGTAATATCGATGTTTTGTATGAAATGTGACAGATACTACCATTAGGTTGCATTCAATACAAGCTATTAGACGATCTTTCGAGAAAGAAACATAAATAAAACTCCTATGAGAACTATAAATCCTACTGTTAAATAAAATTATATAAATAATAATAAATAACCTGAGGGTAAAATAAAAATAGATGGCTAATAAAAAAAGTACGTAAAACCTAGAGGTTTAATTACAAGAAACAAAAACCCTCCAACATTATGAATGTCGAGTAAATAAACAAATAATTATAAATAATGAATGATAAAATAGTGAATAAAGTATTAGGCTCAGATGAGCTCAGACAATGAAAGGAATGGCCAATTTCAGTTTTAAACTAAAGAAAAGTGTTATAATTGCACAAATAGCACCTAGGAAAAAGGTCCGTCACGAAGTGGTTGCTTATGGGAATTAAGCAGATTCCCCATGTGAAGTTTTACAATAGAGAAATCTGCATACTGGTAACACAACACCACCGTGAGTAAATACAAACGGTAATGAGAAATCTTTCAGTTAATTTTAATAAATTCCCAACTGAAACGGCTTCTGAATTGTAATAATAATTTATATTTTAATAACTCAAATTTTAGTAGTCCAAGAACTAAAGAAGGGGGGGGGGCGGATGAACAGAACGCATTTGCATAAATCTCACAAAGTAAAAAAGGTAAGGTTAGAATCGACAGGTAAGGTTGGAAGAAGCTTCCTCCTGAGCCGAGCAGTTACGGAAACGGCGGAATTAATCCGAACAATACCCGACCACATGTCCCACAGACTTCATAAAAATGCAAATATCTCCGTTAATATTCAAGATAGAGAATAAATGTATATAACAATATTTATAGTAATTTTAATTTGCAATATATAATGTTTCGATCCGATGAATAATAACGGAGATATTTCGAAAATCCCCCCCCCTCTAAACCCCCCCCCCCCTCCCTCTGGTCCGAGTTCAGCCATTAACGAACTTGATCTGTCTTTTTACATAAAACGGTTAAATATCGAGTTTTGTAACGAACAAACAAAAATTGCGACTGCTATATATATATTTAATTTTGAACAGACCTCATTTTCTCATCCCTTAAGGGAAATCTACTGAAACGCAAGAAAGTTGAGGAACAGAAATGAAGGTTGAAGGGAAAGATAAATTATGAAATTCTCAGTAGTCTTCCGATAATATACAATTGCAGCAAGTTATCGTCAGGAGGAGGAGCAGGAGAACTAGTATTTGCCAAATAACTGGGATGGAACGAACAGAAGGCATAATGAACTACTAAGTTAATTGACCTTTCACCACTAGAGTACTACATTTATTGGAATCTCACCACTCTCCAATGTTAGAAAGTTAATGTACTATTTAACATTAATACAAACATCTCTTTTAGAAATAACTAAGCATTCTCATTTAAAATAGGGGCTCAGGTTAGCCATGTGAGTTAAAGCGTTAGCCTTATTCTCACATGGTAAACCTAGAGTGGCGAGTTCGATTCTTGCCTGGGCAAAGGAAATTATTTAGTGACGGAATTCATTAAATAACATCCTAAGTCCCACCCTGGCTAGAAAAGGGCGGTAATCTGTAGATAACCCGTCCCAGTTAGCCTGAGTTGCAAAAAGTGGACTTTAATAACTAATAATAATAACATTTAAAATAGTAATAACGCATGATGTCATGTAATAAAATACTGTATAATATAAGTGGGTGAGGAAAATAAATAAAATAAAATGCTTGAGTTTGTCTTTTTTTAATTTGCAAGATAAATAAATAAATAAATAGTTTTATATACAAGTATTATTTTCACTGGAATGCAGCTTATGCTCCTTGAGAGTGACGAGGAAGGCCAGCCTAGAAAATAATTAAAAACCAGTTAGGATTACTAATAACAGAATAAAATAATTTTTAACATATACTATATGATTGCATGTTTAAACAGGTCAGTACATTTTAATTTGAGATATTTTTTAAACTATATCTCAAGAAATGCTATATAAATTTATAATTTGGTGAATTATTGCGTAATACATTGTCTGAGTTGCTTAAGAATTGCCAAATTAGTAGGTTTTATTGAGAATATACAAGGTAATTGTTTATAAGTTGTTTAATATTTTATCAGTTACTAAATAAATGAATTAAATCTTTGAATTAATTTTTCATGTGATATTGATTGTTAGAGGCTTGTTATCCGTCCGAGAACTGTCTAAGGCAACAGAACAGTCTGGACTTAACTTCCAGGACGCTGAAATGAAATTCAGATGAGGAACAGAACTAAATAAAGGTAAGTCTAAGTTATTGGCCCGAATGTTGAACTACAGTGACTCTGTATAAAGATTAAGAGAATTTAGAGAACGTAATTGCTTCGGAAGAACTGTTTAGTCATCTAACTGAAAAAATATCACTGAAGAACATGGATAAAAGTATATCTGCAATATTTACTAATGCAAATTAAGTGATAAAATGATAATTAGCTCAATGATATTGCAGGGATATTTATCGAAGTATAATCACTTTTTCGTATCCTTTTTTTTGCGTTTGAAGCTATTACTCATCGAATCATCAATTACGAAAATAAAAATAAATAAAAATAACCCATTAACATGAGCATAATTCAATAAAATTGTACATAATCGGATTAACTAAAACCAAAATGTAAAGGAGGTTAAAGGGACGTACAATTTGGGAGACTGAGCCCAATCAGCAAGCCTAAAAAGAAACCCATGATAAATGGATATGGAATATGAATTTATTACTAAATCGAAAAAACAAAACAAGAAAACCCCAAAAAAAAGACTTATTATATGAGGATTATTTAAATTAGGCAACATGGGCAAGAAAAAAAGAGTGAATAAACACGTTGTACAGAGTGGTCAAAGTCACGTGAGAGAGTTGACCATGTAAAAAATTGGGGCAAAGATTGGAATACCCGATCTCGTCCAGAAGTTGACCTAAAATTAAAGCCTCTTCATCCTCTCTTATGCTATTTTTAATTTTTTTCAAGTGGAATCACACTATATTTTCCTTTATCACGTGCCGAGTTTGGTATTCTATCCATTCGCTCAGCATTGGAAAGATATTGAGAAGCTACTTGAAGAAGAGTCTGTTTCTTCTGCTGGCTGGAATGATGATGAGATAGGACAGTGCAAATTTCCACTTTGTTTCTGTTGAAGTTCCACTCTCCAAGAGTAAAAAATGTATACAGCCATGAACTACTTACATTTCATATGGATTTAATTGAATAACATCATTTATTTCTAAAGCTTAGATGATGGAACTGTTTTATACAGACTTAGATAGATATTATGAGCCGTCATTAATGCAATAATTGCCCAGTAATTTAATTAAAATAAAATCACATCTCTGATCATCACATGAAATTATCTCTCTTCTCAAACCTCGCTAGTCCTCAGCTCAGACACGAAAATTTTGAGTTTTTATTGTATAAATGTAACCTCCAGATACCTATTTGAGTTGTGAAACAAGAAGCAGATGGACTTAGTTGTAGAAAATCATTCTAATTTAAGAGTTTGATGGAATACTTACGGCTTTGGCTCCTGTGAAATAGCAGTTGAGTGCTTTGTATGCAAGCTCGCAGTGATCATTTCCAGTTTTGGGTTCTGTTAGCAAATAATATTAAAACCACATTTAGAAAATGATGAATCATTATTAAACATAGAATAAAACTTTTAACATTTAAGATACATTCGAACGACTTGACGATTATTCGTTTACATTACGAAGACATGTTAACTAATTAAATTACTGATAGACTATATAGCACCTGATTACATTCTGGCTGCTGTACGATAAATTTAACAACTCTTGAGGATTTTTAAAACAAAAAAAAGGGTATTTCAGCGGGTGGGTGCACTGACAGTAATGCCTCCTTCATCTATTCTTTTATAATCGTTTTATATCTATTCTCTAATTAGATATTGTTTAAGCACAATGCCAATGAACAACAGTGGGCAACTTAAAAAAAAATAACATTAGCATTTTGCTACGAATAAAAGGGGTAAACAAAATATTATAAAGTTAATAAGTATGTGAATATTAATATAGGGGAATAAGTACAATAATTAGATCGTATAGATGGCTATTAATATGAGAAGTCCGTGACGCAGCTGCTAAATAAACTGAGGTGAATTATCTACATCATGAAAATCTGAGGAATTCAAACTATTTAATGACTTTTTAATTTAGATAAATATATTTAACGATAATGATAAGGCAGATAATAGAGTCATTGCAAAGCAATAAACATCTAATGTGTATAATTAACCCCTTCCATTTCAAATATAATCTACTATAATAGTATCATGCTATTTTGTATAACGGTAGTTAGTTGGACATTTTCCTCAACATAATTAATATTGTTTGGTTACATGGAACTATCTTTTGTACAAAAGCAATATCGATATAGTAAATAATAATTTTACTCGAAAATTACTAATTAAAACTTTCAAATCGTTTAAAATTAAAAGAACTAAAGAAATGTTGTTTATTGATGTTATGTTCTACTTACGCTCAGCATAGCATTTCTTCCAAATTCCTGCAGCTTTAGCATTTTGCTCTTTGTTGAAGTAAGCCTTATCTGCCAATTTAGCGATTGCAACAGCGTCCAAACTTCCATCACTCTTCATCTGTAATTTAAAATAAATGTTTATCTTTCTATAAATAGTGTTATAAAATATTATTTATGTATTCATTGTTTTGTTTTAAATTAACTTTTTTTAAAAAAAATTAATATTACATAAAACCGGAAACAAATCGTTAAAAAATAAATGAATGTATGTATATTTTTTTACTATATACAATAGGGAAATTTTCATTTTAAAATATGAGTTAACTTCCAGAATTTAGGTGTATAGGACACGAACGCTGCTCCTTGTCCATATTCTCGCAGGCACAATGTGGGCACAGGGCACATTAAAGTTTTAGTGCAATGTTACTCTCTCATTCCGGCATATGACTATTGCTATTCAGCTTTGCAGGCTACGAAGGGATTGCACCCATAAGAATTTTCTGGCTTCGAGTGGTATTGCCTCTTCTGATATATTTATTGTAGGATAGTTTCATGCGTAGGCAACGGGAAACCACTCTATGAACTTGTGACCTTCCTTCCCTTGTATCGTAAAAATTACGGTTACTATATTTTGAATTTCTTCTAGTGGGAAGATAACCTTTAAATTCAAGAATGTAGAGACAACAGAGGTTATTTCAAACGACAGAATAAGCAACAAGGCAATATAAAGAGATTTCAAATTTACATTTTGGTTTCAATATTTATTTTCATTTTCTCTTTTCATTTTTAATTATAGATATTATTTGTATTAATGAAACATGAAATCTTTACTTGAATGTGACCTGAGAAAACATGTCAGTCGATGATTTTATCACAGGAGCTGCCAAGCTTGGAATTACAGTATTATTATCTAAGACTTCGAAAGTAAAAGTTAGGAAACATTTTGAAGTAAATTTTGAATGATAAGTAAGATTATTCAAATATAAATATATTCATTCCTATTATATATCTAAAAATGTTGCACATTTTTTATACTGAGTTCTTATAAAACTCTACGAAAAACACATTTAACTTACATACTATTTTAATACTACAAATAGTAACATTTAAAAATTTGAAAAATAACTTACCCATTTCAGATTCTGAAGAGCGCACTTAGTGAAGCACTAGAAAATGATAGTTAAAAAATATATCATTAAACTATAAAATAACATTTAAAAAAAAAAGAATTTAAAATACAAATATTTGTTTAAAATATTTAAGATAAATCTTCAAATTGAACTATAAACATTGGTAAAAAATGAGTTGTTAACACTTTATTAGTTTATTGGGTTTCTGGTGGTAGCTAAATAAAGCAAAATTGGTGAAGGTTATTAGGCTTTATTACTCTAAAAATGGGCGAAAAGTAAACTTAAAACGCGTGAAAAATATCGTATATACCTAAAACTCCATTGAATATTCATAAAAATGATGATCGAAGTTACGAACCTTTATATTTATTTTTTTCTTTGACAGAAATAACAAATACACTATCGCAAATCAAGCTAAACTTGTGATTCGTACGAAGTTTAAGTAATTAACAATCATGGCGCGGCAGTAATTTCACTGGGGACATTTCCAGCTTTAACTAATTGACATCCGTACAATTACTGATGGAGACCTTACGGATACGGTAGTTTGTCATTCCCGGTCCGACCGGTGAGGGTCAATCTGAGGCGAACGGGATCGTGAAATGCTCAACTGTAGCCGGCCTCCATAGAGTTGCTTACTACTTCAGCAACTTCAAGGATAGCTTCAGTTCATTTTAGAACTTAGAGTTTAGTCTAACAATGAATGGGACCAGAAGCTGTCCTAGGCGACAATACATGAATATAGATAATTGTGTTACCATTTTCCGTAACATTAATTACGGTTCCCAAAGAGGCACATCAAGGAATAAATCTCAATTAATGCTACATTGATACATTCTTAACTACTTGCCTTTCCTTCTTTTGAACTTGGTACAACTTCTCTGACAAAAATATCATCTACGAATCCTGAAAGAAAGAATGAAATGAACCATTTGGAATAATATGATGAGAAAAGTTTACAAGTCTATAATATAGTTTTTCATCAAGGGTAGTTACTACTCTCTAAATAGATAGTTCTTATAAATATCACCAGTCCATTAGGAGAACATGATTAAAAAACCTGGTAAACATCACAAATTGTACTTATATTCGGATTATAAATATTAAAACATGGAAGAGCTAGTTCATAAAAAAGAGGTTAGTTAATCAACCCCAGGTGACTCTACAAATGTATTAATTGCGGGCAATAAACTTAGTTAATAAAATGTTCCACTTTTTTTTTTACATAATAAGCAAAACATTATTATCAATTTCAGTATGGCAAAGGTATCAAGAAAACCACTAAAATTAACAAAAAAACAATTTACAATCTCCTTTAATTTTTTTTTCAATTACATTTATAAAATCTTCCAACATGAATTTGTTTAATTAATAGTTAACTATTATGCTTGATATTTTAACAACAATTAAGTGTGGTAAGAAAAACGTATCATTAATACATAAATCGGAGATTCTTTGCAATAATAAGTAGATGTAATTAATACCTTTTGGAGCTTTGGTTTCTTTACTGCATTTTTCCAGAATTGCTTTTTCTGCCCTCAAAAACTGTTTGCGAGCATCTGGCCCCTCTGGACGCTAAAAAAAACAAACATGAATATTATTTTATAATCAGAATGAATTATGAAATCATAATATGAAATAACTAATTTAAAATTGTGTTATATCTTCTGTTACTATGCTTGAGGCAAACTTCGTTATCAACAATTAGTACCATTTGTTATCAAAATGGTTGAATCTTTTTGTAAACTGTGTGGATTCGTACAGAACTTAACTTTTTCCAATCAATCAACTCCTCTCTGCGTTCATTTCTTGAATAATATAAAGAAATTAAAAATATATAAATTACAGGCCAAAAATAAAAATGAAACTACTTGTCTTTTGTATATTTTTGTGAACCGTTATTGCTATCAACAATACTGGAGCTGGATAAAAAATATTAGTTTGCACAATAATACTGGCTGAGGCCTATCGTTAGTAGAACTACACAACGATTTTGCTCAGTCCAATCTGTTGCTGTTATTGCCTATTACAGAAAGTAACACAAAATCATACATTATCTACACAACCGTATTACGCTATTAGTTACTTATTTGTTGGTCTAGCCGAACAACCTACAAAAGCTATTATAGGCTCTTGATTTTTGCCATGTTTTTTTGATCTACTAGCAAATTATTTTCATTTATTAGAAGCAGAACGTCAATGTTTTTTACATAAAAAGCATAACTATTTAATATTGATTATTTTAGTTTAGAATATGGTGATAGCTGTTTGTTAATAGGAGAATGCTAATCTGACCGAAACTATCTTCTTATCTTCGATTATTGAAACGAAACTGTTCGCCATTCTACTCCAATACAATGAAATATGTCGCTGACGAAGTATAATTAAACTCAAAGCCTAATATTAACTTTCACATAAAAATTTTCACATTAAAGTGTCTTGAATTTTATAAACATCCAGAAACATGTTTATATAATTTGTTTTGATTTCCTTTTTGGGGGGGGGATTTATTTTACTTATTTTATTATTTTATTGTTATACCACTACCATTACTTTTTTTAATGGACAAATTAAATCATTACAATGCATTTGGTTTTCTCCAAAAGAGGAAATATAAACTAATGCTCCTGTATTGACAGAGATTTTCATGAATTATAAATCTGTTATTTCATTGAAAAAGTATTCCGCCTTAATTTGTGAAATAGTTTGATTTCATTTAGTTTTAAGACAGCATGTATGATATTTTTATTAATATAATGAATATTCTAGCGAGACTATGGAAATATACTCACAGCGGCAGCTAGAGTGGCGAGAGCCAAGAAAAGAGCAACCTGGAGGAAAGACATGTCTAACAGCTGATGGGAAAAGGCGCTGCAAGTTGTATATATACCTGCGACACAAGGATGTCTGGTTCTGGATGGCTTTGAATTGTACAGGTCATACTAACAAGCCGCAAACCTGTTTCATTGCCAATCTTCCAATGTTGTAGGAAACAACGCCCAATTAAATCACTAAAAGGCCTCTTTCCACTTGGGCTGCCGAACGAACTTTTAGAATGGCGACCTTCGGTAGTGTCGAATGAATTACATGCAAAGGTGTTTGTAATTTTAAGGATATGGGTCAAATTTTCAAAGAACTCATCCACAGAGTCTCTTTAGTCTATTTTTCGTTTTTAAAAGAAATGGGTGTTGGTGATGACCACGCTATTACTCAAAAAGTCCGTCTCCCAGGGGCTGCGTAAACTAAACAGATTTCCCACCTGAAGTTATAGAATAGAGAAATCTCCATACGAGGGCCGAACATTTACGGAAACGGCCGAACTAGCTTTTGGGGGGAAACTCACTCGTGTGTTCCCGCCAACATTTAATAAAAATGCAAATATCTCGGTTAATATTCAAGATAGAGAATAAATGCATTATTTATAGTAAATTTAACTTGCAATAAAATTGGTTCTATACAATTTTTTGATCCGACGTATGGTAATGGAGATATTTCGAATTTTCGAAATTCCTCCCCTTTAACCCTCCCCCTCCCACTGGTCCGATTTCAGCCATTAACGAACTTGATCTGTGTTTTTGCATAGAACGTTTAAATATCGAGTTTAGTAACGATCAAACAAAAATTACGAGCGCTAGAGCGTTAACAGACAAATATATATATTTTGAACGGACCTCATTTTCGTCATCTCCTGGGTAGGATCGATGGACATTTGAAGAAATTTTTCTAAATTCACATCATGAGTACGACCTCAATAGTCTGGTTTCCCTAGAGGGAAATCTTCTAAAATGCCCGGCACACAGGAGCTGCGTAAACAAAGAAAATTTCCCCACGTGCTGCAATGTGCACATATGACTCATCAAAATATTACAATATTTGTTTCTCACTAGATTAACTATACTTGACCTATAAACTGGAAAGGAGATTTTATTTTACACAATGTGGAAATCGCATAGCTTATAGGAGGGGCTTACTGAGTAGTGTAAATAAACCCACCTCCTCTTCCTTGGACAAATAAAACAATGCCTCATGTTTAAGCTTGAAATATGGGCTCTACGTATTGTATTGCCTTATTGCAAATATGAAATAAGAGGGAGTACGGGTTTCCAAAAAAAATTCAAATATCTCTGTTATCTGGCCCGACTCGAAAGTTGGGTTGATATTTTAAATTTTTGCCTTTCTAGCTCCCCCTACCCCGTTCTTCTGGTTACATTAACCAAACTTGGTCTTTCTTTTAACATGGAAACGCTTAAATATTGAGTTTGATAACGAGCAAACAAAACACACTACCGCTACAGCGATGACACACATGTGTACAGAATTGAGAAGACCTCATTTTCGTCATTCTAGGGAATGCATTGATGTACATTTTATGATTTTTTTTCGAAAATATCTTTATGAGGGTACAACTTCAATAGCTGATTTTCCTAAATGGAAATTTACTAAAATTAGTAGAACTTTGACCAAGTTATTTTTATTTTAGAGGTTTTGAAGTTGTTTTCTTTTTAGTCTTCAATTCCAAATCATCACTTCTGAAATATATACATGTATTGTATATACGATATTATTTTGAACTGACCTCATTTTCGGCTCTCCTAAGTACGATCGATGGGCATTTGATGAAGTTTTTCGAAAATCGCGCCATGAGTACAACCTCAATATTATCTAATTTCCATTTAGGGAAGTTTAATCTATATATATATATATATAATAGAGTTGCTTTATGAGTTTTTCTCATGATTGTTTTAGCAGATTTCCCTTAAGGGAAATCAGCTATTGAGGTCGTACTCATGACGCGATTTTCGAAATTTTCCTTCAAATGTCCATCGATCCTCCATAGGAGATGACGAAAATGAGGTCCGTTCAAAACTGTATATATATATATATATATATATATATATATATATATATATATATATATATATCGCTCATTTGCTGCAACAACGACATAACTAAAAATTGTCGGTTTTGAGTTATGTCTGTTGAAATAATTGTTATCCATTGCGCTTTTCACTGGTAGAAAGTCACATCTATGCTTCGTTCGCATGCCGAAAGAGAGCAGGTTATGTCACTGTTGTTTCTTATTACATCCCATTTGTGTTTGCATCGATACCGGCACATCTCAGTTGTGTTATGAACGTTGGAAGGTTAACTTCGTTTAAGTTTTATCAAGAACGGCGTATTCCTGTTTATTACGATATTGTAATAAAGGTAAGCACATGATTAATATTTTATTATTTCGTCTAGAATGTATTATTTAAACTTGGGGCTCAGGTTAGCCATGCGAGTTAAAGCATTGACCTTTATCTCACATGGTAAACCTAGAGTGGCGAGTTCGATTCTCGCCTGGGCAAAGGAAATTATTTAGTGACGAAATTCATTAAATAACATCCTAAAATCCCACCCTGGCTAGAAAAGGGTGGTAACCTGTTGATAACCCGTCCCG
This sequence comes from Riptortus pedestris, assembly GCA_019009955.1. Lineage (NCBI taxonomy): Eukaryota > Metazoa > Arthropoda > Insecta > Hemiptera > Alydidae > Riptortus > Riptortus pedestris. The sequence continues at coordinate 76,310,406 of CM032229.1, forward strand.
ATTAGCCTAAGTTGCAAAAAGTGGACGTTAATAAATAATAATAATAATAATTTAAACTTGTGACGTTCTTTGTGATAAACGCTGTTTGCATTTCATTAGTTCCATTGCCTGTTATGGCGGTCTTGCAGCAATAACTTTACCTATAGTTGTAGTATTTTCAGTTATGACGTTATTACTTATAAACGTTTTGCCTAAACCTTGACTCCGCTGTATAGTAATTGACAATATGACATTCTTGCATTAACTTTACTTTTCCAAAGTCAGATTCTTTTCCCATCATTCTTACTTAAGTCATTCTTGCGGCAAACATTCTAATCGGTGTTGTCTTTGTTACGTCAGTCATACATTTTTTTTTTTTTTTTTTAAATTCTAGCTTATTCATAATTTCCAGTCGTGGATTAAAAATGATGCAAATGTTACAACAGAGGGTGAGCGAAAAGCAGCCTCCAACAATGAGTACTTTCATGAAAGCTCCTACCTCTTATTCTCCTACTGAAAATAACGGTTATATTTCTGATTAAATAAATTTCAGTACTGAATTTTTTTAATTTTTTTTTCAATGTGATTTATTTTAGCAGATTTCCCTTAAGGGAAATCAGCTATTTAGGTCGTACTCATGACGCGAGTTTTGAAAAATTTCCTCAAATGTCCATCGATCCTACCCTGGAGATGACGAAAATGACGTCCGTTCAAAATTATATATATTTGTCTGTTAACACTCTAGCGATCGCAATTTTTGTTTGATCGTTACCAAACTTCATTTTTAAGCGTTTTATGTGTATATATATATATATATATATATATATATATATATATATATATATATATATATATCAATCTATCTATCTATCTATCTATATATTTGTCTGTTACCGCTCTAGCGGTCGCAATTTTTGTTTAATCGTTACCAAACTCGAGATTTAGTCGTTTTATGTAAAAAGAAAGATCAAGTTCGTTAACGGCTGAAATCGGACCAGGAAGAGGGGGGGGTTTAGAGGGGGAAAATTTTGAAAATTCAAAATATCTCCATTAATATGCGTCGGATCGAAAGGTTATATAGCATCAATCTTATTGCAAATTAAATGTACTATAAATATTGTTCTATACATTTATTCTGTATCTTGAATATTAACCGAGATATTTGCATTTGTATTCTGTGTGTGGTCGGCAGGAGTAGGCTATGTTCGGGACATTCCGCCGAGAGCTCTGGCGGCAGTTTCCGTAACTATTCGTCCCAGTGAATAGGCTACGAGATCCTTTTCTACTACAGTTGTTATTGGGCAGATTTCTCCACTGTAAAACTTCACGTGGGAAATCTGGTTAGTTTACGCAGCCCCTGCGTGACGGACTTTTCTATATGAAAACCGATGAAGCATTGGGCTATTTCTTCTTCAATGTTTCTTGAAGCCATCACATAGTCTTTATTATCACTGATGAGGGTCAGGCAAATATTGAGATGTTGAAGAAATGCTTCCCATTCAGCCCTGAACAAACCCAATCCTCGCAGGTTTCTTAGTGCATAGATCATCGTATCAGGAGTGTCAGAAGGAAGAGAGAGAATTTCTTTTATACAGCTTCTGATGAGTCTGTCTATTTTCACAAGAAACAATGGCTTTAGGTCTTTAAGAGGGGCACATTGGAGTATATATATATATATATATATATATATATATATATATATATATATATATATATTTGTCTGTTACCGCTCTATCGGTCGCAATTTTTGTTTGATCGTTACCAAACTCAATATTTAGTCGTTTTATGTAAAAAGAAAGATCAAGTTCGTTAACGGCTGAAATCGGACAAGTGGGAGGGGGTTTTAGAGGGAAGGATTTTCGAAAATTCGAAATATCTCCGTCGTATCGAAAACTTGTATAGAATCAATCTTATTGCAACTTAAATGTACTATAAATATTGTTATATACATTAATTCAATATCTTGAATATTAACAGAGATATTTGCATTTTTATTAAATCTGGCCGGCTAACCGACGAGAGTGGCTTTCCCGCCAAAAGCTAGTTCCGCCGTTTCATTAACTTCTCAGCTCTCGTGAAATTTCTCTATTGTAAAACTTCACGTGGGAAATCTGCTTAGTTTACGAAGCCCCTGCGTGACGGACTTTTTTAAATATAATTTATTTATAGATACTCGTTTTATTTCAGAAGCGAGACAGTCTTGCAGTTCGTCAGGGATCTCGTCGGGCAGTTCATCGTCATGTGAATCATCCAATGAAGATTCATTGTGACGACAAAATAAATGACCAGACTTATGTGCCAGATATAGCCTCTGGGAGCAACAGTGAAAACGATAATTCAGATGAACAATGGCAAAATATTAATTCAAATATTACCAAGAAAGTGCCAGTAACCATTAGCGACCTGCTCACTCAACCGAGCATTTCAAGTGACTTTTTGGCTGTTGAATGTTCACGTTCAGAATCACATGATGTTTCTATTTTGTCATGCCCTGTAAAAAAAGGGGTCCAAACGCAAACGTGATGAAAAAAACTGGAATAGGAATTTACTGAAAAAATTGAGGAACACTGGAAAGGCTTACAACAAGCATACAGAAAGCAAAGCAATTCGAGTGCTAAGAAAGGTGAAGCTACCCTGTGGAGAAAAGTGCAAGTTACAATGTTCAACGAAATTCAATGAACTTGAAAGGAATGAGCTTTTTTCATCCTATTGGAACTTGGGCGATATTGAAAAACAGAGACAATTCATAGCAAACTCCATGGAAGCAGGCAATCCCAGATACCGCTTTATCCGGATGGGAGGTAGTAGGACCAAAGAAACAACAACAACGCATTTTATTTTCGTCAAAATAACCAAAGGATTCGAATATGTAAATTGTTCTTCAAAAACACCTTGGACATAAATGACCGGCCAATTCGAACTGTACTGGAAAAACAAAACAAACTTGCAAATGTCCTTTTGGAACCTGACAAACGAGGAAAGCACGGCAAGCAAACATCATTGGATCATTGGATCCGAATAAGGCAGCACATCGATTCAATACCGAAAATCGAAAGCCACTATTTTCGTGCAAATACATCAAGGCTTTTCATGGATGGAAGCAAAACGATTGTCGACATTCATAAAGACTATGTGGCCAACTGTAAAGAAAAAAAAAGACTCCATATGCAAACTACACCTCATTTTACAAGGAAAAACGGAGAGCCTTTCCATGTTAATGAATTTTGTTACAACGACTTTTCCGACTTGAAAGCTCTTGCTGGAGACTTGCTCGTGTATTGAAGGTGGAAAGAAATTCACCTTTTTCTGTTTTCTATAAATATTCCTACAATGATGACTTTCAGGAGGCTGTAAGAATCAAAAATAAAAGGAAAACCAGCAATTTAAATTTAACGTTGTCACCGGCATTCAATTCAAGACCTGGAATTTCTCAAAGCAAAAAAGACGACCTTGATTTGGTGCGTAAAAATGTCATACCTGGGTTTTATAAACCATTCTATGAAAATTTGTAACTGAGAAAATGACTGAACTATTTACCTGATTGTGATAATATCTATGAGATTGTGATAAAAAGGCTGAACTATATTATTTGATAGTGATAAAATAACCATATTGTGGTAAAACCTAAATGTGATTTAAAAAAAAAAGATTTTGGTTGTAGATAAAATGGCTACTTATAGTTTACTTTCGTTTACTCACTTACCAAGGTTATTTTATTTATTTTTTTTTTTGTACCTTTGGGTATTATTTGTGACTTATTTTTTGCAGAATAAAATAAATCTTGATTTTTAATGAAGTTCTTTTGATAAACCCAAAATATCTGTTAATTGACTAATTGACACAACTGGCAACTGAAAAAAAACATTAACCATTATTGCACTTACTTATAGAAGGAGAACGACACATTTAATCTTGTGACGCTCTAAGTCATCAATTATTCCTGCAAGAAGGCCATAATCCAAAATGAATGCAGTTTTAATTATTATAGAAATATTTCATTATAGAAAATACCTTCTATGATACATTTTCTCTTACTTTAGAATCATATCTTTCAAAAGAAATCGCAAAGTTTTTATAATATATTTATATTTGAATGTAAACAAGAAGAAATATATAACATAATGTTTAAATTGTGCATAGCGAAAAATCACTGATTTTGAGTTATGTCGTTCAAGGAAAACAGAAGATTTTATTTTGTAATGGCTGAAATCGGTTTTTGAGAAAGGGGGAAATAATTCCTATTACTTAATAATAACTTTATGTAAACAATGCTGCTGAAATTTTAATTGTCTACGACTCTTGTTCTATTTATGTTTTCTCTAACTCGAATCTAAACAGTATTATTTGTATTTTTTGTTTCAGCCTTTTGAAAACTCCCACTTCTACCCATCCGATTTTCACATTAAGTACCTCAGTCAAATGATATAAACTTAGATTGATAATGAATAGTATGTTCTGAAGATGGCATTGTAAATGAGCCTTTTTTCTTTAATTCTTTCTTTATACTTGTATAATTTATAATCCTTCAGCTTAATGCAGTAACCATCCCCCAGTTTATGAAAAAAGATACAAAAATCTTTGTATGGAACTGTACGCTTCACAGTTCCAGCTTGCGAGGTGTTTGACTGTTGTGCGCATGCGCACACAGGAAGCTCCAGACGAGGCTGCAAGGGAGAGAGAGCACTGTCGTTCCCGCAGTGCCGACCCAATTTTTCGGGTGCTCCAACCCCACTAATTTTAGCTACGAGCCACCATTGTTCCTGTGAAATGTTTCCCTTATTGAAATAACTTTCTAATCACATTTACTATTACGTTATAATTCTTTGTATATAAATGTCCTAAATAATATGTGTACACGGATTAGTTTTTGAAAGGAAATATATGGTTTATAGTAGATATTTAAGTAATTATAATAATTGCTATCCATGATTATGATTTGTATTATTCACGGCGTGTCTAGCATTGGGAGAGGAATCTCTTTCATCTTTCAAGACTGAAAATTTCTTTAAGTTCCATACAGTTGTCTGCCCTTATGGCAGAACAATGCGATGAGTCAGAAAGTGTACTTGTAGACCTTCAAGCCTTGCCATAAAAATACCATCATTATTCAGTCACCATTGATTTCTTGAACAACGCCAGGTACCTTAGCTAATATATATATATATATATATATATATATATATATATATATATATATATATATATAAAATTGTAACCTCTGTCTGTACATTGATTTTTTTCGCGAAATTTCACGATAACTTTTCGTTTCACATGTCATAGACACCATATCTGCATTTTGTTTCTTTCGTGTATGTTTGTTTGTTTGTTACCTTTTCACGCACAAACGGCTGAACCGAATTTTATGAAACTTGGTATGTATATTACTACTAACTCAACTTAGGTTTTAGTCTATATTAATATTCTCTGAGACGAACAGGAGTGGGGGTTATAAGGGAGGCCAGAAATTAAAAACAGCGCTATTTCGTTTCCTATTGGTTTTTTGGCAAATAAACACATAAAAAAAGTTGTATATTTTGTTATTTAGAGTAACTTTTGTAATATCCTTTTTTGCCGTATACGGAAGTATAAATGAGTTATACGCTAAAAACTATAGCGGGAGTCCACAATTTTATTTGGCACAAAAGACTCAACCGAACTAAACCAAACTCGCTATCTGAATTAATACTAACGATTTCCTTATAATAAGCTATACTAACATTTCTAGGGACGGGCAGGAGTGGGGGTTATAAGGGAGGCCTGAAATTAAAAATAGCGATATTTCGTTTCCTATTGTTTTTTCAGCAAATATGCACATAACAAAAGTTGTTTATTTTGTTATTTAGAGTAACTTTTGTTAATGCACTTTTGCCGTATATGGAAGTATAAATGTGTTATACGCTAAAAACTATAGCGGGAGTCCAGAATTTTATTTGGCACAAAAGACTCAACCGAACTAAACCAAACTCGCTATGTGAATTAATACTAACGATTTCCTTATAATAAGCCATACTAACATTTCTAGGGACGGTCAGGAGTGGGGGTTATAAGGGAGGCCTGAAATTAAAAATAGCGATATTTCGTTTCCTATTGCGTTTTCAGCAAATATGCACATAACAAAAGTTGTTTATTTTGTTATTTAGAGTAACTTTTGTTATACGCACTTTTGATATATACGGAAGCATAAATGAGTTATACGCTATAAACTAATGCGGGAGTCCACAATTTTATTTGGCGCAAAAGACTCAACCGAATTAAACCAAACTCGGTATGTGAATTAGTACTAACGCCTTCATTATAATAAGCTATACTAACATTTCTAGGGACGGGCAGGAGTGGGGGTTATAAGGGAGGCCTGAAATTAATAATAATGATTTCCTATTGGGGTTTCGGCAAATAAGGACATAACAAAAGTTGTTTATTTTGTTATTTAGAGTAACTTTTGTTATATACACTTTTTTCGTATACCGAACTATGAACGAGATATACGCTAAAACTTATAGCGGAAGTGAACAATTTTATTTGGTCAAAAGACCCAACCGAAATAAATAAAACTCGGTATATGTATTAGCGGGAAATATGACAATATGCAGGACAGTGAAGTCTTACATAAAAAAATAAATTTATTATTAACAAATGCCAACAACGGGTATTAACCCTAAACACTGGGACGGGTAAATGTCAAAATATTGTGCAAAGTAAAGCCTTGCCAGAAATATACCATCACCATTCAGCCTCAAATGAATTCCCGAGCGAAGCCGGGTATCTGTGCTATATATATATATATCAAATTGTAACCTCTGTCTGTACATTGATTTTTTTCGCAAAATTTCACGATAACTTTTCGCTTCACATGCCATAGACACCATAACTGCATTTTGTTTCTTTCGTGCCTGTTTGTTTGTTTGTTACCTTTTCACGCATAAACGGCTGAACCGAATTTTATGAAACTTGGTATGTATATTACTACTAGCCCAACTTAGACTTTAGGCTATGTTAATATTCTCTGAGGCCAACAGGAGTGGGGGTTATGAGGGAGGGCTGTAATTAAAAATAGCGATATTTCGTTTTCTATTGGTTTTTTGGCAAATATGAACATAAAAAAAGTTGTATATTTTGTTATTTAGAGTAACTTTTGTAATATCCTTTTTTGCCGTATACGGAAGTATAAATGAGTTATACATTAAAAACTACTGCGGAAGTCAACAATTTTATTTGGCCCAAAAAACTCAACCGAACTAAACCAAACTCGGTATGTGAGTTAACACTAGCGCCTTCCTTATAATAAGCTATACTAACATTTCTAGGAACAGGCAGGAGAGGGGGTTATAAGGAAGGCCTGAATTTAAAAATAGTGATATTTCGTTTCCTATTAGGGTTTCGGCAAATATGTACATAACAAAAGTTGTTTATTTTGTTATTTAGAGAAACTTTTGTTATATACAATATCGTCGTATACTGAAGTATAAAGGCGTTATACACTAAAAATTATAGCGGGAGCCAACAATTTTGTCACAAAAGACTCAACCGAACTAAATAAAACACTCGGTATGTGCATTAGCACTAACACCTTCCTTATAATAAGCCATACTAACATTTCTAGGGACGGGCAGGAGTGGGGGTTATAAGGGAGGCCTGAATTTACAAATTTTATTATTAACAAATCCACAGAAACAACGGGTATTAACTATAAACACTGGGACGGGTAAATGTTAAAAGTTAAAATATTGTGCAAAGTAAAGCCTTGCCAAAAAAATACCATCACCATTCAGCCTCAAATCAATTCCCGGGCGAAGCCGAGTATCTGAGCTAGTATATATATATATATATATCTATATATATATAAAATTGTAACCTCTGTCTGTACATTGATTTTTTTCGCGAAATTTCACGATAACTTTTCGTTTCACATGTCATAGACACCATAACTGCATTTTGTTTCTTTGGTGTCTGTTTGTTTGTTTGTTTGTTTATTTGTTTGTTTGTTTATTTGTTTGTTTGTTTGTTTGTTACCTTTTCACGCAAAAACGGCTGAACCGAATTTTATGAAACTTGGTATGTATATTACTACTAACCCAACTTAGACTTTAGGCTATATTAATATCCTCTGGGACGAACAGGAGTGGGGGTTATAAGGAAAGCCAGAAATTAAAAATAGCGATATTTCGTTTCCTAATAGTTTTTCGGCAAATATGAACATAACAAAAGTTGTTTATTTTGTTATGTAGAGTAACTTTTGTTATATACACTTTTTTCGTATACCGAATTATAAACGAGATATACACTGAAACCTATAGCGGAAGTGAACAATTTTATTTGGGACAAAAGACCCAACCGAAATAAATAAAACTTGGTATATGTATTAGCACTAACGCTTTCATTATAACAAGCCATACCAACATTTCTAGGGACGGGCAGGAGTGGGGGTTATGAGGGAAGCCAGAAATTAAAAATAGCGATATTTCGTTTCCTATTAGTTTTTCGGCAAATTTGAACATAACAAAAGTTGTTTATTTTGTAATTTAGAGTAACATTTGTTATGTATACTTTTTTTATAACGAATTATAAACGAGATATACGCTAAAACCTATAGCAGAAGTGAACAATTTTATTTGGGACAAAAGACCCAACCGAAATAAATAAAACTCGGTATGTGTATTAGTACTAACGCTTTCATTATAACAAGCTATACCAACATTTCTAGGGACGGGCAGGAGTGGGGTTTGTAAGGGAGGCCTGAATTTAAAAATAGCGGTATTTCGTTTTCTATTCGTTTTTCGGCAAATATGAACATAACAAAAGTTGTTTATTTTGTTATTTAGAGTAACTTTTGTTATATACACTTTTTTTCTTATACCGAATTATAAACGAGATATACACTATAAACTAAAGCGGGAGTCAACTATTTCATTAGGCACAAACGATTAAACCAAACTTAAAAACTCGGTATGTCAATTAGCATTAATTCTTCCATGATTATAAGCTATATTAAAATTTTTAGGTTAGAACGGGAGTGGGGGTTATAAGGGAGGCCTGAAATAAATATTCGTGATATTTCATTGTCTATTTGTTTTTTAACAAACAAGCAAATAACAAAAGTTGTTTACTTTGTTATTTAGATTAACTTTTGTTTTATACATTTCTCCAGGAACATTGTATGAAGCAAATAATTTGCGTATAATATTGATATGCTCATCAATTCTTTCCAATATGAACTACCAGTTACCTCACATGGAAAAATGAATTCAAATCTATGTTAATATTTTGATCTTAATAATTCAAAGCTATGCATAATGCTCAGGAGACGGGAAATATGACTATATGGAGGACAGTGAAGTATTACTTAATTTTATTATTAAAAAAGTCCAATGCAACGACGGGTATAAACCCTAAACACTGGGACGGGTAAATGTCAAAAGATTGCGCAAAGTAGTAATGCCTGGCCAAAAAAATACCATCACCATTCAGCCTCAAATGAATTCCCGGGCGAAGCCGGGTATCTGAGCTAGTATATATATATATATATATATATATATATATATATAAAATTGTAACCTCTGTCTGTACATTGATTTTTTTCGCGAAATTTCACGATAACTTTTCGTTTCACATGTCATAGACACCATAACTGCATTTTGTTTCTTTGGTGTGTGTTTGTTTGTTTGTTTATTTGTTTGTTTGTTACCTTTTCACGCGAAAACGGCTAAACCGAATATTATGAAACTTGGTATGTATATTACTACTAACCCAACTTAGACTTTAGGCTATATTAATATCCTCTGAGACGAACAGGAGTGGGGGTTATAAGGGAAGCCAGAAATTAAAAAAACGATATTTCGTTTCCTATTGGTTTTTCGGCAAATATGAACATAACAAAATTTGTTTATTTTGTTATTTAGAGAAATTTGCTCAACAATTCTTTTCAATATGAACTACCAGGTACCTCACCTGGAAAAATTAATTCAAATGTATATTAATATTTTGTCCTTAATATTTCAAATCTATGCATAATGCACAGGAAACGGGAAATATGACAATATGGAGGACAGTGAAGTCATACATAAAAAAAATAATTTTATTATTAACAAATCCACAGAAACGACGGGTATTAACCCTAAACACTGGGACGGGTAAATGTCAAAATATTGTACAAAGTAAAGCCTTGCCAAACAAATACCATCACCATTCAGCCTCAAACCAATTCCCGGGCGAAGCCGGGTACCTGAGCTAGTATATACATATATATATATATATATATATATATATATATATATATATATCTATATATATATAAAATTGTAACCTCTGTCTGTACATTGATTTTTTTCGCGAAATTTCACGATAACTTTTCGTTTCACATGTCATAGACACCATAACTGCATTTTGTTTCTTTGGTGTCTGTTTGTTTGTTTGTTTGTTTATTTGTTTGTTTGTTTATTTGTTTGTTTGTTTGTTTGTTACCTTTTCACGCATAAACGGCTGAACCGAATTTTATGAAACTTGGTATGTATATTACTACTAGCCCAACTTAGACTTTAGGCTATATTAATATTCTCTAAGACAAAGAGGAGTGGGGGTTATAAGGGAGGCCTGAAATTAAAAATAGCGATATTTCGTTTCCTATTGCTTTTTCAGCAAATATGCTCAGAACAAAAGTTGTTTAATTTGTAATTTAGAGTAACTTTTGTTATATGCACTTTTTTCGTATACCGAATTATAAACGAGATATACGCTAAAACCTATAGCGGAAGTGAACAATTTTATTTGGGACAAAAGACCCAACCGAAATAAACCAAACTCGGTATGTGAATTAGTACTAATGCCTTCCTTATAATAAGCCATACTAACATTTCTAGGGACGGGCAGGAGTGGGGGTTATAAGGGTGGCCTGAAATTAAAAATAGCGATATTTCGTTTCCTATTACTTTTTCAGCAAATATGCTCATAACAAAGGTTGTTTAATTTGTAATTTAGAGTAACTTTTGTTATACGCACTTTTGCCGTATACGGAAGTATAAATGCGTTATACGCTAAAAACTATAGCGGGAGTCCACAATTTTATTTGGCACAAAAGACTCAACCGAACTAAACCAAACTCGGTATGTGAATTAGTACTAACGCCTTCCTTATAATAAGCCATACTAACATTTCTAGGGACGGGCAGAAGTGGGGGTTATAAGGGAGGCCTTAAATTAAAAATAGCGATATTTCGTTTCCTATTGCTTTTTCAGCAAATATGCACATAACAAAAGTTGTTTAGTTTGTAATTTAGAGTAACTTTTGTTTATGCACTTTTGCCATATACGGAAGTATAAAGGCGTTATACGCTAAAAATTATAGCTGGAGTCATCAATTTTATTTGGCACAAAAGACTCAACCGAACTAAATAAAACACTCAGTATGTGTATTAGCACTAACGCCTTCCTTATAATAAGCCATACTAACATTTCTAGGGATGGGCAGGAGTGGGGGTTGTAAAGGAGGCCTGAAAATAATAATAGTGATTTCCTATTGGGGTTTCGGCAAATATGCACATAACAAAAGTTGTTTATTTTGTTATTTAGAGAAATTTGCTCAACACTTCTTTTCAATATGAACTACCAGGTACCTCACCTGAAAAAATTAATTCAAATGTATGTCAATATTTTCTCCTTAATAATTCAAATCTATGCATAATGCACAGGAAACGGGAAATATGACAATATGCAGGACAGTGAAGTCTTACATAAAAAATTAATTTGATTATTAACAAATCCCCAGAAACGGCGGGCGTTGCCCCTAAACACTGGGACGGGTAAATGTCAAAATATTGTGCAAAATAAAGCCTTGCCAAAAATATACCATCACCATTCAGCCTCAAATGAATTCCCGAGCGAAGCCGGGTATTTGAGCTAGTATATATATATATATTTGTTTCCTTCCTATAGTAACCCTATAAGAAGGCCGTTTATTAGTTTCTGCAAGTCCCATGCAAGTTAGCATATCACATGCATTTGTAGTGGGTTACAATTAATTTATACATAGATTATTTCAAAAGTATGAGATACATATATAAAGAATTAACAATAACAACGTTAAATTAAAGTAAAAACATATAAAGAGAAGATTATTAGTCTTATATATATATATATATATATATATATATATATATATATATATATATATATATATATATACCTGTTACCACTGTATGGGTCACAATTTCAAAATGCGGGCGAAATCGAAATATCTCCGTTATTATGGGTCGGATTAAAAAATGTTACAAACACATTGTATTGATCGTACCATGATTCGAAAATGTTAATTTAATCAATACCATACTCAATATTTACTCGTTTTTTCCAACACTAAAGATAATTTTCTTTAATAGCTTAAATCGGGCCATGAAGAGAGGAATTTAGACAGAATGGGGCTCGAATATTCAAAATATCTTAGTTATTCGGATCGAAAAGTGTTACAGAACCATTCTTGTAAACATTTAATGCCCTACAATTATTTAATACATTTCTTCGTATCTCGAATACTAAAGGAGTTATTTGTTGTATTTTCTTTTCTAAGCCTTTAAACAACCAACCCATGTCATCGGATTTTTATTTTGAGCAATCGAGCCCCTAATATATCATGTCTAGATTACATTTCGATTCCTGTTAACACTTTTACCGAAACACCGGTCTGAGAGGTGCGTAGAGATTTTCATATTTCATGTATTGGTAGACCTGTTAATATTGGTGGGCTCTCCACCTCATTAGCTGTGAGTTTTTCCTTCCTCTACATACAGAAAGTGTTTTGGGTTAGTTTGTCAACGGCATTCGACCTTGACTAGCTATTGCTCGTTTTGCTCCGGTCTCGTGTACCTCTTGTTTTGGTTAACAGCCTACGTATTGCTGGTCTAAGATACTAGGTAATTCGGTTTACGTATGTCGAGATGTTGTGTACCTTTCATTATAGCTTGTAACACAGTTTGTTCGTATTCTTTTCGTGTGTGTTTTACATAGTATATGATTTTCTATGGAGCCTTCCATGAGCCATGGACCAATAAAACGCTCATCGCCACGATCTATATATCGTACGGATGACAGAGATTTCAATGATAGGGTTAAAAATGACAATAATAGATTAAATGTGATACAAGTTATTCAATCATAAATAAAAATAACGAATTTGTTGATGGGAATCACTATTAACCCTTCCAGGCCTGTGCGACCGGTTGATTCGGTTTACGTCACGGAATTCATGTTTCGGTAAGAGTGTTAATAACGGGTTCATTTTATATGGAAATAGAGAATATATGGTGGCTAAGATGAGATCATCACTGTGACAATCCACCTGGAGGGAAATCTGCTTAGTTCCCCAGCTCCAACGAAGGATTGTAAGACGATTAAAGGAAATTTTGATAAAGGGCATCATAAAAACTACTCTTAAGGTAAATCTGCTAAAACCTACAATGCTAAAAATCTATAACCAGTACGTGTACATCGGGGTAAAATACCCTTAAAAGGTATATGCATGAATCTACATAACTCAATTGAAGGAATCAATCAATGAACATTGAAATGTAGATCCTCGTGACATTATCCCTCTCAATTTATTTCTAACGCTATAAGAGGACGGCCGGAGAGAACTCAAAATTTCTAAATATGGGCACAAAAAGCGGGTTTGTGAAATAGACATAGATACGTTTAAATATAAAAGTTGTTATAAAAATAAAAACAATTACGACCATAAAAAAAACTAATTTATGAGTGCCATAAGTGGTCCCTTGCTAACCTTGGGCAGAAAGCCAATGGCGGTCAAGGTGGCCAAGCAAACTAAGTGACTTAGAAGCTTCCGGTGAAGTGTGTGCTATTTTACCATGCTATCATTCCAATAAAATGTCATTCAGAACTGTCAAGTAAGCAGATTTCCTGTTCGGAGTTTTACAATATACACTCTTGGTACACTTTAGCAGACTTCCCCTAAGCGAAATCGGCTATTGAGGTAGTACTCATGGCGCCATCTCTGTCCTACCTAGGAGATAGTGAAAATTAAGTCCGTTCAAAATTTATATATATATATATATATATATATATATATATATATATATACACATATAAAACTTAATTTGCACACACACGCGCGCGCGCAAGGTACCCGGCGATACCCAGAAAATTGTTGACTAAATAATGATGGTATTTTTTTTTTGGCAAGATTTTCCTTTGTAGAATATATTTACATTTTCCCATTTAAGTGTTTATCAATGTTGATAACACTCAAGCGGGAGCGGAAGTTGTTGGGAAGCTAACACACATAATTCTGTTAACTTATTTTCTGTGAAATGTTCTATTTGATTTCTACTCACATTTAAAATTATGTATAACTAAGCTCACGATGTGTACTAGGGTTGGTTTTTGACTGGAAACATGTACATTATGTAGGTAATATTAATTATAATAAATGCTATCAAGTATTAGGATTTGAATTATTCACGGTGTGTGAAACAGTGGAGAGGTATTGATTAGTGACTTATTTTCATTTATTCTTCAAAACTAAAATTTCTGTTCTATAAGTTCCCTACCAGACCTTTACTGGAAAACAATGTGCCCAGACGGGAAGTGTTGTCGTACACATTGATGCTTTGCCAAAAAATAAATATCAACAACCAATTTTGGTTGGTTTAGCGTCACAAATCAGTCCGGCAAATGGAGGAGTAGTGGGGGTTGTAAGGGAGGCCTAAAATTAAAAATAGCGATATTTCGTTTCCTATTGGTTTTCGCCAAATATGCACAGGTTAAAAGTTGTTTGTGTTGTTATTTAGAATAACTTTGGTTATATTCACTTTTGTCGTATAACAAAGTATAAACGAGATGTAGTAAAGTAGCTTTTGTTGTAAACATAATATTATTAAATTTAATATCCTAATCGCTTGAAATATCATGCAGGACAACGTCTGTCTGGTCTGCTAGTATATATATATATATATATATATATATATATATATATTTATTTATTTATTTATTTAAAACAGACCTCATTTTTGTCCTGAGTAAGATCGATGGACCTTTGTGGAAATGTTTTAAAACGTTTCATGAGTTGGTCTTCAATAGCTGATTTCCCTTGAGAGAAATCTGCTAAAATCAATGTACGTTTTTCTCATCTCCGTGTTTAGGGTTTATACCTGAGTTCCCAGAGTTGCTGGAGATAATAAATAATAAAAGTATTTGTTATGTACGTAATGCTTCACTAATATTTTTTTATTATCCGTAACCTGTGCAAGCAGCTCTTGCTTAATAACATAATCATAGAATATAATACTAACCATATAATTCATAATCATAGAAAGTATTCTGTATTCCGAACCATGTATGAATAGAATTCATATCCCCAAAAGGTGTCCAAAACCAAACGATGGCAGCTGTTTCATGTAAGTAACATCCGGTATTAAAAATACTCTTTTGTATGTCTGGAACGTAAACGGGTATATTCATTATGGTACGAAATATGGTCAGTAAAGTATAATATATATTAACGGAGCAGAGTCTATAAATTCCGGAAATACTGGGTGCATCTCTCCAGCGTACATTCTTTTAAATTACGCATTTATGAGACATAAACAAATTCACATTTCTCAGAAAAAACACCACATTACTAAAAGTACAAACATCAAATCACATGTAAACCAATGTGAAGTCGGGAAGGGTGGGGCAGAAATGATTATAACCCAGGATGAGCAACACGCGGCCCTTTCAACATATTCCCGCCAAGCATATCTAAAATTGAATTTATTTTATCGACTTTTTCCCAACAATATATTGTAAAAACATAATTATAATTTAATGGGAGTACATAATAAACCAGACATTTTTTTTGTGGCGAGTTACTTGTCGGCGACTTGTTCAAACATTCAATATGAACGCGCCGCGTCTGTGCTTGTTTCTGTTTGCTACTGGCACACATTCAGTCTGGTAAGTTGCTAACTAGCCAGTCAAATACTGGCAAAAAATATGAAACCCTTTGCGAATAGAGATGATAAAAGAATGTCTGACTGCTGTTGAAGAAATAGCATTTCCTGATCAAATAAATATTATTTCGAGCATTAGTTTATCAAGATTCACCGTTGCAAGGAGAATTGAAGACTTGTTCGAGAACATTGCAACAACGCTTCGTGAACGCATTGCAAAATTCGAATACTGTTCTTTGACACTTGATGAGAGTTGCGATATTAGCGATACAGCACAACTGGCTAAATCGTTACGTGGTATTGACAATAAATTTAATATTACCGAAGATTTGTGTTCACTGATTCCAATGCAAGGGACTACAACCGGCAAAGACCGGTACGATGAACTAAAGTCTTTTTTGGAAAACTTTTCAAACTTTTTATCGGCAGTATATAGCCAGATGGAGCACGAGCAATGTCAAGCATTTTGATAGAAGGATCAGGAAGGCTATATCAAGACATGAAGAAGGCCACAAAAAGGAAAACGTTCGTTAACCACTGCATAATTCAGCAGGAAAATTTGTGTGATTGAGTTTGCCAACAGTACCAATAATTAAGCTAATCAGTTTTATAAAGTCCCGCGCGTTAAATCACCGTAAATTTAAAGAATTCCTGTAGAAACTGAATATGGCGACGTGGTTTTCAATACCGAAGTACGTTGACTTAGTAGAGGTACAATGCTAAAAGAGTATACAACTTAAAAAGCGATATACACTTGTTCTTGGATATGAAGGGATATGCCTTTCCTCATTTTGGTAATAAAGAATGGATTGTGATTTTGCGTTTCTTATCGGCTTGACTCAGCATCTCAATGGTCTTAACGTGGAACTTCAAGGCAAAAGACAGTTTATTTACAATTTGCATGATAAAATTCAGGGCTTTGTGGAAAATTGTGGAAACAGCATTTTTTGCAGAATAATGTGTCTCACTTTCCACATTTAGAAAAAGAAAATGTTACTACTTCTTAAAAATACGCACAATATATAGACATTGGTTTCCAGGAAAATGTTCCCTCGCCATTTAATATCGATGTGGATACAGTTCCCGAAGACTTTCAAATGGAAGAGATTAGCATGCTGAATAATACCGATTTAAAAAGTGTATTTTTTTCAGTAAACATCTGAACGTTTTATAAATCGTATGGAGCCCTGAGAAATCCCCGCTTTTGAAAAAAAAGTGTAAAGCAAATGATGTATCTGTTCGGACGTACGTGTGTTTAGGAACAATTATTTTCTACCATGAAATTAATCAAAAACGACCACCGATCAAGACTGATTGATGGACGATTAGAGAAAGCAGCATACTTCATCAATTCCGGCTGATATAGATTAGCTTGTATAAAAAAGAAAAAAAAAACTGCCAAATGTCTGATTAAAAATTTCAAGTAAATTCTTTTTTTTCTGTTATTTTATTTTGCATTAAAATTTTTATATGAAATCTTTACTTTTTTTTAATTTATATATTTTTCTATTCTAATGTTTATAATAAATAAAGTTTTCTAAATTTCCAATAAGTGTTACTTTATGTGCGGCCCGCCAAAAAGTTTTAAAATTTAAATTGGCCCTTTGATTAAAAAAGTTGCTCACTCCTGTTATAACCTGTTTCCGTCGTAATACGTATAGTTATATAATTTCTATTGTTATAATAAAATAATTTTTTCTCACTTCAAATCCCCCCAGTATTAAAATCCAAGAGTTTTATGCATACACTCAAAATATTAAAGCAATTTTAATCACCAGAAGAAGCAAATAGCAAACAACTCAATGTAATTTATGGCTAGCAGTGGGAAGACAGAAAGGAAGTCAATCACCTTCTCTTCCTACAGACAGTTTTACCATCCAACCTCCCGCTCATTTAAGATCTCAGTTACGTTTACATTAAATTATGTTAACAATTATGACTACATTACTTTCACAATACAAAAAAAAATGTATGGTCTATTAATTTTCTTATTTTAGATAAGTAAGTATTATTAATTACACTTAAAAGGAAACTGACATTTCGGATTAATTAATGTAGGTAGTTGAAAGAAATGGCTACACTTCCACTGTAACAATTTATTAAAATGACAGAGCACTTTCGATGCAGAGCATCATCAGTGCCCGAATGTTCTGGATGTTGACCTGACGGCCCTGAGAACTAGGCTCTTCTAGAGTTTTTCGATAACTTTGGAATTTTTAAAGGAATGCTATCCTTTTTGACTGATTCTTGTAGAAAATCAAATTCTAAAACGAGTTTATATTGGTGAATTTTTCGATTTGACGCATCCTTTAGCCGTAAAATGCACAAATCTTTATTTCAGAAACGGCACATTTTATTGAAAAATGCTGAGGCATAAAAGTTGTAGGTAGCCAACAAAATTATCTTTGAACCAAGTCTACGGGGGAAGGAATGGATTCTGAAATCCAAAAAACAAATTAAAAAGTGAATTCAAAAAATATTTACTTCAAAAAAACATCATCAACAAAAAACACGTTCTTAGAATTAACAAAGAAATAATTTAATTTATATTAATTAAATTTATTTTAAACTAATTGCGTAGTAATTGTTTGTAAATGTAACACATTTTTCCACCTGCATAGTTCCAGGGATGGATCATGGGCCCACATTTTTTCGATAAAACATTAAATGGTACAGTGTTCAACCGCTTCCTAAATTTAATATAAGACATACCCCTGATGCAACGACATGAAATGTGGCTGCATCTTGAGGGATGCCCTTCTCACTTCTCAATCACTGTTCGGTCAACAATAAGAGAAGTGTTTTCTTGTCTCAGTATTGGTCGCAGTTTGTACAACCACCCAGATCATCCGATCTGACAGCAATGGATTATTTTCCATGGGGTAAGGTCAAAGACATCTCTATCAGAAAAGGTCGCAGAATATTGAAGACATTAAAAGTAAAACTAGATTAGCGAAAAATTCAATTTCAGCAGAAAAATACATTAGCAAAAAGGATTTGAGAGACCGTCTTTAAAAGTGCTTATATAAGAAAGAACGCATTTTCAAACATTTGTAATTAATACAGCTTTTAAGTATTGTGGTTAAAAGAAAAATAATCTGGTCTCTGGTTTTTTACATGAAACTATACAGATGGAAATACGTATTCCTTTTGCAAATAATTACTAAGTAATTAGTTTTAAATAAATTTAAAATTTAAATTAGTTTGATGTATTCTGAAGTAAATATTTCTTTTTATTTATTTTTTTATCTTATTCTATTTCAGAATCCATTCCTCCCCCTTAGACTTTATTCAAAGATAATTTTGTTAGCTACAACTTTTATGTCGCAGCATTTTTCACTAAAATGTCCCTTTCAAGAAATAAAGGTTTGTGCATTTTACAGCTAAAAAATTCGCCGATATGAACTCGTCTTAGAATTCGAGTTTCTACAAGAATACTCATTAAAATTATGGCATTCCATTGGAAAATCCAAAGGAGAAGGATTATGAGGTTGAATACGGGCCGAAAGGATTCTTCGATATTTTTAGCAGATTTCCCTTAAAGGAAATCAGCTATTGAGGTTGTATTCATGACGCCTACCTAGTAGATGATGAAAATGAGATCCGTTCAAAATTATATATATATATATATATATATATATATATATATATATATAATAATTGGGACCCTTAACTAGGGGGTTGTGGGGATACTTCCTCGTGCTACTTAGAACTATTACTTTTAGTCATAGTGATCTATTTAATCTTCTCCTTCTCTACACACACTTGTCTGTTAATGCTCCAATTTTTGCTCATTCGTTACTTAACTTGATATTTAAATGTTTTACTTAAAACTAAAGATCAAGTTTGTTAACAGGTGAAGTCAATCCAGTGGGTAGGGGAGTTTAGGGGGACAGAATTCAAAACATATCCCTTTGTGTTAAGATTCTTGTAACTTTAATTTTCTATATCCGTTGAGCTATAAAATTTGTTTTTATCTGCAATATTAGGGGATTTTCTTTTATTTTTTATTTTTAGCCTTCAATAACCCAATTTTATACCCACTCTGATACTCTCTAACAACCCCTTGCTAGTATTGTCCAACAAAAGCCACTGACACGTTCTTGTAGGCTTTTGGAAGAAACGCTATAATTTTCAATATTAAATAGACAGCCATTTTTCATATACAGGAACCATATTCAATTCCCCTATCTTCTGTCATTGTTTTATTTTGTACATGTATTATAAATCATGTTATAAACCTGTTCTCTGGTTTCACCTGCATCTAAAACTTCACCAATTGTGCAGGATTCCATGTGACCACATATGTTAACTATATATTCTCATCATTGAATCGGTTCAGCATGCTTTTAAAATACTGAACTCATGCATTCACGAAGTGATCATATTCTGTGAGGTTTCCTGCCTCATTAGACAGAATTCAGTCCATTAACTAATCAATGCCTTAGGCTTTTAAATTCTTTATAGATTTGCTGCTCTATCATGTGTCTACTTATTAAAGTACGTGTTGTGTATTTTTCTATGCAATATCTTCAGCCATTCCTTATTCCTATCATCCCCAATTCTGAATCAACACCTCATGCACAAAAACACACATCACATTGCTCAAAAGAATGCTACCTTTCCTCCAAAATGTAGTTTTAATGGATCCATTGCTGATACTCATATATGGGCATCTATCCTTGTAATTATTTTTACAAAACTACTGAAAACTTTTGAACTCAAAAGAGGAATGTCTTCGGTTCATGCGATGTATTTCTCAGGTGCCTATACCCAGACAAAACAAAGATGCTTTGTGAGCCTGAACTATGTGAGGAATGTTTGAGACTCTTGATCTTTATCTAGGGGCCTTTCTTTTACACTGAGCCTTTTGACTCATTGCAAGGCAATAGAATGCAAATGATACCCCTCCTTGCAACCTCCTATACAGCAAATTCTGCTGTTTTAGCCATATACTTCAACATCATTTCTAGGGCATCCTTAATATTATCAGAGTTGATTTATTTTCTCAAATCTATCTTTCTAGCGAAAAAAAGCTGCTGCCAACCCCTTTAGTCTCATTCACACAACCAATGTCTTATCCTTATCCACCCCATTGCCACTGAAAATGATCAGGCCTACCAATCCATCTATGTTCAAACCTTAATTATTTTAAATAGTTTTTCCTTATAAGTGAGGGGCTTATAAACCAAAAAAAAAAAAAAAAAAATACTTAGTTGTTACTCATTGAACAATATAAATATAAATATATATATATATATATATATATATATATATATATATATATATATAGAGAGAGAGAGAGAGAGAGAGATAGATAGGTATTCTGTTTACATGAAATTATATTAAAAAATTGAGTTAAGGCATTGGTCTTGATCTCGCGTGGTAAACATAGAGTGGCAAGTTTCTATTCCCGCTATTCTATATATATATATATATATATATATATATATATATATACAGAATAGCAAGAATAGGAACCCGCCACTCTATGTTTAACACGCGTCTGTTTCTTTATGAGTGAGTATAGGTGCTTGATGTAAGAATGGTGTAAATTTCATACCATTGTATCTGTTCTTTGTGGATATTAAAATGATCCACGATCCTAACATCCTTATCCCTGCGTGTCACAGTATAAGCCTCAGAGGCGTACCATCGGCGTAAATTGCTCTCCACCACTTCATTGTTGTCCCCTCCCTCTTGCCCCTCTAGGAGTGCTCTCTTCACTCAGTCAGTAATAGACACTCGAGGTATTCACATCGGTCAGAAGCACTGCAGGCAAGTTAATTTTGTTTTCCCAAAACACACGCCTCTCAAACGTATAGTGTAATTTTTACGTAAATTCTTGTACGCCTCCCAGGCGTGTTGTGTTCCAGGACTTATGGACAGGTGTACGCGTCCCAAACGTATAGTGTAACTTTTGAGTAAATTCTTGTACGCCTCTCAGGCGGATTGTGTTCCAGGACTTATGGGTAGGTGTATGCCTCCCAGACGTATAATGTTCTTGTATAGATAATTCGCAGTACACCTGCTCCACAAGATCTAATTTTTGAGCAGTACTCTTACTATCTTACAACACATATTAAAAGAAAATTATATAGCACAATTATCTATATTTATTTTTTGTTCCAGAAAATCAATTGAATTTAATCATTATGGGAGATAAGAGAGTTTACACAGACGAAGAGATTGCCGCCCTTCTTCATGAGCCTCTGTCCCCGGCGGAAGTCGACACAGATCTCGAATCGCTTGAGTCGGAAGAGGATGAAGAAGAAGATACTGTTGAACAAGAGTTTTTTTCCGAAGACAGTTGTGACAATACTGACGAAGACCCAGACTATATGCCAGATGAAGAAGAACTACAAGAGCATGTCACTTCCAACATAAACGAAATGGCATGTTTTTCTAAGGGAAAAAAAATATTCTCAGTACTGAAATTCTAAAATAATAAAAACAGAAGACGTGAATGAAGGAAATTCAGAAGGAATAGACCAGGTTACATATTCTAAGATAATAATACAAACTGAAGAACTACTTGGAAAAGACAAAGGAACTAAATGGACAACTAAACCGCCTAAACCTCCAGGGAAGACACCGACTAAAAACATTTTATACAAAGGAATCAGGACTTATAATAATGCACGGCATTGAGGGGCAAAGAACGGACAGAGCCACACCTATTTCATAAATATGGGGTAAATTTAATGAGAACTGCAAGTCTAACTACGAGCCAAGCCCATACCTTACAATCGACGAACAGCTTGTTGGCTTTCGAGTATAATGCATATTTAAAATGTTTATCTCCAATAAGCCTAATAAATATGCCATTAACATTTTGATGCTTTGTGACCAAGCAACTAGATATGTATATGGTAAAAGCATTTTAATTTCCTTTATTGTTGCCAGAATTATCTGTCTCTATGTGTCCCAACAAATGTTTTTTGATTTTTTTTTTCTTCTTTTAAGTTGTATGCTCTCTGTGGTAATTATCTGATTGTTTTAATGGATTAGATAATAATATTTGGTAATTCACAGCCTTGGAAAGTGAGGGCTCGACGAGCCCCGCCCCCTTGGTGCTTCTAGGGTTAATGTGTTTTTGAAAGAGAAGTAAATAAATCAATGAAAAAAATATAAAAATGCTGCAAAATAGCATGCTAATAGGTAATAAACCAGCATTTTTGTGTCTATACGCATCTGAGGTGTATAGTTTACCAAATATGTCTAGAAAACCATGTGTACCACGCAGGGTTATACTAGTCCTTTGATTCACTCATATCCTAGATTTTTTCATTAAAGCCTATGATTATATCAAAGATATTTAAGTTAGGTAGGTCGGCATGGTAAATCAGAATGCTACTGTGTTTTAGGAAATCAGGAGGTTGATCAGGTTATTGAGGTTGTACTCATGACAGAATTTTCGAAATTTTTCTTCAAATGTCCATCGATCCTACCTAGTAGATGACGGAAATGAGGTCCGTTCAAAACTGTATGTATATATATATATATAAAGAGATATTTCAGACAGACAAATATATATATATATATATATATATATATATATATATATATATATATATATATATATATATTTGTCTGTTACCGCTCTAGCGGTCGCAATTTTTGTTTGATCGTTACCAAACTCGATATTTAGTTGTTTTATGTAATAAGAAAGATTAAGTTCGTTAACGGCTGAAATCGGACCAGTGGGAAGGGGGGTTTAAGAGGGGAGGATTTTCGAAAATTCGAAATATCTCCGCTACTATAGTCGGATCAAAAAATTGAAAAGAACCAATCTTATCTTAAATTAAATTTACTATAATTATTGTTCTATACATTTATTCTCTATCTTGAATATTAACCGAGATATTTGTATTATTATTAAATGTGGGCGGAGTTTCCCGCCAAAAGCTAGGTTTGCCGTTTCCGTAACTGCTCGGCTCTCATATGCAGATTTCTCTATTGTAAAACTTCAAGTGGGAAATCTGCTTAGTTTACGCAGCCCCTGCGTGATAGACTTTTATGTTGGGGCAGTAGCCCAAAATAAGCAGAAATGGCTGATAAAGTTTAAAAAAAAAAATTCTGTTGCCTGACATTTAAATCATTAGTAAAAATGAGTTACTGTTTAAATAAAGGAGAAAATTAAAAATTAAATTATTTTCCAAACTTTTTTATTAAAAAGACATAAAAGATAGATTTCACAAATATTGGAAGCGCACTATAACAATTCACAAATGCAGCATCAAGAGAGAAGAAATATGCCATACATTCATTTCCCACTCTTTCCAATCTTTGTACACATCTTCCATTTCTTTCTTCTTTAATTAATTATCAATATGTACAATAAATGGAAACATAATAAAAAGAGAGCGAAAGACTTCAGTAATTACAAAAAAAATGTGATGGTGAGACAACAAAGAAAAAATAAATGAACAAGGAAGTCTTTATTATTTTAATTTTATTTCCCTTCATTAAATGCAATGTCTGTTCCTAATAGGCTATTTTTAAATACTATTTTTAGTAGTTAAATCCGATGTTTAAGTACATGATTTCCCATCTAGGAACATTATTGTCTATGTTATTCAATTCCAGTCTTAGGAGTTAATTCAGATTAAGTAGGTAACACAAAGGGAAATTAGTCAACAAAAAATTAATTTAACATAACAGGATTCCCACTATCAAACAAAAGCCATTTACAATTACTCACAAGGGAAATTTCAATGCAATATAGCTATATTTGGTCGTACAACAACACAAGCATACACATATTTTATATTAAAAGTACAATTTTTAAAGAATTTCAGTTATATATTCAAGAATGAATATCATACAGGGAAATTCATACACATGTCACCGCATAAGTCAGTTAGAAGCAATATACTTCAGACATTCGAAACCATTGCATATTTATATATATATATATATTTTTTTCATATTAAAAAAAAAATATCAAGTTATGAAAATATAACTACAAATGTTGACTCCTACTTATCACAATATTTTTTTTTACTTCAAACAATAAATCTTTGGATTGATCTCAATAATGAGTGTGACAGTTATAGTGATGTTAAAACATTTTAATAGCAAAGAATATGTATATATAAAGAAGAAAAATGAAATAATTTTAAACTGAGTTAGATAAGATTTTATAAGGTTATTAAATTTTATATATATATTTTTTCAGAAAATACAATTCAATCACCTATAAAAGTCACAGTCAGATTTAAGTAACACACATTACGTGGTAGCAAATTATGTTTTGTCTCCACACATAGTTACATTTAAGTTTAAACATTGACATATTTACATTTTGAAAACTTTACACAAATTTCTTTGTAACATAAGGTCAATCACTAGAATAACATCTAATATAAACTAAAAAAATCTAGTATATAAACTAAAACTGAAAGAAACTATACAAATCTTAAGTACTAACTTAATTAAAATGAAAAAAAAAAAAAAAAAGAAGAAAAACAGATCTTGAGATGAAATTGTAACGGTCCCAAAATGTTGAAAGAAAAACTCTTTAGGAAAGTAAGCTCATTCATTTACAAAACATTTCCGGTAAGGAAACGTACAAATTTTGAGTCTTTTAGCTTTTTAAATATATTTTAAACAATAATACGAAAAAAAGTAATTATTTATACAATATAACATCATTTAAGGCGTCATGATCATATTTTTCGTCCATTGCTTGAGTCAAAAGTGTGACTGGACTTAAACAGCAGAATTTTTCCCAGCAAAACTGGTCCTTGAGATAGATCTTTTAATGTCGTATTCGACAGTTGTATCCCTTTTGAACCTGAAAAATTCAATACAAATTAATTTTGTTAAATGAACAGTAAAGTATAGAAATAAATATTTATGAGAATGTTTCCTTGATTAAAGAGATACAATCATAACTAGAAAGCTAACTTATTTATGGGGAATTAATAACATTCCAAAAAAAAAAATAAAGGAAAAAGAAAAGAATTTTTTTTCTTTGTTTTTTTGTTTTTTATTAGTTTTAATGTGTAAGTTAAAAATCTGCTTAATTTCAAAAATTATAAAATTATGATATTAATTCATGGTACCAAAATTACAACAAAAGTCAAATGAGTCATTAAATTTTAAAATGCACAATAGACTGGGTAAGAAAACTATCTTGGAAATTAATTTCAGAGATCTATTTAAATTTTAAGATGAATTCAATACTCCAAGCCATTTATTAATAAGCATGTTTATTAAATCTACTACATCCTTGTTTATGTTTAGTCAGAAGTAAAATGTTTGCAAAAATACAAAACAAAAATAACAGCTGAAAGGAATAGCAGACTAAAGACTTCAGAAGCAACCTTAAGTCTGTTTTCGTTGAATTCCGAAATCCTTTGTGACTGAGGCTGTCAGAGGGATTACGGCTGTTAATGATTGCATATAAGAAGAAACTTTCACACAACTACTCTGATTTAAGCTCTAATGCTGATTAATTTAAGTTCACTGCCTCATTTCTAGTACTCTGAGTAGTCATAGCTGGTCCTTGTTTACTAAGTCTTTCCTTCTGCTAGAATCTTAAACAAAACAGTAAGACAGGGAACTGAATATGGAGCAGTTAAGCTGTAAGTGGAATGAAAATCTCTAGCTTAGCACATGAAGAGCCAGAGGATGCCAAACAGCTTTTCATATTCCCTCATGTAATTTGGTGGCACTACAAACAAAATACTGCTAATTCTTTTTAGCAGATTTCCCTTAAGGAAAATCAGCTATTGAGGTTGTACTCATGATGCGATTTTCGAAAATTTTCTTCAAATGTCCATCGATCCTACCCAGGAGATGACAAAAATGAGGTCCGTTCAAAATTATATATATATATATATATATATATATATATATATATATATATATATATATATATATATATATATATTTGTCTGTTAACACTCTTGCGGTTGCAATTTTTGTTTGATCGTTACCAAACTCGATATTTAGTCGTTTTATGTAAAAGGAAAGATCAAGTTCGTTAACGTCTCAAATCGGACCAGTGGAAGGGGGGGGGTTTAGAGGGGAGGATTTTCGAAAATTCGGAATATCTCCGTTACTATACATCGGATCGAAATATTGTACCGAATCAATCTTATTGCAAATTAAATTTACTATAAATATTGTTATATACATTTATTCTCTATCTTGAATATTAACCGAGATATTTGCATTTTTATTAAATTTGGGTCAATAACAGTTTCCCGCCAAAAGCTAGTTCGGCCCTTTGCCGTAACTGTTCGGCTCTCGTATGGAGATTTCTCTTTTGGATAACTTCACGTGGGAAATCTGCTTAGTTTACGCACCCCCTGAGTGATGGACTTTTCTTTATTCAACCAGCCAATCAATGGCCGCTGGAATTTTGGAACAAATAAGCCTAATTTCAAGGGCCATAAATTGCAAAATTAAATAAAATTTAGTGTGTTATGTCCAGCTTCTAATTGAGCCCTCCCCCCCCCCCCCTCCAATCTAGCTTAGTAATTGAGTGTCTACAACTCTCATAACCACCCCTGATCTTGAAAGTTCTTGGCATTAAAAAATGAGTTCTAAGGTTTTTTTTCTTAATTGTTTTAATTATATGAGAATTGAAGGAAAATATAATTTTAAAAACAAACTTAAGTACTTAAGATTTATCTGATAGAGAAATAGATAGTCATTTTTATTTTCAGCTGGTGGTGAGGGTGATGAATCAGGTTTATCAGAAAAGCTTACTATATCACTGGTAACTATATTTTCTATAAGAACTCATTTTGGGAAAGAATGAATTTCTTTATACTACAGTCATATTTTCATCAAGTACAAAATTATTTTTTTTATAAGTTATTCGAGTGTAAGTACAAAGACAATTATACGCACCCATCTTCAGTAGCATCAATCCTTATCTTTGAGTCTCTATTTCCATTGTTAAGTAGGCCCTTTCCTTCACTGTAACAATAAATATGCAATTTAAAGAATGAAAAAGTATGTATTCATCTCAAAACCAAAAGCTTAAGCAGTGCCCAATAATACTGTCAATTATGAAATACCACTCTCAAAACAATACTATTACAAAGTCACTTAATAAGTTACTATTTTGTTACTTGCACTTTAATACTTATTTTTTAGTTATTTTACTCATTTTAATTTTTTTTTCTGTTCATATTCGTTAAAAAATGTAACATTTAATACTCTCTAGAATCCGAATCATTATTAATAGTTGTATGTATGATATATGCGTAATATGTACATTTCTAAAAATTATTGAATAAATATAAAAGGAAAAGAGTTCATAGCCTAATGATATATATACAAGGACTATGTACAAGTATGTACACACAAATTACAACACTTCATTTAATTTTCATTTACTCTAGAAGTACACCGTAAAGCAAAATTAAAATATAATAGAGGAATTAGGAACATGCTGTAATTTTTTTATTTTATCTGGCCCCCACATTATATTCGATAATGTAAGAATATTACATGAATGAAAAGTACATCCAATTCAGGTTCTGTCATTAATGGAGTCATTTATGATAATAAACAATGGAAATCAAAAGATAAGCCGCATGCAACTTTTAGTAGAGAATATTTGATTTACATATCACTCTTCTTGGCAAAGTTTCATATTTTATCTTCAACGTACAACTCAAAATGCAGGCAAGAGTCATTTTTTGGATGGCCTGGTTGCTTTTATTTCAAAACTGTGGCAAGTAATGTAGGAATATAATTCCTAAATGTCTCTTAGAGTAATTGAATTATCCTTTGATGTAATACTGAGCATATTTAAAATGTGGAACAGAATATTTTAAACACTGAATCATGATTCCTAAACTATCAGAATTTGATTACTGTCAAGAACATAAAACAAAAATTCCAAAACACACAAATTATATGGTCAAAATAAATAAAAATCCAAATGGTTTATATGGCAATATTTTTATTGCCCGACTTGTTTCAGATCCAGTTGAAGACTCTTGAAGAACACAATCCAATATGAGGTTATGTGGAACAATACCCCGCTAGCCAAGTCAGGCATAGATTAACTAAAAGCAATATGTCTGGTCATGCCACTTGATTACAATCAATAAAACAGAAAGTAAAACATTGATCATCTCAGAAGAAGTGTAGTTTATATACAAAAAAAAATATTATCTTCACAATCTGATGACGGAAAGTCAAGAAAAAAGAAAACCCCAAATGATTATTATTTTTCTTTCTTTACTAGTTTCGAATCCACATGACACCTCATCAGGAGGAAATATATTACTTTGGGGTAACTACAACCACATCTGCATCATTATATATTATTATTTTTTATTAACGTCCACTTTTTTCAACTCAGGCTAATTGGGACGGGTTATCTACAGGTTACCATCCTTTTCTAGCCAGGGTGGGACTAAGGATGTTATTTAATGAATTTCATCACTATATAGGACTATAGTCATCATTGTATAGGACCTTCCACTAGCTGTACCAGTCAGACAATGGCGGTGGTTGTAGTTACATCATAGTATTATATTTTCTCCTCATGTGGACATAAAATAGTAAATAAATTAACTTGGTTTTAATAAAAATTTGAGATTTTTTTTTTGTTGACCTTCTACTATCAGATTAAGTGAATTTAAATAAGTCTTATTTACACAATCAAAAATATTATATTTACATAACAGATTAATAGTGTATAAATCATTTGGATTTTTATTTATTTTGACTTTTCACCATATAATCTGTGCAGTACTAAGGTCATTATTTCATCCACAACTCAAAATAACCGGATGATATAAATACTTCATGAAATGTATCGCTTTTTTATTAAATACTTCAAAGACAAGTATTTTAGGAAGATAAAATGCCTATGGTGTTTTTTGGGAGCCCAATGTATGTTGTGCCTGTCATAGAGGTGACTGATGTGGGACCCTAGGCAGGGGTGCAATATTGTTCTTCATAGTACTAGTGGAGATGGTTGAACCATATTCATTCACAACCCCCATTCTGAATTAAAGAGAACAGAGAGCATTAGAAATTAGATATCCTAACCTCAAATAATTTACCTAACATATTATCTGCTGAAGTGACAGGTAACAAGTATCCAATGAAATTAGATACTTGGAGTTTAAGAATATAGTCTCTCAAGGGACCCATACAGGTTCAGGAGGTAAGGAGAGCGGAGGGGTGATCCAACGGAAAAGGGAAAATTCTTAATATCTCACTTATTATGAATCAAATCGGCAAATTGTAAATTACCAATATTATTGAAAATTGAATTTCCTGTAACATTAATTGAATGATTTCTATGTTTCACTTTGAGTAAAAAGTGAGTGGGAGGGGTGATCCAACCGATACCAGATCCAGGCTGGAAATATACTGATACAACTGAAAAAATATAGGAAATATTAGAAAAGTGATGTTGATAGATTTGGAACAGTCGTTTGTTTTTATGTTGCAGATATGTACATTGTGATGAATATGACAATGATGTTCTCTCACATGGAGATCTATTAAAAACCTAGGATATGCCGACAGTCAGTCTCAAATCATATAGTCTACATTTTGATTCAGATAGACAATCCTCTCATATTTATGTTGCACAAAGCTAGAGATGATGACTATGGTATGGCCCACTTCTTGTTTCTGGTCAAGTTAGAGACCATTTTAGCCACTGAGGAGGAAAGCTATTCAGAGTACTATTGAAACACAACAGCCTCCAAGAGATGAAACAACAAAGCCCAAGCTATTGCAAAACA
Organism: Riptortus pedestris; assembly: GCA_019009955.1. Lineage (NCBI taxonomy): Eukaryota > Metazoa > Arthropoda > Insecta > Hemiptera > Alydidae > Riptortus > Riptortus pedestris. Next base: position 76,341,057 of record CM032229.1, read on the forward strand.
AAACCTAGGAATGATAATGAATGGGAAAGGGAACGACTGAATATTCTCCAAGTGAAAACACACAGTTATCACAGTAGATACCCTAAACAAAAGGGAAATATATTTCCCTATAAATATTTCTTTATACAATTATTTCTGTATTACCGAAGATTGTTTAGTATTTAGTCCACTAAATCTCCACTTCTACTCACCTCATATTAGTGATAAGCTGATATATCATGTAGGTCCAATTCCAAGCAAAAATATAAAATATTATTTCAGCAGATTTCCTTTAAGGGAAATCAGCTATTGAGGTCATATTCATGACACAATTTTCAAAATTTTGTTCTTCAAATGCCCAGCTATCCTACCCAGTAGATGACAAAAATGAGGTCCGTTCAAAACTGTGTGTGTGTGTGTTTATATATATATATATATATATATAAACACACACACACAGAGTTTTGAACGGACCTCATTTTTGTCAAGTCTTAATATCTCACTCATTATGAATCGGATTGGCAAATTGTAAGTTACCAATCTTATTGAAAATTGAATTTCCTGTAATATTAATTGAAAGATTTCTATTTTTCAGTATTCAGTCTCTGAAAACCCCAATTCCTACTGATAGGGTTTTTGGTTTGAGTGTCATGAGTCACTAAACATCTCAAATCCAGCTGTTATTTTGATTCCTGTTTTCATAGGTTTCTTATTGTGGGAGAATTAAGTTTTTTACAGCATAAACTTGGAAATATATACTTTCATTAATTTTTATTTATTTATTTTAGATGACCTTTTAAAAAGTGTTAGCAGAAGATAACAAAGTGTCATTTTTTATTTCTTACGCCTTTTCAAACAATGCTTTTTAGTGATAGTATCTTATTAAGTGACATTATTGTGTTTCGGCACAACTACAATTAACACTTTCTAACCAAGATAGAGTATAGAGAGAAAGAAAAAAAGCTGAGTCGAGTTCATGCGATCTGCATTTCTGAAAAGCACACGACAACACCAATATAATGGAAATGGAGTGCAGCCTCCATTACGAGTCTTACAATACAAAATTCATGTCGGGGAGGGGAATTTTGTCACAGGTAGAGTTCTTGTCAGGGCTCGCCCCCTCAGTCGAAGGTGTGTCTTTATTGCTGCAATATGGCAATGGGAATCTCCAACTGTACAAGCTGAAAAATGGCCTCAACGTAATAAAGAATACAATTTGGGCTAAAAATTCTATCACATACTTAAACTTGAGGTTTCAAGACAAACAAATAACAGCATTATCTCTATAAATATGAAATTACAAAGTTGTAAATGATAAGTACTTATGCTACTCCAGTATATATTTGTTGCACAAACAATTCCTGAATTTTAGTAATAAAAAGGTGTAAAAGATGAACAAAATTAGTGAATGACAGCAGTTGTCAGTACATCTAAATCAAACCCTATTATTCTTCATGTGTATTTCTATGCATTCAAAACAGTTTTCATTGAGTTTCTGAAATAATATTTGAATTATCAAAATATCACCGAACTCTCTTGGTATTCTTCTGGCTATGACTGCTTTCCTAACAGAAAATTGTAAAATAATGACCTATAAATTCACTTAACTAATCATATGGCAGAAGGTAAGAGAAAAATTAAAAACTTCAAATGATTATTAAAATAATTTTCATTTCTCAACTAATTTGGCACCCATATGACATCTCATTAGGGGAAAAATATAACACCTGGAGGTAGTATACAATGACCACATCATTACAAAGAGCCTTCCACTAGCTATCTCAATTAAAGAATGTCTTTTAAAGTATAGCAGGTTGTCACCCTATTATATCAATTTGTCAAGAAATAATAAAAATATTGGTTATCCCTAATGAAATATAGTCTAAATAGTAAAGGAGAATATTATAATTGAAAAACCTTTACTTCATAGTTTCTAGTAAATTAAAATATGTACAATTCACATGTTTAATTTCATTTTTTATGTATTACCTTTTTTATTTTATAATAGTATTGCGAAAATTAAATACATGAAAAATTAAACAGAGATAGTCACGTATTTAGGAAGTACGAAGGAGATGAAAGGAGACGACCGAGGAGGGGCTATTGGCGCCCAAAGAGTCTAGTGGAGCCGAGACTGTACCAGACTAAGAGTCCAGTATGTGTCGAGACAGATTCCTTTGATGTGCCGCTCCTCTATATAAGCGAGTACAACTCGCCTGTCAGTCAGTTTTTGTTCTCAGCTGTCTTCAAGTGATCAACAGTGCGACCTAGTGCAGTGCGGTAATGTGTTTTATGTGAAGAACAGTGTTGTGCCATTCGCGAAGTAAAGGACAGTGCATGCCGTTAACTTCGCGAAGTAAAGGATAGTGCAGTGCCATCTTTTTGTGAACTTCAGTGACCGTGAATGAATTATTGGACTGTGCAATCTGTAGAACAGTGACGCTATCAGTGCATACTGTAAGCAGTAATTAAGAATAATTAACCAAGTGTATAGTGCATTGTTAAATAAATTGTGCAGTGATAAAAACTCTGAAGCTTGTGTGTGTTTAATATTGCAATCCAAAAGAACTCTAATAAACAACGTTTATTACTGATTTTGTAATAAATGTAACAATATGCTAATGCCATATTTATTTATTTTTCTGATATACTTAAGTTTTTGATACCAAAATTATGTTTATATTTCATAGCATCGTCGGTAACATTACTACTAATCACTAGAACCAGGAAAAATCATTAATACTGAACACTATCAAAACAAAGAAAACTGGCGCTTCAGAGAAAGAAACTTTACAGGCTGAGGAAAAAGTAAATGTTACACCAATGAGACTAGTGCCAAGAATCGGAAGTTCCTAAACCTGAAATACTCTGGTAAATTAAGATTGTGGCCAAGGCTCACACGCTGTGTGTGTGTGAGTGTGTGTGTGTGTGTGTGTATACACACACGCACATAAAAGATATTTCAAGATTAGATTAATATATATATATATATATATATATATATATATATATATATATATATGTATGTATGTATGTATGTATGTATGTATAAAGTATCTAAATATAATCTTCTAAAGTCCAGTTTATGCTGCTACGGCTTATTGGGATGACTTATGAACAAGTAGCTGCCAAACCTGAGTAGGACTAAGAATTTTATGTAGCAAGTATGGTAAATTCCTGTTGCTCAAGTGGGATTTTCCACGACAGTAAGTTTATTTTTTAATACCACCCACTGAGCTCCCTAAACCCCGCCCCCTTAACCCCGAAAAAAAAAAATTGAAGCACTCTAGTGTCCTGAACCAAAGGGTTACACCAATAACCATAACAACAATTTTCCCTAGTGGCCCAGAAAAGCACTTCTTCTTCTCACAGAAAATAAGAAACTGTTTTGAATGTATTTAACAAATGTAAATATAAATATTTCAACTAGTTTTGTTAATCTTCTACATTTAATTTTATGTGAAAATTTGTTATCCAGCTCTGTCCTGAGTACATGTACATGTATTTAATAATACATAAATTTATTGATTTATGTGTTACTCTCACCTTTGCAGGGATGATTCTGGCTGAAATTGCATGGTTTCTCTTAAGGCATTTATATTAGTTTTACACACGGGGTTGTGCATTAGGTGGGTTTTGGCTAATAGCAACACCATTAGATAGACTGGTACAGAGTTTAGACTAACTCTTATTTCTACCAAGTGTAAAATAGCGAATCCAGTGGTGCTTTTACTATCCTGGTATACATTGATTAATACTGCTAACTCTCTTCCCTCGTATGTTTTTGGTAAAGATTGCTCTCCAGGACAGTTGAAACATTCTACAGTGATTTTATTTTTGTTTAACATTCTTTATCCAAAATTAAATATCATAAAATTAAAGAACAAAGTACTGAAAGTATGGAATATATAGCTACTCTAATAGGAGTAAATATTGAATGCATTCTGTACAGAATAACTGAAAATGACACCCATTTCATAACAAAAATACTTTCAGAGAAAATCATTCAACATCATCATGAAATTGGTTCATACATAAGTATTAAATAAAAGCCTTAATTAGAAGGGATAAAAGCAAATTTAAAAAAAAAAACTCATTATATGAAATTCTTAATCTTCCCCTTTTTTCCTAAGTGCAATAACCATTCCTTCATGTATTTATATTTAAAAATATATGACTTATAAATGAAATATATAATGACTTGTTTGTATTGTAAAAGTCATTTCATAATTGTGTAATTATATTTAGATGTATTTACCATTTTTGAAGGTGCTCTCATGGAAAATTGTAAAGCAGGAAATTGTTTTACGAAATATAATTCTATTTAAAAAAATAACTGAATTTTGACAATTGAGAATTATTTCTGAAATATTTTCTCCAAAAGAATTATTAAAGACAATAATATTGTGAATTGCTGTCATTTGCTCTGATAATTTGTCCTCGATATTGACAATAGGTGATCTATTGATGTCTTATGTTCACTTTCTTGAAAGCATTTGTTTAAAGATGTTCTTGTATAATAGAACTTAACATAAATTTTATTTTCAAACCTGTTATTTCAGCTCATTTAAATTATGTATTTCAAATAGAGGGAAACTCGCAGGTAATTTTACTAGCCAATGCTGGAGATAGTAAGCAGAGTTTGATTACACAGGACATATTTCTTCCTTGAAGTATAATTACTTACAAGTGTGGTATATTCTTCATGTGCTCTAGTAGCAGTCATATAAACATTACGGAGTAAAAAATAAAAAAACAAATTTTTCTTTCTTTTCAAATATTATTACAAAAATTATTATAAGAGGGTGAATAATATAGGATATAAGGTCATTATTTATACCTGCTCATTTTAGCATCTTCTTCTCTAGGTGTTCTGCTTTTCTTCTTTCCACACATCAGCCACAAAATTCCTATAAAGCATGATTATTTTCAATACTGATTTATTTTCAAATATAACAATATTATGAGTAACAGGACGTGAAGAGTATTAAGGAAAGTATAACTAAGTATAAAAATTTACAGTTGATAGACCATAAAACACATTCATATTGGTTAAATTATTAAATCTTTTTGCACAAGTTGTGAACAGCATGAAGGGGATTAAAAAAAAAAATACCCGCAGTATCCAATATTAACATTGTTCAAAAATGAAAAATCCCAATTAGCCATGTTAGCATAAAGTGAATGTAATTCTTTAAGATTAATGTTCACTTTATGATCCTATACCTAATTTTTGAAAAAAAAAAACTATTTTTTTTTTTAAATAATTAAGTTTAGATATATATTTTTTTTTCTCCTCCTGTTATCTACCGAATTCTGGCAAAATACTCATTATTTGAAAACTGGTTAATGTGATTATTTTTGTTCAATATAACAAAAAATTATGTATTTCCAAAAATATTTCTTTATTTTATTTTGCAAATATGTATTTCATTTTAATTCTTCAAATGAATACCCAGTTTTAGGCTACTCAGGCTATCTTTAGATAAAGGTCCTATGATCTATCTAGAAATATGTGTTAATCAAATAATTTTCTTACCAGTTTCATGAACGAAGTAGCATGAGACATCAATAATGATGAGTATGATACAAAGTGCTCCAACGACCAGGGATATGAGAAGGGAGCTTGACAGTGGAGTATTCTCATTGTGGTACATTCCGATGCTATTATCTGTGAAAATATGTAAAACAATATCAATGTAATGACAGAATTAAATGAGTAAAAATTCATTCCATGCCTCTCTCTCTCTCTATCTCTCTGTACAGCAAGAAGTATAGGCTGTTTAGTGCAACTCGTCCATTCCCAATACCAAACTGTTAAATTGTTGTGAGTAAGTGCAAAGCAATCAAGCATTGTGACCCCATAATATACATCCAATACCCATGCTACTGTAATTGTTTTAAATTAGTCAAAAGGATAAATTCATAGCTGAAAGTAAAAACAAAAAAGAACTAACATTTCCTTTAACAGATCTCTATTATATTATTTTATATTATTAACAGATATAAGCTATGATATTTAGAACAGCAAATTGGATTGAATGGGATATGTCAAGAGGATAGAAAACCGACAAGCCCAGGCACAATTGACAGTATGAAAAGTGGATGGACTTGTGAAGAATGGGGATTCACAATTGGAGGTTCTAGTTGCAGACCATCACTAGAAGGTAGTAAAGAGTTAGACCCTACAATTACCCCAGCACCTAATATTGAGTACGAGATTTTTTTTTTTATTTAGGTAGCAGGTAAGAATTGAAGATGAAGTGAAAATCTGCTCATGACTAATCAAATGAAATTTCATTAGTCATATGCTTTGGGATAAATAAAAATGCTTCATCACATAAGCAGGTGGTATGGGTTCTTGTGAAACTAAAGTAGTGTGACCCCTATGGCTACATTTTACGTTTTGAGATAAAATTTTTTCATATCTCTTTAAAATTACATAATTTCAGCTCTTTAGGACCTGATGCCTCTATCTTAGAACATTATAGAACAGACACAAGTTGTAATGAATAATATAGTTATATATAAAATTAAAACAGGTAGAAGCAGTCGTACTGACAAAATGACCGAGACATGCTTAGTATGTTAAAGGAGGGTGATCTAAAACATTTATAGTTTATACTTCACTCAATGCTCTCTCAGAACTATGAAGTATTTGATAGACAAGAAGTAAATTCTCGTATAGGAAGTATTTCCCAAAAAAAGAGAAAGAAAAGGGTAATATTGTAAAATGTTAAGTAAATGCAGTTCTAAACTATCAAGTTAAGTGTTCTAATTAGCCTAAAAATAGATTACAATCCTTTTTTTTTTAAAGTATCCTGTACCATAAATCCTTGATTGTATTTTATCTATTTACATCTAATTATTTAAAGTTTCTGAAACTAGTAACTTCATGGAATTCTATTTTAGCAGATTTCCCATGAGGGAAATCAGCTGTTGAGGTCGTACTCATGACGCGAGTTTCGAAAAATTTCTTCAACTGCCCATCGATCCTACCTAGGAGATGATGAAAATGAGATCCGTTCAAAATGATATATATATATATATATATATATATATATATATATATATATATATATATCTATATATATTTGTGTGTTAACGCTCTAGCGGTCACATTTTTGTTTGATCGTTACGAAACTTGATATTTAACCGTTTTAAGTAAAAAGACAGATCAAGTTCGTTAATGGCTGAAATCGTACCAGAGGGTTTAGAGGTGGGGATTTTTGAAACTTCGAAATATCTCCGTTATGCATCAGATCGAAAAATTGTATAGAACCAATCTTATTGCAAATTAAATTTACTATAAATATTGTTATATACACTTATTCTCTATCTTTAATATTAACCGAGATATTTGCATTTTTATGAAGTCTGTGGTCGGGTGTTGTTCGGGTTAGTTCGGCTGTTTTCGTAAGTCTCGGCTCTGGCGAAAGCTTCTAACCTAACCTGTCGTTTCTAACCTTTTTTAAATATTCCATCTTCATGTTATACAAAATAATTATACAGTATTATTCTAAAGATGCTGTTGTGCCAACAGGCTATGCCTATACAGTTCTTGTGAGTAGAAAGTATTCCCACAAAAATGAAAGAGGAAGGAAGAGCATCGCCAGGACAACAGTGGCATCCACTGCCTTATAAATATATTATCGTTAAATAAATAATTGGTAGAACTGTTAATAGGTTAACTTTATTCTGCATGGAATGTGTTGAGCTTTGTTTAAAAGTATTTCAAATCATTCTTAAAAACCTCAGAAAAACCACCACACCCAAGGAAAGCATTTTCAAAATTTCAGTTTTATGAATAGAAGTACTAGAAAATTATTCTATAATTATTTGGAAATCTTCAGTTTCTAATTATAAAAAAGCTGGGCAAAGAAATTCGAATTACAGTATTTAATAATATCTCATTTTGAGAAAGTTCATATCATATAAAAATTATGAAATAATAATACATAATTCAATTACTAATGTTAATCATTTACTCATTATATTTATAACAAATTTCCTTCTGTTTGAAACAATTCCTCTAGGAATTGTACCCACCATCATTTTTCCAGCAAAGTGCTTCATTTTCACCATCAATGACTTAACAGATATTCTGTCTTCCATAAAAAAAAATTAATGGTATTTTGATTTTGTGGCCCTACATGTGTCTCCAGACCACAGACTATTACAACACTGTCTAAAGAAGACACTTACAAAACTATAAAATATCTCTTAGTGAAGTGATGACAATATAGAAGCCAATTAGGCTGACTGACAGAAGGATGTTAAATGATTCTATAAAGCACATATAAAGGAAAATGTTGTGTCTTCAAAATCAAATTATTCAATACTCTAAAATTTTTTCAGAAAATCTGTAATGCCAATAAATAGTCCAAAAATATTTCATTCAGATGTTATCCTAAGCACTTTAATTACATTTTATACAATTCATGAAAATAAAATAAACATGTTTCTAAAATTATTTAAAATATAATAATAAAAAATGATTTATTAACATCCACTTTTTGCAACTACAACTAATTGGGACGGGTTATCTACAGGTTTCCACCCTTTTCTAGCAAGGGTGAGACTACGGATTTTATTTAGTGAGTTCATCACTAAATAAATTCCTATTGCCCAGGTGGGAATCAAACTCACCAATATATATATATAATGTTTATAACCAATGATAAATGGAATTAAATTAAACATCCAAGTCAAGTTTTGGTTTTTAGTTACACAACTAAAAGTTCAAAAGAACTATACTACATTCACTCATTACTGAGTACAAAAAGGATAGGATATGTGATGTATTCCTAGATATTAAAAAAAATACATTTATATTAAATTATTTAAATATCTTGTTGAATTAAGCCTTCAGCAATTAAGGCTGAATATAAAAACAATATTACTAGAATAGATTCATTTATGCGTATGTACATTGTTTGAATAGTACCGGAGTATAAAATGATCTCTTAAATCTTTATTATTATAAAAAAAAGAAGAAAGTAATATTCCAAGAACTTATATAAGTTGTTCTTTGTAGGCAAAGTACACATAAAGTCCAAAAGCTGGAGCTACATAAGCTATGCAGATTTCCTGCATGTTGGAATGACACATGGATGACGTTATCTCAAACTCTAATCTATATTTTCCCTTTAGTGAAAACTTGAATTTAAGCTGGGCATAAAGTTTGTAGTTAAAGCATTAGGTGAAAATCACATTGTCAGAAAGGTGTTTTATTGAAATTGCAAAAATATAAATAAAATACCCGCCTAATATTTGAGGAGTTAAAGAATAATGTAAAGAAAAATTGTAGTACATTACTTTATCAACAATAACATGTATACACCCATTAATTTTGTCTGGTGGATGACGATATATATATATATATATATATATATATATATATACCATATACCAAGGCGTATTACGTAAATATGCTGAAGAATTATACATTTCAATGGGAAACTTAAAAACCTATTAGACAAAATCATAGAGTGGAGAAATTAGTAAATCATTGCCTCTTCTCTTTCTTTTGTGTAAAATATTAAATTACTAAAAAAATTTAGCTTCATACTGCCAAAACTGAAAATGATTCATAGTTCTAAATATTAAGGCAGCTTCCCTAGATTTGGTTATCCATAATAGCACCTATAAAATATTCTAAATGTCTAAATGATTGGCTTATAATAAAAACCACATGTCTGAAATTTCACAAATACCTATGAGAAAGAAAAAAACAAATTTCATTAAAACTAATACATTTTAATTAAAGATAAACACCTAAAGTTTGAAAGAGATACAAGGGTTTCATGATAAACCTATGAAATTGATGTCATGCTATATACAAATGATGCCATACTATTTTATATGGTGTAAACAATAAGTTTCTTACTTTTTTCTAATCAAATTCCTGTTTTATAAGTGTATTAGTTAAAACATAAAAAAACTCAACAGATCAGTAATCCTCTGGTATTGGAGAGGAAGTAAAATGTTAATTTCAAGACTATAGTTTAACACCTTTTTCCCAAATGACATATGGTTTGGAAAAATTTAGGCTCCTCATAGTTATGGAGAGCCAAATAAAACAATAATTATCTAACTTGCTTATTATTATAAGAATACTTCAAATAAGGCTATAATCAGGATTCAAATTAGGTCTTGGTGTCAAACTGGGAGATGTTTGATCATAACATTTTCTATCAATAAAAGACATTGTTAAGCTCTATAGAAAGAAATTGGTTCAAATACAATATAAAAAGAACATCTAAAATTACAGAATGACTGAATTATATAAAATAAGGAAGAGTACATAATATCGTTTTTTCATCACTAAAGCAATATTGCCTGCATAAACAATATACAAGTGCTAGAGTGATTTTAAGATTAGAATAGTCTAAATTTTCGCTACTCGTTGATTTAGTTATTTTTGAATATTGTTCTGTAACTCATTGAATACAGATAAAGAAACCATTCATCCCACTCAATTTTCAACTAAAATGTTATAAAATATCATATAGAATTATATTTATTATAAAACCTTGGTTTATTATAAAAATATCAAATTTTACATCAATGGTATTGACATTTTGTAATACCATGTATTCAATATTTGGACATTTTTATTTTAATTTATTTGTTTAATTCTTTAATGACTATAACAATATAATATTATCAGCTGCCAGGATATCCATACCCAAACAAAAATGAGAAACAAGTGCACGCGAGTTCCTTGGTAGAACGATAAATGCAAGAAAGCAGGAAGGATGAATGGTCTTCCCTCGGTAAGTTTAACTTAACCCATTTGAAAACAATGTGATATAAAAAACTATAAAAAAGCCAAAGTATTTGTTCGGTATACAATTATCAAAGTAAAAACAAACCTGGATAAACTACGTATCAAATAAGGACAGAAACTCTCCAGCACAAGTATCCACCTTTTGCAGTATTGAAATTACAAGTCTCCAATTTTCAGTCTCAAAATTCAAAATCAAATCATTTCTAATCCTAAATTAATTTTCAATGCACTTGCCCAATATTTCAGTACCATTACAAGATGCACTAAAACTTAGAAAGTCAGTCCTCTGGTCGATTAATGTCAACTTCTTCCTACAATAGCCCATTAGGCGAAAACTTTTCAAATGACAAACTCTGTTACTCATTAAGACATTCAAAAAATAACACCCCTGGTCCTGATAACATATCAGTAGATATGCTAAAGCATTTACCCAGAAATGGTACCTTAAAATTACTTTACATCATGAACAAAATTTATAATACAGGTAATCTTCTTGAAAACTGGAGGCAGTGGATTGTGGCTGTTCTAAAACCAAAAAAATATAAAACTGATGTTAAAAGTTATCGACCAATCTCTCTTACAAGCTGTGCCAGTAAGCTATTTGAAAGAATGTTAAATAAATGACTGCTTTTCAAATTTCCATTGTGGCTTTAGACAAAATCACTCTACAATTGACTATATTGTTATCAGACTAGAAAACGCCATAATAAAAGTCTTTGTAAACAAGAAATCAGTCCTAGCCGTCTTATTAGACAGAAAAAAAAAACGCTTTCTACACAGCTTTTCAGAATGTAATTGTGTCTCAGGTAAAGCCCTTCGATTTATTCAAGGATTTCTTTCCAACAGATCATTCAGAGTAAGAAATAAGACTTTCACCTAAGATATATTTAACCAGGAAATGGTTCTTCCTCATGGAAGTGTTCTAAGCACAACTTTATTTATTACAGCAATGAATATGGTAAAGGAATACATTCCTTGTTGACAATTTACTATTATATTACACCTCAACCTCTACAATGTCTGGCCAAGAAAAAATTTAAGAGACAATTAATCTCCTTAAAAAATGGAGTGACAAAACTCCAACTTGCTTGACTTTCATCAGCAAAAACTCAAACCACACTATTAACCCAGAAACAAAAAGGCATCCATTGCCAATGACATTTGAAAAATGAAACCATAACTGAATTACATACAATAAAATTCTTAGGCTTTTTAACTTACATAGCATACCTCATTTGAAGGAACTTATCAATAAATTTAGAAAATCCTTATTTTTTTTAACAGGACAGAAAAGTAATGTTAAACTTTTATCGATGTTACACTAGATTTATTTTGGAATATGGAAGTATATCATACTTCTCTGGCAAGCACATTACACTCGAAATAGTAGGCGGGGAACCAGCATTACAGAGCAGAAAACTGCTATTAATGGTGGTACTATAACAGAATCCAAGCATTTCCTTAAGAATGTTTCAAAATGAAATTTTTCAAAACCCATTCATTGCACTAAATGAAAAGAAGCCTTCATATATCATATATCCTTTCACTGTCAGATAAAATGAAAGTGAAGGTCTATTTGGTAACCAAAGCGAGAATATATTCCCTCTAAGATAACCTAAAACTCCTCCTTGGATTATTAAGTAAGTTGTAGTCCTATCTTTAACAAAGTTTAAAAAAAAAAAAAAAAAAAACAAAAAAAAAAAAAAAAAAACTGACACATCATCCACATTATTTTTGAAAAATTACTTTAAGTCATTTTTATCAAAGAAAAACTTCAATTCTGTTTGGTATATTGACCGATCCAGAAGCGATGACAAAGTCAGGTCTGCAGCAATCATGGAAAAAGAAGTTTTTCCAGAAAAGTTACCATCCCTCTACAGCATACTCAGAGCTGACCTCCAAGCAATTTGTTTGACATTTAAAAATCTGAGCCCTTCATCATCACTGCCCAAACACACACTAATCTGTTCTGGATCACTAAGTACATTACTAACTCTCTGAGACATTTACACCACTCATCCAATAGCACAAAACATAACAGAAGAAATTTACAAACAACAAACATACCAAAATACAATTACCTTATATTGGCTGCCAGGACATGAGGGCCTTGGATGGCAGTAGACAACCAGGTAAACTAACTCCACAATTGGAAGATTGAGCAGCCACTTTTTAATTTTTTTTTTTTTTTTTAATATCTACGCCTCTTGGCACTAGGGCTGATCAAAATGAGCTGTTGCCAACCTAATACAAATATCTTTGGTAGCATAGGGTGTTTTTTTTTTCTTTTTTCAGTGAGGTGATATAAAATCTAATTGTAACAGGTCATATTCAATCCAGCACCCCCCATAGAGGGTTGAATCTGTTGTTCTCGCCAGTCAACTATTGTGGAGCTCTAAGGTCATGATGTAATTAACTACAGAATGACCTTTTTACACAAAACAGCCAAATATTATTCAAAGTACAAAACAGTATTCAAATACAAGCCAGTATTCAAATACAAATATTCAATATTTTTATATACATTTCCATAAATTATAATTGATACACATACATTTGAACAGAATGTTTTCTGTTATCTAAGGATATTACGCATTCATAAGTGTTCTTTGTTGTGTAATCAACTCAGAACTAAAGTAGTTTTTCTTATAATTATTTTCAACCTGATAGATCATGCAAAAATATTCTAATTTATGTACATGCTTTAATGTGCATAGTGCATAGTTTTATATATTCTAAAATTAATGAAACATATTATAAAGTGGAAGTATATTCCAAAATGAATATAAAGTAACGATGATAGTATATTTTTTAAGTTTTAATTTGGAATTAGCCATATCATTGGCTAATTAAAGGTTACAAGGAAGCTAATTTCTACTGTTTTTAGGAATACATATTTAGGATATTTATATAGGTCAAGTCTTAGTATATTTATAACTGTGTATTGTATTTTAATATATACAACAATTTTTAAAATAATAATAATAAGAAAAATCCCAGGCAATCCGTTTTTTTTATTTAAAAAAGAGTTAGTGTACAGCATATTTATCCTAAAACAACTGCATGCTGATTATTTTTCTTCAGGTGAGTTGAAAAGCATTGAAGCATTAAGCATAAGCAGTTAGGCTGGACAAGGCACCACTACCTCTCTAAGACATAGCAATTCATAAGATATTATTCCTTATATTTACCTAAAAAGATGTTTCAGCGACATCATTAGAGACCTTCAGATCCATATAATGAAGCAGTCAGGGAAGGAATGACTCCTTTTTTGTGTAATCTTATCTCGTTTTTATAGAATTCAAAATATAAAACAAATTATACATAAATTGGTAATCCCTTTGCCCAAAGGCCAGTGAAATAAAACACGATTAATATCCACATAAATATGTTTCATGTACACCTATTATGATTATAAGTTACTATTCAAGAGCAAATCCATAAACTAGAGAGCATTATTAAGCCAAAAAGTAACAGAAGTGGATTCACCGCTGGGCTTGATATGTAAAACTAATTTAGCGGAATGTTTTCTCTTACAGACATTAGGCTTACTCATTTTATCTGTTTCATGAATTAGTTCTTAAAATTGTTCTCAAAAGCACGAAATATAAAGATTACTGTACAAACAAAATTTAAAAAAGTGCATATTGTACTTTTATTCTATTGACCCTCAACATAAATTGAATTTGTAATATCTTGACATATTTTGTCTTTCATAGTTTTAGAAGTATTACAACGAATAGTTATGTGGCATGGGCAGAAAACTGTTGTTCATCCCTTGAAAAGAGTTTACGATGTTTGCTAGAGGTGAAAATGAGACTTGAAAATTCTAACCTTATTAAAGTTATTGACTTAAGCAAATGAGGTCTAAAAATTCCTACTTCTAATTTTTAGGGGTCTGACTGTAATTTTATAATTGTGCCTACAATAATATATCACAAGAATTTAGTACACAAACAAAAACATTTTGTACCAATAAATCATTTAACATATTTTTAAAATATTCCTAGTATAAAATTATTATTTTTATGCATAAATGATCTAAAAAAAGAAGAAAAATAGTTTAATTAATTTATATTAAGAGTACTGAGCCATGTTGGTTAAGGAGATGGCAGATCAACAAGTATGATGCCATATATACAAGTTTGATTCTATCAATGGGTGAATATTAGTTTACTAGTTCATTGCTAGTGAGTTAGTGGCAGTGCTGGTGTTGGATATTGAGAAACTAGTGAGCGAATCAGTGTGACAGTCCCATGGGATAACTAAGAACTTTAACCTTCAAGATTCTGTCTATTAATGTTGACAGCTCCTTAGACACACGAACAGTGTACAAGACCTTTGGGTGTATGTTAATGTGTTATTAAATTTTGTCTTGGTGAAAGATTAGAAATTAAATGTTTTCTTAATATAGAATTTTACCAAGTTATTTTCATAGGTATATGAATTTGCTGTAGAATCTCATTGCGAGGAACTAAGGCAATTTTAAAAGGGTTATCTCTTATGATCAAAACACTGAGAGAAAGGGTGTATCTTTCCCTAGATTTATTGTTATAAAGGCCATAATGTTTTTTTTTTTATATCTGTGGGAATGCTTTTGAAAATCATTAATCTAAAAATAGCTTCTGAATTTTTATATTCCAAATAATGGATTTCATTATTTTGAAAGATTAGTCATCAGAGACTCATTCTTCTTTGCACGAAGTAAAGGAAGCATTGTAATTTTGAAAAACTTGAATTTTCTGGTTTTAATGGAACCACCATTTTGACCCTCCCAGAACACAGTTTGACTAGTTTCAGTTTGAAGTATGTACGTATCTCTCATAACTCAAGTATGTCTAGCCTTAAATGTTGAAATTTCACTTTTATGGCAGTTTTAATGTCAAGTTGTGTACATCCCTTTCGATCAAAATTGACTAAGAGAGAGGGAGAGGGAGGGGGAGTTAGGGAAGGGCGTAAATAGAAAATTGCTATTTCTCTGTGCATATGGGGCATTTTCATCAGGAAATATCTATAAATTCTCTGATTATGTTATATTTTTTGATCCAATGGATTGAAATGGAGATATTAAACATAACTTTAAAATAAAATAATTTTAAATAAAATGCAGCAAAAAGTTTCATTTATTTAATTTAATACGATCACAAGGAAGACACTTGGTGTCCACATATTTTTTTTTATCATATCATTTTTATTTAATAATTTGTTAATTAGTTGTTACAGTGGTCCGAAAAATTAAATCATTTTACATTCTTTAAGTCAAGGACTGGAAAATTCAACAGAATAATGCGTATAAAATAAAACAACCAAATACAAAACATTATTTATTAATTGAAATGTAATAATAAAAATTGTAACATAATTTTTTTGGACCCTTATAAATATTAAACTGCTAAATTAAAAACTTAAAAGCAAACAAAGAAATAGAGTATAATGAAATAATCTAATAATGCAATATTAAACTATTATTACAAAATAAATGTTCTAGAAACTCAAAATAAACAAAAATATGTTTTTAAAAAAATAAAAATAAATTCTTTAGTCAAATTTTGAGGATCTTAAAACAGTGCAGTAATCTCTCAGTTGGGGGGGGGGGGGGTGTATGTATTAATAATAAGATAATTCACTAAAAATGTATAATTCAGTCAACAAATAATTTAAAAAAACAAACTGGTAAAAAAAAATAGCTCAATACATAAAAGCTACTGGCAACAAATAAGGAAAGCAGGAGTAATACACATACTTTTCAATGTGTCAAATTAAAATAAAATAATAGTAATTTATTATTTTAGTGGAAGAGATTATTATGAAGTGAATAAAAATATTATCCCAATTAGCCTGAGTTGCAAAAAGTGGACGTTAATAAATAATAAAAAAATAATAATAAAAATATTATAAATATATTTAATTCTATCTTTAAAATAAGAGATCCAGCTAGTCACAAAAAAATAAATTAAATTTTTAAAAAAATTAGTCCATTTAAACTGTGTCTACAGTAAAAAGTATATTTTTTTATAATAAATTTATTATATTATTTTAAATCAGTCTGTACATGTTGTATATTACATTTTTTCTTGGAAGTTGAGAGAAAACTGCACAATTGGAAAATTATTTATCATTAAATTAAACTTTTGGGATTATTTTAAAAATATATATACAAAAATATAAATTAAAAGTATAAGCAGATATTGATATAAACAAATGTTTATTTTTTTAAGAAATAAAAAAAATATATAAAATATTAGTTTCAAGAAGCCAGTAGCACTTAAATAATAAAATGATTACATTTTTGAGATTACATAGTTTGCCATACGTATACAGGACCACACACAGTGATCAGGGCAAAAGCTAAGGGAGAGGTTATAATTGTTTTTGAAGAAATGTTACGAAAATGCATTAAAAAAAATAATAAAAAAATATAACTTTTAAAGCAGCAACTGCAAAGAAGCACTGTTTAATGAAAATATAAAAAATATAAACGGATTACCTGATTGAAATTTTTAGTTTAGCGTTAATCAGTTCTTAACAGATCTAAATAATATTTAATATTTAGAGATTAATAAAATAAAATTTATATTTTGAGGTAAATGCGGTTGGATTTAGCTTGTGAATTGTTCCTAAGTACCTAAAAATCTTCTACTTCAATATCCAAATAGAGAGGAGCATTAGTATATTTTAAATATGGAGAATGTAGTAACGAATAACGTACAATATGTTAGCAGTTTAGTTGTTAAAGATTATAGTATCAAAAAAAACAAAAAAAAAAACAATTTCTTTTTATTAGATGCAATTTAGGATATTTAAAAATTATTGATTTCTTATGTTTTGAAGAGATTTATTTTTTTTCTAATATATCGAACAGATTATTATTTTCCAAGTACAATTAAACAGCGATAAGAAGGATACTTCCTTCTTATCGTATGTCATTTACAAAATACAGATTTGAATGATAAATTAAAAAAACGACAATGAATAATTTTTTTTTGCACTTTGAATTTAGAGAGAAGATCACACCGAATAAAAAAAAGTGAATGACAATAATGCTTAAATTTGCAGCAAAGTGTATGATTTCTTGAAAGAAATTGATTATATTTGAAATTCATACTTCTTTAAATTAAAGAAAAAATAGAGAATCGGAACTAAAATATCTCTAGTATAAAAATGCCTCAAAATATAAATCTGCAAAAAAAATGTAGAATAGCTATAACTTTAATAAATTAAAATTTCAATAAATAATTATTTTAAATGATTCTCATAAAATTCAAAAACCTACTTATAAAAAATATTATTTTGTTTTTTATATTATTTACACCTTTATTAACTAATATAATTAAAAATACCTATAAAAATTATATTTTATAGACATACTAACATTTCACAAGATAATATAACCTTAGTTATTTACAAAGTTAATTAATAAATATTTAACAATCACTTCACATGTCCCATTTCTTAATATTTCTAGAATGTTTTGCACAAACAATAGCCTGTGGGGACATTAGAATAATATGTAATAAAAATATGAATAATGAGTAGAAAAAAAAAATTAGAATAATATGTCTTTCATTCATTTATTGAATGATCATAATGATATAAAATTATTTCATGAGAAGCATTCAGACTTAAAATAATTGTAGTAGTAATAATGCCTTAGTTAATGAACCATTAACTATTGTGTAGCAAAGATCTTTCCTTTTACTTACTTTTCTTATAAAAAGTATCTGGGAAAATTATTTCAAAATATTAGTAATTTAATATTATAGACTGGAAAAGTGAACATTAATTTCCTTTAACAAACAGCAGTTTTACATTCTGAGTTTGTGTACACATTACACAGTTAGGTCTGATTGCCTCATTTCTAGAAATTAAAAATCTGTGCAAATAATCAATCTGATTCCTGGACTGTTTTCTTCGTATGGCTTAAATAAACGTGAATATGTTACCCCACAGGCGAAACAAGTATTAGATAGGCCTGCATTATTTTTATTAATTTAATGGTCACTTAAAAATAATCTAATTTTGCTATAAATGAATATTGTTCTTTTCATATCAAATATTTGTCTTAATTTCAAGGGCATATGTAGTTAGTAATTCTTCTTTACTTATTTCATTAAGTAACTTTTTTTTAAAATGTAATTCTATTGCTCCAAAAATAATGATGATACACTTTATCTTCTTATTATTGCATAAATATGTATTGACGACAATAATAATAAAAACTGCTTCTAAAGGAAGCAACTATCCTACGAGTTATATAAAAAATATGTTAAACTAAATAAATGATTGTAACCAATATTCTAGCATTAATTTATTTAGACATATAATAATTTTAGCAAACGATACCAAGATTTTTATTGGTACTTTACAACTAATGAGGAACATTAAAAAAAATAACCTTAATACCTAAAGATTATATTTCTAATTTTTGATCAAGTGAGAGTTTGATCTTCTTATCTCATTTTTTAACCTATGAGTAACTCCTCAAAATTTCAAGTTTGAAACCAAATTTTTTAACATCCATATTTCACAGTCATGCAAATTCTGAAGGCTGTAGATTGTTTAATGAATGGAAATATTTGTGTTGAAATGTGTTTTTTTTTAAGGCACCAAGAAATTAAAATACACATGATGACTAAATGAAAATAATTGTCACAGATAAAAATTAAAAAATAAAAACATGCTAATTAAAATTTGAAATAAATTCTAACTGGAATCATAATTAAATTTGTCAGTTGTGAAAGTCGATTATAAATACTCAATATTTGAAGATAAAAGCTATCATTCCTACTTCAATAAAATATATGCTAATGGAATATAATAAACTAAAAAAATAATAAGAGGATAATCAGCCTCATTGTCCTATACAATGCAAGCTATATATCATTTTATAGATCATAGTTTACTAATGGAAATATATCACTGACAAAATATTTATTTATTTATTGAATATAACTGAATCAAATACATTGTCCATTAAGTTCCAGATAGTCCTAAATGTGTGACCTATTACGACACAACCAATTTAATTGTAAACAGAATAGTAAATAGGTAAAGTTGAGATATTGTAATTGATGCAGAAGAAATAGGCGATGCTTGCTCTCTCGGAAAATCAGCTCCAGTATCTATAATTATGAAGAGGAAACAAATATTGAAGGTATTACTTATTTAATCCTTGATAGAGATTTTTACATTTTTAGGGTGTTAATAAAACCTGTAAAAGGTGTATAAATTAAGCTTAACAAATTTCTTATACTTTCTAGTTTTAGCAAACAGAAATGAATTACTTTCCATTTTAAGTGGTAGGAAAGGAATAACTCTAATCTCAGTTAAAATATTGACAAATAACATAATGTTTCCCCCCTTCAGTAAATTTTAGTTTGTAATTTAATTAAAATGAGACTGTTTGTTGATGTAGAAAAGAAATATACATGTGAATTGAGAGCAGTTTTTGGTTAAGAAACTATGTTGTGTTACTTTATGAAATGTAAAGGAACATAACTTGTCGTTTAAAATTTAAAAAAATATATATTATCTATTTTAAATTTGTCAGTGTTATTAGTTAATTTTAAATAAAAAATGAAGTACCAGGAGCACTTACAACATAACTACAATGTGTTAGAATTGTAAAAATACTACATTTTATTTCAAACACTGTAATGAGCGATGGGATTGAT
The DNA here is from genome assembly GCA_019009955.1 of Riptortus pedestris. Classification (NCBI taxonomy): domain Eukaryota; kingdom Metazoa; phylum Arthropoda; class Insecta; order Hemiptera; family Alydidae; genus Riptortus; species Riptortus pedestris. The sequence continues at coordinate 76,361,502 of CM032229.1, forward strand.
GTAGTGAGTATATTTCCCTTCATGATTAAAAAAGGTGTTGTGCGATTATATATTTTCAATGAGGTATGAGGATTGTTTTCAGAAAAAAAAATAAATAATACAATATTCATTTTTCAAAATTTCTTCCTGGAATGATATATAGACTGCCGTAAAAGGTAACTCCTAAATTGAAGTAAGAAGCTCTGTTATTTGCTTTTGCTTATTTATGAGTAAATTATTGAATGCTACAGAAATATGAAATAGCTCTACTCCCATTTTTATTTCCTTGTAAGCAGCAAAAATGCTTTAAGCAAAGCAGCAGAAGCAATACCAAAAAAACTCTGTAATATTTGATACATGGTGCATTTCACTTTATTTATGTATATTGTATTTTATGTTATCCATAACCATTAATCATAACTGCATATTTCACGAACTTAATGGTTAGTTGTCAACAAGCACCACGATGATACATAAAAGGGTTCACTTCAGATTAGATCAAATGATCTAAAAATCAATCTGAAACTGATTTTATGTAGAACGCTACATAAAACTAATGGCCACAAATGACATCTACTACAATACAAACAAACACATATACACAAACACAATGAATGTATAGACAAGTCTTAAAAATATTATAATATTTTAAAATTTTGTGTGATCCATATAATGGGAAATTTTCCACCCTCACTGTAGATAAATAACTCTTTATGTACAGAAATAATATAAAAACAAATAAGAAAATCCTGCATTACTCAACCTACACTTTCTACTAACGGATGGATTTCTAATATTTTGGACTTTGGTTGAATCCACTCTTAGATGTTGGATACTTCTTCATGTCTTTGTTGTAGGTTGATTTCATGCAGGCAACTATTATATGGCCTTGTGGCCTTATTCATAGTGAACAAGGCACAGAATTGTATTTTCCTCAGTTTAAAATGAAGAAATTATTGGATACTGTGATGTATTTTTTCTCCCTTTTGTTGCTATCTCTTGTGCCTATTCTTAGGGGATCATTATAGAATTGCATTATATATAAGGAGTTAGACGAATTATGTTTAGAAGTGCTGTTACCCAGGAATTATTGATATAGAAATAGGTTCCCATCGAATTTATGAAGATGTGTTAAGCGTAAGCAGTAAATAATCCATTTATTAACATCAAATTAGTGATATTTATAATTTTAGGCAGGAAGTTTGGAATGTTTATTAGATGGATATTGATGAATTTATTATCGTTCTTTGGATCAAATAAATCTAGCTTCCATCAAAATAAAACTATTGTATCATTTTAGCCTGTAACTTGAATAAAAAATATGATAAAATTTTGTTCAGGCAGGTTTGCTGTTTTACCATAGAATGTATGAGGTGTTAACTAAAGTCGAAAGTAGTTAGAAACTTTATACCTATCTTGATTGAAATAAAAATGGTTTTCCATGGGAATCTAATTAAGGTTATTCCAATCCTCCCTCCTATCAATCATAGAGGAGATTAATATATAGTCCATGTTAACAAAATTAATTCCCTAAATAAACTTGAAACACGTATTCATAATGTTTTACAAACATACATTAATTTCACAATTAGCTTGGGGCATTTCCACAAAACAGTAATAAATTCTATTTGGGGGCCGCAAGTTGGAACTAAGAATTTTGAAATTCAAAAATTTATGCAACGACTGAAAAGTTAATTTTATACACCATGCATACATTTATATGTTGTTTTTATAATTAATGTTATCTAATATCTTGACAACTATCTTGAGACTCAGGTTAGCCATGTGAGTTAAAGGGTTAGCCTTCATCTCACATGGTAAACCTAGAGTGGCGAGTTTTATTCCTGCATGGGTAATAGGAAATTATTTAGTAACAAACTACATAATTAAATAAAATCCTAAGTCCCAGGATAGAAAAGAGTGATAACCTGTAGATAGCCCATCCCAATTAGCCAATGGAGCAAAAAGTGGATGTTAATAAATAATAATAACAATATATCTTGACGAATGTAAGTTTTGATTTATAAGTTATCACCCACTCTTGTCGGCATTAGCATTCCCCTAACTAATAAACTAAATAGTTTTCACTTGTATTAAGGCATTTTGATAGAACACATGATTTTAGATTTTGATGCCCATAAGACGGAAGTCAAAACTTTCAAATTTCTATAACTGAATAACATTTACACTTACAACCTAATTACAACCTTTAAGGCCATAACCGTTATTCTAAACATAATTACTCCTTGCATTTTTTTAATAAAACTAATACTAACGAAGATATTGATGAACATTTATTTTCACGTCAAAGTAACACCACTCCTAGCTGAAAATTTTAATTCTCACATAGCCAATGTTGTGCCTTAGGACAATTGGCTCACATATAAAAAAATCCATAGAAATCTTTAAAGTCATTTTTGAGTGACATACAGGCGGGCTGACAGTCAGACACACAGATAACCAGAAAGACAGACAACAAGATTTACAATTTTGATGTAATTGTTCTTAAAATTTTCAGAAATGTGTAAAAAACTTATCCACAAATCTTAGAGTTTTATTTTTATAAATAATAACAAATACATGTTTTGACATAGAGGTAAACCCACAGTCCAGAGGGTGTTTTGCAAAGTATCAAATTGCTCATATTAACAATGCTCATTCCTTTAATACACATAAAACAATCAGTCATCAGTCATTTTCATGAAAAATTGTCTTTGCTGCCCGGAAGACAGAAGTTAAAAATTCATAAATTTAAATAGCAATTGAGAAATTTAAATAGAAATTTGTTCTTTACATTTTTTGATAAAACCAATACTAACAGAGATATTGACAAGCATGTATTTTCACATCAAAGTGAACCCCCCCCCCTCCTAGTTGAAAATTTGGATTCTCTTATAGCCTATTTTATACTTTGACCTATGTTCTGAAAAGCGAAAACAACTTATCTCCACTGAATTTAATAAGAAATTCTGATAAACATTAGACTTATATTTATATAGATTATTTGTGTAATGTTAATGACGTTTATGTCATTATAGCTCTATCAGTAATGACATCAATCAATCACCTAGTCAATTGATAGATAGTTCAATGTGCTCTAATAATGTTGTCTGTAGTTGCTGTTACAGTTTTATAAAAACTTAACAAATTAAGAAAAATAATATTACTTATGTACTTAAATTTATGACTATTTAACTCACCCTGCACACAAATTTAATCAGAAATTAATTTTTTCAAACTCTTTTTAAACTATACTCAGCCTGAGCAGCATTGAACAGATAAAAATCCAATTTATACTGGCCTTCCTTACAAAATATAACTATATGCTCCAAAAACTGGACTGAAATTTCTACCATCACCTTATGAGTTCTAATTATTGGTGAATATTGAACTCACCTTGAGGTTTTTTTTTTTTCAAAATGTCTTTAAAATTTTATATTTTCTTAATTTATAAGCTGTAAAATGGTGCTTACCTCTGGGAGTGTGAAGAACAATCTGACCAGGAGAACTGTAGCCGATGGCGTTATGAGCCCTGATTTCTACTTTGTAAAATGTACCAGGCTGGAGGTTGGTGATAGTCATTGATGTTAGCTCTGTACTTTTCAACAAGTGAGTGTTGCAACCTGGCTCTGTGTCTGCCCATACATCATTTTCACGATGGACCTATGCATCAATTTTTTTGTGAAAGAAGCTTGATGAATACAAAAAATATATCCCAATTTTATTTTTATAATTCTACTCTAGATTTTGGAGAATAAATTCAAATTTGGAGAGTATGGTTTGAGTAATAATCTATTTCGATAATACTCAAATATATATTAGAATAGTTTTTATCAACTAAAATTTAAATATTCTTTTCAAATTTCATTACAATAATTACAACTGCATTCTTAAGAGCAGCTTAAGCTTTTTCATCCTTGTACGATTTGAGTTAATGATACTACTTATGCTCATTCCATTCTATAACATGTCTGATAAGTTGTCTCCCTTCTTTACTACTCTCTTATAACAATTGATGTAATGTACAAATCAAAATATAAAAAAAAATATGTATGTATGTATTATATACATACATACATATATATATATATATATATATATATATATATATATCTCTATATATATATATATATATATATACATATATATATATATATATATATATATATATATATAATACAAGATCCACAAAGCTTTAAAATAATATCTTGAATTTAATTTATTCAAATTAAAAATGGGTTTTCATTATTTATTATTAATGAATATGCTTCTTATGAAAATTCTGACTGATTACTTACTTGGTGTGTAATGCTTTGGTAAAGTCTAAATAAAATTTCAGGCAAGACATTATTATGAATTTGCAATATAATGAAATTTAAAAAGACATACCAACTTAGCTCACTTGACCTTTTAAAAGCTAAACTAAAATTAACTAGTCTAAACTAAAATATATATTAATAGCATTATAAATGTCATACTTACGGTGCACCATTTGATCTCATATTCATCAATGTATTCTCCATTGTCTGCTGGTTTTTTCCATCTTAGCTCATACTTATTGGGATATGTTGACTCCACATATCCTTCTTCGGGAACATCATTAAGGATTGGAGGCTCTTCTGGGGAAGACCTCTTGGGCATTGTCTGATGTTGGTGAGCTCCCCATGGACTAGGACCGACTTCATTTACTGCGGCAAACCTAAACTGGTATTGGACTTGTGGTTTTAATCCCTCAAGAATGTAAGAAGATCCTAAAAAAAATATATGCCACTTGTACAATGAAGATTTTGTAACACATTAAGAAGAATGTCATACATTATATCGAGTTTGTAATACTTATTGTATTATAGAATAATTCTTTGAATCCCCAGAACCTACCAACTAAGCCACAGATCAACGTGCCAACAAATTGTAATCCAACCTATCCAAACTCAATTCCATCATTTCAGTAGCTTCGTAGACAATTGATAATCCAAATTTACATGGCTTAACGTAGGATATCCTTATGGAGTTTAAACACTGCATTTTTATAATGAAATGAATTGAATAAACCATCAATAAGTATTAAATAATTTGCTCTCTAATATAACAAATATTAAATATAGTATATAAAAAGTTGCTTCAAAGAACTAATGAAGAAAAATTTACTTTGAAAGGGCTTCAAAAATTCACAACATAGTCACAAATGGCCAACATGTTCCAAGGGTAGTTTTTCAATAAATTAACCACTACCTTCACTTGCTCAGAACGTAAAAATAGATCACTTTAACCACTGAACAAGCAGTCTTGGCAATTAAACTATATTTTAGAAAAACTCAGGGATGCACAACAATCCCAAATTTTAGGCTTAGCTTACAGGATAAATATATTAAAATATCTAGAGATTGATATAATTACCTCATAAATAATTGTGTGAATGCTTTTGGGACATCACTGGTTTTTGAATTGTAGGGGTCTAAATAAGTATTATTTGAAAGAAACTAGGACAAATCTAGCTCACAGCAGCTAGCTTAATCAGTCTCTGAACACTTAACGCCACATTTAATGAAGTGCAAATTACATTTATTTTTGGCCTCAGAAGTGTTTTAGAAAATAAATTGGAACAAAAAAAAAGTTTGAGAAAATATTAACAAGGATGTGGTTGTTAACTAGTGCTGAAAATGATGATAAACAAGTGTAGGAAAATGGTTAGAACATAAAATGTTAATCATTAATAGATAAAAATAGGATTCTTGAACCAAATGTAACAATACGGTTTATTGATTAATAGCGCAGTATATCCCATCAGTAAATAATTAATAATTATTTTAGGTTTTTTTTTATTTTTTAAATAAAAATAAAATGATTACCATAGGCCCAAGTTTTGTTTCTAGCTTCATTCCAAGTTTGTAAGCCTTCTTTATAATCTACAATGAATGCTTTAATTGGTCTTCCTCCATTACTAGCTGGTCCAGAGAAACTGAAGGTTATTGTTGTTGCTGTAATAAAACCATTTGAAAATTAATAAATAAAATAATTAAGGTATATATTTCAACAAACAATATTAACCAGTGGCTTTGTATATTCGTTTAAAGGAAATCAGCGATTGAGGTTATACTTGTAACATAATTTCCAAAAAATTGTCAAATGTCCATGGATCCTACCTAGGAGATAATGCAAATGGGGTCTATTGAAAATTTAATATATATGTATGAGTATATAATATATATTTTTTTTGTAACACATACAAATTCCAGTGATATATTGTTTAATATAAGAAAAAAGTCGTGGGGATTTCAAAAAGGTTTGACTTAGTGGGTATTGTTTGAGTTGACGATTGAGACATGCAAATGATGCCTGAAATCAATTAGTATTTGCTGAGAGGATACACCGGGCTGTGAACTAACATTGGGCTTGTGGTATTAGCAGCCCACAGCACTATCTCAGCTAGACTGTGTGCATGCTTACAAAGAGGTCCTTTTTAAGTGGAGGTAGCATGCCATAACTGACAGAATAATAGATATTATATGATTAAAACATACCCAGTGGCAAAAAAATTATGAGTCATAAATATCGGGTAATGTACAAACCTGTAATGACTTCTACTTTAGCTTGGAGGATCTCAGATGGAATACTTGCTTCTCGAAGTATGATCTCATGAAAAGCTTCTCCGTGCAGATTCCTTGCTATACATTTGTAAACTCCATAATCACTTCGACTGATAGGGGTAACCTAAGAAAATAAAATTACGACAAATGGTTAAGCTTCCCTTTTCAGAAGATATCTGAAAATTTCCTAAGATACTTAGTATCACTTACAAGAAGTACACTAGTTGGTCCATTTCCAAATTTTTGGTAGTTTACATCTTTATCAATATTTCTGTTGTTAAGCCACCAGCTGATTGTTGCATTGGGGATAGACTCAGCACTACAAGTGAGGTTAACCGGTTTTCTATCCCATGACCATGCTTCTTTGATGGGAGTATTTTCAAATGTTGGAGGGAATTGGACTGTCAAATGACCATTTTTCGTAGCTTCCCCACCCTGAAACAAAATATGCATATGTACTCTCTTCATAAATAATCATAACTACATAAGTGTAACCTTTTAACGTAAGTATATTTCTAGCCACATCGCTTTAAATGCTGAAATAATGATAATTTCAATTAGTACCTTATTTTTAGCTATGCAAGCATAGAGACCGTCATCACTCCTCTTCAGAGATGATATAGTAAGAATTCCTACAGCTATGCCTCTCTCTCGTTCCTGCTGCTGGACTGTTATTCTCTCATCATCAGGCTGAAGGCCAGCTAACATGTTTGTCCGAGAGCTTAGTTTCCTATAAAATAAAGTTTCCTTTAGAAAATTAATATACTAGATGTCTTTCTTGTATTTAACTCGTTTCTCATAAATAACACGACATTTTTAGGGTAAATGAATATATAAACGTTTTATAGGTAATCCTAATATAAAACAGAAGTTACAAAATAGAAAATCACATTAATTTAAAATTATTCTCTCAGTTTTACTCCCAACCCTCAACTGGCTAGTGAGTTTTATAAAAATGTATTCAAAATATAAAGTTGTTATAATTCAATTTTTTGCAAGTTCTACTGTTTGATATATTTGCTTCATAACCCTGAAATCATTCTGCACTATTAAGTGGATACCATAATTTATTATTAGTGTCACTTTTACATATTTCTTGTCCTCAGTTTCTATGAAGGTTTTCCAACATGACCTTCTGAAGTCCAGAATAATCTTTTTTTTTCTTTAATAGCCCAATTCATAAGAATAAACATGAAATCAACAAAAAAAAAACATTTATTTATAGATAACGGAAATAACTTAATAAAAAAATAATATTGACATTCTTCTGTGGCGGATACCCCATTGTCCTCTCCCCACACTCACTCTTATATGTGGGCTACTAAAGCAGGTTGTTTAGTTGTTGTCATTAAAATATATGCCATTAGTGAGAAAGTACAATATTCTAAAATAGAAAAAAAAGAACACTTTTATTTAATTTTAAATTGATGTCCGCTGTGTGCAAATGGAGCATCCATTTTCTTGGACTAAGAATTTAGTTTTTCGGTTCCTATACCCTTGATAAAGCTAAACATCTATCTTCTTGATGTTTATCATGAGAATACAGAATTGCAATTTTATTAAAGTGTTTTTAAAAAAACACCTCCTCCCTCCTAACATTAAAAATTAGTTTTATATCGTTTGAAGTTCAATATTAATATTCCTTTAATTCACATTTTATAGTAATCTTAGCAATATCTAGTTAATTAATTGGATCTTATAATATGGTAATTTGCTTCAGAAAAAGTGGTCTCATTTTCGTTATCTCCTGAGTAGGATGATAAACATTTGAGGAAATTTTACAAAAATTGTGTTATGAGTATGATTTCAATAGCTGATTTCCCTTAAGGGAAATCTGCTAAAATGAGCTTAAAGTCAATGAACCACTTTATTCTAAGCCTAAATACCAATTATTATTTTCAGGGGACCTTCATTATGTGAGATAAACACAATTTCCTAGTGAAATGACATCATCAATTAAGATATTATATTAATGGCTGGAAAACCTTTATTTAATCTATACCATACTCGATATTTAAATGCTTTGTTCGACACTAAATAGCATATTAGTTAATGCCAGAAACCGGATGAGGAATAGGGAGGGGGTGTCAAAAATTCATAACATCTCCATGATTACGTGACGTTTCGAAAAATGTTACAGGAACAATCTTGTTAAACTATTGATGCTCTACAATTGTTGGTCTATCCATTTTAGCAGATTTCCCTTAAGGGAAATCAGCTATTGAGGTCGTACTCATGACGCTATTTTTGAAAAATTTCTTCAAATGTCCATCGATAAATCGAAAATGAGGTTCGTTCAAAATTTTATATATATATATATATATATATATATATATATATATATATATATAACGCTCTAGCGATCGCAATTTTTGTTTGATCGTTACCAAACTCGATATTTAGTCGTTTTATGTAAAAAGAAAGATCAAGTTCGTTAACGGCTGAAATCGGAGACAAGGGGGGGGGGGTTTAGAGGGGAAGAATTTCGAAATCGAAATATTTTAGTAAGTCAAATGTGAAGCGAATCATTCATACTTTCTCGTTTACAGCCTCCAGTGACCCCCCCCCCCCCCCTTCTACTCATCGGATGTTAGAAATAGAGAATGTATTGAGAGGTGAAATCAGTAGTGTGTCATACTAGCACCTGGAAAATCTCCTTAGTTTACGAAGCCCCTGCTTGACTTTATATATACATATATATAAATAATTTTGAAGGACCTCATTTTCGTCATCTTCTAGGTAGAATCGATGGTCATTGGAGGGAATTTTCCGAAAATCGTCACAAGTACAGCCTCAATAGCTGATTTCCCTCGAAGAGGATGATAGACGTGGCGGGGCGTTGAGCATTGGTACAGTTGCTTGTTTCACCAGTGCCTATATAAACCTTTGGTCTCCTCCTTGCTCCTTAGGAGCTGATCGCAGAAGATAATATTCCTTCAGCTCCGATGGCTGGTGTAACGAATAAAGCGGAGTTATCTCATTGACGGCCGGACGTTGAAAGACAGGGCGATAAAGCGGGAATGACAGCCTGATGGATGACTGGAGACCCCTCAGCAAGGTTTCAGGGTCGTTAGAACAGGAGTTTGAATTGTTGGGCAAAACTGACTCATCCCAGTTCGATCATCTTCAATCAGGGAGGCAGTGGACAGCTGTTCAACCGTCAATCTTCTTTGTCCTGTCCTAACTATACAATAATGAGGTTCAAATGGCGTGCAGTCATAGTCTGGGATTCGCGAATGCACCAGGCATGTTTCTCCTCCTAAGTTCGATATTCTTTTAATTGAAATTGATTGAGATGTCCAAAGGATAACTGAAATGATTATCTCCTACAGGGCTAAAATTAGTAATTAGTTATTGTTAATAATAAAATAAAATTAACAAGAAATTACAAGTGTAAACAAATTCCTTAAAGTCAGCATGTCCTCGTTGAAATTTCCAAGTGTTGGAAAGCGTCAAAAAATGTTTCGGATTTAAAAATAATACTCGAATTCAAATTTTTCAAATTTTAATTTAAAATGGTAGCACGCCAGTGTTTAATACATTTTGATGGTGGACAAAATCCTTTTTTGCACACAGGCTCCAGTAGCCCTTACGGGGGCCCTGATATTTGCTACCATTACCAAGTTTTGTTTTGTTTATCACATATCATATGTATTTTGAGTGACGTCGGTGCAATAGGTTAAAGTTCGTAATTTTTGCCACTGGGTTTATCCCCTAAATTTCCAAAATAAAACTAAAGCAAATACGCTTACTTCATCCCAGTATACATAGAAGATTTACCTCAAAATTAAGTATTTCAAATAATTTAAGACTTCAAAGTAATTGGACCATTACCTTCTTCCAACGAAAATGATATCAGAGGAAAGCAATTTTTGGCAGGTGCATATAAATGGATGTACACTGAACCTATCAACAAGTTAATGACAACACACTATGACGGTACACCTCTGAATGTATGTCTATTTCTAATGCAGAAGACGTGCAATGTATAGGAAGTTTCTTTTTTCTTATATTTTTTTGGACGATACACAAAAATAATTTTCTCTTGCCCGACACCTGTAAAGCAACAGCATTTGTTTCCAAAATTAATTCTTCTTATCGGTCTCTATTTTACAGACAGAACTTCTTTAGGAAATCTTATTTAATACTCGGATTGGCTTTAATCGGGACATTGATATTTAATGACCGAATAATGTTTGTCGACGGTATTCACTGTAACGTTTTGCTACGCAAAATTTTCACAATCGTCGCCTCATTTTCCTCACTTGAATATATTTATTGACACAACGGTGAGCTGAATACAAAATGCGTACAATGTGGTCAGAAGACCCATAACCATCTCGGCCTTTGGGAACCCGATATTCGTAAATAAGATTGTGTTGTGATCCTGTTATAGCATAGCATCAAGCTCCTCTCTCTGATTACCTTTCACTGTTCAACACAATTATTGGCAGCGTAGGCATATATATATTATGGACGATCTGTCAACAGTAAACATTAAGCCTGTTGATGGGAGAATATCCTACACTGCTCCAGCATATTATCGTAGCAATAGTCCAGGCATTGCAGCAAATTAATTGCCCCCTTGGGGGTTCTGGTAAACTTTGATGCCAGAGGAAATCGCCTCAATTTTGTTCCCGTTAAATTCTTCATTTTTACTAATATGTACTTTGTAGCCTTCGATATTTTTTTACTTCAAACAAACTTCATTATTAACATGAAGTTATTTGTTACGAACCGTCCTTATAGAATAAATGCTTTACTTATTTTACATTTATTACAGAATACACCGTCAGTTTATAATTGGACGTTATATTATTAATCTTCTAATGTAGTTATTTCTAAAATCAAATAACTGTATAACGGAGGCAAAAATCGAAATCTATAAGAGCACATTTTCATGGTACTCCATGAATGGAAGAAATGTTGTCTATTACTCAACTCAAATGCGGTTAGTATGTGAATTAATATTTGGCTAAAGTACTGAATCACCAATACCGAAGGCTCAATTTTTTAATTTAGGTGACCTAGGTGTAGTGTACTGCAGTCAGTGTAATCCGTTTTATTATTCAATAAGAAAACAGTATACACTATAAATTATGTTTTCCTATTATTTTTGTGTATTGATAAGGTTCTGGGTTCTAACGGAACATGGACAGACAGGACAATATTTAACAAGATTTAAAATTCAAGACAATGACAAAAGTACTTGCGACTCACAGACAACACAAACGCTTTTACATATACTTTATGAATGTTCAACATTTAATCAAAATAGATCAAATTTAATAATGAATACAATTTTAAAAGGAGGTAATTGGCCAGAGTCACCTCATATTATATTTAACAAGTATAATAAAGAACTTATAAAGTTTATCATAAGTATAGATATGGATGTAGCAAAAATACATTGGAATGAAAGTTGATTGTGAGGAATGGTAATCATAATTCAATATATTTTATGTTATTTTAAATATTTTAATATGTTATTTTATTATTTTTTTTCTTTTATATTATATTTGAGTAGATAGTTGATTAACGTATGTATATCGTAAAATAAAAATGTATTTAAACATAATCATACATGAAATATGCCATGTGGCAATGGAACATGTATTCAAATAAATAACTCCTCATAGGGTTACTATGAGGAGAAAAAAAAGCTTCTGGGTATGTTATATATATATATATATATATATATATATATATATATATATATATATATAAAATTGTAACCTCTGTCTGTACATTGATTATTTTCGCAAAATTTCACGATAACTTTTCGTTTCACATGTCATAGACACCATAACTGCATTTTGTTTCTTTCGTGTATGTTTGTTTGTTTGTTTGTTACCTTTTCACGCATAAACGGCTGAACTGAATTTTATGAAACTTGGTATGTATATTACTACTAGCCCAACCTAGACTTTAGGCTATACTAATATTCTCTAAGACGAACAGGAGTGGGGGTTATAAGGGAGGCCTGAAATTAAAAATAGCGATATTTCGTTTCCTATTGTTTTTTCGGCAAATACGCACATAACAAAAGTTATTTATTTTATTATTTAGAGTAACTTTTGTTATGTACACTTTCGTCGTATACCTAAATATAAATGAGTTATACGCTAAAAATTATTGCGGGAGTCATCAATTTTATTTGGCACAAAAGAATGAACCGAACTAAATAAAACTCGGTACGTGTATTAGGACTAAGGCCTTTATTATAACAAGCCATACCAACATTTCAAGGAACGGGCAGGAGTGGGGGTTGTAAGGGAGGCCAGAAAATAAATATAGCGGTATTTCTTTTCCTATTGTTTTTTTGGCAAATATAAACATAACAAAAGTTGTTTATTTTGTTATTTAGAGTAACTTATGTTATATACACTTTTTTTGTATACCGAATTATAAACGAGATATACGCTAAAACCTATAGCGGAAGTGAACAATTTTATTTGGAACAAAAGACCCAACCAAAATAAATAAAACTCGGTATGTGTATTAGCACTAACGCTTTCATTATAACAAGCCATACCATCATTTCCAGGGACGGGCAAGAGTGGGGGTTGTAAGGTATGCCTAAATTTAAAAATAGCGGTATTTCGTTTTCTATTCGTTTTTCGGCAAATATGAACATAACAAAAGTTGTTTATTTTGTTATTTAGAGTAACTTTAGTCATATTCATTTTTGTCTTTTAACAAAGTATAAACGAGATATACACTATAAACTAAAGCGGGAATAACTGAAATCTATGCATAATGCACAAGAGACGGGAAATATGACAATTTGGAGGACAGTCAAGACTTACATAAAAAATTAACTTTATTATTAACAAATGCCAACAACGGGTATTAACCCTAAACACTGGGACGGGTAAATGTCAAAATATTGTGCAAAGTAAAGCCTTGCCAAAAAAATACCATCACCATTCAGCCTCAAATCCATTCCCGGGCGAAGCCGGGTATCTGAGCTAGTATATATATATATATATATATATATATATATATATATATATATATATATATATATATATCTTACATCATTCATATACCATAAAATTGTTCTCAATAACGTAACTACTTCTTGGGACATTATTGACAAAATCAAGGGAGACCCTTTGTTAGTAACAACAGGTTGTTGTTTCTCATGTTTGTCTGACTGATTAGCAGCATTATGTCGTGGCAAGTAGGGATAAACCATTTGAGCAAGAGAAAATTCCGTCACGCAGGGGCTCCGTAAACAAAGCAGATTTCCCACGTGAAGTTTTACAATAGATAAATCTGCCTACTAATGACAGTAGTAGTAACGAGTTTCTAAACCAATTTCACGAGAGCCGAACAGCTACGGATCGGCCGAACTAGCTTTCGGCGGAAAGTCCCGAATAGAACCGACTTCAGCCGATCTCATCTCTGTTAACCGCGCAAACTTAATTCCCTGAAGGGAAATCTGGTAAAATATTCAAACGTTGGAAAATTTGCAATTGGTTTTCGAGGCAGTGTCAGCTTCTGTTCAAGTTGTCAACATTTTTTACGTGATTTATTCCTATCTCTCTAGCTGTAACAGTCTTTGTTGTAGATTTAAAACAATGACGTTAGTTGATGAAGAGACGGAGACATTTGAGGAAGTATAAAAAATATAGAGGTGATCAATTCTAAATGGACATATAGCTTAGATCAGAGGCAGTATTTAGGAGATATTTATGAGAAGAATGTGGGCGGAGAGAAATCTGGGTTTTATTTAGGCGAGAAAAGGCTTACGCCAGCTGATATTGAGAGGATCAAGTCTGCACGTTATCAGTAATCGATAAAGCCTCAAATGTATTGGTCCCACCGACAAATTCCCTGCTTAAGGTATTTGAGAAAGTCAGCTGAGCGACCGATTTATGGCTCAAGAAATATAAGAGATTATAGACAGCTCAAGGAAAATGTGTTTAGAGATTTGAAACCATAGAGTAGCTATTTTCAAAACACAACTCAAGCCCAAGTGGATTGATTTAGGCTTATCTGAATATTTGGTTTGTATCCCTAAATAATAATAGAGAGAGAATGGAACCTGTTAGAGCAAATGATACTTTAATTTAAAAAATGTAGCTTATAAAAGATAAATATTAAGAAATGCCCAAATTAATAAACAATTTCGAGTTTAGATGGTAAAAGCATAATTGATGACAAATTTGTACTTATCGCTTATATTCAACTTAAGTTGAAAATAATACTTAGTATTTTTGCTTAGAGTAAGATCTTTCATTATGAGAAGTAGGGTTTTACTGCGACGCTGATAACAAAAAAAAAATAAAAAATACATCTCCATCGTTTAATATTCGGTATAAAACAATAATTGTAATGAATTAAATTTGCTGAAAGAATATTTTTTTACCCTTCTAAACTCACTCTTCTCCTTCAGGTCCAATTGCAGCTCTTAACGAACTTGAACGCACCCTCTGTGTGACAAACGTTTTATTATCGTACACGGTGCCGTAAAAAAATAAATTCTTCTTTTCTTTTTCATTACCTAATTAATTGACGTGATTGTAGCACAATGTCTGGATAATGAACAGTCAACATGAGATATACTCGAATTAAAACACTAAGTATTAGACACCAATGTAGTAGATAGCCAGGATCGTTGCATCTATTAAAGTAAAAATGTTGATGAGTTCTGAAATTTGATGTGATATTGTATTGTGTGCCGGTACTAGAATTCGGGCATAATTTATAACCAAACGTTCTGCTTATATTTCTACTCTAAGTAGGGTTATTGACTGGATATTATATATAATACGTACAAATATAGCAGACTTCGAACTAGTGTTCTTAGTCCGTATAAAATAATAAAAATATTCAGTTTTGCAACACAATAAAAAATGCAATGTCCATTTTAAAGAAGAGCCTCGGAAAGTTGGCAAAACAGATGTATTTACTATTTATAAGATACAAAACAAATAATTTAATAATAATAATTACAAATAATAACGATTGACAAGAATTTTTTTTTTATTCGAACGATAATCTTGTGGCATTACATTTTAAATATTATACATATTCGGCGCAACATGTCACACAGCTCGTGCCACAATCGATTTATTGAAAGACACGTTTGGTGACCGCCTAATTTCACGTTTTGGTCCTGTGAATTGTCCTCCAAGATCTTGTGATTTAACACCGGTAGACTGCTTTCTGTGGGGCTATGTAAAGTCATTGGTCTATGCGGATAAGCCACAAATGCTTGACCATTTGGAAGACAACATTCGCCGTGTTATTGCCGATATACGGCCACAAATGTTGGAAGAAGTCATCGAAAATTGGACTTCCAGATTGGACTACATCCGAGCCAGCCGTGGCGGTCATATGCCAGAAATCATATTTAAAATGTAATGCCACAAGATTATCTTTAGAATAAAAAAAAATTCTTGTCAATCGAATAATCCATAGTTGATTTATTGCAATTTAAAGTTCTATACCTCTAAAAAAATAGCCTAAAAAATAAGTTCGTACACTGACCTGAATGTTATAGTTGGAACTGGATTTCCTGTAACTCTGCACTCCATTATTGCTTCATCGTCGGTTTTGAATGTGATGTTCTTCAGCTCGGCGATCTGCGGTTTAATGATGACGACAAAATGAACGTCCTTCTCGACAGACCCAGCCCCGTTGTTTGCAATGCACTTGAAGTCTCCATTGTCGTCCTTGGTGACCCTGAGTATGTTGAGGACACCTGTCAGCTCGTTAACTGTGAACCTGTCAGAGGCGATGCCGAGGTTCTGCTGAGTCGAAGCACGGATCCATGTGTACTTGGGTGCAGGCTTCCCTTCTGCTGCGCAAGCTATTGAAGCAGACTCTCCTTCCACTACTTCGTGAGAGGTTGGCATGTCGTCCTTGAACTTTGGAGGGGTATGTACCTGTGGGAAAACACACACAAAGAATTAGGGCTAAGTTGTATTTAGTTATACTAATTTTTTTTCCAATTATTTTAAAACCTTACAATCCGTTTCAGGGATTTGTTTTTAGCAGATTTCCCTTAAGGGGGGGTTTAGAGGGGGGATTTTCAAAAATTCGAAATATCTCCGTTATTATGCATCGGATCGAAAAATTGTATAGAACTAATCTTATTGCAAATTAAATTTACTATAAATATTGTTATATGCATTTATTCTCTATCTTGAATATTAACCGAGATATTTGCATTTGTAATCTGCGTGTGATCACCAGTAGGCTATGTTCGGACTTTCCGCCGAGAGCTCTGGCGGCCGTTTCCATAACTACTCGTCCCTCGTGAATAGGTTTAGAGGATAGGTTAAATGTTTTTTGGGGCTAGAAACTTCTGGGTTATTACGCCCTAAATAATGTTTTAGGTTTAGAGGTTTCTTACTACTACAGTTGTTATTAGGCAGATTTCTCTATTGTAAAACTTCACGTGGGAAATCTGCTTAGTTTACGCAGCCCCTGCGTGACGGACTTTTTTTTCAATTTATTACCTTTACAAATTAATATATGCCAAAACGAATCGGCATGCGTTTCCACACAGCACAAAGGTAAAAAGTCCGTCACGCAGGGGCTGCGTAAACTAAGCATATTTCTCACGTGAAGTTTTACTATAGAGAAATCTGCCTAATAAAGGCAGCAATAGTAAGGAATCTCTAAACCTATTCATGAGGGACGAATAGTTGCGAAAACGTCCGCACTAGCTCTCGGAGGAAAGTGCCGAACATAGCCGACTCCTACCGACCACACGCAATACAAATATAAATATCTCGGTTAATATTCAAGATACAGAAAAAATGTTTAAACCAATATTTATAGTAAATTTAATTTGCAATAGGATTGATTCTTTACAATTTTTCGATCCGACGCATAATAACGGAGATATTTTGAATTTTCAAAAATCCCCCCTCTAAAACCTCCCTCCCACTTGTCCGATTTCAGCCATTAACGAACTTGATTTTTCTTTTTACATAAAACGATTAAATATGAATTTTGGTAATGATCTAAAATTGCGACCGCTAGAGCGTTAACAGACAAATATATATATATATATATATATATATATATATATAATTTTGAACGGACCTCATTTTCGTCACCTCCTGGGTAGGATCGATGGACATTTGAGGAAATTTTTCAAAACTCGCGTCATGAGTACGACCTCAATAGCTGATTTCCCTTAAGGGAAATCTCCTAAAACAGTTTGCAAGACATTTAGAAGTACTTTTAGAAGTTGTTACTAATAAAAGCGCTATGGCTTTGTATTGATGATAAAATGGTTTTGATTTTTACATCGTATTTACGATAATAAACAAACAATCCGATAATTATTTTTTGCCAAATATTAGCAATATTAATCAAATTATGAGTCTAATAACCATAAATAAATTATCAAAAACTAGAAGTGATGGTTTTGCGTACTTTTCTAATCATGATCTTTTATAAATTCCATAATGGATATTTGGGAATATATACTAATAAAAATCTGATTTTGAGCTTTAGGAACTTTCGCTGAAGGCTGTACGTCCAGTCCAAAAATACTCGCTAGAGAGCTACTTACACTGTGCAATTGCTCAACATTTATGCTGTATAATAAAAGAATTTCAGCTAAATGAATTCTATTGGCAAATCGAATTGAATATTGATTTAGGGATCAGGGTTCAGTTAAATTTCCTGTTACAATTCCTTAGGTCCAATAACCAGTGTAAAACAGTCAAGAAAATTTTTGAATAATGGAGTAGGAAATTCTACTTGGTGTTAGTCGTCACATACTGAGCAGGAGAGCAATTTAGAGACCAAAAAATGTCCTCACCATAATCGGAATTTTGCAGAGAAGAAGAGAGGCAGAGAATGTTTGTAGATAACTATAAAACTTTGGACTGTCCAAACTTTTACCTAATTTTAGCAGATTTCTCTTAGAGGAAATCAGCTATTGAGGTTTGATTGATCGGATTTTCGAAACTTTTCTTCAAATGGCCATCGATGCTACATAGGAGATGACAAAAATAGAGTCCGTTCAAAATGTTATATATATATATATATATATATATATATATGTGTGTGTGTGTGTGTGTGTGTGTGTGTGTGTGTGTGTCTGTTAATGCTCTAGCTGTTGCAATTTTTGTCTGATCGTTTCCAAACTCAATATTTAAACGTTTTATGTAAAATTGAAGAGTCTGTCTACTGCTAAAATCGGACCAGTGGGACCGGGGGTTTTGAGGGGAAGAATTTCGAAAATTCTAAATATTTCCGTTGTTATGAGACGGATATTTCCATATTTTAGTTTAGTCAACTCCTCCTCTACTATAACCACTTCATTACACGGTTAACTAACAAATATGGGTTTCATTAAACTATTACTTTCTGGGACACTTGCAAATACGTCATGTGATGAAGTCATCAATTATGATTTTTCTTTCTTAATTGAAAAATGTTTATCTGATCTTTACTATACTATTTAGCCTTTCCAGTCAACACTAAAGATCGTATTTGTTATTGGCTGAAATCGGGCCTGGAACAGGGGTGGCTTTGAGAGAGGGGGGTGTTACCAAATTCAAAATATCTCCGTTATTATGAGCCGGTTCATTAAATGTTATAGGATCAATCTTGTTAAACTTTTGATTTTCTACAATTGTTGCTCTATGCATTTTTTGGTAACTCGAGTATTGAGCGAGTTGCGTTATTCATTCTTTATTGTTCTCTGACTTCAGTAACCCCCCTCCCCTTTCTGCTCATCGTTTTTTTACGTATAAATAGAGAATACTTGGTGAGATGAGATGACAAGTGTGTTATACCAGCACTTGGGAAATCTGCTTATGACTTTTACCCACACGAAATGTTTGATGGAACCAAAACAGCAGCCCACTTCAGACAGACTCCAAATTGACGACCCCTGATCCGAAAGGCGGCCCCAGTATAACAAAGAAAACCCTCCTGAGGGCTAAAGGCTTTTCCCCGTGTATGGAGCAGGGAGGCTGTAAAGCAGGCAAGTAACGACAGCTGTTCCCTGGCCCCATCCTCATCGAACCATCAGCCTGCATTTCCATCAGCATCTCCGACCCTCCGCCGAATCCAGCCAACCCCTAGTACCAGCTCCCATATGCAGTAAACTGTCAGGTCTTCCCTCCTTAGGCATACTTTCCAAGATATTGTGAGAGGGCTAAGTCTTAAGCCCTTAGTTTTAGAGCCGCGTTCATAAGCTTATTCCCTGAAGAATCAATGGCTTCCGCTAGATTGAAATGTATGAATACATTTTTTTTTTGACACAAGGTAAGAACACATTTTATCCTAGACTTTCCAAGAATAAAAATTTACCTTTTATATGAAGGCAATCATCAATGAATGCATGATATATATAAAATTTAGTTGAATTTAAGATTTAAAATTGAAGCTAAATAATTTTGAACTTACAAATTTGTTATATACTTACTACTAATAAAAGTAGAAATAAACAAAGCTTGTGGTTCAATAAATAATTAATTACATCCTCGACAACTAAGACGTTGGCCATTCCTTTAGACAGTAGTAGCGGTACACCATCCAGAGGTGTGAGCAGTCTTCTAGGAATCGGAAGTCGTCTCCCACTCTTCGTTCTTATTCATCCAACTATTTCTATCTGTGACCAATCTCCAACACATTGCTCCTGCTATCTCTTTCATCCAGTCTGTCCATCTTTTGGCCTCTCTTCCCCGTCTTCGTTTTAGGTTTTATGGAGTTCACAGAGTTATTTGCCTTTACCATCTTCTATCTGGAGCCCAGAGGAGGTGACCTGCCCATTACCATTTTAATGATTCCATCTAGTCCTTTATATATGTCAGTTTAGTGTTTTTCCCTAATGTTGGAACTTCTGATACGGTATTCCCTCCTGAATACTCCTTTCCACTGATATTTGCCACACTTCCAGTTTCTTTGGTAGTTTTTTGTGATAGGCCACGTTTGACTACCGTTTGTCACTGTCGGAAGAATGCAAGAATCAAAAAACTCTTTCCTTCATTTCGTTTGAGAAACTTCCTTTCATTACAGACTTTAATGACCAATATTTATTCCAACCCAGAGCTATTCTTATCTCCACTTCTTTCATTGATTTGTTTTTGAAGGAGATCAATTGGTCTAAATAAATGTATTCCCCTACATAAGCGAGTTCAATGCTTCCTACTAATATGTGATCTTTCTCCTCATTTGTCATTATATATATATATATATATATATATATATATATATATATATATATATGTGTGTGTGTGTGTGTGTGTGTGTGTGTGTGTGTGTGTGTGTGTCAGTAGAAAAATAGATCTTAAAATGCTTCTAGTGATCCGCTAAAATGGGTCAAAACACGATAGTAATAAAAATTGTGCATGTGTGTGTATAAAATATGTATATAGTTATGTGGTTTCTCACCTCTACTTTGATGTCTCTCTTCTGAAGATCTCCTGTGTCCATGACGAAAGCTCTGCAAGTGTATATTCCATCGTCTGTAGCTTGGACGTTCTTAATTAAGAGGCCATCAGTCTCCATGACGTATCGTGGGTCCTTAGGCACCTGAGAAAATAAATAAAAAGTAAAACATCTGACCCAGTAATATGATGGAGAGTTATTCATTATAATTTTTGATGTGATGAAGATGTATGAGCTGAATGGATAAAGAGAAGCTGCAGAGGCAGTATTTTGGATTTATTTAAGCTTCTTGAGATTTCCAAGTACTATCCAACAAATCCCCTTCCTCTACCAAGCTTGATGAAAGCTTCAATTATTATTAATTTAATGATATAATAAACACGTTTCAGCTCCTTCCCTCAATGCTCTCATAGAATTGTGAATTTCGTTTAGCATTAATATATTTAAATATTCAATTTCATTTATTAGTTTACTATTAATAAACAAATGTTTTAAAGTACGCATATTCGCATCCTAGGGATCAATCACCAACTATGACTTAATATTTTTTCTAAAAGATCGAAATAATTTATTTTGTAAAAGAAATAGCTGGTCAGCTAGCTACTTGTATGGTATATTTTTAATTTGGAATATCGGCAGTATTAATTCAAATAAATAATAAAGCCATGGGAAAAGTACCAGGAAGGGTACTAAATAGCTCAGGTAGTGACTTTTCCCAAGTTGGCGTTAATCGTACATTTCTTATAGGAAAGACTCAAGTATGGGAATGCGTGCTTGTGAGATCCTTTAGTTAGTTCGTGATTCTGGTCGGTGAAGATGATGCTGGTGCCTTCAAATACGATGGGTGAACACGACAGAATTTCATGGAAGTTAGGAAAAGAAATTCGAGATGTTAAAAACATAAGAAAGGTTTTTAAGAAATTTAGTTAAGCTGCTAACTATCGGAAAGTATGTCTGACATTGGAATGGAAAGTTCAGTTTTTGGATATGTGAGGACGGTTGATAGTGGTAATGCATATCGCTGAATGACGTAAAGGTAATAGACTGCCAATAATACTGAACTAGCTTCAACTGATTTGTGGGTCTAGCCTTCGACGCGCAGGAAGCCTTTATACGGAAAAATTTGTTCTGAAGGGAACATTGATTCCACACTAACGGATGAAGCTAAACAAAGAACTCCTAGTGACATCCAAAAAAAAATGTATATAAAGAATAATTTTGCTTTATTGACTTCCTGTAGGACTTTTATTTTATAAAATCAGCAAGGTTACTAAAATAAATAGAATTCCAATAGAAACATTGTTTTTTTTTATTTTTATATAAAACAAAGTGAATACATTTGATTTATTTTTGCTCTCGGTATAAGCTATACTGTGTTTATTTAAAACCATCAAATACAAATATATTTCAAAGCATATAAATTTAGCTGGCAATAAATGGGCAATAGATATACAAGACACTCACTGAGAAATAATGAAGAATTTTATTACCTGTCCTCCATTTATGAGCCAGTCAACATGTGGTGCGGGATTTGCTGTAACCTTGCATTTCACTTTGTAATCCTCTCCCAGCCTTGGATACTGATCTTCCGGAGCATCTTCCCAAGTCACAGCAACTTAAAAAGTAATTACAAGTATTATTAAAATCAAATTAAAAGTGTATAACATAGAAATATTATTTACCATAAACCTTCTGTCAACAAGAAAATAATATGAAATTATTTAAACTTGTGAGCAATGGAATAAAGTATATCCAGACATTGAGTAGCTCATTGTAAAGCAGTCATTCTTTGTAAATACAAGCCATTAAATACGCGACGATAAAGTATGCTCAGATATTGAGCTGCTGTTTGTAAAGCAGTCGATCTTTGTATTTAGCTATTAATTAAAGTGATCCTGACGATAAAGTATGCTCAGATATTGAGCTGCTGTTTGTAAAGCAGTCGATCTTTGTATTTAGCTATTAATTAAAGTGATCCTGACGATAAAGTATGCTCAGATATTGAGCTGCTGTTTGTAAAGCTGTCGATCTTTGTATTTAGCTATTAATTAAAGTGATCCTGACGATAAAGTATGTTCAGATATTCAGCTCCTGTTTGTAAAGCAGTCGATCTTTGTATTTAGCCATGAATTAAAGTAATCATGACGATAAAGTATGCTCAGATATTGAGCTGCTGTTTGTAAAGCAGGCTATCTTTGTATTTAGCTATTAATTAAAGTGATCCTGACGATAAAGTATGTTCAGATATTCAGCTCCTGTTTGTAAAGCAGTGGATCTTTGTATTTAGCCATTAATTAAAGTGATTCTGACGATAAAGTATGCTCAGATATTGAGCTGCTGTTTGTAAAGCAGGCTATCTTTGTATTTAGCTATTAATTAAAGTGAGCCTGACGGTAAAGTATGCTCAGATATTGAGCTGCTGTTTGTAAAGCAGGCTATCTTTGTATTTAGCTATTAATTAAAGTGAGCCTGACGGTAAAGTATGCTCAGATATTGAGCTGCTGTTTGTAAAGCAGTCGATCTTTGTATTTAGCTATTAATTAAAGTGATCCTGACGATAAAGTATGCTCAGATATTGAGCTGCTGTTTGTAAAGCAGTCGATCTTTGTATTTAGCCATTAATTAAAGTGATTCTGACGATAAAGTATGCTCAGATATTGAGCTGCTGTTTGTAAAGCAGGCTATCTTTGTATTTAGCTATTAATTAAAGTGAGCCTGACGGTAAAGTATGCTCAGATATTATTATTATTATTATTTATTAACGTCCACTTTTTTGCAACTTAGGCTAATCGGGACGGGTTATGCTCAGGTTACCACCCTTTTGTACGCAGGGTGGGATTTTAGGACGTTATTTAATGAATTTCGTCACTAAATAATTTCCTTTGCCCAGGCAAGAATCGAACTCGCCACTCTTTGTATTTACCATATGAGATAAAGGTTAACGCTTTAACTCGCATGGCTAAAGTATGCTCAGATATTGAGCTGCTGTTTGTAAAGCAGGCCATGTTTGTATTTTACCATTAATTAAATTGAGCCTAACGATAAAGTATTCTCAGCCATTGAGTTGCTATTTGTCAAACTGTCAAGCTTTGAATGTCACCACTAGTGACCTTATGATAAAGGATCTATAAATCTATCAATTAGTCTTTATAATAATAGTCATGCAGGTCTATAGGTAATAGACAATTATCTAACTCTTTTCTAATAGGTCTTGTAAATCAATACATAGGCTGTTATGACTCTCTAGTCTATCTATACGTCAACAATAATTACATATCTTATATTTACAATTTACTGTGAGCTGCTTACCATAAGTTTTTAGGGTGACCACTTTTGATATTTTCTGAGCAGACTGGTAAGTGGCGACACAAGTATAATTCCCGGAGTCCATTTCTCGAAGTGTACTGATAATGAGAGCTAACTTTTGGGGTCCAATAGTATTTACTTGGAATCTGTCTCGTGTGAACCTGTAAAGGAGATATAACGCATTAAAAATTAAAAAGTGGACGTATAATGATATTTGTAAGATATTTAAAAAAAAAAAATAAAACTTGAATAATTCATACATATAAATCTAGGACAGGAGTCCACCCATGAGTGATAGATAGGAATGTACATGATTTTTAACAGGGTTCTTAATGCTTGTTTTCCTCCCTTGTCATTTTATTTAAAAATGATGGAAACTAAAATAAAAAAACCACCTCACAGGGGTTGGAGTAAGCTTGGAAAGGGTATAATGATGACTTTATCTCATATTCTCTTTTCTTTTACTCCACTTTGTTAAATAAAATTTAAATCCTGCACATAAATGTGCAGACATTTACGAATCTTCATTTTATCCCCTCAATAAACTTCAGTTCTGATTCTAAACATTTGCGAATTATTTATTTTATTTTATCTCGATGACTATGATCGCTAATGAGAGATCAGGGATATAATATGTTACGGGATTCCCTTTACCATCTTACCAGGATTATATTTAGTTTCTAAAATTGTATAAGTAGAGCAGCAACATAATATACTCACCTATTGTTCTGGTCTATGGGAATATTCCTGTTATCTAACCATTTGTGATCTGATATGAGACTGACGTCATCAGCATGGGCCTGACATGTGAGAAGAACACTCTTCCCTACAGGTTTAACCTGTTCCTCTTGCACTGGGAATATCTGCAGTTGAGGCTCTATCCCAGCAGCGCCTACAACAAAAAAAAGTGATAAATAAAACCATATAATGATATAATTACATTTTATTGTGGTGGTACGATATCGTTGAGTGTGCTTAGATACGTGCGCAAGTGAAGGCAAACTGATATTATAAAGCTATTTTATATTAAGATTAATATCCAAATAAAGAAGGTATTCTGTATTATATAGCTAATCTTTATTATTTTCTTTTGCAGTTCAATTACTGTTTATTTAGGATGCCCAATCACTATTTATATAGACGACCCCCCTTAAATCCCACCCTATTACAACGGAAAGGCAGTCACGCAGGTGCTGCGTTAAATAAGCTGAGATTTCCTACGTGAGCCACGTATTTGCATTTATCACAAAAAGTGAACTTTCAATGAGACCAATGTTTGGTATATAAGCTTCAAATAAAGAACTTCATGATATAACAGCTTATTGTTAATTTGACACGAGTTGGAGTGGAGGATTATTGAAGGCTGAAATCTAAGAAATGCCAATATCTTAGTTAATATTGAAGAGATACATGCATTTAACAACGTTTATAGACCATTCAATTTCAATAAGATTGGTTCTCTACAATTATTCGATACGACTAACTAATAACAGAGAAATTTTGAATTTTTGAAATCACCCTCTAACCCGCCTCCCCTCCCGCTTGTCCGTTAACGAACTTGATCTTTCGTTTTAGATAAAACGTTTGAATATCGGGTTTGCTAACGATAAAATTGCGACCGCTAGAGCGGTAACAGACAAATATATATATAATTTTTAACGGATCTGATTTTCGTCATCTACTAGTATGGATTGATGGAAATTTATTGACATTTTTTAAAAATCGGATCATGAGTACGACCTCAAATGCTGATTTCCCCTAATCAACGGAAATCACGTAAAAAGAATTGGGACCAGGTGGTCACGACTTCCGTTTAGCCGCTATAGCACGTAGTGAACGTTTATAAATAACATTTTACTACAAAAAAAACAACAAAAAACAGAATTCACGAGTTACCAGTGTATTACTAGTATTGGTTTTGTAAGGTTGTAGAAGAGACAAAACATTTTGAAAACACAGTGACACCTCAGTTTTTATTTTGCCCAATAAGGCCACCGATGACCAGAATAAATAATTTCGAGAAGTATTAGAATATTTTCTATTTTCTACTCCATCCTGATAACAGTGAATTTTAAAATCTTTTACTACCCCTAAATAATGTTTTTATTTAAGAAAAAAGTATTAAGAAATTTAAAAACATTGATTTCATCATTATTAATATATAAAAATAGGTTATGTTAATTCATCTTTTATTATATGATTTCTCTAACATTACTGATTAAAATAATGAGGTGGGTTGATTTTGTGATTTTATAATCTCTGATCACTGTTTGGGGATAGAGCAAAGAAAAGATCCCAGTAACTCGGAGTGCAAATGTGGAGACAGTGAATTTGATTTTACAGTTCATGCTAATTCATATGATAATTCATATATTCTACAGTCAACATTGAGATTTGGAGTTTTGTTATGTCTCAGGCTAGCCACGTGTGTTGAGGTTTTACTCTAGAAACATAGAATCGAGGGTCCAATTCCTGCATCGGAAAGGGTATTTTTATAGAAACGAACTCACTCCATAAAATCCTTAGTCCCAACTTGGCTATAATACGTCTTGTAGATTACGTCGAGCAATTAGTTTTACTAGTAGCATAATGTAGAACTTGATACATTTATAAAAGAAATAAAAAACTTTGGTCCTGACATCAAATACAGATTGAAGACCCTAGAGAATGATTTTGATTCGGTATAGCATTTAGTGAGAGGTAGCAAAGTAAAAGATAGTTCAAGCGTAAAATAAATCATTGTCTACTCGATAACCTCATCAAATAGTTGGCCCTAAAGAAAAAGAATTAATCAAAAAGACAATACTAATGAAAAAAAAGAGAGATTATCGACAACAACCTATTGGATTTTCTTTTCTAGGAATGACAAGGCATTAAACTCTATTATTTGGTTTTCATCATTTGATATGATTTGCTACGTTTAGAAATCGAGGCATTGACTAATGGCTGAACAAATTAACATCATCAACAATCGTGCTATTATGTAATTAATTTATTTTTTCTCAATGGGCAAACGACATTTTCTTTTAGTGTCTTTACTGTTCTGCTCGGGACACTGAGTTATGTCAGTAACCAAGAAGCCAAGAGAAATCATTTCAATAAGGAAATTCGCCTCTGAAGAGAAAATAGTAAATAATAATTTCAAACATAAATATGTAATGAATCGTAAATTGATTAACAGAAATCTAAGAGATCTATATATAAATCTTCTTGGTTCATTGAAGAAGATCAAGTGCCTTTTGGGTTTCGGAGAGTTTTCTGTTCAGCCTGTCTTTCTTGAATCTTAACCATCTGATCCTTAGTTCCTTTGCTTTGTAGCCTGCGAGGAAGCCCACCAAAAATGAAACCAATATTGCAGTTCGTAAATGAACAGATTCACTCTGATTCAGATTTAAATTACTCATTTATCGACTTATGTTTTTTGTTATGCAAAAGGTTATATCATCTATAATTAACGAATTATGAAGCTATTCAATGATTCTACAATCATACGTTGAAACCTTGGCAACATATGTAAAAAATAGATTTTTTTTCATAATAAAATACACATATAGTGGACGTTAAATTAAAAAAGAAAATTAAATTACAGTGGGAACTTTTACTCCGCAAACTAACAATAGTGGTCTACTTATATGTTTACGTCATCACGTTATTTAAAATAATTCGGATTATTAAGCAATTTGTCCAAATCTAGGAAAAAGAAGTCATCACATTAAGAGCGGGATTTTACAAAGTAATAATGATTTTCTATTCCCGTTTCTACCATTAAATCCAGTTGTTCTTATGGGTTTGTACTCAGAACGTACTGAATATTGATTAGAATACTAGATTATCTAAAATAAACAATGCTTTTAGGAAATCACACAGAACTTTTGGCGTACCTTTTTGTACGCTTTGCTCACTTTTTGCAGATGCTCTATTTTGCATCCTAATATAAATTTAATGAGGGTTCCAAAACTTCAAAAGTATAATATTTATATTATATAACCATAATGAAATATCCAATTTTTCTAAAGGTGGTTTAACTTCACGTTTCCACTCTTCTTCTTAATTTAACATTTTTTTCCCCTCAAACCACGCCATATGTTGTCCTACAGAAGTCACTGCAGTAATCAATAATATATGTTTGTATGATTGTATTAGGACTTGTGCTGATTAACTATTCTACTCACTATTCTGATTAGCATTTCATTATATTGTAATCCAATGAGATGATTACCATGATTCTCAGCTTGCTGGAGATTAAACCACCGGATATGGTCAAAATTCCTCACCAATGACTAGCCATCCTGAGTTTTATAACGTATATCCGGGAGCACTATTATGTTTTACAATCTTGAATCCCTTGGCCTTTCATGTCTGGGTCCAAATGTTCAGGTTCACCGATTCCTCTTCTCTGCTTTGCCGTTCGGCCATAACACAATCGGGTTTTCTGTTGCCCATTCATTTTCACCTTGTGCCTTCCCTAATTTCGGTGGAAGGTCATCTTCAGTAGTTGGGGTGTCTATTCACCATAGACATCATCAACCATCATGGAAATACTCACAATGCCGTTACTCGACAGTGCCTTTACTCCATTAATGTGAGATCTAAAACTTGTACTTGTAAATACCCACTTTCACCTTCATCTCCTTTGATTTCTATTAGTGTTGACTGATAGCTGTTAGTTATATAACTTAAATTCTTCTGAATTCTCTAAACTCTGAGGCTTATTAATTACCAGTACGTAAGGTATTTCAAGGGATGCAATAATTTATTTCATTGGTCTTATTGCTTCTGGAGCTGTCTGTAATTTCTTTGACCTCATTAAAAGTTTTTTTTTGTTTTCTTTAAGTAATTTAGAATAGTTAAACAAGTTTATTTTGCCTATTATATATATTCGAATTTAGAGTCATAATTTAGTCCAGGTTAACTACCACAAATTTGTCGAAGACAGCGCATTATTTTTTGCTCTTACTATTTCAAGGACTGCCAAATTTATACGTACCTAAGATTATTACTATGTAATTATTTCGTTTTTAAAGCCAGTCAGTGCATAGTAGACCGAGATGAATTTACATTGTCAAATACGTTTTATATATATATATATATATATATATATATATATATATATATCAATTTCCCTCACATTTAATACAAGTTTGTGTTATCCATGAGAACTTGAACGTATCACAATTTCATCCCTTAACTTAATTGTATTACTCTTCTTCAAGTTTACAACTCGTTCCAATAATACAAAGAACAATAGTATAATCATCAACTGTTGATTAAAATTGATCTCTCTCAAACACGTTATCTCAAACAATTTTTGCTATATTGAATTTTTTTTAAAAATGGCTACAAATGTTGTAGTTTCAGTAATTAATAAAAAATTATTAAAAAAGGACTAAACATTCATTACTAAACTAATTTAACAAAATTTCGTGCTTTAATACCTCTTTTTTTTATTATTTTCTGTTGCCAACTCGTAAATTAAATCTAAGGGGCTGCGTAAACTAAGCAGATTTCCCACGTGAAGATTTACAATAGAGAAATCTGCCTAATAACAACTGTAGTAGTAAGAAACCTCTAAACCTAAAACATTATTTAGGGCGTAATAACCCAGTAGTTTCTAGCCCCAAAAAACAGTTAACCTAACCTCTATACCTATTCAGGAGGGACGAATAGTTATGGAAATGGCCACCAGAGCTCTCGGCGTAAAATCCGAACATAGCCTACACGCAGAATACAAATGCAAATATCTCGGTTAATATTCAAGATACAGAATAAATGTATATAACATTATTTATAGTACATTTAATTTGCAATAAGATTGGTTATATACAATTTTACGATCCGATGCATAATAACGGAGATATTTCGAATTGTTGAAAATCCCCCCTCTAAACCCCCCCTCCCACTGGTCCGATTTCAGCCGTTAACGAACTTGATCTTCCTTTTTACATGAAACGATTAAATACCGAGTTTGGTGACGATTGAACAAAAATTACGACCGCTAGAGTGTTAACAGATTTTTCGAAAATCGCGTCATGAGTACGACCTCAATAGCTGATTTCCCTTAAGGGAAATCTGCTAAAATGATAGCCCGAATTGGCAACGTCTGGGCTATATGGAGGGTGAGGTAAAACTCTCCAGCCCAAGTCTAACAATTTTTTGTGTGGCCAAAGATGTATGCGTTCTGGCCTTACATGGAGGAAAGCGTATCTCCGATTTGCCGACTGTTATTGGTTCTGGTCAATTTTTTCCCTTAATCTGTCTGTCTGACTACTGCATTTATCAGAGTTTATTTATCAGGCAGTAGGTCATAGAACGCAACACACCCTTCCAATCTTTCCAGTAATAAAGCATAACTTTTTGGGCAAGGCTATTAGCCTTTGATGTGGTTGTTGGTTGTTCACTGGAATACTCCACTATCGTTTTCGCAAAACATTATTGAAAGCAATCCATTTTTCGTCTCCGGGGTACCGACCAATGCAAAAGTGGATCGTTTTCTTGGCGTTTGAGCTCTAAATCGCAGGTGGATATACGGTCCAGTACATTTCCCTCAGCCAGTTCATGCGGGACCCAAACAGGAAGGCGACTAACGAAGCCAAGTCGCAACAAATTATCATAAACATTCGAATTCTGTATTTAGAGACTCTTTCCTATTTCCCGAGTAAAATACTCCAATACTGGAGTTCGCGATCTTCAACACCCAACGGCCCCTGCCTGAATTTCACGAACCACTCACACACCGACCGTTCACTTACTGCATTGTCTCCATATACAGCACACAGTTTGTTTGCTGCTTGATCTGCATTGTCGCCTTTGTGGAAATAAATATACATCAAGTGACGAAAGTGATATATCTTGTTCTCCGTGTGAATCAGGGATGCTGAAGGGAAAGAAAGCTAGTGTTGTTATTGAGAGGATTAAAACATCAAAGAAAACCCCCTCATTCACAAAAGAAGTGACGTCAATTTCTGATAACAGGGACTCAGCATATAGAAAATTGGCGGAAACGTTCCTAACAGCCAAATACATTAAAACAATATAATTAAGTGAAAAATATTATTCGTACATTAGATATGTAGCACGAGTTAAATTGTATAGGCATTTTAATGTAGGATTTACCTAATGGAGCATTGATCCTTTCCGACGAATTGAATTAACTTTGATTAAATACCAGGCAGTACTAAACAACTTGGCACGTTTCGAGTTGGATGGCCCTCCACATTATGTTTAGATGAAAAATCTGTCGCTATTCACGGCAAAGCTCTCTTGTAATTGTTCTACCTTAATTAATTCTTGGGCAAACATTTCGTGGCGATTTAGAAAGCTGAGTTCTGGGACGAGTTTAAAACGGCGAAAAGAGAAACCACAACGGAAAATGAGTCATTGTCGAGACTGCGTTAACTATTGTCAGACGATGGAATGCCCTGAAGAGGTACTCATATTTTGATTATAAACTCTGCATAAAAATACTAGCCTATTATAATACTTTCAAAATTGTCTATTTATATATTTTTATCGATGTATTTATTAGTTAAAGAAATATACTTCCAGCTTAGCTAAACAAAACGTTTATAACACAGAAACCTTGCTATTTTGACAAGTAGGTGTCGTCATTTCATAGTCTGTTCCATATGTTTGCCTTAGTAAGAGTTGTATGTCTTACACAATTCTTGAAATTTGACAGGCATGACGGCTTTATTGCAACAATTGGTGGACATATTGAAAGTTTTGAACGAACAACTTCAAATAACTAGTTAATATTCTACTTCCAGCAAAATGAAAAAAAAAAAGACAGTTTTAGTAAATAACATGAATGTCAAAATTGGTCGCATTGCCTTTCTTGAAGGGAGCTTAATAACTTAGATATTTAAGAACTTACGTTTTAGCGCATCATATAACCTCTCCCTAGGTTTGATTTTTGGCAATTATTGAACACGATCTTTAGTGTTATATCAATGGCTTTTATTTCTAGGTCAATATAGAATAAATCTCGCTAAGTGTTAACAGATAAAGACGTATGTTATGGATATTAAGTCATGAATTAGCCCAATAACCCTTTTACTTAGATATTATAATTTTATTCCTGTTAGTTACGAACAAACATACATTTTACACGAAATACACAATAACAGACAACAATAACAACACCAGACGTAGGAAAGTAGAAACTCAAGATGTTAGTAGGGACCCCTTAAATTCGTTGTATCGATCTTCTGGTGTTTGCTCGAACAACGTCCTGTCACGTACGTGGTCCAAACCCCTGGCTCTGAGAAACCAACCGGAAAAGGTGGTGTTAGTTATTGACTAGTTAGTCTGAATTGGAGGAGAATGTCTTGAAATATCTCAGCATGATAAAGACCTCAATAGCTGATTTCCTTTAAGTAAAACAAATGTCAAAAACCTTGTACAGCGATAGTTGGCTCCAATAATTGGTTCCTAGTTCTTATTCAGCTGAGCTTCAGGCCATCCTATTAGCCTTGTCAAGACTCCAAAGCTGCCAAAATGAAATAGTAATCTGGACAGATTCACTACATACACTCAACATTTACTCGACAATATTTTGTTATTTATTTTCAAATATTAATGAGGTTATTTGTACTGAGGTTTCTTTAAAACTTTTGAATATTCAATACGGTATATTCAATCTTCTGAGTGCTGTTGGAGAAAACGTTTCACCTATAATGTGGCAGGTTTACGAAGTCCGAGAAAGGCATACTTTCCTCGAATTTATTGAAGTGAGGTCTCTACTGCTCTATTAGTGTTTTACGTCTGTGGAGGTGAACTCACTTACGGGAGATAACAAATATTAACGAGAGAGGGAGAGGTATAGTGTAGAGAACGAATGAATGAACGAAATAGGGGCTAGTATAAAGAGGAGGCAGCCCCTAGTTTGGGGAGATGAGGAGGTAAAAGCATCCGTGGGAGGCTGATTGCGGGAGATGGAGAGTGATAAGAGGGAGATAGGGCGATGAAAAGAACATCCCCTGCCCAGTATACTGGCTAATCCGGGACTACATGCTCGCAGTACAACTCTCAGGGATTAGTTATTAGAACATAGGCAAACAGAGCTCTGGCAAATTCAACAACGTCACTATATTTCTCTCTCTCTCTCTCTCTCTCTCTCTCTCTCTCTCTCTCTCTCTCTCACACACACACACACACACACACAAACTCACACACACACACACACACACACACGCTCGCTCTCCCTCTCGCATGACGCGTTCCTTGAAAAACTTCTTCAATTGTCCGACGAACTTCCTTAGAAGACGATAAAAGGAAAATATATATATATATATATATATATATATATATATATATATATATTCAAATACACCACTTTATTTTCATTGTAACACAATACAATAATTCATTTTTTTGTTTTTGCATATGACTTTATCATTTGATAAACACCACAATATGATGATTTTTATCATTGATATACTACAATATATATATATATATATATATATATATATATATATATATATATATATATATATATATATGTGTGTGTGTGTGTGTGTCTTTAGGATAATCATCTCTTCTTAATCATTGACCTATTGTAATACAACCGATGTTGATGTGAGTTTAGGTATTTAGATAGGAAAGTTGTTTTATACATGCGACACAAAATGTGACAATGATAATCAAGCTATAAATATAAGAAATTACTTTTGCCGGAAAATAGATCATATAAATTAGAGAATAGTGAATCCGTTGATAAGAAGCTACAGTCCTCGTAACGCGTTGGGGGATGAAACTTAGTAAGGGTTTGTAAATAGAAGAACAGTTTTTATTTTTGGCCTAGTGTGACTACACATTCAAACAATTCAAGAAGCAATAAGTTCTGAAGGATATATATATATATATATATATATATATATATATATATATATATATATATATATATATATTTCTGTGAACGCTCTAGTTTCAATAATATTTGTTTGCTTGTTACAAAACTCAATATTTAATAATGAAACTAATGATCAACTTTGTTAATTAAGGATTCCGCGAGCCCAACAGGAGTGTAATTTGAAAAGACAAAAAACTTAAAATCATAAAATCTATTTGAACATGATTACTTACTGTTTATATGGGAACTTTTAACTTCCAGAATACATTATTCCAATTTTGAGCACATTGAACTGTGTTTCAAACGTTTTTGAAAGAAAAAAAAACATGTTTTACTGTAAACAGATTTACGACTCAGTCGTGGAAACTGACTTTATTTGGTGTTGTAAAAGGTGAACATAAAGTTTCACTTGTCTAAATTTGTGTGATAAACCAAGTGTGTTTTTATACACAATAAATGAGTAATATAGATAGATATTATGAAGTGTATTACATGATATAAGGAAGAATAAAACTGAAAAAAGAAAACAGTTTTAATCCCCTGAACAGAAGTGCTTTTTATGAAGGAGACTTTTAACGTGTTGCAATATTTATTACTTCTGAAGTTAGGTATGTTTCACTAGGGACATTAAATAATTCATAATCAAGAAAAAAACGCTCGCGTTGATGGGATTAATATTTCGAAAAGAAATATGGGCTTCAGAAAAGAAAGGAGTTTAACAAGCTACAAATTGGATATCATGTTGAAAAGTAGGCTAAGAAGGGCTTTAGTGATCGTTTCAAAGCGGTCTTTCTTTTTTTTTCACAGAACGATAAATTCATCATAAAGGTAATTTTCTCCAATATTTTATTTTCGGAATTAAGCCGAGGATTTAAGTATTCCACAGTTAAATTAGGAGTTCTCAACTTTTTCCACCCTTCTGTCAAATAAAGAATGAAAAAGAATTGTTCTTAGCACCATGATTAATCTGTATGGCGTAGCTAAGTTTTTATTTTACTACTTTTTTATTTTATTTGATAGGCTTTTCAAGCAAGAAGAATCTTTGAAAATAATTGCTACTAATACACACAGAAAAACGAAAAAAGTTCAAGTCGCTCAAAATAAAAAAGAAATAAAAAACCTTCCATCCTAGCCTATTCAACATTCACTCCATTTGATGAGGGGAGATTGGCAAAGTAATGAGTAAGGGAGCGAGTGAGGGTTAGCAATCAGTGATGTAATGAAAAGGTACCAATTGCTTGATAATAAATGTCTGGAAGTAATTCAGATGAGGAACGAGGGATGCAGGGAGGGAACGGGGAATGGGGCAAAAGAAAAAAAAACGCTTTTAAGCAGGTTATACACAGCAAAAACCTCGTGTAGCTAAGGGATTCGAGGAGGTTTTCACAGAGTACCGACAGGTGTTAAGTAAACTGACTGAAACCTGTTCAGAAGAGCAAGAAGACCTACTCTGAAAAAGTGATAAAAGCAAGAGCACGTTGGCCTAGTCATTAAAGATATGTTAAATTCTTATCCATCAAAATTATGATTAGTATAATCACATTTTTATTATTTAAAATCACATCACCAAATCAAACCAATACATTTTAAAATGGTTAATAAATCAATAAGCTGGTTAAAAAATTAAATGAATGCCCCCGGTAAAATGAAAGGGTGCATATTTTGGCCAGAGTATTGAATTATTAATTCCGAAGCATCCCTTCTACCCTCGAGCAATATGAATGGGGTGGAGGACCTATTAAGATATTATATTTGCGGGGAAAAATGATCGAAGTGAAATGTTGGGGTTTGAAACGAAAATATGTTTCGCATCTTCTCGATCGTTTTAATGCTAAAGAGTAGTGTATGAGTTTTATAATTATTTTTCTAAGAGTAAACTATTTTATTTATGTATAGTTAATTACATTAATTCCACGTCGTGTCATTGTAATTGTTTTTTTATGATTTCTTTTCGGTGTTCATTTTATTTAACTTACGAGCGTGGGGATCATTTCTTAGTTTTATCTATTCCACAGCAAGATCTTCTAAGATTTTTACACATCAATTTTTTTTTATTTTAATTGCTTTTGCAGGGAAAAAAGGTTTATTATAATGACAAAATTAAAAGAACCAAAATCAAAGATAAACGGGTAAAAACAGCTCTTTTCCAATGGAACTTGAGAGTAAAGCCAGGATTTTTAAATACACAATTTAAAAAAAAAAAAAGATTTATTCAGTCAATAGAATTTCCAGGTCAAGAGATTATGAAAGGTGCTTCAACGGCACACGTTAAATATTTTTAGTTAATACTCATAGGCTCCAGTGGTTCACTTTGAAGATGTTTTTTTAATCTCCATTTTTTTACACTAAAGAAAGAAAGAATATTCACCAAATGGGAGGGGGCAAACTTTTAGAAGTAGAAGAGTTTTAAATATATTAGAAAATGAGTATCTTTTTTATTCCTTGCTACTCTGCCAACGAATAAGGAGCGAACCAAATTACTTTTGCCGGAAAATCTCCAAATGTCTAGATGAACATCTAAATGACCAAGAGTTAATTCAGTCGGAGATTAGAGAACCAATGTTTATGAAGGAAGAGAATTAGATTTGGGTTAAATAAGGTTTAAGTTTACAGTAGGTTTCTCAAATAATTAAGATAAGATAAAAATATATTCATTCGGCAATATTTTGATATAATTAAAATGGGTCAATTCAAATAAAATTACGATATTTAGAAGAGAAAGAACTTTTCCTTTTAAAGTTCTACAATAAATGAAAATTACACTTATATTACAATCTCGTAGAGGAGGTATGAAATAAATGTTGACATTATTAGATTGTATTATCAAAAAAGAAATCAATTAAAACATTAAAGGGGATGAAGAACAAACTGAATATGGGACTTTGGGGGGAGTGTGGGATTTAATACTTCTAACCAACTTCAGATACCCCATGTAAGCATTTTAACAGGAGGAATACGACTCACGAAAATTGAATATATTTTAGATCTTCAAACGACAATACCAATATAGCCGCTTATGGTGGGGACCAAATATATGTCACCCAACATCTTTCATAGCTTCGCCTTTAGGAAAATACAAAAGGCAGGTACAAATAATAATTGTTTTATTAAATGAAGTTACCTGTATTCAATATTTAAAAAAAATAATTTAAAACAAGATAAATACATATTTTGGTAATATTAATGGTATTAATTCTTTACTAGGAATGTTATACCACATAAAATTTAAAAGATTGGAGAAAAAAAAAACAAGATTGAAATAAGGGACTTAACACCCTTCTTGACCCACACATGAGGTACAACATGTGACACAACTATACGATATATGCCTGACTTGTACTATACTTCTTAATTCTCCTTGGGTTAACTTTGAGATGCGAACATAATGACCCAATACCACGTTGTTGGTATGGTGTGTGGTTCGTTTTTTAAATACAGTAATTTATTCCATAAATATTTTTTTTATTGTCCTGGGCAGTTATTTATTGTTTATATTTACATCTATGAATAACTATATGCGTCTAATATCATTTTTTTGGCTTCTATATTTTGTGCTAACTATTAGCTTTGTTTTTTATATTTTTAGGTTATTGTATTTAATTTTAATGAGCTCGTAATTTCTACTTCTAGTCTCCCTGATGATGGAGCTGTTGTCTCTGAAAGTAAGTTCTGAAGGATAAAAGGCAGTTTTGTTGGTGTTCAGTTGAGTAATAATGTGCGATAGCTATGTTTAATTTTAGTGACTGCGAAGTTCTTCGGATTGTTCCTCCTCTTGAATTAGAACCTAAGACTAATACAATTAAATTGAAAAACATCACGTTTCGAGGCCAATTATTACGTCCATTTGGTTTAATAGTCTCAAATTGATTAATTTCTGCTTGGTAGGCACTGAGAGTTTAGATCAAGCTTCTTCAACGGTTCAAACGGTAAATTGAACTTGATTACTCTTCTCGTTTGTGAGCACGACTCGCAGTCCTGAGTTTAGAACAATGCTCAACAATAAAGTTTCAAAGCAAGTTAAGTTAGCTCATCAAGTGAGAAACTGTAGAACTTGGTTGCACCTTAGGCCTCATCAACAATGAATACTACTGCTAAATCAGTTGGGGATAACTGACTCCTTATTTATAATACACAAAATACAAATTGTTAACCATAGAACTCATATGATACAAATTGGTAAAAATGGATATACATGTGGATATCGGCCTGTCCAAACACATTCATTATAATCATTTAAATTGAAAACTATATAGAGCGAGCCACTGTAGGAATCCAGTTACAATTTGTCTCCCCAATACTCCTGCTATCAGATCTTGTGCCGGCCACCGGGGACAAGCTTTTCCTCTGATAGTGTCAGTCAGCACTGCTTTCCGCCGCTTTCAAAACACATCGGCCGAATAAAGGTCGCGGCAAAAGTGCTGACAATCCCATTGTTTTTGGTTTCTGTAGGCACTACTTATCTTTCCGTTTTGATACCTTCAAATCGATAGAAAGTAAGTCTCATTTCGGCTCATAAAAAAAGTTCTATAAGCCTTATTCTTTTAGGAAGACATCCAGTGGACCCATCGATATTGTTGAGATACAGTTTTTATTTATTTTAATTTTGACATTGAAATTAAATTAGATTTTGCTTATCACAAACTCATTCATTTTATATCTCATAGAATCTGTCGTCTGCTGCTAAACTGACATTCGAGTATTTTATTTTGAAATATTATTAACTTTGTCATTAATGAATGAAGTTTCTTTATTGATATTATATTAATTAGTATTTACATTTTAAAAGTCATTAGTTTTCGTAAAAAGAAAATATACAAGACATTTACTGCTTATTTATTCCGAAGACCCTACAGATGTATGAGGAAAACAAACTCGCCTGTGGCCCCTCCTAGTTTATAACTTTGTGAAGGCTCAGAAAGTAGCTTCTCATATTCTGAAATCTTTAATACATAAAAAAAGTCGTACGAGTGATGTTTTGATCATGCAAAAATTAATGTTTAAATGTAAATATAAAGAGTTTTTAAATTATTTTAATGTGTCACGTAATTAACAAATATAAATAAATATTAGTTGTTAAGAGAAGTTGTGTTATTTTTTTCCGGTTAGGTAGGTAGCTACTATAAATATTTTTTTGAAATTGGATTTAGATATCGAACTGCAACCTATCCGGATCGAAAATGGTGGCGATGTACAGCCTGTAGAAGGTATCCGTAGAGCAACAAAAAATTAGCAAAATGAAGGGTGTCAAGAAGACTGGCTGAAGCAGAAAGCCGGTGTAGAGAAGAAGAAGTTAAGATTTAACTAGTTATTTTTTTTTAAATATCAGTTTTAATTTGTACCCAGAAGTTAAAAATATCTAGTAGAGGTCATGACCGATTTTTTTATGTAATATCTATATTAAGTACTCTACGTTTATTCCCTTAAAGTCCGTCACGCAGGGGCTGCGTAAACTAAGCAGATTTCCCAAGTTAAGTTTTAAAATAGAGAAATTTCACGAGAGCCAAACAGTTAAGGAAACGGCCGACCTAGGTTTTGGTGGGAAACTGACTCATCCGTTATCCGCCCAGATTTAATAAAAATGCAAATATCTCGGTTAATATTCAAGATAGAGAATAAATGTATATAACAATATTTATAGTAACTTTAATTTCCAATAAGATCGATTCTATACAATTTTTCGGTCCGACGTATAGTAACGGAAATATTTCGAATTTCGAAAATCCTCCCCTCTAAACCCCCCTTCCACTGGTCCGATTTCAGGCGTTAACGAACTTGATCTTTCTTTTTACATAAAACGACTAAATGTCGAGTTTGGTAACGATCAAACAAAAATTGCGACCGCTAGAGCGGTAACAGACAAATATATATATATATATATATTTGTCTGTTACCGCAGACATATATATATATATAAAAAAAAAAAAAAAATTAATTAACATAGATTATAAAAATGGATATTAATACTAATAGCAAAAGTTTTGAAGATAGGATTAGTGATATAGAACAGTAATAATGTAAAAAAAAAAAGTAATAATTTGGATCTTGAAAATCTATCTATTGAAAGTGAACCGTTAGAGGGAACACAGGCCAATAATATCATATATAAAGATCAGGCTAGACATATAATTCAATTAGAGGTTTCGGGAATACCGTTATCTACTGAGATAGAAAATTGAGCATTTTGGGTTTTGAACAACGGCGAGGTACCTCTACCAGAATAATAAATAATTTAAACGATTTAAAAGGACAAAAAGAGGTCAGTAGGCCTATCGAAAAAGATCAAAACATGCTGGAAGCTATAATGAACTTAATAAAAGCAGGAAATACTAAATTGGAAGATAAACTAGAAGAAAATAATAACAAACTAGAAGAATTTAAACAAGAAGTTAGAAATAGTATTGTATCATTGATAATAGATATCGAACAAACTCGAGTAGATGTATCAAACGTGAGAAAAGAATTTTCGGAATGAGATAAATAATCTTAAAAACGAAAATGAAATAAACTTAAAATCTTTAGAGAATAGGTTAGGCAGGTGAAACAGAAAATTTAAAAAAAGAAACCGTTCAGACTAGAGGACTACTAAAAACGGAATTAATGGATGAAATAGATGCCAAAATAATAGAAACCCGACAAGAATGCGGACCAAATATATATATAACGGACTTTTTTTCGTCATCTACTAGGTCAACAATGACATAACAGTTACTAATAGCTAAAGTCCTTCGACAGTTAATTAATAAAACCTTTATCGTATTAAATGTATTCGAACTAAAGTGCAGAATAAATGATATCCGCTATAGGTGAGAGGAGAAGGTCCCGTGGCAGTAGGTTTATACGAATTTTACACTGAGCTTGGAGAAAATGATATTTTGCGGATTTATACAAGAGCTGGGCTAATTGTATACCGCAATTACTGGTTCAGAGAGTGACCTACATCGGTGTCTGTAATCCTGGGGCTCGACAATAAGAGATTAGTTTAAATATTCAAACAACATTCATAGTCTAATTGAATAATATCCAGCCTGATAAATCATTCAACAGCATCTGCATTCGGATCATCATTCCTTCTATGTAATACAACCTTCCGCTATTCAGCAGTAATTAGTTACTTCTATAAGGAATCAAATGTACTTATTGTATTACATAAGAGAGGATTTTTTTCATTAGAAAATATTCGAATACAAGTGCCTCACCTTATATGTTAATTGGAGTGCCTTATAAAATTTATTCTTCAGTTTTCGTTTTAGCAGATTTCCCTTGAGGGAAATCAGCTATTGAAGTTGAACTCAAGACGGAATTTTCGAAATTTTTCTTCAAATGTCCATCGATCCTACATAGTAGATGACGAAAATGAGGTCCGTTCAAAGCTGTGTGTATATATATATATATATATAAAATTTCCATGTCACTGTTAGTTAACGTACTCCTCCGAAACGGCTTTACAGATTTTTACCAAATTTTATATGCGTATTCAGTAGGTCTGAGAATCGGCTACTACCTATTTTTCATACCTCTAATTGATAAGGGTTGTTCACCCTTAACATTTTTTTTAAATTTTTGGACGATATTTTTTGTTTTTATTTTTTTATAATGTGGCATTAAAAAATACATACAACCCTAAATTTTTACTTTTTTATCACCAACTTTTTTATTTTTTTATAGCCACTTTAGTAATTTAATCATTATCATCCCGCTCGATAACTGATCAATTATAGTGTTTTTAACTGTACTTCGATTAAAATTTCCCTTAGCTTATGGCAAATCTAAATTTTTTTTTATGAAAACAAACATTTATTTTTATTATTATAGTTTAATCCTGATATATGCTTAGTGTTACCAATCTTTGATTCTTAAAATTTGCCGCGCCTTTTCTAAAATTGATGAAAATCGTTATCGAAGCCAGCATTTTAAATAGCAAGTTCAAAGGTGAAAATATATTAATACCACGGATTCCTATCATACCTACAGATGTGCCAATTCAATTCAAACGAATTTAGTTTCCGATTAGATTGGCATTTGCAATGACAATCAACAAATCCCAAGGTCAAACGATGGCTTAGATTTGTGTACACCATGTTTTTCACACGGGCAATTGTATGTAGAATGCTCTCGAGTGGGTAAACCATCCAGTTTGTTTGTGCTTGCTAAAGATGGGCTAACAAAAAATATTGTTCACGTTATAGCATTAAAAGATTGATGTTATTTGTTAGTGTTACTGTCGTAATTAATATGTGATATATAATTTTAAGAAACAAACTATCATAACTTAAAAATAATATTGTTTGGCGTTTATTATTTTTATATTCCCTTATCGTTAATAGCACTCCATGCCTATTTCACGCATATACCACACACTTACACACTTATAATAAGTAAGTTACTATTTGTCTACACTAGTATTTATTTAGAAACTAGAAATAATTTATAAGGCAAAACAACGTTTCCCGGGTTATCTAGTATATATATATATATATATATATATATATATATATATATATATATATATATATATATATATATATATATATATATATATATATATATATATATATATATTTGTCTGTTACCGCTCTAGCGGTCGCAATTTTTGTTTGATCGTTACCAAACTCGATATTTAGTCGTTTTATGTAAAAAGAAAGTTCACGTTCGTTAACGGCTGAAATCAGACTAGTGGGAGGGGGGGAGGGTTTAGAAGGGAGGATTTTCGAAAATTCGAAATATCTCCGTTACTATAAGTCGGATCAAAAAATTGTAAAGAATCAATCTTATTGCAAATTAAATGTAATATAAATATTGTTATATACATGTATTCTCTATCTTGAATATTAACCTAGATATTTGCATTTTTAATAAATCTGGGCGCCTAACGGCTGGGTGACTATCCCGCCAAAAGCTAGTTTTGCCGTTTCCTTAACTGCTCGACTCTCGTGAAATTTCTCTATTGTATAACATCACGTGGGAAATCTGGTTAGTTTATGCAGCTCCTGCGTGATGGACTTTTTTAATAATTTTTGTAAGCTTGTGGACAAATGTATGTACACTTATGACAAAATATATTTATAGGTACTTAATATTGTTAATTTATTATTAGTTTCGTATTATCCACGAGAACGCCATGGAATGTCACAACTATTTTGTGACCAAATGTGTATGCTAGTAATAGGTTTATATTTTTCATTAACTGTGTTACACATAAATTCTGCACTTTCTGAGTTTAAGGAGTAAATAAATCTGCTTAGAATTCAGGTTCCACTCATGACGCGATATATAGTTTACTTATTGGCGCTTAAGGAATTCTTGTTTGATCGTTACCAAATTTGGTATATAAACGTTTTATGTAAAACTAAAGTTCAATTTCGGAAACTCTTGAAATCAGATTAGGGGGCTGGGTTGAGAGAGGGGAATTTCGGAAATTCGAAAAATCTCCGATATCATACATCGTATCGAAACATTTTATAGAACCAATCCTGTTACATATCTAAAGGCCTATATTTGCTGTTGTTATATGACTTTTCAATAGCTTGTTTATTAACTAAGATGTTTTCATTTTGTTTAGTTTTAACCATTAGTTAATCCCTACTGAAGTCGTAATTATAATAAGCAGTTCTATCGTAAACCACTTTATTCGTATCTTATATTCCATGTCTTCATTGAACTGGGTCAGATACGTGCAAATAAGTTGTGTGATGTCATCAATTAAGATTTTCCTGTTTTGACTCGAAAATGTTTATTTGATCTATACCATAATCAATTTAACCCACAATATTTATATGCGTTAATGGCTAAAATCAGACCTGGAATTTGTGATTTATAAGGAATAATTCATAATATCTCCTTAATTATGAGGCGGATCAAAAATGCGTCATCTGCGTGACGGAATTTTTAAATATGAACGTATGCTACATCTGAATAGCGAGCTCAGTTAGTATGCGTAGGGACGAGTTTGCTGAAAAAGAAGCATAAGAACTCATTTGGGAATCATTAGTAAGGTTCTATTTGGGCCAAATAAGTTGGCTAATGGAACACTTCCTTGTATTTGTATACGAGAGTTAGCAAAAAATGTGTTCCTAGGGTGGTTGCATGCTATCAATATACAATTATTATATACCAACCATTATAGTCTTACAAAATGAAGACTCTTGCCCAAACTAAAAAAAAAGGAGGTAACCCCTAGATTGCTTAATTAGCTTAGGCTGTATAAAAAGCAGGCCAGCGAAGTGGCGTGGGTAAAGCAGTGAGAAAAACTATAGTGAGAAAGATGTTTGAAGCAAGGAGACTAGTTCTTTCTGCAAAGCACTCTGAGCCTTCAGTAGAG
This sequence comes from Riptortus pedestris, assembly GCA_019009955.1. NCBI lineage: Eukaryota > Metazoa > Arthropoda > Insecta > Hemiptera > Alydidae > Riptortus > Riptortus pedestris. The sequence continues at coordinate 76,405,921 of CM032229.1, forward strand.
TTGGAGCATCACTCCATTTTTGCACTCATCTCCCTTCGCGGCCATTTGCCGCATTCGCCCTGCCTTCCATCATTCCTTTTTTCCCCTTGTTAAATATTCAGCCTATATCAGCCCGACTCCGGCTTACAGTCTAACCGCAAAGTATAAAGTTAAAGTTTTTCTGCGGAATTTTTTTTCCAATTTCATTTTTACAGAAAGCAGTGGAGTTCCGTACATCAAGGTCAAGGAGAGCGAAGGAGACATTTAAGGACTACTCTAAGACTCAAGTGTGCCTTGTTGAATGAATTCATTTGTCATTCATAAATAATGAAAGTAAAATTCTGCACAGGTTTTATTACATAAAAACACACAAGAAAAACAAAGAAAAACACATCTCTTTTAAATCTCTAAAACAACAGTAAAATCGAAAAAGATTGTTTGGCAGCGGAAAAATTTTAAAACGATATACATTTAGGAAAATAGCTTTTCTATTTTCATTCATGGAAATGACTAAATTTTTCTTTTTTTATGCCGAGTATCATTCTTTCTTTTTTTTAATGGATTTACCGTAAAGAAATCGGCCATTGAGGTGGATTCATAACTCCTAACTAATGGGATTTTCGAAAAATGTCTTCAATGACTCATCAAATATAATGTTGATATCAAACTCAGGCTAAAAAAGGGTGGTAACCCGGAACGATTAGGCTTAGTAGTACAAAGTGAACGTAAATAAATAATATAATGTTATTTGTATGGCACATTAGGGTAACTTTGAAATATATTGACAACTGGTAAGTACAATAGATAGACATCATAGTGATCTTTGGGATTGGGAAACCTATGGCACATGAAGGTAGCTAGATGAACCCTTGAGCTTCCTTTTAATAGAACCCGATGTATATTTTCGACTCTCTCCATATTGTTTAGTTCTACTACCCTATGTGTAAATGGAAGATTCCTGGAAATGTTATGAAAGGAGGGGGGGGGGGTTAAAAAACCAGAAGCGCACAGCCGTACCAGACGTATATAGGAATGGATACTATCACATGATAAGCGCAATACCATGGGTTAAATATCAGTCAGCATGGAACATTCATCTGATCAGCTCGCTGTAGCCCTAATATGCCCCCGTATAGAGTTGTATATTGACACTGTGCATGATGAAGTAGTGGCTCCCCTCCCCCTTGCATGCAGGATGCAGTGTTATTGGGTGTTCCCCCACCCCCGGGGACGGTCCTGTTTGATCCGAGCCGCTGTCATGTACGTGATGGAAATTCAGTTTTTTACGTATTCACCCCTTCCCGGGGAGTCTGGCTATTACTGATTCCAGAGGCGTACGCTTGCCACGCACTCGCTGCCCGTTGCCCTCCACTTTCTCTCTTTTTATATTCTTATTTCCTATATGAATGCATTCCGACGTACTTTTTTTTCCCTTTTATAGAAGAGGGTTGTGAATTTTTTTCTTTTCCGCCCCGATTTTTCCTTCTCACTGAGTTGCATTCATCTCCTTGTTTTCCAGTATTTCAATGATTATTATTTCGTTTTTTTCATACAATGGAGTAAATATAATTTCATGATTGGGCGCCAATAGTTCCGAGGTAACTTTAATAACTATTAGACCACAAACTACAACAAATGTATTAATCAATAATATAATAATAATAATATATTAAACTTGTTATCATACTGGTGAGAAAACTGTAAATCTTTTTTTTATTTTCTACCTTTATACAGGTTATATCGACCGCTATTACAGATTTAAATCACGTTGTAGAGGAAATGTTGATTGAACAACATTTTAAATTTGTAAGGCGTGTAACTTATCATTTTTGATAGCAATTAAATATTGTTTATATTTCAATATGCATGTCAAAATAATGAGGAATCATTTATTTTTATTATCAAACTATTAAAAACTTACTTTCAAAAAATACTGTTTACTTTAACAGTCGGAATTTGCTTAAATGTTTCATTATCACTTATCGCTTAACATACATAACTCGAGCACCTCAACCCTAAACCTCTCTTTCCCATATGAAGTTCGTCCTCATTGAATAGCTTCTTACTACAAGAAATACTGTAAGTAGATAACCATCTACTTACCATATCAGCAGTGTGTAGCATCTTACACAGCCTCAGCACGGCAGACTTTTATTTTATCTACTTCACATAATACTAAAAAAACTTTTTCCGGAAGAAGATATTTCACATAGGGCTGGCCGATTTATAAAAATATGATAAAATAGTCTGTATTAAGTACTTGAAACTGAATGGATACTAAGAATCGACTTGTATCTAATTTTAAAATTTACCTTAAAACCGCTGTAAGAGAAAATACGGATATATTAAGGGTATTCAAAATATGTGTTTAGTAAAATTCCAGAAGCATAATCAAATAAGAGGCCAGTTGTCCTTAAGATAGCTTGAACGGAAGGAAACTTTCACAACCAAAGACCTCGCTTCAGACACACGTATAGCAAATAGCAAGTTGGTAACATTAAGGCCTCACAGCCTACGAAAATTGGTGATAATTACGAAAATCTACTTGTGTAGCAGGCAGCGTTAATGAAAATATTCAACAAGGAAGTTCACGGATCATAACAGACGAGATGAGATCGTCTATTGTCCGTTGTGTTCGCGAAATTCCGACGAAAATTAGTTCGGCCGTTTCCAAAACTGTTCGGTTCTCGTGAAATTGGCTTTGAGACTCGTGTAACCTTTTATTTTGTGAGATATATCCAAATACTTTCTGTTGATCCCCCCCCCTTCTTTAGTTCTTGAACTACTAAAATTTGAGTTATTAAAATATATATTATTCTGATTCATTATAAATTGCAGTACTAGATACAGCAAACAGCTCCCTGCTTGACGGATTTTTCGCATTTCTGACACAACTGTAAAGCACATTTTATTACTAAAATCTAGTGACCGTGCTATACAACAATTAGTTAGTCAAGGGCGACTTTTAATGGATAATAGGCTCATTATACACGGAACGGGAAAAAACATTATCGGAAGGAGGGCTCAGAGAATATGAAGTGGGTGTTAGAATGAGATGAGGACAAATATTCCCCAGTTCCGGAGGGCTGGTGTGAGTGCCGGGAGGTGGAAGGGAGCCAGGACGTGAGAAGAATCCTGAAGCAAGGATAAAAGATATCCTTAATCCTTACAGACAACACCGTATAATTCTCGATATTTTCAATTTGCTCCTTCATCACGTTCCGTGTCGTCAATCGTCGATAGCTCTTAATGTCTCCTCCCTCCTTTCGTTTTACCTCCTAACTTATTTCAAATTATCTTCTCAGAATTTTGATCCGAGGATTTCCACGGTTATATTCCACTTTTAGTTGCTTTAAAATTTATAGCATATATTTATTATGAGACCAACTATCAATAAATTTGGAAAATATGGAAAAAAAAAAAGACTTTGTCATGGTGCGGGAACAGGGAGTTCCTAATATTCGATTTACCATCTGCATGAGACTATCTAACGAAATGCAATCAGTAAGAAATACTTTTTAATAAAACTCTATTAAAAGTAATTATTAACTGGATATTGCTAATTGAACTTTTTATTAATAGGTATAATTAAACAAATGTGCCCTTATTATATACATGACTTAAAAGTTAATACAGGGCTCAGGTTAGCCAGGTGAGTTAAAGCGTTGCCTTTAATCTCACATAGGAAACGATATAAATTCGCTTTATATCACTGCATTTGCAACCACTCTACTAAAGAAAAATTCCTGATTTGCACTGACTCGTTGAGGGCCCTATTGAGTATCAAAGATGTATTCACAAACAACCCAATAGTAAAAAAAATACAAAATCAAATACAAATGCTCCGAGAGCTAAAAAGGGCCGTCTACTTCATGTGGATTCCAAGCCACGTGGGAATAGATGGAAACGAAAAAGCAGATTTAGCAGCCAGAGAAGCCCATCAACTCGACTCCATCACCCCAACAACAATTACATCTGCAGAACTCTACCAACCACTCAAAGAAGAAATTAATAAAAACTGGCAACACATGTGGAATGAAACCCAGAACAATAAACTAAAGACTATTAAAACCACCATCCGTCCATGGAAATATTCGACAAGAGACAACAGAAGAGATGAAGTTGTATTAGGACGACTCCGAATTGGGCACACACGACTTACGCATGGCTATCTTATGACAAAAGATCAACCCCCGATTTGTGTGAAATGTAACACAGAACTGACTATATATCACATATTAATGGAATGCCATAAGTATACAGATATTAGAAACAAATGCAATATCTCCAATAGTATAGAAGTGGTCCTTGGAGATGACCCGAAAGAACTCCATAAATTGTTTAATTTTGTAAAAAACACGAGTTTATACAAAGAAATTTAAAGTGCAATTGTTTGAATCCTCGTTTATATTGTTAAAATGGCGATATGGATGAGGATACCAAAATGTGAATTATAAATATTACAGGGCGATGATAACCTGGTAGTTTTTCGCCCTTAAACCCTATACAACAACAACAACACATAGGAAACCTAGATTGGCGAGTTCGATTCCCGCCTGGGCAACAGGAATTTATTATGACTAATAAATTATAACCCTTTCAGTCAATAAATAAATAAATTAAATAATGAAAATTTCATATATGTCCTATTAGAGATAAGGGAAATATATATATAGGCCAATAATTGCTCCCAATATAAGGCCTCTAAAGTTACAAGTTATACCACTTTAATTCCAACATTCACGGTAATCACCATACATGTCACTTTTTTCTTCTCTCCATTAGTCGGAAACGGCAACATAACTGTTTTTTTAACACTCTATTAGAATAATTTTCTAGTCTAGACTTTCTCTCGTATTTCAACACTCTACAGGTAACCACTCTGGCTAGAAAATCTGTAGATAAGCCTTAGTTGCAAAAAAAGAACGTTAATAAATAATAATAATAATAAATAAAATTTAAAAGTTTATATAAAATATGTGTAAGAAGTTACACGTCTAAGTGAGCCAAGGAAATTCTAAAAAAAATTCCAATACTAATTGGTGGCAGTTTTGTAATGGACACTAAATGTAATTTCCTTCGCAAAGTGGTAGTAATTTAGAGAGTTATTTGTTAATTACTGAAATTCAACTGTGTCCTAACGAATATATTTGGAATATGGTCCCCTTTCAGATAAAATACATCTGGCAAGAGGGAAACGATTTTGAAATCAAATGTTCAAAATAGAGTTAGCGTTAAAAAAGAAAAAAAAAAGCATGGTGCCTTATTTCACAGAAATTGACACATTTTTACCTAGTCTTTGTAGGATTCTGTTCTTACAACTTAATAAGTTAATAGATAATAATATTTGAAAATATATATTTGGCACATTTAGAGTAAGTGGGAGGCAGGAATTCTGCCAAATTTAAACGGAGTAAATAAATAAAAAGAAAAAGGTTTCGCGGACCCGGACACATTGGGCTTGTATGTTCACTTTTTGTGCAGGTTTTAGTCCAGGTACACACTGGAACATTTCCAGGAGCCACTGTTCCAGTGGTGCGCCGTTTCATTTATCATTTCCTTCAGCTCCGCTCCCTTCCAGCAAATTTAACCCCCCTCTCTTATTTCCAGTTTTCTCCGGTTTTTCCTCGTCGTTTTAGCCGCTAATAGATAACGAGGGCCTTTTCAGCTTTCCCTCTCCCCGCCATAGAATAAGAAAAAAAAAACGTAAAAAGGTTTGATTCCACTGATGGCAAGCCATTCAATTTCAAGGGACGGACGAATGGAAGTTAATGATCTCCGAGAATCAAAACAAAAACACAAACCAAAAAAAAAAAAAAAAATAGTAAACCCTATAGTGTTACCGCGGCATGAGATTTCAGAAATGTAAACACGGATTCCTTTTCAGTCCACATTTAAAAAAAATAAAACCTCTTCTCCATAACCATGCTTGTTAAGCTATTGATAAATAAGTCTAAAATAAGATATATATATATATATATATATATATATATATATATATATATATATATAGAGAGAGAGAGAGAGAGAGAGAGAGAGAGAGAGAGAGATTCACAAAGACTATCTCTGTGATGAATATCTGCGTTAGATGCAGATTCTTAAAGAGACTACTGATGGCTACAAGGAAGTTGTATGAATTTACAATGCTAATCAAATTGCAACTACGTTTATGGTATAGAATCAATTACAAAATCAAATAAAAAAACTGATATCCTCTCTTTAAACCTGTGTTCAATTCTAATTAAGTGAGAAATCTATTTATTGTAATTTACTCAGCTCATATGAAAATGTTATATAAATATGATTTCAAGACTTTATAGCGGCTAAAAGAACCACACTAACTAAAACGTCCGTCACGCAGGGGCTGCGTAAACTAAGCCGATTTCCTACGTGAAGCTATACAATAGAGAAATCTCTATACGAGAGCCGAACGGTTACGGCCGAACTAGCTTTTGGTGGGAAACGTTCGTTATCGGCCCACATTTAATAAAAATGCAAATATCTCGGTTAATATTCAATATAGAGAATAAATGTATAGAACAATATTTATAGTAAATTTAATTAGCAATAAGATTGGTTTTATACAATTTTTTGATCCGATGTATGGTAACGGAGATATTTCAAATTTTCAAAAAACCTCCCCTCTAAACCCCCCTCTCCCTGGTCCGATTTCAGCCGTTAACGAACTTGAACTTTCTTTTTACATAAAAAGACTAAATATCGAGTTTGGTAACGATTAAACAATAATTGCGACCGCTAGACAACAGTACCGCTAGGCAACAGACAAATATATATACATATATACAGTTTTGAACGGACCTCATTTTCGTCATCTTCAGGGTAGGATCGATGGACATTTGAAGAAAAATTTCGAAAATCGCGTCATGAGTACACAACCTCAATAGCTGATTTCCGTTGAGGGAAATCTGCTAATAAAAACTAGTTAACGTAGAATAAACGAAGGTGTTGCTTGGTCAGGCGCTAATACTCATCTGTTTTATTGTTTGTTTGTTTTAAATCATGTGTTATATAAAAAATACAAATTAAAATTAGCTGATTTCTAAAAGAACATAATACACCAATAATGATTTCGAAGTGTTCATGGGTATTGGTTAAAAAAACAAAAAAACAATATATAATCAATAAAACTATTTATATCTCAAAACCGAATAATGTTCTCTAGAATCGTTTGAACTGATGAAACCTTTCAGTCCTCATAATGACTTAGTATTGAAATGAAGTGCATTGATACAGTACAAATTCAATAACTTGAAGTAGTACCTATGACGTACATAAGTAGTACCTAAGATTACATAGGTACTTCATAATCAAATAACTCTCCATAAAATCCTGTTTACATTATTTTGCCGTTTCTTGAAGAGAAATTCTTTTAGCCATTCACGTAAGATGAGTTTTCTCTTCTTTTTTGGAGTAGGTATATTTTTTTATTTATTTATTTATTTTTTTTTTTGAGGGAGGATTCCGATATTATGTTGATGAATTAACGAGGTCTCTCCTATACCATATTAGTCTACTTCATCTTCGTGAACTTGGTGTCGCAAAGATTTTTTTTATTGTAATAGATCCTGCTTAACTTAGAAACTCTTTTCCTTCTCGGTCGAGTTCGTCTAGAAGTTCATCATTTCATCGAAGAAGATTTATTTTATTCCTCTCTCGTCATTATTCCACTCTCTAAAAAGACTCATCAGTCCAATATCTTTAATTTCTCCATCCCTTCTTACCTAGGATTATTGGTTTCTGTCTTTTTTTTGGTTTTCTCTATTCCCTTTGAAGAATATTTTACACAAAGACATTATGATCTATATTATTTCTTAACCAATTTATAATAAATAACAGTAGTTTATGACACTAGTCAGAAAGGCATATCAATTGTTAGGTTTGATAGATGTATTTCTATATTCAAAGGATAGTTTCATTGAATACTCATCGCGTGATAGAACATGACAAAAATGTATTTATGTATATATCACATAAAACGATTTTCAATCACACGTATAGGAACTCGATATGTATTCCTTATCAAAAGCTATAAACCGTCCCATTATAAAAAAATATAACCTTTTTAAAACCAAAAAAAAATCCGTAATAAAAAAATTCTATAATTGTTTTACCCATTTCATACGAAAAAAGTATTTTTTTTTAGCTATCCTAGCAACCAAAAAGGCAATTTTACTTGCCAGACTCAGGATCGGCCACACATACCTGGCTCATAGACACTTAATGACAAGGACTGATAACCCTATATACAAATACTGCAACAAACACCTTACGATAAAACACATACTGACAGACTGCATCCAACGAAAAAACCTTCACATGCCCTATGATATGACAGAACTATGTACTGACAGCAGCCAATATATTCCATAAAACACATAAACATTTACAAAAACAAATAGTATAAAATAGAATAGGTCTACATCTTACTTGAAAAGATTTAAAATGGTTAACTTTTATTATATTCATTTAGACAAAGCACGGATATGAGAAACAATCAGATATTTAAGAAATATTTTCCATAATATAAAAATAAAGTACAAAAAAGGTAAGCACATGAAGAAGTAAATATATCACTCTAATTATGCCAATCACCATCGCTGAGGGGCACAAACCAAATAAATAAATATTTTACTAGAAAAACGAAAGGATCTCCACACGCCTAGACGTGTGCTTTATTTCTGGCAGACACCGGATGTTGGGTCTACCACCCCTTAACCCTCACAATTGGTTTTGATCTGGAGCATTCTTAGAAGCGAGTAGAGCATCAATACCAATTTAGAGAATAGATTGCTTGTACCAGTGGAGCCTGCTGAATTCAGGAGGTTCGGCTGTTTACCCTACTGTATATTCTATAAGTATATTTATAGTCTTTATCAGACGATTTCCCTTAAGGGAAATCAGCTATTGAGGTCAAGACGCGATTTTGAAAAAACTTCTTCCGATGTCCATCGATCCTAACCAGGAGATGACGAAAATGGGGTCCATTCCAAATTATATATATATATATATATATATATATATATATATATATATATATATATATATTGTAACGGTCGAGCCTTAGAGCCACCCCGCTGTCTCTATATCTATGAGATCCGAGGGACTAGTACTAGGCTTGAAACGAGGTAGCAGCACCTGTCAAGGGAGGAGAGCGGACCCCTATGAGTCCAAAGGGCAATCTCCGAGGACTGGAATAAGAGTCGACTCCCAAGATGCAACGGTGAGCGTAAGTGTTTCTTTAATTAGCTAGCCTAAATGTGCTATATCTCGGATTAAATAGATAAATTAGCTCTTATAGCAGAGATGGTGGAAACAAAAATGCTTGCCGTGCAATATAAGACCCGGAGAAGTAGCCGGTACATAGTTTAAATTTAAATATTAATAAAAATAATAAACCTTTCATTATATAAATTGGCGCCAACGTGAAAGGGCACGGCTTAAACATTTTTTTTAAATTTAAACATTTAAAATATTTATTTAGGTTATTCTTTTAAAAAAAAAAACATTTTTTTTAATTAACATAGATTATAAAAATGGATATTAATACTAATAGCAAAAGTTTTGAGGATAGGATTAGTGATGTAGAACAGAAAAGTGATAATTTGGATCTTGAAAATCTATCTATTGAAAGTGAACCGTTAGAGGGAACACAGACCAATAATATCATATATAAAGATCAGGCTAGACAAATAATTCAATTAGAGGATTCGGGAATACCGTTATCTACTGAGATAGCAAATTTAAGCTTTTTGGGTTTTGAACAACCGCGAGGTACTTCTACCAGAATAATAGATAATTTAAACGATTTAAAAGGACAAAAAGAGGTCAGTAGTCCTATCGAAAAAGATCAAAACATGCTGGAAGCTATAATGAACTTAATAAAAGCAGGAAATACTAAATTGGAAGCCAAACTAGAAGAAAATAATAACAAACTAGAACAAAATAATAATAAACTAGAAGAAAATAATAACAAACTAGAAGAATTTAAACAAGAAGTTAGAAATAGTATTGAATCATTGAAAATAGATATCGAACCAACTCGAGTAGATGTATCAAACGTGAGAAAAGAATTTATGAATGAGATAAATAATCTTAAAAACGAAAATGAAATAAACTTAAAATCTTTAGAGAATAGGTTAGCAGGTAAAACAGAAAATTTAAAAAAAGAAACCGTTCAGACTAGAGAACTACTAAAAACGGAATTAATGGATGAAATGGATGCCAAAATCATAGAAACCCGACAAGAATGCCATCAACAGAAAAACTTAATTCGGAATGAATTAAAAGGGGAAATTGAGCATGAAAAGATTATTCAAAGGAAGATAAATGATCAAATAAGTCTAAATATTCAGAAAATTACTCACGAAAATAAACAAATAATTGAAGATAGATCGTTAATACAAATAGAGAATTTATTAGAGACAGATTTCAAAATAGGAGGTATAGCTGATGAAGTGGAAAATATCCGGCAAAAATAAAAAAAAAGTTCAGATAGGTCATTTGCCCAACTATAAAGAAATTAGAGTCAATCCTGAAGCGAGATGTCCTAAATTTAGTGATAGTCGACAGGAGAGCCCTACTGACTTTCTGTCTGAATTAGAAAATTATTTTAACATGTATGGAGTAGATACATGGGGAAAACAAGAGTTAATTATTTCAGAGTGCATGAGGGGAGTTCCCAGAACTTGGTGGCTGATTGAAAAGGAATTTATTAGAAATTTCATTCATTTTAAAGAAAGATTTTTAAATAAATATTGGGGAGAAGATAGCCAGGATGAATGTAGAAATCAAATTACTAATGGGAAATATCGCCCAGGAGAAAATTTAACTATTGATGATTATGCCAGGAAATTATTTAAAGACTGTAAATATCTTAATCCACCTTTTCCCGAGTCTTATCAAATAAAATGCATAATAAAACACTTCCCATGGCAAATACAATGTATCTTGGGGGTCGGCCAAATCAGTAATAAAGAGAAATTTGAGAAAGAAAATCGTGAGAATGAGGGAAAGAACCCAAATAGAGTAAGAAATAGACAAAGAGAAATTTCGATAGAGAATAGGGATCGAAATTCATGGAGTAGGCCACCAGGTTATAACAGGAGACATAGTAATTTTCCCCCTTGTAATAGCTTTCGTCCAAGAAACCCAGATAATGTTTCCCGACAATTTTATAATAGTAGTGGGAATTCTAATTACAAACCACTCAATAAAAATGGAAGAGGTAATGGGAGATTTGAAAATAGAAATTATAAAAAAAAAAAAAAAAAAAAAAAAAAAAAAAAAAAAATTAGTAATATAGAATAGATAATATATTTAGTGTTATAAATAAAAAATAAAAATAAAATGATATATCGTGTTAATTAAATATAAAATAATATAATAAAAAAAAAAAATTTAGTAATATTAAAATAAATAAAAATATATAATATATTTATTGTTAAAAAAAAAAAAAAAAATTGGTAATATTAAAATAAATAAAAATATATAATATATTTATTGTTATAAATAAAAAAATAAATAATAATAGTAATATTAAAATAAATAAAAATATATAATATATTTATTGTTATAAAAAAAAAATAAATAAAAATAAAAAAAAAATAAAAATAAATAAATAAAAAAAAAATTTATATAAAATATAATTTTTTTTTCTCTCTGGGTGGGCATATGTAACGGTCGAGCCTGAGAGCCACCCCGTTGTCTCTATATCTATGAGATCCGAGTGACTAGTACTAGGCTTGAAACGAGGTAGCAGCACCTGTCAAGGGAGGAGAGCGGACCCCTATGAGTCCAAAGGGCAATCTCCGAGGACTGGAATGAGAGTCGACTCCCAAGATGCAACGAGAGCGTAAGTGTTTCTTTAATTAGCTAGCCTAAATGTGCTATATCTCGGATTAAATAGATAAATTAGCTCTTATAGCAGAGATGGTGGAAACAAAAATGCTTGCCGTGCAATATAAGACCCGGAGAAGTAGCCGGTACATAGTTTAAATTTAAATATTAATGAAAATAATAAACCTTTCATTATAATATATATATATATATATATATATATATATATATATATATATATATATATATATCTGTTAACGCTCTAGCGGTCGCAATGTTTGTTTGATCGTTACCAAACTCGATATTTAATCGTTTCATGCAAAAATAAAGCCCAAGTTCGTTAATTGCTGAAATCGGACCATTAGGAGGGGGGCTTGGAAGGGGGCTTAAATTCCAATGAATTTAACTCGTTACTATACGTCCGATCGAAAAATTGTATTGAACTAATCTTATTGCAAATTAAATCGTCTATAAATATTGTTCTATACGTATTTTCTGTATCATGAATATTAACCGAGATATTTGGACTTTATAGTTTTCCACTTTCAGTAAACCGCCACTCCTACTCATGTTATATTAATAATACGCTGTTATATCATGAACCACTTCATTACAAGATTAAATGAGGAATATTGTTTTCACTGAACTTTTATTTTGTGAGATATATGCAAATACGTTCTGTTGATCCCCCCCCTTCTTTTGTTCTTGGATTACTAAAATGTAAGTAATTGAGATTAAAATTATTTTGATTCATTACAAATTACAGAATTAGCTATAGCAAATAGTTTTCAATAAAATTAATGTGTTATATTCAGATAAGATTCTCTAATGGTTTTTCTTTCCGGTATAGAATTCAGATAGACTGGCCTGTTTTAGAGTTATTAACTTGTAACTGAAAGATTTCTCGCGCCCCCCCCCCCCCTGAAAGACCCCTACGTCACAGACTTTTTTTGAGTCAGTCGTTCCATTCCATTATTCAAGTCAGTCTTGAGTTTTGAATAAACCCTGCATTAATATAACAACCAGTTCCTAAGTAAAACTGACAGTCTGCTTTAGTTCGGAATTAGTCAGAATTTATAAGTAGAGCGAAGAGAATCGTATTACAAGATGAAGAAGAAATTTCATAATTCAATGAGAATAAGATAGTTTCTTTGACCAATTTAAATGTCGCTTTCAGAAAAGACGTAAATCTTTTTTTTTTCTCGAGATAATTATCCCAATCCGTGGGGGGGGGACTTCAAATCAGATTTGAGTCTTTACTTTGTGATAAATAAAAGAAAGGAGCTCTAGGAGGAGATAAAGTTTCTTTGTGAAGAAAAGGGCTCAAAATGTGATTGTGAAACTGATTTGCCAAAGACCTCCAAGGAGTACTACGTGGGTCAGAGAGAGGCTCGTTATGGTTCAGAATAAGATGGAAACTCAATTTGATCCGTCCATTTCTATATTTCAGCCTCCCGTCGGTGGCTAATTCAAAGAATCGTTTCCTGAAAGATTGTACTCCATTAAAACTTTTGTCCAATGATTCTATTTTAGAGCTTTCTTAGTCTTTTGGGAAGTCAGAAACGGTCGAAGTCTCAACTTAATATCAAATAGTAAACAATTTTCGTTTAAAACAAATAATAAACATTACAAAATAATTTTTGTTATTGTCAGAAATTTTATTACAGAGTGCCTAAAGAAATTACCAATGAAATTCTAAGAAATATGACTGCTAATTATAACTCTTTTAGTCCATAAATAAATAAATAAAATCATGGAAATTTCATTGTAAGTCCTATTAGAGATAAAGGAAATACATGTAGGTCAATAATTACTCCCTATAAAAGGTCTCTAAAGTTACAAGTTATAGCACTTTGCACTTAATTCCAATATTCACGGTAATCACCATGCATGTCACTTTTTTTTCTCTACATTAGTACGGAACTATGGAAACGGCAACATAGCTGTTTTTTTTAACACTATTAGAATCATTCTCTAGTCTAGAATTGCTCTCGTATTTCAACACTCTACAGGTAACCACCCTTGCTAGAAAAGGGTGGTAACTTGTAGATAACCCGTCCTAATTAGCTGTAATAGAAAAAAAAGGACGTTAATAAAAGAATAAGAATAATAACACTCTACTAAAGAATATTAAATGCATAGTTTCATTTATATAATATTGTAATACGGATGCCCAGATAATGCACATAATTTTGTTCCTCTGAACATTTCCAATATCTCCATGTGTTATTAAAAATTCCCACAAAAAAAAAAAAAAAAAAAAAAAAAAAAAAAAACCTTTCTTTTTGCCAACATATATATATATATATATATATATATATATATATATATATATATATATATATATATATATATATATATAGTTTGTTCCATTATACACGATAATGGATCACCTTTCAAACTCGAGAGGTTCAGAGAAGAATGAAAATTCTACTACTAATACTATTATGTTACACACACATATATATATATATATATATATATATATATATATATATATATATACCTGATGATTAAAGAAACGATTTTTTACTATTATAAATACGTAATAGAGTTTTTTTTTTTTTTTTTGTATTTAGTGAATTATTGTTTCCTCCATTATATACTTTCATTAGCGCATAGTGTAATTATATATATATATATATATATATATATATATATATATATATATATATATATAATTGTAACCTCTGTCTGTACATTGATTTTTTTCGCGAAATTTCACGATAACTTTTCGTTTCACATATCATAGACACCATAACTGCATTTTGTTTCTTTGGTGTCTGTTTGTTTGTTTGTTTGTTTGTTTGTTTGTTTATTTGTTTGTTTGTTTGTTACCTTTTCACGCATAAACGGCTGAACCGAATTTTATGAAACTTGGTATGTATATTACTACTAGCCCAACTTAGACTTTAGGCTATATTAATATTCTGTAAGACGAACAGGAGTGGGGGTTATAAGGGAGGCCTGAAATTAAAAATAGCGATATTTCATTTCCTATTGATTTTTCAGCAAATATGCACATAACAAAAGTTATTTATTTTGTAATTTAGAGTAACTTTTGTTATATGTACTTTTGCCGTAAACGGAAGTATAAATGAGTTATACGCTAAAAACTATTGCGGGAGTCCACAAATTTATTTGGCACAAAAGACTCAACCGAACTAAACCAAACTCGCTATGTGAATTAATACTAACGATGTCCTTATAATAAGCCATACTAACATTTCTAGGGACTGGCAGGAGTGGGGGTTATAAGAGAGGCCAGAAATTAAAAATAGCGATATTTAGTTTCCTATTGCTTTTTCAGCAAATATGCACATAACAAAAGTTGTTTATTTTGTTATTTAAAGTAACTTTTGCGAAATACACTTTTGCCGTATACGGAAGTATAAATGAGTTATACGCTATAAACTATAGCGGGAGTCGACAATTTTATTCGGCACAAAAGAATCAACCGAACAAAATAAAACTCGGTACGTGTATTAGGACTAACGCCTTCATTATAGCAAGCCATACCAACATTTCTAGGGACGGGCAGGAGTGGGGGTTGTAAGGAAGGCCTGGAATAAAAAATAGCGATATTTCGTTTCCTATTGCCTTTTCAGCAAATATGCACACAACAAAAGTTGTTTATTTCGTTATTTAGAGTAACTTTTGTTATATTCACTTTTGTCGTATAGAGAAGTATAAACGTGATATACACTAAAATCTAAAACGGGAGTCAACAATTTTGTTGGGCACTAACGATTGAACCGAACTTAGCAAAACTCGGTATGTCAATTAGCATTAAATCTTCCATGATTATAAGCTATATTTAAAATTTTAGGTCCAAACGGGAGTGGGGATTATAAAAGAGGCTGAAAAGCGAGAAGTCTAATGCGGGAGCGGAAGATGACGGCAGCCTTACCAGTTAATTGAGTTTACTTATTTCCCGTCTGGCATTGCTGGAAGTGATTTCCAGTGAGATTCACTATTACAAATATAATCTTACGTATAAAACTTTGCCTGAACTATTTGAGCTCGGGTAGGCCTTTGAAAGAAAATATGTTCATTATGGATCATATTTAATTGTAATAAATGCTACCCATGAATATGGTTTGAATTATTGAAAAACGGTGAGTCATAAAGTGTAGAAGGATTAATTAGGAACACATTTTCATTTATCCTTCAAAACTAAAATTTCTATTTTATTAATCCCCAAAAGTTACCCTTCAGGGTTGGCTATTTCGGAAAATCATTACGTCGTGAAGGGAAGTGTAATTGTACACATTGAAGTCTTACTATCAAAATACCACCATTAGTCAGTCAACAATAATTTCCCGGGCATAGCCGGGTATCTGAGCTAGTATATATATATATATATATATATATATATATATATATATATATATTGAGAAATGAGGCTGTGAGAAGTTAAACCGACGGCTAAATCTTATGAGTTCCTTTAGACTTTCCGGCAAACTGAAAGTAAACGTAAAAGACTTACTTTGGTTTTCCAAAAAAAAAAAAAAAATCAAAATTTTGAAATGAGAAGGCCGGAAAATCTCATTTTTAAAATTTAAGTTAAAAAAACTACTGGTTGAGTGACTTTCTGCTGTCTGAGTTTGGTCTCCTTTAGAAAAAGGTATCTTAGATGTGTCGAAGAAAGAGAATTATTCCCTTGTGTGTGTGTTTGTGCCAGTGTTTGAGGCTGTTTCTTCAGGCTACACTTGTAGCTTGGCCCCAGTTTCTCATTCCATCTACCTCTCTGGAATAACTTTGTTTTCCTCCGAATAAGGAGCCATTCCTTTACAAATACTCTACAATTTACTCCTTCATACCTTGATACTATCCAACTTCTCTCTCTCTCTCTCTCTCCCTCCTTGATACATTCAACAGCATGTATAGAATTCTTATGGTTACATTATTTTCAGCTGTATTTGTTTTATAGCAGCAGAGTAAACAAACTAAAAATAATTATACCGCAACACGTTCATGTAATTTTATGAAAAAAAAGTGTTATTTATACGAATTTGTGAAATCCAACTAAAGACTAAAGCTACAGTCAATCTTATAAAAATGAAGGGACAGAAAAAAATAAGATGTCTACACAAAATCAGAGGTAACAATTTAGTATCAAAAGTTTTCATAAACCCATGATAGTATTAATGTTGCACTAGAATGACTGAGTCAAAATCTGCATAATTAAGATAAATGTACAGATGAAAAAGTCCGTCACGCAGGGGCTGCGTAAACTAAGCAGATTTCCCACGTGAAGTTTTACAATAGAGAAATTTCACGGGAGCCGAGGAGTCGGCTACCGTAATATCTCGGTTAATATTCAAGATAGAGAATAAATGTATATAACAGTATTTATAGTAAATTTAATTTGCAATTAGATTGCTTCTGTAACATTTTTCTATCCGACGTATAGTAACGGAGATATTTCGAATTTTCGAAAATCCTCCCCTCTAAACCCCCCCCCATCCACTGGTCCGATTTCAGCCGTTAACGAACTCGATCTTTATTTTTACATAAAACGACTAAATATCGAGTTTGGTAACGATTAAACAAAAATTGCGACCGCTTGAGCGGTAACAGACATATATATATATATATATATATATATATATATATATATATATATATATATATATATATACAGTTTTGAATGGACCTCATTTTCGTCATCTACTAGGTAGGATCGATAGACATTTGAAGAAAAATTTCGAAAATTCCATCATGAGTACAACCTCAATAGCTGATTTCTCTAAAAGAGAAATCTGCTAAAAACATGAAATAGATCTCTATAAAACTATGTTCATTTCTAGCTATAAGCTTCTGGCCAAGCATTTGTGTCTTGCGGGATAGTATAAATTAAGCGCCGTTTCTATGAAGTTGAATATAAGGTGTTTCCTTGAATTTAATCCATAGCTTATTGAGAAATGAAACATTGAAAAATTACTTAGATTATACAATTAGAGGCCAGGAAAAGCTAATTGTTCAAGAGGTTTGAGCGTATTTTATTTTCATTTGTTCCAACATCAACAACTGAGTGAAGTTATGTACACATGTTACTTAGGAGAGCATGATATGTTTTACTTAAGCGACTTTAACGACTTGTTATCTAAGGAGATAAAATATGTAACAAATGTAAACAAGAAGGATGAAAATTAACAATATAACATATATAAGTTTCTGGGAACTTTTCCTCCAGCAGAGTTCTCTGTTAAGATGAATCTCTAATTCAATTATATAAAGAAATAAAGAAAATATAAGTTAAACACCAAATTTTCTCCCTACTTGTCCACTAAAAGGCATTATATGATTATGAGATAAATTAGATTTAGTTTAATGGTTTCTTATAAGACATTTTATATAGGTTTAAGGTACAAAGCTCACCCACCAAGTAATAGGAAAAGGTTTTTTCTCATAGATTTCAGGCCATACAAAAAATAAAGGTGAGCAACAAATAACAAATTTCAGATACAATGGTACAATATATTCTGGAACATAAACATGCGAGAAATAAATCCGGACGGAATTAGAATTTTACAGAATCATTTGAGTCAACAATACACAGACTATAAACTTAAGCATAAAAGGCTTTTAGGCCGACTGTACACATTACACTGTTTAATAAGCCTTCGACAGTTTAAACATTTTAAGTAAGTAATCTTTCTATATTGCTCCATTATCTAACACTTTCAAAACATAATATGTACCACTCGTAGTATAAAAAAAAAAAAAACTTTTAATTATGGATACATTTGCGCATTTATATCTAAATTATTTTCCGATAAATAAAAAGAAGAGAATATAATTACAAATTGTAACATGATTCGGCAAGTAATATAAGATGATACAAGGCGTAGAGGACTAACAGTAAAGGAAGAAAAACCGAAATAAGGATGATTTAGATTATTTTAATTACAGGAGCATTAAGGTTTGATGAGTAATTAAAGAAATCGTTTAATTAATGAAACATGACTATTTTCAGGGAAGTTGAAAAATTAAAACTAAATTAGCCTGAAAAAAATATTGGGTCAATTATTGAATATTACGGTTGATTGGGTGATAAATTGGACCCTCCAATGAAGAGATTAAAGAACTAATGGGTGGATCACCTTCTGCTAAATCCACTCTCTGCCCCAACGGATTGTACCTTTTGTCTTCATTGTGCCTCTTTTATCCGCTTAAATCGTGCCTCTTAATTTCAAATTTCTCTTTCCCGCTTAGGCTTAGGAAAATTATTGGAAATATCAATGAACTGATCTGATAAATAATATAACTTTCAATACACAACAATCCAAATATATATTTATATCATCTTTCGCATAATCCATATTTATTCATAATTAACATTATAATGTTAATGTTATTCATTAAAGTCTACTTTGTGCTACTATGGCTAATTTGGACGGGTCGAGTACAGGTTACCAACCTTTTCTAGCCAGATTGGGACAAAGGATTTCGTTTAATGAGTGCGTCACTAAATAAATTCCTACTGCCCAGGCGAGAATCGAACTCTGATTTTAAGAAAAACATAAGCATTCCAAATTAAACCTCAAGCTAAAAAATATACAATATACGACTCATTGGAAATAAGATTAGGTGAATGAATTGAACGAGCTAAACTGGGCTATTAAAATTAAAACAAATAATGTTATTGTGTTATATTTTAGAGTCATTCAGTGACAGAATTACCGCAGTTGGAGTTTTCTATTGTAGAAATGGACAAGGTTTATTCAAGATGAATGAATATTATCCAATGAATTGAAATTTGATGGGAATGAATTTCTTTAACATTTAATAAACATGGCTCCAAGTATTTTATATCACCTTAACCATTTTCTATTGTTTTCTTAGAATTTCGTAGTATCCGATTATTAATATACGTCAAAATCGATTTATATTTTTTTATATTATTTAGGATATAAAACAGAGAGTCAATTAATTCGTAACATTGCCATAGATACCTGATACAACACTAACATCTACTTTAACTATAAGCATTTACATTTTAAAACAAAAAAAACACATTGAAATCCTTTAAAAATAACTCAAGTTGAAAAATAAAAGACTACACACACAGTAATTAATAGTTGTTTGAGAATATTATTTAACAGGTAGTGCGCAAATATGCATTCTTTTCCAGAGTGAGATATTGAGTCATAGTTTATATCGACATTCAGGAAGAGCCAAAGTAACAACACTATGAAGCCCAAGCCTAAATGTAAAATAAAGAAACAGCATACTTGTAATTATAATAGATTTGAATTTTGAAAAGTAGTAAATATTATTATCTACTTTTTCAAAGCATAAGCACAAAATATCATTATTTCTACAATATTGTTACATGAGGAGTATCTTACACGGTCTGCTGGAATAAGGTAATATTAATACTTTTAAAAAAAATGCCCTAATTCTTTACAATTTTATTTGAGCACTAAGCACTTCAAAGGCTTAGGAGGAACAAAATCTCAAAACACAGATTACTAACACAAACATACTTTAACGTCCTTTCATTAAATAAGTGAAAATGTCAACAAAAAAAAATAACACTGTTTTTTATTTAACTGTAAAGTATAAATATTTTAAATATGTAAAAATAAAGAACTCTTTAACTTGAGTGAAAAGAAGGAAAAATTAGCCTACACAACCTCCTGTTGTTCCACCGGTGGCTGGCTCTGTTGCCATGACAACGTTCACCACATTACCATGGTAACGAATGCTGTCGCTACAATACCATTATTAAACTATAATTACAGAGCTCACTGGTAGAGCACTCAATTTATCTAATACATTCTGTTGATTATGAGTATACACTAATTGGCCTAATTTTGTTTTTCATTTTCTAGACAGAATCAATGGATATTCGAAAATCAGGAAAGTTTCCTAAAGCGGATTTTCGTTAATGAAAATCTGCTAGTATGAAGAGATAATATATGTGAAGGAATGTGGTTGAATATTCAAAGCAATATAAACCTTCAAAGATGTTTGGAGCTAGGAATTTCCTGAAAACCTTTATGGCTGATCGGGCAGATTTGTTGTTGGAGAATAACAAGCTTCAAAGAAGAAAACCTAATAGGGAAATTGTGTTTGAGCCACTTGGCTGGATCATTTTGGACGGCTTTCATTTGGGGCTGGAAGCGCAATTGCGTGCACTTTCTTGAAGCGGACGGAGGGCTGAGGGAAACCCCACCCTGAGGAGTGTTATTGTTACACGCCCGATCCGGGGGGTGGGAGGGAATACCGCACGTGCTCCTTCTACCTCCGCCTCAATCTTCACATCTCTAAGAGATTAGGATTAGCAGATTCCTCCCGTAGTAAAACAATCGGGAAGTGGCTTGAGATAAGCCCGATGTTAATCGAGTAGAGGAGTTGAGACCTGGTAACAACAAACAGGCAGAGAAACTTCTTGTCGACAGATGCTTGGTGGCGGCTAATATCTGGAAAAGGCAAGTTTTCACTGGCATTGTCTTCCAGCCAGAAATTCCTAATGAAGTTCATTGTCTTGTCTCCAGGCGGCACCACTCTCCAGTAACTCCCCTTACAACTCAATCCTCTTTTCTGCTAATCAACAAATGAGATTCACCTTCATCTTATGAATAATTGTATTGTACGGAAAATTTCCATTATGGGATTTCTTCAAGAGCTGTAATAGTTTCTTAAAAATGTTATTTAAGTTACAGATTTAAAACTCCAAAGCAAACTTCAATCTTTATTTCCCAATAGGGCGGATTTTCAACTCAGAAATTTGGCTTACTGTGATTATTTGAAGAGGTTATAATAAAACCGTCTATATAAGTTTGTTTGAAACAAATTTTTAACTGTTTAGGTTTTGTGTTGTCACATTGTTTATCGGATATTATAAGCCTAGATTACGTAAGAAAAGACGAACGTGTATAATACTCGCTTCGTTAATAGAATTCAAGAAAAATAACACGGTCATCACCGGTCACCTTTCAAATTTTATTATCGAGTTCATTATTCTCAGTGGTACACTCCACTCCTGGATCGTTAAATATTGGTAAAGAGGTAGGTATGCAGGACGAAGTATTAACCCCTTTATTAATATTTCGTGGAACGGAACATAATTTATTGGTTATTGGCTGTTTGGTAGATACGGAGAAATTTGCAATTGTCTTCCTGTACCCCACTCCTTTGTTCGATTTCAATCAAAATTACATAATTATATAAATGATATCAAACAGTCAGAAATGTGATATTTCTACAAGGTTAAAATGAATAAGCTCGAACGGGCCATGTCAAGAGGTAAAATGAAAATTCTAATTATATATTATTATTTGTCGTAACAAACAAAATTACATTCATTTTGGAAATGGAATGAATTGGGATCACAATAATGAATATTTCCCTCTCATTCAAAAATTAATGTTTTTTTTAGTATTGTGTAGTTTGAGGCATACATAAGCCCCCACTCACTGAATGCCTTATTTTGTGCTTAAATATCACTAACCGTCCTTATCAGACCTTTTCTATGAACAAAGGTTCAATGTAAACATTCTACATCAAACATTCGGCATCAATGAACATTCTATTTACCTAATCGTCTACAATACCTTGACCTGTTGTTAGAAACATTCAGGTTCATGGGACATCAATGTTCCAAAACATTCACAACGTCGTTTTGAATAATTATTAACATCCCGGAGCCTTCGTAGAAGATAGTACATATAAAGAAGATAGAATTACATATTTTCTATAATAAAATATTTTGGCCCTCTCGCTAAAATTCGAGATTTTATTTTTTTATAGCTATGTCCACATGTAGTAGTAGGTCGAAGCAAATTAATGGGAAACTTGCTCTGGCCACTCAACGCCTACATGAACAAGATTTAAGTGAGTTAGCTCTCGTGGCGACTCAGTTTCCTTTACTTCGTTACCTACTACTCTCTGCATAATCGAGTTGGGTAGCCATCCAAGTTTGGATGTTGGTGTGCTCCATCTATCTTGAATAGGAACCTCAGTCCATTAGGCCCTCTCTCACAGTCAAGCCAGTAAAATTTAGTCAGGTTGAATTAGGAGGGACCGATAAAATTTGCTAACACTCGCCCCTCTTATGAGGTGAATATGAACGACTAGGAAGGAGTGATTTAGAAACTATGCTGATGAAAATCTCGTACATCATTAGTTCCTCTTATATATATATACATATATATATATATATATATATATATATTTATATATATATATATATATATATATATATATATATATATATATATATATAAACAATTAGACATTCTTGAGGCGTATTCATTCATTTCAAATTGCTACAGATTATTTATTATTTTTTCAGGCTGCGCTTCTTAGTCTATCTGTTCTTCGAGACTGTGAAATTCAATTACTAACATGTAATTAGTGTAGGTAGAACACTGGGGTGCATAAAATGCGTCCTCTCCATATTTGTAAGAATTGTGGACGAGGATCATCTTATTGACAGTAACTGTACCGCTGTAGCATAAAAAAAAACTGAAGATATAACATTGGCTCGGAAATAAACTTCATAATTTCCATAATTCAAACATATTGTCATCCCATAAAATGTCAAAGAAGCCATTTAATTACTTAATAACTTTTATCACTCCATTAGAATGTCGTTGTCCAAGCCATGACAGTGTAGCTGGGTACGAAGTGGGGAAAATGGTTGAGAGTGGGTTCTCTTTTAAACGAACCACAGACATGGATGCGTCGGTGATTTCGTAGCCCCCTCGAAAGTAGAGGAACTTTCTTGGAGAGATGATTTCAACATTCACTAAAATGCTGATGGAAATTATGATACAGGGATATAAGAATGGACAAAAAGGAGTAGAAGTGATTGCTAGACGGTGGTCTTTACCACAGGGTGTGTCTTAGTAAACCTTGGAGACAATGACGACGATAAAGAAGAAGTAGGAATGCTTCTAGTTTTTATTCTCACGTGTTTCACTAGGGTGACCTGGTGTCTAAAAAAACCTTGAAGTCACTTAAGTAGTTGTAATATTGTCGGCCTATATTCTCCTTCTTGTCTTCAATGACCTGTTATCAAAGGTAACTTTGGATACACTAAAACTAGTAGAAAAATAAAGAAGAAACATGTTGAAAACATTATTTTCTTTTGGAGTAATTCCAAAAACTTCGAGCTGAATGAATCGACTTAATAGGTTATAAAAGAAAGAAATTTCTCAGCAAGAATCAATCTTGTTATGTTAGTCAGAAGACTTATACCGTGGATGACAGAAAGGAGGAAAAAAAAAAAAACCTTATTCAATTTGTTTGTTGTGGGAAGCCGACCTGGCCCAATGCAATTTCCTTTTCCCCGATCCCTTGTTAGGGAGAATCAGGAGGTGAGGGTGTGCTAGTGTGCAAACCAAACGGATTGGGGAGATGGAGTCTTGATAGCGAGGGTGGCTACTGGAGGAACATATTTCATGGAAAGAAGGAGTTAGGATCTGGATGCAATAAAGAGTCAAGGGAGGGGGTAGACCGCAGCAGGGGTTCAGAATAGGGTCTCAGCCAAATCCACCCCAGGGAAGTGGTAGCCCTGCTATACATCCGATGCGAAACCATATGTAACACCATTGTATAAATATCAATGTATAAATAGAGCCAAACAGTTAACAAAAGGCCAAGTGAACTTACATGTTCTGACGTCGGGATAAAATCAGATGACATTTCGGCGTCCACATGTGTAACAATGAAATTATTATTGGCAGAAGAAAAACAAATAATTATAAGCAGATTTCCCTTAAGGGGAATCAGCTATTGAGGTCGTATTTATGATTTTGGAAAAAAAATCCTCGAATGTCCATTGCTCCTGCCTAGGAGATGACGAAAATAACGTCCGTTCAAAATTTGATTTATATATTTGTCTGTTAACTCTCCAGTGATGTTTGATTAATCGTTACGAAACTAGATATGTAAACGTTTTGTGTAAAAATAAAGATCAAATTCATTTTCGGCTAAAATCGGATGGAGGAGATGGGGGGGGGGGGTTAGAGAGGATAAATTTCAAAAATTTTAAATAACTGCGCTTTTATGCGTCAGATGAAATGAAAGAATTTTAAATGAGATGCGACCAAATATTTTGTATATTTAATTTAATTGGAATAGAAGAAGAAGATACCGGTACCACAAATATTTGTTTCTTTAGTTCCTTCCAACTTCATATCTTTTGTACTGCTAATTCACCTTACCTTCAATTGCATGTTTGAGCCTTAATTTATATTTTGAACTCGGACAATACCTGTAAAATAAAATAAAAAAAAATAAATTTTATGGTTAAAGTATAATTTCAAAAATTATATAGCTTATAAAATAAGTAGTGACAACGTTTAGTTAGATGTTATCTTACAATTTAACCCAAATTACAAAAAAACAAGGCAAATTATTTATTTCTCAATATACTATAAATGATTATGAAAATGGATTATATATTAGTAAGTAATCGGAGGGATTTCATTAACAGAATAATGAAATTTCAGCAGTTGATAACACTTTTTATCCGATAAATTGAATGAGAAGATACTTTTAGTTCTAATGACAGAAGATTACCTTCAGTAATATGAAAAGAACGAAAATAAATAATGGCTTTTGATATATAGGTTGTTTAAATTTTAAGATGAGAACAAGAAAAAAAAATAAAAAAAAGAAGTATTATAAATTGTATTGTTAATTATGGAAAGCAGACCGTCGCTAATTTATTCTGGAGAAGCTTTATGTGATTCACAAGTGACAAGCGTAGCGTGGCGAGAGGGTAGGTTGCCCGTTTTAAAAACTCTTTGATATGTAAATACTGGAGGTAGAGAGGTGGCGGAGTTTTAATTCGTGCAATTCCCAGTATTAGAGCACAAGGAGAGCTGCTACAAATTACACGTTCTTCACCGCACACACACAGCTTATTTAAGTGCTACACCGTTCATTAACACCCACTTGAAGAAAATGAACTTTTCATTTTGTATATGAAAACAAGAGGACAAAATATGAAATGATACTTTAAAGCGCCACTAGTAAACTCCTTAACAGACGGTTAAGTTAGGTAGGTTGCGGGTTTATGGCCGATCAACCTCTAGAGTCTTAACAGATGGTTTCCAATAAACAATTGGAAAATAATGCTGATTGACGGCTGTTGCAGGATTCAGCAATTAGGGAAAAGACACGTAGTTTCCATTAATTAAATGCTTATATTTGACAACCGGATTCACGACATCGGTGGCATCTTAAGGTCCTTAATGAAGAGAATTGACTCCACAGCTACATGAATATCACTAGAGGAGTAATAATGTAACTAGCAAAGCCCTGTCAGGAGGTGTCTTACAACGGAGGGCTAAGCCACTGAAGGGAAAATGGCTGTGAGGTTGACAAAGCTCACTTCTGAACAATCTCCCACCAACAATTATAAAATTTAAAATCCTATATGTAACCCTCCCAACATTGTATATCTCGTATCACAAACATTAATTAAAAATAATAATATTTACTGATAAATTTAATGAAATAATACATATTAAAATATTATCAAATTAGTAATTTATAAAAACTGTCTGGCGTTAGTGACCATACTAAGGGTTGACACGCCACAAAAAAAAACAACAAAAAAACCCTGTTAATCTACTAAGGGCTTTGTTTGCTACATTATTACCTTTTATCTTGTAGTATTCGTGTAGTTCTGGTGTCCTTTCCTTATACTAATGACCTGAAGATGCCACTCATGTGCCCAAACCAGTTGCCAAATATAAAAATTTAATGCAGGAAAACTACATCTTTCTTTTCCCAAAAACTATTGGAAGTCTAATTACTAACTAAAGGATTAGAATACCTTTGTATTGAACTTAAATAAATCAAAATTTCTACGAAGGACAGATACATATTAATATTCACTAAATTGTCTAAAGAGTGCCGATTTTCATCTTTCTAGTATTTCCGGTAAGACGGGGATGTACTCTGCAAGCCTCCATTTATGACAGTGACATTTCTGGAATTTGTTTTAAGGACTTTGCCATTAATTGCAACAGCCGGGAAAACATTATTTCAAGTAGGCAAAACTCCTAAAAGCTTTAAAAGTATTGTGCATCTAATAGTAGGTTATTTAACTTCGTGCGAAGACCTGTCAATGAGTAAAAACATATCCATAAAATAAAAACAATCCCATTTTCTTAAGATCGAAGAATTGGCAAAGCGATACTACGTACTTTTCAAAATAAACAATGATAAAGAGATGTTTTTATTTTCGACTTGCGCTGATGATAACGTTCTTTAAATATACACTAAATGTTATAAAATGGAAGAAGTTCAATAATACGTATATCGTCATTTAAGATTAGCTTTCATTAATTTTAGTTATTGATTTCGAAAAACCTGTGAAGATGCTCAGATAATTGACCGGAGTGAAACCAATTGTAAACTGTAATCTAGCAAAAATGTAATTACCTTTTTTATTAAATAAATTTTTTAACTTCTTTATTAAATCATGAAGTTATTGGTCATCAATCAGTTTAAGTATGTGAACAATTTTGTTTTTGATATACCCCGTGTAATAGAGATAAATAGAGAATGGAGTGATCAAAGGATCAGTGATAATTCAGTCGTTGAGTGAATAGGGTATAAGCTCATCTTCACAAGGCCGGTTTTCTGTTGCAGGAGCCCTTCCGTCAAAATCGTTTTGATACCGCTGAAGAAGAAAAATCGGTGTGAAGGAGAAGGACATTGGGCCGAGCGAAGAAGAATTCTGAACCTTAGAACCAAATTTTCAGCGCACAAACAAAAAAGAAATCGATATTTTTTTTAAATACGGGTATTTCCATAGTGACCACATTGTATAACGAAACCCTCTCGTCTAGGCATCAGTCAGATGTGGAGGTTATCAGCAGGTTGCCACCGTTTTTATGTAGTGCACATGACAAGATCAATTTCCTTTTCTACGTGCGAGAATCAACCCCTTCAAATTATTTTTAATTTGTTCTCTTAAGATTCTGACTTATGAACGATTACATTTCTGGAAAGAATGTCCCTTAATCAACAATGTTGTCAACAGAGTGACACAAAATTGAGCTGATCCCAAAGAGGTGTTGAGTATGAATATTTAGAGGGCCGTCGGAACCCCAGGGTTTTAGGCCCCATTATCCCTTATAATTAGGGGGCCACAGATGTGCCCCTTGGGCTTCGCCTTCACCCCTCCTTTCATCTAATGGTCCGTATCTATTTTGAATGGTACTCCGGATGTGCCGCCTCCTTCCTCAGCCTTTCCGGGCCTTGGAGGTGGTTAGGGGTGGCTGGGAGAGGGGCAACGGACAAATGCTCGCCTTCAAGTGATAAAAAGCGGTTCCGCAGACAGTTTTCCGCCAGATTAGAGGAGGGTCGGAAAGCAGCTACGATAAAAAAAAATGGCTAGCTCCACTGATTTAATATTCACTTTAATATGTCATAAACGGCTTGGAAACTAATAAACTATGAATTAAAGACTCGGTACGTCACAAATGCTTTTAATTTATGGGATTTCAAATCAACCAAATTAGGTCATCTACCCACTGCTTAATCTCAGGACTGTAAATATTGTAGAGCGTTTAAAACACATTTCTAGAACAATGGGTACTATTACATAAACCATGAAATGGTGATACTTATATGCAGCTTTTATTATTAGTAGTAATTCATTTTTTATGTACTTTATAAAAGTTAGTTTTTGATTAGAAAACAGTAAAATTTACAAAAAATGCATATTTACATCAATTTCTACATGTGTCTATATGTTATGTATAAAGCCACTTACTTCTACAAAAACTTGTTTACAGAAGTTCGGATAATTCCCATTTTTGAATATTTGAAACCAAATTCTCTTTTCAAATATACTACAAACATTAAATCAAACTGTGGTAAAATAATTCGAAACTGATCATTTTGGAGCATAGTGTAAAATGACTAATCATTTAATACCATTATTATGGTCCAGGAGAAACGTAACGAAATTGACATTACTTCTACTCTATCAGAGTCATTACTATTCTATATTTTTTTATAGAATATAGAAAATTCCAAAGAAAAAATAAATAAATTACTTTTATTAAAATATATATTCTGGAGAATTTTTTTTTATGTAACTCCTAAAACGATAATGTATTAATGAGCAAAAAGACAGCTGACCAATCATAAGCTACCGAGTCATCGAATTCCAAGGCAATCCAATCAAGT
Organism: Riptortus pedestris; assembly: GCA_019009955.1. Lineage (NCBI taxonomy): Eukaryota > Metazoa > Arthropoda > Insecta > Hemiptera > Alydidae > Riptortus > Riptortus pedestris. The sequence continues at coordinate 76,434,931 of CM032229.1, forward strand.
GGCCCTGAGGAGTGAGCAGGTGGCCCCTACCCAATTCAGGCTTTCTAACTTCTACGGGGAGGATAGCTAAATATATGAACTGGGCAAGATATTGGTAGCAATGGTTTTTTTTTTTGTCTTCAGAAGGGTAGACAAATATAGTTACATTTACAAGAAGTTGAAATAAAACTAAATGTCTGAAGGGCTACAATCTTCTTTATATATATAATTCTACTGTACGTGTGTATGTCACTGAATACCTCCTAAACGGCTGAACCGATTTGAATGAATTCTATTCTATTCATTTGGGTGACGCCCTAGATGGTTTAGATTCACAAACCAGCCCGGCAGATGGAGCAGGAGTGGGGGTTGTAAGGGGGCCTACAATTAAAAATAGCGATATTTCGTTTCCTATTGGGTTTTCGGCAAATATGCACAGAATAAAAGTTGCTTATTTCGTTATTTAGAGTAACATTTGTCATATTCACTTTTGTCGTAAAACAAAGTATAAACGAGATATACACTAAAAAATTAAACTGGGAGCCAACAATTTTATTGTGCACTAACGATTGAACCGAACTTAACAAAACTCCGTATGTAAATTAGCATTAATTCTTTCACGATTATAAGCTATATTCATTTTTTTAGGTTCGAACGGGAGTGAGGATTATAAGGTAGGCCTGAATAAAAAATTCACGATATTTCATTTTCTATTTGTTTTTCGGCAAACATGCACATAACAAAAGTTGTTTTTTGTGTTATTAAAAGTAGCTTTTGTTTTAAACATAATATCTTTAAAATTAATATCCTAATCGCTTGAAATATCATGCAAGACAAGGTCTGTCGGTTCCACTAGTCATTATATATAATATAATTTTAGGAATCTTATATGCCCTGAGGGCCTCCCATCACAAAATAAACTTATTTCCACAGATTTTTAAATTCATTGTAAACAATGATAGATATCTACACTCTCGCATGCAATTGCAAGGAAAATAAAAGATGCCTTTGACAACTGGTGTAATTCAGAGTCAGACACAACACTATATTGGTTGTCTGGACAGAAAGCCTTAGATTAGGAAGTTAGATGACTCACGACCGAACACGAATATGAAATCGGCGTCTTTCTTCATGCAAAACTTAATTAACTTAATTCTAAATTAACGGCAAACAAACTGGACATGCAGGGACAATAAACCATTTACTATAAAATATGTAATTTGCATGGATCCATCGAGTATCTGGAATTCTAGGCTAGAAGAGGTCAACTGTCTAGACTCGGAATAGGTTATACCAAATTAACACATTAACACAATGGACATTAAGTAACAGAAAAAAAGAGAAACCCATCTGCACTGAATTGACCGAAGAATCCATAATGATTTCAAAAAACATTCAACTTCCACATGAAGAAACGCACTTTTTTGACAGATAACAGCTAATATATAACACGAATATTCACTTTTCTAAAAATTATAAATATTCAAATTTAAATAATAGATCTGTTATGGTATTTAAATTCTGATAAGCTTTCCACTCCGAAATTGTCCTTTTAATAATTTTATTTATTTTTTAGAACAGTTTGTAATAATAAAAACAATATTTTACTTTTACCATCTAAAATGCCTTGTGGAGAATGACCAACGAAAAAAAAGTGTGTTTACTTAGAAAATTCTTCCAGTAGTAAATATGTTAAAAACCATAGGTGTCCTTGATTTTTGCACGTTCATGTCATCCATTTAATATTCACCCCTTTAAATATAATGGTTGCCATGATACGTATTAGCATGAAGGGCAGTAGATGTCAAGCAAGAGGTTTCACACCCCAACAACGGCGACTCGATGAGTCACCCGCAATGTTTATGTAACAAGGCACATGTCTATTTCGAATCGAAAATTCACCCTCTTCCGAAGAGCAACCGACTAACCGGCTTGGCGGAGAGGAAACTCACTTATCAACCAGGCGGAATGATAAGGGCAGTTCGTTCATTCATGAATTTCATTCATAGACTGTGATATCAAAGGTGAGATATATGTTGTTGTCTTGTATTCTCTCTTGGCACCAAGCGTTCTACAAGCCCTTTTGCCCTGATGAACATGCTTTAAGACTTACGGGAAGGTAATTAGGAAGGTAGGGGGTAAGTTAATGGAGTCGGGCTCCAAGTACAAAACAAGCTTTTACACCATGCGAGCAGCTCAGCCTTATGTGACTGACACTTACAATTGGGCTACGCTTCTAAATTGGGGGCCACAATATTACACGGTGCTTTGTCATATTAGGCTTTATTATTATCCCTCAACAATACGACATTATAAATATAAGAAAAGGCCATTTTGCCGTTATTTGAGAAACATTTTTATACCTTATTAAAAAAAATAGGGAAATAAGGATCATTAAAAAATATAAATGTGATCAAAATCACAGAATTTATAGTTTATTAATTGAACTAAAGGTTTCCTAAATTACTGCAGAACCAGAACGTCTTTTAAATGAATATAGCCATTAAAATAAATATAATTCGATATGGTAATAGTTAAAGCTGCACTTGTACACAATATTTTGCCACAGGAATTAGACCCATTTTTCTACAAATCATTTTTACAAATAGACAATATATTTTCTGTAAGTTCAAAAAGCTTCGCCAACATGACTTAAGAAATTGTTCTAATATTAAGTTTTAATGTTATTTTAACTGAATTTAATAATTCATTGATAAGGTACATAGTTCATTTTGTAACAAGATGACCTTGGATTTTTTCAGAAATTTAGAGTTATTAGTTGAATTTAATTATTTATTTATGTTTTCCAACAAGTGTTTAATTAATTTTCTTTGTAATTGAAATCTCAACAAGCAATATTAATTTAAAATATTTGAACCTTCTGGTAGTCATGCCAGACGAGTTAACTGGCATTTGGCGAAGTGTATTATCTGATTAATTCTTATGCTAAACAACGTATAAATAAGGACCAACTTTGAGTATTCACAAAATAAGAAATGGATTAATGCCAGTTAATTGATTTTTCTTTAGATTGTGGTAAGATTAAAAGTGATTTGATTTGTAGTTCTAGTTAGTAGAAGTGTTCCTAGTTCAATTGATTCAATATGGCATGACGTTTTTCTAAGAATTCTTCAAAACGTGAAATATTATGTAGGTATGCGTATATAACATAAAACCCGTTGTTGTATTATTGTTTACGTATTTTTGTTTTGGTCATTACATTTAAGGGAGAGAAAATTTATTTGTTATTACTATTGAAAAGATGGAGGGAGTACTGTGTACCCAGAGGGTAGAGGGCAAAAATAATATTTAGCTTCTTTGGGCCTCCGACTGGTAATTGGAGGGCAAACAGTGGCAAATCGCTAAGGCAAACTGAGCCCCTCAGCCATTGCATGCCAGCATTCCAATGCACACAACACCAACTGTGTGGGCAGACAATATCCCACTACACGACCACTTTAACTGGATAAGTGATCTCCTCTAGGAAACCATATCTATTCAGACAGTGCATTCAGAGTTTGTGCTGAATTCATGCATTTAAGACTATTTTCTGTGACAATTAAAAAGGTTATGAAGAGTTAATAATTTGTAAAATCATAGAAAACACAAATAATAAACACTAACAATTTCAAATGCGTAGTTCATAAATTTCTTTTTCCTATACATGTATACAAAATAGGAGGGCTTGATAAGCATTTATGGAGATTATTTGAGTAAATAACTTTTTGGCAGATTTACTTTATGGGAAATCATCTATTGGGGTCGTGCTCATGACGTGATTTTTGAAATAGTTCCTCTAATGTCCATCGAGTCTACCCGGGTCCTTTCAAAACTACGTATGTTTGTCTGTTAACGCTCTACCGGACGCAATTTTTTTTTTAATCGTAACAAAACTCGATATTTAAACGTTTATTATAAGAATAAAGGTCAAGATCGTTAGCGGTGGAAATCGTACTGTGGGGAGGAAGGGGGGTTTAGAGGGGGAATTTCGAAAATTCAAAATATCTAAGTTATTACGTGTCGGATCGAAAACTTGTATAAGATCAATCTTATTGCAAATTAAATGTACTATAAATATTGTTGTGAACATGTTTTCTCTATATTGAAATTTAACCGAGATATTTCCATTTTAGCAGATTTCCCTTAAGGGAAATCAGCTATTGAGGTCGTACTCATGACGCGATTTTCGAAAAATTTCTTCAAATGTCCATCGATCCAACCCAGGAGATGACGAAAATGAGGTCCGTTCAAAACTATATATATATATATTTGTCTGTTAACACTCTAGCGGTCGCAATTTTTGTTTAATCGTCACCAAACGCGTCGGGTATAGTTTGGATGAGATCGGTCATTTTCGTCAGTACTCGGCTCAGGCGGAAGCTTCTTCTAACCGTCGTTTCGTCCTTACCTTCATTACTTTGTGTGGTTTATGCAAATACGGTCTGATCATCCGCCACCCCCCCCCTTCTTTAGTTCTTGTACTAATAAAATTTGAGTTATTAAAATATAAATTATTTTTACAATTCAAAAGCCGTTTCAGTTGGGAATTTATTAAAATTAACTGAAAGTTTTCTTATTACCGTTTGTATTTATTCATGGTGGGCTTGTATTACTAGTATGCAGATTTCTCTATTGTAAAACTTCACGTGGGAAATCTGCTTAGTTTACGCAGCCCCTGCGTGATGGACTTTATGTTTAGTTTTTGGCCATTAGTAAACCCATCCTCCTACCCATGTCATAAAACTAATAAGCAGTTATGTAATGAAGCACTTCATTCCAATGTTAAAACCAAATATGGTTATCATTGAATTTTTATTTTGTGAGATATGTTATGCGCTGACGTCATTATTAAGGCTTCGCTCTTTACTCGAAAATGTTTACTTGATTTATACCTCGTAGGGTATTGTCGGCTGAATGAATGAATAAATTATATAAATATAAATGACAACATAGCCTGTGGTGAAATGAAAATAAAAGGACATAATAATAAATAATGCATAAAAACTAGGCTCTGGTGAGCTCAGATAAGGGACAAATGATCTAAAATATGGGAAGTACTATGGACTAACATTTTTTCACTGGGATTCCTATAAACATTCTGCCTTATAAATGTTTTACCGTGTAGGCGCAACTTCGCAACGGATTCTCACAAAGAAAGAGATAAGATGAACGTGATACAACCATATATCAAGTATCGGAAGCACGTATTTTGAAACACGGGAACTAATACCGGATCAAGAATAGCAAGCCATCGATAGAGCGCGTAGTCGTACGGGTACCAAGGGGAACTGGCGCCAAATAAAGTTTCGTCATTTATGATAAAGTTACACGCCTCTAAACAATGAATTCATTTATTGCCTCTTACATAAATATTACCCTACCTACGAGTACAAATAAAAAAGTCCGTCACGCAGGGGCTGCGTAAACTAAGCAAATTTCCCTCGTGAAGTTTAATAATGGATAAATCTACATACTGGTAACACAACACCACCTTCAATAATAAGTGAATAAATACAAACGGTAATGATAAATCTTTCCTCTCATGGCGGGAAGCGTCTGAAATGTAAACAAACAGGTCTGCCAACCCGACTCTCATCGGAAAGAAAAACAATTACTGAATTATATCAGAATGTAATCTATCAGAATAATTTTCACCTCTAATGAATCAGAATAATTTTTACCTCAATCAATCATATTTAAGTGGTCCAAAAACTTACATATTTGCATATATGTCGTATAATAAAGGTCTCTTGAAAACAATATGTGGTATTTAAGGTTCGAATAATGCGGTTTATTACATAACCGAGTATTGTAAGTTTGACATGAGTAGAAGTGGGTGTTTGCTGAAGGCTGAAACCTATAAAATGCAGATATCCATATATTTTCAAAATTCCCCACTCTAAACCACCGATTCCAGCCATTAAGGAACATGATCTTCCTTATTACATAAAACGATTAAATACGGTGTTTGGTAACGATCAAACAAAAAGTGCGACCGCTAGAGCGTTAACAGACATATATATCATTTTGAACAGACCTCATTTTCGTCTCCTGGGTAGGATCGATGGACATTTGAGGAAAGTTTTCAAAGGTGATGATGAGTACGACCTCAATAGATGATTTCCCTTAAGGTAAATCTGCTAAAATATTGTTACGTGTTTTTTTTTCCAAAACCAGTAATAAACGTTTTTAATAAGAGTTCTTTTGGATTGCAAAATTAAATACTCGCAATTTCACAGTTTTTATCACTGCACAATTTATTTCGCAACCCACAATACACTTGGTAATTATTCCTAGTTACTACTCACAGTATACACTGATAGCGTCACTGTTCTTCAGATTACACAGTCCAACAATTCACTCACGGTCACTGAAATTCACAACAAGCCGGCACTGCACAGTCCTTTACTTCCCGGCACTGCACTGTCCTCTACTTCGCGGCACTGCACTGTCTTAAACACGGCACAACACTGTTCTTATAAAAACACTTTACCGCACTGCACTAAGTCGCACTGTAGCACTGATGTGAACATCAAGACGAGTGAGAATAAAACTCCCTCGCTCCCGGCTGGCCGTTCTTTATATAGGTTGTCGGCATACATCAAAGGGGAATTGTCTGGTTCCTTCGACGCTGGGCTGGAGTCTATAAGGAGCTAGAACTTTCTGTCGGCTTCTCTGATCTACGTCACACTTTCCAAATACACGACTCTCTCTCTCTCTCTGAAGGATTATTCATGTATTTAATTTTCGCAACAGTATTAATTATTAAAAAATAACGAACAGTTAATTTGAATCTAAGAAATGCTCATGTAATGAATAACTATTGATAAGCATTATTCGTAATCATGAACGAATTGTGCATGATTGATTCATGCGATGGATGAGGAAGGATATTAGAACAGCTGAGGCAGTAGATGAGGTGAAACCGGAAGGAGAGAGGTTTGGAGTAAAGTTGAAGGAGCAATTATTCGCAAGATTTATTATCGCCAATAAACGAGTTGCAGGAGTTGGCCACGGCCTCCGATATTGTTAATATCTCTCGTTTTAATTTATCGCTCCTGCCCCAAACGGAGGCGACAAACAACAAAACAACACCACTTTATAATTCTCTGTTTCAAAGGTCGCTCAGATCCGCGGCTACTGTTTAACCCTTCACCGAGTTTTCATAACTTAGATCTTTTTTTTTTTTTTTCTTTAACTCTAAAACATTTAATTGGATGAAAACAACAAAGACTGTGGATTTCTCCTAAGTCGCTTTAACACTGCTCCAGAAATGAAGTTGCCACAAGCTCATTAAATTCAGCTTAATGAAATCAGGAGAAAATTTATAATTAAAACTAATAAACTGCTTCTAACAACGTTCACTTCATTAATTTCCCAAAAGTTTCTCTGTACTAGTTTTCATAGAAACCCATTATAAATATCTCTAATAAAGAGACCAACAAATTAGTTCCGTTCATAACCCAGTATAAAATTTTAATATTTTTTAAATCTACTTGGTAAAACATTGAGTTTTAATGAGTAATGATTTTTTTAAGTTCTGTCGGATCCAGTGGTGGATTATTAAACTACATTTGAGATAAAACCAGGAAGGGACATTAGTCCAAATTATAAAAAAGTCCTCAAAACAAAAAAAAATTAAATAAAAGTCCATCAAATGATAACTAATCACAGAATCAAAACATTTCAGCATAAAGGAGGTAGCTATTACACAAATTGAATTGTATTTTTATTTAATCAAACGGTGACAACAGACCTCTATCTAGAGATTTACTTTGTATTTTTTTTTCTTAGCAGATTTCCCTTCAGGAAAAGCAGAGAGATTGAGATAAATGCAAATAGGTGGAACAAGTGGGAAATCTGCTTAGCAGCCCCTGCGTGACGAACTTTTATTTATAATTTAGTATCGTTTTAATTGGAAATGCTGGACAATTATGGCATGTGATAGAAATCGCGGACATGATATATTTTAATGTATTTAATCGTTCTTTTTCGTATGTTTTAAACTATAATGACATTTTGAAAAATTGCGTAGTAGAGAGCATACGGGTAACTCCGTGTATGATAGTTCAGCAGTGGAATGTTATGAATGGGCGAGCATGTCATTCACACTTATATTACTTGACCTGTTGTATATTATTAAGTAACGTATGCACAAAAGAAAATATAACAAAGAGAAATTAGCTAGGCAAGAAAAGAACAGAAATACGCACAAGAAAACGTACAGAAATAAGAACAAGAAAACGTTTTTATAGGATAAACAAGTTCTTAATGGCAGCCCAACCGAAAAAGACGTTGAAAAATCTCGAGCAGGGGATTATGACAAAGTCCTCCTCTCTCTAACGTTCCAGTGATCCATATACTTATTACTCAACGATCCATTAAACATGGCTAAATGTTGTGAATCGTGAAGCACCAAATGATCTGTAGCATCACGTCTTTAATATTAATCCACTTCACCGAAACAAGAATAACACGAGCAATACCGAATCGAAAAAATCTGACCTAAAAAAATAAAATAAAACCTCACTCGCATGTTCATTGAGAAGCCACGAAGAGAGCATTAGAAAACTGTAAATGAAATTCATTTTATCATCTTCAGATTAGTGAATGTGGGCATAAGCATTAGAGTGCATGACATATTTTACTTTAAATGCTAGGCTCGGCGAAAATAGCACAATGCTATGCTATCCAATATGTGACTTACTTAAACCAGTGGATATCTGCTAATTTAGGGCAAGAAGAAAATGTGTCTAGCGTAGAGTATACACATGGGCTCCTTGCAAACTGGTGTCCATTTACTGTACAATAGATTTCCCCCATTTCTCAGTTTGTTTAACAGGTTGGATAAAGAACTTCCACACTGAATCTACTGACGGCTTATGTTATTTTGGAATGCCGTGATCCGATTCTGGAAGCTGTCTGAAAATGCCAACTGAGTGCTTAGTGAAATACGCTGCTAACCAATAAAACTAAACTTGTAATTAATTTAGATGAGTATAGTTTTGGCAGACCTTTGTTGTCATGTTGACGAAATCTCATCTATGAGTTGTTGTCGGACGAATTATCGCCAGACACCCAACAAATGCAAGTTAATGAATAGGCACTATGAAGAAATATAAGCAACGTGTATATAATGGATTTGTATGATGAATTTGATGTGATCTGTGCTGTTAAGTTCAGATTGCGGTAGTTGAGGTATACTCAAAAATGTTATACGATACACCAAGCGAAGCGAGAAAGAGAAATAGGTCGGGGTGATGGAATGGTCTGAGGAAGTACATAGAAGATGAAGACCACATTTTAAGACTACTGGCTTTACTAAATTGCCGATAATAATTGTTCTAAATTACTTGCATGTAATTCCTGTTAATATATATTTCTAGATCTTCATTAGAAAAAATACCACATGTACATTCTAGGACACTAGAAATCCTACCAGTATTTCAACTTGGGTTATCCTTTGCAAGATAGTGACACAGATCTGGCCTTAGGACGGACAGATATCCCTTAACTGCTGGGATCATTACGGCAATACCAGGGGCCTTTCCTAACGGCCATTAAAGAACTTTAACTGCCTTTAGTGCAGGAACTGGTCTTAATAAAGGCTCCAATGCTAATTGAACCCGTTACGATGAAAAGGGTACCCCTTAGGGAAAGGGAATTTTAAATTAGGGCGAAACTGCAAACTGGGAAGAAGAAGTTTTGAAAGGAAAGCCTCAGACAAATATTCTAAAGGCGGGATGAAAAGATGGAGAGTAGTCTGGGCTCGAATGAAGCCCCCATCAGAGCCTGACACACAGGAACAAACCTCATGCAGGAGGAAAGGTTACAGAAAATGTTAGAAAGAGGTCCCGAGTCGAAAAGATCAATAAAAACTGAATGAATTACATATTTGTGAAGGTAAAAGGAAAAAAGAAGATTCTCATTCCCATCCGAAGAAAAAATCAAAAGAAAAAAAATTGCTACTGCATAACTTTTTGATAATACCACAAAAAAAAAAATATTTCATATCAATTTGTCCGTGATAACAAAAAGTAGTAAGTTTATGCCAATACTCTCTATTTGTGTAAATACCAGTGCCATTCATCTTCCGATCTCCATTAGATAAAGATCCATTGTTTTACTCAATAATTAGTAAAACATGAATTAAATTATTAATATAATTACTGTAAATGACAGAGTTCATAAAAGATATTTACTAACGACAAGAATAAATATTGAATTTAATTTTATTCATAAATTTATCGGAATCAGAGTAACTATTAATTAGTTTGACATGTGTTTTAATAAACAATGTTGTAATTAAGCAGTCTAGGAGAAGTGGGAGTCTATGGAAAGAGTATAATAAACATTTTAGCCGTTATTGCCAAAATCGAAGTTATTTTCTCCAATTATTGGCAAATCGGGACTAAGGATTTATTAATGAGTTCGTCACTAAATAAATTCTTCTTGCCCAGGTGAGGAATCGGCCCCACAACTCTAAGTTTACTAAGTGCATTAGGACAAACCCCTTAACTCACTCGACTAACATGTGAACAGCCACAGCCTCTTAAGTAACATTCAAGGAGGGGCTCAGGTTACCCTTGTGAGTTAAGGAGTTGGTCTCAATACACTTGGTAAACCTCATGGACTCGATTTTCTCATGGGCATCGGGAATTTATTTAGATAAAAATCACTAAATAAAATCTTCAGGACCTTGCTGGCTGGAAGAAAATGTGATAACCAATTGATAGCCCCTCTTGATTATCCAAAAGTGAATAAGGTGGGTGTTAATAAATAAATAATGAATTGCAGGTGAACAGGCTAGAGACTATAAACTTATTTCCAGTTTTTAAATGCTTTTCCAATTAACCATCCGGCAGTAGTGAGAATACGTATGGGAAAACATGATTGTGTGTAGTTACTTATTCTTTTTTCGAGGATCAATATAAAACCGACATAGCTTTGACGCAATACATTTAGCTGTCGACTGTATTAGCAGAATTCCCCAGCAAATCAGCTATTGAGGTCAAATTTATGCCACGATTTTTAAAAAATTTCCTCAAATGTCCATCGATCCTACGTAGGAGTTGATGAAAATGAGGTCCTTTCAAAATTATATATATATATATATATATATATATATATATATATATATATATATATATATCCATACTTGGCTGTTACCGTTCTAGCGGTCACAATTCTTATTCAAACGTAACCAAACTGGATATCTAAGCGTTTCATACAAAACTAAAGGTCAAGTTCGTTGAAGGCTGAAATCGAGCAGTGGGAGGGGGGAGTTAGAGGGAATAATTCGAAATATCTCCAATATTAAACCTCTGATCGAAAAGAGGTTGTGTAGAACCAATTTTATTGCAAATACAATGGTTGCAAATATTGTTATATTCATTTCATCTCTACCTTTAGTTAAACGGAGATATTTGCATTTTTTTTAGTTTTCGGCCCTCAGTAAACTCCAACTCCTACTCATGTTATATTAACAGTAAGCTGTTATATTATAAAGCACTTTATTTGAAGTCCAAATACCAAATAATGTTCTCATTGAACGTTTACGTTTTGAGATAAATGCAAATCGCACGAAGGAAATCTTCGCAGCCCCTGCGTGGCGGACTTTTTTAAAAATAAAATATTAAGGTTTTGAAGAAGGGAATTTTCAAAACAAATCGTTGTTATATACCGTGATAATGGTGTTTATGTTGTTGAGATTAATTGTTATTTGAAACTTTGTGATTGTTGCGGACAGTAAAGGAAGAAGGCGGAGTGGTGTGAGAATGGCACTTTTACAAAGAGCAGGGGGCCTATTCTCGTGTGTAATAAGGTAAGTTGTTGGCTGGGAGAGTTGTGACAGGAGTCTATTCACAGCTATCTCTTGGTACTCTCTCCCTTCTCCCAACTTATTGTTTAGTTCTATCTACCTCTTGTAAGCTCTCATTTAGAGCTCTCTTTAAACCTCGCTGGCACTCTCTTTTAACCTTCTCTCTCTCTAACCAAGTCTCTTCCCCCGCCACAACACACGCCCCTCTCCTTTCTCAGAGCACTTCTCTGCCTCCTTTCCAAGCAGCAACTCGCTTGTAAGGACTCCTCGTAACAAGAGGCGTGGGCGGCTCCCGCGAAATTAAGACAACTCCTTCAACAACTCCCCCTATTATCATTGTCTCTGGTTTAATTTGCCGTTGTACTCGTGCCGCCGGTTGGTAAAACAGAAGCAGGTGTTTTCATAAATACAGTCAATATTTCTCAGGAAATATAATTCTCTTCATAAAACGAAATAACAAAATAACCCCGCACCTGTTAAAGGACAGGCTGGTAATAAACTATTTACGTTGAAAAATTGCAGCAGACAAACATTAAATAATTACTTCGTGTAGGTGCACTCAAGGTTAAACCAACAGAGGAAATTTAACAATTTATCTATTGAAATGAACGAAGCTTTAGAAGTAAAAAACTCCAGGGACGAACGCCATTCTCCTTCAATATACAAATATTATACTGTGAAAACAAAAGTGTTTATTCTACCGAAGTTACTTATATTTGTTTCTTCAATTGATGTGAGGTTCAACAGAACTTATACATGCATTCCTGTCACTGCCAGAGAAGCTTTCAAAACAGGTATTTCAAGCTGTAGGTTATGGAAATTTGTTTGCTAATGAGGCCTCACATTTCAATCTCAATTGAACGAAGGACAAACAGTGTGTAAAAAACATTAATAAGATTTATAACTATTTTAATATAAAGATAATTTTCATACACACAAACATATATGTCTTTCTCAATGTTTGCGTTTGTTCTACTAACAAAAGAAAAACACTTGAAAGTTCTAAGAAGGCATATTAAAGTTATCTTTCGTTCTCATGTATATGTGGTAAAAGGCCCCATAATAATTGTTAGTTTTGAGGCTGTATTCTTGTCTAACTCTAGTAAAATTCATGCTGAGTATTTTGTTCTAATAGTTTGCATCCTTTAAAATGCATACATAGAGCTGGTAACCTAACATATATATATATATATATATATATATATATATATATATATATATATATATATATGTGTGTGTGTGTGTGTGTGTGTGTGTGTTTTCTATCCGGTCTATATCAGTTCTATCTACTCAGTGCTGTGAGTTTGGTTGGCCAGTTTGTATACAATTCAGCCGCTTTCCGTTGTAGAGGTTATCATCTTGTAAAATGACGGAAAGATTTCTCATTACCGTTTGTATTTGTTCAATTAATATTCACGGTGGTGTTACCAATATGTAGATTAATCTATTGCAAACCTTTGCGCGGGAAATCTGCTTAGTTTACGCAGCCCCTCCATGACGGATTTTTTTCAGATCATAACCAAAATTTGTCCTCGACCAAAATCGTTATGAATTTTGAACCGATAACGTTAATGAGAATAGAACTTCAAGAAGTCCAGATTGATGGCCCTCGAAGTAGGAGTGACATTTCAAACAGGAATCATCACATACTCTCAGTATTTCCTGTCAATAGTTTCTTTATTAGTTAGGCTTCACTTTAATTCTGGTCTTTCTCGATTATTGTCGCTCTTTATGCCCAAAGCTACTGTAGGGGCGTGCGGTAAGCTTTAGCGGTAATAATAGAAATGTCGGCACAAAATGTAATGGCGGGAAGCTTTTTAAAGGCAAGAATAAGAGAGAGCATTAGACTGAACCATTTATTATTTCTCCTGGAGAGATGAGGGAAAAAGATAAATAAAGAAAATAAAACAACTATGTGAGTTCTCTTAAGAATTAGGTATATTGAAATAATGAATTATATCTCTATATGCTACTCGTTATATCTAGAGGTTGAACAAGACAAAGGAACCTTACGTTATGCATTAACTTATCTGTAATAGAAATATATTATAATAAAATGAAATTTGAACAGTAAACAAAAGAAAGTAACTTTATGAACTATTATGGCGGCCATATAACTATATCTACAAAATGAGCGGTCGGTCCTATGAGTACTCATTCGATATTGGCGCAAATAATGCTAGCATTATTAAATAGGTACTTGCGGTGTAATCATGCACTTTCCTTGAAATGATGGAGTCTTCTCGCTTGTAGCGGTGATAAATACAGGATTGCAGCCTTGGGGGAGATGAAACAACTGAATGATTATCACGGGTGACTTCCAACTGCGGTTGTCTATGAAGCGGTTATCTATGAAGCGGTTATCTGTGAAGCGGTTAGCTATGAAGCGGTGATCTGTAGTGGATGAAGAGGGGCTAGGCCCCCCTGGCCGTATGAACGACCCCAGCGTCTGAGAGCAACTGACCCTATCCTTGTTGTTGGCCGATGCCTTCTTGAACTGCATGTGGTTTTCCGCTGTAGCCACGGCCTTGGCGATATACATGTGTGTGTGGCGGGTCTATGAACCCCGCGAGCGCGGGAAATTTAAAATTTAAACTGACGACTGAACAGCTACCGTGGCATACAATTGCAATGAGTCTGGCACTAACTTATGTTTCGGAACAATTTGCACTCCTAGTTTTAAGATTTTTCCTCCGTAAAGTAAGTTATTCACAAGGAAATGTAGGAAGGATAAATAGAATAAAATAAAAACAACGAATAATTCTAGTAAACATACATTTGGCATGATAAAATTCGTTCAAGTAACACATCTGTATTCTCATAAAAATGATTTTTAATTTGGTGATGATGAGGGTTCTACAAACGCCTTACCAGAAAGTAAGTATCCTGTCCCAGTAATCATACAAATGCACTAGAACATCTCTATTTTTGAACCGAGGAAAGAATTTAAGAACACGCTTATTTAAGCCCCGTATTTTTAAGTCGGCTTTTTACGATCTCTAGAACCTCTCCAGAGGCAAACCAGGAAATATATGTCCTTGACACAAATACACATACACACGTACTCACACACACACACACACCCATATATATATATATATATATATATATATATATATATATATAGATCGTGTTGTTGTTTTTTGGAGTTTTGGTCAATGTTGGTGAAACAATCTTGGTTCATTCCAATATTTGAAGAATATTTATTTTCTCTCCAGGGCTAAAAAGTACAGGTCCCGAAACTCCAAAAATAACAACACCATATAAATATACAACCTGGTCGAAAACAACAACACAATTATATATATATATATATATATATATATATATATATATATAAACTCCTGTCATTTTCGATTTTGTCCATCCGTAGGGAGGAAAGGAGAGAGGTTTCGGGTAGTTGGTAGAGAGCAAAAGAGAGGCGGAGTGGAAGCTTCAGCTGAGTGGCCTCTCTTAATTGTTATTAAGAGGGGGACCCAAGGCTCAGCACACGCCAGCAATGTAGTGTGTGTGTGTGTGTGTGTGTGTGTGTGTGTGTGTGTGCTGGTAGGTTGTGCTGAGAGTGGGGGTAGGCAGGAGATATACGGCCGCCTCCCCCAACCCTCCCTAGAAAACCATATACATAACAATAAATCTAATGAGTGTTCGAGACCCCCCCCCTCCCCGTGGTAGAAACTTTCTGCTCCTGTGGTCTGGCTCTAATTCCCCCGGCACCGCCCCCCGTGTCCCTGCTTTTTTATACAATTACACCCCTCTTACCACCTCTAATCCTACGCACCGAAAATTAATTTGAACTTCTTGTATGTGGAGGTTTATCACATTTCTAGCAGTATTTGTCTTTTACAAGGAATCAGATATACGTGGTTGAAGTCATTTAGGATTTGTACGTCCTGAACGAAACATTCCATAGCAACAAACGCCTCATATCGTAAATGGATGAAAGGAATGACATATATTCGGCGACTTCCATTTGGGTTATGCGTGTTCGGCCTAATTGGTAAATGAATACAGAAAATTTATTAAGAAAAGAAAAATAAATATTAAAAAAAAACTATTGGTATAAAGTTTCTAAGAAGAAGCATGGCAAAATTCTTTGAATGGAAGCCTTGACGGATTTATGAATTTAAAATAGCGACCTTACAAATCCACTCTTAAATCCTGTTAACCAAAGCCTCATGAATTCATTTATTTCTGCAGTACACGATAAAGCACCATTAACGCAGCTTTATATTCCACAGTCTTAAGGTACAAAAGTGTAAGCCACAAAATGAATAAAAAACTTACTTAATAAAACCTACAAAGTTTATAGATTTTTGTGACGCTGGCTGCAGCAATTACACAAGTCATTGCCATATCACTGGAAAGTATAAATGCTTTCACTCCACTTCAATATATCACTACTGCCCTTGTAATGGCGATACAAATAATAAATCAAAACTGTTAGTGGTCTTGAAACAACGATAGTAGAGCGTAATTTATTGAAACAAAACTTGGTTCACCCCATTGCTGATCATCATAAACAATATAGTAAACTATGAGGATTACTTTGATGGATTTTATTTAGTTTCACCTACAACTTCATCTCTGTCTACAAAAACAGGGAAAAAGTTAAAGCTAGCACTTAATAAGAAAAAAACCTTTTGACTGTTCTGCAATTGAACTTGAATACTGAAAATACAATGACAACATGGTGTCTCTATAAAGTTTTCATTATGTGAGCAATCTGCAAAAACCTACCTAATTTAATAATAGTATAATCTAAAAATGACATGTGCTATAGAGAAATAGCAAACCAGCATTGACGACAGATCGCAACAAGGTAAAAAAAAATTAAGTATAAGTGACTTAATTTTAAAATTAAACATTTATTTATTACTGATAACCCAGATGCTTTAGGAAAAATATGCCACTTGCTGAGCATAATCCGAGTGATTTTTGTTTGTAAGAACTTACGCAGAATACGTTTCTACTAACACAGCTCAGAACCGTCGGGAAGTTTTTTTACCTAAAGCATTTAGAAAGTAATATTAAACAAAGTTTCGTTGCGAAAGAAAACTTTTTCTCCTCCTTTCTGTTTGTAAACCATCAGGTTATAATAATTTAGCTAAAAAGTTCTTGGAGCTAGTTTACAACCTCTTAACTAGAAAATGACTATGAAACATGCCTTGATTCTGCTAAGCTGCCTTACCTTGAAGAATAATATGCCTTGCCAAGTGAAGAATAATTACTAAAACCGTAAAACAGTCTGGATCATGTCAGCAAAAGTATTTCATTCATATATTTATCACCTAAGCTGTGGTATTTATGTTATGAACTTTTACTGGTCAGTTAAAGAAACAAGCCCTCCCATGTCTTTGATATCAGAATAATTACTAATATGTAGTTTCTAACTCTGATTCGGAAATGTTGAAGTCACCTATGTGTTATTCCATTGCCAGTACTGCATTTCGACTTAGGTTTTGTGAATGGTTCAAGGTTAGTCTTAGAGTAATCAGATGGAAAATAACTTCCACTTGTTTGGTGTTACAAATATATATATTCAAAATTGACTCCAAAATTCATTTAGCTATGTATAATTACTATTTTTAATGTTGTTTAATTTTGCGAGATTAGATTTATAGAAGTGCTGTAACTGGCACAATAATCACATTTTATTTTGATTAATGGAATTCATATAATAATTATTATTATTATTTATTAACGTCCACTTTTTGCAACTCAGGCTAATTGGGACGAGTTATCTACAGGTTACCACCCTTTTCTATCCAGGGTGGGATTTTAGGATGTTATTTAATGAATTTCGTCACTAAATAATTTCCTTTACCCAGGCGAGAATCGAACTCGCCACTCTAGGTTTGTCATGTGAGATAAAGGTCAACGCTTTAACTCGCATGGCTAACCTGAGCCCCCTTCATATAATAATATTAGTTATACAATGTAGTTATTAGTAGTTATAGTTACTAATTAGTTCAGTCTGCTATGACAGTCATCATTACTTATAAACAAAAAAAAAATGATTCCTAGTACTATTCACAACTGCAATGGATTTACTTATATAAAGGAGAGCTCTTCTCTAAGCGTTTCATTTTTATAACTACTAGAAAGGCTCAGGAAAGCGAGATCAGGCGTAGGTCCTAATCTACAATAGAAAATCAAGAACAGTGAATTCGATTCCCGCCTAAATGCCTGGCAATCGGAATTTATTTAGCGACGAACTCATTGAATAAAATCTTTATCCCCATCCCGGCTAGAAAAGGGTGGTAACCTGCAGATAACTCGTCCTAATTAGCCTGAGTTGCAAAAAGTGGATGTAAATGAATTACATATAACTGTGAGAGGGGGCTCAGGATAGTCATGTGAGTTATGGGGTTGGTCTTCATCTCACATGTTATGAGTATGGAGTTCGATTGCCACCTGGGCAATAAAAATGTATTTAGAAACGGACTCATTACATAAAATCCTTAGTCCCAACCAAGCTTAAAAACGGTGGTAACCAGTTGATATCTGTCTTTCCCTATGAGCGCATGCAAGTAGGTCAGTAAATATTTTTTTAGCTATACCTCAATGGATCTCTCAATATCCGTATATTATTTTAAGATTCGACTCAAGTCTATTTTTTTATATTCACTTCTTTTAGATATTTATTTTGTTTTATTTATTTATTGATATTAGTATGATTAATGACCCTGTTGTAATGTAAGTAGATTTTATTGACGTTTATGTTTTTCATGTGTAGCTCTGAAGATGGAGACAATAGTCTTCGAAAGCGCTTAGGGCTGAAATAAAAAAACTTGTGAAGAATTGGTCTTTTTGTCACTCCAAGTAGATTTCCCGCCCCAATTAGCTGTACTAGCAAAAAGTGGGCGTAAATTAAAAAAATATATATATAATTTTAAATGTGATATTATGAGTGTTAATTTGCAATTTTTAAAATTTTCTCATTTAGTTTATAGAATTTTCTGAAAGCTTTCTTTAATTTATTTGTATCATCTTAATTAAAGGTGCTGTGGTAATTATGTGTTAACAGAGCTCTGGCAATGATGTGCTACATCGAAAACGCTTTGTCCCCTTAATAAATCTATACTATGTATGTTTGGTTGTTTTTTTCAATTGCCCTGTAAAACAATGTCAATTTTAAGTAGTCGAAATGTAATTCTGGATAAAGAGAGAGAATAAAATTGTGTAAACTTGTTTTATTACCCTTGAGAATAAAATAAAATATCTTAATTTCGAGAATATATTTCGCTTGGCTTAATGACTAGCATAAATAAAAAGAAAAGAGATATATAAAGATCAAACTTATGCATTAGTAAAGAGAAGCCATCTAAAAGTAATCAGAAAAGCATCAGGTTCACACTTATTTTTAACTCTTGAGAGAGGAAAGTAATATTAAAAAAGTAAATTCTAGAGATCAAAATTTAAAAAAAAATAAAATAGACATGAATTACGCCAATCTTTCACCCCACTGAATATCAAACGAAAGAGAATTGATGCCGTTAAAAAAGAAAAGAAAACACAAGATGAGAGAGACATAAAAGTTAGAAAAGCTTCCCGGGATCTGAATACATAAAATGTAAAGGAGGCAAAGAGAAGGGTAATAAGAGAAAAATCGGAAAGGGCTGGAGTAAATGGTAGGAATTGATGGGGAGGGGGGGGGGTGCTGATATCAGGACTCTATCCCATAGATATAGGGCTCTCTATCTCTGTCTGTCTTATCACCAACCTCTCTACTATCAGGCACAATACTTCACCTCTCTCATTAGATACCTACACGTCAATCTAGCCTCTACTGATAGCAGTTAACAATGTACCACACACACTCTCTATTTATATTTGAAAAATTCATACCAAAAAATATATGAAAAGAAAATTCTTGAATAAAGAAAAAGGTTATTAATTAATATCTGAGGTTGCTATGCGTCTTAAACATCAGTAAAACACAGAGCATCAAGGAGAATACTTTAAATTTATTTTTCTTCTCAACAGGGTGGATCTTACCTTATGGAGAGTTTGGCTCGCTGAAGTGATTAAATAGCACAAGCAATACCCCTGGCTTAAGCAGTCTAATACTGGGAGGTAGCCATCAGATCCAGGTACGACTCAGGCCAGGTACGAAAAATTCGTATCTCTTTTATGATGACTCTTAACTTTCTCATTAACAATACTATCCTACTTGGTGCCTTTACATCTCTCCTTGCGCTGTGTCAAATGATGCCAATATTTCTCATTAAATAAAATATAGGAATGAATTAGCGTAAATTGCAGACGCTTATAATACCACACTAAGAGTGCCAAGTTAGCCTTTCCTAGGAAAGTACTAGTTTTGGTGGTTCTTATATTATCGCTTGTGGTGTTGAGTGTTTTTAGTAGACTCTACCCCTACCAACCCATCGAAACCTAGAAGTTGCATTTTTATGCGAATACAATACTTATGTTATTTATTTACGTCTATATTTTGGTACTAAGGCTAATTGGGACGAACTAGCTACAGGTTACCACCCTTTTCTAGCCAGGGTGGGACTAAGGACTTTATTTAATGGGTTCTTCACTAAATAAATTACTATTGCTGAGGCGGGAACCAAACTCAAGGGAAATACATTAAAACACATATTACGGGAGAAAAACCCGATTTAAGTAAAAAAAAAATGATAAATTTTAAATATATATTGTGATGCTGGATCTTAAAATGTAGTTAAGGTTCTTTATTGCTAAACGCTCAATATATATATAGATATATATATATATATATATATATATATATATATATATATATATATATATACAGGATGTCCCAACTTCCCGTGCCACCCACTTCTGTCTGAGATTTGGAGTGCAATAATTGTGACCCCTGAAGAATCTTGTCGGTCCATATTCAACCTCTTTAACATTGCCAGCCACCATAACTTTGGAATTTCCACTGGAATGTCATATTTTTTATGGCAGATTCTTGTAGAAAATTCTAAACGAATTTATATCGTTTTGACGCATCCTTTAGCCGTAAAATTCACAAATCTTTATTTCAGAAAAGGGCCGTTTCAATGAAAAATGCTTAGACATAAAATTTGCAGCCAACAAAATTGTATTTGAAACTAGTCTAGGAGAATAAGTAAGAATTCCGGGGGGTAAAAAAAATTAAAACAATATAACACTTGGTTGTTGATGTTTTTTTTTTTTTGGGATTCATTGAAGAAAATATTCTTCAGGGGACACAATTATAGGAGATTTTAAGGGTGGTGGCACGGGAAGTTGGGACACCCTGTATGTATGTATGTATGTGTATATATATATATATATATATATATAAAACATTGATGGATATTTACGGATGACACATAAAGGTAAACGAGTGACAAAGAGCAATAAGCGAGGCCGAAGAGTGTTGAGTGGCTGGGCCCTTGAGTTACCTTATTCCTGGCAAATCAGGAGGGAATTGGGATTGGTGTGTGCGTGTGTCGAAGGGAAGAGGACTCTATTCAGAGCTCTCCCTCACCACACACAAACAGGAAGCTGAAAGCTGCCTCCGCCATCCTTAAGGAACTCTCTTCGCTTCCTTTTAGAATCGAATCAATCCAAACCTACTTATCCTTCCACCCTTCAAGCCCTACCCCTCTCCCTAATATATCTTTTATTCACTTCCCAAGGAACAAATTTCCCTGTATTTATTATTCCTTTGAATATATCACGCTAATGACCGAGAATTTTTCCTATTTTGTTCAAAAGACATTCTGTCAAAATACAAAAGAATTTTTTTTTATAATGAAAGAAGCAACTTCCTGTACTAATAACCTTATAACGCTATGATATTTGACAATATTTCAGGAGAGTCATCTGTTCAGGTTGAACTAGTGATGCATTCAACTTTTGGAGGATGCTAATTCAAGCATCATTCAATGCTTTAATTAGCAATTCAATGGTTTGAGGTGCATTATTCAATATTCCAAGTAGTAATCAATTGTACAACACTATAGGTGCGTAGACCAGGAGTGCAATAAAATCCAATTGTGTGTGTATAATCAAACTGACTTGAATCTCCTAATGTAATTAACATAACCTGGAACTTCAACCCTCCCTAGCGACATCTTCTCTATCGTGAAATACAATATTGATCGAGTCACCCCTTTCCCCATTTCTGATTTAGTATTTTTATTTTCTATAGTTGCTCATAGTAGAAGGATTCTAGGAAGTAACGACAGAAATTTTGGTGAAAATGATATTTGTAACATCTATTCTATTCTGACGTCCTTGAACCTTCTAAATAATGGTGTTTACATTATTGTTATCCAATAATTTCTCTATTTATTTATGGGGCACCACGGTAGTTTTCTTTAATTCTAGTGGGGCTCCAAAAATTATTATGCTTGATTTTGATTGCCTGAAAAGGTCCTATCCTATCTTGGAGAAATACTTCTGGACCGATCAATAAAGGAAGTGTACAAAATCAACGAAAAAAGGTGTTAACATTTCTTTTTTTTGTATTCCTCAAAATTTCACACAGCCAGAGATGGAACTAAAGAGTGACAGGTTATATTCAATTTTCTACTACATAAGAAAATAGCTAATAAGTGATATGTACTCATAAAAATATATATTCAGACTCCTGTCGGTTTTTTATAGGTACCGATAATGAGATATTTTAAGTTTTAAAATGTTTTTATACTATTTTAATTTAAGAGCTGGTATTTGGGCTTTGATTTCAGAGATTGGACAAGTATTAAAAAATGAAAAGTAAGTGAAGGCGATGGTCTTCATACACCTGGTAAACTTAAGAGTCGTGGGTTCGTTTCCCGCGTGGGAAATACAAATGTATTCATTCATACGATGAATTCAAGAAATAGAGTACGTCGCCTCAGCCCGCATTACTCAACCCGTTCACATTGGTCAAACATAACGATGAAATGTCTACACCATTAGCTTCTTAAAAAAAAAAAAATTAAAACTAAATAATCAGAGTGCAGTGCAATCAAAATACCATAAAACTAAGGGTAAAATCAGATTAAAAAAATATACTGGTTTATATATGGAACTTGTTGAAGTTGCGATATGCTTTAAACTGTTTGTATACTTGTATTTATATATAGCTGTGTTTATGTAGTCATTTAGAATTAGAATATCCGTGGACCAGATGTGATTACTGAGAACGTATATGGGGAATAGGGCGTTTGATTGGGCAGGGGATTGAATGTTTTATGAAAGCGATAAAAAGTAATACAGATGTTCCGTATCGCATGGTCCAACAAATAAATGTTAGCGAGGGCTCTGGATTGGTGGGTTGATGAAGTAGCACAGCTTACTAAATCTGGCGAGAGCTGCCTTGATTGAGTAGGACAGATTGACTGAGAGAGTGAATGGAATCAATCTAACACTGACTGCTAGGGGAGTCATTCATCTTACCAATCAGCTGTTCATATCTCAACCTCCTGTTCTAATATTTCAACTCGATATATTTTTTTTATTTATTTTTTTGGTAATTCAGATGATGACTCGAGAGAAAGCAGTAAGTAATGATCCTCCTGGCGTTAGACTGTTATTATTATTTTTAAACCATCGTCTACTATGCCATTTCGGATCAGCTTCTATATAGGGTGCTCCTCTTTTCTAGCCAGTGTCATCTCAAGGATTATATTTAGCCAATCCAACTTTAAATTAATTTCTATAGAAATAGTTCGCTCAACTCGAAGATATTCGAGAGACAGACAGACGCCTTAACATATTTGGCTAACGTTGTGGACCAACATACGATTAAAAAAAAATATTTTAAATGAATGTAGGATTTGGCTGAAAGATGTTGAATGGTGAATCCAAGATATTAGCACAATTCCTACTCTTTCGATATCGTATATGAAGTGAATATAGAGTTTAATACATTATAAAAGGCTGCATTTTATATATTTTGACAGGTCAAACTAATTTGCATTTTATGCCTCTTGGTATAAATAATAATAAATATAATTTAATAATCCCATCCTAAAAGAATAAAGAAGAAACTGTATATCAGCGTTGTAAACTTTATGGCATTATAGCTCTTTTGCCATTTAGGTACATTCCTGTTTTAAATTTCTTAATACTGTTGCTTAATTTCAAAGGAAAGAGATATTTCTGCCTGAATATCTGAGAAGATTCCATACATTTATTTGTTTATATTTCAAGTTCTGGGCATTTTTAAGTCTAACCAATATATTATCTCAGATATACTTTCATCGTTTCAATACTTCGACTAAAGTCCTCAAATTCCCAATATGATCCTAGTAATATATACTTTTGACTGAGATAATTTACTGCAAGTGATGCTTTCATTAAACAGATAATTCTATTAAATATAAATTTTATAATTGATAAATATTTAAAATTGTTTCACAAGTAAAAAGCAAAAAAAGAAGTTCAACAGAATATCATACAATTCAAATAATTCATTGGTTTCTCTTGGAATTTATCAAGTAAAGAAAACATGAAAGAGATACACTATGTAGAGCGAAAATATGATTGACTAAAACCAGAGGTATATCTAGTTCAGATAGGAATTTTCGTGGAAAGGAATGAATGATATAAATTCTTTCATCTCTATAGATTAAAATGGCTGACCTAGTTCGGAAAAAATGGATATAAATAGAACGAGCAAACTGAAAAAAATGTTAAATTGTAATATCAAACGTACAAATCAATTAAAGGGCGTTTTTTTTCTTAAGTTACTATTATAAAATAATACAAAAAATTAATTAAGCAAATACCAGAAAATATAAATAGGCTGGACAAGCTGAATCTAGAATGTCTGGTTAAGTATTTATTAGTAACTCTAATCTATAAGCTTGAAAGAAAAGTAAATAATGACTGAAATAAAATATGTCGCTACCCTTTCACCCTGCGTCAGTTTTTCATGATCAGAAGTACAAATGAATAGGTATGTGGACATTATGCCTTCAGCAGATAACTGATATTGAGTTAAAAATTAAATTGTGACGGCATAAATTATTTCCACCAATATTTTCTTCGTTTTTAATTTTTGCTCATTAAACTGAAAGAAAATTTTAACATTTAGTTGATTTTCTACAGTGTAATGGTATATTTTGTCTTCATAATGCTATGACTTATTGTGGTTCAAAAATAATGATAAAGTTGGCTTTTCAATAATGTAGGTGTAAATGATTTAAATAATTTATCACAGATAAAACATATTTATCCTAATTAATACAATTAAAAGATTATGTATTTATATCAAAATAATACCTAAACAATAAAAAATATAACTGTACAAAATAAAAAAGAATTTTTAAACCTATTCACTAATAAATTCCTTTAAGTTATAATATACCTGTCTTCACTAATTCTGTTTTACAAATGAAGTTTTTTAATCTTATCTACTATACAAAACTACTGCCACCATGTAAGGCTTAGCGGCTTTAACCCTTAGTTACTGGCGTGCTTTTTTTTCCATAACTAGTGGCGTCGGGTCACTAGTGACCCAAATTTTAAATTAGTTTTTTGGATAATGTAATTAAGGAAAATAATTATGAACACTAATATTTATAGAAATACTTATCGTTTATTAGAATAAAATAATATTTATCAAAATTTATGCAAAAAATTCTTCAAATGCATAGTTATGAATTGAAGGTATCCAAACGATGGTGTTATTTGTTTACGAAATTTAAGTGCGTGTAGTTTTTATTTAATTAAAATTAAAAATTCTTAAAAGTAAACTTTCTTAAATTGGATAAGGCATTAATAATTGTTTCTTGAAAAAATCACTACCAGGAACAAAAAAAAGGGATCTAATAGATACAAAATATCTAAGGGTATTATTTATAGACAATTCATGTTCGTAACCAAAGAGGGAGGAAATTATATCTTAGTTTTCGAATATAAGAATACCTAGAAATAAGCAAAACATAGAGCATCTGAAAGAGGTCGGCAAAAACTCAAACAATATTTAAATGTGTTTTACTGAAATTGTTTTTGGATGTAGGCCTATGTTTTCTATTGCGGTTATACACGTATCATGAAACTAATAAAATATTTAAGTTGCAAAATTTCTTTAAACTGTTGGTAAACGTTTATGATTTATGTGCTCAAGGAGTGTATTGTATTTTTATTATTATTGATCTCACTATGAAAAAAATGAAGATAAATTATTTAATATTTATTCACCACACGAATAAGAAAGTAAGGACATAAACAGCACAGGTTACTAATCACTACAGAAGTGAAGCACCATAAATAAACAAGTATACAGGTAAAGTATCTTTAAGAGATTAGCATTGTGTCACTAGTTTAAAAACATTGTTAAGGTATTGGCGAAGGGTGAGGATGATAATAAGGCATTGGAGAGGTGTAAGATAAGGCAACATAAACCATGTCAACTAATTAGAATATGTTTTATTATACCATCGTTTTTAATTAAGGCAACTTAACATACCTATCATAAATCACTCTGATGCAATTCAATATATCTAGTTAACCTGCTGCTACCTAATAATTTCTCACCACAACATTTTCTCAATAATTATCACACAGAGGATAAACTATTTTAGGTTTAATTAGAGAGAAAAAAATAATTGAGGCTACTCAAAAAGTAAGACGTTTTCTAGAATTGAATAAACATGCAATTTTAATTTTTTTTAATGGACTTTCAAGTTCCGAAAGGAGACTCAGATAAAATTCAAAGTATTTTTGAGTCTAACAATCAAAAATGAGAATAAAATACGGACTTTAGGACATAATTTATACACTATTGAATAAAATATATATGTATAATTGAATCTGCAGATGTTTTCATTCCAAAGATGAGAAGGAAGGAAACATTTCCTCCATATTTATCACGGCCAAGCCATTTTATTTTTTAAAGCTCGCAATTTTTAATTGCAGTGAATAGTATTTGGTATTATCCTTTTGATTTTTTTGAAATATTTATTTATGGTAACTGTTGTAGCCGCCAGTTTATATGCATACGTCGATAGGGTTGTTTGTTTTGGCAAACGACTTTGATGATAAAAGTTATAAAAGCACATGACGTTGATAGAGTCAACAGAAATTGTAAGAAACATTTTTGAATAGACTAATAAGAAATCTTTCCTCGACTTGAGTGCCGAGCCAGCGCTATGGAATCATTACCACTTTTGTTATATAGCTTTTTATAATTTTTACATACATACGCACCCATATCCTTTACTAAACTTATTCCTTTTTTTTTCATATAGTTTTATTATTATTACAAGTTGGTATTCTGGCAGGTGGAAGTGAATTCTATTCTAGGTAATGGCTACAATTCCACAGTAACAAATCATTAAAAGTCCGTCACTTCGATGCAGGGGCTGCGTAAACTAAACAGATTTCCCACTGTGAAGTTTTACATTTTTAAATATTGTAATAGAGTCTACTAGAGAATCTAGTAATTTTAGTAAGGGATCACTAAACTTATACACGTGGGACGAATAGTTACGAAAACTTCGGAAAGTACCAAACAGCTCACTCCTGCCGACCAATGCAGAATACAAATGCAAATATCTCGGATCAAGATACAGAATAAATGTATAGAACAATATTTATAGTAAATTTAATTTGCAATAAGATTGATTACATACAAAATTTTTTCGATCCGACGCATATCAAAGAGAAGATATTTCGAATTTTCGAAAATCCCATCTAAACCCCCCCCCCATTTCTTTTGGTTTGTCCGATTTCAGCCATTAACTACTTGATCTTCCTTTTTACATAAAACGATTAAATTCTGAGTTTGGCCTGTCTATTCAAACAAAAATTGCGACCGCTAGAGCGTTAACAGACAAATATATATATATATATATATATATATATATATATATATATATATTATATATATATATAAAATTTTGAACGGACCTCATTTTCGTCATCTCTAGGCAGGATCGATGGACATCTGAAGAAATTTTTCGAAACTCGCGTCATGAGTACGACCTCAATAGCTGATTTCCCTTAAGGGAAATCTGCTGAAACGGAAGAGCACTTTCGATGCAGTGCATCATTATCAGTGCTATGACACACTCTGGACTGTCTTATCTATTCGACTGTAAGATTTTTTTTTAAAAAAATATTGTAATAGAGTCTACTAGAGAATCTACTTATTAATTTTAGTGTGTCGACGGTGCACATGGACAATAGAAATGGGAGTTTCAAATGCTACAATAAGCCGGCATTTCAAAAAGCTTGGTGTCCAAAACGTCCGTTCAAGGTCAGCACCTCATGGCTTATCTGCAAGCCCAAGCGTTATTTCAGCAAGACAATGCCCCTGCTCATCGCTCACGTCTAGTTAAAGAAAAATTTTCAGAAATGAACGGGATTAGCGTCAGTGCCCCACCCTCCTTACAGCCCAGACGTCGCACCTTCTGACTATGGACTTTTCAGGTCAATGGCGCATTTTTTGAAAGGTCGTCGCTTCGAAAACTTCGATGATGTCAAATCTGGATGCGATGAGTTCTTTGCCTCGAAAAAATGCAGAGTGGTATCAACATCAAATACAACTTTTGGCTGAAAAATGTGTATGCATTGCAATGCCTGTCTATTCGGGAATTGATTTATTTGAGTCCCCTGACTCTCAGCCTCCTTGAATATATAGTAAGTATTAAAACGTTGACAACAATGCGGGGGGGAGGGGCGTAATGTAGTAATGAACCGCCACTGAAGGTTGTTTTCATATTAATGGCGCTTTCATAGTTTACACAGGAGTTAACACTAGAGCATTCCGTGGCTTGTCTGTTGCTGGCAGCGGTATTTATGTAGGTTCATTAAGCAAGAGGGCAGCACTAGGAGTAGCTATCTAATCTACCATTTGCCGAACAGAGTATACTTAGCGGGCCATGGGAGAACTTGCACGAGTAAGTATTAAGCGGACTTGAGTCTCCCCCCGAGCATTATCCTAACTGAAGACTTTGCGGACCCTCCACCGATTCGAAGACAATACCCTATTACTGGGACTGGCAAGACTCGAGAACGACAGCCTCATCCTGTATGTCCGGGCCACAGATGCTCACCCTCTCTATTAGGCCTCCTCTCTACCACTTTAGATGCAAACTCTCCACTTTGGCGGGAGTTCTCTATGCCATGTAATCAGCTGGGGGTGGCTTTTGTCTGATTTAATATTATTAATTCTATAAAGAGAGGGTTCGAAACCACGTGGGACTAACCAGAGGGTCTCTTGTGGAGGCACGAGAATTACTTTGGGGGGTGGTTCGGATATTTCAGGAATAAAACAAAATACTGCGTGAGGGATAATAACTAGCGGAAACTCTACAAGGATAATCAGATGGAAAAAAAATCCCTCACACTAATTTCGCTTGGCTAACCAGATTTTCTGGATTTTCAGCTGCAATAATGTCACCTCACATTATAGGTTTTTTTTCTCTCTTAGTAACAACCCTATGCAAAAATTGCTTCCACAACTGAAAATGGATGAGTAGTTATGGCTCAGTTAGTATTCGAAAAAGATAGAAATCTACTGAAAATTTTTGTTGGACATTACATTAACAATACTGCGTATCATATCATTATTGCAGAGATTTCCAATTTTCCATATTAGCCATCCTTTAAATATCCACATTTCTGATTCGGGGTATTGAATTCTTCTTTCGTTCTATACAGACACTAAATGCAATTCTAATAGCTTCAGCCCCGACGGTTCATAGAAATTGCATTCGAATAAAAAAATCCGTATAACACAAAAGAAATAATTAATTAGCTGATAATTAAATAAATAGTGCAGTTCAGGACCAAAAAGGCTAGGACCTTAGGAGATTACGTAAGAATGAAAAAGTAACTAGGACTCTCAGGCCTTTCTTCCATCACCTTTCAAAAAGATGTACTTTTGGCGCTGAAATATAGGCAAGAGTTCTAAAAATTAACGAAACCTGGTTTCCATGAAAAACAATTAGGTTATTAAAGTTCAAACCGAAAACGGAATGTTCAGTTCATAAATAAAAAACATCCAGCAGAGTTTAGATCAATTTATCTGAATCAAAATTTCCTCCCATTTTTTTCACATTTTGCTTTTTTCAAACATAAAGAATCCGTTGGTAAATACAATTATTATGTACAAAAATTATATGATTCTTAAAATGAAAGAGAAGTGAATAAAGTTACATTGATACATCCAATTTGATATTAATACATAATCCAAATTTACTGGGTTTTTCCTGCAACCATGGACAATTTATTCTTAGCTAGACCTTCCAATTTTCTAAAGAATGCCCCCCAAGAGTTCTCTACAAAGAGAGTAAAAACAAATATAGGTTTATAATTCAACAGCCATAAGCAAATTCGCCTTTCATACCAAACAATAACGTTTTGATTGTATACCTGAAAGGTACCATACTTTTAACGAGTCTCAATTACCAGGATTTTTCTTAAAAGGGCAACACAGTCTTTTTGATGACAAGTTTTCTAAAAGAACGTTCATTAATCTTTAGCTTCAAACTTTAAGTAAATATTCTTGACAAGACAGACATATTTATAGCAGCGTTGCGTCTTTTCGAGATTATATAGAAATTTATTAATAACTCTACAGATTTTACAAATTCAAAACAACTCAGTTTAATAGAAGCATGATTCTAGAACTATTATATTATATTTTTAAGCATAACCCTATTGCAGCTCAAGTACCCTTCTACTCGTCTCCCGTTGGAAAAATGTTCCTGAAGCCGGTCGTGTGAGTCTGTTCACCTATATAGGGAAAGACATCTCTCCATCCCCTGCCCTATCCCTTGAGACATGGCTTCCCTCCCTGCAGCAGGTGCTCTCCAGAGCTGGGACCACTCCCTTGGCACCGATTACTTTTAATTATCCGCCCTTCACCGCCTCTACACTCTCAATCCCCTTTTCTACACGTTTAGGGCTCTTTTTGCCCTTAATAGGGTAGGATTTAATGGCAACACCTAACTTTTAAGCCAATTCTCATTTATAACATTCAAATTAGATCCAATAAGACCGCTAACTTGCCGTACAATGTGTTGCTGGTGAGCACCTTCACTTGTGTGGGTGTTGAATATATTGCCAATTCAATTTCAGAGTACATTCAACATCTCAAACGGAGAGTGCTGGAGTATATAGTATATGCAGAAGCTAAAAATGATATAAAAACTATTCAATAGACACCCCTGAGTTAGAACGATTGTAATAAAGGAAATACAAAAATACCCATTAATTAATTTATTAATGGAGCTCAAATATATTTATTGCTTTTATTGAATAAATATGCATGTTCTAAGACAGCATTTCAAAAAGAAATACATCCAGTGAAAATCAAAATCACAGACGATACAGTATGTAGTAAAAATCAAATTAATTATTTCTAAGTCCGGATTATTCAGTATTCGTAAACTATGTTCTCCCATTTTCTGAAATTAGAAGAAGGTGTCATGATCTCGCATTCCTATGAACCCTATATCGAAACTTGAAAATTAAAGCTGGATTTGAGATTTTAGTAATATAATCCCTTGAAAAATGTCAAGTGTAGGAGTAGGAGGTTTATTCAAAGCTAAAAATAAAATAAATACAGAAAACTCTTTTAATATTCAGAAAAACATATTCATATGACAAATTATAATAAACTGCTTTGTCAATAAGAGAGTTATGTAAAAGTTTTCGGGAGGTTATCTGTGGTACTCCCATCATTAAATTTCACCATTTCTGTTTCGATTTGAGCCAACAACATAGCCTTTAGTTTCTATATAAGTACATATGTACGTGCGAGTTATACTTATATATGAAGAGATCGCAATTCCTCCTAGATCAGATGGGTGATCATTTTAAAAAGAACTATGAATCTGAATTTTTCGAAATAGCACTATTGTGGGTTTAACTGGTATTAAATTCTCTCTGAATAATTTATAATGGAATTTATCTAATCATCAAAGACTGTACACATGAGGCACCCGGTGAACAGTAAAAATACTACACTATTTGACAGCATTCATTCAGCATTAGCAGAAGTAAGGTAAGAAATAAAAAGAGAAAAGATCAGTTGTTTTAAGTTATTTTTTTAAGTAATTTTTTCATTCGATGATTGTATTTGTCAAACTACTTAGCACTATTTTTATCTGAAAAATTACTATAAATAATCATCAAATCATCTGTCTTGAAAATATAAATGCGTACTAGAATAAATGGTTTTAACAAAAACAAAAATTTAGAGTATTGTACGAAGGAACATTCAGTAAACCCCAACTTCAATTTTTTCCCATTCCGAATAACAGCATTTCACTTTGGTTTACATTTAAAGCCTTCCCATATAAATAAATTAAAAGCGATTTAATGCCCGAGGGCTGTTCGGCCCGATGAAGTCCCACATATCGACTACGTCATGAAACGTCAGTAAAGTAATTTATGACCGGTAATAAAAGGCAAGTCTGCCGGTTCGAGTTTACTGCGAGGGCTCAATTAAAGGCTGTGCTCCCTTCATGGCGTCGTTCAGGAACGCTCGCTCGAATTGAATAGGTCCAGTCAGACCATGGAGACCTCTACAAAAGCAACTGATGACCCTTATTTAACTCTTAGAATTAATTTCGTTAGTTTTATACCTCTTGATTAAATGCTAATTAATATACTAATAAAATTAAATTGTTATTAGAATAAAGTTCATTCACAATAAACATTTATACGTAAAAGGCATTTGGACAGAAATAGCAGCTTTTTAGTTGGTTTGAGGTTTCTCAGTCCAATGCTGCACTCTGTCTAGAGAATACTGGGACCTATAGAAAGTTGGTCGATATAATTAATTAGTCTAATGACCATGGGCATGCAAAACATAAAAAGTAAATATATGAAGCATGCTTATATAAATTTATTTATTAACGTCCAGTTTATGCAAGTAATCGCTTATTGGGACGGGTTATCTACAGATTACCACTCTTGTCTAGCCAGGGTGGGACTAAGGATTTTATTTTGTCACTAAATAAATTCCTATTCGCCCTGGCAGAAATCGAACTCGCCACTCTTGGTTTATCATGTAAGATTAAAGCCAACGCTTTAACTCACATGGCTAACCTGAGCCCCGGAAGAACAAATAATACCTATTTAATATTGTACTACGATATTTAATAATATCACTAGTAAATTATCATAAGTCCGTCAATGAGTTATTTTTGA
This sequence comes from Riptortus pedestris, assembly GCA_019009955.1. Classification (NCBI taxonomy): domain Eukaryota; kingdom Metazoa; phylum Arthropoda; class Insecta; order Hemiptera; family Alydidae; genus Riptortus; species Riptortus pedestris. The sequence continues at coordinate 76,467,839 of CM032229.1, forward strand.
TAGTGGGGTGTAGGCCTCCTTAGAAACCTCCCAAGAATCGGCATGGAGGAACCTCTTTTAACGTGTACTTGCCCACTTAATTGTAGACGTACGAAATTTATGTGTTACACCACGTATATGAATATGAATGTGAGACCTTCGAAGAAATAAATAAATAATCACTTCTTTTGCAATCACCTTGGGCGTGCAGTTGAGTAAAATTACGCTGGATTGACATCCACTTTTAAAAAACTTATAATCATTTTAATGAACTCTGTTAACCTAAACGATCTTTGAAACATAGCATACACACGCAAGATTGTGAATGCAAACTAAATTATTATTATTATTATAAGCACACGTAATAAATCTCGCTAGGTTTTGTATAACTAGAAGCAGATAGGCGGCGGAAAAACATGAAACGATTAAGGAGCTAAAGCAGAATTGTTTATTTTAAAGATAAGCAAAGGACGGTCACGCCATCTTCTGTTCTACTTCCAAAGCTATCAATATTAAATTAGCTTAGCAGTTTTTTAATAGCACTCGATTATTTTTAAAACTTAAAATGCGATGAAAATTTAAAAGAAGAGATGCAACACACTAATTTCCACAACATTATGACGGCACTAATGAATATTGCAATAACAACAAAATTTTATCAGTAGCTTCGATGAACAGTAAAACATGTATCTAAACTTCTCATCGACCTCCAACATGATACTGAATATAGATATTAAAAAAAAAGTTACAATTAATTTCCATATTCACTTTTTACATTAGGTCATAGCTCTGTAGATTTTATTCTGATTTTTTGCACTTAAAAAGCATAACACAAATAAATTTTCAGACACTTTGACATGAACTCACTTACCTTAACATAATTAAAAATTAAATCGTTCAGAAAATAACAGGGATCCCAAAATTGTGTTTCATTCAATAAATTTAGAATCTATCAGTATTGGTCAATTGAGGCCTTTTGCATAGTGGAGGTATATTTAAATTTTAATGTTTTTTTTTTTTTTTTTTTTTTTAGTTTCAACCCACATCTGATGCAAATTAATAAATGACAAACTGAGAAAGATTGGAGTCAGAAAGTTTTGTAAATTTAAAGAGAGAAAAAAATAAATTATTTAAATATATTTACTTTTAAGATATTTTTTAGATGTAACTGTAATACAAGTTACGTTCGATATCTTTATACATATATAATTCTACTGTGCGTGTGTATGTCACTGAACTCCTCCTAAATGGCTGGACCGATTTGAATGATTTTTTTTGTATTCGTTTGGGTGACGCCCTGGATGGAGCAGGAGTGGGGGTTGTAAGGGAGGCCTAAAAATAAAAATAGCGATATTTCGTTTCCTATTGGTTTTTCGGCAAATATGCACAAAATAAAAGTTGTTTATTTTGTTATTTAGAGTAATCTTTGGTATATTCATTTTTGACGTATAACAAAGTATAAACGAGATATACACTAAAACATTAAAGTGGGAGCCAACAATTTCACTGGGCAGTAACGATTGAACCGAACATAACAAAACTCTATATGTAAATTAACATTAATTTTTCAATGATTATAAGCTTTATTAATTTTTTTAGGTTAGAAGGGGAGTGGGGGATATAAGGGAGGCTGAATAAAAAATTCGCGATATTTAATTCTCTATTTGCTTTTAGGCAAACGTGCATAACTAAAGTTGTTTTTTGTGTTATTAAAAGTAGCTTTTGTTTTATACATAATATTATTAATCCAGAGATGTGCCTTCGCACTGTCCATTGATAAGTCATACCTAATAGAACCTTTGCATATTTTTCAGCGTGTCCAGGCAGGGAAAAAACCTGAGGGCTGTGGTGAAAGGATTCTGATTTAGGAGACCGACTGTCAATAAGGGTCCCAGTTGTCAGAGAAGGGAGCCTACTGGTAAAAACGCTATTTGCAAACCAAGGCTGGAGGGGAAAAAATTGTTCATTCACTAACTCCACTGTTATCGCTTTGATTCCCGCGCTGATATCTTATCAGTGGTCAACGCGTCAAATCCTACACCGTGAAAAAAAAGGGGGGGATTGCGACATTAAAAACCTAGACCTTCCTAAAAGGACAAAGAATTAATATGTTTTTCAGATCGGATATTATGGACCCTGGGGAAATTAAAAAAGAAGTAATAAACCCTGAAATACGAGTTTTTGTCCCATTGTCTGCAACGCGCCAGGCTTTTAACCTTTTAATGAAGAGTTGCAATATTTATACTGCACAGTTATGAAAATATAATGTCTTAATCTCTGATACCTACTACGGAATTTAAGACAAAAATGTTACTCTACTAAGGAAATAATTAAAATGGAGTAGAACTCATTAACGTTCAAATCCTTCAAAAGAAAACATACACACAAGTGTCAACGAATTCTAATTGCTTGGGAACAACTCTATTCATTCTCCCTAAAATTAATGATTTTTTTTTTTTTTTTTTTAATTTTCAATTATACGTTTTAATTTACGTGCAAGCCAAAATACAGTTTTATCAAATGTAATATCAGTTGGTTGTATTTTTCACATTTAATTCCTTTCTTCTCCATTAGTAATGTCAGAATGTATACAACAAAATATTGAGAGATGTTTTTATTTACAATGAAAATCAAAGAGTTTCATAATGCAATATGAGGGGTGACAACAAAAATAGAATAATAAATTTAATAAATAACGTGCTCGATATGTATGATAAATTAAGAAATTTCGGTAGAGATATTTCCCACTTCACCATTCCCCATATCGAGTTTTGCCATTTGAGGTCACTTACTTTTAAGCAGTTACACAATTATTAAAACCGATTGTGCCAGTCACAATTAAATTTAAAAAAAATAAATCAGGCAATATTTATTGATAATTTAGCTTTCATTTTCTTTTTAAAATATCACCATAAGTAGAAATATATGAAATGAATATAAGCCTATTTATAAGACTATTTATTTTAGTTAAACACGGAAGAGTTCAAACAATATTTATATTTAATAGAATAATTGAATATAACCATACAAATACAAAGCTTTTTGCAAAATCATGAGAATCAAGAAATTCGGACTAACTCCCAAAATAGAGTTATTGAATAATTTATATTATAGTGTTCAATTAATGTCGGGGATGATGAAAAAAAGTTTATATTTATATAATTCCAAGAGAATGCCAGTTGACTTTATCTGTATAGAATTTGCAGAAAAGAAGTAATGGATATATCTCGTGCATAGCTCTCCCTACCTCAGTTTCGTTTTAAACTTAGTTATTATGTTGTCTATTGATTTATAAATTAGTTCCTGTTAGTTATTTTTTGTCTGGACGTTTCTAAATATCTTTATTATTCGTTGTTCCGGTGCAGAAGTCTACAACTAAATGCAGAGTCAAAAATAGCTTTTTAATTTGATTACTAACTTTTACGTGAAATATATAGGAGATATACAAGCTTCCATATACAAAAGAAAGTAAAATTAATATTACTTCGAAAATTATAAAACCATCATCATATACCAAAACAATAGTGCTCCAGTTTTATTAGTTAGAATCATGATATTCAATAAATTCGATACAAATATATACGAGTTAACACTGTTAAGGACCTAGTGAGCTGTGAAAATGGACCAACGAAAATAAACATGAGTAAAGAGGAGGGTGGTTCTAATAAAAGAGGCAGTTCCATCACACCCCTGGGAGACATTTCGTTACGAGTAATAGCCACCTGGTACTCTGATCTAACTGAGAATACCATAAATAACAATAAGTAGCTCCACTTTCTTCTCTAACAACACTAATGGTCTGTCTTGTATATAACAGCTGCAGGTTTTTTAGTGGTCAAAAAATGGTGGCAACCTGTAGATACCGCACATTGTCATAAAGTGGACGTTAATAGACCTCTGTATAAGTTAGTTTTATTCTATATTCGCAGCATTGTTCATTTTGTTTACTTCAATTAAAACATCCTTTAACTGTTTAAATTTCCATAATATATATATATATATATATATATATATATATATATATATATACACCTAATGGTTGGTTATCAATAGAATGAATAGTACCATGCTACTACTTGGCATGGCTTTTATTCACATAAATCATGCTTGCTACAATATTTTGCATAATAATACATTCTCTTTATGTTAAGCTTGCTTCAATGAAAAGTTGAATATTGATCATTTATTTTCGGGTATTCTTAAGGGGCACATTTATTATTTGAAAACATGGAACTATATAAAAAGGAACGGTTTAGAAGGAATGGTTAAAAAAATAAACTGTGCGTTAGTTATAAACTTTGTAATTTAACATGATAAACAAACTGTTTCTCTACTGAAATATCGTGGAGGATATTCACGGATTGAAAAACGATTACACAAACTTTCAGAATCCCCTACAATGGGGCAGATGCATGGCTGGAGAACGACTTGTAGTCTATATTTTACTTTCAATCTAAGAAGTTTCTTTAATATAATTTGTTATCATAATCATACGAGGAATATTATATTTTAATCAATATTTTTGGATCCACAGAGGCTTATGAGTGGATTGAATGTGCTGGGGAGGCTAATTATTAACATTGCTTCGTTAATATGTTACACATAACATAGTTTATTCTTCAAACATACAATAGAGCATTTTAAATAGCTACAATTTTAATTGGGACCATTTATCGGTAAACATTTTGTTATTCTTACGTAGAGAAAAATAATATCCTTGATTATGATTGTTATGTTAAAGTTTTAAACAACGAATTGACAAAAATCAGTCTCTAAGAGTTCATCGAGCAACACTGGATACCATGCTAGTGTGTGTGAAAATTATTTAGGCTCTAAATAAATCCTATTGACGAAACAAACAAGATTCCAACAGATGTCCTACTCTTATTACTAGCTGATGTGTATAAGTATTGTTTTAAAAGGGATCTCCAGAAATTTGTACAAATACCCTTCTCAGCTCTTTCAATCCCAGCCATACTTTTAACTAGCGAAGCACCAATGAAGTACCTTTATCTTTCTTTCTCGACCTGGTCCCTAGGCTCAAGTTTATATTAAATTTCAAATATTAATGTTAAGAAGATATTGAATTGTAAATAAGCAATTGTTTCCTTTGGTTAATTCCAATTAGTAAAGGTCCTCCATTTTCCAAAATTGGTTGAATCTGTAAACGTACGAGAACTGATGTGAGTAGAGCTCCCAGTTTCGATACGAAGGACATAGTAATTTTGACCGTTCTCCAGACCACTTTTGTGTAGGAAACAAATATCTGGGCCGGATGAAAGGAACTGATCGAGGGATCAACAAAACATGTTTTATTAAAACCCCTCTGCGGCATCGTTATTAGGGGGGGAGGAACCTCCCAAGAGAAAAATAAAAGGCCAAGAAAGCAATATAAACTTAATAAACTACCTATTGGTCCGAAGGAGCATTATTAAATATAAATAATATGATATAAAAATGTAGTGGAATGGAAGTACCATTATAGAGTGAGGCACAGAAAGTAATATTGAGTCAGGGATGATACAATAAGGATCGTCATTATACGAACACAAGCTGTCACTTCCAATAGTGCGCATGCCTCACTAACTCACTTTTATATTAACCCTGCCTTACCTCATGTTAGCTACTTGCTTTCATAAATTATAATAGCAATGATCTAAATTTCAAAATTTATGTGGTTTACAAAGCTAAAAAAATAATTAAATTCAAAATGGTTCAACTTAATATCTGCCGATGTGATATATATTCAATTTGTACTTGATGATCTTTGGCACCACTTTTTATTTTCCAGCCATCTCCTTATACACAACTCACTTATATAGCTACTACAGTTTCACATTAGTCATGTACAAACGGTAAAATGTGAGGTATATACATTGTTATACAGTAAGTATAAGTATACATTTATACATGAGGGCATTAGCATTTTATAATTCGTATTCATAAATAACGGTCGTAAATAAAAATGTAGGCTATCTCGTTGGATGGAAGTTGGGGTGTGGAAGTAGACGGCATGATCTGCTTCGTTTTTTCAAAAATTCGATATCTCATAATTACAATAAGCTCTGAAGACAGAGCTCTATTGAAGATTCAAGGTCAAAAGTCTGAATGTTTTACCAAGTTGGGTCAAAAATTGAAAACTTGATCACGTTTAGTACATTTTACTGATTGAACTCTCACCGAGATTTTTTTCATTTCAAATTTAAAACTTTTTCTGGTGCTAACATTTAGTGGCCTAATTAGTACAAGCATTTACAATTATGCAATTGATGTTAGCCTTTTAAACATTCACAACTAAGTTTTATGCCTGCACCTAATACACAATTCCAATGTGTTGTTTTTATTAAATGTGGACAATAATTCGTGCAAATTTATAAATTTTCCGAGTATTTATAGATTGTGTTTCTTTTCAAAGTCTAAAATCGAAATTCTAAACATCATCATTTACAATAACAATTTGACACACACACACAAACACACATATATATATATATATATATATATATATATATATATTCTTCATATTTTATGGTTGAAAAACATTTTTTCGATGCAAACTTTAATGAAACAGCCCTACATGTTTCGTGGCTTACTTTCCACCTCTTTAGGGGCTATCCATTTCTGAAGTGGATCCCTCATAAATTCGTTGCGACCGTCCTCTTTGAGGAGGTAGTTATGACCCTTGCCAAAAAATATGAAGGATATATAAAAAAATATTGGGTCCAGAATAAAAAGAATATATATATATATATATATATATATATATATATATATATATATATCTTTTATTAGATTTCAGTATTTCTATATATCACATATGCTAAACCAAATACATATCCTACTATACATAAAATCTTTTAATCTTTTAAAATAATAAAACTTAAATGCACATATCATGTAACAAAGTAGGTTCTCGGAGGTTATTTTACAATATTTCAGTTTGGTATAAGTAACCTCGGAGAAACCTGCTCTGTTATATGATGTGTGGATTTAAATTTTGTTTTGTTGTCCAAGCACTTCCCATCTTCTCAACTGACAAATTGTACTATATAACTCAATTTTTTTAGTGTACATAATTATGAGAATTTCGATTTCACACCTTGATAAGGAGCACAAACTGGAAACGCACCACAACATTTTGAAAAAAGTTATGATGTAATACATAAATGTATTTTTTGAATGAGGTGTTTGAGAAGGCTCACAATTACAGTACACACACATAACATAAATAGGTGTATATACATATCTTGATGCTAATGTATGTGGATCACATACGTTATTTATCTTTCGCATTGATAACGTAAGTGTCTGTCCTGTCATGTAGTTTTGTTCGCCCCCATTAAAACGGATAGTGGGTGAGGTAGTTGTGGGTAGACTAACCCATGTCAGGAATCAAGTACCATCTATAAATGCTAATAGGCCCATTATAGAGAGACGGCACCTGTAGACAACTCCTTAGGCCTATTCTCGTTATACTAACGGTAATATGATTCCCATTGATTCTAGGGAAGCAACAGGAGTTCCGCCAAATCCCTGATTCAGCCTCCAGCTATTCAACCCTCGGGGGCGTGAGGCCCTATTTCACCTTATTCCACAAATTGTTTAGGCGATTTGGTGGTGTGAACTATTAAAACAACGTTTACACCGTTGGTTAGGGCTTTTAAATATCCTTTATTAGAGAAATAAAAGTCCGTTACTCAGGCGCTGAGTAAATTCAGCAGATTTTCTACGGGAAGGTTTACAACAGATAAATCTATATACTGGTGTAATAAATCTACATGTTATGAGATTAAAAACAAACGGTAATAACAAATCATTCAGTCAATTTGAAAGTTGATAATATCTACAACGAAATATGTCTGAATTGTAAGAAGACAGGGCAGCCCAAATCGCAGCGCTGAATAGACAGAATCTAGACCGGAAAGAAGAACAATTAATGGACTTCATCAGAATATAACATATTAATTTTATTCAAAACTATTTACTGTATCTATATACATCTCTGTATATTATAATGGATCAGGATAATATTGATCTCAATCAATCAAATTTTAGTAGTCCAAAAACTTAAGACGGGGAGGTCACCGGAATATATTTGCATGTATCTGGTATAATAATGGTCACTTAAAAGCAATATTTAGTAATAAATCTCGGAATAACGTGGTTTCCTATATAACAGAATATTGTTTATATAACATGAGTAAAAGTAAGAGTTTCCTGAAGACTGAAAATTGAAACATACACATATCTCGGTTAATAATCAAGATAAGGAATAAATGTATATAACAGAATTTATATAGCATTTAATTTGCAATATGATTGGTTCTATACAATTTTTCGATCCGACGTATAGTGACGGATCACAAAAACATTTACAGTAATCTGGACTGGATCAGCGACTATGGTTCTTAAAAGGGAAGGAAGGAGGTTGGGTTTACTAAAGCCTGAAAACCAAAAAAATGCATACACTTAGTATTAATCAGTATCTTAATATTCAATATAGCAAAAACAAATGTTTAGAGAAAATTAAATTTACAACAAAATTGGTTATATAATTTTTTTTTGAGCTGGTTCATAACAATGGCGATATTACTCATTCTAAAAGTCCGTCACGCAGGGGTTGCATAAAGAAAGCATTTCCATTTGCTGGTAGGACACCCTAGTGATCTGAATTCTCTATTTCTATGTAAAAACCCGATGAGAAGGGGCGAAGAGGGAGGGAGCACTGAAGGCTGAAAAGAATAAAGTACGAATAACTAGCATAAATTTTACTTACGAAAAATGCATGGAACAACAATTGTAGACCATTAATAGTTTATCAAGATTGGTTATATTAGATTTTACGATCCCAATCATAATAGAGGAAATATTTTGAATTTTGGAGTCCTCTCCCCTCTATCACCCCGCTGTTCCAAATCTGATTTCGGCCAATTACAAATATGATTTATAGTGTTCACCGAAATGGTCAAAAATAAAGTACGGCATATATCAAGTAAATATTTTCAAGGCAAGAACGTAAAATCTTATGTGGTGACGTCATGGCGCAACAAATTTGTATATATCTCACAAACGAAGAGTTCAATGAAAACCATATTTCGTATTAAACCTTGGAATGAAGTAATCCGTGATATAACAACTTAAAGTTAAAATGACAAGAGTAGGGAGTGTGTGGGGGGGGGGTTTACTGAAAGCTGAAAGGACAAAATCCAAATATCTCGGTTAATAGCCATGATACAGAAAAAATAGATATAACAACATTTATCGATCAATCAATTTGCAATAAGATTGGTTCTATACAATTTTTTGATCCTATGAGTGATTTTCATAGGATCAAAAAATCATGAGTACGACCTCAATAGCTGCTAATAAATAAAATTAGTCTGAATAAAAAGTATTTAACTTGACATTTCCACTAACTTGGATACACAATACATCCAATATAACTATTATATATACTCTATATTAGAAGGCATATCTATGAAGTTCTAAAAGGGAGTAATGGCCCTATTTTATTTTCAACTTTATAGGATGGAGCTTTAAGATGAAGGGGAAACATTTAAGGGCTGGAGGTAAAACAAAGGTAGAGAAGCGATAAGGGAATAGAATGAGGAGCATTCAAGAACTAGGAGTGCAATAATCCTTTTGTGGGGATTGTGTGGGGATTAAAGATGGCCATAGAGGTAGGGAGTGTCCACTGAACGGGCTGACCATTCACGGAGATCAAATTAAGATAGCCCGCAGCTGTGGCTATTCTCTGCTCTCTGGCTCCTGTAACCTGAGGCCATTAAAACAGTTTAAATTAACAGTTCCTCCTTCATTCGTTAGTTTAAATTAAAATCCTTAGTAAGGGGGAGAAGGATAGTCTCCCATTGTCGAGTAAGTGCGAAATAACGCGGGATATAGTATCATCTGCTATATAAGGACTTTAAATTAAACCAAACTTTTAATTCCTTCATATAAGAGAAACACTTGCACAGTTTCACGAATGATAAGATCGCTACAGAGATACAGCTCTCACCAGCACATATTCATTTAATGATAATGGTAAGGGGATGGGATCATGCAAGCCATTTGAGTTATGGAGTTAGGCTTAGTACTAAAAACAAACCCAGATTACGATTGATTGTTCCTTGATGAACTCATTAAATAAATTCAACAGACTATTAAATAGTGTAACTCTTATAAATAACCCATCCAGATCAGTCACAGTACCTTGAAGTGCACCTTAATACAATATATAACAATAGCAAAGACAAAAAATAAGTAATTATGTTCTAATATGTTGTTCGGTGTTATATAATTTATTAATGCCCACTTCATTCAGCTTTGTGCTATCGGGACGTCAGACCTTTCAGATACTGTGTTATGTTATTTATTAATAACCACATATGCTACTTTGGCTAATCGGAACGGGCTAACAGTTGTATGCTGTGTTATGTTATTTATTTATATCTACTAACGTCTGTTTGCCAAATAGAGACGTCAGAGCAGTCCAGTAGTGTATTACGTTATGTTATGCTACTTTGGCTAATCGGAACGGGCTAACAGTTGTATGCTGTGTTATGTTATTTATTATATCTACTAACGTCTGTTTGCCAAATAGAGACGTCAGAGCAGTCCAGTAGTGTATTACGTTATGTTATGCTACTTTGGCTAATCGGGACGGGGGAACAGTTGTATGCTGTGTTATGTTATTTATTTATATCTACTAATGCCTGTTTGCCAAATAGAGACGTCAGAGCAGTCCAGTAGTGTATTACGTTATGTTATGCTACTTTGGCTAATCGGGACGAGCGAACAGTTGTATGCTGTGTTATGTTATTTATTTATATCTACTAATGCCTGTTTGCCAAATAGAGACGTCAGAGCAGTCCAGTAGTGTATTACGTTATGTTATGCTACTTTGGCTAATCGGGACGGGCGAACAGTTGTATGCTGTGTTATGTTATTTATTTATATCTACTAATGCCTGTTTGCCAAATAGAGACGTCAGAGCAGTCCAGTAGTGTATTACGTTATGCTATGCTACTTTGGCTAATCGGGACGGGCGAACAGTCGTATGCTGTATTAAGTTATTTATTTATATCTACTAATGCCTGTTTGCCAAATAGAGACATCAGAGCAGTCCAGTAGTGTATTACGTTATGCTATGCTACTTTGGCTAATCGGGACGGGCGAACAGTTGTATGCTGTGTTATGTTATTTATTTATATCTACTAATGCCTGTTTGCCAAATAGAGACGTCAGAGCAGTCCAGTAGTGTATTACGTTATGTTATGCTACTTTGGCTAATCGGGACGGGCGAACAGTTGTATGCTGTGTTATGTTATTTATTTATATCTACTAATGCCTGTTTGCCAAATAGAGACGTCAGAGCAGTCCAGTAGTGTATTACGTTATGTTATGCTACTTAGGCTAATCAAGAACAGTCCAAGTGTCTGTGTGCTTGTGCGCACATAAATAAGAATTAAGTGAAAGGAAAACAAAATCTCCGTAAACAAGTATTTACATAAATGAAAACACAGCATACAGTACCAAATAAATAAATACATTTTAGCAGATATGATAACATTCACAAAATCATCTATTGAGGTCGTACTCATGACGCGATTTCCGAAAAATTTCTTCAAATGTCCATCCTACCTAGTAGATGAAAAAAGTACGTCACGCAGGGGCTGCGTAAACTAAGCAGATTTCCCATGTGAAGTTTTACAATAGAGAAATCTGCATACTGGTAACACAATACCACCGTGAGTAAATACAAACGGTAATGAGAAATCTTTCAGTTAATTTTAATAAATTCCCGACGGAAACGGCTTCTGAATTGTAAGAATAATTTATATTATAATAACTAAAATTTTAGTAGTCCAAGAACAAAAGAAGAGGGGGGGGGGCGGATGAACAGAACGCATTTGCATAAATCTCACAAAGTAAAACCTGAAACGACAATAAAGGTTAGAAGAAGCTTCCATCAGAGCCGAACAGTTACGGAAACGGCCGAACTAATCCGAACAATACCCGACCACATGTCCCACACACTAAATAAAAATGCAAATATCTCGGTTAATATTCAAGATAGAGAATAAATGTATATAACAATATTATTTAATTTGCAATAAGATTGGTTTTATACAATTTTTCAATCTGATGCATAATAACGGAGATATTTCGGATTTTTGTAAAATCCCCCTCTAAATCCCACCTCCTCTGGTCCGATTTCAGCCATTAACGAACTTGATCTGTCTTTTTACATAAAACTGTTTACTATCGAGTTTCGTAAACCGACCAAAATAAATTTATTATTATTTTCATCAACTTGAAAAATTCAAGCTATAATAATATTGAATAATTAAATAAAATTCCGAAAATAAATTAGAAATGTGGTTTTAATTTGGTCTGGCTATTTGTGTTAGTCCAATTATTAACCACTGCTTCAGCTGGTCATGGATGTGTACATTAGAGGATTATTTATTTGGGAAGTTAGTGCTACTCAAAGACATTATGCACACAGCTGCATTTAGAGTAATGGAGCCTGATGAGTTTTATAAGTACATAGACTGCAACAGTTAATGGATGTTCTAACTCCACCACTTAACTCCCTCATTCAATGAATTTATGAGCACATTAAAAATTTCTCGTACCTACTAAACCAGCTTACAACTTTCCAAATTACTATTTACATTTATTCTACTTTCTATTAAACTCACTTAGCTCAAATAAAATACAATTTTAAAAGGATTTAATTATTAAATTATGAAAAATCTTAAAAACCAGGAAAACCAGTAAAAGATTTTAAAATAAAGTTATTTGTACATTTTTTTTTGGCTTAGGCAAACCACTTAACCTATTCATCTCACTTTAACAATAAACTAATTTTCTCGAATCGTCATAATCAACGAATTGTTTTCATCATACTTTTGCACAGAGAGATACTTAGATGAAGTTGATGTTATCGCTGATCGTTCACGTTATACAATGTTCAAGAAGCATCAATTTTTATTTTTCGTTACCTTACTCGAAATTTTGGTGTATCATGAAAAAAATAAATAAGTAATATAACTTTTTTAATGCCTAAAATCGGATTAGGAAAAGAGGTAAGAGGATTTAAAGAGGGATTGAAAGTAACTCATAAACATTTCATTTGTTACAAAAATTGCCTGAAAAACTTTATATTACTGTATCAGATAAAGCAATGCCGTAATATATTTTAGTCATTTTTCTGTAACTTGAGTCAAGGGGAGCAATTTTTAATTTTTTACTCATTTTCAGGTTTCAATAAACATTATCCACTGAAAGCTATATTATATTTCTAAGCATTTCCAGCAATAATTTTCAATTTACCACGAGATAGAGTGTAAGGGGTCATAAGTAACTCATTCCAGCAATTTGAAAATCTACTTATTACCTCAGAGATAAACTTTCGCCATTCGAAATATTTCTAAAATTGGAACATAAATCCATCCAATTTGATGAGGGAAATATGCTAAAATGTGTATTCCTTCAATTATCGTATACATTATCCTTTGTTGTTCTCAAAGACCTCTACCATAAGAACTAGTAATTTAACACGTCTTTCTCTAGTGCATGGAAATACCCTGATCTTTCTCAGTGCACATGACCCGATTTTCGGAAATTTTCTTCCTTTGAATGTCCATCGATCCTACCTAGTAGATGACGAAAATGAGGTCCTTAATACATACATACATAACTATTATTATATATATAATATATATATATATATTATATAATATTTATATATAGTATATATGTGTGTGTTTGTGTGTCTGTCTGTTAACGCTCTAGAGGTCGCAATTTTTGTTTCATCATTATCAAACTCGGAATATAAGCGATTTGTGTAAAAAAAAAAAAATAAATATATTTATATATATATATATATATATATATATATATATATAAAAATAAAGATCAAATTCGTTAACGTCTGAAACCGGACTGGGGGAAAAGGTGTTTAGATTGGAGGAATTTCGACAATTCGAAATATCTTCGTTATCATTCGTGGATCGAAAACGTCTATAAACCAATCATATTGCATTCAATTGCTCATCAATGTTGTTTTTTAGGTATTTTCTCTATCATGAATATTAACCGAAATATTTGCAATTTTTAGCTTTCAGTCTTCAGTAGATCCTCCACTCGGCATATTATCAATAAGCTGTTATATCATGAACCACCTTAACCCAAGCTAAACTCGAAATATCGTAAGTAGATAAATCCAAATTCGTTGCGTAATGAAGTGATCAATTAAGATTATTTCTTCTTGTTTCAAAATATTTACTTGCTATACTCGATATTTAACCATTTCAGTCGGCACTAAAGATCGTATATGTTATTGGCTGAAGTCGGACCAGGAATAGTAGGGAGTTAGAGGGGGGATTCAAAAATTCAAAATATTTCATAATTATGAGTGAGATAGTCAAATGTTATAGAACCTATCTTGTTAAACAACTGATGCTCTACAATTGTTGTTCTATGCATTTTTTCGTAACTGAAATATTAAGCGAGTTATTTGTACGTTGTTGCATTCTGCCGCCAGTAGTCCCCCCCCACCGTCTAGTTGTCAATTTTTACATAAAAATAGAGAATATGGGGTCTATTGTGATCACAAGTGTGTTAGACTAGAAGGTGGAAAATCTGCTTAGTTTACCCAGGCCCTTCGTGACGGGCTTTTTTGATACCTTGGTGTGAAAAGTGTCGTACTCAATTCTGAGGCGGTACGAGAATACCAAAAACATTACGCAGTAATGTCCTCATAGTACAAAGCTCTAGGAGCTGGAAGAAAAAGAGGCCAGTCTTCAAAGGGTAATATTTTATATTGAGTGTGAATTCCGTTGCAAATAAATGGAGTGGGTAGTGGAAATTTTCGATATGGCAGAACTAAGATAGGAGGGAGAGGGACGAATATTGAGGAGGGAGCGATATAGGAGGAGGAGACTCGATATTAGGAGAGGTGTAATATCGAGGAGGAGTGCTCGGCCTGAATCCACAATGTATTTCTCTCTATATGTGTCCGGATAGTCTTATATGGACGACCAACTGCCGAATGGATTGGCTTTCCTACCAATTCCAGCGAGGAAACATTTAAATTGCGGAAACCCCTCTCCTCAATTTGGAAAATTGGTCAGACAATATAGGACAAAAAAATGTATGTCAAGCAGGGGCTGTGTAAGCTAAGCATGTGTTGATATGACCACCATATATTTTCAGTTTCTAAGTAAAAATGAGAGAAGTAGAAGTGTGGGGGGAGGGGTTACAGAAGGCTGGAAACAAGACAATACGAATAACTTGGCTAATAATTAAGTTACGAAAACATGCATAAAACAACAATTGTAGAGCATCAACAGTTTAACAAAATTGTTTCTATAACATTTTCCGATCCGACTCTTAATAAAGGAGAATTTTGAAGTTTCCTTTCTGTTTGTCCCCTCCCCCCATATTCTCCATCCGATTCCAGCCATTAAAAATCGTACACTGTTTTTAAGAGTTGAATTTATACAGAATCAATGGGAAAGCCTTGTCATTGTATTAATTTATGCAAAATGCACTTTCAGAGTCAGCGCTCCATCGTCAGTGCCTGCTGACTTACAAGAACCTTAAGACAAAATTATATTACTAAATTAAATTTATATTAAAGAATTAACTATCGAATAAGGTATAGAACAAATAATTATTTTCGATTCAATCATAGTTAATGACGTCATTACAGTGCGTATTTGCGTGAAATCTAACACAGTTAATATTCATTTGGTAAATTAAATTTGCAAAAAGAAAGGCTCTAGAAAATTTTCTAATCCTAAGCATAAATTCCACCTCTAACCCCCTCCCCCCACCCGGTCACACTGGTTCGATTTCAACCCCCAACAAACTCGATCTTTTGTTTTACATAAAACGTTAAAATAGTTGTTCGGTAAGGATCAAATAATAAATGCGGCCACTAGAGCGGTAACAAAAAAAGTTATATAATACTGAACGGACATGATTTTCGTCATCTCCTAGATAGGATCGATGGACATTTGAGAAAGTTTTTGAAAATCGCATCATGAGTACAACCTCAATATATGATTTCCGATAAAGGGGAATCTGCTAAAAATTATGACAAAACGAAAATTTTTATGACAACAATGACGCAAAACGAATTGAAAAACAAATGCATACATTGGCAAATAGTGCCCAATATGTTGTTAGCGTTCTGTAGAACTGTTACTGACAGACCTGAGTTACTGACTATGCAGCCATTACTTCCTAATATATATTAACTTGTCCTGAACGCTCGTAAACTACCAGAAACCAAATTAGTAGTGTTGTCCTAGTGTGCCATTTCGAGGAAATCAAAGGTATTAGGGTTACTAAGTACCTCAAGAACTGCTTACAAGAAGCTCAACTTGCTAGAGCTGTAATAAATAAATATGTCTATAGATCGTTAGTGTTTTATTCAGTATTATTTATAACTATGGATGTTTAGGTCTCCAGTGTAACGACTCCTTAAAAAGTCTGTCATGCAGGGACTGCGTAACTAAACAGTTTTGCAGATTACTAACTGTTGAAATTAAGGAAGTACGATTAACTAGCTTAATATCTCTACCTCAATATATATATATATATATTGAAGTAGTTAAACAAGATTGGTTCTATAACATTTTTTGATACGATTCATAATAAAGGGCATATTTTGTGTTTTCGATTTCCTCCCCCTTGTCTGATTTCAGCCATTAACTGATATGACCATTAGTGTTGTATAAAACAATTAAACATCAAATATGGTATAGATCAAATAAACACTTTCCGGTTACACACAGTACTTGTTCAATGAAAACAATGTTTGGTATTTAAACTTCCAATAAAGTGGTTCATGGTATAACAGATTATTGTTAATATCACATGTATAGGACTGGAGTTTTGCTGAATGCTGAAAACTAAAAAAATGCAAATACCTCGGTTACTATTCATGATAGTTAAAATATCTATCAATATTGATAAGCAATTAAATGAAATAAGATTGGGTTTATACACTTTTTCGCCCCAAAGTATAACAGTTAATAAATTACGAATTTTCTAAATACCCCTCTAACCCTTCCCCCTCGTCCAATTAATTCAGTCGTTAAAGAACTCGATTTTTAGTTTTACATAAAACGTTTATATATCGAGATTGGCAACTATTAGTATATATATATATATATATATATATATATATATATATATATACACACATTATGAACGGGCCTCATTTTCGTCATTTTTTTAAGTAAGATCGATGGATATTTGATGAAAATTTTCGAAAATTGTGTCATGAGTACAATAGGCGATTACCCTCCAGGGAAGTATGCTTAAACATACACAGTTATGTTAATGTTCTCGTACGGTTATGATTGTCGGATGATGTGATCAAATAGAATTGGGAGTAAGTTCAAAATGTTCGGTCAGTAATTGATACTTGGAGGGCGAGAGGTTGGCAATGAGAAGGAGAAAATGAAGAGGACGATCTGGTTCGGAGCCAGCGAACTCTGCCAGCGCCCGCAAAAACTACTGTCTACTTCAGAACCAGCCGCGACCTTCATAGCAATCATTCCAATGTTAACTTTCTCATGATGATACTTTGGGAAATTTCATGAAGTTGTTATATTATGTTTAGGATTGATACGGCCACAATTTATAATCAAGTCTCTACGACAAAATGAAAACGCATTACGGAAATTAATTGTTGAGCAATTTGCTTTGTAATATCAGGTTTCCACTAGGTATATGTTTTCCTCTCCACATACATTGTGGGATCAATCGTGATATAAGGAAAATACCATAGGTAATGGCTATTTATAATAAAATTCCAACTTCCATTAAAATTATCATATCTCTCTCAGTCTGTTTATATATATATATATATATATATATATATATATATATATATATATATATATATATATATATACGCACACTTGTGTGTGTATGTGTGTTCCGTGCGTTCATCTATTATTTCCGTTAGTAAGCTGGGGGTTAAAAATCTCTCGTTTAATACTAGAGTTGTAAAAAGTGTATAAAACCAAAGGTACACAACAACATTTTAGAAGATTTTATTTGCTATAAGATTGATCCTATACAATATTTCGATCCGACGCATATTAATAGGGATATTAGGAATTTTCGAATTTCCCCCTCTAACCCCCTCCCCCTGTTCGATTTTAGCTAATAACGAACTTGATCTTTATATATACATATATAATATATGTAGATCAAAGAAGCCGACAGAAGGTCTACCTCCTACTAGTACCTTCCAGTCCAGACGTCGACGGGTCCAGCCAATTCCCCTTTGATGTATGCCGACGACCTATATAAAGAACCGACTAGCCGCGAGCTAGTCAGTTTTCTTCTCAAGTGCTCATATGTGCGTTCGGAGCTACAGTGCGACTTAGTGCAGTGCGGTAAAGTGTTTTTATAAGAAGAACAGTGTTGTGCCGCGACTGTAAGTAACAGTTTAGTGCCGTTTTTAAGACAGTGCAGTGCCGCGAAGTAAAGGACAGTGCAGTGCCATCTTTCTATGAATTTCAGTGACCGTGAGCGAATTATTGGACAGGGTAATCTGAAGAACAGTGATGCTATCTGTGCATATTGTGAGTAGTAATTAAGAATAATTATCCAAGTGTATTGAGCATTGTTAAATAAATTGTGCAATGATAGAAACTGTGAAACTTGTGTGTGTTTAATTTTGCAATCCAAAAGAACTCTTATTAACAATGTTTATTACTGGTTTTGGTAATAAAACGTAACAATATATATATATATATATATATATATATATATATTTTTTTTTTTTTTTTTTTTTTTTTTTTTTTTTTTTTTTTTTTTTCAACGGGCCTCATTTTCGTCATCTGCTAGGTTGAATCAATGGACTTTTGAGGAAAAATTTAGAAAATCGCGTTATAAGTACGACCTCAATAGCTTATTTCCCACAAGGGAAATCTGCTAATAGGTGCAGTAGTAAGTTCAATCCCAACAAGGAAAACAGTAGTTCACTACCAAAGCCCGATAATATCACAGCGCTTATGGGTCAGAGGGAGCCTAAAGAGTATATGTCAGACAGTCCTTTGGGAGGACTATTATACCTCTGATGGACCCCGTCTACAGGCAGCCTGAAACATGGTTACCTTTTTACAGAACCCCCGGTGCAATGGGGCCCGTCAGTCTTCTGGACACACACCTTCCTGGTCCTCCTTGGTTAACGGGGGTTGTAGATCGAGTTGGTCACTCACTACGTAATTGTTATCACGAATCCCTCGAATCTTGCTCTTATGGTTTTACGTACAATACCAACCAAAAATATATATATATAAAACCACACACACATAAAATATGTGAAGCTTCCTAGACAGAATAAGCAATATCCACATTTATACCGCACTGATGTAGGTGAATGACATGTTGTCGGAACACACAAAAAAGGGAATGGTGGTTGGTGATGGTTCATTCATATCAGCGGGAAAAAACATATAAACCAAGAAAAGACGAAGCACTTAAGCCATAACCTACACAGCGTGAAACAGGTTTTGTGTACAAATAAATGAATTCATACGTTCGCCAAGTAGGCCAGTGTTACAAAAAATATTCTGTCATGAAGCTAACCTTTCACATGTATGTTGAGTGTCTGAGAAGCTAATGCATTATAAAGGGATTGTAAATTTCAAGCTGAGAGATTAACCGGAGTTAAAAGGTCCTTACGCCCTTCTAGTCAATATATATAAGAAATTATTAAGAAAAAAAACAAAAGGCTAATGAAAAGAATCCATTAATTTTTCGCCATCTTTCTTTGGCTTTCTTCTGATTATGATTAATCTTTCTCTATCATGAGCCCTGATTAATGGTGGAGCTGATAAATTAGGAAGCGTAAATGGACAGGATTAAGCTGCGAAAGGAAGGAAAGAAAACACTGCACCTTAACCAAGAATCATAATCACTCTGCAGTTAAAGTTAATCATTAAACCTATCAACTAAAAATAGCTAACTTTATAAAATGGACTGGAAGGTAATGGTCACTATTTCTATGAATAAAAATCATTGTAGCATTTCACGAAACAAGACTTACTTAATGTTTTATAAATGAGATCTTTAAGTTTATTAGGAGTTAAAATCGAGTACATTAATAAGCTGGAATCAAGAGATGACATAATTTATGAAAATCTTAATATGCCCGAATAAATGACTAAGTCTCAAGCGGAAGGATCTTTTACATCAATGTCACTGACTTTTATTTTATAGCACTTTCAGAAACTCATCTCGTCCATCTTTCAATTCCAACGCAAACCTAATTAAACAACCTTAGATATCTAATGGACCTGAGTAAAAATTAATAAAGTATTTAAATTGTAGATACTGTTTCAACATAACGCATTACCTTATAAAACCGAAACAAGAAAAAATATACATCTTTCTATGTAAACACAGTAACATTATATCCTAAGAATAAAATTTGTACTATATGGAAAAAAACTAGGATGATGGGTTTTGTAAATTCCAGTAAATATTTGTGAGGCTTTGGAATTTTATTTTAGTCTAAAACTATTCTACTAAGGAAGTTTAGTATAGGTACATCAGAACGCAATGTGTATTTGTTTCATTCTAACTTACTCTAGATTTTATGAGAAAATGTGTTGCTTTTATGGGAGGGTCTAGAATTTTTAATATTTTACTGACTCCCATTTAGGTTAATTATACGTAATTATGTCTCTTGATGAGCGGATTGATCACTTGAAACACGTAGCGCCTAAATGAAGTGTAGTGAAGGGAATAGAATTAAATAATACACTAACTAGCGAATTGAATTCATTAGGTATTACTATATAAACATAAAAATCATTAACATCCTAGAATAGTTATTTGTATATCGTGGCAGTTATATATTTAATGTGTGGGTAGATAAAGAGCAGGGAAGTTACCAAAATAGAATATATAAAATGGAAAGTGAAATAGATCTTTATTTATCCGTTTGAACAATCGGTTGGGCAAAGCAAAAATACAATAGATAAGCATAACCACATGGCAAAGTGTAATAGGAAAATACAAAACCATTTTTAAAGCAAAATGAGACTTTCATTTTAAGACCAATAACATAAAAAATGTCTAATGAAACAATTCAATTACAATATGAAACTGCAACTATAAACAAAAAAAAACCTATACGAAATCATAAGGAAAATGATAAACAAACATTACTGAAATAATACTTTGTAAGCAGGAGTAAAATAAGCTATAACAAACAAACGGAAACAATAGTTAGTCGGAATTAAATATTTATAACAAATTTATTTCTAATACTTGGTTTCAACTAAATGGGCATTCAAGTAATACAGGAGACGGTTCGCCCCGAAAGTACTCTGCCTTTAATAAATGAAGCATTAAGAGTGGAGGTGTGTTTGACCTTTTGATCCTTCCGTTTATACAGGAGATATTCCCAGTCTTGGTGAACGGACAGGTCAAACCTGTCAACGTTGCCGCTCGACGTAATTGAACTAAATCCTTCGTTTCACACTTGCTAGAAAAGGGTGGGAATCTGAAGGTAACTCACCTCAAATAGCATTTGTAACTGCATTTAGCGGAGGTTAATGCAGAAAACTCCTTGCGGCAAACCAGTGTTCTCAAAAATTTTCTTTTACACATAGTAACAACAAATTTGTTACTTTCAATAAAAAAATCATGTGGGAATTAGATGTAAAAGGATTCACAAAAAATTTTAAGTATTTCGTTTGGAAGATTATAAACAATATCATTTGTTGATCTGTTTATGAAAAGCAAAAATTACAGATAATAACTTCTGAACCTCTAATAGGGATGGGGAAATTAATAATATGCTGTGTGTACCTACAGCTAACTCCAAACGTCAATGTATTCAGTGAATTCAACAGGCGGAGTCCATTATGTTCGTTCAACTGAAATTGATTTGAAATTAAAAATAATACTCTACATGCTACTTAACGATGAATGAATCGGGCCCTAAAACGTTTATTTGAGAGCGAAATTGTTCAATAAAATATGAAGAAGTGTAAGAGAGAAAAAGCCTACTGCATAATTTATCATTCAGACCGAGAAGGGGTTAGAAAGGGAATGTGTGGGAGACATTCAAGGGAATACATATCGACTGTTTTGGATGGTGATATCGTTTGTCACAACTCAAGCCCTTCTATCGATACAACCAATGCCTTACCAATCTCTTTTCGTAAAAGGATCCTTTATCTACTCCTTCCTTTTGAAAAGGGATTTGATTTCCAAACACAACTGTGTAAATGTAATACTTTTATATTTATATGTACATACATTTATTTATAATTTAACAAGCAATGGTGTATATCACTGCCAATACATGAAATTTCCATTTAAATGGAGGTTAAATGTGCTGGAAATTGATTTAATGTATGAAATATATTTGAATATTCTCCGTCGTCGTGCCAGTTCTGCTTTGTTTATCTCTCATTTTTCGCTCTACGTTCTGCACCTCTATGAAGTACTGAGCTACGGATATTTCAGTTGTTCTCATAACAGTATCCACATCTTAATAGCACAAATAATACATTTGTGTGGTGGTGCATGTTAAAGGAAACTGATCACGGGTAAGAATCAACAAGGAACAGCTTCTTCCCTTCACAAATATTTATTGTAATCGACAGAGCCCTTTGAGAGCTCTCCCTCATCGGCACCCTGCTGGTGAACATTAATCATTAAATAAATTCCATAAAATTATGTCTTTAAAATATTTAAACCCAGGTGAAAAAATATATTGTATTAAAACAATAAAAATAAGGCCCAATGAATAATTACAAATAAAAATAAATATTTCAAATCCATTCGTTATGACTTTTATTGGACTGTTGTTGATTATTTATTCAATTTTTATATATATTAACAGTTATTCATTTGGGCCTTCATTTTTATTTTTCTGTAATTTTATATGATATTTTTCCTTCTGTATGTACATTTTTTTTAAAATAATATCATAGCTTGTGTTTTTTTGTAATGGTTTATGTTAGTCAGGGGGACACTCATCATGGAACGAGGGCTATGAAAGGCCTTACCGATAACAATAAATATTTCCGAAAGAACGAGGCCTTTTTTGTTGATTTGAACATGTGAGAACAAATAACTTTAGGTTTGTTATTGAAATTCACATGTTTGGCGTTATTTTATTTAGCGGTCTCCGGCCTTATATGATGGCAGTCTATGTTTTAACTGTCATAAATGAATGTTTTAATAAATTTGGTTATAAAGTTGGCCCCTGGAGAGAAATTTAAACCGGTAAATTTTCAGCAAGGGCAATCATCAAGTTCCTGCGACTACTATTGGCTTTCCCATCAGAACCCACGTCAGTATACTCCGTTTTAATATCTTATCACGTCAGCCCAACTGAATTCTTGTCGTTATATTATTATTTCAGCACCGAATTCACTGGACTAAAATGGAATGAAGTAACTATTTATGCTGATTAATCTGCTAAACAGAAATCAGCTAACTGAAACGGAAAGAAACCAGCGAAGTCCTAATGGTGGTTAGGTGTCTGAAAACACACATATTCCCTGAATGGGTAAATAACAAAATTATAATTCGGGATCATGTGTTCAAGCTCTGACTTTGTGTGTTTGTAATTCCCCTTGAAACCATATGCAGTATCGACCTGTCCGTCCTGTAGGTGTCCTTGTAATGTAACGGCTTGTAGAGTAGGGAAACTACTGAACCAATTAACACACCTGTACAATATTGAAAGAGAAACTAAGTTAGGCTGACGGGGAGCAACAGGGGTTACAAGCTCAATATCAGGACGGTACACAATAGGAGACCCCACAATACAGGCTTCATTTGCGGCTCACCATCCACATAATGGTCTTTAGTCCTTAATTTTCCACCTTGATATTCAACACTTACTATATTAATTGTCAGCCAAAGGATCACATCTTAATACACAAAATTCCTAACCAGGCACATATTTCAAAGCATTTAGTGTAAGAGTTTTGTCGAACATGTTTTCTGATATAAATTTAGTATAATATTTTCTTAGCATTCATTGTAAAATACACACAAAAAAGCGTACTGTACTGTATGTTAACGACACACTATGAATGTAGGATTTTCAAAACTCAGTAAACTGTTCAAAGATGCAAGTCTTCAAATAAAGCCAAGACGTAGGCCAAATTTTTTTAGTGCATCGAGATTTTGCCTGCAACACTCACAAAAACACTAACATATTGGAAGCAAACATTCTTACACAGTGGGGTGCACCCTTCATTAACTACAAAAAGCTACCACAGGTATAGCATATTCATTTTCAGAATCATAAAAGACCAGAGAGAAGAATAAATAACGATGGTTATTTCAAGATTTACCCAACATGAATTTATTTGTCTTTATTTGATTATTGTTTCAGGATGAATAACAAGGCCTACAAGTGGTTTAATTTATACAGAGTGCACTTTCAGAGACTATGCTCCATCATTAGTGCCTGCTGACAAACACCCTGACTAGGGAAGTCTAGCCTGGACCAAAACAGCCGGGCGACTCCCCCAATCAGGTGTATGTTTGTTAGCAGCACTGAAGAAAGAGCTTAGCCTCTGAAAGTGTACTCTGGGTAAATTAAAGCACTCATAGAGGAAGAGGCCTTTTTATTCATTTTGATCAATTTGTTCCTCTGCCGATCAGAATATCTGGAACAATTATTCTATGTTAATAAATTTATTTTCATTATTTATTGGGTAGAGAAAAATATTTTAATCATTTTTTGGACTAATTCACCCATTTTTAAGCGGTATTTTATCTGGTTGTCGTAATTACAAAAAATTATAAACGCTGTCATTCTAAAAGTTTAAAATTTTATTATGTATCAAATATATATACAAATGGCATGCGACTGAAAACCACATAAAAATATTACTTGAAGAAACGATAGTATTTTAATAAACAACGTTTTGTTTTTTTATTTTTGAAAATCTACTATGACTGACTTAAATAGCTTCTAACCAGTTTTTACTGATGTGTAATCAAGGTTTTTTAATTTACAGAATAGTTTTATATTTTTTTAAAATTTTAACTGTATTTACAGAATGAATCCTGGATCCTTTTCCTGAGGATTTGATAATTCAATTTGAAAACTTTTGATATTTGTTGTTTATTATACTAAGGAAACTCATTTATCCGTTTACTGGGTGGCATTACTATGACAGGTCGAATATTCAACAATCAAACATTTTATAAATTCATTTTTCGGTGTATAAATGACCTCATTTAATAGGGCTGATGCCTTTTTTCTGTACTTCTAAGTGGTTATGGTCCAATTAAGTAGAGGAAAAGACGCTGTAAGGTTTAACAGTGACAGCAAAACTTTCTTCCTGAAACGTTTTTAACGACTTTTTAGAGAGTGGCAAGTGATTTCGTTGTAAATAATGTTAAATATATAAAATGGGGATTTCCTGTCCAAATGAACAATAGACAAGGACAAAAGGAACGGAAAATCTGAAGAAGAAAATGTACAAAACATGAGCCGTTCATTCTTGAGATACTCAGGGTGAGGAGAAAACAATTAGAAAGACTCAGTAGTCCATTTAGTTTCAGCCCTGGCGGAGAATGGACTTAACAAAAAAAGAATCTATAAAAACTGTTTCAGGGCAATGTTCGGGACTGTTTTATATCTTTTAGGTCCTTTGTCGGTGAACGATAAAGGGTTCCTCCGACCCGTTCCGTCCCCTTCCTATCTCGTAAACAGATATTTATTGACGGTTTAGTACAGATCACAAAAAATGGTAAAGGACTACGGCTGCTGTAGTAAAATTTGTAACTAATACAAGAAGTCGGTCTGTCGTAAGAGGTTTTGGGACTATTCAGAACGCCCTATAAAAACGATGCTGCGAGATTTACGAAGAAACTTGATGACCGTGTTTGTTATGGTAGGAGCAATAATCTGACGAATGGAGTAATCTCTATAAAATGAATCATACAGTGACACAAAAGGTGTTCTTATGTTATGTGAGCATTAAGCGTTTTTTTTTCCTTTTTTCCTAGGGGCATAGAGAAATTTTATGCTCATAATAAATCTTGAATATTAAACATATTCATCTGATGGCTACAAAGCGTAGAAAAAAGAAAACGTACACAGGTTGCTAGGGTTTTCGAAGTTTCAATTAATCTGTCTTCTGGGAGCATTGGCTGTTCATACTTTCATTACCATGGCCTTATTCAGTAAACTAATGAGTTTGTAAGTTGTTGTGTACCCAAACGCAATCCATTTAAAAAATAAATAAATTAATAAAAGGAAATAAAATACCAGTACAAACTAATCATAACATTTTTCTACGGAATTTCGGTAAATAGTAATTAATATTTTCATGAAAGAAGTATTTAAGTACGGGAAAAAACGTCACCATCCAACTCATAATCCAGCAAAATTATTAACGAAATTTCTCGTTTTCCTGTGATTGAAAAATATATCTTACACTTGAGAAATTCCCTTAGTTTATGATAGCTAGGCAGGCTTTGATTTACGCTGCCCGTCCTCCATGGCAATAAAATACTTCGCGCCTCCTACTGAATCATACTCCATGGGAAGTGATGGAGTTTTATCTTGAGGGTAGCTCATCGTCATCAGCTAGGGTGGTGTGTCGTAAAGATTCGAACCCTACACCCTTAGTCAGTCTCTGCATCTCAAACGGCCCCTCATTTATATTTCAGGGTCCACGTACCCCTTGGCGGAGGGTCACTACCATAGCCTTACTCACTGAATTTTTCATGGAACTTTTCGGAGAATCTTTGTTCTTTCAGGAATAGTACGTTGTGGCCGATCATTTGAGCATAAATGAAAACTAGATAAGAGAACAAGAAAATTTTCCTTTGAGGGAGCATTGGGGGAATTCATTATTTGAGGTTGTTTCAAATTAACTGCATGTTATGCGAGGGTCCATTTGAACCACGTAGCTCTGACATTTCTAGACTGAGTGAACTTGAGCAGTAATATTTGAAAGACATTTCTTTATTTGAAAACACATTTTGCAGTAACTGGTCATTACTGGCCTGCCTTCCAGAATAAATCTTTATTTTTGCACTTTATACTTTTGGAGGCTCAACCATCATGCTCAGAACTAATGGACAATAAGTATGAGATTGCTGAGATTCTGTTTGCCTTGGAATAATGTTTATTTCCGTATCCACAGCTCTCTGCCTGTTCTGTCCATTGGAAGATTTCAGAGGAATAATTTAATCTGGCGTCAGTATGAATATGCATACATCTTTTGTTAGCTCCACTTTAACAACAGACAACATTGGTTAAAAAAAGCATGTTTAACACCAGATTCAAATTTTAATAGTAAAGCCCTTCACTTTGCCGTTGTGTGAAATAGTGTTACCTACACACCTGTGTTTTTTTTTTATTTTTTTTTTGTAACAGAAGGATATAAACGAGTTAAAGAGTGTAGATATGACCACTTAGATCCTTCCATCGATTATGGACCTTGTTCCAACCAGCCCAAATCACCCTATTTATTATTTTTTTTTTTTTTTTTAGCAATTTAAACTAAACGTAAAAATTAAGGAATATTCAAATGGTGATTCAGCATATGTCTGCTATAATATTTGCCGTTTTAATATTCTATCCTTATGTGATGTGTTTGTCGGCCACTTAGATTGAAATTAATCATTCTACAGTCTGATTTCGTTCATGTACTAGCTCCGACTCTTCTTCCCGAATGAGCGTCTTTTATTTTATACTATGGACATTCCTTTTAGTATTTAACTATAATGCAGTATTCAATTCTTGAACACCATTCAGTTTGTCTTGTTAAAAGTAATAAATTACACCGAAATGTCGACTAGTTGAAGTAGTTTTATTTCAACCTAAGTGACCAACCACATCACTTAAGTACAGCTCCAACAGCGGTCATAACTACGAATATTTAATATTCCTTTATTAAAAGAAATATTTATCTGTATTGCACTAATTATTTAAGTAAGTACAAATAAATTTACAAAAAAATATATACATTATTTCATGTATAAAAATAAAAACCACTATCAAGAATTAGAATATTTGTAAAATAAATCTCTGTAGATACATACAAAAATTGCGCTAAGCAAGCAATATAATACCTACTCCTTCTTATTCAATTATTAATTTGTCAATGCATATAGCAAAATCACTCTAAATGAGAAACTTCTTAGGAGTAATGAAGTACCCAACTAATACAGAGGTGTCAATATTGAAGATGCGGACTCCAGGATAGAAATTTCAATACGAGGAGGGACAAATCATTCGGAAACCATTAGTCTCAAAGGGATCAGCCCTCATCCGGTGAATGGCAGTTCCAGGTTAAACCGTTCACGGGATAAAAAGTTTTATTTTCTCTCCATCCCCCCCTTCCCCGTCCTTTAACACCGACATAAAAAGATAAAGAACTTTTAGGCGGGAAAAAAAGTGTGAAAAGCCTCAGAAAAAGATATTAACATGCGCATCAATATTCATATAGACGCTGAGTTTGGGAAGGCAAAGAATACAAATTGGCGTCACCTCTGTCGTCATATTTCCAAGTATTTGTTATTCAAACCCCCTTCCCCCAACCCGTACGTCCTCCCTAAGTTACATCCTTTCATGTGACATTATTATTTTTTATACATTTATAATTGGACAGGCTAAAGGGATCATTCTATTCTTGTAACGGGTTTTATTTTATTTGATCATTAATTGAAGGGACTCACTCTAAACAGGTGACATCAGAGAGCATATTAACAATCGGGTTTTCCAATTTATAAGGCATTTTCAAAACTAATCCGTCATTTCATCGTTTTTTAGTCCGCGTATGACCTAGCGATTCCCGAGAACTTTATATTGAATAAATAAATTTAATTGTTATATATTATGGTTCACTTCTAGATAAAAGAAAGGAGTAAAAACCAAGAGATGGTTAAACCTTGGAAATAAATAAAAAGAATTTATGAGGAGACCTAGAAATATATGGGCAACAAAAAAAAGGAATGGGATCGACTAATATTTTTTAAGTGGCAGTAAAGTAGACGAGGGATCCTAGACGTCAAAGGTATACTACTATAATGTTTCCAGGCTTAATATTTCTGTATTCTATTATTGTTTAAACATATTCACAGTTCTTATAGTGGAATTGTAGAGGGAAAAAATACATGAAAAAAAAGTATGAGTGCATGTATATATATATATATATATATATATATATATATATATATATATATATATATATAAAATGATGTATAAATGAACGACTTCATTCTTACAGTACGTTTAAAATATAATTGTTTTTGCATTAATTAAATACTCGAAGCTACAAACATTTTAATAGTTTAAATATCTTATTTAATACAAAGAAATTCATTAATAGCAGTAAAATCTACAACTTTTTTTTTATTTGAATGAAATTTGGTATTTAAATGTTTCAAAAGAATGGCAAAATGTATGATTCAAAAAATTATGTGTTGTGAGTAATATACATCACCCAGGCCTCCCTGTACTGATTTCATCTCAACTCTCTATTTCTGAATAAAAATCTGATTAGTAGAAGGGGGGGGGGGTTCCTGAAGACAGAAAGTCCGTCACGCAGGGGCTGCGTAAACTAAGCAGATTTCCCACGTGGGTCTTACAATAGAGAAGTTTCAGAATAGAGAGTCAAACAGTTACGGGAACGGCCCGAACTAGCTCTTTACGGAAACTCACGACTAGACCCGAAGTTAGCCGATCTCATATCAGAAGCTGAAAAAAGAAAAATTCAAATATCTCGGTTAATATTCAAGATACAGAATAAATGTATATAACATTATTTATAGTAAATTTAATTTGCAATAAGATTGATTCTATATAATTTTTCGATCCGACGTATAGTAACGGAGATATTTCGAATTTTCGAAAATCC
This sequence comes from Riptortus pedestris, assembly GCA_019009955.1. NCBI lineage: Eukaryota > Metazoa > Arthropoda > Insecta > Hemiptera > Alydidae > Riptortus > Riptortus pedestris. Next base: position 76,497,721 of record CM032229.1, read on the forward strand.
TCCCCTATAAACCCCCCCCCGCCCACTGGTCCGATTTCAGCCATTAACGAACTTGATCTTTATTTTTGCATAAAACGTTTAAATATCGAGTTTGGTAACGATCAATCGAAAATTGCGACCACTAGAGCGTTTACAGACAAAAATATATATATATATATATTATATATTATATGATATATTTAGTATTTGACACGGTAAACGGACCTCATTTTCGTCATCTCCTGGGTAGGATCGATTCTGGTGGACATTTGAAAAGAGGAAAGAAGGAAATTTTTTTTTTTGTTTTTTTTTCTTTTTTAAATTTTTTTTTTTTTCGCGGCGGGAAACTCGCGTCGTACGTCTGATTTTACCTTGGGGTGGGTTTTTTGTGAGCGTACGAACGTCCTATAACGGTTCATGATTTCCCTTGATTTCCTAATTATGCGGGAAATATTGGTTTTGGCCACAATACTTGTTAATCTACCCCCCAAATGAAAGAATAACCCAGTTGGTTAATATTTTTTGAATTTAATATTTATGAATTACGATATTTAAATGTATTGATCCTTTTTTTTTTTTAAAAACGAAAAATAGATTAATCAAAACAGAATCTATAGCATTTTTCGATCAGACACATAATAACGGAGTTATATTGAACTTTTGAATTCCTCCCCACCTCTACCCCCCCCCCCCCCCCCCTCGCCCTATTCCTAGTCCGATTTCAGCCATTAACGAATAATCATTGCTGTTAAACGATTGAACAGTTAAATACCGAGCTATGGTATAGATCAAACATCCATTTTTGTACGTAAAAAAGACGTATTTGTGTGTATCTCATCATCATGTGCGTATCATCTAGTAAAAATGTGTTGCCAACATTATTTGTGTATTTAAGCTTTGAATAAGACGTGTCTTAATATATTCGGTTATTGCGAAAGAGCGATGACTGAAAATATGGGTTTACTACTAGGCTAAAAATAAAGAAATGAAAATACAAAATATTCAAGTTAGCGAAAAAGTGTATAAATCAACATTTATAGAAAATCAAATTTGTAAAATCATTGGTCATTTTCAATTTAACTCAAAGTGACAGAGAAAATTATTTCAGCCGTACCGTAACTTGATCTTTCGTATTACATTAAACGCATATATTTATTTTGGTAATAAACATGAAACATTTCGACCGGTAGAGTGATAACAGCCAGTTGTGTATGTGTATATATATATATATATATATATATATATATATATATATATATATATAATTTTGAATGGACCTCATTTTTCTTATTTTCTGGGTAGGATGGATGGACATTTTAGGATTTTTTTTCATAAATCGCGCCGTGAGTACATCCTCAATCGCTAAATACCCTTAAGCGAAACCTGGAATTCAAAATTTGAAATCTTTAAGTTTTCTATGCATTTGAACAAACAAAATTATAGGTATTGTTGTAGTATACAAAAAAGATCTTATACATATTTTTGGTATCTCTAATATAAAAACGGGGATATTAGTGAATTTTTATTTAAAAACACTAAAGAATAAAGTCATTGTATAATTCACAATAATTACAACACATTACATTTTTGGTTTCCCACCCACTTTAAGATACAATTGAAAATGAAGTCGGATTTAATATTTGTACTGTGTATCAAGTTAGGGAATTTATTGAAGAAAATCCTAGACTGACAGGTGAAATTCAATGAAAATAATTTCTGCTGTCGAAAATAGATTAAATTTCTATTTGCTGTATAAAGTGCTCGTGCATTATATTCAAGGAGTTGAAAGGAAAGTCATCAGCTATTGTCAAGAGACTCAGAGGTGCTTAGTAGTAAGGAGACATTATTGACATCTGTTAATTATTTTAGTGCTAAATCGAATGCAAGTCGTTATAGCTAAAAATGTGAAGGACGTGCTTACATTTCATTGTCTTTATTGAAGTTGAATACTAGGAACAGAATGTACCTGAAAAAAACCAAAATCAGAATTAGTAAAACATTATTTTAAGTAATTTATATTGTTATTAAATTATTTACATACACATATTGTTTTATTGGTAATCAATTAAACGAGAGAGAAAACATGAGCTAACCTGTCAGCTAACCTTTTAGGAAATTATTGTAACGTTCTTGTAAGAAGTTATTTGTTTCTATTACATGGTATAACATTTTTAAAGATTTTAAAAGATCTTATGTATGTCATAAAAATTTATTTAAAAGTGGCAGTATATATATATATATATATATATATATATATATATATATACTGATATTCTCATTTTGAGATGGCCATTGTTAATCAACCTTCAAAATATTTATTTACAACTAATTAATAAAGCTTATGGTTGTCCTTATCTATACTCTTTTGAAATGGAAACATTGGTCGTTAAAATATTATTTTGGGAAATTTCAAAAGAGAAGGAACAAAAAGGATAATATATTATAAAAATCGTCCACCCGTTATTATAATTGTTATTTTTTACTTAGGCAATGGGACAGATAGGCAGATTTCGAGTAGTATTTTGTATTTTTTCTTCAAAATCCTTGAATCTCTGGAAGAGGAATAAGGTACTTAAAATATTCACCCAAGCCATATACATTTTTTTATGTACTATTTTTCGATTCAGAACTTGGTTATATAATTTATTGTGGAAAAAAAAACATAAATCAGTCAATAGACAATTAATTATATCTGTCAATTAGGATTAATTATATGAAACATTACATTCAGATTTTCGAGAAGTTTCTCGAATATCATTTCGATTTATATATAATAGTCGAATTTAAGTCTTAAGTGTTAAGATCCGGGGGCTTAAGGAAAGAACAAGATTCTCTCTCTCTCTCGTATCTCTCTCTCTCTGCTCTCTTATTATATGTTATATATATATATCTATATATATATATATATATATGTACAATATATATATATATATATATATATATATATAAAACTTGGCGAAGTTTATTCTTACCAAAAGCTTTTTGGTTCTTATGACACAGAATTATTATATAAATAAATGTTAGATTAAGCCTGCAGAAGTGAGTACAAACCTGCTAGGGAATAGCTCAATCAATGCTGTACGGTCACTTCCATTCACGTATGGCAAGTGCATTTCCCACCATGGTCATAAAGATTATCTTGAGAGATACATAAATAAAATAAATAAGAAGGCGAACGAATCAGAAGTGAACGAAGCGCAGGAGCGAACGAAGAAGGGAACGAATGAACGACTGGAGGAAGTGAACCGTTCAAAGTAACCACAGCTTCTTCACCCCACAAGTAACAATAATATAAGTTAATATGAATTATAATAACCCATCATGGATGCTACACGATGATTCTCTTTATAAATTAAGTGTTCCATTTACGCTTAATACGTTCTTGGAAGCGTTGGAATTATGAACTAGAAGCGTCATGTTCGAATCTGGGGATTGAACTCCTAAATTAAATTATTCATAAAATCGACTAATGAAAATGTCAATCGAAATGATAAAGTTTATTTCAGCGCTGACAGGTTCGATCCAAATTCCGAGCTGCAATAATGAATAATGTCGTTTTAGTCTGTTACCTGGAAATATTAACCTTCCAAGAGGTGAATATTTCTTTATTAATCGAACAACAATTGCTTTAAGGGGTTATATATATATATATAAACGAAGCATATTCAGAGGTAGGAACTACAAGAAATGATATTTCGTAAAAATTTATTATTGTAGTACCGTACAAAATAAATACTTCAAGTATAATCCCAGTTTAAATCCAAAGAGTAGTTAGAATAATCCAGACAAATCCTGTAGCTAGCCATAAGAAGAAAGACCAGTAAAAAGAGCAGGTGTAAAGGAACGGTAGAAACTAATTAAATTCTAAATTGCCCCCTCCCAACCCCCCCCCCTTTGCACATCAGCTTCCTCAACTCACAAATAGCTTTTATCGCTACTTATATATCAACCCTCCCTACTCTGCAACCTTATTTAAGTCCGAATAAACCTACTGTAAAAGTAACTTTTAAGAAATAGTATTTCTTCCTAACAGCTTACCCCCCTAGCTCAAACAAATTGTTGTGCAGATATATTTACTACTGCATAAATAACAATGACTGAATTGGATTCTGTATGAAATAAATATTTTTTATATAATTACGATCAATTTTTTTCAATGTACCTAGCATTCTGATTAATTCGTGTATGTAATCCGTTTACAATCGAAACCATTGGACGTCAAAGGCCAAGTATTAGTGAAATATGCCCCAAGCTACAGTGAATACAGTTGAACTTTGAGCCTCGTCACTAATTCATCGTTTAAATATATAATTTTTTAATTAGATGTAGAATATACAGAAAGATTTATAAATCAAAAGTACATGTATATCACTAGGAGAATCTGTAGATATCGTTGAAGGCACTAGGACAGGTTGAACAGTGTCAATGTGTCACCAGTATCGGTTTCAATTAATCGTAAGTCCTATTTTGTGAAAATTGTTCAAGTAACTGCAGATTGATGGAATAAAAGGACATAATTTCACAATAAAGACTAACTTCAGGAATAAAAAGCTTTCGACGGAGCGCATAATCTTCATCAGTTCTCTTTCAGCAACATTTTACTAATTGTAACTAATATGGTAAAATAAATCGACTAAATAATTATCAACAAAAAATAATTATTAAGGTTAACAACCATTTCTAACAACTAAAAAAGACGTTTTAAAAATATTCACCGCAACAACAAAAAATATGAGAAGTAAAAAATTATAACCTACATACAGTTTACGTCCTACCTTAATCATTTTGAAATATACTCCACAACTATTTAATATACAAAATGAAATCGTATAGTGATGTGTTAATTTCGTCTCGCTAATACCTTCTTTAATGTTGTCTATTTTGTGTCTGTGTGGGTGACGTGTTTAAATGTGAATGTTATATGCCTGTTTTTATAAATTGTTGTTTCTAAGTTACCACATTTTCTTTTTCACTCATTTATTCACCTCCTTTTTTTAGTTCTAAGCTATGTTCGTGTTTCTTGTTTCTTTTATTGTTTTATATTATTTTGTCTGTTCCCTTTTTTGTTATTTTGTTTACTTGTTTTTGTTTTTTCCCCTGGTCTTTGAAAAGAGCCAAGTCACCATAGCTGCGGGGCTCTATATAAAAAATAACTATTTTATCATTAAAAAGTGCATTTTAAAGTACTTTAGGTTGAATGTAACGTATATATACCTATACCTTATAAGTATATCTTATTTTTTTAACTTTTGAGTTATTAATATTTTTTTTATATCGATGGAGCGAATGTTTCTAAAACGTTGTTACTTAGATTAAAACTCTATCTTATATTAAGTATTATCATGTGAGACAAGGTTTTATAGACAAGCTCGTTAATAAGACACTGACGATGTTAAGTTGCACCGAAAGCGCTTTGTCGCCGTAAGAAATCGTTATAGTGAATGTTTGGCCCTTTCATTCGATCCACCTGCAGTAATATCCTTCTTCCCTCAGGCCAGAGACATGCTGTAAGAGATAAACTCTGCTATTTCGACCCCAAAAGAAGACAAACGCTTTTGATGCCATTATATAGAACTACATGATTCCTCAGCCACAATACTTGGCACAAGTGGTTCGTTGACAGTCTGAGGGGGATAATTGACTAAGTTGGATGTCAATGACTTCCGCATCATTCTTTGCCATTACCCCCTCCAACTGGAATCACCCCCCAGGAATCCTTGGGAAGCATAGACAAGTTGGAGGCGATCACTCCTCAACCTTGGTGTTTAATCACCTCAGGCCCCTCGATAAAAACACACCCCCAATGTAGAAAAAAAACCTACTTTTGGCTCCCTCACCCCCCTCCCCACCTTCTGTGCTCCCGAGTTTTCAATTATTGGATAGCTCAGTCTTTTCACCCTTCAGCTTCGGAAACAAATTGCATTTTTAATCTTCATTTACTCTCGTCAGTTCCCATTTAACTTCCACAATTTTTTTTTTATTTTTAACACTACTTCAATTTAAACTTCGTTTAAATTCATATTTTTCTTTATGAAATCATTTTCCTTTCCTCTATTAAATAATTAAAAGCAACTCTACTGAACAAGAGGATAAAATTGAATTTTAGGCACTTAAAAATAACTATTGGTACGAGAAGAATGATATGAGGCTAGCGAATCCTTCATCCTAGAGTTAGGTCAAGCAGAAAAAATATGCATCCTCGATACGTTAATGAATTGTGGTGAAAACAGCTTGAAGGGGAGACACAGGGCAATTTATTTGGAAGAAGCTGTTCATGGATTATACAGAAGAAACGAGTAAGAATCAAAGGTCTCTTTCCTTCACAAATACTTATATTAAGCGGCAGAGTGCTTTCGGAGCACTAAGGGAAATTAGGTATTGAGGTGGGGATCATGACACGATTTTCGAAAATTTCTATAAATGTCCATCGATCCTACCAAGTAGATGACTAACATGAGGTCCGATCAAAGTTATATATATATATATATATATATATATACATATATATTTGTCTAATACCGCTCTAGCGGTCGCAATTTTGGTTTATTCGTTACCAATCTCGATATTTAATCGTTTTAAGTAATGCCGTTATTATGTGTCTAACGTTGGCAAAGTCCTATGCTTTGTTCACGTTTTGGGTGACGTGCCCTGCTCCGACCGAGCTTATATATCATCTTGATAGAAAGTTAAATAGAAAACAATGTTGTTTTTTTTTGGTTTATGATGCAGCATTATTTTTGCATTCTCATTAGAGATAACAGTATTATTAGAATTAATTACTATATACATTCATACAAACAATCATTACATTATTTTACCTAATTATTACATTATTATTTTCAAAACTTTATTACTATAATTTTTACTATTCATAGATACTTGTAATTTTATTAACTTCCATTTGCACTCCAAACTTATTGATAGTCTTATAATTTATTTCTTCTTACTTTATTTTAACGTCTCAATTTGATGATTGTTTTTCATTTCTTAATACTACTGGCTTGCCAACAAAGGAGTGATTCCTCTCATTATTTAGCCAATCATTAATTAATTAATTGGGGCTCTGGTTAGCCATGAGAGTTAAAGCGTTGGCCTTAATTTCACATGGTAAACCTAGAGTGGCGAATTCGATTCCCGCCTGCGCAATAGGAATATATTTAGTGACGAACTCATTAAATAAAATCCTTGGTTCCACCCCAGAAAAGAGTGGTAACCTGTAGATAACCCATCCCTATTAGCCATAGTTGCAAAAGGTGGTCGTTAATAAATAATAATAATAATTAATTGCATAAATAGTTTCTTAAAAAATATTTATAATAAATTAACGTTAATTAAATTATCATTAAAAATAATTATAAAACGTTTATTCCAATAACTGTTTTGCTGGGCACTCTGTTGTTTCCCTTTCCTTTTTAGACTGTAAGCTATATGGTTATTTTGAATTACTTTTTCCATGGTTATTAAATGGTATCTGTTAGTTGTTTTTGGTTGAAAATTGGTTTCCATTAGACATTATTAGTCATAAGGGTCAATAAGAAGGCCAAGTCCTCTACTGTTTTTTTAATATTATGCAGAGTGCACTTTAGGAGTCAACGCTTCATCCTCAGTGCCTGCCGATTAAAGCTGCGTTGCCTGGACCACGACCGCCGGGGGACTCAAGGGGGGGGGGGGTCGCCCGGCGGTCGTGGTCCAGGCAACGCAGCTTTAATCAGCAGGCACTGAGGATGGAGCGTTGACTCCGAAAGTGCACTCTGCATAATATTAAAAAACAGTAGAGGACTTGGCCTTCTTATTGATCCTTATCAATTGGTTCCTCTACCATCCAGCATATTCCAGAGATATTAGTCATAGTCTGTAAGCGATGAATATTTGGCCATCCCTGCTTCAAAGGAAAATTTCCTGTTTTATGCACAGTTTATGTTAAAGTGACAAAAGTTGTAATTAAAAGAGAGCAATAAAAGTTAATCATTTTTTAAGTTTATACCTTTATACTGAATACAGGTCATTTTCTTTTTACAATAAATTTAGTTAAACTGACATTACATTTAAAGTTCGAAATATGGCCTATAAAGTCAAAAATATAATTATAAAAAATAAAAGGCAAAACACCAAAAATAAATAGGAGTGGGACAATTTAAAATGGAAGAGAAGATAAAAACATTGTGTTGACATTTGCACAGGCGCGAGCTTGGTAGCTTTGCTGATCAAACTGTCATGGAATGTTGAGCAAATTTACTTACATTTGATTGAGTTGGCTCCGTTACCTCGTTTAGCCTATACAATATTTGCACAGCTTTCGCTGCTTTTTAGGTCATTTATTCCCAGCATTTTATTTTTTTTTTTATTTCATCCAGGTTCGTTTTTATTTTTGGGAGTTAGAACTGTACTTCATCTCATTGGTGGTTGAGTGTTAAATTTAACGTACAATTATACTGTCAGAAACAGACTTGAATTGGAGAGCGGTCTGTAACAGGCGAATCGCTTCAGGGACAACACGTTTTCAAACTAATATGGGATTCAAAAAACTTTTAATTGCATCATGTAAAAAAAAAAAAAATGAACAACCGATATTCCAATTAACACAAAAAACAAAACGATTCTCTAACTTTATATTGGATTGCTGGTGTAAATATAAATTGGTTTATAAAAGGCTTTACCCCTGGCCTATATCAGATAAATTGTCTATTTAATCTTTTCGCCAAAAGTTTGTTCTTCTCTCTTTTGTTTTCGACTTGTTTTAACGTTTGAATTAGCCACTAATTTAGTTTAGTCTTAATTATCCAGTGATTAACAATTCTTTCTGTTTCCATACAGTTAGTGAGCACTATGAAAAGTATTTATCAATAATTGAGAGTAGCGAATGTAAGTAGAGTATAATACGTGCACGTACAAGAGCTTGTTAGACAGTAAGAAAAAAGGATGTACTTAAGAATGAAGAAACCATTATCTTTCGTAATCACAGAAATACACTTATTTCATTTTCAATTCAGTTAGTGAGTACTACCAACATAAGTTACAACTAATTTTTAGTACAGAACAAAAGTAGTGTGCACTGAACTATATGCACGTATAAGAGAGCGTTAGGTAGCAAGAAAATGGATAAAGTGCCCATAACTCTTTAATACGTAACTTGCCACCTTTTCCTGGAGGGATGAGCAATCTATTTTGTCAAATAAAAACAATCTACTAATTATTTACTAACACTGTACCCCTGCCAAAGTGATAAAAGAATATAGTGTTTCTACATGGTAGGAGTATCCTAAATTGAGCTATTTATTACTTCACAATTATTGTCCTTCTTCAATATATCAAGGCAGGTCTTCATATTTGGAGTCTTTGGCTTCGACTGATAGTTGATTTCATTTTATAATTTCTTATACTTTCCTATTATCTTATTATCTTATAATATATCTTATCTTATATTATATTAGGTTTCTTATACCTATTTCTCTATTTAAGTTAAACATCTTCGAAAAATCACGATACTCCCAATTACATTCAAATTTCTTTCCATTTTTAAATTTGGACTACAATGATAATAACATTCAGATTTTTTAATCCTTTCAAATAATGTTTTTTTCTTCTTTGTTAGACAAAAAGAAGCTTTATTTCGACATCAGTATTTAGAGACTGTTCCCTTACAAATTTAAGAGAGGTCAATTAGTCAGCTTGACGTTTAAAATATTACTAGTTGCTTATATGAGTAGCTACTCAATTGCCTTTAGAATCCAGGAAGAGAGGACAGAAGCACATCTTAAAATCTCAGTGACCACAAATCTAAAAAGCTCATCACGCAATTGATAAATCTACATACTGGTAACACATCACCACCGTGAATATTAAGTGAATAAATACAAACGGTAATGAGAAATTTTTCAATCAATTTTAATAACCTCCCGACGGGAAACGTATGAATTGTAAACAAATAGATCTGCCAACCACTCAGGCTGAACAGTTAGAAATATTCTTCACCGGAAAGAATAACAATTACTGAAATATATCTGAATGTAACATATTAATTTAGATGAAAACTATTTACAATATCTAGTACTGTAATTTATAATGCATCAGAATAATTTTTATCTCAACCACTCAAATTTTAATAGTTTAAGAACAAAAGAAGGGGTGGGATCAACAGAACTTATTTGCAAATATCTCACAAAGTAGAAGTTCAATGAAAACAGTATTCAAGATAGAAAATATATGTATATAACAATATTTACATTAAATTTAATTTGCAATAAGATTGGCCTTGTATAATTTTTCGCTACGAAGTATAGTAACGGAGCTATTCAGAATTTTCAAAAATGTACCCCTCTAAACCCCACCTGACGAAATTGTTTGAAAATCGTATCATGAGTACGACCTCAATAGCTGATTTCCCTGAAAGCAAATCTGCTAATAAGATTTTTGGCCGATGACACTGAAGTATCAATGTTATTCTGTCATGGTTTTGGATTTTGTTTTAGTTGATATAATGTAGTCAGTGTGTATATGCCTGTACTTCTTTTGGAATTCTTTTTTGTCTGAAGCTGCTAGTTAGTTGGGTAAGATAGCTGCTAAAATGGGGACGCCTTTAAATGCCCAAGTAGTTGTTGTTTCATTAGGTCTGAGTAGAAAAACGATAAAATTAATATAATAGATGGGAGTGAGCTGATACGCTTGAGGTAATATGTTTAATGGAAGCGATAAGACTATATCAGGGTTTTAGCCCAGGCAGTGTTGCCAAAATTCATTAAAATAGAAGGGTTGGTGATCGACAGGAGGGTCGAAGGATGAGTGTTAGTGTTGTCTTTGGCGACAAGGCAAACAACATCGATTCTAAGGGTGGAATTACATCGACGACTGAGGCACACCCACCTTGGCCAAATATTTATGTGACAGGGAGCGTTCATTTGCCGACATGAAGGTGGGACCCCACCTCCACTTCTCGCCACCCTCTACGCACCCTGGCCAAATCGTCCGTGCTAAGGAGAGGGCGAAATTTTCAATTTCTATGCATGGCGGAGTCCGAATCTAACACAAGGGGGAAGTGTGCTTGAAATAATGTGTTAGAGCCTCGCTTACTATGCACATCACCAGCCTATTTCACTTTCCAGTGAACATAGGTTGTGATGGAATCCTTGAAGTACCTTAACGCATTCATAAAAATGTTTGAACACACTGGAGATTCATAAAATATATCCTAGTATTTGAGTTAATAGGTTACCATTGTTCTAATTTCATAATTTATTCTTCATTCATAATGCAAGAATTTACGGAGCCTGCAGCAAAATACCCTGGGATTGTGAGTTATCCAGGCTAGCAGTTGGATCCTGAACTAATAGATCACCGGCCTCAAATGTCTAATCTACTAATGAGTGCAAAAGCTGCATCCAATTCAGAATGAAGAAGTACTAAGGATGTGCTTAAGGGCATCATGAAGCGAGATGGGAAAGAAAAAGAATAAAATGAAGTACGTCGGATCACATATTTACCATCAAAAAGATAGAGTGATGGCAGAGCAAGAAATATACCCTCAACCCCTCTGACTTCAAAACCACATTCTGTTTACTTTATAGATAAACAGGCATATGGTGGAAAATAATGACAACTAGAATACGTTGTCACCCTACAAGGGCATTTAACTCATTGTCAACCATTGGTCCAAGGTAAGATGACCGTGACATATGAACTTCAAGTGGATTGTGACAAGGTTTTTGCTTACCATCTATCCTAGAAGTGATAGAACTCTACGCTAGCCTAACAGAAGGTAATATGGTAGAACCGGAAAATGCTTTATTACTACAGTTATATATCCTCTAATATGGTAAGTTAGAGAACATACATCCAATACCAGATGATTCAAAAATATATTTTTCCAATATTTTAAAAATGGAATATTCCAACTATATATATAGAACATTGGGTATTGTTGACTAATTAAAAATCAGGGTTCAAGAAACATCAGTACCTCTACTCGACAGTGTCACTATCACAAACTATATAAGTATGAGGTAAAGACGTTTTATTAACGCTGATTATCGGTTCGAGCCTTTATCAACCAACCATAAAACATGTGTAGCTTAATTAGTGAACTAACAATAATATTGACTAACGATCAGAATGATTTTTTTTTTACAATCAAACAAGCTAGTTTAGTTTAATATTTAACAAATTGACTCTCACATTCTACCCCCAGAGAAGTGAGCAATACGTGGACTATTTTATTTATTTAGTTTAATTTATACATGTATGTGACGATTAGCAATGAAATTTGCTTATAAGGGACAAGATACACTCATTCATTCAGGATAATATCATTCAATGAAAGTGTTAAAATGTGAAATATGTGGAGGAACCCCATAACCTCTATAATACACTGAAAATAAATAAATCTGATAGCACAATTATTTACAGAGTTAGGATTTTATAACCAGTTTTGTCAAGAATCATGAGACTAAAAATAGATTTTGATTTGTAAATCAAAGGGTGCATTGGTGACCAAACCAATCTGCTAACAGTCAAAGTTTACCATCGGAGAACCATGATGGATATTACGAACACAGTGAGAACACAACATGTGGTTTGTAATTTAAATCCTAATTAAAGATCATTCGATCAAATTCAAAGTAAGGTTATACTCCTAATGAGGGTAGTAAATTATCATGAAGTTGCTCCTTTCTGGTTGAGAAAATAATTTGATCCATCACCTAGCTGCTGTTTAATTACTGCCTGGAACCGAAAATACTTATTCTAGAAACTATGCCAGGGAGCGAGGCTGGTGAAATATTAAAGTTGTAGCTAACCTACTCACATTAGTGAGTTTGTCTATGATTTGGTACTCTGAATGGAATTTTTTCGCTCTTTCGAAAAGGCTGAGACGTAGGCGACGTGAAGCCATGGCGTGCCCCCGTGACCATCTTTTATATATTGTTCCCTTGACGAAATCAGGATATAACTAAGGTTATCTACCAATGCCAACAACAACCGAATATATTTTCATATAGATATAGTTCTTCTCAAAAAACAAATAATCGAGGGAAACGATGGAGTTTACGATATATTAAATATCGTATTAATGACACAAAGCACACACACACACACACACACACACACACACACACACACACGCACGCACACACAGAGATGCACAGCCTTAAAACCTTTTCTGTTAAGCTCTAGAATTTTCGCCCCATAGTTACCAAACTTTTTGACTAGCAAGAAATGGTAATGTGAAATGTCTCTGGTACTACGAGCTACACCCAAAAAACTATGAAATACCAATAATTCAATTCAATTTTTGATGTGTATATATTATTGTAAATCAAGAATTACAGGTGTTTACGCAGTCTGTCTTGTTTTCAATATAGCCTAATGTATCTTGGGTTGATCGGCCTATACTGTTTTTATATAACGCAGTTTTTGAATTCTGTTATGCCTACAAGTAGAAATAGGAATGCTTTCTGTTTCCTGAATTACCAAGCTGAAAATTGGCTTAGTTCAAGACAATCATAGCATACAAAAAATCACTCAGAATCATTTTAACAGAATTACTTAATTTTTAATTGTTTTTATTTATTGAGCTAAATAGCTGAGGACAATTGAAGACGGGTTTCTGGAATTCCTCGGCAAAATTACTCATGGAATAGAACAATGGAGTGGCATTGTGATTAAGGAGTGATGGAAGGGGAGCAAATCGGAGGTTAATCAGCTCCAATCCTAATTGGTTATTGGTTAATTTAGGTCACAAAACATTCCATACATCCCTAATTATACCTGCTCCAGCAACCAAATCCACCAAGGCCAAATATCTCTCAGCTAGATTTGATTAGGTTCAATATAGAACTACCACACCAATAGGCTTCGGGAATTAATTAAACCAATTGTACGAAGCTAATTGGCAGAATATAGCTATTTTCAAATGATGTCGTCCATAATAATTATATCTCCAATATATCATTTTCATGTCAATGTTACCAATACAATAGAATTAAGAACAAAAGCCGTTTTTTTTACCTGGTTGATTTCGTTAGTGGTGAAGGAACATTCAAATGGGACATTAATCAATATATTCGTTCACAACATTAATCGAATTCTTACTGACTTTAAACAGTATTGAAATATGCTATCTTAACACTAGCTAGTCTCTACTCACAATCAGCTGAATAGTATAGTCGGATACCATTAGCTCAGTTGCAGAGTTGAATCCTTGAAAATAGCGAGTCAATGGGAAATAAATGTTCCCAAGGAATTGCTTTGTTAATTATTTCATATACTAAGTTCTCTCTTTCATGTGTTCGCTCCTCTATTGACAACAATAATGACAAATTTATTCAAAGGACAAAAACTGAATATATGTAAGAATGTAAGGGGAGTTGCATAGTGAAATTAATTACAAAATACTATCCATAAATTATCTGTTTTCTGCGTGCTACTCAGAGAATAAAATGAAGTATTTCGGTATCAAATGAGGTCTCAGACACCGACAGTTACTTAATAAAAAAAATCTGAGAGGGCACCACATGACTTTAATAAATAAAATTCCGTCACGCAGGGGCTGCGTAAACTAAGCAGATTTCCTATGTGAAGTTTAGCAATAGAGAAATCTGCATACTGGTAACACAACACCACCATAAGTAAAAACAAACGGTAATGAGAAATCTTTCAGTTAATTTTAATAAACTCCCAACTGAAACGGCTTCTGAATTGTAAGAATAATTTATATTTTAATAACTCAAATTTTAGTAGTCCAAGAACTAAAGAAGAGGGGGGGGCGGATGAACAGAACGTATTTGCATAAATCTCACAAAGTAACGAAGGTTAGGTAAGGTTAGAAAAGACAGGTTAGGTTAAAAGCTCCCGCCTGAGCCGACTTACGAATATGGCCGAACTAACCCGAACAACACCCGACCACAGACTTCATAAAAATGCATATATCTCAGTTAATATTCATGATAGAGAATAACTGTATACAACAATATGTATAGTAAATTTAATTTGCAATATGATATACAATTTTTCGATCCGATGCATAATAACGGAGATATTTCGAAATTTCGAAAATCCCCCCCTCTAAACCCCCCTCCCTCTGGTACGATTTCAGCCATTAATGAACTTGATCTGTCTTTTTACATAAAACGGTTAAATATCGAGTTTCGTAACGATCAAACTAAAATTACGACCGCTAGAGCGTTAACAGACAAATATATATATATATATATATATATATATATATATATATATATATATATATATATATAGATATATAAAATTTTGAACGGACCTCATTTTCGTCAACTCCTGGGTAGGATCGATGGACATTTGAAGAAATTTTTCGAAACTCGCGTCATGAGTACAACCTCAATAGCTGATTTCCCTTAAGGGAAATCTGCTAAAATGCTTAGTTACACTTAATTTTAAATTATTTAGTTTGAAAGTGATATATGATACCTTTGGACCAATGCTTTGGATCAAAAAATGTCAAAGGATCTATTTATGATAAACAAATTAGTTCGTATGTAAAATTTTGGTATCACTGATACATACGGAGAAATTTGTTTTTTTATTTTATTTTCACTCCCCTATACTTAAACCCCCTTAGATAATTACGGACAAATGGGGAGGTGCAGAACAAAATGTTTCAACAAATACAACCTTCTAGTAAAGGCTAGTCATTTTTGAGTTATAGGGAATAAATACAGATTTCACGCCGGTCTAGTCAAAATGGATTCAGGGATTGCAATATTCCTTTAATCATTTTTAGTACAAGGAAGTAAAAAGAACAACTGTCATTCACAAAACAAATAGGATTTCTTGAAATTCATTACTCTATGGCAGCGGTTCTCAAACCTTTTTGGTTACGGAATACTTTTGGAGAGCAAAATACTTGACGGAACCTTTATTAATAATCATAATACTAGTACAATGTAACAGTTGCTTATGACATAACAAACATAATAACAGATGAGATAAAAAAAGAAAAATATAACAAGAGAGTTGAAGTCTCATATCAGGTTCGGAGCCCTGTCTATTGTGGTATTCTTTTTCGAGGCGGCATAGGTTGAGAATCACAATTCTCTTTCGCACAAGTATGTTCTCGGGAACAGGAAAAGAAATGTCTGGGCCATTTTCGCAAGCAATCGACATTCATCACGGATTCTGCACCAAAAATCGTTGAGAAGCGTCATTTTGAATAGTGGCTCCATACTTGTGCCTGATGCTATTTCAAAAAAAAATTCATATATCTCGTTGGACATACTTTCGGTCTTTTGCAAGTTGGGTAAAAAGGAATATTGACCCATGAATTCATTTAGGATACGTTGCTTCAATGAGTGGCCCGAGCACACGTATCGTGGAACAGTCGACCAGATAGAGAAGTGTTATAATTTGTTTTTCTAAATTCTTCAGGAGCCTCACAGGGGCACACTTTGAGTATGACTGCTCTATGGCATTGAGAATAAAATATAAACTATGATATTTGATATGTATTATGAGAGTTTTCAAGGAAGAATTATTGTATTTTGGATTAAAATTTCATTGAATGGTCCCATTTGGAAGCACCGTTCTAATGTGTAACAACAAATTTGTCTATATTACGAGAGAAGGGAATGCGCAGGGTGTTTTCTCATATGCAGACAAATATAGGGACGGGGTAGCGCGGGTATTATTGAGGCTTTGACTCGCATACTAAGAGAGTCGTAAGCAGTGGAGAAGGGGTGCGAGTTTCGGCTGGACGCGCAGCTACACCCACTCAACGAGGCCCGTAATAGAAATTCTCCCTGAGTCCGAACCGAGAGGCATTAGTCGCCCGAGCCGAGTTATGGAGATTAAATGTTCTCCACAGTTCGCCACGGAGGAAATTTTCTAAAGCCTTTTCTCACTCTTGACTATCCCTCTCACTTTTCTTTCTCTAACAGCCCCCTTCTTTCCTCCAAGTAAATTCTAAATTTTCTCTTAGGCCGCTTCTCTGGGGGGTCTGAGAGAAAATTTACCATTCCTTGATGGGTCCGTTGATTGAGAGGCCCACCTCCCCCGGCAGATAAAACTTAGCCCAGAGTTGAGTACTTTCTTCGCAGACGACTTTATACTTCTAAACTTGAGCTATTGTCACCGAAAACTGCTCTTCCCCGCCAACTTAGACTATTGTTTGCAGATTATTTCTCCCCCCTCGTGCAGAGCGGGGTTGTGTATTTCTCTAGAGGAGTGATGTTGAGGCTAATCTGGACAAAGTTATACATAGCCGTGACGTGTCTTGGGACTCAAATTGCCCTTGATAAAGGAATGGCTACACCCCAAGGGCTAAGAGCTCATACCACTTGCAAGCAAAACTTATTCTTACGCAATAAAGGATTATCCTTCCATAATCCATAAAACTCATTTATATTGCTTGCCCCAAGAGAAATAAACTATGCCTCAGCTAGTATTAATTTTCTAATGTCTATTCTACAACACAACTAATTTATGCTCGTATTCCGTTACTGCGACCCACCACTGGTCGTGTATGCACCCAATGGCTGAATGAGGTTACGTTGGTTAATACAAATTGTAAGTATATTCGTCTTTCCTAAACTCTTAGACGTTTCAGTTTGTTATTTGGTACTTATTATTCATGAGGGGTTACAGCCAGTGACCAATGAAAAGCATAAACCACTGACTAATGAAAAGCATAAACGATCCTTCCTCCGACAAAAAATATATTTAAAACTACAGAGCGCTTTCAGAGCAAGCGCTCCCACATCAGTGTACTAACAAAATACAAATCATTTTGTATACACAATATGCATACAAAACAAAATAATAGTTTTTTTTCTTATGAAAAATGTACACGGACTGCTTATTTTCATAGGAGAGGCTCATATCACTCAAACCAAGGCTCGATGAAATCATAAACACAACGATAAACTTGATACAAAGAAAATAAAAAATCTGGTTACTTATTATTACCTCAATATGAACACGGGTGAGAAGAGCCCCATGCAGAAGAGATGAACGAGGGGAGAGTTCTAATCTAAGTGAATTTGCATCCAAGAAGACCTTATATCCTTTAAGCAGGTGTAGTATTTATATTTTCTGTAATATCATATCTTTTTCTTCTTACACTATAATACTTAGGCCATACAATCACTCTTGGACTAATTATAACTATGGGTCGATGATTTCCAAATACATTAAAATATTATTAACCTCAAGATACATGGTCCAATTTTAACTTAACTGTTGATGCATCATGTGTAGACCTCTGGCAGAGCCTTTAAGTCCTTTGAAAACTATAGCCTACCTTTAGCAGAAATGTTTATGTAATGTTACCAACATATAAACGATGGATAAGAAAATAGGTATATTGAGATTTATTCAAAGTCGCATCATATAAGCATATAAATAAAAATGGAAAATAAAATAAGAGTTTCTTAAATTGTCTATGACAACAACCTGCAGTGGTGATAGGCTAGTTTCAGTTCAATTTGGGTTCCAGTAATTATTTAAAAGAAATAAGGTAGACGGGTAGACATGGATAAGTATAATTATCTTTAACCAAATCAAACGTGTAAATAAATATTTTAAAATCGACTAATGTGGCAAGCTGTAGAATTATGAACTATTCACAAACCAAATATTTCGTGGAGCAATCTGAAAAGGAAAATACTTACAAGCTCATTTTATTTTATAGCCATAAAATTGGATATTGGAGGAAGGTAATACCGTCGCTTCAACCAACTTTACAGCTGACTCCACTCTATATATTCATGAGACGATATGCTACATCATCTGATGATTTTCCTCAAGGGCATTTATTTTACTTTGAAAGAATCATATATATATTTTGAGCTCAAATAACAACCTCAAAATCGTAATTGTTTTTATTCCTCTACTAAAATCAAACACGGTACGTTTAAGCAGATTTTCCTAAGTTTAAATCAGCTATAGTGGTTGTACTCATGATGGCATCTTCGAAACATTTCTTCAAATGTCCAACGATCCTACGAAGGAGATAACGAAAATGAGCTCCGTTCAAAATTGTATATATATATATATATATATACATATATATATATATATATATATATATATATATATATATGTCTGTTTACGCCCTAGCGGTCGTAATTTTTCTCTGTGCGTGACCATACTCGATATTTAAACGTTCTATGCAGAAATGAAGATCAAGTTCGTTAACGACCACGGGGGGGGGGATTTTGAGGGGAAAATTTAGAAAATTCTTAATATCCCCGTTATTATGCGTCGGATAGAAAACTTGTATAGAATCAATCTTTTTTCAAATTCAATTTTCTCTAATGATCTTATACAATTTTTTTCTCTATCTTGATTATTAGCCAAGATATTTGCATTTTTTAGTTTTCGGACTTCAGTAAACCACCACTCCTTCTCATGTCATATTAACAAAAAGCTGTTATATTCCGAAGCATTTTATTTGAATCTAAATACCAAATATTGTTCTCATTGAACATTAAAGTTTTGAGATAAATGCAATTACGTGACGCCCATGGGAAATCTGTTTAGTTAATGTAGCCCCTGCGCGACGGACTTTTTTTACAACAGATAAGATTATTTCTATTGGATAGAAAGAAGAGAGATAAGGAGAGATTTTATTCCGAAATAAGTACAAATTCGAATAAAAAGTAAACTTTGCAAGTTTGTTTCAAAATTCTTTAAAGCGTATTTTTCTTTCAGCAGACTTCATTTAATTGTAAACTAAATCTTCACTCTAATTTTATTACTAAAAAGTCACACATGCGGTGTTAAACCGCAAGATTAACCACGTTTGACAACCTCTAAAACCGCCAAACAAGTCGACGAATCGTCCTAAACCCAATTTTATTCCGTTTTATGGAATAAAAGGTCGACACGTTGGCTTGCCTCAAAAGTAGTCCATTAAAGCAACTACAAGCTACTTTCAAGGGACAATTTATGCACACATCTATAATTCATGGGCTGAGGCTTTGAGTGGATTGCAACCTCTTCCACATGCTTTCAACAGAGGCTCCAACCAAACCAATAGTTTGCCCTCAAAACTTCCTGGTTACTTTCCCGTCAACTACAGTTCAGCTTTACATATTTAATCTTCTTCCAAAGAAGGACGGAATTGAGGCTTCATGAAATAGAGAGTAACATTGGAGTCTGATGACTCAAATAAATGACTTATTAATTTACCTTATTTCGCTAGTTCTGAACACAAATGTATTTGGAAATTTCATTTCATTTATTAGGAGAGGGAATATTCGACCAGAGTTAAGAGTGAAGAAAAATAAGCCCAACACACTAAAATTTCAATAGCATCAATTTTCATTTAATAGCCCTAAATATTAACATAAATTTACAGAACTGGCATATTATTCGTAGTGCATAAGGCGTAAAATTTAAATGTTTTATTTCTACAGTTGGAGTAAATAATTTATTTTTATGTAATTCCCTCTCATCTTTTTGTTAAGTATATGACACATACGAAGAAGCTGCAACTTTATTCTTTGTAGTAAATAAATAAGCAGATTTCATAAATTTATATGGGCTCAGGTTAGCCAGCGATATTTTCGGTTTAACTGTTAAAAGTGGCAGAGATAAGATATAAATTTGACAACATTCATTTTTCGTTCTGATTACTTAAGGGTGTCACAAAAGGAGATAATGAAATAGGAGTTGGTGCCTGGAACCGTCTAGATCCGCCGCCTTGGAGTTTTTCAGTTCTTAGTTAAACATCAGTGCAGTGCAGTTTTTAGTTAACATCAGCGATTTTTGCAGTGAATTGTACAGTGGTTCCAGTGATCGTGAGTAATTGTGCAGTGTAATAAGAACGGGAAGTTAACAGTGCATATCGTGGTTAGTAGTGAAGAATAATTTACCAAGAGTGTAAAAGTGAGGAGTAATCGTCAAATAAACTGTCTAGTGATAAAAACGATAACGGTTATGCATTATATTTTGCAAAAAAAAAGAACCTTCACATCAATGTTTATTATTTTTATGATAAATATAGCAATATTTATTCTTGTGAAAACCAACTATTTGATTAACATAAACTGGAATTTATCTTGACTATAGTATAACAACGGGATCTCTGGAAATAGATTCTGGACATTTGTTATTACATTTAATAAAAAAAAGAATGGGAGGAATAAGGTCAGAGAGTAACAGTGAGGTACCCAGGCTGATTAACAGAGGCAATATCGTACCACTCAAAAGCACTCACAAGTCCTGGAAGTCATAAGTCTCCGGTCACAGGAAAAATCTACTCCATTGAAGGAAAACGGTGCCAATATGTCCACCAGTTATTGCCTCGTCAGCCGTCTTAGCCTCCCCACTCGTAGGCCCACTCGACGTGCTCTAGTTCTCTTCATCAACATCACAACACTCGAGTGGCTGTCTCTAACTGTGTCTCGAGGTAAAGGTATAGATACAGTTCAATATAAGTTGCAGTCCCGGTTAGTCGGTGTAAATAGATAAACAGGAACTAGACGGTTCGTGTGGGATATTAAAAGGAAAATGAAAACAAAAACATAGGATGAGTAAAGAAAGTCCGTCACGCAGGGGCAGCGTAAACTAAGCAGATTTCCCACGTGAAGTTTTAGAATAGAGAATTTTCACGAAAGCCGAAAAGTTAAGGAAAGGGCTGAACTAGCATCTGACGGAAACTCACGACTAGACCCGAAGTTAGCCGATCTCATCTCAACCGCACACACTTAATAAAAAGTCCGTCACGCAGGGGCTGCGTAAACTAAGCATATTTCCTACTTGAAGCTATACAATAGAGAACTCTCTATACGAGAGCCGAACAGTTACGGCCAAACTAGCTTTTGGCGGGAAACGTTCACATTTAATAAAAATGCACATATCTCGGTTAATATTCAAGATATAGAATAAATGTATAAAACAATATTTATAGTAAATTTAATTTGCAATAAGGTTGGTTCTATACAATTTTTTGATCCGACGTATGATAACGGAGATAATTCGATTTTCAAAAAACCTCGCCTCTAAACCCCCCTCCCCCTGGTCCGATTTCAGCCGTTAACGAACTTGATCTTTCTTTTTACATAAAACGACTAAATATTGAGTTTGGTAACTATTAAACAATAATTGCGACCGCTAGATCGGTAACAGACAAATATATATATATATATATATATATATATATATATATATATATATACAGTTTTGAACGGACCTCATTTTCGTCATCTCCTGGATAGGATCGATGGACATTTGAAGAAATTTTTCGAAAATCGCGTCATGAGTACGACCTCAATAGCTGATTTCCCTGAAGGGAAATCTGCTAAAACATTGATAAATATTTCCAATTAATGATATAAGACAAATAAATGTTTATGTCCACAAATTGCTTAGAGTCTATTTGGTCGTTGAAGGTATTTATGTTTGTAAGTTTGAAGCGAAGATGGAAAAAGAGGCAGTGCGATACTCCGAACATCTGCTGGAGTTAGGTTGAGCGGTATTGCCGAAAATGGGAGATACGTGGGCCATTTCAGCTGGCCTAATCTCGCCCCTTTTGGCCACAGCTGTATTATATAGTAGTTTCTGGAAAAGGATTTTATCAACTATATCATATATAGACAGAGCCTCGAAACTCTTCTTCTGATAAGCCTTATTACCCGTCTTAAGCTTACATTCCTCCACACTCGTATTTTACAAGCGCATCCGGAAAAAAAAAAAAAAAATACGTAAGCTGTATAAACTACCCCTCGTAATTACAACACGGTATTTTAGGGAAGGTACTTCTATATTAACCACTTTCAATACATCAATTTGTAGTAATTCACCACTATGAATGCACCACGTACAATTTGAAATTTATCTCAATGGACATTTTTATGCGAAAGTTTGAAACAGTAGTACCTAATGATATATATATTCGAGGGGAGGTCCAAAAGTTCCCGGGCTACCTATGAAGGAGGGAATTAAGATAAAGGACTTTGAGCTTGTCATGTTTACCTAATCCATAGTAATACTCACACAAATTTTTATAATCCTACTATCACTTGTCTAATATATATAATACTTTTATTATCATCAGTTTGCACTTGTCTTTAAAATGAGCAACATTGAGTACAGAGCTGTGATGAAATTCTTAGTCAAAGAAGGCATAAGGCCTTCAGAAATTTTTGAACGCCTTAGGAACGTGTATGGGGACTTGTCCCCTAGCTATAGTACTGTGAAATATTGGTGTAGTTTATTCAAAATGGGGCGAGAATCCTTAGAAGACGACTCGCGACCAGGAAGGCCTGTGGAAGCAACCACCCCAGATATCATCAACCGTATAGAGGACTTGGTGCTCAATGATGGCCGTCTAAAGAGGAAGCAGATCGCGAGGATGGTTGGTGTATCGGAAACTACCATGCTAAACATTCTACACACCCACCTCGGCATGTCAAAGGTTAGTGCACGATGGGCTCCCAGAAACCTCTCGTCAGCTCAAAGGAAAGTGAGAATCGATTGCTGCAAAGAATTTTTGTCGCTTTGTGGTTCAAATCCCATGAATATTTTTACACGAATAGTGACTGGGGATGAGACCTGGGCCCACCACTATGATCCGGAGTCTAAACAGGAGTCAATGCAGTGGCGTAGGAAAGGCGACAAGCCACCTGTCAAGTTCAAGGTCACACCCTCGGCAGGCAAGATTATGGCCACAATTTTTTGGGATTCAGAAGGAATCCTGTTGATTGATTACAAAGACAAAGGTGAAACAATCACGGGAGAGTACTATTGTAATGTTCTGACCCGTCTTAGAGAATCAATCAAGGAGAAGAGGAGGGGGAAGCTGAGCCGAGGAATCATGCTGCTTCATGACAATGCTCCCGTGCACACCTCTCATAAAGTGATGGCTACGCTTGACACCTTGGGCTTTGATTTGATCGGCCATCCAGCCTACAGCCCGGATCTCGCTCCCAGTGACTACTTTCTGTTCCCAAACCTCAAAAAGGACCTAAGGGGAAGAAGATTTGTAGACGACATTGAACTCAAACAGGCTATTGATGCTCATTTTGAATCCAAAGAAGAAAATTATTATTTGGAGGGTTTAGAAAAATTAATAAATAGATGTAATAAATGTATAAATAACAAAGGACATTATATTGAAAAATAATGCACGTTTTGTGTTTTTATTTCATTTCCTTATGGGTCAGGCCGGGAACTTTTTGACCTCCCCTCGTATATATATATATATATATATATATATATATATATATATATATATATATATATGGTGTAGTTATTGTTTCATGGAATTTTGGTGAATGTTTGTGAAAAAATCTTAGTTTATGCCAAATTTCGATAATATTTATTTCCTCTTCTTCAGGGCTGTAAAAATACAGGTACTACTTAATATATATTGCACATTGTTATTAAACTAGAGTGCCAGAGATGGTATTTATGTTATTTCTACTTACTAGAGAGATTAGAGATACTTAAAAACTATTGTGCATTGTGTATCGCACTTCTGGTTACATTAGGAACAATGACTGCAACCATAACAAGAACATAAACAACTTCTGTTAAACTCTAGTTTAATAACAATGTGAAATATATATTAAGTAGTAACTGTATTTTTACAGCCCTGAAGAAGAGAAAATAAATATTCTCGAAATATTGGCATAAAATAAGATTTTTTTACCAACATTGATCAAAAGTCCTAGAAACAATAACAACGCCATATAAAAATATAAGCTGGTCGAAACCATCAACACAATTATACATATATGTATATATAGAGAGAGAAAGAGAGTGAGGGAATTTTGAGAAATAATTAAATTAAAAATACTTCTAACTGTACATATATTGTCAGAATTAATTTGTAACTCAACTAGGGAGTTTGTGATTATTGCCCTCAGATAGTAATAGCTCAGCATTTATAATTACTTTGATTGCACATTACAAACGTAATAATTCAAATCGTCATCCTACTTCCTAGAATATATACATTAGGTACTAATGTATACAGTAGGAGGTAATAACGATGCGAACTCATTAGAACCAAATGTATCATCATGAGAGGAAAATGACTATCATCATATGAGTAAATTATTAGTGTTTTGTCACTGCAGTTAATTATGAATTATTACTAGTGAATTAATAACTACATTAAATAATTAATAATATGCTTGATACAATACATAACAATATCTACATACATTTCTAGTTTAGATAGTAATAATTAAAATATTTATTCATTCAAATATAAAATAACGAGCTCCATGTTAGATAATTCATATAAACAAGCACCATTTTAATTGAGGTTCCGAAATAGTTAATATTTTTTTTTCTAAAATTTTACTATAAATATAACTTTATCATTTTTATATTAAGAAGTAATATTTATAACCATGATATGACATAACTGGCATCGGCTGGGGGATGGACAAACACTACTAAAGGACGACAATTACATAAGTACATACCAACTATACTCCTCGTCAAAACAAACGCAACACCCTAAAATTTATTGATTACACAAGTTTTTAATTGAAATAAAAAATATTATGTTGATGTTTCTAATCAGACAAATACATTGGAGGAAAAAAACAACAATTTCATTTGAATTCCAGGACTTCTTCTTATCTTTAATCCTATTGTTTAGAAACAGCACAAATTCCATAGTCATTCTTATCGACTTAGGGATACAAAAAAAAATTACAAGGGCTCAGTATTCATGTTAATTTCATCAAGTACGCATTATTTTAGAATTCATAAGTAATTATGGCACAGTTAGATAGAGATGACACAATTAGGGCAGTGACGATGCACCAAGAAGACCGTAGCACACGTTACATTGCTAATCGACTTGGGGTCCACTTGTCAACAGTCGCACGGGTCTTGAAACGATTCAGAGAGACAGGAGGATACGCAAGAAGACCTGGATCGGGCCAACCACGGGTCACATCAGCGGAAGACAACCGTTTTATCCGGCTCCAGACTCTCAGAAATCGGCTAAAAACAGCAAACGACTTAAGAAACTTGGTCGCTGGTGTCCGAAACTTACATGTTTCGGTATCAATAGTTACGAGACGAGTGAGGAATAGTGGACTGAGGTGACGAAGGCCCATGGTTGGACCACTTGTCTCCAGAGAGCACCGAAGAGCCCGCCTTAGGTTTGCCCAGGAGCACCGAGATTGGACTGTCGATGACTGGAGACGAGTCCTGTTCACCGATGAGGCCAGAGTGGCGCTAAACTCTCCTGACGGACACAGAAGAATGTGGAGGAAGCCAGGTGAGCGATACAGCCAATGTTGTATAGTCGGAAGGAAGCCTTATGGTGTGGGGTCCGTGATGTTCTGGGCTGGCATCTCATGGGAAGCTCGCACGGAGTTAGTTTCGATTCGTGGGGGCCCTTTGACTGCACAAAGATACGTGGCAGACATTTTGGAGGACTATGTCATGCCATACATGCCATTTATTGGTGAAAATGCAATTCTTATTCATGATAATGCAAGGTCACATGTTGCCCGTATTGTTAGGGACTACCTAAACGAAATCAATATCGACACATTGCCGTGGCCAGCGAGGAGCCCTGACCTAAATTGCATAGAACATTTATGGGACAGACTAAAAAGAAGTGTTGGAGCCAGGGAACCAGCACCCTCAACCTCAGGGAGCTTGAGGCTGCCGTTTTGGAAGGGTCGGGAAGATTACCTCAGGAGGTCGTCCAGGACTTGATCAGGAGCATGCCCACACCTATGGAGGCTGTCATTCGAGCAAGAGGTGGCAACACTGGTTATTAGTGTATGAATAGTCAATTTAATTTTTTAAAAAGTTAAAATTTTGTTTTTTCATTTTTAGGATAAATTTTTATTTTTTTTTGTAATTAAAGGAATTAATTTTTTTTTTCTGAAATACACTTTTTATTACTCCTATGTACTTGTATTATAAGACACAATAAGGTATGATTCTCTGCTTCAGTAAAAACCCAATGAAATTAATAAATTTTAGGGTGTTCCGTTTTTTTTTGACGAGGAGTGTATATACCAGAGACAAAAAATAACACTTAGCAATTCTAAACAAATACAATTTATATCAGGACATGGACCTACGAAGAGTTACTTGTACAAATTTAAACTAACAAACACAAATACATGTAAATGTGACAATGAGACTGAACAGACATATGAATGACCACCTCTTATGTGACTGTACATTACTTGACGGACCAAGAACAAAACTCATTAAATACACATTACCTTACAAAACGGAACTTGGCCGACGGACAAACCGAAACTGTTAAGGGATTTAATGATTTTATTCAAGAATTGGACACTATTTTGTAGATATACATCTACTGTTATAGACATACATATGTTTCATTTATTTTTTACTTTTTTTATTTATTTAATTCATTGTTCTATAATGTATATAATTATTATATAAGAAATATTATATTGTAATGCTGAAATGTGAGTAGTATCCAAAGGATGGAGGACACAACATTTAAAAAATTCCCACTTTAGAGGGATACTCTGCGTGGAAAACAGGAACTGGCATCGGTTTTATTATGAAGTAGTAGAGTATAGAAAAATTTCTAACTGTTATGTAATACATTTTCTTGAGAAAAAAAAAAAAAAAACCCTTCGGTGCGTTTGAAGAAATTTGAAACAGTGAAAGACACGCACATAAATGCGTGCAAGAGAATTTTACTTTTCTTTATTATCAATTTACGTAATTAGTACTGTGAATTCGTTCATAAATATTTACAGCGGCTAGGTAAACTAAGCATATTTCCCAAGTAACACACTATTTATCTTATTTCACCATATATTATTTTTTATTTCTCAGTATATAACCTGTGATTAGAAGTAGGGGTATACTGAAGGCGGAAAACAATAAATTACGAATGACTTGCTTAACATTTGTGGTACGAACAAACTATGTAGGGCAACAATTGTAGAGTAGTAGTTTAAAAGATTGGTTCTATAACATTTTTCGATACGTCTCGTAATGACGGAAATATTTATTCCTTTCGAATTCCCCCCACTTCTATGCCCCACTATTCCTGGTTCTTCAGACATTAGGACTATGAACTTTAGTGATGAATAAAACGATCAAATATCGAGAAAGGTATAGATCAAATACATATTTTCGTGTTAAGAGCGAATTAATGTTAAAATCTTAAATTATGACATCACCACAGAAAGTATATGCAAGTATCTTACATAGTAAAGACCTCTTGAAAACCATATTTGATATTTAAATTTGGAATAAGACGTGTCATGATATATGCTTATTGTTAAATGTAATGACTTAAAGTGGATGTTTACGGAAGGCTAAAAACTAAGAAATGAAAATAACTCCGTTAATACTCAGGAAAAACAAAACATGCATTACTAACATTTTTAAGACAATAAATTTTCAAAAACAATAGTCGGTGATCTTTTGAATTTTCTAAATTTCCGGCTCGAAATCCCCTCCCCTCCCACTGGTCCGAATTCAGCCATTAACGCACTTGAGCTTTAGTTAAGACGTTTAAATATCGAGTTTGGTAACGATAACAGCGACCGCTAGAGAGATAACAGACAATTGTATATATATTCAAATATAAATATTTGACATTTTGGTCTATTCCTAGTTAGGGTCCACAGACAATTTTTCGAAAATAGCATCATGAGGAGAACCTCAATTTATGATTTTTATTAATGGAAATCAGCTAAAACATAACATAAACAATATTCAAAATCAATTTGCCACATTCCACAAATAAAATTATGTGTTTCAGAGCGAATTATTTTTTCAATTTTATTTTAATAAATCTCCTAAATATTATACCCCCTCCCACCCCCCTGTAGGCAAGTTATAGGATTCTGTATATTGAACATTTATTTCACGATTCTAACATAAAAGCATACAAAAAGGATATGTTTTAGTTGTATAGTCGGCAATAGGGTAGCAATATGACACACCGGATGAAAAGAAAGGTAGTTATATTTGGAGAAAAGTAGGTCAGGCTTAGTTGACGGCTGGAGTAGACCCCTGGGGCATATTCTAGGCTATGCTCTACTTTATTTTATCGACTAGATCTACATATCACGTCACACCTTTTATTATATATACGCCCTAGAGCACAAATTTTATTTACCTTTTATTTCCATCTCAAGGCCCTTATTATATTTTAAATTTGTGTAAGGCGAAAATATATATATATATATTTCCTTATATTTTATGAATGTCTAAATTGTTGCGGAATAAAAAAGGCTGATTCAAACTAAACTTTACTCTCTCCGACTCAATTCGGGTCTTTTGGACGATAAACCCTCATAAATAAAACGGCAAACGCTTTTTAACTCTTCAATATAGTTTAATAAAATTATTTTACTTTTACTATCCAACAACGTATAGACGAATACCAGCTACTGGTAACTCCTTCATTATTGCCAAGAAGACACAATTGAAATTAAATATTTTAAAACCGACGCCTTAGCACGCTTGTACACGCACGCCATATGAGCGTTTGCGTGTGAGTATGTGGATACCCGTTAAACTGAACAGATGCCATTTGAAAGCGGATTGTGAATGCTAACATTAATACAAGAGTAGTCCTCTGCTTCAACCGATTTATTTCAAAAACAAATTTTCGTTTCCCCAAAAAATGGAAATATAAAAATGGGTTTATGTCATACATATTTTTGTCGGATAACAATGTAGAAACAAGTTATGAGCATGTACAGCGTGAGGCGTTAATTGAACTGCTCACATCTACTGAATCGAGAAGAATGAACTTAATTTGTGTTTTTAAAAAGCCAAATTTGACTTTACACTAAGCGAATAATTTTCAGAACCAAAGAAGAGACCAAGGAATATCAGAAATTAAAAAAAGCGGATAATCTGTTTCCTGTTCATTTTCCAGCAAAAAGAAACTATTTCCCAAGTGGTTCTTATTAAACTAACGTTTCATTAAATATTATATGATGATAGTACATTTTGTTATAAACATTTACCTAATCAGTCTTTTTAATAGTACACAGCATGAATCGCGGAAATATTATGGTAACTCCCCCCCCCGCGCAAACCTCAAAATTTGCTTCTGCTTTCAATCAGCTTGCTTTCAAATGGATAATAGAATTATCTAGTAATGTGCTTTGACATAGGCTGATTACGGCCGTTCGATAACAACCATCTTAATGAAATTAAAATTAAAAATATAATTTAACTCTATATTTTATTTAATAAAAAAAAAAAAAAAACTTGTCACAGTTCCTCTTTGCATTTGACCCACATTTTAAGAAATGAACGAAATAGAATGCCTCTTCAATCTAAAGAGCTTTTAGCTTATCAAGTTAAATTTATCAAAGTACTCACCTGTTTTCAGATTTATGACGCACAGATGCTTTGAAGATGATGAGATTTGAATCACATGATTAATGAGGCTGATACGAAAAAGAAAAACTCCAAGGAAAGTGAATATTCTTTGCATTTTTTTTTTCTCATTTCATTAAATTCACCACATTATTTTCCTTTGGGTCACAGAATTCATCTAATATTACACTAAAAGGATAACTTCTCTTCCGGAAAATAAAATCTTTTTCATCATTGACTACACTGTAGTATGTACCACACACAATTTTGAAGATAGATAAAACGTAGTAGAATGCACTTAAGATTATCTGCCGTCTCTGCAAAAAGTTTTCAGACGCCTTCCGGTTTATTTAAGTGGCTCTTCGATTCCTTAACGAACAAATTGGGCAGTAGGTCGCGCAGTAAAGTTGGAGATGTTTGTATGATTGGTAGCGGGTGGGGTAACAGAAGTTTGTGATGATGGGCAGTCACTCATACAAGACAACAAACCTAATACATTAAAAGTACGTCGCTCAGGGGCTGCATAAAGTAAGGAGATTTCCCTTGTGAATTTTAATAATTGATAAATCTACATACTGGTAACACAATGCCACCTTGAATATTAAGTAAATAAATACAAACGGTAATAAGAAATATTTCCCCTCATGGAGGGAATCGTCTGAAATGTAAACAAACAGGTCTGCCAATCCGACTCTCATCGGAAAGAAAAACAATTACTGAAATATATCGGAATATAACATATTAACTTGATTAACTATTATTTCTAGTACTGTAATTTATAAATTACAGTACTAGATATAATAAATTATAATGAATCAGATTAAATTTTATCTCAATCAATCAAATTTTAAGTAGTACAAAAACATAAACCACTGGGGTTGTCCCAGAACATATTTGCAAATATGTCGTATAATAAAGACCTCTCGAAAACAATATTTGGTATTTAAGGTTCGAATAATGTGGTTTATTATATAACCGAGTATTGTTAGTTTAACATGAGTGGAAATGGGGGTTTGCTGAAGGCTGACAACTATAAAATCCAAATATCTCGGTTAATATTCATGATACAGAAAATATGTATAGAACAATATTTATAGATCATTGAAGTTTCAATAAGATTGGTTCTATACACTTTTACGATCGGACTTATAGTAACCGAGATATTTCAAATTTTCAAAATTTCCCCCTCCCACTCCGATTTCAGCCATTAACGAACTTGATCTTTCTTTTTACATTAAACGATTATATATGGAGTTTGGTAACGATCAAACGAAAATTGCGACAGCTAGAGCGTTATCGGACAAATATATATAATTTTGAACGAACCTCAGTTTCGTCATCTCCTGGGTAGGATCGATGGACATTTGAGACAATTTTTTGAAAATCGCTTCATGAGTAAGACCTCAATAGCTGATTTCCCTTAAGGGAAATCTGCTCATAGGAAGAAGTTGATAAATATATGTAATAGAATCAATTCTTCAAGAGTAAGGAAAAACTCTGTTGAATAAGGTGGAATAAGGATGGGATGAGGTAGACATAGAGCTGGCAGAGGTTGGCCGTGTTAGAGGTGGGTGGCCGGCAAAATTCATTATACCCGTCTACAGCAGGCCTCGGCGATAAACATCCACTGGCACCCCTCCTATAGGTTTGGATCTTTGCCTTCATCCATATTCGCTAAGTAGCACGCTCAATAACACCTTGTCTATGACAACAATTTTCATACATGTGACACTATCAACAGAGAAGAGAAGGTTCAAAAGTCGGAAACAGTGAAAAAAAAATCATACAAACATGGCAAACAGAAAGGAAGCAAACGTCGCAGATTAATTCTTCAACGGGGCCTCATAGAAAGTTATAGTAACAAATCTTAGGAAAAGTTTCAGAGAAGGTAATGGGATTACATAAGACATCAGGAGCAAATGGTGCCTTGAAAAATCTACTTCCCTCAAACAAAGATGCTACTGGACTATTTGATAGTTATTGAGCGCTCATCATAAGTAGAGAAGTGAGTAAATGTCAAGTCTCTAGAATCTGAAAAAAAACAATGGTGAAGAACGGATGTTACCCTTATAAATTTACCATACGAACCTCGACCGGTGACTTAAAACTGACCAGCTCTGGTGGAAGAAAAAACAAGAAGATTTATCTGACTTACAAGATTCCTATTCTGTGCTCTGAATCTCTCCGGTGAACACTTCTTTTTTCACCATATTTAGGTTGTTTTGACATAAAAATGGTAATAAACTAGGAGCAGCCGGTAGAAAATGCTATCAGAGCGATCCAGTATTTGATAGCCTCAAATTCAACAAATTTTAGGACTTCATGAAATGTATATTAACAACAAAAATATGTTCCTTAGGGCCAAGTCATTTAAAATGGTTGTATCTCGATAGTAAATGTTTGATTGATCAATCTTCCTCAATGTAATCTTATTTCATTTATTATAAGAACATATATAAAAAATGGCATTTACTTTACGCGGTGTCTCGTAAAATCGTGATTTCAGTCATTTTTATTACAATGTTTTATATTAGAAAAGACTACTTCACAAGAACTGCTTACGGTATGCATCCATATAGCCTTGTTTTATTCCTATTCGGAATGTGGATAACCTTGAAAGTCTACACAAATATTTTCAATTTTGCCAGTTTATCGGCTGATGAGCCAGGCCTTCACCGATAGGTATGAGAGAACAGTATAATATATACTGGCGTTACTAAACCCGTTATTTGATTATACCCTTTATAACGGAGGAATGACGATTTCCGGGCAATATATTAGGACATAATGTAAACAGTGTGGTGATTGTTACAAATCGCCAGAGAATGTTTCCATTAATTTATTTTACTATAGTTTAATTTATTTCATAGATACACATATATTAAAAGAATTGTCTATTAATCAAGGCAAGTTTAACTAATTCAAAAGGGATCTTACGGGCTTGAGAAGTGTTTTTTTTTTCTTTTCTTGCAATGATTTTTTTTTTTTTACCGTAACAAATAATGGTAAAATAAAAGGAAGGGTAAAGTAGCTAGAGGCAAGTGAGGAACTAATCCTATTGGCGGACGCCTCGACCAATCAGCGAAGCCGACACTCCCATAGCCCTTCTCTCCGCCAATCAAATCAACTCTAATACTATTCCTTTCATCCACTCGCCAAGGAAGTCCCCTTACTTCTCGCTCTCTTTTATTCACTCCAGGAAAAGATAATTCCTTCATATCAGACTTTATGAGAGACAGGAAGATTTTATACTTTATTAAATTTATTTTGAAGAAAGGAGTAAATAGAAAGAGAGACAGGATACCGGAGCTGAAAGGGGGAAATTTTATATATTTTCTTGATTTATATTTTGACTGAGGGTTCTTTTCAAGGAGTAGAAATTCTATTTGCACCTCACTGCTATGTGACTTATTTCATATGTAGATAATGATTTATCGATTTAGAAGATATAAGGGATTAATACAATTTTTTTTTACTTAAATTATAATTCCTCTCACATTACCCATTAACATCATTATATAGGTATTATTTACATGATTTCCGAAATATAATAATTTAAAAGTGTTCTAATAGCTGTTCAAAAATATTCTCCACAACAATGCATTAAATGCTATTATTTTTTCCTAAAAAGTTCAAGCATAATTATCTAGGTTTTATTATATAAGAGGGGCTCAGGTTAGCCATGCGAGTTAAAGCGTCGACCTTTATCTAACATGCCAAACCTAGAGTGGCGAGTTCGATTCTCGCCTGGGCAAAGGAAATTATTTAGTGGCGAAATTCATTAAATAACATCCTAAAATCCCACCCTGGCTAGAAATGGGTGGTAACCTGTAGATAACCCGTCCCGATTAGCATGAGTTGCAAAAAGTGGAGGTTAATAAATAATAATAATAATCGTGCGAAAATTTTTAAATTCCCCATAACATGTCAAACTCACAAACTCCATATCGGTTGGATTTTCCCCCGATATGGATTTTACTCCAGTTTTCACTGAGTATAAACCTCCCCCATAATAATAATATATAAGAATGAGGCCATATACGTGACATTCTGCTATCGTTCTTTGCATCTTGTTGATTTATTTATCAATGGGTGTTTATGTCTAATTCTAGTAACTATGGAAAATCCATGTGTTCAGTAATTATTAAAATCAAATTGTAGCCAACATGGGCTTAAAGTAAATTCATTAAAAGTAATTTAATAAACACGTGAAAGATCTAAAAAAAATTAACCATTAAGAAGTGATAAAAATGTATACATTTTTAAATTATTTCACATGAAATAAATATGTTGTCCTCTTTCATATTTAACGTTACTCCGTTATTTTCCTGTAAGACATTTTATGGCGTAAAACGTAACCCCAATTATATGATAACATCAATGTTGTTTTTACACAAGAGAGCTGGAAGGCATTAAGTGACCAGCATTTAATAAATAACAAACGTGCTCTCAATGGTAATGAGCCATAATCTCTAATAATGTATAGCTGGAATTTATAATCTGCCTGTCACTGTTTGTATGGTACGCTAAGTTTTGCCTGCATGTTTTCATTGCACGCTCACTGCTTACGCAATAAAAAACACAAACAAAAAACAATTTATATGCAAACTAGAAATGAAGGACTCACGAAACACATTATTTATTTTAAGCTTTAGTATATTTATTGAATTTAATAATGCTTACTTAGATTGATCAAAATTTCTAAATCTTAAGACATATATTTAAAATACATAGTTCACTTTTATAGCCTCCTGGTAAGCATAAAGTCACTTGTCAGTACGATAAGCTATTCTCGTAGATCTGAACCAAAATATTTGAGATATTTTTATTTAAAATTGCAAATGCTGAATTATCAGACGTTTTAACTAGCCACTGGAATTGGTCTTTCAATACCTCCCACTAAATACTGAAATAATTTAATTAAGCTCACTAGCTGTACTTAGTAACTATATATATATATATTCTGTTTCAGCATCCAATCTTTTGTAGAGCTCAGATTTTCGAAGGCTCTTCGGTCTTCTTCATAAGGCATTATGTGGCATTGATGTATTATATTATTATTCTTTGTTTTGTTGTTTTTTTTTGCTAGAAGATAGGCTGAACTCGTCAGGGTGCCTGAACCATTCAAACTAATGTCCTTTTGGGACAATGTTTTGGTTAGTGAGCACCAGTTTTTGAAAGGAGCTGTTTTGAGCCTAAAATTATTACTTGAGGATGATAATAGTTTATTGTGTATATTTATTTTTTGAATGAACCACCAAATAAATATTTATATGGAATTAGGAATCAATATTACTTATTTTATTATTAGCTATTTTCGTATAACAAGCATTATACAGCATTCTAATTTAAAAATGTTTTCATAAAGTAAAATAGATTAATTCATTTTATTTCAACAAAGGATAGGAGCACTTACTCACCAAGAATCATCACCAACTATATCATAGCTTGCATAATAATTTCGTCAATTATTTACTTATCTAACAATTATATTTGTTAGCCTTTCTTTTTTAAACCTCTCATTTCATTCTAGTACTTAAGGAAGTATCTAATGGGGAAATGGGCTCGCATAAACGATGCGACTAATTTTATCAAATATTATTATTATTT
Source organism: Riptortus pedestris (assembly GCA_019009955.1). Lineage (NCBI taxonomy): Eukaryota > Metazoa > Arthropoda > Insecta > Hemiptera > Alydidae > Riptortus > Riptortus pedestris. The sequence continues at coordinate 76,533,592 of CM032229.1, forward strand.
TTCTTTTTTTGGTACTTACTGATTATTGTGTGCCAATCATTTAAAAACGAATATTAAATCATAATAAAAAAAAATCAATTTATTATTTTAAATAAGAGTTCTAGAATACGAATAACACTCTAATTGAAGACGATTTATAATTATACTCGATCACACCAGAAGAAACAAGATTGAAAGAATTATTTCCTCGAAAACCGAAAGTTGTATCCAAGATCGTATTTATATTCCTCATTAGTGGATTATCCTATGTAATACAAATTTTGACCTTTATTTTGATAACGTTTGCCAAAAATGAGTAATCTATGCAACTCTATTTGAACATGTAACCAAATTCGTTGAGCCTGGTTCTACAATAATGTCAGATTACTAGAAAGGTTACAATATCTAACAACTGGAAATAGCGGGATTGTCATATCTACAAGTAAATAAATTAAACCTTTATTTTATAACAGCAATTTATTTTATACAAGCATAAATATTTCAGATCGTGATGATACAGTACCATTTTGTTTTTAATTTCAATTTATGTGGCTACATCGTCCAGTTCTCGGCTATCGCTAACTTATCATTTTGTCATTTATAAACTCTAGAAGTGCTATTTTAAATAATAAAATGATTTTATTTTTATTATGATTTAATACTCTTCTTTAATTATAAATTCTAGAAGTCTTATTTGAAATAATTTAGTGATTTTTTTTTTATGTCTTAATAATAGTCTTTAAATGGCCTCCCTTAATAGATAAGAGCCATTTCATTTTATAGGTTTATTAGGTACCTTTCCTTGATTACTGTAATGTCGTACACCATTAGGTCTGTAAGGTACTTAATTCTTCGGAAAGGTGGGAAAACTGACATTCGGAAAAAATGATATTATATTGATATTATTCCGATTAAGAACTAAGTTAACTACCTATTTCCTGTCTCGAGAATTTATCAGTTTTTTTTTTGTTTTTTTTTTTTAATTTATAAATTAACATTATTATAATCTACTGAATTAATTTTCAGTCCGGGGAACGATCTGTGCCCAGAATATTATATACATAATTATCCTGTTAATGTCATGGATTATTTACTAACTTTAGTACTTAGTTCGCAAAAAGGTTAGGTTACGTTCTACACACACACACACACACACACACACACACACACACACACACACACACACACACATATATATATATATATATATATATATATATATATATATGTGTGTGTGTGTGTATGGATTTTGTTTTTATTTGGCAGGCGTGCATTTTCTTTAGATTGGTTTTCGTAGATTTCTTTTTGTTTGTATGAGATTTATTTAGCTTTTGTCAGGGAAGGAAAGTAGGAAACTTTTTTATTGAAATCAACTTCTGCCTTCTGCGAAAGGAACACAAATGACGGCCTTTTTTGTTTACCAAATATATATCTCATGTAAAGAAGACAACTACAAAAAGGTTTTCATATTAGAATTTATAGAAATGCTGGTGCCACAAATGTTTGGAAGAAAACTGATGCTAATTATTATTCATTTTGTCATTATCGCAAATTCTTAAGGACTAAGACGCAAATAGTGTACAGTATTTATTTCATTCATATAAAAGTCTCATCTAACAACGTTAAAACAATAATACATATGAAAAATACTAGAAACAAGTTTTTGAAATGTATAAGAGGCACCTGAATTTTGGCTTTCCCAAGATATATGCACTTGTTTTTGTGTGTGTGTGCGCGCGCGCTTATGTGTGTGAGACAGAGTATGTGCACGCACGCACGTATTTGCTGGTGAGAAATATAAAATCAACAATATTTACGCTAAGGATGCATAAAGAAAAGGTGTTCATTCATATCTCCACATCAGAAAGGTTTTTACTAAGACAGGCAGAGCACTTTCGAGAACACGAATCATCCTCAGTGCTATGAGAATATTTGCGTTATGTGTCGCATACAAAGTAACTTGTAAATTATGTATGTTCCTACATTTATTAGTAGGTTTTATTGTAAGTTGTTTGTATGCTTTCATGGTCGATGGTCCATAATACTCTCCCCTCCTAGCCGTTACTATATTTTCAGGTTATTGTCATATATCACAGAATATTTATTTTTTAAATTTCAGGATTAATTTTTTTTTTTGTTCTTACTAGTAATGAATAGAACGTATTGTCGCGCGTGTGAGTAGATTTCACCTACTTAAAATGTGCTTAGTTTATCCAGACCTTGCAGAAGACGTTTTTATTCAAAAGTCGTGTCTGGGCAATAAAATATGAAAGTCCTTGTTACAACTGATACTCAAATATTGGAGATGAAATCAAATTTTGCCATCTCCTGGTACCTTTCGCAGGGAGCGCTTGAATTTATATTATGTATGAAGACATGAATGAAAATACAAAAGCAATTATGATGGTTGATAAGAAGGGGCAATATTAAAGGCAGACATGGGGCAATCTGCCTTGAACAGAGCTGCTCTTCATCCCCTGCTTGGGTCAAGGGACTCAATATTTGATGGGGAGTCTTACAAGGGCACCCTTAATTGAAGTGGTCTTCAAAAGGCCGGTAACTAAGGCGGCTCAAGCAAACCCTTCATTCAAACTTAACAAGCAAAAAAGAATCTATTACCATTCTTAGGCTGTTTCTCAAGCAATTTTGGAACTCCGCAAATGAAAACGTTCAATAAAAGAAGCTGAACTATGGTCTGATCACCCGTGCAGGAAAATTATAAAAGTTATAAGATATGTGAAAAGGAAGACTCATCCTTAGAGTAACATTGACACGCAGGTATTGAAACCTCAAAAATGTTCACTAATTCAGAGCTAATGGTATTCTCCAAAAACCCATATGGTTCAAAGTTTTGGACATAATCCTATATCGCGCATTAAAGAGTTGCCAAAGACTCTAAAGAAATAAAAAAAAAACAATTTTAATAACCTTCCGAGTTAGATGAAACTACAATTACCTCAAAACATAAATCTAACATGATACTGAGTGACAGTGTGGGTTACCTTCCGTAGGAAAGGGAGGTGGGAGAGGGCAGTTTACATAGCGTAACACAAACTGATGTCGGATGAAAGTCCGGCACGCTGGGGCTGCGTTAACTAAACAGATGTGTCACGTATTTGAACTTATCTCGAAACGCAAATGTTCAAAAAGAACAATCTTTTGGTATTTAAGATTCAAAGAAAGTATTTCATAGGTACTACACAATTTTTTGATCGGAAGCATAATTACGGATATATTAAGAATTTTTGGAAATTTCACCTGATTTAATTTGAGCCATTAACGAACATAATCTTTAGTTTTACATAAATCGTTTGAATATCGAGTTTGGTAACGATCAAACAAAAATTACGACTGCTAGAGCGTTATATACATTAACAGTTTTGAACGGACCCCATTTTCGTTATTTTCTGGGATCTATGGACATTTGTCGAAAATCGCGTCATGAGTACGACCTTAATAGCTGATTTCGTAACAACCAAAGGTCCTTCATCCAGGTGATTCGCAATATTAAGCAGATTGGATTTGGGATTCTGGGATGAACCCTCTTCATGGATTTCTAAAATCCAAGTCGAAATGGAGGACTGTCACTCAAATAACGCCCAGAAGAGGCCCCAAGGAGGTCATGAAGCATTTAATATTCTCTGTTTATACTGCCCCTAGATTTCCCTGATTTCTCTTTAAAAAGGACTTCATGATACAATGGGTCATGGTAAGAACCGTATTAGCGGGAGTAATATATACTAAAAACTAGTAATATATGCTAAGCTTCAAAATGCATAGAACAACCACAGTTTGAAATGATAGATCTTTGAGATAATATTTTTTATAAAAGTGCTCAAGGTTCGCAAAGTTTAATCTCACATGGTAAACCTAGAGTGACGAGTTCGATTCTCGCCTGGGCAAAGGAAATTATTTAGTAACGGTATGAAAAGGGTGGTAACCCGTAGATAACCCGTACCAATTAGGCTTAGTTGCAAAAACTTGTCCAAGTCCGTTAATAATAATAAAAAAATCTGGCATTTGATGCTATTAAATAAAGTGATAAATTGTTGTAAAGGATATTCATGTTGCTTATTTCAGAATCATGTTCGCAATAACAAATTACCAATGTTAGGTCAAAATTGAACTATTCCAAAAGTCAGTTAACTATCATCCACTTAAATTTTGGCACAGGGTCAACAATTTACAAATACAAGGAAATAAGCACAACCCTTCGTTTAAATTTATTTATTTCTATTACTGTAAGGGCTTTCACTAATTTTCATTGTCCGGATACTAATGTAAATGAGCGTTAAAAAACTGTGACGTTCATTTCTGTAAATACCGTTAAAAAGCAGCAATAAAACAGTTATGTAAAAGATAAAGGGTTTCAGGGCAACAGAATCATTCAATAGCAATTATGAAATTAAATGCAGTGCTGAGGTAAAATTATTTGATTCGCTAGTGTGATGAAGTTATATTATTATTGGATTTCCCCTTAATCCTCGCGAATTTGTCACATTTGTATTATTCATTGCAGGAATTGAAGGTACTTAATACAAAAGAGATTAGAGAACTTTTTTGTTGGATATCCCAGAGGGCTGCTGGAAGCAAATAAATATTTTAGTAGGGAGCCCATCACAAAGAGAAGGAGCAAACGATCAAACAGATTCGGGGAGAGAAGCGAGCAATCGCAGCAGTAGAGTTGGAGGTTATTGGTTAGCCACATGTCTACTGACGCGTGAACATCCCCAATCGGGGCCAGAAAGCAGGAATTAGAATAAAACCAATAACATTATCTTTGTGACTCACGGCCTGAATGACAGTTCTTCCTATTGTGTTTCTTTTCTTATCGTTCTCATTATTGGCTTTATCTCCCCTTTCCTCTCGGGTATACGGTCTCTGCAAGGGTGACGATTTCTTCCGGGATAAGAAAAAGATGTATGGAAGAACTAACATTTGAACAATGGAAAACAGTTAACAGTAACGAATAAGTGTAACTCGATGTTTTACACAAGTACATAGTGATCGTTTCGCTGTATTTGTTTATTCTAGTCTCATTTTATAAATTTATACGAAAATGAATAAAAAAAAGATATATCTTATGCAAGCACAATGATCAAAAAAATCTTTTCAGTGGTCCAAATATTTTGATACGTTTTTATTAAAACTCACACAGAAAGTTGTTTCTAGTAAAAATTCAATCGTTCTTTTAAAAAATGGATTGCCAAACTATGTAGGAATTATTAATCAAAAATAATTTTTCTAATGCCTATTTTTCTATTCTTATTGGTTTAAGCCATGTCCATCACAGCTCTTATCATTATATACATATATAATTCTACTGTATGTGTGTATGTCACTGAACTCGTCCTAAACTGCTGGACCGATTTGAATGATTTTTTTGTATGCATTTGGGTGACACCCTAGATGGTATAGATTCACAAATCAGCCCGGCAGATGGAGCTGAAGTGAAAAATAGCTATATTTCGTTTCCTATTAGTTTTTCAGCAAATATGCAACGGATAAAAGTTGTTCATTTTGTTATTTAGAGTAGCTTTTGTTATAATCACTTATATCGTATAGCAAAGTATAAACGTTGATTGATGTTATTTCAAAATAAAGAATATTGAAATTATTATATTATTTGTTTTTCATTTCATACTTTGTTTAATATCCTAATCGCTTGAAATATTATGCAGGACAATGTCTGTTGGGTCCGCTAGAGAAATATATATTTTTAACGATTTTCACAAACCATATAAGCACTTCACCACTCTCTGCAATTGAAACATTCAATAAATGTATAGGACCTTTTTAGTCATTCTAGAACAAATATAAAGTAAGAACTAGAAGGATTAAGTTTATTTCATTCGTAACTTATGGATATTGTGTAAGCATTGCTACGCACTTTCAGCCTTCTCGTGAGCAAAACTACATCGATCAGTCATAACGTCATGACAAATTTTAAAATTTGGCGTTATGCAAGTAAAGCTACATAAATCAAATAAATTGCGCACATGGTGTGAGCAAATGTACAAACCTCCTTAGTGAACGAGGGAGTTGATCCTACATAAGGAGGAACTTTCATCGCAAATCCTCTTTGGGTGCGGCTGAAGATAAATGTGGTCTTACCAAAGAAATATGCATACAACTTTAGAGAGAACATTTCGGCATAATACCTTACTCAATGTGTTTATAAATATCCAGGCGTCTGAATTCCAAATTAATGATCCGATTAGAGTGAAGAGTAGGCAAGCACTAAATAGCTACTAGTTGTGGGGACCTATAATTACCAGGTGCAGAAGGGAATTACTAGTCCAGCGGCGGTAGGCCTTTGATCTTACTTGATCAAGCCACGAGTAGTTCTGTGGCCAGTCACTAATACGTCTGCACACCAAACTTTGCCAAAGGATACAATTACTGCGGCTATAAACTTGCCAGAATAACCCTTTTACCGAACAGTGTTCTGTTTAAAGTTAATGTCTGTAGTATTAACTCACCACAAATTGAGGGTGAGTTCAATACTTCAAGGAGGGCAGAATGTCCGTTTGTGCTACACTTGAAAGTGAGTAATTGAAATTTAATATCCGGTAAGGCGAGGCAATCGGGTGATAACACCTTATCACACAGACTTCCTAATCAGAGGAAACTATATACTGTGAAGTCAAAAAGTATTTCGTGCGCTACATAGAATTTCCTATCAAATAGGTCAACACTAGAGGCGATGAAAGTAAAAGCAATGATTTGGGGGGTCAGGTTAGCCATGAGAGTTAAAGCGTTGACCTTAATCTCACATGGTAAACCTAGAGTGGTGAGTCCGATTCTCGCCTGGGAAAAGGAAATTATTTAATGACAGAATTCATTAAATAACATCCTAAGTTCCACCCTGCTAGAAAAGGGTGGTAAGCTGTAGATAACCCACCCCAATTAGCCTTAGTTGCAAAAAGTGCACGTTAAATTACAAATGGTATACCTACATTTTTAAAGTACCTAGCTGTGAAAATGGTTTCAAATGAAGTCTTCTTAAACTCAATTAATTCATTTCTAGTAGAGAAATTGATTACCGAATTGATTGCAATCATTGTAGCTCATACATATAGAACACTTGGCACTGTCTTAACAAAGTGCCCTGATACTATAACAGCCAATCGAATTACTAATGAAAATAAGTTTAATCAACATATAATTAACATTTCCCCTCCTATAAGCTTACATTTTATAAATGGAGTGTTCATATGCCAGGAAATGGAAACTTTAAAACATCCTGACATTATAAAAGACTTGAACCACGAAAATATGATGTATATAGATAAATAAAAATCCGAAAACAACGCCAATAAATTGATACTCGTTTTTTTCATTGATTACCTCTACTTTTCTAAATTCTATTATTATTTCTGTTCACTTGCCACTTTACTTTAGCCTTATTCATTATTTTTGTATCCTAATACCTATTGCTAGAATTGTTAGAACAAACATATTGGTTCACTGCTCACATTCAATCATCAGAAATGTAGGCAAATCAGACTCTGACTGGGCTAAAGATTAATTTGATCATTTCCATTCAGGAGAACGGACCTCCATTGTTTGACTTGAGTGTAGATTGATTGATATGCTATGTTCTGGCCAATTGCTGTCCTCCGTGTTCATAAATAAACGTTTCAGTATCAGGATTCATTCTTCTCGTTGAAATTTTTCATTTTATTCGTCATTTTAATGGCTGAGATTATTTTTTACTCTGGCCAAAGCGATGGCAGCCTATGTTTTAGGCTCCGTGCACTGGGGTAGAATAGTTGATTCTCTGGCCTACTTAACTAGAATGCAGGTAATAAATTATACCCGTTACTGATAATTTTATCAAAAACACTTAAACAAATTGTATGATAAACTCTGATGATTTCTAAGTAGCGAAATATATACATATTTCTTTATTTATAAATACGTATGTATGTATATAACGTCCAGGATGTTAACATGTATGGCTCAATTATCACCAGAGACGATAGGCCACTAGTGATGATGTACTGCGTTGAAAGCGACTAGTCGCTGGAATAAATTATTACTTATTCTTTAAGCCCATTCCACTGTTCGTGTTATCGAATGATGGGATGTAAAATTGGAGAGAATTATAAAAAAAAATACTCCCACATTTTAGGGATACTGAACTGAGGAAAAATAAATTATTGCTATAGAAGTTTTTTAATCTGACGTACCTGGAGAATAAGCAATCACTTCCACCTCCGAAAAAAACAACTTTTGAATTTTAGGCTCCTTTTTTATATTTACAAATTCAATCACAGTATAGACACACAGATCGAGTCGATGGGCTATCACATATTATAATTAATTCTGATTTTTTCTTAGAAAAAGCACATCCATATTTCAGTTGTGGATGTTGTGGTGGTAGGAATCATACAGAACATCCACTCTATTTCTTTCAAATTTATCATAAGGACTAATAATAGTAATTGCGGTAAAGTTTATGTGGGGCAAACAGGTAAAAAGACTGCAACAAGAGTCAACCAACAAATGGCTGATCTAAAACATAACCGAACAAAGGCATCCGCTATAGCTAGGCACGCAAGTATTTGTTCTCACCAAATTAAAGTTGACGAGACAAAAATTCTGCACAGACAAGACCACCTCGATAAAAGATCAGTTCTGGAAGCTCTAAAAATAAACAAGAGAACAAATACTATAAACGGCTTGGACGGTGTCATACTCTCTGAAATGTGGAAAGCCATATTAAAATTAAACTCCGAAACATATGATTAAATGAAGTAGCTATTGAAATTAAATTTATTGCCTGACGAAGATGAACACATTTCCATCGAAAATTTGCAAACCAACAAACATTACAACCGCTGGAGCAGATAGCCTAAGTCCTCACAATGAAAATACTCCCCAGCGATACAGCCTCAAAAATATAATGGATTAATAAATGAAAATCGAAGAAAAACATGTTTTTCACACAATTAATAATGGTTTTCTAATGACAAACAATCTTAAAGTAAATAAAAAATGAATCAGAACGCCTGATTAAAAGCTCTACAAAGATCAGAAGGTAGTGCTATAAATAAAATTTCGCTAAACCGAGGGAAGATGGTTGTGTTTAGGAAATTTAGAAGCTCTCTTACCTTGAGGCTGAAAGGGGGAAGGGAGCTGAAGCCATTTATTAGTTTTAATAAGCCCAAGGCCCTCCTCCCCTTCATCAGGCAGATTTCCTCACCAATATTGGCCGACTCTTATTATAGAACGGCATTAAGAAACAGCTTCTCCTCTGAATTAATGAAGAAATGGATTTAGAAAGGAGTGCCTTTTCGTATAATAAATCTAAAGTATACATAAGAGAATGTTATTAGCCCGGAAAGAGTAGATGCTAAGAATTTCCTCTTATAGTCAAATTAAGTCTGAGTTTAAGAAGAATAAGAATTTAAATAATTATCCCAGAAATACTCAGATTCACTCTTTACGTATCTGTTTCAACATTTCAAATAAAACTTTTTGTTTCCATCAATCTACTAGTACGAAGGTATCTATCTGCTTTTTTTTTTAAATGTGGGGAATATGAGTAAGTAAAATAAAATAATTTTATCTTCAAGAATGAAATAAAAGATTCATATTTTTTTAATTAACTTTTTTTTGGTTTGAAGGAAAAAATACTCATTGAAAAAAAGGGCAACCACTTTCGCGAAATAAGTTCTGAAATCTTAGGTTATATTTGGTCTCCTTTGTATATCTTCTGAAAACGTTGCTCTTTGACAGTGGGATAAGTTTCCACTATCATGTCAAAAAATATAGTAATTTATTCTTATTTATTTATTCTTATTATTTTACAATAATAAGAGATACTGCAAGAAAATGCTCTAATATAACAGTATACAGTAAATAATAGGAGCTGTTCTATTACATTTGGTGAATAAGACTCTTTTCTCGAGCCATGCGAGACTCAGCACTGTTTCTAAACCAGTCTCAGCAACAGAAAATATTATATACCCAATAAACATATTCTAGAACCAAAGAAATATTTTCAGGATTTGAGAATGATTAAATAACTAAAAGCATTACTTGAACCCCAACTACTCCACTGAGAATGTCTAAGAAGAAAACCAGGTCAATACAAGAAAAAATCAAATCTTTATTTACTTCTGAGTTTTGTAAAAATCGTTTTGGATATTATCTTAATATTGTTATGTTAATAGTTAAGTAGGGAGAATACAATTAGAAATGAAGAGGTTACTAAAAAGAGACAAAACCAAGAAGAAAATTCTAAATGTATATAGAATTCCAACTCGCAGGTAATTAACTGCAATAGAATCTATGAGCCTACTATTGCGCTCTATTGCGTGCTTAGTTTGTAAACATTAATTAGAAATTACAATAATTCCATTTATAAAATTATATCATAGTAAGCAAATTAAAAAAAAAAAAAATATGAAATTGTGCTTTTCAAAAGACAAATGCAGGAATAAATTATTGGAAAGAAATTTAAACGAAGATGATACCAATCTTTTAATTTCTCCCGAGATGAGAGGAACCAATTGATCAGGATCAATAAAAAGGCCTTGTCCTCTACTAGTGTTTCAATTTATAAAGTTCACTGCTACACTTTATAAATCAGGTACCTCTATTACAAGCATTAGGATTTTTTTTATTTTTAGTTTGTGAGTTTCACTATAGTTCCTCTGGCGTGCATTCAGAGGGATTTTCACCCCATTGTGATATTTAAATATTGGTTTTTACCTAGTAATTTGTCTGTTTTTAATTTAGATTGTTTATAGGTTGTTAACTTTTTTAGCTTTGTGACGCACGCTTATGTTTTTATTCTTATTTGTTGACTATTTTTTTAATTTTCTATTGGTGTTTATCCTGTGAATGTTTGGGTTTTTAGCAGATTTCCCTTAAGGGAAATCAGCTATTGAGGTTGTACTCATGACGGAATTTTCGACATTTTTCTTCAAATGTCCATCTATCCTACTTAGTAGATGACGAAAATGAGGTCAGTTCAAAACTGTGTATATATATATATATATATATATATATATATATATATATATATATATATATATATTTGTCTGTTACCGCTCGCAATTTTTGTTTGATCGTTACAAAACTCGAAATTTAGTCGTTTTATGTAAAAAAAAAAAATCAAGTTCGTTAACGGCTGAAATCGGATCAGTGGGAGGGGGGGGGGTTAGAGGGGAGGATTTTTGAAAATTCGAAATATCTCCATTACTTTACGTCGGATCGAAATTGTATAGAATCAATCTTATTGAAAATTACATTTACTATAAATATTGTTCTATACATATTTTCCGTATAATGAGTATTAACCGAGATATTCGTATTTTTTGTAATGAGTTCCGCTTTCAGTAAACCCCCACTCCTACTAGGGACATATTAATAATAAGCTGATATCTCATGAACCACCTCATTATTAGGTTAAATACAAAATATTGTTTTCAACAAAGCTTTATTTTACGAGGTACAAACAAATACGTTCTGTTGACCCCCCCCCCTTTTTCTTGGACTTCAAAAATCTGAGTGATTGAGATAGATATTATTTTGATTCATTTCAAATTGTTACACTAACTATAGTAAATAGTTTCCAATAAAATTAATATTTTATATTCAGATATATTTCTTTAATTTTTTGTTTTCCGGTCTATCTATCGATACTGCGCTACAAGGTTGGCTAACCTGTTTGTTTACAATCCAGCCGTATTATGTTGTAGGGACTATGAACTTATATTGCAAATTCACTGAAAGATTTCTCATTGCCGTTTGTAATTATTCACTAATATTCATGGAAGTGTTACCTGTATGTATATCTACCTATTGTAAACCTTCGCTGGCTAACCTCCTTGTTCCTTAATCATGTGAAAATTTCATAACCGTCTGAATCGTATTTTGCCCCGCCCCCTTTCTATTTTCATTCCGGATTCCTAAATTTGGAATGGTTGTGATTAAAATTATTCTGGTTTATTATTAATTACAGTACTAGATATAATAAATAGTTATGAATAAAATTTATAACTTATATTCAAATATATTTCTGTAATTGCTTTTATTTCCGGTAAAAGCTGGCTAACCTGATTGTTTATAACTCAGACTGTTTGCTATCAGGAAGGTTCTTACCATTTGACTTGCCCTTTATTTGTTTACTTAATACACTCAACCGCAAAATAACCGGACACTTAGATTTAGTCTTATAATTCTGTTAAATACTTAATATATATGTATAAATCTTTTTAATTAAAATAATTGGTTAATCTATAGGTTATTTAAACAAAATCTGCCAAAAGTGAATAATTTTTATTGATTATTTACAAAAAAATACAAAAGAAAAAAAAAGAAAAAGATTAATTTATCTTTTTCTTTTGTATTTTTACATTTACACATTTAAAAAAAAAAAAAATTATTCTTCATTTTTATTACAGTGAATGGTAGACTTCGCTACCCCAAGCGTTTCGGCAATGTAACGTAAGCTCCGGCCTTCCATCTAAGTTTGAAAGACCCATTATTCTGGACCGAAATAAAAATAAAACATTAATTAAAGAAAATGCTTGGTTAATAATTAATGATGTTTAAATATGCGAAAAACTACTTACAGTTTACAATAGATCAACTTCACGACAAATAAATCTAATCTGAGTTTTATCTAATTGTTTACTAATCCTGAAGGGATTAGTTCAATGGACTTAGACTCTAAATTCTCTGTAATAACTACAATACCCACATAAAGAAAATTGCTGAAAATTAGCTTTTAATACGACAAAAATGAAGTGTCTGGTTTTTTTTTTTTTTTTTTTTTTTTTTTGCGGGTGAGTGTATTCACAGCAGTATTAAGTCTTACAAATAATAGATATTCTGTGGTACTATTTAGTGTTGGTGTAATAAGTGTTCAGAGCTCTGCTATCATTAAAGGTAAGTCCATCTTTTGTGTTCTTGTTAATTTTTTGAGATTGAATAGTTTTTAATTTAATCTCGGAGCCTAACGGACGAGAGATACTTTCCCGCCAAAAGCTAGTTCGGCCGTTTCCTTGACTGGCTCGGCTCTCGTGAAATTTCTCTATTGTATAACTTCACGTGGAAAATCTGCTTAGTTTACGCAGCCCCTGCGTGACGGACTTTTATTGTTTTGTGACTGTTTTTACACTGTTGACCATGCTATGTATGTTACTTTGTTGTTTTGTCTTAAGGTTTTTGTTTGTTAGCAGGCACTGATGGAGGATGGAGCTCTGACTGTGAAAGTGCGCTATGCATAAATTAAAACACTAGTAGAGGGCAAGGATTCTTTATTGATCCTGAAAAGTTATAAATGATACTAAAGATTTTTCAACAATGGAGTTGGTACAAAAACTGTGAAAAAAACCCGCCGACACGTGTAAATGAGGGGATGTTGTGAGGGTGGGGGTGTTGTATAATAAATTAAAACATGGCTGACAAGTAGTAATCCGCCTTGAGCAGGGAGGAAACAACTAACCCCAGGAGGAGTGGCTCTATTCAACGCGGGGGAAAAATCCCAGGGTCACTGATGAACACGGCGAAGGGATTATCGGCCCCGAAGAATTAGCCACCAATTACAATGACAATGCCACTCCGGGCCACATGTGTCAACATGCCCACATGTGGTATAGCACCTACTCAACGCTAGCTTAGCGTTTCTTTCTTGTTAGCTCATCTGATATCATGAACTGCACCCGTTAAGCTCAACCAACCGCATTTAATTGAAAGGCTCTTTTATAATAGTTGAGTCAGTAACAGATACCCACTGATACAATGAGTGATTTCATCCAGGTAATGAATTTCACTAGAAAACAGCTGATTAGAAAATGTATACCTCATTTACATTTTAACACCCTTATAAAATGAATTTCGATAGTAATAAAAAAAAAAACATACAATTGACATGAATATATTTATCTACATACAAAATACATTACACATAAAAAGCTTTTACAATCTTATCTTTTCAATCCCTCATATATACTTGCCAAATAACTTCATACTAAAGAATATTAATTTTAAAAACAAAATAATTTCTCTTCTTAATTAGTAATGATAAAAGCAAACAAATCAAGGATTATAAAATGAAAAATAAAATTATACCCAACATTAAACATAACGTCAATACTAATAACAAATTATTAATATGAAAAAAACAATGTTTATATTTTTAGAAAATTAAGGAATATGAAAGGATTATAATCCCTAACAGTCGTAAATTTATGAGTGAAAATTAAAAGGAAATATATATTTTCTTGTAACTAAAGCATTGCACCAGAAGTGGCTAAATTAATCCATTTCTATTTCCAATTATGTGTATATCTGTTTTATACTATCTAATCAATTTATATAAGGTGTGTGTTTGAGTAAGACAGAGAATTATATGGCAGTCGTTGAGCCCTGTCAAAATTACAGAAGTCTTTAGATTTAAAAAAAAAGTAAAAAGATGTATTAGGTAAGCAAAATCATATAGCCTATATTAAGTATAAAAATGTATTATCCAGACCCGTTTCAAGAGAATGACCAATTGTTTATTACAAACACGAAATTCGGTACAGAACTACAAACAAATTTTGTGTGAGGTATCAAACAATAATAGGAAAGTAACAACGTTCATCACGCTGGGCATGATATCATTATAGAAAATATTTTTTCTTAATAAGGGCTCATTAAAAAGACGGAATTGTATGAGGAAATCTCATTTTGCTAACTTGCTACGAATATAATATATAAATATGCATGCAATATTTTACTTGAATCTTTGTCCCCTCGCTAGTTAGGCCTAGTACTTTAACAACTAAGCAAAGTGAAGTCCTAGAACTGCTTATCTCGTAATTCTTACCTTTGGCGCCTACATTTCTGGACTATCTTCATGAATTGTATACATTTCTCACCTGAAAGCATAAATACACATCTTTATTTGTTACTCTTTTATTAAAATAGAAACATAAAATGCTTTAGAATTAAAATAAAATCTTTTATAATATTGAATAACGGTACATTTACTAGAAGACTTGGAGGAAATTTACCAGATGCCCATCTCAGAGAGCTTCAAAGGCAGCTACGGCTGATGAAATTGTTGGACTAATCGTATAACAAAGCAGAGATAGATCAGCTGATAGGCCATCAAAGAGCAGGCTGGATATTTATTGGCATTGATGGGAAGGGTGTAAGTGGTATGTGGTTAAATTGAATAATCTGTCCCTTCCTCCTTTTAAGTCACCCCTAATTTGCATGTCAAAACTTGAACAAACCACTCAGCTTTTATTGTCAATAGTCCTAATTCAATGCTTGTTATTGCATTAAGGGAGGTAACGAAATACTCGGTACAGGAAGCCGCCACAATGCTCTTTATTGATTACTTCAATAAAACGAAAATTGGATTTTGTACAGTTTATAAATATTTTTTAAATTTTTTTTTGTGTATCAAAACTTGATTTGAATACTTTCTAAATGATTTGATACCTTCTATATCAAATAAAGTGCTAGTAACGTCAGTACATATGATACTGTTGCCACATATTTTCTCTACTATATTTACTTATTTAATTTTAAAATTTATAATTTCTTTTCAAAATTGGTAAATAATTCAAGGGAGTTTCGTTACAGATTATTACCATGGATTGGGTTTAAAACTGCATCACGGATATGACTATGTAAACTAAGCAGAATTGGATACATTCATTATATAAGAAAAGGCGATGCCAAGTCACTGGGATGCCTCACAAAAGGCGTCTGAATCCACGTGAACTTGTAATTGAAAATGAATATATTTGAAAATAGGTTGGATGGTTTTGTATTAGCATATTGAGAAAATAAGATGGCTGTTTGAAAAAAAAAAATGTATACATCATAAACTGTAAAAATAACGTTTTTCTGTAATCGTTGAATAATGGTAACATTACTAAACTGAAATGAGTGAAGAAAGTGAAACATTTTGCAATAGAGTGAAGAAAAAAATCACTTTCTTCACAAGTGAAGAAAAAGAATTGCCTTCTTAATTAGTAATAAGTATAAATTAAAAAATAATTTGAAGTTGGAAATTAAATGCTTTTAAATGTTTCTTAACATTGTAAGAATTTATTTTAACAAAATAAATTGAAATGTGAATGAATTATTGGTGGAAATAATCAATATATTTTATAATTTAAATATAATTATAATTACCTTCCTTGTTTATAACCTGCACTTGTTTATAACTGCACTACTTCACAATCATCACTAGTTGTTTTATAACTATGCTTATAACCTTTCACAACCATGCTTATAACCTACCAACAACATACCATAATCTTCACAACATCCTAATTTTGTTCATATTCTGGTTAGATCTGATCATGTATTACACGATTACAGAAAAAAATTAATATTACACTCGTGACGAAAGTAGAATTTACAACTCTCGTGAAATTACCGGGTAAACGTTTCACTCGAGTTGTAAAATGATCTACTTTCGTCACTTGCATAATAAATAACTATTTCAATATATCAAGATAGTATTATAACAATAGGTTCGCTTAATTACAGATGTATTTATAATTTGTGCTTCACTCCTACAGATCTGATGTAAGGCATTAATGAAATTAGCTTTTGGATTTACATGAACGGAAATTTGTAATGATTTTATAAAAATGGCGCCCATACCCATCATTCTATTTTTTTTTTTAAAAGTATTCAACTTCATCTTTCAAAGGTTGTATTAAAGTAAAGTGTCAATCCCTAGGAATAGTAATTGTACAGATAGAGAATTCTAGGCTTCATGTTCATGACGTAAATATCTGAGACTCCTCTTTCAGTCGTGAAGGGTAAATCATTTTATAAGAAAATTAAGTATGTTTCTTCAACTATGTCAACAATAAGGTTATCCCGGGAGAATGTTTGAGTTTGCTGCAAAGGCTTAGATGGGATAAGGGAGATAAATAAGTCGTTAAGTCAGGGGATAAGTATTGTGAGGCTGAGAGAGCCGCAGAACTTATCTACTTCCGGAGTCGAATACCAGTTGGTTTGAACTTTAGCCCGCCGCCTGAATTTCTGTTAGGTGTTTGTTAGCTGTTGTGGTGCTGCCTTGCTCTCGTTCCGTGCTTGCTCCGGTCTAGGCCACTAACTAGATCTTTCATTCCAAGCACGGACCTGCAATTCTTCTCTCTATCCCTCTCGCTACTTCTTTTTTACTCCTAGCTCACACCTTCCTTCAAAGTTCTAAGTAATCCCCACCCTACCCACTATTCACAGTTTGAACGGTTATTCGTATACACATATATCCAACAGCTTTTGGAAAAGTTTTGGCTCACTCGAAAGTATACTACAGACATATGGACAAAATATATTTATGAACTCTGGTGGGTTCATTTGATATTTATAGCATCTCCAGAATTTTTCATCTAATCTGTTTCGACTATTTGCTACAGCAGTCTGCTCGTACAGAGGTTCACTCATTTTCGGCAAATCTTCAGTTTTACTCACTTACACAATATACATACTTATGTCTAATAGTTTACCAGTGCATGCTGATCTTAACACTTGGCTAAAAGAGTTGCTGAATAAGGATAAAAGGGAGACTTTGCTCAACTACCCATAATGAGCCAAGGACATCTAATTAATAAATAAATTGAGGAATTACAAACCAAAGATAGCTATTGAAGTCGTACTCATGACCCGATTTTCCAAACATTTCCTCAAATGTCCATCGATCCTACCCAGGAGATTACAAAAATGAGGTTCGTTCAAAATTATATAAAGGCATATATATATTTGTCAGTTAAGGCTCTAGCGGTCGCAATTTTTGTTGTGCCGTTACCAAACTCGAGAGCTTGGCGGGGGAAAAAGAATGATTTATTTTTTAATTTTGACAAACGGAAAAATGTACTTAAAATGATAGTCATTGTAAGACTTAACTAATAATATTTATTTGGAGAGAGAAAAAGACGTCCAATTCTTCAAAAAAGTTGTGAAGAATTGGACGTCTTTTTCTCTCTCCAAGTATAGTCTTCACTTCCAACAAACACTGCTGTGGAATAATACTTATATTTTTTAATTCTTTAGACATTTCACATTTATAATGAAAATACAAAGTTCAATGTAGTTCAGCTTATACATTATGTTCTTATAAAAATATCTATTATGTTTCCAATAAAAATATTAGCTGGCACATATTGCATTTTCCTAAACGATCATTGAATTATGTGGCATAATTTATGGGATAAAAAAATTTGCTTTAGTAAATCCTTAACTTTTTTTTTAAAATCTTCTCTACGTCCAATTACAGAATTAAAGAAGTCCTTAACAGGAGGAATTAGTACCTTCACCTTTTAGTGTCACCAAAATTGATATGTTTGTAGTGGAATTAAAATCAATACCAATTTTTATAAAAGCAAAGAACTATTTTAACTGGATGAACAATAAATAATGTAAATTAAAAATTACCATTTCGGTGAAAACATAATATATCTAATAGAAACAGAGTGTATAGTATTTTATGAGAAATTGAATTTATCAAAGTAGTGGAAAGATATTTGCTAACACCAAGTTAAAACGAACAAATTTTCTTCCATTTAATCAGAGCTATTTAATAAATATGACGAGACATCGGTGTTTTAGCTTAATAAATATAAACAAGAAAAGTAAAGAAGAAGCATGCTGGTTGAAAGTTTAAAACCATGACAGGAGATTGGTTTACCCCGGGTTTCGTGATATTTGACTTTGGAGTATTTGACTTGTCACAGGTGGAGGCGGAAGCCTTATTAAAACTGAGTCAGGTTTAACTTCACTACTGCCAATAGAACATGGAATTCAGGTTTGAGTTATACATCATGAAAAAGGGCACGTGCATTGCATTTAATCTGGATGGTTGATCTCTATACAACAGCTGGCTTACTCATCAGAGGCGCAGTTAGATGAAGAATGATATGCTCAAGGATCGCTTTCACTGTAATAACCATTTTACAGACTTATTTTTTTTAACTATTAGATGAAACATTCCAATCTTGCAAAGTAAGTATCGATAGCCTATCATGATTTTCATGAATCCAGATAATTAGTATAATTTTACTCACATTTTACATTAAAAACTATTGAAATTTAGTGACAGTTAGTATTCAGCTTACAGCGATTCAAACTTTTCACATGGAGACATGACAAGAAAACGGATTAAACTCAAAAATATACTTAATAGATTTTCACAGACTATCATAACATAACATAAACAACAAATCAAAATAAAATTCATTCATACCAAAAATATTTTTAAAAATAATATACTTCAGTTCTTTATCGTTGGTTTTTTTCAGTGGTCAATTTTGATGTTTAAAAATTAGACTTAATAGTTAGGACTTTAACTGTAGAGAAGTTAACTATTTGTTTTTTCCGTAGTGAATGCATAGTAATATTAGTGTATATTGAGTATTTAATGGAGAAACAAAAATTATATAGTGCTTTGTTTGTTTTCTAAAACAAAATGTACAACACATCAGATCCATAACAAACCTTTAATAGCATTAAAACCCTAAAGCTGCAATATTAAACTTGAAATTTAATTCAAAAAAATAGCTTCATTTTAATAGCAGCTCTTTATAGTATCGGGTTTTTTTTTCTTCCAAAAACCACATTTCATTTTTTTTTTTAACGAACAATGCAAGAGTCTATACCAATTACTCATTATATATAAAACAGTAGTAATGATTTAGGAATTTCAGATGTATGTAATTTTTTAAAACGTCTTTTTTAATTATAATTCAGCTGGAGCTATTCATCTGGCGGTTAAACATTCGACGGGATTATTCAGGTTTTAACAGTAAAACATGTTGAAAGGTATTAAGTTGTTAATCCCAGATTTCTGGAAAGAGGAAATTATAGGTTCACTGTCTCAATAAAGAAAGGCTGGAGTTGACCTTTGTAATTAGAATGAAAACACCCCTTCTTCGTCTTGGGGGTTTCAAAGGCTGTTATTATTATCAAACAGTAAGATTAAAGGGACTCTATGTAAACAACAGCAACTTTGTGAGTTGAAAAATTATCAGCACACAAATGAATCAGTGACAAAAGCACTAGATCAAAAAAGTAATAAATAAAAAAAAAACTAGAATGACGCTTTTTATTAATATAAAGTATATAAAATACAATAAAACATAATTAACGAGTTTGTGTTTAGCCTTTAATATGCACGTGCTGTTGTTTAGTGACTTTTAATGGATTTCTCAGTTTGAAATTTGAAGAAGTAATGTAAGTAAAAGTTTCGTTTGAAATATTTTTTGAATTCGTCATAGTTAGTAAGGCTTCGATTACCCAGTGAAGTACAGGGCTTTCCTTTTTTTCGTCACGAAAACTAGGCCAAACTGTTTTTGGAGTTTGTGATGCACTATGTACAATGACAGACAATCAGACCACGGAAAAACGGGAAATCCGAAATATATTTAGTACCTTACTCCATGAGCAAAATCCTATGGAGGGGCTCAGGTTTGCCATGTGAGTTAAATCGTTGATCTTCATCTCACAGTGTAAACCTAGAGTTGGGAGTTCCCTAGGGATTTATTTAACGACTAACTCCTTAACTAAAGTCCTTAGCCTATTCTGGCTAAAAAAGAGTGGTAACCAGTAGATAGATAACTCGTCGTGATTAGACTGAGCAGCAGGCGCTAAAA
Organism: Riptortus pedestris; assembly: GCA_019009955.1. Taxonomy (NCBI): domain Eukaryota; kingdom Metazoa; phylum Arthropoda; class Insecta; order Hemiptera; family Alydidae; genus Riptortus; species Riptortus pedestris. The sequence goes on from CM032229.1 coordinate 76,554,198, forward strand.
AAGTCAGTCACGCGGGGGTACGTAAACTAAGCAGATTTGCCACGTGAAGTTTAACAACAGATAAATCTACATACTGGTAGCACAACACCACCGTGAATATTAAGTGAATAAACGATAATAAGAAACCTCCAGACGGAAAGCATCTGAAATGTAAACAAACAGTTCTGCCAACTTCTTACCGGAAAGAAAAACAATTACTGTAATATATCTGAATATAACGTATTAATTTAATTGAAAACTATTTACTATATCTAGTACTGTAATTTATAATGAATCAGAATCGTTTTTATTTCAATCAATCAAATTCAAGTAGTCCAAAAACTTAAGGAGGGGGAGGGGTCACCAGAACATATTTGCATGTATTTCGTATAATAAATGTCTCTTGAAAACAATATTTGGCATTTAAGCTTCAAATGTCGTGGTTTATTACATAACCGAGTATTGTTTATGTAACATGAGTAAAAGTGGGGGTTTGCCGAAGGCGGAAAACTGAAAGTGCCAATATCTTGGTTAATATTCAAGATAGAGAATACACCATATAACAGTATTTATAGTGCATTTAATTTGTTATCAGATTGATTTTATACATTTTTTCGATCCGACGTATAGTAACGGAGATATTTGGATATTTCAAAATTCTTCCCTTCTAAACCTCCTTTCCCAATGGTCCGATTTTAACCGTCAACGAACTTGATCTTTATTTTTGGTTAAAACGACTAAATATCGAGTTCGGTAACGATAAAAAAAAAAATTGCGACCGCTAGAGCGTTAACAGAAAAATATACATAATTTTGAACGGACCTCATTTTCATCTCTTAGGTAGGATCGATGGACATTTGAAAAATATTTCCAAAAATCGCTCCATGAGTACGACCTGCTAAAAATGTAACTGAATCTTTTGTCTCAGATGGGTACTTCCCTACCTTATGAAAAAACATGTCCTGCAAACTCTAGTCCTTGAATGGAGGGGGTTTATAAGAGGAAGTAGATTTGATTGATGACGTATGAGTGTTGCAGGAGTCCTGCTGCAGGACTGAGATACTCACCTGGGGAGCTATTAGAGAGAGGGATTAGCCACAAGTGGTTATTAGCGAGCCTTGGTCTCTCCTCATGGTGGAGGGAGGTTCCACCCTTCATGGCTATACCTTTGATCCCAAAGCCCTTTAATAAAATAGTAACATAATTGAGCAGATGGGTATCTCGTAGAGTGAGGTCAAACCCTTGCACGCGCTCTCGGGGCCTTGATAGCTTTTTATCAATTAGAGGGTTTTATGTTATTGGTTCAGCAGCCAATCATAATCCGGATTATGTCTGACGTCATCCCATAGAATGAAGGGGGTGAAGGGTTCCTACTAGAACCTTTTAGTAACAAATAATATCTTAGAGTGGGGAAACAATTGTTCACGGGAATATATAAACAGAAAATGTACATCCGAGTGTTCGGGTATTTACAAAATAAATATTTGAAAAGGTTCAATGTGAACTTGTGTGGTCCTCAATACAATCCAATACATAAATATGAATTATACATTCTTGTAGGAGATTAAGTAGATTAGTTCTATAAACTTTTTCAATACGACTCATAATATAAAATACATACTAAAATTTACAACCCCTCCTTTAACATCTCTCCTATTCCTAGTCATATAGCAGCCATTAACGAATATGAACATTGCAATTAAATTAAAGTGTTAAATATTGAGAATGTGATGGATCAAGTAAACCTTGTCCAGTCGAGACCGGAAAATCTTAATCCAAGAAGTCATCAAACTTTGCATGTATTTCACACAGTAAAAGTTTAATGACAATATTTGGTATTTAAGCTTCGAATAGAGTGGTTCATAATGTAACACCATATTGTTAATAGACATAAGTATAGGTTTATTGAAGGCTGAAAGCTGAAAAATGCAAATATCTCGGTTAATAATCGACAGTATGCAATACTAAATACATACCTTATCCCCAGAAATCTCTTACACGAATAGAACGGTACAGAATAGAAAGGAGACAACAGTTGAACAAGAAAAAGCCTTGAGTGTTCCTTATCTAGACGAGTGTGCAGGAAGACACGAAGTGTTGTGGGACATTGTCAAGATGTCAGCGACCTAGACAGTTTACCACGAAGTCTCTCTGAAGCACGGACATGACATGGGAAGCAGAGAGAAATAAACTGTAAACAGGAAGATTTTCTAGCAACAGAAGCTATTTCTTCTCTGCCTAAAGGAATAAGCTGACGGGGTAACCTGACAAGCTGTCAAGAGCATCTCAAGAAAGCATCCTACACGGTTTTAGTTAATTTTGTGAAAGCTAAACTTAAGCCACCTGTTACTTTGGGAGAAAAGTCATAAGAACATGAGGAGTACAACATTTTATTACAAGGTAACATATAATTAGTGAATATACAGATTTTATAAAAAGTACTGCGTTTTGAAAAAAGAGTTATCGATAAGCATAACAGTAAACAGGACAAACTGTAATAGTAGAATGCTTTCTTAATTATTTAAAAATATTAACAATTTTTACGCCTGCAGGAATACAATACTTTCTAAAAAATGTATTTGATGAGTAAGTTGTCTTAAGTCATTCAGCACACTAAAATAAATGTTACATTATCCTACACATTCTCCAAAATTATGTCTCATATGGCTGCTAAATTCTAACACTGTCCTCTATTACGGACAATAGACATTTACAAAAAACTTTAAACCACACCTACTCCACTCACTTCTCTACGCTTTTATCTCAAATTATGTTACAAATTCATATTTGTGTTTTTTTGTGAAGGAAACTGTATAATACATTTTTAAACTAGTGCCTTAGACTTCCATCATCCTCAAGCCAGGATTTATCGTATAACTTATAGTTTTACATTGATTTATTTTAACGTTTCCTTAGTTTTATATATAGCTATATTTTATACTATTTTTTAATAATTTTGAAAACATTATTATTTATTTGTTTATTTTAACATTTTAGTTTATTTTCAAGGAATTGAAAATTAAAAGTCGCCTAGTTGCGGAGCTCACCAAATTAATAAATAAAATATAACGGTCTTGCCTAAGTATTTTTAAATATGACTTAACAAGAACCTTTCAACGATGTACTAAATCGGTGTTCATGCACAAAATTCGTTAAGTTCAACTCTTCACATTATGGTTCCAAAGCTCGAAATGCCCCACTGTTTAGAATACTAAAGTATTGATAAGGCACAAGGACATTTTGGAATAAAACTTAGTGGCAGCATATACCCACGATTTATGATTAAGACTCCATCTGTTGTGTCTATTCTTACACGTAGAAATTGAATTCTGCAAATCGAGGGGTTTGGAGTAACCTGTACAACCTTGGCGATTCAGTATTCCGGGAACGGTTAAGGAGTGTAACTAGAGCAAATAGCCCAAAGGAGTGTCATTGGCAGAGGAGTGGGAAGCACCTACACGTAGAGTGGTGAACACCGGAGGTACACAAACACACACACACTCTTAGGAGGGTAACAAGTGTTTGGCTCGAGTGGTCAGCCTGTTTGTGAAGCCTGGACTTATGCCAGCCTACAATATGGCCCAACCCTTACTCTACCAACCCTTTTACTCATTCAAACCCCTTCCAATTCTGACCCAACACACACATGCAACCAACCACCTACGCCGACTTCCCAACTCTCCTAAAAAGCTTCCTCATTCGACCACCCGTACCAACTTTTATACGGCTCCTTAGATGTTTGTTACGAGAAGCAAAATAACGTGCGTAAAGCTGTTATCCACATTAAAACTTTCAATGGAAGATTTAGGTATCCTTAATTTTGTTTTAGTAAATATCCTTTAAGGGAAATCAGCTATTGGGGTTGTACTCAAAGAGCAATTTTCGAAAACATTTCAATGCTAACTACCTAGGAGCTACCGAAAATGAGGTCCGTTCAAATTTGTATGTACATGTACATTATCTATCCGTCACTGTAACTGTTGTTGGATCATAACAAAACTCAATATATAAAACTAAAGACCATATTCCTTAATGGCTGAAATCAGATCAGAACCAGGTGTGGGAGAGGGTTAGAGATAGGGGATTTCGAAAATTCAAAATATGTCAGTTATTATGAGCTGGTTAGAAAAATGTTACAGAACCAAACTTGTTTAACAATTGATGCTCTTCTATATTACTGCATTTTCCGCATCTCACATTTAAAGCTAGTTATTCGTACTTTCAGCCTTCAATAGAACCCCACTTCTACTTATCGGATTTTTATTTAGAAATTGATTATATGAAAGTGAGATGAGATTAGTGGTGCGTCAGAGGGAAATCTTCTTAGTTCCCATAATCCCTAGAGAAGATTGAGAATTATGTCCTCGTTCAAATATAACCACAAGTGTAGTATAATAGCTAAAAAAAGAAATAATTTTGCAATTATATCCTATGATTTACGCGAAAATATGTAAATTGTTAGTAATCACTGTATGTAAACTGTAATGAAATACAGGTGATTGTCAATATCCAATTTCAATCGAGCTGACTCTAGGAATAACGATAAATACTAAACCCGCAGATACCACTTATACCACAAAAAGGCGTTTTCCCAGCACGGGCATCATGGAATTGAGTATCAAGCTTTACGAAGTCCGGCCAATCAATTTACTTCAGGAGTACCGATTTAGGAAGGCAATCGCCAAGGGATATTTCAACTAATTTACATAAAACATTATAATGGGGGCTTAGTGGCCCATTTCAAACCTCTGAGGAACCAGTGAGTCTACTGAACTATTACCAGTTTAGCGTATTACTAATATTAAACTAATAAGAGTATGTCCAATAGGTGATTAAAAACTTGAGCAGTCGAACCTTTTGAGAATTATTTAGTTCAATAGGGAGTTTGAGTAAAAGTTGTAAGAGGAACGAGAGACGGGCAACAAGCAGAGGGTTTCCATACCTACGTGATCAGCATCCCCCGCAGCGGGATAAGCCCGTACTAATCCTCGCCGGCAGAACTCACCCCCGCAGAAATCTCTCCGGCTCCTATTGTTTCTACCCCGGGTGCTGGGGTAGGAATATGGCTTCCTCAAGCCACCCTCTCTCCATCTATTGACAGCCTAATTCCATGGGGGAGAGAGAGGATTATACGCGCACATCTCGGGATTACGATTTTTCGAGGTCCTTTTAATTAATAATTATAATATAACATAACAATGTAAAACTATTAGTCAAGTACATATATGTACACACAAAATACAGGACTGAATGACTATTTCTGTGGAGATTCGTAACCAAAGCTCATTAAGAGAGGACTGCTTCAATATAGTAGAAAGGTCCGACACGCAGGGGCTGCGGAAACTAAGAAGATTTCCCACTGAAGGTTTACAATAGATAAATATACATACAGGTAACAAAGCCGTGATTGCTCAGTAAATGTGCAAGACAAGGCTGAATTGTAAACAAACAGGCAAGCCAACCTCGTAGCGCTGCATAGATAGACCGGAAAGACAAACATTTAATGAAATATACTTGAATAAGACAAATTAATTTTATTGAAAACAATTTACTAAAGCTAGTGGTGTAAATTTTAATGAATCAAAATCATTTTTATCTTAATCACTCAAATTTTAGTAATCCAAAAACAAAAGAAGGGGGGGGTCTACAGAACGTATTTGCATATATCTCACAAAGTAAAAGTTCAATGAAAACAATATTTGGTATTTAGGCTTCAATTAATATTTTTTATTAAATAACAGAGCATTATTTATGTAACACTAGTAGAAGTGGGGGTTTACTGAAGGCTGAAAACTGAAAAATGCAAATATCTCGGTTAATATTCAAGATAGAGAATAAATGTATATAACATCATTTATAGTGTATTTAATTTTCAATAAGATTGATTTCATACACTTTTTCGATCCGACTTATAGTAACGGAGATATTTCGAATTTTCGAAATTCTCCCCCTCTAAACCCCCCCCCTCCCCCTGGTCCGATTTCAGCCGTTAACGAACTTGATCTTTCTTTTTACATAAAACGACTAAATATTGATAACGATTACACAAAAATTGAAACCGCTAGAGCGTAACAGAAAAATATATAGATAGATAGATTGATATATATATATATATATATATATATATATATATATATATATATATATATATATACAGTTTTGAAAGGACCTCATTTTCGTCATCTCCTAGGTAGGATCGATGGACATTTGAAGAAAAAATTTGAAAATTCCGTCATGAGTACAACCTCAATAGCTGATTTCCCTTAAGGGAAATCTGCTAAAACTGGAAGTATCTTAGAATAAATAAAGTCAGTCATGCCTAAACTAAGCAGGTTTCCTACATGTTGGAATGACACTCTACAGATCGTTTCACAGCATATATTCTTTATTTATTCTGGCGGTCAGAAAACTCTTAATTGATGATGTTATCGCACTATTTGAATGTATCTCATATAATAAAGGCCAGTTGAAAATAATATTTGGTATTTATTCTTAGAGTAAGACGTTCCATGAAATATTAGATTAATTTTTTCTCTTATTTTTAAAATGAAATGACTAAAAATGGGGGCTTACTGAAAACCGAAAGCTAAAACATACACATATAGAGAATAAAAAAATAGAATCATTTCAGTTTATAATCAAGAGACTGAAAATAACGTAAATAACAACATTTATAGAACATTAAATTTGGAATAAGATTGGTTCTATAAACTTTTTTGACCCGACGTAAAATAACGGAGGAATTTAGCATTTTTGAAATTCTCCCTCTAAACCCTCCCTCTCAATGGTCCGATTTCAACTAACTTGATCTTTATATTTACATTAAACTTTTATATCTCGAGTTTGGTAACGATCAAACAAAAATGTCGACCCCTTAAGGGAAATCTGTTAAAACTGTCTTTATTGTTTAAAGACGTTACTAGAAATATGTTGTTGCCATTTAGAAATTGTCATCCGACTTTAATAGTGAACATAATCTAGAACAGAAGAATAAATTAAAAAACAAAAAAAAAAATGCTTGTTCACAGCAGTGTCGTTCGAAGTGAAGAATAGTACATACTTGGAGAATAAATAAAACTTCCAATTATTTTTAAGTTTTATTCTCCAAGTGCAAAAGTTGCTCTTAATTTAGAAATTAGTAATTTTTCCTGTGCTCTGTCTGGGTGGAGATACCGAAACAAGTATACAAATATTTCCCAAGGTACAAGCGATAGAGCTCCACTTGTAAGATCTATTATACTTGTGTCTTCTTTCATAGGTACAGTGTCGTAAAACCATCGAACATCCTATGTAACCAAAAGAAAGTGATACTAAATGCGTTAAATATGTGTTGTTATATTTTCAAGCCCTTGAGCTGCCATATTAATTTAACAAACGAGGATAGATGATACAAATGACATTACCAGTGAGAGTGAGAGAGAGAAAGGGTGCTTAGCTTCTACTGTATCTCAGAATACAATTTTCGGAAGACAATCCTCAAAGACGTCTCAACACTTTGATGTTGGATACAATTATAACAATAATTACTTCATTAAGTAGTAGCTCATCGTATCCACCCCCGACAGTGCTCCAAACTCTATCGCTGGTTCACACGGAATCAGTTACTAATTCACTAATTTATATTTAATAAAATAAGAAAAAACATAACTTCAGGTTCAATGAATAAAATAATGTATTTATTATTTCATACAAAGGGAATAAACAGAAACTAGATAATACGCTAGTTCAAATATGAAATTCCAATATTCTAAAATTATTGCGTTTTAGAATTAAGGGTACTTACATATGGCCTGACGTCACACAGAACTAGTCAAAAAGGGCCCAGTATGGGTCAAAATGGATATTTCCGATGAATGATGAATAAGGATATTTTTTTTTTCTTGCAATTACAATACTATCTTTACTTCCTAAAAAAAAAGTAAATAGGAATTTCACTCAGCTTTTACTGCTACAGGTACCAATTTAATATTTAGATTCAATCAACAACACCTACACATATTTTAAATAACCTATTATTAATTTAACTTCCAATTTCATACAAGTAAAGATTATAAATACGGGTCAACCTTTTACATATAAGCATTCTGCTCTGTTGTCTAGAGGAGCCAGCGTGGGCAAGGGATTTTATTTTGTAAGTTCATTTCTATACTGAATAAATTGCCTTTGCCCACGCGGAAATCAATTCCACGACCAAAAGGCGTTTTAAATTAAAATATATACACCTTGTGAGTAAACAACGTTATCCTCTTAGTCGATCGGGGATCACAGTAATGGATTTCAATTCAATTTTTATTTCCCATATGAGGTCAAAAAATCCCCAACAAGCCTCCAGGACTGAATTGAGAAAACTATTGTTATTTAATTTAAAACATTACAAATATGTTGTTTTTTTTTTCGATTTTTAAACATGGAATACAAAATCAAATTACAATCTCCTAAAATAAAACCCTTGGTCCCACCCTGGCTAGAACAGTGTGGTAACCTGCAGGCAACCCGTCTCAATTACCCATGGTAGAAAAAAATGGACCTTAATAAATAAATATAATAAATTTGATAGCATCAAGAATAAATGTTTTTGTATTTTATAAAATCCTCCAGTGAGCTGAATTTGTTTCACTGAAATATATTTTCCCATCGAGCAGCTAGCGCTAGAAGTATGAATCGTAAAATGTTAAAGAAAAAAAAATCAAACGATTCATAATTCAGTAATGATGGTCTATAGTTAAGCCCATATTTTCTGCTCTCAATAAAGCTCAGCTCCATTTGAGAGTTCCATGAATTTCGACCTTTATTAGTTTGGTAAACCTAATTACTCCTAGGTCATGTATTTCAGGATCATTAATTTGATTTTAATTTCAATAACGTCTGTTTTGTAGCACCCATTCGTGTTTCAGTACTAAAATACTTAACAGACTAAACTGTAAATAAGGGTTTAATGAGGAATTACTGACTCTGGAATAGTATGCAAATTGAAACTGTAGTTTTAAAACAAGTCCATCCGTTTGAATTAAGAAATTCACTGTGGTCCTTGGGCAGTTATTTTTTATTTCATCAAAACAGAGAATAAGAAGAGAAACATAAAAAATATTTCTTACTTCAGAATTCACCTTTATTTTCGAACTTAAAATATTTCAGGTTATTTTAAATTCTCTTAAGGTTCCATTTGATCAACGTAATAAAATAATATGACCTAACGGGCCAGGAAAAAAATAAAACAAAACATTTACTACTATTGAATTTATAAGACTACAGTCACACACCAACCGGAGTCAATATATTGCGCATGATTTGATTAGCAGAAATAGCATTCCGAACTAATTACCTAAATAGGTTTATAGTATTAACAAGCGATAATCCGTAACTAATTTAGAGAACTCACTAATTAAAACGCCTAGCAACCAGGCCCCAGATAAAACGTGGCATTGTACAAGGTTGCTAAATGTGGTCAGTTAAAATTCAATATTTTAGTTGGAATAAGAATTTTATAATTTGGAATTACGCCTATGTAGAGATCAGACTTTTCCTAAGAAGGTACTGCATAGAATCATAACAGAATATTAACACTATTTCTCATAATAGTAAGGATAAATCGGACTAACTATTACATCTATCTTTACTTAGCAGAAATTCATACACATGTAATTTAATGGAAATCAGCTATTGTGGTTGTTCTCATGACGCGATTTTCCAGACATTCCCAAAAATGTCCATTGATTCTACCTAGGAGATAACGAAAATTATATATATATGTGTGTGTGTGTGTGTGTGTGTGTGTGTGTGTGTGTGTATAAATATATATAATATTATATTACAAACACACACTTGTATGCAATTTGATTTCCTATGAATGTTGTATTATACATTTCTTCTCTATTTCGAAAATTAACCGAGATAGTTGAATTTTTAAATTTTCAGACATCCGTGAATTCCTAGTGTTAGTCATCAAACGTCAACAATAAGCACATCATCATATATTAACGATTTATTTTAAGCTTAAGTACCACTTCTATTTTGCCAGCGGATTTTTACTATGAGAGGTACGTACGAATATGTTGCTTGATGACTTAATCAGCGCAGAATTCAGATTTAGGTTTTTCTTAACTCAAAAATGTTTATTTGTTCTATAGCAAAATCAATATTAGACCCTTTCACTGAGAAATAGGAAATATATGAGGAGATGTGATCATTACACCATGTGGGAAATCCGCTGAGTTTACAGCCTTTGAGAGCCGGACTCTTTTATTATTTCTTTATACGATGAACATCTACACGGATCTAAGTAATGCCAACTGGGGTTGTTAGAAAGACAAAAGGAAACGAAACAAGTGACCTAAATTACATAAGCCAACACAAAAACTTCACTTAAAAAAAAGGAAAAAGAACCTCGTTCAGGGCAAACTTAATTTACTTTAATCAACTTAGTTTTGTGTGTTTAATTTGTAGTAAAGTTGGTCAAACAACAGACAGGCCTTTACTCTCTTTCCCTCCACGTTCTGGCTGCAGATGTACGGCGTAATTCTGGGAACGGGATCAGTTCTTTCTCTTGAACAACAATTTACCTTCACCTAGAACCTCATTAGCACTGAACAAAGTAAAGAAATAACTAAATGCGTTTCCTGTCTCTAAAAGGCGTGGTACGGTTAATTTAGTAACACTAAAGACAAAAAGCGTGCACTAGACAAAATGGGGTTCAAAGAGAATACAATAATTTTATTGGAAAGGGAAACAGAAATGATTAAATAAAATTGCGAAACAACCGAACTGTGAGTTAAGTATTTCAAATGGTATTTTAGTAACCATGGTAAAGAGAACATTTATAATTTACTAACGACTGGAATCATTTATTCAAACAGTAATCTTACAAACTGTTGTTATTTCAGTCACTTAGAATAACTACAAATCGTAATTATTTTAATTAATTTCATTATTGGCATCGTAGCACATGCAAGGCCCTATTTGAAGAAGTACAAGTATTGAAGAATACAATCATTCTATCATTATGCCACTTTTACTGAAGGATGTTTATACAAAAATTTGTGTTTCTGCTAGAATTCGCTCGTACTTCCTCATGAAAATTTAGTTAGATAGCATCATATTTGAGAGCCCAAGAGCATATGTTTTCCTTGTGATCCTATTTCTCCTTATGCTTTTCATGAATGTAGAGTCTTCTGTGGTCGCTGGATCTGTGGCAAGGTTTATTTTCAGGAGCGAGAACAATTCTGTCTCTGTATTAATATAATCATTACTTCATTTCTATTTGCAGATTCACTCCATTACTTAGTCCTAGCTCTTCTGAGATTTTTTAAGTAGCCCGTTCCGACAATATACCTCATTTATTCTTCCAGGTGAGGTAGATTTTTTGGCAGTCTGCCCATGCTACATCCTTTCGACGCTGCTTTGCCATTCTATCCTGCGCTTTCAATCACAGAATAAACCAAAAACAAATAGAAACAGCAATGGTCTTCTTTTCAATATTTAATATGGTAAATGTCTTTCTTAGAATCATAAGTATACCACAAAAAAAAATTCATGCTCAGTTTCTGGTGCAAAGTTCACCAAAAGTCTAACCTCAAAGGTGCCGGTGACACTTCAGTTCCATAATTTTAACATAATCCAATTTCCAATCAAATGTTTCCAATTCGATCTGTTAAGGTCCACTTTCGAAATTAAATTCCCACCAAAGAAACACATCATTAATCGGAAAAACATTATCCAGAATGAGAATATCATGGTAGAAATACCTTTCAACTAAGAAGGAGAATAAGCTTCGTTTTTTTGTTGTTTTTTTTTAATTTCTACATATTGAATTCAATCAAATGCCTAAAAGTAAGACACTCCAATCCATTAGAAGAGTGATTTGCTTGCAAGGGACACACTCATATCAATTTCCTTGCAATTTGGAATATTAGGTGCCACACCCTAAGCACCGAACCCTTCATCCCTTTCAAACCCACCCCAGGGTTAATTGACTATGTACACTTAACACTGGAAGGGAAATTTCAATTTTTACGCTCGCTTCGCTCCAGGCTTTTTGCTCGCCCGTCGACTTCTTGTCGCAGTCCCCCACCGTTTGTGCAGGGGTTTTAACGTTGGGATTAATAAACATAGGGAGAAAGAGTTGTAACAAAAAAAAAGGGGTTCAAGGAAATACGTTTTAAAAATACAATATAATCATGCCGAATGAAAAAAACACCCCGTTTTAGGAGGGGTCGGTTGAAATCCTGCTTACACCCTCCAGGCAAAATTTGTTTTAGAGCCCTCTCAGTGGAGCCCTACTGTGTTGGAGAGACATCAAGAGTGAGAGTGAGAGAGTGCGAGGGGGGTGAGAGAGAGGGAGAAGGGGCAATGAGTGGGATAGATGTAGAAATTATCGCCTGACTTACCAAAGCGAGCAATGCATCCCATTTATAATTTTTAGCTTCAAATGGTTTTCTCCTGCCGATGGCAATCAGTCAACCGCTATGGGGCACCGGTCAAACCAGCTGAATATTTAAACGACTTTATTAAAATGTTTAACAGGAATCCTAAATAACTATTCAACCATTCTTCTGCGGATTGTGCTATTTTACAACTTCTAAACAACAAACATTTTTCACATATATATTGCACAGATAATCAAAATACAACTACTGATCACTTATGACTAAATAAATATCTTTCACTGCCATAAAAAAAAAAATTGAATTAATGACATAATATTATAATATAATATTTTGTAGGGCTCTATATTACAGGAGGCAACACACTAGTCATCTCATCTCACCTCATTTTTATGTTAAAACGGATGATCAGAGAAAATGGGGTTTCATGAAGACTGAAAACAAGAAATTATGAATGACATGCTGAATATCTGAGATACAGAAAAATACATGAAACAATTATTGTAGACCATCAATAGTTTAACAAGATCTATAACATTTTACGATCCCAGTCATAAAAATGAAGATAATTCAAATTTTCGAACCCCACCCCTGGGCACTATACCTACCTATTCCATGTCCGGTTTCAAACGTACAACTATGATCTTTAGTGTTGCCTTTATCGATTATGTTTCGGTTATGGACTTAATTAAATAAACACTTTCAAGACAAGGACCTAAAATGTTAATTGATGACGTTATCGCTCAACAAATCTACATATATCTCACATAAGTAAGATATCTTCAAAACAATATTTGGTATTTAAGCTTATAATAAAGCTCTTATCGATATAACTGCTTATTGTGAGTAAGACATGAGTAAAAGTGAGGGTTTACTCAAGGCTGAAAAAAAAATCAAATATCCCGGTTAATATTCATAATATAGACAATATGAATATAAGAACATTTAAAGGTAATTAAATTTGAAATATAATTGGTTCTACACAATTGTTTTCATCCTAATAATAATACGTCATGAGTTGCTTCCCCAAATCTGCTATTAGTATTCTTATTAAATAAAGTAAAATTTATTCCAGTCGCAGGAGAACTCTCAAGAGCAGTTAGTTGGTAAGTCTATTTCTACTTGACCGTTTTACCTGGTGCCATCCCCAACAAAAAAGGGCATTGCTAAGGATAAATAGTGCGAGATCTTTATTACAACGAAAACGATCTTGAAATGTGTCTTGCTTTACCTAACTTGAGTTCTGAAGGTCAAATGTGTTCAACCGTCCTCTTAGCAAGTTGAGAGGAAGGACATAACTTCCCTGAATGTAGGTTGTATCACAATTGATTCTAGCTGAATTTAATTATAGTCGTATTCATGCTGTTAATGTGACACCCCATGATGCCTCATTAATAGTATGTGTGTGCCAGAAACATGTAGGTCAGAATGAATAAATAATTTTAAAGCAGCTATGTGCTGATTTACTTGATATTTCTGTTATATCGGAACACTCGTCACCTTTCTCTTTTTCCTTCGTTCGAAGTCAATTTTATTCATTAGCGAAGTCAATATTGATAGTGATATTTTTTGAGTGCATGAATGCCGTTTTTCAAATCTTCTACTTTTTCCAGTCACAGTTCTACCACAGCTAAATTGTAACCATGTTGTGACAAACATGTACTTGACTTCCTAAAAGGTATGATCATTCTTCTTAAATATAAAGCCACAATAGAAAGGTAATACTGAAAAGTCCATCACGCAGGGGCTGCGTAAACTAAGCAGATTTCCCACGTGAAGTTATACAATAGAGAAATCTCCATACGAGAGCCCAACTGTTACGGCAAATGGCCGAACTAGCTTTTGGCGGGAAATTCAGTCATCCGTTATCGGCACACAATTAACAAAAATGCAAATATCTCGGTTAGTATTCAAGATAGAGAATGAATGTATTAAACAATATTTATAGTAAATTTAATTTACAATAAGATTGGTTCTATACAATATTTTGATCCGACGTAACGGAGATATTGCACATTTTCGAAATCCCCCCCTCTTTCCACCCCCCCTACCACTTGTCCGATTTCAGCCATTTACGAACTTGATCTGTCTTTTTGCATAAAACGTTTAAATATCGAGTTTGGTAACGATCAAACAAAAATTGCGACCGCTAGAGCGTTAACAGACAAATATATATATATATATATATATATATATATATATATATATATGTATGTATGTATATAATTTTGAACGGACCTCATATTCGTCATCTCCTGGATAGGATCGATGGACATTTGAAGAAATTTTTCGAAAATCGCGTCATGAGTACGACCTCAATAGCTGATTTCCCTTGAGGGAAATCTGCTAAAAAGAACTATGAGGAAATAGTATATTTTGGAATAACCTTTTGTTTTATATTTTTTTGTTAGGTTAAGTAAGTTTCTAAAAGGAAAGGCAGGTATTTGGCATGTAAATATTTTCAGGACTGGGAGGAGATATGTTTTGAAACTCCTGAGCTGAAGACTTGGTGTAAAAGTTGCGAAAGTCCTGGCCGTTCCCCCACCCCTTTCACAAGTAGAGAGAGAGAGGGTGAGTGAGAGAGAACAATAGGGAGAGGTCCCGAGAGAAGGGTAATCCCAAGCTCCTCAATGCCCCTCATAGTGAACTCAATTTGCTGAGTTTGTCCTGGGCCTACCCGCCCCTTCATAGGGCTGTCGTCATAGCAACAGGTAAATCTGGCTTTCAGATAGTACCTTCAATCCATCCCCACTCCAATCACTCCACCCCCAGCCCCGCTCTCGCTCTTTCTACCTTTATGTATACCTCTATGCCTGACGTTGTCGGCCTATCGATTCTTCTTCAATATCATCAGGGCACCATATACCCTACAACTGTGCACCATCGATTATGCATTTGATATACGTCACCTAATTCAGTAAAGAACAACAGACGTATTTCAAAGCCTGATTAATGGACCTGCGAGAATGCCTTTTGCCATTCCGGGTAAAAAACGTGTACATACATAGAGCATTGGAAGGGGAAAAGGAGCTTGGAAAGGAGTTGTTGAGGTCGCCTTAAATGCAACGACAAGAAAAAGGTGAAATGGCCGAACGAGATAAAAGGCTGGTTGCAAGATCTGCAGGGTAAGCCTGGGAAGAAGTTGGTAAGCTATAACCATAACAAGGAAAAGAAGAAAAAAAACTCAAAATAAGAATCTGTTCAATCGGAGTTCGGACATAGAATGAGGTCAAGAGACAAGACTGGGAGAGTTGCGGAAAGGTGCGGGTCAAGTCCTCCCCCAGAAAATCTAAACTATTTATATGCAAAACACCCTAACGCAGTAGTATATCCACTATTCGATCAAATATCCTATGATTTCAAAATACATGTTGAAACAGAGAAACGATAGTCTTGTTGAATAATGTGATGTCAAATGAAATTATCATCGTTTTTTAAATAGCTGAATCATAACCTAGTATAAAAACGAATAAGAATCAATGTGCAATTGTGTTCTCCAGGGGAGAATCTTAAATATTCATTTCGAGATAGAACACCACTCTCACAGAATCCAAAATGCACTTTGCTATACCACCGCTTCATAGGATTGCCGTTTTAGATACCTGAAAATTTGGTGTAACATTGTAAATTCAATCAGTCTCCCTTCCATAACTTCTTCCTTTCATAGAACCAATCTCGCTTTTTCTAACTATATTCATTTTTTTCTATATCGTTTCATTTGTTGTTGGCATCAGAGACTAATATAATTAATATTCTAACAGGCTTCAAATAATTTTACGGTTCGTGCCAAGCAGCATGATGAAAGAGATATCAATGTAGACATTTTCTTGAAATAGGGCTATATTCCTAAATTTATATTCCCAGGAGCTGAAAAAGCAAATGTTCCATTATTCGAAAATTGCACAGAAGAGTCAGTGACGCAGAAATGTATGGTTTAACTTCACGAGGATGGAATAATTAATAAGAATATACTATCATGGTTTCCCACAAAAGAACGTACCCGATATAATCTGCTTCACTAGAACGACTTAAGAAGACTATAGTCTTGAAGAGATTGCGCTTGGAAAGGGAGAAATTGGCCAAGGGGCCTTAATCCTTATAATTCTTCATTCTCCATAGGCCAGTTTGGTTTAAAAAAAAAGTAAAGTCTTAAATGTTGACAAAATATATTTGGCAAATCCAATTCATTTATTTAGTTTCGCATTTTCTGAATAATATGGCAGTGGTCAGGGAATGATCGGGACGAGTCAGAAATTGTCTCAGATTCTACACACTCGCCGATTAATTACTGAACAGGCAAAAAGTTGAGTACGAAGGAAGTTTAGAAAAAATTTAACTAAAGTTAACCATCATGTATTTATGGTCCAAGATCTCATGAAAAGATTCCTACCGAAAGACAGAACATAATTTCTAGGAATTGAAATTCTGGAATTACATCGTAACTTGTAACATATAAGTGCCAACTGCACGCATCAATGCTGCGCTTTGCTATGGAGTTCAATATTCTTATATATCCATCATTATTTTGTGCAAAGGCTTTTAAAATAATTATTAAATAAGTTAAAACTGTAGCTCGCTAGTCGAGACCGAAATCAATTCTCCCGTTAAAGGTCGCTTGAATCATCAAGTGGAGGTAGTGACCTTTATTTAACCCTTAGCATTTCTCAGTTATTGCAAGAACTTATTGGCTAGTGTACTTAATGAAAGGAATGGATTCAGCAAAAGGAGTTGAGCTCTGCTGAGTCTGTGAGATAGAACTTTTATCGTTAGTTAATCTGTAGTAAATAAATTAAAATAAAGTCCAATCATAAAGATGAGATACATTTTAAACTCAGTATTACATTAATATTAAGGACGAAATACAGAGTCGAAATATTAAATAATATATATATATATATATATATATATATATATATATATATATATAGAGAGAGAGAGAGAGAGAGAGAGAGAGAGAGAGAGAGAGAGTGATAAAAGCTCAATATAACAGCCTTATTATTGAATTTCTAATGATCGGGAGTTAGAGATCGTCGAAAAGTTTAAACTAATTTAAATAGAACAGGAGGAAGTTGTATCCGAGGTTTTTTTCTTTCTAACATGACATTACATCACAATATTCATTGAAAGCAACATTATAATTTAAACCTTTTTTCCTTTCCTTTTAGTCAACTTATTTAACTACTATATGAAGAGCATAACAAACGAACATGAAAATTTGACACGAACTCTTCTGAGGACATTGGTTTTTAACAAGTGACATAGCCCACTAATGAGAATTCATTATTTAATCATTAAAGAGTTTACACGAATTTCTATTTAGTAGGCATTATTGAATTAAAACTACAATTTGTTTGGAAGGAGCGAAATTATGTAATTTTCAGGGAACTGAATACACTGATGAGTAGACTAACGTTATTACTGTACTGTTGATTGAAGTAATTTATTTAATGTAATAAAAAGAACTCATTTAATTCAATTTAATATGAAACGAGATACAGTTTTGAATCATTAAGATACATCATAGTATTTATAAATTTTAATGTTCCATCATCATTAGTTGTCAAGATATCAAGGAAAGGATCTCTCTTTCAGTCTCTCAGTCTCTCTCTCTCTCTCTCTCTCTCTCTCTCTCTCTCTATATATATATATATATATATATATATATATATATATATAGACACACACACACACGCACATATAAATATAAATATATATATATATATATATATATATGGATTACAAATTACATCTCCCTTGTACTTTTTGGTTTGCCCAATTAGCCTCAGTTGCAAAAAGTGGACTTCTGATTCATTATAAATTACAGTACTAGATATACTAAATAATTTGCAAGAAAGTAAATATGTTATATTCAGATATATTTAACTAATTGTTTTCTTTCCGGTGAAGAATATGTCTATCTATCAGTTCAGCTCTGAGTGGTAGGCTAACCTGTTTGTTTACAATTCAGAAGACGTTTCCGTTGGGAGCTTATTAAAATTAACTGAAAGATTTCTCATTACTGTTTGTACTTAATCACGGTAGTGATAAATATCATTAGTATGCAGATTTCTCTATTGTAAAAATTTACGTGGTAAATCGGCTAGGTTTACGCAGCCTCTACCTGACGATTTTTTTTTTGACTTGTTAGTCACATACATTAAATAAATGTTATATTAATAATGAAAACTTAGAAGTGGAGTGAAAGGGTTTTTAAAATTACTACCAAAATATATATTAAAATAAAAACCTGTATAATTTTGAAAATTGGACCTAGAACGCTTTAATAAAAACAATAACAATAACTATGGGGTTTAGTTTCATTTAATTCACTTTAACTGAGAGGAGTGGGAGCCCTTCAAAAGACGTGTTAAGTGGTGAACAACTGTTATCCAGAAATAGCTTAGACGCGAGCCAGGGGCATAAATCCCGAGAAGGTATCGAGAGCAGAGGGCGTCCGGCATGATTTAGAGGCGATGCCCAGAACAGCAGATGCACCACCAAGTCCCCTAATGTAAGAATAACAGAGAAGCCTCCCTCGCATTGTTGTGACTATGCACGCCCTGCTCCCTATAGATAGCGGGCCACCACCTCCTTTGTGACCCTTGTTGTGACCGGCCTTGTCGAGGCACCCCCTTCCACTACTAGACATAGCTCCCTGTCAACGCCTGTCACTGTGACAAATTGTTGCCTTGTGTGCGGTATACGCTCGGAATGTGCAGTTGTCAGGCGTTACTCTTATCTCTTCCTACCCGCAAAGAACGCATTTTTTTTTTTTTTTTTTGCTTCGCCTGTTAATGAATTATGTGCCAGCTAATGGTTTAACATTATCATTGTGGAATCACTATTTTTTTTTTATTTAGGTGCACCCACGACCAGGCGATTTTGCTCAACTAAGTAAAATAAAAACGCAATTATAAGAAATGAACTAAATATTTAACGCGACAAATAATAATTTTTATATTTTTATTTATTAACGTCCACTTTTTGCAACTCAGGCTAATTGGGACGGGCTATCTACAAGTTACCACCGTTTTCTATCCAGGGTGGGACTTAGGATATTATTTAATGAATTCCGTCACTAAATAAATTCCTCTGACAAGGCTGTAATCGAACTCGCCACTCTAGGTTTACCATGTGAGATTAAGGTCAACGCTTTAACTCAAATGGCTAACCTGAGCCCCCGACAAATAACAATTAAAAACACGTAATATACAGAACAAATAAAATTAAAGAAAATAAAGACAACAAATAGACATTGTAAAGAAGCAATAAACATTAAGCACTAGTAATAAACACGAAAATTCTAAAATGGTTTTAAAAAATTAATTGTTACAGCTATATACTATATGTATTTTGTTTTTACATTTATTTTGCTTTCGTGTTCCACATCTGTTTTTGTTTTCCATTTTGTTTTTGTGTTCCATTTCTGTTTTTGTTTTCCATTTTGTTTTTGTGTTCCATTTCTGTTTTTTGTTCTTCCATTTGTTTTTGTGTTCCATCAATGGTTTTTCTTTTCCATTTTGTTTTTGTATTCTATATCTGTTTTTCTTTTCCATTTTGTTTTTGTGTTCCATTTCTGTTTTTTGTTCTTCCATTTGTTTTTGTGTTTCATCAATGGTTTTTCTTTTCCATTTTGTTTTTGTATTCCATTTTTGTGTTTGGTTTTTCCATTTACTTTTTGTGCTCCATTCCTGTTTTTCGTTTCAGTTCTGCTGTCCGTTCCAAATTTGTTTTCTATTTCTGTTTTAGGTTCCCATTTCTGTTTTGTGTTGCATTTCTGTTTTTCATGTTCAATTTCTGTTTCGTGTAGCTTTTATGTTTTTCGTGTTCAATATCTGTTATGTTGTTTTATTTTCGTTTAAGTTAATTTTGTTTTGTTTATTCTAATTTTATATATACAGTTTTTTTCTGAGGAACATCGCCACAGCTTGGAAGGTCAAAATAAATAAATAAAAAAAAAATATGTACTAGAGTATTTACAATAATTTAAAATTGTTCAAAATTGCATAAAATTTCTCACTATGTCGGGAGGAAAGCAAAAACGGGGGGGAAGATAAATTATGTAATCAAAATTCAATTTTTTTAAGATGATTAAGTATTCTGTCGATATGTGGGCCATAGTCTCTAAGAAGTTCGTACATTTTATGTGGAGTCTCCAAGTGTTCAATGTTCCTGTAGTCTGTCAGTTAATGTTTAATGGTCAAAAGCGTGATCTGCAGATAGGTCTTTCTATTCTTGTCATGAGTTATGAGTGGGTCAAATGTGGGAGTCCTATCCTAAGTCTACTGAGTACAATTTCGTCTCGTCTATTGTCACGTCTGCTCGCTTATAGGATGCTTCATTTGCCGTCTGTAGTATATGTAAATGTAAGTCTGGTAGGGTAAGTAAGTTAAAGTCAGAAGATTGTCTCAGTGATGCATGTTTGGCGAGTTCGTCCATGTCGTTTAATGTTAAATGTTTTCATATCCTGGAACCCACATCATTTTTTGGCTAACACGTGTCTCCTACAAAGAGAGGCATAGCACATAGATGTGGATATTTCATAATATCAATAATATATATTCACTGCATTAAAAATAGAAAAGTTTAATTACTATAATAAATACACCCGTACTCAAATCGTTTATTGTAATAAAGCTTTCAAAACACTTCTTCAGGCTTCACGTCAAGAAGCTTATATCTAAATACGGAGCTATTTGAATTGAAAAAACGCAGAGTACCGAAAATAAGAATCGATTATTTAGGGTAGGCATCATGTTATTCCTAAAATATAGAACAATTTACAATCTAAATGCTTTAACACTACTTTTATTTTATTTTACATTCTTTCTAATTTTAATTGAATGAACGTTTGCTATTTATTATCTTCCGCTTGATCGTGTCTTTGGTTGTCACTACTGACTATTTACTTCGTTAACGTTAATATTAGCCTCTGGGTAAAAGAGCTATTATTTCAGCCGTTGTCAATATTCCAAGAATAAATAAACAAACATAATTACTTACAAGTGCAGGAAAATAATATTCGAGATGGCATCCTTACCTGTTGGAAAAAAAAAATTAATTAGTGAATTTTGTCTCCATGAATACATTTCATTAAATTACATACAAAATGTCATATATTAAGAATTAGTCTTTTCCTGGTTACCCGACTTCACAATATCATATAATGCTAAATTAATTATTAAAGTAGAAATAATTCAAGGAAGAACCAACAATAAATTAAAAAAAGCAGCCTTTTCTTCTGTAACACAAATTGTAATTTTTAATTTGAAACTTTGAAAGCATAAATGGAATTCCTGTTCTGAAAAGAGGATATCATCCAAATAAAACACAAAATAAAAATGTTAATATAAAAAAAAATTAATATAAAGACATTATACTATTGTTTATCCTAAAAGTCATAAAATATACTCCATATCCCCTTTGAAATGAAAATGAGCTAATGCCAATTTTATAATTGAGTATTCCATTTTTAGTTTCATTTAAACGTAAATTAATTAGGTAATTTAATGGTTTGTCAGAGAAATTTAGAGGTTTCAAATAATAAACTAATACGCAAAGAACTCTGCATACGAGTACAATCGATTGCTAATTAATATCTGAAAACTTGAAGATGCACCTCTTGAACAATAATCATTTCAAATACATGGTTTAAATTGATATTCTCTCTTTAAATAAAAATAATCGTCTACTTTTTAACTATACACAAGATATATATATAGATTACACTTGATTACAGGTTTGCACAGCGAAGTTCCAAATATGTGGGTTTTCCAAATGTAAGTGCCCTGAGGCTGTTGCATAAAATACTTGTTAAAATACCTAGCAGGTTTCTGAATCAATGAAATGGCCCAGATATGAGAACACCATTTGTTTCCTTTTTCCATTGATAAGAACCGTTGTGTAAAATAATGGTTCAAATTTAATCGGATTATGGATCACATGTGTAATGTAATAGTTTCACGTTACATTGAAGAAGTGGGGCTGCTTAAACATATCTAAGGGAATTAATATTGATTGGTGGAGAAGATAGAGTAATAATCATTGAAAACGGATTATAATAAGCATAATCTTTAATACGTTTAGATATTAAGGCTGTAACGTGATGTT
Organism: Riptortus pedestris; assembly: GCA_019009955.1. NCBI lineage: Eukaryota > Metazoa > Arthropoda > Insecta > Hemiptera > Alydidae > Riptortus > Riptortus pedestris. The sequence continues at coordinate 76,576,667 of CM032229.1, forward strand.
GGGGAAGGTTTGATGGTCATTTGGTGCACCCAGATTACAGCAAGAGGATTGGAGGGTCCTCTGAATTATGGCTCAAGTTAGAGCTATTTAATTAACTTGCAACAGAACTCTGAATATCAATAGTGGACCGTAATATGACTATAGACTAATCACATAAATCATGATTAAGATGGTCTCCTTAGTAACAATCAATATGATCAACCAGCTAGCCGATATTTAGGAAAAGCGGAATATATTTTGTAATACTTAATGTTATAAATTATCATTTTCTTAATTAAACATGTAATGAATTAATATTAATCTTGAAAACGATATCGTAAACAAGAATTACTAATATTTCAATAAATGACGCCTCTACCATTAAGCAACTATTATTATTTGAAAATATGGAACTTAAATATATCTTTGAATGACATGAGCATTGTACTCCTATTTAAAATTTGGCCAAGAATCAAGTGCACGGATTGAGCATTGTCCTAGTACTGCATTACTGACGGACTACAAACCAAAAGAAACATCTTTGTGGAAAGTCACATGAAATAAAAAACAACTTCTTACGAGGGCATTAGATAGTAGAGTAAACCCTTTTACATCCGTGAGGTAGGGGCTTCTTAAACTAACCGGGATCTCCACCTATGAGGGTGACACACGTTCATGTCAGAGTTTGTCATACCAGAACAACTTTATGTCTACATTGTAATCCATTTATACCTTTGTATGTGCCCAATGCAAAGACGATTTATGACATAAACTTAGCCTAGGGCGTTTAGTGTTTCAATAGCTTAAAGTCAAATTCGTAAAAATGGAAATAAGAGATTCAAGGGAGGACAAAATTACATATAACTTAGTTAAACAAACAAGTTAAAGGAAAATTTATAGAACAGTTGCAGTAGGTGCATATAAATATATATATATATATATATATATATATATATATATAATCATATTATACTAGAATAATTATGACGGAGATGCTATGTAGAATGACAGTTTTTGGCAACAGATCAAACATTTTGGCGTTTCACATACTGAAGGTTTAATGAAAACAATATGATATATCAGCTTATTCGTAAGTTGAGGTTGGATTTTCCAATTCAGCCATGAAGAAACCAAGAGTCAAATTTTTGAATGGTAATCCTAAAAGACAGCATTAAACTGGTCCTTCCTCTCTCCAATCATTATGGTCATATGGGCCTCTGATTAATACCTAATTAGTTATATAGACAAATCTACTGAATACTACATTTTTTAATTTCAAAGTCTCTGGATACCGTGAAATCACTTGTTACATACAAATTTATACGAAAATTCGATTAAATAATATTTTATTTAAACAAACTGTTGCAGTTTTACAGTTTTAGCCTCATTTTACCAGGAGTCATGGGGGAATTATTAGAATGATTTCTCACAAAGCACTTGAAGATGAATAGCGATAACTGGAAGTCCCCATTCAAGGATTGGAAAGGTGTGATAGGATTAGGAGAGATAGAGGATGCCAAGGAACATAATACCGGTGTCTTGGATACCCTTACAGGAAACTCCACAGTGTAGGTTACCTTGTACTCTCATAACCGTCATCAAATACGTAGTTATGTCTCCTTTCAAATAATATATTATCTGAACCAGACGAGTAATAATTATTAGTCTGGGAGGGGGGGGGAGAATTCAGAGGGATACAAATCCATAGAAAAGGAAAATCATTGTTTAAAAAAATAAACAACTTCCCAAATACGTAAGATACTCAAGGTACGAGTTAATCTGACCACAAACTATTTTATCTCTGGATTTGTTCTGTGGATATCAGATATAGAAAAGTTTAATTTAGTATATAAATCTTAATCAAAAGTATGTATTGTCAACGCTTCGGAATACTTTATAACTTGTAAAAAATTACTTAATAATCTTTTCTTTTTTTGTATGTGTGTGAAATGGGCAGATGAAGTAGCCCTTCTATGAGTTTTAACATGTAGTTATAATTTACAAGAAAAATGTGCAGAGAAGTATAAAATGGCCAACAATACATACTTAAGTATTTAAACATATGAATATACTAAAAATCGTCAAATGACGCCTAACTATCTTAGGTGATTCAAGTATGTTATAATCGTGTATCCTGTTAAAAGAAAAAAAAAAGCAAGTGTTAAGCGCTAAAAATAATTGAAGGGATAAATGCAAAAAAGAAGCTGCAGTGAAGAATTCGGTACACTGTTAACCAAAAAAGACCTTTAGTAAATAGATTTAACAGTAAATTGCCCCCACCCCTTGAATTCATGGATAATGGACTTTTGTGCCTTGTAGTAGTTGTTTTTTTTTATAGTTGTATTGCTATTCGGCAGTGACCATATTGATGAACGCTTTGCTTGTATAATTCTGTCCTATTAAAATTTAACTAAGAGATAAAGCAGTTATAGACTTTATTTTAATCTTGTCATATTAAATTTTCCGTGCTCAATTAATTTTAACAGATTATGCTATGAAATTTATTTTTGTTATAATTTAAATGGAAATTAATATGTTTAAAATCAAATCTACATGGTTGTCATTTGACCACGTAGGAAATCTGCTTATTGTACTCAGCTCCACTCCATGTTGCACGTATTCAATTTTCTTCTGGCTGAATGTGAAGTCAATACATTTCGAAATGTCTTTGATATTTAATTATTTCCTTCACATTAATTTTTCAAGCCGGCCATTTATGTATTAATCCATGTCAGAAATCAATAAATGGTATTTACTTCCTGTTTCTTCTTTGAAATTCAATCTTCTTCAAGTTACTTATATACGAGCAACGTATGAATTTGTGACATAGAATTTGGAAAATATTGAAAGTATAAGTAAATGTCAATTGGACAAATAGCCTTTTTCGGGAATAAGTCTGAAGGAATGTTGACGGGGTTCTTAGAGCTCTCCTCTTAATTAACGGTAACCCTAGAAGTGCTAGTTGAGTGCTGGAAAGTGTTGAGAGCCTCCGTAGTAATTGCTAACACAAGAGGACTGATATTTCTAGGCCGTCCTCTGCCATCTTGACATTTCCTCACTTCTTTCTTAATTGGTTCGTCCTTAAAAGGTCGCCATGGTTCTTTATTTTAAAGCAACAGAATGGCTGCTGAACCTATTCTATATTCTAATTCATTATTGAGTTCATTATCAAATTGAACCCTTGTGACGTGTGCCGAACCACTTGAGCCTGTTATTGACATGTGTTCTTAGGATACCTGGAGGTCTGTCGGTTCATTGCATGGTACTGTCCAATAAGCAGGCAAAAGAGCACCTACCCAATTCAAAATTCTGAAATACCTGGTTTTCTGAAAGGCTTATTGCCTGGATTCCAAAATATTTCGTCCTTTAGAACATTTCCACTTCTTTTTATACACCGTATATCTCTTCCTCCACTTTAAAAATTAACCGCCACTCGGGATTTGAAATTTTAGAAGGCTGTTACAAGCAAGGCGGCCCTTTAGTGTTTTGTACACAGGGGACAAGAGTTGATGCCCGAAATAGACGACCATCCACTGGTAGGATTTAACAGGGAACAACAGTAGTTTCCAGTATCATTACAACATATTTCTTATGTAAACACACCTAATGGATATGACATTGTGCCCTAAATTAGATTGTTCCGGAATATTACTTGAAACCACCTAGTAAAAATCTCTAGTACATAAGTTACATATTCAAAAGTCATACCTATGAGAAAGTAATCAAGTTAAATGCTCAGCAATCAAGCAAAAATATATTTTAAAATAAAATGTGAAAATAATTAAGATGAATACTTAAACCTTAAAAGCATTTAATAAACTCGATATTTAACTGTTTTGAATAAAACTAAAGATTACTTTGGCTAATAATGAAAAATTGGAGAGCAAGGAGTGAGGATTTAGGCAAAAAGTGAATTAAAAAAATCATGTATATCTCCATTTATTATGCTGGGGATCGAAAAGCATTGCATAATAATAAAACTTAATGTAAGTTAGCACAATCCGAGTTAATTTTATTCCTTTGTTTCCAGCGTTTATTTAACACTCATTCCAACTCATGTGGTTTTTACTTTAAACTGTATCACTACAAATCTCATGCAGAACATAAATGTCAAAGTGGTGCTTAAATAACCTTCTCATTGAAATAATCCAGCATTTGAGAAATAGGTTCAGTTTACGCAGAAGTGTAAAACTAAAGGTAAGTTCGTTAACGGTCAACATAACATCAAGAGATGTGAAGGTTCAGTTATACTAATGCATAAGAGAAAATATTTTTAGATTTATATGAGCATCTAAAACGTTTACGTGACTAATAAACCATAGTGAAATTACTTTTTTTCCTAAAATGCTTCTAATATAAGTGCATTTCCTAATAAAATATGAACGGATAGGTTTTTTTTTTTTTACTTTTTAAATTTTCGTCTTTAAATTTCCCGCGGTAATATGTGTGTCATTCTAATATTGGAGCTCCTTTAAATGGACCAAAGACGTATACTGAAAAACGAAATGAAGGAAGTCTATTTTTAGAGCACCTTCATGGCACTTTTCAATGGCATTCTACGAATCTGATATAGAAATTATTTTTACAATAGCAATAATTAACATTGAATTAATAACATGTAATTATTTTTCCGATAATTATAATGTTTTCTTTGAAAAAAGAGATATGACAAAGAAGTGTATAATTAAACAAAATAACTGCTTGTCATGAACTCTGAAATGATCAAGTCACGCGATAAATAGTTAGAGGCTACAAACAAACAAGAAGGTATCCAGATGAATCACGCGAGACCTTGGCTGAGTTATGGAAATATCACACTATAACTCAAAGTTTAGCTGAGTTATCAGCAAATAACTCGAGGGCCGGTGGAATTTACGGCACAAAGTATATGCCATATTCCCTCAGAGAGCAGCTGAAATTCCAGAAAAAAATTTATTGAGGTTATAAAGAGCTTAATTGTTCCCGTGAAACCTGGTGATAAAAACTAGTACCTTTAATGTGTCTCCTATCAGCGAACCTTATAATCAATAAATTGCGATACTATAGTACAAACACCTGTTTTTATGCACTCACGGGAAATAAATTGTAATATGTAAATTAAACAGTATTGAAATTTCAGTTCGTCAAAAATATATTTCATTTGTCCAGCAAAAAGCGATTTCCTTTAAGTAGTTCTTTAGCAAGGACCTGTGTTTTCTTTGTACAAATGATGTATGTAATTTAGTCCATTATTATCATAAGAAGAAAAATAGTTGCTGATGTGACATTCGATAATATTGTTAAAATACTCTTCTATTAGAGATAAGATCATATTATTCACAATCACAAAGTTAAACGCATGACATAAAGTTTTTACTGTGCTAATGATAACGAATAAAATATGGCATAGATTTATCAATGTATTCGCATGAAAATACAAGAAAACAAGTCACTATGAAAGCTTCAAATCCTTTGAGATGCTGGTTGTTCCCTTATTAAGAATGAAAATCACCATTACTCAACAAGCTTTGGAAGGTGCTTACTTGTCGTTAACAGGGTCATCATCAGTTTATACTGTTTTAGGACTGAAGAACCCGTAATAGACAAAAGTACATTCTAAATAAAATGTTTGCGAAATAAAAGAGTATTTTATCCCTCCTAGCTTCTACCAAAAAAATGTTACCTGATAAAAATACGTTCTTCAGGCGAATAATAATGTGATAGGAGAAATCACGGAAAACATATTATGATTATGGAAAAAAGGTATAGAATTTCTAAGGACCCGCAAGAATATTTTATATGTAAAGCCTTAGAAAAGGACCAATATAAATGGGGAAATAGTGAAGCCAAGAAAAGAGCAATGCTGTTGAAGGAATTGCAAATGTATATTTACTTTAGGTTCATTTTTATAACTGATGCTTAAATATTCGAAAAACTAAAATGAATAATAATGTTTGACATGTTCGAACAAAGACATTTTTTTTTTTTTTTATTCTTGTCAGTCCACTTTTTCCTACTATATTCTCAGATGCCATTTATTGGTAGTCGCAAAAAGGACCAGGTGGGGAATAGTTATTTATAAATCAATAAAAATACTCTAAAAAGAGTGTTATCCAGCTAAAGTATTGAAAAGCAAGTGGGCTTAATTTGGAGGTCAGTAGCTTGTGGAGTTGTATTACTTTAATTAACGCCGGGAAATGAATGGTTTTCATTAACCACTAAATTGTCAGTTGCCCTAAATGTTCTCATTCGCCGTCAAACGACACTCCAAATTTACATGGAATGGCACAAGCAGGCGTCAATAAAAATACGTTCGACCGATTATCAAATTTTATTAAAAATTTCATTATTGCTATTGAATGTTTCGGTTCCCCTCAAACCTTTATCTTTTACGTAACAGTTTTATTAATGTTTTTTAACGGTATTTACAGAAATGAACCTCACAGTTTTTTAACGCTCATTGACATTAGTATCCGGACAATGAAAATTAGTGTAAGCCTAATACGAAATAGCCAAATACGATAGTGAAATATATTTAAACGAAAGGTTGTACATATTTCCTCGTATTTGTTACTTGTTGACCCTGTGACAAACATTAAGTGGATGTAAGTGTACTAGCTTTTGGAATAGTTCACTTTTGACTTCAAATTGTCAATTTGTTATTGCGAGCATGATTCTAAAATTAGCAACATGATTATCCTTTATAACAATTTGTCATTAAATTTATTAGCATCAAATGCTAGATTTGGCTATTTACGGATAACTCTAACAAAGAAAGGCATAAATAAACTTTCCTGAGATAGTATTAAATTTAAATAAAACTTATCTAAAGCTTGTAGCCTCACTAAACCTTTTAGCAGATTCCCCTTAAGGGTAATAAGCTATTGAGGTTGTACTTACGACGCGATTTTCAAAAAATGTCCTCAAATGTCCATCGATCCTGCCTAGGAGGTGACGAAAATGAGGTCCGTTCAAATTTTTATAATATATATAACGATCTATCTATATATTTATCTGTCACCTCTTTAGTGGTCGAAATGTTGGTTTAATAGTTACCAAATTCGATATATAAGCGTTTTATGTAAAAAGAAAGATCAAGACGTCAAATTGGACTGGGGGAAGGGGGGGGGGGTTAGGGGGGAAGAAATTTAGAAATTTCAAAATATGTTCGTTATTATACGCTGGATCGAAAAAGTGTATATGACCAATCTCATTGCAAAAACGATGTTCTAGAAATATTGTTATGTAATTTCTTCCTACTCATGTCATATTAACAATAAGCAGTTATACTATGAAGCCTAAATACCAAATATTGTTCTCATTGAACTTTTACGCTTAGATATGAATGCAAATACGTGACACACGTGGGAAATCTGCTTAGGTAACGCAGCCCCTGTGTGATGGAATTTTTTTACTTCCATGCAAAATGTATATAAAAACTCTTGTCGCTAGGCAGCCAGTTGCACCACGCTACTTCTCTCTAACGCTCTTCAAATGCACTGAAAATGGCCCTGAAAGTACACTCTGTCTAAATAAGCGCATTGTTTAGGAAAACAGGCCTAGTGTATACATCCAGGTTATATAAAAAAACATTTCAATCTGGTTTTCAGATTTTAACGAAATTATCAATGTCCCTCCTTGAATTAATTTTGACTAGTTTTCACGTTAAGTCTGTACGACATCGTATAACTCCAAAACGACAAACCTAGGAATGCCCTTGATTTTTATAATACTTACTTGTGAATCACTTCTTTTGATCAATCTCCTAGGAGAGTGAGGGGTTAGAGGAAATGGGAAATAAAAAAATTAACATATTTCTGTAAGTATATAACATGGTTTTCTTGTTCAATGAATTATATTCATATCGGATTTCCATCCAAAACACTGGGCTAGAGATTACACTTTCGAATGAAATAATAATTTCATAGGACTAGAAGGGAGTCAGTCATGTGACGTTCAGGTCAGGCTTTTTTTAAACATAACTTAAAGAATATGATTCATTGAGTATAGAGCAAAAACGTAATGGCAAGCAAGGGTATTTGGATATTACAATGTTTTTTTTTAAATATTCGAATTTGAAGCTTCGACAGCTTCACCAAGTTTTTTTTGGAAGTAAATGAAAACGTTCTTGTTAGTAGATTTGACTGCAAACGCACTGAGAATATTAAATATATTTAAAACTTCACTCCTTTCTCATAGTTTCTGGTTTCATTCCTTTCATCAAATGTATATATACATTTATAGTCATGAGTTTTAGTCTGAGCCTAATGCAGTCTATAGATTGATTAATAATGGCATATTTATAGCACACGAGCTGCCTCCGTGTAAGCTTTAATCATTATATCAGCCGATAGCAGACGGACTCGTTCTATAATTGCAGAATTTCGATTCCATCAATTCTCATTTATACTAAAAAGAGCCCTGCACTTATCAGTCAATCGGATTATCGGCGATTATAAACGTACTGATAAATAATCCAGGCTGTTATATCCAAATGCCCTCCCACCCCATAAATATCGGACTGGCAAACACAGGCAAGAGATAAAATAAAAAAAAAAGCGCGTAACTGCACCCTCTCTCTCTCCTGATATATATACACCATTTCATCAGGATCAAAGGATTCACCCCAACGCAGTGGCCGTTCTGTTGAGCCAGATTTTATTTATTTTTTTTTTTTTAAGGGATCGGGAAACACGGGCGTCTGAAGTTTATCCGGTTTTATTTTTATTATTTTTCACCCTAAGTCCGTCCGGCATTTTCAATTTCAGGGATTCGAAAACAATGAATACACAATTCGTTTCGGTTTCCGTTCGACGGGGAGCGGCGGGAGTTCAACCTCTTCCTAGCCCTCTTCCCTCAGAAAGAAGAAAGTATCCATCGAAATGTTTTTATACAACATTTCTTTATATTTTGAAAGTTAAATTCTTTTTATTAGCTAGAAATGTTACATGCTATTAGTTAAAGGCTGTAATATCGTATTGAGAAAATGAATTCTCCGTTTTGATTCTGTTGAACCATAAACCAGAACACATAAACGACACCTGAATTGGACTTTGTTAAGCAAGAACTATTTAACCCTTTAAATTATTTGTATCACTTTGGTAAAATATAATATTAAAAATATCTGTCAGACAGTAAAATAGTATACTTAGCCAACTGTTTGTAACCGCTTGACACGCAAGGCACAAATAGCGCATACCTGGAAAAATGTTTTCACAATAAGTTGTAACTTCATCCCCAAAGGAAATCATTTATCGAAATCTTACTCATGGCACTGTATAGCACATTTTTCTTCAATTTCTTGCTAGAGCCTACAAGGTAAATGACGAATTATGAGATTCCTTCACCCATTCTAGTGGCCACCATTTTTTATGGTTGACCAAAATCGTTATTTTATTTTATTTATTTTTTTCTAAAGCATCACCAAGTTCATTAAAATCTGAATTCAGACCTCTATCGGAGAGAGTGGCGGTTTATAAAAGAAGGAAACCTAAACACGATCGTTATAATGCGACGGATCTAAAAATTGTTTAGAATAAAATTTATAGATAAAGTTTCATCACACACTCAAAGCTCATCGATCAATTAGACAAGTTTCATGTTTCTTAACCTCTAGACCCAACTTCTGTACAACTAATTTTCTATTTTTAATTTCTTACCGTAGAAACTCCTCTCAGTCTATTTGAAGTTACTTTACGAAAAATAGTAGGCTCCATGGGCGAACTACACTAAATTCACCAATGATAGTACCAATAAATACACATATATAAAATATATAACGAACGTTAGAACTAATGGTGCTTTTCTCATTTAGTATCTTGAATCACGATGTTATCATTCGTAGAATAATGGAAAATTGTTAAAATAAAATAACGTAATGGGAAAAAAAATGATGTCACTAAATATAATGTGTTCTTTTTATTCTGGACCCAATATTATTTATATATTCACCAAATTTTATGGTAAGGGTCTCTAACAAAAAAACATTTTCTTCGGTGCAAACTCTATTGAAACTGCCCTACATATTTCGTGGCTTATTTGACACCTCTTCAGGGGCTATCCCTTTTAAAAGAATATATAAAAAATATAATAACATTAATTAAATTAAAAATAATTTTTTATATATTTTTCTTTTTATAGGGATAGTCCCTGAAGAGGTGTCAAATATGCCACGAGACATGTATGGCAGTTTCAATAGAGTTTGCACCAAAGAAAATGTTTTTTATTGGAGGTCCTTGCCATAAAATTTGAAGTATATATAAATATAATGTATGCAAGTATTAAAGAAATAATGACAAAGCAATAAGTGCAACGGGTAAAAATAACAATTAAAGATTTCAAGAACTTCTCCATTTCTTCGATCACACTACTCACCCACACATCCAATTTGGTTAGAGTGGATTTTTACTGGAGACCATGGTTAGAAATAGCCTCATCTGATGTACCCCCTGAGGCATAAGAAATGAGATGGCTAGTGTAGTAGTGAGGTGCAATAGCAGTCGACCCACCCCAATCTTAATTTAGACAAAAATGTTGGTGGGGGCTTTTCGTGGGGGGTGCAGGAGGGGGGGGGAGGTTCCCAGCCCCCTGAGTGAGTTATGGCTACTCGGAATTGCTAGGAATTCCACCAGCTTACTCAAGTCAGCGAGCGATCCACTGCTCCCAAAATGGGGCTGAAGGACTTTACTTACTTACCGGGGAATTTACTAAATTGAACGCGAAGACAGAATTAAGGAGACATTTATCGTCATGGCATAAAGAAATATTGACTATGTAAATTATTTTCACGGCCTCAGATGTAGTGAGTAAAATTTATTCCTTTCTCATTGCCAGTTGTAATCACCACATATTTCCTTATAAATTTTTTCCTTTGTTAAAATTACATTACTCGAATTCAACTGTATCTTTTTAATTATAATAAATTATCATTATTTATTTACGTCCACTTTTTGCTACTATGTACGTCTAATGGGAACGGGTTATCTGCAGGTTGCTACCCTTTACTAGCCAGGGTGGGACTAAGGGTTTCGTCTAATAAGCCCGTAACTAAATAAATTCCAATTGCCTAGGAATCGAACTCGCCACTTCAGGTGTACCGAATAAGATTGAGCCCTAACTATTATAGAAAGTATTTAACGCATTTTAAATTTATGGATCGGCATTACGAAAATTTCTTAAATTTAGTATCACTTTCAAAAGCTAAAAACATAGTGTCCATCTTATAAGTGATGATCCAAAACTTTCGATTACTACATCGAGATGAACTATAAACCCCCTCCCCCCCCCATTAACCCATGACAATATCGAACTCTATTGAACGGCTGAAGTCGGACGAGGGCGAGGGGGGTTTAGAGGGGGAGACTTTTGAAAAATCGAAATATCTCCGTTGCTATAAGTCGGCTCAAAAAATTGTATAGAACCAATCTTATTGCAAATCAAATGTACTATAAATATTGTTACGCACATTCATTCTCTCTTTTGAATATTAACCAAGAGTCTGGTTGGTCTTAATCTCATAGGTAATAAACCTAGAGTGGCGGGTTCGATTCCCGTCCTGGGCAGTAGAAATTTATTTAGTGACTGATACATTAAATAGATTCCTTAGTTCCACCCTAGCTAGAAAAGGGTGGTAGATAACACGTTCCGATTAGCCAAAGTAGCATAAAGTGGACGTAAATAAATAAATTTAAAAAAAAAATAAATAAATATTAACCAAGATATTTGAATTTTTCAATTTTCAGCCTTCGACAAGCCCCAACTTCAACTCATGCCACATAAACAATACTCAATCATTTAATAAACCACTTTATTAGAAGCTTAAATGCCAAATATTGCTTTATAGAGACCTTTATTATGGGAGATACATGCAAATATCTTTGTTGATCCTCCATCCGTCTTAAGTCCTTGGAATACTAAAATTTGAAAGATTGAGATATAAATTATTCTAATTCATTATAAATTACAGTAGTAGATATAGTAAATACTTTTCAATAAAATGTAATTAATATGTTATATTCAGACATATGTTTTTCTTTCCGGTGAAAATTATTTTTAACTATTTGTTCAGCTAGAGGTTGGGAGACTTGCTTCTTTACAATTCAGACGCTTTCCGTTGGAAGGTTATTAGGATTTATTGAAATATTTCTCATTCCTGTTTGTATTTAATCACTTAGTAACCACTGTAGTGGTGTTAAGTGTTACCAGCATGTAGATTTCTCTATTGCAAAACTTCACGGGGGAATCAGCGTAGTTTAGGCAGCCCCTGCGTGAAGGACTTTACAACTATGGATATATCAGGAAAAAATCAAGCAGGCGTTCCATCCACAAATTTTGTGAAAAAGAGAACCTAGTCGCGTTTTTCGGTTTGGGAAACATCATCGCATTTGGAGCTAATCCTCGCAGACTAATCCCCTCCCTATGTAGTCTAGGTCGAGCGAGCATAGACAGTGGGCCCACAGATTGAAGGTGTATAGGGGTTGTTAGGGATCTCCACGAGAGGGCGTGCTAAGTGATGAGATGACCCTCGCGTCCCCAATGAGTCCTAATCAACGCAGCCTCCCTTCTAATTAATCAATGATTGTCTGTCCTGTCATTATACATGGGATTGACTAACCAATTTCCTCGACAATTATTTGGCGCCCCGTGATGTTTGCCCAATCTTCCTTAAATTTACTGCGCTGTATCTGCGTGCAGTCTATAAGCCCAAATGTACGTAATGGTACGTTCATTGATTGGCAAATATTATGCTTCAAATCAATACGCCAAACCAGAAAGGTCTACGCTATTTACGATGGAGGAGGATGTGAGTATAGTAGTAATAAAAAGAACAAAAAACGAATAAAAAAATATTGATTCGAACACAGAATATTAAGTAAAAATATTATCATTAGTCTCACTTATAACAACTTCTTGAATGCTTGGTGTTTATATAAAATCATTTAATAAACATGTTTTAATACTTAAGGTGAAACAGAGTTTGATTCATAAAATGATGCGCTCACTGAAATATACAAATATAGAATTTAAAATAGTTACCATAGGCAATATGACAGTCATTGCTCTTTCTTTTTTCTCAAAGTAACAAGTTATTTTGTGGCTAAATCTATTAATTTTTTCCAACTTTAAATATCATGCATCCTCATATGTAATCGGACTCCAGAATAGCAACCTAAATTTAATTTAGTAGTGTCGTCACCACGCTTTGAGGGGAGTGTTCTATCCGCCCTCCGGTATCTGCTCAGAACCGTGGGGAAATTGAGTGCCTACATTTATGCACCCAGCTGGCTTGAACAGTTGAAATATTAATAATTCCAAAACTTGAACTCCCAACTAAGCCGTATGACAGACCCTTCATGAGGAAAGGAGCCAATAATTTTAGATTTAGTAATCACATAAAAATTGTCAGATATAAAGGCATGAAAGCAATAAAAAATAAATAAATAGAACGTACTGATCAGCCCCCTAATATCCTGAGTATTAATTTTGATAATACTACCATGCCAGACGTCACATGACGTCAAGATATATAAAAAAATCAGACGGCGGCCGGCTGACTTCAAATGTCAATAATTGATAAATTATTTTGAGCAGCACAACCATTTAGATGGCTAAAAACGTTGACGTACTAGACGTCATCACCATCATACTAGTAATATACAAATCCATGTGATGAACTTCCCAAAATTTAAATTCTTAATGTTTTCTATATTCTTGGAAAACCGTCTCGCATTCTCCATTTGAAAACTGACGTGTCAATTGTATTGTCACTTGAACATCAATCAACCAAACGATCTGCAATGACACAATACTGCTAGTCAAATATTTGATGGACAATCTAGTTGAAATAGCAATTCGTATTTTACACCAGGAAGGATTCCTGCCACTCCAATCATTTACGGAGTTCAGACGACTTAAATTTCTATACGAGTAAGTCTTGTGTTCTCGATGACTAACAATGTCTGCAAGTTTGCAATTAGAATTTAGAAAACACTGCTTCTTTGACGGAACATTATTATAAGCCCCATGCTCTAGAGTCCGTAAACCGCCTGACCATTAAACAGAAAAAAATCTCTTTACAATAATACATTTTACAAATGCTTTTTCTATGAAATGCTGTTCTCTTTCCATAACATTGGTAAAGGGTACTGAATTGGCAGATGTGATATAGTAGTGAGTCTGTGTTTCCTGGAATATCATTATTTTCATACCGATTTATTTCATGGCAGAGCGAGCCGGTATTACATAAAAATTAATATGATTAATGAATTATAACTGACATAAATAAACAAGACTCTCGCTCTAAGCAGGATTGCACAAGATATTATTTCCCCCTACCTAACGTAACGTGTATTACGTACTATCCAGTCAATTATTCATATTATTACGTGTTATCCGTATGTAGAATAGTCAAATCTGGAAAGGCTTGGCTTGGCTTTGAAAATAGTGGTGCTAACGATTTCGGCTTGCAAAACATTGGAAGTGCATTGATAATTTATCCATTTTCATTCAAACGATTAATACTTTATCCATTTTCATGATCCTTTATGCGAAACAAGTCGTTACAAAATTTAAACCGCTATGAAATTATAAAACGAGGAATAACGAGGCTGTAAATGATGATGGTTGGGATTAGTTAAAAACGATTCACATCCCTTTCCATCACAGTCCATCAGTTTCATAGACACTACAACTGAGGGCCGATAAACCAGCCGACCGAAAAATCCTATAAAACTCCAATTAAGCAGAAAATCGATCCCATTTTCATTCTATTATCTACAGCCGAATTAAGTGAGTAAGAATAAAGAGTTTCTTTGTGGTTAGATTTGTAAACAGAAAATACTGAGACGACTCAGTGAGACGAATGCTTAAATTTTAGCCGGGCAATCTTCTAAAAGGTTCTCTCAAACTTTATTTTCCCATTCACAAAACAAATTCTTTTTCTCGTCCTTATTCGCTAAGTGGAGCTACTTTAGATCTCGGGATTTGTTATTATTTATTTTTCCCGAGTATTTTCCTTTAAGACGCTTAAATTATACTGCATTTATATGACTCGTCAAGGTTACTAGGATCTTGTGAAGGATTTTATTCCTTACTCTCCAAGATACTCAGATTTCCTTTCCAAACCATGCTTGTTGTTGCAAATATTCAGTATATTCAATATTTTTACATTCCTCCTCTCATTGGTTATATATTTCCGATTTGACCTTCGTGCTTAGTATGGAAACAACAACATATAAATCTCAATATTCAAAATTTAATGACATTCCATGTCTTATATTCATCATTAAGTAACTCTATAAGAATAAAATTTGTTTTCTGTCAACACCTTGAATTCTTGAATCCCCCCCCCTTCCCGCCTTTTCCAGCTTTGTTTACAGCTATTAAGTATTATATCATTCGCATGTTATGTGTGAGTTTGACAGCGACCAAACTAAAATTGCAACCACAAGAACAGTAGATGATTTTGTATATTCGAAATAAAACACTTGATAACATCATGGTATCAAGAAAGTGTATAAAATTAATGCAGCATCATAAAATAACAAAAAGTCCGTCAGGGGCTGCGTTAACTAGGCAGATTTCCCACGTGCTCCATGTGATGGCATTTATTTCAAAACTTAAAAGTTCAATGAGAACAATTTTCGGTATTTAAGCTTCAAATAAAGTGCTTCATAACATAATAGAATATTGTTAATATGAGATGAATAGAAGTGGGTGTTTACTAATGACCGAAAATTAAGAAATGCAAATATCTCAGTTAATAATCAAGGTAGTGAAGAAATGTACTTAACAATATTTATAGAACATTACATTTGCAATAAGATTGGTTCTATACAATTTTTTGATCCGACGCATATTAACGGAAATATTAAGAATTTTAGAAATTTCCCCCTTCAAACAATCCCCCCCCTCCCCCTGGTCCAATTTCAGCCGTTTACGAACTTAATCATTCTTTTTACAAAAAAAACAAAAACAAAAAAAAAAGATTATATATCAAGTTTGGTAACGATCAGACCAAAATTGCGACCTAAGGCATGTGTTTGGCATCAGCTAAAGTCTCAGCAAATAATGCTGATAATTAAATGGACGAGTTTCTAAAAATCTAGAAATGAATTAACAAAATACGATGAGCATGTGAAATTTTGAATATTTTATCAGAAACTTTAACAATTTTATATATATATATATTCCTCGTGTAACTTAACTTGTATAGATCTCACCGTCAACTATTAGTGGGTTATTGTAGTAGTGTGGAGGCAATCGTGAGTAAGTGAATTATGGTGCTATAACAGGGGGCTGTTGTGGCTCATTTACCCCCCCCCCCCAACTCACCCCCTAAATGTGTGGTCCACATTGTCACATCACAATGACCGTTCTGCTGTAAACACCATCTGTCGTCTCCAAATCTCCTACACTTCTATTGTATTTTCCCTTCGTCTCGGCTCCGGGATATTGGAAATTTACCAATATAAGGTCCACCGTATGTTTTCGCCGAGGCTGGAGCGTTCGTCGGAAAATAAAAAGGCAAAATTTATAAGGAAAATGCTAGAGGGTGCATTTTAAGCCAAGAGCCGGGCCGGTCTAAAGGCCACGAAGCTCTGCCCGCCCTCTCTGGCTGGGTGAAAGGAAAGGCATGTTAATACTGAAATGTTCATTATTGATTTGTAGTGTTGGGACTGATGATGGAGCACAGTTCTGAAACTGCTACGTGCTCTATAAATTCCTCAGCTCTCTTTCACTGAACCTTTTGATATTCGAGTTCCACTAGCTAACAAGGAAACATAACTGTTTATTATTGTTACAACTTCATCTCTTTTTGTATTCTGTTAATTTATCACGGTTGAATATTGTTGGGAGGAAAGATCAATGTTTATAGAAAGTTATAATTAGACGTCTAAGAGCTAAATAAATTTTGTGGAAAAACTACAAAATTTGTTTAGCTCTTACCAATTTTCACAACAGGCAACCATCTTCAGAACTAAAAGGAAAAATACCAAAAACAATTAGGCTCCTAATAAAATTAGTAGCACAAAACAAATTACAGTAACGGTAATTTAATATCTAAATTAATAATATTTAATATATTTTATGAAATGGGGGAATAAAGTTAGTTAGAGTAATATTATTATTATTTATTAACGTCCACTTTTTGCAAATTAGGCTAATCGGGACGGGTTATCTACATCTACAGGTTACCACCCCTTTCAAGGGATTTTAGGACGTTATTTAATGAATTTCGTCACTAAATAATTTCCTTTGCCCAGGCAAGAATCGAACTCGCCACTCTAGGTTTACCATGTGAGATAAAGGTCAACGCTTTAACTCGCATGGCTAACCTGAGCCCCCAGAGTAATATTAATAAAGCTTTATACAATGATAAAACCTTGGTTACCAAATTGCAAAAGAAAATCCAGCTGTCAAAGTTTTATTGAGTTGTATTCTCTAAATCAAGTAAAGCGTTGAACCATGACTAAATCAGTGTAAACCTAGTGTGGCGAGTTCGATTCTCGCCTAGACAATAGGAATTTATTTAGTGACGAAATTCATTAAATTACATCCATAGTCCCACCCTGGCTAGAAAAGGGTGGTAAACTGCAGATAACTCGTCCAATTAGTCTTAGTTGCAAAAAGTGGACGTTAATAAATAATAATAATAAATCAAATAAAATTTTCTGGTTTATATTGCAAGAATAATGTTTGCTGTTGTTGTCTTGAGGGTAAAATGTTTTTAACGAAGAAACGGAAAGTTAATATAAGAGAAACTTGATTAATAGTTAAAAACACAAGTGAACATGATGTATATTTCCATAAAGTCTACTTAACTCAGGGATTCAAGGGTATTTTGTGACTCGTGTGTTTAGAGGATACGGGATTTTGGCATATTTTCCTTAAAGGAAGTCGGCAAATGTGATCTTTTTTCAAAAATGGAATATCCACAGATTCTTGAAATAACGACCACTTTTATGTGGAAAGTGACCAATATGAATACTAATTTCAGTTAAATTATTATTATTATTTTTATTAACGTCCACGTTTTGCAACTTAGGCTAATGGGAACGGGTTATCTACAGATTACCACCCTTTTCTAGCCAAGGTGGGATTTTAGGACGTTATTTAATGAATTTCGTCACTAAATAATTTCCTTTGCCCAGGCAAGAATCGAACTCGCCACTCTAGGTTTACCATGTGAGATAAAGGTCAACGCTTTAACTCCCATTGCTAACCTGAGTCCCATCTGTTAAATTAATAAACGACTAATTGGGTACTGAGTCATTGATCAAAATATTTATTATAAATTGCTGAATATTGCTTTAAAATATATTTCCTACAATTTACTTCTATAAGTTTTCATATATTTAGTTTTTTGTGGATAATATCCTTTCATTCATTTACTCAGTAAATTAATAATCTATGCCTTACTCACAGCATAAATACCATTTAAGGTTTTGATATGATTTAAACTAACAGGAGAATGCATGAACAGTAATCTGTTCGAGTTTTAGTTTCGATTCCCTCATGGTAGTAAGAATTAATTAATTGATTTACTGTCGACGAAGAGACAATTTAGACATTCCACATGACTTACGGGAACTTTTGACCGATAAAAGTAATTATATAGACTCAATCATTAAACATCTAAAGGACATTAATATATACAACAGACTAAAATCTAGAATTTCTACAAACTACTCTTCACTTCTTTCCCACATTAGCAGGGTGTATACACTTAAATTTTATTTATTCATTTCTTTTTGTTTTTCTCTGTTCCTTATTTTATTTTTTTCTTTCATTTTTATTTATTCATTTTTTTTTATTTCTCTTTTCCTTATTTTATTATTATTTTATTTTCTTTCTCCCGTCGATACTTACATTTTCATTGATATTATTTTCACAACCCGGATGTTTCCATATACAATATTGTTTGTTTCATATAAAACTAGTATGCCAATGAACCGTATCAAAAACCAACCATAGTATGCCATAGTTTACTCCTTTTCCTTTTCTTTCTTCTTTTTTTTCTTCTTTTTTTTTCTTTTTTTCTAATCCCTTTTTTGTACTCAATTGAATAATGAGTGAATCGTCGGCGTTGCGGAATTCATTTAAATAAATAAATAATTAATTGACTCTAGTTGGAGTTGGGTGGTAACCAGATTATAAGCTGTCCCAATTACCAGCAGAAACTCTATAAATGGACGCTAATAAATAATTTTATTGCAACTAGAGATATGAAATCCGCTTGGCT
This sequence comes from Riptortus pedestris, assembly GCA_019009955.1. Taxonomy (NCBI): domain Eukaryota; kingdom Metazoa; phylum Arthropoda; class Insecta; order Hemiptera; family Alydidae; genus Riptortus; species Riptortus pedestris. Next base: position 76,595,868 of record CM032229.1, read on the forward strand.
TACGTAGAAAACCTTCATGAGTGACATTTAATAAATGTGGGCCGTACCTAGGCGGGCTAAGGCGGCTCCTTTGTTCAAGATTTATTCAATTTCCACTAGAGGGCATGAAAGGCCCTCTTCGACCTTAATATCTCTTCCCAGAGGGAGGACATCGACAGGTCCCCAGCAGAAGATAATTCATTCATTATTCACACATATGGAGGGGCGACCGAAGCATAGCCCAGCCTAGTTAGTTATCTATGGAATTCAGAAACAACTATGGCCTCCCATTCCTAACGCAGTTATAGTACCTCATGGGACGCAGTCCCTCTCCATCATGGTCCCTTCATTAATTCTATCTTTAACGCTGTTGACAGTAATTAATTTAATTAAATTCCTCTCTATCGGCTGTACATGAGAATTAACGGGCCAATCAGATTATATTAGTCTCTGTTTAATTAGTAGAATCGTGGTGATTTTATTAATTCAACAATCCGAATAGCGATTGTTCACTAATCCCTTGATTTCAGCAGCTTTCATTGGGGTATGCCTCAATACTCAGAGTCATTTAAAAGACGTTTAACAATACTAAAATAATGTGAATCGCATACTAATATAAAAAATGAATATAAAATTTAATCAATAAATCATTGGCAATAATGGCAGAAACAATAGTTGAAGATAATAAAATCAGAATTCGCACAATACATGAGGGGTTCAGGTTAACAATTTAGTTCAAGTGTTGATTTCATATTGTAAACTTGGAGTGGTGAGTTTGGTTCCCGCCTGAACAATAGGAGTTTATTTAGTGACTGAATTCACTAAATAAAATCCTTAGTTCCTGGATAGAAAAGGGTGGTAACCTGTAGAGAACCCGTCCCAATTAGCCTTTAGTTGCAAAAACTGGACGTGATTAAATAATTTAAATTTATTAATTAGGGATTAAAAAATCATTAAATCGTTTATTATAATGATTGGAGAAATGAATGAAAATAATAATTACGAATAACTACAGAATTAAAGCTTTGGTGCTAAACTTAATTCTTGATCCCTAATTGATAGAATAAAAAACATGCTTCATGTGCAATCTATTCATTCAAGCTACTAGTCATGTACAAATATTTATAGTTATTATACTGTTATTATACTTCAAGAAAAAGGTTGATTCGAAGCTAGTTAATGTGAAACATTTCCACACTGTGGAAAAACCCAAGGTCGGTATCCGAGAACTGTCAAATTTTCTGTTTTCACACTCACACGCACACACACACACACACACACACACACACACACACACACACACACACACACACACACACACACAGCCACACGCTCAGGCACGCACGCACACACCCTCTTATTCACTTGTTCGGTTAATTGAAAATCAGATTTACGTGTTCATGAGAAAAATTGCCAGATGTAGCCTGTAAACACTATGACATATATAATATATATGTATGCGAGTGCGTATGTAAGCGTGGTTGTGTGGAATGTTTTATTCATAATTATTTAAGTAGTCGTAATATGTTTAATTAATTTTTCATATTTATTAACAATTTACATATAGCAATTTTATAATGATATAGCTACCTAATTTTTTTATTAGATACCTAACATAATTTCTTGTTTGTATTCGCTTCCTATAGTGTAAATCTAAAATACTACCAACACCTAGAAAATAGGGATGTTTTAAACCATATGAGAATTACAGATGTTTCTTTATTCAGCTCGAAAATGAAGAAAAGAGCATATAGGGGTTATTGGTATTACAAAGAAGGAAGGAGGCAGTAAGTCACATGACAAATAGAAAGATTTAGGAAAGTTTACAGCATAAAGTCCTTTAGAGATTGAATTTGGATGAATATCAGTTTGTGGATAAAGTATCAGTTTATGGATCGTAAATTACAAACTAAGTGGCTAAGGATATTGATTCCATCGTCACTCTAAAGCGTTTGAAGGGGAGGGCTGTAAAAGAAGTTTCCCCTCAATATGGCCATATTTTACTAAACCTCCATATAACCATAAAAAGATTTCTGTTCCATAGAAAGTAACAAAAAGCGGGTATCCATAAACTTGAAGAACAATTCAATATTCACAGGAATATATGTTTTAGTTTCCATACTCATACATTCCTGTCATTAGTCATCAGATGGGCGCTACTAACAAGCGATTTTCTTAAAATATGGATGATCTCGAATAGAGCAATCGTTTTAATATCACTTTTTCAGTCCTATATATTGAACAAGGCAACCAAAAATCAATCAGTGCCCTTAAAACTCTCTTCTTTTGTATGATCCAGTAAATATCAGTGACTACCCAGCACATAAAAAAAATATCTCCATCACGCAGGAGCTGCGTAAACGTAGCAGATTTCCCAATCAGATTTCCAAAGTGTACAGGAACGTCACACTACTGATCTCATCTCACCATACATTCTACAATTGTAAATAAAACTCGCATGAGTAGAAGGCGGGGGTAGAAGGCCGAAAATAATTCTCTTAATATTTGAATTAGGGAAAAATGAATAGGCCACAAATTGTAGACCATCAATAGTTTAACGAGATTGATTCAATGATATTTTTCAATCCGACCTATTATAACGAAGAATTATTCTTAGTGTTGAATAAATCAGGAAAATATCAAGAACGGCATAAGTCAAATAAACATTTTCTAGCTAGAGACGTAAAATTTTGATTGACGACGTCATCACACAACGTATTTGCAAGTATCCCTCAAAGTAAAAGATTAATGATAACAAGATCTGGTATGTATGCTTTGAATAAGGTGGTTCATTGTATAACAGCTTATTGTTTTTATGACATAAGTAGGAGAAAAGATTACAGAAGGCTGAATATCAAAATAAATGTGTTACTATTTATGATAGAAAAAATTTGTATACAACAACATTAATAGGTTATTAAATACTCAATAAGATTGGTTTTATACACTTTTTCGATCCGACTTATAATAACGGAAATATTTCAAATTTCCGAAATCGCACGAAACCCCTCCCCCATTCCCATAGTCCGACTTCAGCTGTTAACGAACATGATCTTTAATTTTGCAAGAAAAAATTTAACCTTCCAGTTTGTTAGTGATTAAACAAAAATTACAACCGCTAGAGCGGTGACATACAAGTGTGGGTATATATATATATATATATATATATATATATATATATATATATATAAACATATATACATATATAATTGTGTTGATGTTTTCGACCTGGTTATATTTATATATGATGTGTATGTTTTTTTGGAGGTTTGGTCAATGTAGGTGAAAAAACTTTTAATTTATGCCGATATTACGAGAATTTTATTTTATTTTCGGCATAAACTAAGATTTTTTTCACCAACATTGACCAATCCTCCAAAAAAACAACAACACCATATATATATAAACATACACACACTAAGGAAACAAATTAGAGAAAAATATAAATATATGAGAGATCGTTCCATGAAACTCTGTAAAACTTGGAATTCCCCTTCATATAGCAAGTTTCTTTCAGATATAGAATTCAAGAAGTGGTTGAAGAGTTTACTTATCAGACCTAGCCACACTATTACGGAACACCATCACTCTGCAGTACACGTTTTACTGACAGCTCCATCCGAACCCCGTCTGTACATCAACAACTCCACGGGGAGAGTTTTAGAGAGACCTTCAACTTTTCACATAGTGGGGAGAAAAATAATTTGAAATATGTTTAATGATGTCTATATCATTTAATTAGTTAAGAATAAAATAATGAGTATGATTAGGCAAATTAAGAACAAGCCTTAGTTCTGGTAAAATATTTTAATGGCGTAAATTACATGACTTCTTCGATAATCTATCTTCTGATTGATAGTGGCTCACCTGATTTCCGTGTATCCTCTCCTTAAGTTCCTCTTTGAAATCCTTAGCATACTCATTATAAGTAATATTCGGTACTTATCGATCACCTGGACTACACCCTTTTAATGACGATTATTACGAAATCATAAAAAAACAAAGCAAAAAAAAACACTGTTACTTGTGTATTATACCCACCACATTCTAGTTCCAATAGTTCGACGGCAGAATGCGCTACTGTTTTAAGTAGTACGAGGTTATACTTACCTTATAACTTTCTAAGGAATTATAATGCTAAATAAAAGAAAACACAATTTTTAAAAATAAAACATTTTATTAACATTTCGGCGGAATGAACTTTAATGCATTACAAAATGGAATTTTGCTTCCTTCGAACCAAGCCCCAATCCGAACGCCGACTTGCTCACCACACTTTCTTACATTACACTTCCAAAAAATAGTTTTCCCACTATAAAGTTTCATACAATGCGATTTAAAACACTTTCTTCTGATAGCCAAAATATTCCTCTCCTGTAAATATTTAACTGCGTCTTCTTCACTCGTTGGCAAATCCCAAAGAGGTATTTTTAAACGAATAAGAAACACTAAACAGCTCAATAAACAGCAAACGCAACTATAACAAAAGATAACCTCATTAGCCTGGGAGAGCTAGCTTCGCACTTCAGTAGCGCACTCTACCGTGGAACTATTGGAACTAAAATGTGGTGGGTATAATACACAAGTACCAAAACACTTTGTTATTTAAAATATCACTTCTAGAATTTATTTGAAGATCTAATTTCTCCTATAACTTGTTCCGAAAAATAAAAGGGTACAGTTATATTTGGCATATTTTCACTACTACAACAACTAATAGATGCGCTTAAAAACATACATTGTTGTAATGAATTATTAAAGTACACATAGTAATAAAACTTCCAGATTGTGGCAACTGGGTCAAGATTCGCTTTTACTCCTTTCTTTGAGCTAGTCAATAGTGATTATAATAATTCAAAAGGCTTGCTGGTTTCAGAATAAGGTTGGTGCCACAGAATCATTTTTAGGCATGTCACTCTAAATGGGATGAGTAGATTTGAAGGGATAGGGCTGTCGCACTTAACCGTTTAGAGTGACAAGCAAAACCAAATAGTGTGGCGCCTGTTTCAGAAACAGTGCATCCAGAAACTGGAAACGATACTGCTTCTACTGTAGAGCCTGGTCTCATTGGAGCACACTCAAACATTCTTGAGGAGGGTGGTCCTGGTAGAAGGAAAGCAGCCCACCTGTTTTCTTCTGTATTTCAACATTATGACAGTAAGATCATACCTAGGTGAGTGGATTACTCGGGTCCATAAGATGGGAAACCTGAACTCCAGTTGGGACGGGAAAACTGATTTCTTGTTGAAATAATGAAGGGCCAAGGCATGCCATAAGGCTTTGTTGGGTAGTTTAGCAGTCAGCTTGAGGGATTATCGGCATTACTGTCTAAATAGCAAAACCTTTATTCAAGAACCTATTCTATTGCTTCAATTTGCCAGAGGCAGAATTCCTATTATTAGACACATACACACTCACAGATAACAAATTCACCAAGAACATTCTGTGTCACATATGATCGGGAATGCTCACTTTATCGTCAAATGTAAAGAATGTTTTGTTTTTTTCTCCCATTTCCCGTACAAGAAGGCTCAATTCACCACTACTCTTCCGTGAATGATTAGCCGCGCGACAGTGCATTCAGATGAAAGAAGCAATACCAAAAACGTCCGTCACGCAAGGGCTGCGTTAACTTAGCGGATTTCCCTCATGCGTCACGTATTTGGATTCCTCTAACAACAAACGTCAAATAAAGTGCTTATTGGTTATATGAAATGAGTAGGAGTGGGGGTATACATTTCTAAGGCCAAAAACTAAAAAATGCAAATATCGCGGTTAATAATCAAGATAGGGGGAAAATGTGCATACCAATATTTATGGAACATTACATTTTTAACAAGAGTGATTCTATACAATTTTTCGATCCGACTCATAATAACGAAGATATTAAGAATTTTCGAAATTCATAGGGGAGAATCCATTCAGACAGACGTGAAACAAGTTGCTTAAGAGACCAAGTAACCAACAAATTATTACACTTAAAATAATGTCAAAACAAAGACCATTTACAAGGCACTAAATTTCAAGATATCCGAGTATATATGGAAGAAGAATGAGATCTATCTTTAGTACTCTCTCAGTGTAAAAAAGAAAACTACTCCAAAACACTAGGGCGATTTGGAATACTTTTAACATCATTTCCAGATAAACAGCTGTTCAGACAAGGATCGCTCAGAGAAAGTACGGCGTAATTTGTCCAACAGCTGAGCAGGGAGATGCTTTGAAACAAGTAGAGTTGCAATTATCGGCAGGCGAGTTGGTGGAGGTAGCTATGAAATGTGGGTTCGTGTCGGATGGTAGTTATCTTCCGGGTGGCACCTGCACATTTCCCCATCCCTGGAGCTCCTTTCAACCTAGCAATCACTCCTCTCTCTCGACTATTGTTGTCTCTCTTTTCAATCAATAACACTTTTCAGATTGGATTAAGACAAATTGCATGCAAACCGCCTGTCTTGGATTTCTAGACGTAGAATAGAAAACGGTAAATTAGGCTGGTGAAAAAAATCTTAGTTTATGCCGATATTTTTCGAGAATCTTTATTTTCTCTTCTTCAGGGCTGTAAAATTACACTAAGATTTTTTTTTCAGCATAAACTAAGATTTTTTCACCAACATTGAACAAAACTCCAAAAAGAATAACAACACCATATATGAATATAACCTGGTCGAAAACATCAACACAATTATATATATATATATATATATATATATATATATATATATATATATATATATATATATATATACTAGCTAAGGTACCCGGCTTCGTCCGGTAATTCATTTGAGAATGAATGAAGATGGTATTTTTTTGGTAAGGCTTTACTTTCCATAACGTTTTGACATTAACCCTCCCAGTGTTTAGGATTTATTCCCGTCGTTGCTTTGGATTTGTTAATAATAAAAGTATTTGTTCTGTAAGGTTTCACTGTCTTCAATATTTTTATATTTCCCGTCTCCTATGCATGTTGTTTTTTTTATAAAGTAATGGACCATATAACTCATAATTTTAGAAAGTAGTCTGTCATCCAAACCATGTGTGAATTAAATTTCTTTTCCCTTGATGCGGTACATCTGTCTAGACATAGAACAGAAAAGGGTAAATTAGGCTGTGAGTTCTGAAAATAAAGCAAAGAGCGAGTTCAAATATGCGAGGGATCAAGAAAAAAATACGAAACCAATTGTGTACGTAATAATTATTATAAAAAGACTTATCAATGAAAGCCCCTGAACAACATTAAACGGAATATAAAATGTAATACTTCAAGGAGAGGAATTCTCATAAAATATTTCTGATTTACCTTGTTATCATCCAATGATGGTACAAAAAACCAGCATAATAATAAGTGGCTATATGTAAGTGGCGTTTCAATTATAAATCAATGATTATATTGTCTAAATGAAATATAATTTCATTTTATTGGCATTATAATACTTTAATTGCCTCAGCTTTATTTTCTGAGTATTTATTTAAATTGAGGATTTTCTGAGTTATTACTTTCCTTAAGAAAGAGATGGATTTATAATTAAATTAATGCAATTATTTTTATTCAATGTTAAAAAGACAGAATTCATTTTTTTTATATTAAATATTTTTGGAAAAATGTTAAGAAAATTCATTGCCAAAGTATTTTCTTAGATCACACACTAAAATTTGGAATTAAAGGATTTTAAATTTTATTAAATACAATTTCGAAAAATTTGTTATCATTACCTGCTTTCTTTGGATACTCGAATTCTATAATTCATATATTTAATGTAATGGGGATGCTACATTAATAATCTGAAGTCACACTACGAGTGAGAATCTTTATTTATATGAAGATAGACTTTCTATCCTAAGAACACAATATATGTTTGATGTATTAAGTCAATGTTAACTGAATTAATATCTGCATTTTTATTAAATATATAATCAAATTTCACAGCATATATTTTACGTAAAAATGTTCTGCCGCAGTCCAAATAATTCCTTCACTTTGAAATTAGGAACAGCCTTTTATATTTATAATCATTCCGGTAGAGCTTTCTTCTGATAATGGAGGCCTTTGAAAACGAAAGAAGTCACAAAACTAGTAGACTCGGGAAGGAACTGTCTTGAAAGACAGCCAACTAAGCCAACTAATACGGGATGGACAAAGTGTAAAGATCTTCTAAGGGTAATAAAGGCAGAACCACAAAAATACATACCCCTCTTCTATTATGTATAGTATAATGTTATAACATTATACATAATAGAACAGAGGTACAAGAACATGTTTATATTGATCTCCCGCTGATTCAGAACATTCGTATGTATGTGCGTCTTCTAGTCTCTTTATAGCAGATTTCCCTTATTCTAAATCAGCTGTTCAGGTTGTATTCAACACGAGATATTGGAAATATTTCTGCAAATTTCCATCCTTGTAATAGAACCAGGATACGAGGGGGTAAGAGGAGGAGGAAATTACTAATTCAAAATATATTCTTTATTATAGGTCTTATAAATTTTATAAAACCACTTATTTAAATTAAATTTTCCACAGTTGTATTTCTACACATTTATTCTCAAACACTAATATTAACATCCTAGTTTTCCCGACCCAGTAAACCTCACTTTTACTTATTTCACAATAGCAATAAGCCTAATTATCAGGAATCGTCTGATTTTAATCTTAAATACGTTTTTGTTGCTTTGTTCGAACAAGAAAGAAGGATGTGGGGCTAGAGAGAAGGTAAAATAAGGAATTCATATATAATGCCAGTTGGCTTTAGCTGCACGCGAGCAAAACTTGAGGGATTTATGATGAGTGTTTTTACGTAGTAAGTGATCAACTAGAAGTACAACCAAGGATGAGTTATTTCCGGACGATGAATTATTTCCATTGCTCCCGGAGGGCCTGTGGCTAGTTCACGCTTTCAGCATGCCAGTGGACGGGATCTGAGAGAGTTTTAAAGTGTTATCATTTCGAAGGGCTGTCAGAGGTATATACTCGTTGGACCCGCTGATCCATTAGCACTGACACACTAGCTCCCTCTGACATAGCGAAATCGTGAACTAATGTTCTCCCTTGGCGGGCACGAACCTGTAACTACTTTTACCTTACGTGTGTGTGTTCCGTTGATTTATTGTACTCAAAACAGCTTTAGTATACGAGGTACTTTCTAATATTCTAAAAGAAAGATAGTGTATTCCACAAATAACGGACCATAAGAGTGTAAAAATTCTCGGTATGGCCAAAAGACATCTTTATCTGTCTATTAGAAGAAGGGCTGAGTGAATGAAGTTGGCTTCAATGCTTAAGTTGGAAAGCCTTAGAAGGAGACCAATCAGAAGAGAACAGTGAGGTCTAACAGGCATATAAAAGAGAGAGATAGAGAGAGAGTGGGGGGAGGTGGGCGCCTAAAGCCGCTAGAATGAACCCTAAGAGGACCGTGGACCGGATTTATGTGTACCTGTGCCACTTAAATGTCAGGCTCGGCCAAAACCTAATCCCTCGAGAGCCACTTACAAGTGGCACTTACTCCCTTTCTAACTCCTCCTTAGCATCTATGGAATTCGCGCGTGTGTACTCACGCAACACTTAATGCGCTTCTTTCTCCACTCCCAGAAATATTATCTCTCTTCCTATATTGAGTCACTTACTCCTAATGTGGAGGTTCAGTACCTACTATCCCACCTCAACTCCAACGTTAATGCTATCTCTTCTATATGTGGCTGAACTTTTACACTTACACCCGATTTTCAAATAATTTCATGAAATGTCCTGTGATCCTATGTAGTATTTGATAAAAATTAGGATAGCTTAATATATATATATATATATATATATATATATATATATATATATATATATATATATATATATATATATAGATGGTTTGTTGAAGTTTATGGTCAATGTTGATGACCACCAAGACTAAAGCGATACATCCAAGAATACTAGAGTGATACCACCACAAGTGCAATACCAAATGTATGTACAATGCAATACCTAGTATTTATGTCACTCTTGTCTTTGTAAGTAAAAATAACATACAGACCACTCTGTATCACTGTAATTAAAAAACAATGTGCAGTATATAATGTAGTACCTGTTTACAGCCCGGAAGAAGAGATAATAAAATTCTCGAAATACTGGGGGCTAGACTAAAACATCTTTTATCAACATTGGTCACAAACCTCAACAAAAAACCACACCATATATATTCATATATATCTAGTAACGCTCAAGAAGCCGGAATGTTACGCGCAAACACGCTTTTCCTGTAGTAGGAAGGTTATGAGAAGAGGGATAGAAATTTAAGCTGGGGCTGAGATCTTTAGTATTATACAAATCCATAAAATTGTAATTATTTCGAGTAATATTCAAACTTACAGGAGAAACTGCAATTGTAAAAAAATAATTTTACAATAACATTCGTTACATAACTTCTTTTTTTATTATCAGATTCGTAATAACTTTGACGAACTTGATCTTTGGTTTTACATGAACTGTTAAATTCATAATCTTGAACTCATTTTAGTCATGTCCTAGATAGGAGATATTAAACATATCTTGTCCAGGTTTTGGTTCCCTATCGCGAAGTTAAGATTCCTTCGAAAGTTAAAATGGAGAAATTTCCAGCAGGTGAGACATTTTATTGGGCACACATTACGCACTCCGTGCCTAATGTACTTTCTTCTTTCTGTGTTCCTGAAGTAATTAGTTACATAAAATGTAAATGAGAATAAAACTAAAACAAGTCCAGGTTGATGAGCCTCAAAGAAAGACTGACATTTCAAACAGAAATCATGGCGTGGTCACAGGCTCCTAATACTTCCTTTATATTCTTTATTATTATTAGGTAGGCTTAACTGTACTTTTGGCCTTTGGTGATTATTGTCCCTCCTTATCCCCATCTGCCGAGGAATGAAATTGCAATAATTATGCCACTAACTTATATTTCACACATAGTTTTAAGATTCGTCCACAATGAAAGTCATTCACATGGACGAAAAAAAGGACAAATGGAATAAAAAAAAATTCAACGAGGAATTCTTGTAGAAATATATGTGACGTGATAAAATTCGTTCAAGTAGGCCATCTGTATTCTCACAAAAAATGATAATTCATTCGGTGCTGGATGATGAGGGTTCTACAAATGCCTTACTTGAGAATATCCTGTGCAAGATATTATACAAATGGACTAGAACATCTCTATTTTTCTTTTTCTGCTTCAATACGTAACATTGATCAAAGTAAAAAAACTTATAATAATAAAGCTTGACTATTTATCCGTAATGAATTATGTATCTAAATAATAATTTTGATGTTGAAATAATGTGACCTTTAAGATATATATGAAGCAGAAAAAGGCAAACGATAATATTTTTTTTTTTACAGGTTTCACACATTTTTCGGTTTTGCAATATATTGTTATAATTTATGGAAGTTTTTCTTTATTTCTCAATATTTTTGTTTCTTTATAAATTACTTCTATTTTTTAAAAGTTCAATGTGTGTCTCTTGGTAAAAGACCTTCTGCCTAGATTTTTTTTATTTATTTATTCATGGACACCACATCGAAGGTGATTTGCCCTTTCAAAATTAACAGCAGGTAACAATAACAAAAAATACCTTAACAACATGTAACACAATAGTAAATACCTTAACAAGTAATAATGACAAATACCTTAACAACAAGTAATAATAACAAATATCTTAACAACAAGTAATAATAACAAATACCTTCTGCCTAGAGAATAACTTTGATTAAAACTCTCCCTACTTAGTTCTTCAATAGTGTATTCTTAAATACATCAGCAGAAATAGGACTCCAAAACTTAATGTATTCTCTAAGTAAAATGTGCTAATAGTGACCTACAATTATAATCATGGCCTAAACCTATGAACAAAAAGTATTACGAGAAACGTCCTAATAAGAAATTGCCGTCAATAACACCCACTAAATCACTAACAGCTTGTAATTACGGATGTACCAGTTCTCATTTGTGTATCTCACATCTACAATTTACTTGCAATCCAATAACATTGGAAGTTGTTCCAAAAAAAGGGAGAGAATCGTTCCCGTTAACCAGATTAGTTTTACAAAAATAACAACTTTCAGAAGTTTAAACTGAAACTGTGTGACAGAGGTCAGCGGCTAAAACCCCCTACTATGTAAATCGCTGAACAGGCATTCATTTGAACTACTAAATTCTACGAAGCAAGGGACTACTATGATATATCACTTTAAACAAAATCTATGTATTTGGGCATTTCTTTCGAAAGCTATATCACCCTACGACCCACGTAGGTTTGAATATTAATTATGTTATTATTTTAAACCCAGTTGAAAGTAATAAACATGCAAAAATAAAATTCTCAGACATTTTAAATATGTAATATTCAAATATTCAATATAAAAAATATTAGAAAAGGGACCTAGGATAAAACTCATCCTTAGAACATTTTTTTTTTAAATTTACTTTATTGTTTTAAGTATTTAATATTGACTTTAACAAAAATCCTAGCGCATAATGGCCTAAAAGTCAATAAAATATAATATCTTTAAAATTGATTAGATAAACCCTTTTATTTTAAATAATTTTCTGCCTTCAAACGATCTTTAAGGGGGAGTTTTACTTTGTGATTTTAGTTTACCCAGTCCATGAGTGGTCGTATTTTATTTGCTTATCATTATAAGTAAACTAGAGCTGTAGTGAAATAACTTCAAAATAATACTGTACCCTGGAAATGTGTGAACAAAGAAAGAAAATGCATTCAAAGGTGTACCAATATATTTTCTTTTGTAGTATTATAAGAGTACTAAACACTTAAAAAAAACCATTATTTGACTAAGGCTGCTGTACTTGCTCAGCCAAGCACAAATTCAAACTAAGGAAAAAGTTGGAAAGCCGATATGAAAAAAATGTTTTTTAAGAGGATTTAGGGAGAAGCAGAAGAAAAAGGGAATAGGAGATCAAACGCAGGGACGAAGACGGAAGGGGATAGATTTGGAACCTTATTATTCCCTCTTTTTCCATTCATTCCTTATACAAATCTTTCATCCCATCCTGAATCATATTGCCTTTCATTTTTCACAATACACTTCAATTTGGACAAAAAAAAATGCCGTACTGACAGAATGGCAAATCAGAGGCATTGACGAAAACATATATTTTACAAAAAAGGTTGGTCATGGTAGATTATTGATTATTGGTCTAAGGACATCCATTAAACAAATAGACATGGGTTTGAATATTTATGCTAAACAGCTTAAATATTCAAACCCATGTCTGAGTGACCTATGATAGATAATAATTACTTAAAATTTCAAGAGAAGAACAAAATGTTAAACAACAAATAAAACTGTCATTTCGAGCTCTTTTACTTATCCTGCTCAATGGGTCTTTCTAAAATTTGTGTAAACATAAATTAAAATAGTTCCATATGTTTTTTCTCGTTACTTTTTAGCAGATTTCCCTTAAGGGAAATCAGCTATTGAGGTCGTACTCATGACGCATTTTCGAAAAATTTCTTCAAATGTCCATCGATCCTACCCAGGAGATGACGAAAATGAGGTCCGTTCAAAATTATATATATATCATAACGCTCTAGTGGTCGCAACTTTTGTTTGATCGTTACCAAACTCGAAATTTAATCGTTTCATGTAAAAAGAAAGATCAAGTTCGTTAATGGCTGAAATCGGACCAGTGGGAGGGGGGTTTAGACGGAAGGATTTTTTGAAAATTCAAAATATCTCCGTTATTATGCTTCGGATTGAAAAAGTGTATAGAATCAATCTTATTGCATATTAAATTTACTATAAATATTGCTCTATACATTTATTCTGTATCTTGAATATTAACCGAGATATTTACATTTCTATTGTGTGTGTGTGGTCGGCAGAAGTCGGCTGTATTCAGGTCTTTCCGCCGTAAGCTAGATCGGCCGTTTCCGTAACTGTTCGCCCCCTCGTGAATTGGTTTAGAGATTCGTTACTACTACTGTTACTAGTAGGCATATTTCTCTATTGTAAAACTTCACGTGGGAAACCTTCTTAGTTTACAAAGCCCCTGCGTGACAGACTTGTTTATATAACTTAATATAACTGTTAACAAAGCCACAGAGGTGAGATATGGATAATTAGGTATTTCTCTTTTATAAGCTAACCCACCTATTTGGAGGGGGAACAATTCGTTGAGTAAATTTAATCAGCTTAAAGTAGGATGGTCCAACTAGGGTGCCTTGGACGGAACACAACCTCTCTAATTTTACCATTTTCTGAAATGTATATGTATACTATATAATAAATATAATATTAGTCTCGAACCCCCAGGTATCTTTCCTTTGAAAGTCAAACGACACAACTCTTCAGGTCAACCGTTTGATATGGAGGCAATTATTCTTCTAAAGTATACGATGCTCCAATAGAAGATGGTTGCGTATCTGCTAAAAAGAAATCTCGATCCACCAAATAAGTAAGTGTACTTAAGTGCTGACTGTTTCGGATACTGATTTTATCTTTCTTTAGAGCTACAATGAACGAAAAAATAGTATAAGGTCTTTGTGAACATAGTATTTCAATAATTTCATATCAAAAGTGGAAAAAGTTACAAATGCAGTTACAGCTACCGGTAGTATATGTGGCTCTATTAGCAGATTTCCCTTAAGGGAAATCAGCTACTGAGGTTGTAATCATGACGCGATTTTCGAAATTTTTCTTCAAATGTCCATCGATCCCACCCAGAAGATGACGAAAATGAGGTCCGTTCAAAATTATTTATATATACTAGCTCAGATACCCGGCTTCGCCCGGGAATTCATTTGAGGCTGAATGGTGACAGTATTTTTTAGCAGGCTTTACATTGCACAATATTTTGACATTTACCCGTCCCAGTGTTTAGGATTGATACCCGTCGTTGCCGTGGATTTGCTAATAATAGAATATTTGTTCGATAAGGCTTCACTGTCTTCGATATTTTTATATTTCCCGTCTCTTATACATGTAAATATGGTGAATTTTTATTTCAGGCCTCCCTTTTAACCCCCCTCCCGTTCGAACCTAAAAATTTTAATATAACTTATAATCATGGAAGAATTAATGCTAATTGACATACCAAGCTTTGTTAAGTTCGGTTCAGCCGTTAGTGCCCAATAAAATTGTTGGCTCCCGCTAAAGTTTTAACGTATAACTCATTTATACATAGGTATACGACAAAAGTGTATATAACAAAAGTTACTCCAAATAACAAAATAAACAACTTTTGTTATGTTTATATTTGCGGAAAAACCAATAGGAAACGAAATATCCCTATTTTTAATTTCAGGCTTCCCTGATAACCCCCACTCCTGCCCGTCCATAAAATGTTGGTATGGCTTATTATAATGAAAGCTTCACTGCTAATACACATACCGAGTTTTAATTAGTTCGGTTGAGTCTTTTTTGGCAAATAATATTGTTGACTCCCGCTATAATTTTTAGCGTATAACGCATTTAAACTTCGGTATAGGACAAAAGTGTATATTACAAAAGATACTCTAAATAACAAAATAAACAACTTTTGTTATGTGCATATTTGCCGAAACACCAATAGAAAACGAAATATCGCTATTTTTAATTTCAGGCTTCCCTGATAACCCCCACTCCTGCCCGTCCATAGAAATGTTGGTATGGCTTATTATAATGAAAGCTTTACTGCTAATACACATACCGAGTTTTAATTAGTTCGGTTGAGTCTTTTTTGGCAAATAATATTGTTGACTCCCGCTATAATTTTTAGCGTATAACGCATTTAAACTTCGGTATAGGACAAAAGTGTATATAACAAAAGATACTCTAAATAACATAATAAACAACTTTTGTTATGTGCATATTTGCCGAAACACCAATAGAAAACGAAATATCGCTATTTTTAATTTCAGGCTTCCCTTATAACCCCCACTCCTGTTCGCCTCAGAGAAAATTAATATAGCCTAAAGTCTAAGTTGGGTTAGTAGTAATATACATACCAAGTTTCATAAAATTCGGTTCAGCCGTTTATGCGTGAAAAGGTAACAAACAAACAAACATACACGAAAGAAACAAAATGCAGATATGGTGTCTATGACATGTGAAACGAAAAGTTATCGTGAAATTTCGCGAAAAAAATCAATTTACAGACAGAGGTTACAATTCTATATATATATTTGTCTGTTAACGCTCTAGCGGTCGCAATTTTTGTTTGAATCGTTATGAAACTCGATATTTTACCGTTTTATGTAAAAAGACAGATCACATTCGTTAATGGCTGAAATCGGACCAGAGGGAGGAGGGGTTTAGAGGGGGGATTTTTGAAAAATCGAAATATCTCCGTTATGTGTGTGTGTGTGTGTGTGTGTGTGTGTGTGTGTCAAGGCTCTAGCGGTCGTAATTTTTGCTTGCTCGTTACCAAACTCTTTTAGATTTTATGCAAAAAGAAAGATCAAGTTCGTTAATGGCTGAAATCCGACCAGTGGGGGTGGGGGTTAGAAGGTGGGATTTTCGAAAATTCGAACTATCTTCGTTACTACACGTGCAATCGAAAAAGTGTATAGAACCAATCTTATTGCAAATTAAATTTACTATAAGTATTGTTATATACATGTATTCTGTATCTTGAATATTAACCGAGATATTTGCATTTTTATGAAGTCTGTGGGACACGTGGTCAGTTATAGTTCGGATTACTTCGGCCATTTTCGTAACCGCTCGTCTCAGGTGTAAGCTCCTTCTAACTTTACCTGTCGTTTCTAACCCTACTTTACTTGTGAGATTTATGCAAATATGATCCGTTCATCCGCCCCCCCCCCTTCTTTAGTTCTTGGACTACTAAAATTTGAGATATTAAAATATAAATTATTCTTACAATTCAGAAGCCGTTTCAGTTGGGAATTTATTTTAATTAACTGAAAGATTACTCATTACCGTTTGTATTTAATTGTTGTGTTACCAGTATGGAGATTTCTCTATTGTAAAACTTCACATGGGAAATCTGCTTAGTTTACGCAGCCCCTGCGTGATGGACTTTTATTAATTAGAGATTAACTTACTGTCCGAGAATGTATATACTTTTAAATTTAAAATAATAAATGAGATAACCAATAAGGGTTTTCTTTTTAAATACAGCTGTCCACTTCATACATTTAAATCAGTGCATACATATTTTTTTTCTGTAATCGTTGAATAATGGTAACATTACTAAACTGAAATGAGTGAAGAAAGTGAAACATTTTGCAATAGAGTGAAGAAAGTAATCACTTTCTTCACAAGTGAAGAAAGTGAATTGCCTTCTTAATTAGTAATAAGTATAAATTAAAAAATAATTTGAAGTTGGAAATTAAATGCTTTTAAATGTTTCTTAACATTGTAAGAATTTATTTTAACAAAATAAATTGAAATGTGAATTAATTATTGATGGAAATAATCAATATATTTTAAAATTTAAATATAATAATAATTACATTCCTTGTTTATAACCTGCACTTGTTTAAAACTGCACTACTTCACAATCATCACTAGTTGTTTTATAACTATGCTTATAACCTTTCACAACCATGCTTATAACCTACCAACAACATACCATAATCTTCACAACAACCTAATTTTGCTCATATTCTGGTTAGATCTGATGTATTACAGGATTACAGAAAAAATTTAATATTACACTCGTGACGAAAAGTAGAATTTACAACTCTCGTGAAATTACCACACGAGCGAAGCGAGTGTGGGTAAACGTTTCACTCGAGTTGTAAAATGATCTACTTTCGTCACTTGTATAATAAATAACTATTTTTTAAGGACAACTATATTGATTACTTTCAAATTTGGGTTTACAAAATAAACCTCTCTTCTCCATCTGAGAAATAGAATACTCATACTTACACATTTAAAATTTACTTCATTATTAGTATGCTCAAATCAAGTATGGTTTTCATTAATAAACGACTAGATGCCTATCTCGTCGGGAGTGGAAAACTTGGAAACAGTCAAAGGACAAGTTTTCATTGAGAGAGAGCTGCTATCAAAGGAGAGATGAGCTAGGAAGGTCTATTTGTATAGTACTCAAAGGAGCAGGTAGCACTATACAAAATATATAGTTAACCATCAGCCTTATTTTTAGATCCTGAAAAAGGAAAGCCATTCTAAGGGATTCCTTTTTTTTCTCAAATATTTATCAGTTTCGTTTTTTTTTTTTTTAAATATCTCCCCATGAAAGGCACTAATTTAGCAAGGCAGTTAGCTAAAATAAATTGAAATAATTTCATCTATAAACATATACAAATGATTGCTTTCAGTATTCTGTGAATAATTGATGACTACCGATTTCAATGCATATAAAATATTAATGAACCTCCCAAAGTTATTCCTCGATAATTGGATGAACAATCTTGTTATCACCAGCTTTCTATTCAATAGAATTGCATCAAAAATAACTCACTGCATTAAAAAAGTAGAATAATGTTTCAAGTGAAGCATGTTTGATTCTAAGATAGTGCTAGTAAGAATTTGTGAATAAGTACATTTCATTATGAGGAATAAAACAATATGAATACACTCAAATGTGCATTTTATTTTAATCTGAATAAATAAGTTTACAGATTTAACATAATTCATTACAACAATGATTATTTTTCAGGAGTTATTTAAAATCCTAACACGAAAATTTAATATTCTTTTAAACCTATTAGTATTTATTAACGTCCACTTTTTGCTACAATGCCTAATTGGGACGGATTATCTACAGGTTACTACACTTATTCGAGGAGGAACTAACAATTTTATTTAATGAGTTCCTCACTAAATAAATGCCTATTGCTCAGGCGGGAATCGAACTCGGCAAAAATTATTTTTAAAAAAAGGAAAGAAAAGGCTTTATCAAGGCTTAAATAAATTTGAGTACAAGTTTACTATATTTGATTAATTACGTATTCTATAAAGAATGAAATTTAAAAAAAAATATAAACGTTTATAATTCATCCATTGAAGGGAATCCAATTTTATTTGAAACTACATCCTTTGTTTTTGACTTAGGAATTCAAAAATAGTAATTAAAATTAGCACCTCATCTCCCGTTTTTATCAGCGAATATGAGAATGGGTATGCGTGTATATATAAAATCCCCCCCCCCCCTGATAGTCCTTAAAAAAAACTACTGCACACTCTATGAAGTTTGGCTAATCTTATGTTTTTCAAAGCTTCAATATTTTTTTAAACATATTTGACTTATATGATAGGGATTGAATAAGTCTCAAAGTAATAAAATAGAAAAAAAATTAAAGAAAATAAAGAGGAAGAAACAAAATCATAAATAACCAAGACAAATTGTAGCAGTTATTATATTTTTAAATCACCTGTTAGACCTGCAGCAAATACTCTTAATGACATATTATTATAGAATAATAGTGCATGCGGTGTTCTTGGAGGAGCAACTGCATAGTGTTATACTCACTTATGTCAGAAAATGTATAATTTTGAGAGGATGTTTATGCCAATCAGTGAGAAAGAAAGTGGAATCATTTCTGGGCGTTTGGATAATTGTCATGAATGGATAGGATACATGGTAAGTCAAGGCGGGCAAAGATCAAGGCAGCCAACCTCCCCTAGACCAATTCCCCTGATAGGGCCCCCGGGTCAACCCTCGCTTTGTCAAATAATGAAATTGGCAGCCCTTATTCCTAGCCTCAACCTCTCCCTTTGTGTGCATATTTAATTTTCTGGTGGCCACCCTGCTTCTTATCCCACTATCAGTTAAAACTGGTTTCCTATACAACTTACAGTGGGAAGAGAATCATTTCAATTACGGCACACAGCTGTTCGAAAGGATTCTACATCTACAGTTTTCAATTAATATTTTATGATTTAATGGTCTTTAAGAAGACTCAATGGCAGAAGAAGTGATTGCATTAGGAACAATGAGGAAGCAGCTGAATGAAGAATGTCGTATGCTCCTCAAGAGCCATACAATGGGCGGGTAGGATTAGACTAGGATTGATGACAGCAGGTGGTCTAAGCTAGTCACTGAATGGACACCGTATGACAGGAAGAGGAAAAGAGGAAGAGATGGGCAGACAGTTTGAAGGAGCAAGCTCCACGTGATCGGGATCTATAGCAGAAAATAGGGGAAGCTAACAACTCCAATCACCAATAGGTTTGGGATTTAGACTTATGGAATATTTTTAAAGAAAGAAAAAAATGTATTATATAAAAAAAGTAAATCGACCCATTTATTTTATTATTTGGAAAAAGCGATTTTTGTTTAAGTTATTTATACTTTGTGTTATTTCATTTATCTTCAGCTGTCAATAAAGAGGGATGAATATTTATTTATTTATATAGCACGACTCAATATGCTCTTACGAGTAAGTAATTGGGATGACAGTATTAATCAAAATATTATAATACACAATGATGAATTATTAAACATGATTGCATATTCCATATTACTGATGGTTACTCTATTTTTCATGAATTACTTAATTCACTTAGTTGAATGAAGTTAAATTAGTAAGTTTATTTAATGACCAATATTTTTTTTACGAATTTTACGATTTTACGTAAATCAACCATAATCGTTGAATAATTTTAAATGAAATTAAATTACTTGGGTCTTCAAAGAGAATTTATTATTAGCGGGTTCACTAAGTAAAATTCCTGGTATCATTCTATGGTTAGTCAATTGCGGTTTTCTATTAGCCTTAGTTAAATAAATATATGCACAAACACACACACATATATATATATATATTGTTTTTTATTTTACAGAATTATGGTTCTTCTGTATTCTTGTCTTTCTATCGCCAAATTCAATTGAACTGCGAAAAGTTCGGTACTTGTCATCAATAAAAGAGTCGTATGACAAGGCATTTGTATCAGCTATCTACTGAAACCTAACATTCGTTTTGCTATTAGGGTCTGTTTTATAAACTTTTCTTGCATTTAAGTAGTAAAAATGTAATATATTTAGCAAAACCCGGTAATTATAACATTCTCCGAAATTAGGACCAACTTCCAGATTTACGGTTCTGTTTTATTTTATTTACAACAGGGACCTGTCGTTCCCAATTCATTTTAGAAATTCATTTAAACTTATTTTTTAAACTGGGTTCTTTTTTATTTAAGTTTTTTTTAGTTAGCGGAGTTCAATACCGTTAGTCGTAATTCTTTAAAACAAATAAACGTATCATTCAACTTTAATCGGATTGGAAATAAATGTCTAGATTAAAAAAATTTGCACTACGTACACATTTTCTCTTAATTTTTATTATTTTTTTTTAGCTAGTTTTGATAAAAGAAAAAATCAATTTCAATTAGGGTTAAACAAACTTAGTTTTTTATTATAACCTTCTTTTTTCACTTTCATAGATATTCTTGCGTCATTAGCAGATATTTTCGGTTGCAGCTTTTACTATCATTCATTAAATGGCATTACTAGATTCCATAAAACGGTCTCACAAACATGTGAACAAGCAGAATTTCCCAAGAAGAAGAACAATTCAGAAGAAATAGATAAAAAACGATTATCTTATTAGTCCTTCTTCATTAACTCATAAAGTTTTTAATGTATAAACGTAGATGTATTATGAGTTTATAAGAAGGCAAAGGAATTATTTAGTACTTTAGACACTAGTTTGACAAAACTGAGACAAGGTTGTTATCTAATATATGACACCATGTAAGGTATATTCCCATAGATTATCCGTTTATGTTTGTGCATAAAGTTGACATTAATAAAAATCGTTTAATATTTAGGGTTGATGTGTCAAGTAGAGTCTAGAAGAAATATTCTCATTAAGATATAGGATTTTTATGTATCCTAAAAGCAGTTCAGTGCCTCTCTACTTGATTAATTCCCAATAAAAAAATAAACTTAGTAGTCATCTGATTAAAAAAACTTTTTAGGGCATATTGCGCCAAATAACTGTTTTATGAGAGCGAGAGAAATTGTGGAGTAAGGAATAAAATTAGAGAATGGGTCATTCGGGAGGATTTTAGACTGATGAAAATTAGATGCGTAAGTCGGGGAAGTGATGTTCCCTAGATTACATTGCTTTATTAGGGCCATTAGACACGGGCCGCTGCTCTCGAAAACAAGTTTGTTTTATTGCCCTGAGGAAGTGGATTGAAGAGGGATGAAACCAACGAGAGAGAGAGAGAGAGAGAGAGAGAGAGAGAGAGCGAGTTAAGAGGGGGTGAGAATTAGAAAACAAGAGGGTGAGGCTTGAACTGTTATTTCTGGCCAATCAGATAATTCGAAGGAGGGCGAGCCGATTACCCACCCCTATGGTGTGATCTTTATCCTTTGTTGTCGGATGTAGCCCCAGGCACCCTGGGAAAGGAAGGCTGGGGACCTCATCTCCTGAGCAAGGGGAGGCAAAGCAATAGCCTAGCCTGCTGTCTTTAAACCCTAACAAGACAGGGCCCACAAAGAAGATGCCATCATGAGAAGGATTGCCGCAAAATAAATTACCACTACAGTATGATGACTTCCGTTTCAAAACCAGTTCACATCATTGCCCAAGACAAAAGAGTCATTTCATTGTTAAAATAACAATAAATTAAAGTAAAAATCACTTTAACTTGTATAATTGTTAGATGCTTCAAAATGAAAGACTAAATCCGCATTACTATATTAAGTATAATGTTGAGTGATCGGTGTTGCAGGATCGGGAATAAGAAAGATCCTTCTGAATAAGAAAGATGTACCTTCCTACATTAAATCCTTAAGGGAAATCAGCTATTTAAGTCGTACTCATGACGCGAATTTCGAAATTTAGGTCCTAGGAAATGACGAAATGAGGTCCGTTCAAAACTGTATATATATGTATGTTACCGCTCTAGAGGTCGCAATCATTGTTTAATCGTTACCAAACTCGATATTTAGTCCTTTTATGTAAAAAGAAAGATTAAGTTCGTTAACGGCTGAATCGGACCAGGGAGTGGGGAGGTGGGGTTAGTGGAGGGGATTTTCGAAAATTCGAAATATCTCCGTTATTATAAGTCGGATCGAAAAAATTGAATAGAACCAATCTCATTGAAATTAAAATGTACTATAAATTTTGTCATATACGTTTATGCTCTGTCATGAATATTAACCGAGATATTTGCATTTTTCAGTTTTGAGCCTTCAATGAACCCCCACTTCTACTCATGTCACATAAACAATACTCTGTTACATAGTAAACCACATTATTCGTAGCTTAAATATCAAATATTGTTTTCAAGAGATCTTTATTATACTAGATACATGCAAATAAGTTCTGGTAACCCCACCCATTTAAGTTTTTGGATTACTAAATTCGATTGATTGAGATAAAAATTATTCTGATTCTTTATAAATACAGTATAAGTTAAAGTTATATTACGTTATATTCAGATATATTTCAGTAATTGTTTTTTCTTTCCTGTATGAAGTTAGCAGAACTGTTGGTTTACATTTCAGAGGCTTCCCTTTGTGATGTTTCTTATTATTATTTACTTAATATTTACGGTGGTGTTGTGTTACCGGTATGTATATTTATTTATTGTTAAACTTTACGCTGGAAATCTGCTTAGTTTACGTAGCCCCTGCTTGACGGACTTTTTTTAAGTACCGGAAACTAAATACAATAAAAAATATCTCTAGGGTAATAAAGGCTAGGGGCTCTGCGAGTCCATTCTCGGTAGTATATTGGTATATTGTGAGGCATTATGTTCTTTTTTTCTTTAATGCACCAGAACAATATATGTTTTTTTTACGCATTGGTAGCAGTTTGTTAAATAAATGTTACAGAAATAATATTAGTTAAGCAATAAAAAAGTTTGATTCTCTAAGATTAGGACACATCAAAGATAAATAAAGTTATAGTATAAGTGACTTCCGATTATCAATTATTGGGTGCTAAAAAATGTGGAAGGTGTGGTATTCGATTTTATTAAACAACGGGAAAATTATTTATTTATTAACGTCCACTTTTTGCAACTTAGGCTAATCGGGACGGGTTATCTACAGGTTACCACCCTTTTCTAGCCAGGGTGGGATTTTAGGACGTTATTTAATGAATTTTGTCACTAAATAATTTCCTTTGCCCAGGCGAGAATCGAACTCGCAACTCCAGGAAAATGATTAATTCTAATAATATTTCATAGATCTTTAAAAATAAAAACATATCAATGTTAATAGAATAGCACAAAAAATTAATATATTCCTAAATAGAACGGTAATATCATTAAAATTGTTGCATAGAATAGTTATTCTTTGGTTAATAACCCCAGGTTGGGACCGTTCCTGTAATGTTATGCGCTAAAATTATTTATTTATTATTCTTTGTAAATAATAAATAATTTTTAATAAATAATAATTAAAGAACTATTCATCAAAGAATTTTTAAGAATCAGACATTTATGTTGTATGATGCACTATATAAACAGTTAAGTGCATTGGAGTAAAATAATATTGTTCATGCTGGAAGGCACAAGATAATTGAATGGTTGATTACGGCGAGAGTATGAGATCCTAACTAATTAATATGCTGGCCTTCAGTTAAAATAAACATCGTCACTCACGCAAATAAACTAAATCAGCCAGGTTTGGTAGATTCACGCTCCCTCACCTGCCACGATTAACAACACCTGTGAGCTTTCGCAATGCCCAATTTCTTCAAGCTCTATAGCAGCAATGCTACTCAGATGACGTCATTCAACAATATATTCTCCATTTCTCACATAACAATGAGCCTATTTAGACAGCTTGAATCTAAATATAAATTTTTAATGATAGATAGATTTTTTTTTAATTGAAAATTACATGAGAGAAATGGGGGTTATCTTAATGCTGAAAAATGTAAACTTTCGGTCAATACTAGAGTTAAAAAAACAGAGATTATAACAACAATTATAGGAAATTAAATATATAACATTTGTTAATCTGACTCATATAAATACACATTTTGAATCTTCGATTTCCGCCATCAACCTTCCCACCTCTACAGTACTATTATATACTGTCCTACATAATACATCATACATAATAACAGCCTCCAGGATATTCAATAAGTATGGATCACATCGATTTAAGCAAGACTGTACCAACGATTAAAAGTGCGATAGAGAAGATACGAACTTAAATGTATGTCAAAGTTATGAATGTATTTATTTCAAAGATATGTATTCAGTTAAAGAAAGCATTACTTTGGTTATTTTATTTTTTATGTTTGCTTTTATTTTGAGTAAACTATTTTATGTTGCCTTGACATTGAGGTTGTAATTGTTAATTGTAAATTTTCTTTTTCCTGAGCATTGTAAGAGAGGCCTTTTAAGTCCTAAATGTATCAGGTTAATAAATATCTCCAATCAAATCCCCCCCCCCCACTTTCTGGCCCAATCTTAGAAGTAAGCAAACTCGATTATATGTATTACATGAAACGCTTAAGCATTACATTTGGTAACCTTCAATAAAAAAATATGACAGTAACTAGGGCAAATTCATGCGCAGAAGAAGAATAGATGGAATGGTTGAAGAAATATATCCGAAATCAAACATCGTTAAGATTTGAATCAAAAAATGTCAATTTTGTTGCGAAATTAATTTTCTACTGATCTCGTTTATAACTGAAGTATTTGAGTGTGTTACTGTTCGGCCCTTAATTCTGAAATAATCAGGAATTATTTATTTATTGGCATTGTAATTTTGAATTGGCTCGAAAAATGTTACATGAACAATCTTCTTAAGTGTTATAACTCTCTTTAGAACACGCGCATAATAAGAGAGGTATTTGTGTTTTTTTCGTAAAACCCCACTCCGACTCTAGGAGTTTCACCCACAGTAATTATATTTCTAATCACATTCAACTTTCTTTGAAGTCCTGCTTACACGGTTTCTAATTAGTAGGGATATAAGCTGCCGAATTTTGTGTGGCACACACATACACGCATATATATATAGGGGCTCAGGTTAGCCATGCGAGTTAAAACGTTGACCTTTATCTCACATGGTAAACCTAGAGTGGCGAGTTCGATTCTCGCCTGGGCAAAGGAAATTATTTAGTGACGAAATTCATTAAATAACGTCCTAAAATCCCACCCTGGCTAGAAAAGGGTGGTAACCTGTAGATAACCCGTCCCGATTAGCCTAAGTTGCAAAAAGTGGACGTTAATAAATAAATAATAATAATAATAATATATATATATATATATATATATATATATATATATATATATATATATAAAGAAAGCAAGATATTGTCAAAGGATCTTTACTTCTTAGGTTCCTCATCTTGTCCTCCTTGCAAATTGAAATTGGAGAATAAAGACTTTCAAATTCTCGTTGAAAACTTTCTCCATCTTGGTATATTAGTTTCCTCTCTGAAGACTAGTCTTCCGTACTACCTTACTTTTCAAAATGGAACTTCTTGCCCTAATTGAAATTTAAATCCAAGCATTAATGCATGGCCCAAGATATCTTCTATCATTTGCATTCAAATGAAATATCACATCGAATATCACTCTGGATATTATGGTTTCATCTCTTTCATGTAAACGTATGAAAAGGGCTTAACTCGAAACAGGATAGCCTTTTTTGAATCCAGACAGAAATGAGGGAATAGGAAATGAGAAAAAGCCGTCTGATATGTAGCTTTGTATGTTTTCAATTACGAAAAGAGGATTTTCATGTACGTTTAATCGGTTATAAAAGATGGAAAATAGGTTTTGGGTTTCTTGTGCGCCCTCTTCATTATATTTTACTTGGAAAGTAACATTCCAAAGAAATATGCTGTTCCATAATTCAGAGTGGATAAGCAATATTGGAATCGTTATCACAGTGAACCAAGCATGTGTAATAGAGTTTGAGTGAAAATTAGTTGCAGGTGGTTGTCTTTAACTTTTCACACTTATTTAATTGGTATATATTTAAGTGAGATCCTCTGAACAACGAATTTCCTTTCGAAGATGGAAAAATTACAACTGTGCATTACAAAAAAAAAAAAAAGTTTTTTTGCGGCTTATAAAACCGTCAGTGATATATGAAGTACTGAAACCCGTGATGGTTTAACCCTGATTATCGTTTTGAGCCTCCACTAGCCAGCCATAGTATGGATAAATCAAATTTTCCATTTTTATGTTTGCAAGATTAGAAAGAACCATTCCTTCAACGTCGCGTGCAAATTTCCATTAATGAAATACCCAATACTGCAATTCGCATGATAATGCCGATGCCGTGGATCAAGGTAATTTTTAATTCTGATGTCATTAGACGTCCATAAACAATTTGTTCAAATTTTAATGTGTATGTGTGTGTGTGTGTGAGAGTGTGAGTGTTTCAAACGTTCTTCAGAAGTTGTAGATCAATGTTCTTTAACATACAAATTACAGCGATGGGGATTTCCAAAATGGAAATTTCAAAATATCTCCAACCTTATTTGGAAGGAGAATTTCTTTCTTTTTTTGTTTATTTATTTGAAATATAGATCTATATTCAAAATTTCACCTCGCTATACGATCCACACGACAGAAACAAAAATATTTACCTTCACTTCTGACCTCACTGTATGGTTTCACAACAAGTTACATTCAAATGAGTTTGAAATCATAGCTGTTGAACTTTTATAACTATATTTCCTTTTTTATATTCTACTACTTAATGAGGCAGAAGGAAGTATTTAGTGTTTCAGTATGCGAGCGCATATTATCTATTATGTTTTGTGAAGTTATAATCCTTGAATACTAGTTTATTATCACTTTTATAAACATAAACTGACTAATTATAAAAATTTTAACGAAAAGGTTAATGGTGAATGTGATATGTCAGGTATTAGAATAAAGCGTCTTTCCTTTACAATATATTTAAAAGGGAGATTTTAAAGCACTACTAAAATTAACAACCCTTACAGTATCACATTTATTAACAGTGAGAACTAATAATAATTTCTATAATATTAAACTTATAAAATTCGTTTTAGTTTTAATTGAGGTTCCCGGACCGTTGTTATACACTATTATCTAAAGGTTGAAATGATAGAAATATTTTTAAATTATCATCTTTTGAAGAAGGAACGTACATCTGACTTACTATCCACCAATTTCCTACATTATCTGTATATTATATGCAAATATTACATATGATTACTAAAAGTTAGGCTTATATAGCTTTGAAGATTCTCAACTACAAGAGTTTCTGTTACAAGACGTCAGTTTAGGCATCCTGTATGTGCCCAAAGTTTTTTTTTTCTTATGATT
Source organism: Riptortus pedestris (assembly GCA_019009955.1). Lineage (NCBI taxonomy): Eukaryota > Metazoa > Arthropoda > Insecta > Hemiptera > Alydidae > Riptortus > Riptortus pedestris. The sequence continues at coordinate 76,624,039 of CM032229.1, forward strand.
ATTCATGATACCTCAGCTCTTCTCACTACTCTGCCGATTATAGTTACTGAATTAAATTGGAATGTTTTCTTAGTATTTTACAACAATTAGAATAAATCAAAAGAAGAATATTCTTCAGAATTACATTAATTAATTTGTCCACGGCATAATGATTTTATTCCAATATTTTCGTGAGAAATAACGGGATTGTACGGTATGGCCGTCCTGAGTCAATGTCTACATACATCATTAGTACAACTAATATAATCACTGATGTATTCCCGAACATATGTATTCAAGGAGGAACATGACAAGATGAACGATTTCCTGGACAACTGGGATCTGTCTCTTAACGAGTCGGCAGATTTATGCTCCGCCTTCTTTCTCCACGAGACATTAGACACACTTATAAACCAATATACACCTCCAATATAAACTAAACATTTCATGAATGTGGTTCACCTAGTCAAGATTTTGTATTTTGAAATAAATGTAGATAGCTACATCACATCTAAGTAATCTCTGAAGTAATCAATACATTTAAAGCAATCTTTAACTTATGATTCGCTCAAGTTTTAGAAAAGAACTTGAGACTATGAAATAATCAGTTTTTCTTTTTGATACTGTAGAAATTAGATGAAATTAAATTAGATGATGAGGAGGATTCTATGTATAATAAAAAGGTCTTAGTAGGGAGGAATCACTCAAATAGGGAATTTTAAATATTATGAAAAGTAATGGGACGGCTAAGGCAATAGAAGAGATATTGCATATTGATAGCCAATAGATACAGATGTCTAGAAATTCGCTAAGGGTCTTGGTCAAGAGTAACAAAAAAAAATCATCATTTCAAAAAAGGAAAGAGTTTTGATGTTTTGAAACAAGCAAAAATAACAAGCGTTTCAAGTAAAATCGGATAAGAAAGAAAAAAAGAGAATAAGAAGTTAAAAAGTATCAAAATAATGGCATCCCCTTATGTTTCCGACTGAAGAATATCTTATGAACATAAATAATTTTTATCTTGACAGAAACTTTTTGGAAAAGAAAGTTTTTCAGTTCGAAAGGAAAGAGTCTCTCGTTGATGATAAAGGGTTCGGTCCATGGCCACCCCAAAGAAGTAGGGAAAAAGAAGATAATTTGCCTTTACTTTGAAAGGGCTCTGTTTTTGAGTAAGGCTGATCAAGCTCATTAGAATCAGGCCCACTTTATGTAAATTAGCCAGAACCCCCAATGGTATCGAACTCCATGAGAAGATAGTCAAATTATTCCCAACCCAGTCTCGACAAAGTTAAAACTTCATCTTTCCCAATTTCCTTGTAGATTTTCCATCCAAGGAGCTATCTTATCAATATTCTACTGTTTTTTTTTTGTTTTTTTTTGCATATGGAAGGAAAATTTATCAATTACACAAACAAATGAGATGTTCGAAAATTGTAATAAAACATTTCTTCAAATTTTAATATTTTACCAGAAGGTGATAAGAAATGAACGAGATACTTCATAATACGATAGCCATCAGTATCAGAGTTACGAGGTAGGAGTATCAGAGTTTCCAAAATTGTTTTATAACTGAAATAATGATCACTAGAGCGTGAACATTCATAAATAACAGATTCTTCTATCCAATTAAATAAAGACAGGAGTACTTTGTAGTTTCGAAATACAATCTAACCCAAAGCCTCTTCTATCTTGACAAATCCATAGCAAAAAGTCCGTTACACAGGGGCTGCGTTAACTAAGCAGATTTCCCACGCGCGCCACGTATTTGCATTTATCTCAAAACTTGAAAGTTAAATGAGAACAGTATTTGATATTTAAGCTTTAAATAAAGTGTTTCATAACATAATAGAATATAGTTAATATGAGATGAGTAAGAGTGGGGGTTTACTAAAGACCGAAAACTAAAAAATGCAAATATCTCAGTTAATAATCAAGATAGTGAAAAACAGTACAAACAACATTTATAGAACATTACATTTTCAATAAGATTGGTTCTAAACATTTTTTCGATCTGACGCATAATAACGGAGATATTAAGGATTTTCGAAATTCTCACCCTCTAAACCCCTCCTCCCCCTGGTCCGATTTCAGCCTTTAAAAATCTTGATCTTTCTTTTTGTATGAAACGATTATATATCAAGTTTAGTAATGATAAGACAAAAATTGCGACCACTAGAGCGGTATATATATTGCTAGAGCAAATATATATTCAGTTTTGAACGGACTTCATTTTTTTCATCTCCTGGGTAGGATCGATGGACATTTGAAAAAAATATTGGAAAATGGCGTCATGAGTACGACCTCAATGGCTGATTTCCCTTAAAGGAAATCTGCTAAAACTAAATAAAACAATATGTGACTTGTTAATTCGAAAATTGAATTCCCATTCCAACTAAAATAAAACCCAATATAGCATACCAAACCAAACGAAAGAGTTTTGATAACTTTGAAAGTGCATGGCAATCCAATTCAGCCGGTATTAGGCAGGAATATGGGGAGGGGGAACGAGAAAGGAAAAATTACTACGTGTAACACCGACAAAATTGGAGGGGCGCGCGAACAAACTCACAGCATCGCTTCGCTTTCAACACTTATTTATGAGCTTCACTACACGCCTACTGTAAAACTGTTTCATCTAAATGGAAATTCTAACAAAACAATCAAATATTTGCGCCAAAGTAAAACAATTCGGGAAAACACGGACTTATAAATAAATAGTTTAACGAAATCTGAAACACTGAATTTATACAGACTCACATAAATGCCTCTATTCCTGGCAATTCTTGGTAAAAATATGGAATATATATTCATTAGATTGGTCATTGACTAAAATAAATTTGTATTTATTCCAAATACAATATACGAAAATGAGAAGCCACTCCTCCCAACAACCTAAAAAGTTATATCGTTGTAATTTTGTTTTTTTAAATTTTATAATAAATGTACTTTTATTCAAAATATAACATACTCAGTTATTCGTAATTTTTAGTTGTTGAGCCTTCACTTAATCCCGACAATTACTCAAGCGATTTTCACATAAAGTATCACTGAACATCTTGAAGCTGACAGTTGAAATCCTACCTACTTACATAGGATTTTAATTACAGGATATATATATATATATATATATATATATATATATATATATATATATATATATATAAAATGTAAAATGAGATCAAGAATGTCCATAGCAGCACGCAGGAAATGTGCTTAGTTTAATGAATCTGATTCTACTTACAAGAAGAAGTAAACAGCTTCATTCTCAAATTAAAAAAAAACTCCCGCCACGTAGAGGCTGCGTAAACAATTGAATATAATCACCACATTTTTTTTTCTATTTATATACAAAATACCGATGTGTAGAAGGCGGGAGGAGGAGTGGCTTCCAGAAGGTACAAAACAAGAATGTGCGAATAACTCGCTAATTTGAGTTACGAAAAAACGAATAGAATAATAATTACAGAATATCAATACTTTAACAAGATTCTATAACATTAAATGATCGGACTAATTACAACCGAGATATTTTGAATTTTCTATTCCCCCCCTCTGTTCCTTGTCGATTTGAACGAATATTATCTTTAGTCTTGTATATCTAAAACGGTTTAATATCGATTAAATGAACATTTTCGAGTAAAGAACGAAAAATCTTAATTGATGACGTCATCATCACATAACGTATTTGTAATAATCTTACTAAGTATAAGTTCAATGAAAACCATATTTGGTATTTAACCGTGGAATGAACTGGATCATGATACAAAAGCTTATTGTTAAAATGACATGAGTAGTTGTGGGGGTTGGCCGAGCACTAAAATAAGGTAATATCATGGTTAATATTTAATATAGAGATAAATGTAAGTAACAAAATTTAAAGAACATTAAAATTCCAATATAATTGATTCTATATGATTTTCGATCCGACGTATAATAACGGAGATATTTGGAATTTTCGAAATTACCCCTCCCACATTGGTCGGATTTCAAGCAATAACAAACTTGATATTTAGTTTTACATAAAACTAATTGGTAAAAATTAAACAATAGTTGCGACCGCTAGACACACACTCACGGACTCACAATTTGTCATCCTATTGCTAAAGTCAGATAATAAAAATCATATAATCTACAGTATAAAATAAAATTGACTCACATACGAAATAATGGGTTGCCCTACTCTTTCTACGTTTAATAGCTGCGAAGAGGAAACCAATCGTTTCCAACTTTAAAACGTGGAAGGACAATATGGGCCATTGAGAAGTGAATAATGAGACAATTTCTGAATGAATACAATATCCGGAGGATCCAAAATGTGTGGAGCATTTTTTGTGTTTTATTGCCCTATAAAAGAAGATTTAATGGGGAAAGACTGAGGTTTCCTTAGAGGAAATATTTTAAGGGAAGTTTACAGCCTCTAAAGCTAAATTTGATGTTGGACTTTCATAAATTTATGATTATGGACCATTCTTTAATTAACGAAAAATTCCGTCAGATGCTTATATTATAAAATTATATTATGACACCAAAAGAGTTAAAAAAAAAGTTTTGGAACAAAATAATCTAAATAAAATAATTTAAATTTCACACCTTTTTTACATAGGATTCACACTATAGTAAAAACGTCCGTCACGTAGGGGCTTCGTTAAATAAGCAGATTTCCCACGTGAAGTATTACAATATAGAAATTTCACGAGAGCCAAACAGTTACGGAAAAGCCATACTATCTTTTGCCAGAAACCCACGACTAGGACCGAAGTTAGCCGATCTCACCTCGTCCGTAACGAGCACACACATAATATAAATGCAAATATCTCGGTTAATATTAAAGATAGAGAATAATTTTATATAACAATATTAATAGAACTTTTAATTTGCAATAAGATTGGCTCTATACAATGTTTCGATTCGACGTATAGTAACGAAGATATTTAGCCATTCCCCCCCTTTAACCCCCCCTCCCACAGGTTCGATTTCAGCCAATAACGAACATGATCTTTATTTTTACAAAGAACGTTTAAATATCGAGTTTGGTAATCATCAAGCAAAAATTGCGACCGCTAGAGCGTTACCAGACATATATACCCATATATATAATTTTGAACGGACTTCATTTTTTTCATCTCCTTGGTAGGATCGATGGACATTTGAAGAAAATTTTGGAAAATGGCGTCATAAGTACGACCTCAATAGCTGATTTCCCTTAAGGGAAATATGCTAATAGAGTGTTGAGACTATTTATGCTAATAACCGTACAGACATCACCAGCCAGCCGGATATTTAGTTCGTTTAATGAGTTCCTGGATGACAAACATTTTTTTTTATATATATATATATATATATATATATCTTCCTGACTTATTTTAAAAATAAAATAATCAATTAATGTAGTTATATAATTTAAATGAATATATTTATATTTCAAATGAAAAAATGTAAATTCTAATTTTGATAAATGGAGCACGAGAAATCATTTCAAAGATTAACGATTCCATTAATTATTAAAGCATTAAAATTTAAATAATTTTAATTCCGCCAGAAAAAATTAAGGTACGAGAAGGGTAGTGAACAATTTTAAACCAATTTTTGATAACTATACAAAATTAGTACCATGAATGCAAATCAAATGAGACTTCTAAAAGAAAGAAGTATTAGCGAATATAATTATAATGGAAGAGGAAGTAACTTCGGGATGAATAAATAATTTTCCAAAAATTGCCTGGAAGTTCTTCAAAGCCGAGAGCCTTCAAGAGTTTATACACTTCAGATGACTTGCGTTCGTAAAACATCTTCAGTTATTAGAATAAATCTTTCATCTCGTGAATTTTTAAAATGTTTTTAGATTCCTTTCATTATCCGCACACTTTCAATTGCAAAAATGCTAACATGTGAGCGTTTCTCTGCAAATAACTCTAATGCCCACTGGAATCGGAACTACAATTTTTTTTCAAAGTACCACTGGTATTGGCTTGACCATACACTAAGACAATACTCATTTTAAACGTTGAAAAATCTTTACAAGAGTTCCAAAACGAGAAAAAACATTTAAATTTCTTTGCTCGATATAATCACGCGCACTCGAACACATAGACATTGAAACATAAATATTAAGAGATAAAATATAACTTTATCCATTAGTGAATATGAGAGGGCAAGAAAGAACATTTGCATTTTTATGTTGGGCAATGTTTAACATTCTAAGCAGACTACTGAATACATTAGGGGCTGCTTTACATAGAATACATGAATGCGAACCAAAACAATTTACAAACACCCATTTAACGGATTATATATTTCGTCAGCATAAATTGACTGGCACTTCGTAAAAATTACATTTTTTTAATTTCAGGTTTTCACCTGTATACATATTACTTTGCAACGTTTTAGCAGAGTCCAAATCCGATAAAGGATTTTTTTTTTATATTTTATACTCAGATTGTCATACTGACAAGTTCATCTCATGGTTAAATTTCATCAAATATTAGTCAAAATTCATGAATTATTTGGCTTCAATTACTGTGTTCTGCAAATTCTAAAATAATAGACAGTTAAGCGACTTGAACCGACACTCACAATCATTTCTGATTTTCCTCACCACATAGTTCCAAACTTCGACCAAGATTTAGACATTTTCGAACTTTGAAAGTTGGCTCAGCTTAAATGAAATTAAATATTGAACAATCACTCCTAGCGCCAACATCCATCGTTGAGTATCATTAGTGGTTTTATCTTAATTTTGATTGATGCTTCTTTCTGGTTCATTAAAGACGGAATCTATGCTGCAGACCTTGCGATTACTGATGATTGAAAGGTTATAATTTTGTTTCGAATAGAATGCTCAAATGGACAAGGTATTCTCATTCACAGAAAAAAAGTCCGTCACGCAGGGGCTGCGTAAACTAAGCAGATTTCTCGCGTGAAGCTTAACAATAGATAAATCTACATAACGGTAACTCAACACCACCGTGAATATTAAGTGAATCAATAAAAACGATAATAAGACCACAAGAGGGGACTCATAATTGATTATATGAATTATGTACGACATCAGTACATAATTAATACTTATTTGAGTTTAAGGAGAAATGGCCGAAGGCCAATAGATGAGTAACAAGTGAACTTTTTCCACTGATTTATTTCCTTCACATGTTCCCCGTCCTCAATGCCGCCTCTTCAGGAGTAATAGACTATTATAAAAAGATTCGATCTCTCCACTGCGACGGCTTTCTCAAGACTAGCAATAATGGAAATTTACCAAACCACTCTGCTGATAATATCGATGCATTAAAATGATGTACAGTGTAAAACTCGATAACCTACAAAGTTTAGAGTATTGAAAAATCCATTCCAAAAGATGCATAGTTATATCTACATCTAATCGACTTGCTGTTTAGTATTTGATCAATATACCATGTACATTTCTTATCTCAGTTCAACGAAGACCGAGTTGAAGTAACATTTCGACGATATTTATTTGAGTGAAAACGACTTTGTACCATGGTCTGTAGCATAGTTTGCAATGCACTGGGCTAGGTGTTCGGATAACGTTTTTCTCTAGTAAAAAATAATTAAATATATATTCATACCGTCTTCAAGTCTTCCTCTGAACCCGTCTGCAAAATGGATTCGTTGTTCATGACCTCCCGTATTTTTATTTATCCTTTTCGAGAATGAAACAAAAATCATTCATATTATAGCATCGTTTGCTGGCAGCTCTTGCCACATAACGCTTAGGCGTAAATGGAAATATAAGACGAGCAGTGACCGAATAAATAGCATTCGTCACCAACTCAGAGAACAGCCATTAAAGACATCCGCTCAACCAATAGTCATCAAGTCCACCCCACACACAAATATTAACGTGCCTTCCCTCCTCCCTCACTTCTTCTTTTCCTATTTCTTATATTTTATAATCCTGTCCATTCCGATTCTTATGGCTCGATAAAACTACCCCTCGATCTCTCCGAGTACTAAACACCCCAGATACAATTCTAGGCATTTAAAGCTTAAAGCTAGACGACACTAAATCACCACTGTAGCTAGAAAGTCAACTTCTGATACTCAGCAGGATATACCTCCCAAAAAGTAGACGAACTGATTTTAGGCTCATTAAATTTCAAACTGAAAACAAAGAATGAGTGAATAATTTATTACAATAAAGGGTAATGCAAGGCTCCCCCCCCATTTGAACGAAAACTTTAAATTTGAAGGACCTAATGAATACTAAATTCTGATAAAGCGAGAGAACGCACTTTTCACGCATTCGTCTAAAAAAAATGCTCAAGATTTGCCCCAAAGTCTTGGAGGTGTTGCAAAGACAACAATTTCTAAGAGGTACCCGTGACTCAGTTGTTAGCGTAATTTGTAACCGCAAGATCTCGAGATTGAATCTCGCAGGGAGCAACTACTTATTTTTTTTTTTGTTTCTAGGGTGTTTATTTAATATTAATAAATAAAGAAAACTCTTTTTAATTATTGGAATTTCATTTTTAACATGTTCCATGTATTTAAAGAAAATTCAAATGCTTTCTGTCAAAAATATAATTGGTACAAGGAAATATTTAATATTTACAATAAACTTATTGTACACTCCCCTTGTAAGAACCAAATTTAACCAGAATACAACCGGAAATAACCTCTCATCAATTGGAATATTTCTACAAACGACCTGATCAGACGACTGTGCTAATTTCATCCATAGATGCCGTAAAGTAGTTATATTAATAGATCTACAGGTCATTTTGTAGACTTTCTCCTATTCATCAATTCTTCTCAAAACATTTATTATTCATCTCTACATGTTCCAATTCCTACGAAGCCTCGTCAAGCTACTTAACGTATGCATAGCTATACTACACTCCGAAATGGCAGGCCCTATACAAAACTGTTTTCTATAGTGTCTGTCATTTTTTGTTTAGTATTGACGTGGCTCTCTGAGTGAAAGGAGGTATAGGCGTTTATTAGGTAGCGTAATCTCCTGATGAAACTTCGTAGGAAGTGAAACATTTAGAGTTGAATAATTATGTTGAAAAAGAGAAGTGCGTGTCTAAAATCTAAAAAATGATCTGACGTTATTTTCATGTTTGAATGCGATAGTCACTACAATAGTAATATATTTGTTAACGTATATCTGCATAATCCTATGTTCTATCAGCTAAGGCACAATAGTTTTACATTGGTCAAAAACTGATTAGTGATCCAGGATTGATCCTTCACGTTATTCATATGGCACTTGTTAGTTAATTCCTTAGTTTGACAGTCTGGGTCTGGCATAAAAAACAGTTTTATTATTTTCTTTGTCTAATCGTATGTATATTTTTAAAAGAATCAATATATATTCATCGTAATTGCAAAATTTATATCTTACTTGCTAATGCCTATCACAGCTTAACTAAATGTAAGTAAATAAGGAAATTAATGTAAAATGGCTCGTGGAATGGAATACATAATTGCTTGATATAAATAGAAGGAGACCACTCCATGCCCGTGTTAATCCGGTTCATTTCCTCTTATATGGATTATCAGAAGATCTTGTGTATGTTTAAGAGCGACTTGAATCAGCTGTAAGTGAACTTATAATAAAAAAATAGAAATGAGAACCCCCCAAGAATGATTTACTATCACTGTAATGTAATTTGAATTCTAATGAATCAATGTAATTTGTTGATAATATTTCTGTCACGCAGAACGCCAGGTAGAGCGTGGTGGTCCTTCAAACCTTCAATGGTCCATGCCAATGTTAATAAGAACTCTATGAAAATTCATTCCCAAGGCTAAATAAACACGAAATAATCAATCAAAAGGATTAACAACAGGATATATGTATATATATATATATATATATATATATATATATATATATAGAGAGAGAGAGAGAGAGAGAGAGAGAGCGTTTAAAATAGAAGACCGAAAAATTAGCAAACAAAAACAGTGAGTTTCATTGCCAAATGAAACCAGCCCAAGATGTTCGTGACGATTATATTTTGAAAAAAAAAAAAATGTTTTCTTTTATTTTTTACAAAAAATGTATAAAATCTAATTTAGAAAATGCCTTAAAGGAAGGGTAAGATGGTAGGCATAAAATCTTAATTGCCACAAAGAGGGAGGGGATGAGTGAGAGAGAAGGAGGAGAGGGAGGGCCGGGGTTAGCAGAGCTTACAGAAAATTACCTTTCCTTAAGCTTATCTTCTCTCTTAATTGTCTCACACGCACCCTCTCTTCTTATCTCCCTTTAAGTCCTTATTATTAGAGTTATAGCTATATTTTTTATTACTATACCTACTTCCAAAAATACAAAACCTGCAATCCGTTGAATGTATAATTTCACCCTTACATATCAAGTAAACAAACTGAATTATTTCAAAACGATGAAGAGCTGTTAGACGAAGTGGATTAGAAATATTTGAAAACAGATTAACAGAAATACGTTTAGGGATTGTATTTCCTATATTCAGCCCCTTAAAACTGAGATGGAGAGTATTAAAGCAGTAATCGAGATATTTATAAAAAAAAGAAAGGGACATGATTTTATTATCTTTATGAGATATTATATTTTATTATTAAAAACATTGAAGATATACTATCGGAAAATATTTATAAATATCATTCACTGGAGTGAACTGGTATGATTGAAAAGTTAAAGTAGTAGTTTTACGGGTACGCAGTATAAGTAAAACACAAGATTTCATCAAAAATATATTACAAGATGAGATTGTAGATAAAAAGGAAAGAGTGGTGGATGGAACCCATTCTGTGGGACATAACATGCATTCCAATAAGCAATGTAGAATGAAAACAAACAGAGTTTCGAGAGAGCCAAGTAATTTAAACTATAAGTGGTGGCTTATAGATCTCAATGGGGATGAGATAGTCGATGCACACCCGACAACTTTTATTTTTTTCCCTAAGTTATTTGCCCCATTCATAAAAGGCATTGTATAGGATAACTGCCAGCAAGAAGGGGCTCCTTAGGCAGTTGATATACATAAATATTATTAGGGTTTGTTGTTGAGCGAGGGGATGGGATAATTTCATTGGTGTTTATGTGGTGGCGCTACGGGTGCAATAACACTTGCCGGGCCCCTCGGAGTAAGCACCCTAATGCACTGAGAGCTGCCAGATGTTGGCCTGAGGACTTGCCCTAAGAGTCCATCTCCTCCAGGGTATTGCACTTCCATCTTACAATAGTTCCTTGGGGATATAACTACTTTCCCAAAAGACACTCCTTCATATACGAATGTTTCTGCTCGAAAAGGCCGATAATTAAAGACCTAAGCAATTAAAGACCAAAATTAAAATTAAAGACCTAAGCAGATAAAGGTATGTGCTTAGGTGCTATGTAGGTAGATCATTTACCGACTATATTTTGGCAATCTCTACAAATAATTTTATACAGAGTGATTACCGAGAAACGCATGTTTTTCAAATGACGAGTACTCAGGCAATTCAGAGCAAAAAATGTATTTATGAGTGGAAAATGGCATTGCAGTGGTCGCATGACATTGAGTACCCATTTCGAAGAGTGGCAGCAATGTAGGAGGCACCTAGCCGTGAGGCCTTAATCCAACCTACACCTAATCCAACTACTTCATGGTGACTGAGGATTCGCTACGATGCACAGTGGGTCGGATGGCCGATCTAGGTGGCAAAAACTGCTAACTTGTTATTTTTTAATGTTTTATGGTTTTATTATTATTATACAATTATTTAGTCGTAAATAATAACCACAATATATAAAGAAAATAATAACCACAATATATAAAGAAAACTCCAAAACATAGGTAACAATTGAAATCATTACTATCACTATCGCTATTATCGCTTTCTGAATCTTTATTTATATTAGAACTTGGAGGCTGCAAAAGCGATAGCACATCCTTATGTAAACGTTTTCGACTTTTCCTGGTCTCCTTCCTTAAAGAATTAATTAAAGGATCTGAAGTCACCAACAGCCTTTGTGCTAAATCCGTATTTGTATCTATTCGAGAGCATTTTCGGGTATGGCACTCTCAAAATCGCCTCAAATCTTTATTTCGAGACTCCTAAGCCTCCTCCGATAGCATTCCGATAGGCACAATGCACTTTTTAATTATTTGGGTGCTATGGGTCAAAATTTTATGAACAGTCACGGGCATGTAATACCATGATTATGTACTTAGGTATAACGTTCTTGCATCTTGAACGTATGTCTGGAATTTGTCGACATTAATCTCATAGCCAGATGACAAAAGTAGTCAAGATGATGTAAAATATTTTTAAAAGTTCGTCGTCTAATCCGGTATAGTGGCACTTTTTTCGTGGTTTTTGTAAAATCGTCTTGCCATATTTCCGTCATTGCTTGTACCAAATCCGGGTTTATGTCTATCAATTATTAAACCCATCTCATCTTACCTACTATGACCAATGCTACCATCACAACCCAATTTACATATCATTACAAATGTTGTTTGAGAGGGGAAATTTTGAAAAACTTTGCTGTGGGCAAGAACAAGACTCATAGTTGTCAAATCCACTATGGACAATACATTGAAAGTGACGCAATTCTCAGTATCTACCATATCTCCAGATGGATAGCAATCGTTTTTTGTTTTTCCTAATTGATAATAAGATGGATATATTTTATGATTAATCTTTAATGCATGATTCCAAAGCAACTTATATGAATTTTTTGACAGCTTACAGTCAATGAAAATAGCTAACGCTTCTTCGTTAGTAAATGGGCGGGTTTCATTAAGTTTACACATTCGAAGTTTTTTAACTTGAATAGCTACATCAGATGAACAAAGAGCTACTTCTTTAATGAGGTTAGCTGCATCACGTTTTCCCGACTTTCTTATAGCGACTTCAGAAGCAAACACTATTTCATTTAAAGGTCTTTTTATAATATCTCCTATTTTTGTTTTCTCCGTTTTAGCACATCAGTCTTCAAATGGCTTAGTTGGTCGACCTCCAGAAATAGATGGCAGAGGTTGTTCTTCATCACATATACATATAAATGTGAAAACTTTATCCAACCAAATAGAATTTTTTTTTTTTTAAGAAACAAATCTTTGTATCGTCCAGCTTCTTGCCATTTAATTTTAATTTTTGATAACAAAAGGTTTAAATTACTGGTCAATTTTTCCAATGAATGTTGTTGGATATTTTTCACAACAAAATGTGACAAAATGGTCTCAATTATTGCCTTTGTGTTTGAATAGCTTTGCCAAAGAAGAAAAGCGTCCCTTCTCGTAATCGTGATTTCTTTTTCTGAAAATAGCCCGTACGAAAAAGTTAGCAAATATTAGCAATTCTATTTTTTATGAAATGTTAGTTTGTATTTTAAACAACAACAGACATAATTATCTTAGCGGTATTATGCGGTATATTTTTTTTACGGATGTTAAAATTTTTTATTTCGTATAATTTTGAGATATTATTGTATTTTTATTATTAACTTACCTATGGGTATGGTGTCCATCTTAATAAAATAGTTTAATAATTTACTTTCGATAATTTAAATACAGAAAAAACAACCTTTCTAAGTAAAGATTTAGGTAAAAATGAGCTGCAAACTTGTTAATCATTAGAATGAAAACATCGGATTTGTCATTGTTTGTGTACTCTTGTGATGTTTGTACGGGTGCTAATTCCAAAATACCATGCCATATTGGATTAATAGACGTTCCAGATTAAGGCAAATAACTTAATTAGATGTTTTGATTTCATGAATTATTTCCACCTAGATTGGCCATCCGGCCCACTGTGCGATGGTTTAGCGATCCTATGGAAGGGACAGTCTCCTACTAACCAGCTCCCACACGAAGAACACATGTACCAGTTTACCTGGCCTGTATGTCCCCGTGCTTTGAACACACGACCACTACGTCTATGACCGGCAGTGAAGGCAAGCCTCCACTCCGGACACCACCCAGCCCGTAGTTCACATTGAGTAAGCCGCTAGAACTTACCCCATTAAGGCAGGAGTGATCCCCTGCCCGGAACAGCAAAGCCGACTAAGGACCTACTGTTCCTACGGTTCCCCTACCCAGCAGCTACACAGCGGGGGCTTACTGCTGCCACTGGGAAGAGCCGGCCCCGTACCGGTAAGTGATCGCATGACAAACGTACGATGCTCAAGGCTCCACATCTTGGCTACAACTGAAACTGCACACTCCCCCCCACCACAGCGCAACAACTTCCGGCCGTCGCCGAACGACATTCCTTGTACACTACGCAAGTCATAAACATGCGTTTCCCAGTAATCACCCTATACATACACAAAGAAAGAACAGAAATTTTGTTAATATCAAAGCATCACAGAGTAAAGATATTCATAAAGGAAACTATAGTTTCCTTCACGAGTTTAGGTTTCCCTTAAGGGAAATCAGCTATTGAGGTCCTACTCATGACGCGATTTTCAAAAATTTCTTCAAATGTTCATCGATCCTACCCAGGAGATTTCGAAAATGAGGTCCGTTCAAAATGATATATTATATATATATATATATATATATATATATATATATATATATATATATATATATATATATATATCTGTTAACGCTTTAGCGGTCGCAATTTTTGTTTGATCGTTACGAAACTCGATATTTAAAAGTTTTATGTAAAAAAACAGATCAAGTTCGTTAATGGCTGAAATCGGACTAGAGGGAGGGGGGGGGGTTACTGGGGGGATTTTCAAAAATTCAAGTTATCTCCGTTATTATGCATCGGATCGAAAAATTGTATAGAACCAATCTTATTGGAAATTAAATTTGTTATAATTATTGTTATAGAAATTTATTCTCTATCTTGAATATTAACTGAGATATTTGTATTTTTATGAAGTCTGTGAGACATGTGGTCAGGTATAGTTCGGCCATTTCCGTAACCGCTTGGCTCAGGTGGAAGCTTCTTCTAACCTTACCTGTCGTTTCTAACCTTACCTCACCTTCGTTACTTTGTGAGATTTATGCAAATACGTTCTATTCAACCCCCCCCCCTCCCCCATCTTTAGGTCTTGGATTACTAAAATTTGAGTTATTAAAATATAAATTATTCTTACAATTCAGAAGCCTTTTTATTTAGGAATTTATTTTAATTAACTGAAAGATTTCTCATTTCCGTTTGTATTTAATCACGTTGGTGTTGTGTTTCTCTAATGTAAAACTTCACATGGGAAATCTGCTTAGTTTACGCAGCCCCTGCGGACTTTTCTGAATTTCATATTGTATTTTAATTTCAATTTTATACTATATTTTTTACCTATTGTTATAGTGTGATCGTTGGATTTTGATTTTACTTGAAGTATTGTGGTGTGTTTGACAATCAAGGAGGCTTGCTCTGAAAGCGCACTCTGTCTTAATAAGTGTATTCTGGAGGAAAATAGGCCCTTTGCTCATTCGGATACACTTAGTTTGACCCCCCCCCACCCAAACATACATTAATTTGTTAATCGGAGCACGTAACAACTACAAATCATCAAAAACCAAATTGCCCTTCCCCTCTTGATATACCTAATCAAACTGTCTCAACAATAGGGGCAGAGGAAACGCAATTTTAAGTCTCCCTTAATCTCGAATTAGTCAATTAAAGCCATTATCAAACTTCTAAATGTCAGGAATAACTGACTCCGCTCAGATCTCCAGGCGGAGACAAGCTCTGAGGTTGAAATTAACTAAATGAGAGGGAAGCAAAATTTGAGACTGTTGATATCCAAGCCCGGCATTTCACAATTACGTATCTTATATACACAATAGGAGCTAAATGAAACTCCCCGTAGCAGTAATAGGAATACCTTTAGTGGTAGCTGGTAAATGGAAGGTGACACAATCTTGGCAAAATGGTCAATAAAAGCAGAAATAGGTACTCTAATGTCAATAGGACGGGGTCACTAGTGAACGAGAAGGAGCCCACTTCTCAAAACACTCCAGACATAGGAAAGGAGATATTTGAATTGATATTTCATTATTTATAGACCGTATGAGTGTAGAACTGTATGGACAAATAAATAGTGAATAACTCGATTTATATCGACCATTAGAAAATCGTTGAGCATGCGAAAGAACCCTGAGCTAATGTTTAGCAGAGAATTTGACATTTCTCAACAAAAGTCTCAATGGCCGAGACAATAACTCATGACACGATTTTGTGCTATTGACCAAAAGATCCAGATAGACACCACCGGTCGAAATATTATGCCATCGAAATGTTTAACTAAACAACGGATATATCTCGATTTTTTTTCATACATCGGAATGTTTCCTGATTCAAGAATTCATCACAGCCTCGCCGAATTGTCCTACATAAAAAGCATGGATAAATCATTTTCAATCTCCTCATTGACTGGGATCGCATGTACACATTACAAAGTCTTACAATAGTAGTTTGAAACCCGTCTAAAAATTTATTTTGTAATGACCTATTTTTTACTTCATATTGTAGCCTTCTAATTCAAATCTAACAGATATATTTCAATGCATTCTGCTAGATTTTCTATATACTCGGCTGTGCAGTTATTGCGTTTAATAAACATTTGCGATTTCATAATCGAGTGATAATCTATGAATGTCCTCGACTGCATTAAAATGGAAGGAAATTCAAGATACGTACAGGCATTCAGTATTAAGCAATGTGGGTAATTTACTCCATAAATTACACATTTTGGGGAATTGAAATAACTGATTATCAACATGGTTCTCGGCAATCGTCATTATGTTGATTTATAGCAACTAGTTTATATGAAAAACATATATATGCACAGACCTCGAAGAATAGGTGTGACAAAAGAATATAATATAACTTACTCACATATTAAAAAAATAAAAAAAATGGTAAGCTCAATTCGATTAATTCCAGACAGGGGATAAGTGGGCCCCGGAAAATAAATCCAGACCAAGAGACGCAGGGAATATTTTTGAATGGACAAGCACTGAGTTCCTGTTAAACCTCTCAAGAGTGCACTTCAGGGACACAGTCGCAGTTACACAGGTAACTCGGCGATGAATTATCATACTCGACGAGGGAGTTGTAAACTTGTCATTCTCTGGGAGAATGCGGGGTAGGCTATGGGTTGGTTCCCTTAAGACGCTACATACATCAGAGGGAATGTAAACAAAAAAAACGAATCTCAGGTGCTTAAAACACATGGGCTAATGTCTTATGCAAATTACACAGACACACATACACACACTCCGAATGAGTCAGATTGAAGAAATTATAAATTCATGTCCATACGTTTTTGCAATTCATTTTCCTAGATGACTGCCCAGTTGAGTCCTAGATCATATTGTTATCAACAGAGTGCTGGGTAGGATCCTGGTTAATAAAATGTCCTGTCAGCAGGTGTTATTTCAATGGATTCTACGTTGAAGCCAGTCGTCAAATTTATTGCATCGCTATTGGAAGACTAACGTCAAGAAAAATCAGCATTTGAGAAATGAAATACTTCTTTTAATTAACCTGAGAAATGAAATACTTCTTTTAATTAACCTGAGAAATGAAATACTTCTTTTAATTAACCTAACTAGTAGATGACGGAAATGAGGTCTATTCAAAATTATATATACACTTCTCTGTTACCGCAATTTGAGTTTGTTCGTTACAGTACTCTCTATATATATACACGTTTCTCTTAACGCTAAAGGTCAAGTTCATTAATGGCTGAAATCAGAGCTGATAGAGGCGGGGGGAGGAGTATAGAGGGGTGAGAATGTCGAAAATCCGAAATATCCACGTTATCATACATCAGATTGGAACATTGTTAAACCCTACCTTATTGAAAATTTAACTGCCCATAAATGTTGTCACATACGTGTTTTTTCTTGTTGAATATTAACAGAGATATTTGCATTTTTTTTTAGTTTTCAATATGCAGTATTCATGCCCCAGTCCTACTCGTGTCATATTAACAATACGCTTTTATATCATGAATCATTTCTTGGAAGCGGAAATATTAATTATTGTTTACATTTAACTTTTTTCGAGCTACATGCAAATAATTTGTGTGATGACGTCATCATTCATGATTTTACTTTTTTGACTCGAAAATCTTTATTTATCTATTCCAACCTCTATATTTACTGTTTTATTCAGCTCGAAAGAGCATAGTAGTTAAGGCTAAAACAGGGCGAGGAATGGGTGGGGGATTTGGAAGGGGAGGAAATATCACCAATATTAAGAGGCGTATCGAAAAATGTTATAAAAGCAAACTTTTACCACGTTGTGAGCGCGACCTCAAATTCAAATTTCATGCTAATGGCGCAAAAAAAAATGTTTTTGTTTTCTTCATATTTTATTTCATTGAGAGATTTTATTTATCGGAAAAATAGAAAAAATAAAAATCTGGCTATTGTTTTCCGAGAAAAAAAATTTAAAGTGAATTAATTTAAAATACTTACGTGAAGTCTAAGAAATCCAAAACACGAACTTTTTTGTATTGAAAAAATTGTAAGCTCAAGGCGCAACTCTGTACTGAATTCCATGAAGAAACGAAGTAGAATCTAAGTGGTGGGGGCTAGTAAAAGGGCTCCAAGATGAGTAAAAGTGCGTAGGAAGGTTGCCCGCCGCACACTGGAGCGATCCTTCAGTAATGTTGGACATTGGGGGAAAAAATAAAAGTTTTAATTTGGGATTTTGATTGTATTGTTAGTACCACATAAACCCTTTTCAATTGAGCAGATTGATTTTTAGCCATATTATTGCAATGGTTTTTACATAATGCCTGGTTATAATTGCTAAGTTAAAAAAAGCCTTGGCTTATTAAATTCGTCGTGAACTCTTATTTCATTTTATAAATTATTGTTGCTTCCAGTACACATTAAGGGTATTATAATAAATCAAAAACTGGCACAAAAGGTTTTTAAAATTCCTCAAATTTTTTTTTTTTTTACATCGAGCTGAAAATAATTTTATTTAATTGAATTCGCAAATCGCTTGTATTTGCATGAAAAAATACCACTTGGCATGCTTTTAGGAGTATATTGTCTTATTTACAACGTCGTCAGATCTTGCCTAAACTTGCCTATTCATTAAATATTTTACTTTTAGTGTTAACACTTTCGGTGCGGAAGACGTATTATACCTCCCGCGGACCTTATAAAAAACATTTGAAATTTTAGAAATGTTAGATATTCTTCCAGCTTACAAATTCTCATTATTAAATTAAATACATCGATTTTTTTTTAAAAAATTATTATTCTAGATATATTTTTGTTTACAATTTTAGTATTGCGTTTGTGAACTTCAATTTATTAAAAAGTCCGTCACGCAGGGGCTGCGTAAACTAAGCAGATTTCCCACGTGAAGTTATACAATAGAGAAATCTCCATACGAGAGCCGAAAGTTACGGCAAATGGCCGAACTAGCTTTTGGCGGGAAATTCAGTCATCCGTTATCGGCCCACAATTAATAAAAATGCAAATATCTCGGTTAGTATTCAAGATAGAGAATAAATGTATAGAACAATATTCATATTAAATTTAATTTAGAATAAGATTGGTTCTATACAATTTTTTGATCCGACTTATGGTAACGGAGATATTTATAATTTTCGAAAATCCCCCTCTAACCCCCCTCCCACTGGTCCGATTTCAGCCATTAACGAACTTGATCCGTCTTTTTGCGTAAAACGTTTAAATATCGAGTTTGGTAACGATCAAACAAAAATTGCAGGCTCTAGAGCGTTAACAGACATATATCTATATATATATATATATATATATATATATATATATATATACATAGATATATATATATATAATTTTGAAAGGACCTCATTTTCATCATCTCCTGGGTAGGATCGATGGACATTTGAAGAAATTTTTCGAAACTCGCGTCATGAGTACGACCTCAATAGCTGATTTCCCTCCCGGAAATCTGCTAAAAAATAAAAATTTATAAAACATATGTTGATATTATGTGTCTACAAATCACAATTCTCTACTTAGTAAGCGATACATAATCTGTATTTACACATTTAAAATTCATCCTACCGTTATATCGCATCTGGCAAAATTGCTTAAAAAATTGCTGATCGGGTAGTTCAATAGAGTATCGATGTGTTTTAAAATGACACCAGAATCAATATTCTAGGACCAGTAGAAACGGAGATATTAATGAATGTCCGGCTTACCTTATCACTCGCTCCAGTGTGCGCCGGCGGGCAATGCGCCTGGGGGGAAAGTACTATTTGCCCGCCGGCGGGCACCTTAGCACTCAACGTGTTAAACTGTTGATGACCTAAAATTATTATTATATACATTTTTGTAGCTCAAAGTTTAGGCGACTAATGGTACTCATCTACTCATCGGAGTTTTAATTGCAAAAAGAGAATATGTGGTGAGATGAGATTAGTAGTGTATCATACCAGCACGTGGGAAATCTGCTTAAATTATGCATGACGGACTTTTAATATATATATATATATATATATACATATGTATATATATAAATATATATATATATATATATATACATATGTATATATATATATATATATATATATATATATATAGATATATGTATGTGTATATATCTATATATATATATATATATATATATATATAGATATATATGGGATTGTTGAAGATATTTTATTGATGCCAGATATAGTCTGTCAGTCTACTAAAGGTGTTTGTCGTGTAATGCTGTCCGACTCGGTGGTGACAGGGATTATAATGAAAGTTATGTATGCATGCAATACATATGTATGAAAATGTATACTCCCTGACTACAATACTCCACTATTTATATTGAGTGTGATTGACGATTATTGACTCTAATAACGATGTTGAAAGCCGGATTAGGTGTCACGCATGACAATGTTAGTCCATCTCGGGTAGTGACGTATATCAGTAGTCTGTAATGGTTTGAGACTGGGTCGTTCCATGTTAATGAATTATTGTCGAAAATATATAAGCTCTTTGAACACTAATCCTGTTTTTACAGACATTCCTTATTCCTAATTTATTATTATTATGGGGAGGTTTATACTCAGTAAAACTGGAATAAAATCCATATCGGGGAACAATCCACACCAATATGAAGTTTGTAATCGTGACATATGTTAAGGGGATTTAAAAATGTTCCCACAATTCTGGCAGTATCAAGAAGTACCCCTAGCTGTGCTTCGTTTATAATTTCTGTTGGGAGATTTTAATTCTTGGTGCCTAATAATTATTGTTGTTTTAGGCACGAGTCCATTTGAACTAAGTTATAATAGCCGTAACTATGGCAGAACTCAGTTAGTATACTTCTTTGAGCTCAATAGCCAATACTTGATATTTTTTTAATTTTTCGGCAAAGGATTTTGAATATTCTCATTATTGGGTAGTGCAATGTCAACTTATTATTATTAATATTATAAGGGGACACATTTCTTTAAAACTCAAAGCTGTGTGGCTCTTCCTACCTATTAATATAGTTGGTTGAACATATTAAGTGATTAAGCAAATAATATAAATTGATATTAGTGTACTTACGGGGTGCCTTGGGTAAAAACAAAAAAAGCGGTTGTCATATTACCTGAAAAAATATAAATTCGTATTATTTACTGATATTTATTAAATTATTTAAATACGAAGGATTTGCATAATTGTATATTAATATATAACTTCTTAATTGACCTGATTCCTTTTACGTCATTATTTGGCATATGTCAAGTTTAATACGGCATGAATACATTACACGCAATTCCTATTTTAGGAATGATTTAAAAGACGTTCCCTCAATGTCAAGTTGGTTCAAAAATTAAAATATTTCTCTCCTTAAATTGGTTTACACACTGGATAAACCTTATTTTTTTTTTATTTATTTTTTTTTTTTTTTATCCTATTCATCATTTTTAATCTGCTGACATGAATTCCAGTCTCCATCTTCTTGGGCTCGACGTGAACACCTAGGTAGTAAGGTCGAGTCATTTTATAAAAATATGTAACTCATAAGAGACGACAAAGTGAATGATGAAATACGTAAAGTGAGAAATATATAATGGCATGTCATTGTTTTCCATCGTTTGTCTTTCCGCCGTTTTATCTCATGGCACTAAACAATTATATAAAAATACATACATACATATATATATATATATATATATATATATATATATGTATATATATATATATATATTACCATATTTTATTTATTTATTAACGTTCTCTTAGTGGTACTATGGCTAATTGGGACGGGTGATCTACAGGTTACCACCATTTTCTAGCCAGGGTGGGAGTTAGGATGTTATTTAATGAGTTCGTCACTAAATAAATTCCTGTTTGCCAAGGCGAGAATCGAACTTGGCACTCTAGGTTTACCATGTGAGATTTAAGTTAACGCTTTAACTCTCATGGCTAACCTGAGCCCCTATGTAAAAATGAGGTATTAAAAATGTGAGAAAAAAAAGGCAAATAATCCCTTAGAACAATGAATTGGTTGAGCTGGCTTAATTTCCTTATATTCATTACAACATAGTATACATGGGCTTTTATTTATTAATAATAATGGTTTACGTGAAATATCGCACCAGGGAAGTAGTTCTTTTGTGTTGCATTTATTTACACTTTTTAACAAATTTAGTTTCTATAAAACTGTAAAATACTATTTTAAATTAATGAAGCCAAACTGTTGAAAATCAACTCTATTTATTTACCTATCTAGATAGTATCTAGAGAAATGGTACTTGGATCCTAACGACCAAATAGAAACCCATTTAGCGCGGTAATAGGAAGGGTATTTTGATAAGGAGTGGCAGGGATGATTAGAAGCAATACTAACTTCTACAGACCAGCTGTCAGCAAAAGGGAAAGTTACCCGACAGTTGTCAGGCGGAAGTTTAAGCACTGGCAACTTGATGCGATACGGAAGTGAGGACTGTGTTAAAGGAAATAGAATGGTTTCAAATGACACCATAAACTAGCCATAATTCACTGAAAACATTTTCAATTGCAAGGCATAAATAGTTCCACCAAATAAATAGTTCCTCCATTTAAATAGTTTAACAGGAAAAGTAAAAAAAGGCTCATTTAAAAAAAAAAAAAAAATGAGATCCCAATTCAGAAATAATTATTTAATGAATGGATTTGTGATTAATAATTAATACACACGCATTGATCCAAGGTATTACATTTTAGCAGATTACCCTTAAGAGATAAATATATATTGTAAAAAGAAAGAAAAAGAAGGAGGGTTTAAGGGGGGGGGGATTTCCGAAATTCGAAATATCTCCGTTTTCATACGTAAGATCAAAACATTGTGTAGAATCAATCTTATTGCAAATTAAATTTACTATAAATATTGTTAAATACATTTATTCTCTATCTTAAATATTAACCGAGATATTTGCATTTTTCAGTTTTCAGCCTTCAACAAACCCCCATTTCTACTCATGTCACATAAACAGTAATTTGTTATGTAATTAACCACATTATTCGAAGCTTAATTTTAAATAATCGTTTTCAAGAGACCTTTATTATACGATATAAACCCCCTTCTTAAGATTGTCTGATTGAGATAAAAATTATTCTCATCCATTATAAATTACAGTGTTAGATATAGTAAATATTTTTCAATAAAATTAATATGTTATACTCTGATATATTTCCGTAATTGTTTTTCTTTCCTGTGAGAAGGCAGCACACCTGTTAGTTTAACCCTTAACTGGTAACACACGTCTCAGAGACGCTTGGGTTAACTAATTTTTCGCAATTTATACGTTAGCGCTACTTGTCAAATGAAACCTTCAGTGTATGCTCAAGTTAGATGTTGTAAACAACGCTTGTGAAGTTTCAACCCAATCAATTGTATTTTGTGGTTTTAGTGAGCTCACAATTAAAAAGTACAACGTCTAAGAGACGCGTATTACTTAGAGTGTCAACATTTGTGTTCATCTTACAGACGTGTATTACCTGAAACGCTCTTTTCTGCAACGTGTGAGGTATGTACCTAAACAATAATAATAATTTTCATGTTCGAATGTGTTTGTTCGGCATGTTGTTCTTATTAATTTATTTCTATACATATTTTCATTTACTCGCCTAAATACCTTGAAGAGTTCTAATCCTTCATGTTCTCAGAAAAAAATGATTACTAAATGTTCCCTCTAATTTCAAATAGTTTTTTATTTATCTTGTTGATGGATTATATTCGAGATTAATGTAATTATATTCAAAACTTTTTCAAATGATATTTCGTTGATTGCACACATTTTTACTTTTTTTTTCTTTCCATTTACGCGAAATGTTTTTGCAGACAAAATATTTACAATCAGATTCTTGAACATAATTTTCCGCCAGTATTTTTTTATTTTTTGATTTGATGATATATGTAGTTTTTCACTTAGTTTTTTTTAATTTACTTTTTCTTTTTTTTTTAGTATGGCAGGTATATTTTCTGCGAGGACAAAAAAATAATGTCAATGGTTGCTCTTCCTGAAGAAGAGGTTGAGCCTAGTGATGAAGAATTTGATTCTGACGATTCCTACAATGTTGAGGATGAAATAGAACATTCTGAACATGACTCCGAGTCCGAATTAGATGAGCAAGACATTGAGGATGAGGCAAATGAAAGGGTCGATGGAAATTCAGTGGAAGAGGTTGTCCCTGGTGTCTCTGGTGATGGGTCTTCAATGACTAGCAGCGATGAACCAAAGAACTATTATGGGAAAAAACTGCTTCACTTGGTGTTCAACCGAGCCAAAGATTACAAAGACACCAGCCAAGAATATTATGAGAATAAAACTTCCTGCTTTACCACCAAATGCAAAATCACTTGGTAAAAACCCCAATATTGAAGATGTTTGGCGCCTTTTGTTTGACCATGAGATGATTGCTAGTAATTCGCTGTAATCAAAAACTAAAATCAATTAACCAAACCTTCCAGATAGCCTAAAACAAATAGCACGAGATATTCTTGGAGAACCTAAAGAAACGCGTAGCGCCTCTCAAGAAATTTCTGATAAGCTTCCAAAGAGAAAAACGTGCCGATACTGTCCTTATCAAAAAAGGAGGCAAACTGCATACAAATGTATCAAATGCGAAAATCCTTGTTGCCTAGAGTGTTCAAAAAAAGTGTGCAATTCTTGTGCTCCTGGTGTAAAAAAGTAATATTTGTTTACGTCATGCCGATTTTAATTGTATGCATTTTATTTGTAATTGTATGTATTGTTTAATTTTAATTGTATAGTGAACAATCAAATAAAAATTATTTAGTTAATTTATAGAAGTTTTATTAAAAATTGCACCTCTAAAATCAATTTTTTTATGTACACGTCTCACAGACGCATGTTACTTGCAATGAACAAAATATGTGTGTTACCAGTCAAGGGTTAAGTTTCAGGTGCTTCCCGTCTGGAGGTTTCTTATTATCGTTTGTATTTATCTACTTGATGTTGACGGTG
Organism: Riptortus pedestris; assembly: GCA_019009955.1. NCBI lineage: Eukaryota > Metazoa > Arthropoda > Insecta > Hemiptera > Alydidae > Riptortus > Riptortus pedestris. The sequence goes on from CM032229.1 coordinate 76,649,384, forward strand.
CTATTTATTGTGTTACCAGTATGTAGATTTATCTATTGCTAAACATCCTGAGGGAAATCTGCTTAGTTTACGCAGCCCCTCATTGACGGACTTTTAGATTTAGAAGTTTAAATCTGCAAAAGATGTATGAGCATATTTTTTTTCTTCCAATGATGTGCATCTTAAAAGTAACTCAAAATGTCATTACTGAAAGTAATATTGATATAGAAAACTGATCTCAGGAATTGCAAAAATTGACCTCTATGAACTTGAAAGGAAATGAATAACCCTTAACATCTCAGAGAAGGTTCACAAGGTGCATAAAATATAATTTTAAAAGGGGGCATTGCCAGGGCTACATTAAGCTGAACTAAATTATTTTGTGCCCTAACCCAATTAAATCCCCATTTTGGTTATTAAATGGAGTAAGCCCTTTAAATTCATTTTTAACAGAAACACTCATAATTCATAGACTAATCTTAATTCTTATTCTGAGTTTTATATATATATATATATATATATATATATATATATATATATATATATATATATATATATATATATATGATAATTGATTGCTGAAACTTATATGTCTAAACTGATTTTATATTTATAACTAATAAAGTTCTTAAAATATTTATATTGTATATAGGTGAATATTGTCGAATCTTTGAATAACGAATTAGTCTTGTGTCAACTGGTTTGGACCTGTGGGAAATAATACATTAATTCCTGCAGTCCCAAACGACACGAACGCTAATGGCTGTGGGACAAATGGTTAGTAATGGAGGAACTAATATGTGACCTGAAGAGAGAAAAATGTGTATGCATAAAAGTATGTAAAAGAGAAAAAAAAACTAGTTCCTCTTTTATCTATGGGACAGGCTTCTAATACATTTTTAGGTATAAACAAACATCATATTTAGACCCGAGGTAAACCAAAGAAAGGAAGAAAGACGGAGCTCGTTAAGAACCATGCTCATTAGAAGCACAAGAGAGCTTATAAAGAACCAAAATATACAGTTCAGAATACAACTAGAAAATATAAAACTCGAAAATTCTACAGAAAATAATTAGGTGCAATAGTTAAAGAGATTTAAAATGTAGACGAAGTACTTAGTTAAATAGCCTATTTCTATAGAACGTCGCAGAATAACATTCCAAAATAATTTGAAATATATCATATGTGATACATTCCAGCACAGATGACGTCCCGTATATGTTCTATTCTAATTTTTACATTTATTAATTACAATTTTTCAAGTTAGCCATGCTTGTGTGTGAGAGAGAGAGAGAGGAGAGAGATTTGTGTAACAATAGGAACCAAAATTCATCAAAATAACACGAGATGGGATTCATTTTCAAATTAATAAAAGAAAGTGGTATTTCATAAAGAAAAAGGTTACAGGTAGGATGGTAAAACACCTTTTTTGAGGACAGTAATTTTATTTCAGAGTATTATCTTTCTTTATTCTTCCATTTGAAGCAATGTGATGTTCACCACAATTCGCGGTGGGTGAGTGTGAAAAAAAAGCTACTTTTTTTAAAAAAAAACTATAATATCTTAAATATTTTTCAAAAATGAAAAGAAATAATTGTAGATACAATTAGTCGCCAATAAAAAATAATTAGTGTGGTTAATACCATTTAAAGAGGATATCTCAGACAAATCGAATGATATAAGACAAAATAAGTTCTTTTCCGACCTAATGTGGAGTATTAGCAGATTTCCTTTAAGGGAATTCAGCTATTGAGGTCGCACTTATAACCCGAGTTTTGAAACATTTCCTCAAATGTCCATCGATCCTACCCAGGAGATGACGAAAATGAGGTCCGTTCAAAATTATATATATATATATATATATATATATATATATATATATACCTTTATTATACGACGTACATGGAAATAAGTTTTGGTGACTTTCCCCCCCGTCTTAAGTTTTTGGACTAGTTAAATTTGATTGATTGAGATAAAAATTATTCTGATTCATTATAAATTACAGTACTAAATATAGTAAATAGTTTTTAATCAAATCAATAAGTTATATTCTGATATATTTCAGTAATTGTTTTTCTTTCCAGTGAGAGTCGGGTTGACAGACGTGTTTGTTTACGCTTCCCATCGGGAGGTTTCTTATTGTTGTTTGTATTTATTCATTTGCTGTTGACAGTGCTGTTGTGTTACCAGTATGTAGATTTATCTATTATTAAACTTCACGAGGGAAATCTGCTTTGTTTAAGGGGCCCCTGAGTGACGGACTTTTTTTAGTTTTAGCCAGTTATCGATAAAAATAATGAATCTACATTATACGTGTATAAGTAAAAATCTCGATGGCAAAGCGGCCAATAAAATATGGTTAGTTTTCTGTTCAGTAAAAAACAAGCTGTAACGAACTACATCAAAAATTAATGTACAGCCAATAATCTCTTATTTTTATGTATGGTTATTCTGATTATACCAGTGGATAAATTTACGATGTCGGAGAACTGTCTTTCGAACTGATGTAATTACAATTAACCCGCCGATAAATATAGTGTTTTTTTTAAAATAATAAACTGCATACTTAAATACAATGCCCAAGTTCATCCTGGCCTAATGCATCTCTGGTTAGTGCATTCCACTAATGCTCCACAGCTGGTGTGTGTTGCTTTCAATAGATCGTTAAGCCAGTGTTTACATAGCTAATGGCGGATTCCCCTGCAACTTCAGGCAGAACTTCTTGCCTAGGTCACAATTTGTAGGAACGTACGGTTATAATCAAAACCTTCAAAATCAATAATATCGTTTTGTAGTTCTATTTTATTTGGAACAATTTATTCCTTGGACTCAAAAATAGACCAGGATAATAACAAACACGTTTTTGTGGCTCCTCACAACATTTACAAATGCTTAGCGCTTTTGGGAATTTAATTTGTGTTAGGAACCACAAAAAAAGTGTTTATGATTAACCTCATCACCCTCACCACCAGCTGAAAATAAAAATGATCAAAGATAGACATTGAAGATTGTGGATTAATCACAGACAAGTTTACTTAATTGTCACGTTTCAAAAAAATATAAAAATATTCATTAACACTTAATCTTATAAACAATCAATTATTATAAAAATTTCTATAGGAGGTCTCCATTTCTAACTGTTGACTCTTACTTATACAGATTCAAACTTAAAGATTCAAATTTACAGAAATACTTGTAAATGTGACTGTTACACTGAACAGCCATTCACCCACCTGATTTATGAATGTAGACCGACTCAAGACATATGAAGACAATTGAAGACTCATTCCCTCATTGCCTGTCAGTCCCGATATTTTATATTCAAAACATCTAAATTTATTAAAAGCAATAGCCTACGATATTCTTAACCTGAGAGAGGAAAAGATAATATAATATTAATATTATGTAATTTTTTTTATTGGTTATTTTATTTTATTCCTGAATTCTTTTATTTAATTTTTTTTTGTTTTATTTAGTCAAGTTTAATTTTCATAATATTATTTTCATTTATAATAAGTATATTTATTATTATATAAAAATTGTTAAAAGTTTGGTCAAAATGCACATATAATGCAAATATGCATGGGATGAGCAGAAAAATAAAACCCCTCCACATGGGGTTATTATGTAGAGGAAATACATTAAAAAAAAAAATTAAAAAAAAATAAAATAAAATAAAAAAAAAAAAAAAAAACTGTAGCCAAAATTAAATAAGAGTTTGGTTCTCATTCATTGAATGTTCAGAAATTTAGTTTAGGGGAACTATGAAATTATTACGATAACTGGAAGAAATAGAGCCATCTGCTAAATTAGGTAAAAAGTAGAAAACCGTTTTTGCAATAAATAATTTATCTATGGAATCAATAGAACTGTTTTGCACCGGCTAATTTCTGCACCTATTAAGCAGTTATCGAAACCGGTTCTGAACTAACTGACGAACAACTCATTTTCCACATATTTTGTGTTTCCTAATAATCAGATAATTACTGAAATTATACATTACTGCCTAGAATCAAATGAATTATTTATTACCAGATCGGAAATAAAGCATTTCTATGGAATCGCCCTCTTCCTCTTGTACTATCTTTGTTTACAGGAGCCCTTAGCTTGTTAAATAATTGACAGAACATAGCTAATTCAAAGGACACTGCAAGTTACCCACTCCCGAGAAATTATTCAAATCTCCGCGGAAGTTACCGCCGGCCAACTAACCAACCTTGATTGCGATAAACCTCTTACTAATTCACCCCTGAAGATGCATCCCTGTGTCCGCTAATACGCTCACTCTCCGTTTCACTCCATCATCCATTATACAGCTTTAAATAGCTAAAATAGATATCAGCTTTCGACGGACTTGTCCTGCCTAATCTCTGTCGTTGCATCAATTATGTATTTGCGTTTGCAGCTGGGTATCAAGACACAATCAATAACTATTATTGAGCATTACAGTCGGGTATTTAGTAATTCTTCATTGTCATCAACGAGTTATAAACCCCAAGTTCCCTTCAATTATAGAGAGTGTCAGAAAAGTCATAACCAATGAAATCGATGAGGCGCTGTTGAAATATAAATTTGATGTTATTCAATTTTAGAATATAATCTTAAATATGGTGTGATTATTGTTACAATGTTCACGTAGGCTTCCACGGTCGTCAAATGTATCTACAAAAACTTCTTCCGGGTTGGACCGTGTCTTAATTAATGGCCCTGAAGAAGCCATCACACGATGTGCGAAAGCTCGGCAACGAAAAAGATTTAAGACACTGTCCAACCCGGAAGAAGTTTTTGTAAATACAGTTACAATGTTATTGACTGGTACACTTATAATTAATGCTAATAAATACATTTTTCCTTTTTCAATCAGGGCATGATTAAAGACGTTGAATAAATTATGCAAAATAGTTTATATGTATAACATTGTTAAATATTGCTTTAAAAAGGTGAATATAATGAAATATTTATACGAGAATTTAAGTTTATATTTTTCAATCCTCTATACAATATCACATTAAAAAAAGAATAATACGTTTCTAGAAAAACCCTAAACCGAATTGAATCCTAAGAAAATAATTCAGGGAAGGATTGAGGATTCATGTTCCCTAGACATTTATTTTCCAATAAACTGCAGTATAATAAACTAGTGATACCTACATCGAAACAAACATCTGAACTCATCCAAAAATATCTAGAGATATTACGGAATTTATTACACCCGTATATATATATATATATATATACCCCTCCTTGACTAAATTCTCACTTACAACATGTCGGTGGGGCAAGACTGGAGGGTAGATTTAAATTGTAGAATGCATACTCATACTGCCTAATGCCTGTCATTAGTCAGCTTATGAAGGCTACAGGCTACCGAGGGATGGCTGTCTAACAATTCTGGCCTTGAATAGAATTTTCTCCACTCAGCCTTTACGGGGGAGATTGGAATTTTCCTCATGATAACTTTATTGCTGGATAGTCTGGTGAAGCAGGCAATGGAAGACCACTGCGTGTCCTTGTGATCTTCACGAGACCAGTTACTAGGTGTAGCCTGTAAATACTACATACGTATATATATATATATATATATATATATATATATATATATATATTACTGTGTCATCAACATCTTTATTTTAAACTATATACTTGTTTCGCATCTAATAGAGACCCACATCGACAAGGGTGATTTGTCATGGCTCTCAGAGCGGAAAGTACTGCCTGCAGGTGACTAGTTTTAGAGATATTAACCTTCTGAAGAGGTTTTGTATGAAGCGTAACATATATAAAGGAGTTGATAAAGAGAGATAAGTGGCTTTTACTATTGACCTGATCTATTCACTATACTACGCGAGTTAGTCACAATTTTTATAATATATTTTGAATCAGAAATGCTTTTTTTAGATCTTGCATCTAATTAAAAAAGTATTTTTTCCCGTAAAGCTATGACAAAATTAATATGTTAAATAAATAAAACAACAGTCGGAATGCATAGGAGATAGCTCTATGCTGAAATGTTGAGGTTATTTCAGGATTTTTAGTTAGTTTTAGTCAGTGTATAGGGAAATGGGAGTGACACTTAGAAGGCTTGTCACTATAAAAACAGACTCATTAGGTTGATTGGTAGGAAGAATGACAACTGTCAGGCATGGAAGGAAATGTTTATTTTCCCTCGGCAGCTAGGCCATTTGCGACAACAGGAAAACATATTATTGGTCGATAAGCAGAGAGTTCATCAACAGAGTCGTTCATCATGCTTGATGAGTCAGGTTATGGACATGTGTGATAGCACATGTCTAGAGCAGCCTTTTCTCAAGATATCCAGTCTAGAAATTATAAATGGGCAGAGCTATGACTTAGTAGCGATATTAGACCACTTTTGGCACTGGTGGAAGTCGACCCCCACCAATAATGAATCTTGCGAGAGGCTTAGAAACAGTAAAGTGGCCTAATATCATCCAACAGGGAGGATGACTACAGCCTAAGCAAACGTCTGAAGCTCATCTTTCAACCAATAAAAAAGACAATGATCAAGAAGGAATGCTATATATATATATATATATATATATATATATATATATATATATATAAGAATAGTTAACATCGCCCTCTAGACTCAGTGACTCAGTAAGAAGCAAGTCTACCGAAATGGCAGCCAAGAACGTGGACACGTTCAATACAAGATCACTTAATTGCAACCATGATAGGTGCAATGGGACTTGTATGAATATATTTGAGTCATTTATTCATACTTTAAGCTGCAGTTTTATGTTTACAAAATTTACCTACAACTCATGAAAAATCAGAAAAAAGTACCACGGATAACCATCCTAAGGAGAAATTAATCTATTTTCTGTTGAAAAGGATACCATTATATTTCCATTTCATTTAACTCTAACTAACTGAAGTGTGAAAGTTGAAACACAACGAACTTAATTATCCTCGACAGGAGTGAATATCAAAAGCTAATTATCAATTCGATAATGAGACGATAGATTAACTAGCGAGCTAATAATCATTGACATTTGCTAAGTACGAATCTCGCTTAAATATATATACCTAACTATAACATTTTATATCTATTGTTAATTAATACTAAATCAAATACTGTATTATATTCATCCAGTAAGCACACAGAATATAAACTGCTCAAAAATGAATAGGGATATTGGTTATTTTTTCTTATCCTATTAATTTTAATTAAATCAACCGATATGTTATTGTTAGTTGGAATATATCTAGAGAAAAAATACAAACCAAAATCATACAAACGTTAATCCTCATTTTTAATAACGGATTTACTCAACAATAGTCAACATGGGGATTACTCATTTTGTAAACAAATACCTTTTCTTGAACTTTCTCGGTTTTAATCCAGTTGTAGTCTCTTTAAATGGAAAGACATCACCTTAAACCAGAAGTTCGCGACATTGTTGTCAGAATGAGCAACCGGCAAGTGGATATTGCTGAGGCAGTTGGGGTTTCCCAAAGTGTTGTCTTGTTGATTTCGAGAAACTGGGAGTGCTAATAGGAGGCCTGGTAGTGGATCGCAGCGCATTACAACGCAAAGGGAGGACCGACATATTGCCATTGCTACCAGACAGAACCCTTTCCACAGTGCCCGCTAGACCCTTAATGCTTTGCAGGGTGTATTGACAAGGCCTATATCAACGCAAACGATTAGGAATCGTTTGCGGGAAGTTGGCCTTAGATCCTATGCCCCTTTGAGACGACCTGCAGCAACAGCCCAACACCGGCAACTCAGAAGAACATGGTGCTTCGAGCGCCTAGAAGAGGGAACCAATTGGAATGCTGTAATGTTCACAGATGAGTCGCGTTTTTGCCTTTATAGTGACAGTCGACGCCATAGGGTATACAGAGAAGTGGGAATGCGTACAATGCCCCAATTCACGGTCCCTTCGGTGCAGTTTGGAGGAGGTGGTGTAATGGCGTGGGCTGGCATTTACACTGGGGGCCGAACTTCTCTCCATATCGTTGATGGAAACCTCTCCGCAGTGCGATATGTGGAAGAAATTATTGCGGAATATGTCCCTCAAGCCAGGGATCTCATTGGCCGGGATTTTTGATTTCTAGACGACAATGCCCGTCCTCATAGAGCAAGAGTTGTCATTCAAACATTTGGAAAACCTGGGAATTTCCCATCTGCCTCTTCCCCCATTGTCTCCAGACCTCAATCCCATTGAGCAAATGTGGGATGCGTTACAGAGAAAGCTTTTTGATCACCATCCACAGCCAGCTAACCTTCAACAACTGAGGGCAGCATTGCAGCAGCTATGGATTGAAATTACAAATGAAGTAAGCGACAACCTTATTGAGAGTATGCCCAATAGATGCACAGAGGTTTTGGCTAATAGAGGTCATTATACCCATTATTAGTTGTTTCTTAAAACTTTTTTGTTGAATAAAAAACATTGAAGAACCAAAAACTGAAATGTATTATTTTACAATTTGTCCAAATTCCTTAATTAAACTCCTTTTTTGTGGGTGAAAAATACAATAATTTCTAATAAATATTGATGATATTTATAATTTAAAAAAAAACAAAAATGCTAGGCCCCATAAATACCACAAAACAGCCAATATCCCTATTCATTTTTGAGCAGTTTAGTTTCAATATACGGTATCCCAATAATAATTCATATTTACAAAGGTCAATCAGGTAATGAAAGTGAGAAGGGCAGAAGGAACGTTATCATTTAAAGTTCATATGACATAGATGTATTAATGCAATGGAATATCGGAGGGAGGTGTTGAAGAAATCTGTTTTTTTTTTCGTATACTAAGTGACAAAAGTAAGAGGAGAAGTTATCTGGAGGGACTTTCCCGGGAAAAGCCAAAAGAGATAGTACAAGTATAGATTTGAAACTGAGTAAGCAGACGGAAAAAAAGTACGACTCACAAGGGTCACATATAATAACGAAGCAGACATCGCATGTATTGGATTCATCCACAGAGTTCGAAAATTGTATCCTTCAGTAATAACTTAGAAAGAAATACATAAACCAATCTTGACAAGAAACTTCATTTGGTATTACCTTAAATGAGTGAGGGGGTTTACTTACAAATGAAAACTAAAAAATACCAATATATTAGTATTGGAATTATTAGAATCTACTTACAACAGAAATTGTAGCTAATAATTCGGTTAAAAGGTTAGTTAGGCAACCTGGCGAACGCTTTGATAGATGTAAGATTTAAGTATGTTCCCTAGCATGTTGTTAATAAAAATGGCTCTTCAATGAGCTGTGATTATCAAGTAAACACAATAAAGAAATATATTTATCACAAAGCCCAATATAGTGACTGAAGTTCACCGACATCTTAAACTAGGTGCAATCTAATACCGTCGATGCCGCTGTTGAAGTACTAATTTTAGCAGATTTCCCTTAAGGGAAATCAGCTATTGAGGTCGTGAAAAATTTCTTCAAATGTCCATCGATCCTACCCAGGAGATGAAGAAAATGAGGTCCGTTCAAAATTATATATATATTTGTCTGTTAACGCTCTAGCGGTCGCAATTTTTGTTTGATCGTTACGAAAATCGATATTTAACCGTTTTATGTAAAAAGACAGATTAAGTTCGTTAATGGCTAAAATCGGACTAGAGGGAGGGGGGGGGTTCAAAAATTCAAAATATCTCCGTTATTATGCATCGGATCGAAAAATTGTCATTCGAAAAAAAATCGAAAAACTAAAACAAAAAGTGTAGCTCCAAAATGACTAGTAATAACCGTAATAACCTACATATATAACTGAAGTATAGCTAGTTGTATCTACTATATCGACGAAAATTACACATTCCTAATTAGATATTTAAATAGAGAACAAGTTACAAAACATGGAACATGATATAATAGACATGCAGAAAATTGTTGATCCTCGTAGTCCACTTTGGACTAGTTAAAGACTCATTAGCTCTAATTGTACTAACAGGACGAATATTTAACACGATTCCCTGGGAGAGAGAGAATTTTATTGGACAGACGCAAATACTCAATTGGACATCTGTTAATCTATATAGCGTCAAGGTTACACTTATTAACGCCCAAAAGTGCTAATAAATAAAAATCGGGGTAAATTGAAGAAAAGTTGTTAACTGTCGGAGCATGTCTAAAAAATTGTGTAATCTATAAAAATGCATCCAAAACGGAGAGTTCATTGTGCTGGACATTACAAAAGGAAGAACAAACTTTTTTTCTTATCAGATTTCCCTTCGGAAAATATTGAGGTAGTACTCATACTGTGAGTAATATCTTTAGGTGTACACTGGTCATATTAAAATTATTTATATATATTCGGTTAGAGTTAATTACTTTTATGATCTAACTTAATTACCTCCGAGCTGGACTCGAGGGTTTCGCGATCAGATTTTTTACGAAGTGAGTGATTCCTAGACGAACAACCCCCTTTAACCCGGGAGGGTCTGGAATAAGTTGCCTCCAGTAGACTGTCGGGCCTTATTATAACCCCCAGGGAGTGGGAAGACTATAACACCGGATTCCTAGTCTACGGGATCTAGGAGAGTCAATGTCATCCATCATACCAATTGAATTCAAACGAGGGTTTTCTATAGTCCTACATTTGTAGTCAACTCCTTAGAAACTTTTTTTAGTTTCCCTGAAGGGAAATTTGGTAGTGCTCAAAACGCCATTTTGAAAAAGATTATGAAAAGGTGGTTCCTCCAAATGTGCATGCACACACACACACACACACACACACACACACACACATATATATATATATATATATATATATATATATATATATATATACGCATACTTGCATATACTTGATACTTACTACTTACATATCATAAATTTTATCACTAATCATTTCAAGCTCAAGTTTAGACTAGGCTTCTTTTTAGTGGAGAAATTGAAAATCGTATTTAAAGCGACAAAATCGGCTTACCACCCAAGCCCGTGGAAATCTGTTCAGTTACCGCAGCAACTCTTTGACGGGGGCTTTTAGAAATTGAAACAATATATATATATATATATATATATATATATATATATATATATATATAAAACTAATATATGTGTGTGTGTGCGCGCGTGCACTTTTGAAGGAACCACTTTTTCATCGTTTCTTTCGAAATGGACTCTTTAATAGCAGATTTTCCATCAGTGAAACTTGCTAAAAAGTCCGTCACGCAGGGTCTGCGTAAACTAAGCAGATTTCCCACGTAAAGTTATACAATAGAGAAATCTCCATACTAGTGCCGATCAGTACGGAAACGGCCGAACTAGCTTTCGGCGGGAACCAATAGCTCGTCCGTTACACTTAATATAAATGCACATATCTCGGTTAATATTCAAGATAGAGAATAAATGTATATAACAATATTTATAGTAAATTTAATTTTCAATAAGATTGGTTCTATACAATTATTCGATCCGACGTATAGTAACGGATACCCGCTCCCCTCCCACTGGTCCGATTTCAGCCGTTAACGAAATTGATCTTTCTTTTTACATAAAACGATTAAATACCAAGTTTGGTGACGATTAAACAAACATTGCGACCGCTAGAGTGTTAACAGACAAATATATATATATATATATATATATATATATATATATATATATAGATAGATAGATAGATAGATATACCTACCTATATATATATAATTTTGAACGGATCTCATTTTCGTCATCTCCTGGGTAGGATCGATGGACATTTGTTTTGAAAATTGCGTTATGAGTACGACCTCAATAGCTTTATAATTTCCTTTAAGGGAAATCTGCTATAATGTTTAATAAGAGTATAATGCAAAGGTTACGATGGTAAACGAATATTCATAGCTCCCAGACCTCAATGTCAGACTTCAAAAGCACTTTTCCGTTTCTCTAATTGTACAATATGAGCAGTAAATATTTCGAAATAAAAGTTAGCTTAGAAAATGAATTGGTTTTAGAATATCTCATTTGGTATGTTGCCTACCAAATCCATATGGTTCTTCTTCGAATTCCAATTAAGTAATGGAATGAATGCATGTTTGGTTTACTTGGAAGAATAATGATATTAAATGTAAATTTTTCCAGAAGTGTGACCATTGGTGGCGAATATAGGTGGGCTGGAGCAGGGAAGTCGGTTGACGGCATTTTGGAATTTATCATAATTAATATTTGTATTGTATGGGAAGAATCTAGTATCCGGTTCATTAACGAAATATTTCAAAGTCCTCACAATTGGATAATTTTGTGAATTTAGTAGAACTAACAGAGCCAATATTAGCCAACCATTATAAGGCACAAAACACTTGTGCACAATAAATATTAAAAATAATAATTTCACGTTAATGCGAGATAGAGATATAGAAGTGTGATATAAGGGTGAGTTGGTGAACAAAATGGTTAACTATAATACTCCTAGTCGCAGGTAACAAGCTCTAATATTTAAGAAAGAGTACAAAAATAACCATAAAAAAATAGGATTGAAGCCAATACTTCTATACACCATAACACTAACTAAATCTTCATTAATACTAATACGAAAAGAAGTACCAGAATAATTGTTTTTATAATTAAATCTAAGTTTTGTGTAGTTTATATTTATTGATATGATTTGTCAATAGGCAGTAAAACCTTGTTCTGGAGTGTTAATTATGGGCCATTTCACGCAAAATTTTAAAATGAAGTTCTTCATAGTGCTAAATATCGTGGGATATATAATTGTTTAAATGTCGACTTGATTTCACAATTACCAGTGGAACTATATTTCTTGAATAATCTAAAAGGAGACCACTTATAAATTGATCACAACATATTTTGAAGTTACCTCATCAAAAGCCATTAACCATTTGCGAATAATATCCCGTCCGTAAAGAACAGTGGTTGTAGAACTCACCTCATAAAAGGTTCAAAACTTTTTTGAACCTCTTAGTTGGGAGAGCATTTTCATCGGGTTTCATTAATTGAAAAGTTAACTTTCGTTTTAATTAGAAGAAACCTTCAGTTCAGTAGAGCGCCCTTTCTAGATTGAAAATGTCTTGTAATGAAAGCCGACATTACGTTTAAAGAAGCCAGTTTAACTTAGCATTAGTTTCGATCACCTACTGTTCATAAAAAAAGTCCGTCACGCAAAGGCCTGCGTAAACTAAGCAGATTTCCCTCGTGAAATCTAATAATAGATAAATCTACATACTGCTAACACAAAACCAACGTGTATGTTAAGTGAATAAATGCAAACGGTAATTAGAAATCTTTTCCCTCACGGCGGGAAGAATCGGAAATGAAAACAAACAGGGCTGGCAACGTCTCACCGGAAAGAAAAACAATTGCTGAAACATATTAGAATGTAATATATTAATTTTGTTGAACACTATTTACTATATCAAGTGCTGTAATTTATAATGAATCAGAAATATTTTATCTCTATCAATCAAATTTTAGTAGTCCAAGAACTTAAGACGGGGGGAAGGTTACCAGAACATATTTGCATGCATCTCGTATAATAAAGGTCTCTTGTAAACAATATTTGGTATTTAAGCTTCCTATAATGTGGTTTATTATTTAACAGAGTACTGTTTACGCAACATGAGTTGAAGTGGGGGTTTGCAAAAGGCTGAAAAATTCAAATATCTCGGTAAATATTCAAGATAGGGAATAAATGTATAGAACAATATTCATAGTACATATAATTTTCTACTAGATTGATTCTATACATATTGTCGATCCGACGTATAGTATCAGAGATATTTCGAATTTTTAAAATTCTCTCCATCTAACACCCCCCCCTCCCCCTGGTCTGATTTCAGCCGTTAACGAACTTAATCTTCCTTTTTACATAAAACGACTACCGATTAAACAATAATTGCGACCGCTACTGCGGTAACAGACATATATATATATATATATACAGTTTTGAACGGACCTCATTTTCGTCATCTCCTAGGTAGAATAGATGGATATTTGAAGAAAAATTTCGAAAATTCCATCATGATAACGACCTCAACAACAGATTTCCCTTTTTAGGGAAATCTGCTAAAAGAAACCAGTAAAGATGCTGTAGCCCTGGTGAATTGAAATGATGTATGGCATGAATGGAATTTCACACTCTTGCACCTTTGTGAGAGCCAATCGTAGGAAAGAATGTTGAGCTAGCTAGCCGCCATTGGTGAGAGTTTATCTAGGGAGGTGGGCATGACAGGATCCATCTCCCTGGCCGAGCATAGATGTAGATAAGGGAGCTGCTGTCAGGGATGGGTTGGGGGATTGTTATCAGCAATCTGTGATAAAGGTGGGAGGCAGGTGGCCCTGGATGGACAGTGCCTCTCTGCATGACATCTGTCAGCCATTCTCCAACCCCGTTCTAACAACTCTCTGACCCACCCCAGCCCTTAGTAATGTACCTGATAAAACTCCCATTATGGATGCCAGGTGTCAATCTTCCACCACCGCCTTCATACATAAACATAAACAAACAAAGACATTTCTAAATAAAGAAAGGGTAAACCAGGCGACTCCCACTTACACAAAACATGTCTACAAAACAACATTCTGCTGTTAACACTATATTTTAAAAAATAATACAATCTTAGCAAAAGGGTGTTAACAATTTTATACTTTAATAAATGAAACTAATTAATTATATGAAATTGGATAATCATAATGAAACTACCTAAATGAAGGTCGTAGTAAAGGAGGACAAAAAAAAAGAAAAGAAACTAAATTAAAAATCAAATGTATTATTTTGTATCGCTAATAGTAACGAGATGAGTGGAATTTTTTGTTTCTGTATTCCCCAAACCCCTTCCAATGACAGGATTTTTATTGTAAAATATATTAATTATAATTTCACAGACATGCCGTTTGAAAGTCAACTTGTTGAAGGACAAACATTCGAAAATGCAAGGGCACACAGACCAAAATTTGATCAAATTTTGTTTTTACTGCAGGACAATCAAAATAAAAGTCGTCTTGGCGTAAAGCGTTGGCATAATTTACGGTAATTGCATAACTCCATCGAGGAAAATTTACTAAAAGTAGACTCACTCTAAAAATGGATTTTCTCTGGTGGAGAAAACTCAATGACCAAATAAAAATGTTCTATACCTGACCCTAGGCTGTGTTGCCTTTGACTTCTGTAACTTTAACTTCTATAACTGACCCTACTCTCTGTTACCCTTTCCTTCTCTACCTGAATTTACTCTCTGTTACCCTTACTTCTATAACAGACCCTAGTCGTTGTGTATGTGTGTGTGCGTGTGTGTGTGTGTGTGTGTGTGTGTGTGTGTCAGGGATTTTTTATTAGACTTTTTCTTACAGAAAGAAATGTGTTTTTATTTATATATTAGTTTAATTTCTTTAACGTTGAAAACTATTTTAGCTTTTATTAATACAAAATTTAATTATTTTAATACTCTTTTATAATTTATTTATTGCTGTTAGTTGTATTTGGTATTGTTGTTTTTCGTTGTATTTTGAGTTTTGTTAATTACTGTTCAGTTTGTGTATTTTTGTTTAATATTTTGTTTGTTTTTGTCCTGTGTGTTACTTATTTTGTATTCTTCTATTAATAGCTTTTTCTTTTTTTAAATATAATTGAGCAACATCGCCTACGTTTCGAAACTCTTAAATATAAAATAAAATAAATAAAATTATTGTTATCGTTATTCAAACGTATACATATATACATACGAATAAGATATGTGGGTTGTGTGTGCGAGTGAGTCTGCCTTTGTGTGTGTTTGTACTGGATGGGCACAATTCAAACAACTTTATGTGTAGTCTGAAAATGATAATAATAAAAAAAAAAAAATCAGAAAGACAGGCCACTTTCTAAGAGATTGAGCGCTAGGAAGGAAATTGGAACGCATGAGATATTAGTTCAAATTAATAGCTAGAACTACTATAAATTGTAAAGAAATACATTTTACTTTCATTAAAGAAATAATATACGTTTTTATTAATACCCCGAGGAAATATTTATGTAGAAACAATAGCCGTAGGAACAGAAAATACCAGAGAATGATCGAGAGGAAAGAAAAACGAGAGGGAAAAAAAAGAAAGAGCCCAGAAAGCTAAGTGGCATGGCTTGTACTAGCCTGGGTTTTGATGTATTGCTTCGATTTCGAGGGTCGTCGAGGTAAGAAGTGGAGTCGGAGGAGGATAGAGTATGAAAGAATGATTATATGTGTGTTGGTTTGGGCCGATGGATGAGTGTGACAAGGAGAAACAATGCATGCCATATATGTTACATACGTGAATAAATTGTGTGCTTCTGTATATAGCACAATGGTCTAGCACATTATCATTCCTTAATTATCCTTATTCATGAAGAGTCCAGGAATTTAAAGGAAGAGGGAACAACAGCGAGAGAAATTCCTAAACATTAAGGACATTAGGACTAGAATTACCACAGAATTCATTTAATTTCATCAAGAATGTGCTGTTTAAAACACTTCAACGGGCTGTCGCAATGTTTGTATGAGAGTTCATTAATTAGAAGATATTGGTACGAATTTTTTTTTTACTATCATTAATACTTTTGTATTAATGACATTGTTGACATCGTAGGACTATGATCACTAAGCACCTAACTTAGGCTTTAAATAGTGAGTGAGGAACTGTACTTACGAACCGTGTTAACCAAGAAGGACCTATGCCAGTTATCTCCAATTACTGGCGGTTTCTTCGGGGTTGTTTTTTGGATATTGACTATTTTATTATATATTTGATCAATTAACATATAAATGGAAATTGTGACAACACGTGAGTTTGAGACATTTATACAAAAATTACTCACTTTTTGTACATATCACAAAACCATATTCTATGAGGTTGAGGAATAAGCTACACATACGGCTGGTCATTCAGTCATTTATGATGAAACAATGTAAACAAATAAAAATTAGCAGAATTCTCTTCAGGAACATTCTGATGGAAGTATTTTGATTAAGCTATGCCAATACAAACTTAAGTGAATCTCTGAAAAGCATAAATAAACTTTGAAAAACATCACTCAACTAATTTGATCTGCGTTTGCAAGTAATATTTTTTAACTACTAACATATTTTTTGTATTTATTTATTTACGTCCACTTTATGCTACTTTGGCTAATTGGGACGGGTTATCTATAGTGAACCACACTTTTCTTGCCAGGGTGGGACTAAGGAATTTATTTAATGAGTCCGTCACCAAATAAATTTCTGCTGCCCAGGGCAGGAATCGAACCTGCCACTCTAGGCTTACCATAAGAGATTAAGACTATTATAGATATCTCATTTATAGTAAGTACATACATTTATTTGCGTTGATCGATAAAGGTGAATGGAAGCACCCTAGGGAAATAAAAAACATTATATATTCGGAGTTGAACACTGATTGACAAGAAGTTGAATGGCATTGCCGGTATTTTATTATTTTTTGTGTCCATTATTATTATTATTATTCATCCATTAATCATGACATTAATCTCGAAAATCAATCATGCTACTCCTCCCATACAGCTACCATTTTTACTACGTCTTCATCATTAATATTCAACAAATTACTTAATTCAATATATTTATAATTGTAAAACATTTTCAGATGGAAATCCAAAATCACTCAGTTAAGAATACGATTAAATTAAATTCTGCCAACAGCAGAAGGCCATTAAAGCATGTGTTTATTATAGAATTATAGTACAGGAACCCCATTTATCAGAGCCCGTTAGAACCTTAACAGAATGAAATAGGTTTTCGATTATAAGTATCGAAATACCAGTATGATATGTTATAATATATACTAGAATATTGAGATATTAAAATCAAAACAGTTCTGTGTATCTCTTTTTCTTCTGTGCCCTAGTTTTTTTATCTAATGCGGTACTGGATGCTGTTATTAAATTATTATGTGCCATTTGGCGTTGCATTCTCCTTCTAAATACACATGTGTAGCAATTTTGCCAAATGAAAATGTTTGGCAGAACTGCGCAAGAAAGGCTGACATGATATTGATAGGAAGAGGCTTGTCTTGTGTTGTCATAAAAGAACAAAAATAGCTACAATTCAAGTAGTTACTCAATTGTGTCAAGACGTTTAAGATATTTGGGTTACCAAGCAATTTGAAAATATATGCCCAAAAAATGACATATTCTTCAATATGAAATTTTGGATTTTGTTATAATGCTCAAGGCGCATTGTCGCTGCAAAACATCTTCAATGCGGTAATTTGGCCATTATATTCAATCAATGTGTTCATGGGATACATCATTCTGTAGTAAATATAAAAATACTTTGCAAATGGACAGTTTACTGCGTTTTTTTTTTGGCGAGATAAGCCTTCACTATAGGTACGATTGAAAGAATCGAGGATTTAATATCGTTTTAACATTTGATTTTCTCTGAGTACGCTTTGATGGGCTAATGACGATTGTTGAGTAAAATTACTTGTGTTACATTTTTAAATCATAATATAAATATACGATGTGTAAGAATTAGAATAGAAGAAATCATGACTAAAGAAAGTAAAACGAACATGTTCATGATTATCCTCCAGAGCATGCCTGCGATTGTTGAAATTCTCCAATTTCGGATATTTACACTAAATTAGTTATATAATATATGA
Organism: Riptortus pedestris; assembly: GCA_019009955.1. Classification (NCBI taxonomy): domain Eukaryota; kingdom Metazoa; phylum Arthropoda; class Insecta; order Hemiptera; family Alydidae; genus Riptortus; species Riptortus pedestris. Next base: position 76,667,936 of record CM032229.1, read on the forward strand.
ATTTAAAACACAAACACAAGCACACAAACACACGGTTTAGTATCCTGTTGCTAAAGTCTGAGAATAAAATAAAATCTGATAAGAGTCAACCTACAGCAGTAAACGGTATTGTTGAATAGAGTGTTGATACGGTTGATGGATCATCAAGGTATGCAAAGTGGAAAATTAAAAAAAAATAAATAAAAATAAATAAGCCATCTAAAATGCGGAAAGTTAAGCAAAATGATTTGAAGGGAGAGAGCGTAGAGAGATAAAAGGAGGCATATAGGAGATGGAGAGGCTGAGCGGAGATATCTCCTTTTGTAATTGGAGAAACAAAGGGCCTTTATAGACTAGACGTGAGAGAAGGCCTGGGAATTCTGAGGATACCAGGGTACCCGGGAATGCGGAAGGTATCCCAGACTCTCCGCCCCCAAATTTAGAATAGCACCAACGGATTATTTAGGAATTTCCTAACCCTCCCTTTTTCTCTCTCTCCCTCAAACCACCTCCCTCCCTCAGCCCATCTTGATATTTTACTGCCGACTGCAGAGCGATATCCAGACATAACCGACTCCTCCAACCCCTTCCCCCGTTCGGTCCCTTTTTGAATTTCAATTTTGGCTAACATTTACCAGTCTTGGAATGCCCTAATCATGGAGCATATCGCGGGGGATTGGGCCGCTTCATCTCTCCCAAGGGCCATTTTCCTTCAAGGAATTTCCCCAAATGGCCCGAAACAACGACTTCATATCTTTGTAATAACTAAAGAGCGTTCATTATCCATGCACTTAAATAGGGAGCAGTATCTAATAAAGTGGTTGGAATATTAAAATATTTGTGACCAAATTCACATTCCAAGTTCCTGGCAATAACATTCTATCAAGAACCATAGACCGCCTGGTAGACTCATTCAGAATTGGTTAACCGAAATGCCACAAGTTTTTATAAGTATCGCTAAGGGATAATCGATTTTAATCTTTCAAGACAGCATTAATGCTCAACAAATAGTCTATAAATGGAGTTGCTCAAGTCTGTAGGTGGGCTCAGGTTAGCCATGCGAGATAAGACACATGTCTTAATATAACTTGGCAAGTCGTGAGTATGATTCTCAGCTGGACAATAGCAATTTATTTAGTGAGAAACTACTTAAATAAAAACCATAGCCCCGCCCTGGTTGGAGAGGGGTCATATCTTGGATATAATCCGTCCTAATTATCCTTCATAACACATTGTTGACGATAACGAATGACTTTTTTTTTCCTAGTCTGCAGTCAACCTGTGGAAGATAACTTTTTTTTAACGGGCCTTTCAGCGGCTCATCACATTTCTGTACTAAAATTGATAAATAATTTCAACATGTAATTTTAGCAATGTAATGTAACAACTCATTTAATATTAAAACTAACGGCAGTAATTATACTATTAAAATATTAATTAATGCCAAATTATTATAATTGTCTGAATATGGGGATTGTCAATTACAGGCTGGCATTAATTTTGTAATTGTATGCAAGTGGAAAATGTATAATGTAGGACTGAGTGGCTGTTACAGTTAATTTCCATATGCGGTGTTCAATCACAACGAACTTTGGGAAGTAAGTAGTACGAAAGAAGACTTTCGTATGAATCTATACTATAGGCAAATGGTAATAATTGCTATATCGCATTATATTACTCAACATATCTCGACAAAATAATGCCCCTATGCCTAAGTGCTAATCACTTTTAAATTTCAAAATCTAAGACATGATCAGGCTAGGCCTAATGGCTAAAATTCAATTTTTAATTCGGCTTGTAACCCACATTAGAAAGGAGGGGAGGGGGCACACCCAACTAGCAGTTGTACGTTGTCCATGACACTCAAAACAATGCAGTCAAACCCTAATTCATATGTTTGCTTTTTTAATTTTTATTAAGTCCAATATATTGTGTACTGTTGATTTTTTGATATACTTCGTTGGTTTGTATTTTGTGTCCAGTCTTCAGAAGATTTCCAAACACCCTGTTTTAATGTTTCAGCTTAAAGTTTTCAATAATAATTTCGAAATAAAAACAGTAAGCCATAAAAGAGGCTGAGGGAACAATAAGGTCTTCTAGTGTGAAGCTCGAAGACCTGGGTGGAATAATGTGAAGGAACATCAAAAGTAGAATAAAAGGATTCAAACAATTAGTTTTAATTTACTGAGTCACTCTTTCAAAGTTTTTTTTTTTTTTTGTTCTGGTCAAACCAACAAAAACTAGAATAAAATATAAGAAAGACAAACGCCTACATGTCCTTTTCTTCTCGGTACAATGTGTGTCGTTGCTCCCACGTGGTCCTCGACACACCCTAAGGGCTAAGATTGAGGCGCAGGCGCAGGTAACAATCCCACCTCAATCCCAAAGGGACCGAGAGGGAGGGGGCGTAGTGAGAAATATAGGCGACAAAATCTAATGAATAAATTTTGTGAGGGCAGACTGTATGACAAATGACAGAGCGGGCTGTGATCATTGATTCCTCCCAGCGGAAGCGCGCAGCCCGAATCACAAATGATTCCGAATCTTGCGGAGGACGAAATGACCAGACTTCGTAAAGAGCTACTACCGCTGAAACGGTGGGAAAAGGGAATATTCTCTTGTCCCTTGCTTCCGGGACCCTCTCAAACGGAAGTGGCGAAAGGAGGGGCCGAGCTAAATGGAGGCTTGGAAAAAGGAGATGGGGGGAGGCAATTATCGTAAAGCCATAGGCGCAAGTTTGCACACAAACACACACAACATACATTGCGTACTAATATAATCCCATAATCTGAGTTAGTAATCTGCCAGGTGGAAGTGACTTCTAATGAAGGTAGAGGAAAGAATTGGCTACGCTTCCACTGTAACAATTTTATTAAAACGACAGAGCGCTTTCGATGCAGTGCATTATCATCAGTGTAGATAAGATAAGTAATTATTTTTTTTGTGTGTCAACAGGGCACTGATGATGATGCACTGCATCGAAAACGGTTTGTCGTTTTAATAAAATTTATACTGTGGAAGCGTAGCCAATTCTTTCATCTACCTGAATCCCGTAATCGTATCATTCAGGCGTACGTTTATGGCACAATTAAAAGTGGACTTAAATAAAGTACATACCGTTTAAACTAAACGGAACATATATTTCATTAGAACTAGTACAGATGTATATTCGCCCGTAATTTCACTCGGCTAATGTGGAAGATAATATTTAAATTACAATAAACGTCCCCAGAAACTTTGCTGAAACTCTGGGTTGAAATAATTACATAAATTAGAATAACTAAACATATGTACCTATTCATTAAAACATGTGTTAAACTTTCATCTCTAGCATATCACATGTATCAACAAGGCGATCGGCGGATCAGTGGCTTTAGGTCAGATGTTAAAATTAGAAGCTGTTAGAAATTTCATGGAACCAACATAGCAACAACAAAGACCAATCCATGATTTAACAATTCATGGCTATTGAAAATGATCGTGTTCATTAAAATAATAAAGCAGGTTGCCGAGGTATATATACTTCCTGACGAATAATGTAGAACTAGCTTACAGTCCTAGCCTCCACTGCAAACCTGTGTCTCATCTTACTTCATAAATCGCTTTCATTGTTTACTATTATAGTTCTAAATAATGTTAAAAAAGAAATTGTTAATATAATTCGTATATTGCTGGATGTTGGACTACAGATCTGGGAAACAGGTCTTAATAACAGGAAGTCTTCCCAACAATTTATATATTAAAGCACAACGCCTTTCGGCACTAACGTGCCATTATTAGGTGCTCGGCTGTATAATAGTTGCTAGCGCTACGGCTAACTACTCTACTAATTGTAAATATATTTATTTAAATGAAACATTTTGAAAATTGTTGTAGGACATGATTTGTAGGTAACTGCATTATGAACTGAAAATATCCTATGACATATCAACTATATGTAAACGTTTGAACATCTTCGATCACGCACGGGTTCATAATTGGATTCAATATTCTGGAAAATAATCATTAATTGGCACCTGAAATGCAAATCAAAGGGAGCGGAATGCTGACAACAGAATTCCATCGAGTATAAATGCCTAAAAGCGGAGCATAAAAAAGGCGCGAACACAGCCAGAGGGTGAAGTGTGTAGGGTGAGAGAGGGGTGACAAGTGGCTGAGAGTTCGGTAATGAGTCGGAGGGAGTGCTCCCGCCAAATATTTTAATTGCCCGATCAGCTGTTTTAGGGCGGCAAAACAATCGATACACTTCGTTCCACGTGTGAAATCTGAAATAACAATTTGTTTTCTATAAAAGAAAGAAAACATATTAATTAACGCATGCCATGTTAAAATATAAAGAAGAAAGGAAGTTATCTACCAATAGTTTTACTTGTGAAAGTATATTTGGGTTTATCCTTAAAATATTAATCCAATTTTGAAAACGTGATTCCTCACAATACTGTTAGTTCAAAGTTAAAGACGTTTTTGGCATTTTACGTCAAAGACGACGGTGATAAAACAAAAAATGGGGAACAGTTTCACCAAAGAGAACAACATTTTAAAGCCCCATAATATTAATTTATAGACGCATTAATTTAAATCATTAACAGAACTAACATTAATTAATAACTTCATTCTACTGACGTTAATTGGGGTGGATTATCTACAGGAAAGCAATCTATTCTAGCCTGGGTGGGGGTTTATTTAGTAGGTTCATCCCTGAATAAATTCATATTGCCTACGCAGGATCGAAGCACACAACTCAAGGTTTACGAACTATATTAAGAGCATGGCTACCATCTTGAGCCCCCTCCCCAAAAGAACACAATTAAAAACGACGTAATTACCATTAAACAAATGAACGTGTAGAATATTAAAATAAACATTCAATTAAAAACTATAGTAGAAGATCCTAATGCCCGCGAGCAGCGTTTATTCTATAAATAAATGTTTACTTGAATAAGCGCATTAGGAAAGGGAAAGGTAGCAAACTTTCAGTACTTTGTTTGTCAAAATATGTAGTACAACTTATGAAATATTTTAGTATGTATATTTGTGCAGTGGCTCAGCATGACTGATTCATCCTTTTCACAAACGTCTAGGGTCCCTTTCCTCGGACATCAAATATAAAATTTGTTTGGCTTCCAGTCTCTTGAATGATTTGAACTAATTATGCCTTCGGAGCTGTTAGCAGATTTCCCTTAAGGGAAATCAGCTATTGAGGTCGTACTCATGACGCGAGTTTCGAAAAATTTCTTCAAATGTCCATCGATCCTACCCAGGAGATGACGAAAATGAGGTCCGTTCAAAATTATATGTATATATATATATATATATATATATATATATATATATATATATATATATATATATTTGTCTGTTAACACTCTAGCGGTCGCAATTTTCGTTTGATCGTTACCAAACTCGATATTTAAACGTTTTATGTAAAAATAAAGATCAAGTTCGTTAATGGCTGAAATCGGACCAGTGGGAGGGGGAGTTTAGAGGGGGAGGATTTTCGAAAATTCAAAATATCTCCGTTACTATACGTCGGATCGAAAAATTATATAAAATCAATCTTATTGCAAATTAAATTTACTATAAATAATGTTATATACATTCGTTCTGTATCTTGAATATTAACCGAGATATTTGCATTTTTCTGTTTTCAGCTTCTGAGATGAGATCGGCTAACTTCGGGTCGAGTCGTGAGTTTCCGTCAAGTGCTAGTTCGGGCTGTTCCCGTAACTGTTTGAATCTCCATTCTGAAATTTCTCTATTGTAAAACTTCTCGTGGGAAATCTGCTTAGTTTACGCAGCCCCTGCGTGACGGACGTTTTTGGAGTTACCTCTGAATTCGGCTTCTTTTGTTGATGAAAATAGATTGAAAATCACTGGCTGATCTCGACTAGTAAGCATAGAGAAATTAAACATTCAGTGAAGCCGTGGCCTTACGACTTTAAAACAAGAAGAGATGAAGTTATACTCACACGGTTACGAATTGGACGCACACTACTAACACACTCATACTTGATGAACAAACAAGACAAACCGATTTGTAGATGTCGTAATGTAGCTCTGACAATTAAACATATACTGACTGACTGCAGGCAACGCAAGTACTTACAGATACCACATAATTTACACGAACTACTGACAATGGGGAGTCCATACATAGATACTATTCTCAAACATTTAAAGACTATACACATATATTCAAAAATCTGATCTTAAGTTTTTCATTTTTATTTTTACAACATTTTTGAATGTACAAATAAACATTTTATCCAAACCTCAATTATTTTAAATTTCTTTTACTCTATTTAGATGCCCATTATATTTTATTACTACTTTCTTTATAAGGTATTTTTTTTTTGATATTAATGTTTAGTTTTCGTTTATTTTTTTTTGTCTCTTTGGTCACCTTTTTTTTTTTTTGATGCGTTTTGTTATTTGGTTGCGTTTTGTTTTTAGGTTGCGCTCTGTTCTAATTGTATTGTTTAATTATTTTCCGTTACTGTTTTCGTTTTTTATTTTGTTTATATTCATTGTTTTTTTTATGAGCAATAATTTCTCGGAGCGAATGCTCCTTAATAAATAAAAAAAAAAGTAGATTGCCTTGCTAGACAGAAGAATTTAGATGTTAACAGCGAAATCTTTGCTAATATTGAATGATGAGTTTAAATAAACTATAAGTATAAAATATATAAGAAGCAATTTTCCTAGATTAACTCAGATCGTCATGGATTTCCACTAAAGCCTCTACAATTTGCGGTAAATCAAAATGTCAATGGGCAGTAGAAAGCTTTTGCATTTATATTTTCCTTTCACGCGACTGATTAAGGGCTCTCACAAAATCAACCGAGATTTAACGTTCATCTCCTGCTTTTCAATGGTTAAATTACATCACTTTGAATATTTATCAGTCGGCATGAATGTAATATTTTTATAAACATGAAAAACAAATTTTAAAAAAAATACGTATAGAGAGACATCGCCTCAATGGTATAAATATGAGATTAAAATATAAAAAGTTCCATTCCTACAAAACTGTGAATTAAGCTAAACTTCCTTTTGCATTTACTAGTCCAGGATTTCAAACATTAAAAGGCAATTCGCCGCTAGAAATGTAATGACTTAGCTTTCTAAGAATATCTGTCTTTAAGATTTAGGATTAATATGATTTGGGCAATCAACCACTAGGTCATATTTATACTGAATAGCAGGACTAAGATTAAGAAATTACTGTAAGCGCAAAAATGTCCGGTTCTCAGGTTTTTAGCAGATTTCCTTTAAGGGAAATCAGCTATTGAGGTCTTACTTATGACGCGAGTTTCGAAAAATTTCTTTAAATGTCCATCGATCCTACCCAGAAGATGACGAAAATGAGGTCCGTTCAAAGTTTACGCAGCCCCTGCGTGACGGACTTTGTTATTTCCATAACCCATTTCGACAAGTTTCGGCGTGACGTCATATACAAGTTCGTATGCACGTATCTCGTACAACTCAAAATCGGTTAGCCTTAGAATGTTGAAATTTCATATTTAGGATTGCTATAACTCTAGTTGTGCACATCTCTTTATGTGTAATATCGACTAATTTAGAGTAGTGGTTTAAAGGAGGGAACAATTAAAAAAAACATGCTGATTTTTATTCTTTTATGATCTGATTTTATGTTTAGCTATAAGTGCAATAACGAATGTACTTAATATTTAAGACATTCTAAAATAGGAGGACCAAAATGTCTGGAAATATTAGCCTAGACTAATGCTTCTTCCTTAAACACTTACAACAAGCCTCAACAAACAACTACGCCTATGCTATACAAATGTTCTATAGCATTTTAGCAGATTTCCCTTAAGGAAAATCAGCTATTGAGGTCGTACTCATGACGCGAGTTTCGAAAAACTTCTTCAAATGTCCATCGAACCTACCCAGGAGATTACGAAAATGAGGTCCGTTCAATTATCTATATATATATATATATATATATATATATATATATATATATATATATATTCTGTTAACGCTCTAGCGGTCGCAATTTTTGTTTGATCGTTACGAAACTCGATATTTAACCGTTTTATGTAAAAAGATAGATCATGTTCGTTAATGGCTGAAATCGTGCTAGAGGGAGGGGGGATTTTCGAAAATTCAAAATATCTCCGTTATTATGCATCGGATTGAAAAATTGTACAGAACCAATCTTATTGCAAATTAAATTTACTATAAATATTGTTATATACACTTATTCTCTATCTTGAATATTAACCGAGATATTTGCATTTTTATGAAGTCTGTGGTCGGGTGTTGTTCGGGTTAGTTCGGTAAGTCTCGGCTCTGGCGGAAGCTTCTAACCTAACCTGTCGTTACTAACCTTAACTAACCTTCTTTACTTTGTGAGATTTTTGCAAATACGTTCTGTTCATCCGCCCCCCCCCCTTCTTTAGTTCTTGGACTACTAAAATTTGAGCTATTAAAATATAAATTATTCTTACAATTCAGAAGCCGTTTCAGTTGGAAGTTTATTAAAATTAACTGAAAGATTTCTCATTACCGTTTGTATTTACTTATGGTGGTGTTGTGTTACCAGTATGCAGATTTCTCTATTGCTAAACTTCACATAGGAAATCTGCTTAGTTTACGCAGCCCCTGCGTGACGGAATTTTTCGGTTTGATGCACTGGATCGGAGATTTGTATATTGTACTTAAATGAAATAATTTGAAATGAAGAGCATGGAAATATTTTGTTTATTACAATCAAGGACTCATGATATAGACCTTATCTTCACGATGTTTCGCTAGAAATACTTATTGCTTCCTCAGGACTTTCTCATAGAGGGCACTTAGGCTACTAGAAGTATGTCAAGCGAAACGTCAGCCAAAAACTGAAAGCTCGGTCAATAACCAAAGATTCCTACTGTAATACTGACAAGGGCCGTGGAAGCCTAAGAAGTATATATTTACTTTAATGGAATTAGAAAGTAGTCATGTGGAGCTCACCACAGATTTATTCTTTTTCCATTGAATGCCATGAATGAAGGGATTATTATCGGCTCTTGGGAATATGCTTTGTTTGAGAAGAACTGGAGAGAATAACATTTCACAGTTGGAGCGTGTAGTGAGAGGACTTATGACAGATAGAGCTAGAGTACATGTGCTGTAGGTACAAGGGAAGTGGCATGTCGTAGGCCACAGTGCCTCGTCCCTCTCCCAGGGGCACAGTATAATATCGCTGCCAAATAGCACTACACACAGCCATGTTTCATTTAATTAAATGCTGCCGACCTGTGGAATGCCCGCCCTTCACCAATCGTTCCGTCGCTAAAATGCACTTTATATATACGACAAATAACCATAGATAATGTTCACGCAGGAATGCAGAGATACTCTTGCAACTGCATATTAAATTATATTCGTAAATTCAGATAGATGAAACGGATAATCCAACAATTTACTGTTGTAACAATAAAAGGTATTTCAAGGGATAGTAGTCATCACATGAAATGGCGGAAAAGTTAGTTGGATACGGGAAGGTACTTTAACTTGGATTCCTCAAGCGTTTAGTTTTTTTTTTTGTTTTTCTTTTTTTTTTTTTTTTTTTTTTTTTTCTGTTAATCGAAATAAATATTGAAAGAAATTCCAACATATAAATCTCTTCTTTGCTCCTTAGGGGTATGGGGAAAAAAAAACTTTCAAAACTCTTCGTCCCTATAGCGGCGACTCGCTGGCAAGTGAGTCGTTCGCTATAAAAAAGGCCCAAGTAACCTCACCGTACAAAAATATACCACCTCAGGTAAGAAAAAACGCCTCGTTCCTTCACTATTCTATTGAGAATAGTGAAGGAAAGAGGCGTTTTTTCTTACCTGAGATAATAATTCCTTCACCATCCAGCACCTCAAAAATGGATATGAAAAATATACCATGTGTTTTGAATATATATATATATATATATATATATATATATATATATATATATAAAAAATCGTTATTAGAAGTGCCAGTTTTCCGGGTTTAAGATGTTAGCTGCACTGCCTTAAGTGGCTGTTGAAACGTCTCTCTGTAAATAGACTTTTTATTTATTTTACTTCAATATTTCAGAACTCCGCAACTAGGGCGATATTGCTCTAAACTAAAAACAACAAAAGTGATAATCTAATACTTTTGGAATGATGCATTTGTAAAATATATGCTCTATCACTTACCAACTCATTTTATGAGCCATATTACAGAAAATTTCGCATTACCTGCAACAAAAAATACCTAAATTATTAACAGTTCACTAGGAGCGTTTGTTTTAATTGTTACTTAGTAAAACACATCGTCCAATATAAGATATATTTATTTCTGTTTCTCAGAATTATTCTATAATGAGAATGGCTTACCACCTTAACTTCAGAAACATAAAGTCTGAGAATTATTTAGGGAACCTTAACCATGGCAATCGAAGAGCAATTGAACAGACCATAATTATCTCTCACTAAATGTATAGAAAGCCATATGATCTTCCCGACATCTGTTGGACTATATGTGAATTTTAATGTAAGCGTTTAAACGGATTTTATAAAATTTATATACCCTTATGTATAGGTTACTCTAGTGCCCTTTGAGTATTATTCAGTCATTCTTTCTTTAGAAAGTATACAGAATATATCATTCGTTAAAAATTAAAAATACTTGGACGTTGTTTATCTGTTCGCTAAGTGCTGAAGTTGATGGAAATCTGGCCACTCGACCTCTCTCAACCAAGATGAGCCCAGAATGAGGTTGTAAAAGGATGTTGATGGAAATATCTTTTTTAACGTTAAATGTCCGGTCTATAATAAAAAAAAATAATAATCAATCAAAATCACGTGCTTTTAACTATTTCTTATGTATTCCCAGTTTCTAAAATGTGGTTGAACACTTGAATAATTTAACGCCACTGAATTTGGTAAATCAAATAAAGGGTTGGAACCACCAATATAGATGATACTGTTGTCACATCTGTTGGCGTATACCGTCGTCACTGGCTGATGGTCGAGAACTGTACAACTCTAGGCGGCTTGAAGATGGTGCCTTTGCATCGAAAGCGCTTGCCAACTGTACTCGACCGTCAGCCAGTGACGACGGTATGCACCGACAGATATGACCACTGTATTTATTTGAAATATGCAATTACTCCGTATATCGCTCTTTTCTATTGTAAATAATTCAAAATAAAATAAAATAATGCATTACCATAGGACTAATAATTGTGAGTAACACCCATTCTATTGAAAATAAAATGAAAGAATAATGCTTGTTGGAAAATGAGGCAAATGTTTATTTGTACTTTTTTTCATTCATTCGTTTCAGAAACATTTCGGTCCCTTAGCAACCAGAAAACGATATTGCCCAATACAAATTAAAGTATGAGTTCTGACATTTCTGGAATTTTCAGATCTGATAATGAATCTTGAAACAGTGTTTTAGCTAAGTAATTTTTAAGTGATTTAAGCGAATTAGGGCTGGCAATCACCTCTTATCGCGGTCAAACCGACGGCTCAGTTGAAATAGGTGATAACAATCTAAGGAGCAAGTTAGAAGCTAGGTATTACAAGTTATATATTAGCAATTCAAATGCAGGGGCAAACGTTGCATGGAGGTAGAGGTGAATGGGCAGAGACAGCTGAATAGGCTTTATGTATGGGGTAGTAGGATTGGGAGCCTGAATACATAGGGGCTACATAATACATAAAGGCACACATTGGGCCTAAGGTATCGCTCCCAATGCATCATCGGATCAGTCCCTTAACTGCTACACCCAGATTCAACCAACACTGTTCTACCTGGAATTCGGCACTCATTGTTATTTCAAATCGAGTATCGTTGATTTATCATCAAGTATTCCTTCCAAACGATCCACTCGTCACTGAAAGTCATTTCACTTCACTAGTTCTCTCACTCGCTCTCTTTTTCTCTCTCCTCTTCCCTCCCTCTCCTATTTTCAAACGTCATCTCACAAAGAACAAAATGCATACAATTGTGATTGTCAAGAATGATTATTCATAAGACTAGAGTCGTTGGCATTCCTGAGAATTTCATTATAAATGAAATTCTTAATTACATGATCTTAAAGTAAGTGACTATTTGATAATAATAAATGGCTTTAAATAAGCTTTTAAATGATGCAGGTAGTGGCGCCTATGATCCAAGTAGGGGAATGTAGGGTAAAATCGGGTAGCTAAGGTTTGAAGGCTTCCAGAGACTACAATTTTTACTACAAATAAGTTAAGTTTTGTTGAAATAAAGTCTAATTATCTGTTAAAGTAACTACAGATTCAAAAACCATATCTAAATATTTAAAGAGGTTTTACCCTACCTTTTTTGTAAAAAGTCATTTTGCCCAGTTTTACCCCACTAGTAGGGTAAAACCGGGCACATATGTTTTTCTTGTGGGAAAATAAAAATGTAAAGATTTTTAATCAAATTAATGTTTTTTTTTTAATAAAAAATTTTATTTGATGCATTAAAACAAACCCTCCTTTTGGGAACAATACAAAAAAAATAAGTAAAAATATAAACAAGTAACAACATTAATCCTTTTAGCTATTTCAAAACAATTACATATTTCAAAAAGTAAATTCATAGTTGCAAGATTTATCATATTGTTTGTCATACAGGCTTTTACAGTGAAATAATTAAACGAAATTAGGTAAAATTATACTTTTCATGTTTCGAGAATCGTGGCATAGCTGCTACCCGGTTTTACACCGCGCGTAAAGTTGAAATAATACATTGCGTCATTCGAGCAAACCAAACGCTAAAGACAATTACTTAGTGCTAAAATAAAGGTAATTAAAACTTGTACTAACGGAACATGCCTGTATTCTAATTGGAATAGGAGCGCAGTACAATCAAAAACCTATTCCACCAATATCATAAGCAGGTTCCACGAAAATTGAATTATTCTCACTGTCACAAAACAACCAAGACTAACGATTTGGCGTAATGAACGTTGCTTCTTCTTCTTAGGTGGATTGTAGTTCCTCCGTTATCAGCCCGACTGCAGTACGCACAACATCTAAGAGGAGAGGTACCCGGTTTGCTCCGGACCACCCGCTTTTTCCCTACTCTCCCCTACATAGGGCATCTGACTAGGAAATGTATTATGTCTTCTCCTTCAAGTATATTATATGCGGATCGCTCCTCTTGCTGATTTTATAGCTATTTCCACACCAGTACAGAAGAACCGTTTTTCCCATGCTAGGTGAAGTTGTTATACTAACTTTATAAACGGAATCCGTATTTCAGCTGTAACATAGAATTCTGTACCCTGAGACACTTTCATACTTCTATAAATAGACGAGTAAAATGAGTTTTGCTTCAGCCCTACTGCATTAGTTTTTGTCTGTATAGGTTGACCGGGATTGTACGTCTGCTTCTAAGAACATTGGTATCCATTTGAATGAATACGCTTTCTTCACCGTTCTTTGAAGCTCCTTGTTCTGTGTTAATTATACTTTGTCATTTATTTGGAGAGCCATCCAATATTGCTAGCCTCTCTAAGCATTTCCGAGGGGTTCTTATACATGGCTATTCTAGAAGCTTCACTAACCAGTGAAGAGCCTTGCTTGAACACTTCAACTTTGCGGTGCTAGAGACCATATTCGAAAAAGAACCTAGAGTTAGACCCTTTTTTTACACCTTACTCTTCTGACTGGTAGAAATTATTAAAAGTATGCTCTTTGTATGAATAAACATTTCTTATTGAATGTACCATTTTGGTAAGTTGTAATTAGTCGGCTAGGGCAAATGACTAACTAACATTTAAGAAAGACAAATAGCATTGCAACAATTCAAATGTTATTTTTGCAAAAGCCCAACAAATTTGTAGAGTTAATAAACTCATTGGAGCTACAGGATGACTGGTAATTACATTTTCCACTGAATCAGGCCCAGTACATATTGAGAAAGATATATGCGTGCTGAGGATGCTGTAAATAACATGGTATTAATGTTGGCAATACTGAATTATAGTTTACATGGCGGAAGGCTTCTACCTCTACCCATTACCCACTCTTAATGAATCTCTCTTATACAATATTAGCTCTACCAGTCACCAATGTTAATACCAATATCGAAAACATGATAGATACTCTCCATGGTATGTGTACATAATTATCTAGCACATTTTCAAAACATCCACATATTACCTACTTAACCTATAACAACTACATTTTTTATATGAACTAACTAATTTAGCACTTTTTTTTATATTTTTGAATAAAAATATCTACGCCAATCGCAGGACCAATGGGGGTGGGAGTTGTCATAAACAAATCCTTTTGCAAGAATAATTAATCTCATACCATATAGTGGTCAAATAGACAATAACTAACAACCGAAAAATTAATACATTAGCTCCGCAACTAAATTCAGTAAAATACATTATTATTATTTACGTCCTCTTTATGCTACTATGGCTAATCGGGACGGGTTATCTACAGGTTACCACCCTTTTTGGAGTTTATTTAATGAGCCCGTCACTAAATAAATTTCTACTGACCAGGGCGGGAATCGAACCCGCAACTCTAGGTCTACCACGCAAGATTAAGACCAAGGCCTAAACTCAAACGGCCAACCTGAGCCCCAAATTCAGTATAAAAGGTAAAATATGTACAAGTGCTATTATTTACAACTAACAGAGGGTAAAAACAAATTAAATTAAAATGATAAAATTTTGGAGGAAAGTAGTGATTTACCGATTCTTACTTATCCTGGTAGACGGTGTGTATTGTGTATATTTTAAGCAGTGGGTTTTGATTTTACGTAGCTCTAAAACTACTTGGGTTTGGTCACCAAAGTCATAATCAATATAAGTAAATATATTAATATAATAAACGAAAAAAAAAAAACTTTTTGAAAATACTGAAATACTTATATAATGTGTGGTAACAGAAGTATATCTACAGCTTGCGCCATATTCAAGGAACCTAGTAAATACATTCACTCTGATTATAATATACGATAGAATGATAAAAATGTGCAGTGTTAGCCGGCACATAGAATTAATATGTAAAATAATCCTTGTGAATAAGATGGGACCAATACAAAGTACTTTTTCAAAACATTTTACTATAGGTATAACAAAAGTAAGTCACGTAGGGGAAACGTAAACTGAGCAAATTTCCCAAGCCCTGGATGACACACTGATGATCTCATCTCACCATGTATTCTTTATTTCTAAGTACATATCCAATGAGTAGATGGGGATTTACTGAAGGCTGAAAACAAGAAAGTACAAATAGCTCGTTTAATACTTCAGTTACGAATACATGTAGAGAGCAACAACAGTTTAACAAGAATCGTTCTATATTATTTTTAGATCCAACACATAATGACGAAGATGTTTTGAATCATTGACCCCACCCCTCTCAAACCCCCTTCTATTCCTGTTCCGATTTCAGTTTTTAACGAATATGATCTTTAGTATTGAATGAAACTGTTAAAAACAATGTTAATATCACATGAACACTTTCGAGTTCAGAACGTGAGATCTTAATTTATCACAATAAAGGTCCGTTGAAAACAATATTTAGTATTTAAACTAGGAACCTGGTAAAATGGTTATAGTCAGGAACGCCTCGATTCTTGCCGGATACCCGAAACCACTGACAACTGACTCCCTGATAAATGAAATAATGAAGAAACAATTATGTAACAAGTAAAACTTGACACTACATTTACTCATACAGTAAGTTTTGGCAAACATTTTATAACCGAAAGAGCCAGAACATGATTTACATGAAAAAAAGAAAAAAATTATTTTGTAGAACGGCACAATGTGACAGTTAAATAATCGATAAATAAGTAGGTAGTTGAAGGCTGAAGTGGTTTTCTGAAGATGGATGTGATATTTCCCCTCTTAATTTTACGATGAGAGCCATAGTAACAAATGGCATAGACATTTATAAAGTACAATTTATAAAGATTATGAACTATAGCGTTCTGAGCAACCCCATTTCAAAGGATTTTTTTTTTTTAACAATATCAAATAGAAACTGCCGTTGAAAATCTATAAAGCTGCTTTAGACTTCAGCAGTGGGAAGATAGACAAGAAATGATGATAACTCTTTAAAAAAAATTAGTTTAATAAATGATTTTTGATTAGGTGTTTCTTTGTTAAAGATAAAAATAGTTATTATCATTTATTGAAGCGTACACTAATAGGAATTTAATAAGAGAAATAATAAAGCTTCTCTTTTCATTAAAAATAAAATTTGAATACTGGGCAATAATTAACTTTATAAAGCTAACAAGATCTAAATTAAATACTTTACACTTTAGTGACGATGGCCTCAGAACGGAAAATTGCTCAAATATATATACAAAGGAGCCCGTGCAACTTAACTTTTATTTATGTCATCTATAGGTTGTGTAATATTTAGGCATGTATTAGAACAAGAACCCGCATGTGCGTAATTGAGTAAAAAAAAATTGAAATTGGAACCACATGAGTTCTCTACTTCTATAAATTAAGTAAAGAAAATGTTTTGATACCATTAAAAAGTCATATACCATATATTCGTTTCAGTGCATTTAATAATCTCCACCCCCTTCTAATCCTCCCTTAGTCGATCAAAAAGACAAGTGCACAAACGTCAGGCCAAAAATAGTCAAAATGGGTTTCGGGTTGAACAAAACGGATAATTCCGATGAAATGGGAAAAACGAAAATTTCGCGTTTACTTCGTACAAGGAAGTAAAAATACCATAATAAATTTTATTTTTAATAACATAAAAAAAGAAAAAAGGAAGTCTCAATCATCTGGCTGCAGGTCTCAACTAAGTCACTGGTTATCTTTCTACCACTCTGCCCCATATAAGAGGCATCACATCCCATGCAAGAGATCCTATACACACTAGACCTGTCCAGGGAGTCGAAATAGTCCTCAATTCGGGGCAAACAATTTTTCAAGGACCACTTGCTACTGTAGGCGGTCACTACCACAATTTTCCTCAACTTAGATACAATCTTCTCTGAGACAGGGCCCAAGTACGTGATGGAGACAGGCAATGGCTTCAACATGTCGGTGACGGTGCCCTGTCATCTCTCCGGGGTCGGAGCTTCAGTCTCCCGGGAGATACCCCCTATATCTCTTCTCTATTATTAACATTAGGTTTTTATTTTTAGTTCGTCATTTTCACTATAGTTCCTCTGGTGTAGCATTCAGGAGGAATTTCATCCAATTATGACATGTAAATACATATTTTTAGCTAGTAATTTGTGTGTTTTTAATTTAGATAGCTTATAGGTTTTTAACTTTCTATATTTATGAAGCCTGGTTATGGTTCTATTTTTATTTATTGGCTATTTTTAAACTTTCTATTGGTTTTTATCCTATACATGTTTTTTTTTTATTGTTTTGTGACTGTTTTTGCACAGTTAACCATGTTATGATTGTTATTTCGTCTTAAGGTTTTTATTTGTTTGCAGGCACTGACTTGTTAAGTGCACTTTGCATAAATTAAAACACTAGTAGAGGACAAGGTTTTTTTATTGGTCCTGATCACTGGTGCCTCTACTGTCCAGCATTTCGGGAGAACTCAACGTACAATGTCTATGGGATGGGAGAAGTGATCTTATTATTTTATCAAAGCTTAAAGTGGATTTCTCAATTAACTGTAAACATGAAAACGCTGTGAACAGTAAGAAAAAATGCACAGCCTTGTGTAAAATATAATAGGGCATGAATTTTTATTTAAGCTAATCCCGGTTTTGGATTTTGGAGAACGGAGTATGGGATATTATCCTGACTATATAACTAGAGAAGGATTGGGGAGAGGACAGGAGCTGGGTGGGAATTAATTAGAAGGGCTGTCGGAGCGAGGAGTTAATCCTACCTCCCTTCTCTAACAACACTATCAGTCTTTAACTAATAGTCCTCCTACATGTCGTCAGAGGGCGCACCGCTCGCCCACTACTAGATTAAGGGATGGGGACCATGTACGATTAAACAGAAATATGTAGGTTACGAGTAAAGAAAAATGAAAGTCCATCACGTCCAGAGGCTGTAAAACTAAGAATGTTTCGCAATTGCACGACAAGCTACTGATCTGGGACTAGTTTTCTCCATTTTAGCAGATTTCCCACGGGGGCGAATTGAGGTTGTACTCATGATGGGATTTTCGAAAAAGATGTCTTCCAATCCTACCCAGGAGATAACGAAAATGAGGTCCATTCAAAAATGTGTGTGTGGATAATATATATATATATATATATATATATATATATATATATATATATATATATATATATATATTATTGTGTTGATGTTTTCGACCAGGTTATATTTATATATGGTGTTGTTATTCTTTTTGGAGTTTTGGTCAATGTTGTTGGACTGTAACCCTAGTCCTAAGTGCAATAATCTTGTGTAATAGATTTTAAAGTATCTTTAGCCTTGCCCTGAAGACGTAAAATGTTTAGATGCTACTCATAATGACGGAGATATTTTTCAAGTTGCCCCTTCTCCACCAGGTCCAAGGAGAAAACTATACCAGTATAACAATTAAACATTAAATAAGACATTTAGTGATATAATGGCTTATTGTTAATAAGAACATGTAAGAGTGAGGGGTTTACTGAACTGTAAATATCAAGGAATGTGCATGCCCCAGTTAATATAAACGATAGAGAAAACAATGTATAGAAAAATAAGTTTAGGAAATAAAATGTTCACATAAAAAAATAGAGTTTGGTAACAAAAAACAGACATATCTCTTAAAAGTATATAAAGAAACTCAATTTTGTCATCTTCCAAAATGAATGGAAAGACCATTCGTAGATTTTGTTTTTCAAAAATTGCGCTAATTTAAGTGAAATCTCCTATAATTTACGACTTGTTTTTGTAATTCAAAGCGTCGTGTGTGTTGGTTAGATGAGAAAGGATTCCTTTCAGGATAATATACTTCTAGCATTGCTAATATAAATAAAGAAAAAAAAATGAGTAACACCCCGCGATCTGCAACCCTAGATTTGAACAACACGAAGTGAATACAGTATAAGTGAGTGGTATTCACAACCTGTGAAGAAAATGCGAAGAATTAGAATGAAAATTCGAAAATATGTAACAATAACAACCTCCAGACAGGCGCTAGAAGGATCATTAATTGAAAGCCACCTGAAGAATGAACATCTGAAATTCCTGAATGCTGTTTTGCGGGTAGTGTTGTTCGAAGCGCCTTGAATTGCTGAATACCAGCTGATTTTGGTAAGCCAATTATATTTTTTCTTGTTTTTCAAAATGGCGTATTTCCCTAGGATGGGATTTATTTTATGTACCATGGCTATACTTCATGGACAGACAAGTATTTCTTTCATGTCGCTAATTTCATATTACATCGAAATTTTTTTTAGCATTAATATTTAGATAAAAAGTAATAACAAAAAGCGTTGAAGCAGTAAAGAAGAAAATATCACAGTATAGTAAACCTCCAAAGTCAGCGAATTCCCAATAACATTTATTGTGACATTTACATTCGATATTTTCATAGATATTCGATAACGGCTAAGCCAGTATTTTAAATTTTAAATAATAAGATTTGGTATTACAGATTGTTAAATGAGTAGTACATATGCAGATTATTGACTTTTAAATGCGAGTTATAATAAAAGTCAAAAACCAAATTTTTGAATTCCCACCAGTTATTCTTGTAGCGAGGACTCAAAATATAGATACAGACTTTATATAATATTTGATTACTACTAAACTCGGTATTTATCGTTTAAGTAAAACTCCAAAACAATTAATTACTTCTTAGTTCGTTTCTAAAATTGGAACGGTAGGAGATTAGAGAAAGGTAATGTATTGAAGATCTCATTGTTTCCTGCTGAATAAAATATTCTAAAACGTTGGCAATAGTGGATTGATTTTATTTCATTTTCAACCGATATTCACTGTAAATGCTGATATCCTGTCAGACAAACAACTAAAAAAAAATGTTGTTTGAATATAGAATAATATTTCTTCTAAAGTGTTATATTACTAGAAGAACTGACAGACATTGTCCTGCATGATATTTAAAGCGATTAGGATATTAAATTTAACATTATTTTAAAAACAAAAGCTACTTTTAATAACACAAAAAACAACTTTTGTTATGTGCATGTTTGACTAAAAACATAGAAAATGAAATATAGCGAATTTTTTATTCAGGCCTCCTTTATAACCCCCACTCCCGTTCGAACCTAAACAAATTAATATAGCTTATAATCATGGAAGAATAAATGCCAATTTACAAATAGAGCTTTGTTAAGTTCGGTTCAATCGTTAGTGCCCAATAACATTTTTGGCTCCCACTTTAATTTTTTAGCGTATATCTCGTTTATAATTTGTTATACGATAAAGTAAACATAACAAAAGTTACTCTAAATAACAAAATAAACAACTTTTACCCTGTGCATATTTACCGAAAAACCAATAGGAAAAGAAATGTAGCTATTTTTAATTTTAGGCCTCCCTTATAACCCCGACTCCTGCTCCATTTGCCGGGCTGTTTTGTGAATCTAAACCATCCAGGGCGTCACCCAAACGTATAGAAAAAAAATCATTCAAATCGGTCCAGCCGTTTAGGAGGAGTTCAGTGACATACACACTCACAGTAGAATAATATACAAATATAAAGATAAGAATTCAGAGATCATTTTTGCAAACCTTTAATTTCCTTACTTAAAAAAATACTTTAAGGTAGTTTGCCTTAGTTAACCCCACTATAATCGCCTATTTATCTGACTAATTGTATGTGACAATGAAAGTATTGGATTAAATTTTTTTTTATTTCATGGCTTATGCTTTACTAATGAGTCACATATGTGTTTTAGGGGATAATTACAATAGTTTATTAATGCAAATTGAACTTAATTACGCTATCTGGTCCTCCGTGCTTGAACAAATAGCAAATTTGAAAGCCCAGCTTTCGCATTAGCGTGACCTTTCCGCTTGATTAGCGTCAATCCTAAATTCTCTACTAAAACAAAAGTCTTGGTTCCCGATGACAACGCCCCCAGTATCAAGGCCCGGAAGCTTATTTGTCATGCTGTGCAGAGGTCACCTAATTTACTACCAAACTATAGATCAGTTCCGGTTTCACTAATTTTCTACTTTTTTTGTAAGTGTAAAAAAGAAATAACTTTGTAAACAATATAACTTTTTAACGAAAATATTTTCTGATAAAATATGTTTTTCTTACAATTTAGACACTTTTTATTGTGTTCGTCTTTATTTATATTTTTTCTTTAGAATAAATTATGTCTCAAATAAAGTATAATACTTCTAGGAGTTTTCCCAGCGTGACGAACTTTTTTTATAGTTAGTACGTTTAAAAAATTATTTATAAGTTATTTTGCCATTTTTATATCTAAAATGTAGATAAAATCTTGCGAAAAACACAAAAATAAATTTATTGTTGGATCCCCACTTAAGAATGTGAAATTTCTTTTTTTGATAACAAGAAAGATGTAAACTGTCCATCCAATTACCATTCATTTAATAAATAATTGTAATAATAGGGGTTAATCAGTGCTGTGATCTAAATGCAGATAAGTCTTACTGATACAAATATTTAGACTCCCTGATAAATTGCAACATATTCGTATAATCATTTGCAGATGAGATCTCGTTTAAAATAAGTTTATCTACCATTGACCTAAAATAGTAATACTACATAGTATTGCGTGACAGATCCAGTTTATTGGTTGTCACAATGATCCTACGAATCGCACGATCTGCTCTCAATTCAGGTATCCTTTATCTGAGACTATTATATGCCAACTCACAAAAAAACAATTTGCTTTTAATGGTAAAAGTAATAGTACGTCTTAACCCCAGATGTCACCCTCCCCTTTTATTTTAACGTTGGTTGAATAGGGAGAATAATATATATATGTATATGTATGTATAAAATTTGCTTGCTTCCTCCTCAACTTATAATAAAACCATAAAACCTCGCTGATAAGACATTCAATTCTAATTAAATCGAAAAAGAAAAAAACTGAATTCATTGTTTTCACCTTAAACTGGTAGATTGCCCATCCTAGTAAAATGCTTTAAACCCATTTTTTTGAGTTGGGAATAAAATGAAATAATTTACCTATGACCCGGAAACTAGATTCCTTCGATCTACCAATGAAGATGAATGTTCCATTCAAGCCATTGTACATTCCACGCTCTAGATCAGGTACCCTTTGACATGTTGAGGGTCAAACTTTAGTGTGCAAAAACGTTTGCGGGCCGCTTTTAAAAGTAGTGTTCATTATCTTTAACGATGGATATCAGACATGACATTATACGACAATGTAATATAATACAATTTATTAAAATAACAAAATGAAATGAAAAAAAATAGGTATAACATTATAATTAAATCCTAAAATTTAGAATTATTACAAACAACGAAAGTTAAATAGCGATACCGATGTCAATGAGACACTTGAGCTTGAATTTGGAAAACTAATCCATCGAATTTTGCATTAATACCACTGATAAAAAGACGAAAAGAATTTTCCAAATTATCGTCAGTCAGCCTTGTACGATGTTTTGATTTATTAACTTTCATCATTGAAAAGAACTGTTCGCATTTATAAGTACTGCCAAACGCACAAATATCTCCTTATCTTCCTCATTTAGAGTAAGCAGTGTAATATTTTAGTTTAATTGTGTTTTTCAAAATGTCTCGCGGGCCGGGTCAAACCTTACCGCGGGCCGGTGGTTGCCCACATATGCTCTAGATACTTGAAAATTCGAAGTAAACAACTGGCGTTTAGTTTTGAAGAAGATTTAAAGGTAGATATCTGCCGAAATGTGTCTGTATTTTTATTCGAATGGTTTAGAATTGGAAGGTCAACTATCCTTGAAAAGTATTTTTACTACGTATGTTTATATTTAAATAAAAATGTTTTGTTAGAAACTCCAAGAATATGGATGTTTATTAGGTATCACTGTCAATTCCTACTTACAAATTAATAAGTAATTAAATTCTTCATTAAATTACTTAAATATCAAAGCACATTAGGTCCATAGATATGTGTCAGGTGAACTATTGCAGACTGATCGTCAATAATAGCTGACCCGGGGTTGGCCCAATTGATTTCAATTTATAACCAATCATTCATATCAATTAATATTCTTTGGATTATAATGAATGAAGAATGTTCCACAGAGTAAAACATATGTTCTTAATGTCCCCAGAGTTCTTGAATGAAGCTGTTTGAAGAACTTTAATTTTTTCTTTGGATATCCATTACAAAAATGTCATTCTACACTATTTACTGAATTCCGATGAGTATCTATATGCCAAATATTATTGTCCAATCAATCAGTAAAATAATGCGCATTGTGGGCCGTTAGAAATTGTTTTGATGAAAAAATGTTTATTTTAATTATTTATTTATTTGTTTTTTTTTTTATGAGCTCCTCAACTAGGCGATGTCACTCAGTATCGTTTAATTTCATTTCTCTACACTAAAATTTTAAAATAAAGAAAAAAAATGTTTTCAAAATGATTAAATTATAGTAGAAAATATAACGAAATAAAACAATGTGAAACTATAAATTTTAGGATAAATCCTGTTATGAGGATGATGGAACTAAAAGGCACAAGTTTAAAAATATATTAAAAACTATTGTTCTCAAAAACACATACTTGAATTATTAACATAATTTGAGATATAGAAATCCGTCACGCTGGGGCTGCATAAACTAAGATAATTTCCCGCGTGAAGTTTAACAATAGATAAATTTACATACCGGTAACGCATCACCACCGTGCGTATTAAGTGAATAAATACAAACGATATTAAGGAACCTCCCGACTGAAAGCATCTGAAATGTAAACAAACAGTTCTGCCAACTTGGTACCGGAAAGAGATACTATTACTCTAATATATCTGAGTATAACGTATTAATTTGATTGAAAATTATTTACTATGTCTAGTTCGATCCGACATATAGTAACGGAGATATTTCGAATTTTCAAAATTCTCCCCCTCCCCCTGGTCCGATTTCAACCGTTAACGATCTTGATCTTTCTTTTTAAATTAAACGACTAAATATCGAGTTTGGTAACGATTAAACAATAATTGCGACCGCTAGAGCGGTAACAGATATATATATATATATATATATATATATATATATATATATATATATATATATATATATATAGTTTTGAACGGACCTCATTTTCATACACACCCTTAAGGGAAATCTGCTAAAATGTAGAGAAACGAGTGGGGTGGGTGTGGTTTAAGGAAAGTGTTTATAAAACTGCAAAAAAATGACCCTGAACTCACATTTTTTTTTTTTTTTTTTTTTTTTTTTTACAAGCCCACTCATTGTCTGTAGCCAACGTCGAAGCAGACGACATCACACGAGAAATTAATTCATAAGAGGTGTCCCTTTTCAGACAATGTTGCTGATGCGAGATATAAACTTAGTTGCGAATATAATATTCTTGAACGAG
The DNA here is from genome assembly GCA_019009955.1 of Riptortus pedestris. Classification (NCBI taxonomy): domain Eukaryota; kingdom Metazoa; phylum Arthropoda; class Insecta; order Hemiptera; family Alydidae; genus Riptortus; species Riptortus pedestris. Next base: position 76,692,379 of record CM032229.1, read on the forward strand.
CAGAGACCGTTGCCACGGAAACAGGAATTTAATAGGGGTTTATGTGGAAACTATTCAATCAGGAAGTTTTGTTGGTATAACTTGATACGAGTTTCTACTATTCAGCTCTATTAATAGGTATGAGTTTGAGGCAACTAAGCTCATTGAATAAGCAGTCTGACAAGTCTGGAAGTTAATACTTGGCTGAGCACATTTTACTGGGGGAGGTATAGGTTGAGGAATCCAACATAACCTATATATACCCTCGGAGAGCGGTGCTAAACTCGATAAAAGGCAATATAGGGATGCGCTACTGCTGAGATAGTTCCAGTAACTGAGTTATGGCGCTGCTGTCGTGAGAAGTCACTAATGAAATATCTTGCTACGCGGGTGGAAGGTTTGCGGCTGACCCTAGTCTCAAACAGTTTCACAACTTGTATTAGGCGAAAGGACCATCATGAGCGACTCCTCAATGTCCGGTGTCCCCTATGTTTGGCTATTAGGCTCACGTACTCCTCAAGCTATTATCCCACACATTATTGTCATTTCTATAGCAGTAACTAACAAAAGGGACTAAGGAAATGAATACACGCTAAGGACCAGTTATGTACAGCATGTGCCTTTGGATGTATTAACTTCATAAATAAGTGCACATATTAATAACAAATGTTCCTTTTACTTCAAAATGTAAAGAACAGAAAAACAGTTTGTAGTGTGACTTAATAATAATATAACCCCAAAAAAACCATATGTTAACAAAAGAAAAACAATAATCATATGTTAACAAATACAATAATCATATATAACAGGATGTAACCTGGTGTTAGGAATATTTACATTAATAAAAATATAAAAAAAATGGTTAGTAATCGTAAAAATGAGTTCTTAAACTAACATTTTCCTTGTCAAATACTTCTTTTACCATTTTATATTAATTTAGATTTAATGACTGCTAAGTATCAAATAATATGTAAAATGTCCTCCTTCCCCCCCCCCTTCCCTCTTTTTGGGATGAAGTCCCAAGAATGGGGAAAATGCTACTCTTGTATTGATTATGTTCCTCAAAGAGACTTATTAACTTGAACATTTTAAAACAGTCATGCCAAGGGCCCATTTTACAAATGTTAGAGGTTACCCTGGAATCGCATTCTATTATTTTTAGCAGATTTTCCCTTAAGGATTGTCAATCAGCTATTGAGGTTGTACTCTTGATGTGACTCTCGAAAAATTTCCCCAATTGTTCATCGATCCAACCTCGGAGAAGAAGAAAATATATATTCTATATATTTATATATATATATATATATATATATATATATATATATATATATATATATATGTATAAATACTTGTTTGTTATGATTCTAGCGGTCGCAATTGTTGTCATATCGTTAAAAAACTCAATATATAAGCGTTTCATATAAACTAAAGAAGGGTTTAGGGGGTAATTTGAAAATCTCCTTTATTATAAGACGGATCGAAATATTGTACATAACCAATCTTATTGGAAATTAAATTAGCTATAAATATTGTTATATACATACTTTCTTTATCATGAATGTTAATGGAGTTATTAGGATTTTATTTTTACATTTCAGCATTCAGTAAACCCCAGAGGAAATAGGAATTTATTTAGTGACAAACTCATTAAATGAAATTCTTAGTCCCACCCTGGCTGAAAAAGGGTGGTAACCTGTAGATAACCCGTCCCAATTAGCCATATTAATACAAAGGGGACCTTAAGAAGTAAATTTAATGAAGTAACTTTCAGTAATTAGTTCCATTTTCGTAAAAAAGTTGATGGTAAGGTCTTGTTCCCCAAAGTGTTTAATTGTTAATAAACTCATTGTGAAAGTATTTCAGTGTGTATGCACTTCTGGATTGAAGCTTCCCATTTTTCACGCCAACATGTAGAAATGTTTCTTCGACTATAAATACTACACTCACAACCATCAAACATTCTTGAAGATAGTTCTTCTGATATCATGGAAAAATACGTCCTTTTAACCCGTATAAGAAACATAATATATATTGCATAATAAATATATTGGGAATCGTATTTCCTACAAATTCAATAATAGTTAATAGATGTTAAAGTATAGTAGTCGTTCGATTCAGTGTATGAGTTGAAGTTTCATCCAATTGAATCGTTTGGAACAATTTCGTCTCGTTTTTAACAGGCAAACTGTTAACATAGAAAGTTTTAATATTAAATATGTTCTCCATTTTAACAGTGATGAATAGTCACTGAGAAAAAATAATCACTGAATAAAAATGAGAGATTAAAATTTGAATATTACTGAAAACTAGAATGAACGAGAAAGCTGCTAAAAGTAGAAAAAGAATACAGGAGGTTGGTAGGTGGCCATCACTAAGGATCAATTATGTAATATCGAAGATATAAATACAAAATAGCTTGTATTTATTTTTTCATTTTAGCCCGGTGCAGCGGGAAAATACTGCGACTGTGAAACGTTGGCAAATACGTGCTTTTAATTAATGGACATCCTTTGTGACTGATCGCCAGAATGAAAAGAAAGCATAATTTGAATAGGGCCATTGTTTAAAAATACACTGAAGGGAAGTTCTGATTATTGAAACCCTAATATTACACTGGAACAAACGTTTTTCCTCAGTATAATAAAATTACATATAAATTTATCATTTAAAAAACCTGATTTATCGTTTCTTGGTATAACACGCACAAATGCAATGTCCATTAGTTATAGGGTTATTAAAACAATTTATTTTTGTATTCCTAACATTGGCGGTCAATTATAAAGTTTTTTTTTAGCAACATCACCACAGTTGCGAAGCTCCAAATAAATAAATGAATAAAAATTCGGAGTAGTCTGAAATCATTGCAACAATCATTTTCCCATACAATAACGTACACATTCAGAAGAAGAAAAGACATAATATGTATATATTATATGGCAACTTCTGGTTTTAAGCAACGATAGAAACGTAAAAGGAAACGTGGACATTAATAAATTACAATAAAAAATTGAATAGAATATCTCTCTTGTATAACAGCAGAATATTTAATTTCATTTAGTTATTAATTCATTTCTACGGATGAGCTGGCCCATAATAAAATCTCTCGTCGACAAATTTATCTAAGAAAAGAAAAATTGTCTAGAGAATGGAATTTCGCCTATAAATATTTCAAGACTTTCTTATTACTCTGCCTTTGTTGAAGTTTGAATGAGTTGGTTTTTACATTTTTTGGGCAACTTGATCAAAAGATGAATTACATTAAACATGAAAACTGATTTTCGGAATAGTGTATTACAATGAGTCTTGCATTATTCAGCAGTTAGTATTGCAAGATTCCGTCGAAGAGCCCAAGACCTTCAGTTGAATACTACTACCTTCCTCGGGATTTCCATAGTTGCCTAACTATTCCAATATTAATTCTTTCATTGAGTCAGGTTATGCTGCAACCCGTTCCCTAAATATAAATAATCCTATGCTCTCTTTCTCTCACACGGTCACACACCCACGCTCATTCACCCACACACATATACAAACTGACGTGCACACAAGTTTTAATTAGTGAATTTTCAGCTCCTGAGACATGTGTATTTGTTATTTCATATGTATTGTGCAGCAATGAAATTTAAATTTTAATGCTTTATTCGTTTGCTTCATTTTCAAATATCAAAATTTGGTGTTCTTTCACATGTGTTTAACATTTTAGGGGCATTTAAGTCAAATGTTACTGATGGTGGAGCTATTACAAGGGAAACTTTTCTTTTTCATAATAAACTTTCCTAAAAGAAAAATAAATGCATTCTTTATTCAACCAAAAGAGCCCCTACATATACGAGCTAAACAATTAAAAACATTTTTGTATGAGTCGAATAAATAACTATTTTTGACACATTAATCAACTACTCTCATTCATGACATTATAATCTTCAATTGAAATGTGTACATGATTACATCTAATAATCAATTATAACAATTTACTTTCCCGTTGAATTAATGCTGAATGTGGATTCAAGATTAATTCTATCAGTAATTTTATACTCTTCCGTGTGTAACAATATAGCTTTAAAATATATCGTATTTAGCCAATGATAATAAATTTAAATATGCTTGTTTATTGTATAAGAGAAGAAATAAGGATATTATTTAATATTTTTAAATGCGTTATGTCTCATTTTTAAGGAAGTTATAAAGCAAAATATATATTATGCTACAAAAAGTATGGTTCTGGGATGTCAGTAAATGTATTTTAAGAATTCTATCCTCTGCGGAATGTCGGATAACTAGGTGAATAATATCAACAAGCATGCAGACCTATTATTGTTTTCCTGTGCGATGGAGAGAAATGCTCTATAAAGAAGTAAAGACATCATAATCCTTCTTTAATGTTGTATTAAGTATTGACTGGCAACCAAGTGGAATATAGGAAAGTCAATATTGCACGCATACAATTTCTATTGTATTTCTGTTTATTTCAGAAGAAATCCATTTTGTTGATATTTTTGAATAGTAGTAACGAGAAGTTATAAAGAGATATTAATTTCATCGAAGAAGTCCTAACAACCAAAAAAAATAATTTTGAGTTTTAAATACTCTACAGCTTGTATAGAAGAAATGACCAGGTAAGCTGTAAATGGTAAAATGTATATGTACCATTTTCAAAAAGTGAAGAACAGTGGGAAAGAAACAAGTATTATATTTCTATTTATGTCGCAATTTTTGGTGACTACTAGTTACACAATGGTTGAAATACTATTGTCTCAAATTTATTTTGCCCTTCAGATGTAAATAAAAACATCTTGAAGGACCACTTTTGACATTTAGGAGTAACTAATTAGGTGCTTATTCTCTGGTACTCTTGAGTGAAGACTTCAATGTCGTTGAATAACTTACCTAATTTTAAGTTCATTTCCAGGGCTAATGATATTCAAGTTGGGCGTGAGACGAATGCTATTCAGCAGGAGAGATACTCAAAAAAAATTGTTGAGGGTGGAAAGGGTTCAAGAAAGGCTGTTCTGTTTGTTAATTAGAATGCAAAGCGAGGTTGGAAGGGGTGGAGAGGTAGACTAATAAAGCCTTTGATTGATTTATCAACAATTTGCATGCTAAGGAGCCGTTCAAGTTTACCTGGGGTCATTTACTAAACGTAGATAGCACTATCAAAGCCAGAACACAGCTTACTTGCGCTTACACCTCATAATCGGTTAATTATAGGAAAAGGTATATCCAGGCCCCTTAAAAAAAATCTATCTGGTTAATATGGTAGAAAACGATGTAAAATAAAAAAAAAACGTCTAACCACCCGCATCACTCAAAAATCAACTTTAAAAATTTCCAAAATCAATCCTTGAAGCAAGACTTTTTAGAAAATTATTTCCATACATTGAATATTCGAAATCCAAACGTGACTATATTAATAATCCCAATTTAAATAAACCTTATCACATCAGAATTTTTAAAACGCTACTTACAACATCACTTTACCTAACACTTATTCTATGCAGCAACTAGGGTAACTCATATACCAAAAAGTAACTCCGCCCTTTGAAAATTCAAGAAATCAAACCCACATTCTTCCTTACACTATAAACACGAATACAGGACAAATGAGGCTCAGCCGGCACAGTACAGAGCGTAGTATTAAGGAGCAGGCTATAAGACATATCAAGTAGCTTCGCTGCAGAATTACGAAGCTTAATTCTTGGCAATAACACTTTACAAGACAGCATTAATGTTTTTGCTGACTCCTGCAGTTCTATACAGTCAATACTTGATTTATTCTGAACTCACCCATTCACGAGACGGCTTCAGGAATTAATAAATTACAAACAGAAAGATTAAAGTAATAACTATTCGTTGGATAGTTGAACAAGAACTGGACATTCAGACATCAAGAAGAATATTTTTGATGGCAAACATGCAAATTTAGCGACAGAACTTGACGTATTACACACTGATATCTTGACAGAACAAGATACTATTATTTTTTTTAAAAAAGAGATATAATTCTGTTTAGCAACTGACAATGGTCGTGCAGTTACAGTATTAATTACCATAGAAACCACTTAATGTCATTTTTATTTTGTATAACATCCTAAGAAAATTCTCCCATAATTAGAATATCATTCCCTTAATAATAAACAACATTTCCTCTCTCTCTCTCTCTCTCTCTCTCTCTCTATATATATATATATATATATATATATATATATATATATATATATAATATTGTTAATAAGTTAAGAAGTTCAGAAGGTACTATTTCTATAAAAAAATATTCTATTAAGTCGTCTTTTGGGATTTTTAAATGGAATACCTTCATTTAAATTTTAAGTTTATTGAAAGAGAGAATAGCTGCCAATAAACTGGCCGCCAATCCTTGACATAGTTAAGTGCGTCAAGTTGATTCTTGTCAATAATATTGAATGAACTGGGCACTGCGAATGACGAATCCAGATTAATGTGATTGACAGATCAGACAATCAAATCGGAAACCAAATCATTTACCTTGGCTTAGTGATTCTATATTGTTTAGGACTTCAAATGGCTAGGTAAAAATAAGTAAATAATATTTTTCAATTATTCTAAGGTTTAGGTAGGCAATTTGTATTGTTGAATGTGCTGCCGCACGTTCTTTTGAGGTGATAAAGGTGTAATTTTAACGACCAGGGTTAAATAATCTGTTTATGGAAGCGTAGAAAGCCTCCTATGGAAAGCCAAGAAAACACTAAATATTCGTTTATTTGTTCTTCACAGTTTCATGACAAGGGTCACCAATAAAACACATTTTTTCCCGCAAATTTATTCATACTGTCCATAAAGTTTACGGGGAATTTTTGTTTATTATTGGTGACCCTTGCAAGGAAACTGTGAAGAACATATACAAATATTGGACCCAAAATAAGAACAAAATATTCATTTGCACATTATTTTATACACAAAATGTAACTCGAGCAAAATGGATGGGGGTGGGGGGATTCACATGAATGTGAAATGATTCAAATGACAAGCAATATACTCAGTGCACGAGTGCTACTGTTGTTTAAAGTTACTCAAGATTTATTTCTCGTGGGACGGCCCTGGTCATTGTCGCAAGGAATGGCATTCAGGTTTTCGTTCCTCATGGTGGCTTCTGTTTTTTTTTTCAAACACTAAAACATTTGGCTCAATGAGGTTGACATTTTTAAAGCGATGATTTTACCTTCTTCCAGTAATACATAACCTAATCACTATGACCATTAGAGGTCAGACCTGACTCTAAACACTTCCTTCTCAATCATTGTGATCAAATAGATTGCAACTGTAATGCTTTGATGATTATATGAGAAACTCATTTTCCTTGGCAACAGTCACCATCTTCTTCATATAGTACCTTCTGTCAACTACTCTCGGAGTAGTATTTTAATCATAAAGTGAGCCCAGTATAAGGAAAATAATTATTATATAATTTCTGGAGCATCACAAGGATGTAAATCTCTCATATTACTTAAGAGAGAGTTGAAGCGTTTCAGTTGTAACTAAGTAGAGAAGCAGCAGAGTTGAGAAGTACGGGAGCCAAGGGAAATCAGAACAGGCATGTAGATAGTGAGGCAGCTCAGACCACAACAACTCGCCCCACTCCGAGCGATGTAATTATAATAACCAGCTCAAAACTATCTGAATAAGATGGCAGGCTTCACGCTTTACAGGTTTATCAAGTCAACTTGTTGCCACAAACCGTTCCCTGTAACGCAATTATAATAACCACCTCTAAACTATCTCAATAAGATGGCAGGCTTAACCATTCCAAAAGCAATACTGTGTTTTAAATGTGACCAAACATCCCACTGAAATTCCTTTATCAGGAAGTATTTTCGCTGTAAGCAGTTCTGGTCTTGAGTGCTGGAGTTGAACTGGAGTATATCTCCGATTAAGCCGATGAGATCCTCAGTTTGTTAATGAGTTCCACCATTGCTGTCTCCAAAAGTACATATCATTTGCCTTGACTATAAATAAGTCCTTCTAACATTGGCCAGAGACCCATTCATGTATATATCATTCAAGAGTTGACAGATTACGATTTAGAAACGTAATTCTTTTCCATGTAAATGAAATTTTGGGATAACAGGCATTGAATAAGCATGCAACACACTTGTACACTTGAAGTACCTTTAAAATATAGCGAATTCTTCCAATAACTATTTTACATCAACGTGACCAATAATTACGGCACCTTATAATACCTATCAAGAAATTAGCTGAACATTCGATACCCAACAGAAGACCTTCCGATTTGAAAGTCACTCCACGGGAACTCACACTTAAAAATTCCTACAGCGGTTAAAATTATTTGGAGCCACGAAAATGCATGCTGATGGATCATGAGCTCGCCAGATGGATTTGTATAGCGGTCATGAATTCATCTCAAGAAGATACACTGTGGTGGTTTGATCTTGTCGAGAAAATAAAGCATGATAATCAGGATTTAGAGGTAGTTGGGCAAGGTGGAGAGGAAGGCTCAGGAAGAAGTTCATTGATGACCTAAGGGGAACATATGACAGATGGAGGGTAAAGGGTTTTTGTGCACATTAAATGGTCAGACATAGAGGCAATGGATTCCTGGCAGAAAAAAGAAAAAGTTGGAAACATTGCTTGAGGATTCTCAAATACGGCTCAGATGGCAGGACTATTTGAATGTATTGTGGCTTTCATCGACCATATTTAGTTTTTCTTTTTTTAAAAAAAAAAAAAAAAAACTCTTGTCTAATAAAAAAAAATTATGAATAGAGCAAGAGGTAAGTAAACAATTGCTTTTACTTTTAGGTACGGTATATGTCAGCATCCTCAAAACACTTGAGAATATTTCCCTAAAGATGAGACACACTAACATTCCTAACTCTAGAGTGTAGAAACTTTATATATATATATATATATATATATATCATTCATTCAGCAATAAATGTTTTGCTACATAATACTCCACTTAAGGAGCCCATATAATAAAGCTTAGCAGACAGCATTCTCAGATCATTTGTGGCATATATACGCACTCACATGTTTAGGAAAGACCGCTCAGTCAATGCGCAATGAATTGATTGTGCCAATGGGAACTGATTATTTCTACTTACATTCTACCAATTTCTGGTGGTTTTGAAGTCATATTTTTGTTGCCAGAACAAATGCCTCACAGGATATAAGAAGATTAATGCCTTCAAATCTAATGACTCAAGTGAAATTTATTAAAAACTAGTTCTCCTTTCAATAAAAAAAAAGCATATTCAGAGCATAACGATCAGATACTAACGACGGCCAACAGATCTGATAATAGCTTAATAATTTTACTTAAATAACTAATCAAACCCAACGGCGGGAAGAAATATTAATCATAATTAAAAAAAGTCCGTCAAGCAGGGGCTGCGTAAACTAAGCAGATTTCCATCCTGAAGTTTAGTAATAGATAAATCTACATACTGCTAACACAACACCATCGTGAATAAATACGAACGGAAATAAGAAATGTTTCATCCAATTTCAATAACCTGCCGACAGGAAGCGTTAGGTTAGAAATGTAAAGAAACGGTTCTGCCTGCCTCACACCGGAAAGAAAAACAATTACTGAAATATTTTAGAATATAACATATTAATTTTATTGAGAACTATTCACTAAATCTAGTACTGTAATTAAAAATGAGTCAGAATAATTGTTATCTCAATCAATAAAATTTTTGTAGTCCAAAACCTTAAGACGGGAGGGGGGGGGGGGAGTCACCAGGACATATTTGCATGTATCTCGTTTAATAAAGGTCTCTTGAATACAATTTTTGGTATTTAAACTTCGAATAATGTGATTTATTATGAAGCGGAGTATTGTGTATGAAACATGAGTAGAAGTGGCGGTTTGCTGAAGGCAGAAAACTGAAAAATGCAAATATATCGGTTAATATTCAAGATAGAGAATAAATGTGTATAACAACATTTATAGTAAATTTAATTTGCAATAAGATTGATTCTGTACAATTTTTCGATCCGACCTATAGTAATGGAGATATTTCGAATTTTCGAAAATCCTCCCCTCTAAACCCCCCCTCCCGCTGGTCCGATTTCAGCCGTTAACGAACTTGATCTTTCTTTTTACATAAAACGACTAAATATCGAGTTAGGTAACGATCAAACAAAAATTGCGACCGCTAGAGCGGTAACAGACAAATATATATATATATATATATATATATATATATATATATATATATATATATATATAGTTTTGAACGGACCACATTTCCGTCATCTCCTGGGTAGGATCGATGGACATTTGAAGAAAACTCCGTCATGAGTACAACCTCAATAGTTGATTTCCCTTAAGGGAAATCTGCTAAAAAAAAAAACACCAATTCAGCTAATTTGTTGAAGTATTTTCAACGAAGCTAAGATTTAGGTTTATCAAAAACACAGAGCAAGAAAATAATGAAAACTAATAGCCGAATTAAAAACGAACAAAGAGGGTTTAAAGAAAGTGGCCCCATAAATATAAAAGAGACGGGGGAGTAAAAATGAAACATAGGCATACAGAGTGAGAATAAAGCCTACCTCTAGAAACACTAAATAAAGGGCTATAAGAACAAGACAGATAACACAAGGTAAATCTACAAAAACATTAAAATTAATGGAATTTTCATTTTACGAGCTATAAAACGGACCAGCGACATTTCCTTTGGAGTAATTTGTTTCCGTAGGAAGGCATTAACACACATTTTTATATCCTCCGATGTGTACGTGGATATTTTCCTTTCTTTTTCAACAAATTAAGCATTGTTTCCCTCTTTTTTTTTATTCCTTTTACTTTCGCGACAGTTTAACACAGAATAAAAGGCATAAACAGACCAATCTAAATAATGACCGCAATTAGATACACAAAAGAAAAAGTAGTACAAAATAAGTTAATTGGTTAGCAATTATTCCAACAATTTCACAGCATCATCTATGTCTTTGAAGAAAAAGCTCAGGCTAACAATGACAATACGTTTTGTTTGCCACCCAAAAATAAGAGAGGATTCACAAAAATGCCGTTTGCATTTTAAGCTGACAACCCAAAAATAGGAAATATACAAAACTTCAAGCATTAGGTGATCATTATCCAAGGATAATATGTAAAATTGGTCTATTCAATAGTTAACCACAAAGCTTTGCTGCGTGATTTGAGTCTCATAAGTTAACATATACAAAACGATAAAATACCACAAGACCAAAAGTTGAGGAACTAGAATAATAGAAGAATATCATCTCAAAAGTTGAGGATATATATCAAGATTGATTTCCGTAGGATGAGTATATATATATATATATATATATATATGTGTGTGTGTGTGTGTGTGTGTGTGTGTGTGTGTGTGTGTGTCCTCTTCATGCAGCCACTGCTGAAAGGATTAGACTATCCACAGGTAACAAAGTTTTTCTGTCCAGGACGAGTGTAATAAATTCATTCCTGCTGTAATCATTTGCAAGTTTCCTATAGCTGTAATAGCAATAACTAGTTAATTTGTAAAGGATCTAGCAAATAAAATTCTGCTTCATTGAAAACACAGGGCCAAATATCTTAGGGTCTTAGGGTCCTTTAGCCGCCCTAAGGGATCAGAGTTTTAACGTAAATTAAGGAACTTGAATGAGTAGAGTGACGGGCCTCGGTAACCCCTGATGGACTAGTGGTCTATAATTTGGATGTACGAGCATCAATGTCCTTCTTTATTACTAACAGGGTTATATAACCCATTTACTCGGTGGGCTCCTGCTTCTCCACTAGCGCCCTGGTAGCCATCTGGTGAACAAAATTTCATTTTAGGCGTAGATCAAATCAGCACCGAATGATACCATCACTTTTCTCAGGACAGCGGAAGATGTGACCACACCTTGACTGGTAGTGGCACCTCCTCTACCTATCTTTTCTATTTAACATGACTAGAACCATCCATATTTGCTACCGGCACGGTAAGTGTAACTACTATTAGCTACGATCAACGTCCCCAGACCCATAAGCCATAGATTAATTAATTAAACACATTCCCTTCTCCTAAGGCAAAAGGCGAAAAAGTCCGCCACGCAGGGGCTGCGTTACCCAAGCACGTGCAATACGTATTTTCATTTACCTCGAAACGTAAAAGTCCAATGAGAAGAGTATTTGGTATTTAGGATTCAAATTAAGTGCTTCATAACATACTAGCATATTGTTAATATGAGATGAGTAGGAGTGGAGGTTTACTAAAGACCAAAAACTAATAAATGCAAATATCTCGGTTAATAATCAAGATGGTGTAAAAATATACACAACATTTATAGACCATTACATTCTTAATAAGTTTAAGTCTATACAGTTTTTCGATCCAACGCATAATAACGGAGATATTAAGAATTTTCGATCTTTCTTTATATATAAAAACGATTATTAAAAATTTCTACGGCTTGAGTGGTAATAGGCAAATATATAGATAAGTAGATATATAGATCTATATATATATATATATATATATATATATATATATATATATATATATATATATAGACAATTTTACTAGGTAGGATTGATGGACAATTGAAGAAAAACTTCGAAAATCGGGTCAGAAGTACGACCTTAACTGATTTCCCTTAAGGGAATTCTGCTAAAAGGCAGAAAGGTAAAACGAGATCCCGATTACTTGGACTGCACATGTCTCCATGAAATGCAAATGCTGACTTCATGAGGCTGCCCAGATAGGTAGCAAATAATGATGATGGGGAGGGAAACAACTCTAGCGTTTAAGGTATATTTATTGCGGTGCTAGAGATTAGGAAAACAGGCTGATATGATGAAGGTAAACAGCCGCTCTCCGCCATGTTCGACAGTTTCCCTTCAATCAGGCTGTGTAATGAAAAATATCGATTCCCCTGATGGCCTGATAGTGGTGCGCCTATTAGAACTCAAAGCAGCCACAACTAATATCCAATTATCTGAAACATGCTGTCGAAGGTCGTGTATCCAATCAGCCGATGCTATGCCACCTTTTAAAATAATGACTTTATACGTGAGAGTTATCCAGAAATAGCCCCTGGTGTGAGGCATATAATATAAGCTATTAAACCAAAAGCTTAAATTTTCCTGTATACGAAAATATAATTCAGTACAGTTTTTATACCTTGTGAATATAACCTCCCATCCACATTCACTATGCCAATAAACTAAACGAGTATAATATTACACACCCACATGATATAATATTTTATTTTCTATACACCTTACTCAGCTGAAGCTTATATTTAAAATACACTGCAATTTCAAAGACACTTGGCATAAATAGCCTTCCAGACTTATTAGCCCTTTAATATAATCCCTAAAAAATGTACAAGAGCAGACTAAAAACAAAACATTTTTTAAACTTTATCCTCCATAAAAAACACCCCTTATTTCCCTTCAAATTCCAATTCATTTCACGTTATTTATTTCAGTTTGAAGGTGAATGACAATTCCTAAAAAACTGCATTAAGCCTTCTGACTTTTGTCATATTATACCAGACACGTTGAGCGTCTTGACTAACCCAGGACCGTATTGGTATTCATTATGTTTGAAACGAACAAGCGGTACAAGTTCATTCGAAATATCGAAAGTAATTTTGTTATAACGTTACTGTTTTATCACTCCCATATTATAATCAACATGAATAAACCATTAAGCCGCATTTTATTGCTCTACCAATAAATGTTCCATTATGTATAATAATATAACTCTGATGTGGTTTTTAATAATCGTTACTATATCATAAAGTGACTATTTAAATATTACTACACACAATTTCAAATTCATATGGAAACATAGTCATACCTGAAAAACGTATTGGGTAGAGTATTTGTACTCGTTCGTTACATGTTCTTATGTATGCAGAGAAATAACAACAAGCTTACATAGAAGATGACACATACATATTGGAGGTGGTGAAAGTCAACATTGTGAATGTCTCCATTATTATGTAAAGGATCGAAGAATGTCATACTTTTGCTATACTAGTAATAAAGAAATCAATCAGTAAATATACGCGATGTAAAACATTTTCCTTACATTTGAGAGTTGTTTCGACATGTCCGATATGAAGGAAAAACAGGGAACAGAATGTGAGATAATGTCATCTGAAATTAGTTCTATGTCCTGGGAAGTGGGGCAAGCTTTTTCGAAATTACAAGCCAACCAAAACTTTCGATTTGTAGATGCTTTCAACTCTATAGACGTTTTTTTTATAAAGAAACTAAAACTCCCTCAAACCGTAGCGCCTCTGCTATTTCAGAATACTTGCAAATATAATATATCTGTTACATTTGACTTCATTTTAACGTTAACTTCTGACCCAATTAGCCCGTAGTAACACAAAGTGGACGTTAATAATTAACATAAACTTTAACCTTTAATCGACACTCAAATTCTTCAATTTATAAATATCATGTTCAGCGAATCCTTGTAAAATTGACTTTATTGTAAAATTAGTAATGGATAGGACACTATTTTGTTAAATTAACTATGAATATTACTACGAATGGAAATATATAACAGTGGTTTATTCATGAAATACATTTGACCAATTTTATACATATTCAGTACTATGAACATTGAGACAAGATACACACTTTAAATTATACGTAGCTAACGAGGTCCATTCATTTTTTATTTAGAATTTCAAGTAAGACTGTAAAAAGAAGCATACAATCATGCAGAGCCTATTGAAATGCAATCTGAAGCTCTCGTAACATATGGAAGTAAGTAATGAAGCATTAGGAGTAAGGTTTGGGAATTCACCGTAACAATGGGGGAACATGAATTATTTATTGGGAAGAACCATTCGATGTAAATCGGCCTCTTTACCGGACTTTTTTCCCTTTTTTTTTTTTTTAATTTTGGCGCGAAAACAACATTAAAATGCAAATATGCAAGAGAAGGAGAGCTCAAGGGAGCAGGGCAGCCCGAGACTGTCGAGAGAGATAGAGCGTGGGCCAGAATTCCCTGTTAGAGAGAGCAATTACATTTCTTCTCTGCCAAGCTGGAAACCATGTTTATTAAATAACCTCTTCATTAGACGGGCCCCGAACCGACTTAAGAGCAAATTTATAAATGTTTATGGAAATAAATAGTGGGTTATTGAACATACACATGTATAGTAATAAATAATAGAAGATTTATGATTACAGAAGAAAGTAATAAATATTGAAGTAATGTATGAGATGCAACCCAGCTCTCATATGTCCACATTTGAAAAGTTTAGAACTGTAATCAAACTCAATATTTTCTTAGAAAAACATTTTTCTTACTAGTATTTCTTAATTCAAGCAGGGTGGGTAATGTTGCACTAACAATTAGGTATATCCACGGATTTGTATTAATTATATTGCAGTTGCTGTTTTTCATAATTTTCATGACTAGAACTTGATCTTTCTGAACTGTTAATAAATAAAGTCTATCTATAGACTGTAAAGCCATCGCAAGACGAGATTACGATAAGCTGAAGACTTGAGCTCCCAGCAAAGATTTGAGGCTGGCCTAGGACATTCGTGGGCCGATGAGCGAATGATTTCGTTGAACATGGAGTTCATCACTTAGTATGCTGGACTCGTAGAATTTAGTAAGGTAGTATTAAGGAAATTATTATATACGTAGTGTTATAAGGAATACAGGATACCATGCTTCCGTCTATAATGAATAATCATTTTTTTTTTCAAAAAATGTTTTTTCTATAACATATAAAACATTATTCAATGTTGGGTACCTGTGATTACATTTTAGCAGATTTCCCTTAAGGGAAATCAGCTATTGAGGTCGCACTCATGACGCGATTTTCGAAAATTTTCTTCAAATGTCCATCGATCCTACCCAGGAGATTACGATAATGAGGTCCGTTCAAAATTATATATATATATATATATATATATATATATATATATATATATATATATATATATATATATATATATATATATATATATATATATATTTGTCTGTTAACGCTCTAGCGGTCGCAATTTTTGTTTGATCGTTACGAAACTCGATATTTAACCGTTTTATGTAAAAAGACAGATCAAGTTCGTTATTGGCTGAAATCGGACTAGAGGGAAGGGGGGTTTAGAGGGGAGGATTTTCGAAAATTCAAATTAACTCCGTTATTATGCATCGGATCGAAAAATTGTATAGAACCAATCTTATTGCAAATTAAATTTACTATAAATATTGTTATATACAATTATTCTCTATCTTGAATATTAACTGAGATATTTGCATTTTTATGAAGTCTGTGCTCGGGTATAGTTCGGATTACGTCGGCCATCTTCGTCATTTCTCGGCTCAGGCGGAAGCTTCTTCTAACCTGTCGTTTTTAACCTTACCTTACCTTCGTTACTTTGTGAGATTTATGCAAATACGTTCTGTTCATCCGCCCCCCCTTCTTTAGTTCTTGGACTACTAAAATTTGAGTTATTAAAATATAAGTTATTCTTACAATTCAGAAGCCGTTTCAGTTGGGAATTTATTTTAATTAACTAAAAGATTTCTCATTATCTAATCACAGTGGTATTGTGTTATCAGTATGCAGATTTCTCTATTGTAAAACTTCACAGGGGAAATCTGCTTAGTTTACGCAGCCCCTGCGTGACGGACTTTTTTATATGTAACCACGTTAAGAAACGCGGAAAATTTGGATGCGTTATAGATTCCTATTATTCTAAAAGAATGTTGCCTTAAAAGCAAAAATTGTAATAGGCTATACATGTACATTACTGAAGGAAAAGTGAATAACCTATATAATAGAAATAGCAATAGTAAATAAGTAAATTTTAAACATGCGGTATTAATCCATAATTCTCTAAGAATGTAAAGATAACTTTTCTATAATTAGAGCTAATGGTACCACTTTTTTTTTGACTCCTAAGAGATTTAATAATGGAGTTGAACTTGGTATAATTAATCATATAGATTATTTTTTAAAAGGTTGAAGGATAAATAAGGTCAAGAGATTTTGAAGTTGATTTTAACATAAATCCCACATGGTGGCCGTTTAATGAGGTAAAACAATTCATTTCATTATGTATAAGGGAACGAAATTAGATACAGCATCATGTCACTCGTGGACTATAACCAGTGTGTGTTTTCAACATCAAACGGTTTTCCTCTTGACAACCAGAAACAAGAATAGCCTCACGTGTCCCTTTTGTAATTAAAATGTGCCAATTCAGTTAGAATTCGAACGGTTCAAATGTACCGCCAAATCCAATGAGGCACGTCCAAAATTCTATGAAATCAATCTTATTGAAAATGTAATGCTCTACAAATATCCATTATGTCCATTTTTTTACTGTCTTGATTATTAACCGAAATTTTTGTAATTTTTAGTTTTCGGACTTCAGTAAACCCCAACTCCTACTTATGTCATACTAACAATAAGCTGTTTTATTATGACCCACATTATTCGAAGCGGAAATACCAAATATTATTCTCATTGAAATTTTACGTTTTTAGGTAAATACAAATGCGTGACAAACTTAGGAAATCTGCTTAGTTAACGCAGCCCCTGAGTGACAGACTTTTCTGTTTTCCTAATCAGAGATTCTAATGAACCTGAAATGCATAGTGAAGGACTTCATTAAATAGAGGAACGTAACAGTTCATATTGAGAAAGTGAAATTTGTTATATCGTTTAAATAATTCATTGAAGAAGAGGTGGTTCCAAAGAGTAGATGTGTTTTAAAAAAGCGTCGACTATTTATTGAAAATTACCTATGACCCTTGGAATTCAATTAGAAGCATACAGGATTTATGATAAGAGCTATTTTCAACTGCTCCAGTATTTATTTGTAATTTATTCATTCACGTTTATTTTATGTTATCTATCCCAGTCCAGGGACCGGTTATCTGCAGGTTGCCACTCTTTTCTAGCAACAGCGGGACTTAGGATTTTATATTGTGAGTTCGTAACTAAATAAATTCGTCCTCTCCAGATGGAGATGAAAACCGACTACACTAGGTTTACCAAGCTCATTAAGAAAAAAACTAAATTTCGATTATAAATTGGGCTATTTTGCGATGCCTACTTTATTTATATTAAAATACTCATACACATGGCTTTTTAGTGACTATGACTTTTTGGCGTCACTTAGCATATTCCTATTTAATTAACCATAAACTGAACTTTTTTGCGAGTCTTAGTAAATTCCTATTTAATGAACCATAAACTGAGCTCGTTAGTGACTCTTAGCAAATTCCTATTTAACTAATCATAAACTAGTTTTTCGGCGTCTCTCAGCATATTCCTATTTAATTAACCATAAACTGAACTTTTTTGCGAGTCTTAGTAAATTCCTATTTAATGAACCATAAACTGAGCTCGTTAGTGACTCTAAGAAAATTCCTATTTAATTAATCATAAACTGAGCCTTTTTACGACTCTAAGAAAATTCCTATTTAATTAATCATAAACTAGGTTTTCGGCGACTCTTAGCATATTCCTATTTAATTAACCATAAACTGAGCTTTTTTCCGACTCTTAGCACATTCCTATTTAATTTACCATAAACCATTTCTTTTTTTGTAAATTTTAACAAGTTCCTATATAATTAATCATAAACTAGAGGTTTTGGTGACTCATAACTTATTTTTAATTAATTAATCTCAAACTTCACTTTTTTGCGAGTCTTAACCCATTTCTATTGAATTAATAATAAACTGGGTGTTTTTGCGACTCAGCATATTCCTATTTAATTAATCACAAACTGATCATACGGTGACTTTTAGTATATTGCTATTTAATTAATCATAAATTGAGTTGTTTTGCAACTTTTCCCTAATAAGGCACATGTCTGGAAGTCATACCTAAATAATAAATTTTGACTCGTTATTACTGTAATTTTAATTTTTATGGTTGAATGAATTACATTAAACAATTTGGAGTTTTTACCATTTGGTAATTTGATGAATTACGTGACACCAAACAAACAAATAAATGATTTTTAGGGAGATATAACAGAAGAGAGGCAAAATGCAATGCGATGTAATATGGTAGCGGCGTGAAGCTAACAAAGAAAAGTAAAAAAAAAAAAATAAAAAAAAAAAAAAACAACTGTGACATTGTAAAAAAGGAGGAAGGAGTGAGAATGTAAGGAGATATGTTGTAGAAGACAGATCTGGATCTGTCTAAATGGGTAGGAAAAGACAGTGAAGTAAGTCGCAAGAACGGAGAATTCATTACTGAAGCCTCTCTTTGTCAAGCTTCATCCGAGAAATTATTCTCTCTCCTTCACTTCCTCCTCCTACCGCTTTCTTCCTTTCAAAGCAACCCACACGCTTTCCTCCTCATGAGAATAAGCTGCCTTTCTTCATCCAACAAACATCTTTCAAAATTGATGTGGGCGCTTTTTTTTTTCTTAACCCACTAGAATGTTTTAACTCAATACACTGTTGTGAGGCTAAAAAGGTTGAGTCTCCCTGTTGTTACTGTAGGCATTTATTACGGGAAATGAAATCCCTGTTGGCACCTAAAATGAATCTAATCCACGATGTGAAGATTATTATGAGGTTGAACAACATTAAAAAATAACTATGCCTTTCAAATGGTTCGATTGAGTAATGAATACTTCTAGATATCCAATACAATGATACTGATAATGACGAAAAATTATATCAATACATATAAACAGGGCAGACTAGTTCTGTGAATAAAAAATAAACATAAGAATCGATTAACTTAGGAAAAAAATTAACAAACCTGATCTCATATTAATCCATATTATGCAACTACAGCTCATAGAGCAGATAATCTACTAAATGTTACCACCCTTTTCTAGCCATGGTAGGACTTTGAATATTATTTAATGAGATCATTACAAAATATATTTCAATACCAGGGTGGGAAGCGAACCGACAACTCTAGGGTTACAACGATAATTAAGATCATCGCCTTAACTCACATGGCTTACCTGAACACCGATCAATCTCGATCAATTGGTTGGCCTAAATACATAGCGTATTTTTAAAAGAGTTTGAAAAGAATGCATTACCTAAACAAATCATTTAATATGACTTCACAGAACTTTGGAAGAGAATAGAAAATTGATGTAAGATAATTTTCCATCATTAGGTTTAATATTGTTACGTTTTATTACAAAATCAGTTATAAACGTTGTTTATTAGAGTTCTTTTGGATTGCAAAATTAAACAAACACAAGCTTCAGAGTTTTTATCACTGCACAATTTATTTAACAATGCACTACATACTTGGTTAATTATTCTTAATTACTACTCACAGTATGCACTGATAGCTTCGCTGTTCTTCAGATTACACAGTCCAATAATTCACTCACGATCACTGAAGTTCACAAAAACACGGCACTGCACTATCCTTTACTTCGCGAAGTTAACGGCATTGCACCGTCTTAAACATGGCACTATACTGTTACCTACAGAGTCGCGGCACAACACAGTTCTTCTCATAAGAACACTTTACCACACTGCAACCAAGTCGCACTGTAGCACTGTACGCACTGATGATCACTTGAAGACAGCTGAGAACAAAACTAAAACTGTCGGGCAAGTTGTTCAAGCTTATATAGAGAGGGGCAACATCAAAGGAAGCTGTCTCGAACGTACTGGACTGGACTCTTTAGTCTGTAACAATCCCGGCTCCACTAGACACTACAGGCGCCAATAGTCCTTCCTCGGTCGGCTCCTTTCATCTTCTTTGTACTTCCCAAATACGTGACTATCTCTGTTTAATTTTTCATGTACTTAATATTCGCAACAATATTTTAATTAATTTTGTTCGTATAACCCATTTAAAAACCTCTCAAAGTTGAAGTCTTATTTCATCTAAATCTCCACAGTAAAAAAGTATGTGTCCATTATTATGTCATTATTGTGTTTGTAATAAGTATTGCTAAATTGATTTACTTAAATTAAAAATCGATCTGGCCAACTGGATAACTGAAATCAATTTAGCCTTTCATCATTACATGGAAACGCGTCAATCTAATAAAATGTTTTTAGCAGATTTCCCTTCAGGGAAATCAGCTATTGAGGTCGTACTCATGACGCGAGTTTCGAAAAATTTCTTCAAATATCCATCGATCCCACCCAGGAGAAGACGAAAATGAGGACCGTTCAAAATTAGAAATATATATATATATATATATATATATATATATTTGTCTGTTAACGCTCTAGCGGTCGTAATTTTTGTTTGATCGTTACGAAACTCGATATTTAACCGTTTTATGTAAAAAGACAGATCAAGTTCGTTAATGGCTGAAATCGTACCAGTGGGAGGGGGATTTAGAGGGGGGATTTTTGAGAATTCGAAATATCTCCGTTATTATGCATCGGATCGAAAATGTGTATAGAACCAATCTTATTGCAAATTAAATTTACTATAAATATTGTTATATACACTTATTCTCTATCTTGAATATTAACAGAGATATTTGCATTTTCATGAAGTCTGTGGTCGGGTGTTGTTCGGGTTAGTTCGGCCGTTTTCGGCTCTGGCGGAAGCTTCTAACCTAACCTGGCCTTTCTAACCTTACCTAACCTTCTTTACTTTGTGAGATTTATGCAAATACGTTCTGTTCATCCGCCCCCCCCCCTTCTTTAGTTCTTGGACTACTAAAATTTGAGTTATTAAAATATAAGTTATTCTTACAATTCAGAAGCCGTTTCAGTTGGGAATTTATTTTAATTAACTAAAAGATTTCTCATTATCTAATCACAGTGGTATTGTGTTATCAGTATGCAGATTTCTCTATTGTAAAACTTCACAGGGGAAATCTGCTTAGTTTACGCAGCCCCTGCGTGACGGACTTTGTTATAGTTCTTTGTTTAAACATTCCCCAACATGTTTCTTCTTCCTTCAGAGACAATTTCCAATTTTTGACTGCAAATGAATTAAGATTCATTTGCAGTCGAGTTTGCACAGAATGACTGTTCTGTGCCAAATGCCCACCTTGCTTCAGTTTCATTAGTGTCATTAATAATTTATCGTTTTTCGATCTCCTTGGGCAATAAGAATTTATTTAGTGACAACTAACTCAATAAAGTCCATGGCTAGAAAAGGGTGGTAACTTATAAATAACCCGGTTGCAATTTGCCCTTGTAGCAAAAAAAGTGGGTGTTAATGATTAAAAACATGTCACTTCTAAACTGAATACAAGTTATTTTTATAACAATACATTCAAATAGTGTTGTGAGTGTATTGGCCTTCAACGATATTAAGCAATTCCTCTTTATACAAAAGTATACTTCTTGTAATCAAAAAAACCAAAGGGGGTTATCACTGATCATTTGCTTTTTAAAATGCTTCGTTAGAAAGGCACGTGTAGGGCAAATACCGGGGGGCGTGCAACTTCACCCGCGTGGACAAACACATAAATGCCATAACTTTCCACGTTCCAACCCCTAAATCCGACCCTCACCTTGTTGACATGCTGACAAGCCCTACGGCTGGCGGCGGTGATTGCTGTTTATCGATTGCCATTGTGATCGATTCTCGGACTGGAGATCGTGGGGCAACAATACTGCCTTGTTAGAAAGGGGGGGTCCCCTTGGAAACCACCTTCCATCTCCTACGATCTGGTAATTGGGAGATGGAGGAACGGCAAGAGTGAAGTAATAGGATGACTAATCCTGACGACCTTGTGCTGTCCTTAGGGCTTGATGAGCTCTGTCCCATCCCTTGTCTTTCCGATGACTGTTGACCGGGGGAGGCAAGCTTGGGGAGGGATCGTCAACTCATAAACCAGGGGGAAACCGACCACTAACAAGATTTTGTCTCTTACTACACGTATTTACCAAACAGATTTATAACAGAAAAATATTGATAAAGAGAAGTATTTAGCAAAAAATATTGAAAAAAGTTTCCTTGGTTATAGTGCAGCAGTATTGCCCAGCACAATAACAACTCTAACCTAACCCCTACTAGCTGCCACCCGGTCTCAGTGACAGTGTTGCCATAAACTGTTTAAAGTGAAATAATTGCTCTAAATGTAAAGTGTGTACACTGCGAGCAACCTCGCAATTACCTTTTAGTTCAGTGTGAAAATTAATAGCGTACCTCACAGTTGTGTTCATTAGTGATCTGTTGCTTTTGTGCAAACTCTGCTTCAATTCGTTTGTTATTATTTGTCCAAAGACTTATTATTTTGTGTTCTTCATTTGTTTCATTTTTCGAACAGTGTACATTTTTTTTTTTTATAAATTATAGTGGACTTATTACTTTCAAGTTTCATTATTTTATGTAATAAAAAACCGCCCATTAAAATAGCATTCAAAAAGATCGCGTGATTTTCTTTTGAAGTACTGAATCTTAAATAAAAACGGGAGGCCTAAGGACAATTTCCATAATGCAATCTTACTTAGTTTTATAATAAAGTGTTAATGAAATGATGAGAAATTCGCAAATGTTTAATGAACGTAGTCTGCATTCGAGAGAGACAAAATAGCACCTCGCTGATGATTCTCTGAGCCTCCCTCAATACTTCCATTGATAACTATCTTGTACCCAAATGAATAAGAAAGAAAAATTTAATTCCGAAAACTCAGCATAATTCGTATCATTTTCAAACGCTTATTTCTCAAAAACTAAACAATTCAAGGATCCATAAAATGAGACAATATTTTTAGTGACATATCAGCTCTAATATTTTCAATGGGAAAAAGGAAATATTAGGGCGGAAATGTTGCAATCCATTCACGCCAATTTATCAGGTTACCGAACCTAGATCTAAAATATAAAATGAAAGCCTATATTCTAAATTTCAAAGGAACAGACTCAAATTGTCAATATTTTATATCTACTATGTGCAAAAGGAGCTCTTCCCGGAAACTAACTAACTGTCCTGACTCCTCGGACACTTAAAAAGAAAAGAATAATCCCAAGGCTCAGTAGAGTAACCCGAGTTACCGTTGATTCCTGCATGAGACTATTACAAAATGAAATTATATAGGAGAATAGAGAATTATTATCCGAATTCGCTTGAACTTGATGGGTCACTATTTTCTAACATATACGTCAAGATTCATGAAGATTTCATAAATCTCATCATGAGAGTTCTTCATCACAGACCCCGTGCCAATGGCATCTACTAAACTTTGAAAATTCGGTTTAATCTCCCAATTTGAACCTCGCGATGAAGAATGTAAGATGGATGTTAAAACTGAATATTAGATAGAAATTACCTATATTACCTTTATCTTTCGCTTCTCAAGCGAATAGATCTTCTCAAGGATATACATTTAGACATTTTAGCGAACATAAACAACGGCGTTAATTGACTAAATCGTTCAATGGCGTAGACCGATTGTGGATGATTTACGGAGCGTATCTAGAAAAGAGTTTAAATTTGGATGAACAGGAACCACTTCACAAGCAACTTATATCTCAGCAAGGTAGGGCAATAAAGTGTTGTTTCAAGAATGAATAACAGTTTATACAAATCAAACTAACTAAAAACTCCGAATAATATATACATGACTCCAATAGCGATCATTAAATTTGCAGTTTGGAAGATTAAGAATTTCTGCATTAGTAAGTCTGTCAACTTTGAAAACTATAATTAATTCAGCCAATTAACAAGTATAAACGGAAACATTTCGTAAATCCAAACACAAATGCAATTTACAATATTACACATTATAGGCTGAAGAGGATAAAAGAGTGAAAAAACCGAGGCTACGGCAGAGAAAAAAAAATCAGCGGTCGTATTTATTTTAAAGCCCTGTCATCAATTTTTTCCGTTTTTAAACCAGAATTTTAATTAATGACCGTTCGCACTCAGTTTTATATTATAAGTAAAATAGAGTGAACGTGAGAGGCGGGAGGGTGGCATTAAAAGGGTAATTCTGTGAGTAAAATAATGGGGAAGGAACGACCATTACAAGCGATATCATCAGTGTTTTAAACGTAAAATACTCCATTTGTTATCACTGTCTTTTTCTACGTCAGCTCTTGAAAAGCCCATCGAATCTATAGATTGCCCCAAGGCAAATATTTTTTCCCGACTGACAGCGGCTTTCAAAGTTATAAAATGTTATTTATTGCCTGATTGCTGGCTCAACGCTGAAAATCGCCCGTCTATTGGCTAAAATCACCTTTTCAACACAAAACGTGAGGTAAATTTATTTCATGTGATATATATAATAATCTCTAAAGACCTTAGTTTAGTAAGAGAGATTTATTTTGATATTACAATTTTGTCATTAAGGTTAAAAGTGGTACTTCAGTGACTAGGTTAATGTATTTCATAATTGTATTAATATGATAATAGGACATACACGTTAATAATACTTGACAGCTTCAGCAAACGTATTGTGTAACACAAAGAAGAGTAATATAACAGAAATTAATAAAGGTATGAATGCCAACCCAAGACCTTCCAGTATTATTAATATGGATATAAAACTAGAGTAGTTTTTTCCCCGCAAATCTAAAAATACTTCGAATATTGAGCGCTCGTGTTTTTAATGTAACTTTTTTCAGGTTAAACGTTGCTAACGATAATTAAATCTCATAAAATAATGCATTATATTTAAAAATGTTTGCAAACACACACTTGTAAAACGAAAACAAAAATTTACCTCATCCAGGCAGGAACCTAGAGCTTTAAAAATAGCAACGGAGTATAAGCATAAACCTCTTCGTAAGCCAGCAAAGTATCTTTAAGATTCTTTGCTTGAGATAATATTTCTAGCCGTTGAGCCATGGGATATGATATGTGAGGAAAATGTGCACAAGAATGAAAAATTTATTTATTTAAAGTGTTCTGCTTTCTAGCAAAAGATACCTTGCCTTTCATATATGAAAACATATTTCAGTGTTTAGCAATTCTGTATAACTGTCTTAATACACTGTAATACATTGTTTGAGGTTCAACTAATACAGATTTGTTTTGTTTTCCATGGCTTCAAATTGAACTTATATAATCCTGTGTCGTTTATATATGTGAATATGGTATATACGCGGTGTATATACTATTTACGATCACTCAGCAGCTCTGTAAAGTCACCTAGAATGTCGAGGTTAAGACGTTTTCTGTAGTGTGCATATACTAATTTTGGGTGACTTTCTCTTCTATCATTGTTATATATGGCTGACCATTCAGTCTCTTTTATTTGTCGTGAATTGATTACTGTGAGTACAGTCAATTTTTGAAAATTTACAATGGTCACTGCGCCTTAGTTAAATCAAAAATTTATAATTTTACCATGTGTATTTCTGGCAAAATGATCCTCTTGGGGAATGGATAAACAATTTTTATTTACACGGTTATTTCCGTATGGAAAATAATTAGAATGTAAAATGATGAACAGCTGAAATAAAATAATCCTTCGCTGCCTTTCTCAGTACCATGAAATGTATTTAGATATTATAATAAAAAAAAAAAAAACCAAAAGACATTTTTATATACGAGTATTTACTGCATTAATTAAAGATGCTTTTGTATTATCTAGAAATCATTGCTTGCTAAAGATTTATAAGTCATCACAAATTTATATGGTGTTGGATAAATTATTCTATTTCTAAAGGCAAAACAAAGACCGATGGTTTCGTGAAAATTTAACGCTAAAGATAAAACGAGATAACGGGAGAACGGACACAGTGAGAGAACCATTACAGAGAATATGAGAACAATGAAGGAAACTCCAGCAATGGTTTCCATTCAAGACTGTGCAAATGATTTAACAAACAACGTTGGTGAATCAATTACTGCTGGTTGACCATGCTGCAAACATTTAAAAAAAAAAAAGAAATAGAAATCATACATTACAAAATTGGTATGAATATGCTTTTCTCAGAAAGGTGCGGTATTCACTGACAAGTTAATAGGAATTTGTAAAGCATATAAATGATTAATAAAAAACCCTAAAAATCGAGTAGGCAATTTTTGGATCGTGGCTTCGTTTTGGTCTGTGTAAATATATCACGGAAGGCTTTGCCCTTTTTAGGCTTCACAGCATTATCAGCAGATTGAACATAAACATAAATCAGCTATTGATTTTGTACGATATGGCGCGATTTTTGAAAAATCTCTTCAAATGCCCTTTGATCCTAGGAGAGAGGACGAAAATGAGGACTGTTCAAAATTACATGTGTGTGTATTTTATCTATTAAGACTCTATTGTTTGTCAAATAATTCCAAACTCGATATATAAAAGTAAGGCCAAGTTCACAGCTGAATACGTACCGGGGGGGGGGGGGAGGGAGAGGAGAGTAGGGTTCAGAGTGAGGGAAAATACAAAAATTCTAAATATCGTAGTTATCATGAGATATATTACTTGTTTTAATACTCAGTAGTCGCGCCTGATCTGTGAGATCGCTGATAGCTTCCATATTCTATTGGCAGACACCCTTTGCGAAGGGACTGGTGCCGTGCTTCCTATCTTGCTAGAAGGGGGTGCCGAGCCTAGCTAGACTAGTTCAGACCTTCAAGCATTTAACATAGAGTCGTCAGACTATGATCGATCTCCTAGATACAGCGCGACCTCTCCTGTAAGTTTTTGTGTTTATTTTATAATGATTTTCCTTCATTGTAAATCGATCTAAAACAATACTTTAAAACATTAACTAAGTTAATTAAATACTAAATGAACTAAGTAAATTAAAATATTTTTTAGCAATAATAATGATAGTAAATTTATTTTGTTAAACTGGAGGGAGAAGATCTCTGAGATACAGCGCGACCACTTTTGTTTTAAATTAATACAAAATTTATTAATTTGTAATTGTGATTTTAAATGGTGAATTGTATTTGATCCAGAACAAAAATGTCTTCCCCAAGCGTTTTTTATGATGTTACAAATGATGAAGATGTGGAAAAAAATGCATAGAGTATTATTTGAGATAGACGTGGATGAAGAAAGTGGTGGTGTACATCACATTCCTCCTGCTGTAGAATATGAAATAGGAGATGAAAACCTGGATACAGGTGAAGAAAACAAAATTGAAGAAAGACAAGGTAATTCGGAAATACAAACTCAGAAGAATGAAAAGTAATGAATCTACAATGAAAAAAGCCTGCTTTGTCAATATAGAAGACTGATTTTGTATAAAAGTATATTATACTTGTTTCCAATCATTTCTGTTATTTTAATTAATGTTTTTTGTCATAAAATAAATTTATTCGTAAATAACAGTATTTTTCTTTAATTCCCTTTCCAATGTTGCAGTTTAAGGTTATACTATTACTGGGATTGAAATGCGATCTGACAGATACTACTGGAGTGTTAAACACGTTTTAACTCCAAATACTAGTCATCACCAACTGTAATTATTGGTAAATAATAAAAGAATACATTATGAGACATTTTATTCCATGCTTACATACCAAATATTGTTTTCGATAGGTCTTTACGTGTGATATAAATTAATTCTTTATGTGATGACGTTATCAAATAGCATTTTATGTTCTTGGCTAGAAAATGTTTATTCGAGCAATACGTACTATAGACATACAACCATATATATATATATATATATATATATATATATATATATATATATATATATATTTGTCTGATACTACTCTAGCAGTCACAATTATCACAATTATTGTTTAATTGTTTCAAAACTCGATATTTAGTCGTTTTATGTAAAAAGAAAGATCTAGTTCGTTAACGTCCGAAATCGGACCAGGGGGGAGGGTTAGGGGGGGGGGAGAATTTTTCAAATTTGAAATATCACCGTTACTATACGTCGGATCGAAAAAATGTTTAGAATCAATGTTATAGCAAATTAAATATACTATAAATATTATTATCTATCTTGAATATTAACCGAGATATTTGCATTTTCCAGTTTTCAGCCTTCAGCAAACCCCCACTTCTACTCATGTTACATAAACAATATTCGGTTATCTAATAAACCACATCATTTGAAGCTTAAATACCAAATATTGGTTTCCGTAGACATTAATTATACGAGATACATGGAAATATGTTCTGGTGACCCCCCCCCCCCTCGATAGTTTTTGGACTAGTAAAATTTGATTGATTGAAATAAAAAATATTCTGATTCATAATAAATTATATATTACAGTAATTGTTTTTCTTTCCGGTAAGAAGTTGGCAGAACTGTTTGTTTACATTTCAGATGCTTTACGTCGGGAGGTTTCTTATTATCGTTTGTATTTATTCACTTTATATTCATGGTGATGTTGTGTAGATTTATATGTTGTTAAACGTGGGAAATCTTCTTAGTTTACGCAGCCCCTGCGTGACGGACTTTTTTATTTTCACCTAAAGAGAACGCAAAAAATTTGCCTCTAATGATTGAACTTATTCAAGGTGCAAATTTCAAAATATCGACAATTAACGTGAAGTGAAAGCATTAGGAAGTGGAGTTTTGATAAAGATTTAGGAGTATCCCGAAAACTGTCCTTTAGTTGGTGACTACTTGAACGTGGAAAATGACTTCATAATGACCGTTTCATATGACAAATTACAGGCTATTCAAGTTGAGGCAGGAGTTACAGGCTCCCTGCCTCACACACCCAGCTCACAAAGGGCAGGCACACGCTACT
Organism: Riptortus pedestris; assembly: GCA_019009955.1. NCBI lineage: Eukaryota > Metazoa > Arthropoda > Insecta > Hemiptera > Alydidae > Riptortus > Riptortus pedestris. The sequence goes on from CM032229.1 coordinate 76,721,888, forward strand.
CACAATGGCAGACCCTCTCCTTAGCTCGTCAGCCAACCTCAATCCCAATTAATATCCATCCACCGTGCTACCCCATTCAATCTTCATCAGGATTCGAACCCTTGCCGCGGGAGAGCGTGATTAGTTATAGCCCTTGGGGATCGGCCCCTCTAATGCATGTCTGCCATTTGAATATGTATTACACGGTGGCAGAGGAAGAAGCCGCCGGCTTGTTACGACGGCAGACCTTGATATTGTAATTCGCTAGTACTTCCCCAACCCACAGGTGGCATGGAAATGCTGTCTTCTTGATAGATAGCATGTAGAGGGGAAGCAGGAGACGAGGGGGAGTGGGGCTTGCTTGCTAACATATACACCACATACTACAACAAACAGTCAAAACATTGTGGCAACCTAACAATAATCCCCTAATAAACATAACATAAACATCCTAACGAACCAAAACATAGTATGCAATTCCACATACTCTTAAACAAAGGTAATTAAAATTTATTTATCGCATCTAAATGCCACAAAACTGGAACATATCTAAAACCAGACATTGCTAATCTTACCTGTTTGTATTTAAATATTTTCTAGTATACATACAAGATACATACTCGAACAAAACATGAGGATTTTACTGGTATCATTATGAATATATAAGATATTTGAGTATATATTTTGATTGTTAAAGATTAGTTATGAAGTTAAACTAATAAAAATTTCTTATATTAAGTTGTATATCCGAGAGTTATTTACGTAATAAAAAGTAAACCAGGATATGTCTGTTGTATATGTATATGTCATTAAAAAAAATATAATATTGAAAATTGGACTGTTAAAGGTTTACTTTTTGGATCAAACTAAGGCTACCGCACGTTATCTGGAAGTTCTTGGTATAAAGAAAGAATAAGTAAGAAAGAGATAGTAGTAAGATGTCTACTAAGATACTAAAGCATCTGTCAGGATAATAAACTTTAGACTCCCGCTGATCCACAAGCAGTGTGACAGTAGCGCACTGACTTAGCGTTCTCACGAACTAATAAACTAATATTATCCCATGGTGGGGATCGAAACTGCACCTATTTTTATCTTCAGCTTGCTGGCGGTAGTGGTAGATGTACTCAGGCCGGCCACCGCCTCCCCACTTATATATATATATTATATAGCGTTTACCAACTGTACTCATTAGGTTAAGTAATAAAAAAAAAAGATTAGGTTCGTTAATGGCGAATATTAGAACAAGGCAAGTGTAAGTTTAAAGAACAGATGAAATAGGAAATTATACTGATAACCGTTATTACGAGACGAATCAAAATATGATATATGAACAAACTCGTTTTAAATTTAATACTCTACAATTACCCACATTTTTCCCTGACCCCAAAAATTAACGGCGGTATTTGGAATTTTTCAGTTTTCATCATTTTGCAAGCCCTCATTCCAATTCATCTCAAATTAACAATACAATATGAATAGCCAAACTCTTTATCCATACTTGAATACACCGTGTTGCTTCCATTGGTCCTTTGCAGTGTCAGATACAAGTATTAATATACGGTGAGACAACATCGATTCATCAAATGATCGAGAGGGCCCAAGGTAAATATAATGTGCATAAAAATCTTGTATCTCTTAAATGCGGTGGATTGAAACATTTTTATGTATCTAAACATAATAATTTACTAAAATTGTTGTTAATCGCAGTTTTTTGTAATTCATGCAGGCTTCAGTTCTCGCCACATTTCTATACTATGCGAAATTGATTTATATAAAGAGTTCTTTCATTGAATCTATATGCTGTAGAAGGATTTCGTTTCCCTAATCCTTCAGGTTCTTTGCACATGTGCGTGGGTAATTTCCAATTTGGTTCCTGCCTGCCGACGCCTTAATTTACTGAAATACTTCCCAGAAGGTGGTATAGGCATGATATTATGCAAAGTAAAGCCAGCCATAAGGCCTATATCTCCTTAGTGGAGGGTCCCAAGTGTTATAACCGAATTTTAATTTGTTTCCCTCCTGTTTTACTGCATCAATGTTTAGCAGGGGGGGACTTCCGCCACCCCTCCGTTTATAAATTTGATTTTCGAAGTCTTCCTCAGGAAAATATCCCCCACCCTCCGCCTCCGTAATTGTTTGCTTATGAGTTTGTACAAAATTATGGTTTTGTAATTTTCTTCTTAGCAGAAGTAATATAGCCTTAAGCTAACGGTCTCAATTAAACAAGTTTATTCTTTTCCTTAAAATCTCCACAGAGATGAATTCTTAATGTATGCTGAATATTATTATAGGCTACTAATATTCTAGATATTAAAATACGAGGTAAATTATCCATACATATATGCGCGCGCGTGTGTGTGTCAGTATGACATATATATATATATATATATATATATATATATATATATATATATATATATATATATATATTCATACATACTGTATAAACTATTTGTATTCTGTGTAATGCTGTGTTAAAATAAACTCGTAAACTACTTTTCACTTTCAAACGCATAGCCTTTCCGTCATTGGTCAGTTCTTCTATAACTAAAATGCTAGATAAAAACGTTCTTGATGTTTATCCATAATTTCAATCATAATACATTTTTTAAACATGTTAATATTCGTACAACTTGCAAATATGATAATGTCACAGATAGTTTCTAATTCGAAAATAATAATAAATTTTATAATTGTCAAATAATACATTCTTTAAAATCTAATATGTATTCACTGGTTTATGGAGTTTGAGATCACAAAGAGATTAGTAAATCTTGCCATGTAACCGTACACAGTTGTTTTAAATTTATCAAAAAGGCTAAAGGGAAAATAATAATATTTTAACCCCGGCTAACATTACAAAATAATGAGGGAGCATAACTGGAAATGGTTCATAAAATTCAACATCTCTAAAATCCTTATTTTAAAACGAGTATTCAGACTAATGACGATAAACCCCTACTTTAATAAATAACTTAATTAGTAGAATGTATAATTTGAACCTAATGATATTTCTCCCTGTTAATTGAAAGTATTTTTATCCCAATGGTTCAACTTGCACCTTTTAACTTTTGTCGGAGTACATTATTTCTATTGAGACCGTGTTTACGCCTAATTGGTCTCTACCTCATTTGATATGAATATTTAATAATGAGATTATTCGTTGACTAAGTTTTGAATTAATCATTATTAACGTTTTGCGTGATTTTCGACATCCAAGAATTATATTTTTATTTATTGTACAAAACAAATATGTTAATTTCCTTTTATAAATACCCATTACATTTATGTTGATACTTGCTTAACATGCCAATTAACATTACCTACCCTATAAAATAAGAGAAATCCCCTTGGCATAGACTTACATTTAAAATGAATTTACTGTAAACAAAGGTAGTAAAAATATGTATTTATATGTCAATGAGAAGTTATTTTTTGTATGTTTTTACGATTTTGTCATTTCAAGGAACTTGATATTCACTGCACGAGACGAATAGGTTTTTCTCCTTAGTCCAGTACAGTCGTGTTTCCAGTCACGTAGTTCGTCTTCACCAAAAATGAGATATGCCATAAGTATAGTATTCAACCTTTTTCTCAATATTTAGAATTATAAAGCATTGTGATTTGAATTTTCCTGAAAAACAGTACAACTGAATTACAACAAATATTTATTTTTAGAATTGATACAAGCACCCCGTTGTATTTTTTTTTTTTACACAAAGGGGGAGGGGAGCTTAAATATATTTAAGAAAGAAAAAGAATTGGTTCTTCAGACTCTCAGAGTTACTAAAAGAACATTTAGTGACGTTCTATTTTATTTATTCTTACATCTTGAACATTTACGCAATAACAAATATTTTATAACCAATGACATTTTGCTATACATATGAATATTATATTCTCCCATTTTTAAAGATGAATAGCCATTGTAGCGGTATCTCAAATAAATATACATATGAGTTTGTGTGCATGGATGCATGCATGAGCATGTGTGTGTTCGTAAATATCTTTTTATAAGCTCTAACTCAAAAGCACAAACCCTGAAGGAAAATGTAGAACCTAATAATTTTGCAATTGCTCTATACTAATAAGCTGTTAATTAATATATACCTTCTGCCATTGTTTAAAAAAAATAAACAGTGAATAAAAAATAAACAAAAGCCAAAAAAATAAACACTTACACATTACTTTGAACGAAGATCTTTTTTCACAATTGAAGGAACCAAAACATAAGAATACAAATATATACTCACTACATTATTGTAGGGCTGCAATTAGCAAATAAGCACTTTTGTGAATCTCACCTGAAAAATATGAAGGTGCTATTGTAAAGAACGTAACGTAAAGTTTATTAAATAAATAAGAATAAATTTCTTTCATATCATATTTATAATGTGCATAACTTTACAGATAATAATAATAGAAAGCATTTGTTAAAAATTTGAAAACTGAAATGGAAAAAATAAAATTGAATATACGTAAATATCATCTTGATAGAAGAAGCTGAAGGATTATGGGGTAGTTCCTCCTCAGTAGAGCCGCTGTTTTGACATTCTTTTTCTTTCTCTAGCTTAATATCACAATATGAACAGGTTGTGATTATTTGTGAATACAAATATTTTTATTTATTTATTTATTAACTTTCACTTTATGTTACTATGGCTAATTGGGACGGGTTATCTACAGGTTACCACCAGGCTTTTCTAGCCAGGATGGGACTAAGGATTTTATTTAATGAGATCGTCACTAAATAAATTTCTATTTGCCCAGGCGAGAATCGAACTCGCCACTCTAGGTTTACCATGTGAGATTAAGCCAACGCTTTAACACACATGGTCAACCTGAGCCTCTAGAATACTAATAAAGTCTTCCATAAAATATAATTTATGCTGCAGAAGAAGATCTATAGGAAATCCAAGGTTTTTTTTTGGGGGGGGGGGGGGCTCGGGTTGGCCGTGCGAGTTAGGGCGTTGGTACTAATCTCTCATGGCAGACCTAGAGTGGTGGGTTCGAATCCCGCCCTGGGCAGTAGAAATTTATTTAGTGACGGACTCACTAAATAAACTCCTTGGGCCCACCCTGGCTAGAAAAGAATGGTAACCTGTAGATAACCCGTCCCGATTAGCCTAGTTGCATAAAGTGGACGTAAAATAAAAAAATAAAAAATCCAAGGTTTGTATTATGGGAAGTGTTATTTCTATTTGCACAGCTTTACTAGTTGATGAAATGAAAACATCTAATATGGATATCATATTACTTTATTGTACTGCTATTAAATTACATTAACAATATGTTTTGCTGCGTTCTATTTAAAGTTGTTTCATTTGAATCTGAATTTGAAGTTTGTTTTTTTTAACATCGCCTCCCCTTGAGTCCATTTCTATCAAAAGAGGAGATGGCAACTGGGTGTTATATAAACCCTAAATATAAATTTACAACATTCTAAGCTTAATATTGTGAGTTATGCGAGATACCAACACGCATACAAATGACACACCGAAACCAGTCAAAAGTCCGTCACGGAGGGGCTGCGTTAACTAAGAAGATTTCCCAAATGTGTCACTTATTTCCATTTACCTGAAAACGTTTAAGTTCAAGAGATCAATACTTGGTATTTAGGCTTAAAATAATGTGCTTCATAATATAACAGCTTACTGTTAATATGACATGAGTAGAAGTGGGAGTTTACTGAGAGCCAAAAACTAAAAAATGAAAATATCTACGTTAATATTTTTTTTCTTTTTTTTTTAAATTAAGAATATTACAGTATGCATTTAAATGCATTTTGTAATGTGATATGTACAATACAATCGTCCTCCATCACTCTCGACAGAAGCTACACCCCTTCACCAGAATGAGAGGAGCAGCCTCTCCCTGCCTGGCAAGGAAGTCAAGAGCTAAGGAGGAATGGCACTTGATAAGAAAATAGCCACTGCTATCACCTCACTTTACACTTCTATAGGAGATCTCTGGGCCATTGTCTATTGAGGCGCCGTGGAAGGGAATAAGGATAAGTGGTACTGGAAAGGGCTAGGACTTCTGGATTAGGATGATTGGATAGCCTGCTGTGGAATTTTCTGAATCTTAAGGGAATTAGGTCCTTTACAAATGGGATATTAAGATCTTTATGGAGGGTAGAGTTTGTAATATAATATGGAGCATCTACTATGGCGCGCAGGACTTTGGATTGGAAAGTCTGGATGCGTCTGATGTTCGAAGGTTTTGCTGTACCCTACACTTCTATTGCGAACGTTAATAATCAACATAGTGAAAAAAACATACTTAACAAAATTTATAGATCATTACATTTGCAAAAAGAATGGTTCTATACAAATATCTGATCCGATGCAAATATCGGAGATATTTCGAATTTCAGAAATTCACCCCCCTGAAAGCCGATCTCGCTGGGTCAATTTTAGCCGTCAACAAACATGATCTTTTCTGCTTAAAACTTTTAAACATCGAGTTTGATAATGACCAGACAAAATTTCCAAATATATATATATATAAATTTTGAACGGACCTCATTTTCATCATCTCTATGTGGGACCGTTGGACATTAGAGAACAGTTTTCAAAAATCACGTCATGAGTGCGATCTCAATAGCTGATATCCCTTAAGGAAAATCTACTAAAACGAGTTCAGTGATGGATAATTCCGTTCAATTTAAACCCCAAATTTATATTATTATAATGATTCCTTTTATATACTAGGAAGTAAAAAAGAAAGGTAAGAATAGAGGTTCTTTGTAAAGAGTTGTAGGATTGAAGATTACAACGAAAATGATATATTTATTAGTTTATTTATTTTTTATATTAGATCGTAATATATTCAACCAAATATCAGTTTCAGTGGAACGATCTATATTTTCAAAATACGCTTTTCCCAACGAGGAAGGTTGCAATTAGGCTAGAAATGTAAGGATGGAAGAGGAATTCTTTTCTCACTGGAGTGGAAAAAGGCTTTCAGCCTAAGAAAGGAGGGAAATAGCATTATCGTAACAAGTCCCGTTTAGATTAATCAGGACTAGAATTTAGTAGTAAAACGAGCAATAGAGAAGATAAAACGAGGGCCTACACGAAGATGGGAAAGGAGAAATATGAAGCAGTTTAGAAGGGTTGGACAGTAATTCCGGGCGATTGTGCCTCGAGGTCTCAGTAAAGGGAGAAGGATGTATCCTTTTTAAGGATTTACTTTATTGTGGCCAGGATAAATGTGTGTTGCGGATTAAAGAGTTGATCCTCAAAGGGAGTTTCTCTACCTCTCTCTTGCTGTTTGCCAAAGCAGATTCCTTAAAACCGTATTACCAGCAAGCATTCCCACCAAGATTGGACTTCGGTCTCTATTCCTTCCCTAAAATATAATGCCATGGGTATATAAGCCCGATAATGCTAGCAGATAAACATTGTATTTATTATTTACGTATTTTTAGTAATCGAAACCCGCCAAAACGTACGCCATCCTGCAAACGATTAATTACTCTCTCTCTCATTATTTTCACCTGTTGTATGTAGCGAACATGTGAACTGTTTCCATGAACAAGGATAATCGTAGATTCAGGGAGACGCTCTCTGGATAAGGGGCAAAGCTGAGCCGATGAGAGACTAACCACCACCAATGGCTTCAGGAGTAAATACTCCATATCTGAGTTCGAATTTGTTGGACTGTCATCCCTCAGTGATGTCTATAGATACGAATTTAATGATATTCGATAGCTGTCATGTAGCTCCGATGTTGTCTAAACGACGTGGGGAGATTTACTAGTCGACTGGCCTGTTGTTACAATAGAATATACAGAGACAGTCACTATAAAATAATCCTGAGAATTTAAAAAAAAAAAAAAAAAATAGTACTAAACTCATTTACAGTCAAAAAAGGATAACCTTAAAACGTTATTATTGGCTTCACTGTATACTTTCTATTTTAGTAGCATAGGCAAGGTAAATACACTCATTTATTTATATGGGAGTGATTCACAAACTACAAAAATGTTTACACTTCTTTATTATATGCAGTAGGTTTGATCACACTAAATATATTCAGTGTCAACCTGTAGATAACCCGTCCCGATTAGCCTAAGTTGCAAAAAGTGGACGTTAATATATAATAATAATAATAATAATATTCAGTGTCAAACTAAATAAATAATATGGTGAGTTCCACTATGGTCGTGACAACTGGATACCTCTATTAATCGTTGGAGCATTTTGTAGAAATTACGTTTGCAACAACGAAAACGATAATTATAAACACCAGGAAAATGGCTATTTCCCTGTATAAGGTTTGCATCTTTTATAAACGATTTCTAATTACTGATCCTTGATGCTATGTATAAGGAAAACAGAGTCAGCCAAGGTTTACGCTGCCAAGTACACTGGTTAAATAATTGTTCACATAATGCCTTTACTAATTTATTAAAGATATCTTTCTGACGAGAGAATAGTCTTTAAAGGAAAAAATTATAAGCTCTGAAATTCATAATGTTTTGCTAGATTACAGTGTATATTGAAATGAAACTTTTCAGAAGCCGTCCATAGTTTTTATGTTGTTTTCTTAATCATTCAACCAACTTCCCATAAACATATTTTGTTCTCATTATTTCTTCAAAATAGTTTCTGAATTGTATTTGATCTATAATTTAAATTGGGGCTCAGGTTAGCCATGTGAGTTAAAGCGTTGGCCTCAATCTCACATCTCACATGGTAAACCTAGAGTGGCGAGTTCGATTCTCGCCTAGGCAAAGGAAATTATTTAGTGACGAAATTTATTAAATAACATCCTAAAGTTCCACCCTGGATAGAAAAGGGTGGTAGACTGTAGATAACCAGGCCCAATTAGCCTGAGTTGCAAAAAGTGGACGTTAATTAATAATAATATAATTTAAATAATAGCACAATGATTCTATTTTACATTGGCAGTATATCATAAATGGATGTAATTTTAAATAAATACATGTTTCTAAAAATTGATTTTTTTTTCTTTTACTAACTACATAACCAAGGAGGTGAAATTTCATAAGTTTTCAACTCAATAATTCAAGGTCTGTAATGCGGAGGTCCGCGAGCGAGAAAACAATTTAGGTTAGTAGTAGAGGAGCAAAGTCTGCGGTTTCTGGAGTAACAAGATTGCGGTCTGCAGCTAGACAGGGCTACAAGGATGAGAGATAAGGTCACGTGGCTAGACACGCGTTCCCGCCAATTACAGAGGATTTTCCCGCTAAAACTTAATCTACTAACTCCTTGATAGGGATCTGATCGCAGTATCTCTTCCAAACCCATATGGATAAATAGATAAAAGGTGCCCTTGTATAATCTTTTTACACACGCACACTCAATATTACGTCGGTAATGGAGATGTTCCTTTGAACATGTTATATTTATTCTGAAACACTTGAGAAAACTCTCCAACGAATGCTCTCATCAAGGTGTTCATTATTAAGGCAATATTATCAATGGACAACTTATTATTAACGTATAAATAAAAACTTCCTTTTCAATTTATACTAGCTTTCTTTTATAGAGGCATATGCCCCTTTAATCGCACAGGTAAGTATGAAAAATATTAGTAAAAATTATGATCTATTAATTGAAATTGGATTATCATTTACAACAGCAATCACAGTGAAAGAAAGAAAAGATAACAACAGTTAGAATTTGGAATTCTATCTTCCATTTCCAAATATGAGTGAGAAAATGTTATATTAAAAAAAAAATGCAATAATGGTCCCATTAATTAAAGGACTAATTAAATTGGTATAAAGTAAGGGCTTATCATGAAAACGCGTTTTTCCACGATTATTATTTAATTTATTCACAACTAGGCGATTTAGCTCAAAATTTAACAATGTAAAATAAAAACAAAATTATAAAAAAATAAAAAACCATACCAACTAAAAAAATTAAACATAAAATACAAGTAATAAAAACAACAAATAAACATTAGACTAGTATATGTTATTAATATATACTAGTACATTTATATTATCTAATATTGTTCAAAATTATATTGAATTTCTCATTAATTCAAAATGAAAAAGGAGAGAAGTTAAATTTTGTAAAACAAACTCAATTTTTTATGGTGATGACCGAAATGTGGGCTCCTGTCTGTAAGAAGTTCGTACATGTCATGTGGAGTCTATAAGAATTCAATGTTCCACGAATATAATTCACATCTTGTAAAATAATCCCTCTGGATTTGTGCTGGCTGGTGGAGGTCCATCATCAATGGAAGGATCAAAAAGGTCAAACACCTCCACACTTAATACTTCTTTTATTACAGGCAAAGTACTTTCGGGGCGAACCGTTCCATCATCAGTGCTCTGTGACACAACATTCATACTTTCAAAAACAAGTAATATATATGAATAAATAAATAAATAAATGTAAAAGTCAAAAATGTTTATTTATTTATTTATTCATATATATTACATGTTTTTGAAAGTGTAAATGTTGTGTCACAGAGCACTGATGATGGGACGGTTCGCCCCGAAAGTACTTTGCCTGTAATAAAAGAAGTATTAAGTGTGGAGGTGTTTGACCTTTTTGATCCTTCCGTTTATAAAATAATGATTAGGACAAAAAAAATATCATTATTTCAGAAAAAATGGTATAAAGAAGGACTAAAATGTAAAAGAGAATTTTGACTATTGAAACCAGTTTAATCGGCTACATTGAGTGGATATATTAACATTTTATAATATCAGAGTCATTGTGAATTAAAAAGTTATTATGTAACTTACTTTGTGTAATTTAATTATTTTTAAGAATTATTGCAACTACCTAGTTTTAATTAAATTAATAAACAATTGGATTGTTATTAAAATTCAGCTGAATAAAATTCTGTTTTACAGAATATAGATATAAATTTCTAGCTATCGGAAAAAATAAACTTTAAACAAAAGGAAAACTAAAATGATAGTATTGGAAGTACTTTGAACGGACCCATAAAGATCTTTTTTTAGTATCGAGTCAGTTTAAGAAAAAATCCTGGAAATATACCCCTTTGAAAGGAAGTGATACATTCTCTTAATGTGACAAGGCCGGCTTTGTGAGAGGAAAGCACGAGAGATAGTTTTTGCTCCATTCCGTTCAACTTTTTCTGTTATCAGTGACTTCCTTTATCAAATGTCCTATCGGTGAAATAGAGGGGGTGCAGCCTTTCACGAGGTGAAAACTCCAAGAAAAATCACTCTAGAATGGACTTTTCCATTTCCCCTTTTCTCGCCAATGATAGCCTCCAGTGGAAAACTCATTAAGAACCTACTTAAGTGAATGAGGTGTGCTTAAACTTGCCGCAGATTGCCTTTCTTCACGACAAACGGATGACCCAAGTTTCCTTACTTCACAAATATTTAACTTTCACCTTCGGAATATATTTGAATAATTCATTCATGCGTATTTAAATAATTTAATAATTCAGATGGATAAATAAATGGATGAAAGGTGCATTTAAAATAATAATAATAACATTTAATATTTTTTAGATGGGGTTTAGTTTAATGACTGAGAGTAAACTCATAACTTCATTATGATTATACGAAGAAAAGGGGAAAATAACTCAAATTTCCTTTAATTCTCCAATTAACTAATATTTTTGTCAGACATATTTTTATACACATATAAAAATAAATATATTGAATTAAGACATCTAAGATATATGTTAGAGAGTGAATATTATAATGACAGATTTATTAAATTAAATTATTTATTAACGTCCACTTTTTGCAACTAAGGCTAATTGGGACGGGTTATCTACAGGTTACCAACCTTTTCTAGCCAGGGTAGGACTATGCATTTTATTTAATGAGTTCCGTCACTAAATAATTTCTTTGCCCAGGCGGGAATATCGATGACTGATTTATATCTCTTTGCCTAATTGTAAGATATAGGTTAGTTGGAAACATATGTTTTGTAAATTCATAGGATAGGATTTTGTTTTCATGTCATGAGTTGAAGAAAGACACATTCTGATAAAACATGCTAACCTTTTTTTGTGCTTAAGAACAGGGGTCTTTTTTACTTAACACATGCCAGTGATTTAACTCATTATTATATCAATAACAGTTTTGCTCTATTGAATTTTAATAAAATTATAAAAAAAAAATTTTAATAAAATTAAATTATTAAATAAATAATAATTTATTCGTATTGAATTTTTTATGCACTCCGTTAATGTTTCAGCTGTTCTGTCCGGTACAGCATAGAGGAAAACTTCTCTGTTCTCCCTACATACACCTCCAAAAACCCATTGATTTGGGTAGAGTCTTCCTTTTGGTATTTTCTTTTAGAACAGTATATAAACTCAATCTGGTCAGTTAATATGATGCCAGTTATTCTGGCCAGGTGTAGATGAGTACACGATAGCGGACAGTAGTTGTTTCGTCCACGAATCGAACGAACATAGTTTAACATAACAGCTAAATATTGAGTATGGTTTTCGTCAAACAAAAATTCACGCCTCCATATAATAGAATGTTTAGTAATGACGTCAGTTCGCATATTTATACTCGTAGCTCAACATTAAAAGACCGATGAAAATAATATGAGGTATATCTATATACCATCTCCTAGATAGGATCGATGAAAACATTTGTTGAGAAATTCAATTTGGTGACCTCTTATATTCAGAGAGATTCAGGAAAATCTGCTTAAACTGGACTTTACTGCTTACTACTATGCCAGTCAAACTGTGCGAACGTGACAGGTACTATGAAAATACAAAAGAAGTAAAAATACTGTGTAAAAAACCCAAACACCAATTAGACAATGAAGTATAATCACAACTGACAAAAATAGCCAACGGAAAACCTCAAATGTGATAAATAATATAATGGAGAATCCCTGAATGCATTATTGCAAGCCCTTTAATTTTGGAGAAAGGTTGTTTGGAGAAAAGAGCGTTTACGTCAGGTCCGATGTCATTAATTGGGTTGTTAAAGTGAAACCCAATACTTTCCCGATACGCCTCATCCCCAGGGCATTCCGGCAAAAAATATCGGTTACCAACGTTTCCACAGAAAATAATCCTGCCTAAGGTGGGCTAAAATGTTTATTAAATTGTGAATAGAGGCTTAAAACGCACAGCCAGATGGTTGCAAATCTTTAGGTATATCCTGTAGTGTCACCTAAGTAAGTAAATAATAAAAGTTCGTCACGCAGGAGCTGCGTAGACTAAGCAGATTTCCCACGTGAAGTTTTACAATAGAGAAATCAGCCTAATAACAACTGTAGTAGTAAGAAACCTCTAAACCTAAAACATTATTTAGGGCGTAATAACCCAGTAGTTTCTAGCCCCAAAAAACAGTTAACCTAACCTCTAAACCTATTCACGAGGGACGAATAGTTATGGAAACGGCCGCCAGAGCTCTCGGCGGAAAGTCCGAACATAGCCTACTGGTGACCACACGCAGAATACAAATGCAAATATCTCGGTTAATATTCAAGATAGAGAAAAAATGTATATAACAATATTTATATTAAATTTAATTTGCAATAAGATTGATACTGTACAATTTTTCGTTCCGACGTATAGTAACGGAGATATTTCGAATTTTCGAAATTCCTCCCCTCTAAACCCCCCCTCCCACTGGTCCGATTTCAGCCGTTAACGAACTTGATCTTTCTTTTTACATAAAACGACTAAATATCAAGTTTGGTAACGATCAAACAAAAATTGCGACCGCTAGAGCGGTAACAGACAAATATATATATATATATATATATATATATATATATATATATATATATATATATATATATATAGATAGATAGATAGATAGATATATACAGTTTTGAACGGACCTCATTTTCGTCATCTCCTGGATAGGATCGATGGACATTTGAAGAAAAATTTCGAAAATTCCGTCATGAGTACAACCTCAATAGCTGATTTCCCTTAAGGGAAATCTGCTAAAATACGAATAACTCTTTTAATATAGGAATGCAAATGAATGTGTAGAGTAACAATTTTAGAGCATCAATATTTTAACAACATTGGTTCTATAACATTTGTCCATAGTAATCGCCTCCCTTCAATTCCTTGTCCGATTTCAGCCGTTAACGAATATGAACATTAGACTTGAATTAAACGGTTAAATATTGATTATGATATAGATGAAATAATAATTTTTGGGTTATGATGGACAAATCTTAATTATTTGATGACGTCATCCCTCTACATATTTGCTATACATTTGCATGAATTTCACTGTCTGTAGAAGTTCAATAAAGACAATATTTGGTATTCAAGCTCTGAATAATGTGGTTCATAATATACTAACGTATTGTTAATATGGCATGGGTTGGAGTGAGGGTTTCTGAATGATTTTGGTTAATAATCAAGATAGTAAATTAAGATATACAACAACTTTTATAGAAAATGTAATTTTCAATATGATTAGTTCTATTCAATTATTTGCTCCGAAATATAGAAAGGGAGATATTCGATTTCGCGATCTCTATCCTTACAAACTTGATCTTTATTTTTACATAAAACATTAAAATACCGTGTTTGGTGACGATCAAAAAAAACATTTCAACCGCTAGAACGTTAACAGGCACATCAATGTAATTTTGAACGGATCTCATTTTTAGCCGATTTTTTCGTCATCTCCTGGGTAGTATAGAAGGGCATTTGAGGAAATGTTTTCAGTACGGCCTTAATACCAGATTTCCCTTAACTACCCAAATACTTGGAGCAAATGCCTAGCAGATTAAAATATGCCCGAGTATTTGAATCCTATTTGTTATCTATATGCTCAAATAGTTTTGTAGTACTCATGGGTCGTTTCGAGAAAAACTGACAAAGATTCCCAGTTTAGAAATAGCACCGCAAGTTAAGGTTCGGCTCTATGGTCAATGTACCCGAACCGTTACTAACCGGAAATACTTCCGGCAGGTAGTTCAAATCACTACTGCTGACTGGATCCGGTCTGCTTTCATTCTAAATACCTCCGCTTGACTGATGGCTAACTCATATGATAATATAATTTCAGGAATATTACCTTATAACATAATCCACCGAAAATCGACACATTTTAGCTATTGAGTTTGTACTCATGACGTGATTTTCGAAACATTTCCTCAAATGTCCATCGATCCTACACAGGAGTTGAAGAAAATGAGGTCCGTTAAAAACTATATATATATATATATATATATATATATATATATATATATATATATATATATATATTTGTTAACGCTCTTGTCCTAGTGGGAGGGGGCGGTTTAGAGGGCAAGAATTTCGAAAATTTAAAATATCTATGTTGTTATTCGACAGATTGAAAATTGTACACAATCAATTGTATTGTAAATTTGATGTTCTACAAATGTTGTAATCTACATTTTTTCTCTAAATTGAATATTAACTAAAATATTTTCGTATTTCAGGTTTCGGCAAGTTGTAAATCCTCACTCCTACTAATGTCATATTAACAAAAAGCTGTTAAATTATGAAGCACTTTATTTGAAACCAAAATAGCAAATATTGTTCTCATTGAACTTTTACGTTTTGAGATAAATACAATAGGTGATGCATGTGGATGAAAATCTTCGTGTAGTATTGGTGCCAGTAATAACCCATAACGTTTATTCATAAAAGTTCTACATTTACTTTTTTTTTTTAAAGAAATGATAAATTGATGAATTACTGTATTCATCAAGTATAACTCTTCTGCAATTATATTGTACATCGTGTTTAAATAAAACACGAACTAGGTTTGTCCAGAAGGTATTAAAACCAAACATTGAAGTATATTTAGCTTCTCAAGTTTTAAACAGTCGGTACCATCAAATTACAACAGGACATTTTTAAGACAAAATGCACACTAAGGAACAAACAAGAAGTAATATCAGGATAAGAAGAAAGTACTTAATTCATAAATTTAGTGCACACAAACGCATGAACGACAGGAGAATTGATTAAAGACAATTCTAAATTCAAAATTAAAATGAGTTTATCTAAATTCACTAGTAAATCTAATCGTGGGTCCGCTTCCCGTCTGGGCAATCGTTATTTATTTAGTGAGGAACTCTTTAAATAAAATCTATAGTATCGGCCAGGATTAAAAGGGTGAAAACATGTATAAGTTGACAGTAATAAATTAAAATGGACGTTAATAAATAAAATACTATAAATTACATGTAGCCATGGCATGTCTGGTTAGCCAGGTGACGTAAGGCTTTGGCCATAATCTCACTAGGAAAACCTAGAATGGTGGATTCGATTCCCGTCTGGTCCCAATTAGCCTTAGTAGTACAAAGTGGCCATTAATAAAGAACGTTAACAATGAAATGGAAGTTAACAATGAATTGATATGTAATATTAATGCAGGGCATGCCCTCCAAAATGAAGTTTTATAATTTTTAAAAGCTACCAAAGACGAGAAATTCTAAATTAAGAATTAAATTTGTTTTAGTTAATCAATTAATGAAAAAAGTAGAAGAGTATTTTAAAACTGATGAAAAGGGCTGAAAAAATACTAAAAACAAAAACATCTATGATAATTTACACAAAGAAAATAACGCAGTACTTTTACTGTTTCGAAGGAGTGGAAAGGGAAGCAGGAACAGATTTAAAATGTAGATGGTAGAAAAAGAATGCAGGCTAAGGAAGAAATGAAAGTGTTGTGAGTGAGAAATTTTCACCAGTATTGTACTAACAGGAGTAATTAGCTCTACTAAGTTTTTTTTTTTTCTCCCTACCTTCATTAATTCTCCTTAGCTCCACCAGCCGGCAGGGGCGCTACTATACAACATAATTAGGCCAAGCTAACAAGTAGCCTATCGACCATAGTGCCCCTTTTGGAATGTTAAATATTATTAACAGGGTTATTTACACAGATGGATATAATGCCAATATATGCAAAAAACAGGTAAACAGACCAAAAAAAAACATTGCATTCCTTAATTCTAGCTAGGTTACATCAGATAAATCACATAAATAATAAAGAATTTAAATTTTAACAATAGACAATTTAATAATTATCTAACTTTAGAGTGGCAAATTCGATTCCCGCCTGAGCAAAGGAATTTATTTAGTGACGATTTTTACTAAATAAAATCCGTAGTCCGTAGCCTGGCTAGAAACGGGTGGAAAGCTGTAGACAACCCGTCCCAATTAGCCTTAGTTGCAAAAAGTGGATGTGAATAAATAATTTAATTTAACACATAGAGCCAATTATAAATTTAGTAGCATTGTCAATTGCAACCTTTTATTCTGGGAAAGCTATGGGTCTTTTATTAGAAATAAATTTATCAACTACTTTCAAATTTAACATAAGAAATAATTGCATTTTCAAGGAAATTTTCATTGGTAGTAAAGACATATTATTTATTTTTTTTGGTGGGGGTGCCATATTGCACCAGCTTTCTGACATGCCCGTTTAATGGACACTTTTCCATTGAATAGACAGAAAAAAAAGTTAAAAAACTACATTTTCTGTCAGGCTACGCTTTGCTATTCATCATTCGTTTCTCTGCAATGAACTCAAGTTGTGAATATTAATTAAAGGTATATTTATATGCCATCTAATTATGCTTCTATTTGGTATACTCGCTGTTGTAGGATATTTATTTGCTGGAAAATTCTCTAAACTACAATAGCCATTAAAAATACGGTGCCGCTCTGTAGATGTAGTTCCAGGACAAAGAAATGGACATAATAGTAAGATTATAAAGCTTGCTGTTTATACCAAGTATCCATTCTCACTACACGAACTTGTTTTGCAAAACAAGGAATGCTCATAATCTCAAAACAAAATTCAAGAATATGCTTCAAACCCCCAACCAAAAATATAAATATTTCGAGAAAAACGAATCACTTTCAGGAATACAACTTTTTAACTCTCTGTCCGAATGCATTAAATCTATTAAAATATAATCAGTCTTTCAAAATAAATTGAAGAAATTCGTGTGTGAATGATATTTTTATAGACAAGATGAATACTATGAAAAATGTTCAATTAATTAAGAAATCTACAGTGGTACAGGTATGTCATAAAAATTGGTCAAAAGATAACTTATGATCAGATAGGATAGTCTCTTGAAGGTGGGGACAGGTTTCTCATCGTTTATAAGCTTGTCGTCATATTGTGTTATGGACGTATCCTAATATGCTATATTAACATTTAATGGTAATGAATACATTTCAATACGCCGAAGAATATTTAAGAGGAGAACTAAATGGTGGAGTGGGAGAAACGGTGGCAGCAGTCATTCAAAGGTAGAGCTGCAAGGAATTTGTTTCCAAACTGTTATATAAAGAGATAGTTGTACATGGCTGACACTGGACACATTAATAACAAACAGGTCATGGAGATTTTGCAGAGAATCTGAATATTTTAAGATCAATCACCTTATAGGCTGGTCTTGAGGGAACTTAAAAACGGCTGAGTGCATTATCTCGGACTGCCCCCTTATGAAGCAATAGGACAAAAACTTTTTTAACGAGTCAATAGCAACTCTACATTCAAAAATGAAAAATAAAACATTACAAAAGCCTTGTTGATATTAAAAGAAATAGATGCATTCAGGCATAATTCAATTTATTAATTATGCTTAATTATGTGTTCAACTAATATTTGGTTTTTAATGTTGTTCTTCTTTTCTTTTTACGTAATTCTTGTATTTGTTTTTAGATATATATAAAAAAATAGACCATTCTTTATTGTTGAATGCACGTTTTAATAACTTAGAGCTTCGAGCAGCGTAGGCGAAGATTATATAATAAATCAAAATATAGTGGATGTAGTAATAATAATGTAGACTCAGATTTCTAACAACTGGTAAAGGCTCCGATGGTTTTACTAAGGGAGCCTAACCTTTGTTTGTCTAATACGTAAATGACAAAACTAATCTACCTCCTCATTCAATCAAAACCTGAAATAAAGTAAATATCTCAACCATTATTTTATTCAACAAGAACAAAATAAATGTCATTTAATTTAACGTATATTGTTACTATTCTTTCTGTTTAAACACAAGAAGACAAGACATTTAAATAAAAAGAAATCCAGAGAATGTAAAACAAAATGAGAAATAAGGAGAAAGAGACCTTAGTTTACTACTAAGAAGGTTGCAAGAGAAGAAATGGAGGAAGTAAGAATTTCCTTTTTACTGTTGCGCTAACACAACTAATTAAGTCTTCCCAGTCTTTCCTTCATTAACTCTTCTTTACACCACCAACAGCGCCACTATACAACGTAATTAACTGTTCACCACTAGACTGATTACTCTTTAAGCACCTTAAAATATGGTTTAAAAAAGAAACTTCATTTAGTCCTCACGTTTTTTCCCCTCAAAAACAGGGCAGAATCCCATTATATTCTACACAGAGTGAGAGAGGATTTAATGACGTTTACACCCTTTCGACACGTTCACTAGGCAAAGGTTATCATTTAGAATACAGGTAATTTGCACGATTCACAGCTATTTATTTTAGCTTACAGAACAAAAAACTTGCGGGACTTAAATGTATAAATAATATCTCTATTTTATTTATTTTCAATACATAGTCAAAACAATTTCAATAAATATTGACACATATTATGATTTATTAATGTAACTTCCCATTATTGGCGATGACCATATCTCGCGTTCAAATATAACACCTGATAACTGATGATTTAAAAAATATATATATATTTATAAGCAGTTTATATTCAAATTAAAAAATGTTTTACAATTTTGTAAGTAAGTGAAATGTTAATTTTATTCTTTATTTATTTGAATGTATACCTATCATTTTCATTAAATGTCGAATAGAATATTTTAAAAACATTCAGATATGAAAAGGTTTGTACAATCTATGGGCTGCCTTCTGTTAAATCGTAGAGAAGTTGTATGTTAAGACGTTTTCAACATGCAGTAAATATCTGTTCGATTGTACAGTTGATGTTACATGTAGTACTGATGAGTTTGTGTCTTTCCATCTCATTAAATATTCAAGTGTTAATTTGGCGTGGCCTACTTTAAGCCTAGAGAATTACAACATCTTCTCTTCTAGAATTTCTGAAACTCGATTGCCAAATGAAGATTGTGCTTTTTACAGAGCATAATTTATTGTTTTTTTTTTCCATCTTTGTTTACTATTCGTCTATAACTATTCGTTTGTTTGTCTCGTAACGCCCTCATGAAGTAATTCACCGATTTCCAATATTCTGGCGTAACTGTTCGTGCTTCCGATTAAGCCACGTCACTCATCCCTAGGCTCAAATGTCCAGGAATCGATTATAGTGTTGTGTGTGGGTATCCCTGAATTATATAAGTTTTGAATTTCATTCTCCTCTTGTATTACATCGACTGAACTGAATGATGAGGGTATGATAAGGTGTTTACTTTTTGATGCATGAGAGTTCCTCAGGACCAATAAGAGTCCTTTACATTTCAGCTCTTAGCACACAGTGGTAGTTTCTATCTGATAATTCTGACCTCACTGTTTTTGCGAAACCAACTCCCATATCAGTTTTTGCACCCCCACTCTCGATTTATGATTTTGTTGCTCTGAGAGGAATTCATTGAAGTGTGATTTGGATACAAAATTCTATGACACATGTTAACCACATTTAATGTTCATAGGTAATCAGGGGAATGAGCCATAATTACAGAATTAACGGAGGGGGAAGGAGAATGTTTTAGGGTAAAAGTGTAACAGAGGTATAATGGATCCTTTTCTTCTCATGGAAGGCACTAACGTCCGAGTACAACATAAGCCTATACGAGTAGGAAAATGGGGCCTAATATTGTTCAAAAAAAAAAAAAAGATGTTTTTACTCCGCTTTAATATCTGTGAAATTCCATTCGGAACAACATCACGGGTTGTGGAATTCTAACCCCTTTTTCCACGGACTGTATGATCAGACAGATGAAGTTATTTCTAGTAAATCTATTTCTCACCTTATAAAAACGCTAGATTAACAAAACAGAGCAGGTTCGATGTTTAGTGATATAATAGCAACTTGAGTAGTACCTCATCTCTAACCAATTAAAATATTTTTAATTTTATTTTTTAAATTATAACCTCCCCAACGGTAATACATATAATGTTCTCAATCATGATCATGCATTTAATGGGAGATGGGAGAGAAAAACTGGCTGTGCTATGGGCAAGAGAAATAATAAAAACAAAAATGGCTAACTACTCTCTTTTTCATGCGCTTAGATAGAAATCGTGAATATTTCCAACCTTCTTGGAATTCTCCATCCAAGAAGGATTGGCTCAATCTATCATATTTCTGGCCCTAATAATAATTATTCCAAAAAAACAGGAATCCGTATAAACCAGCAACTAGTAACAACAATTACTTATATTTTCTTTTAATTTATATTTTTGGATTCCTAGAGTTAGGGAAACCAGAAATAAAAGGAAAATAAAAAAGTCATCTTGGCATATAATTAATTATTTTCAGAAAAATAACAGAAGGATAGATTGAAAAACCTAGTATGTTCCTTCCTTACCCGTTATGAACGTCTATCATTGACTATCTCTTTCCTTAATAGTGAGTTAGTACCTCAGAGAGGTCAAGCTCAAAATTAAGATCATATGAGTATAGTTCCAGAAACAAATGTTCCAATTATGAAAGTACCATCAAAGAAAGTACGCTACGTAAAATGATAGGACCAAAGTATTTACCACTCCAAGCAGGAAATTATCTTGAGCAACAATAGTCACGTGGTACAGTTTCCGGTCAAAGGGAGGGGAGGCATGTAACAGAAGTCAATAATGGGGGAAGTCCGAAGAACAAGAGTTAATGTAATATCCTCAGAAGTGCGGTCACGTCTAGACTAATTCTCGGCGTAAGAAATAACGAAGTCAGGAAGGGCATGGTGCCGTCCCTTCCGCTCGGTCTGAGGGTTGAAGGATACCAACATGTAATGAGCCGAAAGCTAACAAAACGAGGAGTGTGCATTTAACATGATAAATTGCACATACAATGATAAATCTTTTGCAATATTACAAGTTTCGAGGAAATAAGGTTCTGAACACCGTACAAGAAATAAAACTCTTGTAATATTGAAGGCTATAAAACAAGCTCTTCAAGTCATAATCCAGGATGTAATGGGACTGAAGCACTCTGGCGAAAGCGCTATGTCGCTTGAATAAATTTTTACTATGGAAGTGTGGCTGTTTTACTCAACCTGCTATATAATTTGCTTCCGCCTGCCAGAATACCAACTCAGAATATTCACACGGTCTTGTGAGAGCAACGGAATTATGATCGAGGGAATTATCACCCGTTGTTAAGAAATTGAAAGAAATTTATTATTATTGACCAGCAAATACCAAACCAGAACTGACAGCGCTTGTATTCAGATAATTTTAGTACGTTGTTGGGGAAGTGAATAAACTATCTTTATCATTGGTCCGAACAGTAATAAACTGGTATTGAAGGCGCTTTAGTGTCTAGATCATTTCGATATGTAGTTGGGAATATGACTAAAAATGTTATATCACAAATGTCTTGAAATTAAGTTAAATTTCATTCTCAAATTCGGTTAATTAAGTAATTTACATTATCCACGGGAAGCAAAATATCCCTTCTATTGATTGAATGAGACCCTGAATCAAATCCATCTTTGTGGGTTGTATAAAAACTCCATACTTGAAATATTACTTTGTTACCCTTTCTGGGTGGTTTTAAAAAAAAAAAAAAAATGTTTTCCCAAGGAAATATGAAAGAATGTTTTTTTTGTTTGAAAGAAATGGCCTTTCTTTAGGGGATTTTGATATTTACTACCAATAACTAATCTACTTATTAAGTTAGAACAACAGATAATATGCTCATTTATTGTGAATTTTATTATTTCATCACTGCCGAATTCAAATCGAATTTAATTTAATCGTAAAACTATTATTAAACTAGATAATCATTATATTAAGAAATCATTATGAGTAGTAGTTTTATGTAGAGTTTTTGCCTGAAGCATAAGTGAACCAGACTAAATAAGTCAAATTATGTTAGATGTGACTGAAAATAGATTAAGAGATCAGTAAAGGAAAAGGAGATACTGCTGCAAGGGAGGAAATGGAGATGTCTCCCAGGCCACTTTTGGCTGGCGAACCGCAAAAACTGTGACTGATGAGTGGGCAACCGACTGAGAAAAACTTGAAGCAAAAAATCAGACGCTGAAAAAAAGAGGGCGTTTTCTTCAAGTATCTACAAAATTAGACCCTTCCCCTCAAATGTCAAGGATTACAGGCTTTTTTCGATTTCAGGGAGACTTTGTCATACTACATTATGGTTATTCCTCGTACTGTATCAACTTCTGAGACAATGTGGTCTATACTTTTTGACGTAATTATCTTACACTAAAAAATCAATGGCTTTTATTAATTAAAATAAAAACAATTTAAATATTTGTAATTGCAGGTGAAACACCGAAAGTAAATCAAAGGAAGTCGTCAACACCATTGCTTATTTTAAAA
The DNA here is from genome assembly GCA_019009955.1 of Riptortus pedestris. NCBI lineage: Eukaryota > Metazoa > Arthropoda > Insecta > Hemiptera > Alydidae > Riptortus > Riptortus pedestris. Next base: position 76,745,294 of record CM032229.1, read on the forward strand.
ATGAATAAGTGGAAATATTTTTATAGCATGCAAGTTATATGAAACTAATAAGTTAATGAATAGACTCGAAGGTTTGACAAGTTAACTGGAAGTCTAGAGAAGTGATTTCACGAATCTGGTTTCAGCAGTTAACGAAATTGATCCTTTTTTTATTTCGGTGCATGTTCTCCATTGCCACATGGCATATTACATATATGATTATGTTTAAATACATTTTTATTTTACAATATATACACGTTAATCAACTATCTACTAAATTATAATATAAAAATAATAATAATAGAAATTGATCTTTAGTTTCATATAATAAAACGCTTATTCACTGAGGTTGGTAACGATAAGACAAAAATTCCGACCGCTATAGCGGTAACAGACAAGATTTTGAATGGTCCTCATTTTCAGCATCTCCATGTAGGATCAATTGACATCTGAGCAAGTTTTTCGAAAATGGCGTCATAAGTACAACCTCAATAGCTGATTTCCCTTTATGGAAATCTGCTAAACGGTGTAAGGAGTGACCTGGAAGGCATACGAAATTAACAGGAAGGATTCAGGAAAAATTGAATAACTTTCGGAATGGTTAGGAAATGAACTGTAAGGCATAAGGAATTAGTTGGAAGGTTTATTAACAGCTCAAACTGATATTTAATAATGCAAATGGTTATTGCATTGATACTACAGAAAAAGAAAATATATTATTTGTAAATTTTAATAAGTAACAACATATTAAAACATTGTCTGCTGAATCCTTTTCAGTTTTTTAAAAACATTTTCGTTACGAGTACTTTGTGAGAATGACTCAGTCAACTGTAATTTCACGATATTCTATGACGTATAGAGTAGGTGATTGAGATTACTGGTATGTGGTTTAGGGATGCTAATGCTTTCCAGGAATTGCAATGTAGCGTTAATGAATTAGTAATGATAGTTCCATTAAATCAACATAGCTAACCAGATAATTCAAACTAGGGCAACCAGAAAAACAATCCATGTGCACAAACAAATTAAGTGCAAAGATTAATCAAAAATAACAATATCAGAATATAAGAACTTAACTAAAAAGAAATTTCAGAGATGCATCTGCAATAGTAAAGTATAGGGAATAGGGTAATCTCTTTCTAAACAGTGATGAAAGTAATGTTAATTATGCTTAAAGGAATAAGTGTGCGTATGCGTTGGGGGTTATAAATCTGTATGATTATGATACTATTTTTTGTGTCAAAGAATAGATTTAGCCTGTATACATTTTGTTTTGGTGGAGAGCTGTTATCATTATGTTTATTTATTCGTCTTAACTTCCTAATGCTGAATGTAACAATTATATTGTAAACCCAAAAGTTGGACTATTATTATAATGGATTATGATACTATAAGGGACTCCTATTACTAGAAAATATACATTGCAATGTTGCCGAGAATATTAATTGAATGAGAAATATTTTATTTAGACGTTAATAACTCTAGAACGGAAAGCGTCTGAATTGTAAAAAAAACAGGCTAGCCAACGAGAATTCTAGACCGGAAATAAAAACCATTTATTAAATATATCTTAATATAACATATTAGCAGATTTCCCTTAGGGGAAATCAGCTATTGAGGTAGTACTCATGACGGAATTTGGAATTTTCGAGTTTTTTCTTCAAATGTCCATCGATCCTACCTAGGAGATGACGGAAATGAGGTCCGTTCAAAACTGTATATATATATATATATATATATATATATATATATATATGTGTGTGTCTGTTACCGCTCTAGCGGTCGCAATTTTTGTTTGATCGATACCAAACTCGATATTTAGTCGTTTCATGTAAAAAGAAAGATCAAATTCGTTAATGGTTGAAATCGGACTAGGCGGATGGGGGGTTTAGAGGGGGTGAATTTTAAAAATTCAAAATATCTCCGTTACTATAAGTCGGATTGAAAAATAATATAAAACCAATCTTATTGCAAATTTAATTTGCAATAAATATTGTTATATACATTTATTCTCTATCTTGAATATTAACCGAGATATTTTCATTTTTTATAAGTGTAACGGACGTGCTATGAGTCCCGCCAAAAGCTAGTTCGGCCATTTCCATAACAGATCGGCACTCGTATGGAGATTTCTCTATTGTATAACTTTACGTGGGAAATCTGCTTAGTTTACGCTGCCTCTGCGTGACGGACATTAAATTTTATTGAAATCTGGTCCGATGTTAGCCATTAACAAACTTGATCTTCCTTTTTACATAAAACGATTAAATATGGAATTTGGTAACGATCAAACAAAAATTGCGACCGCTAGAGCGTTAACAGACAGATATATATATATATATATATATATATATATATATATATATAGAGAGAGAGAGAGAGAGAGAGAGAGAGAGAAACAGAGAGAGTCTCACCCTGGCTAGAAAAAGGTGGTAACCTGCAGATAACCCGTCCCAAATAGCCTTAGTTGCAAAAAGAGGACGTTAATGAAAAAACATAAAGTATATATAATTTTGAATGGACCTCATTTTCGTCATCTCCTGGGTAGGATCGATGGACATTTGAGGAAATTTGTCAAAAATCGCGTCATGAGTACGACCTCAATAGCTGATTTTTCTTAAGGGAAATACGCTAAAAGCTTCCTTAAGGATCTTGTCTAGTTACATGATATCTGTAATCCAAGCCACTATTATAAAAGAAAAAAAATATGCTAATTTCCCTCAGCCCCACTTTGACGGGATTCCTTTAGTATGATTTAATTTGGTAGAATTAAGTCATTCAGCAGTAACAATTGTGGAATTTAAATTAAAAAAAAAATTTAGGAACGCTGCGGCCAGTTCTTTAGGCTGGGACTTTTCTATTAACAATAATAGATTATTCTTTACCTGGAAAAAAGTATTGACAGAGACAAACATTTGTATACACTTTATCGAGTACGTAACCGTCATCGGAGGGAAAGAGCCAAACACTTCAGTTAGGCCAAAAATATTCGGCGAATGCTTTTCAGTTGAACTACCTGAGAAAGAGCTGGAGTAAAGGAAGCGGAGAAAGGCAAGTATTGACTAAGCCCCTATAAGCAGTACTGACTACCAACACAAGGCTCAGCCTCTCTTTCATACACTAGCTACAACTCATTCAAGCCTCTTCTACCTTAAATCCTATTCAACCATTCTCAAGGATCTCAGTCTCTCTCTCGCATACGGAATATCACTCTGGGATTAAATACCAACTTTAAATCTCAAAAAAAAAAAAAAAAAAACTAAACACGCACAAAAACATCAAATATAGTATTTTTATAAACAAATGGGAGAATACTCGCAGCTGCTGAATAAAAGGTTAAAGCAACACGTAAAAATTAATAATGAAAATAAAACTGCTTTGATGGAAACCTATCAACGCAAACACAACTTCAATTTTGAAAAAGTTCAAATAATTGATAAAGAAATAAATAATACTAAACGGAAAATAAAATAGAACATTCACATAATAAAACGGCAGTAAACAAGAAAAGTCAGTAACGCAGGGGCTGCGTAAACTAAGCAGATTTCCCACGTGAAGTTTTACAATAGAGAAATCTACCTAATAACAACTGTAGTAGTAAGAAACCTCTAAACCTCTTCACGAGGGACGAATAGTTACTGAAACGGCCGTCAGAGCTCTCGGCAGAAAGTCCGAACATAGCCGACTCCTGCAGACTACACGCAGAATACAAATGCAAATATCTCGGCTAATATTCAAGATACGGAATTAATGTAAGGAACTATATTTATAGTGAATTTAATTTGCAATAAAATTCATTTTATACTATTTTTCGATCCGACGCATAATAACGGAGATATCTTGAATTTTCAAAAATCCCCCCTCTGAACCCTCCCTTCCACTGGTCCGATTTAAGCCATTAACGGACTTGATCGTCCTTTTTACATAAAACGATTAAATTCCGAGTTTGGTAACGATCAAACAAAAATTGCGACCGCTAGAGCGTTAACAGACAAATATATATATAATTTTGAACGGACCTCATTTTCGTCATCTCCTGGGTAGGATCGACGGACATTTGAAGAAATTTTTTGAAACTCGCATCATGAGTACGACCTCAATAGCTGATTTCCCTTTATGGAAATCTGCTAAAAGGTGTAAGGAGTGACCTGGAAGGCATCAAATACCTCAATCATATTTTCCATAACAATTTATTTTAAATTAAAGGATTTTAAATTATGACCCGAAAAAATCGAGTTCAAGATTGACTTGTAAATATTCCATTTCTAGTCAGCTGACTTAACCTACCTCGGGAACCTGTCAGTATCATCTACCTTCTCTCGCAACGTAATGTAAAGGGTAAACGAGCACTTCTGAAATGTAAGTAGCAATTTATAATTAGATTTAATAAATATATCATAGATGTAGGCACCTACTAATACAATATATAGCAAAAGAATAATTAAGGGATATGTTAAATTAATGTTATTAATAATGTTTTATTTATATTTTTTAAAAGGGATAGACCCTGAAGATGAGGGAAATAAGCCAAGAATCGTGTAGGGCAGGTTTAATAAAGTTTGCACCGAAAAAAATTATTTTTTATTGGAAACACTTCCCATCATATTTGAAGAATATATAAACAAATGTAAATGTACTTTTATTTTATGAATTTTTATTCAATGCCGGTTGGCTATCACAGATTTTGTGACTTTCTCTGCCGAGTTATATTCTCCATTGGTCCTTATTTCAAGCTCGAGTTGTGAATCAAGTGCTTAGCGATGTTGAATGACCAGTGGTAGATAAATTGCTAAAATTTACAGGTAGATAACACGGTAGGTAAATTACTTCTGCAGGTCTGCAAAAGTGGACGCAACTCAATGTCGAACTTTTAGCAGATTTCCTTTATGGGAAATCAGCTATTTAAGATCGTACTCATGAAGCAATTTTCAAAAATGTTCTTCAATTGTCCATCGATCCAACCCAGAAGATGACTAAAATGAGGTCCGTTCAAAATTATATATATATAGATAGATAGATACATACGGGTAGATAGATAGAGACAGATAGATAAATATATGTATCTGTTAACGCTCTAGCGGTCGCAATTTTTTCTTGATCGTTACCAAACTCGATATTTAAACGTTTGATGTAAAAATAAAGATCAGTATCGTTAATGGCTGAAATCGGACAAGTGGGAGGGGGGGGGGGTTAAGAGGGGGGATTTTCGGAAATACGAAATATCTCCGTTAGTATACGTCGGACAGAAAAATTGTATAGAACCAATCTTATTGCAAATTAAATTTACTATTAATATTGTTATATACATTTATTATTTAGCTTGAATATTAACCGAGATATTTGCATTTATATTATGTGTGTGCTAGTAACAGACGAGATGAGAACTTCGGTCCTAGTCTTGGGTTTCATGCAAAAGCTAGTTCGGCCGTTTCCGTAACTGTTCGGTTCTCATGAAATTTCTATATTGTAAAACTTCACGTGGGAAATCTGCTTAGTGCCCCTGCGTGACAGGCTTTTATAAATTCTTTTGGCATCAGTTGTACAACCAAAACCGAGTAATACAAATGCCTTTGCATTATTTTAAGGGACTCCGTAACAAGGCCGTCATTTCATGAGGGAAGATGGTCACGGCCGGATGATCTGGGTTTCGGAAGCAGTGAAGAGAACTTCCTCAGGAGCAGACGAGGCAGGGCGTGGGAGCAGCCGATGAGCCCTGACCAGGACAAGTTAATGTACTTAAGGTGACGTGAGTAGAATTTATAAGGCTTAGCAATCTCGGGCATTTTATCCGAGAATCGGCCATTTGTTACGGTAGGTCCGGGGAGGGGGAGCCGCTAAATTGCCCTGTTCGTTAAAGGTCATTTCCAGGGAACCGCACGTGTTTATTGCGGCTTAGGCTCCCTACGAACTTTCCGCCAGCTACAGCTGCATTAGGTTCCCTATTACTCCAGCGCCCTTTTCTTCCTCATCTTAAGGAAGCTTTGCACAGGTTTAAATAAATTTCACATTACGTTTTGGGGGTTTCTTCATAGCATGTTGGCAGAAGTCAAGTAGAACAGTTGCTAAGGAGGAATCAGCAGTTGTATCCACTTTCATTAGTTCCCCCCTACGCTTAGGAAAATGGGGTATTTAGCTTAGCAATAGGGAAAGTAACAAGTACCAAATTTGTTTAACGATCATTACCCCCAATGCAATTTGATTTTTACTTGAAAAGTTTAAATTTAAAGTTTATAAATAACGATCAAAGAAAATGGCTACCACTACAGGTTCATTAAAAATAAAATAAAATAATACCCTTACATAGCAAGTGAATCCCTTAGAACTATTTATTGTACCTACCAACCCATTTGTATTAAAAATAAAAAGCCCGTCACGCAGGGGCTGCGTAAACTAAGCAGATTTCCAATGTGAAGTTTTACCATAGAGAAATCTGCCTAAAAACAACTGCAATGGTAAGAAACCTCTAAACCTAAAACATTATTTAGGGCGTAATAACCCAGTAGTTTCTAGCCCCAAAAAACAGTTAACCTAACCTCTAAACCTATTCACGAGGGACGAATAGTTATGGAAACGGCCGCCAGAGCTCTCGGCGGAAAGTCCGAACAGTCTACCGGTGACCACACGCAGAATACAAATGCAAATATCTCGGTTAATATTCAAATAGAGAATAAATGTATTTAACAATATGTATAGTAACTTTAATTTGCAATAAGACTGGTTCTATACAATTTTTCGATCCAACGTATAGTAACGGAGATATTTTGAATTTTCAAAAATCCCCTGTCTAACCCCCCACCCTTCCATTGGTCCGATTTCAGCCATTAACGAACTTGATCTTCCTTTTTACACAAAACGATTAAATGCTGAGTTTGGTGACTATTAAACAAAAATTGCGATCGCTAGAGTGTTAACAGACAAATGTATATAGATATAGTTTTGAACGGACCTCATTTTCGTCATCTCCTGGGTAGGATCGATGGACATTTGGAGAAATGTATCTAAAATCGCGTCATGAGTACGACCTCAATAGCTGATTTCCCTTAAGGAAAATCTGCTAAAAATAAAAACACCTGAAAGTGTATGAGTTAAATATGTCCCTTAAAACAGATTTACACACGCATAGGCTCTCACTCTCTGTCACAAAAAAAAATCTAATTGTATAATGAGTACAGAATCAATATCTGATTATGTTAGGGTGATCTGCAGAAGAGAGCCCGCATTGCTGTCACCGAGGTATATGTAGGAACTCATATTTTTCACTACCCACATGTGCTGTGCATTGTGCAACTATGGTAATGAGAAAATTTCTTATTGTTTTACACCTATAAGTAATGTACTACTAACAATTTTTTGTAGTGATACTTTCCTACAACCAGATACAAAAGTTCATTTTTGAATCTGGTATTTCAGGTAGGAAAATAAAGGTCTCGTTCCTTCACAGTTGTTTATTCTATTCGACAGAGCGCCCCGTTATTTCAGAACATGCGCCCCATCATCAGTGCTTTCTTCACGCGGATGCTAACAGAACCAAGGATTTTCTGTGACTCACAGGGTCCAGTAGCATCTTTGTGAAGAGGGCACTCATGATGGAGCATATGCTCTGAAAGTTCTCTGTCGCACAGAATAAATAACTGAGGCAGAAACGAGGATTTTGTTTTCATACCTAAGATACAAAAATCATCATGGTGCCATAAGATCCTTGTTTTAACTTTTAAATTGTCTCTAAATTTGAATCTCAAAATATCTAATTTTGCGGCTCAGCAGCCATTTGAGTTAAAGCATTGCCATTAATCTGCCATGGTAAACCTACAGTGGCGAGTTCGATTCCACCTGGGCAATAGGAATTTACTTATTAAATTACTTATTTATTAAAACAATTTTTTAGTGTCATCCTGGCCTAGAAAAGGGTGGCAAACTAAAAAAAAAGTAGATTTTTTTTATTTCTAAATGTAAATATTCTTTTTTTAAAAGAAAATGTCCCAATATAGAAACTTCTTATTCTAATACAAAATTTAACGATCTCACAAATTCATTTAACTGACATTCTGTTAAAATACTGAAAATGAATTTAGCAGAAAGGTACGTTAAAAAGGAAATTATGTTTCATTTTTTTGCTTCAAGGACAGCGAGAACAGAGAAATCCAGGAATACAATTTTTGAAAAATAGCTGTGACATATCAACTACTTTTTATTTAAAAAAAAAAAAATTCTTTTAAGTCTTAGGTGCTCTTTACGCAATACATTAGTACTAAATAGAGCTTCACACCCGTTAGGATTGTCAAAGTATCTACATCACCACTATTTATGCTACAACTACTGACAACACAAAATGCACGCGTATATGGAAGTTGAGAAACACAGGCTGTACTACTGAGAATTAAATGAATATATTTTCCGTGTAAATATGTGTAGAGAGGATTATGCTGGAATTGCCTCGGCACACAATTAATAACTGAACCGTAAACAAATTATGTTTTAACAGAGAGTAATTAATTAGCAATTATCTGATAACACAGTTAATCGAATTTAGCGACTATTTGTTCAACCCCTATAATGGGCCTTTGATAAATACGAATTGAAAAAAAACATGAGTTTTAATCGAATAAAAAAAATACAAAAATGAGGTATTTGATTATAAGATAGAATTCATTTCGTATTTAAACATAATTATCAGTTTTTAGAGGGGAAAATAATCTTAATTCCACAATGAAGAAATAAAATATGTATGCCATATTAAAAGCTGATGAATTATAAGTTATTCAACTGATTAACCATTTCCATATGCAAAAGTAATCATTCTTGGATGAATAAAACCTCAAGTGGTTCTTCACAACTATTATTTACAACTTTAACGTTCTAACGGGTTGGAATATTATTTTCTTAGGTTTTTTGGGTTATTTTTTTTAATTTAAATAATTTATGAAAAAAAATCCGAAAGCAAAAATGTTTGAAAATTGTAAAAATAAAAAATTGTAATGGTAAAGAAGGAAACATTAGCATTTAAAAGAAAAAAGAAGAACTTTATTTATGCAAGTTTAAATGTTTTGTTAAATCCATATTATTGCCAAATAGTTTAAATACTAACAAAATACATAAGAGGTACAAGGAAACAATAAAATTCAAACAGTTATATGGGCACAATAAATACCTCTTGGGGTTCATTTTCTCTGGAAGGGCTTATTTTATTTTAATTTATGTGATTTTTAGTTATTTTTAGGATATTTTAAATAAACTCCCCCCCCCCCAACCCAAGTATTCATACGAATACCTATACGTTTTTAGCTATGTCAGAATTTGATAAATGTACGTGAAATAATATAATAAAAATATAATATGAGATTGTATAGTGTATTATTACGTTAATAACAGAAACATAGGCAACAGGGGTAAGAGGATAGAGTAGTGGGGGGGGGGGTCCAGGCAAGGGGCAAAATGTGAAATAGTGAACATTTTCGTGATTATGTCCAATAAAAATAAAATGGTATTCATCTAATCTTTTTGACAGACTAAAAAAAATTGATCTTCTATACATTTTCCATTATTTTGTATATTAATAATTGTTGCTATATTGAGCTAACGTTGTTGAGTCGATTTGAGGTAATAGTTAACCTTCTCAACTAATTTTGTAATTTTCAATTTTAACTTTTATACCACTGAACGTCTCACGTTCTGCTTAAATCTCTAGAATTGTTTACATAAAAGTCTTACTCATGGGGAATAAAAGAATATAATATGCGGACGACACATGAGCTACCCCCAGAGAGTTTTTCACGTATCTGACACCACAACACATGGAAAATCTGATTAATTTGTGCTGTTCTGTGTGACGGACCCTTTGTTTAAACATCACTTGTTTGTTTGTGGTTGGTATTACGGATTATACACTAATAATTATATTTTATGAAAGAACTACTTTCAGCACCCTATTTTATGTGTTTGTATAAGTATAATAAATAATCACTTAAATATGAATGTCGTAAGCATGAAATTTCCTAGTATTTAAAATTATAATTTATTTCTATTATTATTAATAGAAGAAATCTCGCCAATAACGGTAAATCAGTTCCAGGAAATTACATCTAAACGTTGGCGAAAAACCATGGTGGCCAAACTTCCCCTAGCCTTGCTTCTCAGATTAGCATACATTAATTGGAACCGTTTGAACCATCCTATACGCTCTCCGTATAGAATCGTATCAGATTTTAGTAATTAACTAAAATCTGATACCATTCTGCAATACTGACAATTAATAAATCACCTCATTGTGCAAATTCAAATAATTCAGAAAATGAAGAAGTAGAGAATAAAGATCAGGGTTCCAGAATCAGCTGAGATATTTTAATCAGCTGGTATTCGAACCTATGAATTTTTCTCAAGTATAAAAATATCATATGTTATTTATTTACGTCAACTTTGTGCTACTGCGGCTAATTTGGACGGATTTTCTACAGGTCTTTACCCTTTTCTAGCCAGCGTGGGACTAAGGATAGAAAAGTGTATAGTATCAAGACAAAGTTGTTGTAGGTGCCCAGACCTACAATATAAATAATTAATTGTAGGTTAATCTACTTGAAGTTTAAATGGTGGTAGGAACGAAGATAAATTTCCGCGAAGGGATAATAACATTAGGCGTTTCGAGAGCATTCTTTTCCATAGCAAAAAGGCAGCTGTTTCTCACAAGTTTTGGAAAATGTTTTAGAGGAAATGATAGAACGGGAATGGAAGATGTAAAAGGATAGTGCAAATAATAATGAAAAAGTACATCATCTTTCTATAATGAAATAATAACAATTTATATAGCCAATCCACTCTATAACTACTTCTTAACTCTTAAACAGCAAGATCCACAAATCAAGTAACAATTTCTTCTGTTCAGCAGAAAAAGAGACTTTCTTTTTTCCACTTTCTTTTCAACCATCTGTTTATCCATCAAAATCAAATATTGAAGGACCCCCAGTATTTTTTTTTTCAACTAACTGAATATACACACGCGCACAAATATTCACATACATAAATATAATAGAATCCTGGTATAATAAGATGACTGCGTGAACTTTTAAATGTATTAATATATTTTCTAGCCTAGGTAAATAAATGATCTTAACTCCAAAGGGAAGGTATAGTATGTAGTTTAGAATCGCATAAAACTGTTTTTAATCCTTTGTGGCGATTTATTCCAATGGAGCGTTTCAGAAAATCCACTCCAGCCCTCTCTGAATAAAGCAATTTGGACCGAACACTCCTTTTAACTCCCTTGGAGGAGAAGGATATATTACGAAAAGTCTAACAGAGAGCACTGAAGATGAAACGAATGTTGTGAAAGAATTAAAGGATTCATTTTTCTATAATCCTGCAAATAAACTTTTTTTTTTTTTAAGGAATACCAACTAATGAAGTTAAAATGCGATTTTCGAGAAATCTCCTCAAATATCCAACGATTTTACCTAGTAGTTGGAGAAAATGAGATACAATGAAAATAGACATACCTATACAGCGGACGCGACTTTTGTTGGATCATTACCAAACTCGATATATAAGCACTCCACGTGAACCTGAAGATAAAGTTCGTCATCAGCTAAATTCTGAGGGGGGAGGGGAGTTCAGAGGGAGCGAAAATCGAAAATTCAATGTATGCGTTACAGTGAGTAGAAGATGAAAATTGATCGAAAGTTAATATCAAGTAAATAGTGTCATATACACTTTTACCCGAATATTAGTCAAGATGTTCCATTTTTATATTTCGGTAAACCACCGCTTTAAATCGTGGCACTTACAATAAAATTCCATTATTGTTACAATTATTATAACAATAATAGAAATCATTATGAAAAGTCTAATTCCAAGTTTAAATACCTACTGTTTCCAAAAGTGCTAGATTAGGTACATGCAAATATGTTGTGATGACGTAATCAATTAATATTTTACTTCTTGACTCAAAAAACTTTATTTGATCTCTACCACACCCTATATTAAACCTATAAAGCCTATATTTCATCCAAACTGGAAATATAATATTCATTAATGGCTGAAGACGGACCAGGAATAGGGAGGTTTAGAAGGAGGGGGTATTCGAAAATTAAAAATGTCTCCGTTATGATGAGTTGGATCGAAAAGTGTTATAGAACCAATCTCGTTAAACTACTGATACCCTACAATTGACGCATAAATTATGTCGTGACTTAAATGTTAAGTGAGTTATTCGTATTTTCTTTTTTTTGGTCTTCAGTTAACTCTACTCATCGGATTTTAGCAGATTTCCCTTAGGGGAAATCAGCTATTGAGGTTTTACTCATGACGGAATTTTCGAAGTCTTTCTTCAAATGTCCATCGATTCTACCTAGTAGATGACGAAAATGAGGTCCGTTCAAAACTGTATATATATATATATATATATATATATACATATATATATATAAATATATATAGATCTATCTATCTATATATTTGTCTGTTACCGCTCTAGCGGTCGCAATTTTTTTTTTGATCGTTACCAAACTCGATATTTAGTCGTTTTATGTAAAAAGAAAGATCAAGTTCGTTAATGGCTGAAATCGAACCAGTGGGAGGGGAGGTTTATCTAAAATTTGAAATATTTCCGTTACTAGACGTCGGATCGAAAAACTGTATAGAATCAATCTTATTGCAAATTTAATTTACAATAAATATTGTTTATTCTCTATCTTGCATATTAACCGAGATATTTGGATTTTTATTAAATTTGGGCCGATAACGAACGTTTCGAGATTCTCGCCAAAAAGTAGTTTGGCCCTTTGCCGTAACTGTTCGGCTTTCGTATGGAGATTTCTTTATTGTATAACTTCACGCCGGAAATCTGCTTAGTTCACGCAGCCCCTGCGTGACGGACTTTTTATTTTGAAATAGAGCACTTATGTTGACATGAGATTTGCAGTGTGTCATACAAGCACAAGAGAAATTTGCTTAGTTTATGCAGCCCCTGCACGACGGATTATTTTACTATTTAGGGCGGCAGACATTTTTTACTCTGAAATTTGTTGATTGAAATAATATATGGCTAAGAAGGCGGTTCTAAATACCCAAGAAGCGAGTGCGGTAGTGTCGCTACCTGTCATACTGATGATGGTAAGGAGATAACATAATGACCGAGTTGGATGCTGACACTTGTATTTGAATGTTGATGAGGTAACGTCGAGACCTGAGGCAGGGCCAAATGGGAACAGGCAGCTAATTGTCTCTAGTACTAACTTGAGTACAAAGCCTAGTACATCCGCTTGTAAGCAGACCCCCCCCCCCCACCGCTCAATACTATATATTCCAGGCCAAATATACAAGGCGAACTGATATATAGCTTACTAATGTTAGACTAATATATGTGTTACGTAAAGTGAAAGTGCAATACATGGTTGGAAGAAATTAGTTTACAGAATTTCTATTAAATATTTTTATTTTTAAAGTATCTAATTGTCTTCATTAGTCACTTGCCTCTTTGTCGTCCTCACTACTTAGTTGGCAGCGTAATAATACTCAGTACTAAAGTTTTAACAAGGTGAAAATTGTCAAATTCACAACACATCTTTTTTTTTCAAAAATGCATGAATAATGTATGATTTTCAAAAATGGCTGCATAAATCCATTCAAGTTTCAATCAATCGATCGATCAATAAAAATCCCTGAAAACATATTTTTGCTGCCAGTCATTTTATTTTGTTTAAAGCATTCCGATACATAAGTAAAACTCAAAAGGAAATAAAGAGGAACTTATATGATCAAATGTGGCATCTCTGATACTACAATGTACTTGGATGGATGCAAATAAGAACTCATTTAAATGGACATCCAGAAAGTAGTAGTAAAACTGGACGTACCAACTACCTGAATATTGAAAGAAAACCTAAGAAATAGCGGCGTTGGCAAAAAAAGAAATAGTCACCGACCTCAACAGGTATCAGTTATTTAGCTGTTCATCCACGTAGGATCCCAGACTTAGATAAGTTCTCGTCCAGCAGTGATATATGCATGGCAATGTTAATCAACTCATTCTATATGATGTTTATGACCTCACAATTTTTTTTAAAAAGCATTGTTTCATTTTATTAAAATATTTTAGCTAAAACTCTTTTGGAAACTAATTAAAATAGTAATTAGTATTATTATTTAGACAATATACAACTCTAACGGGAAAATTATCGGTATTTGTAAAATTAAAATTAATTTCAATTGTTCACATTTTATACAATAATATAATAGTTATTATTGTAATAATGTTTTTTTTATGAACCTAATTCAAAGTAATTTAAAAATGAAATGTGTATTGCAGATTTCAGGAATACGTTTTTTTGTTTATAAACATCCGATTTGTGCTTCCGTGACTAACTTGAGACGGGGTTTCTACAGGATACCAACACTCTCTTCTAGACATATTGGGGCTAAGGATTTTTTTTTTTAATAATCGGATTCATCACTACAGGTTTACTAATAGAGATTATAACCAACGCCTAGACTCCCATGGCCATAGTGATCCCCAGATATATACATATTTATTGAAGTACTAAATGATGATTTTAATTAAGGTTAAAAATTTTATTTGTAATTCAATTCACATTATTTCATTAGGAATATGATTTTTTCCTCATAAACTGTTGGTGGTTTTAAATTTCATTGTAAACAATTAAATATATTTCAACTTAAAAATCAGGACGGTAATTATTAGTTATGTTTCTTTTTTCTTATTAGATTGATAGAAAATCGTAAATTACTTACACCATCATGGTTTTTAAAATGCACTTTAAAAAATAATATTCTGATTTAATTTTAGTGTAAAATAAAATACTTTTTATTTTCAAAGTGAGACAGAGGCCGGTTGAGTGACTTTAAAATTCCACGCCAAAACGAATGAACAATGACTAGTATCTAATTTCATCACTATCTTAATTCTTCGACTAGAAAGATAATATGATTACTCGAAGGGCTCTAGAACACTGTTAATGACATCTAGATTTGCCACTTGAAGAAACTCTGAGCAAACTAATGAAGTGAATTTCAAATAGTTATCTGATTTGGAATAAGAAATTCGAAGAAGAAGTAGGACTGATGAAGATGAGCGGATAAGACAGGAATGAATAAAGGTGGAGTCTCTTGAAGAAACTCTCTAATGGGAGAAAGGTAATTTAAAAACTTATTCTTCTTTCCCTCTTTCTCAAGAGCTGAGCAGTTTCTCAATGGCTCTTTCGCCCAATTCAAAAACTTGTGTCAGTACGCTTACTATAATAGGAATATATTCCTTTCCAAAGACATTTATTTTATTTCAAAATATTTATAGATAACATGCGCAATCGGAAATGCTAAAGACATTCAATTCCTATAATTCTTCAGACATAATGAATCTAAGAAAGAGGACCATGCATTGCGTAGATACAAGACAGAGCTATCTTCTATACGACATATTTTTTAGTCGCTTCAGGCGTCGTCTTGGGTTTTCTGGAATATATGTAGTAGATGAAAGTGATTCGACTAGAGGATTAGGATGTGCGGGAAGGAGAGAGTGGAATTTCTGATATCGAGATTTGGCGAGGGTATGGGCAAAAGGAATGTTGAGGTCGTTATGGAGAGTTAAATTGGATACGTAAAATGGGGAATCTGTAATTTTGCGGAGTATTCTGGATTGGAGGGTTTGGATTTTGTAGGAATTTGAAGGTTTAGTGGAACCCCAAAGTTCAAGTCCGTATGTCCATGTTGGTCTGAGTACTGTCGTATAATCAGTCGTTTGTTGTATAGTAATAGTTTAGATCTGTTGTGAAGTAGTCTTAGTAGAAGTCAGTACCGTCGATTCAATTCGTGTCTTTTTAGTGTGATGTGAAGTTTCCAAGTTAGTCGCTTGTCTAATGTGAGTCCTAGATACCTAATTTGTGATTTTTGAGGAATTAGTGTGCTGTTGAGTGTAACTGGAGGGCAAATGGAACGTCGGTGGGTAAATGTTACATGACTTGATTGCTGCTGTTAACCTAGATCCGCCATTGAGTCAGCCAGGATTCTAGCAGAGCTAGGTGTTCTTGTAAAGATGCCATATTTGGGTCTGAGTTGGACGTTAAGATTGCAGTATCATCTGCATAGGTAAAAAGGGAAGTTTCGGGATGTGATGGGATGTCGGCCGGATAGGCTAGGAATAAGAAAGGACTTAGGATGCCCCCCTGTGGTACACCTGCCAGCTGGGGGAATAGGGATGAGATTGAGGAACCAAATGGGACGAAACTTAAAAGAAATTATTTCATTTTAAGAGGCTCATTTTCGATTTATAAACAGAAATAAATATATTATGTGGGGCTCAGGTTGCCATGCGAGTTAAGGCGTTGGTCTTAATCTCGCGTGGTAGACCGAGGGTGGCGGGTTCGATTCCCGCCCTGGGCAGTAGAAATTTATTTAGTGAGGGACTCATTAAATAAACTCCTTGGGCCCACGCTGGCTAGAAAAAGGTGGTAACCTGTAGATAACCCGTCCCTATTATAATATAAAGTGGACGCAAATCAAACCAAATAAGAAACAAAATATGTTATGTATTGACATATACAATTTTCGAAAATTTATTTTCTTAACATCAACCTCAATTTCCGCAACTAATTTTTGGACGAAACGCCAACTGCGCGAGTCTCACGATCTTAGAGAGAGTCGAAGACTGATGAGAGCCCTAAAAGTTACAACTCACGAAGAAGTCGTGTCTTGTACAAATTTACCCGTGTAGCATAATAACATAAAACATCAATAACCGTCCAAAAGTTTAAAAACAGATGACCAGAAATTAATATACGAAAATTGTACTCGGAGATTTGATTTTCACAAAGAGAATTCTTCACTCGGTAGAAGCACAAAATTAGGTCCTTAGACTCACCCGGAGACTAGAACTGGTGATTACCTCTTTATTGCTAAGAAATGTGTACGTGGGAAAAGAAAATACTTTAGTAATTAAATTATAATGATCATATTTCGGAATAACCCTCATAAAAAGCAGTATTTTCTGGACTTTGGTACACTTGTAATTCGTAATTATGAATATTAATATTGTGATGGACTACATTGAGTCAACTGAGAAGCAATGCACTTGTTTCCATAATCCTATAATAAAGTTTTGTTTTTTTTCATCCGAGAAAGATGTCAAAGAACAGGAACAAGAAAGAGGGGAAAAGTAATTGAAACAAACTCGTGTACCTTTCTTTCTTCCACTTCGTAGGTCTTATCCTCAAAATGTCACGCGGGAGAAGTACTTCATCCACGGCTGACTACTTAATTTGGTCTTTGTCAGGGAGGGCTTTATATGATGTGGCAGAGCAATTTCAACCGGTAGGGGGCTCCGTATTGTAGTTTGCAGGGGAAGGTTTCTTAATTTAAAACATGGATTGCCCCAGGTAGAATTCCCAAGGGTGGAAGGGGAGCCCAGGAAGGATGATAAATAATGTCGGAAATGAAAGAAAACATCTTTTCAAACGTAATCATGTTATTCTTATATAAAAACGTCCACTTTTTGATTATGGCTTATTGGGGCGGGTTATCTACAGGTTACCACTATAACCTGGGCGGGACTAAGGATCCATAAACGTTATCATAGAGAGACTCAAAGCTGAAAGTAGAAGAAGGAGTCTACAGTTAAATATCATAAGAGTAAGGTTAATTTAAAAATGTAACATTTGGATTTGTGTAAAGAGTTCCTAAAAAAAAAAAATTATTTTCCAAATAATTCACTGATGTTGTTGAGAGTTAATTAATGACTGAATGTAAGGAAATATCCATGTGAGGATTTACCCTTTGGGTATTAAGTTGATGACGTGTCAAAGACCATGGGACGCCCGAGGCGATGTATGGAGGTGAGTATCTGTGGTCTGGGGGAGAGCGGGTTTTATGGATATGAAGGGCCTTCGGGGATAGTACCTAAATGGCAGAGTGGTGGGGGCTTTGCAGAGTATCCCTCGTCCAGACCCTGGGGCGTCCACTTTGATCTCATGTCGAGACTTGCAGGGAGGGGAGAGGGAGGCTTTCCCCAGTAATCCTTTGGCCGGGGATATCACGGACGCACACAGACAGGCAGGCATATAGAGGACCACAAACACAGAGACGATTGCACGGCTCGGAATGCAATCTCTTCCTCCTCTCCTCCCCAATGGGCGAGAGAGGGAGGTTTCATCTGTTTACAATTTACGGGTTCCGAAGATATTTGGCGCAGCCCTTAGGCTCTTTTGTTGTTTGTTGTCGAGCAGTACACCCCTTGATCTGAGCTGCTGGTGTCTCCCTACCGCCTTACGAGCAAGACATCAAAACGGTAAGGGGGGAAATGCAATAACTTCACATATATAAGCACGGCTTGACCTCCCTACCAAAAACTCATATCTCCCCGAATATTAAAGTATGAGAGTACAGACGCAATTCTGAACTTATATATGTGTATATTATGGTTCTTTGCTTGAAAACTGTATACATTTTATAGCTTATACAGACTTTTCACAGACAACTGAACTCTTTGAACTAGAGTCTGACGGAATAAATGGGACAGAAGTTCTAAATAGCCAAAGAACCGGAGGGCAAAGGGAGTGATAAGGTTTTGGCGGGAGATGGGAACACTGATAAAACGGCTATGATAAGGACGTTCCGATAATAGCCAGCAGCCCATCCATTCCCAAGGCCTTCTTCCTTTAATGGTTCCCTCCCTTCCGAACCACCCACCAATCCCAAGCGCGCTGTGTATTTCTCAAAACCATTTATCATTGCAGAGCGGCAGGAACTGCGTACTTTATGAATCGGAAACGAATGATATAGAATTTTTTTTTGTGTTACTTACTATGGCCTATAGTTGCGAAGTAAAAATGTATCTCACACGTCTAAGAACTCATTTATTTTCAAGTAGCACAACACACATAACGCAATATAACCAGAGCTTAAGTCAGATCTGATCAGATAAAAGATGCTAAAACGTAAAACATCCATCTTCTCCTATATACATTACATCTCTACTTTTACACAAAACGCCTATATACAGTGCATGTTCTATCCTTTAGAAATCCTAATGTTCTATATTTTAATCAAACATAGGCATAAAACTATTTGCAATGGACCTCACCTTCCTCGTTAGATAACCCAACTTACTTTATTTTCATAAAATTAAGATTACATATTTCAAACATTATAAGTAATAAACCAACAAAAAAGTCCGTCTCACAGGATAAGAGTAAGGCAAATTTTCCCAATAATCTTGATAGAGCTCATTATTTCTCTTATAATACGCCATTATTTATAAACTCGACTTGCTTTAAGACACTTCAGAAGCATAACATCAGTTTGGCGAATATACCCTACCTTTTAGAGACTTCAAAATTAATAGACAACAGTGGATTCTATAAAATGCAGCTGAAACTTAAGAAATTACGAGGGGAGGCGTGGGGAAATCAATGATAAAGGGCACTACTTATAATACCCCCTCCTTTGCCCTTTAGCCCTATAAAAACATTGTATCAAATAAAGCTTGTTCTAACTATAATGTACAACCGATTATGATCTACATCGGTGGACAGATTTTAAGCGGATATTTTCGAATTTAGGGTTGTGTTATGATTGTTTCGTAGTGCTGAACTTAACAAATTCTATCTCAGAACGAAGAGATACACAATCTGTCTATCCATAAACAGAGGCTCAGGTTAGTCAAGTGAGTTAAAGCGTTGGTCTTAATCTCTCGTAGCAAACCAAGAGTGGCCAGTTCGATTCCCGCCTGGGCAAAGGAATTTATTCAGTGACGCAATTCATTAAATAAAATCTGTCGTCCCACTCTAGCTAGAAAAGGGTGGTAACCTGTAGACGCGTCCCAATTAGCCTTAGTTGCAAAAAGTGGACTTTAATAAATAATTTATTTATCCATAAACATACATTATCATGCAACAATCTCAATAGAGAATTTCCTTACAAAATTTACGCTTAAGTTGCCTATTGAATTATCAACCTGAGTGACATATGACCACGGAAACAGTTATAATTCTCGTAATAAGTTGAGTCCACTTCCAAAGAAAGAAGAAGTAAATAGAAGACAAGGCACTACAACTGTAAACAGTAAAAAATGGCAGAGAGCAGTTCTCGCATTATAAGGCCTAACTCCGAATACAGGTTCTGCTTTTTCCCTCAACATAATTGACCCCCATCCGTCTTCTTCATTCCTTTCGAGCCAGCATTATGCCTTCATTTCTATGCTTTTCTTTATCCAAACAAGAAGACGGTTTTATATCGCGTATTGCTCTTGGAAAAACAAGCATTATTTTAACATATAGGAAGATATAAAGAATTTTGGGTTAGAAAAAGATGGTAGCCTGTAGGTAGTTCGTCCCAATAAGCAGTAGCAGCATAAAGTGAGCGTTAATAAATAATAATAGCTACTTTTTGTTAATATTGGCTATTTTCGAGTGGTTTACTATTTTAAATTAACAGGAATTATGTACAACTTCGAGGAATATCGGTCGCAAGCTGCGTATGGTGTATGACGCTTTTAGCACAAAACCAGAAAAGAGAGACCTTTATTCCGAGGGCACATATCACAAGCATTATTTTTAGATTGTCCATATACTACATACGCATGTTTATTAAATATCATATATATATAAAGCGTTAAATATTATTACTGTTCATAGCTTCAAGAACTCTACAGAGCCATTTACAATTTAACGATTTTTTTTCGAATTCCTCCTTATTACTACATTTTATGTTCCTTTTTTCAATGTGAAATAATGAATCAAATAAAATCGCCGACTCGTTAGGCATATCATATATATGAAATGATAGGAACCTTAACCAATCTCATATGGCGAATGGACCACGCTATGAAAAACTTTTAATGATTATTAAAATTACTTTTATTTCTAGACTACAATAGTCAGGAAAATTACATCTATTTTAAAACATCGCATCTATATCGGAATAGAATAAAAAATAGCTATAGTTATAAAAAATATAAATTCCATTCAAAATATATCGAGTCTAATAAAAAAAATCAATTGTAAAGATTGGTGTAAATAATACATAGAAGAATCAACGCAATCACTTAATAAATAATCATACAACATGTGAAAAAAGGCGGTAAATATAAGACGCAGAACATAAACACCTGAATTACGTATATTTTAACTTGTTATAATCTCTGTAGTACAGCCTATCCAAATTTAAACTTTCGCGTAAATAGATATTCCACAAATGTTAGGAGTGAACTTATTTAGGGATAACCGATATTAGTTATTTCTCGATATATCGATATTTGTCAGCTGACTCGGCCTGCCATGAAGCCTCTATTAGATTGGCATGGCTAGTGGAAGATCCTATATAATGAGGTTGTAGTGGAATTAATGCCAGTTTTCTCCTTATGAGGCACCATATATGCACGAAAAGAAAGTGATTGTAATGATCATTCTACGTTGTTCCTCAGAGTTGACCGTATGGTTGGTTAAGGTTACTTTCTTTTCAAATATTTATATGATATCTGTCGGTGCATACCGTCGTCACTGGCTGATGGTCGTGTACAGTTGGCAAGCGCTTTCGATGCAAAGACACCATCTTCAAGCCGTCTCACACGAACCTATACCACTATTTTCAACCGGACTCGACTTACCTACACGAGAAAGTACAACGGATTATAACAACCAATACGACACAATGCACAGAAAGATGGAAACACTCACCAACAAACAGACAACCAGTACAGGTAAACCCATCAAACTTTCACAGTTTTATAATAGGGCAGTCAACCTCACAGATACTTCGTTCACGGCAAACGAGACTAAATTATTGGAAAAAGAACTGAAGCACAACATACCCAATACCACCCTTACTCAATCCTCAGCCAGTGAAGACGGTCTGCACCGATAGATATGACAACAGTATCATCTATACTGGCGGTTCCAACCCTTTATTTATATGATATATCATCTATTTAAAAATATTTAGCTGAATGCGAAAATTGCCCTCTGAAATCTTCTTTATAACAAATTCATTTTCGCTGAGTGCTAAGCGATGCTTCGTGACAACAACAAAAAAGAGCGAGGGGGAGAGAATTGGTGTTCGTTACTCACCATAGCGAACTGACTATACGGCAAATTACCTGTGACCCTCTCCCCTTGGAATATGTATAACGCGCATTGGCTTCCTTCCCCCGGAGATAGACGATAGCAGTCAAACTCGACATTACTCAGCCCGGGGACCGTCGTCCAACCCCGCCAAAGGAATTCTCCCTGTAATCTAGAGGAGATCCTCCAATCTGTCACTCGCTATCCACCCGAGCCAGCACATTTTTTCACCTAGACCCTCCTCTGCATTCCCCGGCATATATCTCCCGAGGTGGAGTGGGGAGTTGTCCGTGTCCGGCCTCGTGGAAGACACATACCCCCGGCTAAAATATTAGGCATGAGTGCCTCCAACCAAACTCAGGTTTGCGGCGAGGGGAATTTTGTCATGCAGAAAATCCTGGTTTTGGTACTGATTCAGAATTGACGCTAGGGAAAAATATCGCCTGTTTTTCTGAATGGATCTTTGAAAAAATCCACGCAAATAATTACTTAATATTGGTGACGCTTTTAACACGAAACCAGAAAAGGGAATCGCTTATTCATATGGCACAAGTCACAAGCATTATTTATAGATTATGCATATACTACATGCGCTTGTATATTAAATATTATTACTGTTCATAGCTTCAAGAACTCTTCAGAGCCATCTACAATTTAACGATTTATTTTGTATTCCTCTTTAATACTACTTTTCATTTCCTTTTTTCAATGTGAAATAATGAATCATATAAAGTCACCGACTCGTTAGGTATATCATATTTATGAAACGATTCCGCTTTGTGGCGAATGGACCACTCTCTGAAAAACTTCTAATGATTATTAAACTCTCTTTTATTTCTAGACTACAATAGCCACGAAAATAACATCTATATTAAAACATTGAAATATCCGAATAAAATAAATAATTGCTATTTATAAAAAATACGAATTCCATGCAAAATATATCAAGAGCAATAAAAAAATCAATTGTAAAGATTGGTGTAAATATTATATAGAAGAATCATCACATGCACTTACTTAGACTATTAACAATGAAATTTATGCTCAGGTTTGTGAAAATGTTAACTCTGTCTTTTTGCAGAAACAGGTCTACAGTGGGGGTCAAGAATTTGTTTTTTAAAAAAAAATAAAGCTCATTAATTACGTTAACTTTAAGAACTTTTTAAAGCATGATAGATTGGCATATAGATAAATTTATCAATCATTTTTTCATATGTAAAAATTCTTAAAATATAAGCTGGCCAACAGATGTTTAATGAATTAGAAGTGGGGTGTTTCTTAAAGGTTTAAAAAGAAAAACAAAGTATTATTTTTGATCTGTATTCCAGTTATACTGTGATCAATCTTCTTCAAGAAAAGGTCTTCTCCGTGGTCTGACTTTTATCTGGTACACACCTACATGCAGTGAAACCACAAATATTAGAGAAATAATCCCAAAATTGCAAAGCCGAGACAATACTCTTTTCCAATACTGCTTTGAATGGGTTGAGGGGTAAAGTGATACTGGTCACCACATTTTGGAATCGTCCGAAAGTAATGAGTGCATTATTTCTGAAGTTCAAAAACCATGAATAGCTGTGAGTTATAAGTATTCATAGTCTACCGTAACCACCCCAGCTGGGAACAAACGATAACCCTCCAACGCACATACTCAGCGACATTCAAAAGCCTTCTCACTTCCTTTATAAAACCTCTTTTCAATAATAGGGTCATGCTTCGCTGAGCAACAAATTGCTAGTAGATAAGCATTTCACATACCAACCCATATGGCTAGCCGTATTACAAATACCAGTGCAGCCATATCAAACGTTTTCGGTATTTCTTTTATTTTTGTTTAATAAATGTAATAGGAGAAAAAAAAACCAGTAATGAGATAATTATGAAAAAATAGGGGAAGGGGTGAACGGAGGGGACTTACGTACACTATAGGTTATATTAAACTTCTTTCAAGGAACTAGGGTGGGTGATGTATGTGAAGAAGGAAATTCAAAATAGTAAAATTTCTTATTCTCTACGTTTATTGCAATTCGTTTGTAATGGAAGCTGTTAATATTGCTATTTAGAGCAAAAATATCCTAGGCACATTTGTCGTATATCAACATGTAAACAATACCTGCGCTGATAACTGTAAGCCAAGCCAGTAATTCAATGTTGAAATAAATAATTAACTAAACTGAAACGCGGCATTGTGCATAACCAGTAATCTAACAAAGGTTATAGGTTATTATAACATTATAACACATGTACTGGAGTGATTGTTGCCAGAGAGGCTTGAAATTAAACCAAAGTTATCTTGTATTTCATGGAAAATATACATACAAATGTTTATCTCAACATTTTCGTAATATATCAATAGTATAAACAAAATACAACCATGTATATTACACCGAACAAATAAATAAAATACACCCACAGCTTAGCCTTACTTGCACAAAATCCATGTTCTCAATTACTTCTCACACTTCTTGCTGTTCTGTCATGGACTATGAAATATTACTCTGCGCACAGGAATGCTTAAGTAGTAAAATAGTTATGGAAATCAAGAAAAAAACAAAACAAAAATATCGTAAACTTCCCTCTTTGTTGATATTCTCTCGGCCGCCATGTCAGTGGATCAAGACTAGGATTATTTAAAAGTAATAGTTCACGTACACCTATCATTAGTCAGCATCCGTGTGTGTGTGTGATTCTGAGTGCTTGTGTTAGATTTTAGAAACTTTAAAATAAATTCTTATTTATTTATTATAAATTATGACTCGTCATAGTTTTATTTATTTTTATAAAATGTTTTTTGTATTTGAATGTAATAATACGCGTTTGTTTTGTATTTTGCTTTGTTTCTCTTTTCCTAATTATTCGTATTGTGTTTTTGTTGACTTTTCTTTTACCGTTTAAAAATTTCTCTGTTATTATTGTTATTCAATTAGTTCTTATTAATTTTTTACATTTTCTTTTCCATTAATGATATCGCCAAGCAGCAACTATAAATATAAAAATGAATTACCTTCAACGATTTGGAGTATTTTTTACCATTCGATAATTTGATGAAGGGTGTAAATTGCTACAAATTACATGACACCAAACATACAAATAAATAGTCAGGGGGCTTGGAGCGGAGAGATGATTCTCTGACACTTTTGGCGCTTCTCTCCACTCTTTCTAGATACTTTTATTTTTTTATTGGGCTTATGACAGTGAAATGAAGACCACTGCGTATCCTTGTAATCTTGTTCGATTTTCGTGGAAAATCCATATTTCCTTGGTCAAAGGAATATCATCCAGGTATATCCCGACAAGACAAGAACAGGCTTTGCAAGCAAACGAAATTTCTCAAAAGCTTTTCCTTGCCTTGCTGAATGACTTTAGATAACGACGTTCCATCAAGACACCCTAAGGCGTCGGGCGTATCCCTTTAGAACGGAAGACTCCCCCTTCCAGCTTCCTGGTTTGGAAAGGAGGCGCAGCCAGTTAATCCCTCGGCGGTAGTGGCGCTAATCCTCCCATTGTAACATGCGGCAACCCTTCCTCTCCTCAGTCGTTGAGGGCTATTATTAAAATAAATAAGGCCCTAAATGTTGAAGATGAGGGCTCTTCATCGCTGAGCCCTTTCTTAGCTCCCAGATGGCGCCAGTCACGACTTCGGAGGGAAGCATGCTTAGGGCTCACTCTGTTTCATTAGTCTCTGGGTCGTAATTAGATATCTCTCAAAAGAAAATATAATTTATTCCCTAATGGAAAGTCTCTCATAAATAGCAGTATATCTTTTTGGAACAAACAAAATAAACATATAAAACTCTACGTCAAAAGTTCTTAAATTCCATAACTGCCTCTCCGGGTATTTAAATTGTTCGCTAGTCGCCCCACAGTAATGCATAAATTCTTCTAACTTACAATTTATTAAATAACATCTGAATTTGCCACTAACTTCATCAGCTCAGCACATTTTGCAAAATCGGATTGATAAAAAACATTTCCACCCACATCAAAAAGTCGTTAATTAAAATTCCATTTAGGCATTGTTCGGAAATTGAAAATCATTTTTCAGAGAGGAGTTCTGGGACAGAGTAAATTTAAAAAAGCATAATAAATGATGTTATATTATTAAAATAATATTAACTTTAAATCTCAATTACTCATTTTAAAACTTTTTTACGCTATTTATTTGTTGTTGTTTTTTTATACTACCTGTACTCTTCAAAAAAATTATGATATATGAATTGTAGTGTCCATGCTGAGGGATTTCTCTGTTCTCAGAAAGATGACCATTTTTCAATTTTGGAATTCCCCCCCCCCCAACCCCAATATGATAAGACAAATATGGCCTAATATGATTTTTAATATTAAATGAAACGGTTAAATGTCGAGTATGGTAATGATCAAATAAACATTTTTGAGCCAAGAAATAAAATTTTAATTGATAACGTCATCACAGCATATTTCCATGTACCTCATCAAGCACTTTTGAAAACAGTATTCGGTATTACCATTACACTATGTATTTGGATGTATGTCAACTAGGACCGGTCTGTTGAAAACAATATTTGGTATTTTAGCTTCGAGTTAAGTTAATACTTAGCTTCAGACTAAAGTTGTGCATTATATAAAAGAGTATTCTTAATTTGGCATGAAAAAGAAGGGGGTTTACTGGTAGCTGAAAATTAATAAAAAAATACGTTAATATCAAAACAAGAAAAAATGTTGAGAAATGTTAAAATCAAAATAGAGAAAATAAGAGGGGAGGCATTTTAGAATACGGGCAAATGGCGATGTTTATACTTCCCTTGAGGTAGAAAATATATATCGACAGTCAGCCAAGAGGAAAGTATACCTACGTCTATTCTGCATTAGGAGATTTTTCAATTTTGCAATCCAAAAGGTATCCGAATTTTCTTTTAAAATATACATGAATTCAGATAATCAAAGATGATACAGAAATTAAGTCTAAGAGGAAAATTGATGAAAAAGAAGATGAAAGAGGAATGAAAATAAAAAGGAATTGTGAATTCAGTTCGCATCACTTTTAAATTAAAACTTGAGCAAACACAAGCTACTTAAAAGCAGTTCAAGCGCTTAGTTCTTTAATCCCACGCAATAAAAGAAACTCTTCGTTTTGAAGTGAGTCGTAGAAAAACTGGGGGGAGGAAAAAACTCCCGCAAATCTATCCTATTTCTTATAATATTATTTATATAAAAGGAAGTGGCGGATAGTAAGAAAATGGAACAAAACAAATGGCCGAGAGGGCAAAAACGGAGGTAACCCTCGGAACAAATGGATAAGATTGAAGAAAGCGGGGAAGCTCTCCATCACAACAAACTACACAACAGATTCCCACCTCCTTCCCCCACTACCTCGCTCACCCATCTCTTATCGCTGACAATCACTTAAACTATCAGCTCTCCATGCACCGACCATAAATCTTACAAGATACTCGTAATAAAATTAAAAAACAAATCAAACGACAGTATTAATTTCAATTTGGAACGATGGGCAAAGGAGCACACCATTAGTCAACAAGAACATTTTAGATCCTTCACGACTTCGCAAACATTAATGGGAACATGATGGTATTTCTTGTAGTCTTTCGAGTCAGTCCTCTCATATACAAAGAACTTATGCGGACGGGCTTTTTAATGATTGCACATATTTTTAACTCTATGGTGCTGACAGGAGCACTCACAAATAAGAACGAAGACTATTACTAGACGATTAGGGAGGGAATTACCCTGCAGCTATTCAGTGACTTTTTAGTTTGGAACTCGCAGACAATTGGGAACTATACCAGATTAACTATAAAAAAAGACCAGTCACACAGGTGCTGAGTTAAATAAACAGATTTCCCACGTATTTGCATTTATCATAAAAAATAAACGCTCAATAAGAAAAATATTTACTATTTACGTTTCAAATAAAGCGTTTCATTGCATGGCAGAGTATTGTTTATGTGACATGAATAGGGGTGACGTTTTGCTGAAGGCTGAAAACTAAAATATGCTTTATTTTGAAGTAAGTGAATAAAAGTATATAACAATATTACATTATAGAACATTACATTTGCAATAAGATAGATTCTATCCAATTTTTCGATTCGACTCGATCTTTTTTTCTCGATAACGGAGATATTTGAAATTTTCAAATCTTCCCTCTGAACCCCCTCCCTCTCCTCCTAGACCGATTTCAACCGTTAACGAATTCGATCTTTCTACTTACACAAAACGATTAAATATCAAGTTTGGTAACCATAAGACAAACATTGCGACCACTAGAGCGGTAACAGACAAATATATGTATATATGTAATTTTGAACGGACCTCTTTTTCGTCATCTACTAAGTAGGAAAGATGGACACTTGTAGAAATTGTTCGAAAATAGCGTCATAAGTACAACTCAATAGCTATTACCCTTAAGGGAAATCTGTTAAAATGCAGCCACTTTGGACATATTTCCAGCAGTATTCCAGCAGTTATTTTTATTCATGTGTAGGAGATTAATAAATGTTATCAATGAAATAACGAATTTGCCGGTTATTGGATGAGTTTTCTCTCAAGTGGCGTTCTCTTTGTGGAATATATTAAATCATTCGGAGAATACAAATTGAAATAAATATATTTTTTCTTGAAATATTGAACGAATTGTTTGCAATGGGGAAACTATAGAATCTAGTTTAATTTTAATAAGATTCTTTGAATTACAGCCTAAAAAAAAAAAAAAAAAAAAAAAAAAAAAAAAAAAAAAAGAGTGAAAATCCCAACAGTATGAAGTGATTTTATTGTGAGGCGATAAAAAGCTGAGTGTCCTGCAGATGGAGCTGTGGGATTAAACATGCATCGCTGTGGGAGTTGTGTGTTGGGGCTGGGCTACGTCACCCTTGATTCAGCTTTACAGCTGGGATCGTCGTAAAGTTCTTCCGCCTTTTACTGCCTTCTCCTGGGGCTCTCGGATGGGATTCCTCCCGGCTCACCATATAGATATCCCGATTCCTTATTAATACCAATTCCAGTGCCCGATTCGAATATTTTATGCAGGACGAATGTGTCAAAGCCGTTGTATATCTGGCCGGCGACATGCCTACTTTGGCCACCAAATCTCTCACAATACCCCTCTCACACACTCACTGAAATATCATGACAATAATAGCGAAAACACTCTTTTCCAATATTCATTGAACATAAAGGGAGAAAGGGTCCTTCATAACCGCGCATGTCTGTTATTATAAATCGCTCTTTAGGATGCAATATGGTTCATAATTAACCTTTAAACGTTAACTTAACAGGACAATACAGGTGTGCTTAATACCCTCCTCTTCAGGAATCAACTACATGTCAAGGTCATTGCATGCTCTGTCCTCCACCATTTATCGTACTTTTTGGGAGTGTTTGTGCCGGTAGGTGTCGTATTTGACACAGCCTTGTTGTTTAACTTCCCTTTTGTAAATTTTCTATGACTCCGAATTCGCTATTTATCACTGAAGATATGATTAGAAATGAACTTTTAAAACAAATGAAAAAAAGTGATAGTAATTTATAAATAATAAAAAAAAATAGAAGAGAGCACCCGTCTTTGCTGAAAATGCCATAGAAGTATTTTCGGTGAACACATAGTATAATATAGTTTCCGTGAATGTTTTGCCAATAACGAATTGTCAAGTGAATAGTTTCATGTTTTTTTTGTTTGTTTTTTTTTTGCATTATTTTGCTTATAAATGAGTGTCCTTTAATTTTTTTTTTTTTTTTTTTGTACCGTGTAGGTTAATATTTATATAAAATTGTTATACTTAGGAATATTTTTGTACAATAATAATATGCTACTAATATATGCTTATTTGCTTATTTATTTCGTAAGTAAAGGTATTACATAGTATGTTATTATATAATAAACTACATAATATATTATTATACTATACATATATTTTTTGCATATTTTTATTTAATATTTCATTTTAAGCTCTCATTGGTGACGAGGGGGAGGGGGAGACTCACAAGCACACACTATCATACTATTCTTCTATACTTTTCTAAATGTTATTTTGAGACAAGAAGAGTGATTCTGAGCAGAATAAAATGGAAAATATGCAAATGGCAGGTAGATGTCCTGTATGACAAACAATACTTTCGCGGTTTCAACAATGCATCGCAACGAATCTCCTCCTCTGAGAGGCTAAGCATCTTAAACAGGAAGAACAACGAAAATGCACTCACACGTTTTGGAGTTCATTCACGTTTTAGGCTAATTTATAATTTTCTAATTTTATAGAACGAAAACAGCAATAAACAAGTATTTAAGGTTTCTTGAATCAACCAATCGAAACACGAATATAGTATTTATATAAAGGAGTGTATTTACAACACTAGCGTACATAAGACTGTTAAAATAGGGTTAATCAGAAATACTTTTTTGTGGCTTCTCACAATTAATTTCTTAAAAACGCTCGAGTCGGGCGCCACGCCCTACTCTCTGACGTACGGAGGATGGGAATTTAATTCCCGAAAGCGCTAAGCGTTTTTAAGAAATTAATTGTGAGGAGCCTAAAGATAGTGTTTCTGATTAACCTGATTCACCACCAGCTAAAACTAGAAATGACTGTTAAAATGACAAACTCACAAGTATCAAAATAATCCAACCATTAAAGATTGCCCCCCGGCGGTTGTTGTACAGGGTACACAGCTATAATCAGGCACTGAGGATGGAGCGCTGACTCCCAAAGTGCACTCTGCATAATATTAAAAAAACAGTAGAGGACAAGGCCTTTTTATTGATCCTTATCAATTATTTCCTCTGCCATCCAGCATATTCCAGAGATAATACAACCATTAAAGAGCAACATTTAATTTAAAAAGAGGTGCACCACCCCTTCGGATAAACTTCCCATTCAGAAAGAGGCCTTTATTTGAACCAAATGAATTTTTATTGTCAGCTTTTTGCACACGCACCAGGCTTATTCCAGCCTGCACTGTCCATTACATGTTTTACGATTGAATTCAACATCGAATTACACCTTGGTTTTATCCCCCATGAAGGTAATCGAGCTTTTCCAACCTTGCAACATTCATTCATTTAACAAGCTCTTGCAAAGCAGAAATCCTGGAGCTTATGCTCTATTAACTTTTTTTATCTTAATCCCTCGCTATCTATAATAAAAGGACAATCATGGAATTACTATTTCTGGAGGATGGAGCCTCAAGTGGTCTCTACAAAGGGTAGACCTTTGGAAAATTAATATAACTGAAACGCTATAGTATTAAAGCCTTGAGTAGGCTAAAGTAGTGAAGTTGTGAATGGGGATTCTGTGCTGGGATGTGTGTATAGTAGAGATGAAAGAGAGGCCTATTCAGGGCCGTGCTAAGAGGAATAATATACAACCTAGAATAGGGCTTCATTAAACTAATGAAAGCCTTGTTTCTGGGATTGGCTTTACCTTGCGCCCGCCGCTCCTTCTAAAGACCACTTTTATACATATTTCAGTGTATAGTTATATATAAGTAACATAAAACATGCCTCATGCACATGTTTAACTACCTAAAAATATTTGTGTTCATTATTATTCAGTGTAATATAATACAAAAATTATTTCTTTCTAGAGAATACTGATAAAACTAAATAATAATATGATACCTATATCTGTAGAAGCTACCTTCTGTCTAACATAAGGCATTTGAGTGAATTATCTTCCATAATTATCAGAAATTTTTAAAATTTGGAAATATTTGTAATACTTCTTACAGAAATTCTTGACGTTCTCTAAAATAATTATTAAATAAACCAAACGAAATAAACGATAAATCCCTTCGGCACCAAATATTATACAATAAGTATAGTCGTAGACTTCCACAGCCCTTGTCAATACTACAACTGAATCTTCATGGTTTTGCTGACATTTCCCTAGACATGCTAGCTGAGACAGAAATAGCATTAATTTTTGGCAAACCAGGCGTCACATCAAATTTGATGAATTCAAGGTGCTGGTAAAAGTTCGTCGATACCAGGATAGAATTGCAACGAGAAGCAAAAGAGAAAGTGAAATGTCCAAATAAGAAACAGAGAAGATGGCTATAGATTGCACAAACTTTGGAAGCCCATTTATTCCAGCCAGTAAGAAGGCTATAAACAAAGAAGACGAAACACAAGGGAAGGGGCACCAGTGAAAGTACCTCAAGGTACTTACTTGGAGTACTCCCCTACCTGTGAGGGGAGGGACCACCCGCGCCACCGGACAAAACAGATACCTGAATAGGAACAACTCTGGTGACTCACCGAAACCCCCGGGGGGGAAGCCACAGGTATGTCTAGCAAAACGTAGGCCAAAAACAAAACCACAGTAAGTACCTGAAGACCTCGATCACATTAATATTTAGTAAGCTTTGAAGGAACTCAGTTACAGAAATTTTCTGAATCAGCCTTTGCCTTACTCAACTAAAATGTACCTAATAGATGACGAACACGAACTCTCTCAATTATATGTACAAACACACAAACACACACACACACACACACACACACACACACACACACACACACATATATATATATATATATATATATATATATATATATATATATATATGTTTGTGTGTGAGCTTGTATTTAACACCCAGATCTAAAAAAGTACGTATTCAGTTGTTACCAATAAATTTTTGGGCCCTACTCCTTGCATATTACTACGTATACTGGCAAAATTAAAATCTATACTATAGCTCTTTTCAAAACTGGTTTGCCGATGTATTATTAATAATAATTATTCATTTGATAAATATTGCACAAACGACCTATGAAATCTGAGATTACAACTAAGATAAACATAAATATAAATATGCAAATGTACATATTTTACACTCATTGTGGTTATAGGCATGGTTCCTGCTTCAACTAATGATTTATTAGAGTCTCCGTTGTTATATAATTACAATCGTATACTGTCAAATGTGGGATCGTGTTGTCCTTATATGTCCGAGGATGTATAAATAGCTTATCATTTAATATTAACATCCGCTTTATTTACATGCTATTGTACATTATAGCGCACATCAACGACTCGCTCTAACAATCCTAAAATGGACTTCGTAATAATGAATTCTCAATCGTTACATATTTAATACTTTCAAGATTTTAGTGATGATTTTTGCACTTCAGAAATGTCATAAAATAAATAATCATTTAAAGAAACGCATGCTGAATGATAACAACTAGTAGCGGTGCAACCGTTGCAATACCTAAACCTCTTGGGCCAAAGAGCAAGATAGGTAGCGAGAATGCTCCAATCGCTAAACATTGCTTTAGTTACTCTGCCATCTGAACTTCCACCATCCTCTGCCGAGACACATCCCTGGGAGTAACCTTCGTCCAAGCTGGGAAATAAGGTAGCACCTTATCAAAAATCTACCGGGGGCAATTCTTTTAAGCAAGCCAGTCTGCGCTTCTTAAACGCGCTAGAAATATTAAATTAAGTTCATGTTGCTTTTTCGCTTTTGGAACTACCTATACTCCTGTTGTCCTTTGCAAAATCCATGCTACACTACCAAACTAATAACAGTTAAATGTAAAACTTTAGATATAAACTGAAAATGCGGATTACTAGGAGAATTGAAAATCCCGCTACACAAGGGCTGCATTAATTAAGCAGATTTCTCACGTGTGACATGTATTTGCATTTCTCAAAAAATAAAAGTTCAATGAGGATAATATTTGGTATTTAAGCTTCAAAAAAAGTGATTCAATATATAATTGTTAATATGACATGACTAGGAGGGGGGTGGGGTTACTCAGGACCGAAAAATAAAAAATGCAAATATCTTGGTCAATCATCAAGATAATGAAAAGACTCAGGTAACAACTTTTGTGGAAAGTTTAATTTGCATTAAGATTTGCTCTAAACACTTTGACGATCACATGCATAATATGGGAGAAATTTCAAATTTTCCCGTCCCTCTGTCCGAACTTAACCTTTATTTTTGTATAAAACTGAACTTTTGTATAAAATGTACAGTTGGGTAACGATCAAACAAAAATTACGATTACTAGAGTGTTAATAGACAAATATATATATATATATATATATATATATATATATATATATATATATATATAAGATTTTGAACGGACCTCATTTTCGTCATTTCCTAGGTAGGTTCCAAGGACATTTCAGAAAAGCTCTTGCGTCATAAGTACGACCTGAATAGATGATTTCGCTAAAGGGAAATCGGCTAAAATGGTATGACATATAGCAGCGTTATAATTTATGGATGGAAGCTTGGATAAGCCTCGGTAAAAGCTCGAAACATCGCTATAATGTGAAAAGTAAACGAATTGAGTTAGGCTAATGAACGATGACATCATTACTGAAATCAATCATCAGAACACACGTCATCAGAAAGCTATGATTCAGAGAGTCGAATTCGATGCAAAAGAATATTACTTCTAAATTAGCTGTAATTCTTAATATATATAGTATATATATATATATATATATATATATATATATGCTTTAAAAAAATTCCCTTTGATAAGGTAATTACGTGCATAACAATAAGAGATAAACTGACCTCTCTACGAACTGAATGTTGCAAGGTACCTTGTACTACATTTGTCTAATGACTTCTGAGGCTCACCTGAAATAAAAAAAAATAGTATAATTAAAAAACATGAAACATTCCAATTAATTTAATTAAACACATGTTTACCTGATACATAACAATTAACACCCACTTGTGATATTTTTTTTTTAAAAATCACAATTTCCACTGTCCCTTAATTATGCAATAAATTTAGAATATATGTGGTTAAGAGTCTAGCAATCGATTGCACATAGTTTATTTATCAATGACCAAGAACATTTTAAGGAGATTTTTTAGGACTTCATCAGTAAAACATAGATTTATGAGAATGGGTAAATAAATAAGTAAGTAGGTTTTTTTGAGCGATGAAGTGAGACCTTAAGATACGGGTGATGGTTTTGCCGGTACACTTGCTTTGAAGAAACCACGGATGTGTATCTGAAGCGCATCGCTCCGCCAAAGGGCCCAATAAAAATGGTTCACTAACCACAAAGCTTTCTACAACTTTTTTATAATGGAAAAAAGTATCTTTTCTTTTTTGTCAATTTTCCACCCTGGTTCTCCTTAAAGTGAGTTGCCGTACAAAGCAGGATAGGAAATATAAATGACTATGGGATTAATTTTAAAATTTATTTACAGAGATTACATATTCTACAAACAGAGTACAAATATAAAGTCTTTGTATCGGAAGGAGTGGACTAAACCCCAATTATTTGTCACTAATTCCGATTAGAAAATTTGTAAATGAGTTACAATTGTAATATGAGTTAGACAATAAGTTACAACTCATCCCAGTACCACAGCAAATACAATATCCGTTCAGCAGATGCTGTTGCTTATTTACTAAAAATGGACCTTAAATTGCCAAAAACACTTTCTGAAGAGTAAAATATATTGCCAGTCAGGTGAAAGCCAAAGGCAGTCGTAAATGTAATTTTGTGGTTTTTGGAAACCTCTAACGACTGGCAATTAAGCAGAATTTAAATTTTATTCAATATTGACCAAATTATAAGAGTTAAAGTCCTAAAAAAGTCCGTCACGCAGGGGCTCCCTTAACTAAGCAGATTTCCCACGTGCGTCAAGCATTTGAATTTACCTCAAAACGTAAATGTTAAATGAGAACATATTTGGTATTTAAGCTTTAAGTAATGTGATTCTTATTATAACAGCTTATTGTTAATATGACATGAGTATAAGACAGGGTTTACTGAAGGCAAATGCAAATATCTCCGTTAATAATCAAGATAGTGAAAAAACGTACATACAAAATTTATACGCTGTGAAATCTGTAATAAGATTGGTTCAGTACAATTTTTCGATCTGACTTATAATCATTTTGAATTTTCTCTCCCTCCTACACCCCCCCCCCACTGGATTTTAGCCGTTAACAAACTTGATCTTTCTTTTTACATAAAACGATTATATACCGAGTTTGGTAACGATAGCAAAAAAATTGGGATAGACGTTTGATGAAGTTTTTCGAAAATCGTTTCACGAGTACATCCTCACTAGCGTTTTTCCCTATGGGGAAATCTGCTAAAAACAAATATTCGGATTTTTGCTTTCATTACTAACTAGAAAATATAAATCAATACACTATAGAAATAGCTCAAATCACATTTAAAAAATTATCCCTCGTTTTATTGATCCGGTAGTCAGCGACTACGTTAGAAGACAAAAGACCCAAGGATTATTGGATGTAAAAAAAGGAAAACTGTTCGGCACGGCTGTTGAGTTCATTGAATAAAAAGGAAGACGAGGGTTGGACATATTTCTCACGATCTTTACATCCTTCAAAGCTAATAAGATATTGTTAAAAAAAATATCATATTTCACATACCAAGAGAGGAAATGGGGTTGGGAAAAATGATGTAAAAAAATCTTTATTATAACGTGGTTTGTTAAAATTAAAACTGCTGCTTTGAATAAAAGTTTTAATAATACATTGAAGAATTTTCTTTTAATAATCAAAGAAACAGTTCTTAAAGATTGCACGCATAATTTAAAACAAGCTTACTTCTGTAGTAATTAATGAATAAATCTTAATTCTCAGGATTACAAATTATTTAAAAAAGAAATTTGATGCTTATTTTGACGACTCAATGATTTTAGAAATAACATACCGATGCCAAAATGTCTTCCTACAAATATATTTTAATGATAAACACCATTTGGCTCAAAAATATTTAATTTTAATTATTTATACCTACTTGATGGCACTAATGTTCGGGAAGGGCTACAGGTTACCATCCTTTTCTATCCCGGGTGGGACAAAGGATTTTATTTAGAGAGTTTGTTTCTGAATACATCCCTATTGCCCAGGTCTACCCAATCTACCCAAAACTCCAGACATGTCAAAATTATTATAACATAAAAATGGCGTTATATAATAACTAGCCACCACCTGAAAAAGCAATAGGTTTTACTTAAATTTTAATATCTTAGTAATTTTAACTCGATAAACTATCTTGTTAATGTTAATTAACCTGTACTTATTGTGCTGCAGTGAATTTTCTATTGTTCTGTGAAACCTTATTAAAGTAGCCTACTAAACCAACATGATTAACAATCCCAATTATCATAGTGACCAATGAATATTTCATATCTTTATTTTTTTATATATGAAGTTGTGGAGAACACTATTGAAGTTAATGAAATTTGTCCGAAATGGTAAAACAGTAATAACTATTTATAATTCCTATGATAAGATACATTTCATAAACGGGATAACTTCAAAGAGTTTGATCCTTTTCCTTCTTTAATGGACAATGAAGGAAATTATGAGCACTTTTCCTACAAGTATCTTCTACTTAGCTTTTTCTTTTGTATAATCAACGCAATTAAGGCTTCTTTGTTTTTTTATCCTAGGCACAAAGAGCTTTTGATAAATTTACAGAATAAAGGATAAGCAACCAAGTTTTAGAACCTTTTGAAACAGTTTCTAAACCGTTTTAAGACAAAAACTTTTCGCTCTTTACATTTATAACATTAATTTGAATAGGCCCTAAACACTTTTATGTCAACCTTTGAGTCAAAAGGGTTATTCTATTAAGGGAAGTAAATTATTGAAGCATTTAATTGAGAGCTCACGTTCGATCCAAATCAAAATATTTATGAACAATTACAGATTTTATTCGATGTTAATTAAAATCTTCAGGCATTAGCAGATAATGAAATGCCAAACTCTATTAATGAAACACGCAAATGTACTCAAAGGCAATATAATTTCCGTGGATCTCAATTACATTAGCCCTATTACCAGTCAGCGAAGAAGTTCACTAAATTATAACAGTGTATTTCAAATATTTTATTGAATAGGAATATGAGTGAAATTAACTTCACTTATCTGGCCGGTTTTTCCGGCTCGAATTTGACGAAATATGTAAAATTGACTTTCAGTAGATTTCCCTAAAGGAAAATGAGATCCGTTCAAAGCTATATATATTGTCTGTTAGTGTTCTAAGGGTCGCAATTATAGTTTAATCGTTACCAAATTCGATATTTAAACGTTGCATGCCAAATTAAAGATCAAGTCCGTTAATGACCGTCAATTCCATCCATTGCGGGAGGGGTTTTGAAGGAGAAATTTCACAAATTCAAAATATCTACGTTATTATGTGTCGGATCAAAAAATTGTATAGAATGAATCTTATTATGATTTCTTATTTTGTTATGCACATGTTTTCTCTATGTTAAATATAAACCGAGATATTTCCATATTTTAGATTTCGCCCATCAGTAAACACCCACTCCTAATCATGTCATTTTTTTATTTATTTATTGAAATACTCTTCTGTGCTAATCGCCACATAAAATATTCATCTTCTTCATTCTCATGTGTATCATGTATTGCTTTTAATGTAAGCGAATAAAGGAATGATGTCATCACAAAGGCTTTAGTTTATCTTTTCCTTCTCCATGAGGCTACTCTAACTATAAGGTATCATGAAGAAAAGAGAATATTCCACTGGAGGCAAATATCTGAAGGAGAGCAATTCCTCCTTAGCCAGATAAAGTTGAATAATTGTAGTTATTCTCATCTCTGAGCCAACAGCTAGCAATTGACTTTCAAAAGGACTTAACTTTATATCCACTAAATATTTATAAACATATCGTTGTTAAAGCAACATATTCAAATTGAAATATAAAGTAAAGTATTGATTACATGTACGCCTCAAACAATAACCATGCAACGTACTATTATAATGTATGTCAAGTTATTTGTGTGACATATAATCAGAAATAAAGTGACATATAATCAGAAATATATTGGAACAGCGGGGTTTGAAAAATATTTTATGTTATGCAGTAACATTCTCCATGTTAGCGCCATTCTCCAGCTTCAATATTACGCCTATCTCGACAAAATTTAGTAATTCATGAAGTAATTAAAACAGATAAACACAACTGCAGAAGAGCCAAATGAATTTTGTTTATTAAAAAGCTGTTTTACCAGTCGTTGACGGGTTGACATAAAACTTAAAGTTTACACACACACACAAAAATTATATAACGTTTAAGTATTGAAAAATACATTCAAAACGCAGTTTGTTCTTTACATTTTTTCCGATAAGACCAATTTTAACGAAGTTATTGACGAACATTTGTTTTGACGTCAATGTAAAACCCAAGACCTATAAAATTAGGGTAATCAATATTGTTTACGTTCTCCATTATATACTTCGTTACCCCCTACAAGCGACGAAAATCAAACAAACCCTAGAGCTTCATTTATATAGATTATGGAGATGAACTGAACATTTATTTATGAGGGACAGTAAGTCCGAAAAAAAAGAAGGAGAATTTCCAAAGAAGAATTTTTATACTAACTTTCCTTAGGATGGTTCATTTTGTGAAAGAATGCAATGCCAACTAATGGGAGCCCATGAGGAAAGAAGGAGATAACAATAATGGGCTAGCTAGGGATTACTGGAAGCCAGTAAGGGACGGGGGACTGGAGGCTCCAGTAATAAGACATATCAATCAGAGGGCAGATAGCGGGAGACAAACAACTTGCCCTCACTCCGCGTCATTAGTACGTTCCATCTAGGGGAGGACGAAGGCTGACATATCCTCTAGGATATCCTCGTAGGATATCTCAATAAAACCATCCATAGGCTCTAATCCCAATTACTAGGCACTTCTGTACTATTTCGGCATAGACTAGTTCTAACCTCATAACCGCCTAACCTTGGTCAAATGAGTATACGACATGTATTGACCAATTATAACACATATGCCTCTGGTGAGATACATGGGGGTCTTTGTTACGTTTATGTCGCAATGCTTCTACGTTAGATGGCGTAAAGAATAAAAGTCCGTCACGCAGGGGCTGCGTAAACTAAGCAGATTTCCCACGTGAAGTTTTACAGTAGAGAAATTTCACGAGAGTCGAGCAGAGAAGGAAACGGTCGAACTAGCTTTTGGCGGGAAAGTCACCCGTCCGTTAGCCGCCCAGATTTAATAAAAATGCAAATATCTCTGTTAATATTCAAGATAGAGAATAAATGAATTTGCACGATACGATTGATTTTGTACACTTTTTCAATCCGACGTATAGTAACGGAGATATTTCGAATTTTAAAAATGCAAATATCTCGGAGATTTCATAAAAATGCAAATATCTCGGTTAAAATTCAAGATAGAGAATAAATGTATTTAACAATATTTATAGTAAATTTAATTTTCAATAAGATTGATTATGTACAATTTTTCGATCCGACGTATAGTAACAGAGATATTTCGATTTTTCAAAAATCCTCCCTTCTGGTCCGATTTCAGCCGTTAACGAATTGATCTTTCTTTTTACATAAAACGACTAAATATCGAGTTTGGTAACGATCAAACAAAAATTGCGACCGCTAGAGCGGTAACAGACAAATATATATATATATACACACACACACACAATTTTCCACATTTTCGTCATCTACTAGGTAGGATCAATGGACAGTTGAAGAAAAACTTCGAAAATTCCGTCATGAGTACAACCTCAATAGCTGATTTCCCTTAAGGGAAATCTGCTTAAAGGCCGTGTCTAGGACTTACCCACAAATTTACTTCTTTAGAAGATCTTCACAATCTTCCTTCTGCCTGAGGCTACTCTAACTATAAGGTATCAAGAAGAAAAGAGAATATTCCACTGGAGGCAAATATCTGAAGCAGAGCAATTCCTCCTTAGCAAGATAAAATTGAATAATAACTACAATTATTCAATTTTATCTCTCATCTCTGAGCCAACCGCAACCGCTAGCAATTGATTTTCAAAAGGACTTAACTTTATGTCCACTGAATATTTTTTATAAACAAATAGGAGTTAACGCAAAATATTCAAATTGAAATACGAAGTAAAATATTGATTATATATACGCCTCAAACAGCAGTGTACAATTATAATGTATGTCAAGTTATTTGAGTGACATATTATCAGAAATCCTCAGGACCAATTATAGCTCAGACCCCTCTGGTGAGCTACAAGGGGTTCTTGTTACGCCGATGCCGCTATGATTCTACGTTTGATGGCGCAATGAAAAAAGGCCATGTCTAGGATTTACTCAGAAATTTAATTCTTCGCAATATCTTCACAAAAGCTAGAGAAATATAAAGAGGCATGGTAGCCGAGGTATTGCAGAAGCAGACAATGTGACTTTGGTAAAACATTGGAGAACGAAAATATGTGGTATTTTCGCTTCAAAGCTCGGTTTCTAATGCAGGAAGAAATTTTTCGATAAAGGAATTTTTAAAAGTTTTTATTTTATTTTTATGATT
The DNA here is from genome assembly GCA_019009955.1 of Riptortus pedestris. Classification (NCBI taxonomy): domain Eukaryota; kingdom Metazoa; phylum Arthropoda; class Insecta; order Hemiptera; family Alydidae; genus Riptortus; species Riptortus pedestris. The sequence continues at coordinate 76,786,642 of CM032229.1, forward strand.
ACAAACATTTACCTGTTTGGTGTAATTTAGTTAAAAAATTAATGTGCATTAGTCTTTGCAGTTTTGTAGATATTTGCGAACAGCCGTCTCTGTCGAAAGTTAGAAATATTGAATATTGAATTGAAAGCACTAAGTGTAATTTAATCAACACATGGATTCATACTAAACAACTTGCTGTCAGCGTTCTTCACAGGATCTTATCTGCCAAGCATGTAGACCGACGTTATAAAAGCCCTCGAATACGTTGATACTAGGAGTATTCATAGAACCTTTGCTATATCTGCGAAGTGCTGTATAAATGCTAATCACCGTAACTTTTCTTGCTATATCAAGTTTTATAGAGACTTAATTCAACGTTCTGTTATCTCATGTATAACTGCAATGGTTAAGAAGGTTAGGCCTCTTTTTCGAAGGCACCTTCATTGCTAAGTTCAGGTCTAGCTCCATATTTATTATGTAATATTTACGTTAGTTTGTTCCCATTCTTTTGGTAAATATTTATTTCTTTTAAATAAAAGAATCGTGATTCTGAGAACATTGCGGATAAGATAAACAAATATATTACTATACCATGTGTAATCTTCCCATTATACTGCCCGTGGGAGAGCAATGGGTGTGTACAATCAAAATTCATATGGCACGCGAGGCATATAGCAAACCTACAAGTTGCATGAATACTAATTGCTAATGTAACTTAATCACATATAATAATATAAGTAACTTGATCCATGAACCATTGTCATCGGTGTCCTAAGAGAGGGTGGCCTACGATGTGTTTGCGGAAGTGAAGTAGTGGGGGAGAACGCATCCTCTTCTCTGGCCAGTACAAAAAGCGGACTAAGGAGATGGGGCGAGAAGGTATGTGCTAAGGACTTCCGCTCCGCACTTGTCCAGCTTCCTCTCTGCTAATAGCTCCCTTCCGGTCTCCCTGATCCGCATCCGTAGTCACCGCTCTGTGCTTCCTCCAATAGCCTTCGGCCAACAGTGCGCATTTAGCAGCAATTACTTCTCTATAAAAAGTCCGTCACGCAGGGGCTGCGTAAACTAAGCAGATTTCCCACGTGAAGTTTTACAATAGAGAAATTTCACGAGAGCCGAGCCAGTCAAGGAAACGGCCAAACTAGCTTTTGGCGGGAAAGCAACTCTCGTCCGTTAGGCTCCGAGATTAAATTAAAAACAATTCAATCTCAAAAAAACAAGAACACAAAAGATGGACTTACCTCTAATGATAGCAGCGCTCTGAACACTAAATAGTACCACAGAATATCTATTATTTGTAAGACTTAATACTGCGGTGAATATTAAGTAAACAAATAAAGGGCAAGTCAAATAGTAAGAACCTTCCTGACAGCAAACAGTCTGAGTTGTAAACAATCAGGTTAGCCAGCTTTTACCGGAAATAAAAGCAATTACGGAAATATATTTGAATATAAGTTATAAATTTTATTCATAACTATTTATTATATCTAGTACTGTAATTAATAATAAACCAGAATAATTTAAATCACAACCATTCCAAATTTAGGAATCCGGGAAGAAAACAGAAAGGTGGGTGCAAAATACGATTCAGACGGTTATGAGATTTTCACATGATTAAGGAACAAGCAGGTTAGCCAGCGAAGGTTTACAATAGATAAATATACATACAGGTAACACTTCCATGAATATTAGTGAATAATTACAAACGGCAATGAGAAATCTTTCAGTGAATTTACAATATAAGTTAATAGTCCCTACAACGGAATACGGCTGGATTGTAAACAAACAGGTTAGCCATCCTTGTAACGCAGTATCGATAGATAGACCGGAAAAACAAACAATTAAAGAAATATATCTGAATATAAAATATTAATTTTATTGGAAACTATTTAGTTAGTGGAGTAATTTGAAATGAATCAAAATAATTTCTGTAATTTCTAATTTTTGTAGTCCTAGAAAAAAAGGGGGGGGGTCAACAGAACGTATTTGTTTGTACCTTGTAAAATAAAGCTTTGTTGAAAACAATATTTTGTATTTAACCTAATAATGAGGTGGTTCATGAGATATCAGCTTATTATTAATATGTCCCTAGTAGGAGTGGGGGTTTATTGAAAGCGGAACTCATTACAAAAAATACAAATATCTCGGTTAATACTCATTATACGGAAAATATGTATAGAACAATATTTATAGTAAATGTAATTTGCAATAAGATTGATTTTATACAATTTTTCAATCCGACGAATAGTAACGGAGATATTTCGAATTTTCGAAAATCCTCCCCTCTAAACCCCCCCCCCTCCCACTGGTCCGATTTCAGCCGTTAACGAACTTGATCTTTCTTTTTACATAAAACGACTAAATTTCGAGTTTCGTAACGATCAAACAAAAATTGCGACCGCTAGAGCGGTAACAGACAAATATATATATATATATATATATATATATATATATATATATATATATATATATATATATATATTGCCTTACTCAACTAATAGCTGATTTCCCTTAAGGGAAATCTGCTAAAATGTACCTAACAGATGACGAACACGAACTCCCTCAATTATATGTACAAACACATACACACACACACACAGATATATATATATATATATATATATATAGATACATATATACAGTTTTGAACGGACCTCATTTTCGTCATCTACTAAGTAGGATCGATGGACATTTGAAGAAAAATGTCGAAAATTCCGCCATGAGTACAACCTCAATAGCTGATTTCCCCTAAGGGAAATCTGCTAAAAGCATAATAAATCTTGTCCAATGCAGGCTAGTCCATATGCAACACGGAGTTGCATGACTTCCGTCCAACGTAGGTATGTCTCTTCCTTTAGCAGATTTCCCTTAACGAAATCAGCTATTTCAGTTTTACGGTTGTCGCAATTCTCGAAAAATTTCCTCAAATGTCCATCGATCACATATAACAAGGAGATAACGAAAATGAGGTCCGTTTATAACTTTTGTTACCGCTCTACCGGTCGCGATTTTTGTTTCATCGTAACCAAACTCGATGTTAATGGCTGCAGTTGGAGTGGGGTTTAGAGGACGAAATTTTGAAAATTCAAAAAATCTCCTTTATTATACGTTGAACAAAAAAGGGTAAGAACCAATCTTATTTCAAATATAATGTTCTCTAAATGTTGTTCTATACGTTTTTTTTTTTTAATATCATGATTATTTAGGAAGATATTTGCATTTTTTAGGTTTCAGCCTTCAGTAAACCCCCTCTCCTACTCCATGTCATATTTACGGTAAGTTGATATATCATAAACCACATCATTCCAAGGTTAAGTAGCAAATATGGTTTTCTCAGGTAAGAAAAAAAGGCCTCGTTCCTTCACAGTTGTTTACTCTTTGCGACAGAACGATTTCAAAGCATACACTCCATCTCCAGTGCCGTGCTCTTCACAAGGATGTTACTGGAACCAAGGATTCCCTGTGACTCTTCCTTGTCACCATAAAAATATGGAAATATGGTTTTCATTGAACTATTACTTTGTTGTACTGAGACATAGGCAAATAAGTCACGGCATGTCGTCATCAATTAAGAATTTTCGTTCTTTGCTCGAAAATGTTTATTTGCCCTAAACTATACTCGATATTTACCCGTTTCAGTCAACACTAAAGATCAAATCTGTTAATGGTTGAAATGGGACCTGGAATAGTAGATGTTCAGAGAGGGGAGATTAGAAAATTCATGAGTTGATTCATAAAATATTATAGAACCAATCTTGTTAAACTTTTGACTTTCTACAATTGCTCTACACTCTTTTTGGCATATCAAGTATTAAGCAAGGTATTCTTGTTTCCTACTTCAGTAACCCCCTCCCCAATCAACTCATTCTTTTTTTACGTATAAATAGAGATAATACATGATGATATGAGATCACAAGTGTATGTATACCATACTTGGGAAATCTAGTTTACGGAACTCCTGACGGACTTTTTCACAAGTGTATGTATACCATACTTGGGAAATCTAGTTTACGGAACTCCTGACGGACTTTTTTCCTATAGCTTGGTTCGACAGGCAGTCCGATTTTGAATTCCTCTGTTATCCGACGCCAACAACCATTATCCATTTCAAATAGATAAGTATTTTACAATAAAATGTGTCATAAATAACTCATTTATTACCGAAATACACTTATTTGTGCTAACTGTTATATATTGATCTTCCTATAGTTGTTTTTTTCATTGCATTTGCGTGAAATTCATTTGCATAGAATACTAACATATTAAATTCATGGAAATTGATACACTAACATATGCGGGATGGATGTCCAAGGCAAATCAAGATCTTATCAGAGGAGTACGTGACTGTCACAGAATAGAGCCCACCAGCTTTGTATTCTGACATAACGTAGAGCAGCGGAAGGAGAACTTGGTTTCACGACTAGCTGCCAAAAAGTTTAAGATGTGGGCGACCGTTGTACATTATTAATGAGATAGGCATATTACTTTTCATCGAGTGCTTCTTTACCAAGAACTTCTGATTAATTAATAAATCAATGCGATCATGTTTTATTCATTACATTAGCAAAAGTTTAAAAGCTTTGATCCAAGAATGATGCTTGAATCAAAAATTAATGTTTGTCTTTTTATTAATTTTATGTTTTCTCCTGGTCGCTTCAACAGCTGAAAACTTTCTAAGAAGGGCGAAAACCAGCAACAATTGATATTTTACTAATTTTATATTTGTACAGCATTAACACTTGTATCTGTAAATACTAACCTATAAATAATATCCGAAATAAGATTCGACTTATGTCAAGTACATTAACTTTTGAGATTCATTGTAGAAATAAATGCCGGCGAATTGTTTGACCTGGTGAGTAATATTTTTTCAACAGTATCCCTAAGGAAAACAAAATTCCACAAGCGAAGAATGTTGGAAAACAAAAACCCGGGACAGTATTAACTCTCGGTGTTTTATAGGAGTTATAAATATACATTGCAGTTCAAAGTGTGGCACATAGTGCCAATAATACTAATAGTATTACAACAGAAATCACCATTACGCTTCTACTATATTCTCTATTCACACATACTCGTATGTTTAGTCTGTTACAGCAGAGAAGCCCCAAAATGGCTTTTAGCAGATTTCCCAATAAGAAAAATCTATATATCGGTCACAATTTTTGTCTTATAGTTCTGAAAGTCGATATATAAGCATTTCATCCAGAAGGTTTCCAAAATTCTAAATATGTTTATCATTATGTGTAGAATGCCAAATTGTATAAAATCTATGTTATTGCAAATGTAATTATCTATAACTGTTGTTATACTCATATTTTCTCTATCTTTAAAATTACCTAAGACCTTTGCATTTTTTAGTTTTCAGCCTTCAGTAAACCCTCACTCCTACTCCTGTCATATTAACAATAAGCTATTATAACATTTAGTTAGAAGTTTAAATAGAAAATAATATTGTTTTCAAAAGTTATTTAATAAATTAAATAGATGCAAATACCTTGTGTTATGACGTCACCAATTCTCACTTTAAATTCTTAACTTAAAAAAGTTTATTTTATTTATACCAATATTTAAGCGCATCACTCAACACTAAAGATTATATTCGTTAATTGCTGAAAATGGATCCAGATTGGGGGGGGGGGTGTTAATCCTAAAATTCAATACGTATCCGTTATTATGAGTCGGATAGAAAAAAAAGCAAACCTTGTTATACTAGTGTTGCTCTACAGTTCTTGTACTGTTCACTTTTTCGTAACTAAAGTATTAAGCAAGTGGTTCGTACTTTATAGTTTTCATTCTTCAGAAACTCTTTCACTTCGGTTTTAACTGCGAAATAGAGAATATATGAGGAGAAGGGATCTATAGAGTGTCATACCAACACGTTGGAATTTTGCTTGATTTACGGATGTTTCCAAGATATCATCCGATATGCCTTGCGTTGCTAATGTCTTCAAAATATGCATATTCTTCAATACCGTTGCCATGTCTAGGAAGATAAGCGACCTACCACTTTTTAGCAGATTTCGTTCAATATAAATCAGCAAATGAGGTTGTACTCTTGTCGTGATATTCGAAAAATCAATCTATTTCCAAGGGATTGTACCAAGGAAATGAGACCCGCTTCAATTTAAACACGCATAGTTTTCAATTGCCTCTAAACCACTATTATTCTCACATCATCAATACACTAATACGGAACCTTTTACTCTTTTTTGTGAGGGGATGGCTTTTTATTCTAAATAACATTTTGAGTTATCAAGGGAACATTAGTATATAATAAGACAAAGAACTAAATGTTCCAGATATATGTTTTAACTGTGCAAATATGAACTATGTTTATATTAACGTTAATCACTATCTCAGGACTTGTAATATATATAAAAAGCAGGAAAAATTAAAATTAAGAAAAAAATTTAAATCAATCACTATACAACTGTAGTCTATAATTTAATACAATGTGTAACAGACCAATATCTAGATTGAATGGAAATAGTTAAATTTTTATAAATTTAGACTACCAAATTACAATAAAAAATTATATTTCGCAAGGCATTATTAAAATGTACATTTTAATTATACTCTTTTTCATGAATGAGCACCTACTCAAGAAAAAAAGTCATTCAACTGTAGTATTTTTTTTTCGGGGGAATAAAAATAAATTTCTCTGAGCCCCTGAGGAACAGCAAATGTAGCGTAAATTATTAAAGATAAAAGTACTGTTAAAAAAAAAAAAAGGTTTGTATCGCATTTAGAGACTCCTAGTTTGATAAAAGTGCCTGAAAAGGGTGTGGTTGACAAAGTTCAAGAAAAGTTTTTAATAAACGAGACAAGGAGAAGCCGATGAAAGTAATTACTGGTTAGGTTCAACTCACGAAGCACAAATCGCCTCATTAAACCTACCGCCTTTTTATCACATAACACCTGTTACAACTTTAATAATTACTATCAATTAAAAATATACCCTCATTTATTTATTGATTTTCTGTTATTGGCGGTCACCGTCCAGGTATCAGTTTTAAGTTCAATAAGTTAATTAAACCAACTGTTATATAATACAGTTCCATAATTCTAGCGCCAGATTTATTCATTTCAGTCCGAATAAAAGAACACTACTTATAATATCCATGCACAACATGACCATTAACAGCAGGAGGATCAAATATATTGTAAATCTAAAAAATCTTCAGGCACAACTTTCTTAATTCCAACAGATTTCCTCTAAGGGAAATCAGCCATTGAGGTTGACTCCTGAAGCGATTTTCAAAAACATTCTTCAAATGTTCATCGATTCTACCCAGTAGATGTGTGTATGTGTGTGAATCTGTTACTGCTCTAGCGGTCGCAATTTTTGTCTTACTGTTACCAAGCTTGATATCGTTTTATGTAAAAAGAAAGATCAAGTTCGTTAACGGGTGAAATCGGACCAGGGAAAGGGGGTTTAGAGGTGGATCATTTTGAAAATTCGAAATATCTCCGTTATTATGAGTCGCATCGAAACATTTGATAGAACCTATCTTATTACCAATTTTGTTTTGTAATTTTCTATAAATGCTGATATATACATTTATTCTATAACTTAACTAACTGCGATAGTTCTCTAACTTAATATTAACTGAGATATTTGCATTTTTTAGTTTACAGCCTATTGTAAATCCCCACTTCTACTCATGACACATAATCAATAGTCTGTTATATAATGAAACAATTTGTTTGAAACTTAACTACAAAATAATTTTCTCATTGAACTTTTACTTTTTAAGACAAATGCAGAAAACGTGGTGTGCTTGGGAAATCTGCTTAGTTAAAGCAGCACCTGCGTGACGGACTTTTTAAATTCCTAAAGATTACCTATATAATTCGTCCATCCAGTTGAAAAACGTAATATATTGAATAACAGTGTATTTATTAATTGTCATTCTCAAATATTTTGGACAAGGGAGACAAATGCATACATGTTTAACCCACACATCAATTCCTTGTCCCTCTCAAAGTTTTTATAGATTACACCACGCAATTCTGGCAAATTAGTGATGCATATATACAGACCGGTCTTTATATTCAATGAGAGCTGCTGTATTTTATTCTATATATAGTTATTGGACACGTCTGTATGGATCGTCGCCGGCATATAAATGATAACGCATTTCAACTGACTGCCACAGGCAATGGGATTAACTAATTTACTGATAAGTACACTTCTTCAAATATCGCTTATCACCTTTAGTGAAATATTTAATATTTTTTATATCTCTCAGGTTGAGATATTGCTACGTTAGGAATTTCTGTACAAGGGTATGAATGAGTAAAGGCTGGGCAATAAAAGGAGGGCGTTCTAAAGCTCTGAACACTTTTTACGATCCTCTCCCTCGGATGTTGTTTGTGCATTTTCCCCTGATATGGCTGAAGGGAGGACGGACATTCACGCCCCAGCGAGGGGACACCAAGAATGACAGGGAGGGGGCATAGGGGCAGAAATGCTATCATTTCATCCAGATGACAACTTGCACAGCAAACACAGCTCAACGGGTATATACATTTTCCTTAAACAGTTACATGTGACGCGGAAAGGACTTATTCCCTTCAAAACTAAAAACATGTTTTTTAAGGTAAATTGTACGTAATGTCTCGTTTATTGTACGGCTATTATTTTGTAATGGTCAGGAGATTGAGACTCACTTTGTAATCAATTTATTAATAGCAGGAGCTCTATATATTTCGTTGCACCATCATATCCACATTTAATTGCAACAAACACATACGACATGCACAAATATACCCTTTAATAAATAAAAGTCCGTCACGCAGGGGCTGCATAAACTAAGCAGATTTCCCACATAAAGTTATGCAATAAACAAATCTCCATACAAGTGCCGAACAATTACGGAAACGGCCGAACTAGCTTTTAGCGGGAAACTCTCTCTCGTCCGTTATCCGCCCACATTTAATAAAAATGTAAATATGTCCGTTAATATTAGAGATAGAGAATAAATGTATATAAAATTATTTCTAGTAAATTTAATTTTCAATAAGATTTATTCCATACAATTTTTCGATCAGACGTATAGTAACGGAGATATTTTGAAAATCCCCCTTCTAAACCTATCCAATAGATCCGACGTATAGTAACGGAGGTATTTCGAAAATCCCCCCTCTAAACTCCCTCCCACTGATCCGATTTCAGCCACTAACGAACTTGATCTGTCCTTTTACATAAAACGTTTAACTATCGACTTTGGTTACGATCAAACAAAATTTGCGACCGCTAGAGCGTTAACAGACAAATATATATATATATATATATATATATATATATATATATATATAATTTTGAACGGACCTCATTTTCGTCATCTCCTAGGTAGGATCGATCGATGGACCTTTGAAGAAAGTTGTCGAAAATCCGGTCTTGAGTACGACCTCAATAGCTGATTTCCCTTAAGGGACATCTGCTAAAAACACACCACTGAAACTGATTTGCGCTACACTACTTTACAAAACACTCATACTCCCTATATTAACATACGCATGCCCAGTCTGGCTGGCCATCAGCAACACACACAAAGAGATACTCCTGCTCTTCCAGAGCAAAGTACTTCAGATAGCGGAAAATGCTCCCTGGTTCGTTAGGAACAGCCAAATCCACAGGGAATTGGAGGTTGCTCCTATTTCAGTTCATCTTCAACATCTTGTAAGGAAATATGATGTCACCCTTCCGATGTCAAGTTGTACCACCCATTATAATTTAGGTGCAACGACTGAAGGACGACTACGTCCGAGGTTGTACCAAAATATCTTAATTTTGTAACAAATGTAACAATTTGTGTTAAGAACTTTGATGTATTGGACCAAAATAAAAATTTCATTATTTTTCTATATACATGTTTCGGGAATCAGGTTAGCCGTGTTGCTCTTAATCTCACTTGGTATATCTAGAGTCGTGGATATGATTCCTACCTGTAAAATGGGAATGTATTCAGTGACGAACTTAACTGAATAACATCCTTAGTTCCGCACTGGCTAGAAAAGTGTGGTAACCTGTACACAACACCCCCCTCCCTAATCTTAGTAGCTGGACATTAACGAATAAAATGAAAAATTGTATATGTTTCAGCCCTCTTAAGAACCTAGAAATATTATTACAACAAACCCATGGTCACTGAAGCTGAACTGAATTTAATTTTTTTTTTTTTTTTTCGTTCAGTCGATTCTGATGGCCAGCCAGACTGGGCATGCATATGTTAATATAGGGAGTATGAGTGTTTTGTAAAGTAGTGTAGCGCAAATCAGTTTCAGTGGTGTGTTTTTAGCAGATTTCCCTTAAGGGAAATCAGCTATTGAGGTCGTACTCATGACCGGATTTTCGACATCTTTCTTCAAAAGTCCTCTATACATTTCAGAAGCTTCCCTTCGGAAGGTTTCTTACGACCGTTTGCATTTATTCCCTTAATATAACGGTGGTGTTGTGTAAGCAGTATCTAGATTTCTCTATTATTAAACTTCATGAGGGAAATCTGCTTAGTTTACGCAGCCCCTGCGAGGCGGACTTTCTACGATTCAAAGAATAATGTCAATGGTGATTTAGTGTCAGAGAGGCGCATGCTTGAAGAACTAAGGGTTTGTGGTCAACACACAGAACGAACAAATCGAAATCCTTTTAATAAGTTATTGTTATGATAAGAATCTGCCGTTGTTTGTTCCTTGTTACAGTTCAATGCGGATATTCTTCACTGTTCCATAATACAACACTTGTTCCTCCTGAAGTCCTAAATAAAAAATTAAATACATGTTTTCGTTCATTTTGTAAGTTGGCTTTTAATTCTGTGATGGCTCCCTCTCCCAGTTGTAGTAATAGTTTATGTTCCTCTAATTTGAATTAAGGGAATCCAGTAGTTTCCCGTGGGTTAAGAATTATAACTGATTGCAAAATACAACGATTTACACGGGGAGAAAAAACTTTGTTGTTGATTACGAGATTAAAAGAAAAACTTTGGTTATTGTAAAAGAAGAACTTTAAACATAGAACATTTAAGGATAAATAAGGGTGACATAGATTTATATAACTTTTAACTAAATGTTCTGAATGTCCCTCCTAGTTAACGATAGCTCTGGTAGAGTTTGGAAGTAATTTAAAAGCTTTTCACTAAACCAGAATTTAGTTTGGAATTTAGCCAACTTTAATCCAATGGTATTTAGTAAACAAGGTGAAATCCTAATACCATTAGTCATTTTTCGACTCAATATAACTTTTAATGGGTGCTTTTATACAAGCCTCAATTTTATAATTTCCTTCTTTGGGGGAGGGGAGAGGGAGCGGGGCATTCTCATATGCAAATTATTTTTCAGTTTAATATATTTTCTGCGGCATTATACACCCACATGCGTATATATGTATATGTATATATATATATATATATATATATATATATATATATGTGTGTGTGTGTGTATTTGTGTGTGCACGTGCGTGCGTGTATATTTGTGTTCTCACATGCGTGATTGTGAGCCCTTGCTTAGTGCATCTTTTTAAACAATGTATAGTACCCTCACAACAAGTTTTCACACAACTCTTAAGATCTGTAATGGCAGGTTACTTTTATATTGCGATATTATGCTTACTTTTTCAGAGGAAAATATTGAAATTCCTTTGCCAAGTTTAATAATAGAGAAATCTAGACACTGCTTACACAACACCACCGTTATATTAAGGGAATAAATGCAAACGGTAATAAGAAACCTTCCGAAGGGAAGCATCTGAAATGTAAACAAACAGTTCTGCCAACTTCTTACCGGAAAGAAAAATAATTGCTGTAATATATCTGAATATAAACTATTAATTTCATTGAAAACTATTTACTATATCTAGTACTGTAATTTATAATGAATCAGAATAATTTTTATTTCAATCAATCAAATTTAAGTAGTCGAAAAACTTAAGAATGGGGGATCACCAGAACATATTTGCATGTATCTCGTATAATAAATGTCTCTTGAAAACAATATTTGGTATTTAAGCTTCGAATTATATGGTTTATTACATAACCGAATATTGTTTATGTAACATGAGTAGAAGTGGGGGTTTGCTGAGGGCTGAAAACTGAAAATTGCAAATAACTCGATTAATATTCAAGATAGGGAATAAATGTATATTGCGATATTTATAGTACATTTAATTTGCTATAAGATTGATTTTATACATTATTTCAATCAGACGTATAGTAGCCGAGATATTTCGAATTTTCAAATTTCTTCCACTCTAAACCCACCCTCCCCCTAGTCCGATTTACGATGAACTTGATTTTCCATTTTACATTGGTAACGATTAAACAATAATTGCGACCGCTAGAGCGGTAACAGATAAATATATATATATATATATATATATATATATATATATATATATATATATATAAACAGTTTTGAACGGACCTCATTTTCGTCATATCCTAGGTAGGACCGCTAAAAAGAGAGATATCGTCATATCTGCTAAAAGAGAGATTCCTCGAAATCTAGGATTAAGTTGCATATAATTCAAAATGTATATATTATGGATATATAAGTGTATAGATATATGGATGGATAAATTAAACATCGCGATAACTTAATTGTTAAGAGACTAAGTAATAATAAGTGGTGAGCTGACAAATGTACAATGCTTCGCTACTATAGGGCCTTTACCAGCTATATACTGGATTATGGCTGCATAGCATCATCATCTGCCAGTTGCAGCACGCTCAAAGCATTGGACGTTATACACAACGCTGGAATTAGGATATCAACAGCGGCTTTTCGAACAAGTCCCGTCAACAGTGTTTCTGTTGAAGCTGGTAAACCTCCACTGAAATGTGTTTGAAATTTCTCGCAATGTCAAGACCATTGAACCCTCCATGTTGAAATCATTTTTTAAACAGCCCACACTTACAGATTTACACACAAATTCAAACAAATAGAAAACCCTTAAAATTAAGATGTTCAGAATACAATGAATAATTATTGATTCTCCCATTTACCCATACAGATAACTTTCCATGCCACCATAGAAAGGAAAAAAACTTAATGTTCGATTATAAAAAAAAATAAAAGAACTAAACACGCACACACACACACACACACACACACACACACCCACATATGTATTTAGAAATATCACAGGCAATATTAAATGAATGACAAAAATGGCATAGAACTGTAGAACACTATCTGCGGGAAATAAAGCAACACTATCGCTTGTATAAAGGGAGGGTCTATCCAGCAGACGTGATAAAAGACGAGACGAAGTTGTATTAACAAGAATTTGGATAGGACACTCACATTTAACACATTCAGACCTCACGACATGTCCAGAACATGCCATGAATCATTAACCCTTAAACACACACTGACACGGAGCATTGAATACTCAGAGATCCAAGAAACATGTACGAACGTCTTACAGAGAGGAGCCCACATATATTGACTATATATTAAATCACCTTAAAATTTGAATGTGATTTATAAAATTTAATTTCTCTCCTTTTTGTTTTGACTTGGTCAAAAATTTAATATAATTTTGGATAATTTAAAGTAATATAAATGTACTAATTTATAGAAATAACAAAACTTTTTTTTTTTATTAATACCATTTCAAATTGTTGTTTTTATTACTAGTTTAATGTTTATTTGTTGCCTTTATTACTTGTATTTAATGTTCATTTACTGTGTATAATATTTTATTTGTTGGTTCAGTTTTTTTGTTATTTTTCTGTATTTTTTTTTATTTTACATTGTTAAACTTTGATCCAAATTTCCTAGATGATGGCGCTCGTGTATAAATGAATAATAATAAAAAAATAATTGTCATGAGAACCCCATAAGGACGGACGTTTGAATGTAAGAACTATGTTTTTTTTTTTTTCATTCAAAGAATATTTATATTTTTTAAAATTATATTAAACTTTTCCCTAATTTGAAATAAAAAACGCGAAGAAGTTAAATTTTGTAAACTAAAATCACTTTCTAGATGATTAAGTATATAGTCGATATGTGGTTTCCAGTCTGTAGAAGTTCGTACATTTTTTGTAGAATCCGTAAGTATTCAATTTTTCTACAGCCTGTCAGTAAGTGTTTAATGGTTCATGGAATGTTCAGCAGAGAGTCTGTTCTTGTCAAGAGGTATGAGTGCGTTAAATGTGACTGCCCTACCCTAAGTCTCGTGAGTACAACTTCGTCTCATCTATCGTGAAGTACGTATGCTAGATGGCCACTCGCTCATAGAATGCTTTATTTCTAGCAGATATTGTCCTCCAGTTCTATGCCAACATTTTTGTCATCCATTTAATATTGCTTGTGATATTTCTAAATATACATATATTTATCTGGTTCTCAGATTACGGGACTGTCCCGATTAGCAAGAGTCCAGTGTATATAAAAATATATTGGTATGTATGTACTATTAGGTGTAGTTGATAAATTAAACATTAAATGGTCTCCCTTGTCGGTTGTAGAGAAAGGGGGGAGGGGTATAGGATTGGCAGGAAGGCCCATCAATCTTGAAGGGGGGGGGGGGGGGTGTAGTTCCTAATCTCTTCTACTACATAGGAGAGGATACTTACTCAGCTATAGCCTCTTCAAGGAGGAAAAATACTCTCTTCAACTGGAAATATCTTATCAGAACAAGCCACTCAATAAACGTCAACTCTTTTCTATATAAAATTGAATAAATAATAATAATTATAAATATACTGAACGTAAATGTATTAGGGTCACTTCATTCAACCCTTATCCGTTAAGAATCAAGACTATCTAGGGGTTGAGTGGATTTACACCGTGAATTTAAAATTTATGAGAAATTACATATACAAGCGACTAAAACACCAGCAATTATTTATCCATGATTAAAATGAGAAAAACACATTGATAACTAGATTACCGAATGGTGGCTAGCGGCTTCAGCGATTTTGTCATGAACGATGCCAAGCTCGTGAATGAATTTAAAAGTATTAAGATTGACATTCACACGAGTGCTGAGATAATAGTATTGTTTTATACGAAGATATTCCTACCTCAATATCACAGACTGCAGCAAGAACTCTCTCAGACTCCTGACACTAAAAGGATTTGTCAACTGAACACTGTTTGAATGGTGTTCCCTTAAAAATTTGTAGTTTTGCAGTATAGCAGCAGTCTTGTACCAGAAACTAACCAGTATTTCTCATGAAAAGACTCTCATATTATTCATCAGTCTCCGTACTATATCCTAGATATTCTCTACCAACATTCTTTATAAATATTTCCTAAAAGGAGAACAGGACTCTTCCTTCCCACCCAGTGGTAAAACGACATTCATTTATTATTTACTATTAATTGCTTCTATCTATAGCATCAGCAAGGACTGTCCCTTTTCTAATTCAAGGGTAGGTCCATTTATTAAATTATTTTTTCACTACATCTGCTTTCGCAATGCCATATATACACCAAGTTAGAGTACAATTCTAGGAACAATGGAATATAGTATATGATATAATTTTTAAGTATAATTTCTATAGTTTTATGATTTTATTTAATGAGTTCCTCACTAATTAAATACTCGTACATATTGCCCATGTACCAATTCATTACTCTAAGTTTACAAAGTAAATTATGACCTGCGCCCTAATCATAAAGGATTAGGATCCGAAACCAGAGCTGTGTTTTCCTTTTTCCGAGTATATAAATAAACAACTTAAGCAAAAAAGAAGTAATAATAAAAAGTGGGCTAGAAATAGTCCGATTATTAAATGTTATAGATCCACATGATGTCAGATATAGACGTTTGTGACAGTGGAAAGGAAATATTGGGAGCAAACAGTGTGTGAAGGGCAGGGCCGGGCTTGAGCAAACATAGCTCTACCTTATTCCATTAAGTGGGGACCCTGGACGTCCCGCTATATGCACAGCAAACAAGGGGAAAGCATTTCTCAAGGAACATATCTTAGCCATTTCTTCTTTATAGAGTACGTTTATAAGCAAACAGTTGGCAGAAAAAGTAGGCGGCTTAGCAGGATGATAAGATGGCGAAATATATGTGTGCTACATTCAAACATAACAACAGGCACGAAAAACTGGGTAGAGGGTTCCTAGTGATGGAATCGATCCGATAACATCATAGATATGAATAAGAAATTTCACTCTCTGTGATTCCTTCTAAAGGAAAGCTGGATGATGTTAGTTCCCATGGTAAAATGATGAGCCTCCACATCTGTTTTAGTTTCACGGGGAGTTGTAAGTCGAGTTGACCATCCATTGCGTAAGAAAGTATGATCACGATTTTCCCAAAGGCTGTTGTTTTACAGGTTTCCCCTGAAAGCACTGAAAGGGACGAACTTTCAGTCAGTTGTCTTGACCCTTTGCACTTGACGAAACACCAGGACATGCTAAGACTTTCTTACTGAAGCATCGGTGTCATAAGAATCTCCAGAAGTTTCCACTCGAGAACATGGAACTTTATGATTATAGGTTATTCTATTATTATCTTTACGTGTATCATGAAATTGGGAATACTCCCAAACGAGCAAGTAGGATGTAGTGGAAGTTAATTTCTTTGCACCTGACCGAAAGAAATGATCTATGCGTATTTTGAATCCGTCACTTTACAAATTGCTCATTTCAAGAATTGTGCTGTAGTTTTGGGTTTTGTTGGGTAATATCAGACTTCGCGAAGTGATTCGTTAGCTCTAGAATGATCCCTAACTTTCCGAAGCAATCCCCGAAAGAGGGACTAACCTCCTTACCTCTCCCCAGCCCTAATTATACTCTAATCTTAGAAGAGAGTAAGACCGCGTATCCAGAACCCCGCTCCGAGCTAAAACAATTCTTGCTTTCTTAAATAATTAAATCCAGCTTGGGGTTCTGGTCCTTGCACCACTCCTCCGGGAGTCTGGATAAAACATTCATAGACTCCCAGCTTTGGGTTCTGCCCCAAGCAGACGGTTCTAAACCCCAATGTGCTCGTTTTTCGTTAGTTAATTAACATGTACCCCAATGAATAATTCGACCAGCAAGCGCCGGCTAACCTATTCACTGCAAGTTCCTCCCCCCGAAGTTGATTTTGACCAGCTTTACCATTACCTAGAGTCAATATGAAAGGCAAAGGGGAATTGGAAACTATCAGATGCTAAGGGCCAGTTTATCGATGCACCACTGTTCCTTCTAAAATTCATTCATTTCACTTTTAATATTAATTATCAGAGCCATTATCAGTTCTACCTCGATTTAGTTAAAGACCATAGTAATTTGTTCCCACTTTGCGAGGGTACTGATTTCGAAATGTGAGAATACAAATTGAGGACTCGCCACAAGGAATTACTGGAAAAAATACATCATTTTGGGTGCCATTGAACACATTAATCCGCACACATGGCACATAGGATACCAAAACTCTTTTCTATGTAAAACGCTACTCTACTTATAGATTTTCTACGAAATAGTCTGCTATTTTTGTTTCCACGCCAGATTTTAAGATAACAAGATGTTAATTTTGAGTAATTGGATTAATTCGGGCTTTCTAAATGTACCTATATAAACTCCACAAATACCTAAATAAACTCCACAGACACCTATATAAACTCCAAAGGTACCTAAATAAACACCACAAATACCTAAATAAACTCCACAGATACCTATATAAACTCCAAAGGTACCTATATAAACTCCACGGACACCTATATAAACTCCAAAGGTACCTAAATAAACTCCACAGATACCTATATAAACTCCAAAGATACCTATATAAACTCCACGGACACCTATATAAACTCCAAAGACACCTAAATAAACTCCACAAATACCTATATAAACTCCAAAGGTACCTAAATAAACACCACAAATACCTAAATAAACTCCCCAGATACCTATATAAACTCCAAAGGTACCTATATAAACTCCACGGGCACCTATATAAACTACAAAGGTACCTAAATAAACTCCACAGATACCTATATAAACTCCAAAGGTACCTATATAAACTCCACGGACACCTATATAAACTCCAAAGGTATCTATATAAACTTCTAAAGGTAACTATATAAATACCTAATAAAGGTAGACATAAAAATTAATCAGGGGCGTACTGTGGGTATACTTAATATATAAACTGATACTGATTTTAGTACATTTTATTGAGGAATTTAAGGATCTAATTAAATCAAACTTAAAATTGATTTAGAAACTTACTTTTTGCTCATACTTATAAACTGCTTGAACTAAGTTTAGCATTCTAATCATCTTGTCCTGTAGTAAGATAATGATCGAGATTAAAAAATTTATTTTTTTTTAAATTTGAGGCTCGGAAAATGAATAAATTGAGGGTATATAGCAAAATAATGTTATTTATTAAAAGTCACTTTATTTTACTATGTCTAATTACCAAACTTTTCAGCCAGGGTGTGACTAATGATTCTATTTACTGAGTTAATTAATAATAATAATAAGTGGGGGAATGGAACCCAAAAGTCTAGGTTTTCCAAGTTTATTAAGACCATCGCCTTATCTCATATGACTAATTTGAGCCCACAACTACTTTAATAGAGAGAAATTGGAAAGTTAAAAAAAAAAATATATTTATTAGTATTCCATTCTTTAATTTAAACGTCCAGGGTTTGCATAACGCTTTATTTCTTATGTCCTTACAAAAGAAGAAGTTATTCTCGAGTTATTTGCTATTTCAGCAAATTGTATTTATCTTAATTTAAGATCTTTGGTTTAATACCCGTAAGTATCGGCCCATTTATGGAGTACGACATTCTTTTCGAATTCTAGTTCCGGATAATGGGAAAGGATTTTCTAAATGCAATTTAAAATTAGAAATGAATTCCACCATGTGGCTTTTTGTACAACAAATATTTTCAATAATTTTCCTTTTGAAGGTCTAGAGCCAATTGAAGTTCATTCGTCCAGCTGAAGCCAATCTTACTGACCAGGCTACTCCAAATGGAGGGGTTTACGAGAAAAAAATAATCTTCAAGCACTCGTAGAAATAGTGTAGTTTGAAATTTCATCATGAATACACGAATAGAAGGAAAGCCTCAAAAGCGCACGAGAGCTCTTTATAAATAGGGTTCTTTAGAACATACGTCCAGGATAAAAAGAAAAAAATACCTTTGTATATTTTCCACGTAGAGGGTAAGGGCAGGAGCCCCTCGAGGAGGTTATAAATAAAAACAGCCCTATAGAATAAGGCAGGATAAGGGAGTGGGGGAAGTATATGTACCGTGATCCATGACAGGATTTTCTATTTCATTGGGCACAATTCCAAAGAGACTGTTTTTCAGCGGTTTCCCCCCGCTCGCCAGGGGTATAACAATTTAATGGAAGGATTTTATCTTTGGGGTTCCAGGGGCTTAACATCCCGCAATCAAAGGATACAAGGGAATAAAAATTGATGATACAACTTTACATGCTTACTAAATATGTTCAACATTTATCTCATTCTTATTTTTATTTTATTTGTATTCGTAATTAACATACAACCATTTACCAGTACGTCGTATTACTTCTTAACAAATTCAATCTCCACTAAGACCACAAAAATCATAGGCTCCTTTCTTTGGCTTTTGTTTGAGGATCTTTGTTGTTGTAGTAAAATACGTTATTAGGTTGGCTAGATGGTGAGATACATTTATGCCCAAGATGGATCTGAGTGTTTGTGTGTCAGGGTTTTAAACAGAATGATAGTAAGGAAACTCAGGATATAAGTTTATTGAGGGATAAGTTTTATAAGAAGATAAAGTTCCCTTGCTACTTTTTTGCTCCAACTATAGAGCACGTTGAGACTTCAATATTCGAATTAGTTCATAGATGCACTTAGTTACTATAACAGCGAATATAAATGTGCGCTGTAGTTATTTTAAAAGTGTATATATAGTTACGATTTAGTTATTTTAAAAGTGGATATATAGTTACGATGTAGTTATTTTAAAAGTGGATATATAGTTACGATTTAGTTATTTTAAAAGTGGATATATAGTAACGATTTAGTTATTTTAAAAGTGGATATATAGTTACGATTTAGTTATTTTAAATGTGGATATATAGTTACGATTTAGTTTTTTTAAAAGTTGATATATAGTTACGATTTAGTTATTTTAAATGTGGATATATAGTAACGATTTAGTTATTTTAAAAGTGGATATATAGTTACGATTTAGATATTTTAAATGTGGATATATAGTCACGATTTAGTTATTTTAAAAGCAGATAGATTTACAATTTAGTTTTTATAAAAGCGAATATGTATGTGAGATTAAGTTATTTTATAAGTGGATTTAGTTACGATTTAGTTATTTTAAAAGTGAATTTCGTTATTTTAAGAGTGGATTTAGTACGATTTAGTTATTTTAAAAGCAGATACATTTACAATTTAGTTTTTATAAAAGCGAATATGTATGTGAGATTAAGTTATTTTAAAAGTGGATTTAGTTACAATTTAGTTATTTTAATAGTGTATTTCGTTACGATTTAGTTATTTTAAAACTGGATTTAGTTATTTTAAAATCGACAATTAAACTACATTAACAACCAAACATTAAACTAGTAAACTATATTAAAATTTAGTTTTTATAAAAGCGAATATAAGTGTTTATTAGTTATTTTAAAAGCACATACACCTAAAATTTAGTTATTTTAAAAGCAGATACATTTTAAAAATTTGTTTTCTACAAAAGTCGAATATATTTGGGATTTAGTTATTTTGAAAGCGGATATATTTATATTCATGAAAATTAAAATTAAGGATTATCATTAGTGAATTCATAGAAATTATCGATTATTGAAAATGGTAAAGGCATATATAGGTTGGAAAGTATATATATTTTACAGCTTCTTCAAAAAGTATATATAATAATGAGTATAATGAGTCTATATCATATCATATAGTATAAAACAATGGGTATTATATTGCAATTAGTGAATTCTTCGCTAAATATTGAGGATTCAAACTGGTCAATTTAGGTTTGTCGCGGAGTGGAGAATTCTACAGTATCATGAATACGGGATTCTCAAAATGCTTCTCTACCAAAATATTTCTGAAATTAAACAGTTATGTTATTTATGTTCAGTACTGTCAACGCCTAATCTCTAACAAAGCATTCACAAAAAGACTAGGATCGCAGCATACATTTATTAAAAAATTATAAAATCTCTTTTAAAATGCAAGTATTAATTGTGAGTATTGTATATTCATATTTTTGAGTATATGTTAATGTCTTTTAGATGTTGTAGTATAGTGGGTATGTATGGGCTACCTTCAGTGAGTAATGTGTTTTATTGTAAGAGTCAAATTGCATACATGGCATTTAGGCTGCTCCCTTTTTTTCATTAAAAAGCTATGAGTAAGGAGAGAGTGGTTTTTGTTTTTTTTTATTTTTCAATTTTATACAGGGTTTTTTTCCCGAGCAACATCGCCACAGCTGCGAAGCTCCAAATAATTAAATAAATAATCTCTAACAAACAATCTGAAGAATATATGAACCATTTTGAAATTTTCTGAGTATCCAGGGTGGAGACTTAAGCTATTAAGTTCAAGTTATTCTAATAATCCAGAGATATGCGGGAAACAATCCGGCAAGCAATTACAGTGGTTGAGATATTGGCTGAAATTAATAAGAGCGATGGGGGGCATAAGAAGGCTAAATCCCTGGCTGAGGCTAATAAATTGCACAGATCTTGGGGCAAGAAGCGGAGGTCATTGACGAAACAAAGGGTTCTCTGAAGAACACTTGCCGGTCTAGGGCAATCACTAAACCACCTCATATTAAACCCATCACATATTGTGCCTTTCTAAAATTATGAACCAATTAATCAATATACCTTTTGGTGTAGGTACATACAAACATGGCTTTTAAATAAGTCAGGAAAACCGTGATTTAATTTTATTTTAGGAACAGTATAATCTCTAAATTTTATTTGCTAATCTTAATCGAGTATCATAGCGCTTATAGTTAAGTACCAATAACAAAATAAGTGTAAAGAGTTATTGATTCAAATTCAAATTATATTTCTATATGATTTATTAATACAAATAATTTTGGTCAAAAAGCTTACTACAATTATATATATGTAGCTCTTGAAGCATAGATAAATATTTTTTTAAAAAAAGGACAATCCTCAAAACATGTTTATTTAGCACTTTCTGAGACACACACCTGGGATGGTCGCTAAAAAAAAGTAACTTCTGTCAACCAGACTACCTTCTATACCAGAATAACAACTTCTGGCTTTTACATTAAGATCACATAAATAACGTTATTTTATGTTGATCCATCTCATTTCTGTATTATACACCTAATATTTCGTAAGTGGTTTCATTTAGATACGTACGATTTCTTCAAGGCAAAACAATAAAAAAAGTCCCTCACGCAGGGGTTCCTCGTTCCTCGTCCGATTTCCGTCAATAACTAATATGGTCTCTACTGTTCAATAAAATAATTAAATATTCAGTAAGGTATAGATGAAGTAGACATTTCTGAGCCAAGGCCGCAAAATCTTAGTTGATGGCGTCATCACATCATACCTATTCGATTGTATCTCTCATAATAAAGGCCCGTTGCAAACCAAATTAGGTATTTAAGCGTGGAAAAAGACGTTTCATGATCTATTCGCTGATTCCTGACGATCTTAAACTAAGAGTGGAGGACGTAGATTGATCCGACGTATAACAAAGGTAGTATTTAGATTTCCTCGCTAACTCACCCCCTCCCATGTCCGATTTCAGACGTTTACAAACTTAAACTTTAATTTTACATAAAACGTGTAAATATCGAGTTTGATAGCGTTTAAACAAAAACTGTGATTCTAGACCGGTAAAAGATAAGTACAGTTACCATTTTGAACGGACCTCATTTTTGTCATATCCTAGGTAGGACTCATAGACATTTGAAGAAGCTTTTCGTAAAACGCCTTCTAGAACTGGAACCCCTGAATGGAAATCTGCGATTAAGTTCTTTATTAACGTCCACTTAGTGCTAAGAAGGCTAATTGGGACAGTTATCTATAGGTTATCACCCTTTTCTAGCCAGGGTTTTATTTAATTGATTAAGGTCACGGAATTAATTCCAATTTCCCAGGTGATATCTAACTTATAACTCTAGGTTTCAAAAAAGTCCGTCACGCAGGGGCTGCGTAAACTAAGCAGATTTCCCACGTCAAGTTTTACAATAGCGAAATTTCACGAGAGCCGAACAGTTAAGAAAACAGCCGATCTAGCTTTTGGCGGGAAACTCACTCTCATCCGTTATCCGCCCCGATTTCATAAAAATGCAAATATCTCGGTTAATATTCAACATAGAGAATAAATGTATATAACAATATTTATAGCAAATTTAATTTGCAATAAGATTAAATCTATACAATTTTTTGATCCGACGTATAGTAACGGAAATATTTCGAATTTTACAAAATTCTCCCTTCTAACCCCCCCCCCCCACTCCCACTGGTCCAATTTCAGCCATTAACGAACTTGATCTTTCTTTTTACATAAAACGACTAAATATCGAGTTTGGTAACGATCAAACAAAAATTGCGACAACTAGAGTGGTATATATATATATATATATATATACAGTTTTGAACGGACCTCATTTTCGTCATCTACTAAGTAGGATCGATGGACATTTGAAGAAAAATTTCGAAAATTTCGTCATGAGTACAACCTCAATAGCTGATTTCCCTTAAGGGAAATCTGCTAAAAACTAGACTCATAATCTAGGCTAACTTGCCAATTGCGAGTTACACCCTCGCATAGATCCCAATATATAAATAATAATCTAATATGCACTGAGTATGCATTTTAATAAGGTTAGAGTGTATTAACAGGAGAGCAACAAGTTTCATCGCTAAAGTATGAGTGAAATTTGCTGGACTTGAACTAACTTGCTTGCAAATAGTTTGGAAAGCCTGCTCCCTTCTCTCTGCCCAAAATTCTCTGAACTCCTAAACTCATTAGAGCTACTTGTTCGTCTGATGAGTTCGTGTCTCTTCAAAATTCTTACGAAATATATCCACTTTTACTTCCTGAAGTGAATATTTTTTTTAAAAAAAATAACAACTAAAGTAGAGTAGAGGGCGGGTGGAGGTCAGTTGAAACACCCTGGAATTGAATTTCGAACAGAGGATTTAAAAGTCAGTATTTCAGGCTAGTCGGTGACTTCGATTAATTTAAAATAGGGTTAGAGAAAATTCAATGCTTTTCTGGAGATAAGTTATATTCCTAAGGTCAATTCAGGGAATAGTAAAATCGTTAAGAGTCGCTTTGGGTTTGAGGGTATAGGGTGACTTTTTAAAAAATCATTTAATTCATGTTTAGTTTCTTGAGAATTGGATGACAGTCTTTTTTAAAATATAAAAATTGTCTCACAAAAGGTTTCAAGGCACTTAAATGAAAAGTATTAAGGACACGTTGAGGGTTCAGTGGTGATCTTATATTTCTTATTCGGAAAGCGCCTTTACGTCAGAGACAAGTGTAAGAGAATATTCTACCTAGGCAAAGTAAAAACAAGTTGACATTTCCACTCTGGATAATTCACTTTGCTACCCTACCACTATATATCCTAGAAAAGGATATATAAACCACTCGGATCAGAAAGCATTTTTTAGCCTAGGGTATTGGTCGTTCTTATTCATCTTGCTGTATTCGAACACCAAGATCAAAATACTCAATTGAAGTGAGAATTTTAAAATAGTGAAGATGGAGGTTAAAAGGATATGATTTTTAGGAACGTGAAATGTCCGAAGTCTGGCCTAAGGAAGGTAACGTGATCCATAGGTTACATGATGCATGCAGGACTTACAATGTCGTCTTAAAGAACGGAGACTTGTCCTATTCTTTGCAGAGGGTGGCACATCTCCCTCTGCTTAGTACAACACATTATTAACACATTAATCCCACTACAATGAGGGCGTACGTTTACCAAAGATGGTTTCATGGATTGGAAGGAATTCAACATCAAAGGTATGTCACAACAGCAAAAATACGTGTACGGGAGCTAATAAAAATAAAAGTCCACTTCTTCAACTAAGGCTAATTGGGTTATCTACTGGTTACCACCCTTTTCTAGCCTGGGTGGCTGGACTTTATTTAATGAATTCCGGCACTAAATAGATTCCTTTGTTCGGGAGCTAATAACTAAATTTTTTAAAAAAAGTGTGCGAACTCACTATTCTAGAAATAAACAGCATCCTTTCGAGTACAGCAGTAATATTCCAGAGAGGTTTCTTAACTAACAAATAAGTTGCTGAACCACGGCCCAGGGTCCATCTCGTCGATTAGGAAGAGATACATTTCATTTACTACCATGATGAAGTTTACACTATGTCTAACTGCGGTTAAAGTATGTGTAACAGGAGTTGAGTGTCTTCCACACAAAAGTATGACCGGTAGGATATTTCCATACCGCCATAACATAAATCTGAAGCAAGCAGAAGTTTTTATGTAGGCCTAACCTCTCTCCGTCCAGGCGATTACACCTGCTGAGATAAATTAGATAAATTTAAAATTCATTGTAAAAGTTCCTTGTTATAAGTTGTATTGTGGGGGTTGTTCTACGGGGGGTGGTGTAATAACAACGGCCCTGCCCAACTACCACCGCCAAAGTTTCTCCCTCTGCCGACAAGGGCTGCTCTGCCCGTTCTTCCGCGAGCATCTCCTTCACATCCGCCTTCAATTTCACCCCTAGTAAAGTCTCGTTATATAATTATACCATTTATACTAAACTCGAAAATGATTATCTCTTAATAAGATGTAATTATAATTTTAAATATTCCCTAGGCTACACTGAAGCATTTTTCACAGAAATGTTAAATGTAGAATTGCTGGTTTTCAATCTTAAAAGGAATTTACCCAAACCAGCAGGGATTAGTTCCGAGGATTACTTTCTTTGCCCCCCGAGCATATGGAGATTCAAGTGGATCTTGGTATCTCACTTACCTTACTGCTCTTCTGGCCTATCAATAAACAAAGTCAGTCACGCAGATCCTGCGGGAGCTAAACAGATTACTCATGTGAATATGACACTTTCATGATCTAATCTCACCATCTATTCTCTATTTTTCCCGTAGTAAGAAGCCTATGTAAACAGGAATTAAAATGTTAGTTGCCATATCATCAAATAAGTAGACGAACTTACCAAGTCAGCTACTCAAAAAAGAACTCACGACAACACATACTGTGCATACCAAGATATTCAAGCCCAAGCAAAACATATGATACTCAATTCATGGCAGAAAACTTGGTTTACCACAACTGATAACAAATTTCGAGAACTGAAACATACACTTGGTGAATGGCCTTCCTCATAAAGGCTAATTAGAAGAGAAGAAGTAGTTTAAACGAGGTTGAGAATTGGCCATTCACGACTAACTCACAAACTCACACTTACCTACTTACTGGAGAAGACGAACCCTACTGTAACTGAACACTGTAACTGTAGACTTACTATAAAACATATACTTACTGACTGCTATTTAAGGACTCTCACATACTTTGACTGAATTATTACATGACTGTAGCCCGTATATAGACCGCGTATTACAATACTTGAAACAAAACAACATTTTCAAAAAATTATAATGTAGGGGAATACTGAAAATATTTGCAGAAATGAGCATACTATCTAATGACTATTATTAATCCACATACTACCTATTGTTTATTAAACTGTAGTAAACTATTGTAGTCATACTATCTAATGACCACTGTTAATCCACATACTACCTATTGTTTATCAATGTGTAGCCTACAAGTATAGCCATACTATCTAATGACTATTGTTAATCCACATACTGCCTATAGTTTATTAATGTGTAGCCTACAAGTATAGCCATACTATCTAATGACTATTGTTAATCCACATACTACCTATAGTTTATTAATGTGTAGTCTATAAGTATAGCCATACTATCTAATGACTATTGTTAATCCACATACTACCTATAGTTTATTAATGTGCAGTCTATAAGTATAGCCATACTATCTAATGACTATTGTTAATCCACATACTGCCTATAGTTTATTAATGTGTAGTCTATAAGTATAGCCATACTATCTAATGGCTATTGTTAATCCACATACTACCTATAGTTTATTAATGTGCAGTCTATAAGTATAACCATACTGTCTAATGACTATTGTTAATCCACTTACTACCTATAGTTTATTAATGTGTAGTCTATAAGTATAGTCATACCACATCTAATGACTATTGTTAATCCACATACTACCTATAGTTTACTAATGTGCAGTCTATAAGTATAGTCATACCACATCTAATGGCTATTGTTAATCCACATACTACCTATAGTTTATTAATGTGCAGTCTATAAGTATAGTCATACCACATCTAATGACTATTGTTAATCCACATACTACCTATAGTTTATTAATGTGCAGTCTATAAGTATAGTCATACCACATCTAATGGCTATTGTTAATCCACATACTACCTATAGTTTATTAATGTGCAGTCTATAAGTATAGTCATACCACATCTAATGACTATTGTTAATCCACATACTACCTATAGTTTACTAATGTGCAGTCTATAAGTATAGTCATACCACATCTAATGACTATTGTTAATCCACATAGTACCTATAGTTTATTAATGTGCAGTCTATAAGTATAGTCATACCACATCTAATGACTATTGTTAATCCACATAGTACCTATAGTTTATTAATGTGCAGTCTATAAGTATAGTCATACCACATCTAATGGCTATTGTTAATCCACATACTACCTATAGTTTACTAATGTGCAGTCTATAAGTATAGTCATACCACATCTAATGACTATTGTTAATCCACATAGTACCTATAGTTTATTAATGTGCAGTCTATAAGTATAGTCATACCACATCTAATGGCTATTGTTAATCCACATACTTCCTACAATTAATGCAGATGCCTTAAGAAAGCTTCTCTAACTATTTTGGTCTTGGATGAAGTTATCTCCTGTCCTTTGTATCTTTATTGTTGGGCATTTCCATGCTGAAGTCAACAATTGAGAGCACTTTCTTCTTTCCTTGTTTGTTTACGTAAAAATCGGGGCTTCCACCGGGCTTGATTATTGAAAAAACACCTGGGAATGGTCTTTAATCTCAGCACAGTAAATATGATTTTTTTAGGTTCTGCAGCAAAGTATAAAACTTCCCAGCCTACTGATAACAGTCTGTTAGTTTAAACCAAAAGGGGGAGAAAATCATTATAAAAGTATTGTAAAGCATAAATTCACTTCAAGCATAGCATAACGCGTAAAAAGTTGAAGTAACAGAGGAAGATGCAATGACGCTTATAATATTTTTTTAAAGAACAACCGAGACTCAAGAAAGGCCTTGTGTTGAGGAGATGACAAAATAAAAACTATACATCACACTAACTGGCAGATAAAAACGTTTCCCCAACTTTAATATATCTCTTGAGGGGGGACGAGAGAGTCCCCCAAACACCCATTTTATTAAGGGGCTGTGTATCTCTTAGCTCTGACACCTCCAACGAAATACTACACGGAACAAATCATTATAATGATGAGTCAGGGCTCAATAAATCCATTCCTAACGGCGAAACGGCTTTCAACAAAATATATTATCAACTGGCTTTGAAACACTGTCCAACTCTCAATTCAATCATTTCCAATTTCCCGGAAAGGTTTAATGGATTACAGACATTTGATAAGTTTAAAAAGTGAACGAAACGAGTCCACTTGCAGGATGCGATATCTTTTATTACAATCAAATGCTTTTAAAAGGTCAGAAGTATGAATGTCAACGATTTTAATTAAAGTGATTCACATCTGTGTACCATCAGCTCTCAAAAGAGATCTCGTTAGCAAATGTCAAAATAGTCCTTTTGGAAGTAGGAGCCTAAATGTTTCAAGAGAAGGTCATGTTTTATTTATTAATGCCCCAAATTGGTGTCATTTATTCAGGTACACTTGTAACTAGGTGATTTTGCTCAGCCTTTAACTAAATAATATAAAACGGTTGATCAACGACCTCCCCAGGGAGGAAAGGCGAGTCGAACGAAAGAGGGAACGAGCACTTCAGAAATGGATGACCTCTGAAGAGGTATACACTCAACCGCAAAAAAAACCGGACACTTAGATTTAGTCTTATAATTTTGTTAAATACTTAATATATATGTATATTAATCTTTTTAATTAAAACAATTGGTTAATCTATAGGTTATTTAAACAAAATCTGCCAAAAGTGAAAAATTTTTATTGATTATTTACAAAAAAATACAAAATAAAAAAAAAAGAAAAAGATAAATTAACACATTTAAAAAAAATATTATTCTTCATTTTTATTACAGTGAATGGTAGACTTCGCTACCCCAAGCGTTTCGGCAATGTAACGTAAGCTCCGGCCTTCCATCTAAGTTTGAAAGACCCATTATTCTGGACCAAAATAAAAATAAAACATTAATTAAAGAAAATGCTTGGTTAATAATTAAAAATGTTTAAATAGGCGAAAAACTACTTGCAGTCTAGAATAGATCAACTTCACGACAAATAAATCTAATCTAATTGTTTACTAATCATGAAGGGATTAGTTTAATGGACTTAGACTCTAAATTCTCTGTAATAACTAGAATACCCACATAAAGAAAATTGCTGAAAATTAGCTTTTAATACGACAATAATGAAGTGTCCGGTTTTTTTTGCGGTTGAGTATATAAGCCACGAAACATGTAGGGACAGTATGCATAAAGCTTGCACGGAACAAAAAAATCATTTTTATTGGTGACCCTTGCCATGAAACTATGAAGGTATCTATAAAGATAATAAGAACAACAAATAGAGATAAACACACGAAAAATTACATAGACAAAGAATATTGTAAGCTAAATTAACTGTTCAATAAAATTATAATTATATTTTTAATATTTATTAAAGTCCACCTTTGGTACTGTAATATTTTAAGAATTACAATAATAAAATCAACATTACTTAATGTGATTGAAAGGAATGATCTAAAAATAATATCATAAATAAATTAAAGAGGCATTAGCAATTTAAATAGACTTAGTCAAAATTGCATGTATGAATAATGTTAGAAAACATTTTTTTAAGGTTTCAAAGATGTCCAGACATTGGCTACCATCAGCAATAATTCGTACAAGTTCGTGGTATTAGTAAGTCTCCACTCGTCCAGCAGTCAGTCAGTAAATGTTTAATAGCCAGAGGCACATTACACCCTTGCCATATAGGCCTGTTCATAATGAAGCAATGTGTATGTAAAGGATGCCCAATGGGAAGCCAAATATGCACAACTTGTTGTCTGCGTAACTGCTTTGTAATTGTTGTTTATGGCGAGAGTGGACATTTGCTAAAGCCTGAACATAACTAATGGGCAGTTATACAATAGAGAAATCTCCATACGAGAGCCGAACAGTTACGGCAAAGGGCCGAACAAGCTTTTGGCGGGAAATTCAAAAATCCGTCATTGGCCAAAATTTAATAAAAATGCAAATATCTCGGTTAATATTCAAGATAGGGAATAAATGTATATAACAATATTTATAGTAAATTTAATTTGCAATAAGATTAGTTCCGTACAATTTTGCGATCCGACTTATAGTAACGGAGATATTTCGAATTTCCGAAAATCCTCCCCTCTAAACCCCCCCCCTCCCACTGGTCCGATTTCAGCCGTTAACGAACTTTTTACAAAAAACGACTAAATATCGAGTTTGGTAACGATCAAACAAAAATTGCGACCACTAGAGCGGTAACAAACAAATATATATATATATATATATATATATATATATATATATATATATATATATATATATATATATACAGTTTTGAATGGACCTCATTTTCGTCATCTACTAGGTAGGATCGATGGACATTTGACGAAAAATTTCGAAAATTCCGTCATGAGCACAACCTCAATAGCTGATTTCCCTTAAGGGAAATCTGCTAAAATGATAGTTTAATTATTTAGAGTAAAATGCTTAGAGATATAGTTATAAATGAACAATCATGCCTTTACAATGTTCTGAAATACTCACTGGGCACAATTAAGATGACTATATTTAATATATAAAATTCAAATTACTAATCAATTGTCTTTAAATAATAGCACATTATATAATTAATCAATAAAAGCCTCCTTAACATGCTTTGAAGTTATGTAAATGAGTAATATATTAGCACAAACTTTAGATATCAAAGAGCCTTAAGTGCATTAGACGATACATAGAACTTAATTACATTTGCCAAAGTAATGATGAACTTTGGGAATTATTCAGATCATCGAGCCACTTGTAAACTTCTAAAGGAATTATCAAGACTAGTTAACAATGTACTTTAACCAAATAAGGACTGAATAAGTAGCTATTAGCTCCAAGGGATAATTTCAATAGTTTCATGTATATTTACAAGAGTCCTCCAATAATAATGGCTAATCAAGATCAGTCATAATAATACCTACATACCAAATGAAGTCCGATCTATATATGTACAATAAGGTGTGTATTAGTACAATAAGAAATCCAAAATAATAGACTCTAGAAATATACAAATATTAAAAAAAAAATATATTAAATTGTCAAAATATATTCATTTATAAAATAAGGAGTAGCACGACTATATATTTAATAAAACTAATGAATCAAAGCAAAGGAAAAGGTAAGTTGACCGTGCTTGTCGTTATCTCATATTACTTGTTATTATTCCTCAAGTTAATTACCACTTTACCAACCCGCGAAATGTTTAACTCCGTGTCAGCTAGGAACTTGGCATGGAAGCTTTACGTACAATGCAAGGGTGTGTTTTTGTGTGTAAGTGGGTGTGTGTGGTGCATGTCGAACGGTTTAATATCGAGTATCGTATATATCAAATAAACATTTTCGAAATAAGAACGTAAATCTTTTCTCTTAATTGATAACGACAGCACAAGACGTATATGAATGTATCAAATAGCAAAACGTCTATGAAAACAATATTTAGTAATGAAGCTTCAAACAAACTGGTTAATGATATAACAGCTTATTGTGAACATGGTATGAATAGGAGAGGGGTTTACTAAAGGTGAAAAATAAAAAATGCAAATATTTCGATTAATATTCAAGAAAGAGAAACAATGTACATAAAAGCATTACATTTGCAATAAGATTGGTTCTGCACAATGTTGCTGTTCGGCGTATAATGACAGAGATATATCGAATTTAAGAAACTCTCCTTTAACCCCAACCCATGGTTGAATTTTAGCCATTAACGAACTTGGCTTTAGTTATACAAAAAAGATATATCGATTTTGGCTCAAAGGTAGCCATATTAAAGGAATCCTGGTAATTTTTATTTTAAAAATTTAATTAAAGTGTTATTTACCTTTGATATACCTAATTTAATTTATGGTTCGCCCCACAATATTTGCAGGAGGAGTTAAGCGACCATTTAGAAAATTCGCAACCCCTCAACTCAATTAGGGAAATTCCGTCGGTAGTAGCTGAAGGGGGCATAACCCTAGTTGTTTAATCTGTAGCCGAGCTAAACGCTGGCTTCCCGACTACAGCTGGTCTGTGTGGCTGTTTTCTAAATAACCCAATCCACGCCTTTCCACCCAATCCGCTACCCGTTCTCTAGGTTGCGTTCGCTGATTGCCTTTGTACGCCAACCTCCCCCCACAATGTACCTAATTTATTTGTATTCAACTACAGACTACCGCTCTGGTAATTGCAATAGTTAGCAGTAGCCATTAGCATTTCTGTTAGCTTTATGAGCCAATTTACTGGCATTCAGCAATAATCTTAAATTCTGTCTCAACTCTTGCTCTCCGCTCCAGCTGACTGATGACATTATCGATAAACAATTCAGAAGGTTATGCAAGGGAGGGGACGATATTCACGTTCATGTTGTATGCAACATGCTTTAAGCGTCGTAGACTTGTAGAAATAAAAAGGTTTCCAAGACTAAACATTTTGTTGTCATATCTGTCGGTGCATCACTGGCTGATGGCCGAGTACAGTTGGCAAACGCTTTCGATGCAATGGCACCATCTTCATGCCGTCTAGAGTTGTACAACGATGAGTACATGTATCGAAAGTGCTTGCCAACTGTACTTGACCATCAGTCAGTGACGACAGTCTGCTCCGACAGATATGATAACAGTATCATCTATACTGGCGGTTCCAACCCTTTATTTGATTTACTAAGCATTTTATTAAGTAAATCTTGATTGTATACTATTGCTCCGAGTCCTCTATTCTGGTCACTGTAAGGCGGAAGAAAAATGTAAAAATAATAACTGAACGGGATGGACAAACAATTTAGACAACGTTTTGTAATTTATTTTCTTCCGTTCCCAAAGCACTAAAATATTAAAAAAAAACAACAACATAAAATTGATGTATCTATTAATTAATATTATGGAAAACATATGACAATCCTATTTAAGCCAAACCATATATACCTTACAGAAAAAGAAAGCTTGATAAGAAGCCTGGGTATGAAAATAAATAAGATGTACTGAATAAAGAAACATGTTTCGAACGTTATGAAAATATATACTCCAAGAAAAAAATAATTTAAGAGCTTCATGCATAAACGATATTTTTATACAAAAGATGAGTGCAACCAAAAATGTACAATTATTAAATAAAACTGTAAAGTTTATCAAAAAAATAGGTCAAAATATAATTTATCATTTATGGTACAGTCATTGTCTTCTTAAAATGGAGACAAGTTATTCATCATATTTATAGTATGTCACCCTTTAATAACTGAAAGAGTAATAAAATGCATGTCAATAAATTAAAAATACAGGTTATATATTTAGAGTGGTTTAAGTTAATGAAATTAATTTATTATATATAATTATTAAATTGACAGATTTTATTTAATAAATTCATAATACTGGGCTTAATTTAATAACAAATGTACTATATATGTATAAATACTATTTTACAAAATATTAGTAAACTTGTTACACAAAACAATAATATTTGACGTATCCTCACGTATTAATAAATAAAATATAAGTGTGTAACAAATAAGACAAACAATGGAAATAAATACATTGCATTCATTTCATTTCAAGCACGTAGACAATTTTGTAGGTGTATACGATTTTTTTCAAAAATAAAATATTAGAGATTAGAAATAAATTGGAGTGTTATTTAGATGATGGGAAGGGAATTTAATAAAATAGAGACATCCATTTGTAGAGCGGGCCACAATGCGCAATGTCTCTAATTTGCGGTGTGTTGGTTCGGCCAACAGGAATTCGTTATATAGCCAGGCCTGTTTTCTATCTCCCTCTGGTTGTTAGCGGTATTCGATACTCCCTTTAGGTCACGTCCTCACTTTATAAGCATCTCTCCCTTCTATATCTGTTCTATATCTCCTAAGATTTCAATTTAACATCTCGGGTCAAGCAATGGACTTGTGATTAAATCCATGAGTAAGACTAACTAAGGAATTTATGGTGTGTATTTATAATTATCATATTCATTTTAATTAATGGACTAGGAAAATTTGGTAAAATGTTGGCCAGTATGAATTTATTACTTTTTCTTGGTTATTAGCATATAATAGGTGTATTATTTTTAAATGTATAATGCATAAAATATAAATTAAAACCTTTGCTTGTTAGCATTGTTAGCAACCGCAGTTCTTCTTATGTTATTACTAAGCCGAATTATTGAGTTTGTCTAAGATAATAGAAGCAACTAAACTTTGCATCCCCTATTTTAGCAGATTTCCTCAAGGGAAATCAGCTATTGAGGTCGTACTCATGACGCGATATTTTAAAACTTTCCTCAATTGCACATCTATCCTAACCAGGAGATGACGAAAATGAGGTCCATTTTTGAGGAGCTGGATGGTGAAGGAATTATTATCTCAGGTAAGAAAAAACGTCTCGTTCCTTCACGATTCTTTATTCGTTGTGACAGAGCGCTTTCAGAGCATACGCTCCATCATCAGTGCCCTGATCTTCACAATGATGTGACAGGAACCAAGGATTCCCTGTGACTGCTACTTGGAATCCTTGGTTCCTGTCACATAATTGTGAAGAGCAGGGCACTGATGATGGAGCGTATGCTCTGAAAGCGTTCTGTCACAACGAATAAAGAATAGTGAAGGAACGAGGCGTTTTTTCTTACCTGAGAAAATGAGGTCCGTTCAAAGCTGTATATGTGTGTGTGTGTGTGTGTCTGTTAACGGAATTTTGGTTTGATCGTTACCAAATTCGATATTTAATTATATTATCTAAAAAGAAAGATCAATTTCGTTAATTGCTGAAATCGGACCTGGAGGAGGAGGGGTTTAGAGGAAGTTAGTTATTAGGTGTCGGTTCGAATAATTGTATAGAAGCAAACTTATTGCAAATGTAGTTTTCTATAAATGATGTACATGTTTTCTTTATATTGAATATTAACCGAAATATTTAGTAAACCCCCACTCCTGCTCATGTCATCTTCACAATAAGCTGTTATATTATGAAGAACTTTATTTGAAGTCTAAATACCAAATATTGTTCTCATTGAACTTCTAAGTTTTGAGATAAATACAAATACGTCACGCACGTGGATAATGTGCTTAGTTATCGCAACCCCTGCATGACGATCTTTTTATTTTCTGCGGGAGTGAGGTTGTGGCTTCTCACAATCCTTCACAAGGAGCCACAAAAGTGTGTTCTCAATAACCTAAATCTGGCATAACCAAAAATCTGAATAATAACTGTGTCCAGAACCTCATGTAGCTGTGTCCATATCGATGATATAAAGTATGACATTTAGAGCAACAGGCACACTGATTATGAGAGTCCCATAAAAAGAAGCAAAAAATAATAAAACGCTGAAAAATGTTTAAGAAAAGGACAAAAACGATTTTCCGCCTCTGCTAGTAATTCTTTTATCCTACCATCGGATCATTCACAAAATGGTCGAGATTAGGCAAAGCCTACTGATGGTAACTGTACATATTAAAAAATATCTCGGATATAAATGATCCATAAAAAGTTGAGGCAAAAATTATCAGAATGTTAATTTGTCCTCAAAATTAGCTCTTAGATGCTTCACCATTACGAGAAGATAGGCCTTACTCATTGCCTGGATGATACTGTGTTTTTCAAGAGAGGTTTTAATTTTGGTGAATTTCACAAACAAAATTACGTACATTTTCATATCTGCACTATTTTATAAAGTCCTCTTTAAATAAACTTGTAAAGCTCAGAGGCCTGAAGGACTTTTTATTCTGCTCGGTGGGTAAGGGGGCAGGCAACAAGACCTAAGTTTGCTCCCCTGGTTTTACTACCTTCCCGGCCAAATTAAAAAAGTAAGCAAAGAAAGTAAATGTACCTTGAGTTTATATTTTATATTTTTATACCAGGAGCCATGTGAGATATGAAATGATTAATTTATATTTAAAAAGTATGTTGGAAGAAGTTTAATTTAGCTGATTGCATATTTATAGTTGAAAAAGAAAGGTATTGACATCTCCCTTCATAATTGGCAGTGTATTCTGTCATAAACACATATTACTTTAAACCTCCAAATTTTGAAGTCTCATAAAATTATTAATACATATATTCAAAATATATACCGAGATATGAATGGCTGAGAAACATAGTGGTGTAAGGCAGTAATAAATATATATATATATAATGCTCACAACATGTTCATGTTTAGTTTAAAAGGGTAAAGTAAGTAGACTATAAAAATGGTCAACTAATTTAGTCGCCATGGTTCACTGGTTTTCTCATAGTGTTAAACCGAAAACGTTCATTATTCAAAATAGTAGTAGTTTTGACTTGGATTCTCATTCCATATCCTTATCTCATCAATATCAACACTATAATAATCTGACAACGTGACACAACAACGCCACGTAAAATAAATATATTTAGACTAAACTCAATATTCCATCTCATGTAAAAATTTAGGTAAATACCCCAAAATTCATGTTTAATTAAGTATACCCCTTGCGGGAACGAATTTCTGCACATTACCTATCTTTAGTGCATATACATCGTCACCAAAACACTTGTCGTCACCAAAAGTAAAACACAATTTCCCAAAGTCATCATGTGGCCCCCATATCACATTTTTGGCCACTTATACACCTCAGTTGTTAATATTTAGCAAACTTGTTATTTAAAAGCCTCATGTAAAACTAAAGACTAAGTTCGTTAAAGGCAAAATTTGGTTCTCGAGAAGTAGGTTTGATAGAAGGGTTAAATAACCAATCCTACTGTAAAAGTAATACTCTGTGATATGTTTTATGTACCTCGAAAGCTAACAAGGTTTTTTGTAAGTTTCAGTTATCAGCCAACACATTATAAATGAGCCAGAATTCTTATTCCAAACATAGATAAATCGTATTTTTTTCACGGGATCGTTAATAGGTGAGATACATAGATAAATGTATAAATATGACGTCTTACTGACCATTATGGTCTAGCGTTTGACATTTTTTTCTTATAAATACCAAGCTCATGTAAAATAAATATTAAATTGGTTATTGGCAGGGATTGGGAGAAATTCTACATGAAGATTCTTATTATCAAAATTATATGCTACAAAACAGTTTCTTTCACACATTTTTCTGTAATTAGAATGTTAATGGACTTATTTAATTAGGATTTATTCAATTACACGTGGTATTTAATTAAATTTACAGTGTCACTAAACAACTCAAGTTCAGGTTAAATATTAAGTCCTGTCCTTCTGGGCCAGAAATAGAGGCAAGTATGTGAGATGACATCATCAGTTTAGTATTCCACAATGCGGGGAGTCACCTGCAACTGTATTATTTAATTGTTTTTTAGATTTTACAACTAATCTTGTTTTGAGGCTTAGGCCGCCTTGCATGG
Source organism: Riptortus pedestris (assembly GCA_019009955.1). Taxonomy (NCBI): domain Eukaryota; kingdom Metazoa; phylum Arthropoda; class Insecta; order Hemiptera; family Alydidae; genus Riptortus; species Riptortus pedestris. The sequence continues at coordinate 76,824,450 of CM032229.1, forward strand.
TTTAAGTAACGGAGATTAGTATTGGTACTAGTTCTTGCACTCTTCCCCTACATAACACTTAAAAGGTTTAAACATTTAACAGTTCAAGCAATCCTGAAGAAAAAAAGTATCATACATTTATTAAAATAAAGTTTCGACAGGATGATCCAATAATAATAGTTAATCATCAGGTTCCTAAGTACCCCTTCATTCATATTTATGCCGAGGGTAACAATTTGAATAAAAATCCACTAAAAAGGGGAGTGGAGAAAAATAAGGAAAATTTTTCTTCCAATATTTCAAAGAGTTTTCAAGATTTTCATAACTCGCCGCATCCTCCAGAAGTACGCCTTATGAGAATGAAATAGCCATAAATAAGAAATATTTTCAACTGCGGATCCAGGAAGAGTGGGGGAGAGGGGGCGTAAATTAAAACGGTAAAGCCTGTAGGGCCCTGGAAGATGTTTATAGCGGGGAGAGACGTCCTGGAGGGGAGTAAATAAGTGAAAAGCAGGGAACAGGATAGTCGATGCCTGAGGCCTTACTATCATCTATAATGCACCGTACTCTCAAGGCCGACACCAAACATCGTCTTTTGTGTCTTTAATAAAAAGTTTCTTTTCAACGGGGGGGGACCTGCCGAAAAGAGGGGACACAAGCTGGACTTGTGTTTCTTCCCCTATACGCTTATTCACTTACTATTCTACCTCAAATAAAACATGCCTTTTATTTCACAAAATCTTATAAGCAGTTCGAATAGGTTTTGCATTTCCATATTAGTATTAATAGTATTTAAAAAAAAATAAGTCCTACACGTACAACATTTATAGAAAATTTAATTTGCAACAAAATTCGTTAAAAATAATTTTTCGATCCGACTCCTCTTGGTGCGATTTCAGCCGTACCGAGCTTGATCTTTAGTTTTACATACAAGTCTACGGGGGAAAAGAAAGATGTAGTCAACGGAAGGATAGACAGAATTTTAATGCAGGAAGACTAGGTGTCTCTTTGTCCTAATAACTGTATTCTGCAATATAGATCTTTCAAAATTATACTGAAACGTATAAATTTTTAGTTTGAACCACTAAAGAATTAACTGATATATATATATATATATATATATATATATATATATATATATATATATATATATATACGTAGTTTTGAACGGACCTCATTTCCGTCATCTGCTGGGAAGGAGCGATATACATTTGGAGTACAACCGCAATACCTGACTTCTTATAAGGGAAATCTACTGAATATTATCCGAACCAAGAGAACGCCATCGGTACATAATCGGATCTCTTATTTAGCAACATAAGATATCGCATACAATTATTATAATTTTATTTGTTCAATATATAATTATTTCTTAAAATTAAAACTAAATACTAGCCAGACCAGGACGGATTGATTACTTTTCTAGCCAAGGTGAGACTTAGTATTCGAGTCTTGTTTAGTGACTTGGTCACTGCGATACTCTCGTATCAAGAGAATCAAGACCTAAGCCCACGGTACCCACATTTCAGAATAATTATACATACAATTTTCTAATCTGAGTCAGACGTTCTTTGCACTTTACCACTGTATCAATCAGATAGACAATCAGATGACTCCTAGTCGTATCTATCTTATCCTAAACGTTTAGTTGAGTTGCAGCCAGATCTTTTCAACTGAGATGGAATATATATAACTGCTTGAAAAAAAAACACAAAAACCACCAGTCGCTGAGTTGCTGATTTATTTAGAAAATGCGTTCGAAATTGATCAAGAATTCAAAAGTTATTATAAGATCAACGTCTAAAGAAATTTTTCCGTCAAATAAAGTGTATTTCCGCGCATACATGAAAGATTAGAAGCGCGCGTTGTACCTAATATGAGCTACTAAATGTTCACAGGGAGATAGGACTAAGGTTCCAGCCAGAACTCTTCCAAACTTTTAATTTTCCCGATGTCCTACGAACAAGCTTGGATTCTGGAATAAAATTATCATTACTACTCCTTAAAACTAAGTTAAACGCAGTCTTTATTTAGTTTTGTATTAGGCAAAACTGTAATAATATGGAAGATTACTAGGACCACAGGCGTGAATGAGAGTGTGTGTGTGTTTGTGTGTGTGTGTGTGGATCTTAAGTTAACTCATAATACCTGGAGTAGTGCAGGCGTTCAAATAAAAATGATTTGAATACCCTTAAATTACTGATCTTGAAAAAAAGAAAATTTTTAATAAACTCCTAGTTAAAAAAACAGTTTCTCCTTATTTATTATGAGCTTATTATAAGTGGTAAATTACATTAGACAAGTATAAGGTGGTTCATAATTAAACGTCACTTGCTAAATAGGGGATAAAATATAATAAAATGACCATGTTCATATTCTAAGCAAAACCAAAAGGCTTTAGATCCAAATCAGTTATTTTTGTACAATTAAGTGGGAAATTTAACAAAATATTCCAATGAAAAGAAATCTGTTGTCCTAAAATAGTCCCATTTTAATGTGTCAGTCTTATAAAGTAAGTTAAAAGGCTGAAGACGGAGCGGAAAGGCAAACTGTTTGAACAGGACACTGTCCTAGTAAATTATTCATGGGAACTTATAGAGGCTCTATAATAGCTTTTTAAAGTAAAACAGACTTTTAAGAACTGGAGGAGCAACCTGCCTTAGGCCAGTGCTCTAACAGATCTATGAACAGATAAGAACCAAGAAAACGGAACATGACGATGTTTACACTTAATTTATTATGAGAAAATAATCTATGCGGATATTATCTCTTTCGAAGAGGGGATTTCTTAGCGGGACGACTATGCTTTAGAACGAGAGGGTAATCAAGATTAGAATCTCATTCACTTTCCTTTCTTTTACACAATGGCGGCTAAAACAAAAAAAAATATATCAATATAAAGAATTTTTACTTAAACTAAAAATGTATCCTTTTCTAATTACAGGAAAAAAACATACCAACCATATAATATTTTTAACATATTGGGATCCTTAATCAGACGCAAATTATTTACGTCATTTTTTTGGTTGTAATAATGTTGAACAACTATTCGTCTTGCAAATTTAATAAATAAAGCATTTGTGGCATTAGAAATGCCTTGTTTATTAAAATCGCTGGCCCCTTTATAAAATGTAATATTGGCCACCCCTATTAGTCTGAGAGAGGCTCATAGAGATAGTATGCAGTATCCACCTTCCTAGGTCCATAAAAACTTCCTGATGATAAAACATATCTACATTATTGTGCCTTATAAATATTCTGAAAATGGCGAATAATACGGCTATCGATGGCTCGAATAGTTATGCTTGCTTATAGTATTTATCTAACAGAAACACCTGCACCTTTGGCTTCGATCGACTTTTAAATACTTCGTTCTGGTTAGGAAATAGGCGTCCTTTTTCCCCCCTAAAATACGTGTCAAGATGTAAATATGCTACTAAAAATGTCATTCATTATTATTATTAATTATTTATAAAATTATTATAAGTTCTATTATGTCAAAAGAACACTATACTATATGCAGAGTGCACTTTCAGAGACCCAGCTCCATCGTCAGTGCCTGCTGATTAGAGAATTGTAGCCTCTACCAGAGCAGCCGAGCGACTGAGAATCATTGGGTCTATGTCGGAATGGTGAGATGACGACAATGAGGTCTATTCAAAACTTATGTATTTAAATATATATATTTGCCTGTTACGCTCTTGCGGTCGTAATTTCGGTTTGATCGTTACTGAACTCGATATTTAAACGTTTTATATAAAAATGAAGATCAAGTTAGTTAATGAAAAAATTCGACAAGTGGGAGGGGGGGGGATTAGAGGGGAATTTCGAACATTTGAAAAATCTCCGTTATTATGCGTCGGAACGAAAATTTGTACAAAATAAATCTTATTGCAAATGTATTGTTCTATGAATGTTGTAGGAAACCCCCTCTCTTAGTCATTTTGTACTAACAATAAGCTGTTATATTATGAAGTACAGTATTTGAAGCCTAAATACCAAATATTATTTCATTGAACTTTTACGTTTTGAGATAAATGTAAATACGTGACGCACGTGGGAAATCTGCCTAGTTAACGCAACTTTATATTGAGCCTGATTAATTGGTTCCTCTACCGTCCAGCATTTCGGGAGAAATTCATACTGACTTTCAACATTGTGAATTTCATATTTATTGTTTATATACTAACCGATAAAATGGTCCATAACCTTATTGCTGTAAAAAAATTAATAAAACAGTCACACACAAACGCACGAGCGCGCAGATCACACTCTTACTGGGAGACAATAATAACGGCCAGTTACCGCTATCATAAATTTAGTAACTTTTTACAAATCCCACATGCACTCAAACTAATTCGTTAAACCTTTTAGCAGATTTCCCTTAAGGGAAATCAGCTATTGAGGTCGTACTCATCACGTGACTTTCGAAAATTTTCTTCAAATGTCCATCGACCCTACCCAGGAGATGACGCAGAACGATGAGGTCCGTTCAAAATTATATATATATATATATATATATATATATATATATATATATATATATATATTTGTCTGTTAACACTCTAGCGGTCGCAATTTTTGTTTGGTCGTTACCAACCTTTTAAGGAATTTAATCGTTTTTTGTAAAAAAGAAGATCAAGTCCGTTAATGGCTGAAATCAGACCAGTGGGAGGGGGGGTTTAGAGGAGGGACTTTTGAAAATTCGAAATATCTTCGTTATTATGCGTAAGATAGAAAAATTGTATAGAATCAATCTTATTGCGAATTAAATTTACAATACATACTGTTCTATGCATTTATTCTGTATCTTGCATATAAACCGAGATATTTGCATTTGTATTGTGTGAGTGGTCGACAGAAGTCGGCCATATTCGGGACTAGTTCGGCGGTTTCCGCATCTGTTCGTCCCTAGTGAATTGGTTTAGAAATTCGTTATTACTGCCGTTATTAGGCAGGTTTCTCTATTGTATAACTTCACATGGGCAATCTGCTTAGTTTACGCAGCCCCTGCGTGACGGATTTTTAATTAGTGATACATCTTTTGGTGCGTTATAATTGTCCCTATAAGTAGAGGTTAAGGTGTAATGTAGTATACTACATAACCTATGCGCTACAAACTCTCACTTTGACTTATAAATATTTAGTTAAGAGTGAACAAAATTGGATAGCAGTGACAACCTGAAAATCATGTTCTCTATGAAAAGCTTTTTGAATGTATACAAAAATAAATACTTCTAATTAAATTTTCTTATCGAAAATGCTGTTGGTCTTTATATAAAGGATTAACTAGGATTAATTAATTAAGAAGAAACAAAAATTGTTGACACTTAATGTTTATCAAGTAAACATTAAACCCTGAATATAATGCAGGAGTTCATTATGTCGGAGACTACCAGGAGTAGGACTTAGCCAGAAGTTGATAAGAATAAATAAATAAACAGGGAGACGGCGAGGACTTTGCCTCCAAGAACTTATACCAACTTCCTCTAAAGTCGCCAAGTTTGGCTCTGTTTTCTCTAAAACAACACAATGACCATCGACTCATTTTAATCGCTCTCCCCTCTCTCTAATTTATAATTACTTGAGTAGTTAACTTAAAGTAGTTTATTCTGCTACATAATAATATAAGTAAAACAACAATTGGACTGCAAGACAAAAAGTTTTTCTTTTCAACATAAATACAGAGTTTAATTAATTATCATATATGACGTAGTGGGCTCTACAATATTGCACTGTTCTGTTATTTAGAATGATTTAACTATTTTTTCTTTCAATATTTTTAAGCGTACACTTCACTGGTCCGATACATTTTTCAGTGACCAATAAAAATACAACTAAGTTTAAAAAATCGTTTAATTGAATTTTACGAAATTCGGAACGTAAGCAGGTAAGGTATTATAAGAAAAAAAAACCGACATGCAAACGCTGCTTCATTAGTGGTTTTTCTTAGATGCCTAGAATTTATGGAGTATATTTTAGAATAAAATTATTTACCTTAAACAGAAGTTTATGATCAGACACCTTGTGCAAATAAAATATTTCTGTCTAGAGGTTGTCTGTGCAAAGACAATAACGGAACTTCAAAAACTAGACTGTAGTTTAACTACGCCGACAAGTATAAAGCGAAGTAGGGATAATAGTGCCTGTATTTTAGTAAAAATACTACAAAACTGTTAAGTTCTATGGAAAAAAATAAAAACATATTATTAAAAGGAACTAATAAAAGAAAATTATAAGAAAGAAATATTTATAATAAATTTCATGTATAGCTTCAAAATATAAAAAAATGAACCTCCCTCCACTGAAATTGTAATCGATTCAACGATTCTCTGTATTTGGATATATAACATTTTTTAGATCCGACCACTAATAACGGAAATGTCTTGATGTTTTCATTTCACTCCCTTTACACCCTCATTACAGTGTACCAATTCTGACCGTTAACTGATTCGACCTTCCTTTTCCGGTTAAAAGTTTAAATATTATCTCTGGTTTCAATATCTCAAAATTTTTGGCCACTAGAGAGGGACCGAACAAACAACCTGTAGGTCAGAAGATAGACGATTTAATTTTTAAATTCAAACTAATCTCCTTTTTGGCACTCATTTACTATGATTTCCGGAGTTTTGAAAGGATTTTTGAGTCATTATTGTCATAACGTAAACCAAACTGAAGCTATCCTAAGTATATAAACTGCATTAATCAACAAATTTAAACGATATAGGTAAATATGATATGTATATGGGGAACCGATCTATAATATGGAAGTAAATCCCTCCATGTTATTTATTTAAGTTCAAGGGCTTTCGGCAATAATGAACAACAGGTGCTAACAAACAAATAAAGAAATATCTTTTAGCCTATGCATTGAACCACAGAACTAAATTTTAACCATAATTACTATTGCATGCAAAAAAATAAAAACAATAACACAAATGTCCTAACATTAAAATCATTAATTAATTAACATTTAAATCATAGTCATAAAAAATAATTGTTTATAATTTAATTGATTTAAAAAATATACTTAATCACATATAGAAATATATACCACGAAGAAAACCATATGAATTATTAAATGTTTTTCTTAATTTCTAAGACGCCTTGAATGTAGGGAATATAGTTAATCACAAAACTTTTTTATGGCTCCTCACAATTTTATTTCTTATAAACGCTGAGCACTTTCGGGGACTAAATCCCCATCCTCAGAGCTACAAAACAATGTAACACCATAATTAAGGAATCGCAAAAAATCAGTTCTTAAAAATGTTTTACATAGTTGGTCATATAACAAACAGTCTATAACATTATAATTTTTTTTTTACAATAATAACACCTATATTCAAAAACACAATTACAATTAAAATATAACAAATTAATAATTACTATTTAAACATTAAAATGATATTATAAGCAAAATTACCGTCAGAGCGTAGGGCGATTCTATAGACTTGCTACAAGGCTAAACCGATGCACTGAGGCCAAGGGGGTCGTTCCAAGCCGCTAATAATAAGCCGCGATAATGGGGATTTAGTCCCCGAAAGCGCTCAGCGTTTATAAGAAATAAAATTGTGAGGAGCCATAAAAAAGTTTTGTGATTAACCATTCATCACCCTCACCACCAGCTAAAAATAAATATTAGTAGGGAATATAGTTTATTACAGTAATAGTCCTTAAACTGCTGTTTATGGTCTGGCACCTTATGATTGTTTTGCGGTGCTAAAGACAATTAGGCGAAACCCATAAACTAGAATGCAGTTTTGTCAAAGGAAGTGACTATGAGCAAGTGAAAATGGTGAAGAAATGAAGTTGGAGTGAAATCAAATTTAAACAATGTAATCCAAAAAACAGCACAAAGAAAGCAAGCCGCAATCAGAACGCTATTCAATAGGAACGGGAAACAAATCCAGAGAGGGTGATCTTCCGGGATTTAGAAGGATTTAGAGGATATGAATTCAGGGTCGGCTGATCTCCTTTATTTATATATCAGTAAAGAATGAAGGACAACAATAACTCTTTGCTCTGAAGAAGATACATCTTCAGTATTTATAGACAATACAACTCTCGGATGAGGCTCCGTTGTTTCTGAGTTTAGAAATTGTTAATAGAAGTATTTATTTTGCTTACAATTGCTTTATAATGTGTAGTTAAGTATATCAATTGTATACCTTGCTGCATGTTAGTTACCCAGAACTATGTTACGAGGTCTAACGTTAGTGGTAAACCTTGTTCCTGGGTAAGGAATAGTAATTCAAACTCATTAAATAAAAATCATTTTCATTTCAAATAACTGGATATGAAAATGATCTCTAGAAAATAGTAGGCAATTGGCAAATTCTAATTGCTCGAATGCAATGCTGACAGGTAATTGTGATTTCAAAGGTAAATGAGGAGAATCTGTTGCAGATGTGTTTCGACCTCTACAATTTATTTGAGGGTTTAAAGACTGGAACATTCTTATAACTGTATATCCGGCGGCTATCGCCGAAGATGTCGGCTCAATAGGGACCAACTCTAGAGCACTGAAGATGGGGCAATTCGTCCCGAAAGTGCTCTGCTTGTAATATAAGAGTTTTAAGACTGGAGGTGGATCTTGTTATCCTTTCGTTGATGATGGACTCCACCAGCCAGCCCAAATCCCGAGAGTATACGAGTCTCCATAGTCCTCTATGAAATTAATCTAATAAGTAAGTCATATACTTCCTAGTTACCAATTTGTCATATTTTACTTCTAGAATAAAATAAGTAAACAAAATTGTTTAAGTTAAATGGTTTTATTGAAAAAAAAAAACATATAAAATTTATGGAGAAAATGTACTAAAAGCTAAAAAATAATACTTGGGCTTAGTTGCCAGTCATCACAACACTCTCCTCTTCAATCTAGGGCAATAATCAGAAAAATAAATAAAATCGTGTGGAGTGTGAAATTTCTATCCAGTCAACCATTCATGTGATTATAAATGCTATTTACGTATTTATTCAGGTTACGCTAAGCCCCACGATTTTATTTATTTGTCTGATCAATACCCTAAATTAATGAGGAGAGTGTTTTGATGACTGACAACTAGGATCAGGCTTTTAGTTTTAATATCTCATTCTATATAGTTCATTTAGTGCCTCATTAATACAAGGTTCATTTCCTGAGAATTCGTTACAATCGAACTCTAAATATTTGATAATTAACCTTGGAATAAATCGTTTCATGATAAATCAGCTTATTTTTAAGATGGGACAAGTAATAGTAGGTTCAATGAAGACTAAATACTAAAAAATGCAATTATATCCGTTACTATTTGAGATACAGACAACATTTATAGGAAATACAAATTGCAATAATTTTGGCTGCACTCATTTTTCGATCAATCTTATAATAACTTCGATAGTTTGATTTACGTAAATTTTGGTAGATTAAAAAAAAAAAAAGTCCTACGACCAGCAAATTGGTAATGAACCAATGATGTTAACACGGGCATAATCACAGTTGGATGATTTTAAATGACAAAAGAAAACTGTATAACTTCCGATGGCATTTATAGACAGAAAGTACTTTCGAAGCACATGTTATAATAGATACTCAGCATAGCCAGAAATCGAAAGTAAAAGAAGCAACATTTGAAAAATGAAATAACAAAGCATGAATTCAAGGAAAGCAGTAAGGGAAAATAAGGCAGTGTTATGAAGATGTTACGCAAAGAGGACGAAGAAGGAAAACATTTTATGATAACCCTTTTCTGAATCCCTACCAGGAGAAGCATCCAAACGAAGTGAGCACTGCTAAAGGGAAAAAATATTAAACCGAAGAAGAGTTGCTCTGACCTAGAAACCTGTTCATAAATATATTAGGGCGGGCAGAGTGGAAAGGGTAAACCCTGTTTTATCACTCGCTTATTTTCAAAGTGGAAGAGAATAACCATATCCAAGTATGGTTATTTAAGCTAGCGGTCTACTAATAAAACATTACTCTTAACCACCTGGAAAGAAATATTTCATACCTTCTTTACATAAATTCCTACTATGTGTTCCCAAGTTGCTAAATTCCTGTCCTGTAAAGGGGAATGTTAATTTTTTATTCATTTTTCCTATTAGTAATAAATAAAAAAGATTCCAGGAGTAAGTTCTATTAGCTCAGTGGACCGTTCAATAAATACATTTTCCTTTTATGCAATATGTTTTTAAAAGACTAACAGAATATATATATTATAATGGAGAAGGTAAAATGTAGAAACTCGGGGGAATGCAGAACCATTTTCTGCCACAGGAGACCCATAGAGTGTTAAATACCTTAGACTGGAATTCTACCAGTGGATTAAATTCTGGCGAAATCAACAAGCGAAACTTTTCACAGAAAGGGATCAAAACGGAGATATTTTAGCACACTACATCAAACAAATATTAAATGTACAAACCAGTTAAATATTAAACGTATAAACCAATTAAATATTAAGTAGGCAGTGTGATTCGACCGGGTAAAATAAAGTATCTTAAAAAAAAATAAGTCTCTAATGCCTATTATATAATTTTTAAACTGCTTGGGATAGAATTGTGGACGAACCAGGTGAGATGGGAAGAGTGGGCTGATACATAATACGGAATTAGAAGAAAAGATAATGAAATTGTGAAAATGATAAAGGCACTTCTTCACAGCTTTTAATAAGCTTTGTCGGAGGGTAAACCGCGTTCAAAGGATAGAAGAAAAGCGTACCGGAGCGGCTTTCGACTCGTAGGACATTAGATCTCTCCCTCGGTTTCCTTTAGACAGGTGTTAGACAGATTTTCAGGGAGGGTTATGAACTCCATCACCTCTTTACTAGCTTCCAGCAGGCGTTTGACAAGTATTAATAGGTTAAAATCATTGCAACCTCTTGGAATAACTAACTGGAAAGCTTAGTCGATTTCTGAGGATCATCATCATCTAGAAAAGTGGCGTGAAGAGAGTAACTATCCTTTTCAACCCCTCGATAATAGTAAAGACAGCTAATATTTCAGTATATATATATGTGTGCGTGTGTGTGTGTGTGCGTGTGTGTGTGTGTATGTGTGTGTGTATAAACACTCTCTCACACACACTTCAAACATTTGAACGGAACTCATTTTCGTTACTAAATGTAATGAGGGTCAATTGATGTTTGAAGAAAGTTATGATAAATCATTGGCACGAACTTCATAGCTGACTCCCATTAAGGAAAATCAACTGAAAGGTGGAGTATAAATAATAAATAAAGCCACATACATTAAGGGCTCTACGTACATCGCTTTTGATATACTGCTATTCATTTTCCAACTTCATACACTTTTTTTTTTTTGGTTGCTATTCTTAAATTCGCCCGGGGCATTCAGTTGGACTTTCTATTTTAAACCAACCAGATATTTATTTACATTGAAATGGAAAGCACTCTTCATTCTGTCAGAACTGTTTCCAAATGTGAATAGAGTTTTAAACAAGTTATGTTCCTTGGAATTCAGGGTTACGACCACTTCATTGTTCGCCCAATAAAGTTAATTATATTGAAATAATTGTTTCAGTAACAACTGTAAGGTTAAATTAGGTGAGTGGAATTCTGAGCTAATATAAAGGGCCTCGTAATTGATAATTTATTATTTTAGTCATCTCCAAGCCATGCTATTACTACTCAAAATTGAGCATAAAGAAAGAAAGAAATTATTATATGAGTGAATTGTTTTCAGGTTTGGTTTATCGGGGAATATTTGTTTAAATAATGCAAAAAAAATATTCTCTTCTGTAACATAATTTTTTTTCATTAAAATTATTTATGTACGCTGCATCGACAAGAAGTCATATTAATTAGTATTCCACTTTTAATTAAATTCTTGGCCAATGTACCGAATTCTTGAAATGTTTTGTGACCCAGCAGCCATGTTTAGGCCATATGTTTCTTGTGCATATGTGTGCACTTTAGTCTAAGTAAATGTTCTGCGTGTAATACTTTTGTTGGGGCGTGCGGTTAGCTTTTGCGGTAATAATAGAAAATGTCGGCACCAAAATGTTTTGGCGGGAAGCTTTTTAAAGGCAATAATAAGAGAGAGCATTAGACTGAAATATTTAATATTTTCCATTGGAAAGATGAGGGGAAATAACACAAAAAACTATTTGAGTTCTCCTAAGAATCAAGTATATTGAATTGATTAAAACTACACATAATACACGTTATAAATAGAGATTGAACAAGAAGCAGAAAGAACTTAACTTTATAAACTAATACTAATTTACTATTTGATAATTGCGCAAATAATGCTAGCATTATTAAAATGGGCACCTGCGGGAAACGAAAATGTTCCTAGAAGTGGAGTCCTCCTTCGTTGCTATGTTCTGTGTTCCGTAGAAGATCCGATTTCCAGCCGGTTACGGTGATCTGCACAGGATGGCAGCTTTGCGGGAGATGAAACAACTGACTTACTCTATCACGGGTGAATTCCAACTGACTGTCTATGAAGCGGTTATCTGTAGCGGAGGAAGAGGGGCGAAGCCCCACTGGCCGTAGAAGCGACCCCCCAGCGAGCGTCTAAGACCAACTCACTGACTCTATCACGGGTGAATTCCAACTGACTGTCTATGAAGCGGTTTCCCGGCACGGGGCCGGCCCTCCCCAGTGGCAGCAGTAAGCCCCCGCCGTGTAGCTGCTGGGTAGGGGAACCGTAGGAACAGTAGGTCCTTAGTCGGCTTTGCTGTTCCGGGCAGGGGATCACTCCTGCCTTAATGGGGTAAGTTCTAGCAGCTTACTCAATGTGAACTACGGGCTGGGTGGTGTCCGGAGTGGAGGCTTGCCTTCACTGCCGGTCATAGACGTAGTGCTCGTGTGTTCAAAGCACGGGGACATACAGGCCAGGTAAACTGGTACATGTGTTCTCTCGTGTGGCAGCTGGGTAGTAGGAGACTGTCCCTTCCATAGGATTCGCTTCTGACCATCGTAGCGAATCCTCAGTCACCATGAAGCGTTGGATTGGTGTAGGTTGGATTAAGGCCTCACGGCTAGGTGCCTCCTACATTGTAGCCACACTTCGAAATGGGTACTCAATGTCTATGAAGCGGTTATCTATGAAGCGGTTATCTGTAGCGGAGGAAGAGGGGCGAAGCCCCACAGGCCGTAGAAACGTCCCCCAGCGAGCGTCTAAGACCAACTGACTGTATCCTTGTAACTAGCCGATGCCTTCTTGAGTAGTTTCCGCTGTAGGCCACGGCCTTGGTGATCTGTATATGTGTGGCGGGTTTGTGAACTCCGCGAGCGCGGGAGATTCAAATTGAAATGACGACTGAACAACTTTTATTGAGATCCTTTAAATTAAAAATATAATCGCTCCTTCAATTTACTAGTTCAAATAAGAATTCTATGTAAATAAAATACTAACCAAGACGAGTCACTTAATATTTCTCGATGTGACGCATAAAACAAATATATTTACAATATTTTATTATGATCCGGTAAACCTTTTATTAACTCTTCTTTCTAAGATACCGACAAATATTCAGCGCAGCAGGTTTAAAAAGGCGTATGAATGGTTCATTGAATAATTGAATATAGTTGCATGATTTAAAATAAAAAAACAAAACGAATGTAAAGTGGTACTATTCGATATTTCCTGAAATGACACAAAACAGATATATAATTTCATACTTTAAATAGTAACTGCTTAGCGTACAATAAGTAACAAATACTCTTCCCCGACCACATTTTGGCATCCAACTTCAAGAATGACCGCTTTTGCGGAATCAAATGCTTGCCAAATTTTATAATGTTATTTCGATTCTTTGAACGCTATACGAATAGTGACAAACATGGTGGCGGAACTAAGTAATCACTAATTACCAAAAGCAAGATAGCAGCATAAGTGCCTCAGACATAAAATATGGCGCAAAAAAATGTTGGATTCAAAGGACGTTTACATACAGTGACTGAAGCCTCGGATCTTAAGGCACACTTAATATTCCACTCATCCGTAGAGTACGAGATTAAAGGAAACTCCACGCTAAAAACTGGATTAAATTCAGAAACCAGTGAAAAATACGGGGAACCCTTTGTAGAGCTCACGCGCAGCGGCTATGAAATTGGAGGAGGCCTTGGATTAATATGCAGATGGCTAGATTTTTTTTCTCCTTTTTTTTATTAAAGAAATTATGTAAATTTCGAAACCTATAAGAGGAAACGAAGCCCTGGGAGCGCATATTAAGCCTGACTTAATTAACTTCACAAAAAAATGTTTGCGTACGTGCATACGAAAGAAACAAATTTTATATAAATAATATATTACATATATATATGTTACTTCCTACACAACAGAACAGCAGGGTCGAAAAAGAGCTGCGACCTGAATAAAGAAGAATACCACAGTCTCTTTTACTTATAGTGAGTTATGGATACGTTTACATATTATCAAGTAAGGAAACAATTAAAGAAAGTTTATAAATAATGTATATTGTTTATTTTATTATTGTTGTTTGTTCATTTATTTATTTATTACGGCCGCTCCAATGGAGATTAATTTTACAGATGCAGTTTAAATGATATAAGTAGAATCTATATGAGGCATTAAAATTAATTCATTCATTTTAAAAGAGTATTTGATTTCACATCGTTTATACTCATAGTACTTGTAGGCTATCTTGTCATTATTTTGTATCCTTCACTTTTTCTTGTAGTACTATTTCACTAATAAATATTATAATATAATAATTATTTTGCTATGTAATAATAATGTGACATAAGTTTAGGTAATTGCTATGTGCAATGTTTATTTGATGGAAGTATTTCTAGTATTTAGGTTGCCAGTCATTTATATACATTTATGTAAAATATTTCTGCCACATGGGGAGTCATCATGTTTCCTAGGATTTATCTTTGTCCATTAAAGGCTTCTCTATATCGGACTTCCTCAAAGAAGAGGAAGAATTTTAGTAAAAATGCCCTACCTTTGTCAAAAAAACTCCAAACTCGGTATATTCAATATATTTAATATGATGAAAGTAGAATTAATCAATAACGCAGAAAACGATACATTCCAAAAATAAATATTCAATGGTGCTTTTCCCTATATAAAACGATTATGAGTTTTAAAAATTGACATACCACATCTTATTTCATAATTTTATTAGTCATATGATAATCTCATCACCCTAAAGTTTTATAAGCACACCAACTCAAGAAAATACTGTCATAATTTTATTGGATTTCAATTGGTTTTTGAAAAATGTGTTTTATGAATATCAATAAGCAAGATATTAATCATTAACAACACTTTTTTAACGTAGGCTATAAATGTAAAAATGTGTCACTTACTATTTCGAAGAAAGAGCAAAGAGAAGAAATACAATCCCATACCTAAAAAAAGAAAACAATTAATAAATAAAATATGATAAAATTAATAAATAAGTATAAATTATTCATTTAACAATTTATATAACAAATATTACAATATTAAGTATTGAACGAGATGTAGTTGTTATTAGGCAAAAGTTGGTACAGCACAATGCGACCCACAAATTAAAGGTTTAGGAGGACATTCCGCTTGAAATATACCCTGTAAAGTCAATTACGTATGTACTGAGTAAACTAAGCAAATTTCCCACTGCTAAAATGATGTACTGATGATGTCATATTTTATAGTGTATTTATTGTCGAAAAAAAAAACAGGTCTTGAAATTCCAGTTGGCAATGACATGATTAGTGAGTGACACAAGTTAACTTAACAATATTTCATTTTAGCAGATTTTCTTTAAGGGAAATCAGCTATTGAGGTCGAACTCATGACGCGATTTTCGAAATTTTTCTTCAAATGTCCATCAATACTATCCAGGAGATGACGAAAATGAGGTCCGTTCAAAACTGTATGTATGTAAATATATATATATATATATATATTTGTCTGTTACCGCTTTAGCGATCGCAATTTTTGTGTAATCGTCACCAAACTCGATATTTAATAGTTTTATGTAAAAAGAAAGATCAAATTCGTTAACGGCTGAAATCGGACCAGTGGGATGGGGGGTTTAAAGGGGGGCATTTCGAAAATTCGTAATATCTTCGTTACTAAATGTCGGATCGAAAAATTGTATAGGACCAATCTTATTGAAAATTAAATTTAATATAAAATGTTATATACATTTATTCTCTATCTTGAATATTAACCGAGATATTTGCATTTTTATTAAGTGTAACGGACGAGCTATGGTCGCTTCTATACGTTCCCGCCGTAAGCTAGTTCGGCCGTTTCCGTAACTATTCGGCACTAGTATGGAGATTTCTCTATTGTATAACTTTACGTGGGAAATCTGCTTAGTTTACTTAGTTAGTTTACTCAGCCCCTACGTGACGGACTTTTAAGATTTGGGCCTCCCAAATTGCAGAATTGTATTTAAAAAATAAATCAAAAGTCTATGTATGCAATGAATACATAATCTTTAGTTAGTACATAATCTTTAGTTAATACATAATCTTTAAAGAAAATTTTTATAAACTATACATGGTGCACAATAAAATAAAATTATTTTTTGATTCATGACACACAAATATTCAACTCAGTTGCTCCAACATACGTGACTTGGATGTGGATTTTCCTGTCATTTATAGTTAGGCTGCAAGTATGGCCCACAAGCAGTGAGCCAGAAATAAGGATAACTTAGAAATGCCTAGTCTTAAAAAGAAGATTGCAGAACCCTACAAAGTATAAGAAAGAGAAAGCATTTAAGGAAAAAGTATTAAGATAAAAAAAGTAAAGAATACGTATGGTTGGTAGAAGAAGGAAGTGAAGGAGAGGATAAAAAGGCTTCCTAACACAATAAGAAACCTCTATAAGTTGGATGTAAGAGCAGCCTGTAGCAGAGATTGGCTTACATAATACAGCCTCCCCTCACAACCGACCCACACCTCACATTTATTTTCTCTATTTATATCAACACTAAAAATTAAATTATTTTTGCTAAATTCTGAGCCAGTCTGGCAAAAATGCCTTAAATACTTAACATTAGCTCATTTTTTACCCAATTATACAAACGTTGTTTGTTTGTTTCGTAAGGTTTTAAGGCGAAAAACTACCAGTTTATCATCGCCCTGTAATATCTATAATTCACATTTTGGTATCCTCATCCATATCGCAATTTTAACAATATAATCGAGATTACAAAGAATTGTACTCAACTTATACAAAATTAAACAATTTATCACGTTTTTTCGGCTCATCCCGAAGGGCCATTTCTATATCATTGGAAATATTGCATTTGTTTCTAATATTTGTATACTTAAGTGGTAGATAGTCAAGTCTGTGTTATACTTCTCACAAATCGGGAATTGATCTTTTGTCATACCAACCATGCGTAAATCTTGTGTGTCCTATTCGGAGTCTTCCTAATACAACTTCTTCTCTTCTGTTGTATCTTCTCGAATATTTCCATGGGCGGATGGTGGTTTTAATAGTTTTTAGTTTATTGTTCTTCTTATACAAACGTAACTCGGTACTTCCCTATTATTCAACTAGCTTAATTAATAGCGCAGTTACATGTGATCGCTGAAAGTCACCTTTACATAAGTAAGGGGGTATTTTCAACCAATTAATTGTTTTTTAATTAAAAAATATGGATTCTAAAGAAATGGGAATATAATAGGTAAGAAGCGATGTAAGTAGATATGTACCCACCCTCTGCGTCTGGCTTTTTTTTCTTTCTTTTTTAATGGTTAAATATGTAAGTATGGTAGTTAAAAGAAAAAAAATCATGTAGTCAACGACGTAAAATTATAATTGATGACGTTATATGGAGCATATTTGAGTATAAGTCACACATAAAAAGTGCAATTAAAAAGAATATTTTATATTTAAGCTTGGAATATAAAGGTTCATTATGTATCCGATTACCTTTAACGTGAGATAAGTAGGAGTGGGGGTTTACTAAAGACTGAATACTAAGGAATGCAAATATTTCCGTTAATATTTGAGATGCAGAAATAATTTATGGAAAAACATTTGTAGAAAATTTATTTTTTCATCCGTCGCATAACAATGAAGATCTTTCGAATATTGATAATTTTCCATTCCAATCACCCCCTCCTTTTGGCCCTATTCAGCTACTACAAACTTGGGAAATCTGCTATTAACGCTTAAGTTATTATAGGACTAATGAAAGGATAATAATTAGTAAATTCGTCACAAAAATTACCTATTGCCTAAGGAGGAATCGAAACCACAACATTGGTTTACTAACTGTTTTAGTATCAACTCCTCAACTCAAATGGAGTTCCTCAGCTCTCATTAATAGTTGAAAAAAAAAATCTAAATCACACCCCTCCCCACACAAAAAAATAATAACCAAGAAAATTCTCCTTTCTCGAACGAAATCTTCAAATGTATTATAAATGCAAAGATTCAATTTTTAATATTAGTTTCATGTAGATAAAACTGGAAATTTGTAAATGAATTTAATTATTCTGATATGTTCTTCAAGCTGACTAATAATTAGTATTGCGATCCGTTTTCCGTAGCAATTTAAACGTGATGCATAATCAGTTATTTAAATATTTATTTACTTATTCCGAGATTTCCAAAGTTGCGATCAATCCATTTTATCAAATATTAATGGCGAGATAGTAAGCAACAAACAATCAAGCAAAACTAATTAACTTAAATGAAGAAGGGATGATGCGAGCAATATGAAATATTAAAGTAGAATAAGTATTAATATTAAATAATGCAGACAATAGAAAGTTAAAATTAAATTTCCAGTTGAATAAGATATTTAAGTAATAATTTTCATATATTTAAATTTGTTATAGAATCCACTGCTCCCTCATAATTAATAAGGGACGTTGCGTGATTTATTAAAAAAGAATTTTTCTCCTGAGCAGTTAGAAACACACACACACACACACACACACACAAATACACACACACAGTAGTAAACTCATAACTCTGAAGGATAATTATTTACTATTAACTATTTATATAACTCATGGAGTGATTTTTTTTTCTTAATTATTTGTAAATATAAATAAAACTTTGACAAAAGTAAAATATACTTCTTCTCGTTAAATAACATTTTCCGAAGAATACTGACATTTTATTTAATGAGAAGTATGTATATCTCGTCGTCCCCTCTAAAATTGCAAAAGTAACTGGAACATTTGTAATGAATGGCCAAAGCCTGATCATAGCTAAAATAGCCAATAATAAATACATGGCATAAGGACTCTTAACGTAGTCGAGAAGAAATGTAGAAGAAATTAAACATCATGTAGTTATATATAAGTTTTATTCTGGAAAATCATATTGCCTGAGATGGAAAGGAAGATTCTGTTTTCCTTTAATAACTAGTTCTTATATACCTGGAGGTCTCATGATTCAATTCAATTATGACTCCATTGCAATTACGACGTCGTTAGAATTCTGGCAGAGCCTGAGTTTCTAGTGCCTGATGACAGATTTCCACCTTCATTTTCCTTGCATGACACCAAAAAGGAAGTCCTAGGTACACTGCAGCAAATCACCTGCTCCCAACAGCTTTCCTTGATTTATTATCAGCTTTCATATCATAGTTACTAGCTGTCCCTACACCACCCAACAGGAGCTGCTTAGAACTAAGCAGATTTCCCACGTGCGTCACGTATTTGCATTCATCACAAAACGTAAAGGTTCAATGAGAACAATATTTAATATATAGGCTTCAACTGCTTGTTATTAATATGACATGAGTAGGAGTGGAGGTTTACTGAAGGCCGAAATCTAAAAAATGCAAATATCTCGGTCAATAATCAAGATAGTGAAAAAACGTACATAACAGGATTTATAGAAAATTACATTTGTAATAAGATTGATTTTATACAATTTTCGATCTCAGGCGTAATAACAGAGTTATTAAGCATTTTCGAAATGGCTGGTTCACAAAGAAACTTGTCGTTCCTTAGAAACCTTTTGAAAATCAACGAATGCGGAGATTTTAGGCTTTAACTCACCAATATTGAACCAGATTCGGCTAGATTGGTAGAAAGCTATCAGGTCCAACCATCACACTGAATTTTTTATTTTTTTTACCTTTACTGAGCGATTTTAATGGTCCTTTTTTTCAAAAAATAATTATATATTTAAGTACTTTAACGTTAATTTTAACTAATAATTTTAATACACTTGATATTAACTAAATTGTTTGTTAAATTTGATGAGAAAATGGTGTCAAGTTTACTCATTTAATCAACAGCAAAGTCTTTAAACTGGTAAGTATTTTGTATCAATAAGAAAAAAAAAACTAGAGATAGGATTTATAAAATAATTTGGCTTTGGGTTCTAAGGACTTAGTTCATTTTGGAAAGGAGGTCTCTTGCCCAAAATAGTTCGGGAATCCCTGCTCTACGTAGTAACCCTATGTTGAGGGATTTTATTTTTCTGCACATCCCATGCATATTTACATTGCATGTGCATTTTGTCAAAACTTGTAATACTTCGTTATATAACAACAGAAATAAAAACCTACTAATGAAACGACAAAAAAAAAACACATTAAAATATTAACAATTAAGGAAATGCAATTGAGTTTAAAAATATAAATAAAAGTAATTCAAATAAAGGGTGAGAACCGCCAGGATAAATGATACTGTTGTCATAACTGTCGGTGGAGACCGTCGTCACTGGCTGGCAAGCGCTTTCAATGCGATGGAACCCACTCAGTACAACTTTTTGGCGGGCTTGAAGATGGTGCCATCGCGTCGAAAGCGCTTCCCAGCTGTACTCGACCTTCAACCAGTGACAACGGTTTCCACCGGCAGGTATGACAACAGTATAAATAAAAGTCGTTATCGATGGAATACTCGTTCGTGTAAAAAATGACTACACCTTAAAAAGCCTTACGATGACGTGAGAAGCGACTACGAGAGCTTTCTCTCCCAATCATCTCTTGGCAAGACATACGCCGAGTAAGCTGAGTTATCAGCTGAGTGTAAGGTTAGGAAAATGGTGAAAACAAGAAGAAGGGGTAGTGATATGAAGGCGTTAAGGATGGATATTGGTATAAGGATGGCATTGACAGCTGCCTTGACAGGATTATATGAGATGTCGTCCGCCATGACAGCCAATTACCTGTCTTACAACCTCCCTGTCCCATCCTCATCCCTGCCCCATATACGACAAATTACCCCTTAAACTCTCAGCTATTTCTGTCCTTATTGATAGCAGCCTAACCGTTGTATCGGCTAAGTTTTTTTTATTATTTGTTCCCCAAAAAGAAGCTGATGGTTGATTGGTGGTCGGCAGATTGAAGGGATCTCGTAAATCGCAGACATCATGATGAAAACCAAAACAACAAAAAGGTGTGGCCTAACGTGCGAATTTTCTCCCAAATGTCCTTCCTTCCTAATTGCAATGTTTCAACTCTTGATAATTAAAAGAAGGCCGTAACGGAGGGCTACGTAAACTAAGCATATTTCCTTGGACAGAGAAAAAGACGTCCAATTCTTCACAAGTTTTTTATTTCAGGGCTAAGCGCTTTCGAAGACCATTGCCTCCATCTTCAGAGCTACACATAGAAACAACAACGTCAATAAAATCTATATACAGGGTCATTAATCACGCTAATATAAATAAATAAAAAGACAGAATAAATATCTAAAGGAAGTGAATATAAATAAATAAACTTGTGTCAAATCTTAAAATAAAATATCCATTGGGGTATAGCTAAAAAAATCGACTGACCTACTTGCATGCGTTCATAGGGAAAGACAGCAAGTGACTGGCTGGTGCGCGGGAGATAAGATCGAGGTCCAGTACCCCCACCATTGCAGACTTATAGCAATCGGTCTTCATGTTCAGACAGCGATTACCAATAAGCTTCTTCTTCATCGCAATCTCCAAACCTTCCAATGAACTAAGTTTTTTTACCCTTCTTGGCTATATGATATGACACGATATTCTTCACTTCCCACAATAGTGCCGTGAAAAGCATATTTCCCCCTTAATGATATAACACATTTGTGGTCTACTCTCACCACATATTCTCTATTTCTATGCAAAAAAAACCCCAAAGAGCAGATTGAGATGGGGGTTACTGAAGGCTGAAAACAAGAAAGAGCTAATAACTCGCTTGATACTTGTGTTACAAGAAAGTGTATAGAACAGCAATTGTTGAACATCAACAGTTAAACAAGATTGGTTCTATAACATATTAAGATCCGACTCATAATAATGGAGATATTTCCAATATTCGAATCCCCTCCCTATAAACCCCCTCTATTCCATGTCTTACTTCAGCCAATAATGAATATGAGCTTTATTGTTCACTGAAACGGCTAAATATCCAGTATGGTATTAATGAACATTTTGGAAACAGAAACGTGCAATCTTAATTCATGACGTCATCTAGCAAGAATTTGCATGTATCTCGCATAATAAAGGTCTCTTGGAAACGATATTGGTACATAAGCTTAGAACAAAGTGGTTCATGATATAAAAGGCTATTGCTAAAATATTAGCAGGAGTGGAAGTTTACTGAAGGATGATAAATAAAATTATAATATTCATATTAGAGAAAATGTATATAAAAACATTTATAGACAATTACATTTACAATAACATTATTCTATAAAAGTATTTAGTCCGACGTATAAAGGAGGTATTTAGCATTTTCAAAATTTTCAGACTCTAAACCCACCCACCCCCTACACCCACTTGTCTTATAGCAGTTAACGAACTTGATCTTCCTTTTTACATAAAACGATTATACATCGAGTTTTAAAGAACGCAAGATCCCACCTTAGAAATTGTAATTGGTTAAAAAAATGTTCAAATGTACAAAATATTATATTTAACTTTGCATTACACTTTGGCTTAAAGCGACTTTTTTGCAATTTTGTTATGTGCGCAACACTCAATATCTAAACGAAACCCGCTAAAAATAGTAAAAGAGTTTTGAATATGCACAAAGAGAGGTGCAAATTGCTAATAATTTTTTCGTTCACAGTAATTCCACCCTTGGTTCTCTTATAAACGGAACTAATAATTAAATTAAAAATATTTGCCAGGAAATATTAACATAGTTTAGCATCTAGTTCATGTACGACTAAACCTCATTACTAAACAAGAATAAAAAAAATTATGAATATTCAAACACTTAGAAGAAAGTTTGTTTTAAAAGCATCTTTGCAAAAAAATAAACCCCCGTTTAGGAGGAGCTACCTGAAGGGAGCATCCTGCAGGAAAATCTCATTTTCAAACACCAACAAATCAAGGATGATTGTAGAGCTCAAACAGAAAAGGGGGCGCTTCATTAGAACCGTTAAAGTAAGAAATTCCAAAAGAAGCTTAATTAAAACAGACTCCGAAAAGCAGATTCACAGATATTACCGCCAACCTCCTCCCATCCCCTCAAAAAGAAAAATTTATATATATTTTTTTTATTTGTTTTCGTCTGTATTGCCCCTTTCGTACGCCGCAACATCAGCCACGAGGCGTTAATGCCTTTTTTTAATGTTCTTTAAAAACCGGAGTCTACTGTATACACGAACATCTTTTAGATGGTTTATGAAAATTCCCCCCAAAAAACACTCCTTCCCCCTCTTGCCATTACTGTCTAGTGTTGCAAAAGATCTCGTTACATAAAGGTTTTAATGAAGAATCTACATTAAAAACGACAACGAGCGTATATTACGGATATCCTCATTTATTATTTAGCATTTGTAGTGAAATAATGGAAAGTACATAGAAAAATTATGGATAAGCGTTACGCTACTTCATTTGTACCTCTATCAATTTCTAACACTTATTTATAAAACTCTGAAGAACAAAGAATAAGTAACGTCAAAATTTAAGTACAAAACTAATGTAAAATATCTATAATTTATCATTTTAATCTCACAAGGTAATTCTAGGCTGGCGAGTTCGATTCTTGCCTGGGCAAAGGAAATTATTTAGTGACGAAATTCATTAAATAATGTCTCTAGTCCCAACCTTGCTAGAAAAGGGTCGTAACCTGTGGATAACCCGTCCCAATTAGCCTGAGTCGCAAAAAGTGGATGTTAATAAATAATAATAATAATAATATAATTTATCTATTGTGAACTTTTTGTTTAACTTTAGAGACTCAATAGCTTTAGGTATTAACGGGCTACATGTTAAGACCTAGAACAGAGACTAAGATGATCTTTCATTTCTATACCCCTATGTATCCATATATTTATATATATATATAAAATTGTAACCTCTGTCTGTACATTGATTTTTTTCGTGAAATTTCACAATAACTTTTCGTTTCACATGTCATAGACACCATAACTGCATTTTGTTTCTTTCGTGTATGTTTGTTTGTTTGTTACCTTTTCACGCATAAACGGCTGAACCGAATTTTATGAAACTTGGTATGTATATTACTACTAGCCCAACTTAGACTTTAGGCTATATTAATATTCCTCTAAGAGAAGCAGGAGTGGGGGTTATAAGGGAGGCCTGAAATTAAAAATAGCGATATTTCGTTTCCTATTGCTTTTTCAGCAAATATGCCCATAACAAAAGTTGTTTATTTTGTAATTTAGAGTAACTTTTGTTATATGCACTTTTGCAGTATACGGAAGTATAAATGAGTTATACGCTAAAAACTATAGAGGGAGTCCACAATTTTATTTGGCACAAAAGACTCAACCGAACTAAACCAAACTCGGTATGTGAATTAGCACTAACGCCTTCCTTATAATAAGCCATACTAACATTTCTAGGGACGGGCAGGAGTGGGGGTTATAAGGGAGGCCTGAAATTAAAAATAGTGATTTCCTATTGGGGTTTCGGCAAATATGCACATAACAAAAGTTGTTTATTTTGTTATTTAGAGAAATTTGCTCAACACTTCTTTTCAATATGAACTACCAGGTACCTAAATGAAAAAATTGATTCAAATGTATGTCAATATTTTCTCATTAATAATTAAAATTTATGCATAATGCACAGGAAACGGGAAATATGACAATATGAAGGACAGTGAAGTCTTACATAAAAAAATAATTTTATTATTAACAAATCCACAGAAACGACGGGTGTTAACCCTAAACACTGGGACGGGTAAATGTCAAAATATTGTGCAAAGTAAAGCCTTGCCAAAAATATACCATCACCATTCAGCCTCATATGAATTCCCGAGCGAAGCCGGGTATCTGAGCTAGTATATATATATATATATATATATATATATATATATATATATATATATATACAGGAAATTTTTCAGATCTAATAGCATACTAATAAATTTACGAAATCACCTAAATTGGTAGGGAGGGTCAGTAAATAAATAAATTTTTTCTTATTCTTTTGGTTGTCCTACAAGACCTGACAATGCCTGGACGGTTTTCAAAATATCACATTGTTACTAGTTGACGGAGAGGGTGATGAATTAGGTTTATCCAAAATACAACTTTATGACTCCTATTAATATTAATACATTTCCATCATCAGAGCTACAAACAATTAAAACTACAAGAAATAAGGACTTTAGTCTACAGGTTAAAAGTTTTCATTACAAGAAAAGAATAAAAACAATGTAAGTAAATTACCTATAACAATAATTTTTTTTTAACAATATCATATTTAAAATTAAATTATAATAACTTTCAATGAACATTTCTATACAATTAAAAGAGATCAAAATATACCTTCAGGGCAGAACTATGCCGATATGCTTGGGCCGAAGGGATCCGTCAAAGCCCCTAAGGAGGGGGCAGAGACCAGGAGAGATGCGTTTGTATCCGTCTGGACATTTACATTCATTTTGTTTCTGTACTTTTATTTGTTTATTATTATTTACGTACAATTTATACCACTATGGCTAATCGGGATGGGTTATCTAGAGGTTACCACCCTTTTCTAGCCAGGGTGGGCCTAAGGAGTTTATACAATGAGTCCGTCACCAAGTAAATGCCTACTGCCCAGGGCGGGAATCGAACATAAAGATCTGTTAAAAAGGCTATGCAACTCACCTGATCACAAAATTAGGCATATATGGAAATTCCACAACTTCTAAGTGACAAGATGTTTCATATACCCAATTAATTATATACACATATCAAAAATTCCCAATATAAAAAACGAAATAGGCAAGCCAGCAATAGTGCGGTTAATCCCAGGACCTCGGCCGGGCCGGTGCACATTTCTGTTTTAAAACAACTTATGAAGTCTGTTAACACTTGTGATATACCCTTCACTCTAACACTAAGCCATCTAGATAAAAGGGAGAAACCAGTCAAGAGTAATGATTTAATTTATTCGACCCTACACGGCAACATAACAAAACAGCTCCTTCCGACCCTCTACAGGATTATCCATTTATTAAGAATCCGAGCACAACAAAACATCGAGTACGTTCATAAAGATATATAAATAAAATGAAATCTAGAGTTCAGCTAATATTAGCCTGAAAGGAAAATCAT
The DNA here is from genome assembly GCA_019009955.1 of Riptortus pedestris. Classification (NCBI taxonomy): domain Eukaryota; kingdom Metazoa; phylum Arthropoda; class Insecta; order Hemiptera; family Alydidae; genus Riptortus; species Riptortus pedestris. Next base: position 76,850,825 of record CM032229.1, read on the forward strand.
ATTAAAAGCTAGCTTCTAAAGGATCCAATTTACTCAGCAAGAATGGTGAATAAAAAAGGAAACGATACTGCGGATATTGTTAAAGAAAATAATGATGCCAGACTATTCTTTGAATTAAAGATACACAATTATGTACTAATGAGATTTAAAAAAAAGAGATTTGGCTATATACCCTATACTTAATATATTTCATTTTTTTATCAGTGCAATGAATAGACGAAAGTATATCACCATTCGCTTGCCCAGTTATATATCTAACAATTCTTGACGCCATAATGTTATCACTTACTGGTATACATTGTATTAGTATGAAGTTATTAATTGTTATTCCCTCTGTTTGAAGTGTCGCAATGTTTGTAATAAATTTCTAATGTTTTTATTGCCAGTGCTCCGGGCTCTCTTCTCACATAGAAATCACAAACTGATTCTTAAGAACAAGTTACATTCAAGTGCATCTACCTTGAAGCATTACTATAGTACTTGTAGGTTGTTAAAAAATATTTCTATATTTAATACTAAAATCGATCATTTATATTCCCACTCTTCGACCCCGTCTTTCATAACACGAACTACCAATATTATTTTATATTCATTACTCGCGTGTTGTACCCAGTCACAGCGAGTAAACGTTTTCTAACACTATCCTTGACACACTGAGGATGAGAACTGGTAAATTCCAAAAGTGCTAAGTAAATCCGAATTTTAAAGATTGCTTTATCATTTCTTAAAAGAAATTGTTTTATTCATAAATAAATAATGACAAGGATGACTTTATGGCTATTTTGAATTTTAATGAGTATTAAGGAAACCTTAATAAACATTTTTAGGAGGTTTATAAATGACAGATATTGTTAAAATTGTGAATCACGGTATTACTGGAAAGTAGAGACGGGGAGTACGTTATTTTTATATAAAACAACCACGAGGAGAAAAATACAGAAGTGCACAGTTTTTCTTCAGAAAATCTAGTCAAGTTCAGTCGGAATGGAAGTTTATCAACTCAATTTATAGTATTTTTAGTTTATGAAGTCAAACGTGAGGCATTAGGAAATATGTGTAACCTTCAAGAATAAATGTCTCTATACCCGAATACATTAGCATCACTCATACTCTACATATCGAAACTAAATCCAAGGCCCGAGGCAATTATAGCTAACTAACCAATACTCTCAAAGTACGTACCTACATAAAAACTTCTTAATATTTTTTCAGATTTTCCTTAAGAGAATTCAGGTATTGACGGTCCAGGAGATAAAATGAGGTACGTTCAAAACTATGTATATATATATATTTTATAAGTTGTTTTAACATTTTATAGAACCAATCTTGTTAATATATGGATGCGCTATAATTGCTGGTGTGTACTGTCTATTCTTAGCTCAAATATTAACTATTTTCTTCATATTTTCTTGTGTTTAGGCTTCAGTAAACCTCTTCTTGTAGTCCCTGGAGTTTGCGTATAAATATGGAATACATGGTGAGATGAGATCTCACTGTCATCAACCGGTGTGAGAAATCTGCTTAGTTTACAAAGCCCCTGCCTGATGGACTTTTTTAAAGTAATGTTAAAGTTATAATTATTCTCAGCTGCTGCTCTGAAAGTTCACTTTGCCTAAATAAAACGCATAGTAGAGGAAAACAGGTCTACATTGTACATTCCAATTGATTCATTCCTCTACCACCCAGCTTCCCTGGAAGAATGAATCGCAAGTCTTGTAAAATATAATATGTCCAATGATATTGGCGCCCAAAAGAGGGCACAGGTTAGGTCGAAGAATGTGATAAGGGTTGACAATACATTGCCGTGAATGGCCCCATATTGACCCATGTCTTTATTCAGCCATTCTTCCATGAGTCGAGCCATTTTAACTGATTTTCCATAAGGGAAATCAGCCATTGAGGTTGTACTTATGACGCGATTTTCGAAAAATTTCATCAAATGTACGTTTTATATATATATATATATATATATATATATATATATAGTGTTGCGAAAATGAAATACATTAAAAATTAAACAGAGAAAGTCACGTATTTGGGGAGTACGGAGGGGATTAAAGGGGTCCCTACCTGCCCAGAACTCGAAGAGTCGACAATTGGGCTTTGATGTTGCCGCTTCTCTATAAATAGCATACAGCTCGGCCGACAGTTTAGTTTGTTCTCAGCTGTCCTCAAGTGCTCATCAGTGCGTTCAGTGCTACAGTTAGTACAGGGCGGTAAAGAGTTTTTATGTGAAGGACAGTGTTGTGCCGTGACTCTGTGAGTAACAGAATAGTGCTATGCCGTTAACTTCGGGAAGTAAAGAACAGTGCAGTGCCGTGTTTTTATGAACTTCAGTGTTCCTGAGTGAATTATTTATGTGTAATCTGAAGAACAGTGAAGCTATCAGCGCATACTGTGAGTAGTAATTAAGAACAATTAACCAAGTGTGTAGTGCATTGTTAAATAAATTGTGCATTGATAAAAACTGTGAAGCTTTTGTGTGTTTAATTTTGCAATCCAAAAGAACTCTAATAAACAACTTTTATTACTGGTTTTGTTGACGCTCGAGCAGTCGCAATTTTAGTTTGATCGTTACCACACTCCATAGTTTGTCATTTTATGTAAAAATAATGATCAAGTTCGTTAATGGAAGAAATCGGACTAGTGGGAGTGGTAGGGGGTTAGAAGGAAAATTCGAAATATTTCCGTTATTATAAGTCGGATGAAACAATTGTACAGAATCAATCTTATTGAAAATTCAATTACCTATAAATATTGTTATATACATTCGTTCTCTATCTCAAATATTAACCGAGATATTTTCATTTTTTAATTTTCTTCTTTGAAATCGTACGTTATGAATAAGCCAATATATCATGAACCGTCTTATTTCAAACTGAAATACAAAGATTGTGTTCAATCAATCGTTTCTAGATGAGATACAAACATATACGTTTTTGATGCCCCCCCTCGTCATTTGTTCTTGGATGGGAACTAAAGTTAGAGTGATTGAGATAAAACTCATTATCTATTATCTTAATTATCTGATTCATTATAAATTGCTGCGCTAGATATAGTAAATATGTTCCAATATAATTAATATATTATATTCAGAATATTTCAGTAATTGTTTTTTTCTAGTCAAGAATGTTTCTATTGTCTTTCAACTCTGAGTGGTTGGCAGAACTGTTTGTTTACAATTCAGATGCTTTCCTTTGTGGATGTTATTAAAATGTAAATTGACTTCGTGTATTTATGCATTTAATTATTTTAAGTCAAGGAAATGTATATTGCTTCTTAGTTTCAGCTCATCGAGTTTCTCTACACCGGAGGGTATAGTACGGCTCTACACCTGAGCCATTTCAAGTATTAATTGCGACAGTTCTATATATTATTGATTATTAAGGATAACTATATGAATTCTAGAAGTAATATTCTAATGCACATTGAGACCTTGTGAATTGGTTGGTTCAAGGCCAATATCTGAACATAATTCTCAAAGTTAAAGTTAATATTGTGCTCAAGAAATTTAATAATTAGAAGCATAAGACTAATAATGTATCATTCCGGACACACTTCCAGAAACCTAACAACTCCTATAATGTTTTCTATAAAAAACATAAATAGTTAACTCAGACAAACACATTAAACGAACCATAAATTCAAAGGACATTGAAGTGCTTCATAGGCATATTCCACTCACGAGAGAGATAAAAATCGGGAAATATGATACATGAAACAGATTTTCGGAGATCCATGAACAGTTTGACATACTATACCATAGCTAATATAGTATATCTCAGGATATAATGTTCGAAGGCCAACAAAATAAATAATCAATCTTCAAGACTGACTGAGAAAAATGTTTTAAAGAGGCGTGCTCTTAGTGAAGCCATGTTTTAGATTTGTTCAATACAATCATATACATTGCATTTATATATATATAGTGAGTGAGTTGTGGTAAGCAAAAGCAGCTGAGTCAACATTCACAGCCCGCTTAGACCAAAATACGAAAATAAGTATGGCGTATAGAAAAAGCTGCACACATTTAAGAAAAACAAATTAATCCACATAACTTTATATGAGTATTGAAGTATTCTGAAGATGGTATGAAGTTATATAAAGCAGTTAAGCTGTAATTCTTCTAACGGTTAGTGACTTATTTTTGATCCTTCAAAGAGATATAACATTACATTTTATATATGACATCTCGAACTCGAATGAAGAACAAATAAATATTTACTGAATTAACAACTTCTGCATAAACATTTTTAAGGAATGCACACAGTAAAAAAAAACTAATGTGCTTCGGTTTGTTTATTTTAGTAATAAGTAGATAGACTCATACTCTAATACCGAATTTTCGATTAACAGATCAACTTCTTGACCGACAGACAGCAGCCTGATTGGTTAAAACCACAATTTGGTGTTTTAAAAACGAATAAAATTACTAACTAGTGTCAGTGAAAATAACAAGAGTGGCTAATGTCAACATGGTGTAAGCTCAGGGGAAAGGCTCTGACATGTCAGCTGGTGTTTCAATTAGTATTTCCTGTTTCATGTCACTTGGCAAATGACGTAGAGGATAGTAGCGTATCGAAGTATTCAATAAACAAGAAGATGGGAATATTTTACCGTGCACTGTACGTAATGCGTTTATTTACGTAAATCTAAACGTCACCTCTAAAACACACATTACCAACACAAACGCACCATTATAAAAATAGACATACAATTATAAAAGGAGACAGATTCGTCCTCGCACGTCAGCACAAATAACCCACAACACATATGATTTTGAGAAAATCTATTTATTCAGACATACAAAACATCACTACCGATATCTCGTTTCTGCAACATTATACATTAGCATGAACACAAAGAGCATTAATTAACAATACAGACAAACAAAAAATATCTCTTTGTACACGCATTCAAAGTGCAAGACTCTCTATTTTGTGATTTTCCCTAAATCCTCTCACCTTCTACCTACCCTGCCTACTACTCAATTAAAATGTAACTATGACTACTGTGAGTTTGCAACTCCCTGAAACATTATATGGTATGTAATTTTTGTATTATATCTTTGTACTTATTTAATCTTGCAGTCCATTATCAAAATGTAGAAAAATTAATTAATATGCTATATCATTTCCACCAAAGACGTATACAATGTTCTCTGGAATATGCTGGATGGTAGAGGAACCAATTGATCAGGATCAATAAGAAGGCCAAGTCCTCTACAGTTTTTTAATATAATGCAGAGTGCACTTTCGGAGTCAATGCTCCATCCTCAGTGCCTGATTAAAGCTGCGTTGCCTGGACCACGACTGCCGGGCGACTCTCCGGGGAGTCGCCCGGCAGTCGTGGTCCAGGCAACGCAGCTTTAATCAGCAGGCACTGAGGATGGAGCATTGACTCCGAAAGTGCACTCTGCATTATATTAAAAAACTGTAGAGGACTTGGCCTTCTTATTGATCCTGATTATACAATGTTCGTTCATTACTGAAGCTCTGAAGAAGGAATCCAAAGGCGTGGGAAACTCTAAGCATCAAAAATACACTTACGTTTCAGTACTATTTCTAATATTTAAGCACATTAACTTTCTAAGATATTTAATTCTCCATCTGCTCAGATTTGATACATAAGAAATAGCAGTATCTGTCATTGTTCATAAATTCTTCTTAGGCCACAGAGATAAAATATAAAACCGTAATGAATGCAACCATAAAGATGATATAACTTCTAGAAATATAAACGGATTCTGATCTTGAGAAATCTTGGTTGGAATATATCTTCTTTAAGTTGGAAAATTAGCAAGAGCCATTCAGAAAGCCATTTCATTTATATTGCTCAACTTACAAATCCCGGGAAATATAGTCGATTCTAAAAGCTATAACAATTTATCCTAGCAAGTCTTTATGGCCTATATTCATGCAGACAAGAGCAATTTCATGATATAAATTCGCATTTCGCTACTCTCATCCGATTAATCATGTATATAATTTGGAAAGCCGAATCAATAAAAATTATCTGGACTTTTAGCAATAAAAAACTTGATTCTAATGTATTTTCTTGAAGTAAAATTAATTAGTCAAACAGAACACATAAAGTTATTGAAGTGATAAGTATGAAGTTTACAATAAAGTCCGTCATGCAGGGGCTGCATAAACAAAGCACATTTCTCTCTTGAGGCTTAACAATAGATAAATCTACACACTTAACACCACCGAGAATAATAAGTAAATAAATACAAACGGTAATAAAAAATCTCAGTGAATTTTAACAAACTCTCGACATCCCCTTGTCTCAAAATTTCGAAGACAATTTAATTAAATGGTATCTTTACCTAAAAATGGCGTTGCAAAATGTGAATTCATTTCAATACTTTGGTTGTTTTGTAGGAATCTTGATGTACCTTTTATTATTTTATATAGCATTTAATTCCATTTTTTTACAATTACTTAAACAGCATTGAAAAACAATTTCTAAAAAAAAAGAAAGTTATGCCAGCAAAAAGAAGACCTACTTTTAAATACATGGGTGACCGTAGCGGGGCTCGTAGTAGAGATTACGCAGTGCGTGTTACGTCATTTTTGTTGTCACTTATGCCTTTGAAAAGGGAAGGATGATAAGTAAATTTCATTAACTACTAATGTTTAAGGAACTTTTTGAGTCATCTTAATACTTCACGGCATGTAACCTAATTAGGCATTTGTTATATGGACATCTTAATAATAGAATATTCCAAAATTTTGTAAAAAGAAATTCTATATGTTGAAAAACAACTTAATTTTTAAAAACCTGGTAAAAATACTTAGTTCAATTTTCTTCTAATGCAATTTTGAAGCTCAACTGGTAATGTAAAGAGGATTCACCCTGTTTTAAAACTAGTTCTCTACATAAAATAAAAGAGAAGTTCTAAAAATTTTGTGGGGAAAACCCCATCGGCCCAATTTTGAGTCGCCGACACTAGCCAGTAAGGTAGAAGAGTTTGCAGCGATGGTGTTTGTGTTTTGAACAATATAGGAATATTGGAATGGGAAGATGGAGGTAGTGAACAGCCCTTTGCTGACCACTGGCCTCTCGCCGCTAGAATTAACAGAGTTAGGCCCCCAACACCAAAACAAAACATAAATCTGTATTAGCGGATCTCCGGAGCTGTGTTCCCGCCGTTATAGAGTGGAGCATATGCCGGGGGAAAACTTTCTTAGAGGATTGTAGTAGAAACAAGTCCAATACCCCATTAGGATAACACCGTGTTCCAACTAATTTATACAGATAGTACCCTCACCCCCTCCACGCACTAACATAGCCCCTAAACTCCCAGAATTATTATCTGCAAAGCTAAACTTTTCCACAACACTGCCTCACTAGCAAACAAAACAAATTTCTCCAAGTTTCATGAAATATATTTCCCCCGGGTATCAGCCATTTTTTCCCCCTCCCCCTTTTACTAAAATTTATATCTAGAGAAATGTTTTTCGCGTTCCTCTTTCCATGAATATATTTCGTCAGTCATATAGTCAATTAGCAAGTTTCCTCGCAAAATTCGGAATCATGACTGGGACTGGCCAGAGGGTCACAAACAGACCTGAAAATGAAGATAGTGGTAACCCTCCTGTTAGGGAGTGAATATTATTATGAAAGATTCTTATATTTATATCTCTTTGGAATTTAAGATATAGGTTAGGTATAAAACATATGTTTTGAGACACATTCTGATTAAACATTCTAAACCTTTTTTTTGTGCTTAAGAACACCTCCAATGTCAAGTGTAAAAGAATACTTATGACTAACACTTGGCTGCCTAAAAAGGTAATTTTATAGTGTTGAACCCGTTGCTCAGTCAGTTATTTTTATTACATCTTCCCTTAAGGAAAATCTGCAAAATAATGGAGCCATTCAAATATATAAACGAGCGTTCTAGCGAATGTGTGTTTACTTGTGTATTCAATAATTACGTTTACCAATGGAATTAGTTATTCTGGGGAACGTGAACCTTAAGACTTTTAGTTGGATCCAAATTTATAATGTGGGCCAACCTCAATAAGGTAGTATTTTCAATTATGGTGTTCATAAAACCATAAAATAGCTCTAAATTAGAAATGTATTGGAGTTTTTATTTTTTAATATGAAATTCATTGATCAATTGATTACAAAATGTTAAAAAAAAACCAATGAAATTCATAGGTAGGAGAAGGGGTTTAGTTATAATTGAAAACAAATAACTCCGTTAATATTTGTGTTACAATAATTGCATTGAACGACGCTATTGGAAATAAGATTAGCTGTACTTCAGGTAATAATAAATATAATCATGACCTTTCCCATAATCATCTCTCTGCAAGCATCCACCCAAACCACGTCTGACTTCGCCTGAAGGAGTAAATCCTCATTTAAAACCAATCCCGAGCTAATACAATCGGAACTTTTGTCATAACCAGAAATGAAATGGAAATACCACTAATGCAGAACAATGAAAATAGAACATAGCTTCGATTATGTCCGTGCAACGTGCCTCCGACATAGCAAATTCCTATTCCGCTCTTGAGAGAAAAAATAAAAAAGTAACAGCATGCATAGCTAATGAGTTTTATCAGCAAAAACTATTACGATTCCCGAGAGTCAAGTCTCGTTTTCTCTGTTTCCATGTAAATGGCTGCTGCAAGTAAAAGTAAACTCCCCGATTCTCTGTAGCACCCTAATAACAAAGGGACGCAACAACGTTTGGAATTGTATTTTGTAGAAGTTCGGAAAGGAAAGATCGATTCTGTGAAGTGGCGTAAACTGAGATAAGTATGACCTTGATACTATAGAAGATATTAGGCATTAGGCAGATTTTTCACGCGCCTGACAAGCTACAGATCTGGCAAAATATGTTGTCCTTTCTCCCTGTAATAAGAAGCCTGTGTAAACCTAAGTTTAAATTTCTGCAAAATATGAAATGTGTTGTTGATCGATAGTCGATCGATGTAGTATGATAGAAGAGGTGTCTCAGAACTATGCAGTTCCGCTGCAGAAAAAGTAACTATGAAATTCTATTAAAATTAGAATACAAGTCAAACTTTTCAGAATGATATGATAGAAATAACGTTTTACGATGATTCCAAAGGCCCAAAAACACTGTGATCTAATACCACTCGTAGGGACCAGGACAGAGTTTATAGAAATATAATTCTTTATGATTTCCTCTTATTTCTATACCTCGTGCCATATCCATAAATCGATACGTGGTTCCTACAATCGATATTGCTTTACCTTTGATATACTTTTTGACGTTAGTTTTAAACCAAATTATCCGATAAAGTAGGGTTAATTATTCAAATTAACTTAACTGTATATCAAAATGATAAAAACGGTAAACTTTTTATTTTAGATGGAGATTGGAAAAATGCACACACACACACACACCACTCTTTCTTTTATCTTTATTTTAATCTCCTTCTCAAGTAAGAAGTTTTAAAGTTTTTCTTATTTTGGTATACATTTAAGTAAGTTTGAAATATTTACGCATCTTCGTCGGGGAATTGTGTTTAATACTAACATCGAGTGTAATGGTATAGTAATATCGATTGTAACCATGTATCGATTCATGTTAGGATTTGTTACCATGGTGTGTCTGGGCTGACTTTGATTTGTTGGTATTCGGATTATTACACTCTTGATGAGGCGTTAAAGTAAATAATGCGAAACATGTAGAGTTTAATAAAGTAAATTAAGGAGAATTGTATTTTTATAAATTCTGAACTTGTGCCTACGACAAATATTACAACATTTTACCTCTGGTCCTAATTATTATCTGGCAAGATGTTAATAAAACGTTGTTATTATTACTTCAATGACATTTAAGAGTGATTATAGCCCTCAATAAACTTTCATAAATGCGCCATGTCTTCTGACTTTCTGGGGGAGGGGTTATAATTATTTTTTGGATGAATTTTATATTACAATATGTATGACTACCGTTGAAATCGTAACTTTTATAATACCAAAACTTTATCCACATGTTTTGCAATTTATATCATTCTAATTGTGTATTTCTCATCCTCTGAAACCATGACATTACTCCAAATGTTTTGTTCATTAGAAAGCAAATCATTACTGTCAGAAAGGCTTGAGTAATCGACGGACATAATAGGGCTCTTGGGTTGGATCGATGGATACTCAAGATATTTTTCCCTATAAGGGAACTCTGGCAATGCAAATAATACTGTACTAATGCATAATGCACAAATCACGCTTTATACATTAAAGGTGAGTGAATTCTCACCTGGGCAATAGGAATTTATGTAGAGACGAACTGATTTAATAAGAACCTTTCTTCCACCATAGTTACAGAAGAGCGGTAACCTAGATAATCTGTCCCAATTAGCTATAGCAAAAAGTGGTCGTTAATAAATAATAATAATTAGCACTTTGACATACTAAGTAAGATATGTTATGCTAGCGAGTGTAATCTATGAAAGCCTTCCTGAAGATATTATTATTATTTCTTAACGTCCACTTTTGGCAACTCAGGCTAATTGGGACGTTCCTGAAGATAAAATGTAATCCTTTCAACGAAAAATATGAAAATGATTCATTATCCTAGAGATAGTCTAAGAAAGTGAGGAGGTTCTACGTAACATAAATCCTATTCCACGGCTAAAGGGAGTGGCTCATTTGTTCCGGAAAATTATATTAGCCGCTTTATCACCGAGGAAGTTGGGGCATTTTAATTTGAAGATTTCGGGGAGGAATAATTTCTGAAAATTGAGTATTAAAGGTGGGTTTAAGAAGGGGGCGTACTCTGTGATTTGTTACAAACACAGTCGATTAACTCAATTGAGCGGCGACAGTGGCGCTATCTACTGCCCCAGTATTTGCTCTGTAAGATTTGTAGCTGTGAGAGGCATTAGTCTCTGTCGCCGAACATCCACCTACAGCCCTATCTCATACCACCATTCTCTATACTTTTTACCAAATTTCCCTTAAGAGAAATCAGTTATCCGTCTTCCTCAGCGGCCTACCTACAACATGGCGTAAATCGGATCCTTGGACATATTATTAATTTGTATCCCCACCACCTTTCAAGCTGTATAGCTCCCCTTATCCAGAGGGTTCATCTTTCTCTGAAATCACTATTAAACATGAAATGGTTATTTTGCATAAATACTCATTTATATAACCCACCTGATTTATTATTCCCTTATTCAATGTATATCGATCGGATTCTACTTTTTTAGCAATGAGACAAGTCGTTTCTAAAACATAAATAATACATGAATTAGGCATTGCTAGAAAAGGAGAAAAAAATTGATATATATATATATATATATATATATATATATATATATATATATATATATATATATACACATATAAATCAATTTTTATATATATATGCGTTCAAACAAAAGATCAAGCTTGTTAACGGTTGAAATGGTACCAGGGAGAGTTTAGAGGGGTGTCAGGAAGGGTTTAGAGGGGGGGGGATTCAAATTATCTCAGTTAATTTGAGTTAAGATGGAAAAAATGTAAAGAACACCTCTAATTAAATGTCCTACAAAAATTGCTATACTAAAGTTTTCGCAATCTTGAATATTAACCGTTATACTTATATATTTTTTTAGTTTTCAACCTTCAGTAAACCCGCACTTGTATTCATCCTACATAAACAATGAGAGAGTATATCTTCAAACGTCTAACACAAATTCTAATAAAAAATGTTATTTTCAAAAGATCTTTGCTAGTGGAGATACCGATAAATTCGTTGTGTGATTAAGCCACTTTATTTTGATTTTATTGACCATCCACCTCTACTCATCGGACTATTAACTGGAAATGGAGAATATAAGGTGAGTTTTAATGTGGCGTACCTGCATATGGGACATTCACATAGCTTATTCGGCCTTGCGTGGTGGACTTTTATGTATCAGGAGGCTACATTCAAGTCTGTATGTGATAATTCAATAATAAAATTGGAGGGGAAAAAAAATATTCACATTGAGAAGCGGAATCAACTTGGGATCAGAATTGCTATTTAATATATTAACAACCAGATCTTAGTCTGAATTTTTGTCAATAAGATATTTCCCCTGACATAATGTTGATTCCCATAAACATGCAGAAGTTGAGACCCCTCGAAGCGAATCTCACGTTTCAGCTGCCTAAAATCGCTAATTAAATACGAAAAAAATGAAGGGATCCGAGTTGAAAGTATACGCGGAGGAAGAGAGGGACATTGTGCATACAAAGGGAAGGAAAGGAAGGCAAATAAAGCTATTGTAGAGGATTGGAGTGAAGAGGTCTAAGTCACGAACGGCAACGTAGGCAGGTAAAGGGCAAACACTGGGGTAGGTAGGGCCCTCTAGCGGTCTCTGTTACAACTCCTCTCTCCTGGGTATCGTCATACTCCCATCTCTCTCACGCGTCTACACAAGATATTTCAGTAAAACGTGTAGTTCTTTCTTTCTTGCATGAAGTAAAGGAAAAATTGTAATCGCCCAAAAAATTAGGTTTAAAGATTTCATCAAAATAATCCGTTTTGAACTTCTTTGAATAAATTTTGACTTGTTTCAGCATTGTTTCAGCAGCAGTTTGTACGTATCTGGCTAAAAAATAATTAGATTCAGAATGATGATATTTCCAGTAATAGCATCTAGTTGTGTACCTTTCCTTCTAATCTAAATCGTCAAAGGAGCTTTGCAGGGAGTCGAAAATAAAAAAATAAATATTCGAATTCACCCGTACATGAGATACACAGAAGACTCGTATAGGACCCATTTGTATCATAAAAAAGTCCGTCACGCAGGGGCTGTGTAAACTAAGCAGATTTCCCACGTGAAGTATTACAATAGAGAAATCTGCCTACTAATAATAGTAGTAGTAACGAATCTCTAAACCAATTCACGAGGGACGAACAGTTCGGAAACGGCCGAACTAGGTGAAGTCCCGAATATAGCCGACTTCTACCGACCACACTCACAATACAAATGCAAATATCTCGGTTAATATTCAAGATTCAGAATAAATGTATAAGACAATATGTATAGTAAATTTAATTTGCAATAAGACTGATTCTATACAATTTTTCGATCCGACTCTTAATAACGGAGATATCTCGAATTTTCAAAAATCCTCCCTCTAAACCCCCCTTCCCCCTGGTCTGATTTCAGCCATTAACGAACTTGACCTTTCTTTTTACATAAAACGATTAAATTTCGAGTTTGGTAATGATCAAACAAAAATTAAAACCGTTAGAGTGTTAACAGACAAATATATATATATATATAATTTTGAACGGACCTCATTTTCGTATTCTCCTGGGTAGGATCAATGGATATTTGAAGAAATTTTTCGAAAATCACGTCATGAGTACTACCTCAATAGCTGATTTCCCTTAAGGGAAATCTGCTAAAAGATCTATAAATTATGTACTATACAATTTTTTGAACTGGTATATTGCAACGTCTTATATGACTCAGAAATTAAATCGTTTTAAACAAACTACAGTAAAACATTTTATTCATTAATTTAATATAAGTCCAAGGAAACCATGAAGTGTTATCATCATATCTTTCTGCCCCAGGTGTGTTCAGGTGGGGAATATAGAATTTGCAATATAGTAGCTAGAGGACTTAAGAATACGGGTTTAATCTGTTCGGCCACTCATTCTTTTGTAGTACCAGTGGTGTACGAAATAGATAATGAAAGTCTTGTTCTTCTCCAAATAGTATAAAATATTTTTTTACATGAAATCTCCTCAAATACAGAGCTCCTCAAATTCGGCGACTTTGCACTTATTAACTGAAAAAAAACTATTAAAAAATATAAAAAAGAACCGAACAAACATAACTCAAACAAAATATTGTTGCGAAAACTGCGTACTTTAATAGCGAAAAATTATCTTTGTGAAGATCATTGCAGTGCCGTTTTTTGTGAACTTCAGTTATTCGCGTTATCGTGAGTTGTTGTACTGTACAATAAGAAGTGAAGTATCAGTGCATATTGTGATTAGAAGTGAAGAATAATTTACCAAGTGTGAAAAAGTGTGTAGTGGATCGTCAATTAAATTGTACAATGATAAAAACACTAAGATTGTGTATTTAATTTGGCAATTCGAAAGAACCTCAATAATCAACGTTTATTACTTCTGTAATAAACGTAAAAATATATGGTACAAACAGGAACACAAATTTTAATAAAAGTTATAAATACAAAATATGAATGATAAAAATGAAAATAAATTTGACAGAGATTTTGTTAAATTAAATAATAACTACTTATATGTAAATAGTAGGGAAAACCCCAAATTCAATCAAATATCGTCAAACTCCCCTTAGTCCTTTAGACGCGTTAATATAATGGCAATATGGGACTACCCTCAGTTAGCAGTTTGTTGAGACTATACGGTATGTTTATGTTAGTTCTGATGTTTGCATATGTTTATTTAAGTCCAGTGTGGCAATGAGTACACATAGTCTCAATTGTCGTACATAAATACACTGAAAATATAAAAAAGGAGGAATATTAAACAGTCATTTCCTTTGTATGAGTTCCAAGCAATGATTAATTCCACATACGTCATTACAGAATTGTTACATCTATACTTAAAATGAATTTATAAATACTAAAATACATTTTATATCCAAAATCTTTATTTCATTGGCATATTAATGAATTTCCTCTATTAAAAGAATATGCAGTTAATTATTTGTAAGTTTTGATTTCTCGAAAACTCCAGAGATAGGAAATCAGATTTCCAACGTACCTCAAAATGGCATTCAACTTTAAAGTCCAAGTTGGATCCGAGGAAGGAAAATGGGAAGGATGAATCGAATAAGTAGATGAGATTTCACAGTTTTGTAAGAATTCACTTGAAATGTATACAAATATATACAATATAGGATTAGCCCCCCTTCAGAAGAAACGGTTTTTAACGCCATGTAAATGAATGAACAAATCATTTCTGTTTTATAACGACAGTTTGTAGAACTCCCAAACAGTGACACTTGCTTATAATGTTTATGAGTCCATCATTCCAAAGTTATTCACTAGTATTTATATTAAACATTTATCTAGAGATTAAGGTGTTTATCAAAATCGAACCCCACTTTAATTTAGCCAGAGTATGGATTAGTAGAATTAATCAAAAGCAGTTCGTCTATCGATTTTTTTTACAGATTCTCAAATGAACCACTAAGCAATTAGAGGTAAATTATGTAAATAAAAGACAAAACTTTTTTTTCCCGAAGCCATATTCAGTACTATTTAGAAGTCTTGAGATAGGATTTAATCCTAATTAGAACCAGAGTGGTCTTACTGTATCTCCTTGGAAGATTGCCCTCTTAATGCGCACTGAAGTTTCTTTTGAGTAGAAGTTGGACGGGTTAATGAAGTTCCCCACTTTCCATTCATCTACCTAATAAATTAGCAATGATATGGTTAACACCATAATTAGAGAGGGACTTTGCCGGACAAGATTGAGGTAAATTTTCATCAAACGTTTTTACTTCCTTGTACGAAGTACGAAAGGTAGCATTGGAATCACGAAAATTTTCATCCAGAAGGAATTATCCATATGGAATAGTTTCACCATGACGTTCTACGTATGCATGTACGTATCTTGCAGAACTCAAAAACAACTACCCTTTGAATGCTAAAATTTCAGATTTAAGACGTTTTTAAACAAATTTGAATACATTGTAGACTTAACCGTACCTTTTCTATTTAAGCCTTTTAATCTTTTGAATAGTTCATATTAATTTAAATATACTGTAGAATTAAATGCACCTTTTATATTGAACGCTCTTTATCTTTTTAATCGTTCACATAAAATTAATTATATTGTGGAATTAACTATACCATTCCTATTTAAGCTTCTTAATCTTTTTCAATAGTTCATATCAATGTAAATATATTGTGGAATTAACTCTACCTTTTCTATTTAAGCGTCATAATCTTATTACCTTTTAATCTTTTTAATAGTTCATATCAATGTAAATATATTGTGGAATTAACTCTACCTTTTCTATTTAAGCGTCATAATCCTATTACCTTTTAATCTTTTTAATAGGTCATATCAATGTAAATATATTGTGGAATTAACTCTACGTTTTCTATTTAAGCGTCATAATCTTATTACCTTTTAATCTTTTTAATAGATCATATCAAAGCAAATATATTGTGGAATCAACTCTTAACTTTTTCATGTAAGCTTTTTAATCTTTTTAATAGGTCATATTAATGTACATATATTGTGGAATTAACTGTACCTTTTCTATTTAAGCCTGGCCCTGCAGACAGTGACAGAATCGAGTTTGTAAAGATCTTTTGTTTAACCCTGGTAATTTCTTTAGTTATATCAGTATACTAATTCCTCCCCAAAAATCGCACAGTAATAACCATTGTAAAAGATAGGAAAACATAAATTCAAGAAATAACAAATTCAAACCAATATTTTATGGATTTAAGAGGGTAAAATCTCAAAGGGATGAATATTTGCCTGAAGGTGAAAACACTCTACTATCAG
Organism: Riptortus pedestris; assembly: GCA_019009955.1. Classification (NCBI taxonomy): domain Eukaryota; kingdom Metazoa; phylum Arthropoda; class Insecta; order Hemiptera; family Alydidae; genus Riptortus; species Riptortus pedestris. The sequence continues at coordinate 76,867,323 of CM032229.1, forward strand.
CAGAGATAAGATACGACAAGGGCGCTGATAATTTCAGTTGAGAGGGGAAAAGCAGAGCTCGCTGGCAAATATTCGTGTTAGAGCAGAATGAAAATACGGGGAAGGAGATTCAATAAGGTCTTTATGCGATGGCCCAATAGATAACAGCAAAAAAAAAAAAGTCTTTTCAGCTAGACTCAGCTGCTTGGCAGACTGATAAAAAGGCACGAAGAAGTAAAAACAGGACACATCACTTGACTCCATCTAACTCTTCTAATACTTCTTCAAGACTCTCTATATAAATATATATGTGTGTGTGTGTGTTAATTTTTCACTGCATTATGGACTACTCATCAGATACATCTGCAACCCTCCGCATTTCTTAAATATTTTTTTTTTTTAAATTTGACCAACTGATGTAAAACTGTTAATTTGAAATAAAAGAATTTTCAATCGTTAGGTACCTCCATCATATTCGACAGCAAGATATCTGTTTTGTGCTATTTAAGAAGAGGGAAAAATTTTTAATTTAATTATACCATGTATTTCTAAGGAATCTGGGCAAGCATGCAGACGTAAAGTAATGAATAATTATTAAAATTTATATTTTTTACTTTCTGGTTTTTACAATATTAGCCACTTTGGGCTTTTCGTGTTCATACGCGTTTAAGTCGTTATTTAATTTTTTTTTTCCAGTTTACAATTTCCTTTAATGAAAAGAAAATGAAGCAAAAAATCTTAATAAAGTGTGCAATGCATGGCCAATTCTATATAAAAACGACCTCCTCTTTAAGAAAAACCCTTAAATTGATGTAGCAATTAACTTCACACAAATGATGCTTAACTTGAATCAATTTAATTCCTTATTTTACGTTTAGGGAGCTGACAAAATACACAAAACATAAACCGATTACACAGAACTTATACATACTTGATGATACGAATTTGGGGTATATTTGATGATACGAATATCTATTGGCAATGCTTCTTGTTCCCAGTGATGATGTCGTCGTTTTCGGCATTCTTTAAGTATATGTCAAATTGTCAACTCTTAAGTTACACGTTGAGTAAATGGGTCAGTCTGTCTTTGTCAACAAATATGAGTGTGTTAATTTGGTATGACCAATTCTAAGTCTCTTGAAAGTAGTTTATCGTCGGTACTTGTCTTGTCCCAATTGGTTTTCCATACGTCCAAGACCTGGTATTTGGTATGGCCTTGGAATGTCTTTATAAGACACATCTGTTTGTTAATACTTCAGTCTTTAAGCCGTGTTTATCAATTAAAACTTGTCCGAGTTCATAACTTTGATCGCAGGACTCAAGTTCCCCCAAATTCGAACAATGTTATTCATATGTATGTCAAAAATATTGACTTTTGCTGACGATCTTCTCAGTCGGAATGGTCTCTACTTGAGGGTTTGAGAACATTCAGCGGAGGGCATGGAGGCAGTTCCTCAAATTTAATATGAACTAGTTAAAGCAGTTGAGTGACGTAGTAGTGGATTCACAGTTAGCGAAGAGGCTAAACTTGTCATTCATAATCGTGAAAATTGAAGCTAGGAAGATCCCCTGGAGACATTCAATGTTCGCTAAAAATATGCTCTTCTAATTAGGGTGTCAGAGAAATTTCAATTTAAGTGAACACTTTCATGGGACCTTACCTCATTTAAGCCCTGTAGAATTTTATCTTCATATACATACAATACAATTGCCAAATTGATTCTCGTTTTTGTCTGGCCGCCGAGTCAAACATACAAGAGATGCCATTTCATACAAAAAGCTTTCCAGGTGTGCTCGACAAGTAGCCAGCACCGACAGGCGCGAAAAGAGTGAAACAGATTAGGGCAGAAATTGCCTAAACCATTGGGGAATAGTCATTACCGGAGAGGTTTGTTTGGAGGAAATCAAGCTGCTGCTAAGAGGCAAAATAACCCTTATGGAAGATATTAGAGATGCTAATGAATTCTGAATGGTTTAGTGCCGTTATGTTGATGTAGGAGCCGCAACAACATCATTATCATCTCCATTACCATCTCAACAGGTTCCCGGCGCTATACACGCTCTCAAAAGATCGCTACTTTCGCGCTGCAGGCCAAATTAGCGGTTCTACATATAAAATACTTAAAGCTAAAACTGCTACTATACTCAACCCACATACGCAATCTAATGAGCTAAATAGAACGGCAAGATAAACTACATTACTCCATCAAAAGAGGACTGCAACCAAGGTGTTAAAAAATGAGATATTAAACAATTATTAGGAGATCCTTCCAATGATTAATGTCATGTTCAATCAGATTATAACTATAATGTTTATAAGAAATACTAGATATTATATACAATCTCCAGATCATCAAGACTGTTATCCAGACGCTTTGAACAATATCTTTCCTCAGCAAACAAGCTGATTCAGTCACAACTCTGAAGCTGAAAGCAAAGTAAGTGTGATTCTGTAAATTTTGGAGAACGTTGACTAAAATATATCTATAGATTAGAATATCTATATTTATATATCTATAAAGTAGAATGAGTGTATTTTTGTGGATTTCGTACGGCTGGTTAGTTCTAATAGCTGCGAGGTGTGCAGAGGCACATGAAATCATTTTGGGCTTGCATTCTGAAGGTAAGTTAAAAATTATATAATAAGATATGAAATAAAGTTACATGTAACTTAAAATACATAGCATATTTTTTATAACAAGTTAATGTAAATCTGCATGCCGGGGACGATGGTCTTATTAAATAAGATGAATAAAAGCTACAATGGTTTTTCACTTCTATCCCTAAGATTGGTCGGCGAAATACCGACTATGGTTTTATTAATATGGGTATAATATCTTAATCAATGGCATCACAAAACGAAACTCTAAAATACTCTAAAACAGCCACGTGAGTTAAAGCGTTGGCCTTAATCTCACATTGTAAACCTAGAGTGGCGAGTTCGATTCCCGCCTGGGCAATAGGAATTGATTTAGTGATGGAATTCATTAAATAAAATCCTTAGTCCTACCCTGACTAGAAAAGGTTGGTAACCAGTAGGTAACCCATCCCAATTAGCCTTAGTTGCAAAAACTGGCCGTTAATAAATAATTTAATTTAAAATACTTAAAATTATCCTGAATCATCGGATATCGTGATTTTTCAAAATTCTCACTTAATGGCAAACTTAAGCATGGGCAATTGTTTGCATCACAATTATCGAATTGTCAGTAGAAGGTTTGACAAACCTCATGCGCCAACCTTGGGTTATCATGTTCTTGTGGAGTCACCTAGTCCCAGTACAATGAAGGCAAACAAAGTTGTAGTTTTACTTGTAGCTACAGATAGGATGCAAAAGCCTCCTTAATACCAGAACAACATTTGTATAAATAAATTATTTCTTGTAGAAAATAATTCAGGAATATTTCCATAATTTTGTATTCCAAGGTTATGTTTGAATATCACAGGAATGGAGATTCATTTCTAATACTCATTGTTTTTGTTGTAAAGGCACCGAAGAGAGAGCAGGATTTATATCCTCAATAAATTATTTAGTAGAATAGGGGCTCATTCATTCAACGCTTTGAAGAATATTTGTCTAGTAATTGTGACTCGGCTAGAGATAACTAAATCAAATGTTCAAACAATAGTTCACGTTTACTGGAAATACAACAAAACAATATGTAAAAATTTGAATAACAGAACAATACGCAAAAATGTTATTTCAAATAGATGGAAAAACGGATTTCCATTACAATTAGACTCAGTGAGTATGACTTTTTAGAGCTCTAAACGTCCATCAAAAATTTTACGAGTTCTAACTGACATAAAAATATTACAGGAATCCCATCATAAAAATGTAAGATACAGACTGAAATTATAGGTGAAGTTTATTTTTCCCCTGCCAAATCATGTAAAGGAAGAGATTATGAGGGTTTCATCAAAATGGTTAATTACATTTTTATTTTTCATATGAGAGGAAAAATTCTACACTCTGTTCATCTTATAGAATATACTGGAAGGAATGAAATTTATTTTCTCGTATTAAATATTTGCTATTGAAATATTTTTCCTTCTACATATTTGTATTTCTGTTTTCCTCCTTTATTCAGTTTCCACCCATTTTTTGCCGTTATTTAACGCTTTATACTATTTTATTTTAATTCAAATTAATCAAAAACAGGGAAGACTAAATCTCTAAAAACTACTAAAAGTTGCGTCACTTGCCAAATAATAATATTTAATAGTTTTGTCTCAGCGACAATGCTTAGTTAAATAGCCCCGCATGAGTGGGATTGGCATTTTACTGAAGGCAGAAAGCAAAAATGAGTTAAGGGACTCTAACTTCCCTAGGGCTGACTAACGATTATGGTTCTTTTAGATCCCGCCCACAAGCAGACTGAAACGAGTGAACTGACTACTGCCCCCCCCCCCACAACGTTAATGGGACCCGTCAACCTACTGGAGACAGACAACTCATTCCAGTTCCTCCTTGGTTAACGGGGTTTGTACGTCTCTGACCCTGAATCACTCGTGTTTCTCCCCAGATAAACTAAAGATCCATATGGTCTATAATGTCAACTGAATATATATATGTATATATGCAATGCTGTGGTTATTTTGTAATGAACAAAACTGAGTAATGATGAAATTTAGGAAACTCGAATACTCGAGAACTAATTTCGGCTTTCAGAAATTTAAATTACTATTAAATTATTATTTTCAATGATATACCTTCACTTATAGTAGATGTATAGTATACTTATATTGGCTACTAGGTGGTCCAGGTGTAGTTTTACATATTTAATGAAACAAAATTAACTTAATATTATAATTACGATCACATAATATATGGTATTATTAGAGAAGGATGGAATTCATTCTAGTTGCTATTGTAGCGTTGCTATTATTAAGATGGCGGATAAATGTATTGGACTGGGAGGGAGTGAGCAGGTTCCGGTTGAAGGAACATGGAACAGCCAGCAGGTGGAACAGAACCCACAGACCGCATAACACCTGCCTTTGGTGTAAAGTTCCTTTTCGCTTCCTCGGCCGTCTTACAACCGCTGTGTGTGTGTGTGTGTGTGTGGCAACAACAGTCTACGTACACAGACTTGGGTTGACTGGTAATAAAAGTAGTGTTGTGATTGTGAAGTATTTCGTCTTCAAATTTCCTAACAATGACCCAATTTCAATTTTAGCGTGACGTGTATACGAATCTTCACATATCAGTCTTAGAATGTTGAAATTTCATACTTGAACCTTTGCTATTTCATACGTCTATTTTTTTTTATCGAAATGAACTAATGGAAGGGGTAGTTTTTTGTCCGATATCAACTAAGTGAGGGGGTAGTTTTTTTTTTTATCGAAATCGACTAAGAGTGTGGTTAGTTATTTTTATCGAAATCTGCTAAGGGAGGGAGTTGGTTTTATTTATAGAAATTGACTAAGTGAGGGGGTAGTTTTGTTTTAATGGAAGTCGACAATGGGAAAGAGTAGTTTTGAAAGAAATCAACTTCGGGGGTTGTAGATTATTTATCGAAGTCTACTACGGGAGAGGGTAATTTTGAAGAAGACTAAAAAAAAAAAAAAAATTCCAAATTTCCCATTATGCAGTAGAAATGCCAAAGATTGATAATGAAGCTTTTTTTGGTTATCGTTAAAAAATCTATTTTATATATTATTTTTCAATCCAATAATGCGCAATATGATTTTGAAATTGAAGCCCGCAAAATATATTTTGATTATATAATTAAATTATGAGTTCAAGGAGTCATGTGGAGTCCATATCAACATTTTCTTTTAATTTGAGATTTACCACTTGCCGGAAGTTGAGCCCGAGGGTCCTAGATATCTAGCACTATATGAATAAATCTGTGTTACATGTTCGTATTTGAACATAGTTGCCTACATGTAAGATAATATAATGCCACGTTTTGTACCCTACCGAATAAAATATTATGCCTGTTTATTCTGAACATTGGTACAAATTTATATATATATAAAACCGTAGTTAATTAAATTAAGATTTTTTATGAAGTAGAAATTCGAAATTCAAAAGAAAAAATATTAATCACACGAATGGCATTTGGAGTCGCTCATCCATAAATTTTAAAGTTATTTTATTTTAACTGTTTTTTTTTAATTTGTTTCCACGTTCGCTTTATGCATCTCGGGCTAATCAAGTCCAGAGCCCTTGAAATATAAAATTAGTTCTGCAAATACTTAATCTCGTAAATTTATGAAAGGATGGATGGCAAAGTAACGGTAAACTGACAGGTAGACGCAGTCTCTAGAAATTATTCTCCTGAGAAAGGGGAGCCTTTTGATGCCGACGAGCCGGAAACTGCTGAGTGCCTCCCTTCACAAATTTCTCCTAATTCCCCAACAAGTTAAAGTGGCGGGGGGCACTTTCTTTGAGAGGAACCCTACGCCGGGAAAACTTTCTGAATGCCACTCGTAAGTAGACTGTCAACAAGCTCTTCGCCACTCGCGAGGAAGGGAGAGATTCAATAAACCGACAGACAAACAGACGGATTTACCTCAGGGACTTTGAGGAGGACAAAAGGAGTTTTCTCATATAACCTAGTGAAGATTGGTTTCCTCTCTTACCTCCAGACTTCCTCAATTGAAGGGAAAATGAAGTTTAGGTTAGAATAACAGAGTCTTTAGATGAGCTAGAGGTGACATGAAACTTTTGTTTCAGTAATCTTTCCAAAACCTAGTTTGGCCAAATAATAGCTTTACCCCTGAAGCTGTCGTAAGGAAAAGGTTAAGAGAGACGAAACTGAATTTTCTTGACAAGCAGGAATAATTTTGAAATACTCTTACTGAATAGTTTTGTTTCGTTATCATATTCTTTGGCGTCTCCCACAAACTGGTTAGAAAATGGAAACAATAATAGACTATCTTATAGAAAGATTATACTTGTTTCGCCAACGTTTCTGTTCAATGCAGACGTAACAAGGTGATGCGTAAGCAAGAAATCCAATAATCAGCTATGGCTTTATATTGTATGTCGGGACATACCCATGAACTATCTGATCACCTGCCACAACTGACACTAGTCACAACTGGTCTGTGACTCTGATATACGTATTCCATTAAGTCTTTCATAGACGAAGTCCGTTTAAACAATGAAATACTAATGACGTAAAAGTCAATAGTCAATACATAACATTAAAACATATTAGCATTGATTATAATTTAAATAGCTGAGCGTAAATTCTTCTAAATACACAAATCGAATATTGTGTGTAAGCTTATTTATTTAATTTCAATTTAAATTAAATCGAAATTTGATAGTGGAAATATAAGTAATTATTAGTTTTAATAGAGTCAGCTTTATTTCAAAGTTCCTTTCAACAGGTGACCATTCGGAAAATACAGCTATATTAAGGCTGTACTCATGAAATACACACTTGTGTGATTTTTCAGGTTACGCTTCAACACACAATAGAGCCCCAAATTCATAAACGGCAAGACCTGTTTCAATCCAAATTGTATTCCAAGTACCATTCCCTGGTGAAAGTGCTCCCAGCTACATCGAAAATTATGTAAAATAAGCACCGAATACTTGAAACTATCTTTATTTTCGTTACTGGATTCAAGTGAAGTGTGGAATTTAATAATGGAAAAATATGGATAAATTCAAATAAGAGACACACTAACAAAATATAACAATAGTTTTTTTTAGGTTTTACAAGAATGGAGATAGTTGAACATTTTATAATCCAATAGGACTATTGAAGTAGTTGTAGTTTCCATTCTCAGACTGAGTAAAACCCATCCATCAGCATGATTACGCAGGTTACTGAGGGATGGGTATCTAAAAATTTGATTCAGAGTTGAGTTCTCTCAATCCTCATGCACATGCAAATAAAATCCATTATATCACTATGTACCCCTATTTTTTCTTGTTCTTGTTTGTGTAAATCTTCCTGCTAATAGAAAAGCAGCCGAACGTAGCCTGTAGAGAGAGCAAGAAACGTTCTCACAGAGAAGATACATCTTAGAGTTCATCTGCACAGATACTTTCTTTATTAAGACTAACAAGTTGATTACAGATTCACTGGGGCCACAACTCATTAATGAATGGGGAAGTGGAGGGGGGGTTAACAAGCCTGTTCTACAACATACTGACTGTTGGCTATATTAGATAGGACGATTCATTCATTGACAAAACAAAATGCCCTAAGTGAATATATCACTAAGGGTTACACATTCATTCTAAACACTTGACAACCCTTCCTATCTTTTTAAATTTTCTAAAAAGAAACAAGCCTCGGTTTTCAGTAAAAAACATTTGTTCTCGAACAAATTATCTTGTGCATATCACTAGCAATACAACGAATAGCCAATCAAAGCAATTGTACTTCTTCCAATACTTACAGATAAAAGTATTGAATATATTAAACTATAATATTAAACATTTATTCTGGTGTTGTCATACCTGTCCGTGGAAACCGTCGTCACTGGCTGATGGTTGAGTACAGCTGGCAAGCGCTTTCGATGCAATGGCACCATCTTCAAGCCCGTCAAAATGTTGTACTCATGTCGGGTTTCCACCAACAGGTATGACAACAGTATCATTTATATTGGCGGTTCTAACCCTTTATTTGAATTTATTCTGGTAGTTACTGATTTTGTTATAATACTATCCCAATACTAATTGCAAAAAAAAAAAAAAAAACATATATATCTGCGATGGATATCATATATATAAAGTGTAAGAAAATACTCTACACACTACAAATATGTGTGTGTGTGCGAGTGAATGTGTATGAATATGAACGAACCTTATTTTTGTCGTCTCCGCGTCAAGGATACAACCTAAATACCAGATTAAAGAAAAATCTGCTAATACCTTGAAGTATTAATGACGTGGAAGTGAAGGATTTCTTATAAAAATTGCTTAATAAATGTCAGTTTCTTGCAGAGTCATTTACCAATGGTTAGCCATTTCAGAAGACCAGGCATATAATAGTAGCAGCTATACCGTTGTTAATGACATGAATGATATTAATGAATAAAGTATACTCCATTTCCATCATATTTCGTATTGTAGTATATAATAGAACCAAAGGTTGAATCCATAATTTAAACTTTCATGAAGCTATGAATCATTTTTGAAGGCTTATTTGTTCCATTCAAATAGTTCTGTTTGAGTCTCGAGAACTAGAGGAAGCTAACGACTAGACTGTGCAGTGTTTGGAGTGAAAAGGAAACTGTAGAAATGAATCTGAATTTGCAGAGTGTTAAAGAGACGGAAGGGATTGTAAACACAAGATGGCCTGCTAGTAGTCACTCAAAGGCAGAGTGTATCCAAGCAAGCCTCTCTCATTACTCTCACTCAACTGGCCTTAAGGCTAATTTTACACAACTTACTCTCAGCTCTAAATCTCTCTCCCTTCCTGCACAAGTTTTATCGTAGCGGGGGCACTCTAACGTTCTATATACCAATTAAATTTATATATATATATATATATATTTTTTAGTTAAGAAAATTGCGTTTCAAAAGGAAACGTTTTCCAACTTCAAACTTATGCAGGTAGATGAGATAACTTAATTATATTCGTACGTGTGAATTATATTTAGTAGTTTAAGATTCAGTTAATTGCTATAAAATAGCCATAAATGCGTCCTTTTTACCAAAAATTGAAATTGTACTAATGACGAAAGTTTAGACAACTTTCTTCAGATACCAACGATCTTTTTTAGAAGTTGCTGGAGTCTTTTCAACTTATAACGAAATAATTAGGAGCTTTTTTACCTCCATTAGTAGGTTAATATTAAAATGGTTGTGGTGAAAATCTAATTAAGGTTATTCATATCCCTGATACATATTTAAAAAAATTCGCAATCTAGGTAGGGTTATTAGAACGCTAATGAATTCTATTTAGTGGCCGGAAGTTGCAAGTCAAAATTTGAAAATTAAAAAAAACTAAACACCGTTTTAGACTAAGCGACCGAAAGTCGGGAGTGAAAATTTGAAATTACATAATACTAAATATGGCTATTGAACCGTAAAATGTTTTCTAAACACAATTCCTTCTTTACATCTTCCCAACAAAACCCATATAAACGAATATTTTAATGAAGGAAATTTCAAAGAATATCATGCATATTCGGGGAACCTAAATACTACGAAACATTTATACAAAAACTAAATTCATTGAAAGAATCATTCTCAGATTCAGAATGACACAGAATTCTTAAAAAATAAAGTCATGAAAATTTAAATTTACTCAGAAATTATTCAATACAGAATTTCATTAAATTTGGTGATTTTATGGATAATGAAGCATAATCAAAAACAGGAAAATAAATTAAGGATAATAGAGAATGCTACAACTATTTTTGTGCCTATGGATTCCCGGAAGAGAGCTAATAAACAAAAATATTAAGGAAAATATTGACTGTTTGAAAACCAATTCAAACCCAGAAAGAAGCAAGTAAATTTTTAATTGAGTTAAAGGTTTTTAAGTATGTAATTTAATTCATTTAAATTATTTTCGTACCTTCGAAGTAAATTAAAATAATTTAAATAAAGTGAATTATAAATGTATTTAAATTATTTTCGTATTTCCGAAGAACAATTAAAACCATATCTTAAACAAAATGTATTTGCTTTCCCAGAAAATTAAAAATTAATTGCTATTAAAATAAATTCAATAATAAGGTTTAATTTTATTTTTATATGGGTTTCTTTCATTTTAATCCTGTTTAAATTAATATTCACAGACATTGAAAAATCTACTTAACCAGGAACTTTTCCAATAAAAGGGGAGGGGCTTATAGTCGTGTGTTTGGCCTTATTCTTTTAACATAGGGTAAACAATTTCAATTATCATGGAAAATGAAATCAGTTAATTAATAAAAATATTAATAACATTTATTAAATTATTTGTCTCATTTACTTTGTAATGCAGAGAACTTAATGGAAACTCCGTAAAAAAAAATAGTCAAATCGCACAATTAAGTATGCTATATATAATTGAAGATGAACTGCTTTGTGAAGTACACCGTATATTAAAATGACCAAAACAAAGAAAGCACTGTTTTATGACTGAAAGGACATATAAAGGAGAATGCAGGAGCATGCAAATCCGTAAAACAGGAAAAATGGGAAATAATCCAAGCGTATTAATTACAATGTAAATCATGTTTAAAGAGATCTGAATTTAAATACACAGTGAGTCATTAGTGAGGGCGACTCTGCTGAATTGCTCCTCGCCAAGGGTAAAACAAAGCCAGGGATGGAAATCTCTCTCTCTCTCTCTCTCTCTCTCTCTCTCTCTCTCTCTCTCTCTCTCTCTCTCTCTCTCTCTCTCTCTCTCTCTCTCTCTCTCTCTCACACACACACACACACACACACACACACACAAACACCAAAGTATTGTGTCCTTTTGAAACGATATATTTAGCCCACACAAGTTGTGAAATTTAAGTACACCAGTTAATTGTATCTCTGTCCAATTTTCTAAGAACAAATATCAATGAATTTTCTAGTAATATCAAAGAGCATTTATGGAAAGTTAACACATTTATATACTATTTATTACGATCCACTTAAAATACTATGGGTAATCGGGATCGCCACTGATTTTATTCGTTCTGTGCCGCTAGAATGGAACCCATCCATCCGTAACTCTTGGTTTACCATGAGCAGAATTACCTATAGAAAAACGTACAATGATATCGAGCATAATTTACAATATACAGCTCAGAATATAAAAAAAGTGATGATATGGTAGTCTTAAACATTTAATTGACTAAAATTTACTTATAATCCTTGAAATAATTTGACTAATTTGCAAACTCTTAATTTAAAATGTGTGGATACATTTTAAAATATTTTTAAAAATAACATTAGACGAAGCAAGATATATTTATACTGATAATTTTGAAATTTGAATGTTGAGCAGAAGACCACTGAAAAACTTGATGTGATTTTTTAAATATATATGTAGATTTTTTTTTTTAAGCATTTTCTCAATGTTAATAAAGGAAATTTTAGACCAATATTTCATGAATTTTATTTTTTTCAGTGGTGAAACAGTTAAGACATTATCAATATATATAATAACAGTAATGTCCTAAATGTATGTATGTATATTTTTCGGTTGGCATTATGACCTTTAAGGTCTTCAGCCGCCCCCCAACGAGACAAAAGGGATTCGTGATCAGAGGTTTTACGTAGCGAGCGATAAACTCAACGTACAACCCCCGTTATCCAAGGAGGACCAGGAATGCGTTTTCTCTAGTAGACTGGCGGGTCCCATTGTATCTGGGGGGCTAGTGGCCAGTTCACGTAGTCAGCTTGCCTGTAGACGGGAGCAAAAAGAGTCATATTCGATAGGGATAGTTACGGATGGATAGTCATACCCAAGGGCTGTCAAAGTGATAACTCGTTGGACTCCCGCTGATTCATAAGCACTGCGAAATTTGCGCACTATGGTAGCGACATGGTTAACTAATATTTTCCCTTGGACATAGAAACGCCCACATTTAATACAAATGCAAATATCTCGGTTAACATTCAAGATAGAGAATAAATGTATATAACAATATTTATAGTAAATTTAATTTGCAATAAGATTGATTCTATACAATTTTTCGATCCGACGTATAGTAACGGAGATATTTCGAATTTTCGAAAATCCTCCCCTCTAAACCCCCCCTCCCACTGGTCCGATTTCAGCCATTAATGAACTTGATCTTTCTTTTTACATAAAACGACTTAATATCCAGTTTGGTAACGATTAAACAATAATTGCGACCGCTAGAGCGGTAACAGACAAATATATATATATATATATATATATATATATATATATATATATATATATATATATATATATATATATACAGTTTTGAACGAACCTCATTTTCGTCATCTTCTGGGTAGGATCGATGGGTACAACCTCAATAGCTGATTTCCCTTAAGGGAAATCTGCTAAAATGAGTAATATATTTAGCAGTACCTGTCGACAGCCTTTTTGAAGTGAAAATAAAATTCCCAGAGTATTGGCATGGCCGAAACTCCCTTTATTAACATAGACATTGAAAAATGTCCACAATATAAAACCTGGTCGAAATTATCTACACAGTTTTATATATATATTTGTGTGTGTGTGTGCGCGCGCGCGCGCGTGCATTAGATATTCCTGATGTTGGCTAATGGTTCGAATGGAAACTAATTAAATTTCCTGTCCAATAAACCAATGTAATATGGAGGAGTTAAGAAAAAATATTTGAATATTTTACTCGCTTCAGTTTCAATTATTTTGTATTCTAAAAGCGACAAGCTTGATGAATGAGCTGTAATATGAATGGAGAAAAGTAAATGGCTATACCTACCTAGAGGAGAGAAACGCATAGATTATTCCATTATGGACTCATCAAATATTTACCTGAAACAAACCATATACATAATTATTCAGTATAACAATACATTCAGCGTATGACAAGTTTAGTTAGGCCGCATTGTTCAATAGAAATAGGAATAATTAACAGGGCATTAGATATTTAGTTGTGGAATGGGGGAGCCCGAGTAAACCCAATCGGTCCCCATTGTTGAGTCTGGGCAAACAGAAGTCAATAATTTAAGTCGTATTTAACTCTTAGTCTTTCTCTAGTACTGGTACCAATAAATAAATGTACACTGAAATAGTAGTGCTAATACAGGTGATGTTAGTAGGGCAAATATCTGATCCAGCATCAACTATAGGTAAGGTCAAGATGCTACCTCTAAGCAGAAGAGGGGATTATTAATTAACCTCTAAATCTAAACATTATATATTTATATATATATATATATATATATATATATATATATATATATAAGTCTGGAGTTGAACGTTGGAACAACATAACCCGGCCTTGATGATGGAGCGTATGCTCTGAAAGCGCTCTGTCGCACAGATTAAACTACTGAGGCCTATATTTTCTTTCCTCAGATAATAATTCCTTCACCATCCAGAACCTCAAAAATGGATTATATATATATACAGAATATAAAATTGATTATGAGGGAAGAGAATTATAATTCAATATATTAGCCTTACATAGACTCTCAAATTAAAGAAGAGAAAACCCGTAACATCGGGTAAGTTCATTGAATTAGGTTTTTTTTTCTTTTTATTAATTTCATTTGTAATTATTTTGATTATTTCATAATTTCATTTTATTCTATTTTTATATATTTTTATTATATTTGATTATGTGGTAAGAACCCATAAAATAGAATATATTGTAAAAATGTATTTACACAATAGCGGACCCGACAGACGTTGTGCTGCATGATATTTCAAGCGATTAGGATATTAAATTTAATAATATTATGTTTAAAACAAATGCTACTATTAATAAATAGAAAATGAAATATTGCGAATTTTTTATACAGGCCTGCCTTATGTCCCCCACTCCCGTTCGAACCTAAAAAAATTAATATAACCTATAATCATGGAAGAATTTACATTTAGAGTTTTGTTAAGTTTGGTTCAATCGTTAGTGCCCAATAAAATTGTTGGCACCCACTTTAATTTTTTAGTGTATATGTTTATACTTAGTTATACTCCAAAGGTTAATATAACAAAAGTTACTCTAAATAACAAAATAAACAACTTTTAGCCAGTGCATATTTGCCAAAAAACCAATAGAATGCATAATATCGCTATTTTTAATTTTAGGCCCCACTTGCAACCCCCACTCCTGCTCCATCTGCCGGGCTGGTTTGTGAATCTAAACCATCTAGGACGCTGCCCAAACGCATACAAAAAAATTCATTCAAATCGGTCCAGCCGTTTAGGAGGGGTTCAGTGACGTGTACTCAAATAAATAACTCATAGGGTTACTATGGGAGAAAAAAAATATATGTATGTGTACAGGGTGAACCCACACTTGGAACAAAAAAATTGGCACAGGCTGTCTCCTTACAGGATGATTACATTTAACGTTTATGTTTTATCAATATGGTAACGTTTTTGTTACAACTAATGAGGTTTTCTAAGAGAAGATAATGTACGATAGCATTATTATTGCTCTACAACAACAAAATAAAATTTCTCACAAACTGCACACAAAATACTTAAATCAAAAAATTAATTTTATTTAGTCGTGGTCCCGTTTTTTTAGTAAGGGCGGAAGGTGTAAATGGGGTTTCCGTAGAAAGAAAAAAATAATTTGGCGTACTCCCAAGGCAGTCTAACTCCCTTCTTCATGACACCAACAGTAATATTAAATGTTAATAATTTGATGGAATTTGTAATATTTTTATGGAGCTATTTTTCCTTTACTGAAATTAAATAAAAGAAACAACTACGTAAATAATTATTCAATATTGTATTAAATGATTTTAAGTGAATATTTATTTATAAAAAAATATATAATAATAGGCTCAACAATTTTTGTGAAGTAGCAGAATCTGTTTTCACTTTGTACGCCCTACTATACAAGAGAATTTTATTTTGTTTAAAATATTGTCTACGTTAATTTCTATTTGTTCATAAATACACTCTTTGGCATTTCCTTTGACACCTGACACTAAACCAGATCCATGTAACTATGTTGTATCTGAAACTATTTTATGTCAAGAAGGCTTTTCGTATTTTATTCCTCCTCTCTATTAGTTACTGAATAAATCGAGATTTAATATTCAGGATAATGATCACTGTATGGCGTAAATTTCAAAGTTTTGAAATTCCTCTTCTCTAAACCCCCACTCGTCAGTCCAATTTCTGCCGTTAACTTCGTCTTCTTTTTTACATAAAACTTTTAAATATCGAGTTTGTTATTGATCAGACAAAAATTGCCACCGCTAGAGAGTTAATATATACAGACCTCATTTTCGTCATTTCCTGGGAAGGATCAATGGTCATTTGATGAAATATTTTTAAAATCCCATCGTGAGTACAACCTCAATAGCTGATTTCCCCAAAGGGAAGTTTGCTAAAACAAGTAGATTTCTGTTTTTAGCCAGTAAGTTTTCAATTCCAAAATGGCGTATGACAATGTTAGAAATAGTGTTCATAAGTAAATGAAGAGCATGAGTTAGGTAGTTGCGGCAGGATTGCTGGGATTCAAATGCAAATGTGGTTCATCTCCTGCCCCGAGAAGCATATCCATCTTGGCCTGGAGCACCCTCGTACCCAGCCCTGCTCTTATTGTCTCCCTCTACAGTCATAAGCGGGGGCATAAATCAGCCTAATCTACAGCCGGCAGCAATTTGGATCCAGCGATAAACGGGATGAAGGGCGCCCCCTTTTTGAATGACGTTTAAAAAGAGATTAAGGAAGCAAATCCCATTCCCGGGAAGAAAAGGTAAAGTAAAGAAGGATCAGAAAGGAGTAGAAAGAAAGACATCTGGACTCGGCTGATAAAAAGGAAAGGATTATCTTTCCTGTCTGAGACAGGAGAAGGGAAACTGGTGCGGAAAGTTTGAATGAAAAAGGGATATTATCCCATGGCTGTGTAGATAAAGGAACAAACACAGCTGGAGCAGTATTAGATTTCTATAAGGCATATGAGAATACGATGGGACGGAGAGGCCTACAAGGAATTGTATTGGCTTGCAAACACCTTCAACAGCAAAGCACGTTATTTTGTGAGCCTAATTAACTTATTATCGTGAAGGATAGCTGAATGCGTTGACTTATGGACAATCCATTGACGAATGAAAGTCAGTAAAATATATTTTTTTTGTTTGTTTTATAGGGTTTTAGTGCGGAAAACTACTAGGTTATCATCGCCCGGCAATATCTATAACTCTCGTTTTGGTCAAGTACCTGCACATTAAGAGTAAACTGTGTTTATGCAAATTGTTGATATTGTTATATCCTCATTTATATTGCTATTTAAAATTTAACAATATAAACTAGGATATAAAAAATATTTCTTTTTAAAATGGTACTTTAAGAGCTCAACTACTTCCCGTGCCGCCCGCCTTGCTTTAAGGATGGCTGAATAGGTGGAGCCACAACCATCTAATAAGTATGTCTATCACTTAGCTATCAAAGTGTTCAGACAGCTAATCTTTGAACAAGGAGGTATGAATGCACAGCTTTCGGAAGATTAGCTTTTGATGTGTAGCTTGTGAAGGGTTGTTATACAGCAATTTAATTAACTACAAGTTTAAAAATATAATTTCGTAAAAAAAAAAAAAAATAATAATAATGGCTTCCTTTAGGTAGAATGGAAAAAAAGTATCATTAAAGTGTACAGATATAATCAGTTATAGCACACGCATTGGATCTCAGTGTTGGGATAAGTTGGAATGAACTTATAGTAGCACATGAAGATGTTGGCTATAGAAATTTGAAGCAGACTACAGTCTACTATTGAATTTTTAAGTCGGAAATAGACTATAGGGAATTATTAAATGCATGAGTTATTTTTCAAACGCTCATTCACATACCTTAAACAGGTGGTACGTTTATTTAACCTGAATTAAAACCGAAACAAGACATGAAAAATCAATATCAGGGCTCAAGATTAATAAAAAATGGCTGCTTTTACTCAAATTAAAGAGTAAAAATGCTTTAAAATGCCTCTCAAATCCAGGCATAAGCAGTTGAGTAGCTATTAGACTATAGAAATTGCAATTGTGGGCTACAATGCCACAAAAATGGAAGGAACCTAACCACACTATTTCCGGTTTGTCATAAAAATCAAATATTTCTTTAATAATTTTTGTTTTAGGCAAAGAACAGAAAGGAGTACAAAAAGAATTATTACTAAAAGATGGCTTTTAGTAATAATTGTTTCAATGTAAAACTACCTATTTTCGTATAATACGATGTAACAAAATGTCTAAAATGACCAATATTTGATATTTCTACTTTTAACACAAATATTGGGGAAAAATGCAATCAAGATAACTCAGAACTCTGAACGCCTACTGAAAAACGAAACCATATGAACGTCAAGAGGATTATTCGTTATTCGATATTTTTGAAGCAAGTAGTTAAAATGCTTAAACGCTGTGTTTAGACATTCTAGAACACTATCCTACAAAAAGATAAAAATAAAAAAAACTGGTCTTTTGACATTTATTTACATTTGGCATTCTGAGGAATTAAAATGTTTAGTAAACAATGAATAAATTCAATTAAGTGAGTTCCTTTCCCGCGCTGGGCGGTAGGAATTTTTTTAGTGACAAACTCATAAATAAAAGTCCGTCACGCAGGGGCTGCGTTAACTAAGCACGGGGTGCCTTAATGGCATTTATCTAAAAAAATAAATGTTCAATGACAGAAATATGCGGTATTCGGGCTTTAAATGAAGTCCTTCATAATATAAATGCTTTTTTTAATAAGACAAGAGTAGGGGTGGAGGTTTACTGACGGCCGAAAGCCAAAAAATGCAAATATCTCAGTTAATATTCGAGATAGTGAAAAAACGTAGATAATAATATTTATAGAAAATTACATTTGCAATAAAAGTGGTTCTATACAATTGTTTGATCCGACGCGTAATAACAGAGCTATTAGAAATTTTCGAAATCCCCCTCCCCACTGGTCAGATTTTAGGCTTTAAGGAACTTGGTCTTCCTTTTTTTCATAAAACGTTTAAATATCTAGTTTGATATCGATCAGACAAAAATTGCGACCACTAGAGTGTTAGGAGACAAATAGATATGTAACTCATAATAACGGATATATTTTGAATTACCCCCTCCTCCTCTCTAACCACTCTATTCATTGTATTTTTTCGAAAATCCCACCATGGGTACAGCCTCAATAATAGATTTCTCTTCTAAAAGGTCTACAGCAAACGAAATGAGATTGACGAAGGTGCAGCATTATTATATTATAATCTATAGACTAAGGACGGAAATTAAAAAAAAAAAAAATCAGATATTTAAGGGACATTTTCCAAATGCATAAATAATTTTTTCCTTCCACAATGGAGTAAGGTGACGGCGTTAATTAGAGGCTCACCTACATCTACCTCATGGCGATTACCTCTGATATAGGGCATTCATAAATAAATGATAATAATATTATGTATATATATATAACTAACGCAAGAAAGGTGGAAGAATAAGTATATAATTCAGGTGATAAACTGTCGTCTTAAAAGAAGCAAAGAAGAAACAACAAATAGTGAAATGCCCGATAGTATTTCCTGCAGGACTAAATATAAGGAAGTTGGTCTTGACAAATGCCTTTGAGGCCACAAATAACAAAGAGTGGCAGCCCCTGGCAGCGGCACAACTGAGGCGCTAACCGCCGTGACGTCACAGCTCATCTGACAGCCCCATACTAATTGGGACTATTAGTAATGTCCTCTTAATGCCCTACAGCTGCCTCCTTGTTAACAGTCGTCTTAACTAATATCAGAATCCATCCTTCTGATTAATTCAACCGTTTGATTCAGTTATACTCAAGGCATTTCTATCCACTACCTCACCAACAACATCAAACTCAACAACAAATATATTAATAATTTTAAGTATTATAAAATATGCAGATTAACAGTAAAGGAAATCTGCTATTGAGATTATACTCATGACCCGGTGTTTTATTCAACCTGTCATTGATGTGAACTAGAGGACGAGAAAGGAAGAGGAGGTCCACCGTGCGGTTATGAATGAACCACATTAAGTCAAAATGATCAATTCCGGATTTTTATTGATTCTTGACAAAAAAAAAAGAACATGTTTCTGCTGGCGAAACACACTAGGTCGCTAATGATTTTTGTCCAAAAACGGATATTGAATGAAATATTACGCTTATTAGTTTCTGGCCTCCAACACATAATCCCAATCCAGTCCCTATCAAAGAGTAATAACATACCTTATAAGTTATTAAGGGTTGCTGCAACCTAGATACTGAGTTTTGTTAAGTTTCGTATAGTCAATGCTTCCCTCGTGGTGACATTTGAGAAAAAAATCGATTTACAGACAGACCTTACGACTTTATATATAAGTAAACGTTTCATGCAAAACAAAACATCCGGGCACGTACCCTGGGTAGGAAAGGTTGTTAACTTCTTGATAGCTCTTCCAGATTAGTCACAGAGTAAAATTGTATAGATTTAGCTTTATACTAAGTGCAAATTTTATTAATGTCTTAAATAGAGACAGAAACTGAGATTGACTCACATCCTACATTATCAATCCCAATTGTCAATTTTTTTTAAATTGCAGTTCAATACACTTTGTAGTGGCATGGAAAATGATGGAGTTATTTCTTACAACAAGCTATATCACTGCATATTATACGTCCAGCTTTAGAACGTAAACAATTCTTGCATTTAGCTATTTATTTTTATTAGGATGGATCCATCAAAATTATTCAGGTATGCAAGATTTAGATTTTATTTCTTTAGTTTTTTTTTCAATTATGAAGCAACATTAATTAAAGTAAATGACAATTTTACTTATTTAAGGTTTTAAAGACTTTTTGATGTTTATAGTTGTTATATTTAAAGTATTTCAGTCACCTGAAAGGTGTCAAAGAGAGCACGAAATATTTTGGGCATCATAAGCAAACGCAAGAAAGCATATTCTGTTTCAAGATAGATCTTTTGGCATACAACTGATAAGAATTTGTATCTGTTTTTTCTACTATTTATATCATTGCTCTCAAAGATACAAAATCATTGTTTATA
Organism: Riptortus pedestris; assembly: GCA_019009955.1. Lineage (NCBI taxonomy): Eukaryota > Metazoa > Arthropoda > Insecta > Hemiptera > Alydidae > Riptortus > Riptortus pedestris. The sequence continues at coordinate 76,887,897 of CM032229.1, forward strand.
AATTAAATAAAGTAAGGGGCTCAGGTTAGCCATGCGAGTTAAAGCGTTGACCTTTATCTCACATGGTAAACATAGAGTGGCGAGTTCGATTCTCGCCTGGGCAAAGGAAATTCTTTAGTGACGAAATTCATTAAATAACATCCTAAAATCCCACCCTGGCTAGAAACGGGTGGTAACCTGTAGATAACCCGTCCCAATTAGCCTCAGTTGCAAAAAGTGGACGTTAATAAATAATAATAATAATAATAAATATAGTAACTGACAAGACCACAAAATACATTTAGATTTTAAACATCACAATATACAGGGTGTTCCAAAAAGAATATACATATTACAAAGTATTATTTTGTCCAAACCGTAAATCGCTGCTCATCGGCTCAGCTATTGGAGAAACGAATACATAGTCTAGCTTATATTGTGTTGATTTTGAAGGACTACGTTGGAAAGCAGTTTAAATTCGTACAACACTTTCTTCAGGATCACGAGAGAGGCCAGGACCCTCTCCTTTCTACACACCCTGTATCTACAAACTGTCGATACCATCTACAAATGTTTCACTCATTCGGAGGATCAATTTGGTGCCTCAACCTGAAACTTCTTTGCATTGTAATCACGGAAATGCACATCGCAAACTCGAGAATACAAAATGATTTCTGATGCGGAGTAGCATTTTTAAATATATGACGGTTATCAAGCAAAATAAAAGACAGTTGATATCTAGAGGCTATTATATAAACGAGACTATGTATTCGTTTGTCCAATAACCGAGCCGAGGCGCAGCGATTGCTAGTTTGGACAAAATAATAATTTATAATACTTATATTATTTTTGAAACACCCTGTATAATTAGAAATATATGTAGAATTTGATGGATTGAGAAAGACAGACTAGGATGTAGCTGGCAGATATGGGGGTAAGTGGCCTGGAATGTATGATTTTCTGAGAGGAGGAGAGATCAAGGGAGGAATGTGTATAATGGGGGTAGATGGCCATTGATGAAACCACAAGGGGTTGGAGGCACCTGACGGATCTATCGCCTGCTTCCCCAACAGCTGATGCATAGCTGCCATCCTAGCAATGTGTGGCTATATCAAGAAATATAATCTCTAGCCTCTCATAGATAGTCCATCGGCAGAGATGCTAACAGCACTCAAGCATATAAAGATCGTCAGGAAGAGAAGGGAGGGGCAATTTATTAAAGATATTTTAGACGAGAAGGGTCACTTTGGTGTAGTAGATTTCCATTACACGTTATACTTGGAAATGATTTACAATTTGGGCCCAGGTAAGGCATGAGAGTCAAGGCCTTGACCTTAATCTCACATGATAAACCTAGAGCGGCGAGTTTGATTCTTGTCTGGCCAATAGGAATTTATTTAATGACGGAATTCATTAAAAAAAGTCCTTAGCCCCACCCTGGCTAGAAAAGGGAGGTAACCTGTAGATAACCCGTCCCAATTAGTCTTAGTTGCAAAAATTGACCGTTTAAAAAATTGAGTCGATATGTTTACAAAATAAGTTACCACTAATTGGATATAGCTAAGGCAGACCTGCCAATGATCCTTTGCGGGAGTTAATAACTTCTGAGGGAAATCCACAATGAATGCTCTCCACGCAATCCAATTTTTCGTTATTATATATATATATATATATATATATATATATATATATATATATATATATATATTACAACTTAGAGCTTTTATATTTTAAGGGAAACTTCTTCATCCAACCATTCAGGGGGGGAGGCATTCAATTCTAACCACTCAATACTATTCCGCGAGACAGTAACAAGTGTTGGAAAACTGCAAATTTATTTAAAAAACAACAGTCACTCTACGGTTCACTTTTAGCAGATTTCCCTTAGGGGAAATCAGCTATTGAGGTTGAACTCATGACGGGATTTTCGAAATTTTTCTTCAAATGTCCATCGATCCTACCCAGGAGATGAGATCCGTTCAAAACTGTATATATATATATATATATATATATATATATATATATATATATATATATATTTGTCTGTTACCCCTCTAGCGGTCGCAATTATTGTTTAATCGTTACCAAACTCGATATTTAGTCGTTTTATGTAAAAAGAAAGATCAAGTTCGTTAATGGCGGAAATTGAGCCCGAGGGGCGGAGGGGGTTAGAGGGGGAGGATTTTTGAAAATTCGAAATATCTCCGTTACCATAGGTCGGATCGAAAAATTGTATAGAACCAATCTTATTGAAAATTAAATTTACTGTAAATATTGTTATATACATTTATTCACTATCTTGAATATTAACCGAGATATTTGCATATTTCAGTTTTCAGCCATAAGCAAACCGCCACTTCTACTCATGTTACACAAACAATACTCTGCTACATAATAAATCACATTATTCGAAGTTTAAATACCAAAAATTGTATTCAAGAGACCTTTATTATACGAGATACATGCAAATATGTCCTGGCGACCCCCCCCCCCCTTCTTAAGGTTTTGTACTAAAATTTGATTGATTAAGATAACAATTATTCTGACTCATTATTAATTACAGTACTGGATATAGTAAATAGTTCTCAATAAAATTAATATGTTATATTCTGATATATTTCAGTAATTGTTTTTCTTTCCGGTGTGAGGCGGGCAGACCCGTTTGTTTATATTTCTAACCTAACGCTTCCTGTCGGCAGGTTATTGAAATTGGATGAAACATTTCTTACTTCCGTTAGTATTTATTCTCGGTGGTGTTGTGTTACCAGTATGTAGATTTATCTATTACTAAACTTCACGAGGGAAATCGGCTTAGTTTAAGCAGTCCCTGCGTGACGGAATTTTTATTTTCTGTTTGTTATACTCCAAACAAATAACACTACACTTGGTAAAATCTGGTTTGTTAACGCACTAATGTGCGATGTCCTTTTTGTTTTCATATTTCATTCACATCCACTGAAATGACTTCCGTCATCTCAGAATCAAAACAATTGGGAAGGCATTTGTCCAATTAAAGGGGGCGAAAGTACTTGACAAAGAAACACTTTTGTGGAAGAGCCAATATTTCATTCACAGCCATTAACGGGGTCATATTATTGGAAGTTAAGAAGTCGATTTGCGTCACCAGTTACGCGACGCATTCTGTTAAGAGCAGCACTAGCAGAACGAAGTCCTACGAGGAGTAGCTCTAGAACTATAAGTAGTTTACTGATAGAACAACTAAAGGTTTCGAGTTGAACACCCAAGTTCTATTCGACTAGTGAATGGAGAATGACAGGATAGCTATTATATAACTGGTGGCAGAATTCAACATTCAAAATTATACTAGTGAAATTTCACAACAACTTGAAACATTTGTTACAAATGAATTCCTCAGGGAATAAGCCAATTGATAATATGTTTTCAGCCCGCAGTAAATTCCTACTCATCAGCATTACAGTAGACTAATTTATTACGAATTTTAAATACCACAGCTGGCATTTGACTAAGCAGAAACACGTAATTGAAGGTGGGATGTCGGAGGCAGCTGACGTTTGACATTCCAGTAGTTGAACTACATATCGACTTGTTTTAGCCATTCGTAAATATGTACTTGGGAATTTATCTTAGTTTACGCAGTAGTTTATGTTAGTCTACTGATGGCATATTTATTTTCCGGGTCATTTTATTTTCTCAGCAACCAGAATTTCAAAAAATTAATTCAATATCATTAGCAAAGCTGGATTTGCTATAAACTACAGAACAAAAGATAAAAGCTAGAATCTAATTTTGCCATATATTCTTAGACGTGATATCCCTCAAGGACGATATACTTTCAAGTAGGTAGTATTCTAATAGTGGAAAAGAAATCTGAACTCGTTTTGAATTGGTTTGGCGTAGTCACAGTGTGTATAAAATCACGCATCCCGAAAAACGACTAGCATTAAAATGTTGAAATTTTACAGGTTGGTCTGTTATGACATCTAGTTGTATGCTTACCCTTTGGTTGAAATAAACAGGGAAGGGAGGGCAAGGAGGGAAGAGTAAACTAAAAAAAAAAATGCAAATTCCTACGTACCTATTAGAGATACAGAGGATTTTTATAGGAGTTTTGCTGCATATTAAACATATCTATAAATTAGGTTCTATGAAATTTTCAGTCTGATGCATTGGAACCTAAATACCGTATATCACATTCACATGAAGTGATTTTAAATAAGTGCGTCAAAAAAAAAAAAAAAAAAAAAAAAAAAAACTTTCTGATCTATAGGAGTATAAGGTAGTCATGTGATGTTTACATCAGTTGTTCACATTTAATTTATTTATTTTGGAGGGTTCTCTGCGAAGCGATATTGGTCATCAAAAAAACAAAAAACAATGTATATAAACAAAATACAAAAATTAAAACAGTAACAAGAAAAAGTTAAACAATACAATTAGAACAGAACAACTAAGAACGCAAACAAATAACAAAACTAACAAACAAATAACAGAACGCAACCGAATAACAAATCGCAACCAAAGAGACAAAAAAACACGAATCAACAATTAAAAAAAAATTAACAAAAACAAAACATTAAATTCAAAAACAATAAATCTTGTAAGGAAACTAGATAATTAAAAACTATAAAGACTAATAAAATTACGGAAACAATTATATACTTTCAATGGTTAAAATAAAACTAAAATCAAATAAATAAAAATTAGTATGTACATTAATAAAATGAACGGATTAAATTTTCTAATATCTAAAATATTTAAATCATAAGCTCTCACTTTCTCTATCACACATACAATCACGCACACGCGCGCGCGCGCGCGCACACACACACACACACACACACACACACACACACACACATACAGTAAAACATTTTAGCTGGAGTTTAAAGTATTTAATTTAAGGAGGATTAAAAAGGATTTTAAAATGTAATACTTTTAAATTTGTAAGAATATGTTAATGTCATGTAAATGTTGGAGTATTATGGGAATATGCAGGCTACCTTGAGTAAGTAAGTCGTTATGTCATTAAAGTGTTCACATTTAAGTATCAATGGATATTATCTTTGAATGGACATCAACAGCAGCTTATGTAAATATAGTCTTCAACGAATACAGACAGTAGAAATTGGCTCCAGCAATTACATATATAAGTAAACGCTGTTATGTTTCTGTTCTTAAGCACAAAAAAAAAAAAAAGTTTAGAATGTTTAATCAGAATGTATCTCTTTATTCTTCAACTTATGACTGCCAAAAAAAAAAAGATCTTGTGAATCTACAAAACATATGTTTTACACCTAACGTATATCTTACAATTACAAAGAGATATAAATGTAACAACCTTTCATTATAATATTCACTCCCTAACAGTTTCGAACTAGAAATAGTAAATAATCATGTTTGATTTATGCAATTGATACAGACTAAAGTAGATGAACTGTGACACGAGGTGACAAAGAGGAACTGAGCCAGAACAGGAATATAACTTGCTCATAGCCAGAAAACTCAGCCCGCATCTGCTGTCAGATTAATTATATATATTTTATATGGCTCATAGTTTTTTACTACTACTCCCTCGTGACTGTATTTCGTCACTTTGAACTACCTTGGAAGTAAGCAATTCTCAACTGCAAGAAGATAAGATACTTTCTTGATTACTTATAATACCCAGAAAAAGAACAACTCATCAAGATTTGGAGAATAAATCTACGCTGAGGTATAGTTCTTGGGACTAAAACTCTTACCAAAGTTTTCTAACTGACTGCTTGAAGTAAAAATACATAAGGAATTTTGACTCTACTCAAACTTTAAGACAATATTTAGATATATTCATTGACTTCAAAGAACTTCCACTAAATCCAATTATAATCCACAAAAACATTATACTATATTACAAAATCGTCCGCCAGGCAGGGGCTGCAACACCTACTTAAGCAGATTTCCCACGTGTTTGCATTTATCTCAAAACGTAAAAGCTCAAGGAGAACGATATTTGTATTTAGGCTTCAAATAAAGTGCTCATAATATAACAGCTTTTTGTTAATATGACATGAGTAGGAGTGGGGGTTTACTGATGGTCGAAAACTATAAAACGCAAATACCTCAGTTAATATTCATATCTATAAAATGTCTGTAGAGGAAGAACATCTTTCATAATGCCATAGAGATTAAAAGATTATTTAGTGCTTCTGTTAATCTAATCTTTATATTTCCATTTTTATTTCACTGACGAATAACAGGAATTCTTAATAGAAAATTGTTACTATTTTTTCAATCAACAGTTTTTACCTTATCTGTTATAAAACCGTATGGCTAAGGACATCTTTGTGTTATATGACGTAAGTGACGGGATTGCATAATGCATAAATTAATTCAATAATATCACCATTAAAAATTCAACAGATAAATCAGCTAGTTCCTTATAAAAAAAAAACAATAAAAAAAAAAACTGTGAAACAAATAAATTGTTTACTGGTGGGAGTACAATGACAGCGACAAGGGAATCTTTGGCGTGTTATTGGATGAAAAACCTTATTAGGAGAAAGGTGATGAGAATGCCTCAAGGAAGAACTGAAAACAGAGCCGTAAATATCTCAATTTCTATGCTTAGAATCGAAAAGTATTATAGACCATGGTGTGCAGGTATTTTTACCATAAACCATAATAAAGGTCCATCACATTTAATAACTGTCCGGATTGGTTAGGAGGATTTCGTATCTCTGTGCCCTTCTCAGGTTAAGGAACATAGTTCTAGTTTGAAAAAAAAATTCCCAAGCTTAACGGGGAAAAATGTCTGTCTGGTGAAAGCTGCGTCCTAAGCGGATTTCCCAAGTGTTGGAATGATACACTGGTCATCTCACCTCACCATCCATTCTCTATTTCTCAAATCGTAAAACGCCTTTGAATGAAGAAATTGTATTCCAGATATTTTCTGGACTGCGTTTACTACGCTTATAAGAAATTAAATTTACTAAGAGATAGGTGATATACAATTTTTTGATCCGACTTAAAATAAGATGAGATATTTCAAATTTTCTAATTCCCTTTTCTAAACCCCCCTCCCCTATCCGTTTAGACCTATTTCAACCATCAACGAACTACAGCTTCAGTTTTTGCTTAAAACGTTTAAGTATCAAGTTTAATTAGCATCGAACAAAAATTACGACCGCTAGAGCGGTAACTAAAGAGTATATGAAATTGGGCAATCCGTACAACATAAATAGCTGATTGAAAATCAGCTGAAAAAATAATTTGGTCTGAGCAGGTACTCTATGGGAACAGCGGGGAAATTCAGGAGATACTATATTGCATTTAACAAATTATTCAGAGCAAAGTTTTGATTTTTTTTTTTATTTTAACTGTGTATTCCTTTGCTAAGGCAGAATAGAAGATGTCTATAGAAATGACTAATAATAAATGCAATATTCTCAACTCTTAAATTATTGCTTAGGGCTTAATATAAGGCTGCTATTAACTTTCCCTTAGGCGTTTAATCTAGGAGGATTTGCCTTATTGTAATTGGATAAGGCAGGGGTACGCTGTTCGGAGGGAGTCCTATTTAAAAGGAACCTGTGCCACCATTCAGGGCTTAATCGTTTACACGAGGCCCTCGTCTTGCGTGGGAGGAAACCTGATATTCCTCGCCGATGGTATATATAATGAATTGCTTGTAAGCCGAGAAGCCGCCCTTTCACAATCAGCTGACCCACTTCCTATGGGCTTTGTCTGTTTTGTTGGATAGGTCATGGTGTTAGTTTGGGGGTGGGTTGAGGGGAAGGGTGTAGAGATCATAAAGGGATGGAGTGATGGTTAGCCGAGAAACATCTCCCATAGTTGTGGACTTGGTCGTCTAGGGAAATGAACGAAATTTAAATAATAACTTTTGAAATAAGAAAATCGTCTAGAAAGGATCACAATTTCATTAGTTAGTAATCAATTTTCACTTGTACGACTTGCTATAAATCGATCGGTACCCTCTTTAAAACCACTGTTGTTAACAAATAATTAAATTATATGTAAATATAAACATTAAAACTCTAATGCCTTTGTCATCAGACTACTTATAATCTGACTATACATTTCTTGGAATTACTAAGTGCTTGAAATAAAAAAAGTCCATTTTTATATATTTCTGGCTGTAAGCGCTGAGGCTTTCAGAATGTTTAATTGAACGTTGCCAAACTCGATATTTAATCGTTTAATGTAAAATTATAATCATCATATTAATGTATTATCGTCTACAGAAGTACTCAATCAATCAAAAGATAACTAATATTTTGAATAAAAGCGCAAAAAGAAAGCGTAACAACAAAAAAGAATGAGAAAAAAGGATCAAAATGAAATAATACAAAAATTACAAACCGATAGTGTTTCAGAGAGCATGAAGATACACACTCGCAGTAGGATTTTAAAAGTGGAGTAGGAAAGAGGGAAATCTTAAGAATGGAATTTGATCTTGAAACATTTTGAATGCGTGTACATATATATGAGATATTTTTTGTTTGTCCGTTTTGTAATTAACGTAGTAGTATCGCTATTGCGGTTGACTTTTATGTGTAATATTTCAGGAATGAAAAGTTATAAGATTTATATTTGTTTTTGTATGCCTAATATAGAAGTGTTGTCAAATTGAAATGTGTGGTAATTTGGAATGGTGTCGTTTGAGAGGGCGGAATTGTCTATGCCTTCTTTTGGAATGGTGCGTTTGTGTTGGTAAAGTAAGTCAATAGACGTTATTTAGGATATAGATATTTACTTAAATTGGAATATAGGGTGGGTGGCACGTTTTCTAAAATATCGTATTAATGAGGGGTATGGAACATTTCAAATATTTTATGGTTCAAATGCTTTATTTTAAGTACATAAATAAAAACACACAAACGCACTTCATAGGAATGAACCGCATAGAGCATTATTCAAAGTTCTTTACCCAATTAAATATTATATAGCGTAGGATCATATGTGGATAGTTTCGCACTAGCCAACAAGGGACGTGTGAAATACTAAACCTATATAAAGGATCTCCGGTAACATTTTAATCAAAAAATGTTTTTAAACATGGCACAAAGTCAACTGCCCTCAGTGATAGCAGGAATTCAATGACGTAATTAACCTTTAGATCTTTCATTTGAAATGTCATAATGAAATAGTAGATAACATTGCAGAGTTGCTGACGAGGGTGGGGTTGCCTACTCTACTTTTCTCTTTGCTGCTGTTTGATTGGCTGTCTATTCGGTAGATACTGTTAAACACTTTTGCTCTTATCTGTTTATCTAGGTTAATCAGGTTCGTTTTTACTGAATGCAATCACCTAAAGCACAGCAACACGGACTCAAGTCCCCTTTAGTACTTCACCTAGTTTATTTAGAGAAAAAAAAACCTTTTTTTTTTCAGTTTAATATTCATTGAACCATTATTGCTCTTATTTATTAAAGTCCACTTTTGGCTATTATGGCTAATTGGGACGGGTTATATACAAGTTGCCCATAAAGAAGGATGGAATTCCTTTTGGGAAAATATAGATGCATTTAAGTCCGTTCAAGGAATCAAATAAACATACTTTCCCATCAAAATGTCACCATAGCATCAATGGAAAAATATATACACTAGAATCAATAGAAAAAGGACACCATAGCATCATCGAATAAAGACACTAAAATGTCAATGCTAAAGCATCGATAGAAAAAGTCGATAAAAGTCTATTAGGAATTCTATTGTAAAACCAGTGAAATTTTGATTGGCAGTCAGAAGCCAAAAGTATTCAGGCGGTGTTAGTCGCCGTTGAAATAGACGTTGTTTCCTATGAAATATAATTTATTGCAGGTGCCAGAGAGTGTTGAGTATGCAAAATATGAGGACCGCATTTCTAAATAGTTTTGAACTCAGGTGATCATGATTCTGGACGTTGCCAGGAGGTTTTTTGGCCCATTTATTTTTTTTTTATATACCTTTTCCCTTTCGATAAAAAGTAAATGGACGGATGTTGTTTTCTTGGAACAAATGCAATGGAACCATTTTAATGATCGTTTTAGTGAAAATATCCACATGCTTCTTATGATTAAATATACTTATAGCTATAAAATACAAAAGTAAATAAAAAGGTTAAGAATAAAAACAAGAATTGATTATAAAAAAATATTTAATACAAAAAAATCAAATTTCAACATTATTAATCGAGAAAAAAAAATAATCAATATTTTTCATTTTGACAGTCATTTTTAATACAATTTCAATACGAAATATAATTTAGTTTAATTTAATGTTTTGCAAGAACAAGCCCTTGAGTGACAGTTTGATTTAATTTACAGAGGTTAATCTCTTTTTTCATAGCCTAATTACGATATATCCATAGGCTGTTTGTGCTGAAACTCTTAACAAATGTAAATGTAGAGCATCAGATGTACAAATTGCTTATAATCAAATTAATTCATTCAGAAGAATCACCAGCAGTTAATTTTTGTTTTGAGAGAGAAAAGATAGGTGCAAATTGTTTCTAATTTTGTTAACTGTTCGATACTTATGTATGGATTTTCTAAATTCCGAAGAGCTTTTTGTAAAAAATCCAAAGCTGAAGCTTTTAAACATGTTTTTCGAGCTCAATCAGCTAGTCAAACCGCAACCACTTAGAGAGTGTAATGCTGGCAAAATACCACAATTACTTTCGCCACTGGATTGAGCAGCAATGTTACATACTTAAATGTATTTCTTCTTATAAGAACCAACGTCCAACCATACATTTAAACAACTCAGACGGCCTATCTTATTCCAGAATTAATTCCCGAGATGAAAATATAGTTATGAGCGCTAAGGGCTATCATTGGAGCAGATTGGATTTTTACTACGTTAAATATTTTTCATAATCGTCATCTTCAATCGGATTCTAAATGGTTCTAATTTGAGTCAGGTACATCCATTTACATAAATGAACCCAACAGAAATAAAACATTCATTTATTATAAAATATTGTATGTTCCACTTCAAGTAAGTGTGTTTACTTCATGCTCACTTGTTTTATTACTTTTAGTGTATTTTAATAAATTTCACCATCATTCTCACGGTATAGGGAGAATCCTTATAGAAAGCAATGACTGGCAACCGTTTTTTTAAATATATATCACATTGCCAAATAACAAATTAAAAACAAATTTACACATAAGAAACAAACAGTTTGAGTCAGTGGAACATCAAGCATGTTATTCAGTTCGCCAACCTTCCATCGTGGTACGATTCCGGTTATATAGCATTTATGTTCACAGAGAAACAGTTAACACCGACTATGGTTTCAGTCAAATGAAAAATGAGGCCTATAGAGCACAGAATGTTTATCGACAGTTCGCAAATTTAGCGTTGTACATCGGGTAGTATTCCGATGAAAACAATAGGCTCTGTTAAAGCTTAAAATAAGACTTTTCTTGACATTATGGCTTATTGTTATTGAGATAAGAGTGGAGGTTTAGTTGTGTCTTATCAGTATTTAAAAATACAAATTACTCCCGTTATTTTTTATAGCAGTCATTTCTGTGGAAGTCAATCTTCGTGTTTCACCTAAAACGTTTAAATATCGATTTTCAAAAAGTTCAAACTAAGCTTACCACCATTAGAGCATCAACAGAAAAATACATAACTCAATGATTGTGGATGTGTTTAAACAAACATGTGAAGAGACCTCATTTCCATCAATAGGGATTTGAAACGCCAAGGTTACAACCTTTTTTTTCTGTTATTTAGTAGGAAGTAGTATCCAATAGAGAAGTATGTAATAACTTCTAACATAATGACCCTTACTGGTGAAATGCGCAGTTCGGGAGGAAAGTATCCATATTCAAGTGGATTCGATAAGGGGCAATTCCCCATCGACTAAACAAGGACGACTTCCCTAAGTAGGTAGAGAGTATCAGAAGCCACTCAGATCCGTCTAGAGTTGAATAGAACAAGTTTACTGGAGGAGCGTACTCTAGTGGCAATCTGGGCTAACTGGAGAGCTCTACTAGCCAGACGTCACTTCCAGCGATCTAACTCCAGCCCACGAGGTCCGTCCCTACTGACATACATATAAAGGGGAAGTGAGAGGGGCTTTGTATAGCACGCCATCTACAACTTTACAATAGCACAGACCTACGAGTTCAAGGTTTATGGACCCTACAATAATCTACAGCGGAACTGTAACAAACTCTCTCTCTCTCTCTCTCTCTCTCTCTCTCTCTCTCTCTCTCTCTCTCTCTCTCTCTCTCTCTCTCTCTCTCTCTCTCTCTCTCTCTCTCTCTCTCTCTCTCTCACTCTCTCACTCTCTCTCACACACACACAGTATGTATACATAATCCCATATACAAATAAAATAAATAGTATTCGCAGCAAGTGAGTATAAATATTATCTTAAGTCTAAAAAAGTCGGGGGCTGCGTAAACTAAGCACATTTTGTGCTTGCCACCTGAATGTACAATACACTTGTGATCTCATCACACCACATATTTTCTATTCCTATGAAAAACATGTTATAGATCAAGTAAATATTTTGAATTCTTGTCCGCAAAATCTTAATTGATGATATCATCACGCAACGAATTTGCGTCTATCTCGCAATCATAAAGTTCACATTAAAACAATATTTGGTTTGAAGCTAGGAGTATTTCATGATATAACAGCTTATTGTTAATAAGTAGGAGTGGGGGGGGGTATTAAAGCTGAAACCTAATAAATCCAAATATCTCGGTTAATAATCAAGATAGTACAGAAAGATATATATAAGAACTTTTATAGAAAATTAAATTTACAATAAGTTTGATTCTATGCGATTTTTCGATCCAATGAATAATAAAGAAGATATTTCGAATTTTCTACATTCCTCCCCTCTAAACTTCCTCTAACACTGGTTGGATTTCAAACATTAACGAACTCGATCTTTAGTTTTACATAAAACTTTTAAATATCGAGTTATGTAACGATAAAACAAAAACTAGGACTGCTAGAGCGTTAGCAGACAATATGGGAGTGGGGGGAGGGGAGTTCCTCCCACTGACAAGTTGCTAAATCTACTGATTTTAGCCGTTAACGAACTTTATCTTACTTTTTATATGCATCCAGTGGGATAACGATGACACAAAAATTGCTAAAGCACTAATAGACATATATCATTTTGAACGGAACTCATTTTCATCATCTACTATGTAGGATCGATGGACATTCCAAGGCAATTTTCGAAAATCGCGTTATGAGCAGAACCTCAGTAGCTGATTTCCCTTAAATCTCCTAATATAAGAAAAACATTAGCTCAAGTGAGTATACGTTATACTAGTTATATTTATGCCATTTTCCTGAACTATCTAATGAGTTCTGTAAACCTATAAAAAGGTGAACTTCAGGTGAATTTCAAATTTTTATCACATTTATACTTTTCTTTAGGCAGATTAGACTTATGTATGTGACGTAATGGCTAAATATTAGAGTTCAACAAAGTTTTCATTTTAGAAGACAGCGAAGTGAGTAATAGTCAAAGTTGTGTAGTAAAATTCCTTTAGCTCTGAGGTGGGAGGAAATATAGAGAGACTTCACTAAACAAAGCTTTTAGCCGAGAAGCCAGAATCGAGAACATAGGGGTAGGTTACATTCTCCTAGGGAGCAGCTTCGATTAGACACTCATCCCTACAACACTCTCTTACCAGGGATATATATTACTGTCGCCGAAAATATACTAAGCAATTATATACTTCCAAACAACAATTAAACATTTATGTAACAGGAAAATCAACCGGATATACTCATAGGTCAATAATACTGTAAAAGTGTTCAGTACATTTTTGAATTTCTAGGGAACGAGTATCCCCCTTGAGGATATTGGTATTCGATATATCCCCGATTTTATTTTATAAAAAAATTGACAATGAAAAAGAAAGTCTGTCACACTGGGGCTGCATCAACTAAGCAGATTTCCCACGTGCTAAACGTAAAAGTTCAATGAGAACAATATTTGGTATTTAGGCTTCAAATGAAGAGCTTCATGGCTTAACAGCTTACTGTTAATATAACATGAGTAGGAGGGGGTGGGTCACTGAAGGCCGAAAGCTGAAAAATGCGAACATCACCGTTAATAATCAACATAGTGAAAAAACGCAAATAAAAACACTTATAGAACATTATCCTTGCAATAATATTAGTTCTATACAAATTTTCGACCCGACGCATAACAACGGATTTATTAAGAATTTATATATTTATACGTGTATGAATGTATACAGTTTTGAATGGGTCTCATTTTCGTCATTTCCTGGGTAGGATCAATGGACATTTGAGAACATTTTTCAAAAATCCCGTCTTGAGTACGAATCAATACCAGGTTTCCCTTGCGGAAATCTGCTAACAAGATTTATTTGCATTTGAAACCACATAAAATTATATTAACTGTTAAAGAAGTTAAAAAATAAGGTTTTATCAATAATATACAGTATTGATATCAATATTTATTAATAAGATCAGAGAACAATCGAAATTAAGAATTATTCGTAAAATCTAACTAAGATAAACAATATAAAAATATTGAACAATAAGATTTCCCTATAAATTTCATGATGTCCTCTGTCTTTAATCTTTTTTCGAGACAAACAATAATTTGAAAAGAATTATTTATATTAAATTATTGTGCATAATTCTGGAAGAAATCAATGCAGCTCTGCCTGAACGAGAAAAGTTTTTTTTTGTATAACTAATCTATATTGACTTTGTTTCACAAGAGAAAGCTTCTAAGGTTATACTTTGTTTAGATAGCCACGAAAAGTAAGCAAAACACTTAAAGCAAAGTAAACAAAGAGGAAAGTCGAGAAGAGAAAACCTTTTGCCATAAAATAGCTTGACAAGCATAAACAAGAGGGAACGAAAAAGTCAGGCCACGTGGTATAAGGTACATAAGAAAGCACTCTTAATTTGCTGTAAGTCAAGAGGCCTAGTGACACTTGCTGTAAACACCTTCCTTAATAGGGGATAAACTGTTTCTGCAGGCATGTCTTGAGAGGCTGCTCTGACTGCTGACGGGGCAAAGTGCGTGTCTGGCCCAACTTTGGCGCCGGGCAAACATACAAACAAGGGATGTTGAAAGAAGGGAGAGACGGGCAAAAACCCCGGGTCTGTTTTGGTAAAGAGCCAGAACTTGCTTACGGAAGTCGCCCATCGTTTTTATCATCTCACGCATCAAAATACCTGAAAGGGACGTACATACGTTCAATCATGTGTTTAATACTTTTTCTGCAAGCTCTAATATCAGATTGAAAGGTTGTTATCCTTCTTTGTTGCAAATCCGAAAACATAAAAGTCCGTCACGCAGGGGCTCTGTAAAATTAGCAGATTCCCCACGTGCTGGTATAACACACAGGTGATCACATATTCTCTTTTCCCAGGAAAAAAATGTATGATAGAAAGGTTGTGGGGAGGGGGGGGGGGGAGGGGGAAAAGGGTATTGAAATCTAAAAAGTCCGTCCCGCAGGGGCTGCGTAAACTAAGCAGATTTCTCACGTGATGTTTTACAACAGAGAAATTTCACGAGAGACAAGCAGTTAAGGAAACGGACGAACTATCTTTTGGCGGGAAAGGCACTCGTGCGTTAGCCGACCAGATTTAATAAAAATTCAAATATCTAGGTTAATATTCAAGATAGAGAATAAATGTATATAACAATATTTATAGTAAATTTAATTTGCAATAAGAATAACGGAGATATTTCGAATTTTCAAAAATCCTCCCCTCTAAACCCCCCCCCTCCTCCCACTAGTTTTGAACGGACCTCATTTTCGTCATCTACTAGGTAGGATCGATGGACATTTGAAGAAAAATTTCTGTCATGAGTACAACCTCAATAGCTGATTTCCCTAAAGGGAAATCTGCTAAAACAAGAAAGGACTAACAACCCGCTAAATACCTGAGTTACGAAGAAATGTAACAATTGGAGACCATCAATAGCTTAACTGTATTGGATCTTAAACATTTTGCAATACGTCTCATCATAAAGGAGAATATATGAAATTTCAATATCCCCCGCCCAAAAACCACCACTATTCCACACCAGATTTCAACCATGAACTAATACGATATCAATGATACACATCGAGTACGGTATAGAAGAAACAAATGTTTTCAATTCTCGTCCATAAAATCTTAATTGATTACGTCAGCAAGCTACCTATTTGCAAGTATCTCACTCAGTAAACGTTCAATGGAAACAATATTTGGTATTTAAGCTTGAAATAATGTGGTTCATGATATAACAGCTTATT
Source organism: Riptortus pedestris (assembly GCA_019009955.1). Lineage (NCBI taxonomy): Eukaryota > Metazoa > Arthropoda > Insecta > Hemiptera > Alydidae > Riptortus > Riptortus pedestris. The sequence goes on from CM032229.1 coordinate 76,904,111, forward strand.
GCTAATATGACATGAGTCGGCGTGGGGGATTACTGAGACTGAAAACTAAACAATGCAAATATCTCCGTTAATATTAAATATAGAGATAAAGTGTGTTTGATAATATTTATTGTACATTTTAGCAGATTTCCCTTAAGGGAAATTAGCTATTGAGGTCCTACTCATGACGCGATTTTCGAAAATTTTCTTCAAATGTCCATCGATCCATCCCAGGAGATGACGAAAATGAGCTCCGTTCAAAATTATATATAATATATATATATATATATATATATATATATATATATATATATTTTGGATAGGAGATATATTAAATTTGTGACGTTAACGAACGTTTGAGTTTCCCGCCAAAAGCTAGTTCGGCCCTTTGCCGTAACTGTTCGGCTCTCGTATGGAGATTTCTTTATTGTATAACTTCGCATGGGAAATCTGCTTAGTTTACGCAGTCCCTGCGTGACGGACTTTTATTTGAACAAAATTGTTTCTATACAATTTTCCGATTCAACTTATTATAACGGAAATATTTCGATTTCAGCCATTAACGAACTTGACCTTTAGATTTTCATGAAACGCTTATTTATCGCATCATGAGTACTACTTCAATAGCCGATTTCCCTCAAGGAAATCTCCTTAAAACTAGAACTGTGTAAGAAACTGTTTCTCAAGAACAGATGAAAAAGTTTGATATTTCACAGAGTGATTAGTCAATCCAGTCCACTCTGGGGGGGGGGGGAGATGAGTTTATAGCATTACGAGTTTGCTTCTCAATGGATGTAGCTATTGCGTTACAATCCCTAGCAAGCACCGAGGAAACAGACAAAGATTCTTGTACCTTGCTTTAGTATTGACAATTCCAAAATATATTTATAGCTAATCCAAACACTGAATCGAACTGTTATATTTATTTAATATACATTAGGAAAAAGTGGAGGAAATGAAAGGGTTAGAAGAAATTGCTCAGAAAACATTTGTCATACACCACAACGGTTTACAAAAACCGACGAACGTGACACAATCAATGCTAAAAAAAAACGTAAAAAAAAAAAAATTAACTACGCTATGGTGGAAAAAGTTATTAACCCTGACCTGGATATATGCGAAGGAAAAATGACGCTATGACGTAAAATTTATTATTTACTTGGTCCTTTTCATAAATAAATTGGGAAACCTCTTCAGAGCCCCAATAAAACCTTGATGAGAAAAACCTGAGATCCTCCTTGAGGTGCCTCCCTTGAATAACCTTAAACCAGTAGTCTAATCTTTCAAAACTAAACTGAATTTATTTTATAATAAAACTCCGAAAATAAGGTTACAGAAAATAAAATAAAAAGTAAAGGGAAAAAAGTCTCTCCGGAATATTTAATTCATATGGTCAGTTTCTAATTAGTAATGTACTAAAATACTCATTAATAAATTTCTTTCGTAAAAATAATCTAAAACTATATGAAAGTGAAATTATTAAAAAATTATTTATTTGTTGAGTTTCGTATTCAAGACGATTAATTCTTAAAACAAAGGACTCCATCATGCAGGTTCTGCGTACATTAAATATATTTTTCATCCATTTTATTTTAATATACTCTTCAAATTTTCTGGCAAGGATATCCAATAAAAAACATTTTATTTTTGGTTCAAACTTTATTAAAACTGCCGTACATGTTTCGTGGCTTATTTGCCACCTCTTCAGGGGCTATTCCCCTTAAAAGAAAAATATATAAAAAAATATTAGTAACATTAATTTAACATATCCCTTAATAATTCTTTTGCTGTATATTGTATTAGTAGGTGCCTACATCTATGATATATTTATTAAATATAAGGTTGACTTGGAAATAATCGATTTTTAGTCAGCTGACTTAACCTACCTCGGGAACCGCTCAATTTCATATGCCTCTTCTGTGAGGACAGTTGCAACGTAATGTAAAAGGTAAACGAGCACTTCAGAAATGTAAGTAGCAATTTATAATTATATTTAATAAAAATATCATAGATGTAGGCACATACTAATACAGTATATAGCTAAAGAATTATTAAGGGATGTGTTAAATTAATGTTATTAATATTTTTTATATATATTTCTATAGGGGATAGCCCGTGAAGAGGTGGCAAATGAGCCACGAAAAATGTAGGGCAGTTTCAATAAAGTTTGAACCGAAAAAAAATGTTTTTATTGGAAACCCTTGCCAGAAAATTTGAAGAGTATATAAATAATATTGGGTCCAGAATAAGAAGCATTTTATTTTAGAAATTTACGGTCCAGAAAATTTTAAATTTAAGCACTATGATTTTTATCCATTATTTTTTATGCCTAAGTAGATTCAAATATTCTGGAGTGAAACATTTGAGGACAATCGTCTGGCACCGATTAATTCACATTTCCCCTTAATCAGTTGGTTTATTGTAGGTACCAGATGTTGTTATTGTTAATATTATCTTTTTTAGAGGAATCAATATTCAAAAATAATGTTATACATTCCAGGGAGTTATGTTGGGTGTTTTGTTCATTGCTAACACATTTACATGAATTTCCAAGATAATGATAAGTTTAATAAAACTATTATGTTGAAAATATAATGTTTTAATATTAGATAAGCTAATAAAATATAATGGCTCTTATTAGTTTAGATTTTTCTTGAAATGTTAATGTAAATTCTAGTCAGTTATACTCAATTCTACTAACATAGAAAAACTAACCTCTTTATATAAGGCCTACTCCTAGCTATAAGGAAAATCCTTGTAAGCAATAAATAAAAATAAAAAATAAACATTTACATGAATTTGTATTACGAAATAATATTTTTTAGTTCAAATCATCTTGGTCATTAATTGGTTAATGAACTACTTACATAAGCTTTCTACAAACAATTGGACAATATTTTGGTTAATGCAATTTAAATTAAAAAACAAAATTAATATATGTACTAGGATAATAATTTATTTTAATGGAGTGGAAAGGGACTATAATTATCCATTACCACTTATTAGTTGACAAGGAGTGGCTTCTTTCGAACTTTTTCTATTTAATAACTCTAAGTAGTTTTCATTCAGCCGGCTCTAGAGACAGGGGAGTTTTTTTTATCTCTTTTTTTCCACACTTGGAGCAAATGGATGTCTCCAAATGAAATACAGTAATGGGTGGGAGATATATTTTATACTGTATATCTAGGGGCGGTGACAGAGGCCATTACTCGACCAAGTGATGTGACTCCTGGTTATTGGGCCACACATGTGACACGCTTTATTATGACCTTGGCCTATACGCAGCAAAGGGTGGAAGGGAGTACTACACCCACGTCCCTGAACCAGAGGATCTCAAGGAGTTAATGAGAATTCATAAAATTATGTTGCATCGGAATCAATAGTTTTAGAATTTAGTAGTGAAACCTGTTCAATATGGTCTTCTAGCTGGACTAAGTTAGTAAATCTGGGGTATTCCACTAAACGAGGAATCGCAAATAGTTTAACATCAAATTCGCCTTGCAAGATCACTTATACGTGAGACTTGATAGATTTTAAGACGAGGGACACCGAAGAGGATGGGCAATGAACAATGTATTACAAGTTCTAATCACCGATTAGCGTAACTACTAAAGCTGATAATATTAGAACCTTCGAAAATTTTATGTTGGAAGGTACTTAAGTATTTTTGTACACAATATTTAGCAAAATCCGTGATGTCATAAAAGTAAGAAGAGAGAAAATACAGTTTTATGATTGATATCATCTAATATCTATTGTATTCTTGGGTGTTCACAACAGGCAAAAACTAAGCACCATAGAAATGAAAGAGGTATACCATTACTTCATTCAGTTTTATTTTTTAGCTTATATACACTTGCCTACATTATAGCATTTTAGAGGCCTCAGAAAGAAAAGAAATCGTTCTGGAATTACATTAATTTCTTTGTGCCACTAATTTTGGTATAACAATTAATCGAGTTGTGGTAAATTCGGCGGGAATGCTTCCTCTTCTGTAACAATTGTTGATTACATCAAACAACTCCTTTAAGATTTTTAAAAAGCTCAGCTGGTGTCCAATCAACCTCAATTGAATTTTTGCCTTTCAAACTCACAAGAGGGTAATTAAAGTCATTCATCAGGATGTGAGGGCCCGTGCTATGTAAATGCATATAACTCCATCTAATATTTTGCCTATTACTTCAACGTGAGTAATAACAGAACCGCTGTAAAGTTGTTCCGCTCCATTATTAATTATATGACTTTCTTGTCTGCCATTAAATAAATTAAACAAAACGTATATTGTATACATCTCCGGTATCTCCATTCCAAATCACTGGATCTATAAATATCAGTATATCTATAAACATTTGTGTGATCAACAAAAAAGGTCTTTTACAAATTGTTTATATCTTTAAAACGTGGAGATTTTTTTTCGTCTTTATTTAAACCCCGTCCCCTTAGAAAAAGTCAACCGAAAGGGATTAAGCACAACTAACGTCTCAGTAATCCCAAATTTCAACATTATAAGACTAGCTGTTTTTTGTATGGTGTGGGATACGTACAGACATCATACCGAACAAGTACAACTAGGAAGTGGTTCAAGTGAGGAACAAAACATTTAATTCCGTGAAATCTGAAAACCAAAAATTTTGGAGATTAAAATACTCCTGTACCTTTGTACAAGAAAGTAGAAACATGTTCCCATTTAAATAAAAAAAAAATATAATTCTTCATTTTTATTTTCCGCTGGTGGGGAGGGTGATGAATCAGGTTAATCAGAAACACTTTTTTTTGGCTCCTCACAAATAATTTTTTAAAAACGCTTAGCGCTTTCGGGAATAAAATTCCCATCCTCAGAGCTTCAGAGCGTAGGGCGTGCCTATAGAAATGCTACCGGGCTGAACTCTGCCGATGCACTCTGCAGAATGTTTCTGATTAACCTATAATGTTTCCTTAAATAACAAACATATATGCATTCCAAAGCCTTTATATCTGCTGTCGTAACCATTTTTACAGTCCATATATCGGCTACAAGGATCTCTTCAGGATTTAACAGGTATACTTCAAGAGTTGACGTCCTCCCTCTATCGAGGGCAAGGTAACCCAAGATAAATACCACAGCTCTTTTTGGATTCTCTGCCACAAGCAAGTCTAGAAAGAAACAGGTGTCATTATACAGGATCTTCTACAAGTTGGAATACTTGTACAAGGTCGACAGGTAATTCTTCAGATTTAGCAGGTCACGTCAGTTTTTCTACCAACATAAAATTCATCAAGCAAGAAGAGAAACAAAACAGAACATTGATCTTAAGTAATAGGAAGGGTCAATATTTAGTAAAAACAGAGCTGACGACCTGTTCACGACCAGGTTTTTATTTTTGAAAATCAATTAATGTTGTAATTCGTTTTAATCTACTACTATTTTAGTACAGGAACAGTACACTTGGAAAAAAAAATTGTTAAAAGTTATGTCATTGAAACTATATGAGCCCCGGCATCTAGCATTCGGAATAATTCATTGTTTGATTACACCTTCACATTTGTGTTTACAGAGATTTATACGCCCAAATTTTAACCGGATTTAAAATAATTAAATGGCAGTGTCTTTCTTTAAATAGGAGTATAGGAATTCTGGTGCAGTAGTTTAATATAAATCCAGTTGAACAATATCTACATTAAATAAAACTTCCACTATTCATTGGTCTTTAATAAATCAAGTGAAGCACTTTTAAACCTAAAACCATGCTAATGTGGTCGAATTCACTAATAACAATCATCGGTTCAATAACAACAGTAAACTTGAATAAAACTATTGAACTGCCCATTCCCATGGCATCACACAATATACACTCAAACATATTATTTTTAATAAAGCTTTTAATACTTCCTAGAACAAGATAATAAAGGAATCTTGTCGGATAACTAATAAAAATTGAAGGGTAATGTTACAGAAACATACATTAGCATTTTTTCTTTATTTTGTGTTTCTATTCTGTTTTTGATTGAATATTTCAATAATACATTTTAATTTTTACATCATTTTAAATTTGTTTAAGGTATCAAGAAGTTCAGATTTATTGATTGGTGAAACCAAAATTGACAATAATTTATGCATTCTTAAGAATGCACAAATATAAGGGCAAGTTGATGATTTTTTGTGGTCAAAAAATCCTGGAAAGGAAAAATCCGAAAAAATAAAACGCGCAAGGGAATGTCAATCGTACATTTATTGTTACTAGTATCGCCTTGTCCTATTACTTTGAGACTTACCACTAATAAAGCGATATAGAAGTAAACACCATTTACCGATTCAATTATTTTTAATAACGGCTTTTATTAAATTATACGAATTCAGTTAAAGATACATTTATGCTATGTCTCCTACTATTTTGTAAAAAAGAACGATGTTCGCTACGGTTAAAGAAATAAAACAGATGGTGCAGTTAGCTTCTCATCGAGAAGAATGATAACTTTTAAAAGTTATTTTCTATAGAATGACCATGAGTAACTAGTATAAAATGAGACGGTTGGTTGTAGCAGATGGACACCGGCTGGTCACATGTCCCAGGCGGTTATACCTACCTACCACACCCAGAGGATTGTTGGTCACTGTAAAAACTATTGACAAAAAGTCAATGCAAGTCACGCCACTGCCCTGGTGGTAATTGCTTCACAGAATAACTGCCCCGGATGCACCTAGCACTTCTACATTCCATCACGACTACCTGGATATGGTCATATTTAAGTAACCTAGAAGCTGGATTGCCCTACATTACACCTTTAATATTTAACGGTTAATAAGTCCTTTTTTTTTATTTATACGGAGAAAGAGAATAGATTTAATTTTCTCTCGAATTGTAGTTACACATGACTTCAAGCTTCACATACAACCTTTTACAGCTAATAAACCTGTAAGATTCAGACTTCATATCAATAAGTCACTTTGTAATATTTCCTCCAATTTTTCTACCAATGGGCATTCAGTAAATATTGTTTTGCATCACGTTCAGACTCTTGGTATAGGTACAAACCGGTTTATGGATCAGGTGATTACAAACTTGTGAAACCTTCACCTCTACTAATTAAAAAAACCTATTGGCAGATTGTAGAACTATTAAGACTGTAACGTAAATACAGATATAAGAAATTCCAATCTCTCCTTCCTGCACATCCTAATCCTTTAGTCGAATCACTTTCATCTACCCATATTACATTACAGAAAACCCGATGACGTCTAAAGCGTAAGTGGCCAAGAGATCTTGTGCAGTGAAATGTACAACTGCAATATGGAATAATCCAATATTCATTCTAATGTGGGTACTGTCAGTGAACAATGTCCCACCTCAAACCAATAATCAAGTCATTATATATATATATATATATATATATATATATATATATATATATATATATATATATATATATTTGTCCGTTCGCAAATTTTGTTTAATCATGACAAAACTCGATGTTTAAACCTTCTATCTAAAAATAAAGCTTATGTTCGTTAATGGCTGAAAACGGACCAGTGGGGAGCGGGCTTTATAAGGGAAATTACGAAAATTTGAAATATCTTATAACTCATATTTTTGATCCTATTAATAATAATGGAGATACATATATCTGTTATTCATAATCTCCAATTCCTCTTGGCCCGATTTCAACCATTAACGAACTTGATCTTTAGTTTTGCATTAGAAATGAAAAAAAACAATAAGTGCAGATTCTAGATCGTTAAAAGATGAGAATATAAATAAAAAAGGGTCTATGAACCCTAGGACTTGTGTTAGTGGATGTCTATGGTTTAACACGAAGTAACCCATTTTGTTTACAAACATGTTTAGGTTTCTCCCTCAATGACCAACAAAGCAATCCTCAATAATTTTGAGAGGACGTGCAGTTCTCGTTATTATTATCTCAGCTTTGAGGTCAGATGTTTGCAAATAGGATCTTTCCAGCGTGTTGGAACATTGTTCCAGAAATAAAGCAGAGGAAGATATTAGGAAGCTCGTCGAAGTGGAGTTTAATGGTGTCAGCAAAATTCAAGTAAACACATTGACCCGAATACCCAACCCTGTAACATATAATACCACCATACTGGTGAAAAATAACTGTCGCGTTTCAAGACAGAACGGGGTTAGTGATTAAGGATGGAATTATTTTTACAAGCTAAAAACAAAATTCAAAGGATCCAAAATAAGAAGTGTCCTATTCAATAAAACGCTGAAAGAAGCAGCCAAGCATTTATTTTATATTTATTTATCTGTATTAAGCGCCACATCTAAGGTAAGTGGCGGTAAATTTGGATTTAGACAATCCATTTACTCCTTCATATAAAACCGGATGCAATTATTCGATAATTAACTTAAAATCTTGGCCATAAACTTCGGCAACTGCCATTTTGGAATCCATAAATTCAGATTACTTTCTTAGGAAGTAATCTAGAAGAGCTTTGTAATGATATATTGGTAGTATCCACATCTAGCCCCGTACTCCCAAATGGGGATAAGACGAATCTTGCACAAGGCGCTATTTTTAGCTTTATAGCCAATATTTGGATAATAATAGTAGAAAAAAAAATGTTTTTGATAGGCTGAAGGACGGACGCAAAGGCGAAAGGGAGGGAAAACTACACTTGCACTATAATCCAGAAACCTTCGGAGGAATCTAAATACTCGAAGAGAGGGACAGAGATGAGAGGATACTGGGAGAATAAACAAGAGTGAAGTACTCCCAGAGTTATCGACAGTTCTGACAAAAACTGTTGGAGTCACTTCAGCCGGCTGGAATACCGGAGAAGTTTATCAATTTCCTATGAAGAGGACTTCTTCTCTATTTCCTAGGAAAGAGAAAAACCTGAGCCGGCGTCTTTGAAGTTGACTGGTTTAAGAAAAGGAGATCCATTCTCACCCTAACTGTTTATCCTCGCCAAGGAAGTAGTAATTCAAAAACGTAAGGAGAAACATTAGAGGTAACATGTATACCACGGCACGTGTCGCAGCATTGGATAATGCTCTGGAAGAGTTAAAACAAGCAGCCATCTAGGGCTTAAGGCACATAAATAAATTTTGAAGTAGTACACAATTCCTAGAAGCACTGTTAATTTAGTTAGTTGTTATCCAATATTGTACAAAAAATAGAACTAGTTTTATTTTGAAATAAAATATAAAGATACAATATCTAAAGATATGCGTCATTTATGGAAGATTTGTCTGTCATAAAGTGAATTTCGTACATTTTTCATGTTTAGATTGTACTTTTGTTGTAATGATACGACTTTTAAGAGTTCGGCCATCCTCTTCGCCATGAGATGCGTGACGGTAATAGGCCGTGCTCGGATTAGAATTGTAGCAGTTAAAAGATTGTTTCACTAAGATGAGAGAAAATAACGTTCATGTTCTAAATTATGGCAGATATAATTATTGTTCAGCTAGCTCAAGACAATACAAACTAATTTACCATCTCTGTCCTTGATGGTTAGTGGGGTTTTCTACCTAAAGATGGTTTTCGATTAAAAGAAAATATATGTGGCACAGACTTAACAGATTACCCCAGGTGGGATTTTATCCTTTAACGGGTGCAAAATAATTATAGATCTTTAAGAGCAGGTATAAACAATGATTTTTTCGATTCTGTGGGGACATCAGTCGTTGTAAATACAATCGTTAGTTGACTCGGCGAAGTACTTGTTGGGATAGGAGTTATGGAAGCCTATAAGTTATGGGGTGCAGGAGGGGGATACGGTGGCTTTGAAAATTATGAATGGGAGGAAGTCGGGAAGAGATGAAAGGAGCTGCTTCTCCCGCCGAAAAAAAGCCTGCGAGATCCAACCCTCTCAGCCGGCCGTTTCTCTCCTTCTTGGTATTCATTCCGCCTCGATATCTCCCACCAACGCTGTGCTATCGGCGAGTAGTCGTAGTCAGCGGTTCCTTATACTACCTACAACCAATGCCTCATCAAAATACAAGGTTAGAAGGACATATCTAACCCCTATATGGAAGGATCTACAAATGAATATTTAAAAAACACCTATTAGATTTTTACAAAAACCGCGCCTTCAGCATTCTTCATAATGAGTATCCTCCTTGTAGATATTCCACACTTTCTCCCTGTCAATTTTCTTAAAGACGCCATACCAGAGTGACAAAACTGGAAGTCAAATCAAATTTTGCTTTCTTGATACTCGCAAACTCATGTGGGCTAATTAGAATTAGAATTAGAAAGCCTCACTGTAGAAGAGGAGTAACCCTCTAACACGTTTTGGTTTGTTTAAATTTTCTCCACAACTCCTGTTTTCGTTGGTGTAAAATGTCATGAAGAAGGCAAAGATAAACATAGTATGTTCTTAACTTCTTTTGTGAGAAAAAAGGAAGGAAGCCAAACCGCCTATATGTATTTACATATAGCTGATGTGTCTAGAGTAATTTTTAAATACTGGATAATGATTGTGTATTTATTACAAGGCTTTTCTAGAAATAAATGAAATGCAAATGACATTTCGATACTTTCAGATATGTTCTATCTTCGTTTTTAGGAGCTAGCCCACATTTCAACTTTTTTGAATATTTACGCCTTTGAATCTCTCAAGCCATTTTATTGTTCAAAGTATTTAAGGCTACTTAATCATAATTATGAGTTAGAACAACGTATTTTTTTCTTAATTTAAGATAAACATTTGTCGTACTTGCTGGGAGTCAAACAGGCATTCTGGTTATCTAGGAGTTATTATTCTCTGGATGTCTTACTCTTAAAATACGTGTCTTAGAGTTCCAAGCTAGCGGACCAGGATACCCACGTTCGCTTCTCAGCAGGTTTGGCAAATATTTCTCTCAAATGATAAAAAGAAACTGAATTATTATTAATATTAATTAAATGTTAATTGCGTTGCTCCTAATGGCCTCCATAAATGTTTAGTTATGGGTTCACTACCTGTACGCGCAATAGGAATTTATTCTGCAATGAACCCATTATAAGTCTGGGACTAGAAAAGAAAGTAATTTGTAGCCAACCCTTTCCGGTCAGACATCGCAACATAAAGAGGACGTTAAAAAGTAATTATTGCATTATATCCAATGCTAATTTTACTTCGCAAGTGGAATGGTGGAAGTCAAGTGAGTACATCAGTCTGTCACCCCGTCGGTATGACGAAAAACTCCGACTCTCCTAGATTCCGTCAACGGGAACCTGGTGATCTGACAATGTTCCACAATGCCAGCCAAATATATATGAATACAAACAATCAAACAAAAGAAACTGCTCTCTTTCTTAGGGCACCTGTATGTATGGTCAGACTCCGTATCTGCCAATTTATTGGTAATATAAATATGTAATATAATAAAAATAAAAATTTGGAATCTTAAATAGCGCAAATTTGAACTGTATCTCAGGTGAGTTTTTATGTATATATATATATATATATATATATATATATATATATATATATATATTTATGGGTGTTCACTTTATACAACTGAGGCTTCTCTTTCCAGGTTGGGATTAGGAATTTTACTTAGGGAGTAATTAAATTAATTAATATGATATATAAATGAAGTAATTGCTACATAAATAAATAAGTTAGTAATGTCGTCGGCAGCATTATCTGTGTGGTTTTACAATTCGTCGTACGGCGCCTTCATTGTGAGAAGAGTTCTGTAAGATATCCGTTCTCAAGACTGCGATTCATCCACGCACTTCAAAGGGCATTCTTATAACCTTTCAGGTATTGATATGACATTTCTAATTGAATTTTTTAGGGAGTGAATATTATATTGAACGATTGTTATAGTTATATCTCTTTGTAATGGTAAGATATAGGTTAGGTGAAAAACGCGAATTCTTTCGTTTGGGAGTCTTGAGTTGAAGAATAAAGAAATACATTCTGGTAAAACATGCTAAATCTTTTTTATGCTTAAAAACTGTATTATAGCACCCATGGCTCGTAAATACTAGTTTTTTCTCCAATTCAGAGACTTCTTGTTCGCCCTATAATTGAATAAACAGATGTTTAGGAAATGGCATTTGTGAATAGCAGAGAGATCCAAAATACAAATAAAACCGGTAGGTCGGAGGATAGGGAATGAGTCCATTGAAGTGAAATAGATGTAAAAGGCAGGTCGGAGAACTGACTGGAGAGCGGGAAGAGATAAAGGAGAGAGAGTGAATAGAAGCTGGGGACAATGGCTGCTGGTAGTCTATTGAAGGCAGCATCCCCTCCTTCTCGCTGTTACTAATCATCGGGATCTGACCCAATCTCTCTCCTAATCACTCTAACCAAATCATGGGGCTCGCAATCCATCGGCATGAACTCAATCACATATTCAAATGTGTCATTTTCGCAATGTTAGGAGCAGGACATGAGGAATTTGGGTATTGTACTCAGTTGTGTCTAACAAGGAACTGATAGGAAGAATAATATTGTATAAACAACGGGATAGGAAATGTGTCATTTTCGCAATGTTAGGAGCAGGACATGAGGAATTTGGGTATTCTACTCAGTTGTGTCTAACAAGGAACCGATAGGAAGAATAATATTGTATAAACAACGGGATAGGCCCCATACTCTCCCTGCTAATCACACTAACCATATCATGGGGCTCTCAATCCATCGGCCTGAGCTTAATCACATATCCACGCGTGTCAATTTCGCAATTTTAGTACCAGGACATAAGGAATTCGGGTATTCTAATCAGTTGTGACTAACATTGAGCTGATAGAAAGAATAATATTGTCTAATCATCGGGGTGTGTCCCATTCTCTCCCTGCTAATCACTATAGCGGAATTCGGGTATTCTAATCAGTTGTGACTAACATTGAGCTGATAGAAAGAATAATATTGTCTAATCATCGGGGTGTGTCCCATTCTCTCCCTGCTAATCACTATAGCCAAATCATTGGGCTCTCAATCCACCGGCCTGAGCTTAATCACATATCCACGCATGGCAATTTCGCAATTTTAGTACCAGGACATAAGGAATTCGGGTATTCTAATCAGTTGTGACTAACATTGAGCTGATAGAAAGAATAATATTGTCTAATCATCGGGGTGTGTCCCATTCTCTCCCTGCTAATCACTCTAGCCAAATCATGGGGCTCTCAATCCATCGGCCTGAGCTTAATCGCATATCCACGCGTGTCAATTTCGCAATTTTAGTACCAGGACATAAGGAATTCGGGTATTCTAATCAGTTGTGACTAACATTGAGCTGATAGAAAGAATAATATTGTCTAATCATCGGGGTGTGTCCCATTCTCTCCCTGCTAATCACTATAGCCAAATCATTGGGCTCTCAATCCACCGGCCTGAGCTTAATCACATATCCACGCATGGCAATTTCGCAATTTTAGTACCAGGACATAAGGAATTCGGGTATTCTAATCAGTTGTGACTAACAGATAGAAAGAATAATATTGTCTAATCATCGGGGTGTGTCCCATTCTCTCCCTGCTAATCACTCTAGCCAAATCATGGGGCTCTCAATCCATCGGCCTGAGCTTAATCACATATCCACGCGTGGCAATTTCGCAATTTTAGTACCAGGACATAAGGAATTCGGGTATTCTAATCAGTTGTGACTAACATTGAGCTGATAGAAGAATAATATTGTCTAATCATCGGGGTGTGTCCCATTCTCTCCATGCTAATCACTCTAGCCAAATCATGGGGCTCGCAATCCATGGGCATGAGGCTCAATCACATATCTACACGTGTTAATTTCGCAATATTAGTACCAGTATATGAGAAATTCGGGTATTCTACTCATCAGCACTGATAGGAAAAATAATATTGTCTAATCATCGGGGTGTGTCTCATTCTCTCCCTGCTAATCACCCTAGCCAAATCATGGGGCTCGCAATCCATGGGCATGAGGCTCAATCACATATCTACACGTGTTAATTTCGCAATATTAGTACCAGTATATGAGAAATTCGGGTATTCTACTCAGCACTGATAGAAAAAACAAAAATGCATACCCGCTGCAATCTTAAATTATATCAGAAGAGAACATTCTGGCTCTCTATAGAGCATCTTCTTATACTTTATCTACTGTTTTGCCCACCCTTCCATTAACAGTAGAAAAATATTATTTCTACTGAAAATGATGTCTCCACTGCCTCATACTTTTTTTCATTCATTTAAAAATATTTATTTTCTGAATGATTGTCTCATTACATTTAAAAAGTATCTTATCCTAAATTGCGGAGTTTCGTAGGTGCCTGGAATTTTGGGAATATAATCTGGGCCAATAAAAAGGCATGGTCCCCTACCATTTACTATGGAAAGTACAAGCTCTTTCAATGCACAAGCTCCATCATCAATGTCTGGTTAAAGTTATGCAGTCGGAAAAAATGCAGCCGTGGAGGGGGGTCACTCATAATGTTGATGAATATTTGTAGAGAACAATGCCTTATTTATTGATCCAAATTAATTGGTTCCTATACCGACCACCATCTCGGGAGAAATTATTGAATACACGATAATTTACCTTCAAATCCTTAATGTGCTGCGTATGTCCTGGCCTCTAAACATACTCTTGTGAAGATTACGATCTGTGAAGGGACAGAATCTTAAAAAATCCACCACAGAGGGGCTGCTTAAACTTAACAGATTTCCCATTTCGAAATCTGCAGTCGCTAGAGACTATAGGTTTGCCAAATTCATTAAAACCAACGCCTTAAGTCACATGGCTAACCTAAGCTCCTACAGTATGTCCAAAAGGGCAAGACATGAAACTCTACTTTGGTCATTGAATAGCCAAGTTGCTAATAATTGCTTCACCGGTTACCATTGCTTGTGTCTGCGAAAGTAAATGAAGTAACTGCAAATCAAAGTAAATAGAGGCTGTTGAAATAAGAGGGCTCGAAAATACTTTCAAGGAGTAAGAAAGCGTTCGGATCATTGAGTGAGGGTTTTTGCCAACGGAAGAACTAAGGGGAAACATGTGTTGCAGCTCCACCATGGGATGGGAAGATAGAAAAAAGGGAAGGCCGCTATATTAGTGCCAGAAAGGAGTTCCATCCCAAGAGAGACACTCACTCAGACACATGGACCAGATATGATCAGGCCCACAGATTAAAATACTTTTTTTTTCTCCACTCTCTCTACACTACAGTCAGCCATGTCCTTCACTAGAGTTCATCAGCATGAAGACTCGTGGTTATTTTTAACTTCACTGTTCTAAATAACACTCTCTTTATGAATGATAAAATTCAAAATTAAGTGTTGCTATAAGCATTCCTTACATGTAGTGAGAACATGCGAGGGACTTTTATTCAGCATATTTCTTAATTATTTTTTTTTTACTTAGAGCAAATTCTAACTCCATCCAAAAAAACATATATTACTCCACCATTTCATACTACTTCAACTTTAAACAATATTTAACTGTTTAGTCATACTGCACGGGAAAGTTAAAGCAATAACGGTGCTTAATTGCACTAGTAATTAGGTTAACTCCCTTCTTTAAATATTTGGATAGGTAGGACCCACGGCATAGTAGGGTAACCTGTAAATAACCCTTCACGAATTTGCTTGCTTTGAAAATTAATATTTTTGTAAATAACACAATAAATTTGGAAAATCGCATAAAAATCACTCGATCACCCAAAAATGGCTTGACGGATGCCAATCTATTCCAACGAGAAGTGAACGTCTGCATTTGGTTTATTTGTGTTATGCATTCTACCATTTCTCGAAATCTTTATTTGTACTAACCAATGCTGCGATGCTTAAGAAACCAGTTAAAATTATTAGCTGGTTATTAGTGAAAGTGATTATTTAGAATAGATTTCATTGATTCGGACGTTCAAAAAAATATAAATTCCCCTCAATTTTTAAAATTACATATTAAAAATAGATAAAACTGAAAGTCATCGTAGAGGAGACTTTCCACACAATAGTTATTTTCTGTCATGAAGAAAATTTATAACTAATAAATATTTAGAGTGGGAACCAGCATACCTTACTTTAAAGTTTATTTTGGATATAAACGAATAATAAGGTTGCAGAGGCTTATTTAATCTCAACAGAGTAAAAAATTATTATTAATAGGAGGGTACAGCCATCAAAAACTTCCACAACGTCGAATGGAATTGAAAATTAATGCAGGGTAAAACAAACACTCTTAACTAAACAGCTATGTTATTATCAGTTTTCTTTGAGACAAAAAAGGAGTGGGTTAAGAAAAGAAGGGGAGCAAATTGCAAAAGGTTTGCGCTCCGGTAGGCATAGTAATACCTCCAGCAAAAGCATATTCTGAAAGGTTTATAATTAATTTTTCCTTCACCAGGAGATACAAGGCAGAGAAGGGGGGAATCGTAGCAATTATTAGCAACTACTTGGAGGATTCGTTGGGAGAGGCCATAGCTAATCCACGATAATGAATCTTCCCAGCTAAGCCCAAAGATTCCAAAAATGTCCTTTTTTTTCGCTCTCTCTCTCTCTCTCTCTCTCGCCCCTTAAGCCTTTAGCTGAGCCCCATTATAAAGGTTAGCCATGAGAGTGTAGGATTAAGATGACCACCTGTAAACTCTAACCTCATATATCACTTTTAATTTCTCATTTCTCCCTAGCAGAAATGCTCCTCAGACTTTCATGAACTCCATTCGTTAATGCCAAAAGGGTTAAGTTATGTATGTCATTCATTAACCTTTCATAGAGTAAATAGTTTATTTTTATATTTACCGTAGGTTTCGAAAAACGTCCTGGTTTATTACAATACCATCATTTGCACCCAATAAGTGATTCACGCTAATATACATTTTTGAATTTCTCATGTAGCCCGCATATGCGTATCTTTGTTGGCTACGTTCTGCAATGTTTTCCTACAATTCCGATTGACGTCAGCGCGTTAAGATATATTGTATTGATCAATGGGTATTAACTATTCAGGTTAGCCAACGTACGTACCACTTAGTAGTGCATAGTTCAGCTTCCAGCCAATAGGCGTATTTATAACTTTATCTTAATAGCCTACGGCTATTATCAGATTTTGCATGAATGACATCACAAGGCCTACAAAGGAGGCAAGTAGACTAATAGAGCTACTAAAAAATGATAGAAACCATAAGCTTATCTGCTAAACACATTCAACAAGGACAATAGATACTAATCAACATCATTTCCTGTTTCAACAATTTTGTTCTGAGAATCATTCATTATACCGCACCTATCAGTCATATCCAAAAACCAAGTGCCTTCTACCACCTTCACTGGTAAGGACACGTCAAGTACATGTTCCAAGCTGGCTATCAAAGAACATGTATGTTGGAGCAAAGATGAGCAGTGTGCCCAGACAAAGGTTGCTAGGTAACCTGAGGGGGTGGGGTCCTGAATTAGAAGCTCCAAGTTAAAACTTAACAATACCATGAATATTAAGTGAATAAATCCAAACGGCAATGCGAAATCTGTCGTTCAATATTAATAACCTCTTAACGGAAAACGTCTGAATTGTAAACAAACACGTTGGTCAACCTCTCGGGTCAGAACCGATAGATAGAAATATTCCTCACCTGAAAGAAAAACAATTCTGAATATTACATATTAATTTTATTGAAAACGTTTTACTATATCTAGTACTGTAATTTATAATGAATCAGAATAATTTTTATCTCAGTCACTCAAAATTTAGTAATCCAAAAACTTAAGAAGACGGGGGGGATTAACAGAACATATTTGCATGTATCTCGTATAATAAAGGTCTCTTGAAAATAATATTTGGTATTTAAGCTTCGAATTAAGTAGTCTACTATATAACAGAGTATTGTTTATGTGATATAAGTAGGAGTAGGGGTTTACAGAAGGGTAAAAAGTGAAATATGCAAATGTCTCGGTAAATATTCAGGATAGAGAATAAATGTATATAACACTACTTATAGTAAATTTAATTTGCAATAAGATTGATTCGATACTATTTTTTGATTCAAGGTTTAGTAACGAAGATATTTCAAGTTTCAAGAATCGTCCCCTCTAAACCAACTCCCTCTCCTCCCACTGGCATGATTCCATCCATTAACGAACTTAATGTTTCTTTTTACATAAAACGATTGAACATCGTGTTTGGGAACGATCAAAAAAAATTGAGACCGCTAGAACGTTAGCAGACAAATATATAAACATTATTTTGTACTGACCTCACTTTCGTTATTTCTTGGGTAGGATCCATGGACATTTGAAGAAATATTTTGAAAATCTCATCATGAGTATAATCTCAATAGCTGATCCTAAGGGAAATCTGCTGAAATCGGGAGGAAGCCTTTACTAGTGCCTACCAAGTTAGTTAATCATGTCACTCCTTGGAATTCCATTTTCTCTGTTTTCCATCTTCAAATATAAATGAATAGAGAAAGACTGATACACGTATAATCGCCTGTATATGTGTGTGTGTGTGAGCTTTTTTGTCCTTCATGATTATATTTCCCATCCAAGTTTTCAATTTCTTCATTTATCCCTCATCCGCTGATTCTTGATTTGAAGGGTTCTCTTTTGACATTTATTTTTAGGAAGGTGCACACTAAACATATCTGTGGTAACTGTAGTTCTGGTGACGGTGCCCGTTCTAGAATTATGTTTGGTTTTTATTTTACAAAGAATATCAGTTTGGATTGTAAAATACTATGAATCAAGAAATGTACAGATACTTTTGCAGTTTTTGGTCTATCCCATTTCTAATTACAGAATCTTTTTTACTTAACTTCAGGAAATAATCGTTACACTCGATCGATATATTTAACTAAAATTATTTTTTCTGTTTGCTGCGGGTTATCATTATTTCTCTGGAGTGACTTCAATTTATTATATTATATTATATTATAATATTGGAAATAAATGAAAAGTATTTTCTAAGGATCAAATGTTCCCTCAATCTGAAATTTAATCTGCTCCTGGATGGAAGGTTTGGCCGTTATTCGACACTACTCAAGTTCCTAGTTACATTTCAAGTTCTCCGACTAGTTACATTTCAAATTATCCGATTGGGTTACTGTTAATCCGAGGCATTTGCTATTTTACAAATGAACTTGGACGACGTTGAAAGTTGTCTGAACTCTCCTGTCTGTGAAGTTTGCAATGCCTGTTTCAGAAACCTTCTACCTGTTGATGGTTTTCAGTTCCTGGGCTCGCGTAATCTAGGGGCCAAACTTCATGTTCCCTTTCCACGATTGATAGAAACAAGTAAACAGCAGAACTAAACGCCCACACTCAAGTCTGCATTCAGACCTGAATTCTCCAAATTAGATTCAATTGTGTTATTACTTAATTTAAAAAAGAAAAGTTTTGTATATTTTTTATGGATAATTACTATAGACATTTATACAAATTTGGTTAAAAATTCTAACAAGTTAACAAATACATAATTCAGATGATATAATCGATGTTTTTACATTCCGATTGTAATCAGCTGTCACATCCTCCCATATTGGTTTTAGTTGGTCTATGCCTGACTTAGCCTGTGGAAGTTCGAAGATTTACTCAAAAAGTAGATATTCTTATACCAAGTGTTTTATTGTGGTCCTCCACTGTATCATTTCGTACATATTACTCATATCATCCCCTCATCTCATACATACTATACAAAATCCAGACACTAAACGAAAGAATAACTATGTATTGGTTTCCCGGGCATACAAACATTAGACAAAGCTTATTATGTTGTTTATTATTATTTACGTCCACTTTATGCTACTAATCGGGACGAGTTATCTACAGGTTACCACCCTTTCTAGTCAGGGTGGGCACAAGGTTTTTATTTATTGAGTCCGTCATTAAACAAATGAGTCCGCCACCCTAGGTCTACCACCCCAGATTAAGACCAGCGCCTTAACTCACTTGGCCCACCTTAGCCCATTATACAAAGCACACAAGCAGAAGACTTCGCCAAATCAGCTACTCAAGAAAGAACTTACGACAATACATACTGTACACATCAAGATATTCAATCCCAAGCAAAACATATGATACTCAATTCATGGCAGAAATCTTGAGAACCACCACAACTGAGAACGAACTTCGAAAACTAAAACATATACTTCGTGAATGGCCTTCCTCAAAAAGGCTATTTAGAAGAGAAGAAGTAGTTTCAACGAGGTTAAGAGTTGACCATTCACGATTGACTCCCGCTCACTTACTAATTGGAGAAGACGAACCCTACTGCCAAACACTGTTACTGTAGACTTACTATAAGACATATACTAACTAATTGCTATCTAAAGACTCACATAGACCTACCATACACTTTGGCTGAATTACTACATGACTGTAGCCAGTATATAGACCGCGTATTACACCACTTGAGACATAAAAAATTTAAAAAAAATATAATTTAGGATAATACCGAAAATATTTGCAGGAATGAGCATACTTGCGTAAATATGATAAACTGATGATAACAAATTTAACTGATACGTCGCTCAATTACTGTAAGAATAAAAATAAAAATAATAATACTCTGGTCCTGACGAGACGTCAACTAGACTCGAGATAGTAGGGAAATATAATTATTGTATAAATCCTTAGGATTTTTATTCTTCTTGACCTTTCGGCATATAATCTGTGAAGCAAATTTGGTAAGTAATTTAATTTCTACGCTACGGAAGAGTTATTTTTTTAATGTGCATTGACCTTGACTGTTATGATCTATTTGTACTTTACATACATATATTGGTACCTGCGAATATTTTAATTTTCAGGTTAACGAATAATAATAAAGTTCAACAAATTGCCATGTTTGTGGGATTTTTTCATTTAAAAAAAAATACTATACGTAACTCCGAAATTTTAAGCTTTTTTTCAGATCACTCGCTCCATTGTTTG
Source organism: Riptortus pedestris (assembly GCA_019009955.1). Lineage (NCBI taxonomy): Eukaryota > Metazoa > Arthropoda > Insecta > Hemiptera > Alydidae > Riptortus > Riptortus pedestris. The sequence goes on from CM032229.1 coordinate 76,924,875, forward strand.
AATTTAGTCTTCCTACATTCTCCAAGAATTCAAAATAAAAATTTTAGATTGTCTTTTAAACTATGTAAAATTTCCAATTAAAACAAAGTATTTACAGTGTTTTGACAGCTCTCTGTTTCCATTACACTTGTGGCTAGGCTTGAGATTCAAGGTATGAGTGCTATCCTTAACTTCCACCATGTACTCAGGTGGTTTGAAGTACTCTTCGGAATAGGCTCTACGGCTCAGTGAACATCCTGTAGCTAACTGTATTGTTTTAAATAGTGTTGCCACTAGTGAATTGGAAATCCAAAGCCTTCTGCCAGTAAAAGAGATTAAGTGATGCCCGCTCTGGGGAGCTCGTCCTCTTGGGAAATACTTCGTGTCTGTCCGTCCCTACTCCTTTCGGGGTCCTTTTTCCAGGATAGGGGCTTTTTTAATTTGTTTTAAATTGACTTTTTTTCCCGTCGCTCCTCATCCTTTTAGCGTAATTGCCTTCTGGGGAATTCGAACAACTCGCATAGAAATATTGAATGGATTTTGAACTGCCCTCCCTCGATCAAATTAATGGTTAAACATGTTATGTCATTTGACTACGGGAAGAAAAACCATCCTCTGACCCGAGCAGTATTCATATTTTCACATATTGTTTGCCTGATGGATGACAATAACAAAGATCCATTGCCTTTCTAAACGCCCACTCCCTGTCTATAATTAATTAATGTTTTGTTAACACATCAAACGTCAAGTCGTATCTCATGCATAATATAGATAACAAATATTAAAAAAAAGAAGCTAAGTTTAAGTCAAGGCCGATTTCTGTCACAATCTTCATTCAAGATCTTCACCAAAGACCTAATTACGAAATTGAATGAGGGAATTTCAAGTAGAATTTCAGAAATGACTCCTATAAATAATTGCAGTTCATTATATCGAACAATCTTGACATTTTCTTGAAACTCTAGTCATCTCCTTTGGGCAAAACAACGTATTGATTTATAGATTTATTTTTTCAAGGAATCACTAAGAAAATAAACATTTCACTAATTTCTAAGATAAACGAAAGCATAGTAAAATCCCATTGTGTCCACTAGGCCGAAAACTAGGAGGATCTAAACAATTTTTTTACAGTTACTGAAAGGCTAGAAAACTATTAAATTCATCATATTTTTCAGTGATAACTGAAATATTTTTTAATCAGCAATCCACTCTCGCCGTGAAAGATTTGAGAGTACTCTCACAAGATTTTACATGAAACCCTAGTTTTTAAGCCTATGATGTCATTAATCTAATTTTGCTATCACTATAAGGTATTTATAAGAAAAATAAATATTTATTATATATATTTATTTTTAATTTTTGTACCATTATATGCCAGTCAATAAATCTTTTTCACGGCCAGACTCTGAAAAGTATCAAGTATCTTTGATTTGGTGATGGGTGAGCCATGTTTCATTCTTCAGTCCGCTGTTCTTCACGAAACTGTCTGTCTTTGAATGGCTTTTATCATCACCTAAAAACTCTGAAGGAAGACTAAGGCGCAAGATGGAATATCATTCGTAAAAAAACGGAACCTCAAATGGAATATTTCAACTTAGATTCTGTGTATCACTTAATTACGATAATTTTAAATGAAGTGTAGCAAAAAATGTTGGTGTTCAAATAGGATTTCTCCTTATTCATTTTCTTTGGGTTAATATCAATGGAACGACTCGCCAAGAGCAATTTCACTGCAACATAACTGTTCTTATGTCCATCAAATCTGAAGAACAATAAAGAATTTAAGCAAAAAGCTGGCGTTTATTGACCTTCTGAGCAAATTCAGAAAAAGTAATGGTTGAAATATGGAGTGGGTAGTCGTCAACAACCACTTAATTCCAGATAACAAAATGAATATTCTTATTTATATACTATAACAATAATTTAATTACGAGCTAATGGTTAGCATATTCTTTTTTGAATGGCCATTGTTTGTATTTTTATTAAATATCTCTTCTCCAGATAAACTTATAGCCACAATGATAATTGACTAACATATAATTTGAGGGCTTTGGCCTTTAAACGTTAAAACTCGGGCGGTCCTGGAGATGAAAGCAAGAGATGATATTTCAGGCAGAATACTCTGATAAGGAGTCTTACACGGCTGATAGCAAGTCCCTTTACTATTCCACCTAACCAACTGTCGTAGCCACTCCTCCCCTACACCAACCCCCTCTGGGTCTTCACTCAACTAGATTTGAAAAGTATTTCTAGAGCAAAGTCACAATTATACTACTATTTATGGCACCATTTTTAACTCAGAATTAAATATATAAAGATTTGAATATTAAAGATTTGGCTTTAAAAATTTGGCAAAATCATTTTATCACCAAGAAAGTGTATAGTAAGTAGAAAAGGATATGGAGGTCCAATCTTCACCTAAAATTAAAATATCAATAAATATCTCAAGTTCTCCTTATATATTTACAGCATTTCTACAGTATAATTATATAGGTTTCGTGGTTTTAATTAGAGAGAACATAAGCCATATTTTTAAGATATGGGTATCAGATAATACCTTAAGGAGTGCGGAGGAAGCACCATAGCATTTCTTCTGTGACTGATTTACAGAAAATAACAACGAACGTAACAAAAATATATTTTGGAAACCAATTAACGTGACAGAATGGCACAATTTTCAAAAGGAATTAAACTATGTCAGATTGTATAGCTTATAAATTCAGTCTAAATACAGTTGGTAGTTACTGTCATTTCAATGAAATAAGTATTCTTGTATGTTGAAATGAGAATTAACTTAATTAATTAATTAAATTGGTTGTAGCTCGATCTGTACTAGGCTAAATGCTGTTATTTTATAAAATGTTGAAATAAATAAAAAAAATGAAGTTGCAATTAAAAATATAGTTATATCTCAATAGAAGCGCTAAAAATATTTCACAATATTATTATTTGGGCTAATTGGGTTTTACTGTCGTATTACAACAATCAGTATTAATATTAGATCGGTATTCTACACTAAGTAATAGTATTTTTTTTTAAAATCATTCTATATCCTTAGATAACAGAATAAATTGAAATCTAGGTTCAAAGTTGTATTTAATAAAAAATAAATTTTCTCCCAACCCAATTTAAGTTACTTTATATAATAGAAAAAACAATTGCTTTATATGCATTGTGTTTTAATATTCGTTCACAATATTATCCGAAAGAGTAGATAACTTACACTCAGGTAAATATGAACTATGGAACAACGTTGTCCTACTAAATGTGGTATAAATTAAGGACCCATATAATCGTAAATACAATCCTTAAGGAGCCCACTGAATAGACTGTCGTATAAAAAGTTTAACATAGTATTTTCCGTTAATGTCCATGGGAAAAAGAGCTATCTAGAAAGCATCTGACATGGAAGATATGGAGTTCAGATCCAGTACCCCCTGGAGAACTGTTGATAAGAGCTCCCACAGGGACAATACACTCCTAGAAACATTCTACGTCCAACTTAAACTTCCTGTCCTTCCAACAGCATTAAATTGTAGGCAAGATGGATGATAATTTGAAAATTGACGTTTTATTTATTTCCATAAAATAAAATAGGGATGCAAGTACGATTATTCTACATTTTTTTTGTTCGTTATTTTAGCAGATTTCCCTTACGGAAAATCAGCTATTGAGGATGTACTCATGACGCGATTTTCAAAAACTTTCTTCAAATGTCCATCGATCCTACCCAGGAGATGACGAAAATGAGGTCCGTTCAAAATTATATATATATATATATATATATATATATATATATATATATATATATATATATATATATATATATTTGTCTGCTAACGCTCTAGCGGTCGCAATTTTTGTTTGATCGTTACCATACTCGATATTTAAACGTTTTATGCAAAAAGACAGATCAAGTTCGTTAATGGCTGAAATCGGACCAGTGGGAGGGGGGTTTAGAGGGGGGATTTTCGAAAATTCAAAATATCTCCGTTACCATACGTCAGATCAAAAACTTGTATAGAACCAATCTTATTGTAAATAAATTAAATTTACTATAAATATTGTTCTAAACATTTATTCTCTATCTTGAATATTAACCGAGATATTTGCATTTTTATTAATTGTGGGCCGATAACGGATGACTAGTTTCCCGCCAGATGCTAGTTCGGCCCTTTGCCGTAACTGTTCGACTCTCGTATGGGGATTTCTCTATTTTATAGCTTCATGTGGGAAATCTGCTTAGTTTACGCAGCCCCTGCGTGACGGACTTTTTTTATGTTTCTTGGGCAGAAAGGCAGTTGAGGCAATCAAAATTTATGAAAATACGTCACGATTTTTCACTTGCGTCACGTATTTTAATTTATCTCAAAACGTAAATGTTCAATGAGAATAAAATTTGATATTTGGACTTATAATAAAGTGGTTTATAATATAACAGCTTCTTGTTAATATGACACGAGTAGGAATGGGGTTTTCTTCAGACCAAAAACTAAAAAAATGCATTTTTCATCCTACCTACAAAAAAATGCAAATATCTCGGTTAATAATTAAGATAGTGAAAAAAGGTACATAATTACATTAATTAAACATGAGATTTGTAATAGGATTTCTTCTCAACAATTTTTCGATTCGACTCATAATAACGGCGATATTAAGAATTTTGGAAATTTCCCCTCTAAACCCCCCATATTTTACATGAAACGTTTAAATATCCTTTTTATTTATAACCCTTATTTCTTATAACAATTTTTTTTTAATTTATTAACTTCCACGTTTATGCTACAATGTCTAATTGGAACAGGTTATCTACAGATTACCCCATTTTTTATAGCCAGGATGGGACAAAGAATAAAACCCTACTGCCCAAGTAGGAATTGAACCCACCACACTAGATTTATCAAGCGTATTAAGACCAACGCCTTACATCTCGCATGGCTAACCAGACCCCCCCCCCCTATTTCAGACCTTAATACAGCGAAACAAAAAAGTCTCATATTTTTTTCTTCCTTACTTTCAAAAACATTTAAATAAAAAGTGTATGATGTAAAAGTAAATAGTCCAAATTAAATCAAAATACAAACTCCAGTTTTTAATATGTCTTCAAAAATAACCAGTAGAAAAACTGCATTAATACAGACTGAAAGGAGCTAACATGCGAACATGCATTAATTAATACTAGCCAGATAATATATTGAGGTTATTTAATCTGTAACTTTATAACGTACATTTTTCAGTTTATGTAAGACGTTAATACAACATAAATAATGAATTTGAATAACAACTGATCAGAATAGATTTGAAACAACTTACCAATCCAAGTACGCATATGAGTTCAAGTACAAACATACCTGAAATTAAAAAAAAATAATTAAAAAATATAACAAGGGCTTACATTTATTATTACAAACCTAACTTTATTAAATTGTTTATTACACTAAAATCAAATTTTTTTATGACTTACTGATCGCGGAAAGTGAGATGAGTTACTAAACTTCCATTCTCTTAACATCAACTCAAGGTAGTACGGAATAAATATAAATAAAAATTAATCTATAAAAAAACTCCAAAGAATTATGCTTTTTTTGCGATGGAAATAAAAAACCGCTAATTGGTAAGACAATTTTTCTAAAGTGAGAGAAGACAGATATTAAAAATCACGCATTGACAGACGCTACTCCATTTGACAAGGAAAGAGCAGCCTGCTGCCCATCTAGACATCTGGCCGAAAATTGGCTATTAAACTTTTGTCAAGACGGATGAGCTATACTCTAACTTTCATAATTTGTCAACTGTTGGCAGGCTATTGTTCTCATATAAATGAAGCTGCCAGAATTTTAAAAATTCCATCCCTGTCAGACTTTCTGATGAGAATTTCGTAGAAATAATAAAATTGGCAAGTTGGAAGAAAGACGTGTCTGGGTAAAAGAGGGTTCATGTTTATTCATATGAAGCACGTCTGTCAGTCATATTACTTCGTTCAGCTTAAATATTTTTTTTAAACTCTATAAGTGCCTTCACGATTAAGAGGTCAATTAACAATTTAATTATTAATATACAATGGGCAAGTCGTTCTAAATAACAGTCTAAGGATTGGCTGAAATTTTTTTTAAATTAAAAAATGATAAATTTAATTCACACTTCTGGCCTCTCTGAGAAAAATGACGTAAATATTGAAATATTTTTCTATCAACCCATTTTTTATTCATTCTCTTAAAACTGAGATTTTCCAACTACGAAGGGATTAGGTGAGGGCTTATCTCAATGTCAAAACAAAATCATAAGATAATGATACCCGTCGAAGACAGGTTAAATTAAATTTAATGAAGAATTTAATGATTCCACACGTTCAATGATTTTAATTAAATAATCAAGTTTCCTTTAATAAATTAATTACTGCAGGCTCTGATCATGGCTCATGTCCTTCAACATCGTGATTGGTGACCGGCTGAATATCCGCAGATGAAATACACACTCAGAGAATACTCTTCTGATATTACTAACGCACTTGATATAGTACCAACAGTTTCAAATTGTTGTCAAATAAAAGGTCCGTCAAGCAGGGGCTGTGTAAACTAGGCAGATTTCTCATGTGCAAGTATGAAACACTAGTGATCTAAGCTCAGAACATATACTCTATTCCTATGTAAAACAATAGTTTAATAAGATTGGTTCTATACAATGTTTCGATGCGACTCCATAATAACAGAAATATTATGAATTTTCGAATCCCCCTCCCCACTACTTATTTACTTATATGACCTTTAGTGCTTGATAAAACAGTTATACTATACTTAGCTTTGCATTGATCAAATTAGCATTTTAGAGTTATTAACGTTAGTTCTTAAATTATGGTGTGAACACACAAAGTATTTGCATGTACTTCACACACTAAAAGTTGTGAATACTATAATACTATAATAATGAAAATACTATTTGGTATTTAAACTTCCAATAAAGTGGTCAAGGATATGTTACATGGGTAGGACGATGTTTGCTGAAGGCTAAAAACTATAAAGTGGAAATATCTCGGTTAATATTCATGATAGAAAAAATGCATATATGAATATGACAGAATTTATAGGCAAGATTGGTTCAGTACAATTTTTCGATTCGACGTATAATAACGGAGATATTCCGAACAGTCTAAATCCATCCCGTTATAACCCCCTCTCTCCCACTCTAATTTCCAAAAAAAAATTAGTTTATGCCAATATTTCGAAAATATTTATTTTATCTTCTTAAATCATATTAAAATACATAAGACTCTGGCACCTTCATGACACCACAATATATATAATATTCATGTCATGATTATTATAGATAATTATAGTCATAATATAATAGTAGCTTTAATGCACTAACTTAACAATTGCAATAGTCAACAATAATAGTTGTAACTTAATAAAATAATAGTAATAACATAATAGATTTAATACCACATGAAAATAGCTTTAATAAAATGTAACAATAATTGTAATAACACACAACAATAATAGTTGTAACATAATAAAATAACAATAACATAATAGCTTTAATAAAATATAACAATAATTGTTATAACAATAATAGTTGTAACATAATAGCTTTAATACAACTTGAAAATAGCTTTAATAAAATATAACAATAATTGTAATAACAGATAATAAAAATTGTAACATAATATAATACATGTAGTATAATAATTACAATATAGTTCAACAAACAAAGACAATAAACTATAGACACACATAATAGATATACAAAGACAAAAGGCTGTGACCATCAGTGTAAACAGACCAAGGAAAGTTACCATCATTGTTCCTAAAGTAACCAGAAGTGCAATACATAATGTACAATAGTTTTTAAGTATTTCTAGTCTTGGTAAGTAGAAATAACATAAAGACTATCTGTTACACTCTTGTTTAATAAGAATGTGCAACACATATTAAGTAGTACCTGTATATTTACAGCCCTGAAGAAGAGAAAATAATATTCTCGAAATATTGGCATAAACTAAACATTTTTTTTAATCAACATTGACCAAAACTCCAAGAAAAAATAACAACACAATATAACCTGGTCGAAACATCCACACAATTATATATATATAATCTTACCTACCCTGTAAATGTGGAAAATAAGGTTCTTTCAAAACTATATATAGATATATATATATCCTCTCTCTCTCTCTCTCTCTCTCTCTCTCTCTATATATATATATATATATATATATATATATATATATATATATACACACATACATACATATATCCTATATATATACTAGCTCAGAAACCCGGCTTCGCCCGGGAATTCATTTGAGGTTGAATGGTGATAGTATTTTTTAGCAGGCTTTACATTGCACAATATTTTGACATTTACCCGTCCCAGTGTTTAGGATTGATACCCGTCCACCCCCGTGGATTTGCTAATAATAGAATATTTGTTCGATAAGGCTTCACTGTCTTCGATATTTTTATATTTCCCGTCTCTTATACATGTAAATATGGTGAATTTTTATTTCAGGCCTCCCTTATAACCCCCCTCCCGTTCGAACCTAAACATTTTAATATAACTTATAATTATGGAAGAATTAATGCTAATTGACATACCGAGCTTTGTTAAGTTCGGTTCAGCCGTTAGTGCCCAATAACATTGTTGGCTCCCGCTAAAGTTTTAACGTATAACTCATTTATACTTAGGTATACGACAAAAGTGTATATAACAGTAGTTACTCCAAATAACAAAATAAACAACTTTTGTTATGTGCATATTTGCCGAAAAACCAATAAGAAACGAAATATCGCTATTTTTAATTTCAGGCTTCCCTTATAACCCCCACTCCTGCCCGTCCATAGAAATGTTGGTATGGCTTATTATAATGAAGGCCTCACTGCTAATACACATACCGAGTTTTATTTAGTTCGGTTGAGTCTTTTTTGGCAAATAATATTGTTGACTCCCGCTATAATTTTTAGCGTATAACGCTTTTAAACTTCGGTATACGACAAAAGTGTATATAACAAACGTTACTCTAAATAACAAAATAAACAACTTTTGTTATGTGCATATTTGCCGAAAAACCAATAGAAAACGAAATATCGCTATTTTTAATTTCAGGCTTCCCTTATAACCCCCACTCCTGTTCGCCTCAGAGAAAATTAATATAGCCTAAAGTCTAAGTTGGGTTAGTAGTAATATACATACCAAGTTTCATAAAATTCGGTTCAGCCGTTTATGCGTGAAAAGGTAACAAACAAACAAACAAACAAACAAACAAACAAACAAACAAACATACACGAAAGAAACAAAATGCAGATATGGTGTCTATGACATGTGAAACGAAAAGTTATCGTGAAATTTCGCGAAAAAAATCAATGTACAGACAGAGGTTACAATTTTATATATATATATATATATATATATATATATATATATATATATATATCCTCTCTCTCTCTCTCTCTCTCTCTCTCTCTCTCTCTCTCTCTATATATATATATATATATATATATATATATATATATATATATACACACTCTCTCTCTCTCTCTCTCTCTCTCTCTCACACACACACACACACACACTCTCGTGTGTGTCCGTTTGCATATCTAGGTTCTACCATGTTAACTAAGGGACTAGTGTATTTCCCTAAGGGAAAACTAGATAAAACATTGCAAAAGACATTTTTTTTTCTAAATGATTTCTATAAAGGGTCGAAACCAATGAGTATTTAAATAGGGGTCGTCAAAAGCTTCTTTTTTTTTATTATGCAGATACAACAAAGGTATGTATAGAAATTTATTATCCCTTTGATCAAAAATTGTGGTTGCCGGAAGAAGATAACTCGGTAATCTCCCCTCCCTTGAGAAGGTCCCGTAAGAGGATCCGTTTAATATGATTAGCCATAATCCTAAGGATCATTAGGTCGGAGGGGGAAGAAGCTGAGCAGTGGCCACAATAATTGGACCCAGACCCTCCAAGGGATTGTGGACAATATCTGTCACTTTGAGCAGAATAAGATTTCATCCCGTAGGACTATTAGTTGAGAGAAGGTGAAGGCGTCGTACTCCCGCTCTGCCAAGAGGAAGCTAGCATCATTTTTCAATCGTCTCGAATAGTCGAGGAAAAGCTGTGACGCCGTATGTCACAGATAATGGGAGCCTTGAGAACCCAAGCCCACATTGGTGAAGCCTACCTTACCTTAACGTTGTACACCAAAGGGCAAGGGCTTATGCAAATTTCGATATTGAACTTGGTACAATTCAATAAGCCGCTCTGAATAAAAAAAAAAGTTCGTCATGCAGGGGCTCCGAGCTAAGCAGATTTCCCACTTGAATTTATAGAATAGAGAAATATCCATACGGGAGCCAAACAGTTTCGGAAACGTCCGAACTAACTTACAGCTGAAACAAATAGAACCGACTTCAGTCGATCTCAACTCGTCCGTTATCGGCACACACATAATAACAATGCAAATATCTCGGTTAATATTCAAGATAGAGAATAAATTTATATAACAATATTTATAGTAAATTTAATTTCTAATAAGATTGGTTCTATGCAATATTTCGATATATAGTAACGGAGATATTTCGACTTTTCTAACTTTCTTTTTACATAAAACGATTAAATACAGAGTTTGGTGACTATTAAATAAAAATTGCGACCGCTAGAGTGTTAATAGACAAAAATATATATACAGATATATAGTTTTGAACGGACCTCATTTTCGTCATCTCCTGGGCAGGATCGATGGACATTTGAAGAAAATGTTCGAAAATCGCATCAAGAGTACGACCTCAATAGCTTATTTCCCGTAAGGGAAATCTGTTAATATTCTGGCGAAATAGATGGCGTTTAGAGGAAGCATTAGCAATTTCTAAAGTGGCCTAATCAATGTCTCTGTGAAATAATGTCACAGGTTTGGAAGTAAATACAACATAATGGGCCAGTTCAATTAGACGTTCTTAAACCATTAGCATTATTTACTGCACTAAATACCCTACCCCTCGTATTTTGTATAGGTGCGTTAAAGAAATATATACGTTTTCAATTAAATTTCCATTAACTTCTGAATATTTATGGAAAATTAAGTGCAAAACAAATTATTTATTAAAACGAATGCGTGGACAGTTAAGTTAGCAATCACAAATACATGTGTAATGAAGCAACATTACAAAAAGCAGAAGATGATTAGGATAATACCTATTAGCTATAAAATAATCAGCAGTATCTTCCATAATACATCACATAGCCTTAGCAAGCAGCAAAAAAGGTACTAAAAATCGATAGCAATGCAATTAATTTTCATTATAATTGAATGATTTATGAATTAGCAACTATCATTTTAAAATTTTACCCAAAAATTAATGTCGCAGTTACCAATTATTAATATATTACTTTCTTATAAAATTTTCAGAAATTAGATTTATAGGGACTCAGTAAGCCATGTGAGTTAAGCCGTTGGTCTCCTTACACTTGGTAATTATGGAGACGTGAGTTCAATTTGCTATTTAAAAAGTGACGAAATAAATAAAATTGTTAACACCGTCCTAGCTATAGGGATAACTATAATAGCTTACTGTATTCGTTAATAAATAAAATTTGTAAGCCATGTACTGATTTCGGTATTATACAATAAATTGGATAGGGAACTTCACTAAGTTATATTTAAAAAAAAAATATTAAATGTTAGTCAAAGTTTATGTAAATAACAATAAATGCTCTGGGGTGAAATAAAAATCAACATGCTAAAAAGAATACGTAAACCCCAGAAAAACAATTACAAGAAAATAAATACGCTTTGTTATAAATGTTGCGTAAATGAAAAATGTTGATAAATAATGAAAGAATGCATACAAAATTAGGTCTGGTGAGGTCAGGTAACTAAAGAAATGACAAGTAAACACATTTAAACGAATGAAAAATATCTGATTTTCAATAATAAAAATATTTTAATCAGACATTAACATTAACAATTTGAAAAAAACTTACGATCTCCTAGACTCATTTTACTTTTACAGGAGGTAGCCCACTTGACAAATATGAGGTACATCATTTAATTATTACTCAACACATTTGTATCGGAAATATTTGAAAGACTATAGAATATCTAGTAAATAGGTAAAAATACTTAGTAATTTCATTAAACATAGTAAATATTTCACACAATTGCGTCAGGAAACTGAATACTTGGCACATTACAGTAGTTAGATTATTCACTTTAGCTCATTCATAATTGTGCTTTCAATCAATGAAATAGGAATCTGTTGCCTAAAGTGCATACCCATTATTAACAGGAATGACACTATGGATTTTATTAAGTCTGTCAGTAGGCTTTTGTATTAGTGATAACTAAATTCAATCATAAAAAATAGTTATTTATAATGCAAGTGACGAAAGTAGATCATTTTACAACTCGAGTGAAACGTTTACCCACACGAGCGAAGCGAGTGTGGTAATTTCACGAGAGTTGTAAATTCTACTTTCGTCACGAGTGTAATATTAAATTTTTTCTGTAATCGTGTAATACATGATCAGATCTAACCAGAATATGAACAAAATTAGGATGTTGTGAAGATTATGGTATGTTGTTGGTAGGTTATAAGCATGGTTGTGAAAGGTTATAAGCATAGTTATAAAACAACTAGTAGTGATTGTGAAGTAGTGCAGTTATAAACAAGTGCAGGTTATAAACAAGGAAGGTAATTATTATTATATTTAAATTTTAAAATATATTGATTATTTCCACCAATAATTCATTCACATTTCAATTTATTTTGTTAAAATAAATTCTTACAATGTTAAGAAACATTTAAAAGCATTTAATTTCCAACTTCAAATTATTTTTTAATTTATACTTATTACTAATTAAGAAGGCAATTCACTTTCTTCACTTGTGAAGAAAGTGATTACTTTCTTCACTCTATTGCCAAATGTTTCACTTTGTTTACTCATTTCAGTTTAGTAATGTTACCATTATTCAACGATTACAGAAAAAAAAATATCATCATTTTGGACTGCAACTATTTTGATAGAATTATGGAGGCATTTTACGTTTTAATATTTTATTATTTATTTATTAACGTCCACTTTTTGTTACAATGGCTAATTGGGGCAAGTTGTCTACAGGTTAGTACCCTTGACTAGCCAGAGTGGGACTGAGTACTTTAATTAATGAGTTCAATCTAAATAGATAATGTTATGTAGTGATATTTTAATTTCGTCATTGAATGCCTTTAAAAATGTTTTTATATTTTAATTCTATTTCCAAAAGACAGTTCTTTTAGTCAAAACAGACATCCTTAAATTAAAGTTATATATTTATATAAGTATTATATTTGTATACATTATAAGTAATTGCATCAAAAATAAAAGTCAGCCTTACCATTGACACTAAATATAAAAGTGTAAAGCTTCATACATGGAGCTAAAAAACAATAAAGAAATTTTTCTGATAACATAATTTCTCAAGTTATTTGACACAGAGCATCGGGTGCCATAACATACCCAGTGTTATTTTCACGCATTCAGAAATTCAAACTTGGAAAGGAAATCACTTTTGAATAGGAGCTAAAAAGAGAAGCAACATAGCGATGCTCTATATGGAGGAAGAAAGCAGAGGTCGGGCGGAGTGAGGTGCTCAGTTTATGATGGGCCAAAAGAAAAGAGCAAAAAGCTTTCCTGATAACCTCTAAAACCTTTTACGGCTATAAAATGCTCTGGCTTATGGAAGTAGGGGAGATATTACCGCAGAATTTCCACTGGAACCCATTCCTCGGCGATAGTGAACTTGAGCCATGTAAGCACCAACTAACCAACGTATTTTTTATTACTCTCCCCTTCTTATCAGAAATCACTAAGATTTTTATTAAATATAATATAACGCTCAAGATATCGAGCCGTTAGCTGAAAATAGTATACTCGCGAGAAAAGTGATAGTAGGTTGACAGAAGGGAACCCTGCTTTCTTATGGAATTTTTGATATTTTAAGAAATAAATTTAAACCGTTTAAGGAAAAAAGATAATAGAACGTGTTTGGGGATATGTCTGTAAAATGAAAATGGTGAAACCGGTGAAAATTTAATGATTCAAGAAAATGACTTACGATTTTAAGAGCATTCTTTTTGAAGAAAGCTGAACTCATGAAAATAACCTGGATTCATCCCATTAACTCAGTGAGAATAAGACCAAATGGCATATTAAAGAATATTCATTTATTGGAGTTTCATAACTGTGGTGATTTTGATCAAAATAAAAGTTTTAAAAATTCAAAAAAAAAAACACAGAAACAAAAGTAATTTAAACAACAATAAAATCAAACACAAAAACTGTTATAGTCTATTTTAGTTTGTAATATGTTTGAATCAATAGTGTCTTTTGACGTACGTATGACTAGAGGCTTGACGTATGGTTTTTCCATGTATTTGATCAAATTTATATTATTTAAAAATTCTTTGACACATGGTGTGTCTAATGCTCTGCATTTTAAAATAAATTTTAAGGAGATCGTTCTTCTTCTGTGTATCTAAAGGGCTTGATCTACAGGCTACTCTCTCTCAGTCCTGTGTACTAACTAATGTCTATGAAGACATTAGTCGCTTGGAGTAACAATAATACTTAACTACTATTATAAAACCATTTTACTTACATGAAATGAATAACAAATATTTGATGTGAAAAACATATGTAGAATGAAAGACACAGATGATGAATCTCAAAAATATATGTTCCAAATAAATCAATACAGCTAGAACCAATAGTTGGGAAAAATCCTTTCTCTCCAATAATATTTTGTATTAACATTTTATTTTTGGGTTCATAGGCATCAATAGACTACAGGCATAGACAAAAATAATTCTTCCATAATTTCGAGAGTATTTTCAACCTTGATGCTATTTTTCTTATAATGGTCTAAAGCATGAAAAAATTGTTCCCCGCTGAATTTAAATAGAAACTCAGTCAAACCTTAGGGTTTTATTTATATAGATAATGTATTACGATTATTTATTTTTGATGCCTACATTGAAAATGATATGCATAATTACTAAAATAACCGAAGATATACATATAAAGGTACTTGTGCTAGAACTCGGCTTAGGTCTAGCGGCGTGCGTAAGTTTATCCACATTATTTTTCCTGCGTTCCAAGCAGGAGAAACAGGTAGTTCTTATAACGCTAGTCGGAACACCGGAAAAATATATTGACACCGATGGAACTAAGTCCAGTTCTATTAGCGGAATGAAGGCTCAATGAAGGAGTCTAAAACACCAACAGAGGAGTATTAATAACCTCATATTGGGGTATTTTCCGAATAAATATACAAGAATAACGTTTAAGAGTGTGCCGGTCCTCGAGGAGGAAAAGGAATAAACCTTTTTTTAAAAAAAAAAAAAAAAAAAATAGGAGGTAAGGTGAAAGGAAAATCGGAAGGAGAATCGTTGCATGACGAGCTGAAGATATCGAGAAAATTGGGCGAATGATTGATGGACTCGCCGTACAGAGGATAAAAGGTAATCGAGGAACCCCAGTCCGTCCGTCTGGAGCAACACTTCCATTTCCGGGTGACAGAGTCACGTCCTCAGGATGAGGAATTAAACTACTTGATCAGAGAGGGCCAGGTAGGGGAGGGCATATGTCACCAGAGTACGTGATCTCCGAGCATGGGAGATATTTGTAATTGGCGACACGAGTAGCGGGTGTCGCAACATTTAGTACATCATTAATTTTGCCCAAAATTCATTTATAACCCCCGGTCAAGGCTACAGGAGTTAACAAACAAAGAGAAATGTAGATATGATGTTTGGAGATTAATTTTAAAAATAGTCACTTTTCAAGACATTTAGAGCCACAGCTAAATTAAGAAACTTAAGCCTTTATATCTTTGAAGTCGGTGTAGGGTAATACTGTATGTATGTGTGTTTGTCCAGCTAACTTCACATTTGTAATATGACGCAGAAGGTGCAAAAAGTAAAAGAAAAGATTACGCTCATCAAGGAGGACATATTATATATTGACATCGGGTAGCCAGCCATAAAGTCACAAAATATTGTATACATTTGTATTACAGCGATCTTCCTACGTAGTCATTTCGTCATTTCTACAAATTTTAATATTCCACGTAACGTGCTTGCTATATATAATGGTAAATAATAGCTTTTATGTTTCATCAAATAATCCATTATTTCTTAAATACTTAAAAACATCATATATAAATTGGCCACTGTCGGCTAGTAGTTCCCAAGAGTTTGTGGCCCATGGATACGTTATTACTTGTGTGCAGTCAGTTAGTATTTGTTTTACAGTCAGCGTTCTGTTGCAAGCACAGTACGTGAAATATAAGTTTTGCCTCCTTCCAGTTTAACTATTTATAGTTTTTCTTTTATTTCTTTTTTTTATTTTTTTTCTCCCTTGTTGTAAATAGACTAACAATTTATATTTAGTTTTGCCCATACTATTTGTTTTGTACATTTGTAAAATTTAGCTTTTAAATATTTTAATATTTATTTAATTTTGTAAAATTACATTTTAACATGTTAAAAGATGAATCGCCATTGTAGCGTCATCGCAAATAAATAATAATATTAATACAAATTTTAACGCATCTACAAACTATCTGATGGGCCCAATATGTTATGGTTCTTTCTCAAAAATCAAAACATTTAATGGATTGTTTTTAAATTTAAAATAACTAATTTTGAATTACAAAATACCTACTGTAAAAGTCCATGCCTACTGAACATGCAATATTTCCGTTGCTTGTTTTTTGGTTAAAAATATTGCTTAATAATTTAACAAAGTGGAATAAGCAGTTATGGGCAAATTTTCCGTCACTCTGGGTGATCAAGAAACGGTTAAATAAGAGAAACGGAGCATTAGTAGTGTCATAATAATTTCCGTATAGAGTGCACTTAATGCACTTGGGGGGAAGTGCATACAGCGATTAGGCTATTTAGGATTAGCATCGCTTTCCTCTTTCCAGCCGTATCCTGTCAGCCGTGAAAGTAACACAATCCACTGAAGCTTTCCAGGCAGATTTTCTCCAGGTGACAATGTATCCGTTCTGTATGAGAGGAACACCATTTCCATTCAGAAAACCCATTATGAATACCGAGAGCCGTGAAATTGTGATAAAGGGAAGCCTTCCTACTAGTTTATGTTATGAAAGTTGAAATGGTTGCTATTATGAAATGTTTTGCATCTAGCCCCACTTCTATGTGATCTCCTATTCACCAACCATCGAAACTCTGTTAAATTACATAGCTATTGTTAATTGGGTTTTACACACAAAGTAATCATTTCATTTCAACAGTTCCCGTTCTGAGAATGTATCAAAATAAATACATAATAATTAGGCTAGTGAGATACAAACGATTGTTAAAACAACAATGAAATAATAAAATACGAATTCAATATGAATAACACAATACAAGGTTCGGCATTAGAGAATTTATTTTGGAGTACGTAATTATTCAATAAAGAATTCTTTCAAACGTGGATCCCAATTGTTGAGTCACCCATTGTGAAAAATTAATTATTTTGATTACACTCATACTCTATTTTCAAATCATTTATTTGATTCTGCCAAAGAGAAGACTAAATGAGGTTCGTTTACGTTTATTCACTATGATGATTAGACAGAAGGTCAAAAGAAATGCGGTATGCAGATGACCTTCCACGAAGCATTGCGAACAATCAGCTCTTCATCCGATGAAACCTAGAAGGTTAAAAATCTTTTCCTGCGTCAATACTGTCCACAGCCAACGATAGTGTATTCTGGTTGCTAAAGATTGAACTAATATGTCGACAAGCAGTTTACCCAGAAGAAGTTCAGTCTTTATTATGTTTGAAGTCTAAAAAGAAGACGTGAAAGACAGGCATAAAGGTGGGCAGAAATGACAGGAAAAATGTAGTGAAGATAGGCCAGAGATAGAAATGGTTGGATGAAGAAGACCGAAAAGATGGCAAAGACTTCGGCTTCCTAGAAGACTGCTCACCTCTGGATGGTGTACCACTACTACTGTCTAAAGGGAAGGTCAATGTCTTACTTGTCTTACTGGCCTTAATAAATAGAATAATGATAACTATACAATTGAAGATGTAATTAATTACTTTCTCTATCACAGTTTGGCTTAATATTACATTTTAGCAGATTTCCCTTAAGAGAAATCAGCTATTGAAGACGTACTCATGACGGAGTTTTCGAATTTTTTCTTCAAATGTCCATCGATCCTATCTAGTAGATGACGAATATGAGGTCGGTTCAAAACTGTTGTGTATATATATATATATATATATATATATATATATATATATATATATAGACATATATATATTTGTCTGTTACCGCTCTAGCGGTCGTAATTTTTGTTTGATCGTTACCAAAATATTTAGTCGTTTTATGTAAAAAGAAAGATCTAGTTCGTTAACGGCTGAAATCGGACTAGGGGGAGGAGGGGTTTAGAGGGGGAGAATTTTGAAAATTCGAAAATTCCCAGCCCCTGCGTGACGGATTTTTTATTAGTATTAAGTATTTAACAATTTTGTAAGTTCATAATAATTAACTATAGTCTTAATAGTTAATTGATATTATTTATGAACTATTTCGTTTATAGCACCTGAGCGGCTCAGGTTGGCCATGTGAATTAAGGCGTCGGTCCTAATCTCGCGTGGTAGATCTAGAGTGGTGGGTTCGGTTCCCGCCCTGGGCTATAGAAATTTATTTAGTGAAGGACTCATTAAATAAACTCCTTAGGCCCTTCTTGGCTAAAAAAGGGGTGGTAACCTGTAGATAACCCGTGCCGACTAGTTATAGTAGCATAAAGTGGACGTAAATAATAATAATATATAAGCATAATAAAGGCTACTTTTTATTCATGATCTTCAAAGTATTCGGTTATTAGTGTACTTAACCATCAAGACCTTTATCAGCCCATGCTTAATTTTATTAAAATGAGTTATTTTCACATTATGGTCACAAGTATAGTGTGCACATCTTTCTTATAACAAATACTTAAATACTGTTACTACTTAATCATTCTGTATAAAGTTCCCTCGTTTCCGCCTTTATTCTAGCGAAGGAATATCCGTTTTTCCTCTTATCGTCGCCCGTTTCCCAAAATCCGTTCGTTCTTTATTAAAAAAAAAGAGCTGAATGGCACCCTGGGACAAAAGGAGGGCGGAAGAAGACAAAGGGTTTTATTACTTTTGCATTTTATACGATTTCCTTTGTGCGTGAAGCCTAGACCGTCGTGGACCTGGACCCGCTCCAGCAGGACCAAATCTCATTTTTACTCTGGAGATTTCGTTATGGCCCAATAGCTCCCTCCTCTTCTCTTTCACTACTCCAGATTTTTTTTTTTTTTAAATTATTCCCTTCGTTTGTGACAGTTTTAAAAAGGCTAACTTTAACTTTGTAGTAAATTTTAAGTAACAAACATGGAACGCCTGAAATGGATATGTACCGGACTCAAGAATAAAATTCATACTCTTATGCTGGCCTCCTAAAAAACTTTTGAATTCATTTTCTTTTGTACTTGGGTAAATATTCTTCACCAGGGTATTTGTGTAGATTTAGGAATCCAGAAGCAGAATAAGATTTCACAATCTCAAAAAATGTTCCTAATATGAATTTTAAAAGGTCAGTCACGCAGGGGCTGCGTAAACTAAACAGACTTCCAGTCTGAAGTTTAACAATAGATAAATCTACGTACTGGTAACATAATACCACAATAAGAAGTGGATAAATACAAACGGTAACAATCTTAATAATCTTAAAATTTAATAATCTCCCGACAGGAAGTGTCTAAAATGTGAACAAACCGGTCTGCCAACCTCTCATCCGAAAGAAAAACAATTACTGAAATATATTAGAATATAACATTAATTTTATTGAAAACTACGTACTATATCAAGTACTGTAATATATAATAAAACAGAATAATTTTTATCTCAATCAATCAAATTTTAGTAGTCCAAAAACTTAAGACAGGATGGGGGAGACCAGAACATATTTGCATGTATCTCGTGCAATAAAGGTCTCATGAAAACAATATTTGGTATTTAAGCTTCGAATAATGTGGTGTATTCATTATGTAACATGAGTAGAAGTGGGGATTTGCTGGAGGCTGAAAACTGGAGAAATATCTCGGTTTATATTCAAAATAGAGAACAAATGTATATAAGAATGTTTAGAGTACTTGTAATAATATAATTTGCAATAATATTGCTTCTATACAATTTTTCAATCCGACTTATGGTAACGGAGATATTTCGAATTTACGAGAATTCCCTTCTAACCCCCCCCCCCCCTCGGACACTGGTCCGATTTTAGTCATTATCGAACTTGATCTTTCTTTTTACATAAAACGATTATATATCGAGTTTGGCATTATCGTCATCTCCAGTTTAGGATCGATGGATATTTGACGAAATATTTCGAAAATCGCGGCATGAGTACGACCTCAATAGCTGATTTCCCTCAAGTGAAATCTGCTTAAAAAATCTGTAATTCTTTAGGATACATTCAAGGTTTTCTAATTTAATTTGGTAATTTACAAATTTCATAACGAAAATTCAGAGTTTCGTTTTGAAAGTTCCTAATTCAACTTAAATATGCTAAAAAGTAAGAATCGATCCTAATAAATAAATGAAATATGAACAAAATGTACACTTAATGGATCTATACAGGCGAGTAGTTAAAAATGAAAATAGTGAATCACGAAATTAGATAGGGTATAACATTTAGAGAATTTTCATCCATAATTTATCTCTCGCTGAATAATCAAGTTGCTTTTCACTCCAGACTAGCTCCAAACAATTAACATAAATAAAAGTGTATAACTTATATTTTTTAGTTAGCCAATATAACTGAGATTCGATTGACAAAAATGAAATAAAGTTATTGGTGTTATTACATCACTGATTAATGGTCTGGGGGTGTAGAGGAAGGGAAGGGCTTTTCATGCAAAATAGGCATTTCATTTAGATGCAATAGGATTTGGAAATAACCATCAGGACATCAATGAATTTATTACATCGATTTTCATTTTACATAATAAAGTGACTTACCTTTGATTTACATTTCAATTATAAACATTATCAGAATTTTAGTATTATCCAGTTTGTTATTATTGTATTGGGGGAGTGTTAGAACATTGAATTAAATTGATAGGGAAATCGTGGAATACCAAGAAGAAAGTTAATCTACTATTATTATAAAAAAAAAAAGTTTTTGTATTTACAAAAATGAAACAAATTTCTCCAACACTACATATTTACATGAATCCAATAGCGTTAACTACAAAACAGACAAGCAAAGAAAATAATTCCTACATATGTACATATAATCCATATCCTACAGGTTCAATGAACACCATTCCTGAACCTGGTGGTTTTCCCCTAAAACCCTCCCTCACCTACTCACTCATAACTAATAATACAACCTGGGTGAGTGAGACAGTGCCCACATGAAATCTTGTTGGTACGTAATTTTGTGTTGTGTTATTTTATTCTTTTGGGAAATTTTTATTTTTAACACACAAAACATGGTTAACAATTCTCGGTTTATTTAATATTGTAGCTGTGAAGAATGATGCTAAAGGTGTCCAAGAATTATACTCATGTCTACCATCGAATGTGTACTTGTAGCATATACCCAACTATCCTAAATATCTTTTCTTTTGTAGTGACGGTAGTACAACTCTAGACGGCTTGATGATGGTGCCTTTGCATCGAAAACGCTTGCCAACTGTACTCGACCATCAGCCAGTGATGCACCGACAGATATGACTACAGTAATATTGTAATTGTTTCAATTTATGAATAGACATATTCGAGTAAAAATTGATTGATGTTTATGATGCTTAATAATTAATATGTAATTACTACAAAATATAAAACTAAATACATTCATTGAGTCAGGTTACTGCAAACGCCACAAGACTAATGAAAGGAACCACTTGATATTACATAACCTGATAGCAATTAGCGAATACTGCTCAGTATATAATGAGACAACCTTAGACAATGTAAGTTCAACAGAACTATTCTGAATAACGGAGGCTTCCCCAGATGATGAACACTGTTCCCAAATTACGACGAGAAATTGTTCATAGTGTGCAATCAGAGGTAACACAGATGGTTCTGGCAATCCGTTCGAGCAGAAATTGAAATATCCAGTCACCTTCAGAGTAAACATGAAGCTTAATTCCAAGATCAAATAAAAGACCCCTGTCACCTTAAGCCTGGGTACTCGAAATTGCAATACAATTTACTAATATCAATACTCTGAATGAAATTAGAATAAAAATAATAAAAGCAACGTAACGGCAACAATTAAACTTTTTAAAAGATCGATAAGTAATTAAATTTAACAAAAGCAATGAATAAGTTTATAACACATGTAATGGGGTGCATTCAGGAATTGGTTTTTAAAATTGAATTCATTCAACAACTTAAAATTAATGAGAAGTGTTTTAACCTTATCAATTAGTGATAATGGAATTCAGATTTTTTTTTTTAATTATCCATTATAAATAATTATTCTTATTTTAGATATATGTTGCTAATTATGTTGAAATGAGTGTGTTTTATTTACTAACTGTCTTTAATTATATACTAAATTTTGTTATTATTTGGTCTCTCTCCACTTACCATAGTATGGGAAGTGGTATTCTCTTGTCAAAATACATTCAAGAGACTTTGAAAATGACGCACATAACAACAACCACAACGGATTAATAGAAAATAAATTTCTGGTTGTACTTCATTTAAAATTGTTTCGTATACAAGTAATAAATGATATCTCTATATATGGTTCCAATACGGCAGATCAAAGGATGTCAGAACATAATTTTTAGATATTTTTATGATAAGCCGATATATACCTATATACTTTTTTTTTACCTCTAATAGGTTCGGAGAGATTTGCATTTTTTTATTTCTTGCAGTCGATTTTGATCCAAAACGGAGATGGAAAACTAGACATAACAATACCAATGTGAAATTCTTGTATTTTGAGGCAAGATGTTTTGAGATATTTACATACCTTCGTCACATCGAAACTAGTCGTAACGGTTCAGGGAAGGTCAAAACGAAAATGACGACGAATCAAGTAGATTACTTCGTAGAAACAAGTGAATATTCCCGGTTACCTCATAGTGCCAACAAATTGATACGATTTTTGAAAAAAATTCTAAATATCTCCGTTATTATACGGCGGATCGAAGAAGTGAATAGGACCAATCTTTTTGCAAATTTAATTGTGTATGAATGTTGTTATACATATGTTTTTTCATTGTCATGATTAATAGCTGAGATATTTAGTTTTTTTTAGTTTTCAGCATTTAATAAACCCTTACTCCTACTCTCGTTATATTAACAATAAGATGTTATATTATGAAGAACTTTATTTAAAGCCTAAACACTAATACACACTAAATATTGTTTTCATTGAACTTTTACGTTTTGAGATATATGCTAATACGTGACGCAGTTGGGAAACCTGCGCAGTTAAGGCGTCCCCTGCGTGACGGACGTTTTTACTTCCGTGTAGGAAAAAAAGTAAGGTATGTAATTCAGCAAAATTTCGGTATTCAGATTTCAACGGATTTGCGTTGAACCCATTTTGAAGTTTCATCATAACACAGAAACGGAGGGTCTAAGAATGTTGAAATCCCATATTTACAATTGCTGTAACCTCTAGCTGTGCACATCTATTTTTCAATGAAACTGGCTGAGGGGAGAAAAGAAAATTTCAAATATTTTCCTACCCATTTGAGATACAAATGATTTGAATCAGACTATTTTGAGTATCGTAAATAGATCTATAAATTATGGTCTATGGTATCTTTCAATCGTAAGCATTGGAACAGTGATTTCGTGGTTTTTAAATAAGTTCAGCAAAACACTTTTATATTTTATTTAATTGGGTTATAAGGAAGTAATGTAGTGATAATATCTTATTTTTTTTTTAATTAGCTCCACCATGATGAGTATATCTGTAAGGAAATTGATATTATTTTCTTGGGTTTTATTAAGGAGCCGACAGGTATAACTCGTTTTCCTGTATCTCAGTTTATAAAAGTTGTAAAGCGACGACATTAGAGACTCATTTTACATCTACTTGTATAAGCAGAGAGAGGGACCAATTCCCTCTTGGTTTCATGGTTAAAGTTGGGAACAATAGCCGCTCTTGTGGGCCTTTAATGCTCTATGTGTACTTGAGAGCTAGTAATTTTCACCGCCATCTTGTTTACATTTTAGCCATAGGTTAACATTTCTCTGCTTTCGAACACTAGTTTATTGAGCCAGTGATCAAATTCTCGTATAAATACTATATACTTATAGTATTGCGAGATGTGTTCTTAATTTATTTGATTAGTAAAACTACGAAATGCCCAAATTCATTGTGTCAAGTAAGTCTTCAATGAAATAGAGAAGTGGGTAATAGCACTGTGGATTCCCCCGAACCCTAGAAGATCCGAGTACCATGATGGTAACTACACACTAAATTGTACTTAGTCACACGGTTGCCGGACTTGGAGTTTGTACTTATATTACTGTCCTGATGTCCATTCGGCATCGTGCAGCAATTGATTAGCTACTTAAGTATAGTACCAGCTATGTTTGATGAATAATGCAACAAAAATACGACTTGGCCTCTCAATGAAGCCGCTTGGATGGCTGGTGGGTTGTTAAACCAAATATTCTAATTTTATTCAACATGAATTTAAGAAAATATTCCAGGATATAGTACTAAGATAAAGGGTCCACATTTAAACATTTCAGATAAAAGATCAATTTAGTTAATACCCGAAATCAAATCAAAGTAACAGTAAGGATTTAGAGAAGATGGATGTTGATCAAGGAAAATTGATGTTCTATTATAGTTGTTTATTAACGTCCACTTGTATGCTACTATGAGTTATTGAGTCTGGTTATCTACTGACTAACTACAGGTGTCTAGTCAGGTTGGGTCTAAGTATTATATTTAGTGAATTCATCGCTGAATGAATTCCTATTGTCAAGCCCACGACCCAAGGTTTTAGTAAGTTTATTATAAAAGCCTTAACTCGCATGCGTGCCTGAGCCACTACAGAGCTATGGATTGATTGCAAATAAAATGAAAAGAAGAAATAGAAAGTTTTTTTCTTTAATGAGTTTAAAATTTTTAACCTCAATGAGTTAAGTTTCTAAACAATTTAAAATAAATCTCAGGGGCTCAGGTTAGCCAGGTGAGTTAAGGCACTCATAACATCACTTGGTAAACCTGGAGACGTGAGTTCTATTCTCAAATGGAGCAATAGGAATTTATTTACTGACAAACTCATTAAACATAATCCTCAGGTCCACCCTGCCTTGAAAAGGTTGCTAATCTGTGACGTGGCTGCAATTTCTAAATATATGCTATTATGTGTCAGATTGAATTATGCCTTGGAACCGTTCAATAATTTAATTCTAGATATTCTCTTGAATTCCGATAAAAAGTGAATTATTAAATGTTTTGGTTTCAGTCTTCGTTAATAGCTCATTTCTCCGGATACTAATTTTGCTTGACGGTATTATATAATAATGAAACACCTCAAGTTCAGCTTAAATTACATGTCTTCTTTACTTAGGGTTTATGCTACAGGAGGAATAATGACTAGAAAGCAATAAATCTTTGTTTATGTGGTTCAGTCACTTGCAGAGAAATCCACTAACTTTACTTTGCACATCCGTTACTGACTTCAATCTTTATGCATGAGAAGTTTTAACCATAGCTGAAAATATTTCTAACTATAAATCCATTAATTTGTTTGTCATTAATATTTGATGATAATTTTAATTGGATGTAACGACTATTTTCTGTATACAAAGCGTATTATATTCTCTTCTTGGATAATTCATTAATGTTTTATAATAGTCAGTTCTTGTTATGATTCACATTAAATTACGTTGTACTGCTTATATTTCAAATTGATGATAGAATTAAGAAGTGTAACTTAAGTAATGGGCAATTTTTAAAATAAGCATTATTATTATTTATTAACGTCCACTTTTTGCTAGTATGGCTAATTGGGACGGGTTATCTACCGGTAACCACACTTGTCTAACCAGAGTGGGACTAAGGATTTTAGCAGATTTACCTTAGGGGAAATCAGCTATTGGGTCGTACTCGTGACGTGATTTTTGAAAAATTCCCTCAAATGTCCATAGATTCTGCCCAGGAATGACGTTCAAAACTGTGTGTATATATATATATATATATATATATATATATATATATATATATACTTATAATCTCCTTAGTTAATAGATTTTTATTTATGGAGTTCGTCACTAAATAAATTCCGATTGCCCAGGCGGGAGTGGAACTCGCCACTCTAAGTTCAGAATAAACAATTTGATATATATAATTTATTGTATGTTGTCTTTGTATATGAAATGTCATATTCTTCATATGTTTGAATATTCAATGTATACACTGTATGAGTTTATTAATAGAAAACCCAAAACGTTGACTACGCGTCAGGAGCTACAATTTATGGATGACTACAAATACTACACCGCAACAGAAACAAAGACTAACGCATGATATAATATTACATACTCACTGAAAAGTACGTTACAACAATAAATACCAATGACGGCCGAGAGGCGAGATGAAATGTCTATTATGATTCTACATCCTGTCCTTTATATGCACGTTTATACTCGCCTTCACAACACTATAAAGCTGAACATACATCGCGTAATTCACCTTTTACATTTAATCTAAAATGTAAAAACACTTAATATAAAAACACATAACAAAATTTAATTAAAAGTTCCGAACGTTTCCAACAATGCAGACTAGTTCGTTTGACTGTTTTCATAAAAATATTTAATCATATTCTATCAAAGGAGCTCTAATACCAAAATGTTTGATATGACTTTATTATCCATTTTATTAGGGTAATTAGCCATTATCACTTCAATTTAATTAAAATTTAATGTAGTATTCCATTTAGTGTCATTGGGAAGGTTAAAATGGCAATATTACATCTGTATTAGCTATTAACAAAATTAGAAAAACGTACTTGAGCAGTTAGGCTACGAAAGATAGGTTCTTCCTTCGGACAGGTAGTCGTTTCTCGACCATCAAACATGAAACGACTGGCAGGTATCAAACATAACAAGCTTCGAATCCAGACAGGTGGGGTAATTTTTTCTTTCAATGGGAAAAATTCCATCATTAATTAATTTGATCATCATTAAAGAATTTTTAAAAATATATCTAGAGAAAACTATACGAAATTAACCATTGGCAGCAATTGTGAAAGAATCTGTCAGTCACATTAACATCCCGTAGTAAGAATACGAATAAAAGAGTCCAAAGAAAGAATGCTCAAAACAGGTGTCCCTCAGGGAAGTATTTTGAGAACAACTCTTTTTTTGATTGGAGTGAACGAGATAAAGAATTGTCTAAGCAACAATGTAAAAGGCATTGTGTTCGTAGATGACGTAGCTTCACCTACAAACTCAGCTGTACGGTGTTACGGCATGCTATGCAGTAAAACAGAGTATATGTGCAATACTCGTTATAATGTACGAGTTATGAAGACCTACAGCAATTGGATTCTATCACAGCTTAGGGCCTGGCTACCTGCTGTACTCAGGTATGAACCGTGTTTCGTAGTCATCTATTGTCGATTGGCTCTGGTTTATTTTATTTTCTTCCTATTAAGAGGATTTAAAAAAAAAAAATGAATTGTATAAGAGTAGAGTTCACTCTACTCATAATAACACACAAGTCGATAAAACACCCATTGAAAAAAATAACTACAAGTAACGGTAATCAAGGAGGAAGGGAGCAAGCATTCAATTACCATTTCTTTTATACAACGTATGCCACGTGACGTGCAATGACGTCTTGAAATACTGATGAATGAAAGAACCAAAAGTATGAGGTTCAAGATTGTTAAAATCTATTGAAAGAATTTTCACAAATTGACCAAATGAGTGACAAGAGAAATGCCCCTACAATCCTTTGTCTAAGAAGAGCTCTTTTAATTTTTATATTTTTCATGAAAAGTAATTTTAAGCCTAAAAAAACTTTTAAATCCTCAACTCTATCACATGTCAGGTATTAATATTCTGTATCAATTGAAATCTTCTTGGCCAGTATTAGGCATAACATACTTTTCTTTGTCTATTTTATTCTCTAATAATGAAAACTAGAGGGCTCGAGGAATGATTTTCATATAGATTATCCTTCTGATAAGTGAAATCATCCAACTGATAAACATAAAGTGATCAGTAGAGATTGAAAATAAATTTGTCACAGGGTTCTGCAGAATAAGGAAATTCCCCGTTTCCCCATTGATAGCCTATTAAACCAATATTTATTTATTTGATTAAATTTAGCACTTTTCCAGTGAGTCATCAGCCTTGGGGTAAACAAAATTTAAATTAAATGTTCAATTTAAATTTTTTAGATAAAATTAAAAGTTCGGTGGTAATGAATAACAGTATGAGAGCAACTATTCTAATAAATTTTATTAAACCTAATAAACATAGATCTATTCGTTAAGCAATAAAGGCATCTGGAGGACTACATAGTTGGGAGAGTCTGACGATCTCAAGTACTAGAATTCCAGCCAGACCTTGGAATGTCTGTCTGCAGCTCAACTATTCCTCTAAGCTTCTACCTCAAGTAAGAGGGCATAAAGGCTGGCCTAAAACATTAAAGTTTATTTAATTAATATATATATATATATATATATATATATATATATATATATATATATATAGCTATTTGCTATTAATTCGAATTGATGATGCTTATCTCAGTATTGCTGCGTTAACAAAGCAGAATTTCCACGTGGGGTTATAACACACTCCTTCTAAGTAATAACCTTGATGAGTAGAAGTGAGGGTTTACTGAAGGCTGAAAACATAAAAGCGTAAATAGCAATGTAAATTCTTGAAAGAACTAAGCGTTTTATTTAAAAAATAAATTGTGATGAGCAACAAAACTGTGTTCTTGATAGCCTGATTCGTCACCACCACCACCAGCAGCAGTAAATAAAAAATGAAATTTAAGTCTGCCCATCAATGCTCTAGGCTAGTAAAATGCCACTACACTTCAAGTTAAGACTAATGACCTATTGGTAGGCTGTAAACGAAAGCAGATAAAAATTAGAACGAATCGAATTCTAAGAATGGTTCGTGTCCAGGAAACTTTTAGGTGATAAATTAACTTCAGGAAAATGAGTATGGAAGTTTATTCGGAAGCGCAGTAAAATAATGTGGTAGATGTGTTTTATTTATTATTTAACCGTTCGTTCTGTAGAAATACATTTAAATTGCTTAAAATTTAAGAAATTCAGAAATTATAACTATTACAGAACTATATCCTACTCATGATGCAAATAATTATGAGTATAACACCCTTCTTATGTCATTTAATGAGAAATGAGTTATTTGTAACTTCTGCAGGTTTCGTCGAGACCAACACAGCTTTCCAGTAAATTTGTTTTTCCAAAGTAAAACTTTAGGGAATCATTAAACCAGATGATTTTCTCGACCTCCTGATCCGTGAGAGGAAAGTGTAACAGTTTCGCTGATAGAACATATGGCAGACCTAATGTAACGCCAGTGGGAACATCAAGACTATCCAGAAGCAAGGGAACATCTTTTATAACTTCTTTCTCACTTCAATTTTCTCCTAAGTGCTATTGTTACGAGCCAACGCCATGAAAGTAAGTCCGGATCTTTTCGCTCGCAATCATTCTGATGACTAGAGGCCCTTGGTTATCCATACGCCATGTTCCCATAACAGCCCATTGTAATGCCTATAAAACCAACTTCAATTTGAATGTTTAAAACACTATAACGAGTTCCATCGCACTCCAGTGCTACGCCGAAAATACGGATAAAATCTTTATTCAAGCCAATGATTTACTAGCTGGAGATAAAAAAAGGACTTTGAAAATAAATGGAAAAATGATTTAGGTGAACAACCTTTTGCTAAAAATACAATTGACAACGAGAAAAAATGTCCTTCACGCCAGACCCTGAGTGTAAACTAAGATGATTCCCACGTGCTCTTATGTCACACTACTGATTTCATATTACCATATATTCTGCATTTCTAAATAAAAATCCGATTAGTAGAAGTGGAGGTTTACTGGAGGTTGGGAACAAGAAATGTTGCATAACTCGTTTAATATTTTACTTACGGAAAATGAATAGAACAAAAATTGTAGGGTGCCCATCTATGGTTTAACGTATTTCGTTTCAAAACATTTCTGCTTCGATTTCATTATAACGAATATGGCATTTAGTGTTGGCAGAACGGGTTAAATATGAAGTATATTATAAATCAAAAAAAACATTTATGTAAGTAAAAAAAAATCTTAATTGATGATGCCATCATACAAAAAAATTACAAGTATTTCATCTACTTAAAACCTTCTGAAAACAATATATGGTTTTCAAACTTAAATAAGACGTTTCAAGACATGTTCGTTTATTATTGATGTCCCTTACTCCTTGATTACCGTTCAAAAAGCGAGGATTTACTGAAGCCTGAAAACAAAAAAATGCAAATATCCCAGTTATTATTGAAGACAGAGAAAACACGTACATATACACGAAATTAAGTGTCATATGGCTGGTTTTATACAATTTGTCTATCCGACGCATAATATTAGAGAAATTTCGAAAATTCGGAATTCCTCTTCACTAAACCCCCTCCTTCCCACTGGTCCGAATTCAGCCAGTGACGAACTTGATCTTTAGTATTACATAAAACGTTAAATATTGTTAAAATATTAGCGTTAACAAACAACCACACACACATACAAGCATGCATATAAACTATTCAATGGTCCTCATTTAATGGTCCTGGATAAAATCGATGGACATTTGAGATTTTTTTTTGTTTTTCAAAAACCGCGTCATGAGCACAACCTCACTAGCTGATTTCTCCCAAGGGACATCTGCTCAAATAATGAGAAAATTGCATGTCGTTTACAAATGCATTCTAGCTATTATATATCTATTATTAGTGACAATCGTTTGACAAATCTGAAATCTCTCCTCTCTTCGTTGTACAGTAGTTCGCCCAGATTATTTTGTTGTTAGTGGGTTTCATCGTGCAATAGATAAGGAGAAGACAATCTCCTGAGTGTTATCTTCTGCACTATTCTGATTCCGTGAAAGAAGTGGCTTTCTTGTTCACATCGCCAAGGCTTAACTTCTGGAGAGCCATCATTAATAGCTAACAAATATTTAACTTTCAACAATGACAAAATGGAATAAGATAAATAAGTATAAAAATACTAAAGTCTGTTAAATAATTGAATTATTAATTAAGACCTTAAAAAAAATTATTTATTTTTCCAAATAAAAAAAAAAAAAACCTCCCTGGATCCCGGTTAATTCCATGTATCAATCAAATGTACAACGTGAATTTTATTGTAAATACTTATTAGCGTCTACTTTTTCTCATTATGGCTAATTGGGACGGGTTATCTACAGGTTGCCACCCTTTTCTAGCCAGACTGGGACTACGAATTTTATTTCATGAGTTCGTCAATGAATAAATTCCTTTGCCCAGACGGGAATCGAACTCTTCACTCAATACGTTAAATCAGAAATGTGAAATTATGGTAACTCGATAAAAGAACGTATGCACATACTGAATCTTCATATTTGTACTGGCAACATCTGGCATTACTCAGATACAGGCATCAGCTATGCAAATAACACTCAGCCTATCGGACCTGTGTAAACTCAGCTGAGCTAGGTTCAGCATATGTAAGTCCTAAATTCGTAGCCGTCATCTAGTGAGATTAGGTGCGGCTCAGCTGCTGACGGAGCCTACGATGAAGCAAAAAAGGAATCTTGAGATCGCAGCGAGTTTAGTCTGGCCCGGCTCCACTTCTGAGAACCACCCCATGCCGAAACATCTAAGAGTCATTATCACTCAGACTAAACAAACAGGTCATTCAGCAACATGTGTAGCCCACTACTCGCCCGGGGAAAGGACTGACCCAGACACTCTAATAATACCGGCGCTATGTCAATAATAGATCAAATGAATGCCGAAACAGCAACTGAAGAAACCAAAAACAATTATTTTTTAAAATGCAACTAGGGAGAAGGAGGGAGAGAGTGAGAGAGGGATACATATTTATATTGAGAGAGAGAGAGAGAGAGAGAGAGAGAGAGAGAGAGAGAGAGAGTGAGAGAGAGAGAGAGAGAGAAAGAGAGAGAGAGAGAGAGAGAGAGAGAGAAGAAAGTAAAATTACGTTTATTAGTTATAACGATGAAAATGCTTTAGAAAACTAAAAAACTATAAAAAACCAAGAGACCCACTTACAGAATCGTTACTTAAGAGTACAGATACAAATAGTTCGTCACGCCAGGGCTGCGTTAACTTAAGCAGTAACTAAGCGTCACGTATTTGCATTTGTCTAAAAAATTAAATGTTCAATGAGAACAATATTTGGTATTTAGGCTTCAAATGAACTGGTTCATCATGTAAAAGCTGTTGGTCATATAATATGAGTAAGAGTAGGGGTTAACTAAAGGCCGAAAACTGAAAAATGCGAATATCTCCGTAAATAATCAACATGTGTATCAATGCACATAATAACATTTATAGAACATTACAATTGCAATAC
The DNA here is from genome assembly GCA_019009955.1 of Riptortus pedestris. Lineage (NCBI taxonomy): Eukaryota > Metazoa > Arthropoda > Insecta > Hemiptera > Alydidae > Riptortus > Riptortus pedestris. The sequence continues at coordinate 76,957,496 of CM032229.1, forward strand.
GATTAGTTCTATAGAATATTTCGATTGGAACCATAATAAAGGAGACACTAAGATTTTTCGAAATTCCACCCCTCAAAACCCTCTTCAGTAGTTAACGAACTTGATCTTAAGTTTTAAATAAAACGTTTAAATACCGAGTTTGGTAACGATCAAATACAAATTACGCCCTCTAGAGTATTATGCCTTTTTGAAATACGAGCTCAATAGCTGATTTCTCTTAGGGGAAATCTACTAATACGAACGGTAAAGATGACAAGGATTTTTAATTAATCCAGCTAATAAACTGAAGTGATTTCAATGACTGAGATCAAATGATATAATGTACACAATTTGGAGGTCTGGGTAACCACGTGCGTTGACGCTTTGGTTATAATGTCCATGGCATAGTCTTGGGTTCGAATTACACATAAGCAATGGAAATGTTTAGTGCCAGAGTTACTCAAGAAAATCCCAAGTGCTACCTTAGCTAGAAAATGATAAGAGTACTTCATAACAGTCTTTGATTAGCCGCAGTAGCATAAAGCGTGCGTTAATTTAATAACAATTATGTTAATAAATATCCAATGTATTTCATTAAATCAGCATACGAGTTGTGAGGTTCGTCATTCAACTTCATTACTTTAGCGTCATCTGTGCACCTCCTAGTGGGCTAGAAATATGTTTCATTCCTAGGCCAGTAGTCCTCTGGTGTCCTCAGCCGTGTGGACCAAAAGCAACTTGCATCTGTAGCGAATCTAGGTCTAATGTCAACTTCTATGCCATTTTCCTCGGTTATCACTACCCTCAGAAATTTAAGTACTTAAACGAACTCATGCACTTTGCTTTTCTTTATTTATTGAGTGGACAAGTGCATTCCTCGCTGAAAACATTCTACCAATCGGACAAAATTTCAGATTCCTCCGTACCTCTTGGAGATAGAGAAGTGAATAAAATGAGATCATTTAAGGTTATCCTAAAAATATCTATAAGTTATATTTTACCGCATTAGTGCATTGCTGCGTATATCACTTGCAAATGAAATGATTTCAAATGAAGAGGAGCAAACAATTTTCTTAATTTCATTCAGTAGGAGTACAAGGTAAACTTGTTTCAGAGTGGTGGTTTTCTGTAACTATTTGAAAATATTCGAAACTATAGTCGACTGAAAATAAGAAACACAAATTCTCTTGGAAATGACAGAGACACCACTTGACTTTAAATAAGATAAAAGGATGAATGTCCCACTTTTGTAGACTATGAATGAGAGGGAGAGCAAGTTTGCATACTTGGACAAACAGAGTTTTGCTCCTATTATAAAGATGAATTGGCGCCGACAGTATAACTGCTGTCAGTGGTAGGCCATTGTGCGTTGACAACTGTACTAAGTCTCTGCCTAGGTCCTATTGTTGGTGGTGTTGCCCCCACAGACACAAACTCAGCAAGAGATCCCTCCCCCAACACATACCTTATCAGCCTCTTCCGCCATCCTCACCCCCTTCGCACACATTCCCCACCCCCGAGGACTAAGATTACTCGCCGAGAATTATAACTCATGTGCCCACGCACATACGCACTTGCACAAAAGTGACGAAGAGCGGCTTAATCCCTGGCATTCCGGGGCCGCAAGATAAAGCTCCCAAGGTTAAGTTGTTTGAAAATTAAACGCCTCCAGAACTTGGAGTATACTCTGCCATTTCATGCACCAGTTCATTCAGTCCTCATGGAATGCTTAACTAAACTTTCCTGATTATTTGAGCATTTTCTTCATTAAGAAACACTATTTTAAAACTTTGTTAATGAAGAGCGGCAACTTTAATATACTGTACAAAGTCTGGAAATTAATAAGTGGAAATATGTCGAGTATTGTAATGCGATAAAATCAAAGTTTCTAAAAAATTCAATCTCATAGTTTCATTATTCAAAATATTCATTAACATCCGGTAACTATTACACAGAGATATTACATGTTCTAGATTCGTTTTAAAAATTTTATCTTCAGTAAAATATTTTACAGTTCAGTTATTTATCCTATGTAATTGGTTGCCTTTAAAGTGTTATTTCACATTTATAAAATAATTTTATATCTATTTATTCAACAAATGATCCAAAATCGTGATATTAACAAGCTATATAAATAATGAGAGTTTAAAATAAACATGATAAGCAACTGTATACTGTTGTAAGTTATTAATTCCAAAGTAACAAGAGACACCTTTAGAACGGAAATTCTTCTTGAGCAACCTACAAAGCAGAACTTCTATGGTGCTCTTGTTGTTAGCGAGATAACGTATGCGAAGGCCCACTATAGAAGAGCTCCAAAATACAGTAAGACCAAGGTTTCTGCTTTGTTGTAGGCTGTGATAGGGAGCTGGTGAAGAGGCAATTCTTTTGAAAGGGGTTTTGTTACATTGGAAAATAAATATTTGAGGCAGGTATCACGATGAAATTTTGGTAACTCAATACAGTTTGAAATTATAGTAGTTTACTCTTTTAAAATGTTGTGGTTCAGCCTTTTATGTTGTATTAAAGACTTATATGACCCACAGTCTACTCCTTTGTAGAATAGGATGACTTCGAAACTGGGTAGGACTTTAAGAAGGACTTGATATTACGCTACACGTCTGATTTCCAAAGCAGAGTGCACAGCAATTGCAGCGACGTCTGTGTTGCAGATCAAATAGTTCACAATGAAGATGTTGAGTGTTGCAGAAATGAATCGTTCATAGAAGCGGTAGAGTTCCCAGACGGGCATCATATCTAATGCAGACTATTAATTGGCCAACATGCTTCGCATCTTCTGTCATCCATTCTCTAATCATATAAAGAACTAGGCTACTACATTGCATTCCTCCTTGGTCACTGTACGTCAACGCTTAAGTCAAATATTTGAAAGTTTCTACCCTTTCTCATTAGAGGAAACCATTTTAACGATAATCAGATAACGCTATATATAAATCTTAAGAAGAGTATTATATATATATATATATATATATATATATATATATATATATATATATATAAACATATAAACAAGAAAATAAAAGTGTAGACGAAGCAGGTCAAAAGAAAGCCAATGCCTGGCTCAGTTTTAGCAAATTTCCCTTAAGGAAAATTAACTATTGCGGTTGTACTCATGACTCAAAATTTTCTCAAATGGCCATGGATCAGTTGATGAAAATGAGGTCCGTTCAAAGCTACATACATTAGTCTGTTAACGCTCTAGTGGTCGCAATTTTTGTTTTATCGTTTACTAAAATCGATATTTAAACGTTTTACATAAAATTAAAGATCAAGTTCGTTTATGACTGAAATCCGACAGGTGGGTGGAGAGGGGTTTCAAAAAAATTCAAAATACGCCCATTCTTATACGTCGGATCGAAAAATTGTATAGAACCATTCTTATATATTATATCTCAGTTAATTAAGGGTCACTGGGATAAGAATTTAATTAATGCATTATAGTATTGAAATATACATTACATCATACGAATTACTTAATTCAGTAGTCAATTCAAATTTGTTAGAGGCATTGAATCCAGAGGCAAAATTTTAAGTTTCTCTTTTTCCAATATAATTCACTAAATATGTTTATAATTCTATACTGCCATTGAGTACAGTGGTAACGCCAGGTTGAAAACATATGAATGAGATTCATTGAGGACAGTAAACATTCTGAAGAAATTATTTCAAACAAACTATTAAGCTTGTGTCACTAATGTTTGGAACGATTTATGTGGACTACAGATTTTTTTCCCCCCGCAGTTACCATACAAAGTACATCCACGTAGATCATGTGTAGGCTCATTGAAACCATGATTAATATTCTCAGGTACAAAAAAAAAATCATGAAACATCTTCACATCCTCTTGAAACATACTTTAATCAGTACAACCTCATCATCGGTGTTCTAGATACCCACTTGACTTAATGTATGTAGTAGATCATAATCAACGGACCCATTGTGCAATGTAATGGAATATATTTATTTAAAGTCAAGTATAGTTATTGACAGTTAATTCAACCCTGAGAACTGATTCGAACTTCCACCACCAGGCAAATACTGGCAGGTTGGTAGCTATGACAGGATCTAGGACGAAGAGTACGTTCCTTGTATCTAATCTGCTATAAATTGTCTAATGATATAGAACCAGATTGGACATTCCCACTCATCAGGATCAGTTAACATCCTCACGTACGGAACAAACAATAATTAAAAAAAAATGTTGCTAGAAATAGACTTACGAAGTTACCTTAGCTTATTTTATTTTTTAACCTTCTATATTTCCTTGAAGAATATATATAGAGATTGAGTTCAATCAACGGGAGGCAAATAAGCAGACGATAGTGTTTGAACACGGCCTTCACTCCCCTTCTGCAGTATGTCACAACTCCGAGAGTCGTTACATAAGTACTTAGGTGGATAAATATTCTCTCAAAGAGGTATTGGTAACAAGCTGCCTCCCATATTTTATTAACGCGTCAGAAATCAGATATAACGACGACTCGTAAAATTTCCTTGATGTTCCTCGAGAAGAGGAATACAGAATTTCCTCAAACCTGGAAATACTGAGTTAAGTGGGAGCAAGAAGAGTGCCGTAATTCGTCGCTGTAAAGGGAATTATGGAGCTAATAAATATTAACATGGATGTTCTCTCTTTTAGAGCCTATTATGCAATGTCAATTACTGTCTCACTCTGAAGCCCCACGAAATATCAGTTATTGTCAATCAATATCTGCTAAAAGATGTCTAATTATAAAGAGGTTAAGGATTGGGTCCTTTCCGCACATACTATTTTTACATGAGTTGAACTAACAAAACTGCATAAAATAACAAAGAATAAGCAACCAAGAACTTCCCCAACCCTTCTTTTTTTGAATGCATTTATTTCTCCAAATCTCAGAAAAGTAATTCTTTTAAATAAACTCCCTTTACCAAGAAATCCATTACCTACGGTCTCCAACGCTCAACAGTTTGGAGGTAATCTCACTCTTCTTCAATCCGTACTACGCAGACTACTATTTAAAATGGTCAATGCCAAAATAAACGTATAATTCAAAACTTCTATAGGATAATGAAAAAGTCCACCACGGAGTGACTACGTAAACAAAACAGATTTCTCAATTGCTAGTATGACACACTGCTCATCTCTTTTTACCATATATTTTCTATTCTAAGTAAGAGTCCAATGTGTAGAAGTGAGGGTTTCCTGAAGGATGAAAATAAGTACAAAGGCTGGAGAACTTACTAAATATTTCAACATCAAAAAACGAATTAAACAACAACTGTAGAGCATAAATAGTTTAACAAGAATAGTTCTATTGTCCATCCAACTCATAGTAACGGGCATATTTTGAATTGAAATTGAAGTAAATAAATACTTAGGTGTATCGAAAAGGTTTATAAAATATCGCTTGCCTTTCCATAATTCGTTTTGCATTGTACTAACATGCAATAGCAGAGAAATACACTCCTTAGGCATGAGCCAATGTTGTTGAATTATTTAGATAAATCGTTCAAATAACCCTGTAACGATCTCAACAAATTAAAATATCCAAGAAAAATTTGTCGCATATAAAATATTATGTTAGACAGTTTAGAGGTTTACGAAGACAATTTTAGCCTCTATAATATTCAATAGAATAGATACTGATGGGCGAAGACAAAATAAAAGATTAATTCAGAGAAATTGTTTTTATATTCCTCTCAATTAATCCGTGGAATTCATTTCTAAAAATAGGATAAACAATGGTTTCCAATGAGATACGAAATATTAATAACTAAATAAAAAATAAAATACGTAAATGTCACGAACACCCACATTAAACCCATTTAGCTTCCACATTTTTTTTTTTAGTTTTACCTTTTGAGTATTCATGGTCTGTACCAATTAAAATGTCTTTCTTCCGTCGATTCTCTTACCAGGTAAGCTACTGAGTCTCATACCCAGGCCATTTTCTTTAGCCGGTGAAACCTCTTTATCTTCTTTAAATTAATTTAAATATATTAAGTGAATGACGTTTTCTTTGATCTTTTTTATTAATGATCTTCTGGACGAGTCAGAAAATATGAAAAACACTAAGCACATAATTTGAATTATGTGTTGATGTTTTGAAGCAAAGTATTGTTCTTCTCGACAGAATACAACCACTTCGCTGGTCAGTAGTATTTATCGATATTTATCGTACATATTTACCAATGTTGCAAAAATGAAAATGATCAATATTACAAACATGAATTTTAATGACTACTATTTCGTATTGGAGTCCAACTCATTCTAAAGTTAGGCTTGTAAGCTGGTGGTTTCCAACTGCCTATAAATTGAGGTAATACGTAAAACAGTAATGGAACAGACAGAACAATAGTTAAATTCTCGACAGTTATCTCTGTAAGGAAAATATTCAAAAAAATGTTCTATTTATAACATCTGTGATAAGTCATCTTTTCTATACCGAGTGAGAAACAGACGTGCTTCTTTGGGTTTTAAAAGCGTTTGAGTTTATTTCCAAGTCGTCAGATAACACATGGTGTACTTCATTCTCGCGTCTTTAGGAGCCATTTAGGGAAATACATGGAAGAGAATAATCACTCAAGGTTTTTTTACTAGCTTAATCTATCTATCATGGAGGAGTTTCTTGGCCTTAAATCATAGTCAAAAAAGTGTTTTTAAAAATATGAATTTTAGGCTGGAAACAAAAAACTCCTTTATTATTTTTCTTTTACAACTAAGCAAAGTTAATATTTGAATGTAATTAATGATTCAAGAAACAATAATCCCCGAAAGCAGAAACAAACGTTCACGATTTCAATTTAACAGACGCCTTTCTGAGAATCTAAATGAATTAATTTAAGCGACTGCAAAGAAGAACAGTTATTAAGTAATAAATAAAACTAAAGAGGTGAAACAACGGCCATAGAGGAATGGAGTTGAAGGGGGTTTCTCTTAATATTAAAAGTCTAGCCACCCTCTCCCTGGTCAAAGTTCATCCCTCTTTTACAATTTATGCTATTTTAAAAGGCTTTGTCCAAGCTAAAGGCAGTTAAAACTTTTCAAGTGGGTGCCTGAGAAGGGGATTATTCTAAAAGAATAGCCCCTAACACTAGCTTCCTGGGAAAAGGGTGCCACGTCGATTTACCTCCATTTTCACTCTACACTACACACGGCTTATCTGATTCTCCTATCACTGTGTAACATTTTCCCTTAAGGGACTTTTATCTTTTATCATGTACAGATGTATCACCAACAATGACATCAAAAAGCCTTTTGTAAGAGGACCAAAAGGAATTTTCTATGGATGAGGTTTTAGAGTGTCACTCACATTTCTTCAAAAGAAATAAGCCACACTGGAAAAATATTCAATCACTGTTGAACTGTTAATTGTAAAAATTGGTCAAGGAGCGAAAAAAAAAATTCTTTGGACTGAACTAAAACGCATACTCGTTTACTTCTCGTTCTTAAAAAAAATGTAAATTATTGAACGAAAATCATATACACTTGTACAATAGATGACTGATAAAAATATTTACAACAAACCAGATTAGTTATTAATAGTTTCCAACTATACCAGAAAGACAAAACGCTGTTTCAGTATTGTATTCAACATATTGATACGCAAGGATTTCAATTTGTAGAATCACAAACTTAAAAACACTGCAGATAATTTGGTCAGAGACCATTGATGGTTTAGCTCATACTTTTGAACAGTAGAAATTGAATAGTGACCAATTAGCTTTGATTTCCAAAAGAGTAACTACAACCGAAGTCATTCCAAATATATAATAAAATCAAAAATAACCTCTGACGCTAGAACGGTAGGTTTAATGGGTCGGTCAGATAAGGATGTGGGAATCTTCCCAGGGGATCTAGCATGTAGTGATTGCTGTGATGAGCCTGTGTACTTGCATCCATCTTATTCAGGAAGAGAGTGTATCAATTCTACCGCTATTTCATTGTGACTATTTATTTATGAGCTTCCACTTTTTGCAGCTAAGGCTAATTGGGACGGGTTCTCTACAGGTTAACACCCTTTTCTAGCCAGAGTGGGACTAAGGATTTTACTTAATGGCTTCCATCCCTAAATAAATTCCTATTGCCCAGGTGGGAATCGAACTCGCCACTCTAGGTTTACCTTGAGATTAAGGTCAACGCTTTAACTCGCATGGCTAACATGAGCCCCTATAAGGTTATCATTGTGACTATATCATGCATTAAGCATGGCCTCATTCTTTGACAGCTGGGGGTTACCGACAACATAAACAAGCAACGAAATTAGAATTCCGGGTTTAATAAAGAGCGAAAAGGAAAAAATTACATCTACAGAACAATATTGTAGAAAATATTTATATCACCAAAATTGATTTTATTGCAAATTTTTCATTTTTCGTGAAAACCTTTTCGAGTATAATTAATAATTAAAATTAATACAATCTAATTAGCACATGAGGGAAATCAGCCCTCAGTCAGAAAAAAATTGAGGTTGTACACATGAAGGGATATTCGAAAAATGTCTTCAAATCTCCATCGATCCTACAAAGAAGATAATGAAAATGAGGGTAGCGTACGTCTGACGTTTCCAAACTGGATGATTAAACTGTTGTTTGGTAAAAATGAAGATCAAGTTCGTTAACAGCTAAAATCAGACCAGTGAGAGGGGTTTAGAGAAGGAGAATTTCGAAAATTCGATATATCTCCGTTGTTTTAGGTAGGATTGAAAAATGGCATAGAATCAATGTTAATGCAAATGTAATTGTCTATAAATGACGTAATGTATGTTTTTCTACTATCTTGATTATTACCCTAGATATGTGCATATTTTTGGTTTTCGGCATACAGTAAATCCCCACTCCTAGTCATGTCATATTTACAATAAGCTGTTATTATATATATTATATATAAGCACTTTATTTGAAGCCTAAATACCAAATATTGTTCTCATTGAACTTTTACGTTTTGAGATAAATACAAATATGTGACGGACGTGGAAAATCTGATTAGTTAACGCAGCCCCTGCGTGACGTACTTATTAACAAGTTTGATCTGTGAATACCAATCCACCCTCAGCCAAATAAATGGACCTTCGAATGGTTTTAATTAACTCTATTACTTCTCCCAGGAAATAATAATTTTCAGAAAATCCTTACCATTTTAGTCAAGACACTTAAATTTCCCCATGACACAGTACACATCTTCCAAAACAAAACAGAAGACGCTATGAAGTAATTACATAAATGTGTCTAGTTGTAGATTATGGCTAAAGTATTAAAATACAGATCTTTTGGAGTGCCATAACTACGTTACTCGTTATTATTACAATTGAAACAAGGTACAACATACCACCACCAAGGAGGCGTTTTCTGTTCATTAAAAGCCAGTATTGTTCTTTTACCTAAAAATAGAAAAACATAAAAAATTTTAAAAAAATTAGAGCTAAAATATATGCAACAAACGATTCCATATATTGTTATTATTCAAACATATAAATATAACATATTGTGGTGTAATTATGTTTTTATGTAAATGAAATGGTTATCGATGTATTCAAGACGTAGATCAGCAGACACAATTAAACCATATTAAGTGATTAATATTTTCATGACTGTGATAAAAGTCATGAAAAAATTATTCACTTAATTAATATAGTTCGAAGACAAGTCGTTACTGCAATTTGTAGGTATATTTTTTCCTTCAACTAAATAAAATAAACATAGATTATTACGTATTGTTTTGAGATGATAGTATGACCACCACTCAATCTAGGCATTTTTTTTTTTTTTTTTAAATAAAGACTAAAAACTGTTAAAACCCTAATCGCTTAATTATTCTTTACATTAGGGCACAATATCACCCTTTGCAATTGTGATCTCTAAAGTTTGGCCATATTACGCAATGTTATCCGTATTTATTTAAGAATCTTATATAATTTGTAAAAAGTGAATTTCCAATTTCCACCGTATTTTTAAAATTGATAAATTGTAATTAAATGAATTCATACCCTGAAAGGCAATTAACGGAATGGTGCAATTTAATTTTGGACAATACATCTCTCTCATGTGGAGTCATCCTTTTGAAATACAATATTCAAATGGCTAACTGATATGACAATAAATTACATGGAATATTTGGAATGTTGCCAGGTTGAAATATTTAATAATTGACGTGGCTACAATAAATTAATTAATCAAATGCACCAATATCAAATCAATACTGGAATTACATTTCTTGTTTTCCTTAATAAAATAAAGCAGTAGGTAAAATTAAAAAGTTTTTCACAACAGATAAAATTATTCCCCATACTTTAAGCCTTCATAAACATGCCCCAGAGACTTGCCATAGTCGTGTTTGTTTTGATTTTTATAGGGATAGCCATCGGGCTCTGAATCGGGCATCTACATAAACTTTACAACTAAACTAACTAAACTAAACTAATAATATCGGCGTAAAAAATGGGAAAAAAATCATTATATATTTATCTTATGGCCAAGTTAATAAAAAAAAACTGAGGTTCAACACAACTGGAATGTCATTTTATTGCAATTTCTCAACGACTGAACAAAATCATGGAAACAAAATATTCTGGCTTAATCAAATAATAGGTCATCGAAGCACCTCCAGCCCACATATTAAGGCCCCCTAATTGGAGGGTATGACACATTTAACCAATGACACAATCAATAACGATTTAGAATCGGTTTTATTTAATCCTGTGAAAAAATACTACATTAAAAAAAAATTAGCCACATACTTGTGGGTATCATGAAATGGTTTTATTGTGGTAAATACGTGTCTATTATCTAAATTAAAACTAAAAAATATTACAAAAAATATATTATACATTATAATTGTTTTGTTTCAATAAAACAGGCCAACACTGAAAAAACTTTTTCATAGAAAATACCAAATATGTTACATAAAAAGCTGTATCTTATAAACGATATTTTATAAATGAACTTACTAAAATTACTGATTTTTGCGGAATTTAACAACTTTTATTTAGTTTAAATAAATTAAAAAAATTAGTTATAATTGATGTAGAAGACGTTGGCAATTCTATTTGGCCAAATCGGCCTGTGAGAGAGTCTTTAAAACTTGGAAGGACGTTCTCCGCCAAAAACCTCGTAGTTCCAGAAAACGTGCTCCTACCACCTCTACGTGAAAAATTAGGTCTAATGAAACACTAAAGGCTTTAGGTAGGTGTTGGTGGTGCCTAAAGATGGACCACGTTTCATATATTTATGTCAACAGTGCCCTCAGAAGCTGAAATAAAGAAAGCGTCTTTGTCGGACCTGCTATTAGAAAATTTATGTTTGACGTTAAGTTTGAATCCACAATGACCTTCAATGAGAAAGAAGCCATGGGTATCATTCAAGCAAGTCGTTACAGAGCTATTTGGACATGAAAAATACATAAAATATGTTTCTATTGAAACATATACGAGTTTCAAAATGAGCCTAAAATTTCACTTTTTAAACGACCACCTAGATTAATTCCCGGAGAATTTGATACATATTACTGAAGAGCAAAGTGAGCATTTTCATCCGGACATTAAAGTAATGAAAAAACGCTACCTCTGAAAAAACATGAACATGATGGATGACTACTATTGGTCACTTCAAGGAGAAGTTCAGGAAGCGACTCATCGCAGAAAAAGCAAGAAGCTTCAACGATGAAAGACAAAGTAAGTATGAACGAATTCCAGCTGACAAGTGAAACCCGTATGTAGCCTACTGTAAATGCAACCCATTCTTATGATGTAAAATAGAGTTTCATTAATTTCCCCATATGCAGAAAAGAAGATTTATACTGAGAGTATATAATAAATAACAGATTGCTCGGGATACTATGGGTGGTACAAAAAAAACATAAGCCAGATTTGGATTCAGTACAAAAAAAAATCTATAAGGATCAGATAGTAAAGTAAAAAACGTTTTTGCTGGTCTGTGTAATCGTTACATATTGTTATATAAATTTGATATTTATGTTATTTACATTTTTTCATAAAAATACCTCAGATGTAGCTCTAATTGATTGCCTGTCATGAATCATAGCTGAATTCTCATTATAGAGAACATAATGAAAATGGTTGGACCCTACAATGGTCGAATTGTAAAATCACTCATCAACGACGGACAATTTCAACCAAAACTCCCCTTTCATTTAATTAAAGTTCTCACAGGATAACTCAATTGTTTCTCATGTTGAAGTATTGTTTAAACTTCGTGATAATTAATTTTCCACAGTATGGGGTTTGAAATATGTATTTGACACAAAAAATATTTACAATTAAGATGAGGCTTAACAGTATTTTTTTTTTTTGGCAGTCCAGTCTGAGTATGAGTGACAATAAGCTGAAAAATCGTATAGACCTTTATTTTTGCACTCTAAAATTTGCCTCAAAAGTCTCAGAAAATCTCGTGCCGGCGTCATAAGATATTCGAGATCAAAGGTCAAAAAAATCGCGTTTTTTTTTTTTTTTTTTTTTTCAAATATCTCGTTTATTTATATTTACATTTATTATAAATATTGTAGATAATAAAAGTTTCTATAATCTTTGTTTAAAACATTTTAGTTATACATCAAACCGTTTTCGAGATAGAGGGGGTTGAATGCGCAGTGTTAACTATCTACAGCATAATGCAAGGCCAACCGTTGTTCATATTATCACCGACAGTATAAAGTCTATAAAACTTAAAAATATATAAACTTATAAACAATTGACAATTTTTAATTATTCTTATAATATTACACTTAGTAATATATTTCATTGATCAAATGCATATTTCGTTTGTAACACTTATATTACCTGTCCGTGTAGTTCAAAGGTTGTTGACAAATACGCGTACTTGTTGAAAAATACGTATACTTACGGTATTTATTAATAATAATAATAATAATCCTTTATTTGCTCATTTATAAAAAATTACCCTTAATATTTACATATTTTGTACACAGAAAATTAAAATGAGTATACTATTATTATGCAGACATTATTGAACGTTTGAGCAAAATCAGCGTTAGCTGAGTTATTTATTAATTATATCATATTATTACATACAATAATTACATTTAAAGCAGAGATAAAAATAAAGGAAGTAAATTATAATTATATTTTTATTCGGAAATATCGTTTTATACAATTATCATAATTTAAATTCGGATGTGGGAAGGCTTTAATTTTAATTATTTATTTATTTGTTTGGTGTCACAGAGTTTGTAGGGATTTACACTCTTATCAAATAACCAAAGCTTTTAATTCATTCTGTTCACTCTGAAATTGATCAATAAATAAGTTTGAGTTAACACTCGCCCTTCAACATGTTCGTAGGAAATATTTCAGCAAATGATTATTTCAGTTAAGATTTAACACACAACCTTCAAGTCTTAGAAGATCAGCATTGATAATGAAAGTTGTAATAATCTTTGATCTCTGATGCTTTTTGAATGACCATTCAACATTTTCGACTGAATTTATAACACATATTTTACTTAGAGCTTCTTTGAGTCCACCTCCGTCCATTACATATCCTTTGGAGCCAAAAAAGGACATGAGCATATGAAATCCTCCTAGTTTAACAACTATAGTTAATAATTTTGAGTTAGCACCTGACGCAGCTATTATTTCACGTACTTTAGAGTAGAGAAGTTAATCAAAACTAATTACACACGATTTTGTGTGACGTGACTTGGCAATATTTGCAGGGCAATGTAAAGTAGTAAAGAAAGAAAATAACCTGAGAAGTAGAAAAATCCTAATAATTTGTAGTGAACTGTTTAAGAAAGCCATCCATTGATCAACGAGTTTTCAGCTTATAATCACTCATTCCGAGGTGAAACACAAATATGACTGGACTATTACTCCTACATAATTGACCTCTGTCTTGACATTATGTGGCTCAAATGAGATTTCATTCATGAACTAAAGATTGTTTCAGATATTCAATTTGTAGAGTGAGTAGTAACACTGGTAGGCTGTATTTAAGAATGCGGTAAGGCGCCAGTAGTGGCTAGCCTGTTCATTGTCTAGCTGATGGAGTGGCCAGCCTGTCAGGCCGAGGGATATATATGGCCTCACACGTCTGTTTCAGTTCATCGGACTAAAGATTACTTCCAAGAAATAGAGGTTTCTAAAGGTAAAAGTTAAAAATATACTCATTCAAGTGTTGAATCGGATAGAAGATCATTCATTCCTTCTAAACGATCGTCCTTATTTTTTTATATATTTCTGACATTCCTTGTCCTATATTAAATTAAAGGCTCCTTTCCTTCTATTTCTGGGCCCAATGTTTTTATATGATCTTCATAGTTTCATGGCAAGGGTCGCCAATAAAAATCTGTTTTCCCCCACAAACTTTATTCATACTGCCCTATTTACCACCTCTTCAGGGGCTTCGATTTCTGAAGTGCTCGTTCCCACTTGCGTTCGTTGCGACTCCACATTCCTCACTACCCAGTGAGGACTGTCACCCGACAGTCGCAACGAATGTTAAAAGGAACGGGCAGTTCAGAAATTGATGACCCCTGAAGAGGTAGCAGGTAATCCACGAAACATGTAGGGCAGTATGAATAAAGTTTGCGCCGAAAAAAATGTTTTTTATTGGTGACCTTTGCCATGAAGCTATGAGGATTCGTCTCTTTCTATTGATTTTACCGTTCCGGAGATAATTATTAATAATAGGAATCAAGAAACCACAAAAGCAAGTTTATGTATGTGTGACTATTTATTTATTGCTTGCGGTATACAATTAAAGACCGAAAGATTCAAGCACGGAGTCTCGACACCATTAGGTCTGATGACCCAGCATATATAGAAAATTTCGAAAGATAAGCCCGCATTTTTAAAAACATCATTTCTATGTGTCATTTAGTTCATCGTAAAGCCGAGATAGGAAATGCGAAATTGTGGATTCGTAACATTACAGCTAGCAGTCATCAAGGTAAAACTTCCCAGTTCAGAAGGTCAAGAAACCATTGTGTTTTCTTGAAAAGACCTATCGTTAAAGTTTTGACCAAATCAAATTAGCAACTTCAAGTAATGTTTGGGAAGGGGGGGGGGTGAGGAATGTGCTTCGCCAGATTATTCACGGTTACATTGATAGCCTTCGAAGCTTCATTGCAATACGAATAGCTTGAGTTAAAATACTTCATAATTATCAATGAATATTCACCTCGTTCTATTTGTATTAGGTGTGACTAACGGCAGGGAGTTGAGCATGTTCCCCATACAATGGGAGCTATTGACGAAAAAGTCAATATGTTTCCCATTGAATGGGAAATAATGCGATTACCGGATTTGAGAGAGGGAATCTGGAATGAATCCGTCAAAGCTGTCAGGGGACAGAGAGCGGTACAGCTGTAAGGAGGTAGGGTACCGTACGGCCGGCCACACATCTGTCCCTCTCGGCTGATAATCCTGAGAATGGGCGACAGCTTTGGCTGACAGCTGATTAGCGACACTCTCCAGCACTAACCGAGGGAAAAATCCCAGGAAATTAACTTCGTCATCTCCTTTTATAGGCATGCTCACTGACGCCGAGGAATCCACCCTGGAGTCCTTGTGAGATTTCGTTTCGTTTCGTTACACCCAACGTAGATGAGATGGAGTCTATTGAACGCAAAACTCTTTCTTATCTCCGACGAAGGCGTTTGAAGGACGTGAGTCATTTCTCCAAAAGGCTGATATACCAAGGAGTGGTGGTTACCAAATGTTCATCCAACTATTTGCCTGAATAATGAATCTGCTAGCCATCACGTATGAAAATGTTATGAACGTAGAAGGGATGAAATGCCTTTATACGAAGATTGGCCTACGACTAGCTCTTTCAGCAAGAACATATGTGGAAAACGCTACACTTGGTGACTGTAACCGTAAACAGAACGTACTGATAACCACAGAAAGAAGCAAGAGATCAAGATGAGGACAAGACCACCACCCCCCCCCCCTTGCCTTCTGCATCAGACCATACAATGGATAATGGGATCCGTAAGAGTAGAAAGAACTAATATCGTGGACAGAATTGTTAGAGTTTGTCCAGATGAACACCCAAGTACTTGTCAACCATATAATATAGATACACTTGTTTAAGTACATCACATATCATCATCATGATCTAAAGGCTACGCCCTATAGTTGCAACCATTGTGCTCTATCCGAAACTGTTTTTTTTTTTTTTTTTTTTTTTTTTTTTAATATTACAATACTCACCGAAACCCATAAGATGTTAGATGTCTTAAAAATAGGATTTTCTAGGCCTTTCCCTATGCCCAACATCACACATCACATATAAAACCAGCTAACCAATGTTAATAAACAAAACATTGAATAAGTAATTCGTCAAAACCAGTTGTAAAATTACTATTTATAATTGCGGGATTCTATATTATTAATGAAAATAAAACTTAACAATTAGGCTGACGATTATTATTTTTTATTTCGAAGCATACAGACTATTTACTGAACACATTGCAACCCATAATTTTGTAACATCCATCGGTCTTGTCTATGAAAGGGAATTAAAAGTTCCGTTAATTGTTTTTATAGTTTATGAAGATCCCTTCTGGCCGATATAGATTTTTAAAGTATAATGGAAAGCCGGGGGTAATTTGAACATGCTTAATCTCATATTTATGTTACACTTTTGAAGATCGATGTACATAGTGCGAATGTTCTCAAAATGCAGGGGCAATTGTCAAAACATTTCAATAAAGGCACTCACATTTTTGTAAAGGTATATTCAATTATTATTTTAAAATACTCCTTTCGCAGGATATATATATATATATATATATATATATATATATATATATATATATGTGTGTGTGTGTGTGTGTGTGTGTGTTTGTGTGTGTGTGTGTGTGTGTGTGTGTGTGTGTATGTGTGTAAGCCCGAGGGTATGAAATGAAATAATACTCACAATTACCATGACCAGTATGAAATATTTCTCAAATGAAAAATTAATTTATTACAAAACAAAATAATAAATACAACAAAATATTAGATGACACTTTAATTAAAATACTGTTGCGAAAATTAAATAGATGAATAATCCTTCAGAGAGAGAGAGAGAGAGAGAGAGAGAGAGAGAGAGAGTCGTGTATTTGGAATCAAAGAGACCGACGGAGGGTCGAGACGCTTCTAGGCTCGTCTAGCCTAGCCTCGAACGAACCAGACAATTCCCCTTTGATGTATGCCGACAACCTATATAAAGAAGCTCGGGCCAGCCGTGAGCAGTCAGTTTTATTCTCACCTGTCTTGATGTTCACATCAGTGCTACAGTGCGACTTAGTGTTTTTATAAGAAGAACAGTGTTGTGCCGTGACTGTAAGTAACAGTTTAGTGCCGTGTTTAAGACAGTGTAGTGCCGCGAAGTAAAGGACAGTGCAGTGCCGCGAAGTAAAGGACAGTGCAGTGCCGCGAAGTAAAGGACAGTGCAGTGCCGCGAAGTGAATTTCAGTGAATTATTAGACTGTGACTTACTGAAGAACAGTGACGCTATCAGTGTATACTGTGAGTAGTAGAAATAAATTGTGCAGTGATAAAAACTGTGAAACTTGCGAGTATTTAATTTTGCAATCCAAAAGAACTCTTATTAAAAGCGTTTATTGCTGGTTTTGGTAATAAAAACGTAACAATACTTTCAAAATAATCTAATCTCCCGGCATTGATATTCCTATATTGGCTCCCCTTTGAAGAAAACGTTTTCTAAATTTCGAAAAATTTCTTCTTTTTTTCCTCTCTTCTTGCTTTAGAGGTATTATTAGAGCTCATTTAATTTATATATATATATATATATATATATATATATATATATATATATATATACATTTCTCATTGACGCTTCATCAAATTATTAGAAAGCTTTGAAAGCCATTATTTAACGTTATATTAATTAACCATTATATAACGCTATTACCCATTATACAATTTGCATTGAATAAAAGCAGAATGGGTGAAATGCTGCTGGCTCGTAAAGAGTGGGCATGAGTAGTCCAAGTGTGTATAAGAGAAACGAAACTGATTGTGCTCTGCGGCGAATTCACGGTTTGAGAATTGGAAAAGCTGAGAGACATAGCTCTAGAGTCCCTAAAAAGAGAATAATTCGACTGGGAATAGAATCGATGGAAGTCCCTAGAATTTCATAGCCTGGCCTCCCGGAGCCTCCCCGCCAGGCAAATGCAACTCCCGGCATAAACCTAACTCTTTACAAATCCCCTCGGCAAGCCTTTGCCATTTCGGATCTTTCCGTCCCATTTGCCACAGTGGCATTCCACTCCTCTATTCCAAGGCGACTCCCCTCAAGTCCCAAACTCACTGGATTCATAGCGCAGTCATTCTAAGGCGCCCCGAGGTCCTAACCGGCTCCTATCCCCAATTCTCGTAGAATATTGAGTTCCAAAAGGAACCATGCCGAAATTAACATCGCTAGCGACATAGAAACTGATCTACAAATTAAAATACTTGATTATCATATGGAAATCGTCATTATAAACAACACTGAGTATAACAATTATTCAATATCCGCCATGTCATCTCAAAACATAAAAGTTCAATGAGAACAATATTTAGTATTTAGTTTTGAAATAATGTATTTCATAATATAACAGCGTTTTGTTAATTTCACATGAGTAGGAGTGGGGGTTTACTGATGGCCGAAAACTAAATAATGCATACACCCCGGTTAGTAATCAAGATAATGAAAAAACGCACTTAACAACATTTTTAGAGCATTACATTTGCAATGAGATTGGTTCTGTACAAGTTTTCGATCCGAAGCATAACGGAGATCCCCCCCCCCCCATTAACCCCCTCTCCCACTGGTCGAAATCAACCAATTTTTAGTTTTACATAAAAAGTTTAAATATCGAGAATGGTAACGATTATACCAAAATCGCAGGGACAAATAATAATATATATAATAATAATAAGTATATATATATATATATATATATATATATATATATATATATATATATATATAAACGGACATCATTTTCGTCATCTTCTAGGGTAGGATCGATGGACATTTGAGGAAACGTTTTTGAAAATCGCGTAATGAGTACGACCTCAATACCTGATTTCCTTTAGGGGATATCTGCTAAAACAGAACGAAAATTATGAGAGGTTAACTTCAAGAAACACAGAGACAAGAATCGCACTATAGAAATATCACTCTATAATTCAATTAACTAATGATAAAGATATATATCGGTTAGCCACCGATTAGCCGTGTGAGTTAAAGCGATGGCTTTAATCTCACAAGGTAAACCAAGAGTGGTGTGTTCGATTCTGGCCTGGGCAATAGGAATTTATTTAGTGACGTACTCACTAAATAATATCCTTCGCCCCACCCTGGCTACAAAAGGTTGTAGCCACCTGCAGATAACCCAATTAGCCATAGTAGCAACAAAGTGGACGTTAATAAATAGTAATAATAATATTTATTGCGAATGTTTTGAAAAACGTCGTTTATAAGTTGTCCATTTTCGATTAACAATTCTGTGAATATTAGCGAGAAGTAAAAATCTTAAAAGTCAGTTAACTATACGTCTGAAAGTCAAATCACTGTTACTGGGGCTCCTCATATATTCTCAAATATTCAATATTCCTTTTAATCAATGAATACCACATTAAACGGACCAACAGCTTAGACCACCAAAGAAGTAAACATTGAAGATGTAGATATCAGTCAGTCATGAGATTAGTAGACATTATCAGTAGGTCGAAAGCGATGTTATCAGAGGGTAATAACCCAAGGTCCACTTTCTGAGTCCATATCCGCCAGATAGGGGAGTCGTAGAGGAGCGGATATTGGAGAGGTTGAAAATGGTAGATCGAAAGCCGCCAGGAGCCCTGATTGGAGACTCTCTGACTGATTGGAGATTGGAGATTGAATCACGAAGGAGCTGTTCAACTTGGAGCTGGAACAGAGGTTCCACGACTGCAGATAGACACAAGAAACATTTAAAGGATTTTCTTACTAACTTCAGTTCTTTGGAGTCCTAAAGTCACCTCATTTTCATGAGCGTTTGGATAAAATTCCGCTGCTTGAGTCTTAATTTTGATTGAGTAAAAATATTAAAACAAGAAATTGGAATTTAAATTGAATTTTTGAAATGGTTGAAGAATTGGCATAGAAATTTTACTATTGTCATGCAATCGTTATAGTCAAAATAGAGCATTTTTACGCAGCTCATATATCCTATTGGAACAGAACAAAAATGAGTTCTGTACAGCTTTGTTTATGTATGACGCTCCTGGAATTCTGGAATTTCAATTATTCTCGGAAATATTGGCAATCCCAAAAATTAAATCCATTTTCTTTTTTACCAACGTACGTTTCAAGTGTACGATTTTTATTCTGAATGCATGATGTAAAAGCTTTTTTGAGTATTGTTCTTTGAATATGTAAAAAGTCCGTCACGCAGGGGCTGCGTTAACTAAGCAGATTTCCCACGTGATGTTTTACAATAGAGAAATTTCACGAGAGCCGAGTAGTTAAGGAAACGGCTGAACTAGCTTTTGGCGGGAAAGTCACTCGTCCGTTAGCCGCCCAGAATTAATAAAAATGCAAATATCTCGGTTAATATTCAAGATAGAGAATAAATGTATATAACAATATTTATAGTAAATTTAATTTGTAATAAGATTGATTCTGTACAATTTCGATCCGACGTATAGTAACGGAGATATTTTGAAATATCGAAAATCCTCCCCTCTAAAACCCCCCTCCCACTAGTCCGATTTCAGCCGTTAACGAACTTGATATGTCTTTTTGCATAAAACGACTAAATATCGAGTTTGGTAACGATCAACAAAAATTGCGACCGCTAGAGCGGTAACAGACAAATATATATATATATATATATATATATATATATATATATATAGTTTTGAACGGACCTCATTTTCGTCATCTACTAGGTAGAATAGATGGACATTTGAAGAAAAATATCGAAAATTCCGTCATGAGTACAACCTCAATAGCTAATTTCCCTCAAGGGAAATCTGCTAAAACATTGCTTTAGGATTTTATAAATGTTTAAATTTTTGTATTTTTTGTAGGTATTTGTTTAAATTAATTTCTAAATATTTGTAACACACCACAAAATGTAAAGGAATTTTAAGTTATAATTATATGTTTTTATTCTTTAAGTAGTTATTTGCAGAATGAGTATTTTCAGTTTTATTGGTTACAGGTTTTTCATATATTTTTTCTCGTCGGGAGATAACTTTTTAAAACCTTAGCTACTATTTATTGAACACCATACTCATTGTCTCAAGTAAATTTAAAAGCATCAAAGAGTTTTACATAATTAGTAGGACGTTTTAAGGACCTTATTTTTATTTAAACCATACTACAATAAAAAATAGCAACTTATGAGAAATTAAAGACAGTATTTTCTAATTTGTAACCGTATTAAGAAAGAGGTTTAATTTAAGAAGGGATAAAAATAAAGATTTAATTATTTCTGTCATTACATATAATTTGTACATTTTTATTATAATTTGTTCTTTACTGTTTGTTTTGACTCAAACGGATTTCGCAAAAAGAGTGAATTAATGGAGCTATTTCAATTTTATAGTGATGCCATCACTAATTAAAAGTTTCTTCTGTAAATTTGGCTCTTAAGCACGAATACAGAAAGGATTGAAAAACGTTGATGGCATATGTGTGGGGTGTTCCTGGGAGGGCACTATTCACGTTAGAACGTACACTTACATTAAATGCTATGTGATAAACTCATGATGCGTAAATTAAATTGTATGAAGAATGTGTACTGAAGAATTTCATGCAAGAACCTGTTCCGTTACACAGACTAACAGAATTTTTACTACACGCTTCCATTTTGCAATAGAAATACTTCGGTTTATATAAAATGAATTTGAAATATCAGGAAAATGTTAGTATATTTAACAAATTATAATAAATTTAAGATAACAACCAATTTAAATGTATTACAAATCTGTTTGTTCCTCCAATTTCGCGTGGAATACAAAAGGAATTCTAAAGCTTATATAAAAATAAATTGTAATAATTTAGAGTAGTACAATATTGTGAAGGTTATAAGAGAAATGCTGCTACTTTTATAATTGAAGAGTAATTATGCATATTCCTCCTAGACAGTAATTAATACTTATTCGTTAGTTATAAGCAACATTAATGGAAAGGAACAATATAATTAAAATTATGACATATCAAAATAAATTTATTGATGAACTCAGAAACATAATAATAATAATAATAAACACCATAACGGCCAAAGAAATTGTTTTGCCAAATTCATACATTTTAAGTGAGAGCATATAAGGGAAAGTAAAAAATAAATAAAAATAAGACAGCTCGGAAGAAAAGAAAAGGGCACGTATATGCCGTCACATAATTGAATGAAATCAGTTCAGGGTGATCCCTTTCATGGCGGTATTATTTTATTTATTACTTGCTGGGTTTACCATCTCCACGAACACGGAATGAAAAAGGAATGGTTTCCCGCGGAAATGTGACCTACGGACTTATTTAAGCGTTGAACATTTCCTTCAGTTTCATCACATGACTCAAATC
Organism: Riptortus pedestris; assembly: GCA_019009955.1. Classification (NCBI taxonomy): domain Eukaryota; kingdom Metazoa; phylum Arthropoda; class Insecta; order Hemiptera; family Alydidae; genus Riptortus; species Riptortus pedestris. The sequence continues at coordinate 76,980,027 of CM032229.1, forward strand.
CCGTGTACTAATCGCAAAACTGAGCATCCACTTGCATATTATGGAGATTAAGGTAAAAGTGCTGATTAGACGGATATTATTGTATTTATATTTAAAAGAGCTGTTACCCGTTAAAGGTGGGTTGAAATAAAAATTACTTTCTCGTCTAAACATAATGATTGGATAACTTAAGCAATAAACAACAAATTCATTTTCTTCAGATTAGAGTAATTGAACTGTTTTACGAGAGGAGTATGGAATGGCATTGGGCAAACATTGACAGCTTAGCCGTGTTAAATGTGGTTTCTCTTTCAAATATAAAGATTGGATTAACTCATGCAACAAATCATCCAGTTATATTCATCCCAAAAAACAAACGTCATGTAAGACTATGTAACTCATAATTCATTTAATCATGTCTTACCCGAGAACAACTGTTGGCTAAAATTAGCCATTGAACGACTTAATGTTTAAAATAGATGATGATCAGAAATAAATTGAAATAGGAATAGTTTTTCATCCTAATATAAAACTGAATCACTTTAATCACTGAATAATCTCTCTATTTTCATCAAATTGAAGTTATATTATTGAAATAGCTATATGAAGAATTTTGCCGACTTTTTATCGTTCATTAGGTTCAAGAAATTTAGTTTCCCGTCAAAACTATTGCATCATCTAAGTAAAAAAAAAAAGCTGATAAAATTCCATTCCGCCATAGAAGTATAAAATACGGGCTAATATAAAAATGACACTCGAAGTCAAAAGTAGTATGGTTTACTGACGTGAAACTCAATAGGCTCACAAGAAAAGGGGGAAGAATAACGAAAGTTAAAATATATATTCTGAACGAAGTTAGTTATGTTAAACGCATACATTTTATCAATTGTATGGAACCGTTGCTGTGAAACATATAAATTCTATTTGGAAATCCGAAGTCAACATTTTGTAATTCAGAAATGTAATGCAGTTTTTAGGGGAATAACCTATTCTGATGATGAAAAATGATACGATGTTGTTATCGTTCTTAAACGTGAAAAAAAAGTTGTCCGCACCATTAAGTTTTACAATTAAAAGCTGAATAATTTTAGGTGATGTCAGTAATAACAAGGAAACAAGTGCATAATTGTGAACTTAAAGATAATTTACTTACAAAACTGATGGAAGGAAACCACATTCCATAAATTAAATAATGACAAATTCACTTTCATATTTTTTTCTTCTCTTTGTTTCGCTAAAAATAGTCTCAGGTGCATATGTAAAAAAAGAATAGCTTATTTTCCATTAGGACAAAACATACATAAAAGACCTGAAGGAAGGGAAAAAATTAAGGGTAGAAACAGTTTCTATTGCCTAATTAGGTACGCTCGAGAGAAATAAAAAAAAGGGGGGGTGGGAGAAAACGTGTCACAAAAAAGAAAGCGACATTCGTGAACGAAATGAGTCACATTGCTATAAAACAGAGCCAGACTTATTAACGGACGAGGAACAAAATGTCTCCAGATATTTATTACGACTGGCAATTCGAAAGGGCTTGTGTTCTCAAGCCGATAGACTTTGTCCCTTCTACAGTTGAATAATAGTCGCAGCCATAAAATAGAATTAGAGGGTTGAATGCGTGAAGGGTCTACATTAAAAATGTCTTCTTCAGCTTCATGGTTGTATATCAACAATTTCATCCGTTGTTAAGAATGTCCTTTTATGTGGCCAGAAACAGTAATAAAACCGAAACAAAAAAACATTTCTTTACATCGTCCCCAATTTATGGGACCTACCCACATTTGTCAATCACTAATTTTGTCTATAATATTCATTTCTGATGGAAATGTAATTATTTAATCCTAAATATCTGGTATGCCACAAACACTTGGACCAAGGATACTAGCAGATATTGTAATAAATAAATACAAATAATGTACAAAATATATTAATGAACTATGCTCAAAATGTGAATTATTTTTCCTGCTATTAGTAACATTAAATCTGAAGAAATTCCAAACATTCTAGTAAAGAATAAAAGAAAATTTCTTGAACAAGTGTTAATTAAGACCCTAACTACTAAAATTCACATCCAATCAATAGCAATTATTAGATTTTAATTTTTCTGAAAAAAAGAATAAAAATGTCCTTACTGCAGAACAACCTTCAGTATAGGAATTTATTTCCCATGCTTCATCATAGATGATAAAACATGGTATAAATATATAAGTAAAATAAAAATATTATAAAATGTAATTGAAATTAAAAATTATGCAACTAAAAAATAATAACAATAAATATGAAAAAGAAAAAAATAATAATAGTGAAGTAGAAATAATAAAATTGAAATAGTAAAATTGATATTTAGATAAAAAATCAATTTAGGTATCAGTTCACTTCACCTGACAAGATTTTATGAAGGCCACAAAGTCATGATTGTGTTCATTGAAGTTCAAAGAAAACTGGTAAATCTTAACATAATGAATACAAACAAAATGCGAATAATTAATTCTTTAAACTTTGAAATTTCCACGTAAAACGTCATCTATAAATGTGCTACCTTCGGTTAATAATTCATTTAGACTTGTATGAAACGGAAATGGTAATAATTGAATACAGTCTATAAGTAGATGTTTAACGGCCAGTGTAGTATTGCATACAGCATATCAAGTCTTATCATAAGAAATGGCTGAGTAAATCTAGTGTGCCCAGTTCATAGATTTAGATACATAGATAAGTTTTAATGTAACCACGGGAAACAACGATCCAGTCTGAAAGCCACTTATTTCTTCATATCCTCATTTGTGAAGATGATAATTCTTTAGTTCTCTGAAGTCTGTTGAAGTAGATAACGGAATTAGAATGGTACTGTTGAACATAAATCAGGATGAGAGTCGAAGACTGTACTTCACGGGGTAAGCACTTCTCGAGATAGTCCGGATGTTGGTGGCCACAGCTGACAATGCCGCGATTTATTGAAATTATTCCACACAGCTTCACAGGGACCGGCTTTCAACTTGACTACGATTCCAAAACCACTTTGCAGACAGTACAACCCGCCACCGGAAGTAATTTGAATTCAAACCAATTACATCTGGCCAACAATATTGCTTGTATCACCTGCAGGTCATTTATTCCAGGAGCACGCTCAAATTAACCTAGCCCGTAAATGAAATGTAATCAAACAGACTTTACAAGGTTTCGCACAGAGCGAATTTGGTAAATTAAAAAACAAAATAAAAAACCAGAAAACCTGTAGTTATATAATTAATTTGTGTTAAGACATTTATTCGTTTGCAAAGTTCTATCTCTGGAGCGATTACTCTAAATATTCCTAGAAATTAGTATTAAACAAAACAAAATTATATTCTAGCATAAGCCAAAATAAACAATTAATGCAGTAACAACATACTTGAATTCAATAGGGAATTAATATACCTAATAGCGGTGTGTGTGTGTGTGTGTGTGAGTGTGTGTAACGTGTGTCATTCAATATTAAACATATATTGACGAATATACGTTTTGGGATAAAACTATAACTCCAATTACCTTAACTTAAAAAATAAAAGCTCCATCATACAAACATTAGGGTGGTTGATTCACAAATAAAAAAAGTTCAATGAAATTCTAGTAGTCGATTCAAGGTACATAACTAAAAATTAAGTTCACTAATCAAAAAAATCCCACCAGGAGGAGAGGTGGAGGAGGAAGAGCAAAAGATATGGAAAACATTACATATGAATGTTTCCGTTATTGTTTATTTGACAGGAAATTTTATGGAATGTGTTTACTTAGTAAAAAAAAGTCCGTCACACACAGGGCTGCGTTATCTAAGCAGATTCCCCACGTGTGTCACGTATTTTCATTTATCTCAATACGTACAAGTTCAATGAGAACAATATTTGATATTTAAGCTACAAATAAAGTGGTTCATAATATAACAGCTCATTGTTATTATGACGGTATAATTTACAGGCCGAAAACTAAAAATTGCAAGTATCTCGGTTAATAAGCCAAGATCGTGAAAATGAGTACATGAAAACATTTATAGGACATTTAATTTGCAATAATATTAGCTCCATATACTTTTTTCATCCAACGGATAATAATGAAGATATTTCGAATTTTCGACATTTCTCTCCACTAAACCCCCCATACCCCAATCCGAGTTAGCTATTAACGAGCTTGATCTTTCTTTTTACATAAAACGCTTATATATCGAATTCGGTAACGATTAAAGAAAAATTGCGACCGCTAGAGCAGAAAAACACACACACACACACACACACACACATATATATATATAAATTTGAACGGACCTCATTTTCGTCTTCTGCTAGGTAGGATCGATGGTACTTGAGCACATTTTTCAAAAATTGCGTCATGAGTACAACCTCAATGCCCCGCAACTGCTGAAATGTACTCGAACATCTGAGGATTCGTATGTGTCTCATACCAGTAATTGGAAATCCGCTTAGTTTACGCATCCCACGTGTACCTGGCTGGCATTTATCACTAAGTGTCTGATACGACCTTTGCTGAATGAGTGACTGGAACCCACATCCATTATATCTGAGGTTGGTAAAAATAGAGTAAATACATGGGATAATTGACATTTGCTAATGGATATTGACATTTACGGAATCTTTTACCATGTTTTATCAACTGTTCCCCGCAATATAAATATAGAGTTAATGTTCATTAGTATGTTAATTCATTCGTTGTCATGATAATTGTTTGCTTTGCGTTTTGTTTTTATTTATAATTAACTAATGTTCTTTCGGCTTCTTAGCAGATTTCCCTTAAGACGATTTGTGTAAAACACAAGATCAATTAGGTAACGGCTGAAATCGGGCCAGTGGAAAAAGGGGGGGGGGTTAGGAAGAGGAATTTCGAAAATTGATTATACATACATGGTTGAAAAAGAGTCAATGCCTCCGCCAGGTTTTAAATATTATTTCAGAGCTAGATTTCGAGGTCCTGCCACATCATCAGTGTTCTGTTAAATTCATCATACACAAAATAGAAAAATATATTATATTTATAAATTGTTAATTATATAAAATAAATGTTCTTTAAAAAAACTTATGTTGTTGTGACTAATTGTATTTTTAACATTTTTATTTAAGTTTTGTTGTAATGATTATGGTGTAGTTTATTGCTTTTGTAGCAGTGGTATATATTTCTTTTAGAAAATTATGAACTTACATATTGTGTGTGCCTTAAATTTAACTAACACTGATGATGAGGCAGGACCTCGAAATCTAGCTCTGATATAAATATTAAAAACTTTTTCAACTACGGATGTATACATCAACCCTCCCCATCCCCCAAGCCAAATCAAATAATTCAAATTAAAAATCTCTGTTACTTGTATTATACTTCACAGCGAAAAATTATACAGAACCACTCTTATTGAATATGTAAGTTTTAATAAATGTTGTCATATACATTGCTTCTCTATTGTGAATATTAACCGAGATATTTGCATTTTGTTTAGTTTATGCCTTCAGTAAACCTATATCTATACCATACCAGCTATTTAATTGTTTCAGTCAACACTAAGTATCATATCCTTTCTGACTGAAATGGACCACGATTAGTGTAGGTTTAAAGGAAGGGTGAATTCCAAAAATCAAAATATTTCCGCTTAGTCAGATTGAAAAATATTATAGACCCAATTTAGTCATAGTGCCATTTTTTGCAATTATTGTATAATAAACGTTTTCTTTATCTCGAATATTAAACGAGTTATTTGTATATTTACGTTTTCAGCAGCCATAATTAATCGTCTAATTTTAACATTAAGTAACAAAGTCTTTAATAATTTCATTTCCAGCCTATATTTTAGTTATTTTTCCTAATCTTATTATTACGGGAGAAATACAGAATATATGGAGAGATGATGATGATGACTAGTGTGTCATTCCAGTGTTTGGCAAATCTGCGTTGTTTACGCAGCCCCTGCGTGACGGACTTTCAGTTATTTTTGGAAACTACCAAAGTAATATTTTACTTAATTTCATGTAATTGATTCCGATTAGCCTAAGTTGCAAAAAGTGGACGTTAATAAATAATAATATAATTGATGCTCATGATCGTCATCTAATCAAGATAATACAATATTAAACGATTCCCTGTGGAGGATGACAACCTCGACAATACATATAAACAAATATTGAACCTCTCAAAAATTAGGTGATCAAATTTATTCAGTGCTTGAAAACAGTATCGTATACTCAAATACATTGACTAGTTGCTTAGAAAAAAAAATCACTAAACAGAAAGCCTCTATTGTATTTAGTTTAAATTAATGTACGACTGTGTCCGCCGTGAACACGGCCATTTTTGGATTGAATAACAACCATTTCGATATTTGCAGATCTAAGCTTTCTCCGTACCTATTACATGCAAAAGTTTAAAATTGTAGATGATACTTTCGTATCAGGGAATTTCTTCCAAAATATTTTAAGCAGTAAACGCAGTAGGAATTATACGAAAAGTAAACTACAATCTGAACATTGACAAAAATCTAGGTGGTATGACTGGAAGCTAAAATGTATTCCATAATTACTAAGAATTCATTAAATTCACTAATTATACAGCTGCTACGTTCTTAGCTTTTTATTTTCTTAATTACATTATATAACTTTGATTTATTTCTGAAGTATCTCTTTAAAATAGTACAAGCAATATAAAGATATTAGTCGGAATGAGAGAAAGAATAAATAAAATTTAACTTTAACAAATTTAATTCTCTCTTGAAGTGGCCTTTTTATTGGACCTGATAAATTGCATTATTAGATTACTCATTAAAATTCAGACTAATGATAAACATATTCCATTTGAGTTGAAGATTTACTTTATTTCTCTACTACATTTCTTTTATTTCATTTCTGTCCCTTAAATGAAATTACATTATACAATTAAATTATTAATATCTGTCTCTCGCGCGAACACACAAGTGTGTGTGTGTGTGTGTGTGTGTGTGTGTGTGTGTGAGAGAGAGAGAGAGAGAGAGATGCTGATGTTTGTAATAAAAAAAGGAAGAAAATATGTTGTCATCATCATTCGCAATGTATAAAATAGTTAAAAATGAATGTGAAATGACTAAGCGGGGTAGAAGTGAATGAATGACCTTGTTAGCCAGCCCAGTGATTCATAATACAAGCGCTCCAACCGGAAAATGTTACGACATTCTTCATTCATCAAGAGTTTTCCAGAGTATAAGTTGCATTCTCGGCCAGTTCTATGTGTGAATATCAAACAGGTTGGATGTGTTCATATGTATTAGTTGTGCTTTGTTGGAGTAAAAGAGAAATAAATTCTTAGTACGATCACATCTTTAATTAACTCGTGACAAAATCTGAAAGCCATTAATGTCCAGTTTTATCAGAGAATTTGACTCGGCTCATTACAGCAAATACGTAGATATTTTTGTCATTTGATTGGATGGCATCCCAAAGCTTCACTAATTTTAGAGGAAACAATAACCAGGACACATGGGAATTAAAAACAGTTTTGTGGGTCCTTACAGTACATTTCTTAAAAACGCTTAGCGCTCTCAGGAATTTATATTCCCATCTTCAGAGCGTAGGGCTTGCTACTCTGTTGATTCGTTCAAACGAGAGCAAACCTTGTTTAAATTCTTATTGACACCATGTCAGTGGGTCAAGAGGTACTGATTGCAATTTGCATTCTCATGCAAGTTAGTGCCAATCACTAGTCAGCTGAAGGAGGCTAAAGAGCGGGGACTGATCTCTTAATAAGTTTGGTCCTGAGTACATTTCTCTCACTGTTGACCCCTTCCCCGAAGAATTTAATTCTGAGTAACCTGGAGGCCTCTCTTGTATTTGTCAACCTTTTCCTTCTGTTCATTTTAGTGAATATCATTACTTCCAGCTATCAGTCGTAGCCAGTATTTGCAGTGCGTTAGAACACATACAGGTATTCATCCAAACGAACGCACACTCACATTCACATACACAATAATTCATTACTTGGAGAGAAGAAAAAGTTCAATTCTTCACTTCCAACAACACTACTCTGAAATAGTTTATTATGTAACCAATTTATTTTTTATTTTTAAAAAAGGAAATAAACATTCAAATTAAATCATCCTATGATGTTTCTTGCAATAGCTAAACTATAAATATAAACAAAGAATTCCCTCCATTTTAAATTTAAATGATTGAATAACCAACGGCTGACGAGCGAGAATTAAACTTTTGTTACTGTAATTCATCTAAGATTAACCCCATACATCAATCTAAATAATAATCATAAAATATCCCATGTCAAATTTCAAACATTAATACATGAAAGAGAGATGTTAATAGTATATAATGTGGTAAATAAAACAAATCGTCAATAGTATAAATCAAATGTGGTGTTTGCTATAAGTTAATCACATCAAGTTTCTTCCATCAGACAATTAATTAATTCGAAACTCAATCAGATGTCAGAATGGAATTAGTTCCTAATTGTGCATCTGATCAGAGAAATATAATGACAATACAGAATGTGAATTTACAATAGGCCTTTCATTTTGTAATGTACTGTCGGACGCATTCTCACCATGCCACAGCCTGCCTGTCATTAGCTATGATTAAACCAGGTCTGTAACCTGAAAATGAACGCCAGAAAGGCACAATTTATATCCGTCACACACGAGTTAATTTCGGGCTGCCACCTACCGGGAGAGTGTTTCAAAGGTACGCCATGATCCGCCTTGAGCCCGGATTTGCTTTAAGTTAAGTCGACAAACTGTGAGCTAAGATACCCCACAACAAACTGTTGATTAGCCTGTCAGATTAAGAGTGCGTTGTAGCTGTCTGCCAGCCTCTCAAACCCTGATCCGACACAAATCATTCCAGATGTAAAAGTAATACTCCACTTTAAAAGTAAGTGGATTAAATAGACAATAGCTGAAAGTAACTCCTGAATTAGCCCCTGTTTGAAGTACAAACAATGTATAAAGGACATCTAGTGAAACAATAACTTTACAATATTTATGACCAGAACTTTGTACTTATACATAAGCTTTCTATCCCTAATACAAACACTGTAGGTTAGCGATACCATCTAAATGATAAAACAACAATGGGCACTGGCAAAAATACAAACGGGGATCATATACAAAGAAATATATGTCACATCACATATGTATTTCAGGATGTTTCCATTTGGCGGGTTAATAACTCCCGCACCACATACATCCGTTACACATCATTCCTTCAATCACTTGCTCACTAGGGATTATATTTCCCAGGGCAGACAAGGGTCCCTTTTAGCAGATTTACCTTAATCAGCTTAATCAGGGAAATCAGCTGTTGAGTTCGTACTCATGACGCGATTTTCAACATTTTTTTTCAAACGTCCATCAATCCTACCCAAGAGATGACAAAAATGAGGTCCGTTCAAAATGGTATCACATTATTCGAAGCTTACATGCCAAATATTGTTTTCCCGAGACCTTTATTATATGAGATACATGCAAATATGTTCTTAAATTCTTGCACTACTAAAATTTGATTGATTGAGATAAAAATTATTCTGATTCCTAATAAATTACAGTACTAGATAAAGTAAATAGTTTTCAATAAAAAAAAAAAAAATGTTATATTCAGATATGTTTCAGTCATTGTTTTCTTTCCCAAAATCTGCTTAGTTTACTAGCCCCTGCTTGGCGGACTTTTATTATTTTAATTTTATGTGTTATGGTCCAGTCGTAACCTTGACAGTCCAAACTCAGACAGTTCTCTAGAAGAGAGTATTTATTTAAATTCTGAAGAAATTACATTCAGTTTGTTCTGGCTAATGCATAACACATTCTGTCCGTGTAATTTGCTGTTGCAATGTCTAATTTAACTACATTGAAGTTTTTTTGTCGTATTTAATGAGTTACACAGTGTATTCAATGATATGGAACCCACATAAATTACCAATGTATTTTTTGTCAATTTACTTCAGTAATTCATCCATCAATTTTTCTCCATGTACGACCATTATATGCCAGGACCCACACACTAAAATAGTACAGTAATCTAATTATACATAATTATTAAGTGCGCAACTAGATATATCTCTTTCAGTGAACTATGCTCTCAACGTCAAGAAGAATATTAATTCCAACGCTTTCACAGTTTTGGGCAACTTCACAAAAACTTATGAGATCAAATATTGAAATTTCTACAGTATTGTAATAGCAATAGTAATACTTACAAACCAAGTATTTTTAGGCGGTAATGGAATGTATCTGATGTGCATGTGAGATAGTTTACCTGAAATAAATGAAAACAAAAATTACATTAATGAAGTCAAATAATTATTAACATATAGTAGTTTATGTTTATTTTTGAAATTTGCCGTAATTAAATACAATTTTATATTTTAACTTTTATTGTTATTCTTATAGTTGCTGTTTAACATATACCTACACATTCATGCTACATATTCGAGTGATGGCGAAATCAGTCAAAGACTGCAAGCTTGCCCCAGTCGGCAGATTGCACATGATTTTTTCAGACGTTCAGGAGTAGTACATTATATCATGTTTTAGTAGGAGTTTTGAAATTTTATACAGTTTATAAACCCTTAAAATAAATTATGGGACTATGAAGACATTAGAATTAAAAAAGGAAGAAAAGAAAAATATCTAAGTACATTAGTAGAACGGCAATGGCTAATTAGGAATTTAATAGTTTTCATATTCCCTATCTCCAAAATAAAACAGAGCTTTGGACGTTCCATAAAAATAATATTCCGTAATTTAGACTCAAATTATTACATTCAGCACAATCTACAAATAGAAATGCTTGTACGACTTTTGTAATCTGAACTTCAACTAATGAGTTCCGAGTAACTAACAGAAATGTTCAAAAGCCATTAGAGATTGAGCAATGCTCATTTAACTTATATACATAACTTATTCACAATTAAAGCAACCGAATCCCCGGTTTGGTGAACTATATGAGCTAGCTGGTAAATACAATATACACTGTTATATTAGATTGCATTAGCTGAAATGTTCAGATTAAATTCATAAATTATTTAGTACCAAACCAATTAAATATCATAAACGTGTAAATCAATGACACTGGTAGTCCATTATTTGATTCGGCATAAGTTTTAACTTCGGTGAATTCCAATTGCATAATTCAGTTCTACAAGTGAAATTTCAACTAAGCGATATAAATGATCACAAAATGTACATGAAGTAGAGTGATTCAATAAAACAAGTCGTCGAATCCCCCCCCCTTCCTCAATATTAATGGAAAATCAATAATAAAAATAAACCATTAACTTCATACTCCTCCCTGGAACTAATGGGGCGTAGAAATAGAACAGACAGTTCGTGATTACTGACTTCATGCTTTAATGAGAAAATATCCAGTTTGGAGAAAAACAACGCAGACTTGTTCTTCTCAGTTCGTTAGCCGCCTGATGACGATTTTTCGATCATCTTACCCATACCTATATAACTTGACACATTACCAAGACATATTTGCGCATTTGCAATACTTTGATAATGAAATCATTTTTCAAACATGTGCTAGAAGCGTTGTTTCAATTTAGCAGATTTCCTTTAAGGGAAATCCTCTATGAGTTCCGTTGAAAACTTCACACACACACACACAAACCTATATGTGTTTATATTATATATGTGTGTGTGTGTGTGTGTGTGTGTGTGTGTGTGTGTGTGTGTGTGTGTGTGTGTGTGTGTGTGTGTGTGTGTGTGTGTGTGTCTATATATATATATATATATATATAGATATATATATATATATATATATAAACGCGCACATGCATGCTACAGATTCGAGTGATGACAGAAGCATTAAGAGGCTGTATAACCTAGCCCCAGAAAGCAGAATGTACAAGTTTTTATTACAAATAAAATCTTTTAAAGAACTTCAGGAATAGTACACGTTATTAAGTTTTAGTAGTTCATATCAAATGATATGCAGTAATATAAACTCTTAATTTATGGGACTATGTTGACATAACAATTATTATTTATGAAGACTATATATTATTTAAGTACGGTTCTTGAGACGTAGGGTCAGAAAATAAAACAACTCTTCAGATAGTCACTAATTTTATTCCCACTAAAAAAGTTTACTTTAGTTTCCTCTCTCAAATGATTATAGACGTGCTGTAAAGTTTTTAGCCAATTATAGCTTTAAAGACGACTGTATTATATAATATATTTCATATAGTATAATATAAAGATTATATTTAACTATGAGTGGTGGCTAAATAACCCCTTGAGAAGGAGTGGTGGCACTCGAAACGTGTCGGGGATAAAATAAGGGACAATCTTAAGATTTTTTTCCTTTTCTCTCCTTATCCCCCCAAAACATTCATATATATATATATATATATATATATATATATATATATACACGCATGCATGCTACAGACTCGAGTGATGGCTAAATCATTCAGAGACTGTATAAGCTAGCCCCAGAAAGCAGAATGTACAAGTTTTTATCACAAATAAAATCTTTGAGAGAAGTTCAGGAATAATACACGTTATAAAGTTTTAGTAGCATATATCAAATGATATACAGTTACGTAAACCCTCAACTTACGGGACTATGTAGACATTAAAATTATTCTTGACTATATATTATTTAAGAATGGTTCTTGAGACATAGGGTCAGGAAATAAAATTAATTCTTCAGATAGTCATTTATTTTATCCCCTACTAAGAACGTATTCTAGAGTTGCCTCGCTCAATTGATTATAGAAGTACTGTAAAGTTTTTAGCCAATTATAGCTTTAAAGACGACTGTATTGTATAATATATTTTATATATTATAATCTAAGGATTATTTTTAACTTTTAGTGATGGCTTAATAACCCATTAAAAGAAGTGGCGACGCTCGAAACGTGTCGGGGATAAAATACGTGACAAACTGAAGAATTTTTTTATTTTCTAACCTTATGCCCTAGAACCCTAAAAACATTCTTATATATATATATATATATATATATATATATATATATATATATATATATATATAATTGCCAGTTACAGCTCTAGCAGTTGCAATGTTTTATTTCTAAGGCAATTTTGTAGAGATATATAACCATTCAATAACCCTAAGATCCAAAACACAAGTCAATCATGTTCAAAATCAGACAATTAACCACTAACGAAGAAATGACGAGTACGTTGATGATAAAATTAATATTTATTTAAGGTCCGCCCTCGAGAACAATAGGTGCTTGTATTTGTTAGACTACCAAACAAACTTGGCGAACATTGTCACTCTAGTACTTCTATAACACTGAGGCTCTATTCATTAATCAGTCCTCCTTGTTCAACAAACTTTAAAAGTGTTATTTCTCCTTGATTTCTTGTTTGGTTCATTGTTGATATTTCTCTTTCTATGTGTTCAACGCTCCCAATTTGGTAACACCATTGCTTACAGTATTATTGTAAACATTAGGTCCTTCATTACATCAATCTGATTCCCTGAAATCCATTTCGCTGGTGTACCAAAACTCAACTCAGTGGCCAGTTAGCTCAGCCTCATCTTCTTAATAGCCGAGATGACGCGAGTTTCCCTATTTAATTTCTGTAATTTGATTCTTCAGAGGCATAGAGGCAAGTATTTTTTGTAATCGTAAACATTCCTGGTCATTGAGGTATTCCTCCTTTACGAGAGACTTAAGTTTCAATGCCATACCACAGGTATGATTACCCTACAATTTACAATGATGGGTACCAATATTCGAACATAATCTACATCTTATGCGTTTTTTAAGAAGTCATAAAGGCGATTTGGAAGCACTAGCTAGATATCTTCTTCTCTGTGTCACTAAAGCGCAATGCCCAAAACCAAATGTCAATTTTACTTGCCTATTGGTTGGTAATCACCAAATTTGTGATTCCTATCCTAATAAAAGTGTAGCTAATCAGTTCGTTAGCGTCAAATTGATGGTGAGGATGGCAGCAAAACTGCTGAAAGTTGTTATGCAGTAATAAAAACTTCTTGTGTGTAATTAAAAATAAATAAATTAAATACATCTGCTAAAAAATGTAGAATTCTGCCTAGTTTTAGTCTAATAGCTAGAGTAACTTTGAGCTCCAAGGATGGAAGTACAGCTGCTGAAAGCTCCTAACTCAACCGCTAGGATTTACGGTGAGGATCAAAAAACAAAATAGACTGCATACTGATTTCAGCCCAGTAGTATTTTGTATTGCATCGTTTAACATCTTATCGTTTGAACGAGTATGACTATATGCATGGCCCAATGTTATTCTCGTCATTTCTTCATTAGCGGTTAATTGTCTGATATGGAATATTATTACCTTAGAGAATATTGAAATAAATAAATAAATATATATATAATAGAATTTTGCTTCATGAATAGGATTTAAAATTACAAAATTTAAGTTGATATAATTAGTAGGGCGTGTTCAAAGATAGAGCTACTGAGAGAGACTGCTCTTGCAACAGGTGCTCAAAGACATAAATTGTGACGGATGAGGGACCGAGGGTGGTGCGATACAAGTAGAGTAGTCTTAATAAATTCTTAGGGAGAGGAGTGTTTCATTCTTTGACTATCCGACTACACATATGTGCTCTTTGTTATGAAGTGTAATATAAATCAAAGGAAACAATATGTAAATATTATAGTAAGCCTATGGTACTCAGTCTAATCAGATAAGTTATCAACAGGTTAATAAATAAGTAGAGAAAAAAAGTTAACCGGTAATGAGCTCTTGAGAGATAATGCCTATACATTTAAAATATCAGTCATAATCTATAAGATTTGCATAATAGACGAAAATAAGTCCATATGAAGTACAGTATATGTTTGGAGTTAAGACTACAAGAAAAGAATTAATTTTGAACTTCAATTCAATACAATTTTCTGTTAATTATTAACCGGATAGAACTTATGTTTTGGGCACTGTACATAATCGAGAGTTCAATTTTCAAAATTTGTTCTTTCTTAGAAACATAAATGCAAGTGATAAGCTTTTGTTTGGCAGCTATTACTTATTGTCAGTTTATAAAAACTGCTACCTGGACTGTTAACAAAACTTCTCAAATATATAAAATTGAATAACATCATTTTTGCTACATGGAAATTGATAAATGTCACGAGGTAAACTGTTTTACGTATTTATTTTTTTCATAATTGGTTTGTAAAGTATTACCTGTTATTGAAACTCAACTTAAAATATATACTGTCAATTGATTATAAACTATAAAGACAATCATGTAAGTTAAATTAAATTATTTATTAACGTCCACTTTTTAAAACTAAGGTTAATTGGGACGGGTTATCTACAGGTTACCACCCTTTTCTAGCCACATTGGGGCTAAGGATTTTATTTAGTGAATTCCGTCACTAAATAAACTCCTATTGCCCAGGGCGAGAATCGAACTCGCCACTCTAGGTTTACTATGTGAGATTAAGGTAAACGCTTTAACTCACATGGCTAACCTGAGCCCCTCAAGTAAGTTAATAGGTTGGTCCTAAAAAACTTGGTAAACCTAGAGCCATGTGTTCGATTCCCGTGTGGGTACTAGGAATTAATTCTTAGACGAACTCTGCTACTCAAGGTAGAAAAAGTGCAACCCGTCCCAATTATACACAGTAGAACAAATTGACCGTTAATGAAAAACAAAACGAGAAGAATGACAACATAACAGTGGAATCCTAGGACAAACTGATCAAATATTTGTACTGCACGCCTAATGCCTTAGTCTAACACTAAGTAATGCCTATGAGATTATTTAGCTCTTCTAATTTTTAAATACATTTTTTTATCCGTATAATTTAATCTTTAAATGCTAAAGATACTATTATTTCCACTATAAGGTTCCAACTAAAGCAGAAATATAGAACAGAATATGTAGATGAAGTCAGATGTGGGCAGCCCCTGGTCTAAGGGCTTGAACATGAAATGTAATGGTGCCGGGCCTAGAGTGAACTGTAGTTCCCAAACTCTACTGAAAAATATAACATTTATTTTTCTTCAAATGTATATCACCCCTTCATTATTAATTAAGTCCACTAATGTTTTTTTTAAAAACTATATATTCTGTATACTATATTTTGTACGTGTTAAGGCCGGAATGCATAGTCAGCCAATAATTAATAATCTAATTATTTATTGTAACAGAGAAACATATTAATTTAATTGTTGGACCCAAATGCGGATAAACTGTCTATCTAGGCCGTGCTTTACTAATTAAACCACTGTCATGGTAGAGCCTAGTATGATAAATATAATTACGTTATTAAACTATTGATAATTAATTTAGAAATATATTACACAATCAACTATTATTATATGAATTATAATTACAAGTTAAACTAACATAATACATATGTAGGTAGGATGAAATAATTCATATAACTTGTAAAAGAATCAAGCATGAAAATATAGTCATTAGGGAAGAAAAATAAGAATTTGAATAACGCGTTGGGTCTGACAAAAACCACGGGGACCACCATACTGGGGGAAAATCCCTCAGAAAAAAGAGGCTAAAACAGAAAAATTACTAGCAGGACGAGGGGAAAGGGTTCGTAGGAAGCTACAGGTGGAATCCAGTGAAAAATAGAGTAATCCCAATACAGGCTCCGGATTATTCTTACTTTCATACAAACCCCTTATTCTATATTTCAATCCAGACACAAATATACAATCTATATTTTCCATCCGTCTCTAAGAAGCTTAATAAACAAGTCGGAATATAATATTCACTAAAATATAGAATAAATAAAGTTAGCTAAACAAACAGTAAAATGTTTGGGAAACGGCTTTTTAGGATTTTTACCGCCAATATATATAGTTCGCCACAATGCGTTTCGGCAACTGGCTTACCATCATCATACTTTAACGAACAAGAGCTTAAAAGCTAGACTAGTGAGGAGTATGATCACCTGTGGAGAATGTTGTACTTTTTAGGTGCGCCGAACATCAAGAAAATTAATGAAAATACGCCAGGAACCAACTTTTTCTCCAGCTCTTGGGGAAAAACTAAAACATGAGAACACCTGATTAAGTTAGGACTCTGCTAGTTAAAAGGAACGAACAAAACAAATTAAAAAAATAGGCGTTCTTTATAATGAATCTGTGGACCAGCTGGGTATTTGCTTAAATAAACATTGGAAATTTCTCGCACTATTTTGTGTTTCTAGAAAAAGTTGAGTGTCATAATCATTGCATCATACTAAAACGAATACTTGGCAGGCATTTTTTAACAAATATTATTTTTAATAAATTTACTTCTTTACTATTGGACTACAATTTTAATGCCTCTGACGTTTGAGTAATTTATTAAATTATAAATATTTTGAATGTTACTTTTTATTTTTATTCCTGGGCCTTAGGCGTGTTTCTTTGTTGTTAATCAACATCTGAAGACACGCCAGTGCCGAAGGCTGGTAAAATAAATACCTTGGTGGCAAAAATTGTGTTTGTAAAGGCTTTTTCCAATCACCCTTACGAATGAATTAGTTATTAATTGTTCAGTGTAAATAGAAACAGGTAAAGAATTGTGAAGGGAAATTCCTCTAAAGAGGCGTCAATGAATAGGCTTTAGAGATAGCCAATTCGACGTATTTAAATGGAATCAATTATTTTGCATATGACGTTAAAACAGCTGCAACTATTATAGGATGCTTTGTGATAACCGATGCAACAGATGATACTGTAGAATGGAATTGTGAAAAAGACCTATTCAATTAAAGTTTTACTCATGACTTAATTTTCAGGCTACAAATACATTATATGTGCGTATATGTGTGCGTCCGCGAACATTTGCCCATTAAGTTTCTACATGTTGGTATTTTTGTTAGATATTTACAGAAGTCAAAATTTAAACGTTTTTCAACCCCCCCCCCCCCCCGACTTCTACTCACAGTAACCATTTATATCCCTTAATTTGTCGGACACGGTGAAAATTTCAACTTTTGTTAAGTTCTAAGGAACAATTCAGCAGGATATTCCACTGAATATTGAAATAAATCCTATTAACATTCATTTACAATAAGTTCAATTTTCTTTTAATACGAAGATGTTCAAGAAGGTTCAAAAATGTAATTTATCCATATATTCTACTTGCGGAATATATGCCATCATAAACTTCTTCCGTTTTCATGCCTTATTTATTATTTGTTTGCATGAGAACGACCTCATGATTTATTAATGCAAAGTAGGTGATAAAAAAAATGATTAATTTTTGTATGTTCGTTTCGTACAAACAAGCCCCAAGTATACAGGGGTAGTTTTTAAACAGCAAATCATATTTCCAATTTCTTTTATGCGTTATGAATTGATTGTATTAAACAATTGGAAAAACCACAAATAAATTATCCTTCTATATTAGAAAAAACTTTTTCCAATTATTTCAGTTAATAAGAGCCGAGTGATTATATATGTTAAATAAATATTTTATTATATGTTATAATAATATTATTACTTGCTATATTAAATATTGTTACATTTTGTTACCAAAGCCAATAAACGTTTTTAATAAGAGTTCTTTTTGGATTGCAAAATTAAATACTCACAAGTTTCACAGTTTCTATCACTGCACAATTTATTTAACAAAACTCAATTCACTTGGATAATTATTCTTAATTACTACTCAGAATATGCACTGATAGCGTCACTGTTCTTCAGATTACACAGTCCAACAATTCACTCACGGTTACTGAAATTCACAACAAGACGGCACTGCACTGTCCTTTACTTCGCGGCACTGCACTGTCCTTTGCTTCGCGGCACTGCACTGTCTTAAACACGGCACTAAACTGTTACTTACAGTCACGGCACAACACTGTTCTTCTTCTAAAATACTTTACCGCACTGCACTAAGTCGAGCTGTAGCACTGATGTGACCATCAAGATCGCTAAGCATAAAACTGACTCGCTGGCGGCTGGCCCTTCTTTATATAGGTTGTCGGCATACATCAAAGGGGAATTGTCTGGACTCCTCGACGTCTGGCTGGAAGGTACTGGTAGGACCTAGGCCATTCTGTCGGCTTCTTTTATCTATATCGCACTTCCCAAATACGCGACTCTCTCTCTCTCTCTCTCTGAAGAATTATTCATGTATTTAATTTTCGCAACAATATTATATATGCTATCTCGGGAATATGCTGGATGGTAGAGGAACCAATTGATCAGGATCAATAAGAAGGCCGAGTCCTCTACTGTTTTTTAATGCTGATTAAAGCTGCATTACCTGGACCACGAGTCGCTGGCGGTCGTGGTCCAGGCAACGCAGCTTTAATCAGCAGGCTTTGAGGATGGAGCGTTGACTCCGAAAGTGCACTCTGCATTATATTAAAAAACAGTAGAGGACTTGGCCTTCTTATTGATCCTGATCAATATTATATATGCTTGCATTATTAATATTTAATTAATATACTTGCTATATTAATATTATATATATTAAATAATTATAATAAGCGATTATTTATGTTAAATTACTGATTTGTCACTAAATCGCCCCACTCGCGAAATACAATTAATGTACGAATAAAAAAATAAAAGTTAATAAGAGAGATTTTCTATCTATCTGTTTAGAATTCGTCTTCCCCGTCACTTATGTTATTTGCTTTGTTAGCTGAGAAGTATTTAACACATATTAAATTGGTGATTGGTTTAAATATTTAATTAAGAAGTTAAAAAACATAGAATTAACTTGTAAAAACGCCCTACACTCCAAACTAGTACGTTCAAACAGAATTCAATCATAAATAAAAAATATAACATGTCTTTCCAGGAATCTAAGCTCCAGGGAGAAGAGAAAAATGTTAGAAAAGAAAAAGATTGACTGAGGGAAATTGCACCGACAGGGGGGGACTATAAGTTAAATTTGAACAGCGCCTTCCCTCTCAGAGAATTAACATCTAATACATATTCCAAACATGATAAGCAGCCGCCATTCTTCGTTGTTTACGCTCAATTACCATATTACATAATTTTAATGGTGTTTTAACGGAGAGCTCTTTGTTGAGTGGGTTAATCCCTCTCATTAAGGGGAAGGGTCTTCACCCCTTTACTTAGTTTCGTAGGGGTTTCATTTTAACCAAAAAGTATTCGTCAGGGGAGAAATATCGGGAGTCAATTAGTATAAAATGTCTCTCGATTAAAAAAAAAAATAAATCTTTCTGCATAATCGTTACAGACCTAATAGAAAACGTTAACCAATATTATTGCTCTATATGTAAATTATTGTTAAAATAGTGGTAGTATTCCGCTACTCCCTTTTCCGAAATGGTATATTAAGTTAAAGTAAAAACGAATACCGCTTTCAAAAATTGCTAACTCTATAGATTCTTCAAACGCCTAAATTTGTGAAGGTAACATATTTGTAAACAACCTCCTTTATATATTTTCGTTTATTTATACCCCCGCAAGGACAACTAGACTAATTGGCTCAGAGAGATGTCACAAAAAATAAAACAAATAATTTATACAAGTAATTTTAATTTATCTATTTTATTTAATTGTATAACTTAGGCAAGTAATTTATTTATTTTCTATCTGTGTTACCAGTCGTTGACGGGTTAAAGAAGAAATGGTTTTCCGTGGAAATATGATGAATGGATTTAACCCCCAAATAAATCCTTTATTTTCCATCACATAACATCAATGCCTCCTTAACCATGAACAAAAACTGTACATCCCTTCACCTTGTATGCAAATGAAACAGATTTAAAAAATGTATATATGCAATTGCGGCTACCCTTAAATCATGTATGTATATGTATTTTAAACATACTTTATTCCTTAAATTTTTCGATAAAACCAATTTAACGAATAAATTAATACTTATTTTTTCGACATCAAAGTAATACCCTCAGTTCTATAAGAAAATTCGAATTCTCGTCTTATTACTAGGAACTGAGGCCAAAATTTACTAAACAAATCATATCCCTCGACCCAAACAGTAAGTAAAATGGCCAAACATCCAAAATAAATATTTATTTTGAATATTTGGCCATTTTACCGAAACTGCAAGATTAAATTAACTTAACTTTTCGATAAGATAATTAACTTACTTCCACCTGCCAGAATACCTACTCAGAGTATTACTTTAGTTGACACGTACATAATCAGAATCAATCATGTAAGCTCAAAGTTCAGTAATAATATTACAGAATGGATATTTCCTAATGCATTTTTAAAAAAAAAAACATAGAACACTAGGCGAGATTTATATATTAAAAAGATATGCCACAAAGAAAATATAACGTTTTAAAATATGTGAATAAAATAGGAGGGGAAGGAAGAGAATGAAGTTGGTATATGTATAGAATATAGAGAATAGTATGAAACCTACCCACTGGTTACTTACTGCACCCCGCCAATATACTAACTCTCTTCCCGCCACCGCTATTTTAGAATCACAACAAACGGGTGCTTTAATTTAGCTCCCTTCAATATATATGTATGCTTTCAGATTGAGTTTTTCTATGCATATACGCCAATACAGAACCACCCGCATTTATCCATTTATTTTTGTCTAGAATAAGATATTTCAGGTGAATTCTCAGTTGAATATGTATTGATCGGATTGAAGATATTGAATTGAATATGCCAGAGATTAATGAATCAGCAGCTATATTTTTTCTAAAACTCTCTGTTTATATCAGAAAAAAAGTGAAAAGAAAATACTATTTCACTACACTTTGAATGTGAAATTATTATTTTGTTATGAGTTCAGCATAAAGTTGTACAAATTATTATAATATTTGTATATATTATTCGCCTAAGGATAAAATAATAAAAGTAATAAATATTTAAGACTGAGTGACCAGTAAACGAAGGAATCAAAATTTGCCGAGGTTATTCTATATTTATGAAAATGGTCTTTCGGTTTTGAATTGAAAATTAGTATTAGTAAGGAATGAACCTTACTAATACTGAGTTATGAATTTCAATTAACTCCCATTTTATGATTTTGTCGTTAATTAGAACAACACAATTAAAAATTAGTAAGTTTTCATATAAATCCTAATAACTGCTTATTGTACCAATTCAAATGCACTAAACGCTCTGTTTCGTTAATGGTTAAAAATACTCGGTTTCGTCAAGCCGTCCTTTCACTTTGAGATAAATTATCTTTTTTAATATAACATATTTTTCATTTCCATATTTTTAAAGAGAATTAACTTATGACCCGAGATTATAATTAAAAAGTTATCTTTCCACAAGCTCCAATGTTGGATTTAATTAGACTAGTGTTAGATCATAGTCAATATTAATTTTTCATCATACTGCTATTGCTGTTTTTTATTAAGGACTAACTCAATAATGGAGAGGAATAAAACCCGAAAGAGAAATAATTCATAATATATAGGGGTGTGATGGAGAGCGGAGCTGACACTGGTTACGGTATATAAAATTCATCGATGGTCGGACGTATCAGCCAATGATATGATAGCCAGGTCGCGATTAGATTTAGCCTCCATGGAGGGGAGGGGGAGAGACAGTTTCCCTCCAAAACCCCATATTTCCCGGGCTTTTATTCCCGCTCGGTCCCTTTTGTTGTCTCTCCTAACTTTATTAGCACTCACTTGCCATAATTCTCTATTGAAATCTTCTCTTTCTATCGGGGATTAACTCCCCGTTATTAGGCAGTTTGCCTCACTCTTTCTGAATTTTAAAATTTAGCTAAAATAGTTAACTAACTTTCACCACCCTCTTAAATATACTGATTTTTATTCCTAATAAATTATCTGCATTTTCACGCAGTACAGTTGAAGCTAACTGTTTGGTAGATTGGGGGGGGGGGTGAATTTACACCCAAAAAACCTCTTGCCTGTGGCAATGGATTCCACAATGATTGGGGACGACCCAACGACCCGGGAAATTAATCTGAAATGAGGGAGCATGAAACCCACTACCATAATTGTAATATTAAAATATGTTTAATCAAGGGATTCACTTTGGTTATTTGTTATTAATTCTTAAAGGGAAGGATGTGAACTTCATTTATATTGATTTTTTAAGAGTAAATTTAAATATTTAATTTGTTCTTTTAAATATTGTACTCACCTCCCCCCCCCATCTTTTGGATACAAATTGTTACTGTGATGGAGAATCGATTCTTTGGTGATCGATATCTATTCTATGATCGATATGACCGGTCATACTCTGGCGAAAGTGCACTTGTATACTGTGCTCGAAGCCGAAAGGGGAGATATTTGAGAAGTGGGAGATCGAATCTTGTAGGCTTACACATATTATCTGTGGTTATCCTGGAATGCGAACCTCCAAGGTGTTTCATGGATGAGATCCCATATTCATTACTTCGACACAACAGTCGTTTTCCCCATTACTTGAGTTTACTTATGTTAAAATTTACTAGTTTTATCAATCAATAATATTTTGACTTTTGTTATATAACTATTACAGGGGTCTGGTGGCCTAAGGAAGAAGGATGAAAAAAACATCAACATTTAGAATTTTAGAAAAAGAGGATACCACGGCAAAAAATGAAACAAAATGATAGAGTATAACTCAAAAAAACTAAATTCTGCTATGAAAACTAAGTAGAATTAAAAATAATTAATCCACTCAAAGCTTCTATTCAAAAAGAACAAATGATCTTATCCTGACGGCCCCAGTGAAATTTAATAGTTTTGCGCAGATACTCGCCTTTACAGATTAATTCGACCACTTAATACCCAAACATTCTGTTGGGATATAATCGGCTTAGAACCCAAATTTGTGTATTTATCCCTTTATATTTGTCGAAAATGTTCTCCGACAGAGTTATCCAATATATATACATATACATATATATATATATATATATATATATATATATATATATATATATATATATATCCGTCTGTGTGTGTACGTCATTTTCGTCATCTCCTGGGTAGGATTGATGGACATTTGAAGAAATTTTTCGAAAATCATGTCATGAATACGACCTCAATTGCTGATTTCCCTTAAGGAAGATCTACTAAAAAGCAAATAAGAATACCTACTATTACTAGCATTATAGATTTTCACAGTTCGTCATGATTATTGAGGATTACTGCTATTGACCTCCGTAGAAAAAGCCATTATAAGGTTAATACAAGAAGCTCTATATCATTAGAGTTCAAAAATGCAACTCAAGTTAATTCAATATTTAATGTTAACTTTCTTTTACCTAATTTTAAAAAAATATATATACATGAAAAATTCATCGTTGGTAAAATATTAAGAGGGAATGAGGGTAGCGTGGGAGGTGTTACCTAATATTCCCATCCAATTATTGAGTTACGCAAGCTATTGGAATTTCACCATTAGCAATAGCACCAGAAAATAATAAACATTAAATGTATCACATCATTACGTCATTTACGTAGAACACATTATAAGTATGTAAACAAAAACATAAATTTATTGATTGTACAATGTTTTAAACATTTTCTAACACAGGGATAGTAAAGATCAAAAACTATTTCACTTGCATATTTGAGAAAATATTTCTTCTAGTATAAAAGGAAATTATGATAATTTCATTAAGTCAGCAAAAATAAATTCTGAATCTAATCAACTCTTTTTTTTATGTACATACTATTCCCGGCTTATTACAAAAAGTCCCCAGGCTGCGTAAACTAAGCAGATTTCCCACATCCTCCGCAGCTGCTCATCTGTTTTCATCAATTCTCCATTTTTTCTGTTCTAATTATCCTTTATAAAAAGGACTCTAAATTAAAGCTGGAAATGAGATATTTATTGACTCAGATGGTCAAAACGAATGTTACATTAGTAGAAGTGGGGGTTTACAGAAGACTTAAAACTGAAAATATTCAAAGATCTTGGCAAATATTCCAATTAGAGGAAAAACGTATATAACACAGCTGTATAAAATTAAATTTTTAACAAAAATGCTATTGTACTTTCTTCGTTCCTATTCATAATAAGGGCTCAGGTTGGCCATGTGAATTAAAGCGTTGACCTTAATCTCACATGGTAAACTTTAGTGGCGAGTTCGATTTCCGCCTGGGCAAAGGAATTTATTTAGTGACGGAATTCATTAAATAAAATACTTAGCCCCACCCTGACTAGAAATGGGTGGTAACCTGTATATAACCCATCCCAATTAGCCTTAATTGTCAAAAGTGGACGTTAATAAATAATTTAATTTATTCATAATAACAAAGATATTTTGATTGTTCGTCCCCTCTTCCTTGTACCGTCATCTGCTAGATAGAACCGACGGACTTTCGAATTTCTTTTCGAAAATTGTGTCATAAGTACAAATTGAATAACTAATTTTCCTTAAGAGAAATCTGGTAAGGCGTTATTTGTCTCCGTGCGACCATATGTTAATGGTTATTTCTCGATGTTTTCTGTGATCTACCAGTGTTTCATGTGTCAGCCATTCAATGGCAGTTCATTGGTTCAGTTGCACCACATCTGATAATTTATTTTACTTCTATTTAGCATCTACTCTCTGTAATCCAAGAAAACGAAAATTAAATTGTAGTATTTCACAATTGAATCCTCATATCCTGTTCAAAAGCCTCACCATCTAGTTTTTTTAATCGCTATTTCTGTAAGAGCTGTAATTCCAATTTATTTGACAACTTATTAAGTGGCTTTGGGTAATATTGATAAACTCAGACGGAAAGACCGTAATAAATACCTATACTATAGTCATGATTGATGGGTAAGTTAATGGCCTATCATTAATAATTCTTTTGCTCGTCAAACCATGCGCTGGGAAAAGTCTAAATAATCTAAATCCAATCTATCTGTTCCAGCGGTCCTCTCTCACTGCGATTTTTTTTAAGTCTGGCCAACGTCATCAGGCGCTGTAATATCTGGTGTATTTAAAGGAGCCGCTTGGGGGAACCTGAAGTATATGATATCAAAACACTCGCCAAATATTAAAACATCTGATCAATATGGCCGGAATGCCAAAGAAAATTCGAAGTAAGAATGGAGATGCCCCGACCAAGTGAAGCAGATAGCCGGGATTTAAATGATTTACTAATGATTTTTTGAAGGAAATCATGAATTAATATTATTAGTACGTACAGCATGTCTAAAGTAAAAAAAATAGCTTAAAACCCCCATCCAAATGGAAAATATATACTAATAGTAACGCAGATTAGAGGAGAAAAACCATCGTTATAAAAACTCTGTGCACTTAACCTTCAAACACCAGGAGTTTCGAAAGTCATTTTATAGATATTATTAATCCAAAGCAAAATGCGGGCCCATTAAAGCAAAATCGAAAATTCTAACATTGAATGTTCGCAATTATACCTTTAGAAGTAAGGTAAATATTAATAAACTAAGAAATTTTGAGATCACCGAATTCCTGTGTCACCACCATAGGGCGAACTCAAAACACTGCTGGTAAGAGCATTCCACTTTTCCTTGAGGCAGAAACGCCTAAAGCTGTATTCTATGGCTTTATAGTCTCAAAAACCGCAGATTCAATGGATCAATCAGGGACTGCATATCAACCATGACGCAATTATGACGTGAATTAATGACTTCCCAGTTCCTTTTTTGTCCTTAATTATCCGATTCTCAATAGGCAGGCAAATCCAAACAATATCTACATGACAATGAGTTGAATAAAATCCCAAACAAAACATCACATTTAGTTCAAGGTAATCAATTTTGTTTTAGATAAGACAAAACTTACCTACAAAAATATTTCAGAACAGATTCATACATTGACACATCATGAAACCTCTACAAGAAACATATATTTTCTACCAAATTTAACTACACTCTAAACACTGAACTGCATATTTAAAGAACTGGGTTTCTTATCGACTGGGGGGAACGTAGACCTTTTACAATGACTGTAGATATTTTAGCATGTGTTTTATAATAATGTGGATTTCCCTACAATTTTATTTTTTTAATTGCTTTTATAATACGTATATTCATTGTATACAAATTATGTATGTATTTATTGAAATGTGTGTAGATCCAAAGGATGGAGCACAGAAAACTTACAGAATCTCCCACGTGAAAAACAGATAAATTAATAAATAAATAAATTTTCAGTAATATACTCGTAAATATGAGTAAAATAAAGAATAATCTAAAAATCAGAAAATTAATCAAAAAGATAGATAAAGTCTAAACTCAGCAGGAGGAATTGGTGCTCCAGAATGTCCCTGTAAATAGTTTTACATGACACAGAAATGCAACCAAAAGGACAACTGACAACTCTAGCTTGCCAAAAATATCTCCCCACCATTTTCCATAATTCTGAGGCAGCTGCCTTTGAAAACAATATTTTCAAAAATCTTAAGACCTCTGTTTGTTTTTTTATATAAGACATTAATTGAGCAAATAATAACCGATTCCATTAAGTTCAGGTTCTGCAGCAGAGAAATATGCAGAGTTAAATAAATTATTTCAACTTGCATTACGCGAAGACTTAAATCAATTAAATCAAAGCCTAAAGTTGTTTTCCTTTAAGAGGAACTCATCATGGAAGGAACGATCCAATTACCTCAAATAGATACGTCTCGAGATCGGGGATTGTGGTGAAAGAAGCAAAAGTTAAAAGTACACCGAGACGCGAATAGATTACTAGTAAGTTGCGATCCTCACATAACTTACTTTGTTTGAGTTCAGTACCTAAGAAAAGAAGTAAACCATTCTTGAACGAGACTATAGCCCTACACATTGGGCATAAATGCACCCAGAGCAAGGAGACAAAAGGCAGAAAGGGCCTCAATCCCCAGTGCTAGGTACAAAGTGGCCTGACCCAGACGGAGTTGGGAGGTGACGGCTAGGAAGAACCTGGAGCCAGAGCTTGCGCAATTAACACCGTATGACAAAAATAGAGGTTCTAGATTTTTGAATGCACACACACACACACACACACACACACACACATATATATATATATATATATATATATATATATATATATGGCGTTGTTATTCTTTTTTGAAACAAACAAACAGACACGAAAGAAACAAAATGCAGTTATGGTGTCTATGACATGTGAAACGAAAAGTTATCGTGGAATTTCGCGAAAAAAATCAATGTACAGACGGAGGTTACAATTTTATATATATATATATATATATATATATATATATATATATATATATAGAGAGAGAGAGAGAGAGAGAGAGAGATAGATAGATAGATAGATTATGATGTACAGAAATGATTGCACCATTACATGACACAAACGAAGAACACGAAATACTTATTTGATACATGAACTAATACAATATATGAAGGATTTTCTACGTACCCTGCAATAA
Organism: Riptortus pedestris; assembly: GCA_019009955.1. Classification (NCBI taxonomy): domain Eukaryota; kingdom Metazoa; phylum Arthropoda; class Insecta; order Hemiptera; family Alydidae; genus Riptortus; species Riptortus pedestris. Next base: position 77,008,239 of record CM032229.1, read on the forward strand.
ATAAGTTACGACTTGAACAGCATAGTGGTGGTCCACGCGTCGGGAAATACAACAGATATTTCTCCCCTAAATATAATTTGCTGAAGATGATTTTCAGAATAGCGGCCCTGCTGCGTGTTCTGGACATTAGGAGGGGTCAGTCCAATGCATACCTACCATCCCTTCACCCCTTGTCTGCCACCACCATCGAAAAAGGGAAGGGTGGAAGAGTAATCTAGCAGCCTAAAATCCAGAAGAAGAAAAAGAATATTTTTTGTCAGAAAAATATAGAGTTTTAACACATTTAAAATAGTTGAACAATAAAAATTACCGGTTTTTTTTTGCTCAGGAGTAGTCTATCGCGGGCTTTTTCTATGATTTTTGCTGTCTTGTTTAAATCAAACAACTCCTAACCCACGAATAATTCGCCGGTTCCTAATGAATCCGAGTGTGTTTTAAGGCACTTAGTTTTGAAAGCCTGAAGTGACAGTCATACACGTGCCAAACCAGGAAGGTTTAGCATATTTCATACCGGAAATATTAAGGATTTGTGCAAAACCAAGTATAAGTTTTCTTGAGTTCGAAGCTGCAGTGAAAAATATTCAGTATAATAAACTTTTGGACAAATCACTGTAGCTATGAAGTTATTTGTGTCATATTAAGTTAAAATAAGTAAATAAAATTGATAAAGGCATCTATGCCTAAAATAATCAAATCACCCGAATAACCTTCTATTTACCTAACAAAACAGGATTCCAAAGGGAATTCTGTTATCAAGAAGAAAACTATGAATGCGACTAATAAATATCACATTCTAAATCATGTTTCAGCTTTTCAAATACCCTGTATACAAATTTCTTTTATACATAAAAATAGTGTTAAAGTAAACTCCAATGAAGTCTAGATGTGGACACTAGAATGACCTGAGCACCCTCTACTTTACAATATACATAGCCTAAAGGATATGGTAGAAGGGAGAAAAATTGCAAAGAAGTAGGGCAATCAATTGAAATAATTAAATAAAAAGCTCATTTCAAACAACCATCTATTAAAAAAACAAAATTACAAGCGCCTGCACAATATCTTTCCGCATGATCTCTTATTTGTACGTAAAATTAATGAACCTTTCAAAAAATTAACTTATAAATTGCAAGAGTGTTAGCAACTGATATATAACTTCCTTGACCAAAACACAGAGATAAAATCAGGGTATAAAACACAACCTTAAGGAATGCGTGTTCTGAAAAAATTAAACCACAGTGCGAGAGGTCACGCAACTAGTGAAAGCTTGGATACTTCCTATAATGTTCTTGTAATTTCAATGCTGATAAAATCCCGTTATTAGTCCTTTTATGAACAGTATATGATAATAATTGTTATTTAGCAGCCCAGAATTAACTATGATTCGCTAGGGCAAACGAAACAATCGAGAAATAAATGAATAATTATTTCAAAGAAACTCTTGCTGGCTTATCTCTTCTGTTTTAGGCAGTTTTCATGATCAAAGTCCACTTCCGATCACTAATATTAATATTCATGAAGAATTCATGCCGAGAAAAGACATTATTTGTTAATAATTCTTACCATGTCCCTTGAGCGTGTTAGGAATAACAAACTCAATATAAAGACTGGAAACTGCTTCTCCACAAGGTTGTTTTGAGAAATATTTCGAAAATCTAAAATTTGTGATCAATGTACCTTACAATCAGAATCAATAAAAATGCATTTTGCTCTACACACGAAGCTAAGCGCTACCTCAGGAGAAACTGTACTTTTCCTTCATTTTGTCCTAATACAGTGAAATGAATATACACACGGAAAGGGAAGTTCTAATCATAAATATACCAGGAAGGAAGAAATAAGATTTGTTTATTTGTTCAACGGCCGGAAGCATATATCAGGGCTAACGACTCTTTTGTAAAAAGGAGTACATTCAATGAAACTCATTCAATGATTTGATCTCCAAAACGGCAATACTAAAAAAAAAAAACTATGTAAATTATTATTGTAATTATTCAACTAATATTTTGTACCTACACTTGACAAGTCTAATGAGCCTGGCTAATAAGCATAAACTCTAAACAGTTAAAAATTGTGTTTTTTGAACTATTTCCCATTTCAAATACTCCGAAAAGCACTCAATACTCTGATACCAATTATAATTAATTTTAAGACACATTAACATTAAGACCCCTCAACCTCAAGATAAAATGAATAAATGCAATATCTTAAGAACGCAACATGATACATAATAAAGACTAAAGTAGATCGATGGAAACATATGGTTCAGATTCGGTCATTTCATTGTGTGCACAAAACTAGAAAATAATTACAAAACTTATTATACATGTATAAAATCTGATCAGCAAAATGCATAAAAAAATCTGGGAAAAAATTAAAAATTGATCAAACAATTTTAAATTAATAGTATTTTTGATCAATGAGGGAGGCGTTATGACAATTGACCAAGTTTTCTCAAAACTTGCTCTAGAGAAATGAAACTAAAAAAGAATATCCGCTATTTTAATATATTAAAAAGGTACTTAATTTTTTGTAACTCAAATTTAGTTAAGTAGTATGTAACATCTACAAGCTACACCTTGTAATTAATCCCGTGAACAGGTAAACCTAATTTCCACGAGAACGAAAAAGGGTGGTTTCCCGTTATCAGACCATCCAGCAATAAAGGTATCATGATGAATTCCATTCACACCAATAAAGGCATGAGTGGAAATACTTTCCCTAGTGGCCAGCACAGTTAGATTGCCAACACTTCGTACCCAGTAGCCTGCAAAAGCTCTCTAAACGTTAGGTAATAACCAGGATGAGTATGTCGACTACAAAATTCCCACCCAGTCTTGCCCCATGGACATGTTGTAAGTGAGAATTTAGACTAAGAGGAGGTTGTAAACTAGGCGCATAATTTAATAAACAACCTATTTAGAGGCGTACAAGCAACATTTTGTGCCAGGAATATGGAACTCAAGTTGATTTCGTGGATTTGGTTTTGTTGTGTTGTCTCAACTTTAAAAAGATTCCAACACTCTGGTTTTAAAAGTATTACTACCAAAGCTAAGTAATTACAGTTGTTAACTTCGCAAACTGCTGTGCTGTAAACTAAAAGAAGTTCTTCATTTCAAATTGGCTATATTTCCGAGAATGGAAGCGAGGCAAGCACATTATTTAAATTACTGTAGTTATTTATTTGAACCCAATTTCTTTAACTTTTATGTTCTTCTTTAAACTTTTAAGAGTTTGAATTCGAAGTTTGAATTCTTATTTACATTAGTAAATTCAGCGTGAAATAACAATGAACTGAATAAATTCACTTCTCAAATTATTTGATGGATGATCAAGTCTCTACATATAATCAGTGAAATAAATTCACAGCCAATACCTCCTGTTCTGAAGACAGTATTAAATTTGTCTGAGGCGTTTCAAATATTTTATCTTAAAATAATTTATACAATCGCACAATTTATACAATTATACAATTACAAAAGAGAATTTAAAATCATAAAAACTTATTTAGTAAAAATAATTTACAAAATCTCTAAAATATGGCCCATACGATTTTAATTGGCACTCATGAATTGCCAACTTAGTTTCTATACTGCTTAAATTACAAATGGTCTGAAATAATTGTTGTAAAACGTTGTGAGACAGATTTTGATTATTAGTACAAAATTGTTTTGTGTTCTTTTCAACTATAACTCCTAGTTTCGTTGCATTAATGTTTATTTATTTATATGTTTATCTTTATTTTTATAAAGCCGCAAGTAGGAGTTAGAGAATACAGAGATGAAGAAAAGTATACTTCTTCTCACTGCTAAAAAACATATGTATGTGTGTGTATTTATATATACATATATATATATATATATATATATATATATATATATAGAGAGAGAGAGAGAGAGAGAGAGTGAGAGATGTATAATGTATGTATATGTATCTTATCTTCCAGTTGGTTAGCGTTATGATCGTAAAGAATAGTTGGGTATAGACTATAAAAGTTCTAAATCATTCAGATAGTTGAGATCCTTTTTTTCTGCTAACAGTTTCGGGACCGTTGGTAACCCTCTTCAGAGCTGATGTTCAGTCGTATCTCCCGGGCTTTCTTGGTTCACTAACCGGCCGTACAAAATGGCAGGGTCGCCGTAGGCGGTGGCCAGGAGCTGAAACTACAGCGCTAGCATACAGGACGTACCGCTCGCTTGGCTGGTAGCCATGGGTGTTGATTCTTATTTCAAGCCTAGTGCACGTTCTTGGGTAGTTGGCTCCGCAAAAGTGTGAACAGTATTCATCTCCCGCAACTCTAGTACCAGAAAAGGATCGCTGCATCGAAGAAAGGTCTCCGCAACCAGTTTTCACCAGCTAGAAGGCAGAATTTAATAGTGAACACAAAATAACAAAGGAAGAAAAATCCACTTCATAAAAAGTATATGTTTCCCGCAGGTACCTATTCCTTTATTATAATGCTAGCATTATCTACGAAAACAGTTAAAAGAGTACTCATAATTATAGGACCTTTAGATCATTATTTTGTATATATACATATATTATTGGCGTGCTGCTAAAGTTTACAAACAAACAAAGGGTAACCATTGTGCTCTACCTGTGTTGTATAGTCATATATCATATAGTTAACGTTTCTATGTTTTCACAATATCTTTATCAATACATGTTAATGTTTGTTTCAATTAGATATAAGGTTAGTCCCTTAAAGTAATATTCTTTTCAGGTTTGAGTTGTATAAAATTAGGGTCCTTCTGTAATGTTTATTACATGTTATCACATATTCAATATATACTTGATTCTTTGGAGAACTCAAATAGTGACTTGCATTATTTCCCCTCATCTTTCCACCAGAATAGTAAATACTTCGGTATAATCAAGGTGAGGAATTTATCTCTTTTAATAATTTTATTTCAGTCTAATGCTTTCTTATTATTACCGCAAAAGCTAACCGTCCGCCCCAACATACAATAAGTAAAAAACTAGTGGTCTTTGTAAAAAATTGTGAAACAGAAAATGTTGTTCCCTACTCCTCCCCTATGACAATTTGTTTGTACAATATTTAATTTTCCTATTATATTGTTTTACTCCCAACCTCCCCCTTTGATGTCACATGTAACAATTTAATTTTTTGTTGTTACTTATGACAATTTCATAAAACATTCTGGGTCCACTATTTTTCACAAAGATTTTACACCTTTTGTTTCTCATTATGTTAGCACTGAAGAAAGGCACCAACGATACCCGAAACTGTTAACAGAAAAAAATATAAACAAATCTATCTAAAGGATTGGAAACTTTTATAGCAATGTTATAATGCTTGTTACAACATATATATATATATATATATATATATATATATATATATATATATATATATATATATTTACATATGAGTAGTAATATTCAGTATTATTTTTGTATTTTTTACAAGAAAATGGGTTCTATAAATATAAAGTATTGAATTATTAAAACCAGTAACAAAATATTATGATCTGTATAAATTATTCGAATTATGTAAGACAAATTTTATATTATATTAATATATACAAGGTGATATATTAATCTTGATAGATAATTACAATGAACACAGAGACACCAAATTTTCATGGATTTTCCTCAGTTCGTTAAAAAGTTATAAATATAAAATTATATTTTGACACTGATGGAAATGTAGTTATAGTTGACGGATACAACGGATTTAGAAAATTAAATAAAGCTTGAATTATCATAATAATAAAACTATTTATTAAGGCACGTTTTATTTACATTGATTCAAGAACGTATAGTGAGTTTCTTAATTGAAGTTAAAGCTCAACGTCAAGAAAGTATCAAGTACATAGAGAAGAGTTTTGGTAGCATGGAGAAGAGTTTGGTAGAATTAGTTAAAATCTGATTAAAATTAAATAACTCGGTTAAGACTTTGCAAAGGTCCAATCTCAACCTAGCATAGAGCTCTACTATGAACTCAACCCCGACTGAGAGAGAACCCTACTCAATTATTCGCCAAGGGATAGCCATGATAGAACCTATCTAGTACAAGTTATGGGAGTCGCCGTTTGTGATTTTACAAATGAATTAATTATTTCGTCCTAGAGACCATCTGACCACATTAATAGTAAATATTGAAGTACGACAAATTAAATATCTTTCGTCAAAATTGATTAATCGTCTTCAACAAGATATATACGCATAACCAAATTTGACTCATCAAAATAGAGGTGTTTTGTACAATTATAAGATTAGGTAGGCAGTCCTACAAAAACCAAAACACACCCCTTATTGATAAAGAATTTTGTTATTCAAAATCGGTTAAGTGTATAACATCAAATCAAACAATTTGGGCCTAAAATCTTAGAATTATCACTTTAAAACATACTTAATGAGAAAGTGTACTTATTGAGCACGTAAATGAGGATAAGAAAAAGAAAAAGTTATTAAAATTGGTCCAAAATGTTATTTGGTTTGATAATCAAAATAAATTAATGTTTTACTTCATTTCTTAAGTAATATATTAATCATCCATACAGGTGCCCCCAATAATTTAAAAAAAATTATTTTTAATATTACAATGAAATTGTTTAGGGGGTTCAATATTGCAAATGATCTCCACACCCTACTTAACCAACTATATTAACCAGTTTTAAAACAACATTCATTTTACTCTGAATCGTTAAAAGTATTTGATAAATTATTCAAACATTTTCTAAAATTATAAAGGTTGTCATCTCTATTAGATGGTAAGAGTAATTCTTAAGATATCACATGGTGCATTTTTTTTTCATATTATTTATGGCAACAAACAAACCAAAATATATCGAAAACGAACTGTTTTTTCAAAATATTTTAGTTATCTTCGCCAAAATATGTTTAATAGATGTAATCTTCTAATTTTTAATATTTTTCTGTGAACATTTAATTAATTTACCTTTTTTTGTAATGCTTATTTATATTCTTTTTTTTTTTTTTTGAAGCTTGAATTTAAATTCAATTTATAAAGAAAAAAATGAAAGACATTGTGACTGCAGTCAGAATGTTTCCGTCCTTTTCGAATAGTAGATCAGTTGACAGTGTTCAGTAGTCTGGCATATTTGCAGAAAAAGATACAAACTCTATGTCTCAACAGGCCATAGGAGATCAATCCCGTGTGTCAGACCATGGCGGAAACAAAGATATATTTAGCTTGAAAGTGTAGCCATGCTGGGTCAAATCAATGTTTTTAAAATTTTAATTTTATAAAAAGAAGTCCGTCACGCAGGGGCTGCGTAAGCTAAGCAGATTTCTGGCGTGAAGTATTAATTTGATTAAAAACTATTTACTATATCTAGTACTGTAATTTATAATGAATCAGAATAATTTTTATCTCAATCAATCAAATTTAAGTAGTCCCAAAACTTAAGAAGGGAGGGGGTCACCAGAAAATATTTGCGTGTATCTCGTATAATAAATGTCTCTTGAAAACAATATTTGGTATTTACGCTTCGAATAATGTGGTTTTTACATAAACGAGTATTGTTTATTTAACATGAGTAGAAGTGGAGGTTTACAGAAGGCTGAAAACTGAAAAATGCAAATATCTCGGTTAATATTCAAGATTGCGAATAAATGTATATAACAATATTTATAGTACATATAATTTTCTATAAGATTGGTTTTATACATATTTTCGACCTGACCTATAGTAACGGAGATATTAGGAATTTTCAAAATTCTCTCCATCTAAACCCCCCCCCTCCCACTGGTCCGATTTCAGCCATTAGCGAACTTGATCTTTCATTTCACATAAAACGACTAAATATCGAGTTTGGTAGCGATTAATCAATAATTGCAGCGGTAATAGACAAATATATAGATAGATCGATGAAAATAAATAAATGTTTTAAAAGAAACAAAATGTGCTGTTTTTGACACAATAGGGTACAGTTGTAAGCAATTTAAGAAAAGAGACATCTGAAGAAATGAATACTCACACACACAGACACACACACACACACACACACACACACACACACACACACACACACACACACACATACGCGGGCGCGTATGGCTTCAACTCAATTGCAAGGTTGAAATCGACAATGCTGTTTTATTATAGTGAAATAATTGCAGCGATAGGAATCGATGTGAAGAATTGAAGAAGCAGCAAAGACTTTGCAGTCGAAAACACGGAATGCAGCCGTCACGCAACCTGCAGCCTCGTATTTCACTAATTCGATTCAATCTGTTTAGCCCATCTAGAGTGGCAGAGTTTTTATTCTTCTGCTATATAGGTAATGACTTGGTTTGCCTCCACAGCATATATTTTATCTAGCAGTCTGTCATAATTGGTCATAAAATATTTGACCCAGATGGTAAGTTCAAAAGTCGGTCACGCAGGGGCTGCGTAAACTAAGCAGATTTCCCAAGTGAAGTTATACAATAGAGAAATTTCACGAGCAGAACAGTTACGGAAACGGCGGAACTAGCTTTTGGCGGAAATTCACGACTAGAACCGAAGTTAGCTGAACTCATCTCGTCCGTTGTCTTCACACACTTAATAAAAATGCGAATATCACGGTTAATATTCAAGATAGGTAATAAATGTATACAACAATATTTATAGTAAATTTAATTTAAGATTAATTATATACAATTTTTCGATCCGACGTATAGTAACGGAGATATTTCGAATTTTTAAAAATCCCCCTCCCACTGGTCCGATTTCAGCCATTAACAACTTGATCTTTATTTTTACATAAAACGTGTAAATATCGAGTTTGGTAACGATCAAACAAAAATTGCAACCGTTAGAGCGTTAACAGACAAATATATATATATATATATATATATATATATATATATATATATATATATATATATATATAATTTTGAACAGACCACATTTTCATCATCCCCTGTGTAGGATCCCTTAAGGGAAATCTGCTAAAATGGTCAATGAAGGAGCATAACGACACCTATTTATTTATTTTTATTACCGATGATCAAATTGAAATATAAGTGCATTCTAAATCGAACATTTCGAAGCTGTCCGTCAAAGCACTAGACGTCCGCAGTGCAAATATCAATGAATCCCCCGCTCGACCGGAATAAAGTATTTACTCGCTCAGAACTCGGTAAAAGGCTAAAAGTGCATGGTAGAAACATTAATTGGGTTTTGTTAAAGGACGTATGGGGAAAAGGTGAAATACAAAAGAGCCTTTTTGAAACAGTCCTCAAAGGCCCTTTGTTCCCTGCAGGAAAGTACTAATCAAAGAAATATAAAATGAATTGAGTCTTTTGACAGACGCCGTGTAAAAGCCGTCATTATAAAACAATCTTCATTCAATCGAGAATGACTATTAACAATCCCAACATGTCATAAAGTAAAACAATTTTTTTTTTTTTAAAAAAACTATGTTTTTGAATAAACAAAATATATTCTGTATTGGAGTTAATTAATACTTACAATTAATTAAAACTGTATTAAGGGGCTCAGGTTAGCCATGCGAGTTAAAGCGTTGACCTTTATCTCACATGGTAAACCTAGAGTGGCGATTCTCGACTGGGCAAAGGAAATTATTTAGTGACGAAATTCATTAAATAACGTCCTAAAATCCCACCCTGGCTAGAAAAGGGTGGTAACCTGTAGACAACCCGTCCCGATTAGCCTAAGTTGCAAAAAGTGGACGTTAATAAATAAATAAAATACTTACAATTAAACTAAAAAATTGCCCTGCCTAGGTACCGACAAAGATTCCATCATTACCTTCTTCTGTTCTTGAGAGACCCGAGATCTGAAATACTTTTTCACTCTTGCGCCTACCTCATTCTCTACTTCTTCCTAGAATACTATATAGTCTCTTTTAGCAAATTTCCCTCAAGGGAAATCAGCTATTGAGGTCGTACTCATTATGCGATTTTCAAAAATGTTCTTCAAATGTCCATCCATCGATCCTATCCAGATGACGAAAAAATGAGTTCCGTTCGAAATTATATATATATATATATATATATATATATATATATACTGCTCAAAAATGAATAGGGATATTGGTTATTTTTTCTTATCCTATTAATTTTAATTAAATCGATCTTAATTAAATTTCTTTTTTATGGAGGAAAAAAGACAATAATTTCTAATAAATATTAATGATATTTATAATAAAAAAAAAAAAATATGCTAGGCCCCATACATACCACAAAACAGCCAATATCCCTATTCATTTTTGAGCAGTATATATATATATATATATATATATATATATATATATATATATATATATTTGTCTGTCAACGCTCTAGTGGTCGCAATTTTAGCTTGATCGTTACCAAAATCGATATTTAAATATTTCATCTAAAAATAAAGACCAAGTTCGTTAATGGCTAAAATCTGACCAGTGGGAGGGGGGGGGGAATTCGAAATATATCCGTTACTATACGTCGGATCGAAAAATTGTATAGAACCAATCTAATTGCAAATTAAATGTACTATTGATATTGTTATATACATTTATTCTCTACCTTGAATATTAACCTATATATTTGCATTTATATTCTGTGTGTGCACGTAACGGACGAGATGAGATCGGCTTACTTCGGTCCTAGTGGGATTCCGGCAAAAGCTAATTCTGCCGTTTCCGTAGCTGTTTGGCTCTCGTGAAAATTCTTTATTGTAAAACTTCACGTGGGAAATCTGCTTAGTTTACGCAGCCCCTGCGTGACGGATATTTTGATCTTTCAGGTAGGTTCCAGTCGTTCAACATTTCCCATCCATAGATATCTCTCAATAAGGCTGTCAACGATATATGTCAATGTCCACATTAAAGTAAATAACAATGAAGATACATAATTCAAGATAACGGCCTACAAAATAGTTATACCATAACAATTTTTTTTAATCAAGAAAAGGGGTTTTGGGTAAATTCAGGCACTCAGAAACTCTTGGTAGATTTCTCCATCGCAGGAATATGAATATGTTAATCAGCACACATGACAAAGAAGGGGGAGGAACGAGCGAACCAACTCCTTTCAAAATCATTAATGACATTGTAAGTGTCATAGTGACGAAGTGAAAATACGTTTTCTCTATTTACTACATGAATAAATGTGTTAACCGAGAGCAGATGTCAAGAGAAATTTGAATTCCCTAAAGCATAAGGCGGAAACAACTTCCAAGAATTTATGGAAATCAGAAAGAGGCTTATAATCATGATATTACATCCGAATAGAGACGCATAAATTTTCTACATTTAAATAGTACCATAAATCTTGGTATTAATAAGGCGTCGAGTATAATGAATCTTGTTTGCAAAAGACTGAAAAGCTTATGGACTAAATGTTGTGAAATATTAGAACACTATAATCTGAATAAAATTATTGATTCGAACGCCATAATTTCAATGCTGTTATTATCTTTAATAGAATGGAAAATACAATTTCTCAACATGATAGAAACTAGTGACCTACTATGCTTGTTATTTTGTAACAATAATCTACTAATTAATGAAAAATGCACTAATTTCCCAATATAAAAAAAATAATCCAGCCTTTTATAAATTAGCCATGTACTAGAAACTTAAAATTTATTTGATGCCTTTGGTTATAAACCAAACCTATACATAACATCATGTGTATAACTAATTATATAACTTATATGTGTACAACCTACTATATATATATACATTTTTATTTTTTTAGGAGCCAGAGAGGAGAGGAACCCAGGCAATAGTGAGATTTAGCTCCTATGTCCAGAAGCAGTAGGATTATCTTCCAAAAGATTTAACACACGCTTAAGCAAGCCAACTGGAAGATTGAGAAATCATAACATTAATATAAAATCGACAATCAAATCGAACGATGCGTGATCCAGGTTTAACCCCTCCGTTCGACATTTCATATATTTTGTAATTCAATCTGGTTACAGATTATGGCCGAACGCGTTTTCCAATTTTCTATGAAATTCGGTAAAAATGTATCATCCTCATTGAAAGGTCGGACTGTCTTAAATTGCAAATTTTTAGTTTATCTCCTGATTATTATGGTTTCCTTTGATTCACACTTGCCGTGACCTTATTTCCATCACTAAATTTGCTAGAACTGACCTAGTTGGAAAGTTGAATTTATATATTAGCAGCGCTTTTTTCGATTCGTTAATAATTGTATCCAGTTGATTAATATATGAACTACATACGCAAAGTGCCCTTTTGTAGGGTCAATTTCTTATGATGCTCAAGAATCACGAAGCAGAGATTGGACGAATCTATATTTAGACTTGCAAATTATTGAAAAGCATATTCTAAACACAATTAATTATTTTTTGAAATATTGAAGAATATTTATTTTTCCCCGAATAAATTACCATATTTCTAGACAGAATTTGGATTCTAATACAGCCTTTATTGTTCGTTGGGAGTGTTGCTATACAAACATAATATTTTTGAGACTTTTTAAGTAAATGAGAGAATAAAGGTTGGGAGGAAAGACGGGCAGACAGACAGAATATACCGATTTTGGTAACATTAGTCTTAGACTGGTGTTCAACGAAAAATAAAAGTTTTTTTCAAGCAAATATTGGAATTTCGGACACACCATAGAGCCTTTTTTTAATATAGACATCCATTTCAAGAAGGCTACTATTTATTTCAAAAATGCTATACTATTTATAACAAAAATTTTATAAGGCTTGGTGAAAATCAAACAACTTTTCCATTACCGGACTGCTACTCGTTATCTGAGGAAGTCTTAGTTTCAGTTTTCAACTACAAGGTGATGTGTTAGTTTCTGATGACTGGAGAGCACACATCATCTTACCACATCCACCTAATTCTTCCTTCTTAATTTTATCCAAGCCCTTTATCCTTTATTCTCAAATACCTCTTTTACTTTTAAGTACATGCCAATTACTACTTAGTTCTGGACGAGATAAAAGTGTCATAAGAACCTTCACTAAAGGAGGTAAACGCCAAAGAACAACTTTGTGGGAAAAGCTTAGTCTCTTATTAAACTGAATAACAAGTAAGACTCTTCATTCTCTTCAGACAACTCCCTTGTTCAAATTAGCTTCAGAATCTTCGTATTGCGTGCGCTGATTTCTTGAGAGGACTTTTATTTTATTAAAAAAACTAGCTAAGGAGACTGGCGATGCCCGGGAAATTATTTATGACTGAATAATTTTGTTATGTTTATAGCAAGGCTTCCTGAATAACACTTTAAACAATCGTATTAAGTTTAAGGGCATATTGTTATTTGACATTACCAAGTAAAGTTTAGTAGTTATGGATCGTTATTATATAATGTCAATATATCGGAGGAAATAACATAATGTATACCAGAATTCAAGAGTTTGATTCTCCACAACTTCCGCTGTCACATGTTGTGCAAATTCAGATCGACTTCGTTTAAGTAATACATTATAAAAATTAAATAATCGAAATGCTCTTATATTTTACAATGAAATAACAAAGTTATTTTCTATTGACAAGAAAATAATAAAAGCGGGGGGAGGGGGGGAGGAGAGTAGTGGACGGAAATTTATAACGTTACTAATCCGAATCATACTCACCATATCATATAAATCTAAAAACATAACGGCATTCGCCATAAAATGCCTACATTTAATAAACTTTACTCTCACAAAATTCTACTTTACTATAATAAACTTAGTACTAATAAAAATGGCCTACTGCAATAGTATTTAGTGTATATCATGATTCATACGGCAAAAGTATATATAAAAAAAGTTAATTTAATCATCAAAATAAGCAATTTTTGTTATGTGCACGTTTGACGAAAAACAAATACGGAACTAATTAAGACAATTTTTCGTTTCGTGCTTTAGAACCCTCACACCTGCTCGGCCCAGACAATGTTAATATAGCTTATTGTATGGACGAGTTGACACTAATTCCCAAACTGAGTTATGTTTAGTTCGACCTAGTCATTTCTTCACAATAAAATTGTTGACTCCCTCCATAGTTTTCAGCGTATAATCTCTTGTATACAACAAAAGTGTATATAATAAAAGTTACTCTTAATTATAAAATAAACAACTTATGTGTTGGGGCTCAGGTTGGCCGTGTGAGTTTAGGCGTTGGTCTTAATATTATATTGTAAACCCAGAATGGCGAGTTTGATTCCCGCCATGGGCAATAGGAATTTATTTAGTGACGGAATTCATTAAGTAGATTCTTTAGTTCCACCCTGGCTGGAAAAATGTGGCAACCTGTAGATTGCCCGTCCCAATTAGGCAAAGTGGACGTAAATAAATTTAAAAAAAATTATGTTACGTGTATGTTTACCCGAAAACCAATAGGAAACAAAATATCGCGATATTATTTCAGGCATTAGAAACGTTAATATAGTCGTTAAGTTTTCTTTTATTTTCTAATGTTCCGTGCAACTTTCTCAACTTTTTCTTTCATAACAACCATCCACAATAACTAACACAACAAAATAAAAATTAGCGAAATAGGCACTCGTGATGCCGTGACCAAGAGAAATATGGATTCATATTTATCAATATAGATATCTGAAATTGAATTGATTTTATTTATTTATTTATTGTTACTAAAGCGAATAACTCATTATTTATCTATTAAAAGCCACTTTTAAAGGAAAATTAAATTTCTCAGAATAAATGTCAATGCCATCTTCAGTCCACACTTCAATTCAAATAATAATTTGTCTACGGCCTTACCAACAAGCCAGTAGGTAACCTAATTCTACGCAAGCGCTTGAGGTATATGGAGTACTAGCTAAGTTACCCGGCTTCACCCGGGAATTCATTTGAGGATGAATGATGGTATTTTTTTTTTGTCAAGGCACAATATTTTGATATTTCCCCGTCCCAGTGTTTAGGGTTTATACCCGTCGTTCCTGTGAATTTGTCAATAATAAAGTTATTTGATAAGGAACACTTCACTGTCTTCAATATTTTTATATTTCCCGTCTCCTTTGCATGCAGTTTTTTTTTATAACGCAATGGACCATATAATTCATAATCATAGATATTATTCTGTTTTCCAAACCATGTATGAATAAAAGTTCCTTTCCCATGATGCGGTACAAAGCCCAACGTTGACAGCTGTTTAAATTACGTCATAACGGCTGAAGTATTTTTAAAACTCTTTTGTAAGATTGTAAACTATAAATTCATATTGGTACATAGTGTGTTCAGTAAAGTATATCATATGTTAACGGAACAGAGTTAATAAATGCCAGAAATAACTGGGTGCGCCTCCCCAGCGTTCATCCTTTTAAATTATTTATTTATGAGAATTAAACGAATTCACATTATTGAGAATAACACTACTTTGCTAAAAGTATATGTCAAGTTACATGTAAACATAGACCAATATGAGGCCGGCAGGGAAGCGGCAGAACTGATAAGACAAAGGAAGTATCCGTACACCTCCCTAGGCTCAGTCCTGCCAACCTGATATTCACTTGGGATCAGGTTTGCTCTGAAAACAGGGATGGGCACTATAACGCAGTTCTTCTACAGTTGTGCATCTACTCATTTATTTGTACAGCACATGGTACTTTTCCCGTTATATCATGAACCGCTTTATTCGAAGCTTAAATACCAAATATTGATTTAAAAAATGTTTATTTGATCCTTACTATACACCACATTTAACCGTTTCACACAGCAAATAAATTCATAATTGTTAATGGCTGTAATCAGACTAGGTAAAGGGGGATTTAGAAGGGAGAATTTGAACTTCAAAATACCTCCTTTATTATGAGTCTTGTCGAAAAATGGGATGGAACAAATCGTGTTAAACTATTAATGTTCTTTAATTATTGTTGTATACATTTTGTCGTAGCTTAAATATAAAGTGAGTTTTTGGTACTTGCTCGTTTTGGTAAACCCCCAATTCAACCAACCGGTCTTTTTTGCACAGAAATA
Source organism: Riptortus pedestris (assembly GCA_019009955.1). Taxonomy (NCBI): domain Eukaryota; kingdom Metazoa; phylum Arthropoda; class Insecta; order Hemiptera; family Alydidae; genus Riptortus; species Riptortus pedestris. Next base: position 77,024,128 of record CM032229.1, read on the forward strand.
ACAAATAATTGGTGACACGTGTCTGTCGTACCAGAACGTGATAAATCTGCTTAGCTCACGTAGCCCCTGCGTTATTAGGTCACTACCCCAGAAGCACGTAGAGATATAAATGTATGTAAAAGTGAAAGGAGTGTTTGAGTAAAAGGTATTTGAAAGGCTAAAAGGGGCGGGATGGAATTAAGAAGGATGTATTAGGTGGATAAAGAAGGAGTAGGGGTGGGTGCCACCTGTTACTGGCCTACCACCTGGAACACCGTCTCCCTTTCTCCAAGGACTCTACAAAACCCTACCCCCACCACACACATCCAACCTTTATTAAAATCTCTAGTCGATATATTAAATATTTTAGTGACACCAACCCCTTTATTATATTCAAAGGGGGAGAAAAAATATATATATATACACGGCATTATGAGTTGAGCTGAAAGAAATTTACAGTAAATTGCGTTTTTAAGGACGCTAAAAGTATTCCTAATTTATTTCTTGCGCTCTGATAACCAAACTTGTATTTAAGCCTCGGTATTTATTTGAACCTAAAAACTAAGTGAAAACTGACCTTTAGCACAGTTATTAGAGATATGATCCATAGATCATAGAATTCTTCAATAAGTATTTATTATGACTCAGTGCAGTTCCAAAGGACAGGCACGAAATCCAGTAATTACTAAACTTGTAAAAGAAAGTTGAGTTAAATAAGCAGATTTCTCACGTGCGTCCCGAATTTGCATTTATCTCAAAACGTTAATATTCAATGAGAACAAAATTTGGAATTTAGGCTTCAAATAATGTGACTTATAATATAACAGCTTATTGTTAATATGACATTAGAAGGATTGGAAGCTTACTCAAGGCCGAATATTAAAAAAAACTTGGTAATAATAAAAATAGTAAAAACACCTACATAACAACTTTTATAGAATATTACATTTTCAATAAGACTAGTTCTTTACGATTTTTTGATTCAACGTGAAATAACGGAGATATTTCGATTTTTATAAATCCCCCTCTAACCCCCCCCCCTCCTCCCCTTACCAGATTTCACCCATTTATGAAAAAGTGATCTTTAGTTTAAAATAAACGTTCAAATATCGAGTTGGTAGCGATTCAACAAACATTGCGACCGCTAGAGCGTTAACATATATACAATTTTATACCGAAGTTATTTTCGTCATCTCCTGGGAAGGATTGATGGACATTTGAGGTAATTTTTAGAAAGTCGCGTCATGAGTACAACCTCAATAGCTAAAAAAACTAGTCAAGATTAAAACAAGTTAATTTGTAAAATCTAATGGCATTTAATGTTGAAACGTGTGCTGAAAAAAAGTACTGACCAATTAGGTGTGACATTTTCAAATAGAAAAATCATACTGAAAAAAAAAAAAAATCAACGAAGCATATCAAACTACACTCTAAAGGGGCTAGTAGAAAATGCCCCAGCACAGACTGACACATTGCTGAATTATCGGGAGCACTTAGCGAAGGTTAATGATTGAAACTATTGAAAGCAGAACTGAGCCCGTTATTCATAAATGACTAATGTTAATGGCAGAAGTCCACATCGTCAATTAACAACAAAATCTCCAACCAAACAAATAAAATTATTTTATTTTTATACACTTGTTTTGTTTACACAAGCTTCTCCAAGACAATCAAACACATTTAGGAGTGATCATGAAACCAACAATTATAACTAATGCATAATGTGATTGGGGTCACACGCAATTTTATGATTTCATCTGATTATATACTTTGAGGCTGGGGAGGTCCAAAATCAAACATTCCACACACGTGACATTTCGTGATCAGAGAGAATGATGATTGGCTCGCATACAGTTCACGAGATTATATTCACGGAGGACAGGAAGAAACAAGAGCTAAGGGTGGAAAAAATCCATCTAATAAAAAATCATGAGACTGCCCTCAGACGCAACATGAATGGCTTCAATGAAACCCTATAGTTACTCCTTAGGATGTTAAGAGTTGTAGCACAGCTGTTAGTAGATATTGGAGGCATGTGAATAAACAACTAATCAACAACGGATCTGCTTTCGGAATGTAGCATCTAAATGAACCTCATCTAATTCTGTATGTTCCTCTTGTGCGTGTAATAATATTAGGAGCACCAAAGTAAACATGATTACCAAGCGTCATAATTGCATTGCATCTATATGTTAATATAACATCGAAATGCTACTATCGACAATTAAGCTCCTTTAACCAAGGCGTAAAATTATTTTAGGAGTTATTACATTTAGTTACTAAGAGGTGCCCATTGTCGGTACAAGATTGGTCCAGTATGCAACTTAAATATTTTCGGTTGGCACATTCATGGTATTTTAAGATAGTATCTCATTACTGATGGGTTTATTCAAGCTCCGGTTTTCAGCAATATTTAATTAAAAAAGCACCATGAATTAAGTAACTGAACTATTATGCAGAAACTTAAATCTACAAAATGAGAAACGCCCAATATAAAAGAAGTTTCTTTCAACTCAGCTACAAATCTGAGATCCTGGAATGAAAAGTTGATTTAAAGTACGTACAAATCAGTGCTTAAGTTATACTTCTTCCTTCCTTGCAATTTCCAAACAAAATCCTATCTTGCTTCCTCCCACGGCCTGACAGAAATAGATGTCAAGCAAGTAACAACGCCTCCGAACTCTAACAAACGTAGAAATGTTTATCATAACTGAAGCTATACAAGTGTATTTTGTACCTTTTAGTTTTCATTGTTTATCGGGCTATTCAACGACTTCTTTGTATACAGAACTAAATCAGGTTCTGTTGAAAACAAAGGCCACCCATACATTCAATAGTAGAACAAAATAAACAAATTTAACTTCAATAATATAAATTTCAATAATACAGGAAAATCATTACTGTTATGTATAACTGTTCAGTATACATTTGCAATGACGCAAGTCTTGCAAATTCCCTTCCTAATTGGTAAACAGATAAAACCGAAGACCAATCGATTTAAAACACCAACTGAGAGAATATTTAAATTATCCGGAATTCAAACATAGTTTCAAATAAACCAAAGGAACATGGGTTTCAGAAATTCTGGTTAGTAAAAATGAAATACCGAACTGAATCACAGAGCAGTTCCAAGAAAGGAATCGCTTCCATGAAACTGGAACGAAAAATCAATACCTTTCTCCTCGTGGAGGTATTGACAGCCAATAAGTAATTCCTTAGAGGTCAATGAACAGGCAATATGAAGCTTTTCAGTAAATTATTTAAAGCATAAAAGAAAATCATTATATTATTCACGATAATTTCAGTTATTACTCTCTGACTAGGTAAAAAATATGAATCTTCTATAAAGAGTGGAAACCTGGTAGGAACGTTTAATGCTTTGGTTGTGTTTTAGTACAATTTTGGAAACAATATGAAAAAGTCCGTCACGCAGGGGCTGCGTAAACTAAGCAGATTTCCCACGTGAAGTTTTACAATAGAGAAATCTGCCTAATAACAACTGTAGTAGTAAGAAACCTCTAAACCTAAAACATTATTTAGGGCGTAATAACCCAGTAGTTTCTAGCCCCAAACAACAGTTAACCTAACCTCTAAACCTATTCACGAGGGATGAATAGTTATGGAAACTGCCGCCAGAGCTCTCCGCGGAAAGTTCGAACATAACCTACTGGCGACCTCATGCAGAATACAAATGCAAATATCTCGGTTAATATTCAAGATACAGAATAAATGTATAGAACAATATTTATTGTCAATTTAATTTGCAATAAGATTTATTCTATACAATTTTTCGATCCGACGCATAATAACGGAGATATTTTGAATTTTCAAAAATCTTCTCCTCTAAACCCCCCCCTCCCAATGGTCCGATTTCAGCCATTAACGAACTTGATCTTCCTTTTTACATAAAACGATTAAATTCCGAGTTTGGTAACGATAAAACCAAAATTGCGACCGCTAGAGCGTTAACAGACAAATATATATATATATATATATATATATATATATATATATATATATATATATATATATATATATATATAATTTTAAACGGACCTCATTTTCGTCATCTCCTGTGTAGGATCGATGGACATTTGAAGAAATTTTTCGAAACTCGCATCATGGGTACGACCTCAATAGCTGATTTCCCTTAAGGGAAATCTGTTAAAAGATAACATAGATATATTAAAATCATTGGCTCAACCATCTCCGACCTGCCACTAGACCTTGCACAAAGTTCAAGTCGTCTGTTTGATGCGTTCACACCAAATACCTTTGCTTATTTTGAAGTTATCATTTGCCAGAGATTAGTGTTCAAGTTTTAATTTTTCAGAGGGGGAGATAGAATCGCAACGTGAAGCACCGCCCTGTGGACAACCTAATTAAATGTCATATGGAAGCCCTGGTTCCGAAATACAGTAATCGAGGATTCCCCGGTATAATAAGATACATTTAATTTGTTTGAATTGGTTTAAAAACACACCACACATATATATGCGTGTGTGTGTGTCTAGGGTAGGTGGGCCAACGATGGCCGTGTTGGTTACATATAACTACGCTCACTAAGCTGAAGGTACAATCAGGTTCAATCCCCGCCAAGGGAGAACATAAGTTGTTCGCTACAAGTGTGAGCTGGTTTCGCAGCGCTTATAGAGCAGCAGGAGTCTAACAAGCATATGTGTCTGACATTCACCGGGTTGACGAATGATTATGAATCTCTTAGATTCCGTCCACAGAGAAGTTGACACAGGGTGTACTGAACAACGGACCCCCCCCCCAGTATAATTAGGGCAGTCAGTCAACTGGTGACAACTCCTTCCAGATCCTCCTTGGTTAAGGGGGGTTGTAGGTCGAGTTGATCACTCACTAGTTGAAACTCTGATCGTGTGTCACTCGAGGGTTGGTGGCTAAAGGTCTATAATGACAACTGAGTGTGTATATATATATATTCCTACTGTACGTGTCTATGTCACTGAACTCCTCCTAAACGGCTGGACAGATTTAAATGAATTTTTTTGTATGTGTTTGGGTGAAGCCCTGGATGGTTTAGATTCAAAGAGGGTTTGTAAGGGAGGGCTAAAATTAAAAATAGCGATATTTCGTTTCCTATTGGTTTGTCGGCAAATATGTACTGGATAAAAGTTGTTTATTTTGTTATTTAGAGTAACATTTGTTATATTCACTTTTGTCATATAACAAACTATATACGAGATAAAAAAATAAAAGTGGGAGCCAACAATTTTATTGGGCACTAAAGATTGAACCGAACTTAACAAAACAATATGCAAATTAGTATTAATTCTTCCATGATTATGAGCTATATTAAATTTTTTACGTTCGAAGGAGAGTGGGGGTTATAAGGGAGGCCTGAATAAAAAATTCGCGATATTTCATTTTCTATTTGGTTTTAGGCAAACGTGCACATAACAAAAATTGTTTTTTGTGTTAGCTTTAGTAAGTAGCTTTTGTTTTAAAAAATTTTTCGTATAACAATGTGTGAAGCAAGTAATTTCCATTGAAATATTGATATCCTCAACAATTCTTTAATATGAACAATATTGATTATAACGAATTGTTTTTAGAAAAATTGATGTTATTTCAAAATAAAGAATAATGAAATTACTTTGTTTAGTATCCTAATCGCTTAAAATATCATGCAGGACAACGTCTGTCGGATCCGCTATTATATATAAATAATATTCCAGAAGTAGGAGTTGTTGAATATAGATATGAAGACAAAGTAGATTCTTTAATGCACCAGGCCTTCCTGCACATCCGTGCCATATTCAAGTGCTTACTTGCTTACCAGTAGCAGTAGCATCCATTACTCATCATAGCACTTGAAAAGGGCAATAAAGTAATATCTACATTGTGGGAATACTTTTGTTCATCTATTTATATAGACTTGCGATTTTTTCTGAACTATTGAGCAACAGGGGAATTTAACTAACTCAAATGTTTCACTTAGTTATTTTTACCCTACCAGCAGGACTACCCTACGTCAGATGCTCCTGACAATTCAGAATAAAATGCTTGCCTCTGCAGGTAGTTTAACTTTCAATGTTTCACTTTAAAATAGCATCTGTGAATATTCAGCACAGGTCGCTCTGATATTCCCAGCATACTTGTCGTGTAGAGAATAGAGGAATGTCGGAATTGAGTGGGTCTCAGAATACTACACGTTTCTACGAAATTATTCCCATTCACGTCGATATGTCAGAATTAACATGTCACTAATTGACAGGTTACGCATAATCAGCATTAACAAACATATTGCTGCACGAGGGAGAGGGGGTGGGTCTATGTAGCTAATATGAAGTAATACAGGAACAAGTTCAGATACACATGCACTATGGAGTCTCCAACAGAGAGGCAATGATCAACCGTCGCCATGATTGGCTTATTGTGTAAGGAAAGAAATATGAAGCGACAATGCGTTTAGCCTTGTTGCAGGGTCGATCTTCTTGCGGTAAGATCAAGTGGATGGCATTTATAACCCTGGTGCTCTTGCTTGCCACTCTCTCTGACTCATACCAACAAACTAGAGCTTACAAAAATAAAACCGTCACGCAGGGGCTGCGTTAACTAAGCAGATTTCCAACGTGCGCAACGTATTTGTATTTATCTCAAAACTTAAAAGTTCAATGAGAACAATATTTGGTATTTAAGCTTCATATGAAGTGTTTCATAACATAATAGAATTGTTAATATGAAATGAGTAGGAGTGGGGCATTACTAAAGACCGAAAACTAAAAAATGTATCTCTGTTAATAATCAAGATTAAAATTAATTTTAAAAAAAAGTACATAACATTTATAGAACATTACATTTGCAATAAGATTGGTTCTATACAATTTTTCGATCCGGCGCATAATAATGGAGATATTAAGGATTTTCAAAATTTTCCACCTCTAAACCCCCCCTCCTCCTGGTCTGGCTCTCCCACTGGCCCGATTTCAGCCGTTAACGAACTTGATCTTTCTTTTTGTATAAAACGATTATATATCAAGTTTGGTAACGATAAGACAAAAATTGCGACCGCTATAGCGGAAACAGAAACACACACACACACACACACACACACACACACACACACACATATATATATATATACAGTTTTCAACGGACCTCATTTTCGTCATCTCCTGAGATCGATCGACATTTGAAGAACAATTTCGAAAATCGCGTCAAGAGAATCTCAATATCTCAAATCAATTCTCTTTCCTAATAGAAAACTTCCTTTTAGTCATTTTTCTTAACTAAAATTATGGGGAACTAGCACGAAACAACGACTTTCAAACGTCTGCGTTAGTAATGAGGTTTAATAAACAAAACTAGAAAGGTACGGCTTTGGGGAAGTGTGATGCTTATGTGAAATTAATATAATGACATTTAAAATATAAGACCAAAACTCGCCACAAACAGTTTGAGGAGGAAAACAGGCGTATTTTAAACATCTAGATTACATTTAATTTATTAATTTGAATACTGTAATAATAATTCAAGAAATGTATTACTTTGAATACAAGTAGAGTTGTGTGTATACAAATTAACACCAAAAAAAGCCCGTGACGTAGGGGCTGCGTTAACTAAGCAGATTTCCCACTTGCGTCCCGTATTTGCATATATCTCGTGACTTAAAAATTCAATGAGAACAATATTTGTTATTTAGGCTTCAAATAAAGTTCTTCATAATATAACAGCATATTGTTATATAATAAGCAGGAGTGGGGGTTTACTGAAGCCTGAAAACTTGAGTACGACCTCAATAGCTGATTTCCCTTAAGGGAAATCTGCTAATAAATCAGGGAGGTTGAATTTAATCTATTATATTGATAACCATAATGAACATTGTTAAGGCGAACAATATTACTCAGTTAATATCAATATAGAAACAACAATCTACAGGGTAATTAGTTGGTTGTGTGGTTTCTTGGTGGCCACTAAGTGGCTTCCATCATGAACTAAATCTTCATTCTAGTTCATGTTTGAGTTTCAGCCCTCACGTAAATCATGCCTTTAAAACTTACTCTATTTAAGTGACCATCTGCCGAAAGTAGGGCTCTTAACGTTATGAGCTTCGTAATTTTCAAGATGTTAGTTGTACTAAAATAAACCATGTGTCAGGCATGGTGTCATAATATTTATTACCTTCCCATTTTGATATTGCTCTACCATTCTAATGATTTATTATCTGCGAATTGCACTGCATAAACTCATTAGTGGGAATCTCATTGAACAAACTACAAATGAAAATGAAATTATATATATATATATATATATATATATATAAAGAGTGATGCAAAGTGGTCAAGAGCAGGTGAAAAATATTTTTCGGCACTCAAAGTTTTTGGTTTTCCCTTTTTTACTTAATATCGAGTTCATTCATTTTCAAGACTATTTTCGAACTGAATAGTCTGGCAGTTGCATGTTTAATTATTAATTAACCCGCCATCCCTTTATTTAATGTAATGAGTATTTGAGAGACAATTTTAAAGATTTAAATGAAAACCCATTTATTAAAACTTGATCTATATCCTTGTTTGAGTCTGTTGATGGGAAAATATATTAACGTGACCTCCCATTAAACGACCCTATCCACCAATTCCAGAATTGGGCTGGAAAAGGAAAATAAATATTACGGTTTTCCTATGTATTATGTAAAACAATTGTTTGATTCAATTAGTATTTAAGATTGTTACTAAAGTAAGAATTAACTTCAATTTGATTTGAATAGTATATTTGTATTTTTCACATATTGAAGAACTATGTTTAAATTATGTTTCAATCATCTGAAGAGAGCTTAATCAGAAAATATTGCAAAACAGGAAGCACCATTATTTTGTGACGTCAATATTAAAGCTGGCTAGAGCCCCCCAGGCTAGAAAAGGGTGGTAACCTGAAGATAATTTGTCTCAATTAGCCTTAGTTTCAAAAAGTGGATGTTAATAAATAATTTAAATTTAAAGATTCTCTGAATCTCACAACTTATAATTAAAAAATATATCTATTAACATATGAGTTTTTTACAAAAATATTTTTTTTTATTTATTAACGTCCACTTTTTGTAACTAAGGGTAATTGGGACGGGTTATGTACAGGTTACCACCCTTTTCTAGGCAGGGTGGGACTAAGGATTTTATTTAATGAATTCCGCCACCAAATAAGTTCCTATTGCCCAGGCGGGAATTGAACTCACCACTTATCATGTGAGTTAAGGCGTTGACCTTTATCTCAGCTAGCCTCAGCCCCATTACTGAATTACGTATTCAATACATTGGAAGTTCTATTTCCTGCCTCTTAAGGGAAATTCACTAAAAAGAAAATAGGGCCCATATAAGGAGAAATATTGACAATGACACCCCTGGGCAAGAACTAACGGCATGTAGGACGACCTATATCCGACTAACTATATCCGTGGGAGAGATACTTTCTCCGCCGATTTGAGATTAGGTACGGCCAATGGGGATTCACAGTTAGGTCCGTGCCAGGAAGGCACTGCGTTCTGGGCTATCTGAACGATGGATATGGAGCTGAGAGGCAAGAACAGAAAGATGTAGGATGTGGTCGTGGCCCACAAGAGACAGGTCGAAGAGAAGAAATAAAATTCACATTCAATGGACAAGAATACACGTAAGTTATACTCATAAATGTATCGCGCATAACGATAACTTAACTAATGGAAACTAAGAGTAGATTATTTTATTTTATTTATTTATTGGAGCTTTCCAGCTTTGGCGACGTTGCTCAAAACAAAACCTTGTAACTTAAAAAACAAAAGAAAAGTCCGTCACGCAGGGGCTGCGTAAACTAAGCAGATTTCCCATGTGAAGTTTTACAATAGAGAAATCTCCATACTGGTAACACAACACCACCCTGATTAAATACAAACGGTAATGAGAAATCTTTCAGTTAATCAAAATAAATTCCCAACTGAAACGGCTTCTGAATTGTAAGAATAATTTATATTTTAATATCTCGAATTTTAGTAGTCCAAAAAGTAAAGAAGGGGGGAGGGGCAGATGAACAGAACGTATTTGCATAAATCTCACAAAGTAACGAAGGTAAGGTAAGGTAAGAAACGACAGGTAAGGTTAGAAGAGGCTTCCACCTGTCCACGATCAGTTACGAAAATGGCCGACCTAATCCGAACTATACCCGACCACAGACTTCATAAAAATGCAAATATCTCGGTTAATATTCAAGATAGAGAATAAATGTATACAACAATATTTATAGTAAATTTAATTTGCAATAAGATTGGTTCTATACAATATTTCGATCCGATGCATAATAACAAAGATATTCCAATTTCAGCCATTAACGAACTTGATCTGTCTTTTTACATAAAACGGTTAAATATCGAGTTTCGTAACGATCAAACAAAGATTGCTACCACTAGAGCGTTAACACACACATATATATATATATATATATATATATATATCGTCGTATACTATGTAGAATCGATGGACATTTGAAGAAATTATCCTAGAAATATATCGACTTTAATAGAGGGAATCGCATGATTCTGACGATGGTGGCTAAGATATCCAAAAGGCCAAAAAGAGAAACGAAAACCAATCATTATACCAACTAAGAAGTATTGGTGGACTCTTTGTGAAAATGTTCAGAATTCTCGCCATGAGTCGCTCAGGTGCTAAGCTTCTGAGAGATAACGTGAATTAAATCTCCAGCCATATAGGACCGTAAAAAGTTAATGAAGATAGGAGAATGCATGTTACTCAAAATTTAAAACGTTGAACAGAAACAGAAGTTAAGCAGGTAGCAAAACTTTACGTGCTTTCAAACCAAAACAAATCATCTAAAAACATATTTATAAGGATACACTTTGACAAAACTTCAAGAAAAGTTGAATCCCAATTTATTTATTTTTTAAAAAATATATATAAAAAAATGTAATTATTTTTTTAAAAAATTGCAAAGCAATAGTGGTTCAAAAAATAAAACAAACTGGTAGGATGTATGCACAACACGTTACTAAACTTATAAAACAAATATAAGAAATAAACAGTAAACAAATCATTCAGAGATAAGGTTGATGTAGAGAATATTGAAAAAAATATATGCACAAGCGACCTTTGTTAGAGATATTGTTTAATGCTTCATTTCAAACTATAATCGCAATTCTGCTGAGTATAATACTGTGCCATAGGAATGTTTTAGTTAATCAATAGTAAATGTTTAGAAAGCCGGCTTTGATCTTTAAGATGACGCAACTATGGAGGCGGGCTGCTGACAAAGCAGAAGTACAGTCACTCTCTGGATGGCTGGTTCTCTTCAGTTGCCGAACCGATCTCTGAATCGTTAGTCACGTCTCTTTTTCCTCATTAATCGATGATAAATACACCATGGTGCAGAACCAACCAATGGTGTGAACGCACCTGGATAAAAGCTTTACAAACCTGATTCTAATGAGCACTAATCTACGGTAATGCTAGTAAACGTGTTACGTAATCTGTAAGCATTGAAGCATGGCTCTCAAGATACACAACTGTAAGATTTTCGCTTATATAGATACTAAATGAAAAACTTTTCAGGTTCAATTATTATTCAATTTTGAAATAACAAATGTGATTATTGTTTTACTTTTATTTAATTTGACATTATTTATAAATAAATTGGATAGCTTATTACTTAGAATGCAATACAACAGAAAACAGGATTAAATATATTTACTGCGTAAGATATATATAAAAGTCCGTCACGCAGGGTCTGCCTTAACTAAGCAGATTTCCCACGTATTTGAATTTATCTCAAAACTTAAACGTTCAATGAGAACAATATTTGGTATTTAAGCTTCAAATAAAGTGCTTCATAACATAATAGAATATTGTTAATATGAGTGGAGTAGGAGCTCATCAGTAAGGGGTTTTACTGAACTCCGAAAACTAAAAATGCAAATATCTCAGTTAATAATCAAGATAGTGAGAAAATGTACATTACAACATTTATAGAACATTGCATTTGCAGTAAGATTGGTTCTATACAATTTTTCGTTCCAACGCATAATAACGATGATATAAATTTTCGAAATTCTCCCCCTCTAAACCTCTCTCCTACTGGCCCGATTTCAGCCGTTAACGAACTTGATCTTTCTTTTTGTATTAAACGATTGCATATCAAGTTTGGTAACGATAAGACAACAATTGCGAACGCTATAGCGGATAACAGACAAATATATAGACAGATAGATATTTCCCACAAGGGAAATCTGCTAATAAGTAATATTGCGTAAGAAAATATTTATACTCTACAAATATTATTAAATTTGTTAAAACACGAAAATTATTAAATAAAACACTAGAAATACAAGTAGAATGAAGCTCGTGGGGTTGGTAATATTAATAATAGTTCCAACAGTGTTATTTATATTATGAAATGAATATTATACAAAACAAAATAAATACCAACTTTTAAAAGAATATTAATATGATTAAGAAGTAACCTTCAGTTCAGAGTTAATTATCCATTACTGTGTCTTGAAGTATAGAACAAAGTTGGCATTCCGTTTGTGTGGGAAACATTTTCCTAGACACATATATAAAAGTTAAAAGTCATTTTACACGTTTCATTTTAGCACTGGATTGGGGCCCAAGCTATAAATGGAGAAAAACTTGACCAATTTTAATTCACAAGTCATTATTAATTCAACCTCTACCACAAACATGGCTGTCCTCACGGTCATGTGCCCATTGCAATGCAGTTGCAAATACAACGCGGGGGGGTTTAACGAAAAGAATTCTTTTCCTAATCCTTAAATTAATTTATTGCTTATTTAGTTTTTAATAATTTTATTCAGGGTCAAGGCGTAATGGTTATCTCAACCAGGTCTCGGATAAAGTCCATTAAAGATAATGTTATGTATTGAAGCCACGCCACCCTAATTACTTTCATTAACGCCTCCCCCCCAAGAACAAGGTCAAGAATCGAGAGGATTTCAACACATTACAATGACTGACTGCTAAAATAATTGTGTGTAGCAAACTGCAAAATATGACTGGAGGCAGTGGCAGTAGAAATCATTTACAACACTTCAATCATCTTTGAATCCTCACAGGCTGTTTGGCTGTACGCTCATTTGAGGACGATGATCGAATGATACTCGATTCGTAAGTATTAGTGCTGCCGTACAAAATAATTTTCAGTAGAAAATCTAGCTTATATCTATAACCAAGTAAAAATCCAATGCATCTTTAGCTACAATATCTCTGATATAGAAAATTCATAAATAAATAAGTTACCTATCTAGGTACTACATACTATACAGTAATAACTAATATTTTTCAGAACATATTTAATTTTTGGATATTATTAATAAATTATTGAATTTGCTTACTCAAGGGCAGTAAAAAACTGATAGTAGAAATATAATATTCCAAGCGTCAGAAGTAAAAGCTGGTATAAAAATTGAAATATCAAATTATGAAATTGAGAGACACTTTCAAAGGCAGAAAATAATAAAGAAAATAAAAGAAGTAAAAAAATGGAGATGGATGACAAGCCAGATTTTAATAAACTATGATGGCATTCCTTTGACGGAAGGTGACAAGGCTTCCTACTCACCATGAATGTCAGAAAGGTTCCATGATCCTTACCTGAAACAAAAGAATAAATCATATTTAATTACATATATAAATTAAACATTAATAATTCCAGTAATTTATTCTTACTCATGAGTAAAAATTACATTCTCGAAATAAAAGGTCCACGTACTTGGATAATATAATAATAATACAACTATTATTTCTTCAAAGAATGAAATAAAAAAAGAAATTCCTATATTATGAAATCAATGCCTCAAGAGTCCATGATTAAAAAGTACATCACATGAAATCGTAGCATAAAAGTCTTAAATAAGTTCACCGTCGGTTGGGCATACCTATAAAACACAGTAGATCTCCTCCTGTAGAATACGTCTGGCACTACTCATTCAATTTTTCATTTAATTTGACTATTTCTGAAAAGGAGGGAAGAATAGCTTTGCTTCACACTCACAATACAATAATCCAAAATGCAAGTATAATAAATACAATACAACAACTGTAACAACAATAAATGTTGTTATGTAAATGTTTTCATTATCTTTAACCCTAGTATTACCGACCTCTCCCAGGTCGCATGGATTACCAACGGGGGGGGGCTCCTTGAGCCCACAACCTTAAAAAACTTTTATTTTGGTTCTATAATTTTTTTTAAATTTTTATTTCTATTGGATTATGTTAAATGAACGTTTCTTATGACACCTGTGGGAAAAAAAATTAAAAAAATAAATAAAGAATTAAAAAAAAAATGTTCGGATGGGGAAAAAAGGATGACTTTAAATTAAAAATAATTTTATTCTACTAGAGGAACATATCTAAACATTGTTAGATTAAAAAGTTATCTATATCTAAGTTATTATAACATTATAATAGAATAATAATTTAAGAAAATCTAATTATCAGATTCGTAATTGCAATTATCGGTGCTTTTGCACTATAATTTTTTTTCCGAGTGTTTGTTACACACTGAACGTTTACATTTGAAGTAACACTGCTTAGATTTTGATAGGTTGTTGTATTTTTCTTTTTTTGATTTGGCTTCTCTAACACAAGTGTAACACCTTAGCCTTCCACTTGATGAACCTTGTTCCTCCAATTGGGGATAAGTCAGTTCTCGCCCTAGAACATGCTCCATGGCCTTCACTGAAGATCTAGGAATGCCCACAAGATTTTCACTCCTTTCAGCAACACACAATTTTACTAAACTCTCAGATAGTTCCAATAAAAAGTACTTTCTTCGGCCAGCACTATTTCTTCTCCATGTTGTGTTTTTAAGAGTAAATACTGTATAAGAATTGAGGGCTGTTATGTCCAAGAGGGAGTAGAAAAGAGATAATGGCCACCTTCTTGTCCCCCTTTTACAAGAATATTGTCTCACCATGGAATCGATTGTATCTATTCCTCCCTTAGCATCATTATAAAATAGATTTATGTCTGATTTTTTCTTAGGATTTTGGGGGTCAATATGAGGGTCTTGATGTTGAGTGGATAGAAGCAGTAAATTTCTAGTTGGTCTAGTTCGGGTTATATACGATTGAAGTGTTCAGGGGGTTTGTTTGATTTTGGATCAGTGTATAAAAATAGGGAAGAATAGAGCTCTCTTCCCTTGACATTTTTCAAAATGTCGGGAATATGTTTCCTTCTGCTTTGTAAAGTTCCTACGTAAGTCAAATTATAGTTTTTGTACAGATCTCTTTTCTAAAAAGTATCTATCAGGAGCAATAATTATATATTATGTATATTACCATGTCAGAAATATATTTTTATATGAAAAAAAATTATATGGGGAGGATATATATATTTTTTTATTGGGGAAAAAAACTTGAGAAGGTTTGTGTATGTTAAAATTACATCAAAGTAATTATTATTTGAGCAATATAATTAATAACACTTGAATTACTAGTTAAAAGTAGTATTAAATATCAGTGCCTTGGTACTTAAGTGTATAACTACCCCTTGCATTACCAAGGGGGGGCTCCTGGAGCCCATACGTCAAACAAAAATTTTTTTCTCAACATAGAAATTTTTTTATTTCATTTTGTTGTTATGCCCTCATTCTAGGATGTTTTTCTGAGGAATACATAAAATATCCCATTAAAATTGGGTGATAGGGAACAAAAACAAAAAGTTGTGGGCTCAAGGAGCCCCCCCCCCTTGGTACTTCTAGGGTTAATATTAACCGAGATATTTGCGTGTTATAGTTTTCGGCCTTCAGTAACCCCCCCCCCCAATCCTACTCATGTCATATTAACAATAAGCTGTTATATTATGAAGCACTTTATTTGAAGCCTAAATAGCAAATATTGTTCTCATTGGACATTTACGTCATGAGATAAATGCAAATAGGAGCAAGTGGGAAATCTGTTTAGCCCCTGCGTGACGGACTTTTTAAATGTGGGTCATTTACACAGGATGTGCTTTCAACAGATTTCATCACAGCTCAGATGTTCTTAGTTTCTAATAATAATCCCTCAACCATCAAAGCCCATATGAATTCTTAATAATTCGACACACCAAACCTCACATACACGAGAGAAAAAAAAAATAAAAAGAACCAGAAACACGGAAACTGTAACATTTTACAATAAATGAAGAGTCACGTATTTGTGTTCGTGACGAATTGCAGAAGGTCAGGCTGGGCAGAAAAAGGAGAGAGTGAGTTATTCAGGAGCACGTCTGGACTGACGCAGGTATTCTGTGACAGGACCTAGGCTTTAGAAAGGGAAAGGGATTTTAGAAATAAAGCAGTCTTCCCAGAGACACGGACATGACGGAAAGGGAAATATAAATACACAATTGCATACAATTCCAAGAAAAGACTTAAATAATCTGTGGCTCTTGGAATAATGTTATACTTATTAAAAAATAAGTTACGCTCAACAAACCAAATTGTAAAAATGTGTAAGACAATTACCTTTGAATCCATTCGAACCTGTGTTCATGTTTCTCGGTTTTACAGATAATAAAGATAAGAGCTACAGTGCGGACTACATCCTGAACGTATTTATTTTACTTATTCTGATTATTTTATTTCGTTATGTAGCTCTTTTAGTTCCAATAATGGCAGGCGATATATTTAGTCAACTTTCAGTTTCCATGCATATTAAAATCGGCTTGTCCGCATAAGCAATAAAAAGCTGAGGCTCGGTCTTGTTAGTTAGATTCTATTTTTACGAGGTTTATATCTTTGGGTCATGTGGCGAGGTTTTGTTCATGTGCATAGTCTATCCAAGTAACGCTTCGGAAAACGTTACTCACAGTTCTGTTGCCCGCTGACTCCCGGCAGGTACGTGCCTGTTTAGACTGAACAAAGTTTCTGTAGGCACAAAGGTTCTGTGTGGCGACTGTTAGTAAGCATTTCTGATTGACAACGATGACACTGGAAGGCCTAATGGCTAAACTGAAGTTGGCATTTCTGAAGACCATGAAGTTACATCTCCCTCTCAACCAGTCCTATTATCACATGTCTGCATCTTGGATGTTGGAAAGGAATCCTCAAAGATTCATATGCTCTGAAGAAGACTCCAGAAAGTACAATATGCAAACTAACAAAACGGCAAGTGAGACAAGAGTAGTTCATGCCTGGGGAAATCGGACTCTAGCCCTGATCTGGGAGGGAAGAGCTCTGAATAACTGATATTTGTATTTGCGAGAGAGCAGCACTCATAGAGGATAAGGAAGAACACACTATAGATAGCCTGGTATGTGTCTATTGTAGAAGTGTATGTGTCTACGATGATTGAGGCACGTTGAGAAATGACTCCCCCCTTTCCTAATGCTCTAAGGTACACGGATGGGATGAGCAGAAACAGGGAGGTGATCGACTGACCTCGAGCAGACGATTTGATGAGGAATTCTGGAAGCTGTTCAGTGATTTGAGGATCCTAGCTTAGGGTTCTAGGTGGATGATTTGAAACTCCTAGTAGTGAGAAAAGGTCTTATCATTAAGTTTGATATCTGCATTAGTTAGAGGTGGAATCTTTTCGTTCAGTCACTTCGTTATTACTTGGTTTGCAGACATTTTGAAAAAAAGGTTTAAAAAAACAAAACAAATTCAAATAGGGGATTTATTAAGTATAAGGAACATTTTAAACTCTCGCCCCTATCAGCAGTCGTATCTCCAAGATTCGCTAAGTCAAGGAATCCTCAGCAAGCTCGAACATAAATTATGCATTCTAATAGAGCAAAAGATCTGAAAGAGCTTTGTATTTCATAGAAATATTAGTAAGACTCTTTTCATTCAGTGTTCTCCGTATATACGAAACTTAGTTTAACATGGAAACGCTGATTGAAATCATATTCAGTAAGCCTAGAGCTCTATTACATGGGACCTGCTTATGTAGGCATAAGCCGGAATAATTCCAATAGGCGAGTGGAAATTGGTTCGACACGGCCGGAATTATCTATGCAAGAATAGAGAGGGGAGACCGGGGGTTCGCATATGGAAAGCCAACACCTGAATATGAGCTGCAGTGACTGGGGCCACTCGTCCTGCATGTGCTGACGACAGCTGCCGCCTCGGCTCCATCAAATATAGGATGCGCCACACAATTCAATTTCAAAGCAATGTACCTCTAGGTTATGCAGCGACCGTCCAATCAACCGCAATTTGTGGCATGATATCGATCGACACCAATCCGACAAGGTGGAACATTGCGTGCGAGAAACCGTACAACAAGGAAACGAATATGTGATTTCGGCCTTGTTAAAGGTTGTAAGGGATGTTTTTCGGTTAAATAGTTTTCAGTCACGGATATATAAGACTGGATTTAAACCTGTTAAGAATACATACCAGCTAGGTATATTCCTAGCTAAGGAAAAATATTAAGAAAATAACATTTTTTAAGATAATCATAATGTTGTAATAGTATAATATTCCAAAAAAAATTGAAATGAGCGATAAAACGACAGCCAAAAACTATAGCAATGCAATAAATAACAACAAAATCTATTTACTGCTAAAAATCAATAAAGCGAATAACAAATGGAAAATCTACATGAATTAAGTTCCAGAAATTACACCTTCCGGAATACCATCCGTTAGAAAACGAATAGGAACCGAATAATTACTTTAATATTCATAATATCCTCCCATGGACACATCATAATACATTGTTCCAATGCAAATCCAAATCATTCGAGAAAAAAAAATTCCTTTTCTAATAATAATAATAATTTTCATTCTACTTTCTTTTTTTTAGTAGATACTCCGGTTTATCAGTATTTATTTATTCATTCCAGTCATGATGAGACTAAGTATTCTGTTTGTTTAATAGGCAATTAGATACACCAAAGGGGATAAGGGAATCGAAGCAACCATTCGAAGCTAACAAAGAGCCTCACTGCTAAAGTCAAATTTGTTGATCATACCCAGACGAATTTGTTCGTCAGTCCACGATAGATCAGTCGTCGAGACGATGGTTTCCCATTATCTCTACTGGACACATTTAGTTGTTCCCCATCAGTGACTCTTATGATGGACTTGAGTCTGAAAGTTCTGTGCATTAAAAAAAAAAATGTCAACTCCTCGAATCACAGCCAGATTGACTCAACGCTGTGTATTATTTACACAGTCTGTGAAATTTTATAAGAGTAAATGGACTCGACTTTGAATCATAGGAAATGAATAAATGTTCCTTTCCCTTGATGTGGTACAAAGCCCAACGGTGACAGCTGTTTCGGAACGTCATAACCGCTATTAAAAATACTCTTTTGTAAGTCTTAATTGCGAACTGTATATTCATATTGGTACAAAGGGTGTTCAGTGAAATATATCATATATTAAGGGAGCAGAGTTAATAAATACCATTAGTAACTGGGGGCACCCCCCAAACGTTAATCCTTTTAAATTATTTATTTATGATAATTAAACAAATTCACATTTCTGAAAATAACACAACATTTCTAAAAGTATAAGCATCAATTAACATGTAAAAATAGACCAATATGAGGTCGGCAGGGAAGCGGCAGAACTGATAGGGCTAAGGAAGTATCCTCACATCTCCCTAAGCTCAGTGGTGCCAACCTACCACTCATTTAGGTTCTCAATCCTGTAATAGATTAAATATCGTGTCGCCGCTCTAGCGGTCACCATTTTAGTTTACTCGTTTTATGCAAAGAGAATGATCAAGTTCACTAATGGCTGAAATTCGACCACTGGGAGAGGGGAATATCTCCGTTATTATGCGTCGGATTTATATTTTGGGATGAATGCAAATAAGTGGGAAATCTGCTTAGAAAAATTCTCATTTCATAATATCTTGCAAACGTAAAATACCTACAAGTAGTGCGTAAAGGAGGCCTGCTCAATAAGTGCAAGGGGATAGGCCATAACGGTATTTGTATATAATATATGGAGATTAAAATAAAACAATTAAATATATAATAGACGTAAAAACATTGTTTTTGGAACTAAAAATTATAGTAATGAATTTTCCAAGAAATTTGTCTCCACGAAAGAGATAGAAATAAACCGCAAAACTTGTAATGGTTGAAATAAATTATGGGAGCTAAGAAAGAACTTTTCTTATGTAAATCGTTCCAGGTGATAAGAACAAATCAGTTTAATGTTTTTATATCTATTTCCCAAACTATGTAATAGTTTAGGTGGAAATGGTTTTTTTTCCGAATATAAATATTGAATAATGGGAGGTAAAAACAGAGATAAGTGTTCGCCCTAAACCATTCTGAAAGATGCCCATTATCCCAGTGAGCATTGATTACTGAATATCTCAATATTTATTTCTGTTCCTCCCACTTTTATAATGGACATTCTAAAGTACCTTCAATTCTGTAGTAGATTCAGAAGGAAAATCCGGTGAAATAAAGAAAGAAGGAGTGCTTTAAAATTCTCAAGAGATTTATGATAATGGAGTCATTAAATGCTATTCAGCAAGACTCTTGAGCAGGCAGTAATTTTTATAGATTCTGAGTAACGGTTATTGAAAATACCAAGGACGTTCAAGTTTTTAGGAATCAAATATTAAAATGAATGCTCAGTGAATAATATTACAATCTTAATAATGATCAATAGATTATAATTATCAAATAAATATTTGAATTAGATTTTCAACCACAAACCTTTTTATGTACTAGATCTTAACTATCTACAAAAACATAAAAAACATAGTTCCTTACTTAATGCAGTTTAAAAAAATACAAACGAAGATATTACAATGACAAAAATGTATTTCTATCATAATAAAAAAAGCTTTGAACTTGGACATTAACAAACTACCAAACTATTTTGTAAATATTGAACTGTTCCAGAAATTTCATTTGAAGGAGATTGAAATCTGAATTGGTCACCTTTATTGTTACTATAAACAAAAAATCCAAGTTCCATTTTCTGTTATTCTATTTGGTGTATTTTATTAAGTACGAATATTAATGACGAGGATTTTTTCAAAATTAAATAACATTATGATAATTTCATAGCGGTAAAATTACAATAAAACCTTAACTAAAAATATGTTTAATAAATGCCTAATAAAATATCAATCTTGATGGAAATAAAAAGTTTTTTTTTTTTTTTTTTTTTTTCCATAACTGTCTTAAATTGTCCAGTTATAAGTTAAAAAGTTTCAAATGTAATTCAAACTTTTTTTTTTCTTTTTTTTTTTACATTATTCAAAACCATTCCATTGGAGTACAATCGATCATAGCGATTCTCAAAACTATATCTACAAAGAAAAGAGGACTACAAGCACTACTTCTGAAACACCACTTCACAATTTGAATATTGAAAAATCTACAAACACCTGCATAATATTTTGAAAATACCAGATATGGTTTTTCATTCTATATGTTACATTCAACCTCTTAAATAAGAGATAAAATCCTGATAATTCAAACTTTGTGGAATAATATGTCCCTTCATGATATAAAATTTTATCGAAAATGTCAGAGTAGGAGCTTTATCCAATGCAATACCATCACAAAATCACTTATTTTCGGGATTTAACAGGGATTCATCTGGAGAGTTGCTCAGAAAGTTAACAACTTTGAATTGATCTTGGCATGAAAAGGGTATATAGTAAAGTTCAGGGAATCGATTCATGCTCCCCCGTTTTGACTGTAAGAATGTATTTACCATAGGAAATACTTTGTTCCGTCCTGGCAAGAATATGTAGTGTAAATAACCTATCCCGCTTAGACCAAAGGTGACTTTAAAAATAACAATAAAATCTCATTTTTATTCAGAGGGAATGATGTTTTTACAACAAAAAAAAATGTTTCATTTTCAATCGTACTACAAATAACACGAGTTATTTCTAGCAAATGTGAATCGCGGGAAGAATGCGTATGTTATGAGCGAACAGTGTGCAATGATGAAACATGCCGAGACTTGAACACTAACTCAAGATTTGTACGATTCAACTGCATAAATCCAGAACGTTCGTGACCAATTTCAATCATTCAGTAACATTACGTCCCCTTTAATAGAAACTTCGTGACCTGAATTCGTTAGGAGCAACAACAAATTATTAGCCGCCCAATAACGACGCGGTGGTGTTGGCGGCAAGAGAAAAGGCCCACATAGAATTCACTTCTAGCTCGAATAAGAAATAAATTCGTGAAAAGAGGAAAATATTCTTTATAGCCTCAAATGTTCAGGTCCTCTTGCATAATTGAGTGGTCCTTCAATGGAATAGACTTACCTAAAGAAGGCACTCCATGAGATTTAAAAGAGATATAAACAAGATTTGTTCACAACAACTACTGGAATAATTAAGGTTTTTTCGAGAAAAATATAAACGTACAAATGCAGTTTATATTACTGGAATGAATTTTTATTATAATACCTCCTCATCATGTTCTCAGCAAATCTGCAACTACCCCAGTATTTACGATTATCAAGAATAAATGTTTAAAACCAAATAGCAATGTAATAGGAACAATTTTAGGCACAGAGAATTTAATTGGTGATATATAATATATATCTAGCTGCCATAATATTTCTTCCATCGTTCCAAACTTGATGTTTAAGCTCTTTGTGTGAAACTAATTGGCCTGGATTCAGTCAGAAGGAAAGCAGTAAAATGAATTTTAGAAAAGTAGTAAAATGAATAAATAATAAATCTCCATTATTATGCGATAAAAATACTTTATACTATGTTTATTTTATCTATATTCATAAAGTAATTTTATAAATTGCTCTTGTATAAATTCTTCTCTAATTCAAATATTAACTATTTATATTCTTCAGCCTTCAATAAAACTCACATTTCAACAAATCCGCTTTTAATTTTAAACTATTATAGCACTAAGCATCTCCTGTTCACGTTATATTTTAAGATCTGTTTTTTTAATATTGTAGCTAATGGAGGTACAGAGAAAAGTCGGTCTCGTAGGGCTGCGTTAACTAAGCAGATTTCCCACGTGAGTCACGTTTTTGCATTTACCTCAAAACGTAAAGGGACAATGAGAACAATATTTTGTATTTTGACTTCAAATAATGCGCTTCATAATATTATTTTTAATATGACATAAGTAGGAGTAGGGGTTTAATGAAGGCCGAAAAATAAAGCAATTAAAATATCTGGATTAATAATCAAGATAGTGAAAAAACGTACAGAACAACATGTATAGAACATTACATTTGCAATAAGACTGATTCTTTGTAAGTTTTAGATCCAACACATAATAATGGATGATCAAACGAAAAATGTCACCACTAGAGAGTTAACATAAAAATATATAGAAAGGTCTATAAATAGACATAGAGACCTCAAGGGCTAAGCTAATTTCTCTCAAGGGAAATCTACTAAGAGGTTTTTATATAGCATCTTCAAGACTTAATTCAAACTGTGCTACAGTGATCGCAATTGTTAATCGATCGTCTTTAAGTCGATATTTAAAGCCTTGATGTAAAACTAAATGTCAAGTTGGTTAGTCAAATCTATTTAGGAACTTTAGACAAGATTTAATAGAAACTACAGCGCAATTATTGTCCTACCCTAAGGATTTTTTACATTGTACTGTTATATTACTCTGGAATATGGTGGATGGTAGAGGAACCAATTGATCAGGATCAATAAAAAGGCCTTGTCCTCTACTAGTGTTTTAATTTTATGCAAAGTGCACTTTCAAAGTCAGCGCTCCATCGGCAGTGCCCGATTATAGCAGTGAAGCCAAGACGACAACCATCGTGCAACCAAGCTTAATATGTTGTTGTCCAGGCTAGACTGCTTTAATTAGGCACTGACGATGGAGCGTCCCATCGTACTTTGCACTGCCGCTGCATAACTGACTTTTTTTACCTTAGTCCAGCCATATTTCGTTGCTTGGCACAGCATGCAGCTGTAGCGTGGAGAGTAATGTGCTGTATAGAATAAGCTCTGTGAAGGCCGTCCACTGCGGAACCGGATATTCTATAACGCTTCCTTTCGTCCTTGCCCATGTTCTCCCAACTACATAAATTCCGTATACTTTCATTAATTATCCCATATTTTATCAGTTATTATTTACAGTTAGTCCCCAATTTCAGTTTTTAATAACATAATTTCCCTACATCCAAGGTACACTTGTTTCATAGCCTTGGGAGTAAAAAACCGATTGGTTTTTAAAAAGAAATGGATAAGAATAATTAGAGGCTGTTGTTATGATATATGTGCTACCAAGTAAAGTGCAGGTAAATCCTTCGGTAATTCATAATAGCATGGAGTGGATGTCAAACCTAGAAGTCCGTTACAAAAGGTCTGCTGCCTTCCTGCGTGCAATTCAATAATTACCAAAAACAAGTTGAATTCCAGATCAGTTACTGCAATGACACTCAACAAACTTCAGTTTAAAATAACAGTTCCCCCTCCCCAACAAAATACCTTCTGCAAACAGTATGTAGTACTTAGGGTGTACTGAAAACTTTAGTGTAATATGCCTTAATCTGGTATCTCGTTCAAACATGATTAGAAGTAGATCTATCTAAAGCTTAAAACTATGTATTATAAATCCGTACAAAATAACTTTTTTCTGTAATCGTTGAATAATGGTAACATTACTAAACTGAAATGAGTGAAGAAAGTGAAACATTTTGCAATAGAGTGAAGAAAGTGAATTGCCTTCTTAATTAGTAATAAGTATAAATTAAAAAATAATTTAAAGTTGGAAATTAAATGCTTTTAAATGTTTCTTAACATTGTAAGAATTTATTTTAACAAAATAAATTGAAATGTGAATGAATTATTGGTGGAAATAATTAATATATTTTAAAATTTAAATATAATAATAATTACCTTCCTTGTTTATAACCTGCACTTGTTTATAACTGCACTACTTCACAATCATCACTAGTTTTTTTATAACTATGCTTATAACCTTTCACAACCATGCTTATAACCTACCAACAACATACCATAATCTTCACAACATCCTAATTTTGTTCATATTCTGGTTAGATCTGATCATGTATTACACGATTACAGAAAAAATTTAATATTACACTCGTGACGAAAGTAGAATTTACAACTCTCATGAAATTACCACACTCGCTTCGCTCGTGTGGGTAAACGTTTCACTCGAGTTGTAAAATGATCTACTTTCGTCACTTGTATAATAAATAACTATTTTCAATGTGCTACTTAGCTGAGATATATATGATCTAGATATTATTTTTACATTAGACGTATAAATACCGATTGCATTAATTGCCAATTCACCATTTTGGCAGCTAGAGAGTTATCAGAATACTCGAAAGTGTCTTAATTTCTGTATCTGCTTGGTAGGATCTCTGGACAGTTGAATCTATCTCGAGAGATTTGCCAGGTGCAGAGAAAATCCATATTTCAACGGAAATGAACAAGGGAAAGAAATGCAGCCACAAGCATATATAGCCAATGGCCGGTTGCACTCTGTATTAGGTCATCCAACAATAAAGGCATTTGGCTATTGCAGAATTATTTGTAAGTATACTAATATAATAATAATATTAATCGTAATATTATAACTTCAAAAACAAAGCTCAAACAGTAATAAATTCAGCGAAACCATTAGTGACAGTATTTGTTTCAACATGGCATTTCTTTTTTTAATTTTATAAGCTTCAAAACAACATAGGTAACCTATACTAATGTAATCATCAAGAAAAGATAAAGCATTTCTCCAATTGCAATAAACGCTTACCTCTTATGTAATATCCTCGCCCAAGTATCAAATATGTATGTATATATACATATATATATATATATATATATATATATATATATATATATATATATATATATAAAATTGTAACCTCTGTCTGTACTTTGATTTTTTTCACGAAATTTCACGATAACTTTTCTTTTCACATGTCATAGACACCATAACTGCAATTTGTTTCTTTCGTGTCTGTTTGTTTGTTTATTTGTTTGTTTGTTCGTTACCTTTTCACACATAAACGGATGAACCGAATTTTATGAAACTTGGTATGTATATTACTACTAGCCCAACTTAGACTTTAGGCTATATTAATATTCTCTAAGACGAACAGGAGTGGGGGTTATAAGGAAAGCTAGAAATTAAAAATAGCGATATTTCGTTTCCTATTGCTTTTTCAGCAAATATGCACATAACAAAAGTTGTTTATTTTGTTATTTAGAGTAACTTTTGTTATATGCGTTTTTGCCGTATACGGAAGTATAAATGAGTTATACGCTAAAAACTACTGCGGAAGTCAACAATTTTATTTGGCACAAAAGACTCAACCAAGCTAAGCCAAACTCGGTATGTGAATTAGTACTAATGCCTTCCTTATAATAAGCCATACTAACATTTCTAGGGACGGGCAGGAGTGGGGGTTATAAGGGAAGCCTGAAATTAAAAATAGCGATATTTCGTTTCCTATTCGTTTTTCGGCAAATATGAACATATCAATAGTTGTTTATTTTGTTATTTAGAGTAACTTTAGTTATTTACATTTTCGTCGTATACCGAAGTATAAATGAGTTATACGCTAAACATTATAGCGGGAGTCAACAGTTTTATTTGGGACAAAAGACCCAACCGAAAGAAACAAAACTCGGTATATGTATTAGCACTAACGCTTTCATTATAACAAGCCATACCAACATTCTAGGGACGGGCAAGAGTGGGGGTTATAAGGGAAGTCAGAAATTAAAAATAGCGATATTTCGTTTCCTATTGGGTTTTCGGCAAATATGAACACCACAAAAGTGGTTTATTTTGTTATTTGGAGTAACTTTTGTTATATACACTTTTTTCGTATACCGAATTATAAACGAGATATACGCTAAAACCTATAGCGGAAGTGAACAATTTTATTTGGGAAAAAAGACCCTACCGAAATAAATAAAACTTGGTATGTGTATTAGCACTGACGCCTTAATTATCGTAAGCCATATCAACTTTTCTAGGGATAGGCAGGAGTGGGGGTTGTAAGGGAGGCATGGAATTAAAACTAGCGATATTTCGTTTTCCATTCGTTTTTCGGCAAATATGAACATAACAAAAGTGGTTTATTTTGTTATTTAGAGTAACTTTTGTCATATTCGATTTTGTCTCTTAACAAAGTATAAACGAGATATGCGCTATAAACTAAAGCGGGAGTCAACTATGTCATTGGGTGCTAACGATTAAACAAAACTTAAAAAAACTCGGTATGTCAATTTGCATTAATTCTTCCATGATTATAAGCTATATTAAAATTTTTAGGTTAGAACGGGAGTGGGGGTTATAAGGGAGGCCTGAAATAAAAATTTGCGATATTTCATTGTCTAATTGTTTTTCGACAAACATGCACATAACAAAAGTTGTTTACTTTGTTATTTAGATTAACTTTTGTTTTATACATTTCTCCAGGAACAATGTGTGGAGCAAGTAATTTGCGTAGAAATATTGATATGCTCAACAATTCATTCCAATTTGAACTATGAGGTACCTCACCTGGAAAAATGAATTCAAATCTATGTTAATATTTTGTCCTTAATAACTGAAATCTCTGCATAATGCACAGGAGACGGGAAATATGAAAATTTGGAGGACAGTGAAGACTTACATAAAAAATTAATTTTATTATTAACAAATGCCAACAACGGGTATTAACCCTAAACACTGGGACGGGTAAATGTCAAAATATTGTGCAAAGTAAAGCCTTGGCAAAAAAATACCATCACCATTCAGCCTCAAATCAATTCCCGGGCGAAGCCGGGTATCTGAGCTAGTATATATATATATATGTTTATAAAACAAAAACTCGTTCTCTCTCAAACATTCTTTCTTTTAATTGATATTATTACAATTTTTCTTTAACTAATTGAGCAGCTACTGGAAGTTTTTACATGAATTTGTGAAGAGTGTCCGGTTTCTTTTCTGGTAATCATTTAGTCCTAAGTTAAATATTTCAAAACATTTTGAACATATATCAAGTTCGCCCAATCTAGCTTTAGACTGTATTTGTTGTTTCATACAAGAACCAACTAACACATATTTTGCTTTTAGCATACACGTATTTAAAGTTTTTAACGAAGTGGAATGTTACTAACAAGTTTAAAATCGTATGATATATTCATATTTCAAATTAGAAATATTAAGCATTTAAAAATTGATAACTAAAAAAAACAGCAGCATATGCACTGAATAAATATACAGAAAAAAATGTATGTAAAAGTAAAAAAAATACGACATGCAGGGGTTGCGTTGCCTAAGCAGATTTACCATCTGCGTCACGTATTTACTTTTATCTCAAAACTTAAAATTTTAATGAGAACAATGTTTGTTGGTCTTTAGGCTTCAAATAAAGTGCTTCGTAATATAACCGCTTTTGTTAATATGACATGAGAAGGAGAGGGGATTTACTGAGGCTCGAAAACTAAAAACTGGAAATATTTCGGTTAATAATCAAGCTAGTGAAATAATGGATTTAACTACATTTATAGAACATTAAATTTTCAATAACATTAAATCTATAAAAGTTTTCGTTACGACGCATAACAACGGAGATATTACGAATTTTCGAAATTACCCATACCACGGATTTTATACGATAGTGCTTGATAACATAAAACGTTTAAATATAGAGTTTGGTAAATCGATCAGACAAAAATTACGCTAGAGCGTTAACAGATATATATATATATATATATAGAGAGAGAGAGAGAGAGAGAGAAAGAGAGAGAGAAAATTTAAAATAATATATACAATTTTGAACGGACCTCATTTTACATAGACATTTGAAGAAATTTTTCGAAAATTCCATCACGAGTACAACCTCAATAGCTGATTTTCCCTAAGGAAAACCTGCTAAAAAAGAATGATTACTTCCCTCAAGCTAAGTCCGAAAGACACGAACACAGCATCTGCTGATACTAGCGGTCTATTTATAGATAGAGGTGAAAATCTCTCCCGTTAATCAGCCATGTTACCAGAGTGCCTACTATGAAGGGGCTACTAATATGGCAAATTTCTCTTTAAAATTCGCTAAATTTAGTAGAGCCATCAACACTTGGTATAAGTACATATAAATTGTATTGTCCAATAAAGGGCCATTGCATGAGTGGAGGAGGTAAGCTTTCTCAGTATTATAGTGAATAAATGAATTCAATCCCACTATTTCTATCTCCGGGAAGCTCAAATTGGCTGCGCTCGATTAGTAATGTAAATTTGATTGAATAATGTATTGCATTATATGTAATGGCTGTTGTGTTAAGCTAGGTTATACATTAATCAGTATATACATGGTGGCTATATTAAAGGCATTATTACTTGATGTTTTATATTTCACTGGTGGCGGATTTCACTTCCATATAGTCTGAGATAAGCAAAAACGTTTTTAATTTATTTTTAGCAGATTTCCCTTAAGGTCGTACTCGAGATAGAATTTTCGAAAAATGTCTTCAAATGAACGCGAGTTTTGAAAAATTTCCTCAAATGTCCTTCGATCCAACCCAGGAGATGACGAAAATGTGGTCCGTTCAAAATTATATATATATATATATAGATATATATATATATATATATATATATATATATATATATAATTTGTCTGTTAACGCTCTAGAGGTCTCAATTATTGTTTGATCGTTACCAAACTCCATATTTAATCGTTTTATGTAAAAAGATAGATCAAGTTCGTTAATGGCTGAAATCGGACCAGTGGGTGGAGGTTTTAGAGGGGAGGATTTTTGAAAATTCGAAATATCTCCGTTATTATAAGTCGGATCGAAAAATTGTATAGAATCACTCTTATTGCAAATTACATTTTCTATAAGCATTGTCATATACATTTATTCTCTATCTTGAATATTAACCGAGATATTTGCATTTGTATTGTGTTTGTGGTCGGCAGGAGTCCCTCGCTAATTGGTTTACAGATTCGTTACTACTACTGTTATTAGTAAGCAGATTTCTCTATTGTAAAACTTCAAGTGGGAAATCTGCTTAGTTTACGCAGCCCCTGCGTGACGGACTTTGTTTATATTATTTGACCTCTATCTTGTATGAAGCTAATCGAAATGAACTTCGGGCCTGCCTGCATGGATTTGTGTTTTCGTTGGCCCAAACGTGAAATCAACGGGAGGCAAACGGACGCATCAAGCTCATGTTATAAATCAAATGAGGGTTGTTGCTTGCTGACTGCATTCAGCGTGTAAATTGTATGATGTGCCCCACTCATATACACCAATAATACAGTGTTGTATAGCGGTGCACTTCCCCCTACCAATACAACGGCCTGGAGGGCTTAATTACCCGCCTGTATGGCTTTCGGGATTATACTGGGAGGGGATGAAGGGGCTGGTCAGAGCAATGAGTCTGTATTTGAGAGTGGATAATAACCTCTCATAAATTGTCGGTTCTGACCCAACTTCAACAAACCTTGCCTGGGACACCCCCACCACAGATTAAAATAAATGGATAACATAATTCCAAAATAGAACCTGAAATAAGTTCTATAAATAATATTGAAGGGGAATTATCAAAACTGTGTGATTTGTTTCCAGTTTCTGTCAGCAAATAATTTTTAATTAATACGCGAAACCTTTTAAATACAAACAGATTTTATATATTTCACATTCAGAAGACGTTGAAGCAATTTTAAAGAAATAGCCACAACCACAACTAAGGAAATTTAAAAACAACATCTTCCTTTACAATCAGTTTATAGATTTTTTTTATCTGCTATGATAATATTTAGGGAGGGCAAGGCTGTTCAAAAAACACTCCTCATGTAAAGGAGGCAAAGCTAAGCCCATTAAACAATGAAAATAAATACATTCTTTTTTCTAAATCATGTTTGAATGGTTTCCTAGGCCAGTTTCAAAATATAACTTCCTCATGTCGTATTTTTTTGTGTGGTTTTTGACTTATTTGTTGTTCTAGACTTTAATATGACTATTTTTTAATTAGTATATATATATATATATATATATATATATATATATATATATTATCAGTATAAATTTCCTTTTTAATAATCTATTTGTGTAATATATATATAGCCTGTAAACATTCATTTAATGAGTAAATATTCACTCATATATTTTCTATTAATATTCATTTGGGCCCTAATGTTTATTGTTTTTACTGTTTGAAATTTTGAATCATAAATTTTTCCTTTTATGTAGCATGTATTTTTAAACGGTAAACTTATATGACTTTTTTTTTAGATACATGAAATTGTTAATGATTGTCAGCAGGGCACTGATGATGCAGCGAGTGCTCAAAAAGCGCTAAGCAGCATGGAATAAAAAAAAACCGTGAAGGAGCGAGGCCTTCATTTCTTGATTTTAACTTGTCTTTTTAAAGAGATTGAAAAATTTTTAAAAAAAATTTCCTCTGTGGGATTCGCAACGAGAGTGATGGACATTTTGCAATGCAAGCGTAGCCAACATTTTTTCATCCTACCTACATTAGAAGTCACTTCCACCTGCCAGAATACCAACTCGGGATCAGAAGTGTTTAGAATCCTATGCTACCTATAGCATGGGGTTAGAAAACGACGGTTTTGAAGGAAATAAATTAATTTTATCTTTGAAAATTATCAATTTAAGGCTAATAAATAATATATATTGTGAGTAAACGCCATGAACCTACGTCATAAGGATGCAAGGTTTTCGTTTCTCGATGAACCATCTTTTATCTCCCCCGGAAAATCATCATCAAAAAATGTGCAAGATTAGCAAATCGTAAGGATTGCGAAGAGAGAAAACAACACCCATTACAAAGCCAAAACCACTTTCTAGGGAGCGTGAATGGCAGCGATATAGGGAAGTAAAATAAATCAATGTAGAAAACTTGTAAAGTTGAATGTTTTCTACATACATCTAAGTGTACACATACACTTAATTCCGCATTAGCCTAATACCATTATTGTTGGATGGACTGAAGCGAGGCCAACCGGAAACCACTATAAGTGCTTGAAAGCGTTTTTTTCCTTTGTTCATTTCCGTAAAAATGTGGATTTCCTCTTCACGAGATGAGACCTCTAGACACATCATTCAACTGTCCAAAGATCCAACAAAGCAGAAACAGAAATTGACACCCCTTTCAAGTATTCTTACAACTCTCTAGCTGCCGAAATGTTTTATTAATCCTTACTATACTCGGTGTTTAAATGTTAAATGTAATAACAATGACTCAGTTCTTGATTTATCAAAATATTGCGTTGAGGGTTAAATTAGTGGGGGTAAATCGTACGTATCTCAGTTAAGTGGAACATTGAAAAAATATATTTCCAACAAACTTACCCCAATGTATGTAGGATGAAAAAATTGTCGGCTACGCTCCCACTATAATAATTTATTGAAACGGCAAAGCGCTTTCGATGCTGTGCATCATCGTCAGTGCCGTGTAACAGTGTGCCAATGGTTGATGCCAGGTTGAGCTTGGTGAGCTTCCATATTCTGAGCTGGTATTCTGGCAAGTGGAAGTGACTTCTAGTGTATGTAGGATGAAAAAATTGTCGGCTACGCTCCCACTATAATAATTTATTGAAACGGCAAAGCGCTTTCGATGCTGTGCATCATCGTCAGTGCCGTGTAACAGTGTGCCAATGGTTGATGCCAGGTTGAGCTTGGTGAGCTTCCATATTCTGAGCTGGTATTCTGGCAAGTGGAAGTGACTTCTAATCTATGTAGGATGAAAAAATTGTTGGCTACGCTTCCACTATAATAATTTATTGAAACGGCAACACCTGAATACCAGCTCAGAATATGGAAACTCGGCATGCTCAACCTGGCATCAACCATTGGCACACTGTTACAAGGCAATGACGATGATGCACAGCGAATGCGCTCTGCCGTTTGATTAAATTATTATCGTGGAAGCGTAGCCAACAATGTTTTCATCCTACATACATTAGAACTCACTTCCACCTGCCAGAATACCACCTCAGAGAACTTACCCCACTCTTAATCATCTTAGGCATACACTTTTAAAATAATTTATATTAAACTTGTGCCTATTCGTTTTGGGATAGCTGTATCAAACTGAACGGATCCAGCCCAAGAATATCCATTTCATTGCTTAAAGTTTTTGAACAAGTAATAAAATATGTTTATAAATATAGCCTTGAGCAACCTACACCACCATCGTGCTCTCACAAGGGAAAATCCATTGAAATTTAATCCAAACCTGGTCAGTAATTTTATTGTGTTGATAACAATGTATCGTGAGAACTGGATCGTTTGAGCTTCCACAACCAGTGGATCGCAAATATCTATATATATGTACACATATATTCAGACAATACAGCAAGCAGAATACTAAAGGAAGGTATAAACGCAGGCAGAATTTCCAGGCGAGCAGCCATTGGGAAATCAACATAAAGGGATAATGATTATTATTAATAAAGTATTGTTAATATTGAATTAGAGGCCCGTAATTTACAGCTGCTAAAGAGGGCTTAAGCATACCCTTTGTCTCGTTGAGATACCTCTGAATGGATTACTTCGGCCCCGATGGATAAA
Organism: Riptortus pedestris; assembly: GCA_019009955.1. NCBI lineage: Eukaryota > Metazoa > Arthropoda > Insecta > Hemiptera > Alydidae > Riptortus > Riptortus pedestris. The sequence continues at coordinate 77,057,573 of CM032229.1, forward strand.
TTCAAACAGTCCTGCAACAATTATAGTTCAAAAACTAAAGTTCTTCATTAACAAAACGTATTTAATTGTTTTGTTGATAGATATAATTCATTAATTTTCATGACATCTAATGCAATTTATATGTAGATTTTCATTGTGGAAACCAACTTTTCAAAACCAAATATCTCCATGGTCCCCTAAGAAATGACAAAGAAAATACTCCCATTCAAATGTTTGTTTTTATCGACCCCCGCCAAAGAGAATCATTAGTTCACGAGTTCGCTACCAGAGGTCGCTAGTGTTGCAGTGTTTATGGATCAGTGGGAGTATATATCCAGTATACTTCTGATAGCCCTAGGGATGACTAACGATTATGACTCTCTTAGAGTCCGTCCAAAGGCAGGTACTCAGCGTGATCTGTCAACAGACTTTCTGGAGGATACAATGGGCCCGGACTGGGGAAATCCCATCCATTCCAAGCCCACTTTGGTTAACTTGTGTTATAAGTCGAGATGATCACTCACTATGTAAAATCTCTGATCACGAATCCCTAGTGCCTCGCTCGAGAGAGGTGTAAAATCTCAAACGTCTGTCTGTAATGCCAATCGAAAAAAAAATTGTATGGGTCCCCGCGCGTGTGTGTGTGTGTGTGTGTGCTAATCTTAAGGACATTCTCTAAACATAATACTTAAGGAATAACTTCTGTTTTTCAACGTTCAAAATACCCATAAGGAAGAAAATAAATATTTAAAATTGATACCACATAAAATTATAACAGCAAATTTATGGACAAATACATGTAGATAGAATCAATGCCTTGAAGCAATTATTGGATCTGAGGATGGATCGATTTGTCACAGAGAAAGGTTCATCCATTTTTCATCCGTCTAATGCATCTCATCCATTTGGTTCTATGTTTTATTTATTTTTTCTTTTCTCTTGCCTACCCCATTTGTTTACGATGTCAGTTCTAAATTTACATAAAGGTATTTATGAGGAATGCACAGCATTGTAAGCTGACCCCTAATAATTTCGGATGAGGATGAATTCATAAGATCAAATCGCCAAGTACAACTATTGAATATACAGTATGGTAATATTGCTTGCTTATGAAATGAGTTAAAAATAAAACCAATGACTCTATATTTAAAAGGATAAATGTATTCTTTACTTCAAGTCAATTTATCCCCAAGTACATCCTGACAATGTCCCCTTGATCTATAAATTTGAAAAAATATATTTGGATTTCATTACCATGATATGACAGGTGAATCAGGACATCTTTTTCTTCAAATGACATATTTTTACGCGTTAACGTAACTCCTTTTCCGACCCAATAAGGGGGGGGGGGCAACGATTTTCGCTAAATTTTTAGAATGTAAAAACGTAGTCAGGTAAGCAGAAGGTAACACTTCGTCAGTCACTCAAACTGCAATGCATTAAGGGAAATGCGTGGTTGTTATTCTATATTACTCATGGGAACAACCACAAAATGCATCATCATAAAAAATTCAAAGTTTTCGTTCCTACACAAACTATTTAATTAATAGTGGCAATAAATTTAACACTTGTATTTTTGTAGAAAATTTACGAACAAATAGAATATAACTTCCTCGGGCTAGTTTCATCCATGCCCTTATATGGATGAGTGGTAGACGATTATTTGTACTTTATCTTTGGCAATCTCAAATCTAACTTAATAGAGTTCTTAGTAAGGGAAAATAAACCATAGCTTGTGAGAAGATGTCATTCCTGCACATGGGAATCAACTCAGTTTACGGTGCCTCTGTGAAATTTTCTTTAATGTTTATGTCAGTGCTTATCAGTATTCTTAGTTGCGTAACGAAACTGAGTAAATTTGTTAAAAATGTCCTAACCAGTGTTTAAAAATGAAGTACTGGTTGGATATTTTAGGGAGTACATGAGGCTCGCTTCCAGATGCCATTACGTTTTCTTTTTCTAGAAGTAATGTTGCAGATACGGACTCCTTCACTACAAACATTAAGAGAGTCATTAGTAATTTCTTGTTTTCGCCTTCTATCTACCCCCAGTACGTCCTGTTGGTACTATAGGCATCCGTGTATCGCCCTGTTGGTACTATAGGCATAGATGTTATCGTCCTGTTGGTACTATAGGCATCGGTGTTATCGTCCTGTTGGTACTATAGGCATCGGTGTTATCGTCCTGTTGGTACTATAGGCATCGGTGTTATCGTCCTGTTGGTACTATAGGCATCGGTGTTATCGTCCTGTTGGTACTATAGGCATCGGTGTTATCGTCCTGTTGGTACTAGAGGCATCGGTGTTATCGTCCTGTTGGTACTATAGGCATCGGTGTTATCGTCCTGTTGGTACTATAGGCATCGGTGTTATCGTCCTGTTGGTACTATAGGCATCGGTGTTATCGTCCTGTTGGTACTATAGGCATCGGTGTTATCGTCCTGTTGGTACTAGAGGCATCGGTGTTATCGTCCTGTTGGTACTATAGGCATCGGTGTTATCGTCCTGTTGGTACTATAGGCATCGGTGTTATCGTCCTGTTGGTACTATAGGCATCGGTGTTATCGTCCTGTTGGTACTATAGGCATCGGTGTTATCGTCCTGTTGGTACTATAGGCATCGGTGTTATCGTCCTGTTGGTACTATAGGCATCGGTGTTATCGCCCTGTTGGTACTATAGGCATCGGTGTTATCGTCCTGTTGGTACTATAGGCATCGGTGTTATCGTCCTGTTGGTACTATAGGCATCGGTGTTATCGTCCTGTTGGTACTATAGGCATCGGTGTTATCGTCCTGTTGGTACTATAGGCATCGGTGTTATCGTCCTGTTGGTACTATAGGCATCGGTGTTATCGTCCTGTTGGTACTATAGGCATCGGTGTTATCGTCCTGTTGGTACTATAGGCATCGGTGTTATCGTCCTGTTGGTACTATAGGCATCGGTGTTATCGTCCTTTTGGTACTATAGGCATCGGTGTTATCGTCCTGTTGGTACTATAGGCATCGGTGTTATCGTCCTGTTGGTACTATAGGCATCGGTGTTATCGTCCTGTTGGTACTATAGGCATCGGTGTTATCGTCCTGTTGGTACTATAGGCATAGGAGAGAGAGAGTGGAGAGAGGGGAGAGAGTGGAGAGAGGGGAGAGAGAGAGAGAGAGAGAGAGAGAGAGAGAGAGAGAGAGAGAGAGAGAGAGAGAGAGAGAGAGAGAGAGAGAGAGAGGAGAGAGAGAGAGAGAGAGAGAGAGAGAGAGAGAGAGAGAGAGAGAGAGAGAGGTGAGTGTATATACCTGGAAAAGGAAAAGGTGGATTGTGGAGCAGGGACCATGTCGTCGACCTGGATCCAGGATAAACAAAGGACCAGCACTAGCTCTAGCCTTCCTCTTATCCTCTCTACTACTACAAACAGATACAGTTTACCTCTTTCTCTTTCTTTCTCCATTTATAAGAGAAATTGTTTTCTTTTGTCTCTATGGAACCACACGGGACTTACCTACAACATCCCTACACCACAACCAATCTTGCATTCCTAATATAAACATTTTGATTTACATGTCTCTTTAGTTTCGGAAAATGGTGTTTGAAGGATTTTCCAAACCAGTTTCGTTAATACGTGTCGGATACAGAAATGTTATTTATTTAACATGATTAGCAATGCAATGTGTGATAATGGTTCTAGGGATTTGGGGTGTCTGGTGGAGGTCCATCATCAACGAAAAGATATAAAAGGTCACACACTACTACTGGATTAAAAATAGAATTCGGGGTTTTGCACGTTGAAGAAAAATCGTTGGCGTGCTCTGAAAATAATAACTATACTTTGTAGGAATAAAGATTTCATTAGACCCTATTTCCATGGAAGGCAAAGAAGTAGGCCGACACAGGACAGTACGGATAACCAATGCCAATGAGAGCATGCTCGTAAGGCAAAGAAGTACTCCACCGCGCGTTTGCCGGAGCACGGTGCGACATCGAAATTGTTCTCGGCAATTTCAATAGTTATTTATATACGTTATTCCAGGAACGTAAAACTTGGAAAACTATTATTATTGTAAAACCACGAAACCTTGGGCAACTTTGTCACGTAAAGACAATGACTATGAATTGAGTTTAGTGGATTTAGGTGAATTGGTTTAAATGGGAAAGATAAAGCATGTGAAAGCCACCATCTAAAAGATGATGAAAAATGCCACTTACTCGAGATAACTGTTAATGAGGGTTTGGGCAGGAAGCAAAACTGCAGGTCAATAGAGATATTTTATAGGCCATAAAGGCTGCCATGAGTTGTTTAGTATCAAACTCCCCCAATGGCTTCAAGAGCAATAAGAGGAAACCTCACTAAAACCTAACGACGGATCATCTAAATCAAACACTCAAATAGACTGTTCTTTTCAAGTACTCCTTCTCAGTCCTGTTTTCACAAACAACGTTTAACTGAATTAGGGGAGTCTGGGCTGGTCGAAAATAAATGCCGTAAATCCAAATGGAGTGTTTGGAGCTGGTTTATTTTTATTTTCCTTTTCTCTCAGCGGGAGAGGGAGATCGGGAAGCCATTCATGAGGCTGATTTATTTGCTGCGGAGGTTTTGCTTGGCCGCAGTCAATGCCTTGTGGACAGAAAAACCTTCAACAGAAGAAGTGACAAGGACAACATCAACAAAAAAAGAAAGAACTGAAATCGTAAATAGAAAGGGCTAGAGATAAAAAGAGCCACGATGAGAACAGAGAGAGGGAAAAAGTGGAAGAGAGGATAAGAGAAATAGTTGAGATCAAATGCCCACTTCAGCCTAAAAAATAAATGTTTTGTACTCTAGCCAAAAATCAATATAACTATGAAAATCAAATGGCGAAATGTCAAATGTTAAAATTACACAAATGACTCAGTTAATTATTAAGAACAGTCTAAAATGTTGCATGACGTAATTTTTCATATATTTCCTGTTTAGCAGCTATATATAAGACGGAGTACGGAGTGAGAGCCCTGGACATTGTCGATAAGAAGGTCACCTCAAAAGGAAAATATCTATACACATGGATATCATACAAACCAGAAAGAAGAAGAAAACAACGAAGATTCCATTTACAGACTACTGTATTTCATTTAAGCACGATAAAGAGTTTTTAGAAAAAGATAAGTACTGAAGGCTTGTAATATTTAACCTTGGGCAGTTCCAAAAGGTTACCAGAGGCACCTGAAATATGCAATGTTGGAATAATCAGTAATTGAATTTATAGGTAATTTCTGGGTTTTCACAAATCCCTTAAAGATTCATTGGATTGAAATTGCATTTCATCAATTACAGAATGATATTTGCTTAATTTAATTAAATTGTTGCTTAATTTAATTAAATTTAGATAATTATTTCATGGTATTGCATTAACTTTTGATAGGTGCATTTATCGTATCAGAATTCCAGTTTTCAATTCACCACATACATCATTTACACGATCTTCACAGAGCTTATTGACAATTAATAGATGTTGTTTGGGGTACAATTAGGTGACTAGATCTCTTTAATATTTAAGAACCGTCATCATAAATAATATATTGGCAGAGCAATGAAGTAATAAGATGTACTTTCCCTAAACCCATTACAAACCTAAGTGGAGAAATGTATGAAAAAGGTAGCACTTTGATGAAGGTTATGAAGATAAGTGATTTCACTGGAACAAGATGGATTCATTATGAATAAAGAGGATTCGTATGAGGTTGGGAATCAAAGGATGCGCCACAGGTGAATTCTAACTGCCTGTTGACATTTCAGCGGGTTACTTATTAATCCCCGCACCCCACTCAATTCCGCTAACTTCTGAACACCGCTGGGAGCTTTGCATAAGGCATAGCACATGGAGTTGCTCTATCCATTATGCGCAACTGTTCGCACATCTCATTAGCATGGGGGTTAGAAGGGGTTGCGTCTCCGACTGTTTGTGCATGACTCACTAAGTTACTTAATTGGTTTAGCTGTGTACGACTAGTTGCGCTGCCTTCCTTTGATTGACTTGATCCGAGTCCCTATGCTCAGCCCTCAATTACTCCACAAGTGGAATCTGCAAATGTATGTCTGCATTTGCAATGAGATTAAACTTCCATGCACTTATCACTAGATACATAAAATGCTCTCATCTAAGTAAGCCAGCTTACTCGGCGAATTAACTACAGCATTTCCTCGATTTCTATGCCTTTGGATTTTTTCAAGAGAGGCATAAATAGGATAAACCAATTTTCTGGGCCTCAAATAGATACTGAGAAAACCTGTGTTTTGTATTTAAAGTGTTTTGTCAAGGGTCAAATCACCTCCCAAGTGACATTGCTTGCTAAGGAGCTAATTACGAATTTCCAAAATACGAATTCCAAAGTTATCAGGAAGTAAAGTGGGGGGTTATTTATGGTGACAAACTAAAAATATATAAATAAGTTCCCAACAATGTCTGTTATAATGAAAAATATAAGGACGAAAATTGAAGGACAGGGCATTTGTATCCAATGAAGTATGAGATATTCTATAGCCCTCCACCTTATCTAAGTACCTATGCGTCTTGTTAGACAATCAGTTGTAAAAGTACTAATCTTTAGTTTCACTTAAAATAATAATTATGAGCGTATAAGAGACAAATATAACAAACATTCCTAATCATCATTTGAACTCATAATTTACCCAAAGTTCTATGCAAGTTTCTATAGTTTATTTTTTATAAGATTTGGGTGTGTCTAAATACATGTGAATTTTAGTTAGGCAGAGTCCTTAAGATGAAAGCTCATTATTTATTTCTGTTGATTTAGAAAGCTCATTCGGTTAATTCATTGGCGACTATTAAATAAATGGCTTTCATTTTTTTTTTAATTAAGACTATAAATAGACAGCAAACAATATATTAATAAAAGTGTTATTTAAATAATAAATAGATCTTATCACCTAATTGTTTTGTAGAGGCATAATGAAGATCGTGCAGGAAATGTAAGTGCTATATTTAAAACTAGCAATAAATATGATAAATGGCTCCATCAAAATTCCATGAAATAAATATCTAAGAAATTATTAATTAAATAAAGTAATATTTCAAAACGTTTTGACACAAGGCAGATTTTAGTGCCTTAGCTAACTAGGGTAAAGTCGCTTAATGTTCATAAGAAATTTCAATTCTTTATCATTGACACTTGGCATGACATGTATACTATGTTTATTAACGAAACATCATAACTATTAGCTAACTACACGTATTTTTTTTTGTACATCAGTGCCCACAGACAAAACACATAACTCCATTTCCGACCACTCAATATTGGACAAATGAATAATTAATTTATCTGTTTATGGTACTAATAACTCTAGGAAATAATAAGTCCAAGTTTTCTAGTAAATTAAAGTCATGGATAAATAACAAACTTTTACTTTCTTTATCGTGCTTTTCAATAACTCTGTCGATATTAAATCTAAAGTCTCAAGTGTGTCCTGCAACTCTATAATTTTAACTACCGAGGATGCTCTTACTTTATTATGTTTCATCATGCCCTACATTAACATCGTAATTTACGCATACTTACAAAATATTATTGCTAATTTGCGGATTTCTTATTAACCAATGGAGCGAGCAAAGGGGAAATAGTGTGAGGGGAAGGATGTCAAAGTGCAATGAGGTGGGGGAGGGAAGAGAAACAAGCTAACATACAAACATTATTATGTGCATACATTTTGGCGAAGAGAAAGCTTGGAGGCGGAGAGTTGTTGAGGAGGCACAGACCAGCTGTTCCAAAGTTCCCAAACTCGGACCCAACTATTCAAAACTACCTCTCCTACCACCAACACTCTCTCCACCCCACCATCAAATTTCTTCGAATTAACTATTCCTTTAGAGCCTTCTTCTTCGTCTTCCCCTTTTATTATATTACGTTACTATAAAACATTTTCTCTCATTGCAAATAGCTTTAGCTAATCTTGTACAAATCAATGTCCTTCATTGAGGTTGATCTGATAATCTATTATCATGTAAATACCAGAAAATATTCATCAATTATAACGCGCAGTTACAACGAATAACATTTATAATATAATATTTGGTATTTTTTTTTTCGGTTGGCATTATTGAGCTTAAAGATCTTAGCCGCCCCGGGGTTGAACTCAAAAGATTCGCAAACAGAGTTTAACGTAGTAAGTGTAAGTAATAGGTTGTAAAATAAGTTCGTAGAGCTTAAATTAAATAAATTAAATCCTCTCTGTGTTTATAAAATAATGTTTACTTGGTCAATAATGTTTACATGTCCTAAAACTAGATTAGTTAAGGTGCCCAGTTGGAACAATTAAAGGCAGCGTTTGAACAAAAGCGTCCAGCATTGGCTAATCGCAAAGGCATAGTTTTCCATCACGATAACGCCCGTCCTCACGTGTCTTTGCAGACCCGGCAGAAATTATTGGAGTTTGGCTGGGATGTGATCCCCCACCCACCCTATTCACCAGACCTTGCCCCAACAGATTTTCACTTATTTCGGGCCCTTCAAAACTCTCTTAACGGGAAGAACGTTAAATCGCTAGATGACTGCAAAACGCACATGTCGGAGTTCATTGTGCAAAACTCTGAGAAGTTCTGGAAGGACGGAATTAAAAAATTACCTGAAACATGACAAAATGAGGTAGATCAAAATGGGTAATATATAATAATGATTTAAAACATTTATTGGAATCTGAAGTTTTTATTAGAACCACTAGAAAATAAACGCAAACATACGAACTTATTTTACAACGAATAACATTGTAATAATGGCCAACTGGATTAACCAAGGAGGGGAGGGGGGCAGTGGTCAGTTACCCAGTCTCTAGGAGAGTCAGTATCCTTCACTATTCCACTAATGCCACGACGCCAACGCCCTCAGGTAGAACATCGGTGTACTCAGTCTGTCGTCACCCATGCAAATACTGACAGTGCTCGTATGTTGCTCAACTTAGGTGATCTGAAGCCGAATGCTCAACCACAAATCTATGGGTGCCCCCGGTAGATATTAGTATATATTCCCATAATGGCGTGAAACTTTAGGAAAAAGAACTTATATGTAACAACCTTTCGAAGGACAAACGTCTGTGTACCTAGGACTTTGGTTATCACGGTTTCTCAATCGTTGTGGCAATAGAGATTTCATAATACTCGTACTTTCTAATTCTAATTAACTCCAGATGCAGAATAGGATGGACTTGAGAGTAGTTCAAACTCAAACACTGGCAACGCCACAGTTTAATAAAAGTCAGCGAAAAATTCCTTGGAATTCAACAGTGGAGATCTATTACAGAACTCTAGTACATAGGGCCTGGCCTACGAAGGTCCCAAATATATATTTATTTATTGTGTATTAAATTATCACATTTTGGTTTTTAAAACCAATTCTTAAAGCCAAATTTATCTGATAGTTCAGGTTACTAATACATTACATTAAAAAAAAGAGAGTGATAACTGAGGTAACATTAATAAATTAAATTAACATTTCCATTCGTAAGATTAAAACGGTGAGGTTAAGATTAAACTCGTCATGAATTATAATTTATGTCAAAATCGATCTTTAAAATATTTTAAAAAACCTTTGATGAACCAAGATGGTTTTAAACATATTTAGAATATACCAAGTAAAAAAGTTGATTGCAAGGTGTATTGATAAAACTCTTAAAGACATTTAATAAATGAACACTTTTTTACTACTCACTTAATTACTGACCACTTTTCATTTTTCTTAATTAATTACTATATTAATGATAATGAAAAAAATTGAATATAATAAGTTACCAGTAGTGCAAAAATTGTTCAGACAGGTTACCTGAAAAAGAAAAAAAGAAAGAAATTAATCACTGGCAAAATTTAAAATAATCAACAATTGGAAATAAAACAGGAGATAAGAGATAACAGATTATTAAGAACAGTTACATCATGAGGAAGTCTGTGGAATACGAGCTCACGTTAGGAGATAAAACTGTGAGGTGTGAAAAATTAATGCATGATTTTCTAATGATTTATTAGCTCAAATAAGGCTGATTTTTTAAAGTTTTTTTTTAGTTGAAAACTGTTAATGAATTGCTTATATAGAACTCATTTAAGAATTAAAGTTTTTAGCATCATTTAGGAATCTTGAAATGTGCTCTAGTAGTAATGGCCCATTCTTCCAGGATATGTATTTAGTATTTATATATAATACATATTTAGTATTTATTAGGTAATGATAAATATCCTTTTTATTATTAAAAAAATCATTATCTATATATACAAATCTGATGGAAAAGTTTTAGGTTACAACAAGTCCACAACTAATGCCAAAAATGAAAATATTTTTCCATTCGTACACCAAAAACGTGTCCTGACGACTCAATCTATGAGACGTATCAACCTCTTGTACCACGGCACCTAAATTTGTAATCCAGATGGGCATTCCTCTTATATTATAAATTGTTTGGTCCCATTAAACTGAAAATCACATCAAAAATGCATGTTTAAACAAAGAAGATTTCCTACGTGCTGAAATGTCACACTAGTAATGCCATCTCACCATATTCTCTATTTGGCGAAATTCGATGAATAGTAGCTGGGGGTTAATTGTAGGCTGAAAACAAGAAAGGCCAATAGCTCGCTCAATATTTTAGTTGCGAGAAAATGTAGAGAACAACTATTGTAGAGCATTAATAGCTTAACAAGATTGGTTCTATAAAGTTTTTCTATCCGACTCATAATAACGGAGATTTTCCAAATCCCTCTCAATGGTCACATATTCCTGGACCGATCTCAGCAATTATCAAATATGAACAATAGAGTTAAATGAAACGGTTAAATATTAAGTGTGGTATAGGATCAAATAAACATTTTTCTTCATTAAAGTTCAATGAAGACAATATTTTATATTATAGCTTCGAATAATGCGATTCTGTTATGTTATCTGTTAGCTTATTGTTAGTACGACTCGAGTAAAATTTGGGGTTTACTGAGGGCTGAAAGCTAAAAAAAATGCAAATATCTCGTTTAATAATCAAGATGGTGAAAAAATATGTAGAAAAACATTTACAATAATTTTGGTTCTGTACACTTATTCGATCCGGCGCATAATAGCGAAGAAATAATGAATTTTCGACATTCCTCTGTCTAAATCCCTCTCCCTTGCTCCGATGTCAGTCGTTAACGATCATCTTTAGTTTTACATATGCGCTTATATATCGCATTTTGTAACGATCAAACCAAAATTGCTACCGAAAAATAGTTTTGCAAATTGCATCATGAGAACAAATCAATAGGTGATTTCTCTGATACATACTAATATGAAAACATATTCTCGTCTATAGAGTGATTCTTTTTTGTGGTTTATACACCTGTTCTTGGCATTAAAAAGAGCATCTCGGTAGGAATAATATTGTTAAAAAGCATTTCATTTCATTTTCTTAGCAATCCCCTAATATATTCCTATTAGCAGTGTACTGATTTGTATATTTGAGCAACATCTTTGTTATCTGCTGGTCAAAAATAATTCAATATTTGGGTAGTCTTCATATCATTTTGTACCATTGGCATTAATAACCACTCCTAATATGAATCGTCTAGATACTCCTAGCTCCTATAAGAAGTTGAATTGTCAATTTTTTGGACTATTTTTTCCCTAGTTTTCTAGTTTTAGCAGATTTTCCTTATAGACTCATTCCGCGATACTTGTCTCTTAACAGTCCAGAGTATACAATTTTGGTTTCATCGTTACCAAGCTCGATAGTTGAACGTTTTACGTAAAACTACAGATCTAAATCGTTAAAGGCTCTAATCTGACAAGTGTGGGGATTTGAAAAATTCTAAATATCTCCGTTATTATGAGTCAGATCGGAAAATTGTATATAACCAATCGTATTGAAAACTTCATTTCCTATAGATGTTGTTAAATACATTTTGTCTCAATCTTGAATATTAACCGAGATATATGCTTTCCCCCACTTTTAGTCTTCGCACGTTTAAAAAATGCCAAAATATATTAAAACTTAGTACTCTAAACTTAAACATCAAATATTTTTTTCCAGAAATCTATATTTAGTGAGATTCAAATACAATTTTCCGGACTCGATATTTAAGCTTTTCATTGAACACTAATGAGCATATTAGATAATGGATGAAATCGGACCAGGAAATCGGAGAAGGAATTCAAAAAGTCCAAATATTTCCCAAAAATAAGTTATTTCACCCTCTTCCTATTTATAAAGATACACCATCCCAACTTAAAGAGAATCTGAAAAGTGAAGCGGTATGCTGTACTTTTTATACTTTATTAAATTTCCTACTTGAATAAATATTTCACTATAATATCCTGTAGTGATAATATATTATCAGAATTTAAGAACAAGTATCAATATCTCACAGCGATTCACCGACTGAAAAACTTGGCGTGGATTTGAATAAAATCTGTGAAAATAGGGTCTCTCTTCCTGACAGTAAAGGCTAACTTTTCCACTTTCAACCTCATCTTTTTATTTATCACTTTCATCACCATCTTTTTCAGTAGGGCACTTATCTGAAAACTTGAGTTCCCAACTTCATTCTATAAAGTCGGACAACTTAATAAAACAAATCTAATTAACACTTTTAGTTATCATCGCTTAGAGTCATATTCTTTCTTTTTGAATTTAGTAAGTTCATTTTTATTTGGATGAATGAAATATACAAGTATCTTCTAACACAAAGTACACAGGTATCTTCTAAGAAATGTATACTCTTTAAGGTGCTAAAAGTTGTGAGTACAGTTATCAAATTATTATTATAAAAATGAAGTGATAAAAGGAATAATATTCAGAAAAAGGAGGTCTTCGAAGAAATTTAAATTTCCGAGAACACGTGAAAACATTTATAAAAGAAATTTCCATTAATTAATTTTTTTGTTTCAATTTAGAAGTAAAAGACTCCGTTCCTAAATATTACAATTTTAAATAAATAAATTCCATGAATTAGAGATCATGAATTGCATAAATGGGTGAAAAGTATAGCCGTGTTGCGGAATACATTTTGAGCATTTACCAACAAGGAAGGATGGCACTATCATACGTCAAATGGATGAATTAATATTAGAATCCAGAAAACTTGCTACTTAAACTAAGGAGATATTAAAAGTCCCGGGATGATGATATTTCACAATATATTTTATTAGCAAGAGCATCGAGTGTAAATTAGACTTAAAATGCAAGCTTCGCATTGTTTTTACAAATACAATAAGGTATCGTGGAAATTCTATTTATAGGAATGGATATTTCCATTTATATTTTTAGTATAATTCGAAAAAGGCAACATTTTTGGAAATTCAATTTTAGTAAGTACAATGTCGAACAAAACTAATTATTTAATTAAATATTAAAATATAATATGTACTGAGATATGTATAGTTTTCATTGTAATGCCACCCGGTTTTCTTTAATAAACTTGATTATTATTTTTGACGAACTTGAAAGTGGCTATAGAAGGTCAGAGACCAACTTCAAACGGGCTTTATCCTTAAAATAAACAATGTTGTACCGGTAGTTATTTGAAGTAATTTTCAATAAAGAGCGTTATGCCTACAACCTTAATTAAAAGTTGATTTCGTAAACAATAATGTCTCACAATTGTATGACAGCCCACCCCCAAGGGGTGGGAATTTTATTCGATATTCTTAAATCTCAGTACGTAAATTAACAAACGCGGTTCAAGGGGAAAAATGTTAAATTTCCATTCTTTGTCCCTTTACGAAGTTGTAGAGACACGGGATATATGGGTAGAGCCTTTTTTTTTTGTTTATCATAAAAATACCCACATATGCCTGTAAAAATAAACACATCCATCCAATGCATAAAGAAGATGATATTTACGATTTTGATTACTTTCTTCCCCTGACCAACTTAGAACAGTATTATATGTTCCGCGGACAGAATGTAATTTACGTCTGTAATCCATGTTTCATGAGCCTAAAAATGTAAGCGTTACATATCAAGGTCATAGAAAAACAATAACTAATAAAGTAGAAAACACAGTAGAACATTCATTAATGCGGGTTAAGTTTTTTTAACGATCAAATAGATATACATCTTTCAAAACATTAATCTCTTGTGGATGCAAATGAGCTAGATAACCATCAAAAATAGGATAACCTCATAAATTTAATTAATACTGAAAATCCATATGAATGTCAGGTGAATTATTTTTTATGGAATTCTTGTAAATTTCTTCTATACAATTTTTGAGTACTTGTTTTTTTTTTATCCTATAACCCCATTTTTCCAGGCTTTAAAATGAAAAGGAAAAAAAAAGGACCTTTGAATTCCATGTCACAAATATCTTCGGAATTCCTCAGATTGAAGTGTGTCCCCACATTTTTCCTTTATTAAAAATTTTGTGGGATTCATTCTTTCTCGCGAACATTTCACTCTAAAACTAATTCTAAAACCTCATCCCTCATCAGAGATTAATCGAATCTGGAAGCGTTCCTATTCGTAGCACGTACATAAATGTCATTTACAGAGAGAAACTTAATTGCTGGTACTAATTTTCCTAGAAGCCTTTATTTTATTTAACTATTATTTAAAATTTAAATTTATTTAAAAATCTATTCTCAATGGGGAATGACTAATTACATAGGGAATAATTGTGAGGAAGATACTGCAGTTATGAAATTATAAAATGCTGAAGTAAACTTTTTTTTTTATTTAGCTATTCCAATACTATGCATTAATAAAATTCCCATGCACACTCGTAAGTCAAACCCTCTAACGTTTAGCAAGAATATTAAGGAAACTGCCTTCACAAAAACCGGGCCCACTAGTTTACATTTAAATTTGATTTATTTTTTTACTTAAAATCTTTTTAAACAAATGAAAGAAATCCGTCAAAGGAATACAAAAAAAATCATTAGAAATGAAATAAAAGAATCCTTTGGATGTATTCGTAGGAAGATAATTTTTAACTTATTGAAAAGCAGGCCTTTTGAGGTAAAATGCTTTAGTGTTTGTCGAACACAATTAACTTAGTTCCTTTATATCGTATCGCATTGAAAACTGTTATTTGACTAATTTTTTTATACACAAATAGATTCCGGTAATTTTTGTGAATAAATTTTGTCCTTCACCAATCTTTTCAATCAAGTAGTTTTGGGAAGCGGTGTCTTTCTATAAATTTGGTTTTAACTTGAATATTAACAGAATGAATTAAAATGTTTTGTTTTCTTTTTGCTATTCCCGTAAACTGTATAATGTTCTCACATTATGAAAAAAAGCTATTCTGATTCAAAATACAAATCTATTTTATTAAGATTTTTTAACTAAGACAGAACTAGAGAATAAGATGATAAGTTTGCTCAACCCTTGCGTGTGAGAGTTTGAATTATAGATTAACTTGAGTTCTTTCCCGACTAAATACCTCATCCTTAACCCTAGTAAAACCTCTAGCCTATTAGAGACTTGAAGAGCTAAATATAAACCATTGATCGATATTCTCTGCTCTCTACTTGTTGACATTATTATTTCTTTTCTCTGAAACACTGAATGAATTTCACCCACATAATCTAGTATATGCCTTGTTAATTCAGCCTATGTCTGCTAATGGGGAAATAAAATTCACAAAAACTAAACAAGAAAAAGTCATGAATGAATCCACTGAAAGCAACAGGATTGTGGATTTGGCTCATGATCACCGTCAGCAGTAGGACTACTACTCAAAAATAAGTACCGTTTCAATAGAAACACACATAAATATAGGTTTATTGTATGTGTGAGTGTGTGTGTGTTCTTGCAGCCGTAATTTTTGATTGAACATTAACAACATTTTAAAATGAAACATTTATTGCATAATTGAAGATCTGTTCCGTTAAAGGCCAAAACCCCCGGAAGAGAGGTTTAAAAGAATGTCAAAAACGTACAATCCCAAACATATACTTTCTATAAGAATTGAAAAATGTTAGATAACTACAGATTTGTAATTCTAATTAGTTCGTTATATTAAAAATATATTATATTAATTGTACATCACATATTGACTAACTGTCGACTAAGAGACAATTTAGATATTCCACATGACTTACAGGAACTTTTGACCGATAACAGTAATTACCTAGACTCAATCATTAAACACCCAAAAAAACATTAATATATACAACACACTATAATCTACAATTTCCACACACACACTACTCCTTACTTCTTTCTTACATTAGCAGGGTGTATAAACATTAATTTTATTTATTATTATTTTAATATATTATTTTATTTTTTAGTTTCCCTTTCCCTTCCCTCCCTTTTTTTTTATTTATTCATTTTTTTTTTGGTTTTCTTTTTTTTTTTAATTAACTTATTTCTTTGCTTTTCTCTTTTCCTTATTTTATTATTATTATTTTTATTTATTTCCCCCCCCCAGTCAATCTTATATTTTCATTTATATTATTTTCACCATCTTGATGTTTCCATACAATACTATTTGATTCTTATAAAAATGGTATTCCAATGAACCCATCAAAAACCACCTTTGTTCATTCCTTTTACGTTTCCCTCTATTTTTTTTTGCTAATCTTTTTTTTTTGCGTGCACGATTTAATTATGGGTAAATCGCCGGTGTTGCGGAACTCATTTAAATAAATAAAAAAAATATTAAAAATATCAACTAATAGTGATAGTATTATGTTTAATGTGTTGAGATTCAAATTCACTATAATTACTATTCTATACGTTTTCTGAAACTTGAATACGCATTGTCTGTGTGAATATTTGCGTTTTCAATCTTCAGCAAACATGTTGTACTACACAAAATAGTACGAAATTGTAATTTACAATTTTAGCTACTATATCTCTATCCGTGTCATGTTCAAGTTAAGTATCAACCCTTGTTGTTCCATAGGGAAGTTAAAAAAAAAAGTAAAAGATTGGGATAACAATGTTCTGATTGCGTTATCTATGTAGGTATGTCACAATAATCCGCTTATCATGCCCAATCCTTGCTTGCCGGACTTATCATAAGGCAATATTAGACCGTCCACTCAGTTAACTTTCGTGGATGTTATGAATTCGACGGATTTGGGTAGGTATAACGATGTGCTCAAAGTAGTTTCTGACGGGCCCGAATGGTTGAAACTACAAGGCCCGAAGGTCTTGGTTGGTACAGTTCTCATTACTGTTGTGATCTAAATAGATTTAACATTAACGAAGCACGAAACGTAGAGGCTTAACTTATGTCTGACAAGTTTATGATCTCAACTCACAATTTATTTTCTATTTTTCCCGTAGTACGAAGTTTATGCCAAGAACCGATATACGGCCTGGATTTGTGGTGTTAGCAATTCAAAGTGAAAATTTCATCATTAGAAATAGGGGTTTACGAAACAATGAACACTAAAAAATGTAAATATCCTGGTTAATGTACGAGGCACAGTATACATAGATATGACAGCATTTATATGAAGTTAAATTTTTAATAATATTGGTTATATATAATGTTTTCTTTATCCGAATCATAATAACTAAGATATTTCGAATTACAGACCTTCCCAATGTGCAATTTACATATTTTTTATGTTGTGACATTGCCATATATTAGGCTTATTCTTGCATGAAATCGCTAAATATTGTTGTAAGAGAAATCTTAATTGATGACAAAGTAAGTAAGCCCATCGAAGATATAACCTCAACTAGTGCAATGAAAACAATATTTTGTATTAGAAAAGATCTTTTCATTATGTATCAGCTTATTATTAATATAAGATGAATAGATGGACGTTCACCGAAGACGGAATACAAAGAAATGTAAATATCTTCGTTAATACTCAGATACAGAAAAGAGCTATAAAACAACATTTATAGGAAATTAAATTTACGACAAAATTTTTTATATACAGGAGATATTTTAAGTTTCCCCCGCCCGTCTAATCTCTTCTTCCAGCCATTTGCGAACTTGATTTTAAGTTTTACACAAAACGTTTGTATATCGAATATAGAAATGACCAAACTACTATTGTGACAGCATGATCGTCACCAGAAACACATTCATACAGGTGTGTGTATATAATATATATATATATATATATATATATATATATATATATATAGAGAGAGAGAGAGAGAGAGATAGAGAGTTTTGAACGGACCACATTTTCGTCATCTCCTGTTTAGGTTCGATGAACGTTTGAAGATATCTCTCAAAAATCGCTTCCCTACCAAAGAAATTATTATTCTATAAACAAGGTTTTATTTATATTTTAGGTGTTAAATATAAGCTACTATGGAATATATGTTTACAAAAGGTCATACGGGGTAATGAACACTTGAATGGCCTGTATGCATATAGAATTTCGAAGTAGGTAACAATTTTTAATATAAAACTTCAGAGTGCTGGATTATATATTCCGCTAACCGATTCATACTTTTTTTTTATCCGCTGTTTCCTTCTAAATGTGTCAATTTGGTGTTAATGGTAAAAATAATTTAATGAACTGATTATATCTGCATTTAAATGTTTCGGGACAAATGTTCAGGATGGCGTGTGAGGATTTATTTTTTCTTTACTGCAGCTAAAAACCACATTTAATTATAGAGACAATTGAATATCCCATCTAGATGTCACAAACACAATCGAAAAACTGCAACACAAAATTTGTATTAACATTCGTACTGTCGAACTGGATTATTTTCTCTCTGAAGTTAAATGAGTATATAGGATGTAAAAGTGAGAGGGGAAATGTTTTGTATTTGATGCTACAGTTGCTTTATTTATTATCGATTTTAGTAGCACACCTGTCATTGTCGTTGAGTGGGAAGATGTAATTGTCCCTGCATCGTTCCCGGTGACTAGCTGTTGCTATGTTAACCGCGAGACAAACATTTTATCAGGCATTCAAAAACTGAACTTGGATATGGTGTTAAATAGGAAATAGAGTGTACCCTACACGGTCAATCGGACTGACAACCTGATTAAAACTCAACTGCCATTGCAGGCTTCAATCACGAATGTCCCTACAGCAATCAGTCAAGCTGACAGCTTGACACGTAATTTTAGATGAGTTGACATTGAGATACGAACAAGCGGTAATGACTGTTCTATGATAGTCCAGGAAAAAGTTTGTATGGTCATTATACTGCCATTGGACTGCAGAGGAAAAAATAGGGTATGGATGAAGAACTCGTACAAAAAGTGAGTATACTTTCTTAACCTTGCTAGGTGAATTCCCAACAACCAGTAGTACTTTATAGACTGCTCAGTTGACTCTTGATAACGTATCGTTATAATTATCCAGAGGAAATACAGTCAAGAAGAATTCACTATGCAGGAGAGAATAGAACCTACTTTAATATAACCGCCCACTGGACGAAACTTGAAGCACCCCGATTAGTTTCATTTTAGCCATTTGTGTTAAAGCATTGATCGTTCTGTATTTGGTTATGGTTTAGAGTTCCGCGAAACCTAACTACTGTACACAGTGGGAGGTAAATAAATTCTACTGGTTTCCCAGTATAATTTTGTGCATAGAGCAAATATGACTAGAAAGCACTGATAATGCTCTGCTCTCCAATGATTCACCCAAATTTAAACTTCTTTTTTTAAATAAAAAGTAACAAGGAGTAAAAAGTCCGTCGCGCAGGGGCTGCGCAGAACAGACCTCTTTTTCGTCATATCTTGGGTAGGGTCGATGGACATTTGAAGAAATGCTTGTAAATGCCACAACCTCAATACCTGATTTCCCCCAAGGGAAATTTACTAAAATGGAACAATGTACGGAGTTACAAATATATAACATTTTGAATAATAAGTGAAAATCGAAAAATTATTATTCATTATCTGAATTTATAAACCAATATTTATATTATACGTGAATCTAATATATGATATCGTTTGTATATTTAGGAATTTATCTAGTGTGAAACTGAATAAAGTCGCTAGTCCTACCATTGCTTTAAAAGAGTCGTATTATCACTCGAAGCGGAACGTTAATAAATAACACAAGGTTCTCTTCTCTAGTTGATTTGTCTACGTTCATTGAAGTAGGCTTGTAAAATCTATTTCTCGGTGTATTTTTCTGAGTTGCTGTTCACAGTTTGAGAATAAAATGTTCCAATTAAGTTTTAATTTAATCTTTTAGCCCTTGATTAAAGCTTCAGGCTCTATTTCTCTAATGCAGAACTTTTCTAACTTTGCTTTTTTTTTTTTTTTTTTTTTTTTTTTTTTTGTTCTTTTTGAATAACTAGAATGAATTTTATTTCGCACGCCAGTGAATGTCGTAGAAGCATGGATGAACGGCTTTTAACGATCGTGCAGACTGACTTGACAACTCGTCAAGGTGGCAAGCAGCATCGGCTGCAAGGATGCTGATACATGATTGACGGTTGACACTATAGCTCACATTCAGACTGTCAGTCTCCACTCCCCCTGATAGATGCAAGAATTACGATATATCTGGAAATCTGCCAATCCAATCACTCAATCAGACCGAGCCTTACACGATCAATCAGAATGAAATCTCTACTCATATCAGCGCCAGCTTTAACTTTATAACTTTAGTCAATTTATGTGATAAGTCACAATTAGGAATTAAAAAGATTTATAATTCTCATATAATATGTTTAATCGCTCCCTCAAAGAGATTAAATTCATACGCGAATACAATTTACAATGCGAATATTACATGTGTGCATTTTGTTTTCCATGTACCTCTTTTTACAGTTATTTTAAGAAAAGACTATTGTCTTATTTAGACTATTTAAAAGGAATATAAAGGCCACGCGGACGCAAACAGATTTTAAAGTAAATTGTGGTCAACAGATCTATCTTTTTCTACTTTATATCTTTTAAGAGATTTCCTCTATTTATTGGCCAACTAAAAGATTTTTTTTTTTTTCAAACATCCAAAGGTCCTACCTAGTAACTACTAAAATAAGATAAATAATTTTGACTTTAAAAGAAACAAGACATTATTTTTAGTAATGAACTTAAATACGCAAAAAAAAACTCCGTCACGCAGGGGCTGCGTTAACTAAGCAGGTTTCCCACGTGCATCATGTATTTGTATTTATCTCAAAACGTAATAGTTTAATGAGAACAATATTTCGTATGTAGGCTTCAAATAAAGTGCCTCATATTATAACAACGTTTTGTTAATGAGACATGACTAGGAGTGGGGGTTTACTGAAGGCCAAAAACTAAAAAAATGCAAATATCTCGGTTAATAATCCAAATATTGAAAACCCCTACATAACAACATTCATAGAACATTAAATTTGCAATAAGATTAGTTCTATACAATTTTTCGATAACGCATAATAATGGAGATATTAACAATTTTCAAAATTACCACCACTACATCCCCCACCTCCTGGTCGGATTTTAGCCGTTAACGCACTTGATCTATGTTTATAAATAAAACGTTTAAATATGGAGTTTGGCCGCGATCAGACAAGAATTGCGACCGCTTGAGCGTTAACAGACAAGTATATCATATGCTCGGAACTCATTTTCGTCATCTCCTGGGTAGGATAAATGACCATTTCAGGAAGTTTTCAAAAATCGCGTCATTAGTATGATCTCAATAGCAGATTTTCCTTAATTTAAATCTGTTAAAATGGGTTATTTGAATGTTGAAATGACGGAGAATTTAGGAGGAGGTCGAAAAAGCAATGTCACTAACTTAACGGAATGTGGTCCTTTGTCAGGTAAATAAGAAACCTTAGCCCTAAATAGTGTTTATTATTTTTTCGTATTGTATTATTAATCAAACACCTTTTTTGTGATTTAAGTAGAGGACACTACTCCAAATTATATACAGAAAAACGATTGAGCACGATTTTATTTAAGTTCATAGTACGACAATCTGATAGGAATAATCAATTTTCTTCCATTTTTCCATCTTTGATTTCTTAAAAAAATTGTTAATGAAAACTACATTTTGTAATTAGTGAAATATGGTATATCATTCTTTTTTTTCTTTTTCTCATTTAAAAAGTTAATAAGTAGCTTTTCGAAGGCAAGCTAAAACAGCCCGACACGTCACAGCTTAGCTGGCAATAAATCGAAGCTCCGTCTTTCTACGTGCGACCTATTTAGAGTTCTGCGTTCTTCGGGTTAAAGCGACATTTGCGTCCCTATTACACATAATGCCTAATGAAGAGTCTATAAAGGCTTATCTTCACAATATGCCTTAAGTAGACGGCATTATGGTCAAATCTCTTCCAAAAATTATCTCTTATGATCGCTTAGGGTCTCTCAAAATTCTCGGAGCAACAATGAATGCATTTACTCCTAATTATTGTATATTTACTTATTCCATTATTACAAATACCTCGTCTAGAATTTATGATCAATAATGTTAATAATGATTCTTAATCACCATTATCAAAACCAATAGTAATGATACACTCAAAAGCAATTGAATGAACCTGTATAATCATCAAAAAACATTTCATATTTTAAAAGTTGGCCTTTTTTTTTTACAGAGGACTTAAATGTATCAGATATTTGGTATGTGTGACCTGATATTCTCAATAAAAAAATGTCAGATAGCTACTCTATTAAAAATTGCATTGCCTGTTGACCTTTTCCTAGGACTTCTGCTTCGTGGACCACAGAATACTTAAAAACATTCATACATCGGCATTTACACATTCACAATACCAAACGATAATTTATATCTGCATTTTTACTTAATGCGCGGTAGCAAGATATTATATACACATAATATTGGTTTGTTGACATGATAACCGATATTACAGAAAGCCCCTGATAATGCCTACATAAAAATATATTTTTTATGGCGAATGATCATTTCTCCCAGTCATAATAGACTTCTTCTTAACATAAAATTACTTTTTGCTTATTTTTGTAGTACTAATCATGTTGTATAAATTAACAATTATAAATATATTATTTTTATTTTCAACTGGTGGTGAGGGTGATGAATCAGATTCATCCGAAACACTTTTATGGCAATTCATTTTTATCTTAGCGCTTTCGGGAATTAAATTCCCATCCCCATAGCGTGAGTGCGTATGGCGTGCGTGCCTATAGAGATGCTACTGGCCTGAACTCTGCCGATGCACTCAATGATTAACCTGATAAATATTTTGCTAACATATATATATATATATATATATATATACATACTAGCGGACCCGACAGACGTTGTCCTGCTTGATATTTCAAGCGATTAGGATATTAAATTTAATAGTATTATGTTTAAAACAAAAGCTATTTTTAATAACACAAAAACAACATTTGTTATGTGCACGTTTGCCTAAAAGCAAATAGAAAATGAAATATGGCGAATTTCTTATTCAGACCTCCCTTATAACCCCTACTTCCGTTCGAACCTAAAAATATAATATAGCTTATAATCATGAAGAATTAATGATAATTTACATATAGTGTTTTGTTAAGTTCAGTTCAATCGTTAGTGCACAATAAAATTGTTGGCTCCCAGTTTAATGTTTTAGAGTATATCTCGTTTATACTTTGTAATACGACAAAAGTGAATATAACAAAAGTTATTTTACATAACAACTTTTATCGTGCGCATATTTGCCAAAATATCAAAAATCGCTATTTTTAATTTTAGGCCTCATTTACAACCTCTACTCCTGTTCCATCTGCCGGGCTGATTTGTAAATCTAAACCAACCAGGGCGTCACCCAAACGCATACAAAAAAAATCATTCAAATTGGTCCAGCCGTTTAAAAGTTCAGTGATATACACACGTACAGTAGAATTATATATATAAAGATATAGCTATATACCAAAATCTAGAATAGTAAATGGGCAATTTTGGTAATAATCAAGTTTTGATTGTCACATGCTATCTGAGATCAAGAATGATGGGCAAAATCCTAAACCGCAACAAGAGGACTGGTTATAAATAGCATTAATGTCTTGTATAAAAATGTCTGACATGTCTGGAGCAGACCTTGTTGGCCTTGATCGGCTGCATAGCCAGCTTCCCGCGCATACCAAGGCTAAGCAAACCATCCGGCCAATATACAACATCCTTGTCCAATTTCGATTCACTGTTCAATATTAATTTACATGTTAGGGCACAAACATAGATTGCTAGTTCCTATCCTATGATCACGGTCTCCCCTCCAATTTATTTTTTCATTTAAGCCTACTCAATAAGTGCTATCCCCTTCGAAAAAACGCCATCACGAATGGCTGCGCAAACTAAGCCCATTTTCCACGAGCTGGGTGACGCTGACTGATCTCATCTCACAATATATTCTGAGTTTCTAAGTAAAAATGTGATGAGTAGATGTGGGGGGGGGGATTACTGGAGGCAAAAAAATAGTACGACTAACTACCTCAATATTAGTCTTACGAGAAAATGTATATGACAACAATTGTAGAATATCAATAATCGGACAACATTTGTTCTAACATTTCTCCATCAGACTTATAATAACTGAGATATTTTGAATTTTCAGAATTAACGGATATGATCTGGTGTTGAATGAAACGGTTAAATATCGAATACGGTAAAGGTCAAATTAACCGACCGAAGAAACTGAAAATTAAAAAATGCAAATATATTGGTTAATAGTCAAAATAGAGAAAAGTGATTCAAACAACAATTATGGAGACTTTATCTCACATGGTAAACCTTTATCTCACATGGTAAACCTAGAGTGGCGAGTTCGATTCTTGCCTGGGCAAAGGAAATTATTTTGTGACGAAATTCATTAAATAACATCCTAAAATCCCACCCTGGCTAGAAAAGGGTGGTAACCTGTATATAACCCGTCCCGATTAGCCTAAGTTGCAAAAAGTGGACGTTAATAAATAATAATAATAACAATTATGGAGAATTAAATTTTAAACTAGGTTGTTTATCCAACTAATAATGACCGAGATTTTGAATTCCCCTTCCCCTCCCCTGTCCTATTTCAACTGTTCGATCCGATTTAAGCGTTATAAAAGAAACACTTTTAGCAACGAGTTTGGTAACGATCAAACTCAGCGGTAACTGAGAAGAATATATATAATATGATTTTAGTCCGAACTGATTTTCATCATATCGTAGGTAGTGTCGATGTACATTTGAGGAAAATGTTTCGAATTTCATAAATACAAATACTACCTCTATAGCTAAAAGGACTATTTTCAGTAGAATTATAATTACTCATCATCTTGTAACTGAGAACTTTATCATAGACAAGAACTAAATTGATGAATACAATCACTAAATGTAACTAATTATATTCAGGAAATAGCATTAGGTTAGCGGTAGCTAAGCTTGGTGGTAGAACTTATCCAGTAACATAAATTATGTGGTGACAATTTCTGAAAAATTACATATTTGACTGCACATTCATGGAATGTAGAAATTTGATCCAGGTACTCCGGTTGCTGAGCCCAAAATAACTCTCATGATAAATAATGATAAGTTCAAAAGGATATTCTAAAAAAAAGCTCGATCAATGTGGAAGGTTTTGTTTAAACATTCTGTGTTGTTTCCATGTGAGTTAATATACCGTTAATCTGGTCATGGAATAGCTTTGATATGCTCATCATTGTCACTCGTATAAGAGATTGATTTCATTAACCAAAATTATTAAATACTTGTAAGCCAAAATCACTAATTGCTGCCACTGCTTTGAGGTACATGTTAGGAAACTCACAATCGCTGGCTGTGCCTATAATTGGATTCAATTTGCCCCATGTCCCCTAGCTTACCTCAGAGGGTATCGGCGTGTGGGTAAGGCGGGGCCACAATCTATGGGTAATGCTCAGATACGCCCCACGCGGAGCCTTCCCAGCACAACTTCCCACCACCAAAACCAGGGGCTTAACAACGAAATCGATATCGCCAATTTCAAACTCAATTAAACTTTTAATTATCCCACGCCACACTATTTATGCCCCCTCCACTCCCCTCAGTGAGGTTAGTAGTTTTCAACTTCTCCCTATAAGTATTTATATATATTGGGGGTGGCCGCCCCCGCCCTCTTTTCTTCTCACCGAACCGATATTTACTGTTAGGCCAATCAAAGTTTTATCGCATCTGGCCTTCGAATCTGGAGCTGATATTTCATGTAAAGTTTTTTTTTACTTTTCATCCAAGTGAAAATAAGTAAACTTTCATCCAGTGAAACTTTCGAACTTTTGTGTTTCTGTCATATTGTAATCAAATTTTAAATGTCGTCCATAAGTGGGTTCTATGTGAATGTGAAATAAATAATGTTCTGATGAATAAGTTCCAAAGAGGGAATAAACAATCACAAAAGAAACTACTCAAATCCGAATAATGACTACTTCATAGGGCATCAGAGGGCAGGTAAGAAATCAACACCAAAACAGTAATTTCGGCAACCAGAGGGTAGTTGAAAAATCATGTTAACGATGACTTATCTGGATTATGATAACCTTTTACCTAGAAAAACGGCTAAAAGAATCTTATGGTCGAAGAAGTCATGGTCCTTTTTACTCCAATTGACTCATTAAAACCAAAACGGATAATTTGTTTTGTTGGAGAACTACGTAACCTGATTTTTTGAGGCTATACGTGGCCTAGTAGGTCGGGAGAACATAAAATCGTGAACAGCTTCCTGAGGAATAATAGCCAAGCGAGTTCCCGAGATAGACACTTCCCGGACCGCAGTGGAGGAACGACGTAGCGGTGCAGATAGCAGGAAGAACCTTGGGGACTGTATTGAAGGAGGCTTAAGAATATTTACAATTTAGTTTCGGGCTAAGACAACCCTGGAAAGAGGTAAAGTAGGAAGAAAGGTAGCGCGAGGGGTTTTCTCAGTTTTGGTTTATAACTATAAGCATGGAACGTCAGTTTCAAATGGAATATATATATATATATATATATACTTCTTTTTTTTTAATGGCGTCGTCTGTTGCAAACTGCAATATTGCCATATTTGGGCTGGGATAGGGTGCTTGGTTTGTTTATTTGATTATTTATTTATTCATTTTTTAATGAATTCGTTGAGTGCCCGGAGACTAGCTTCATCTTTAACGAGCTCTTCTATGCCTGGATTGTAATTATATGAGTCCCTGAACATCCTATTTTTTGCTTAACTTTTGTTATGTGCATATTTGCCGAAACCCCAATAGGAAACGAAATATCACTATTTTTAATTTCAGGCCTCCCTTATAACCCCCACTTCTGTTCATCTCAGAGAACCTGCTCTTCTTGCTCCGTCATATAAGGTGCACTCCATCAGCACGTGTTCTGCAGTTTCACTCGAGTTTCCCCAAGCGCAGCGTGGAGTTCTCTCCTTTTGAACCTGTGGAGGTAATGGTTGAAATCACCGTGCCCTGAGAGAAACTGGGTGAGGAGGTACCCTGGGTTCAGCCACGCTCTATCAAGGCTTGTCTTCATTGTTGGGAAAAATGTATGGTTTAGGCTCCTTTTTCGGTCTCCTTCCATCTTTTCTCCCATTCCCTATGGACTATTTCATTGAGGGCTTCTTTTAAACCTTTTTTAAGCTCATGGGGACCACTGATTCTGCTCAGAATCTCCTGAAATAGCGTTCGGAGTGCTTTGTTTGCAAAAGTCGACAGTTCTCATCCTTTTAGAGCTGTCCACATAACCACATTGGCCATGTATAGAAGATCGATGGGTGGAGTTCCTGCTATTACGTTCAGTGCGTCACTTGAGATTGTTCTGTTAGCTTTCGTGGTTCTCACGTCTAAGGAATATATTGTCCTAGATGTGTCATTAATAATTAAGCATTTTTTTAGCCATGTAAATTAATCTAGATGACGTAATGTTTTTGGCAGACCTCGTGAGTTATACAAATATTTTTGAGATGAACTCACTCATTAAAATGTTAACCCTGGTTCCTTGACAAATGCAGGACGCTGCCAGGAGGTCTTAGATCCTGAACCGTTGCTAAGTGTCCTGTTTGCTAATGGATTGAGCTGAAAGGTTCTTGTTAGCATCCTCCCAGCATCCTCTGCTGATCTAAGGCTGGACGCTGCGGTCTAGGGAATGAGTCAGCTGTAGCGCTCCCATCGCTAATTCAGGGAATTATCCCGACCTCGCCCATCTTCATCAACACTCCCCCTCAACTCATCACGTTAACACCCTCTCAACTACTGACTGATAGTTGTCTGAATTCTCTGGGGAGCTCTAATCCAATTAGGTCACTCCACGGTATGCTAGCAATGGCTCTTCAATTAATGTGAAAATAAATTAAACATAAGTACAAACCCGCCCCTCTCAACTGTACATGGAGCTCATTTACATAATTTTAAACATATTCATTCTGCACATTTTAAATTTGCCAGTTCTAAAAGTATTAAATTGTTTGGATATCAGTTTCTTGTCATTCAGAATTACTAGTTTTACTCATTCAATAATTTATTATATAAATAATATTACACAAAAATAATCTCAATTGTTCCATAATATTAATATCAGATATTACATAAAATCAAATAGTTTAATAATATTAATATCAGACCTTACAAAAAATGAATTGTTACATATATTTAACATAGGAAAATGATTATTTTCTTCTAGCAACTATTGTTCCACATCTAATATATATGTAGGTGAAGCTGGAAGGAGTACGGCTGTGAATGAAGTCCTGATTCCAAACAAGGGATAGGATGTTAGTAGTAGTTTCCCGTTACATTCCATATCATACTTCCCAATAATAAAGGTAACAAGAGTAGTGAATTCAAGATTTTTTTTGGCCAGCTGAAGTTTAAAATCCTTTAACAATATATTCCATAGATCACAAATAGCTTTGATATTTACGTATTGGCCATTAAGAGCTATCATTATATATACTAGTCCTACAGAAGGGCCACCACCGAATATATGCGCTCAAGATCATAAAGATAAAAAAAGTTTCTTTAAATAATTGTCATGCACTTACAACAAATTCCAATCATATTACTTCTTTGCGACGAATCCTATGTATTTCTTGGGCTCATATTGCCTCTGAAGTAAAATATTTGATTTTGGGTTGTTCCCAAATTTTGGTTCATACTACAGTTGGACAGAAATTACCCCACTCATTTAATTACACGATGAAAAAGCAAGTTGATTTAAGACATTCCATTGATCAATTGCTTGAGTTATGCAATGCCAAACTTGTGAACGTCGTGACCTACAAAGTACCTGTGTATCTACCGAAACACAAGGCATTTAGAATGCAAGAAATGTATTTTGCATTATTTTTTTCAATAATAACAAATGTTAATGCAAATAACCTTTTTGCGTCACTTTTAGAGTTTGATTCCGTTGTTATCAAAAATGTACCCAGCCTCCGACAAATCGATGCTGGGGAACAGAAACATCTACCCAGCGCTAATTCCTTGCACGCACCAACAAATAACGTTTGTTTCTGAGGCTTGCCTTTGTGCTGGCAATTTGTGGTCTGCACAGCAAACATTGGTAGTAGGCTGGTACTAAAGTGTCAGAGCAGCAAGGGGGGGTCTGCATGGCTGGTCGTCCAATCAGAACGTTGTTACAGCCGCTGACTCACCCACCAACGTCCCCTCGGGTTATTGTCTTGTTGGTGCGGGCGAAATGTCCATCAGCTTTAGCGGGCAGCGCTCTTATCGGAGTGACGTCCATATAATGTGGAGACAGTATCGGGAAATCTGATATATCCAACCCTCGTGTCATAAATTCACCAAAACACTCTTCCGTCTATTGATTTCCTTCCAAGGATGCCAACACTACAGAAACCTCCAACTCACAGTTTTAGAATAATTCTCATTAAGGTTAATTTGAGGGCAACTGCCAGAAATAACCCACGTAAGTAAACACAACTGACAATAATGTCTGGCCTATGAAGTATAAAATTAAGTAGGAAGAATAAAATTATTGTTATCTAAAACATGCTGAATAAGTCCAACGGATGTTTTGAGTATGAGGGGATAAAAGAGCTTCGTAATACAACAGCTTCTTATTAATGTGACATGAATAGGAAATATCTAACCTTAATAATCAATTTATAGAAAACATTTATAGAACATCTCATTTTCAATAAGATCGATTTTAGACACTTTCCGATCCGACGCATAATAACGGAGATATTTCGAATTTTCAAAATTCTTCCCCTCTACCCCCCCCCCTTACTACTGGTCCGATTTCAGTCATTAACGAACTTGACCTTTATTCTTGCATAAAGCGATTAAAAATAGAGTTTGGATATCTGCTAAAAAGACATACTAGCAGGAAAGAGAAAATCATCATCATGGGGTGATGATTTTCTCTTTCCTAGGCTAGGAAAATATGAAACCCCCTTAATGTTTCATTTATTTTGTAAGTACATTACTATGTATATCACACACATTGATAACAAAAAACAGAAATGATTATCTTGTCAAATTTCTTCAATAACCTATAACTACCGTAGGCCAATGACTTTCATTTATTAATTTTATAAAACCGACAATAACGAATAAATGTTTTCACTTACAAGTAAACCTCCACTCCTAATGGTGGCACTACAGCATAAAGTAAATAGCTTATTTGAACAACATTCATTGCCTGAATGCAAATAGACAACATTTCACCATTCTATTGAGATATTTTCATCGAACAGGAATAAAATTATATGGAACGCGGAAGTCGGAAATAAGTTTTGAAATACATAAAATTAACCAAAATTTAAAGACTGAAAAATCCATTCTAAACACAATATGCCGTTTACATTTTTTGTTATTAAAACGAATATTCCATTTTCAACACCGCTCACCTAGTTGAAAAATCAAGTTCTCCATATATTGTACCCTGAGATAGGCGACTCACAAATATTGTTCATCGTGTTATAAGATGTTTTTAATTGATTGACTTTTTAAAAACAGTTTTGAAATGCCTTCAGGTTTTTAGCATTTTTTCAGTTCTCAGTTGCCAACATTAAAGCGTATTAGGATGCCAATCGCCAATGGCGCAAACATGAAAAACGAATAAATAAGTTACTAAAGAACGGGCGGATCGAGAGATAGAAAAGAATTCCTATTTTAACGTCATTGTTCTTAGAATGATCTAAAAGTACAAAGAAATTATACTTGAAAAGAATTTTCATTCAAAAGAAGATTCAAGAAGTTTTAAAGAACGAAGAGATCTTTATTTACATCTCTGTGTCTCAAGAGAAATTTGTAATTTTGCATTTCAATCCCCAGCAAGACTTCCCTCCGCTTTAACAGATTTTACTATTTAACAAATGTAATCTGGTAATTTTGAGGAAACATTATATTCAGTGTTACATTTACAAAGGACAATGTAACAATGTATGTGAAATTGTAAAGGCTTTTGACGATCAAAGTCGGCCGACTGGAGCATAGATTCTTGTTTTATATGTTTTGTTTTCATTAAAATAATTGTTTCAGAACAACGACCATTGTATTGCTGTTTTGTTTTCTTTAAATGAGTTATGTGAAGCCGGTCTCCACAACATTTAGGTAGGTATTTGTGTTCAAAGGCATACACCCGTCAGCAATATATATGAATTAATTTACTTCAGTGGTCTATTTGGCATGTTTAAATCATTCTAGCTGTCTGAGTATGTTGTATTTCTATGATTGATTGTTATATTTAGCCACGTATACACTAATTCCTCCACGTCCACCTAATGGGCTTACAGTGGTATCAGATAAAGTCACAACTCCCTTAGCTCCCCCTTATTTCTGCCCTAAATCATCCCTAAGCTCAGATAGTCCTATTGATCGGATAATATACACAACCCTATAAATATCCATGCTTCGAAGGAGAAACAAAGCAAGTGAATATAAATTGAATATATGCTTTACAACGGATAAGAAAGTAGCACATCAAAAAAAGTACGTGTGACATTGGATATGAGTTTGACACAGTAAATAGTAGAGATCAACTAATATTTATAATTCGTCCAAATAAAGATTTTTCTAGTATGTCTTCCAAAGAGGTTTTACCAACTCAATCAATGTATATAAAAGTATTCAAGGTTTGTATATAAAAATCTCAAAAATTAGAATGGCAAGTGGTCCAATTTGAAAGAGCAAATGTTCCTAGATGTAGCTCGTTCAATTACCTACGAGCCTTTAAGAATAGAGGAGACCATTAAAAAGAAAGTAAAAATTGGGGAACGTCTGGTTGTGCAGGATACAGATAATGCTCGTAAATGCTCTCCGGCAAAACATTTCTCTTCAGAAATGTCAATACGTAAGCTAACAAAAAGGTCATGATAACAATAACTACGTCTTTTAGAAAAGCTTGTTCTCTAACCAAAGCAGAAAATTCTCATACCCAGGGAAACGGCCGAATAGTCCGAGACTCGAACGTGGGTATAACTCAATAAGGAATATCCTGAAATTTCATATTTAGAATTATAGTACAGTCTAGTTGTGAACATCCCCTTTAGATCAAAAAGGAGGAGGGGGCGGAGGCTTAAAGAAAGGGGAAAATATTACAATTTCTCAGAACGTATTAGAGGTAAACTTCTTGTTGGACCATTTACAAAAGATCTAGAAATTATGGTGTATTACACTTCATTGATTTCAGCAGAGGAACGGAGACATAGTTTCAAATGAAACTATTTTAAATGGTATGCATCCAAAAATTTTGCTTCTTTAACTTAATAGATGAACAAGG
Organism: Riptortus pedestris; assembly: GCA_019009955.1. Classification (NCBI taxonomy): domain Eukaryota; kingdom Metazoa; phylum Arthropoda; class Insecta; order Hemiptera; family Alydidae; genus Riptortus; species Riptortus pedestris. The sequence continues at coordinate 77,090,072 of CM032229.1, forward strand.
AAGTCAAGTGGTACCAAAATCATTTTTTTTTATTTATTAAAACGACATTCTTTGTATTTTTTTAATAGAAGAATATAGTAAGAACCGCCTGAGCACGAATTCGGGTACTCTAGGTTGTAAAGAAAACAAAGACCATAATACAAATACTAATTTAACAGAGTAAGGAACGTCGTAATGAGGAAAAACATTTTTTTTTTCTCACTAAGAGACTCTCTTTTGTGGAAGTTAGGTTGTAGTCTAGAAGGAAACAATTGGACCTCATCTAGGGGCAGCTTGTGAAGAACAGTAAAACAGGCTTTAGTGGCTTTCCTAAAGGGAGTACTCTCTTTATTTTCGCATCGACAGAGAACCCCACTCATAATAGACTATATCTACAAAAGTAATAGCTAGTATAGTAGATTTGCCTTAAAACAAATCTGCTATTGTTGTTATACTTATGACGGTAAAAAAAATCGAAAACATTTCTTGAAATGTATATCGATCCTAGTAGGAGAGATGACGAAAATAAGGTTCGTTCAAAATTATATATAAATAATACACACACACAAACACCCACACACACACACACACACACATGCTCATGTTTGTGAGCACTCTAGGGGTTGCAATTTTTGTTTGATCGTTACCAAACTCGATTCCATATGAAACAAAGGATGAAGTTCGTTATCCGCTAAAATCGGACCAGGGGAGGAACGATATAGGGGGATGGCTCGAAAATATTTCCAATCCAATAAGCCCGATCGAAAATTTATACAACAAACCTTAAAGCAAATTTAATTTACTATGGATGTTGACCTATACATATTTTCTATATCTCGAATATTAACCAAGATATTCGCATTTCTTCAAATGTCCATATATCATACCCAGGAGATGACAAAATGAGGTCCGTTCAAAATTATATATATATATTTGTTTTTTAACGCTCTAGAGATCTCAATTTTTATTTGATCGTTACCAAACTCGATATTTATTTGTTTTATGCAAAAAAAAAAAAAATATCAAATATTCGTAAATTGCTGAAATCGGAACAGAGGGGGGGGGGTTTAGAAGAGGAGATTTTTGGAAATTTGAAATATCTTCGTTACTAAACATCGTATAGAACTAATTTTATTGTAAGTTAAGTGTACTATAAATATTGTTATATGCATGTATTCTCTATCTTGAATATTTTACGGACTTTTTATGTTTTGAGTCTTAAAGGAAACCTCCACTCATTATCTCATACTAACAATAATCTGATATATCACAGACCACTTTATTTGAAGCTTAGATACCAAATATTGTTTTCATTGAACTTATACTGTCTGAGACTAGTGAAAATATATTCTGCGTTACATCATTTAAGATTTTACATCCTAAACTTCTTATTAGTAGAGACATATAGTAGTAGGCTTCTTATTAGTACAGATTTGAGATGACAACATCGTCGTAGCAACCAGCACGTGGGAAACCCAATACCTGCATGACGGACATTAAGGATATACTTACTTATATAAAAGATATATATTTTACCCGGTGTACTAATAAATTAAGTCTCAGGTAAGAAAAAACGCCTCTTTCCTTCACTGTTCTAAAAAATGGTTAATAAACTAAGGGAGATTAACTAAATAAACTATAAAATTAACTATAAGCCTCATCGAACGAATCAATGTTTTTTTGTTAGTCCTAATTCTTTAAAAGAATCTAATATTTACTTAACTTACTATTGACTTAATGTAACATTATTATTATAAAGTTCATTCAGTATTACGTAAATAGGTTCTCTCTGATCATCCCACCAAAGGACTTAGAACGTATAAAAATAGTGCCTGAAATAACCTTCTTCATTTTCAATAAGTACTTTTATCAGCCGATACTCAACAACCTTTAAAAACCATTAAAGAACCAACCCTTAAGTAAAATTCTGTTTGTAAATAAATTATAAATGTATTTTAATGTACTTTAAAATTGCCTAAAAATAGTTGAGTTACCCGTACATGTTTTCGCATTTTAGGCGTCGAGAAAAAATTAACGTTAATCATTCAAAAGACAAGTATCTGGATAAAGTATTGGGTAATTCAATAAACTTTGCCTTCAAACTTGTAGCATTTAAATTAGTAAAATTAAAAACTGTGACGTTAACTAATTCGATTTATGCTCCATTTTAACCCTCGCTCTTTTATTAGGAGTCAAAAGTAATGTGATTAAAGGATGGAGATTACTTAATGTCAATAATTATTTTTAAAAAAAAGTCCGTCACGCAGGGGCTGCGTAAACTAAGCAGATTTCCCATGTGAAGTTTCACAATAGAGAAATCTGCATTCTGGTAACACAACACCACCGTGATTAAATACAAACGGTAATGAGAAAACTTTCAGTTAATTAAAATAAATTCCCAACTGAAACGGCTTCTGAATTGTAAGAATAATTTATATTTTAATAACTCAAATTTTAGTAGTCTAAGAACTAAAGAAGGGAGGGGGCGGATGAACAGAACGTATTTGCATAAGTCTCTCAAAGAACGAAGGTAAGGTAAGGTTAGAAACGACAGGTAAGGTTAGAAGAAGCTTCTACCTGAGCCGAGCGGTTACGAAAATGGCCGACCTAATCCGAACTATACCAGACCACATGTTTCACAGACTTCATAAAAATGCAAATATCTCGGTTAATATTCAAGATAGAGAATAAATGTATATAACAATATTTATAGTAAATTTAATTTGCAATAAGATTGGTTCTATAATTTTTCGATCCGATGCATAAAAACGGAGATATTTTGAATTTTCGAAAATCCCCTCCTCTAAACCCCCCCTCACTCTAGTCCGATTTCAGCCATTAACGAACTTGATCTGTCTTTGTACATAAAACGGTTAAATATCGAGTTTCGTAACGATCAAACAAAAATTGCGACAGCTAGAGCGTTAACAGACAAATATATATATATATATATATATATATATATATATATATATATATATATATATATATATATATATATAGAGAGAGAGAGAGAGAGAGAGAGAGAGAGAGAAAGAGAGAAAAATATAATTTTGAAAGGACCTCATTTTCGACATCTCCTGGGTAGGATCGATGAAAATTTGAGAAATGTTTCGAAAATCGCGTCATGAGTACGACCTCAATAGCTGATTTCCTTCAAGGGAAATCTGGTAAAAATCAGAAATGTACTTATGGATTATTATAATATGTTCCAACAATAATGGGGAAAACTGATTTGGAAGCCATAACTGTTCCATACCCCTGTACTCCTTTAAATAAACGAAAGGTATTTCAGTACATCTTTAAAATAATTCAATTTGAAGGTCATATATAACAAAAGAAATACCCTATACAAATCTTTTGTATCTGAAATAGATACGGAGGAAAGTTTTTTTTTTTTTTATTTCCTTCTAAACCCCTTCCCACCTTGAACGTAAAAAGTCCGTCACGCAGGGGCCGCGTAAACTAAGCAGATTTCCCTCGTGAAGTTTAGTAAGAGATAAATATACATACTGCTAACACAACACCGTGAATAAATACAAACGGAAATAAGAAATGTTTCATCCAATTTCAATAGCCTGCCAACAGGAAGCGTTAGGTTAGAAATGTAAACAAACGGGACCCGCCTCACACCGGAAAGAAAAACAATTACTGAAATATATCAGAATATAACACATTAATTTTATTGAGAACCATTTACTATATCTACTAGTGTAATTAATAATGAGTCAGAATAATTGTTATCTCAATCAATAAAATTTTAGTAGTCCAAAACTTTAAGATGGGGGGGGGGGAGTCACCAGTGCATATTTGCATGTATCTCGTATAATAAAGGTCTCTTGAATACAATTTTTGGTATTTAAACTTCCCATAATGTGATTTATTATGTATCAGAGTATTGTTTACGTAACATGAGTAGAAGTGGCGGTTTGGTGAAAAATGCAAATACCTCGGTTAATATTCAAGATAGAGAATAAATGTATATAACAATATTTATAGTAAATTTAATTTTTAATATGATTGATTCTGTATAATTTTTCAATCCGACGTATAGTAACGGAGATATTTCGAATTTTCGAAAATCCTCCCCTCTAAACCCCCCCTTCCCACTGGTCCGATTTCAGCCGTTAACGAACTTGATCTTTCTTTTTACATAAAACGCTTAAATATGGAGTTTGGTAAGGATTAAACTAAAATTGCGACCTCTAGAGCGGTAACAGACAAATATATAGATAGATAGATAGATAGATATATATATATATATCTTGAGATTTCATATTTTGAACTATTGTATCAGCCTGTTATACATCTCGTTTTAGCAGATTTCCCTTAAGGGAAATCAGCTATTGAGGTTGTACTCATGACGGAATTTTCGACATTTTTCTTCAAATGTCCATCGATCCTACCTAGTAGATGACGAAAATGAGGTCCGTTCAAAACTGTATATATATATCTATATATATATATATATATATATATATATATATATATATATATCTATATATACATAGAGAAATATATATATATATATATATATATATATATATATATATATATATATATATATATCGATATATATATACAGTTTTGAACGGACCTCATTTTCGTCATCTACTAGGTAGGATCGATGGACATTTGAAGAAAAATGTCGAAAATTCCGTCATGAGTACAACCTCAATAGCTGATTTCCCTTAAGGGAAATCTGCTAAAACGAGATGTATAACAGGATGATACAATAGTTCAAAATATGAAATCTCAAGATTACAAAGCAAGTCGCTTTCGAGCTATGTAAGTTATGAAAGTAACGTTGAGAACAGATTCGAAAAGGATAAAGGCACACAATTGTTTTCAAATTTTAAAAATGAAATTTTCCGGTATAACAATAAAAGTAAAGTGAAAATAGTTGTTGTCATACCTGTCGGTGGAGACCGTCGTCACTGGCTGATGGTCGAGTACAATTGGCAAGCGCTTTCGATGCAATGGCACCATGAAAACGTTGTACTCGACCACTTTTTGACGGGCTTGAAGATGGTGCCATCGCATCGAAAGCGCTTGTCAGCTGTACTCGACCATCAGCCAGTGACGACGGTCTCCACCGACAGGTATGCCAACAGTATCGTTAATACCGGCTGTTCTAACCCTTTATTTGAAAATAGTTGCTTTTTTGAACTCTAAATTCGGAAAATACAAAAGAAATATAGAAATTCCAGTGTTCGCACAGTATTTATAACACGGTATTGACATGCCATTTATATAGTTAAATGAACCTTATTCTCGTCATGACCGAGGTGATACATGGAAAATTGATGAAATTTATCAAACATCACTTCAAAAGTATTCATTTGAATGGAAATGATATTTGTAAGTGTTTCCTTTACGTCTTCTCTAAATCCGATTTTCTCCTGTTCGATTTCGGCTATTAACAAACTTTTCTAGGGCGTTAAAACACATACTCATATATCTTTTTGAAATTGTAGCCAAAATGGGTCCAAAAAACCAAAATTTCCTTTCTTCTAAAAAACATTTTATTTATTTAAATCCCCAACGCGTTTCGAGCATTGCAGTAGTAATTTGTCAAGGGGTTCCCTTTCCTCTAACTTTAATGACCAACATCTACATGCTATCACCAGCATTGTCAAATTTTCTCCACTTATCCCACCATTATTCAAAATAACCTTTCTAAATTTCATTTAAACCACATCTACATTGGTTGCATAACAAGAGATCGGTAATAGACTAATAAATAAGATGTTTTAAAGAAGAAAGGAAGTTTCTGTTTAACCAAGTAACGGGACACTTACAAACTATCTCAGAAGAGGATCATCTATTGTAGAATAAATGTACATATAAAATTGAAACGATCTTATTTGTGTAGTCTACTAATTAGGATTTAAATACATTTGAAGAAGTTTTTTTTTTTTTATATACGTTTTAAAATGCTACAGCTGATTTCGTACATGGTAAATCTGTTAAACCCGAGAAAGAAAGTCACATATGATATGACATATGATCACATATGACAAACAGTTACATATATATGGGCTAAACCTATGCCCGACACTGAGCAGACTAGTAATCAGTTACCTGCTTTAGAACTGGTGACAATTGTAGGTGCCGTGGGACGGGCATTGTGTAAAACGGCCGGTCGTAATGTCGGTAGAACTGCTGACGTCTGGGAGTAGCGAGTGCCAAGGGGTGGCATTCCAGCGGCTGTCATGGCATTCCTCCTCTGACAGCCAGCTCACTTGACAAATGGTCTCAGGGATCAGGTGGAAGGGAGAGCGGGTTCTGCCGACAGGACACTATCGGCCCCAATATGTAGTTTTTCTTCCGACCCTCCCCCCCCCCCATCCGAAGGTAGAAACTGTGTCACACATGCTAGCTGAGCCTCGCCCGCTTAAGCCTCATCGACCACCTGTTTGGGGTCTCCATAGGCCAATGTAACGCCTAGCCGACCTAGAAAAACTGTTAGATGCCAACTATGACTGCTTATTCCCCCTAGCAATGTACAGACACTAGTGGTGCCTCTGGTTAGCCATCTAAGTTAAGGCGTTGGCCTTAATGAACTTGGTAAAGCTAGAGTCGTGGGTTCGATTCCCACCTGGCCAATTGGACTTAATTCATTAAATAAATTCCTTTGTCCTACGTGGTTAGAAAAAAAAATCTCCACGTAGTGTTGTTGGAAGTGAAGAATATTGTGTACTTGGAGAGAATAAATCGTCCAATTCTTCACAAGTTTTTTTATTTCAGAGCTAAGCCTTACGTTTTCTTCTCACCAAGAAAAAAAAAATATTTATTTACGTCCACTTTAAGTAGATTTTCCTTAAAGGAAATCAGCTATTGAGGTCGTAATCAAGACGCGGTTTTTGAAAAATTCCATCAAATGTCCATCGATCCTGCCCAGTAGATGTTTGACACTCTGGCCAATTGGGACGGGCTATCTACAGGTTACACCCGTTTCTAACAACGATTTCATTTAATAAGTTCGTCAATATATAAATTCCTAATGTCGAGGCGAGGATTGAACTCCCCAATCAAGGTTCAGCATTTGCTATAAACTCACAAGGCTAACCTGAGTCCCAATCAATACATTATATAAACGGTATTTATTGGAACGTTAATAAATAACAACAACGAACAGTTGCACCCATAAGAAAAAGTTTTGTATAATATTTTCTGCAATTTAACTAATTTCAATGGAACAGAATCGAAAATCACTTCTTCAAACTAGTATGAAATAGCCAGTAACCTCAAGGAAATATAGTTGATATGACGATAGAGAATGGAAAAGAAATATTGTGAACTTATGCCCTAGGTTGTAGAGTAGGTCAGAGCCGATGAATGAAAGATGAATAACACTCACTAATGGTAAACTGAAATAAAAGGATAGCGCAATTGGTGAGATGAGGGGACAGGAAGTAGCAGGACCTGTACCAGTGCATGTGTAGCATATGCGTGTAACGCTTGGAGAAAAAAAGAGTTATTTATTTACGTCCACTTTGGCTACTGTGGCTAATTGGGACAGCGGGCTCGAAGAGAATAAGACCCCATATATGAGAATGACTCAGAGGCAAAGAAAATGTGTTATATTGAGGGATTGAGTGACTTAGATTCTACCTGAATTGTATTCAGCTGACTAACATTGATCTATGACGGTATGTGTACATAAGATACATGTACATACACAAAACACGTTCATTCCATTGGGATGAGGCTAACATCATAAGAAAAGCAATTTTGGAGGACAGCTGCCCATTGTAATTATGTGTGGCATACATTAACTCTAATTCCTTATAAGCATATTTTACGCAAAGAAATCATGTAACACACAGACTGTGTCCAAGCAATGTATATAAGTGACATTGTACAACCTGTTTTTGCCACATTTAAATATAGTAATTAAAACACTTCTACATAAGAGAGAGAAGAGGGAGAAGGCTTTTAGAACAAAGAAACTTTTATTTAACAGTTTTACATACAATCAATTTCAAAGGCTGCTTAACAAAGGAGAACCCTTTTCATGAGGCCAATTTAATATAGAACTTTCTAAAGTAGAAGGAAACAAGGGTGGGCCTCTGTTTTTTAATTAAAACAAAAATTAACCAACCGCTCAGCTAATCCCCGCGGACACCGAGGTAGGAAATGCAATTAAAAAGGATTTCTCGCTGGCCGGAAAGGGACGGGTATCCAGGCTCTCTGGATATCCTGCCGAACTAACACTCCCAACCACTTAGGAATTTACTTCGTCAGCTGGCTAATTTCCTCTGAGATCGTACCCTTTGGTCGGAGCTAATGACGGAAAAGTTACAGCTGCGAGTCTGAAATGGAGTTTCCTCGCCAGAGAAATTGACAGGCAAACAAAACCTATTACTCCTTTATCTCACGTGGATGGGAAAAGCTTGGGAAATTAGAGGCAGAGGGCGGGATAGCAAGAAGAAGTTAATAATTAGTTCCTAAGAGGTTTGAAATCTATATATAAAATGTCTATCATTCAGAGATAAATTTTCCCCATGACCTCAGAAATATTACATTCTCAGGAACCCAGAAAGTTACTGACAATAACAGACACATTTCACATTAAGAAGTAACTTTTACTCCCAGAATTTTTGGCACCAGTAATTGGCGTTTGGTCTTATATTACTAATGCCCATTGAAAGATAACCCGTGAACATATGGGCGTTGATTTAGTGAATGGAACAATTCATGTTTATATAACGAGTTGAATACAAAGACCTCCACGATGTTTAATGATGTTTAGGTGTTTGTACAAAGTAAAAAAATTACATAAACCAAGTTAAACTGAAATGGACTTGTCACGTATGTATGTCAGAATGGTGGACGACGTTTCGCAAAGTATGGAATTAACAATGACACTCATTTTAGTGCACAGCAACATCGAATAAATGATTTTTTTTTTTTGAAAAATAACATTGAAAACATAAAAAATCAGTCCCTAAAAATATATTTAATGAGGTGATTTCTGTAAATGCCGTGTTATTTAAGGACACATAATGTTACTTTATGTTTATAAAGCTCATAAAAAGTCATGTATAGGTACTATGTTTTTATATATATGTCTGTGCGCACGCGTGCGCGTATATGTGTGTATGCATGTACGTATGTGTGTGGAATCAATGAAAGTTAAATAAAAAGGGTCAATATTACAATATATTAAAAAAAACTAAACACCAAATCTGTATCTTTATATAAGCTCTCCTGAAAATCTCAAAGATGTTCCTTATAAGAACAATTAAATGTGCCTCACTGCCCTGCATATTTAGTCCTAATAATAGGAGGTTGTTTTTTACAACTTTAAGCAGACATGTGGTTGTGGCCTGGTTGTTTGAATACCGATGTGGAATGCCTTTCGTGACTAAACCAATGAACCAGATATTGAACTATAGTCTATAGGCTGAGCATCTGCACACACAAGCCTGTTACAGCTCCAATTTGTAAACAATACATCAGAAGATATAACAAAAGTATCAAAAGGCATTGTCCTCTTATCTCTAGTCTTACTAATGATGTTTAAAAAAAGATTTTTTAGTCATTAAATCATCAATAGCCAAATTTATCCTATATCATCTGATTTTAGATCAGACTTTGGATCAGAGTATCTTGGATATGGTTATGAATGGAGGGAGATCCTAAGAAGTGGATCAGTGTATCTTGGATATGGTTATGGATGGAGGGAGATCCTAACAAGTGGATCAGCGTATCTTGGATATGGTTATGGATGGAGGGAGATCCTAACAAGTGGATCAGTGTATCTTGGATATGGTTATGGATGGAGGGAGATCCTAACAAGTGGATCAGTGTATCTTGGATATGGTTATGAATGGAGGGAGATCCTAACAAGTGGATCAGTGTATCTTGGATATGGTTATGGATGGAGGGAGATCCTAACAAGTGGATCAGTGTATCTTGGATATGGTTATGGATGGAGGGAGATCCTAACAAGTGGATCAGTGTATCTTGGATATGGTTATGGATGGAGGGAGATCCTAACAAGTGGATCAGTGTATCTTGGTTATGGTTATGAATGGAGAGAGATCCTAACAAGTGGATCAGTGTATCTTGGATATGGTTATGGATGGAGGGTGATCCTAACAAGTGGATCAGTGTATCTTGGATATGGTTATGGATGGCAGAGTTGGGCAAAATGTAATTTTAACTACAACTACTAACTACAATAACTTTGGCAGAAAGTAGTTAAAACTAATAACTACTGTTGTAGTTAATTACTTTTGTAGTTAACTACATGTTTCTAACTACTAGTTAGTAGTTAAAAATGTTTAATTACTTTTGTAGTTAACTACAAAAGTAGTTAACTACAAAATTAGTTAATTACAAAAGTAGTTGGTAGTTACGATTACTAACTACTAACTACTTTTTATTTTTTTCCTTTTTTTTTTTTTTTTAATTTCGCATAGCGATATTAATCAATACAATATTGCAACACAATTTTACTGCTGTATGTTTTAGTGTTTAACATCTTCTGAGGCAGTTTAACTACAGACTTTATAGCAGGGGGAGGCTAAACCTATGGGCTCAGTTAAACCATAAATTAGTATCCCAATAATGTACTAAAATAATAATTGGTGTCTTGTCAGATACATTTCATAGTTCACATGAGGTGAAAACTGGCGGTCCTTTTATATTTTTTTAATAAAAGGTAGTCCAAATTAATCTAATAGTCTATAAATCTAATAGTCTACCCATCACCCCCTCCCCCACCATCAGTCCTCTGACTTCTTTCCCCTGTTAACTCTGAAGAAAAGACCCAAGAATTTCTTGGACTTTTTCTTGACAAGAAGTCCCCTCCCCTCCACAAGGACCACCTCAGAATTTGTCTGAGAGTTCAGTAAACTGATAGTTGAATTTGTAGTTAATTCACTGATACAGTAGTTAATTACAATAGTAGTTAACTATCCTGGTAATTGACTAATAGTTAGTAGTTAAAATTCTAACTACTTTTTTAACTAGTAGTTAGTAGTTAAAAGAATAACTACAATTATTGTAGTTAAAAGAAGTAGTTAACTACATTTTAAGTACTAACTAGTAGTTATTAATTGCTCAATTAGTTAACTACTTGTAGTTAGTAGTTAAAATGTAGTTAACTACTGAAATTAGTTAACTACTGCCCAACTCTGATGGATGGAGGGAGATCCTAACAAGTGGATCAGTGTATCTTGGATATGGTTATGAATGGCGGGAGATCCTATCAAGTCGATCAGTGTATCTTGGATATGGTTATGGATGGAGGGAGATCCTAACAAGTGGATCAGTGTATCTTGGATATGGTTATGGATGGAGGGAGATCCTAACAAGTGGATCAGTGTATCTTGGATATGGTTATGGATGGAGGGAGATCCTAACAAGTGGATAAGGGTATCTTGGATATGGTTATGGATGGAGGGAGATCCTAACAAGTGGATCAGTGTATCTTGGATATGGTTATGGATGGAGGGAGATCCTAACAAGTGGATCAGTGTATCTTGGATATGGTTATGAATGGAGGGAGATCCTAACAAGTGGATCAGTGTATCTTGGATATGGTTATGAATGGAGGGAGATCCTAACAAGTGGATCAGTGTATCTTGGATATGGTTATGAATGGAGGGAGATCCTAACAAGTGGATCAGTGTATCTTGGATATGGTTATGAATGGAGAGAGATCCTAACAAGTGGATCAGTGTATCTTGGATATGGTTATGAGTAGAATACTCATATATAAGAAGAGCGGACTGCCGACAAGAGTGAAGGCGGGAGTCGAAATTAAAATGATTAGTCAGTCAGCTGTTAATTGTCCCTTCCTCTTATGTGACCTCATAACTTGAACATGACCTACTCTCGTTCCCACGACAAGTGGGAAATTGTTCTCTCCTATTAATATAGGAACAATAACTAATTTGTGGAGATGTTCAATGAAAACTGTTACAATCTAACAGTGTTATGACCAGCTGGAATATTCAGTAAAACAACATCCAATTATGAAGCATCTATTGAAAGTAACTTCATAATAGGTTTTAGACTTTAGTGAATTACATATAAATAATTGGTAGGAAAATCACATTTTTTCTCATAGATAAGACCAATTAGACAAACATTTTTTTCTAATTATCTGGCAGAAATTATAGGCGCTGGAGTGAGCAAATCAACTGGTCATGCTATCAATCACTTGCATTCTTCTGCAAACGGACAGCTATAAATAACAGCTTACATGAACTACACAACATTAAAAAAACAACATATAGAACAAGTACTAAATAATATAGCACAATTAAACAACATGCGAACTTTCATTTCCTTCAAACGTGTCAAAGCGTAGACAGGGGCAGGGGGGGGGGGTGGATGTTACTTTTTATATAAAGTTTATGTCTATAGGTAATTAAATAGTTGACATCCACGTTAAAATTACCTTGAAAAGTAACGTAGAGGTAATGAACAATACATTTCCTCCAACGGTGTTCAAGTCCTTAATAATGGACAAAATTATAAATTTAAAGCTACAGTAGTGGAATCAAACACATAAGGAACACATTAAAAATTATTTAACACACTTAAAAACTTGTTATTAAACACATTTAAAAACTCTGAAGACTAATATCTCACGATTCAATTCCTCCAACCCAATTACTAACTGGACACTGAAATACAAACTCTTACTTACACAGCTTCAAACTTTCTCACACAAATATTTGTAAATGCAACAATTACACTGAACAGGCATTCACTCACTGTTTTAGGAGTGCATACTGATACCAAACGTACAAAACAGTTAATGACTTTCGGGTTTGTAAATTGACACCAGGCACTTTGTTTTCAAAGCATATAACGTTTTTTTTTTTTTGAAAAAAGAAGCAGCAAATAATATCCTTTACCTGAAGAAGGAAAGGAAAATAATAAAGTTTTGTAATTATTTAAAATTAATTGTATTTTCCTATTTTTTTAATGTTTGAGTTTTAAGCTTTCAAATTTCAACTTTTTATTTTATATTTGTATATATATATATATATATATATATATATATATATACAGATACATATCATTATATAACAAATTGTTAAAATGTTTGAAACTTCACATATAACGCATTCATGCATAGGATGTGCAGGAAAATGAATCCCTCTTCATAGAGATATTAAGCCTCTTCATAGAGATATTAAGTAGAACAAATATGTAAAGGACATGGTAAAAACTAAGTACCCCTTAGCCGAAATCTTTATACCCCTTCATCCAACCCAGGAAGGAATGTTTGTGCATCTCCGATTTATATTTTTCTTCCTTGCACGGTTCCATGAGTTGTATAATTTTCTTAGCATACTCATATTGTTTTTGTCTGAATTCGTCTTTTGATCTTTAGTCTATAGTAAGGCGTATAAAAAGAAATCTTCAGACTCAGACAGAGAGAGCTATAAGCAAGCTAACAGAAACCTAGGCATTAAGTGTTACAGAGACATCACGAGAATTGGACAACACTAACAGAACTGTACCTAAAATTCCTGAAAGCAAAATTTAAAACCAATTAATCTACCTACGCCCATTTCTGGGATGATCCATTATTCTTTAAAGATCACAATGGGGGGGGGGCGTTTTGAAATAAAGATAGGATAAGTAAAAGAATGCCATCTATACCTGCTGTAGATTGACAGGAATGATAAGGGAAAAAATGTAACGGAGCTTGATATAAAAGAATGAGATAACCCTTTCATTTGAATTTCTATGTCATATTTCTTCATGTACTTTTTTCAGTGGATGTTATGCCTTTGGCGATATTTCATGCCATTGTATAAATGTGAATAGGCTTGCTTTTATTTTATTTTAAATACAGTATGTCAAGAGAGTGTGCTAAATATATCAATAGCGTTATTTCAGTATTCATTCAGATATTAGTTTAACAATCCCTTGAAAGCTATTGAGGTTGTCCTCATGAAGGGATTTTTGAACAATCATTATATTCCCTTACAGTTGAAATGTATAAGTCGTAAAGTAAATATGAACATTTTTTTAAAAATCAAAACAATGGACTAATTTTCGCCAGTGAAGAGAAAATTGATAATAATAGTTAGTTAACAGGAATGAATGAAAGCTCGGAATGAGATCATTCATAAGATAAATGGGCAGTATAAAAGTATAATTGTCGACAAAGTGAACAGTAATGTCATGCGCACGGAACACACGATCACTGTAATTCAAACGACACGTGTAATTCAGAGAAGGACACGAACGCGGGCGGCCTGGCCTGGCCGTACTATACGACAGGAGATATTTATTTGAGCCTTGTGTTGCATTGTGGGTATATCAAAGGATTGCCGATTCAAATAATGCCAGAGTAGACTTATTAGCAAAGGCGAAGGCGAGGTCAAAAAATTACTGTCCCCTGGATAGACACTCAAACTTAAGTTACCAGAAATAAGCCTTTAATAGTATACAATTCAGCAATTACTTATTTAGTACACAATACAGTACTTACTTATTGTTTCATATTCAATTACACACTAGTACTTTTTTTGCTCTTAGATCTACTGTTTTCCTCTAAAGTTATATTCAATGTGTTTTCTAGTTACTGTTGTTGAACTGTTAGCAGATTTCCCTTAAGGGAAATCAGCTATTGAGGTCGTACTCATGATGCTAGTTTCGAAAATTTTCTTCAAATGTCCATCGATCCTACCCAGGAGATGACGAAAATGAGGTCCGTTCAAAATTATATATATATATATATATATATATACTAGCTCAGATACCCGGCTTCGCCTGGGAATTCATTTGAGGCTGAATATTGATGGTATTTTTTTGGCAAGGCTTTACTTTGCATATTATTTTGACATTTCCCCGTCCCAGTGTTTAGGGTTTATACCCGTCGTTTTTTTTTTTGTAAGACTTCACTGTCCCCAAATTGTCATATTTCCCGTCTCCTGTGCATTATGCATAGATTTCAGCTATTAAGGACAAAATATTAACATAGATTTGAATTAATTTTTCCCGGTGAGGTACCTGGTAGTTCATATTGGACAGAATTGTTGAGCATATCAATATTTCTACGCAAATTACTTTAGTTTTACTGTATATCTCGGTTATAATTCGGTATACGAAAAATGTGTATATAACAAAAGTTACTTTAAATAACAAAATAACCATCTTTTGTTATGTGCATATTTGCAGAAAAACCAATAGAAAACGAAATACCGCTATTTTTAAATTCAGGCCTTCCTTACAACCCCCACTCCTGCCCGTCCCTAGAAATGTTAGTATGGCCTATTATAATGAATACATTAGTGCTAATACACATACCGAGTTTTATTTAGATCGGTTGGGTCTTTTGTCCCAAATAAAATTGTTCACTTCTGCTATATGTTTTAGCGTATATCTCGTTTATAATTCGGTATACGAAAAATGTGTATATAACAAAAGTTACTTTAAATAACAAAATAACCATCTTTTGTTATGTGCATATTTGCAGAAAAACCAATAGAAAACGAAATACCGCTATTTTTAAATTCAGGCCTTCCTTACAACCCCCACTCCTGCCCGTCCCTAGAAATGTTAGTATGGCCTATTATAATGAATACATTAGTGCTAATACACATACCGAGTTTTATTTAGATCGGTTGGGTCTTTTGTCCCAAATAAAATTGTTCACTTCTGCTATATGTTTTAGCGTATATCTCGTTTATAATTCGGTATACGAAAAAAGTTTATATAACAAAAGTTACTCTAAATAACAAAATAAACAACTTTTGTTATGCTCATATTTGACGAAAAACCAATAGGAAACAAAATATCGCTATTTTTAATTTCAGGCCTTCCTTATAACCCCCACTCCTGTTCATCTCAGAGAATTTTAATATAGCCTAAAGTCTAAGTTGGGTTAGTACTAATATACATACCAAGTTTCATAAAATTCGGTTCAGCCGTTTATGCGTGAAAAGGTAACAAACAAACAAACAAACACACAAACAAACAAACAAATAAACAAACAAACAAACAAACAGACACCAAAGAAACTAATTGCAGTTAAGGTGTCTAGGACATGTGAAACGAAAAGTTATCGTGAAATTTCGCGAAAAAAATCAATGTACAGACAGAGGTTACAATTTTATATATATATAGATATATATATATATATATATATATATATATATATATATATATATATATATATACTAGCTCAGATACCCGGCTTCGCCCGGGAATTCATTTGAGGCTGAATGGTGATGGTATTTTTTGCAGGCTTTACATTGCACAATATTTTGACATTTATCCGTCCCAGTGATTAGGATTAACACCCGTCGTTTCTGTGGATTTGTTAATAATAAAATTATTTTTTTATGTAAGTTTTCACTGTCCTTCATATTGTCATAATTCCCGTTTCCTGTGCATTATGCATAGATTTGAATTATTAAGGACAAAATATTAACATACTTTTGAATTATTTTTTCCGGTCGCAATTTTTGTTTGATCGTTACCAAACTCGTTTTAACTCGGAATTTAATCATTTTATGTAAAAAGGAAGATCAAGTTCGTTAATGGCTGAAATCGGACCAGTGGGAGGGGGGGGTCTAGAGGGGGGGGGGTTTAAAATTCAAAATATCTCCGTTATTATGCGTCGGATCGAAAAATTGTATAGAATAAATCTTATTGCAAATTCAATTTACTATAAATATTGTTCTATACATTTATTCTGTATCTTGAATATTAACCGAGATATTTGCATTTGTATTCTGCGTGTGGTCGCCAGTAGGCTATGTTCGGACTTTCCACCGAGAGCTCTGGCGGCCGTTTCCATAACTATTCATCCCTCGTGAATAGGTTTAGAGGTCAGGTTAACTGTTTTTTGGGGCTAGAAACTACTGGGTTATTACGCCCTAAATAATGTTTTAGGTTTAGAGGTTTCTTACTACTACAGTTGTTATTAGGCAGATTTCTCTATTGTAAAACTTCACGTGGGAAATCTGCTTAGTTTACGCAGCCCCTGCGTGACGGACTTTTTTTATTACTTTAATTCATGTATTATGTATTAACTATTGTTGTTGTTGGTATTTTTGTTGATGATTTATGTTTTTAGCAGATTTCCCTTAAGGGGACCTTAATAGTCGACCTGTTGCTTTTTCAACACTAAAGATCATATAAATTAATGCCTGGAATAGGTTTTGAAATAGAGAAAGGCGGAGTTAGAAAGGGGGTGGTTTTTAAAAATTCAAAATATCTCCGTTATTATCAGTCGGATCGAAAAATGTTATGGAACCAATCTTGTTAACATATTGGTGCTCCAGAGTTATTCAGTACACGTTCTCGTAACGCAAATATGTTAAGGAATTTATTATTATTATTTTCTTTTTTTTAAAGCCTGCAATAAACATCCACTTCTATTCATCCAATTTAGACTTAAGACTAAATAGAGAATATACGGATGACATTTGTGTGTCATTCCAGCGCTTGAAAAATCTGATCAGTTTACGCAGTCCCAGCGTGACGGACTTTTTTTTCCTGGATACTGTTATGAGCATCGTGAGGCAATTGAGTAGGCACTTAAGTAAAGCAAGTACCTAAGTAAGTAAAAAAAAAGTCCGTCACGCAGGGGCTGCGTAAACTAAGCAGATTTCCCACGTGAAGTTTTACAATAGAGAAATCCGCCTAATAACGGCTGTAGTAGGAAGGGATCTCTAAACCTATTCACGAGGGATAATAGTTCTGGAAACGGCCACCAGAGCTCTCGGCGGAGAGTCCGGAGATGGCGGGGTTCCCTCGACCACACATACAATACAAATGCAAATATCTCGGTTAATATTCAAGATACAGAATAAATGTATATAACAATATTTATAGTAAATTTAATTTGCAATAAGATTGATTCTATACAATTTTTCGATCCGACGCATAATAACGGAGATATTTTGAATTTTCAAAAATCCCCCCCTCTAAACCCCCCCCCCTCCCACTGGTCCGATTTCAGCCATTAACGAACTTGATCTCTCTTTTTACATAAAACGCTTAAATATGAAGTTTGGTAACGATCAAACAAAAATTGCGACCGCTAGAGCGTTAACAGACATATATATATATATATATATATATATATATATATATATATATATATATATATATATATATATATATATATAATTTTGAACGGACCTCATTTTCGTCATCTCCTGGGTAGGATCGATGGACATTTGAGGAAATTTTTCAAAACTCGCGTCATGAGTACGACCTCAATAGCTGATTTCCCTTAAGGGAAATCTGCTAACAGAATAGTCAGCCTCCTGAAATGACTCAGTGATTGTTTATCTTATATGAATAACTCGGAGATGACGTAATGTAAAATGTAATACTCTAGGGAGACAGGTTTTTAGTTATATAACATTTTACAACCTGTTTTATTTTCTTCTTTATTGAATATAAATTTGATATAAACATTTTTTATAAATTACACTGTTGGTCCAACACCAGTAGCCGGTTTTCCATCACTGATCATATTCTTCCCTTTTCGAAAATTTACTTGATCCTGTCTTTAAAAATGAATAGAAGTGTTGGTTTTTGAGTATTCAAAATTATTTTCTTCATTTTTTTAATCGACACTTAATAATATGTGAAAATGTACAGAACAACTCTGGAGGACCAATATGTTAACAAGATTAGCTCCATAATATTTTTCGATTCGCCTGATAATAACGGAGATATTTTGAACAGCTGTAATCAAGGAAATTGTGTGGAAATTATGGAAAAGTTTATACCATGAAATATTTTATACGTAATTAAAAAAGTATTGCTGATTTTGTTGGTGATTTCTGTACTTCATTACTCCAATTCAAAAAATTGAAAAGATGTTACTTTTTATATAAAGTTTATGTTACATAGTTATCAAAGAATAAGAAGAGAGTTGATAACAATAATAGTCTAGGGGAAGCGGATATTATCCTGGTGTAAGAGTGAAAGTAGGTTTCTCCCATGAGCCCATTCAGGCCTGTCAGGGGCCAAGACTAGCCTAACACCTTGAGCCAGTCTTCCATTACTGATCTACCTCTCTGCCTAGATCAATAGCACTGTTAGCGAACTCTATAGAGTTCACTATAGCAGAATCAACTGGAGGCTTCTCCGCCATGCAGGAAGTCTATATTTTAGCAGATTTCCCGTAAGGGAAATCAGCTATTGAGGTCGTACTCATAACGCGAGTTTTGAAAAATTTCCTCAAATGTCCATCGATCCTACTCATGAGATGACGAAAATCGGGTCCGCTCAAAATTATATATATATATATATATATATATATATATATATATATATATATATATACTTGTCTGTTAAAGCTCTAGCGGTCGCAATTTTTGTTTAATCATCACCAAATTCAGTATTTAATCATTTTATGTAAAAAGAAAGATCAAGATCGTTAACGGTTGAAATCGGACAAGTGGAAGGGGGGTTAGAGGGCGGATTCTTAAAATTCGAAATATCTCCGTTACTATACGTCGGATCGAAAAATTGTATAAAACCAATCTTATTGCAAATTAAATTTACTATAAATATTGTTATATACATTTATTCTCTATCGTGAATATTAACCGAGATATTTGCATTTTTATTAAGTGTAACGGACGAGCTAAGGTCGATTCTATTCGTTCCCGCCGAAAGCTAGTTCGGCCGTTTCCGTAACTCCGTACGGTTCGGTAGGCACTTGCATGGAGATTTCTCTATTGTATAACTTCTGCTTAGTTTAAGCAGCCCCTGCGTGACGGACTTTTTGAATAACTTGGGGGACTTCAAATGCCCATCGATCCTACCTATTAGATGACGAAAATGAGGTCCGTTTAAATATTATATGTATATCTGTTACTCTAGCAGTCGCTATTTTTGTCTTATCGTCACCAAACTCAGTATTTAATCATTTTATGTAATAAGAAAGATCAAGTTCGTTAACGGTTGAAATCGGACAAGTGGAAGGGGGGTTAGAGGGCGGATTCTTAAAATTCGAAATATCTCCGTTACTATACGTCGGATCGAAAAATTGTATAAAACCAATCTTATTGCAAATTAAATTTATTATAATTTTTGTTATATACATTAATTCTCTATCTTGAATATTAACCGAGATATTTGCATTTTTATTAAGTGTAACGGACGAGATATGGTCGCTTCTATTCGTTTCCGCCGAAAGCTAGTTCGGCCGTTTCCGTAACTGTTAGGCAATCGTAAGGAGATTTCTCTATTGTATAACTTTACGTGGAAATTCTGCTTAGTTTACGCAGCCCCTGCGTGACGGACTTTTTGAATAACTTGGGGGACTTCAAATGCACATCGATCCAACCTAGTACATGACGAAAATGAGGTCCGTTTAAATATTACATGTATATCTGTTACTCTAGCAGTCGCTATTTTTGTCTTATCGTCACCAAACTCGATATATCGTTTCATGCAAATCGACAGGTGAAGTTCTTTAATAGCTTAAATTGGACCTGTGGGAGGAGAGGTTTAGAAGGGGAAATTTAGAAAATTCGAAACATCTTCGTTATTATAAGTCGGATTGAAATCTTGTATAAAACCAACCTTATCTCAAATTAAATTTCCTATAAATATTGTTATATACGTTTATTCTCTAAGTTCAATATTAACTGAGATATTTGCATTTTTCAGTTTTCAGCCTTCAGTAATCACAAACAATACGCTATAGTACACACTAAAATATATTACGAATAACTTTATTTGAAGCTGAATACCAAATCTTAGATGTAAAGAATATGAGTCGAGACTACATACGAAGTGTGTCATACCATCACTTGGGAAATCAACTTACCTTACTCAGCCCTGAGTGACGGATTTATTTTTACTGTAGCGATAAACCATCGCAACAATAAAGATTATTGATCAATGATAAATTCTCAGGGTTATAGAAAATTTAAGTAGATTTCTCAGAAGGGAAATCAGCTATTGGTGTTATACTCATGACGCAATTTTCGAAAAAGTTTTCAAATGTCCATCAATCCTACCTAGGAGATAACGAAAATGAGGTCATTTCAACTTCTCTTTTGCAGGTCTAGGGGGGAGGAATTTCGATATTTCAAAATATCTCCAGTTACTATGACCGAAAAATGTTATAAAACCAATCTTGCTAAACTACTGATACTCTAGAATTGTTGTTCTAAACATTTTCTCTTAACTCAAATATTAAGCGAGTTATTAGTTACTTTTAGCAGATTTCCCTTAAGGGAAATCAGCTATTGAGGTGGTACTCATAACGCGAGTTTTGAAAACTTTCCTCAAATGTCCATCGATCCTACCCAGGAGATGACGAAAATGAGGTCCGTTCAAAATTATACATATATATATATATATATTTGTCTGTTAACGCTCTAGCGGTCGCAATTTTGATTTGATCGGTACAATCGGTCAATATTTAATCGTTTTATGTAAAAAGAAAGATCAAGTTCGTTAATGGCTGAAGTCGGACCAGTGGGAGGGGAGGGGGGGGGGTGTTTAGAGGGGACATTTTCGAAAACTCGAAATATCTCCGTTATTATGCGTCGGATGGAAAATTTGTATAGAATCAATCGTATTGGAAATTAAATTTACTATAAATAATGTTCTATACATTTATTCTCTATCTTGAATGTTAACCCAGATATTTGCAATTGTATTCTGTGTGGTCGGCAAAAGTCGGCTATGTTCGGGACTTTCCGCCGAAAGCTAGTTCGGCCGTTTCGTAACTCTTCGTCTCTCGTGAATTGGTTTAGAGACTCGTTACTACTACTGTTATTAATAGACAGATTTCTCTACTGTAAAACTTCACGTGGGAAATCTGCTTAGTTTACGCAGCCCCTGCTGTAACGACTTTCTTGTGCAGTGCTCAGTAACCCCCACAACTCATCGAATTTTAACATAGAAATAGAGAAATTATGACATTACTAGTGTGTCATACCAGCTCGTAGGAAATCTGCATTCTTTATCTCCAAAATAGTACCACTTTTAATCAATTGTTACTCTAAGTAAACTGATATGTTGGGAAATGTCTTAAGCCAATCTTATACCTCCATGGATTTCAATATGTCAAAAGATGAATCGCCATTGTAGCGGCTTCTCAAATAAATCAATAAATATACCTCCATGTTCATTACGTGTGACCTTACCAAGAACGAAACACGGGACGGAAAGTGAGGTGAGTTCGCCAGCTAACCACATCTATGAGTTATTAGAGTGATGGGGCTGTTCTCAGACTTGGGATGGGTTTTGTAAATAAATGTAAGAAGGGTATCTATAGTGAAGGATTTTTGTGTGCTGTATATTCAAACGGTACTCCAAAAATTCTGTCATAACCGTTTATCTAGCACCAGTGCCATACAAAATGACAAAGAAGACCAACATTACTTCATACTCCTATATAATAACACTTTCCGATATGAATCCAACCAGTTAATGTCGGCCGCCTAATGGAAAATATATTAGTCTCTATTTTTTCTTATAATACTGCCACGATTGCTTAAAATATAAATATTTACAGAGCGTGGACTTTGCCCTAAGCGAACCCTTGCCATAACATCCACTGTTGAATATGGAAAGGGGATGGTCAACAATGTTTCCTAGAAGTTGTTATCTCCCAGCTGTTTAGTTCTCAATATCCTCCTCATACGTTAGAGAGTAAATAACTTTTTTTTTTTCTTTTTTTTTTAACGTCCACTTTATGCTACTAGGCTAATCGGGACGGGTTATCAACAGGTTACCATCCTTTTCTAGCCAGGGGGGGCACAAGGAGTTTATTTAATGAGTCCGTCATTAAATAAATTTCTACTGCCCAGAGCGGGATTCGAACCCGCCACTCTAGGTCTGCCATGCGAGATTAGGACCAACGCCCTAACTCGCACGGCCAACCCGCTCCCCAGAGTAAATAACTTTGTCGAGAAGAGAAATTATTTTCCTACATTACAAAAGTCCACCATTTAGGGTTCCTGTGAAATAAGGAAATTTCCTATGTTCTATAATGCCACATTGTCTTCTCAAAATCTATTCTCCGTTTCACACACAGTAAGAAACGTATGCAAACCATACTTGAAATTTAAGTTAGACATATGTTATAAAAAGAAATGAGTTTCATGAAAAAATCTCATTAGTAAGGGCAGAGATTTATTCAAGGGCAAAGATGACGAAAATAACTCTCCATATTATTTGCATTATTGTAAAATATAGCAGTAAAATGCACAGGTTTTGGCCCATTAATTAATCAACAAGATTGATTACATAATATTTTTCGCAATCACTAATCTCTAAAAAGATAGTATCCAGTTTTTTTTTTAGAGAGAAATCCCGATATTTCTATATGCATTTTTCAATTTTCTTACCAGTGCCTAAGAACTAATAGTCTCAACGCTCACTACAAAGAATTTTCACCGTATCCCATTTCCCTGAAAAAAACACTGAAGTATATAAAATCCTTTCAGAAATCAACATCCCCGAAATTTTAAAAACAAATGGAATAACTCAAAATCATTGCTGCTCCCATATCCGTTTTTTTTTTTTTTACTCGTTGTCATATTATGACACCACGAGGATGTCTGGACTAAAACCCATAAAAGGACACAAATCAGAATACGCTGAACTCAAGGGTTCTCTTCATCAACACAAAACTGCACATTTGATTTACTAGGTGCATTCCTCAACTCAAAAGAATCTAAACACATCTAATAAATCAGCTTTACTAACGCAATTATACAATAAGACATAAACAACTGAGCACTCTCAAATATGCAATCAACAATAAGCATGCATTTAATTGTAACAAGGCTACCATATTAGGACGAGAATAAAAATCAATATAGAAGACTCATTTCTAAAACATTATACATCATCTTCAATTTCCAAAGGATCAATAAAATCCTAAAAACATAACTTCATGTAATGTCTAACATATTCAAAATTCTACAGGATCAATGACCCATAACCTTGTTTATCAACATTTCTGAAATCCTCTGAGGGAAAATGTTTATTTGATACTTAACTGTTTCATTCAAGAACTAATGATGATATTCCTTAATAACTGAATATGAGGTTCAGAGGAGGTCGATATTTCTAATTTTCGATCTCAGTCATAATGAGCTGCATCTAACTATACCATCTATCTTGTTAAGTATTTCATTGTCTACAATTTGTTTTCTATACATTTTTAGCAGATTTCCCTTAAGGGAAATCAGCTATTGAGGTCGTACTCATGACGTGAGTTTCGAAAAATGTCTTCAAGTGCCCATCCCCAGGAGATGATGAAAATGAGGTCCATTCAAAATTATATATATATATATATATATATATATATATATATATATATATATATATATATTTGTCTGTTAACGCTCTAGTGGTCGCAATTTTTGTTTGATCTTTACCAAACTCGGAATTTAATCGTTTTATTTAAAAAGGAAGATCAAGTTCGTTTACGGTAGGAATCGGACTAGTGGAAGGAGGGGGGATAAAATATCTCCGTTATTATGCGTCGAAAAATTGTACAGAATCAATCTTATTGCAAATTAAATTTACTATAAATATTGTTCTATACATTTATCCTGTATCTTGAATATTAACCGAGATATTTGCATTTGTATTGTGTGAGTGTTCGGCAGAAGTCGGCCATATTTGGGACTTTCCTGAAGAAAACTAGTTCGGCCGTTTCTGTAACTGTTCGTCCCTCATTAATTGGTTTAGAGATTCATTACTGCTGCCGTAATTAGTAGGCAGATTTCTCTATTGTAAAACTTCTCATGGGAAATCTGTTTAGTTAACGCAGCCCTTGGTTGACGGACTTTTTTTTTAAGCTTTAATATGAAACGAGTATTTGTGTTTTATGTTAACAGCCTTCATTAAACCCCCGACTCCTGGTCATCTAGATTTTACTTTAATTATCTGATTTACTAATAATCCCGTTTCCAGAGTACATTTTAATATCTGTTTATATAGGCTTCTTTTCTACAGGAGAAATACAGAAAAAATAGACGGGCGACCACAGTGTGTGAGTAATGTACTTAGCTTACGCAGCCCTGAGTGACGGAGCTTTTTTATTACACTCCAGTGGCCAATGCTTTTTATTCATAGCACAGTGATTCATCACGTAAGACTATAAAACTATATATCAATAAAAAGCCCATATAGGACAAGAAAAAATAAGCATTGAAGATGACTGGATTGCAAAGCTGCGATGAGAAAACGGTGATTTTCCTTAGCGAGACGATATGAGTCAAGGAATAGTAAGTAAGGTCTGCTCGGGATTCGTCATGCATTCGTAAACACTTATCAACAGCATATATAATAGCTGAGACCCTTATCAGCTGATATAGCAAGTTAGATGGTGAGACGTGACCTATTGGAAGGAAATTCAATTAGTTATACTCCTCTCTAATCAGCACGCAGGGGATAACGAGCATCTGTTTCAAACGTTTAGTGACTAACTTTTTTTTTAATGAATTGTTCTAAATAGAAGCCCAAAATAAAGAGAAACTACAATCAAATGTCAGTTATTAACGTCAACTTTATCATACTATGAGACGGATTACACTGCTCTTCATCAAAATCCTGTCTTCAATAGAAATGTTATTTTTTTTAATATAGATTTTGAGGTATGTTGAATACGAATCCGAAGACAGAAAATCTCTATTGGCGCCATTTTACGTCAAATTTGTGTTTTGGGTAAAAGAAATTAGGCATTTTTCGAGACTTAGAGCATTTCTTATCTTAGAAAACATCAACGAAAAATGAATCAATCTATTTGACTTTGCAGCTATTACAATGTATTACTTCGTGAAAAAAATTGCGAATGCACAAGTGTTAGGCCTACAGTCAGAATCACCTTGAAGGTTGAAGACATGCTTACAGGGCTCCAAGGTGGTTACGCTAAGTTTTGCTGCTTTTTATGCAAGTGGGACAGGAGAAAAAAAGCATATCAATACTCAGTGAGAAACTGGCCGGGCGCATTTGACACAATAGGTCAAGAAATATAATACTATACAATATTTCGATCTGACTAATATACAGAGATACTTCGAATTTGCGAAATCCCTCCACTCTAACCCCCCCCCCGGCCTGATTTCAGCCGTTAACAAGCCTGATCGTTAATTTCTCATAAACCGCCTATATATTGAGTTTGGTAGCGAGAAAACAAAGATGAGAAAACGACCCCTAGAGCGTTAACAAAAAGTCCGTAAAAAATAAATACACACACACACACACACACACACACACACACACACATATATATATATATATATATATATATATATATATATATATATATATATATATATTTATATAAAATTGTAACCTCTGTCTGTACATTGATTTTTTTTCGCGAAATTTCGTTTCACATGTCATAGACACCATAACGGCATTTTGTTTCTTTAGTATCTGTTTGTTTGTTTATTTGTTCGTTTGTTTGTTACCTTTTCACGCATAAACGGCTGAACCGATTTTTATGAAACTTGGTATGTATATTACTACTAACCCAATTTAGACTTTAGGCTATGTTAATATTCTCTGAGACTCGGTACGGTAGGCACTAACGCCTTCCTTATAATAAGCCATACTAACATTTCTAGGGACGGGCAGGAGTGAGGGTTATAAGGAAGGCCCGAAATTAAAAATAGTGATATTTAGTTTCCTATTGGGGTTTCGGCAAATATGCACATAACAAAAGTTGTTTATTTTGTTATTTAGAGAAAATTGCTCAACAATTCTTTTCAATATGAACTATCAGGTACCTGGAAAAATTAATTCAAATGTATGTTAATATTTTATCCTTAATAATTCAAATCTATGCATAATGCACAGGAAACGGGAAATATGACAAAATGGAGGACAGTGAAGTCTTACATAAAAAATTAATTTTATTATTAACAAATCCACAGAAACGACAGGTATTAACTCTAAACACTGGGACGGGTAAATGTCAAAATATTGTGCAAAGTAAAGCCTTGCCAAAAAAATACCATCACCATTCAGCCTCAAATGAATTCCCGAGCGAAGCCGGGTATTTGAGCTAGTATATATATATATATATATATATATATATATATATATGTGTGTGTGTGTGTGTGTGTGTGTGTGTGTGTGTGTGTGACGAACTCCGAAACGAGAAACCGGTGTAACCTGTAGATAGCCCATCCCAATAAGCCACAGTACCAAACATCTACTGGGCAGGATTGATGGACATTCGAGGAAATTTGTTGAAAATCGCGTCATGAGTACGACATGAATAACAGTTAATACAGTTTCCGTTAAGGGAAATCTGATAAAAACACAATTGATTAAGGTGAGACAATCGTCACTAGTGAACCTTAAAGTGACGTCCTAAAATGCATACAAGGATATTGACGTTGATTAAATTCTGACTTTATTAGCGCCAACCTCATTTCGAAATTTTCAGAAAAAAATATTTCCAATATCCTAGCGATAAATAACTTCAGATCAATACATGGGATGAATAATGGTCTAAAACAAATTAAACTTGATCAAAATCTTGATATTGGACATGAAACCCACCGCCCCTCTAAAACAGCCTGGCTAAATACAAACTATGCTCAAAATCGGATATTCGTTTACTCGAAGCTGGCATTCATAGACTAAAAGCATATAACATAAAAAACAATGAGTAGGGTTCAGAAACACGTGGTTAGTAATGTAGAATGCAGGATAAAGGTCCTTATTGGAGCATTTGTCGGCACATTCCTTTGATCCCCATTCAGTCAAAAGGAGAAAAAAAGTCATGGCTGGGTAAACTAAGCAGATATCACACGTGTTGGAATATGGCACGCTGATGATCTCATCTCACCATCTACTCTCTATTTCTCCCGTAGTAAAAAGCTTATATAAAAAGGAAATAAAACGTTGACTCAGAGATGAGTAGAATTTGGGATTTAGAGTAGACTAAATCTCAAAAAATACAAATAACTCGGGTAATATGCGAGTTAGAAAAAATATGTATATAACAATTGTTCTAGAAAACTATTATTATTATTTATTAACGTCCAACTTTTTCTACGATGGCTAATTGGAACGGGTTACCTACAGGCTAGCACACTTTTCTAGCCAGGGTGGGACAAAGGATTTTATTTAATGTGTTCCCCACAAATTAAATTCTTGGGAACGTCCAAAAAACGTATGTTATTCTGATTATATTGACGGAAATAGTTCCAATTTTCAATTATCCCTCCTTCTATCCTCTCCTCCTCAAGCATTACCTAATATGATCTTTAGTTTTCCACGAAACGGTCAAATATCAATATAGCTTTGAATTGAATCATTTTCCTATTTCTATCTCCTAGGTAGGATCGATGGATATTCGGAGAAATTATTCAAAAATCGTGCAATGAGTAATAATGATAATAGCTGAAAACTGCTTAAATGTTTGTGGACATATTGGAACATGTATAAATAAGCTCTTTGGAAGTGCTCTCCCTTCTTTGTCAAAATTATCGAAGAAGAGAAATAAGTATTAATGCTCCCCAATGCTGTCGTAGGACATTAATGCAGAAACCGAGATACGTCTAATTGAAGTGTAAGATTCTGACTCAAGTATTCATTACAATCCCGAAGCCTGTATTCATTGAGCCATCCCCTTATATTCTTCAAATTTGATAGCAAGGGTCTCCAATAAAAAACATTTTTTTTGGGGTCTCCAATAAAAAACATTTTTTTTTGGTGCAAGCTTTATTGAACCTTCCCTACATGTTTCATGGCTTATTTGCCACCTCTTCAGGGGCTATCCATTTCTGAAGTAGTCGTTTACCCTTAACATAACGTTGCGACTGAGCTCACAGAGGAGGTAGATGATACTAATCAATAAAGTTTGCACAAAAAAAAAAATGTTTTTCATTGGAGACCCTTGCCATCAAATTTGAAGTATATATAAATAATATTGGTTCTAGAATAAAAGACAAATTAAGCCATCCATATAAGCCAGTAAGTCACCCAAAATCAGCAAGCACTAAGCTGAATGTTCACTTTCAGTTGGCGTGATGGATCATTATATTATTTTTCCATTAATAAAAACTCAATATAAAGAAAAGCTGATGTTTAAGCCGGGCACGAGATGCTTAGTCATAAAATAGATCCATTTGAAAATCGCTAGAGTAGGAGCGAGGTCTTGCTGAACGTTGAAAGTCGACTAAAATGACGAATATATTTATGAATCTACGCTTTACTCTAATACTCCACTTCTCGTGATAAGAGTTCTGTCATTATCGAACTTGATTTTTGGTGTTCCATGATAAATATTCCATGGAATACAAAAAACTGTTATCGAGTTTTGCAAAGGACAATCACAAATATAGGAGGAGAGCTCTTAATGGGCTGCCACAAGCACGCACCAAACGTGACCACCAGAAGAACCCGGTTGGAAGACCGGCGAAATATGGAGTGCTACCACACTATAGATACCGCTGGAGATATGCCGCAAAAGACAACTATAATAAGTTCCCAGGACGGAGTTTAAAAGAACGTCTTTATTTCAGGTGTTCGATTTTCCTTGATGATTTCTCAATGAGGCCATGTTAGAGTGCAAGACTGAAAAGTTCATTAAAGTTATAGTCTCATTACTCATACTTTTTATTATCTATCATTTAAGGCTTGTAAAGGATGACTAATGAATTTGGGCATATCATGCAGAGAGTATCGGGAAACCACTACGTGTCCTTGTGACCCTCTTCGTTCTCTTAATCGACTACGTGACCTGATCTTTGGATACACCAAAAACAAGGTTTTGAATTGCTTTTAGTCCAAATTCCGAGGGTGAGAGGGATTTGATTTGGTGTTAGTCATGCGGGCAGTCAGAATTAGTCAGCAGCCGAACAGATATCCAAACCTGACTAGATTTACTTATCCAATAAAATAAGGCGATGCTTATCTTTAAAAAAACGATAAACCGTAACTAAAAAAAACGATAAACTGTAAATAAAAAAAGTCCCAAGAGTTATGCGTCATAGCCAATCTCTAATAAATTTAAAAATCGAAAGACAGCACAAACTGACGCATAAGAAACTTCTGATGTTTACTCTTAATAAGACATTTATTTCATAATATCCTCCACTGAGTTAGTTCCTTAACATAATATTCATACGAAATTAACAATATTCAATAAATAAAACAAATATAATAAAATATACATATTTCATACTCCTTGCATTAATCACAGTTTATATATAATCAATTGATATAACTCATTCTTCAGATGAAGTCAGTCACTCAGGAACATCGTTAACTAAGAAGGTTTTCCACGTTCGTCACGTATTTGCATTTACCTCAAAACGTTAAGGTTCAATGAAAACAATATTTTGTATTTAGGCTTAAAATAGTGTGCTTCAAAATATAATAGCTTATTGTTCATACGAAATCTGTAGGAGGAGGGTTCACAGGAGGCCAACAACTAAAAAAATGCAAATATCACGGTTAATAATCAAGATAGTGAAAAAAACATACATCATTTATAGAACATGACATTAACAATAAGATTAGTTGTATATATTTTTTTTTCGATTCGAAGCGTAACAATGATATTAAGAATTGTCGAAATTCCACTTTCGACTTCTGGTCGGATTTCAGCCATTAACGAACTTTATTTTACATAAAACGTTTAAAAATCGAGTTTTTTATTTATTTATTTACGTCCACTTTATGCTACTATGGCTAATTGGGAAGGGTTATCTACAGTTTACCACCATTTTAAAGCCAGGCTGGAACTAAAGAATTTATTTAATGAGTCGGCCACCAAATAATTTCCTATTGCCATTCTAGGTTTACCACGTCAGATTAAGACCAACGCCTTAACTCACACCACCAACCTGAGCCCCAAATATCGAGTTTGGTAACGATCAAATAAAAATGGCGAGGATTGACAGACAAGGATATATATATATATATATATATATATATATCGCTTTGAACAGACCTGATTTTCCTCATCTCCTGGGTAGGATCGATGGACATTTGAGGATAATTTTCGGTAATCGCATCGAGTACGATTTAAAGAGCTTATTTCCCCTATGGGAAATCTGCTGAAAATGTAACGACTGCTGACTGTGGTATATCTGACTGAATTTGATATTTTAATTGAATTTTCGCCCCTCTGATTGCAATAATTATTATTAGCTGCAATGGGAAGCAAATATTATATGTGGGGAGGTTTGTGTTTCAATCATTAAGCTACAGGTATACTATACCTCTAGGTTGGTATTCCCGGGCGGGGAAAAAGAATTTATTTATTGATCAACTCCCAAAAGAAAATTCTTCACCCCATCATGATGACAACCTGTAGATAGCTCGTACTGATTATCCATGGAAGCACACAGTGGAAGTTTAAACAAATAAATTAAATTTACAATTAATACTTCTATACTATTTTCTATGTTAATAGTGCATCAAACTTTTCCAAAATTAAATGTATTATTGGTTACTTGGTGTTTAAAATTTATTAATCGTGTTTTCCAATACTACAATTAATGTTTTATATAATGAGTTTCTGTTAGAATTAATATGTAACTATGAACTACCTTAGTTGTCCAGCTCAATAAATAAATTCACTATATTACCGGAAAACAAAATACGAAAAAAAAATTTTTTTTGGAATTAATGCTACTATTTTGAATTATTTATCACCAAAGAAATGTTGATACTTTAGAAGAGCAAATTAATATTTTCATCATAGAAAGAACTGATGATACTGTATATCATAAACAGTTGCCGACATGTAAATATAAAAGTATTTCTTTCATTTCCTACCCTTCTTTTAATAAATATAGTATTTAAATTTTCATTTAAACCAAAAAGGGTGTTTCACAAATGTGAATAATAAAATAATAATTGTTGAAACAAACTCAACGTACCTTTTTTATCTGAATATAAAATCAATCACCTGAAAATTGTGTGAGACTATGAGTTACATACAGATGACATAGAAGAATATTAAAAAAAAAGAATTATGTTAATGTAAAATGATTTCCTAGTATTTCAATTGAGAAACGTCCATTGCACACTCATTTGTGGGCCAAATAGTTAATATTATTTGCTTGGTAGATAATTATATAAAATTAAGAAATGATTTAGTCAGCAAAAGAAAAAAATGAACTTTCTACAAATAAAATGTCTGAGCATTTATCATTATATTAAATTTCGAATTAATAGTTATTAATTTTATTTTCAGATCCCAATCTACACATTATTGTAGCATTATTATTGATTAAAAATATATGTAATAAAAATAAAATAAAAACGCAGCAATAGTTGAAATTAGGTGAAAACAAGTCATGAGGACGTAGCAAAAGTGTAAATGAATATGGTTATATTTATCTGTACTCAAGAATAAATTTGTGAGTGAGATACCAAGAGCCTGAGGAATAATTTATTAAACTAAAGACATTATGTATGCATATTGTTGGAATATAGTTGAAAAAATAGATATTTAAAATTGCAAATCACTTGAAAGCATTCTGTTCTTCTGAGTCTCGTGTTAATGGGGAGTAGGATGATTGTTTGGGCAATCTACATCATGGTTATTATGCCTTTGGGAAGAGTAAAATTTATAGTTAACGTTACTTTGTACCTGCGTATATAAATACACAGGCATGCACAGTTATTTTACTACTACCTCTTCACGCTCACACACAGGTTCACATACAAACTTTTTTTTTTTTTGTAGAAGCATATTTATTTATGAAAAATATTTATTAACGAATTTTTAATTCATAAATAAATATGCTTATATCCTATTATGCAATACATAAATTTTATTGTATAGATATAGCTAGTTTACTAACGAAATGATGCTATCTACTGCTTGTGAAGTGTCTTGCAAGGCCAACTTTATGTTCCTAGGAATGTCCAAATTCTTCGAAAATTGTTTGCACAGATTGACATTCTTCTATGAGATGGAGTATTGTGAGTGGGACATGGCATATTTCGCATTGTTGTTGGTGATCTTTAATTATTAAGTGTAAGTACGTAATATTTGTGAGGCATCCTGGCAGTCTCTACCTCTAACTTTTAGAATGCCTCTGAAGGCACTGTGCCATGTCCCTGGAGAATCTTTTATTCGTGTTAATGGTAATATTGTTATTATTTTTTTGTATAGTTTATGACATTAAAATATGTATTAATTTATAATTTCATACCTGATAATAAAAATGTGAATATAAACAGCCACTCCATCCTTATCTTGCGAGATGTCATCGCTGGTTGATATCAGCAACTGAAGACCAGAAATTGTTTTTATTATTGTTACAAGCAACAATAATAATTACGAGTAAAAACCACGAGAAACTATGGATAAATAACAGCACTTTAACACAAGATCAAGTGTCGATCATATCCACGTTTAGTCTATTTGTGTAAAACACGCGAACTGACGTAGGGGGAGAGAGCTAGTGAGAAGGGTTGAACCTTACTGTAGCCAGGCAGAGCCAGGTCTGAGAGAGCGAGTGGCTAAGGGCTGCTGGAGGGGGCGGGGGGCGCATGCGCGGCTCCAGACTCCACCTGTTGCACACTGGCTCGGGGGTGGCACACTACTAGATCACCAGATCAGTCGACTTGGACACGATGAGAGCGATCCTCTCGGCACGGGCTCAGCTAGCTGACTGAAGAGAGAGAGGGAGTGATGGGAGGAGAGAGGTGGGAAGAGAGAGAGAAAGGTGAGTCACCTTTCCCCCACCTACAACCCGCTGACCCTGAGCCTTCGAGTCACGGCACTAGAACGAATAACACAGCTGCGCCTTCTTCTCCCGCCATTTCGCAATCGGCTGTCCTTCTCATAAGTACATCACTGATCCATGTGTTCAACACCTCATTCAGAAACATATTACATTCTTGCGGGTTGAGTTCTTTTAGCAGATTCTCCCTAAGTAAATCACCTACTGAGGTACGCATGATGCGACCATGAAAAATCCTAATATCCTATCTGTTATGTTTACAAATAACTTAATTGTAATAGAATATGTTCAGTCGTACCTCCCGCGCTTTCTTAGTTCACTAACCGGCCGCACGGCCTGGCAGGGTCACCAAGGCTGTGGCCAATAGCGGAAACTGCAGTGCCGGCCTACAGGACGAAGCGCCCGCTTGATCTGAGCGGACGATGAGTTGGATTTCATCGCTCGAAAAGCACGTGGTAGTGCTCCGCAAAGACAGGTGAACACTGTTCAGCTCCCGCCGCTTCTGTATTCAGAAAGGATCCCCGCATCGGAGATACGCTATTATTTTGCAGCAGCGAGAAGAATACATCTTCTGTAGAACACAAATAACACGGAAAGAAAACCCGCCGAATGGAAAGTATAGTTTTCTAAAAGGCACCTCTTTCTTTATTATAATGCTAGCATTATCGACGTATTAAATGAGTACTCATGATATAGGACATTTCAATCATTATTTAGTGTATATATTATTGGCTTGCCGCTAAAGTTTACAATCCAAACAAAGGGTAGCCTTTGTGTTCTGTCTTTGTTGGACAGCAATATTTCATAAAGTTAAAGTTTCTTTGTTTTTATCACATCTTTATCAATAAGTTAATGTTTGTTTCCTTAGATTCAATGTTAGTCCCTAAATTATTCTTTTCAAGTTTAAATGTATCAAATAAGTCTCATTCTGTTATAACCTCTCAGAAGGTTCATTACTATAAGGTTATATTTATATGCTATTCTTTATTTAATATATTTCGATTCTTTGGAGAACTCAAATAGTGGATTGCATTATTCACCTTCATCTTTCCAAAAAAATATTAAATACTTCGGTATAATCAAGGTGAGGAAATTATCTCTTTTATTAATCTTTATTTCAGTCTAATGCTCTCTTATTATTAACGCAAAAGCTAACCGCCCCGGCCCCACATTTTTGTGCCGAACCCAGGGAATAATGGCTTTCCCGCCCTTTACAGAATAGGCACTTTCTATTTTTAACTACAAACTTTATATTAGCATCATGTTCTCATACATCTATCAACATACAACACATCTGATCTCTCCAAACAACTGAACTATTAAACATCTGATCTACAACATCTCCCCTCATAGATGATCCCCTTCTTCTGCCAGTACCTTCCTTCTCCTCAGCTGATCCGCGTGTTTCTTCTTGATCCGTAGTTCTACTTCAACCAGCCAAGTGTTTGTCCGAGCACCTTCTGGATCACCCCAGGCTTCCAGATCACCTTCCCTTGCCTAGACCACATCTGATCTCTCCATACAACTAAACTACTAAACATCTGATCTACATCTCCGCCCTTAGATGATCCCCTTTTTCTGTTAGTACCTTCCTTCTCCTCCAGCTGATCCACGTGTTTCCTCATGAACCGTAGTTCTACTTCAACCATGCCAAGTATTCTGTTCAAGTATCTTTTGGATCACCCCGGGTTACCAGAACACCTTCCCTCACCTAGAACATATCTGATGTCTCCAAACAACTGAACTACTAAACATCTGATCTACAACATCTGCCCCCTTAGATGATCCCTTCGTCTGCCAGTACCTTCCTTCTCCTCAGCTGATCCGCGTGTTTCTTCATCAGCCTTCATTCTCCTTCAGCCAGCCAAGTTTTCTGCCCGAGTATCTTCTGGATCACCCCGGGTTACCAGAACGCCTTCCCTTGCCTGTAGTCTAGCGTCTAGACTAACTCCTTCGGCCTGAAATATTTTACGGCATTTGGTCTTCCTTCTTCCACATATTTCCTCTTGTTCTCATTCATATTCTTGTTTGCTTCTTTTTGTTCCAGACATAGGAAATCCATCTGACACCTGAGTCTCCTCCACATAAGAAATATTTCTGCTGGAGAAAGAGCCGTGGACAAGTGAGGTGTTACCCTGTATTTGCAAAGAAAAATATTCAAATTGCCCTCTAAAGATATATCCGACTTTTCAGAACACATCTTTTTCAGGCTACTTTTCATTGTCCCTACATATTTTTTGACTTGCCCATTCGATTGCGGATGATAAGCTGGAGTGGCCACGAGTTTGATTCCAATTACCTCGTCGCCACTGTTATGTTTACAAATAACTTAATTTTAATAGAATAGACACTTTTCTCTTTTAACCACAAACTTTATATTAACAACCTGTTCTCATACATCTCTCAACCTACTGTTGAACTACTAAACATCTGATCTACAACACTATCTTAACAAGGTAATAATAAATGTTCCATTTTTGAGGTACTGGATGGTGGAGGAATGTGGTATCTCAGGTAAGAAAAGAATGGTCTCGTTCGTTCACAAATATTTATTAATTGCGAAAATGCTCTTTAAGAACATACGCTCCATCAGTACCCTCTCCACAAGGATGTTACTGGAACCAAGGAGTCCCTGTGACTCTCTTACACGGGCTGGTAAGCAAATTTGCCACATTCCAGAATGATAAACGGACGTCTCATCTTACTGTCAGTTCTCTATTTCTCTCGTAGTAAGAAGCGTATGTAAAAGGGATTTGGAATTTAAGCAGGCAACTGTTCGTCAAAGAGAAAATAAACGAGTAGAAAATGGACTTCACTAGAAGTTGAAAAACAAAAGTCCTCAGGGAAAACAATGCAGATTTCCCATGAGCTGGATAAGACTCTTGTGATCTCATAACACCACATATTCTCTATTTATATGTATAAACCCCGATGAGTATAGAAGACGGGGGAGGGTACTGAAGACAGAAGTGTTGACTGAAACGGTTAGGTATTGAGTAGATAAACGTTTTCGTGTAAAGAACGAAAAATCTTAATTGCCGACGTCATCACATAACGTATTTGCTTGTACCTCAAATAGTAAAAGTTCAAGGTAATCCATACCTTGGTATTTAACCTTATAATGAAGTGATTCATAATATAAGTGATTATTGTTAATATGACATGAGCAGGAGAGAGGGTTTATTGGTGGTTGAAAATTAAAATATCACGGTTAATATTCAATATAGAGAAAACATATACATAATAACATTTATAGAACATTATACAATTTATCCCTGAGATATTATCTTCGTATAATAACGGAGATATTTTGAAATCCCCCCTCCCAATAGTCGGAATTCAGACATTAACGAATTTCATTTTTAACTTTACTTAAATCGTATAAGTATCGTATATATATATATATATATATATATATATATATATATATATATACGAGTATATAGTTATGGGCTATCTCCTGGGTAGGGTCGATGTACATTTGAAGACATTTATTGAAAATCGCGTCATGAATACTACAAATAATGATATTCCATATGCGAAAAAAATGTATAGATTAAATGTAATCGTATAAATTAAAGCGTTATTCCCAACATAATTTTGGAGAAAACCTTTAGGGAGTGGTAAATGCAATTCAGAGATATAGAGATAACAACTTTAGCTAATTTCCCTTAAGAGAAAATTTTTCACACACACACACTCATATATATATATATATATATATATATATATATATATATATATATTCCAATAAAGGCATGATTAGAGAAACACATCTCTAGGACACGAGCAGGCACTACACGACTTGCACAACTGAACTACCGACGGTAGTCCACAACTGGACCTGTTTGAACTTGGTAAACCTAGAGTCGTGAGTTCGATTTTCACCTGAGCGATAAAAATTTATTTAGTGACAAGATCATTAAATATCCTTAGTGCCACCATGACTAGAAAGGAGTGGTAATTTGAAGATAACCCGTACAAATTGGTTATAAAGTTATAAATGACATTTAACATTCAATTACTAATGCCCTTTTAATTTATTTATTATGTACTCAACCAAAATTGTAATATTTTTTTGTTATATAACATTTGTAACTCATTTTAATCACATGGTTTAATGGGTTTTTTTTATATTATAATTGTACTGAAAAATTAATTTAGCTTACAGCATTCTTTGTTTTTACAAAGAAAGGATTTAAAGGTCACTCACCTTCACTCTTAGAAATCCTTTTATTAACTTATTATTAAGATTACTTTAAAGGCAATTCGCTCCGTCTTCAGAGTTCTATGACATAACAAATACACTCGTTTCATAAATTTTTTCAAGCTCACAAATAAACAAATAACACAAGTTAAGTGATAGATAAGAAACCAAAGATTATCAAGGATATATATATATATATATATATATATATATATATATATATATATATATATATATATATATATATCGGACACACACACAAATTAAAAAAAAGTCCAAGCCAAAAAAAAAAAAAAAAACTAAAAACATTTTATTTCTTGCCCGAAAGTACTCTGCAAGTAATAAAAGGATTTTAGCAGATTCCCCTTAAGGGAAATCAGCTATTGAGGTTGTACTCATGACGCGATTTTCGAAACTTTTCCTCAAATCTCCATCAATGCTACCTAGGAGATGAAGAAAACGAGGTTCGTATACAATAATATACATGTAGGGTTTCTAAAACTAAAAATAATCGCAAAATTTGCGAACATCAGATTTATCTATTACTGAAGAAACGAATATGATCCTAAGAATTGGAAAAATGAATTTTAAAATACTTTCATTTAAAAAGTGGCAATCTTACAGGCCCAAAAAAACTGGAAATAAACTTCGATAAATTAAAGAAAACAATCATGGTGTAGAGTATAAAAAGTCTGTCACGCAGTAGTTGCGTAAACTAAGCAGATTTCCCACGTGCTGGTTAGACTCATATTTCATCTCATCTCACCTTTTCTGACTGAAAACAAAAAAGTACAAATTACTCCATAAGTATTTGAGTTAAAAAAGATGCACAGAACAACAACTTTAGAACAATAATAGTTTAAGAAGATTGGTTCTATACCATTTTACGATCTGCCTCATAATAACGCAGATATTTTCTTTCTCCGAATTCCCCCGCCCTCTACACCCCCGCTATTCCTAGGCCCAATAACAAATATGACCTTTATCGTTTACAACGGTTAAATATCCAATTTGGTATAGATCAAATAAACATTTTTAAGACAAGAAAGAAAAATCTTAGTTGATGACGCCAACGCACAACGACATTGCACATATCTGTTATAATAAAGGCCTCTTGAAATCAATATTTGATATTAAAGCTTAGAATAAAGAGGTTCGTGTTAAAACAGCTTGTTATTATCACATGAGTAGGAGTGGAGGTTTACTGAATAAAGAAAAATTAAAGAAATTCAAATATCTTGGTAAATTTTCATATTAGATAAAATATTATTGCAGCAATATTTATAGGCAATTACATTTTTAATAAGACTGGTCAATGCAATTTTTCGATCGGATGTATAATAACGAATATATTTCGAATTTTCAAAATTCTCCCATCTAATCCCCCCCCTCCAATTTTAGCGGTTAACTTGATCTTGGTTTTTGTATGAAACGAAAAGTTTGGTAACGATAAAACAAAAACTACGGCCGCTAGAACAGTAACAGTATTATATATATATATATATATATATATATATATATATATATATATATATATATATATATATATATAAAATTGTAACCTCTGTCTGTACATTGATTTTTTTTTTCAAAATTTCACGATAACTTTTCGTTTCACATGTCATAGACACCATATCTGCAATTTGTTTCTTTCGTGAATGTTTGTTTGTTACCTTTTCACGCATAAACGGCAGAACCGTTTTTATGAAATTTGGTATGTAAATTACTACTAACCCAACTTAGACTTCAGGCTATATTAATATTCTCTGAGACGAACAGGAGTGGGGGTTATAAGGGAAGCCTGAAATTAAAAATAGCGATATTTCGTTTCCTATTGGTTTTTCGGAAAATATGAACGTAACAAAAGTTGTTCACTTTGTTTTTTTTTTGTTTTTTTCATGTATTTCCTCTACATAGTAACCCTATGTGGAGGGATTTTATTTTCTGCACATCCCATGCATACGTATTTGCATTATATGTGCATTTTGTCAAAACAATTAACAATTTTACATAATAATATATATACATATTAAAATTTAAATGAGAACATGAAAATTAAACTTTAAAAAAAAAACATTAAATAAGAACAATTAGGAATACAATTAAATAACAAATAAAAATTACATAATATTGATATTATATTATATTTTCCTCTCTCAGCTTAAGAATATCATAAGCTAGTGCTTTTAACAAATTTAGATGTTTTGAAAATAAAATATCAGGACTGATAGGCCATGCCAGAATATGAGTCTTTAACTGTCTTTGTATGTCCTGAGTCAGTCTACATTCATAAATCAGCTGAGTGAATGTCTGTTCAGTGTAACTGTCGCATTTACAAGTATTTGAGTCAGTAAGTTTGAATCTGTACAAGTAAGAGTTTGTATTTCCGTGTCCAGTTAGTATTTGTGTGAGATAAAATGTATGTTGGGATAGTGGGATATTGGTTTTTAAAGTAGGGATATATAATTTTAGATGTGATCCTTTGTCTGTTTGATTCCATCTCTGTTGCCACAAATTAATACTTTTTTCTCTCAGTAAAGATTTCAAGACAGTTGGAGTAATTTTATTGTAAATTACCTCTTCGTTACTTTTAGAAGCACTTTTGGCGTGGATATCGACTATTTCATTGCCCATTATCCCAGTATGTGCCTTGACCCATTTGAAGTGAATGAAAGTCAGTCTGTTTTTTAATAGTGTTATATTATGGCGAATTTGTTCTATATGTTCGTCGTGGTTTTTCATGTTGTCTAGTTTGTGTAAAAGCATTTGACTGTCTGTGTGTAGTAGAATGTAAGTGTTTGGTGGCAACACCATTTCATTTACATACTTTAGAGCCTGTAAGACGGCAATAATTTCTGCCTGGTTATTAGAACAATGGTTGCCTAATTTAAATTTTTTACATTTTATAACTTCATCAGTTTTATTTCCTACAAAAATGATAAAGGCAGCGCCTGTGTCCTGTCCATCCTTGCTACCGTCTGTGTAAATTGTATATTGGTATGAGTGATTTGTATTTTCAGTAATAATTACAATGTCGGGTGTTAGTCCAGGATGTGTCCAATTCATGTAAGGTACCGGGTATTCTACTTCTTCTGCTGTTATTTTGTTAGTAGTTTGGTGCAGTTTTAGTATGTTATATCTGTCAGTATATTCTTCCGCTATTATCGTAATAGGGACCAAATTGGACAAGACACATGCAGCTTCAAATGAAATAGTGCGATATCCTTTTATTATTTTAATTCCAATGAGCCTTTGAACCCTCTCGAGCTTTTTAACATTATATTTCTTATTTAAGCTCGTTTTCCATATTGGTATTGCATAGGTTAACGCCGGTAAAATAGCTCCTTTGTAAATTACACTTAATGCTCCTGATTGGAGTCCCCATGTTGATTTAGCTGCAATTGATAACAAATTAATTAATTTTAATAATTTATTTTGTAAATATTCTATATGGTGATTCCACCTAAATTTATTATCAATTATTATTCCTAAATATTTTAATGCTTGGACAGAATTTATTTTATAATTGTCAATAATAATGTTTAATTCAGGAATATTTCTATTGATTTTTCTGGAGAAAATTATATATTTACATTTCCCTAGATTAAATGTTAGTTTATTATTTATGGCCCAACCACTAATTTTCTTCAAAACCTTATTTGTATCAAGTTCCAGCTGTTTGAAATCCATGGAGGTTACTAATAAAATGATATCATCAGCAAATGCTATGATTTTACAGTTGGGAGGTAGTGGTATTTGTAATAATTGATCCACAATTAAATTCCATAAAAGAGGGGAACAGGCTGATCCTTGAGGTGTTCCTACAGTTTGTATTTTACTCATGGAGTAATTATTAGTTTCTAGAATTATTACTCTATTCCTTAAATAATTGGCTACTAAATAAAAAATATTAAAAAAAATGTTTTTCTCGTAATGAATTTAATATTGATGGAGCCCATGCGTGATCGAATGCCCCGTGGATATCAAGCGAAACTAATACTGAATTCTGGAATTTTTCTTGATTGTTCGCTTTGTTATTTAGAGTAACTTTTGTTATATACATTTTTTTTTCGTATACTGAATTATAAACGAGATATACGCTAAAACCTATAGCGGAAGTGAAGAAGTTTATTTGGCACAAAAGACTCAACCGAACTAAATAAAACTCCGTATGT
Organism: Riptortus pedestris; assembly: GCA_019009955.1. Classification (NCBI taxonomy): domain Eukaryota; kingdom Metazoa; phylum Arthropoda; class Insecta; order Hemiptera; family Alydidae; genus Riptortus; species Riptortus pedestris. The sequence continues at coordinate 77,132,095 of CM032229.1, forward strand.
GTATTAGCACTAACGCCTTCATTATATTAAGCCATACCATCATTTCTAGGGACGGGCAGGAGTGGGGGTTGTAAGGGAGGCCTGAATTTAAAAATAGAGGTATTTCGTTTTCTATTCGTTTTTCTGCAAATATGCACATGACAAAAGTAGTTTATTTTTTTATTTGAAGTAACTTTTGTGATATTCACTTTTGTCTTATAACAAAGTATAAACGAGATATACGCTAAAACCTAGAGCGGAAGTGAACAGTTTATTTGGCACAAAAGAGTCAACCGAACTAAATAAAACTCGGTATGTGTATTAGCACTAACGCCTTCATTATTATAAGCCATACCAACATTTCTAGGGACGGGCAGGAGTGGGGGTTGTAAGGGAGGCCTGAATTTAAAAATAGCGGTATTTCGTTTTCTATTCGTTTTTCTGCAAATATGCACATGACAAAAGTAGTTTAGTTTTTTATTTGAAGTAACTTTTGTGATATTCACTTTTGTCTTCTAACAAAGTATAAACGAGATATACGCTAAAACTTTAGCGTGAGCCAACAATTTTATTGGGCACTAACGATTGAACCGAACTTAACAAAACTCGGATTGTCAATTAGCATTAATTCTTCCATGATTATAAGCTATATTAAAATTTTTAGGTTCGTACGGGAGTGGGGGTTAAAGGCAGGCCTGAAATAAAAATTCGCGATATTTCATTGTCTATGTTTTTCGACAAACGTGCACATAACAAAAGTGGTTTACTTTGTTATTTAGAGTAACTTTTGTTTTATACATTTTTTCGGGAACAATGTTTGAAGCAAGTAATTAGCATAGAAATATTAATTTTCTCAACAATTCATTCCAATATGAACTACCACGTACCTCACTTGGAAAAATTAATTCAAATCTATGTAAATATTTTGTCCTTAATAATTTCTTTCCAATATGAACTACCACTTACCTCACTTGGAAAAATTAATTCAAATCTATGTAAATATTTTGTCCTTAATAATTCAAATCTATGCTTAATGCACAGGAGACGGGAAATATGACAATATGGAGGACAGTGAAGTCTTTTCCTTGAATTTTATTATTAACAAATCCACAGCAACGACGGGTATAGACCTTAAATACTGGGGCGGATAAATGTCAAAATGTTGTGCAAAGTAAAGCCTTGCTAATAAAATACCTTCACCATTCAGCCTCAAATGAATTCCCGGGCGAAGTCGGGTATCTGAGATATATATATATATATATATATATATATATATATATATATAATTCTGAACGAACCTTATTTTCGTAGAATCGATGGAAATTTGAAGAAATTATGCGAAAATCGCATACTGAGTACAATAGCTCTATAGCTAATTCCCTTTGCGAAATCTGCTAAAACGTAGAAAATAAGAAAATATGAAGTTATCCTAACTCTACGCTTCATAATTAAGTATCCGGTATTATTCATCCTATTGAATATGATCTGCACCGCTTCACCCTAATGCATTCTCATGAATAAATAATAAATTTAATCAAAGTATGTGATTATGAATGAATTAAAAAAGTCCTTCGTGCAGGGGCTGCATAAATCAAGCAATTTCCCACGTGGAGTATGACACACTATTCCTCCCATCCACCATATATTTTCTATTTCTAAGTAAAAATCAAATGTGTGGAAGTGGGGTACCTTAATGAAGGCTGAAAAGAAGAACGTATGAATAATATTTGAGATACAATGTATAGAATGTAGATATAAAAAATTGCAATAAGATTGATTCCATACAATGTTTTTATCCAACGCATAACAACGGAGATATTTCGAATTTTCGAAATCCTCCCCCTCGAACCCCCTCCTCCCACATCTCCGATTTTAGCCATTAACGGACTTAATCTTCCTTTTTACATAAAACGTTTAAATATCGAGGTTGATAACGATGAGACAAACATTGTGACCACTAGTCTTGAAAGACGAATATAGTTAGATATAAAATTTACATAACGGACCTCATTTTCGTTATATCTTGGGTGGGATGGATAAACATTTGATGACATTTTTCGAAAATCGCATCATGAGCACAACCTAAGGGAAATCTGCTAAAACGTTGAGTACCGCAGAAATAGGGCGTTGACTACTCAGCTAGAATAGGAGGAATTTGTCCCCATATGTATGGCTCTTCCTTGCCAGACATTATGTGTTTTTCTTTCTGTCAACAAGCACTGGAAATGGAGTTAGATTCTCAAATTGCACTCCATCTTATTAAATATATATGGAGGAAAATGTCTTGCCTTCTTTATTTATTCAGTGAATATTCAATAAGGCACTAAAATTAGGATCAAAGCAGTGCTTTATTTGCTTCATCACTTGGTACAGACCAAGTGTTCAATTTTCAATATAATTACTATAGATCTTCTAAGGAATAAAACTCTATTCAGTCCTTGAACAAATCTTATCAGCCATGAATATATTTTTATTGAACTGTTTCTGGTTTCTTGGTTTAAACTAGATACCAGGGACAAAACGTTATTTAAACTTACTTTCTGACTATTGTGTATAAGTTATTATAAAACAACAATAGATTTTTGGCTAATATTTGGTAATATAGAAAATTCTAAAAAGAAAAAACAATGTATAGAAATACATTTTACCAAGTTCTCGAATGGGTAGGAAATATGTTGACAACTCATGACAAAAAGAATTTATTTTTTCATTAATTCCCTAAGCGATTGAAGATACCAACATTATACAAATGGTGTTGTGAGCGTATACTGGCTACTTTCTGAGACAAATATTTTTTTTCCTCATAGTAACCCTATGAGGAGTTATTTGTATGAATACATGTTCCATTGCTACACGTTAATCAACTATCTACTCAAATATAATATTAAAAAAATAATAATAAAATAGAATATTAAAATAAGTAAGATAATTACAAATAAAATTAATAAATGAAATGAAAAAATAAATAAAATAAGAACAAAAAAATATCAATTAAACTCAACCGATGTTTAATTTGCGAGTCTATGTAAGGTAAATATATTGAATTATACTTCCCATTCCTCACAAACAACTTTACATTTTAATGTATTTTTGCTACACCCTAATCTATACTTTTGATAAACTTTATATGTTCTTTATTATATTTGTTAAATATAATATGAGGAGGTTCTGGCACATTACCCCCTTTTAAAATTATGTTCATTATTAAATTTGATCTATTTTGATTAAATGTTAAAGTCATAAAGTATATGTAAAAACGTTTGTGTTGTCCGTAAGTCGCAAGTACATTTGTCATTGTCTTAAATTCTAAATTTTGTTAAATAATGTCCCGTCTGTCGATTTCCGTTGGAAATTGTGTGCATTTGTGATGGTGACTTAATTGTGTTATCGTTGTTGTGAGTTATATTTGGTATGTATTGATGTAAACTGTAAGATTGTTGCATGTCGTCCATCCTCTGTTCCACTTATGTACTGTGTCGGTACGTAAGTCTTTTTTAATGTATGACAGTGGTACGACAGAGAATTCTGGAATTATTTTTGTATCTTGAGGTGCTTCCATTGGTATCCTCTGAGACCCATAATAGTAACTTTAGTATATACCTTCATAAAAATTTCCAAGTTATAAATTCCTAGAGTGTTAGGAATATGAAATCTCAAATATTTCGTGTAAGAGCATATATCTGAATGGTGAATAAGGTGTCTGATATTGATAAACTCATGACGGCTGATAATTCTTATCACATAGATAACGCTATCATTTAATTCCTACTTCACCTGAGAAACAGAAAGACGTCCAGCAACCAAACGGCCATTCACCTTTATTATTATTATATTTAGATATTCCCCTCACTCACAAATAAGTGTCACATTCTTGGCAGCTTCTATCAATGACTATTCACTATACTATCATTATCATACAGTGCTACTTCAATAGCAGCTACTTAATTCGCTTGATAGTACGTTCTTATGCTACTAGTTTTCTTGTAGGAAAGCATGTAAATACTGTCAAGGAAAGATTTTTTTTTTTTTTTTTTTTTTTTTTTAAATCTTGACATTAATGTTATAGCTTAATATTATTATTTATTAACGTCCACTATTTGCAACTGAGGCTATTTGGGACCGGTTATCTTCAGGTTACCACCCTTGTTTAGCCAGGGTGGGACTAAGGATTTAATATAATGAATTCCGTCACTAAATACATTCCTATTGCCCAAGCGGGAATCAAACTCGCCACTCTAGGCTTAACATGTGTATAGCTTAATGTACAGGACGACCATAACATTATCCCAGTTTCAATATATTGCATTTCACAATTATTTTTAATTCAAAATGTTGATAACTGATGAGTTGCTCAATAGACTAATTATATCCATTTATTACATTTTCTGAATTAACCTTGTGCCGGAACTACAACTACACAGCTTGCGTAACCAGTTAATATTACCTCGGTGATAAACATAAACGCTACGAACGCATACATTAAAGGTGGGAACCTACTTAGTGGTCTCAGAGAGTCACCTTGAATTAAAAAAAAATCATCACGACTCCAGTAGGATAACAACTATTATTGTCTCTACTTATTGTTAGTATAACTAATTATAATGAAATTGGGAATTTGGAATTTTTTTTTTATTAATTTTCATCTGATATATTTTAAAGTTTTGGTAAAGTTGGCTCCCCAGACACTGTACGTCTCATATCGTTCGCGAAAGCTAATTGGTTAATATTGGAGGTAGAGAAAAACGAGTAAAACAGTAATAGTAAAAAATTACCTGCATTCTTAACAAGATGGTTTTGTAAACATTTTTTGATCCAACTCATAATAACGAAGATATTTTGAATTTTCGAATCCCCCTCTACCTCATTTTCGAATAACCCCCACCACCACCCTAATCCAAGTCCGATTTCAGCCATTAACAAATAAGCTCTTTACAGCTTATTATAACGAAACGGTTATTAGCATTAACAGTCTCTCTCTCTCACTCTCTCTCTCTCTCTCTCTCTCTCTCTCTCTCTCTCTCTCTCTCTCTCTCTCTCTCTATATATATATATATATATATATATATATATATATATATACATACATAGTTTTTAATAGACCTCATTTCCTTAATTTCCTGGGTATGATCAATGGACATGTGAAGAAATGTTTCTATTAATAGATGATGATTTGTGATCATCATCGGTCAAACACCGGCTGAAGGGAAATCTGCTTAGTTTTTTATGCAAGAAGGGCTTTCTCAATAAATCATTCCGTTCTGGTTCTTCAGTAAATAGTTACGTACTGGGAATTCAGTAAATAGTTACGTTCTGGTTTTTCAGTAAATAGTTACGTCCTGGTATTTTAGTAAATAGTTACGCTCTGGTTTTTGAGTAAATAGCTACGTTCTTGTTTTTCAGTAAATAGTTACGTACTGGTAATTTAGTAAATAGTTACGTTCTGGTAATTCAGTAAATAGTTACGTTCTGGTTTTTCAGTAAATAGGTACGTTCTGTTTTTGGAGTAAATAGTTACGTTCTGGTTTTTCAGTAATTAGTTACGATCTGGTTTTTCAGTAAATAGTTACGTTCTGATTTCTCTGTAAATAGTTACGTTTTGGTTTTTCAGTAAATAGTTGAGTTCTGGGTTTTAAGTAAATAGTTACATACTGGCAATTCAGTAAATAGTTACGTCCTGGTATTATAGTAAATAGTTAAGCTCTGGTTTTTGAGTAAATAGTTACGTTCTTGTTTTTCAGTAAATAGTTACGTACCAGTTTTTCAGTAAATAGTTACGTACTGGTAAATCAGTAAATAGTTACGTTCTGGTAATTCAGTAAATAGTTACGTTCTGTTTTTTAAGTAAATAGTTACATACTGGCGATTCAGTAAACAGTTACTTTCTGGTTTTCAATATATAGTTACGTTCTGGTTTCTCTGTAAATAGTTACGTTCTGGTTTTTGAGTAAGTCGTTATGTTCTGTTTTTTGGGTAAATAGTTACGTGCTGGTTCTTCAGTAATTAGTTACGATCTGGTTTTTCAGTAAATAGTTACGTTCTGGTTTCTCTGTAAATAGTTACGTTTTGGTTTTTCAGTAAATAGTTGAGTTCTGTTTTTTAAGTAAATAGTTACATACTGGCGATTCAGTAAACAGTTACTTTCTGATTTTCAATATATAGTTAAGTTCTGGTTTCTCTGTAAATAGTTACGTTCTGGTTTTTGAGTAAATCGTTACGTTCTGGTTTTTGAGTAAATAGTTACGTTCTGGTTTTTCAGCAAATAGTTACGTTCCGGTTTTTAAGTAAATAGCTACGTTCTGGTTTTTCAGTAAATAGTTACGTTCTGGTTTTTCAGAAAATAGTTACGTCCTGTTTTTTTAGTAAATAGTTTCGTACTGGTAATTCAGTAAATAGTTACGTTCTAGTTTTTGAGTAAATCGTTACGTTCTGTTTTTCGGGTAAATAGTTACGTTCTGGTTTTTCAGTTATAGGTTTCGATCTGGTTTTTCAGTAAATAGTTATGTTCTGGTTTCTCTGTAAATAGTTATGTTTTGGTTTTTCAGTAAATAGTTAAGTTCTGGGTTTTAAGTAAATAGTTACATACTGTCAATTCAGTAAACAGTTACTTTCTAGTTTTCAATAAATAGTTACGTTCTGGTTTCTCTGTAAATAGTTACGTTCTGGTAATTCAGTAAATGGTTACGTTATGGTTTTTCAGTAAATAGTTACGTTCTGGTTTTTCAGAAAATAGTTACGTCCTGTTTTTTTAGTAAATTGTTACGTACTGGTAATTCAGTAAATGGTTACGTTCTGGTTTTTGAGTAAATCGTTGCGTCCTGTTTTTTGAGTAAATAGTTACGTTCTGGTTTTTCAGTAATTAGTGACGATCTGGTTTTTCAGTTAATAGTTACGTTCTGTTTTCTCAGTAAATAGTTACGTTCTTGTTTTTCAGTAAATAGCTATGTTCTGGTTTTTTAGTAAATAGTTACGTTTTGGTTTTTCATTTAATCATTTTATTATACTTTTCTATAGGCACTATTTATTTAAATAGTACCTTTCGAAGTAAAGGAGCTATATCCTTGGGTATTTGTAGTCCTATCAATTGATGGTAGAAGTCTGTAAAGGTCCTTACCGGGAGGGTGGCTGAGGGACCACTCTCCTAGAATTGGCCACTGAACCCTGAAATGTACTTGAGAGCTTGCTACTGAATAACCTCACTCGTAAAACATTTCCTTCCTTAAACGAATCATCTAAATTGACTTCAAGTTACCCTAAAACGCTCAAGTGACTCATTTCGTGTTCAATTAATAGCATATATTCAATTATTCATAGCTATGTAATTCATATAATTCCGTACAGTTGGCGAACGGAAATTAAATTCGATACACAAGCAGCATAAACTAAGATTTCACACGTTGTCCCTTACTACATCCCCCAACTAATTAAAACAAGAAACGTAATTCGGATATGAAATGCTATGTAAAAAAAAAAAAGAAGAATTAAAAAAGTCTGTCACGCAGGGGCTGCGTAAACTAAGCAGATTTCCCACGTGAAGTTTTACAATAGAGAAATCTGCCTAATAATAACAGTAGTAGTAACCTATTCTCACGAGGACGAGTAGTTAGTGAGACGGCCACACTAGCGCTCGACGGAAACTCCCGAACATAGCCGACCACACTCACAATACAAATGCAAATATCTCGGTTAATATTAAAGATACAGAATAAATGTATAGAACAATATTTATAGTAAATTTAATTTGCAATAAGATTAGTTCTGTACAAGTTTTTGATCCGACGTATGGTAACGGAGATATTTCGAATTTTCGATAAATCCCCCCTCCCACTGGTCCGATTTCAGCCATTAACGAACTTGATCTTCCTTTTTACATAAAACGATTAAATTCCGAGTTTGGTAACGATCAAACAAAAATTGCGACCGCTAGAGCGTTAACAGACAAATATATATATATATATATATATATATATATATATATATATATATATATATATATATATAATTTTGAACGGACCTCATTTTCGTCATCTCCTGGGTAGGATCGAAGGACATTTGAAGAAATTTTTCGAAACTCGCGTCATGAGTACGACCTCAATAGCTGATTTCCCTTAAGGGAAATCTGCTAATAAAAATAACGCGAGTAAGTGATGTGGTACACAAACATAAAAATTTAACTCAGTAATTTTCAATTTTGAGATAAATTCACTAAAATTATCTTATTCGCCACGTAATCTGCAAGATTGATTATATACACGTTTTTCGATCAATAACATCGATATTTAACAGTCTGTAACCAATTCCCCTGGGGCTCGCGTCCGGAAACTGATTCTCGAGGGCATGCGTAAAATATGAATAAATTACAGAGACAGAAGATTAATTTTGAAGATTTACAAAAATCGGAGTTCTCAGATCGTTATTAGTAGTATGAACGGGAAGCTAGAGTTAGAAAAGGTGTAAGAGAAAAGGTTGCTCTTTGTCACCTCATCTGTTCAATATGTTCATTGAAGGGGTAATAATGATAATGAAAGCATCGAAGGTATACGATAAATCCGTTCATCGCATTAAATTTACAGATGGAATTCTCCTGGTGGCAAAAAAGTAGAGTTGACTAGAATCCTGAAAATCCTAAAGGACGCCTTAAATGAGTTAAAACTCAAGATAAATGCACACAAGAGAAAAATGTTGGTAGTATAGAAGAAACAAATATTAGAATTAACACATTACTTAAAAAAGTGATAGAGTTTGTTGTATTGCTAAGAAACATTATCACTGAAAGCAATGAATGATGTTAGAAATGATGTTTATAGAAGATTGCACTTGCTAATCAAAAGGAGTGTTTTAAATAACAAGCATATGAGTATGGTTATCAAAATATTATTTGCAAAGTCTTTCGTTTGGAGTGTACTATTTAATGGAAGTAAAAGTTAGACTATTTACAAACGGAAATATAATAGGTTGAAAGCAATTTAAATGTCACCACAAATCACCACCACAAATTGGACAAAAAAAATCGAATTTGGATATATTAAATTAGGCATATCATAAGGACAAAGATTTTTCCATAAATATATTTGAAGGTAATGTTATTAGGTATAGGGGAAGAGGGAGGACTAGAAAGTCATTTCTTGATGACATCAAGCATTTTTTCTGTGATATTAGTAATATGAAAAGAGGAGCTTCCGAAAGAACCAAATGGTTGCCACTATAAGGCCGTTGCCTCTACATCATCATGATGAAAATATCCCCCACTCCTTCTAGTTCGTTTTCGGTATTAACGAACCCTATTTTCAGTTTCACGTGAAACTTTTAAATACTGATTTTGGAAACGATCAAACAAAAATTGCGACCGCTACATCGTTAACAGAATAATATACGTAAATAAAATAAAATTCGGTACATGGTTGGATCAGCGGACATTTCATGATATTTTCCTAAAATATTAAAACCTCAATGGCTGATTTCCTATAAGGAAAATATGCTAAAAGGAGATTAAAACCAAGGAGAATCTCTTAACTATTAAAACTGAAATAACTATTTCTAATGGTTACTTTCAATTCATTTGTTCACTCTTAATTTTTTGTATACCTTACTTTATTAATTTATATATAAATCACATATCATTTAATATTTATTGTTTAAGTATTTTTTATATATTTTCAAAGTTAGCTTCTTCGATCATTGATATCATTGTGTACCTAACAAACTAAAAAATAAATTACGGCATAAGACTTTTCTTTTATCAATTGGACTTATCAATTGGACTTGAACGAGTGAGACATGAATTTAATTAATAATGAATAAATGTTTTAAATATCATTCAGAATTATAATTCTAGTTTTAAGTTATTATAAGTGACGTCAATATTTACTTATACGCCATTTTAGTTAAACTAGTAATAATATTAATTCTGGAAGTTTAATGATTACTTCCCAATTAATCACCTTTCTTATTACGTGTCCGTTTGTGAACTGCAAAAGAATGCGCAAACATCATGAGAGTAGTAAAAGGGAAGAGAGTTGAGGGGATTTGGACACGTGGCAGGCTACATACATTGGAAGCTTCCTCAAGTTGGCTGCTGTTGGAACGAGCCGCCTCAGTTCGAAACCTAACAAACACAGAGGCTGTTGTCCCCCAGGAAGAGGGTGGAGTCCGCTGTATGTGATGAATCTTTGATGAAGGGGATGTTCCGGGCCTACTTTGTGCACTCAGTCTTCAAACACTCAGTTTGCTTAGAGTACTCACCATGGGAGGAGTATAATCTCAAGTAGGCACCATCTTCGATCAATAGTCGAAACAACGTGTCTAATGGCCTCATTCATTCCACCACATTCTTCGCTCCTCTCTTTCAGATACTATTTTCATATTTAACGAATTATGTGAGGCAGGTGTTGGCGGAACTCTTTTACAACTGGCTTCTTCATGTCACGAAAGTTTCCACTGGAATTCATTTATTGGCTAATACTTACATTTTAATTGGGCATCATAATTCCAAGAACAGGGAAGGTTCCAATAGAACACGACCTCACACTCAGTAAATACATGACAGAGTGGAACACAAAAATGGCAACTTACTAAGATGATGTATTTATAACTTATATGGTTGACTTGATGACGCATTGACTAAAAGTGTTGCAGTCAAGCAGGAAAGCAGTAAATAAATAAGGACACGAAAAAAAAAAAAATTAAAAACGCCTCATAGTACATTCCAGGTACAACCTCAAAAAGCACACACACAGACACAATATTGTGAATAACCATGAAATATGGTTATTTCATCAGCGAAAATTAGCATCATTGACTGCCATTGTTTTAATCTATGCTATTTCGTGTACAATTGCAATTGCTGGCTTGTTCTTCTAAGACGACTGATAACGCCCAAAAAACTGTGAAAGGGCCTTCTGCAAAAGGAATTTTATTGTATTCTTTAGACACATCTGTAACCCAGTATCATCAAGTTTTCCTAAAAGGAATCCAAAACCCGTCACAAATCTAAGAAATCAAATGCTGAAGCGTCGAATACGAATTCATCAATTTTCAAAACTTACATAATAGTCTGGATTTGGGCTGGCTGGTGGAGGAGTCTCGCCGGAGATGTCGGCTCAATAGGGACCAACTCTAGAGCACTGATGATGGGACGATTTGCCCCGAAAGTACTTTGCCTGTAATAAAAGAAGTATTAAGAGTGGAGGTGTTTGACCTTTTTGATCCTTCCGTTTACATAATAGTATTTTTAATTAGATATAATTGCACAAGTTGAGCAATATTAGCAGTTCCGTAGAATAATAACACTGATAAACACTTAATGACATATGAATTGTTATTACGCATGTATTTAGTTTTTTTTTTTAAACTTTCTTCCTTTCGTTTTCTTGATTTTTTAAGAATTTTTCTATTTTACATTCAGCAATATGTTAAATATTTGATAAACTAAATCCGGAGCACATCACTACACTCAACTAATAAGTATTGAACTTTTACAAATAAGTATTAAAAGAAGGAATATTGTCTTAATGCGCTATTTCATTCTTTCCTACCACTGGCAGGAGAGTAAGGGGGGGGGGGTTACTTTTATGCCAAAACTTATAAACGATAATAAATTTACTAATATTGGCTTCCTAGGAGGAACAGAAAAAAAACAAATATTGTTAATATATTTTTCTAGACCCTAAAGCGTTAAAGAAATTGTAAAGTTAAACGTAGTAAGTTGGACTTTACGCCTCCAAAGGGAAACGATTTTTAATCAACACGTAAATGACGGTTAATATATAAGTATGTCATAAAGTGTTACATAATGTAAAAAAAAATTAGTAAAGCAATACGAGTAGAGCAGGTCATAGGAATCAAGGACTAATGGTATCCATCAGAGCTAATATTCACAACATGAATACTGTTGAATTGGTGAACATCAGTGGATAATAAAATAATTATGATATAAATAATTGCGTATTATTAAAGGCATTATGCAAAAGGGTCACACCAAAGTAAATACAGTAGATCAAAACCCTGAAAATAAATTTATGAAAACTTGTAGAAAAGAGCAAGTAATCATTGAAGAATATTGTGCGATATTATAACAGACACAGTAAACACCCGGTTGAATTGTTTATCATTCATTCTTGATAGCTATTACGTACGAAAAAAAATGGTGTGTACATTATGGCTTCTCCCCACAAAAAAGAAGGAACTTCATTATGTGACCAGAATTATGATGCAAATATGAAATTCTTTTTTCCAACTAATATAACAGGAAACTATAAAGATATTCTGCCACCATCGCATTCACCACTAGAATTACATGGCATTGCCAGAATTCGATCATATCTTTCGATTGCGAGTCGTTATTTTTGGAGGGGATACGATATTAATGTCATTAAACATAAATAGAAGATGTGGTGAAAATTACGGGATTATGTAGTGCATTACCCCATTAGAGCATTTTGAAGCCAATCCATTTTTATCACACTGTCTGGGTCTCAGATAATATGAGATAAATTCTCTCTCTTCAGCTAACTAGCTTCACGGAAGTACGCATTGAATCAAGAACGTCCGAGTAATTGATAGTAAAAAGCATTGTACGAAAAAAGAAAAACTGTAAAACGAAAAACTAGTGATGAAATTCATAAAATAAAATCCTTAGTGTGGCCAGAAAAGGGTGGTAACCTGTAGATAACCCAAAATTAGCCTTAGTTGCGAAAAGTACACGTTAATAAATAATTTAATTTAAACGGAAAAACGTACAAATATGTCATATTTTAGACAAGGAATGACCTAAAAGTAAATGGATTTTCGTATTTCAGTGACATTACATAATGGATTGACGGAGACGTGATATGGGATATGTAAATTTTATTCATCTTTAAAATAATTCTTCATGAATTTGAGCCTCGTGGAATATGAAACGCATAACATTGTCTTGCAGGATTAGCCTACCTGAAGGGCAGAAGAATATCAAACAGCTTTTCATTTACTGTTTGTGAAGTTTCTCTATTTACAAGTGCAGATCTCAGTCTAGCTATTCGTGTTAAGGCGTTGGTCGCCATAACTTGGAAAGCCTACTACTCTAGGTTCCATTCCCAAACGGGCGATAAGAATTCAGAGACCAACTCGCTAAATACACCCTTAGTCACACCCTGGCTAGAAAAGGGTGGTAACTTGTTGATTACCCTACCAAATTAGCCAAAGTAGCATAAAGAGTACGTTAATAAACCTCATGAGGGCTAAGGAGTTGCACTTGAAATTTATGTTCTGCGTTCGATTTCACGAATGCTTTGGAACTTATTTCGAGATGTACTCACTCATACTGATAACCTTTACACCCTAGCTAGAAGGCATATACTCACACGAAAATATATGATGACGCCATAACTAAAAGACTATAATATGTTGAAAATATCTATCATCGTCGTAGTCAGGTGTGCCAAGACCCTTAACAGTTTGACTGCCCACAAAAATAAGTGAATTTGGTTGGAGGCCCATTACATTTTTCGTGTTATTTGACTTGAAATATGCATAAATATTTTTAAAAAAACCAATGATATTTGTTGCAAATCTAATGTGGAGGTTAAAAAAGGAAGAAAATAAAAATTACTCCTTTGGGCGTGGCGGGCACCTAGGAAGGAATTTCCATCTTAGGTACCCATCATGCCCGAGAGCGTTAGCAAAATTTGAAATTTGGTGCGACGCCCGTGCGATATAACGCACTCAGGCAGGTGCGAGTCACACTAACTCGTGGAACGCGGTATGAACCGTTCCCGCCCTTTGGCGTGACGGGCATCCCCTCTTCGCCGCGCTTCACGCCCCGAGGTGGAATGGGCAGTCAAACTGTTAATAGCCTAAGCTTTAACGAAAATTAATTTACCTACCAAAACTGCACGAAGTGAAATGTTCTACCTAAGGCCGCAAGTATTCTATAGTTGCTCAAATTTCAGAACTTCTAGTTGAACTAGAATCTAGTTGATTTTAATAGCATAAATTCGGTATCCTAACAGCCATATTATAGTTTGAATTTAAATATATTAAGCTTCGCTCTGCTGGTGCGAGTGTAAAATAATGAATGAGGAAAGATGTTGGAGGCTTAAGCACGAAGTAGTTAATCTGGATAACCTACCAGATAGTATTAAATATTTCCCCCCTTTCGCCGTATATTGAAGTTACAACACCATGATTAAAATGGCTCAGGAAGACCCCTAACTCTTTATTGTCAATAAAACCATCAAAAGGTTAAGTTCTCATTATTCAAAACTTCCGTTGAAACTGAGATCAGTTCTGATCTGCTTTATAAGGTTAGTTTTTTTTCTACTTTGAGAAAATAAGAAAGTATGTATATCTGGGACATTGATATCTCACTCAGAAAAATATCAATAAGCTTCAGCTCACTCTTACCAAGCCTTTTAAATAGGTTATTTCTTAATTTTAAAAACTTTCCGAATATGAAAAATGATACTATCATAATACAAATATATATTGTTCCAAAAAGCAGTAGTTATTATCACAGATGTGTTTTATTATTATTGACAGCATAATTGGGAAAATGCCTGGCCCTTGCTGTTATAGCTCAAAGCTAATAATAAGTAAGCTCTGACCAACTCCAATTATTTATTTGTACCTATGTGTGAATGTGGGTATGTTTAATTTGTTGACATCTCTAGCTGGCCGAGCTCAATGCCTTACATGTTTCGTGATTTACATCCTACATCTGAATGTACATCTACCTGAAGAGGTGATATGCCAGCCACTAAACATGTAGGGCAGTATGAATAAAGTTTGCGCGAAGAAATGTTCTTCATTGGTGACCTTGCCATGAAACTACAAAGAACAATTAAAAATATTTACTAAAATATTCTATAGAAGTCAGCATACAAGTATTCGTCGCTAAATAAATTCCTATTGCCCAGGCGGGAATCGAACTCGCAACACTAGGTTTCACTATGTGAGTTTAAGTCCAGTGCATTAAGTCACATAGCTAACCTGAGGCCTAATATAAATGCTGAAATAAAATTATGAAATCTCAAGCTACGCCATTCCATCCCGTGAGAAATACGATTGCTCTGCCAAAGGGTAACAGTCTTGCTAGCATATATGCGTGTGTATATATATATATATATATATATATATATATATATATATTGTGTGTGTGTGTGTTTCGATTTCACTTTCATTACTCGAAAATGTTTATATGATCTAAACTGCTCAAAAATGAATAGGGATATTGGCTGTTTTGTGGTATTTATGGGGCCTAGCATATTTTTCTTTTTTTTTAATATAAATATCATTAATATTTATTAGAAATTATTGTCTTTTTCCCCCATAAAAAAGAAATTAATTAAGATCGATTTAATTAAAATTAATAGGATAAGAAAAAATAACCAATATCCCTATTCATTTTTGAGCAGTATATACCATACTTGAAATTTAACTGTTTTATTAGAAACTAAAGATCATATTCATTAATGGGTGAAATCAGTCCAAGAATAGAGGTGGTGGGGTTAGAGGTGAAAGGGAGTTCGAAATTCGAAATATAGCAGTTCCAAGAAATTTCGATATGAGTCGGACCGAGAAATGGTGGAGATCCAACCTTGTTAAACATTTAATATTTGGCAGCTTTTGTTTTGTTTTTTGGTTTCAGCCTTCACTATATGTACATTTTTAATTCAGTATTTACTTTGAGATAATGTTTCATGCAACCTCAGCTCTAGCATATATTTCAATTACTCTTGATGAAATCATCATTTTCATTCCAGTACGTAGGAAGTCTTCTTACTTTACCCTGGTCTTTTAACCTTCTAATTATCTCTTCTATAAATACAAAGGCCACGCATTTATATGCATACATAGCAATGTAGACATTTCCAGGTTTGAATAACAGTAGATATTGTCGTCACACATTTTATTTTCGATTTGTTCCATAGTAATAAACTTATGGACAGAATAAGCTAGAGGTTTTGTAGATATGTCGCAAATGTTTGAGTTAAAGCGAAATGTAAGGAATATTAGTTGCAGTAAATAACTTCATTTGTTATATAACATTCCTCAGAGTGACGCTCAATAACAGAGATATTTACGATTTTACCTCCCCTCCCCCCCAAACCTTACATCTTCAGTTTTACTTGAAAGTTTTATGAAGTTAGTAGACGATAAAAAGGAATAAAAAATGTCACACACACACACACACACACACACACACAATGGTTCAGCATGATCTGTATAAGAAATGCCTCATTCCATTGATGGTTGCGAAGCAGGAGCTGAATTTATCATCCTTATCTTAATTTTCCTTCATACCAATTTCAATTACCATTTGCATGATAATTTTAAAAACATTCAAAGGTAAAGAGATGTACAGTTAAAGTGAACGATCCTATATACAGCTTTGTACTGATCTCGTTTTGCGCCATTAAGAAAGATTAAAAGGGGAAGACTTCATTCTAAAATTGCGTCAGCTTCAATAGCTGTTTTCCCTTAAGGAAAGCCTGCTAAAAATCCAATGCAAACATTTTAAATAAAGAAGGTCAAAAGTAGATTTTTCTCTTGAGAGTAATGCTTTTTTATTCGTCATATTTCAGTGGCAAGGGACAACAACGAAATTCCTTTTTTCTTCGTAGGCTTCATTGAAAAATTGTTCTATATGTTTCGTCGTTTATATAGCAACTATTCAGGGGTCATTCTTTTAGTTATGAAGTCCTCATCTTTTCTCGCGCTCGTTAAAACGAACCCCCAATAGTTCAAAAATCAAACCCAGTGCGACAGGCTTGTGACAGAGACAGTAGGACAATTTTCCAATAAAATCTGCGTTGAAAAAGAAGGAGTTTTCTCGGTGATTCTTCCCATTAAAATACGAAGTGTTTGATTATTGGATCCAAAAAAACAATTTTTATATTTTGCAATTTTGTTCTACCATTCAAGGTGGAAATGAAAAAGAAAAGAGAAGAAAATGAAATCGCTATGTATCCTGAGTATAATGCAATATTGCCAAATATCATAGAAGTGCCATAATTGTTGTTGTTTTCAAGCTGCCTGATGTGGTGAAACCATACCCTTTAATTGATGTAATTTTAGAAT
The DNA here is from genome assembly GCA_019009955.1 of Riptortus pedestris. Taxonomy (NCBI): domain Eukaryota; kingdom Metazoa; phylum Arthropoda; class Insecta; order Hemiptera; family Alydidae; genus Riptortus; species Riptortus pedestris. The sequence continues at coordinate 77,149,129 of CM032229.1, forward strand.
TTGAGTGTCATTAACGTGTGTTGACAACGTCCATTAGTTCCCTGTCTGCAAATATTTACCAGATTATTAACATTTTTTATTTATTATTAGGTCGACGTCATATTCACCCCAGCATATAATGTTTTAATTAACAAACGCTGTTTTGTGATGATTGAGACACCTTAAAATAATTAATCTGTGGCTCACATCTCTCACGTACAAAACTCACTTACAATCGTTAAATATCAAGTTTGATGATATAAACGAGAACCGAATAGATTCTAATTCGTTTTTGGAGGAAGACCAAAAACATGTGAATGTAGTAAAATCTTCCCTTCTATTGTTAATACGAGGCTCAGGTTATCCATGCAAGTTAAAGATTTGGCTTTAATCTCACATGGAAAGTCTAGAGTAGCGAGTTGGATTCCCGCCTGGGCAATAGGGACGAACTCCTTAAATAAATTCCTTAGTCCCACCTTCGCTAGAAAATGGCGAAACCTGTAGATTACTCGTCCCAATTATACTTAGTAGAAAAAAGTGGACGGATGATAATATTTTGTTAATGCAAAATTAGAAAATAGCCAAATACACTTTAAAGAACTAAGGCAATTGATTGCAATTTTTAATTCAATTCAATTTTTATTAACATAACACTCAAAGTTTTGCAAACCTTGCAAACGCTTGTTCTTTTGTTTGTTACAACTTTAAGACTTTTTCTTATTTATTCCTCCGGTCCCTTCATTACTTCAGAACGGCCTACTCCACACAGAAACACCTACCTCCAACGAGCTGTCAACCACGTCTTTCACGAATCCCTGTCCTTGGAGACCATGTCATACATAATATCCAAGCCCCAAGTTAAATTTCTTGACTCCCTGCCCCTGCTGCCTCTATAATCCCCTGCACACTTCCCTCCACCCAGCAACCGGTGATTTGGCAAATGACCGGCCTAGACCAGCCCCTAGTAGATCTCGCTATGCTAGATGTCCCAGCTTTGAGTATTGGTCCACGACGTATCAAGTACTACCAGGCTACGCTTTTTCGTAAATATTTGGATTGGATTATTTGGGGGGTATTTGGGGTGGATATTTGGGGTTTAGATTATCTTAATTTCTTTAGTTTAGGTTTTAGTTATTAATTATAGTCACAGTTGCGCCAACCTCAGTATCGATTAAAATTCATAAATTTAGGCTTCTGAGGTTAAGTGTCATTATTTGACTCGGCTTTTTCTTTTTCTCCTGTCCCTTTCTCCGATGCCATTGAGGGGTTCTATTTCACCACCAAAACCTTGCAGAACACATCCTTAATAGAACGCATAGGCCATCAGAAGGACACATCCGCAAGTTTTACACGGTCTACCTTTCTTGCATATAATTTTACTTATAATACTGGGTCTCAGATAGAAAAAAAAATATTATATCTGCTTTCTATAGAGTAATATAGGAATTCAGGATGGCTTCCCAGCCCAGATCAGTTCAAAAATGAAAAATCTTTAACATCTTCTTTAATATGTGCAAATACACTTCATTTTCCAGAAACTTTCATGTTAACCCTATTCTTTGGAGTGCATGAGATTCTATGTATATCGGTGCAATTAAAAGCTTCCGAATTCATCTCGATTTATCTCGAGCTGAAAACAGATGAAGACAATCGAGTTTGAAATATCTCGATCAAATGTTGTCTAAACAGGAATAGTGCTACTTCTTCTCATTTACATCTTGTCTATAACAGTTATGATGTTTCTGTAAATGGTTCGATAAATTTTTTACAACAGCTAATGGAAGATGGAATCGATTTTTTCCCTATTTTTTTTCTTTTCTTTTCTTATCATCCCATCATACTTTTGTGGCTTCTGAGTATCAATTTATTTTTAGTAGCCCCTTAAAAAGGTGATTTCTTAGAAGCCAATGAAGAATAAAAAAGCTTTATATTCATCGCCTCTAATGAACATCAGAAGGCGAACAGAATTTTACCGCAGCTTCTCGGAATATTGGTAAGATAATTCTCTTTTTTTTTTCTACCAATTATTATATGTGCACTATCAGTAGCCAATCAGTTCTGAAGCCAATAAAGGAGATTGGAGGATGCGTTGAATAATGCTCTGACGTTATAGCTGGAAATTCATCAGAGGCTAGCACACAAGCTAGGTCAAGCACACCTTATTAGAGGTTGGTTGTCCGGTAGACATATTCTGTTTTACGGCAGCCATTAATTTGCCCTACACCTCCTGGGAATACATGGGAGCTAGTTTGCTTCAGCCAGGTCCTTCTCCCACCTAGATAGTAACATGAATTTCTTACGAGGTCATCTTTTAATATTACAAATGATACTAAAACTCATGTCACTTTAATCTTATTAACTCGACCTTTGAGTTTAATTTACAGCCGTTTCATTACCAGTAGTAATAAAGAATAATACAAATTTATAAGTTTATTAGAATCAAGATGTGTGATCAATGGATCTACACTAAAGTGGTAAATGTTATGTACTCTATGGAGGGTACCTCCAAAGAAAATCGAAATTCCCAACTTCCACGCAGATTTTTAGAGTATCCATCTAACATGGTAGCTTATTTAAGTCTTGTGTGCTCCCATCCTTTGGACACTACACACATTTCAACAAATACTCATAATAATCGGAATTCCCAACTTGGATAAATTTTACTCTTAGAAAGATGGACGCTGTCAAGATAGGAAAATAATTCCATTACTTTATCGATGTTTTTGATCCACATGTATTTGGTTTGATCCTCCATCAGTTCTGAAGTTTGATTACTCAGAGAAAATATGTGTCTCCCCATTCCTGTCTTCTTGGTGATTTTTCGTTTCACTTTTACTGTAACCTAGCGTGGAACAATAATACCTCAAAGGAGGGCTACATGATGAGTTCCTGAGTCAAAGCTTGGCAGTAAAGGTCTTCACCGCAAAGAGATGTCTACAAGCGAGGTGCAATGTAACTATTAACCGAAACAATTTATATAATTTGCGTACCTACGTGTCAGTATTTCCTCAATTACGCAACAACCTAACAAAATAGCTTGAATCGCCATTTGGGCTGTAGTTATAAAAGCAAGCATTTGGGTAAATGAAACTATATAAAAAAAAATATCATAGACCTATGCTGGCGCAGAAAATGGAATAGGTAAATACATACATTCAGACTCAATTTTGAAGCATTTAAGCTGAGAGCAAGTAGGTACCAAATGGTGTGAGAAAGGAGAGGGATGAAGGATCTAAGGGAAATGAAGGATGTCTGGCCTATCCTCCGTCTTGGCATGCTAGAGAAACAACCACTGATGATTCGGACAACCTAATTCTTCGTAGAAAAAACAACTTGAATCTCCAAGAGTCGCGGATCCCCACAGAACGAGGGAGAAGGTACATGAGGATATACTAAATCACAAATCAACTGCGTAGGCGTAATTTCCTCTTTTCCTTCTCTAAGTGAAGGTATCATCATCTGTCCAGAAAATTAGTTGTGCTCAGGTTACTCAAGAGCCCTTTTTTACGGCTTTTGTGTATTGGGATATTTCAAGAAAATTTTTCGTCCTCGTTCAACAGTAATTCAAGTCATTGTACTTGGAGTTTTCTTCAAAATAAAAAGGACAATTGAAACTTATCTTTCACAGCAAGACATTCGCAGTGCAGTTTGGCCATAACTTCAGTGGAAGGAAGTTGCTGTGGATGTACTCATGTCTAGGTAATTCCTTTTTTTTTTATTTTTTTTTTTTACGTCCACTTTATGCTACTAGGCTAATCGGGACGGGTTATCTACAGGTTACCATCCTTTTCTAGCCAGGGTGGGAATAAGGAGTTTATTTAATCAGTCCGTCATTAAATAAATTTCTACTGCCCTGGGCGGGATTCGAACCCACCACTCTAGGTCTGCCATGCGAGATTAGGACCAACACCCTAACTCCCAAGGCCAACCCGAGCCCCGGTATTTACTTTGAGCAACAATAATATGAATATTAATAATTAAATTGTGTCTATAAATTATTTGAAAAACTTATTAATTTCATACAATATAAATTATTTGTAACAATGAAACAAATTAGACGTGAATATCTCCTACATTGACGTATAAGCGTTAACAGACATACAGTAGCTCACAGTGAAAAGGATATACCTACTATATTTCAATAAAAATGTCAAAAATAACTTATTGCACTTATTTTTATATAACGTATAAAATTACAGATTAACTTGCCTAGCTCTCTAACATTAGCAAGGAATAAATAAGCTACATAAAAGGATTACAAACCTTTGACCTATCTCACAGTGAAAATGATACAACACTCATGTTGCCTTTAATCCATTTTAGTTCTATCCAGGCTTTCAGTGTCTTCTGTGTTATCAGTCTCAAAGACAATTTTATTATATTATTTCGTGATTGTTTTTGTTTTATTATAATGGGTCGGCACACAATGGTAAGAGAATGAGAACTAATTATACAACAGTTCAACAGAGGAAAATCGTATCGAGAAATTGGCGAACTTTTTCAGAAAAGTCATACTACAGTACAACACATTGTAGAAAGATATAAAAGGGAAAATAGGTTTATTGATAAGAAGAGGAAAAGCCCCAAAAAGATACTTTCCGATGCTGACGAAAGGTGGATTCTGAGGTACGTAAAAAAAATCCAAGAATGAGTGCACCAAAAATTGCAAGTGAAGTGGAAAATTATTTAATGAAGATTGTTAGTGCGGAAACTGTGCGTCGCGTCCTAAGGAAGCACAATTTTCATGGAAGAGTTGCTAGGAAAAAGCTGTTCATTATTAAAAAAAAAATCAAAAAGACCGGCTAAAATTTGCAAATGAGCACATTTCCAAAGATTTTCACTTTTGGAAAAAGTTTATTTTTGTTGATGAAAGCAAATTTAACATTTTTGGGTCGAATGGATGTGGATACGTTTGGAGAAAATCTGGAAAAGCATTTTCCAAGCAAAATCTCATACCGACTGTGAAACATGGAGGTGGGAGTGTGATGGTGTGGGGATGCATGGCAGCCTCTGGTGTGCTAAGTCTGCATTTTATAGAAGGTATAATGGATAAACATTTATATGTGGACATATTAAGGCAAAATCTGAAGGTAAGTGCAGAAAAACTAGGATTAAAAGATATTTTTACTTTTTACCAAGATAATGACCACAAGCATTCTTCGTTGATAGTGAAAGAATGGCTTACATTTAACTGTCCCAAACTTATAAAGATACCTGCGCAGTCACCAGATTTAAATGTCATTGAACATTTGTGGGCAAAGTTGGAGACAGAAATTCGAAAACATAATATTACAAACAAAGAAAATCTAAAAAAGGCATTCTTGGAAGAATGGGAGAAAATTACCCCAGATTTTACCCAAAAACTCGTGGAATCTATCCCAACCCGCTTAAGAGAAGTAATCAATAACAAAGGACTTCCAACAAGATATTAAAGTTATATAAAATTACTTTTAATTTGAATTTTATTAAAGTGTATCATTTCCACTGTGAGGTCTGGAATTTCATTTTTGTTATTTTTATGCTCAGGCATTATTAATTATTAGGATAGGTAATAATAATAAGAGATATTTATTTTTTTCAAGATAAAATTGTGTAATAGGAGAACCTTTTTTAAAAAAATATATTATTGTACATAATAAATGAACATTTTGTGAAATTTGTATAGTGTATCATTTTCACTGTGAGCTACTGTATATTAATGGTAATTGTTTTTGCTGTTTTGAGATCCTTAACTCATATTTTCAATTATAAAGCTATTGTAAGACACATCCTGCATCATAAATACAAAATACATATAAATTCTCGTTCTGATCACTCTAGCCGCCTCAGAATTTATGATATTGAAATGAAACTTCATATTTCATTTTTTCGAAAAAAGTACGAGTTCGTTAGCAATCAGAATCATCCCCCATAGCCCAATGCTTAAAAAAAAGATCAAGTTCGTTAACGGCTGATATCGAACCAGGGGGAGGGGGGTTAAGACGGGGAGAATTTTGAAAATTCGAAATATCTCTGTTACTATACGGCGGATCGAAAAAATGTATAGAATCAATCTTATAACAAATTAAATGTACTATAAATATTGTTATATATATTTATTCCCTATCTTGAATATTAACCATGGTACTTGCATTTTTCATTTTTCAGCAAAACACCACTTCTACTCATGTTACATAAACAATACTCAGTTATATAATAAACCATATCATTTGAAGCTTTGATTGATTGAGATAAAAATTATTCTGATCCATTATAAATTACAGTACTAGATATAGTAAATAGTTGTCAATCAAACTAATACGTTATATTCTGATATATTACAGTAATTGTTTTTCATTCCGGTAAGAAGTTGGCAGACCTGTTTGTTTACATATCACATGCATTCCGTCGGGAGGTTTTTAATCATCGTTTTAGCAGATTTCCCTTAAGGGAAAACAGCTATTGAGGTTGTACTCATGACGGAATTTTCGAAATTTATCTTTAAATGCCCATCGATCCTACCTAGTAGATGACGAAAATGAAGTCCGTTAAAAACTGTATATATATATATATATATATATATATATATATATATATATATATATATATATATATATATTTGTCTGTTACCGCTCTAGCGTTAGCAATTTTTGTTTGATCGGTACCAAACTCGATATTTAGTCGTTTTATGTAAAAAGAAAGATCAAGTTCGTTAACGGCTGAAATCGGACCAGTGAGAGGGGGGGTTTAGAGGGGAGGATTTTCGAAAATTCGAAATATCTACGTTACTATACGTCGGGTCGAAAAATTGTACAGAATTAATCTTATTGCAATTTAAATGTACTTTAAATATTGTTATATACATTTATTCTCTATCTTGAATATTAAACGAGATATTTGCATTTTTATGAAATCTGTAGTCGGGTATAGTTCGGATTAGGTCGGCCATTTCCGTCAGTACTTGGCTCTGGTGGAAGCTTCTTCTAACCTTACCTGTCATTTCTAACCTTACCTTACCTTCCTTCTTTGTGAGATTTATGCAAATACGTTCTGTTCATCCGCCCCCTCCCCTTCTTTAGTTCATGGACTACTAAAAGTTGAGTTATTAAAATATAAATTATTCTTACAATTCAGAAGCCGTTTCAGTTGGGAATTTATTTTAATTAATTGAAAGATTTCTCATTAACGTTTGTATTTAATCTCGTTATTGTGTTACCAGTATGCAGATTTCTCTATTGTAAAACTTCACGTGAGAAATCTGCTTAGTTTACGCAGCCCCTGCGTGACGGACTTTTATGATTCATTATAAATTACAGTACTAGATATAGTAAATAGTTTTCAATCAAATTAATAAGTTATATTCAGATATATTACAGTAATTGTTTTTCATTCCGGTAAGAAGTTGGCAGACCTGTTTGTTTACACATCACATGCTTTCCGTCGGGAGGTTTTAATTATCCTTTTTATTTATTTCCTTAATATTTACGGAGGTGTTGTGTTACCGGTATATACGTAGGTTTATCTTTTTTTAAACTTCACGCGAGAAATCTGTTTAGTTTACGCTGCCCCTGCGTGACTGACTTTTTCTTAGTAGTATAGAAAATAACCCAAACAAGGGAGCTAATGAAATAAATGTAGATTTAAAAACTTTTTGTCCTTTATATTAATCTAGTTAATGGAGTAGAACTGAACAACTATCACCTTCCGACTATGATGCTCTGCCTAGAAATATAAAGGAACTGAGATGGGGTTATAAAAAGGTCAATTCCTGCATAAGAAAGGTAGACATTGCAAAGCCAATATTTAAACAGGAATATTTCCACCGAATATATCCAATTTTCCTGAATACACACTACACTCCTCTGGGAAACGAATGAACGGGAAATTGGACAAGAAGAAGAGTTTATACATTTCATGATTAGCTATCCAACCATAACAATAAGATTAACTCTCTACTGTATCCATATTTAATCTATATTAAGTATACTATAAAAAATGTTATAAAACTTCTAAAACTACTAAATTATACTGTTCCCTTATTCAAAAGCAATAGAATTCAAGTATTGCGTCACAATATCAATTGCCAATTCCGGTACCACTCTCTGATGTTGTGTGCGGACGTGTGTGTGTGTACGGGCGCGTGTGTGTGTGTGTGTGTTTTAGACACATCTCCAGCAGGAGATGTTGTTATCGAATTCCGTGACAATTTAGATTCCAAGGATACTGATCATATTTTCATTCTTTCTATAGATCATTATAATGTAATGCTATGGCTAATATCTTTTATTTTTGTGAGGCTAGTTATAACTATATTTGATGCCCCAGATATTGGGTTACTAAGCTCACTTTCGAATTTGGAAGAAAGAAGACACCGAGAGTCGCCCGGCAGCCGTGGTGCAAGCTACTTCTCTCTAACGCTCTTCAAAACATGGCACTGAAGATGGAGCTGTTGCTCTGAAAGTGCACTCTGTCAAAATAACGTATTATAGTGGGAAAACAGGCCTTCAGTGTACATCCAGTTTAATAAATTGGTTTCATACATGACGTGGAAAGTATATATCTCTACATGTGAATACTAACAATTAATAAAGAAATAACTCCCGGGCATTGTAATACTGCAATACACCCCAGTATTGCTGTGTACTGTCTGTGAATTTCCAGGCGTATTGGGAGCTATGTTTCACTTTGTTATTTATTTACGTCCACGGGGGCTCAGGTTAGCCATGTGGGTTAAAGCGTTGACCTTAATATCACATAGCAAGCCTAGAGTGACGATTCTCGCCTGGGCAAAGGACATTATTTAGCGTCGAAATTCATTAAGAACATCCTAAGTCCCACTCTGGCTAGAAAAGGGTGGTAACCTGTAGATAACCCGTCCCAATTAGCCTGAGTTTCAAAAAGTGGGCTTTAATAAATAATAATATTTACGTCCAGTTTATGCTACTTTGCCAAATGGGAATTTATCTACAGGTTACCGCCCTTTTGTATCCAGGGTGGACTAAGGATTTCCTTTAATTAGTTCGTCACTAAATAAATTCCTTTTGCCCAGCTGGGAATCGAACTCCCACTCTAGATTTACCAAAGGATCAAGATCTACGTCTTAACTCACATGGCTAACCTAAGCCCCACTTTTACTTCATAACTATTAAAGAGATAGTTCGCTCACCGTAACCAACCGATTAAAAATTAATCAATGGGATAAGAAAGGTCAAACTCTTAACAATTCTTTCATTAAACTCAGAAGAATAGTTAAGACTGGAGGTATTTTGACCTTCTTATCCTTCCGTTGATTATGAACCTCTACCAGCCACCCAAAATGCCGAATAAAAATGAATTTCATTATCCTGTACATTTCTGGTTGAATCAGAGCGTTTTAAATCCAAATAACGTAGCACGTTTCCCCATTAGCTATTGATAAATCACATACATATTTCAGAGAACTTCAATAGGCCTTTTTAAATACTTGGTCCAGTGTCCTGCAAGATTAGCCAGAAAAATAGGTTCAATGGAAAACCGCTGTTGAATATTACTTTCAATGAAAAATTTATTGAATATGAATCCTTCCTTGTTAGCAACTTCGAAATTACACAAACAGTTATTATCTGTTTTTGAAGACAAAAATGCGTTTCGAGAGGTATAGAAACACGATAATGACAGCATGTGGCAGATCTCCATGGCTGCAAGTATTATCCGTCAGATCTCAGTGATGGTTAATAATAATGATGGTAATAAGTAATAACATTTCATTTCAACCTACAGTCGAACCCACTAGTAGAGTACTAGTGCACTCATTATTAGACCAATTTAGTTTTGAATATAGCCGATTTGGTTATGTGTCCGCAATCGCACGATTTATGTTAAACATTAATTATTTAATCCCAGTTCGTATAAGCCCTATCACTTCAGACTGTTTCAAACGCTACTTACTTACAACATTACATTACCGAACATTTATACCACAACAACACAAAACAGCATCTTGGCTAGTACATATACCAAAAACTAACTTCGCCCTTTCAAAATTCAAGAAATCAAACCCACTTTCTTCCTTACAGTATAGACACGAGTACCGGAACATTATTACAGAAAACAGGACAGGACTTTCCATGTATACAGATGGCTCGAAATATGCAGGAAAATGTGGATCAGCCGCCATAGTGGGGAACCAAGTACTTACGTGTAGACTACCGGACGTATCAAGCAACTTCACTGCAGAACTACAGGGCTTACTTCTTGGACTACAACACCTTACTAACGTACAACAAGACAACATTCATGTTTTTACTGACTCCTACAGTTCCATACAGTCAATACTTGATCTTTACACAACTCACCCACTCACGAGACGGCTTCAGGAATTACTAACGAACTTACAAACACAAATGAATAAAATAATAACTATTCATTGGATACCAGGACATGCAGACATCACGGAAAATATCTTGGACATACAAAATTAGCGAATGAACTCGACACATTACACACTCATCACATTACAGCCGACGATGCCACTAAACTTATTAAAAGAGAAGTCAGCCTAAAATGGGAAGTGGAATGGCACCTGACAGACACAAAACTACGAGAAATAAAAGACACTATTCGTGAATGGCAGTAAAGTATTCGGGACACTAGAAGAGAAGAAGTAGTTCTTGCTCGTTGGAGATAAGGCCATTCACGGATAACACACGGACACCTCATGACTAGAACTGATCCACCTTTATGTACACTGTGCAATACACAACTAACTATCAAACACTTACTTACAGACTGCAGACAAATAACCGACAAGAACTTACCCACCAACCTATCAGAACTACTACACGACAACAGCCCATACATCGCGACAATCATGAAACACCTCCAACAGACACATCTTTTCAACTACATTTAAAACGTTTATCGAACCTTAACTTGAAGAATTAGAATCTGCTATCATTAATATACACTGGAGAAAATGTAACGGTGCCTTGCGACCTACGACTGTAGATATTTTAACATATTTTTTTTTGTTATAAGGTGGCTATACCAACTTTAAGCTTTATAATATAAGAAGTGTGAATCGCGACACACATAAATAAATAAATAAATAATTTAAAACAAAAAACAATTATCTTATTTCAATAGTAGATTTACTTTATTATCATGATTTAATAAGACTTCTAGAGCGATTCCTTCCTTATTCTGTAAAATGGTTCATCACATTTTTCGTCTCCACTGAAAAAAATCGGACCATTCTTAATAGTATGTTATAGACTTTAAATCAGAATATTGTTTGACAATTATTCTTTCCTAAAGCGTCGTACAGACTTTTCAGCACTTTGACTGTTTTCACAGGTGTTACTAATCCCTTAGTAGCTGATGCAAGTTCTTCTGGATCCGACACGTGAATTACTTCTGACACCTCGAGTTCTTGAGGTACTTCTTTTTGTTCTTACTGTGTTTCTGGATCGTCTGGAACTTCTTGGTGAGCGAATACGCATTCTTGGTCCCCGAGTAAGAGCCATGTACAAAACGTTAGGAAGCAGAAATACACTTGTCATGTAGATGAGGCATTCTAGAATCTTAAGTACATTCGGGATATCTCTGTGTCCTATGATGACTAGTATAAGATTCGACCCATAGAAAAATCTCAGTACGATGAAAAAGAGTGCGTAAAATACTTCAATCACTTTGGCATTATATCCATACTGTTTCTGGTAGTACCTGAAAAAAAAAAATTACATTTGTTGAAAACGAAAATCATTCGTCTAAACGGGAGACTAAGTGCTGAGTCATGCTTAGCCCAATAGAGGAGGTAATTTAATAAAATTTCGTATAAAATCCACGGTTTTGAAATTAGTATCGAGCACAGTGTTTGAAAGCAAACCACAATCGTTCAATTACACTCAATCAAAGTCCGGTGCGCAGGGTAAACTAAGCAGATTTCCCACGTGCGTCACGTATTTGCATTTATCTCAAAAACGTAAAGGTTTAATTAGAACCATATTTGGTATTTATGCTTCAAAGAAAGTACTTCATAATATTACAGCTTATTGTTCATAAGAGATGAGTTGGAGTGGGGTTAAAAGGCCGAAAACTAATAAATGCAAATATCTCAGTTAGTATTGATGTTAGAAAATAAATGTACATAACAACATTTACAGAACATTACATTTGCGATAAGATTGGTTCTATATCAATTTTATTATTATTTATTAACCTCCACGTTTTGCAACTTAGGCTAATCTGGACGGGTTATCTACAGGTTACCACCCTTTTCTAGCCAGGGTGGGATTTTAGGACGTTATTTAATGAATTTCGTCACTAAATATATATCAATTTTAGATACCACTTATAATAACGGAGATATTAAGAATTTTCGAAATTCTCTCTTCTAAACCCTAACTCCCTCTGGTCCGATTTCAGTCGTTAAAGAACTTGATCTTTCTTATTACATAAAACCCCTAAATATCGAGTTTGGTAACGATTAAACAATAATTGCGACTGCTTGAGCGGTAACAGACAAATATATATATATACACACACATGCGCGCGGTTTTGAACGAACCTCATTTTTTGACATCTCCTAGGTAGGATCGATGGACATTTGACGACAAATTTCGAAAATCGTGTCATGAGTACGACCTCAATAGTTGATTTTCCTTAAGGGAAATCTGCTAAAACACATAGTCCCACTCTGGACATAAAACGTAACCAGTATAGATTCCGCCACAATTTGTAGTTGTAGCATATGTGGGCTTTAATAAATAATATTTTAAAATTTGATGGGGTGACCCTACAAGAACTGGATCGCTCTACCGTCAAGTTTTACAATAGACTAATCGACATACTGGTAACACTTAACATCATCGTGAATGTTAAGTTAATAAATACAAGCAATAATGAGAAATATTTCAGTCAATTTAAATTTTAATAACGTCCAGAATAGAAAGCGTCTGAATTGTAAACAAATATGTGAGCCAACCTCTCAGAACTGAATAGATAAATAATGAACCAGAATAATTTTTTATCTGAATCACTAATTTTAGTAATCCAAGAAAAAAAGACAGAAGGGGGGGGGGTCCAGAGAACCTATTTGCCTGTATCTCGTTTAATAAAGTTCTCTTGAAACTAACAGTTGGCATTTAAGCTTCAAATAAAGTGGCTTATTACATAACAGAGTATTGTTTACGGTAGGAGTGAGAGTTTTCTGAAGGCTGAAAACTTGAAATTGGTAATATCTTGGTTAATATTTTAGATAGAGAAAAAATGTATATAACAGCATTTGTAGTACATTTAATTTTCGATACGATTGGTTCTATACACATTTTCAATCCGACGTATGATAACGAAGATTTTTCGAATTTACGAAATCCCCTCTCTACCCCCCCTCCCACCCCACTGTTCCGATTTCTTCAACCTGACCTTTCGTTTTACATGAAGCGGTCAAATAAAAATTTCGACCGCTACAGAGGTAACAGACAAGTGTGTGTGTGTGTGTGTGTGTGTGTGTGTGTGTGTAATTTTATACGGACCTCACTTTCGCCATCTACTAGGTACGATCGATGTACATTACGAAATTCTCGTCATATACTTACAACCTCAATAGCTGATTTCCCTTAAGCGAAATCTACTAAAACGAGATACCAAAACTAAGGATTAACTCTTCGATGTATAAAAATTGCAATTAGACCTGACTAGTAGAAAAGCTGTAGGCAGCTCCCTCAAAGCATTTAGTTCGATGACGAAGGATCCACATTCTCCGTGTAGAAGAACCATAAGGATGAGTGCCAGTGAGAAAAGATTATGGCAGAGCTGTGATATGTTGGTTAGCTTCAGCGCAGGCTCCCAATGTGACGTGTCGTGAATGAAGAAACCCGCAGTAATTATCAATTGCAAAGTTTCTAAGAAGCTGTTGGGGAGGGCGTCTGCATTTCCTATTCCAATGAATTTGACGTCTGCGTAGAACGCTCCAACTGCTAGGAAAGACTCGAGGACGCTCGTTATGAGGAGACTCTCGTATTTGTCCCTCTGTAACTCGTAAACAAGCCACTCCCACAAAATGTGCCATAGAATCCAAGTAATAATCACTTGTATGAGGGTTAAGGACATTTCCAACATTAAAGACATGTCTCGTCATCTAGTTCATTCAATACGTAAGAACATTCCAAAACAAATTCCAAGATCCAATTTTATGAATATCTGCTTCACTGTGTATTTACACTTTTAATCCTTGATAGATGGCAGTATAAATTTTCATCGACAGCCATTTATTTCAAATCCTTTGAAGCACTAAGATCTTTGTTTCAAGTTTTCTTCCAGAACTGATTTTGGTGTAGTCCCAAACAAAATTGTAAACATAAGTAGCATAACCAGAAGTAAACAAAACCGAACCTCAACATGTACAAAATGTATAGAAAACATATGTCAGTTTTGGTCAGGCTAAAAGAGGTGAACTTATCTTTTGTTAGTAGATATTCTTGAAAGGAATTTTACACTAATTATTATCTACACCTAAACTAGCTGATAAAATTAAAAGAAATATTTTCTGGGGAATAACTTTTCAATCCTATTTTTACTTCGAATAGTTTCATGTTCCGGCCATCGTAACCAGCCAACAGCTGAATGGACCGAAGTAAATTCAATAAGCTCTTTTTGAGCTTTTATCTGTGTTCATTAAATTACATGACCATATGCAGAATGCCCTGTCGGGTATAGCCGCAAATATTCCAAAGTATTATTTAACTCTCTGAGCGAATCAAGCCCAAATAGAGTATAAATTCAGAAGATTCAGACGTTTAGTCATAAATAAATCTTCTTCACAACTTAAAAGGTTTCACATAATAAAAATAAAGACCAAAATATACAAATAGATACAAAATTAATTCTTTCTGTTTCGGTAAATAAAATTACGCGGCTCAGGTTAGCCATGTGAATTAAAGCGTTGGCTTCAATCACACATGGTAAACTTAGAGTGGCGAGTTCAATCCCCGCCTGGGCAAATAGCAATTTATATAGTGGCGAACTCATTAAATGAAGTCCTTAGTCCCACCCTGGCTAGAAGAGGGTGGTAGCCTGTACATAACCGTCCCAATTAGCCATCCATAGTAGCAAAAGTGGACGTAAATAACTAACAATTTACCGTAATTTACCAAGTCTCTTAGTTTGAGTCCCGCAATTGAAATATATTTAGTAACTAATTCATTTAGTACTATGCTTAGTCCCTTCTCCCCCCAGCTAGAAAAAAAATGTAATCTCTAAATACTCCGTCTATAAGTTGTGGTAACATAATGTGACTCTGTTCGTGTGTTGTGGCTGAAAACGGACCATGGGAAGGGATTAAATAGGGGAAAATAAAAACTTTGAAATATCTCTCATTATAAATCGGATAGGAAAAATGTATTGTTTCATATTTAATTTTCTACAAATGTAGTTTTTACATTTTTTCACTCTTGAATGAACCGAAGCATTTCCATTTTTTAGTTTCAGCCTTCACCTGATATATTACATAACGTTTTCGAATACCAGATATTGTTTTAATTGGACGTTTATTATCTAAGACATATGCAATATGTATTTTGTGACTCGATCATTTAATATTTTACAATATAACTACATGAATTTTTGAGCTCGTTACATAAAATCCTTAACCCCTTCCAGGCTAGAAAAATGTGGTAACTTGTAGATAACCCGCCCCAATTAGAAGTAGCAAAATGTGGATGTTATTAAACAACAATAATAATATGACTTTTATTTGATCAATATCAGACTCGATATTTAACCATTTCATGAAAACCTAAAAATTATATTAGGTAATAGTCTAAATCTGCTTAGGAAATGGGGTTAGTAGTTTATGAGTTTTTATGGGAGTTATTCCCAACTCAAATATTTAGTGAGTAATTTGTATATTCTTTTTGTGTAAGCTCTCAGTAAACTTACAATTCTACTCAGCTGATTCTCAATATGGGTGAGTAACTGAGCCTTTAAATACTAAAAATATATCCAGCATGTATTTCAAATCCTGTTATCCATAGACTTCATTCTACGGAAGAATTGGAGATTAGAGGAGTCGAGATCATAACCGTGAGTTGTACCAGCATGCGGGAATCTGGTTGGTCTGCCTTGCGGAATTATTGTAAAATTTGAGCATTCTATAAATTATTATTATTATTTATTAACGTCCACTTTTTGCTGCTATGGTTAATTGGGTAGGGTTATCTACAGGTTGCTATTTGTTCGGCGTGATTTCATTCTCCTTCAGATGTAATTATGGAATTTAGTAAGACCCCTTGCCCACCATTTATTTCATTTTTTTGTTTCTAGGACGTTTATTTATTATTATATTTATTATCCTTACCCATAGTTACATATATCAAAAGAAAAGAATGCCTAACTGCAATGTGTGTAATGCTCCGCTTACAATAAAACACATACTAACAGACTGCAAAAGACGTGACCATCTAAAGATCCCTTATGATTTACACGACTTACTGAGGCCCACACATACCCATAATACTCCAACATTTACATGACATTAACATATACTCACAAATTTAGAATTGTTACATTTTAAAATCCTTTTTAATCCTTCTTAAATTAAATATTTTAAATTCCAGCTAAACCGTTTTACTGTATGTTTATGTGTGTGTATGTGCGTGTGTGTGTGTGTATTTGCGCGTGTGTGTGTGCGTGCGTGCGTGTGAGTGTGTGTGCCTGCACGCGTGTGTGTGCGTGTGCATGCGCGCGTGAGTGTGTATGCATGTTTGTATGTGTGATAAAGAAAGTGAGAGCATATGATTTTAAATATTTTAAGTGTTAGAAATCTTCATTTTATTGTACATACTAATTTATATTTATTTGATTTTAGTTTAGTTTTTATCCAATGAAATTATATAATTGTTTACGTAATTTTATTAGTCTTTACAGTCTTTGTTTTTAACTTAATGTTTTGTTTTTGTTTATTTATTTTATTTGTTATTTTGTGTTTATTGTTGTTTTTCGTTGTTTTGTTATTTGATTGCGTTCTATTATTTAGTTGAGTTTTATTTAGTTGTGTTTTGTTATATTGTTGCGTTCTGTTATTTAGTTGAGTTTTATATAGTTGCGTTCCGTTATTTAGTCGAGTCTTGTTATTTGTTTGCGTTCTTATTTTGTATTATTTAATTTTTTTCTTGTTTCTATTTTCATTTTGTATTTTGTTTATATAAATTGTTTTTGTTGTTTTTTTATGAGCAATATCGCCTCACTGCGAACGCTCCAAAATAAAATAAATTTTATAAATAAATATTTATTATTAAAAAACAAATTAAAAGTCTTTTTTTTTTAATTATTTTCATTTAATGTTTAGTTTGATCCATATATTTAAAGAAAACTCAAATGGTTTCTGTCATTAATTTAATTGGTATAAGGAAATATTTAATATTATACAAGAAATATATTAATAATTGAATACATAAGTATATAACAATTATCAATAATAACTCAGCTATTTTAATAATATTTTTAAACGGTTTCATTTAACAATACCCGTTAGTAAATAACAAACAAATAAACGGGTAAAGTTAAATAAAACCGTTTAAAACTATTATTAAAATATCTGCTTTATTATTAATAATTGTTACATACTTATGTATTCAATTAATAATATATTTCTTTTATAATATTAAATATTTGTTATTATGTAAATATATAATTATACCAATTACATCTTTGACAGAAAGCATTTGAATTTTCTTTAAATATATAGGAAACGTTAAAATTTAAATGTCAAAAATTAAAAAAAAATATATATATATGATTTATTTATTAATATTAAATAAACGCCCTGGAAGAAAAAAATCCCAAAAAAATAAATAAAAATAGTCACTCCCGGCGACTTGATCTTGAGATTTCCGGTTACAAGAAGAAAGCACTATCAACTGAGCCATGGGGGATGCTTGAACCGGTGCCACGTGGTTTTTCTCATGTTTATCCTCAAGGCAAACTTTAGTTTTACCTCGACCTTTATTCGGTATGAGTCCCATTACCCCTTTACTACTGTTATGTTTAGAAAAAACTTATAGCTTAGGCTCTTTTAACTTTTTAAGCACTTTTATTAAACTCCTTTTTCTCAAGCATTATTTAACCTTGCTGTAACACATATTCCACCAACAAAACATATGAACTGCTGAACATATGATCTACAACAAATTTCATTTAAAAAAAAATCTATCTATGTTTTTCATATGTTAATGTCATGATCTTGAGATTAATGAAATACTAAAAAAAGAAAAATAACCAACGTCGGTTTAATAAAACAATTACGTCTAAATACTCCTAGATTTAGAATCTTTAGGGGGGAAAAAACTACTGCAATTATGTGTGCCACAAATGAATTATTTCTACCTATCTATTTCTTTAATGGAATGCAAATCCAGAGCTGGAAAAGTTGAATATGGATAACTTTTAATCATTTGGAATATCAATCCAATGATAAATTATATATAATTTAATGGGAATCATGAGCAATTCGGCAATGAAAATATGATAACATGAAAAATTATCTATTATTAGAGAGTAATGTAATGTAATGTAAATGAGTGCAGAATCTTAGATAATACAATCTTAAAAAATCATGATCATTTATGAGATTTTTGTTTTGAGAATGAGGTTATATAAAGTATCCATGGTCAAAAGATACTGCTGGCATAGAATCGTGCACCTTGAGATAGTTACACGTCTCCCCAGCCTGTGCATCTCGAAACTCCGCGCCATCACTGTGAGCCAAGGGGATTCCAGCATACACAATATAAGAAATTGTAAGTGTGAATGTTGTTTGTCACTAAGATAGTTTTTACATTTTACGGAATACCAGCTTCTCTAGCCATTTTTAATGAACTCATTTATAATGAAAAATGAATGACTCAATGTATGATAATTCAAAATCTCAACGCCCTTTTCGTATACTTAATGACTGATAATACTTATTAGGAGTATTAGTCCATCCGAAGGGACTAAAAGAAGCTAAGAGTCTTGTTGGTGAACTCTATGTCAAAGTAACGTGCGATTCCAAAGAGGCAAATGACTTTCCAGGAACCTTCTTTTGGAAATATCAGTTAAGCACTTCTAACTGCATAATGTTTTGCAAGTTTGAAGATTTTCATCTTGGACCAGCAGCAAGTTTACATTTTATTCAATAGAGAAGTTAAAATTCTTAAAACAATTTACACTGATATTAGTAAAGATAGTGATATCAATTGGCTTATTTGATTGATTAGAAAACTGTGGATCTATCTGCAGGTTTTTAGGTTTGTAACGGGAAAACATATTAAATGCTATTAATATATGTCCGTCATGCAGGAGCTGTGTAATTAAACAGATTTCCCAACAGAAATAAGTAAATAAATGTTAAGGAGAGATAAGAAAAAGTATTACACACAATTGATCTCAATTTTGGGGGTTTACTGATGCCTGAAAACAAGAAAATACAAATAGCTCGCTAAACATTTAAGCTAACAAAAAATGATAGAAAATTAATTGTAGAACATCAATAGTTTAACTAGATTGGTTCTACAACATTTTTCGATCCGCCTTTTAGTCCGATAATATTTCAAATTTTCGAAATCCCCCCCCCTCCCACTGCTAGTTCAAGGTGTTCCGTTCCGCAGTATATGTTAACGAAACTCACCGCAGGGTCTCCAATTTTATAATTTTTATTTATATAGGCAGAGCTTTAGCATACTAAATGTGAATCAAAAGAGGTACAGTATTTTATTATCCCTTTTTTTTATGTTTAGGTTGTTTCCAAGTTTGAGGACGAAACTCTAGTCCAGAGAAACTAAAAGGGATTAAGAGGAACATGGCTATAGATGTAAGTGACGGTATATAGAAAAATTAGTAATAACAATAATAAATCGCCAATATGTATTATTTCGCTAACTCATTTTTCTAAAGTATCTAAAAACATGTACAATAACCTAATATTTTTGTGTTTGTACTAACACACGGAACAGCTATATAACTGAAACCAAAAACTTTTGGTTTCACTGACCATGAAATGGAGTTTGAAATTTGCATGCATATTACCTACACATCATAATCGTCCAATTCTGATATAACCTGGAAACTATCATATACTATGAAACCAGTTGAAAGCTTAGAAAATACTTCTGATGGAATGAATAAACGCTGAAAAAAGGTCGAAATTACTATTTTTATAATGTCATTATTTAACATTTTATATACACAATAAAGTTTCTATAATTTGTTTGTTTTCTTATTTGAGGTTTGTTCTTAAGCACAAAAAAAGGAATAGAATTATTAATCAGTATTTTATTATTCAACTCATGACTGACCAAGAAAAAAGGCCTGTCTTCTAAATCTACAAAACATATGTTTTTACACCTAACCTATAGATATAGTGATATAAATATTCCAAAGAGCAATAAACACAACAGTCCTTCATTACAGTCCCTAACATCTCCCTCTTCATGAAGATGAGGTGCGGTAGG
This sequence comes from Riptortus pedestris, assembly GCA_019009955.1. Classification (NCBI taxonomy): domain Eukaryota; kingdom Metazoa; phylum Arthropoda; class Insecta; order Hemiptera; family Alydidae; genus Riptortus; species Riptortus pedestris. Next base: position 77,169,555 of record CM032229.1, read on the forward strand.
AAAGGCCTCATATTCATATACTGATGAACCTTCTATTACGAAGGTGCCGGTCATCTCGACGACACAACTCCTCTCCCCTTCCTTCTGGACTATGATGCCTTCCATCCAAGGATCGCCTCGAACCTGAGGGTGTTTCCTCACCCAGACCTTCTGGAGCTGAGGCAGGGGTCCCAGCTCCACGATCATAGGCTGCTTTGTTGACTCTCTTCCGTTCCTCTTTCCTGAATGCAACTGTGTATCTTCTTGGAGGAATAACAACTGGGTGTACAGTCTCATCTAATTTTATGTCGTACAATCCCTGAAAATAACCTAGTCCTTGGCCTATATCTGGAAATGATGACAATATCAATTTCGTATCATTTGACGCTTTAAGTCGGGAAACACCTTCGTCCAAGGAAATCAGCCCCAGCCGCAGGCAATCCTCTGCTCCAATAAGGGGGTTATATTGTGTGCTGATCACTTCGAATTTAAGGCGATATTTCTTTTTTTTTCCAAATGACATGTATTTTTATTTGTCCTAAGGAAGTTGTGGACTCACCTCCATAAAACGCCAAAATTGCCTTGCTAGGCTGTTGTTTCTGTAATTCATGGCGAGAGCTCAAATAGTTGCTTCAAGGTATCTAAGCCTATGACACTTCAGGTTGCTCCACTGTCAAGCTGGCAGTTCAGTGTTTTCGGACCATTTTAGGAAGGAACAGATAAGTTCACAAAAAGTCTCTTCTTTGGAAAGTCCTCTTTCATCTGAAATACTTCATCATCTTCGTCGAGATCTCCTGAATGCACAATATCTTCCTTACTATTTTCTGCATTCCTCACGGTTTCTTTTTTCTGCAGGCAGACTGAACTGAAATGGTTCAGCTTCTTACACTTAAAGCATGTTTTTCCATAAGCTGGGCAGTTGGTAGCACCTCTATTATGCTGGCCGCCACAAAACCATCGACTAAATCTTGCCTTGGTCTTAATTGCAAAACTCGAGTTATGTACAGTTTTTTCTTGATCTATTTCTTTAATTTTTAATGCCAAAATTTCGGCTTCCTCATCTGTTACACTTATCTCTATTGCTTCCTTCAATGTCAATGATTTCTTGGCTTAAAGTCTTTTTCGTATTCGAGAATTGGGAATCCCTGTGACCAAGCGATCACGTAACCAATTTTCTTCTATTTCAAGTTTTTATAGATCTGCCAAATTATCAAATGAACTGCCAGCCAACTCATGAAGCCGATTGATAAAATCTTTACACGTCTCTGTAGGAAGCTGAGCTGCACTATTAAAAACAAACCGCTCATAGGTTACATTTTTTTTTATCGCTAAAATATTTATCTAGACGGGCAATTATGACATCAATCGTTGCATCAGGTTCGCATATCTTTCGAATTAGCTTCAATCCATTTTGGCCTATAACCGAACAAAATAAAGCTAACATTACCTTTGGGGTTAGCTTGGATGCCTTTGGGCCTAAAGCGTCTGCAAGCGTGATGTATTTCTCCCATTGCAGCTTGAATAGCTCCGAGTTCTCTTCTGCATTCTCCTTATTTGAAAAGTCAAATGGCTCTGCCAAACGAATATTACTTATCATTTTCTTCAATTGTTAGCATACACCTGACACCTTGTTCATAGGCAAAAAAAAAGTATAGACTTATTAATCAGTATGTATCTCTTTATTATTCAACTCACGACTGTCCAAGAACAAAAGCCTGCCTTCTAAATCTACAAAACGTATGTTTTACACCTAAACTATAAAGAGAGATATAAATATTACAAAGAGCTATAAATACAACAATCCTTGATTACACTCCCTAACAAGGTTCTTACAAGCTTTCTTTCTGAGACGTAGGAGATACGAAAACCTCTAAGGGTTTACGGAAAATTTCAATTTTTCCAGTTCAACGTACCAACAATTTTTAGTCTAATTAGAAGTTAAAAATTAGATGAAATACTAAAAAATAGTTAATGTAGGCGATATTTGGGTCACTTATTATAAAAGCAATAAATAATGTTTGAAACTATTTCAAATTATATATATGCAGTTGTAAAATTTATAGAGAAGTAATTATAAACGTTACTATACAACTTAAGCCTCAAATGGACAAGCTATTTGCTACCAATAGTTCCCTCTGTGACAATGATAAAAAAAAATATTGGATTTCTGCTCTTTTGCTTAAAGAACAATTAAAAAAAGCTTAATCTTTATTTGGCAGATTAGGACTGGCTGGGAAAAGCATGGAGTACCCGTTGGAAAGAGAAACTTCAGGGATGCGAAGAAAGGTATTGAATATACGCCAATGAATGCAGTTGTGATTTTCCCTTTGTTTCTGCTTGCAGTCCTCTATGGGTTATTCTTCGACATTAAGGATGCTTTGGATAGACTCTTTTGGAAAAAGCCACTCTCTCTGAAAAGAAAAGTTTGTCTGGTAAGTTACTATCTATTTATTCAATGTACAATTTGTTAATGATTAAACACATACTCTAACTCTCATGCTGAACTCTGACCGTAGCATAAAGTAAAGCGGTCAATTTAGTTCAGACTATTAGAACTGATCAACAATTCTGCATGATTAATCTACAGTACATAAATATCCAAGTGAACACGTTGCACGATGAGGAGCAACATGAACATGATTGTTTTCTTTATTAAATTTGATTAAATAAGAGTTATAATGATCTCTTAATGCAATTTCTTAAAGAAGTAATACTCTTACATCCTTATTAGTCAATTACGTATTTTATTATTTAAATTCCTGCGTTGTTCAGGAATAAAAAGGACAATAAGCTGTAAAAGCTCATTTTTCGCGGACGGTACGACGATAAAAAGAATTGGAACTGTGCTTCCAATGAATGATTCTGCTGCATCCCGTTGAGCTGTCTTCTATAGGCAGAAGAATTAAACTCGCTAAGAAATGTCTGTTTCCACTTTTGGCTTATTTTCGTTTGTAAATCGTTTCTTATTGGTGCTGGAAAGGGCTGACCCGAATAATCATATATCGTTGATTTATGTTATTTTTTAAATTCATTAAGTTACTTTTATGTGAACAAGGAACCATTATCTATAACAATTTCTTTTAGAATCATGTTTATTGTGTATTCGAGTCCTTATGAGAGTTGAAACGTTGTGCTTAACTGAGCTTACAGTGGCACACAGTAGGTGAAGCAATCATGATAACCAGGAACATGTAAATAGAAGGGGCCCACAAAGTCCCGTCGTACTCAACTCTATGGTTCTTCTAGAATGATATATGGAATTAGAAATACTTCTAAGTGTTAAGTTGTCCTTCCTGCCATGGTCTAGGCTAATTTGTCTACAGCATTGTCTTCACGTAAGTCTAATACGACTAGGTACTTTGCAGTTGCCCTTGTCGTTGATCTTCCTCCATTCTACCTTCATCTGCATATTGTCGATTTGGTGTCGTAGTCAGACGGGTTACGGCTTTCAAAGCCACATTGAGTCCTGATCAAGTTCGTTTAATTTGCGTACAACTGGAATCGGCAGTGAATCACCAGAAGTTAACTCCTCTGGCTGATAACCCAATAATCCGCCTTAGGGTAGAACACGCATAAAGCCAACTCTAGCACTTATTGGAAAGCCACTGAACCTTCCTCAACGCCAGGTTGGCCAATACTTATGGTTGATTGTGACCGATTCTGGACGAAACCTTCTATTATTTCTTCATAGCTCAGATATATAAAATGACAAAACCAAATTTCCCCTGGAATTTGTTTCATGAAGAGGCTCCTTAAATTAATTTTTCAGGTTACAGGTAGTGGCCGAGGTATTGGGCGACAAATATGCTTGGACCTAGCTGAGAAGGGTGCAAAACTTGCCTGTGCAGATATAAACGAAGAGACTAACAGGATCACATTGAAAATGCTGGCTGAGATTGATGCGACGGCCAAAGGTTACAAGCTAAATGTGGCTGATAGGTAATATTAACCCACTTAAATATTTAATAATGATATAAGACCTCTCTTTCACACACACACAAACTCTATTTAGGGCGTAATATCCCAGTAGTTTCTCACCCAAAAAAGAATTAACCTAACCTAACCTGGGATCTCTCAATTTCAAATCATTCAGTTACTCCCGAAGACGAAAAGGTATTTGATGATTTTTATTTTTCTTAGCTCTTAAATCAACTATATTCAAAAAATTGTAAATAAAAATTCATTAGTTTCCGGTAATGAGCATTACTGTTTTTTTTTGTTTTTTTAAGGCAATTAGTTGATTAAAATTAACTGTCTATTAGTTCAGTCGCCCAGTAGCAGTTGTGCAAGCTAGAGCACTTTATTCTCGTTTTCATATTAAAGAAATGGCCTACATAATATGCCTATGAAATGGGATACAGAGAGTAAAGAGTTTTCTTTAAGTCGAATGTTAATGAAATAATTTGTATTTTCACCTATCTTTACACTTCCACTCCTACTCATACAATGTTTCAACTTGAAATAATGATTTCACTAATAATCTCTGAAACAGAACTGATGTTTAGTCAAGTTTACAAAGGGTAAAAAGTAAAAAGGATGTGTAGATGTTGTTTACTGTAGATGATTTATTTACGTAGAAAATGTAATTAATTTAAGCAACCTCTGCAACATAGACTTTAATTGGAATCAATTGATCCACTTGATTGATTCTAGGGATGAGGTACTGAAAGTAATAAAAAAAGTGGAAGAAGACCTAGGACCGATATATCTAGTGGTGAATGGTGCTGTTATCCTCCTGCCGCCGTCTGAAGTAACTGAAGAATATACACGAGCAACATTTAACGTAAACATCCTTGGACCAATATGGGTAAGTCCCCCCCCCCATTCATTCATAAATATATTTTTTTTTATATCACTATAAAGGTTTTCTTCCTATTGCACCTATAGTAATGTCTGAGATAATTATCTGGTAATTTGGATTTGTTTATTCAATATATTTATCTTTTTTAGAACTTTTACTCAGATGCCATTCTTATGAATTTTAAGATGTTACTGTGATTTATCATGCAATTCCATTTTAAGTTATCATATTATTTTTCTTTCATTTTTTTAGAAGAAATCCAATTTCTACATTATATATTTTGTAGCGTAGAATATATCATCATGTACACACTAAATAATTAAGTAATCCTTCAGTGAAGATTTATTTCGTATTTTCCAGTACTGCTTTTGGTATGTCCGTAGCAGTCTGTGAGTTTTATAAAGTGACAATATGTCTCGCCTGCACCATGTCCTTTTAACATTTCATTTGTATAAAAGTCATTGTCTGTATTTTATGTATCAATATTAATTTAGTGAACCTTTTGAAAGAGCATCATTCTGACGTCGCTGAAATGTGCTTTAGCCGTTTGTTAAAGAGTTAACGTTTTATAAATTCGTTAAGTGAGTATTTGTGTCTTTGAAGTAAATATGGAATTTTTATATTTTTAGGAGCAGACTTTCACGTAGTATCTGCTATTTCACTCATTAATTTTGCAGACTGTCTTTTAGTCCATTGGTAGTGAATTGTGAGTTTGCTGTGTTGTAACAATAAAACGTGTTGATTATTCTGTTCCATGAGAATTGTATTGTTAGTATATATTGAATAAGTTTTAGTACCGGCAAAATCGTTTTTATGTCTGTTTAAGGGGTTCAATATCCCCTGAATTTGTTTGTTTGTATGCTTCGTATCAGGTGTGATTAGTTCAGTTATAACACCACATATATCATTTTCTTTAAATGTTGAGTATGAATTTTAAATTTTCTGATATGAAAATATGTGTTCTATTTGGCTACCATCTGCCAAAAGTTAAGTCATGGGAACTTTGTATGTTAATCGTTTTTGACAGTTAGTATATGTTTGATTTCCATTTCGCCGTTACATGTAGTACAGATGGGTTTGTTTTTTCTTGTCATTACTTATGCATGAGTTAATTTGGTGCGGCCTATTCTAAGTTTGGAGAATGCCATGTCCTCTTCTCTTCTGGAATTTCTGAAAGTCGGAAATTGTACCTTTTATAAAATGCAGTTCATTGTTCCAGTTTAAGATTGTCCAGTATATCTATAATTATTTTTTTTGCACGTCTTGTGACATCTTTATGAAGTAAATCACTGATTTCCTATTCTTATTCAGTCGTGACTGTTCGTGCTTCTGTTTCAGCAGTCTCACTCATCTCTAGGCCTATATGGCAATGCAGCAGTTATAGTGTTGTGTGTAGCACTGCATTACATATGTTTTAAGTTTCATCTTTTATTTTGAGGGCAGTTGGTTGAGGCGAGTGTAGGTGTCACTTACTGTATCGAGTGATCTGAACGAGTCTGTGGAAATGATAAAGAGATTGTTGTGTTGTTGTTGTGATAGTACCTCAGAGCCAGTAAGAGTCCTTGGATTTCAGTTCCTCCCTTGCAGTGATAGTTTCAGTATGATAATTCATTCGCTCACTGACTTCTGCGGTACCAACTCTTCAACAAGATTCTCCCTACTACAACACAAGTCGTTATTGCAACCAAAACAGATCTTTATTTCATTCCGAAATTTTTCATTTGTACATTACTGCTCCTGAATAAAAAGTTCAATCTTCATATACATACAGTACAAACTCATTGGCATTGACAATAATTGGTATTATTTTTTATAACACACACGGTGCATCATGCTGTCCTGTAACCCTTAATAATTTTAAGTACCATAAATCTCTAGACTAGTTGCAGTTTTTTGTCGGGATGATGTAGTCTTTAATTCTTCCTGCGAAGCTGGGTGGTAGAAGAATGAATCGTTCTGGATGTGCAAAATGGGTCTGTTTTATTTAGGATGTCTTGCAGTTGTTGTAATGCTATATACGTTGGACAAAGTGGTAGGAAAATCAGGACGAGATGAAAAGAGCATATTATGCAATACATCTAGTTTTATGAGTCTTGAAGGAACGAGGGCCATGTTTTGTAGTCCAAGAAGCATGGACTATTTTATAAGAGGCTAAGAAGGGCCAGAAGCTGAAGGGCTATACATTTAACTCGCTAGAATTGAGAATGGGGCTGCAATCTGAATGAAAAGGAAGAAGTATCCATGTTGTGACATGTCATCGATAACTCCCTCCCCAAGTTGCAAGGCAGGAGATGCAATCGCCCGGTAGTCGTGGTGCAAGCTACTGTTTTCTAAAGCACGTTGCAGGTATCTTTTCTAATTACCTTTTTATCGATTCTTAGTTTTTTATTGCTATTTTTTCTCGCCTGCACTCTTCCTCTCTTGTACATGTCTTTCATTCTTTTTTTTACCATGTTTTGAAATTACGTATTAGATATAATAGTTCTTTTGGGATTTCGTTTTTTTAATTTTATGTTATCTGTTTTATTTTTTATTTTTGAAATTTACGTATACAAGTTGAAGTTTATTTTTTTAAAACTTTTAGTATATTAGTATTAAATAGTAAATGTTTTCCTGTTGACTAGGTAGTGCGTGTGTAAAGTAACGACAGTTCCCTTTTTCTGTCGTATATTTTTAATATTGCCCTTTAACTTGTACTTTAATTGTTGTTTTTGTATTTGTTGAATTATTGGAATACTATTGGTTGCTGGATATTCCAGCTGGCCCTGAAGATGTAGCTGTTGCTCTGAAAGTGCACTCTCTCTTTATAAACGCATTGTGGAGGAAAACAGGCATATTTCATACATCCAGCTTGAGTATTCAGTCTTAATCAACGAAATTATGAAACATTCAGAACAATAAAAATGCAATGAAGTAAACTTTACGTAATAAATTGCGTTATGGAATTCGGAACTGAGCTTTCCAGTGGTCCTATGTTAATTGATATTAGGTTACTATTATATTACATCAAAAAATAAAGTTGGAATGTACCCAACTAAAAAACCATTTAGCTGATGACAGTCTACTTCATTTTCTGCTCCAGATTACAGAAGCAGTTCTTCCCAAGTTGGAGGAAAGGAACTCCGGGCATATAGTCAACATTTGCTCTATTTCATCCTTTTTTCCACCCCCGGCAGGAAAGATGTACTGTGCTACTAAAGCAGCACTCAGAAGTAAGCTGGTATTTCAATATATTAAAAATATTCGATACTACTAATAATCAAACTAAAAATAAGTATTTGTGAATCTTTCCCTGGGGGGGTTGATAGTAATTTTTTTTTTAGTTTTTTTCCTATCCGTTGTAGTACTACTCTTCCAAAAGTGTTCTAAAACTTCCCGTTTCCTTCTTAACCAACATAGAGCACTTCTAGCGGGGAATCGAAATTAGGATCAAATTTCCATTGCCAAAAATAACTCACAAGTAACATTTGTAATTTAATTGATGTTGGAAGCCAATGTTTTGCAACAAACATTCTAATGTGTTTCACATTGAATAGTTATACAATGTCTTACACTATCATTCTAGTTTTGTTTCATATATTTTAGAAATAGGAAAGAAGATTTAACAGGAAATGTTATACAAAACCTTTATACCAAGTATTTATAAACATATTATTTCATCTGCCTCACAGATTACACGCTTTCCACGAACGTAGAACTTAAGAGAAAAGGAAGTAATGTAAAGATTACTTGTGTCTGTCCAAGTCCTACAAACAGCAGTGCGGATTACACTGAAATGTTATTCCAATCGCGGTAGGTAAAAATGTCAAAATTATAAAACGTTGTACTCTTCTAATATTTAAATAGTAAAAATATATCTTTATATTATAGACTTAATACTTTACCTATAAGAATGGTCTCAGAAGCAGTTGTGGAAGCTGTAACACTAGGAATTGATGATATAACAGTTCCACCGTCAGCAAAATTATTGTTTTTAGCGTTCCAGTAAGTATTACCTAGTAAGGGCTAGTTATAAGTTATAATATTCTGATATCATCTTGTGAGAAGTAAATGTTTGCTTCTAAAAGATGAAATCAGCTATTATGGACCATGAGTATATTTGCAAAATAATTTTGATATAAAAAAATACTGTATGTTTCAAACCTCTAACAGTGCCTCTCCAAGAGCTTGTAATTAAGAATAGAACTACATACATCGCACAGACTATCTTCCGCAAGTGCGGTCTCCCAATGATTGATTCTCCCATGATTAAAATCATTTTTCAGCTAATGCAAGGTCAAAATTTTGCTATATGAGGTGATTTTTTAAAAAAAAATTAACGCATTGTTCAAACGACTGTTTAAGTGAATGACCTATTTTTTTCAAAAGAGTGGAAATGGGTTTAGTATCAAAATCTGTATAAATAAAACTCAAAGGTCTATCTGACTTTCCTGTTTAAATTCGGCTGGGGTCAATTTTATTTCATGCCATTCTAAGAGCATTGACATCAAAATTTAAAAAAACAAACCTATCTGTTTGGGAGTATGTCTGTCCGCCGTTTGTTCCTCAATCCCCCCAAAAACGGCTCAGATGATTTTTAAGGATTATTATATTTGCGAGTCACCTATCTCATGGTACAACATAGGCTTTTCGACGAATCTGAGCAAACAAACAGCCCTGATAAGAACTATAGTTTTATATTTTGAACTGACTAAAATAACACTCTTCTCAAGGGGAGAATATACATACAGTGGACAAAATAATATATACTATGAACAAGGATTTTTATCGCAAACAGCATAAAGCTCACAAAAAACACAAGGCCGATATTTCTCACTGCACTTCTCAACCCATACCTTATAACCCCGGATGGGGTTTTCGTACTGGCCTTCTTTATTGCAAACAAGGCACTCGCGAACGGCCGCCCACTAAGCAAACTGTCAAATCAGCTGACTGGTAGACAGCAGTCAGCAACCGAGTCGCCGCTACAGGCTATTTAAGATTCCAAAATTTCTATTAGGGGGAGGTTTACTTCGACTTCAAAACATATTTTCGAATCTCAAGAAGCATAGACACTGTGGTTTACCCCCCTACAGTCATGACGGTGCAGGATACCACCCGCATAACCTGAGGGGGATGAATTTCCCTGTGGATGGATCTCCCTGGACCAGACCACATCCCCTGGATTTTTTGATTCGCCATAACCTCTGGGAAGTCAACATCGTGCGTATAACTGCCACACCATGTAATCATATGTGGGGGAAACCATTTCTATTTCAGCTCGCCAACCACTGGCAACGCAGTTAGTTTCCATAATATTATTTATCATTTTCTAGTTGGTATTACACTGTTTTCTGTCCTTTTAATTCATCTCTAAGCCAAAAGATGTATTTTAGACTTCCCATTCTACTCAACTTAGGGCAGTAGGGTGTGTAAGTCTCGAAATTACAGAAGTGCTCAAAGCCATCCTTCTCACACGTTCTTGTTTGTTTGTTTCGTACGGTTTAGGGGCGAAAAACTACCAGGTAATCATCGTCCTGTAATATCTATAATTCACATTTTGATATCTCCATCAATATCGTCATTTTAACAGTGCCTCTCCAAGAGCTTGTACTTAAGAATAGAACTACATACATCGCACAGACTACCTTCCGCAAGTGCGGTCTCCCAATGATTGATTCTCCAATCATTAAAATAATTTTTCAGCTAATGCAAGGTCAAAATTTTGCTATATGAGATGATTTTTTTAAAAAAAATTAACGCATTGTTCAAACGAAAGTTCAGGGAATGACCTATTTTTTCAAAAGAGTGGAAATGGGTTTAGGGTCAAAATCTGTATAAATAAAACTCATAGGTCTATCTGATTTTCACACGTTCTTACATTTAGGTTCACATTAATAGGAACATGGAATACTTCCCTAACTATCTTGTAAAGAAGATAAAACAAATAAAAAATCAGTAACTTAGATTCAAGATCAAAAAAAAGGTCTTTTCCTCTACTATTGTTTTAATTTTATGCAAAGTGCACTGCAGAGGACGAGACATTTTTATTGATCCTGATCAATCGGTTCCTCTTCCGTCTAGCATATTGCAGAGATATCTTAGATTATTTTCAATAAATATGAACTCTAATATTCATTGCAGGTTTATGCCAGCGAAGGCTGTGGCATTTTTTTTTAGTAAAGCAAGAGTAAAGGTCATAATGCCGACTAAGGAAGAATATGAAATGCTCCCAGCTGGTGATCTTGTAAGGTGAGATTTAAGATTATGTCATCTGCGTCTTCGGCAAAGGAAACAGAAATTCAGTTTTGGTATTGAAGAGACTGAAACATCAAAAATACAAATTATTCCATTTATATTTAAGTTAGATAATAGTCCGTCACGCAGAGGCTGCGATGAGAAAAAGTGGTGATATACTGAAGGCTGAAAAAAAAGAAACGTATTTGCATGAACCTCTGACAGTAAAAGTTCAATGAAAACAATATTTGGCATTTAAGCCTCCAATAATGTAGTTCATGATAAAAAAGGTTATTGTTAATATGACATGAATAGGAGTGGGGTTTTACTGAACGCTGAAAACTTAAACAAATACCTGGGTTAGCAGTCATGATAGAGAAAATGTGTCAACTTTAAAAAAAAATGAAATCAAAGCCAATAAGATGGTTCTATACAGTTATTGATCTAACATAATTACGGAAATAAGGGAAATTTTCGAAATTCTACCCCTATTTATTTTTGCAATAAACGCTTAAATGTCAAGTTTGTTAGAGATTAAACAAAAATTGCGACTGCTAGAGCGGTAACTGACTAGTAAATATACTGTTGTAGCAGCTGTTTATTGTCACAAGTGTAATCTTCCCTAACGGCTATTTACCCGCCACAGGTAGTCAGTGTTTCCCCAAAAAAATAAAAGAATTAATTAGGATAAATATACTGGGCTACACTGCGGTAACCAGACAATAGACTACCCTTTTTCAGTGTATAACCAACCTCTCTCGTGTGTACGTGCTCTCTGCTAATGAGCAATATTAACAGTTTTAATTTGATTTTTTTTATCGTTTTTTATTAGAAGTGTTTTTATATTTATTATTTAATTTATCATTATATTACAATATAGTGCGTTATTTTAATTTTTGAAGCAATTATTATTTTTTTATACCTCGTGCTCTAAACTGTATTTAAGATTGTAAGTAAAAATCATTGTCAGGAGTTCGGCTATCTGCTTCAGCGGTAGTGTTTTAGCAGAGATTTCCATTAAGATAAATCAGCGATTGAGGTCGTACTCATGACGCGAGTTTCGAAAATGTTTGTTCAAATGTCCATCGATCCTACCCAGGAGATGAGGTCCGTTGAAAATTATATATATATATATATATATATATATATATATATATATATATATATAAAAGTAGTATATGTGTGTATTGGGAACAACCCTCCTTCTATGGTCCTATTTAACCTTAATTTAATTTATTTTTTAAGGTCAGTACTAACTTTAAAAATTATTCATTTATCTTATTATACATGGTTAACTTTAACCTTACTGCAATTATTTATCTTACGATTTTAGAGTACCATTAACTTAATTATCAGTTTACATATATTTTGTGGTAAACATCAACCATAACCTTATCTAATGTCTTACGCATAAAACTAACCTTAAAAATGATTTCACTTATCTTATTTGCTGTGGTCTGTGTCTACCATAAATTATATTATTTTCGTACGCTCTATGGGTACCTTATTTTTCTATTTATTATTTATCTAATATCCCCCAAGATACGTTCCAATAATGACATTAAACTCGGGCATAAGGATTTGCAAAAATTCGAAATATCTCCGTTACAGTACGTCAGATCAAAATATTATTAAGAACCAATCTTATTACAAATTGAACTATCTATAAATATTGTTATATACATATTTTCTATAGCATAAATATTAACCGAGATATTTGGATTTTATAGATTTTGACTTTCAGTAATATCATGAACCATTTCTTTCGAAGGTTAAATACCAAATATTGTTTTCTTTGAACTTTCACTTTGTGAGATATATCAGCCACGTGTTGGTTAACTCTTGTGGCGGTCTTCTTTCGTATCTGTCATACATAAACTTTACTGGAATCACCTAGTATCACTTAAACTCCACTATCCTGTAAAAATTGGGTTTCTTTCGGACTTTTTAAATATTCATTGAATATTTTGTCTGGATTGAATACCGTTCTTAAATGACATTTCCGAAGTATTCGTGCCAGTGTTTCGAAAGTCCCGCTTTATAGGGAAGTGTTGTTCAATGGTTTAACTTGAGTAATTTCATTTTCTCTTTGAATCATGGGTATATATGAATTAATTCATATTAAAAACAGTGCCTGACGAAGATGGACGCATTTCCATTGACAATTCACAAAGCAATGATAATTGAAACCGCTGGAGCAGATTGTCGAACTCTCCACAATGAAACTATTTCCCAGCAATGTAGCCGGAAACATAGAATATATGCATATTTATAATTTTGAACCGACCTCATTTTCGTCATATACTAAGTAAAATTGAAAAAGTATGAGGAAATGATTCGGAAATCATGCCATGAGTACAACACCAATAGCTGATTTTCCTTAAGGGGATTCTGCTAAAACGTAAAAAACAACAAGTTTATGTAGTAAATAGCATTACTAACTAGATTAACTACTTAACATTTTTCGATCAGAATACTATGGACAAAAATATTCCTGATTGTTCGTATTGTCCTCTTTCAAAAGCCACACATTACTTGCTCCAATTTTGGGTTTTAACAACTCGACCTTTAGTTTTATATGGCACCGTTATTGTCGATCATGGTATAGATCAAATAAAAATTGAGAACAGTAGAACATTAAATGTCCATTGATTACGTCTCAATGAAAATTTATCCTTGCATCCTACATTAGTATTAGTATGAAATATGATTTTGGATTTTACATTTTCTTATTGTTAATATGAGATGTAAAGTTTAGTCATACAATCACAATAAACAATAAAAAAACTCCATATACTCGGTTAATATTGCAACTAGAGAAACTCGTAATGGATGTCGTAACTGTAGAATTTGCAATAAAATAATGTAATGATCGAACTAAAATTACGACCCCTTAACGGAAGTGAGCTATTTGCGGTGAACCAATGGCCCGATTTTCGAAACATATCTTCATATGTCCACGAACCTTTCTCTCTGGAGACGAATATACATATATACCATTGTCAGATAGCGCTTCGGGCACGGGTCCCTCCCTTCGGGGAAATCCCTCCTTAGGGAAAGCAGGAAGTCCCCCCTGTTCTCCCCGACGTAGGGGAACCGTAGGAACAGAAGGTCCTTTACTGTTCCGGGCCTGTGACCATTCATGGCTTCTGGAGTAGTTTGCTACTCAAAAATACGGTCAAGCCACTTCGGTGCCGGGTGGTGGCCAGAGCAGGAAATTGCTCCTGTCTGCTGAAGCTAGAGAACTAGGTTCGTCCGTCTCCGGGGGGCGGCGCTTCCATGCTCGCTGATATACGGGGCAGAGCGTATTTTGGGGGGCATGCAAGGGCACCTTCCCACCAGTGGGCTGGAGGTAGGAATGGAGAGTGGAAGTCGGTTAAGGCCTCACGGCTAGGTACGACTTTCACTGTTTCCACCCTTCCGCAGCGTACACAATGTCAGTTAGTGCTGTAGCGGTCGAACGTTTTGGTTTATCGTTAACAAACTCGATATTTAAAACTAATGATCAAGTTCGTTAACGACCAAAACCGTCACGGGGAGAGGAGGGGTTTTAAAAGGGGACAAGGGAATCAAAAATCCTAAATATCTTTTAATCTATTTTTAATTTAAAATAGACAAACCCCCATATGTTTGAACTATTAGGTCCTCAGGGGAAATATGCAAAAATAAATTAAAGGAATATTCTTTACTCATGTCGTATTCCTTTCAAATACATTCATTGAATATAAGGGGTTAAACTTAGGAGTGTTTCCCTATTTAAGCCATGGAAGTTTGGGGAAATAATTGTCTTCAGAGAAAAATATTTTCTTTTGGGAAAACTCACAATCTAACAAAACTAACATTATTTTCTTATTTTCAGGAAATGCAGTAGAATTGGAGATATAAAAGAGCCCAAAAACGAAAACAAGTCGACAACAGAGTGAAATCTGATTTGATTTAGAAAGAAGAATTTTAAATTCAAGTTGGACTTAATAATACCTTAATTTGAACTCATAATTATTTACTATTCCAGAATTAAAAAAAAAAAGTCTTAATTACGATGTTAACTCATTAATTTTTTCTAGTAATTCCTCTACTTTCACAATGTTTAGCATCAAATAACATTTAATGGATGAAATTATTCACCCATCTTAAGGGAAATCAGCTATTGAGGTCGTACTCATGACGCGATTTTCGAAAAATTTCTTCAAATGTCCATCGCTCCTTCCCAGATGACGAAAATGAGGTCCGTTCAAAATTATATATATATTGTTACGTTTTATTACAAAACCAGTAATAAACGTTGTTAATAAGAGTTCTTTTGGATTGCAAAATTAAACACACACACAAGTTTCACAGTTTAACACTGCACGATTTATTTCACAATGCACAATACTCTTGGTTAATTATTACTACTCGCAGAATTACACTGATAGTGTCACTGTTCTTCAGGTTACACAGTCCAATAATTCACTCACGGTCACTGTCCTTTACTTCGCGGCACTGAACTGTCTTAAACACGGCACTAAACTGTTGCTTACAGACACGGCACAACACTTTTCTTCACGGCACAACACTGCACTAAGTCGCACTGTAGCGCTGAACATCCCTCGAAGACCGTCGAGCGTCAACTAACTGAGGGTACTGTGAGAGTCCCTTATATATACCTGTAGAAGGGCCTAGCCAAGGAAAGGTCCAGAACTTCCTGGAAGGCCTTAATTAGATTCTACCGCCGCGGCGGCCCTAATTACAATGGTCCTAATTAGATCAAACACGTGGCTCTCTCGCTCTCTGCCAATCTTTCATGCAACACTATATATATATCTGTTAACGCTCTAGCTGTCGCAATTTTTGTTTGATCGTTACCAAAATCGAAATTTAATCGTTTTATGTAAAAAGATAGATCAAGGTAGTTAATGGTTGAAATCGGACCAGTGGGAGGAGGGGTTTAGAGGGGGGTTTTTTGAAAATTCGAAATATCTCCGTTATTATGCGTCGGATCGAAAATTTGTAAAGAATCAATCTTGTTGCAAATTACATTTACTATAAATATCGTTCTATAATAAATTTATTCTGTATCTTGAATATTAACCGAGATATGTGCATTTTTATTGTGTGTGGTCGGCAGGAGTTGGCTATGTTCGGGAATTTCCGCCTAGAGCTAGGGCGGCCATTTCTGTAACTGTTCGTCCCTCTTGAATAGGTTTAGAGATTCCTTATTACTACTGCCGTTATTAGTAGGCAGATTTCTCTATTGTAAAACGTAACGTGGGAAATCTGCTTAGTTTACGCAGCCCCTGCGTGACGGACTCTTTTAAGTGATAAAATTGTATATGAGAAAAATTACTCTACATTAGAGTATTTATTTTTGTTCCATTCATAGTTTCCTGGTAATTATGTTAATCTCAATACTTTTCTTGGGTCATCCATAATAAACGTTAATCATAAAAAACTAAATAATTAATCAAAAGAAAACCCCATCCTACTCATCTCTTCATCATTATTCAACACAACGTGGACAATGTAAATAAGAATCATTGATAGAATTCATCATTACTACTCATCGTCTACCCTTTCCTCGCCGAAATCCGTTAGTACCCAATAAAATTTCCCTTATACTTCATTGTACGAAAAAAATTTATATAACAAAAAAAAACAGTAGATAATGAATTTGTTAATAAAATCGATTATCAATAATTGACATTACCGATATTTCATTTAAGGCCTCCCTTATTAACCCCACTCCTCTTCGTCCCTAGAAATGTTAGTATAGCTTATAACCACAGAAGAGCTAATGCTAATTCACATCCCTAGTTTCGTTTGGTTCTGTTCAGTCGTTTGTGCCCAATAAAATTGTCGACAGCCACTGTTGTTTGGGCGCATGTCTCGTTTACAGTTCCTTATACGACAAAAGAGTATTTAACAAAAGTTACTCTAAATAATAAAATAATCAACTTTTCTTCATGTTTCCCGAAAATGAATGAGAAACGGAAAATTGAAAATTTTCTTTTCAATCATTCCTTATAACCCCCATTCCAGCTCATGCCTAGAAATATTAACCTAGGTGATAATCTCAGAGGAGTTAATGCTAATTCAAATATCAAGTATTATTTGGTCCGGTTCAGACATTTGTAGCCAATAAAATTAATGACTCCAGCTATAGCTTCAGCGAATAACCGTTTATACTTTCATTTTTGAGGTACTGGATGGTGAAGGAATTATTATCTAAGGTATGAAAAAACCGCCTCGTTCCTTCACTGTTGTTTATTCGTTGCGACAGAGCGCTTTCAGAGCATACTATCCATCATCAGTGCCCTGCTGGCAATTAATTACCATAAAAACGTTGTATGCCATTTAATTAAAAAAATTTAGAAATATATGTACATGTCGATGGTCAAGAATTAGAGTTAAAACACAAAACTTTAAGAATATAAATTAGTGTCCCAGTGAATATTTACAGATATAAGAAAACTATTTTAACAGATTAAAATTGAAATTACAAACTTGCCAGTAGAATGTATACACAATTTCAATAAATAGTTAAAATAAATAAATGAATAAAAAAATTAATATTTACAGTTAAGAAGTCTAAAATAGAATAAATAGTAAAAAACGAATAGTCCGATTAAAATTAAAAAAAAAACCAAAATGAAGGATCAACCACCGGACGAGCTCCAGGGAGCAATACATATAAAAAACGTAAAAGAAGAAAAATAGAGAAGCGAGACAATGACTAACTCTTCACAGGCGTTTATACTTTGGTGTACGAAAACAGAGTATGTAACAAACATTACTCTAAATAACTAGATAAGCAACTTCTGTTATGTGAATTTGTGTCGAAAAACCAGTGGTTAACAAAATATTGCCATTTTTCATTTCTGGCCTTCCCTATTGCCCCCACTCCTGTTTTATCTGAGAATATTCAGTACCAATTAGTTCCTCTACCTGTCAGCATTTTTGGAGAAATCTGAGAATATCAGTATAGCCTAAATTTGGGTAATTAGTACACATACGGCTACCTAGGTAACAAACGGACACAAAATCCAAAAATTGCTGATATTGTTTCAATTCCATTTGAAACGAAAATGTATCGTGAAGTTTTAAAAGAAACAAGTT
Organism: Riptortus pedestris; assembly: GCA_019009955.1. NCBI lineage: Eukaryota > Metazoa > Arthropoda > Insecta > Hemiptera > Alydidae > Riptortus > Riptortus pedestris. Next base: position 77,187,646 of record CM032229.1, read on the forward strand.
CAGACAGGCGTTACAATTTTATGTAAGTCTATACAGGGTATCGTACAGACACAATTTTATGCCATCTCCAAGGTAGGATCGATGGACATTTGAAGAATTTTTTCGAATATCGCGTCATGAGTACAAACTCAATTGCTGATTTCCTTCAAGGGGAGATAAATTTAAAATACATTTTTATTAGATGTTACCCGGTTTATATAATTTAAGTTACACAATGCCCTGCTTAATGAATCATTAATCAAGACCTAAATGCGAATCCACAGGGTTCTGCCGGAAGTAAAGCACTTCATATTTCCTTGATATGAAATAAAGGACAATATAGAATATTCTTGTCTTTATAAATTTGTTGTTTCAAAAAATATGCCTGATTTTTTGCCCTTCTTTATCTCCTTGTTCTGCATTAAAAACCTCTTTAACTTAATTCTGCTGTGTGCTCGGTTCTCGTAATACTCACCTAATTAACACTTCCGATTTTTCATGTATCAAAGCATTTCACTCGTTTTGGAAGGGCCATTCCTTGTTTATGATGAAATGAATGTATCAAATCTACAAAAAAAAAAGTCCGTCACGCAGGGGCTGCGTAAACTAAGCAGATTTCCCACGTGAAGTAATACAATACAGAGATCTCCATACAAGAGCCCAACAGTTACGGCAAAGGGCCGAACTAGGTTTTGGCGGGAAATTCAAAAATCCGGTATCGGCCCAAATTTAATAAAAATGCAAATATCTCGGTTACTATTCAAGATAGGGAATAAATGTATAGAACAAGATTTATAGTAAATTTAATTTTCAATAAGATTGATTCTATACAATTTTTCGATCCGACGCATAATAACGGAGATATTTTGAATTTTCCGAAAATCCCCCCTCTAAACCCCCCCTCCTACTGGACCGATTTCAGCCATTAACGAACTTGATCTTCCTTTTTACATAACACGATTAAATTCCGAATTTGGTAACGATCAAACAAAAATTGCGACCGCTAGAGCGTTAACAGACAAATATATATATATATATATATATATATATATATATATATATATATATATATATATATATATATATATATATATATATATATATACTAGCTCAGATACCCGGCTTCGCTCGGGAATTCATTTGAGGCTGAATGGTGATGGTATATTTTTGGCAAGGCTTTACTTTGCACAATATTTTGACATTTACCCGTCCCAGTGTTTAGGGTTAACACCTGTCGTTTCTGTAGATTTGTTAATAATAAAATTAATTTTTTATGTAAGACTTCACTGTCCTGCATATTGTCATATTTCCCGTCTCCTGTGCATTATGCATAGATTTGAATTATTAAGGAGAAAATATTGACATACATTTGAATTCATTTTTTCAGGTGAGGTACCTGGTAGTTCATATTGAAAAGAAGTGTTGAGCAAATTTCTCTAAATAACAAAATAAACAACTTTTGTTATGTGCATATTTGCCGAAACCCCAGTAGGAAATCATTATTATTAATTTCAGGCCTCACTTATAACCCCCACTCTTGCCCGTCCCTAGAAATGTTAGTATGGCTTATAAGGAAGGCGTTAGTGCTAATACACATACTGAGTGTTTTAGTTAGTTCGGTTGAGTCTTATGTGCCAAATAAAATTGTTGTCTCCCGCTATAATTTTTAGCTTATAACGCCTTTATACTTCGGTATACGATGATAGTGTATATAAAAAAAAAGTTTCTCTAAATAACAAAATAAACAACTTTTGTTATGTGCATATTTGCCGAAAATGCAATAGGAAACGAAATATCACTATTATTAATTTCAGGCCTTCCTTATAACCCCCACTCCTGCCCGTCCCTAGAAATGTTAGTATAGCTTATTATAATGAAGGCGTTAGTACTAATTCACATACCGAGTTTGGTTTAATTCAGTTGAGTCTTTAGTGCCAAATAAAATTGTGGACTCCCGCTTTAGTTTATAGCGTATAACTCATTTATGCTTCCGTATACGGCAAAAGTGGATATTACAAAAGTTACTCTAAATAACAAAATAAACAACTTTTGTTATGTGCATATTTACCGAAAAACCAATAGAAAACGAAATATCGCTATTTTTAATTTCAGGATTTCAGGCCTCCCTTATAACCCCCACTCCTGTTCGTCTTAGAGAATATTAATATAGCCTAAAGTCTAAGTTGGGCTAGTAGTAATATACATACCAAGTTTCATAAAATTCGGTTCAGCCGTTTATGCGTGAAAAGGTAACAAACAAACAAACAAATAAACAAACAAACAAACAAACAAACAAATAAACAAACAAACAGACACGAAAGAAACAAAATGCAGTTATGGTGTCTATGACATGTGAAACGAAAAGTTACCGAGAAATTTTGCGAAAAAAATCAATGTACAGACAGAGGTTACAATTTTATATATATATATATATATATATATATATATATATATATATATATATATATATATATAGATATATATATATATATATAAAATTTTGAACGGACCTCATTTTCGTCATCTCCTGGGTAGGATCGATGGACATTTGAAGAAATTTTTCGAAACTCGCGTCATGAGTACGACCTCAATAGCTGATTTCCCTTAAGGGAAATCTGCTAAAAATGGTCTTCTTTTAAAAATAAATTAATTAACTTCATATATGAAGGATGTTTATCTACACGAGATGATTACTATCAAAGATATTCAAGTATTAAATAAAAGTCCAAAATATTTTTTCATAAAATTCGGTTACAAATAATTAATTATCAGCTATATTGTTTCTTTAAATACGAAAAGATTCATTCACTTTAAGCGTTTAATCTCGAGACTAATAAAATACTAAAAAACAAACAAACCCAGCATCGGTTTAATAAAGCAATTTAGTGAGAATGCTGCTAGATATAGAATTCATTAAAACAAAAAGGTTGGTCACGCAGGGGCTGCGTAAACTAAGCAGATTTCCCTCGTGAAGTTTAGTAATAGATAAATCTACATACTGGTAAAACAACACCACCGTGAATAAGTTCAAAAGGAAATAAGAAATGTTTCATCCAATTTCAATAACCTGCCGACAGGAAGCGTTAGGTTAGAAATGTAAACAAACGGGTCGGCCCGCCTCACACCGGAAAAAAAAGTCCGTCACGCAGGGGCTGCGTAAACTAAGCAGATTTCCCATGTGAAGTTTTACAATAGAGAAATCTGCATACTGGTAATATAAGCCCACCATGAATAAATACAAACGGTAATAAGAAAACTTTCAGTTAATTTTAATAAATTCCCAACTGAAACGGCTTCTGAATTGTAAAAATAATTTATATTTTAATAACTCAAATTTTAGTAGAACAAGAACTAAAGAAGGGGGGGCGGCGGCGGATGAACAGACCGTATTTGCATAAATCACACAAAGTAATGAAGGTAAGGTAAGGTTAGAAACGACAGGTAAGGTTAGAAGAAGCTTCCACCTGAACCGAGAAGTGACGAAAACGGCCGAACTAATCCAAACAATACCCGACCACAGCCTTCATAAAAATGCAAATATCTCGGTTAATATTCAAGATAGAGAATAAATGCGTATAACAATATTTATAGAACATTCAATTTGCAATAAGATTGGTTCTATACAATTTTTCGATCCGATGGATAATAACGGAGATATTTCAAATTTTTGAAAGTCCCCCCTCTAAACCCCCCCTCTCCCACTGGTCCGATTTCAGCCGTTAACGAACTTGATCTTCCTTTTTACATGAAACGATTAAATACCGAGTTTGGTGACGATTAAACAAAAACTGCGACCGCTAGAGCGGTAACAGACAAATGACAAATTTATATATATATATAGATATATATATATACAGTTTTGAACGGACCACATTTTCGTCATCTACTAGGTAGGATCGATGGACATTTGAAGAAAAATGTCGCAAATTCCGTCATGAGTACAACCTCAATAGCTGATTTCCCTTAAGGGAAATCTGCTAAAAAAAATGAAATACCCCAAAAACGAAATGAAAAAAAACAATCAGAGAATTAAATATGATGTACTTAAATGCCCCTAATCTATAAAATCAAATAATTGAATTAAATGCTCAATGTTTTTTTTTTTCTTTTTAACTACTATTAAATATAAGTATGCTCTTCATTATTTTCTTAGTCTACATTTAAAAATGGGCGAGTAAGGTTTTGTTTTCCGAATTTTCAATATTCTTCACTCTATTCGCCTATTTCTTTAGTAATTTATATTGCATTACATTTATACTATATAATAAAACTATTTCAAAATTCTTCAAGAAACTCTCATCAACAGTTGGTCCGATTCCCATTTTTCATATATATTAAGATTCATGTCAATGTAAATTATACAAAAAAAATTAATTTGTGTCCTCATGTTTTACCGAATCTTTGATTCTAGGAACCTTTCGAACACATTTAAAAATCACTTTAACTTTGTTGGTAATAAATGGATTAAACTTCAATATTTTGAATAATTAGGTACAATTGTTTTTTGTTTCCTTTCTCCAAAGATTATCCTGATCTCAACATATTTTTTTTTTTGCATTTATCATTAATATTTTTAATGTCTTTTTAATATCACATCCCAAATATATCACTTTCTTTGTGTTACTTTTACCCTCATTATACATATTATAAGACAAGGGCTCCGATTAGCTGTGTGAGTTATCAATCAATCAAGAGAGGTGAGGAAGTCATGTAATAAAATCCTTAGACACAGTCTGGCTTGAAAAAGGTAATGGGCCTAATGGTTAGCATAGGTCATCTAGTAGCACAAAGTTGTTAATAAATGGATATAAAATTATAAAACGATTTTATTGATTTCCACAATATTACGTTTTAAAACTGTATTACTCATTTCCAATCGCGGACAACACCTGGAGTATATTTATATCTTTTGGTTCTATTTTCAGCACCATCATTATCCGATACCGATACTCTCACAATGTTTCATGTTAACTGGAGCTGATTACTTTACGCAGGAAATGAGATTAATTAAGCAACCCTTGTGTCAAGAAAATTAGTAATAATTTATAATAGGGATCAATTGATCCACTTGATTCATTTTAGGAATAAGTTAAACAAAAAAAAAAAAAAAAAATGGAAGAAGAATTAGGACCAATATATCTAGTGGTGAATAATGCTGGTATCGTCCTGCCACCGTCTGAAGTAACTGAAGAATATACACGAGCAACAATTAATTTAAACATCCTAGGACCAATATGGGTAAGTCACTCGAAAACAATTATCTTTATTTTTATCGCCTTAACTGACTACACTCAAAAAAGAAAAAAGTCCGTCACGCAGGGGCTGCGTAAACTAAGCGGATTTCCCACGTGAAGTTTTACAATAAAGAAATTTCACGAGAGCCAAACAAGTCAAGGAAACGGCCGAACTAGCTTTTGGCGGGAAAGTAACTCTCGTCCGTTAGGCTCCGAGATTAAATTAAAAACAATTCAATCTCAAAAAACAACAAGAACACAAAAGATGGACTTACCGTTAATGATACAGTGCTCTGAACACTTATTACACCAACACTAAATAGTACCACAGAATATCTATAATTTGTAAGACTTAATACTGCAGTGAATATTAAGTAAACAAATAAAGGGCAAGTCAAATGGTAAGAACCTTCCTGATAACAAACAGTCTGAGTTGTAAACAATCAGGTTAGCCAGCTTTTACCGGAAATAAAAGCAATTATGAAAATATATTTGAATATAAGTTATAAATTTTATTCATAACTATTTATTATATCTACTACTGTAATTAATAATAAACCAGAATAATTTTTATCACAACCATTCCAAATTTATTAATCCGGGAAGAAAATAGAAATGGGGGTGGGGGGACAAAATACGATTCAGACGGTTATGAGATTTTCACATGATTAAGGAACAAACAGGTTAGCCAGAGAAGATTTACAATAGATAAATATACATACAGGTAACACTTCCGTGAATATTAGTGAATAATTACAAACGGCTATGAGAAATCTTTCAGCGAATTTACAATATAAGTTAATAGTCCCTACAACGTAATACGGCTGGATTGTAAACAAACAGGTTAGCCAACCCTGTGCACAGTATCGATAGATAGACCGGAAAAACAAACAATTAAAGAAATATAAAAATAATATAAAATATTATTTTTATTGGAAACTAAACTGCTCAAAAATGAATAGGGATATTTTCTGTTTTGTGGTATTTAAGGGGCCTAGCATATTTTTTTTATTTTTTTATTATAAATATCATTAATATTTATTAGAAATTATTGTCTTTTTCCCCCATAAAAAAGAAATTTAATTAAGATCGATTTAATTAAAATTAATAGGATAAGAAAAAATAACCAATATCCCTATTCATTTTTGAGCAGTATATTTACTATAGTTAGTGGAGTAATTTGAAATGAATCAAAATTATTTATATCTCAATCACTCAGATTTTTGTAGTCCAAGAAAAAAAAAGGGGGGGGGCGGGGTTAACAGAACGTATTTGTTTGTATCTCGTAAAATAAAGCTTTGTTGAAAAAAATATTTTGTATTTAACCTAATAATGAGGTAGTTCATGAGATATAAGCTTATTATTAATATGCCCCTAGTAGAAGTGGGGGTTTACTGAAAGCGGAACTCATTACAAAAAATACAAATATCTCGGTTAATACTCATTATACGGAAAATATGTATAGAACAATATTTATAGTAAATGTAATTTGCAATAAGATTGATTCTATACAACTTTTCGATCCGACGTATAGTAACGGAGATATTTCGATTTTTCGAAAATCCTCCCCTTTAAACCCCCCCTCCCACTGGTCCGATTTCAGCCGTTAACGAACTTGATCTTTCTTTTTACATAAAACGACTAAATTTCGAGTTTCGTAACGATCTAACAAAAATTGCGACCACTAGACAACAGTCGGTAACAGACAAATATATATATATATATATATATATATATATATATATATATATATACAGTTTTGAACGGACCTCATTTTCGTCATCTACAAAGTAGGATCGATGGACATTTGAAGAAAAATGTCGAAAATTCCGTCATGAGTACAACCGCAATAGCTGATTTCCCTTAAGGGAAATCTGCTAAAAAGGTGGATAGGAGATTATTATAATTAAATGCACTAGCTATTTCGGTTTAACTTTAAATTTATACTGTCAAGAACATTGTAAATTCTGAAATGGTTGTTGTCAAATTGACAGCTTATGGAAATCCTTTGAGTAGATAAAAGTGGAAGATGTTAAGGGATTCGGCTTATTGTAAATCAATCATCGAAATGCATAAAGTCAATTACACTAAAAGTCGCGATGCTAATTAATTTCAGTAATATAAGTAATCTATATGCAATTATCTAATTCACATTGCCCATTAATATTTACAGTTTGTCATTAATCTTTAAACAGTATGTTGCGTTCAATATAAATTTGAGAGCCAGTCCTCCTAAATGTTGTAACCTCGATGCGACACGTAAAGCATTGCTGATTCTATTGAATCCACTTCGAAATTCAATGAATAAGCAAACGAGTTTGCAAACTCGCTAATTATTGTTCACCTTTACTGATATTCAATTTTATAATTGGTATTCTATTTCTGTGTCAACTCTATATTAACTACTATTTGAATATTCATTCTTTTTGCAGTAATAGAGATACACAAAATGCATGACAATGGGCGTAGGAGCAGGGTTTGTTGTAGGCATGAAAGCTCATATTTAAAATCAAAAACATATGATCTATAATATATTTAATAGTTATGCACCTTAAGATAATAGAAAAAAAGTCCGTCACGCAGGGGCTGCGTAAACTAAGCAGATTTCCCTCGTGAAGTTTAGTAATAGATAAATATACATACTGCTAATACAACACCGTGAATAAATACAAACGGAAATAAGAAATGTTTCAACCAATTTCAATAGCCTGCCGACAGGAAGCGTTAGGTTAGAAATGTAAACAAACGGGTCCCGCCTCACACCGGAAAGAAAAACAATTACTGAAATATATCAGAATATAACACATTAATTTTATTGAGAACTATTTACTATATCTAGTACTGTAATTAATAATGAGTCAGAATAATTGTTATCTCAATCAATAAAATTTTAGTTGTCCAAAACTTTAAGATGGGGGGGGGGAGTCACCAGTACATATTTGCATGTTTCTCGTATAATAAAGGTCTCTTGAATACAATTTTTGGTATTTAAACTTCCAATAATGTGATTTATTATAAATCAGAGTATTGTTTACGTAACATGAGTAGAAGTGGCGGTTTGGTGAAAACTGAAAAATGCAAATATCTCGGTTAATATTCAAGATAGAGAATAAAAGTATATAACAATATTTATAGTAAATTTAATTTGTAATACGATTGATTCTGTATAATTTTTCGATCCGACGTATAGTAACGGATATATTTCGAATTTTCAAAAATCCTCCCCTCTAAACCCCCCCTCCCACTGGTCCGATTTCAGCCGTTAACGAACTTGATCTTTCTTTTTACAAAAAACGCCTAAATATGAAGTTTGGTAAGGATTAAACAAAAATTGCGACCGCTAGAGCGGTAACAGACAAATATATATATATATATATATATATATATATATATATATATATATATAGATATATATATATACAGTTTTGAACGGACCTCATTTTCGTCATCTACTAGGTAGGATCGATGGACATTTGAAGAAAAATGTCGAAAATTCCGTCATGAGTACAACCTCAATAGCTGATTTCCCTAAAGGGAAATCTGCTAAAAGGAAATTCTATTTATTATAGTTATTTCTATATAGCTCAAGTCTAATATTTATTTGTGTATTTTCATCTTATTTTATTGTTCCTGAAGATGAGATATTTAATTTTTTAGAAGATTTCTCTGTAGGGTTCAGCTTCTTGACACGGTTTATGGCAGGTTGTATTCTTGACACGATTTTCGAAAAAAGCCATCAATCCTACACAGGAGATGACGAATATGATGTTCGTTCAAAACTATATATATATAGGCTGTTTCGTAATTGCTGCTCACCCCCCTTCATTACAGAATATGGTGAATTTCCCAGTGAAAATCTATAGATCTTTGTTGTGGAGAATGAAGTTTCTATTGTTGGTGAAGTCGACTTTCTACCGTCTTCCAGGTCCTTTTCACCGCACCCTACTCTTGAATTTCCTATAGAATGACATATTTTCAATGAAGGATTCTTTTTTATGTTGGATTTCTCTAATGATAATACATTATTCATGTATATATAAATATGAACATTCGTACATTTGTGCTTCATAACATGTGTCTGTAAATATATGTTTTCGAGATCACTATAAAGGTTTTCTTTCTATTCCTTTTATAGTTATGTCAGAGATAACTGTCTGGTGATTTGGTTTTGTTTAGCCAATACATTTATCTTTTTTATAAGTTTTACTCAGATACCATTCAATAGAAATTTTATATAATAAATATATATACAGGGTGTCCCCAAACCAAACGGCCAAACTTCAGGGATCGATAGAGGATCGAAAAACTAAGAAAAAAAGTCCTTTGGCATATGCCTCGTTTTCGCTTCGTTTTTGAGAATATCACAAAAAACTGAAAATAGTTGTGCAAAAAGTGTATTTTTTTTTAATAATGTATTTAAATTACAAAAAACTATTGGCTTTTTGAGTAAGCTTAATTTTTTAATTTACGAGGAGTAAATTTAGAAAACATGAATATTCTCACGCTTTCCTTATCAATAAAACGTCTAGGTTGAGTGTTTAAACTTAAAAAGAAAGGATTAAAATGTTTACTATCATTTTAATCCTTTTTGGGGGGAATCCAGCCTCGCTTTCTCACATTAGTGGTGTTGCTACTGTTCAGTGAAGTCAACAATTATGGCTAGATTTACCAACGCTGATTACGCGGACATAGTCTACGTCTATGGATTCTGCGATGGCAATGCACGTCAGGCAGTTCGGGAATATCGCAGACGGTTTCCTGACCGAGAAACCCCACACAAAGGTGTTTTTACCAGCACTTTCAGAAGGCTTCGAGAGACTGGGTCCTTCTCATGTAATCGTCGTGGAAACCGTATGCAGGCTCCGATGGAAGCCGACCTGAGGTGGAGGGAGAGGATACTGAGGCACTTCAATACCAACCCTAGCACAAGCGTCCGGAGAGCTGCTTCAGTTCTAAGCATACCAAAGACAACCATTTGGCGCACATTAAGGGCTGACCGCAGGCATGCTTACCATGTACAAAAGGTACAAAATTTAATACCCGCTGATTATCCCCGCCGATTAAATTTTTGTAATTGGTACAAAGAACAATTGCAAAACGATGTAAACTTAAGTTCGAAAGTAATCTGGACGGACGAAGCGACTTTTACACGTGCGGGCATATTCAATCAAAGAAACTACCACCTTTGGGCTCTTGAAAATCCCCGCGCTGTTAGAGAATTTCACTACCAGCATGAGTTTTCTGTAAACGTGTGGGTCGGTCTTTGTTGTTATCGCATAATAGGTCCCGTGTTTTTACCTGCTCGACTTCACGCTGAAAGTTATCATCTATTCCTGGAGAATGACTTACGGGCACTTTTGGAAGATATCCCTTTGGAAACAAGGCTTGAGAGCTTGTTTCAACTCGATGGTTGTCCTGCACATTACCGAAGGGCCGTACGAGACTGGTTGGACATCAACTACCCAGGTCACTGGATAGGACGAGGTGGGCCGGTGCCTTGGCCTCTCCAGTCTCCTGACCTGGCGCCACTAGATTTCTTCGTGTGGGTATACGTGAAAGAAAATGTCTACCGAGAGCCCGTCCGCACAAGGGATGACCTCATCGAGCGCATCAGAATGGTTTGCAACCAGCTCACCGCAGAACAATGTTTAGATGTAGTGCGATCTGTGAGTAAGCGATGTGATGCGTGTATTGCAGCGAGAGGCCAGCACTTCGAACAACATTTACGTTTACGCTTTAGAAATTAACGATGTAATTTTAGAGAAGGTAAAACCTTCAAAATTTTCAGGGTTTTTTTTCTCACTAAGGTAGACCCAAATAAAATAAATTCCATAAATTCCATCGCTTTTACTACAGCAATTGACCACCAAGTCACAACAAATTGAAATTCAGTTTCATTATCTAAAATTAAAATAAATACATTTTATTTATCCACCATACATTGGTGGATCCCCCTCCCACTTGAGTGTCTACCGGAAATGTTTATTTATTTGGTTAATGGCCCACATTATAGGTCGTTGGCATGGTCTCTGTTTAGAATAATATGTAATAAGTATTTATTCCTTGATGTAAAACTTGATATTGTACTTTATTGATATAGTATGGAAAATATTCCTTAGATATCTGAGGCATTCTCATATCTGTACTTTGCCTATTAGAATATAATAAAAGTTTTCCTTTTTTTAAATCTGTAACTTGAGTCGAGTACAGAGCTTCCAACGGCTCGCGATGTGATTAATTATGTCAGACATCGCAAGCTTGTTCTTAAAGTGTCCATGAATCTTAACGCTCCAAATCTCGCCTTAGCCAACTCAACAGGAACTCTTCAAAATACAACGCAATAACCCTCCATGCCTCCTGCGATTCCCCAGTCGCTTTACGTTTCGGGTAAGAGAGTCCAATCCTAAGTCCTCGATTGCCTTCAGCCGTCTCTGTTGTAAGAGTGTCCACCACTTCCCAGGTTACAAATTATTTGCTAAATTCCCTCGGGGACAACGAACCGCGAAGGTTCGTGCCTGGAGCATTTCCGTCTGTTGTCTCAAGAAAGGACATCGAGTGGGCGACTGCCATTCCAGATGTCTTTGTCATAAATGCAGATAGAAGTATAATACCTCGTTACACAGAGAGCGTGTGGCCAGCAACAAAGAGGAATCCACACAAGCGAACAAAGAAAATCCGAGAACGAGCTCTTCAATATCTTCACCTCATCACAACCATCATGTTTCACGAGTTCAGTGCTCTTAGGGAGTCGGTATCCTTGTTGGAGGTCCAAAGAGAGACTTCTTTTCGGCGCACGCCTTGCTTGACTCAGAGAGCAGCACACTTTTAGCAGATTTCCCTTAAGGGAAATCAGCTATTGAGGTCGTACTCATGACGAGATTTTCGAAAAATTTCTTCAAATGTCCATCGATCCTACCCAGGAGATGACGAAAATGAGGTCCGTTCCAAATTATATATATATATATATATATATATATATATATATATATTTGTCTGTTAACGCTCTAGCGGTCGCAATTTTGGTTTGATCGTTACGAAACTCTATATTTAACTGTTTTATGTAAAAAGAAAGATCAAGTTCGTTAATGGCTGAAATCGGACCAGAGGGAGGGGGGTTTAGAGGGGGGATTTTCGAAAATTCGAAATATCTCCGTTATTATACATCGGATCGCAAAATTGTATATAACCAATCTTATTGAAAATTAAATTTACTAAATATTGTTATATACGTTTATTCTCTATCTTGAATATTAACCGAGATATTTACATTTGTCAGTTTTCAGCAAGCCGCCACTTCTACTCATGTTACGTAAACAATACTCTGCTACATAATAAATCACATTATTGAAAGTTTAAATACAAAAAATTGTAATCAAGAGACCTTTATTATACGAGATACATGCAAATATGTCCTGGTGACTCCCCCCCCCATCTTAAAATTTTGGACTACTAAAATTTTATTGATTGAGATAACAATTATTCTGACTCACTATTAATTACAGTACTAGATATAGTAAATAGTTCTCAATAAAATTAATGTGTTATATTCTGATATATTTCAGTAATTGTTTTTCTTTCCGGTGTGAGGCGGGCAGACCCGCTTGTTTACATTTCTAACCTAACGCTTCCTGTCGGCAGGTTATTGAAATTGGATGAAACATTTCTTATTTCCGTTTGTATTTATTCACGGTGTTGTTGTCTTACCAGTATGTATATTTATCTATAACTAAACTTCACGTGGGAAATCTGCTTAGTTTACGCAGCCCCTGCGTGACGGACTTTTATATTCTCCTCCCTAGCGCAGAAGATAAGTGCAAAACTTCAATGTGTCGATAACCAGTTGGGCAGGATCTCCGTTGTCCAACAATTTGGCGAAGGGAACGGCATGATGAATTCTGCGCCCGGAAGCAGGTGACAAACAATTCGAGATCACGGTGTTGGTCATCGACTATATCACCTCAGAATTGCCCAGTATCAGGTGACTCACTTCCATCACCGACAAGTCTAGGGTTTTACCTTTAGCGGATCAAAAGTTCGATGACCCAAGCCAATTGATGTGCTCATAGGTGGAGATGTTTACCATGATATCCTCACGGGTGCCTCTGTTCCCTCGGATGTTCCGTGGTTGTCGGTGATTCCTTCGAACTAGTCGACACAGGCACACCGAATGGCACGCTATCGACGTCTTCATTTCTTCATTAAAACGGATCGAAGAACAGATGAAATTATTTTGGGAGATCGAAAAGATTATCAACACTCTCACACGTGATGAAAGTGGTAGTTTACCATGAGAATACCCTTCAAAGCAGAAATACCTTTAGGGTTCTAAGCCGTGAAAGTAAACTCCGCAAAATCCTGCATTCTTCCTCAAATACTCTCAGTTTAAGCAGGACCCTAAGAAAGTCAGGACTCATCAAAGGGTCTCTCGATATTAAAGATCACTAAGCGAAGTTTTTCACTACTTTTAGTTACCACGTTTTTTTTTTAGTTTTTTTTTAGTTACTACATACATATTATGTCTGTATTGTAGAACAAGATTTCAAGTTCTATCCATTATTCCATTGGGATTTGTATTGCCATTCATCTCCTATTAATCACCAACTATCCTCATCACCATTTTTTTTAATGTTCTGATTATAATTATTTGAATTATACAAATATAAAATATTGAAGCCTAACTATAAAACTGAGAGAGTGGGGAATTTATGGAGACCCATTAACCTCATCAGTTTTCTGTCCTGAGTCAAATGTTCTGTCCACAAATATTCATTTAATGAGATTGAATAACATATCGAAGTTATTTTTTACAGTAGATTCTCGCTCTAAGAATTTATAAATAATTTGGCCATTTGTTTTAATCTCATAAGTCTGCATTTCTAATAAGTTAAGAGGGATTGAAGAAGGAGAAACAGCGGGCGTATTTTACATCCCCAAGCTTTTGACGACTTAGATCTTGCAGCCATAACTCGAATTTCGCGGTGACGATACTGTAATCCCCAACGAGAGAGGACAAGACTATTAATTTGTCTGAAAGTTGGTCAAAGCGAGAGAACTCATTAATAACGCAGCCTGGTGGTAGCATTACTTACTAAACTCTCCTAACTAGACTAGTACACTTCGCTTCCCCACTCTAAGCACTGCTACAAACCACCATTAATGCTCTGTAATCCAGTCCCATTCGAAAGTGTTTAGCCCTTCTAATACAGCTCCACATACTGCTTGTTATGTGTACCGGTAACTTAATATCTGAGCCGACAATAATTCATTGTTCCTAGAATACTTGTAAAATTGACTGTATCCTCAAAAGGTTAAGCAGGTTCGAATGGTTCTCCCATAAGAAAAGAATGATTCCCAATTTCTGGAGTTTGAAGTGCCATTATAAGGAATTACAAGGAACATAAATATTTTTTACTTTATTTTCTTTATTCCTGTTGCCTTTTACATATAAAGGCTTTTTTCCCCCGAATAACGAATGGCCCATGTAAGCAATATCCCTTATTCTTCCTGCAAAGGATAAATCATTTCTCAATTAGCGATCAGCTTGAGAACCACTTAATGCTCGTTAAAATATGGATCCAAGGACGAGTTTTCACGCATTAGGATTTAAAATTTGTGGGTGATTGGAAACATAAGAGTAATTCATGATATAATAGTGCATAGGAATTCAAAAGTGTAGTTCAAAGAATGCTAATAAATACCAGGGAGGAGTCAATAGTTGATACTGAATATCAGCAGCCAGTAAATAATTTATTAAGGCTGAATTATTTTATTTGAGAGAAATATTTTTTGAACCTGCCTGTGATCTTAAAGAGAATCCCCGATGCCTGGCTTACTATAATATAGGGCTTACTAAAGTCCAAAATTAAAAATAACTCGGTTAATATTCGAGTTGGAGAAAACGCTTTTCAAAACAATAGTTTTAGGCAAATGAAATTGGATATACAATTTTTTTTTATCCGGGTCATAATAAATGAGATATTTAGAATTTTCAATAATATTAATCCTTTAACTGCTTCAACCTCGGCCGATTATGGCCATCATTGATAGAAAAGTGTGGTGTGCTCAATATTAAGACGAATTATACACCTACCAATTCATCTAGATTCAATTAGATACCAGAGCATACGATTTGATTAACATACTTAGTATTTATAATTAGTATTATTTATTACATCCACTTTCCTAAAAAGGCTATTTGTGACAGGTTATCACTGCCAGGCTGGGACTAGAGATTTTATTAAATGAGTTCATTTTGCTCAGGTGAACTCAGAACTTTTAGCTTATCAATTGAGATTAGGACCGCATGGCTGTATTGAGCCCCATGGTTTAACATATTTGAGATATGACATATTTCTGCCCGAAGGATGTTTATAAAGATGTTTATTCTCAAACACCACTTCTGGACATGATGAACTTCCATATTTCATTCTTGAGAAGGGGGGGGGGTGAGTGACAGGAAAAGGTGTAAGGGAGATGGAGAGAAGACGTGGGAGAGGGTGTGTGGGAGGCGGAGAGAGGGTGAGGGAGAGGGTGTGTGGGAGGCGGAGAAAGGGAGAGGGAGTGATTGAGGGAGAAGGGGTGGGTGAGAGAGAGGAGGACACAGGATGAGGATAAAAATGTTACTTACATCTAATTATTTTTGGCTATATGACTAACTTCGAATAATGATGAACAAATTAATATTGTTTTTAAGGTTTTTAAAAACTGTTAAAATGTTATGAAAGTTTTATATTTTAAACCTTGTAAAAGTGCCAAATGAGCACGAAATATGTAGGTTTGTCTTTTATTCACTAATAATTTTATTATTTATTTATACGAGCTCCACAACGAGTTGATTATGATCAAAATATCACTTTTGATGTTTATAACAACGAATGTCTAAAATAGAGATACATGTTTCTACAGTAATTAGAAAGTATATCAAAAATAAAATAATTTTTTTTAATTAAATTAAGAGTATGCAGCATCATCGATTTATGATATACGCGACGAACAATCTGACAATCCAAGGCACAAAGCAAATATATTATACTCATTTGTAAACACATATCAAATTTCTCGCACGAGCGTTCACACAAACACTCGAACCTCCTAGGTTACTGATTATACATGTTAAAGAGTAGAAAGAGCATGAAGATGTGGGCTGCCTCCTACTAATATTCGTACTTATCGTTCGGTATTGATAGAAGTTCTCAAAGACTGCAGTTAGGCAGGAGATGTGATAATTTTAAAAGATGTGTATGAAACTCAGGCCGTCAGAACTGCATCGATTGTAGATTATCAAGGCCAAAACTTGTGTTGAATTTTGTTTACAAATTCGCCTTTAAATTTGTGTTATGAGGAATACTGTTCAATTCCACAGTGCATGAAAAGGACGAATGATTCATTATGAAAATCTATTAGCAAACAGGAGATACAGTCCGATTAGAACAAAGGCCAACTAATTTTCCAGTCGAAGTGCCAGCACATTATGAAGCCGGCAGAAACGTATACAGTTTTTGCCGTAGGGAGTCGCCATGGGAGCAGTATATAACTCATGGGTGGTTTTGCTAGGACAGACAGACAGACCTGCCTACGACAAGCCACAATTAGTCCAAGGGATGGTCCTCAAAGGCCGTTCGTCCCCAGAGCTCTATATTATAAATTCATTAATTACAAGAGGGGGGCCACCGCTGATGATCAAAGTAACCCCCCTCACACTGAATGAACGTGGTTCTCTCAAGCTGGAGTAATCCCGTTTATAAAATTTGTCACGTTCCAACCCCTTTCGAATAAATTAAGACATTTTTTTGTGTGTGATTATAAAAGTGTTTATCTTTTGTTTGGGAGGAAAAACTGATTCCATTTTATGTTCTAATCATTAATATAGAAGCAACAACAAGCTAGTTCGGTAAGGGTTATTCAATTTTTAATTGAGTCAGAACCTCAAAGTAGCGGGCCTCAAGTAGTTTCGTACTTTAGGTCGTGGGGGAATATTCCTGGAGGTTAAAGAAAATGAAGTATAACACTATTTATAGTAAATTTCATTTGCAATAAGATTGATTCTGTACAACTTTTCGATCCGACGTACAGTAACGGAGATATTTCGAATTTTCGAAAATCCTCCTATCTAAACCCCCCTCCCACTGGTCCGATTTCAGCCGTTAACGAACTTGATCTTTCTTTTTACATAAAACGACTAAATATCGAGTTTGGTAACGATCAAACAAAAATTGCGTAACAGACATATATATATATATATATATATATATATATATATATATATATATATATATATATATATATACAGTTTTGAACGGACCTCATTTTCGTCATCTACTAGGTAGGATCGATGAACATTTGAAGAAAAATTTCGAAAATTTCGTCATGAGTACAACCTCAATAACTGATTTCCCTTAAGGGTAATCTTCTAAAAAAAAAAAAAAAAAAGAAAAAAAAAAAAACCTGACTTGATAGAGCAAAACATCAGATTTGTAATCAGCATGAAATACTGCATTAAAAAAAATTAAACATCATGCCAGATATCTATGGCTTGTTTATTAGTGCAATCAACAGTGTCCAGCTTAGGCAATTCCGACATAATTCGAAATAGATTTTAATCGTTTATTACCGCTTTAAAAAGGGGTACTAGCAATACAAAGTTAATATTTTTATTAATAATAAAATGAAAGAATCAAATTAATGATAATCGGAAGTCAACAGGGTTAGCTTGTAGTATATTATACTTCCATTCGAGCGAGACAGCAAATCGAACCGATTCTGCCTACACTGCTGAAGACATGATATAGCAACGAGGAGGAAGATCAAAGTAGACAGCAGATCAGTTGTGTGTCTTTGACGAGTCAGCTGGAACCATCCTTCTTCTATGACCTCTCTTGAACCCCCTAACACACCGATACATTAGCACAGTTGGCTGGAAGCGCTTCATGCCTACAAATATTTTTACATATGTGTGATATTTTAACGTTCTTATGATTCAACTCACACACACTTTATTTTTACGGCCCAATTTGTGAATATACATACTCCATAATTATTCAATTGTAAAAAAAAAAAAAGAAACAGGAACTAATACTGCTGGTTTCCTGCAAGCACGAAAGTCACACAGCAATTTTACCAGCTTTTTCAAATATTGAAAATTCTTTTTGAAAATGTTATTCAATACGCTCATTGATGTTACGAGGAAGATTTATAAATTCACATCAGTTAATTAAACAAAAACGTTCTCACATTCTTCATTCAACTTATAGACATACAACAAAAAATATTGCAGTAGGGAAAAATACAGAACAAGAACAAAACCCATGATTAACATTTAGCTAGTTCGGTGTCTGAACGTGATTAATTCCCTATATTTGAATTTTATCATTTCATACGTATATATATATATATATATATATATATATATATATATATACATGCATATATAAGCATATCCGGCCTTGCTTAAAACTTTTGCATATTACCAACAAAAATAATTAAAGCATATTGGAAAGGCAAGACAAATTAAAAAATCGACGTTTACAATGTATTAAGTTATGCAAATATTTATTTTACAAGTAGACGCTCTTACTTGCAACTGTCAAGCAATACTCAAAAAAATACAAAGACTAGTATTATCTCATTTATAATACTATACAATGAATATAAACGTACATAACGAAGACTGTTGATTATTATGCCACATACAGAAATGTCATTATAATATTTATCTAACAACATATAACTCCAATGTTAAGGCAGGGTTGAATTTGAATTAGTTGATATAAGTCTTGTGATTATTCCATTTACTTTATTTCACCTAATAATTAGAGTTAAGGGTTCACATCATAATTCAAAGCTACATTTGATAGAGGCTCACTTAACACACCATAATATACTATATTGCTCCAGTACTTTCGCAGGGACAAGAAGTAAATCACCTTTACCTTCTAGCAACCAGAGTTTGTAATGAATCTCAGATAGCATTACATGAGTAATGATAACATAAAGAATACCATATTATTGTTACTATAGCATTTTTTTGATTATTATTTATTAACGTCCACTTTTGGCTACAATGGGACGGGTTACTACGGGTTACCACTCTTTTCTCGCCAGGGTGGTACTAAGGATTTTTATAGTATTTAGAATATTACTTACGAGTTGTTAATTGTAGAGGTTTTTTTGTTACATTTAATTTAGAGTTTTATCCAAATTTGGGTCGTCTCCATGTAGTCTGGCATTTTGGTAGTCAGCTTCAGTATATTTTTATATTGATCACATCTACATCTATTGTATCTATTGAAGTCGATGCACTGAATAATTTGCGAGATGAATTAAGAAAACAAAATTTCGTTTAAGAGGCTTTTTAATTATAACTTCATCGGGTGAACTCCTAGTTGAAAAAAGAATCACAATTTTAGTAATAACATTTCTTAACCACCCTTTAGAGTATTTTTTGTATGAAAATAGCTTCGGTATTTCTAAACTAGGGAAAATAATTTACCTCATTAACATTTCAAATTCATATTTATGGAGTACTAGCTGTGCCCTGCGCGCATTGCTACGCCACCAACTGAAATACTAAATTACGATAAAGATGTATATAATGAAAGTTAGTTAAATTCCAAATTAAACATCTTCTGTCATGTGCATGTTCGCCAAAAAAACAACAGCAATAGATAACGAAATATGACGATTTTTCATTTCATGCCTTCCTAACAACCCCCACTCTTGTTCGTTCCTAAAAATGTTAATATAGCTTATAGTCAAAAATACGGTCTTCCGTTTATTTCAATTTAGGCTCTCGTGTCCTATAACATTGTTGACCCCTTTTATAGTTTTTCGTGTATACCTCATTTATACTTCGTTATACGGCAAAAGTGCATAAGACAAAAGTTGTTTTAAATAACAAAACAAACAACGTTTGTTATATGCACGTTTACTGAAAAATGAATAGATTATGAAATATCGCGATTTTAAATTTCACACCTCCCTTATAATCCCCACTCCTGTTCGTATCTCGAAATTTTAATATAGCTAATAATCAAGAAGTTCTTAATACCATATCACATACGGAGTTTCGTTTAATTCGGTTGAGTCTTTTGTGCCATATATAATTGTTGACTCCCACTATTGTTTTTAGCGTATAACTCATTTATACTTCGGTATACGACAAAATAGTATATTAAAAAAAGTTACTCTAAATAAAAAAATAAACAACTTTTGTTATGTGCATATTTGCCGAAAAACCAATAGGAGACGAAATATCGCTGTTTTTAATTTCTGGCCTCCCTTATAACCCCCACTCCTGTTCGTCTCATTTATTTATTTATATATATATATATATATATATATATATATATATATATATATATGTATATATATATATATATATATGTATATATATATGTATATATATATGTATATATATATATGTATATATATATATATATTTATATATATATATGTATATATATATCTATATATATATATATATATATATATATATAGATAGATAGATAGATAGATAGATAGATAGATAGATAGATATTTATAATTGGAGTACACATAGAAAAAATTAGATTGTCAGATCGATAAGAACTAAACAATAAGAAAAGGATAAAGGGTTCTACGTTGTAGGGATATGTATTGCTGGGAACTCAACATTATTTATAACACAACTGAGCAGCGAAATAAATGATTTTCTTAATTATTTATAATGTAGGGACTTACATAAGTTAAAAATTGTGTAAGGCTGAGAATTGTGCTAGTTGAAGAATTGAGAGAAGAAAGTAGTGAGAAACAATCGTAATTAAGAAAGACTAGACTTTCTATTGAATTCCTAAATTTTGAATGATTAAAAGGTCAAATAAAGCTCTTATTAAGTTCGCCTTGAACGTTATAAACTTCTTTCTTAAGATAAAGGCTTTATTACTTAAGGTACAAGAACTTCATTAAGTATAGACTTTTAATTTTTCAAAATATTAATACCCCCCTCCCCGTTAACCTTTTGGCTTAATAAATTAAATTTATTTAGAAAAAATCGGTTTTCAACCAAAATGTCAGCTTCCAACAGCAGGCCTTTTTTCCTTTTTGATTTCTTTAGCATCTCCAACTTTACTGCATTCCCTGAAAATTAAAAATAATGTTAGGTGTATTTATATATGAGAGTTTTCTGAAAAGGAAAGTCAAAAATGGCTATTGAGGCCACTAATCTATCAACTAATCCCTGATTCCTCTGATAGCTACCTTAACAAATTTTCTCTGAAACTAACTTCATCAGTAATCTGAAAAGAAAGCAATAACTTCTCTATACACTTAAATCTGGAAGCTGTTTCAAGTTTAAATCTTTCATTTTATAGGAATGTAGCTGAAGAAATTTATCATCTCTAAAAATTCTATTTGAATGCTATTGAGGTTGTATCGTGAAATAATGTTTACATGTCTTCAAAAGGACGGACATCCTACTTTGGAATAGACAAGTAAGGTCAATTCACATTTATAGCACTATTGTCCATAGCAATTGTCGGTTAATGTTCTCTATTCATCTCTATTGCAATGTCAATAAGACACAGGAATACATAACGTCATATTTCAAGCTAAACATCCCCTGTTGTTGTCATCGGACCTTTATTATGACAGATACACTGATAAATCGTCGATATAACATTATCATTGAATTCCGTTCTCTACTTGCCTCAAATTTTCTCTGATCCCCTCGGTATGACAGATACACGGGATACATTCTCGATGTGATGGCATCGATGAATTCCGGTGTCTAGAAGCTTTAATGTATATTTCTTCTAACAATACTCCAAATTTATGTAAAGTCTAAAGAGAATGAAAATAGCCAACTTTGGGCTAAAAGGAGTGGGGTTCCAGAGAAAGGGTAAGTAAATACGGTGAAATTATTCTGTTGACGTGTGTCAATATATTCTGTAATCGACGTGTGTCAATCCTGATCGAAAGCACGCCCTAACTTATTATTTTATTTTTAGGAAGAATTATCCGAACTTTCAGGAACTCAAACAGTTAATGACATATTCTTAAATCATACCTGACTAGATCACCAGTTGGAAGCATTTCATATTCTTCGTTAGTTGGCATTACAGCGTTTATTTTAGCTGAACTGAAAAAAAAGTTCACAGCCTTCACTGGCAAAAACCTGAAACAAATGTTTAAATTCATATTTTCTGAAAATGCTCTGAAATATGGGTTACTATATCATTTTGCGGGTCTTTTATACTTTACCCACACCAGTTACTTTTTGAAGTAACAGTGATAATATCAAAATTAAAAAGACTCTAGTTGTTAGGTTTAAGTAGTCCATTCAAACTGTTGCTGTTGTTATGCTATATCAATTTTATGCATGAAAGAGGTTACCTGCCTATTACATGGTTGGTTTTTAAAAACGTGTGTTTTTTTTATAATAATAAATCTCATACAACTTAGTCGTGTTCTTAAATCAGAAGAAATTGCATATAGGGGCTTTGCAGAGGTATGGATTATTGTATAAATCAAGGAAATGTAGAGAAGGACACTTCATGAGGATTATATTTCATTAAAAATTAGGTCCAGTATTTAGATGCAGTCTAAGAAGTTGCAAACAAGAAATCGGCTGTTACAAACTTACATTAAGGAAGTGTATTTTGTTGATTTATGCCTGAATATAATTGAGTATTTTTTAAAATCCTTGAAAGCAAATTGGTCCCCTAAATGAATGATTCAACGAAACGTATATTAAAGTATAATTTTTGTTTACATATAAAACTTGTTAAATACATTATTTCAAGCATTTGTTCATTACTTTTATCAATTTCAAGATAACGTAAATCACTGTTTTAGAAATAAGTAACTGGTGTGGGTAAAGTAAAAAAGACCATTTTTCTAATCAACAGAAATCATGATAAATATATTGAACTTTTGCTTGGCCTTCTGTGAGTAGCCTATTTCTTTATTAAGGCGCACTTAAATGTAAGTACAAGAGAGCAGGACAGCTTTGAGTCCTTCAGCAACTCAAGTTGAGATGAATGGAAAATGTAAAATAGAGTTTCTATTTCTGCGATGAATTAAAGGCACAGAAAATAGTTTTTATATTTTAAATGACATTAAAATGAATCAAACCTCGACAGCCCCTCTTCTAAACAGTTTTTGATCTTAATGGTTGCTTCTCTCGTCAGCAAATTGTAAATTTCAGTGTGCAACCTGACTCTTCTACAACAGATTGCAGTTCTTGACAAAGGTAGACCTTCATATCTAATTCTGGCACGAATGAAGATGTTGCGTCAAGAGAGCTATTATTTTTTAGTAGATTTCCCTTGGGGAAATTGAGGTCGTACTCATGACGCGAGTTTTGAAAAATTTCCTAAAATGTCCATCGATCCTACCCAGGAGATGAGGAAAATGAGTTCCGTTCAAAATTATATATATATATATATATATATATATATATATATATATATATTTGTCTGTTAACACTCTAGCGCTCGCAATTTTTGTTCCGTCGTTACCAAAGTTCATATTTAATCGTTTTATGTAAAAAGAAAGATCAAGTTCGTTAATGGCTGAAATCGGACCAGTGGGAGGAGGGATTTTTGAAAATTCGAAATATCTCCGTTATTATGCTTCGGATCGAAAAGTTGTAAAGAGTCAATCTTATTGCAAATTACATTTACTGTAAATATTGTTCTATACAGTTTTTATGTATCTTGAATATTAACAGAGATATTTGCATTTGTATTGTGTGTGGTCGGCTATGTTCGGGACTTTCCACCGAGAGCTAGTGCGGCCTTTTTCGTAACTATTCGTCCCTTGTGAATAGGTTTAGAGAGCCCTTACTACTAATGTTATTATTAGGCAGATTTCTCTATTGTAAAACTTCACGTGGGAAATCTGCTTAGTTTGCGCAGCCTCTGCGTCATGGACTTTTGTTATTCTTTATTTAAGCATCTCCACTCCATAACTGCAGCTGAATGGGTCTCCAAGACGGCGCTCCTTCAGATAGAACAGCCCATGCCATCTAGTGGCGACGCGAGGCACTAGAGCACGTAATCCTCGGCAGGGGTGAAGTGCAATTCTGAGGGCAGGCACGGTCTAGATCACCCTGAGATTCTCGTTCGAGACACTGTACAGTATAGACACACTTCTCTAGCCTCAAAGGCTTTTAAAATTGACTTGCCAAAGAACTTTAAAGTTAGCCTGCGAGCCAACAGTGCTGTCAGCATAGTAACCGAACAAATAATCAGAATCGAAGACCTCGCAGTATCGACAACTCTTCAGTATACCGGAATACTCTCAACTACTTCTAAATTTAAGTAAGAATGTCCCTTTCCCACCTATAACAATCCAGCTCATCTCTCACATCTGCATCAAGACTTACAGTCCGACCCCCCCCCCCCTTGTCAAAATGAATTAAACCACTAACCCTTTCTGTAAACATTTTGGCTATTCCCCATTTCACAACAATGTCAATTTATCAATATACATTGACCAATGTATTTTATGCATTTTTACTTTCAACAACCAAACATCAGAATTTTTTATATGGTGTCAGATTTACTACCACGAGTCAGTTGTGGGGGTTCCACTGAACCTTCAAACTCCTACAAAATCCAAACCCTCCAACCCAGAATACTCCGCAAAAGTACAGATTCCCCATTTTACGTAACCAACTTAAATCTCCATAACGACCTCAACATTCCTTTCGTCCTTACCCTTGAAGAATCCCATATTTTCTGGATTTCAGAAATTCCACTCTCTCCTTCCCGCACAACCTAATCCTTTAGACGAATGACTTTCATCTACTCATATTCCAGCAAACCCAAGACGACGTCTTAAGCGAAATTGGCCAAGAAATCTCCTTGTGTAGTGCTCAGTATAACTTCATATAGTACAAGCCAATATTCCCTCCAATGTGGGTATTGTCAATGGACAACTTCCCACCTCAAGTCAATAATCAAGCCAATTGTTATATCATTCATACATTTGCTTGTAATATTTATGTTGTTGCAAATAAACGAATAAATGAAGAAGAAAAAAGGTCAGTTGTGTAGGAGATTTCCTGCCTAATGCATATAGGTCTCAGGCATAACAGAGGGAATTATTAGCAACGAGAGAGATAAAGTTAACGAAGCTCTGAAGTCCTCATATCCTCCCGTTAGGGTTCAACCCGTGATAAATCTTCCCTGACCAATCTATAGACACTAAGGTATAACGTTCAACCACAAAACATCTGCACTAGCCATTTTCTATCGTCTCAATGGTGTTCTGTGTATTGGAGACAAGGCTCCCTACAAATAGGCATCTATGCCTCTCAAGGAAAATTTAGAATAGGAATGTTATACACTCAGTGTAATGTATCATAAAATAGTAAAATGAGTATGTCAAAGTAATCCCAAGCGTGGACTTCCAAGTTCCTAATCAGCTGTTTAGAAACTCTAATATCAGAAACCGGCCACACTCCTCCTCGTATCTGTAATACATAACTCACTGGATTAAGCTCGCGTAAATATTCTCTAAGCGCTTCTTCAAGCTCTTTTATGCTCATTTATGCTTTCTCTAAGGAAGCTGAGCAAACACAAATTGACCGGTATTGACGGTCCTAAGGGCCTGACTGCCTACAAGATGATTTCAGACTATTACAACTAACTAGTACAATCACGCAATACACAGCCTTATCAGATTTCTAGAGGAAGATAATAATACTTACTGTAAGGATAAGCAAGAAAATTTAGCTATTTGTGGAACTGTTATATCATCAATTCCTAGTGTAACAGCTTCAACCACTGCTTCTGAGACCATTCTCATGGATACTGGTTTGGAGCTACAAAGTAAAGATATATATTTACTATTTACTTGTTTGAAGATACTAATCAGAAGTTTCTATAATTTTGATTATACATACCGCGATTTGAATAACATTTCAGTGTAATCCGCACTACTGTTCATAGTAGCTGGACAGATAGAAGTAACCTTTACGTCACTTCCTTTTGCGTTAAGCTCTAGGTTAGTGGAATGCGTGTAACCTGTGAGCAAGAGAAAAATTTCATAAAGTTTTGGTTGAGATAAATTGTTTTCCTAATTCTAAGATATATGATCAAAATCAGATCATGAATTTGTTCATCGGTGACCTCCATACTAACCACGTAAAAATGACTGATTCAAAAACGTTTTATTTCCATCCCTTTAATTACAATTTAATTTTGGTTCAAGTTAACTTCGGTAATGAGAATAATTATGAGCCGTTATTTTGACTTGGAAAGCTCCGATTCTTGATGGAGGTTGAAAGTTGTTAAAGGAGGGGGAAAAATAAGTTTTTGAGGAGTAGTACAACAAACAGATAGCAAAAACCTCTTTCAATTCTCCAGTGAATAACCCAAATAATAATTCTTTTTAATAGCATTGTTAGCTTACTTCTGAGAGCTGCTTTTGTTGCTGAGTATATGCTTGATGCTGGGATAGGATAGAAGGATGTAACAGAGCAAATGTTGACTATATGCCCAGAGTTTCTCTCCTCCAACTTGGGAAGAACTGCTTCTGTAATCTGGAGCAAAAATTGAAGTAGACTGGAACAAGCTAAATGGTTTTTCAGTTGGGCACATTACCACTTTATTTTAGGATGCAATATATACTGACCCAACATTAATTAATATAGTATCACTGGAATGATGAGGGTCAGAATATATATATGTTTCCTTTTGAGGAAAAAATTATAAAAGAAAATAATAACTTTTGAGGGCAATTATATTAGATTAAAAAAACAAAAAAGATTAGAGTTAAACAATCTGACAAGTCGTCATGGAATGGGTTAATATGACTTTTGTTTAAAGTAATAAATGGGTGTAAATGCAAAGAGTGAAAAAGAAAAAAATATGTTATTCAAATTGTTTCATGACTCTCCACAAACCATGTGAAATTAATGCCCCTTGTCTTGGGCACTAAGGAGTTAACGCATCATAATAAAATTCAAATGTAAAACAAGAGCTTCTGATTGAATCTCCGAAAGAATGAAGAATGAATTAGTTAATTCATTAATTTTGGAGAAAAGAGATCGGTCTAAAAGCTACTAGTGTATCCAACAGGTGTATATCATCTACAACAAAAACTGCCATAAAGTGCATAATAAATAAATTTGTGATAAGTAAGGAGGTGACATAAAAATAGTGTGTCAGTAATAAAATTGAAGGTCCACAAAGTCAATAATCACAATCGCTACCGAGTTCACAAATCCGTTTCCTTTTGGACTGTATTTCGAAGACTTCAAGAGTTCAATTAGTAAAGTGAACTCAATATAATTAAAAATCCTTCACGCATCTCTTTCAAGATGCGAAATTTTGTAGTACTGGTCCTTGTTCAAATTTATAAAGAACTGTTTAAAGATTAATGCCGAAGACATTAAAAAGAAGGGACCACTGCGGGTTAGATGAATGTATATAAATCACTGAAATTTATATAGATCACTTATAATACTGAAATTGGTTAGCAGAACAATCATACATTGATACATAGAAATTGACTTCATGCATATCAATGATTGCTTTAAATTATGCTGAAACATTCAGCCAGTAGAACTTTTATATTTTCCACAATTTTCTGTGAGCTGTCAATTCTACAATAAACTCGACAGAATTTTGAATACATTATGAAAAGTATTTATTTGTAGAAGATTGAAATAATCACAGTTTTAGTAATAATTGTAAGCCGTACACCTGATTTCTATTTCTAAATAAGAGCAAGTAGCAAAACAAATAGTAATAATGAAGAGAAAATGTTTTCGAGCAGCAATGTATGAGAGGAACTTACCCATATTGGTCCAAGGATGTTTACGTTAATTGTGGCTCGTGTATATTTTTCAGTTACTTCAGACGGTGGCAGGACGATAGCAGCATTATTCACCACTAGATATATCGGTCCTAGGTCTTCTTCCACTTTTTTTGTAACTTTCATTACCTCATCCCTAGAATGAGACAGCCACAATCAATACATGCATTACCTCGATATATAAAGTACACAGGGACTGCGTAAGCTAATCAAATTTCCTACGTTATGTATGATACATCATCATTACGACACATGCACACTTTATTCCTTATCTCATCCTTAGTTAAACCCTATGCAACATGCCTCAACGTTAACTTTTGTAAGAGACTATTATACAGTGACGGTGACCATGAGGATTAAGGCATTGTAACATCTAACACTACCGTCAGTAAGCTAAGATAAAAGTAGGTGCAAATCCCCATCAAGGGACAATATTAGTTCATGTGTTCGCTACCAGAGCGTGCTAGTGTAGCAGTGCTTGTATATCAGCGGGAGTCTAACGAGTATATAAGTTTGACAGCCCCTCGGAATGACAAATGATTATGACTCTTAGGTCCCAGCAGGCAGGGCGAGTTGTCTAGACCCCCGGATACATTTTGGGCCCATCAGTCTACAATAGACAACTCATTCCAGGTTCTCCCTGGTAAACGGGGGTTGTACCTTCAGTTCATCACTCCCAAGGAAAAACTCCGATCACGAATCTCTTGTGTCTTGCTAATGATCCCTAAGGTCTATAATCCCTACCGGGGAAAAAAGAAGTTATTAGTAATACCTACTTCAAGTAAAATATCACAAGGGTAGGTATGGAAATAAACAACAAACTGAAAAAAACAAAAATACATTAATATTGGAGATAAAGAGTTTACGCAGCCCCTGCGTGAGGCCTTTTTGTATCAAATAAGCTGCCTCTCTCAGGTTATCATCAGACTAGGCGACAAAATAACAGTAGATTTTGCAGCCTGATAAACACCAAATCCTATTATGACCTGTTAGTGATTCTTGTACATTAAATTGTAAATGTATAGTAATGCTTTATCTGAACTGATTTTTGCTATACGTCTGGTAATTGAATGTATCGTTATATAACTCAATTATGAATGTCTGTAATCCCCCCATTACTTTGGTATATTAATATGGTCGGCCTTTTGCAACAAGAAGAAGGAATAATGGAAGTTTTCAATTGTTGTTTTCATTATGTGGGACTCGCCAAGAACTTAAATGTTCTACAGAGTCCTCCTTTTTGCCATCCAGGTGAAGTTGGAATAATGATTGTACAGGTTCATTGAACTTGAATGGCCATTAAATCTGGATTTATTTGAGAGAATTCCTTGTTTCCTGAAATGACTTTGGGCATTAATTTTGAGCGCGTTTTTTTGCGTCAGTAATCATTAATTGATGGACCATCTTTTTCGTCTATTGTGATAACTGTATAGTACTGTATTGTCTTACTGATTCCGTCTATGCTCTCTTGATGCAGATGATTCGCGATTTTTTGTGGTGGCTGCATTCCTAAGTTCTATACTCGTTCACTTACCCTCCTTTCGCGACTTGAAATTCCTAAGGGAGGTTCAGGGCGGTGAGTATTCTCATTTTTTATTATATGAATCGTTCCATCATCAATGTAACTGAGAAACAAACCCCGTTTCTCCACAAAATTCTCTATCTTTCAAGAGACCCCAGTATGGTGCTGCAATCTCAGTGCCAGTCCTGAGGACCAACACTAGCAAAGCACCCAGCTGACAGAATAAAACTGAATAAAAGCAGGTATAAAAAAAGTCCATCACTCAGAGGCTGCGTAAACTTAGCAGATTTCCCACGTGAAGTTTTACAATAGAGAAATTTCACGAGAGCCAAGCCAGTCAAGGAAACGGCCGAACTAGCTTTTGGCGGGAAAGTAACTCTCGTCCGTTAGGCTCCGAGATTAAATTAAAAACAATTCAATCTCAAAAAAACAACAAGAACACAAAAGATGGACTTACCATTAATGCTAGCAGCACTCTGAACACTTATTTCACCAACACTAAATAGTACCACAGAATATCTATTATCACTCTTACACTCCATACGATTCAGACGGTTATGAGATTTTCACATGATTAAGGAACAAGCAGGTTAGCCAGCGAAGGTTTACAATAGATAAATATACATACAGGTAACACTTCCGTGAATATTAGTGAATAATTACAAACGGCAATGAGAAATCTTTCAGTGAATTTACAATATAAGTTAATAGTCCCTACAACGTAATACGGCTGGATTGTATACAAACAGGTTAGCCAACCTTGTAGTGCAGTATCGATAGATAGACCGGAAAAACAAACAATTAAAGAAATATATCTGAATATAAAATATTAATTTTATTGGAAACTATTTACTATAGTTAGTGGAGAAATTTGAAATGAATCAAATGGTGGTAGTGGAGTGGCGGGAGTCTAGTGAATAAATCAGCCCGTCAGTATGAAGAAGGGCATTGACTCCCTTAGACACCGTCCACTAACAAACAAACTAGTCTTTAGTGATATGACCACTGTGCGCCCTCTCCCTCCTCCTGGGTATAATGGGGTGGTCGGTCTGGAGACAACTCAGCCCAGGTTGGTTAACGGGGGTTACACTCAAGACGTAAAAACTCTGATCGTGAGTCCAGCTCGAGGACGGCTAAAGATTTTAAAGGAATAGTAAAGTCAACCGAAAAAAAAAAATATTTTTGAAGTATTTCTTAACTTAATACTCATGGATTCTACCTACTGTTTCACGCTCTTTCCAGCTCCTTCAGAAACAGTTATTTTCATAATATTGTAAATACAAAATCATTTAGAGGATACATACAAGACTTTAAACAAATGAGTATGAATTGAATTATTATTTTATTATGAATGAAATTCAATACTTCTTGCCCGTGTTTTGTGGTATTGGTTTTCCTGGAAATTTGTAGGAATATAATATCATTTCATTAAAAGATATCTGGTTACAAAATGCTTTTTAATTATAGTAATATTAGCAGTATATTTGTTTGAAAAGCAGTATATTGGTTGAAGCCTCTTAAAAAATAATAGTAAACTCGTTACCTCAAACTAATGGATTCTAGTTTTCAATGCCCACAAAACAGTTTAATTAAAGCTAAAAAATAATAAAATACACCAAATATATTTTGCCAGTGGCTCTCATTTGAATTGATTGATCTTACTTAGCAATTCAAGAATATGAAGCATTAAATATTACCTATCGGCCACATTTAGCTTGTAACTTTTGGCGGTCGCACCAATCTCAGCCAGCATTTTCAATGTGATGCTGTTAGTCTCTTCGTTGATATCTGCACAGGCAAGTTTTGCACCCTTCTCAGCTAGGTCCAAGCATATTTGTCGCCCAAGGCCTCGGCCACTACCAGTTACCTATAACAACAAATTTAATTAATTTATTGAAGAATTATTGTCCAATTTATTTTCATGAACAGGGGGAAATTTTAATTGTATATCAGAGTCAATCATTTTCTTTTGGTTTTGTCTTGTAGGAGGGCAAAACATTTCTCTCAGATCTGTCGTTAGGGTTGATCTCGAACAGTGTTTAAAGTTTAATTATATGAATATATCTGCTGGATAAGAATGAATTCGGGAAAGGAATTTTCGACCATAATTCGTAAGGGGTGGGAGAGGACAGCGAGAAAATTTTACGACCAATCAAGTGTCAATTTCTTCAGCTCAAGTTAAAAAAAAAAAAAATCATTAAACATCTTGGCTGAAAATTAAATCGTTTTTCCTTTCAAGGCTGTACAAAGTGCAACGCATCTACACTCATAAGGAGGCTGCAGGAGTAGATATTGCAACAAACATTATTCTACAGGAAATAGTTATGGTTAACGGCTCTTAGTCCATATAAAATAAATTTAATGAATTTAAAGTTACAAAAAATCAGTAATGCGAAGCACTTTAAAACCAGAAAAAATCAAGCATTATACACCACTTGCAAAAACGTGTATTAAGACATTTGCCTCCGAGAATATTTTTGCTGTTCTTCTTATAAATGTCCTCAGAAGGCTTGTCAAGGGGTTCCATAAGAATCGTTCATTGAAAAAATATTTCTAACTCTTTTTGATTGTCATAAATCAGACCTAGATATGATCGTTTATAGCTACGTTGTCCTTTATGTTTCATGAATACTGGCAATGGAATCCTGGGTCTGAAAAGATTTGAAAGGTCATCGTAAATAATTAATGGGAGAGAAAAGGCTATTACACGTTTTACAACAGTTATGTCGCCTACCATTATCCCAATACAAAATTCAATAATGAGACGGTTATAATTGCAATTTCATCTGATGTACGTAAGATAATAATGATCATTCGATTCAATACCATGTTCATATTCCATCTAGTAACTTGTCATCGTCTATTTCTGTACAATGTAGATTAATTTATTATTTATTATCGAAGATGAATTCCATTGTATGAAGTAAATTGATATGAAAGTGAAGAGGTCTTCATAAGTAATTCACAGTTGGTGTGTATGTGTATGTGTGTGAGTTTAATGATTCGTAAATTGTAAATTGAATAAATTTATACTTACGTACCAGACAAACTTTTCCTTTCAGAGAGATTGGCTTTTTCCAAAAGAGTCTATCCAAAGTATCAATAATGCCGAGAAATAACCCATAGAGGACTGCGATAAAATACAAAGGCAACAACAGGAGTGCATTCATTGGGGTATATTCACCACCTTTCTTCGCATCCCTAAAGTTCCTCTTTCCAGCGGGTACGCCATGCTTTTCCCAGCCAGTGCTAATCTGTCAAAGAAATAAGTATTCTTTATTGTTCTTTATACCAAAGAGCAGACATTCAATATTTGTTCGATTTTTGTCTCAGGGGAAGCTAATAAATCGAAATAAATGTTCATTTGAGCCTTAACTTAAATAATAGTGTTAATAAAATTGTTGCATCATGAGTTCTTCCTGAATAGGATGGAATAGCTCCATTGCGACTACCCTAGTTATGTCTGTTTCCAAAGAATATTCTTAAATGGATAGTAAAGTACAAATAATGAACAAATTGTTGGCATGATGAAAGGATAAAAAATGTATTGAGTTTATAGAAAAAACTAAACTAACAAGGTAGGAACGCAAAACATTTAAATGGCTGTTAATTGAGTTAATAGAACTTTGATTTTGGAGTGAACTGCGGAAATGAAGATTCTGAAGACTTGAGTGTTGAGAAGGAAAGATGAGTTCTAGTTAGTATAGAATGATAAGGCTCAGGTGACTATTTTCAGGCAGATATGGCTGAGATACCTCGAGTATCGCCGATAGGATATGCTCAACTGGGTTGGTTACACTATTTCTTTTTAGGTTTCTAAACAACACAAACAAAGAAAAAAAAAAGTTTTCACTACAGAAAATAATTCATTATGAACTCATATAAACTGTAAATGGAAACTTACATATGATATTTAAGAACTTATAAAAAAATATATACAGAAAATTAGAAATAAAAAAACTTATTCCTCCTCATAATAACTAGATTGTAAACAATTACTATCACATTTATTCAAAATTAGGTATGATAAAACATTTTCTTCAATTGTTGTTTCTGTTTTGGAGTTAACCTTCCTTGAAGTTGACAAATACGGATATGACGAAAGGAAGAACATTTTCACTAAATCCATATTTGTATCAATACGAGAAGCTTTCCTAGTATTTTGTTCTCTGAGATACCTAACGTCTTTGTGTCGGCCCTCCAATGCTTCTTCTGACAATTGCCCAATTGATGTAATGAAAAACGAAGTAATATCAGATCCATGTAAAAGCAATTTATATAAAGACTCATATAATACCATGAATAATGCCTCAAATATAAATCTTTAGTTTCTCCAATTAATTCAGTGAATTTCACCAATTTCAGGCATATTAATTGATTTACCACAAGAAACTACTTCCAAAAGAGGTCTGGTTGATTATTATCTCTTTTACATATTTCAAAAACGTTAGGTATCGGAAAATTTTTACTCAACCAATCTTCTTATCTGTAACAGAATCTGTGAAAAGCTGTAACAGAGGTCCCACTTTTTTTTGAATATCCAGACAAGACAATAGTACGAATTTTCTGATTTCCTCCTTAAATTATGAAAATATTCTAATAAATTATATTCTTTCACAGTTCTATCAAATAAAACATTGTATATGATGTTTGGTTGCTTTCTGCGCCAGACGTCGGAAAGTTGTCCATTGGTTATGAAATCTAAAACCACTGCAAGAAGCAGTCAAAATCAGAGGAACCAGGTATCAAAATAATTGTGGAGCAATATACTGTATAAATACATATGTATATAAATTTGAACGGACCTTATTTGTATCTACACCCGGCTACAATTGATGAACATTTGAAGAAATATTTCAAAATAGTATCTTGAGAACTATTAAAATTACTGTTTCCTTACAGAGTAATATAAATCCAGCACTTCTTTAGTCATGTGTGGTAGTAAAACACGAACTCTGGCGTGAAAAATCGCATTTAAAGAATGTATATTTTTTGAAACCGTTGTCGCTTTTAGAGGATGGAGAGAAACAAGATGATACATGGCTTTGTCGAGACTGTCACCGGCATAAATGAATGGATAATCAGCGACGATTTACGGAGACCATGCGAGTTCTATTGGAGGCTCAGATTCTTCAAGGACTGCTCTTCCTGATAGGAAGTTATCATTCGAAAATGTGTGTAATAAATAAATATAAAATTGATTTGCTGAAATAAATATGTCATTAAAATTACGATTAGGAGTAAAATTTTCTTTTGGTCCGGGGTACAATGAATCTTCCCATAAAAAAGATAAACATGAAAGATTTATGTGGAAAACTAAAATTTATTAAAACACGCTTAAACTTCCATAAGTGTTCCTTTCAATTCCAGTTTCTATGTGCTTCTTACTACAGCAGGAGTAGAGAATATTGTAATATAGATCACCAGCGTGCCAGCCCAGCTAGTGGGAAATCTGATAAAAATACGCGGAGAGCAGCATAATGTACTTTCAACAAGCAATTTTTAATTTGTCGATCTTTCCTCCACTACTTGCATTTAAAATGGGGATTCCATTTGTACAATATATTATAATTTCATTTTTCTGATGAGCTATGTGCATAAGATCACAAATCACAATGTACTTCGTATCTTCTGCAGGACTTATATCTTCGTATTTTTAAGATCATTCAATATTCCAGAAAGCATTCAGAACTATATATATATATATATATATATATATATATATATATATATATATATATATATATATGTATATATATATATGTGTGTGTGTGTGTGTGTGTGTGTGTGTCTGTTACCGCTCTAACGGTCGCAATTTTTGTCTTGTCTTTACCAAACTTGGTATATAATCGTTTTATACAAAAAGAAAGATTAAGTTCGTTAACGGCTGAAATTGGTCCAGGGGGAAGGGGGGGGGTTAGAGGGGGAGAATTTCAAAATTTCTTAATATCTCCGTTATTATGCGTCGGATCGAAAAATTGTATAGAACAAATCTTATTGCAAATGTAATGTTATAAATGTTGTTAAGTACATTTTTTCACTATCTTGATTATTAACAGAGATATTTGCATTTTTTAGTTTCCGGTCTTCAGTAAACCCCCACTCTTACTTATCTCATATTAACAATATTTTATTATGTTATGAAACGCATTATTTAAAGTCTAAATACCAAATATTGTTCTCATATTTTTGTACTTTTAAGTTTTGAAATAAATGCAAAAACGTGACGCACGTGGGAAATCTGCTTAGTTAACGCTCGCCTGTGTGACGGACTTTTTTTTATGGATCTAGTCAGTCGTTGAGACAAAAATAAAGGAAAGAAAACATCTTGCTGGACTCGCTCGGCTGCTTTGGTTCAGGCCTCATTTCTCTAATCAGGCACTGATGATGGAGCACTGACACTGAAAGCATGAATTATAGCACTAGTATTGAGCAAGGCACTTTTATTGATCTGGATCATTTTGTTTTAATTAAGAAGTGTAGCATCGCACCCATGATCAGTTGCAGGATTGATATACAAATATATTTTGTATGTTTTAAGTAGTATATTTTTATTAGGCATAAAATATTATATACTAATTATTATTACTAATGTTTATATATACCGCCACTTACATCTATTGCCATGTTGCCTTAATCCTTATGTAGAATGTCTGGACTAGTATTTTTCCACGAAGCTTGGAAACAACCTAAAAATAAAGAAGTATATATATTGTAAATTATAGTACAATAATTGATTACATACAAATTTCATAAACTAAAGGGAGTTTATTCCATAAAACAAACTGTATAAAAATTAATTGATCACTGTGTGGTTATTAGTAAGGTACAGGAAATAGCCGAGGGACCGCTACGACAAGGTGAGCCAGCTACAATCGATTATTCGATCAATGGCAACGTATCCTTTAATATTTACACCTTCCAGGAACTAGCACCTGTTGCTAATAATAATTATAATGAGATAACACAATATACATATAGTATCTAAATTAATCATAGTTTATTTATAATCACGAAACTGTTGAGTACATAGATAAATGGTTGTCGTTTTGAGTGACTAATTACAATAATATGATAAAACATTATAGCTCTTTGTCTTTTACCAGGAAGTAGGACGGAATAAATTATAAACGTGATTAGAAGTTCATGCATATGTAATATATAAACCGTTTATTTGAGTATTTATTCAATTAGACCTAGAGTGGTGAGTTCGATTCCCGCCAGGGCAATAGAAATTTATTTAGTGACAAACAGTTAAATAAAATCATTAGTCCCACCCCTGGTTAGAAAAGGGTATAGTCATAGGAGCAAAAAGTGGAGTTTAATAAATAATAATAATATTCAATTGATAAATGTCAGTCCTAATGCGTTATGTCATGAAAACATAATATTGTTGCGAAAACTGCGTACGTGAAAAATTACGCAGAGTTAAGAAGTAAATGAAGGCAACCTGGAAATCCTGCAAGATTGATGGCACCAGGAATGTTCTTGGCGACACCAGTCTGAGATCTAGGCCAGTCCGTACCCTCCTTTTTTGAAAGTGGCCCAGCTAGATCGACAGTCAGTTCTCAGTTATATTACTAGTGAATAACAGATTGTTCAGTGCAGCTTTAGTGAACAGTGCGTTCTAGTTTCAGTACAGTGCAATGTTTCTTCTTGAAGATCAGTGTAGTACCGTATTTTTGTGAAGATCAGTGCAGTGCCGTGTATTGTGAACTTCAGAGATTCGCGAGATCAAGACTTATTGTACAGTGCAATAAGAAGTTCAGTTATTAGTGCATATTGTGAGCAGTAGTGAAGAATAATTTACCA
This sequence comes from Riptortus pedestris, assembly GCA_019009955.1. NCBI lineage: Eukaryota > Metazoa > Arthropoda > Insecta > Hemiptera > Alydidae > Riptortus > Riptortus pedestris. The sequence goes on from CM032229.1 coordinate 77,224,996, forward strand.
AGTGTGTAGTGCATCATTCAATTAATTGTACAGTGATAAAAATGCCAAGGTATGTGTGTTTTATTTTGCAATCCAAAAGGAATCTAATAATCAACGATTATTATTTTCGTAATAAACGTAACACTATATAATATAATCACAGAAGAATCAATGTAGATGATGCTTCCGTAGCATTACGAGCTCCTCTATTATAGACTTTTCTTTTAGCATTTAACTCATTTACAATATTCAGATCTTGTACAATGTTCAGTTCATCTTGACAAAGGTAATAAATTACACCGTAACGTTGGCAAGCTGATATAGTTTTATTTCAACCTTTGTGGCCGACAACAACATCTCATAATGGCTGTTGTCTTATACATTTGTTAAAGCGATTTATACGTACTCTCTTCATTTTAGCCTTGAGTAAACCCCCACTTCTACTCATCGGGGTTTTACTTAGAAACGTTATAGTAAAGGCGCCACGATCAGAATGGTCATAATGAGGGAAAGTCAATCGTTGAAATCTGGTAACCGAATAATTGTTCAGTTCTGATTTTGGTTTGGATGTGGATTATATTATTGGTTGAATAAAATGATTAAACTTTAATTCTGGATTATTAATTTCGTCACTACTAACAGTGCATAAAATGAAAATACATGTGTAAACTTCCTACGGATGACACCTGACGTGAAAACTAAGAAATATATTTTGTCCATTTAATCCATTTAATTCAACGACGTTTATTTACTACAAAATAATCTTAAGAGTTCAAAAATGGAAAGAATGATTTCGGATTTTGCAAGTTCTGAAAAAAATACTAAAAGAATTATAGGTGTTGTTGGTTTAATGGAAATAGATAGTAAACTCATTAAAAATGTAAATTTCGTGGCGTTGAAACCTAATGAAATCATTGTACAATGAGCATAATAAGGGTAAAAATAACACAATAAAGATAGATTATTTCTTACAGATAAGTGATAACACTGAAATTTAAAATAGGGTGATAAATGCCATAAATATGTCTTTGATCAGTTTGATAAGGATAATATTTGGAGAAAGCAATAAAAAATCTATTTATGGATTGAAAATAATTGTTCAGTATAACATAACATCGCACCCCTAGATTAGTACCGTGACAATTCCAGAAACCGAATTTTTAGTTATCTCTACAGGCTAATAGAGCTTACCAAGCTTTATACGAAGGCAGCATCCCTATTTCCCTAGTTTCAGTAGTCAATGCTAGAGAGCGGTAGTTACACTCCAACTTCACTCGAGGGAGGTGATGGCTCGTAGTGGAGGAGTGTGACTTCATTGTCTTTGAAACATTTTTCATAGATCTCTAAAACCTAGAGATAAGAGATGTGGTGCTCATCACGATTTTTGAAGAATTTCCTCAAATGACAATCAATCCTACCCAGGAGATGATGAAAATGTGGCTCAAAACTATATATATATATATATATATATATATATATATATATATATATATATATATATATATATATATTTGCCTGTTAACGCTCTCGCGGTCGCAATTTTTGACTGTTCGATATCAAACTCGACATTTAAACGTTTTATGTAAAAATGAAGATCAAGTTCGTTAACGGCTAAAATCGGAGCTGTTGGAGAGGGGGTTTAGAGGGGAATTTCAAGCATATCTCCGTTATTATACGTTGGGTCGAAAATTTGTATAGAATCAATCTAATTGTATATGTAATGTACATATAATGTCCCCATAATCGGGACGGGTTATCTACAGGTTACCACCCTTTTCTAGCCAGGGTGGGATTTTAGGACGTTATTTAATGAATTTCCTTTGCCCAGGCGGGAATCGAACTCGCCCCTCTAGGTTTACCATGTAAGATAAATATAAATATAAGTATAAATATTTATTATACGAGATACATGATAAAAAATGTTTCTAGAGGCCCCCCCTTTCTTAAGTTTTTGAACTACTAAAATTTGATTGATTTAGATAAAAATCTTCCTGGTTTATTATCAATTACAGAACTAGCTATAGTATATAGTTTTCAATCAAATTAATACGTTATATTCAGATATATAGCAGGAACTGTTTGTTACATTTCAGATGCTTCCCATCGGAAGGTTTCTTATTATCGTTTGTATTAATTCATTTAATATTCATGGTAGTGTTGTGTTACCAGTATGTAGATTCATCTATTGTTAAACTTCACGAGGGAAATCTGCTTAGTTTACGCAGCCCCTGCGTGACGGACTTTTAAGTTTATGTAAGCTCTGATGAGTTGGAGCAGGAGGTGACACTCGTGTCCAACAGAATGAAATGAGCTCATTTATAGTGTCCAGCGTTCTTTAGCCTTCAAACTAATGTCATCAGAGAGGTCACATGGTCAATATAGGAAGCTAAGTTGCTTATAAAGTAACTTGAAAAGAGTCCTTCACGCAAGCGCTCTGAAAAACTAGGATTTCCTAGTTATTGGAATGCCATCCTGATGGTCTCATCTATTCTCAAATTGTATTATATATATATATATATATATATATATATATATAATACAATAATTAACAATACAGCAAGATTTGTTCTATAACAATTTTCAATTAGACTCAAAATACGGAAGCATTTTGAAATTTCGACATCTCCCTACTCTCAAGATTTCAGAATTCAGCCAATAATGAACTCGATCATTATTATGAAAACCTTAAACATCATGTTTTATAATAAGCATACAAAAATTGTGACCGTTAGAGTCCCATACACATAAACTTGGCTGACGTTTTTTCTTCATTTCCTAGGTAGTATCTTTGGAAATTTTAAAAAATGTTTCTAAAATTCCTCCTTGAGAATGGCCTCTATAGCTGATTTCACTTAAGGGAAATCTTCTTAAATATGTCATTTCTAATTGTTTTTGTTACTCATTTTGCAATTTAGATAAGTAATAGTCCCATAACCATTTCTACACTGTTGTATAATCAGTTCTATAAAGTTGACATACTGATACAAAAATAAGAGCCATGTTTACTGAATAATTATGAAACGTTAATAACATTCTCTCAAGGGTAAACGAAAATTTTTAAGTACTGAATTACTTCAAAAGGCCACATGCTGAAATAAAAACATTCGGGGAAGACTTCCCATTTTACCAGTTTCTTGATCTGAACTCCTGCCATAAGGTTCAAAGCTTGTAAACCGTCTGATTTTAATTTTTCTCCTAATAGTAAATGATACGAAACTAAAATTTGTTATTATCTTATTTCATGGCTGGTGGCATTAAGCTCAACCAATCATCATGTTTAAATTTTGATGAACGCAGAAGGACGTGTTTTCCAAAAGAATTCAATAACATATTTATAAATGTCATCTAAAACAGATAATGAAAAAGAGTGACTTCAGATTTTTATTTCGTCGATCTAAAATGCGAGCTAACATCAATTAATCATGAAGTACTTCGTCCCTAGATTACTTTTCGTGTCAGGCACCTGTGATTAGTCAATTTTTTAGTTCCTGTCAATGTATACAAGTTTTTTAGCTTTTATTTATCGTTTATGGCATCCGAACCTTTAAATTTAATTTTTATTTCATGATTTTGATCCACTTTATTATATTATATTACCTAAAGCTTTTCTAGCTTTTATTATTGGATTTATGTTTAAAATCAGAGTTAAATATTTGATTTTCATAAAATAAATTTAGTTTCTTATACGTTTTAATCATTGTTATATATATTTAATTCCAACTTAATTGATATTATAAAAGGCTTAACATCATTAAAGGATTTGTCATATTTTGATGGCTATTTTTTTGCCAAAATAGTCGCATTTTTTAACCAAAAATTAATACTATTCTATTTATATATTTGAAAGCCCATTACGAAGACACGCCTTTAACTCAGCAGACCCCAAAGTACTCATCTGTAACTATCTTTTCTCAATTTTTCCTATAATAATAAGCCTTTATAAAGAGGACATGAAATTTAATCTGGAAATGTTTGGAGGCTCAAAGCTCGAAATGAAAGTCGTATTAGTAGCTCAAATTTTATTTTAGACTGGTAAAAAGTGTGCTTTAATTTTTCTCTTTTCGTTGTTTTTTTTTTAATTTCTTATTTTTTCAAAATTGAATTGACATTTAAGCAAAAATGGTTTCTGGGTGTAATTGACAATAATAATTAATAATAATCGACAAAAATATTATTATATGAGTAAAATTACATTAGTATTTTAATGTATAATCTATATTCATGTGGTAACGGTAATAAAATAGTTCCATTAAAAAATTGACGATCGAACATATTTGGGCAACAACCGGCCCGCCGTAAGGTTTGATCTGACATTTTGAAAAACCCAATTAAACAAAAATATTACACCACTTACTCTAAATGAGGAAGATGAGGAGAGATTTGTGGGTTTGGCAGTACTTATAAATACGAACAGTTCGTTTCAATGACGAAAGTTAATAAATCAAAACGTACAAGACTGACTGATGATAAATTGGAATATTTTTTTCGTCTTTGTATCAGTGGAATTAATCGAAACATCGATGGATTAGTTTCCCAAATTCGAGCTCAAGTGTCTCATTGATTTCGGTGAAAAATATTTAACTTTCGTTGTTTGTAATAATTCCAAATTTTACGATTTAATTATAATGTTGTACCTATTTTTTTTCATTTCATTTTTTTTATTTTACTAAATTGCATTATAATTACATTGTAGTATAATTTCATGTTTGATATCTATCGTTAAAAATTACGAACACTACTTTAAAATGCACAACTTTTAAAAGCGGCCCGCGAACGTATTTGCGCACTTAAGTTTAGCCCGCAACCTGTTCTAGAACAACGATTACTTTACTAAGTTGAACGATGTTCAAAAGTGGCATTGGTTTTGCATATTAAATGATTTCATTAAAAACTGATATTGAAATCGCTGGTACTACATAGTATGTAACATTTCGTGTTGAAAAATAGCATTCATACTTACAACTTGGTGTATTGTCAAACGAAATTCCGGAGGTTGCCCAAGACAGCGTTTTGGCTCAGCCTCCGAGTTGCACTGAACGGGAAGACGAGGGTAACTGACTCAAGGCAGCTGATTCCCATCCCGCCTGTACTACGGAAGACCTTGAGCTCACCCGGATAACTTTATTTATTTGCACACAGGTAAACTAATGGCCGCATATATTAACACTAATAAAATACAAATGAATAATTATATGGATATATGAAAGAAGCGACTACATATCTGTACTATACAACTTCTTTATCATAGACAGTAGAGTATTTTTTTAAGCAACGCCTCAACTTCAGTGCCTTCTGACACAATGGAGATGATATGTTAAATATGAAGATGTTAACAACATTAAAATTCCTAAAACACTATTATGTAATAATAGCAATATAATTTTATACAAAATACAAAGATAGTAAAAAGCATTTTGAGCTCTTTAGAGAAAATAATCTTTATGGACGACGTGAACACATTAGTATACACGTCACATAGTAAAGACTTGTTGAAAACCATTTTTGATATTTATACTAGTCACAAAGTACTTCACGATTATAATTTTACCTAAATAAATGTAACTCTAAGGTTTGTCTAATTTTTTATTTAACTTCGGAGAGGATTTTTCTTTTTCGTTTCAGAGCAATCAAGGAATAAAGACATCAAAAATGAAAACCTTTTCTGACTAACTTTCCGCCCGTTGGATACTCAATCCAGTTATAGAAAATAATTTATATTATATTTAATAATTAATAATATATTATTGTTATTTATTAACGTCCATTTTTTGATACTGTGGCTAAATGGGACGGGATATCACGTGTGGGGCTTAGGATTTTATTTAATGACTTCATCACCAAATAAATTTCTATTAGCCCAGGCGGGAATCGAGCTCGCCACTCTAGGTTTACCATGCGAGATTAAGGCTAACGCTTTAAATCATATGGCAAACATGAGCCTCAAATATAATATAACTCTAAATCGATTACAATAAATGGACTATTAATTAAGAGTTCATGCTAATCTAATACTTATAGTTCGATGAAAAACCCTTATTATATCAATTCACTTACGGATACTAACTGCTTATATCTCAGGTATAAAAAAAGAATGACACCACATTTACTGTTCATGTTATAGTCCATTTGTGTTATTGATGAGTAGCAATAAGCAATAAGGATGATTTCGTGGATTCAATATCCCTAAGGGAAATCAATTCCAATTGGCTAACGACGAGTAACATGGTTAGTTGTTAATATGAGAAGACTGGAAACTAAAAAAATGCAAATATCTGGAATAATATTCTCTCGATAGATTATTGCTATGATCCCATTTCCAAAGAAGCATTCAATTTAAACATTTCATATATTCTATTACTAATTCTATTTGTTTGGTCCTCAACTTCTATTAGGAGACATTTACAGCTTTCAGAAGTTAAATGTGCAAGATTTTTCATAATTAACTGTATGAAGAATACAGATGCGTGCTTGCGTTCGTACGCGCGCGCGCGCGTGTGTGTGTGTGTGTGTGTGTGTGTGTGTGTGAAGCATCATTGTGGTATTTCTTTTGAAAAACTGAATGGGTATTGTTCATTATGAAGCAGGCTCAATGAAAGCACCTCAGAAAACTATTTGAAGGTATGTTAATAATTGGGAAAGAGACAGAAAATTAAATATATATATAAATAAATATATATATATATATATATATATATATATATATATATATATATATATATATATATATATATATACATCTGTTAACGCTCTAGATGACGAAAATGAGGTCCGATCAAAATTATATATATATTATTTGTTTGTTAACGCTCTAGCGGTCGCAATTTTTGTTTGGTCTCTACCAAACTCGATATTTAATAGTTTTATGTAAAAAGAAAGATCAAGCCAATGGGCTATTCTAACACAGGGGAAATCAGCTATGTTTACCCAACTGCTGCGTGACCGACATTTTTGATGTCATCGGACGTTTCATGAATTACGGTGGGTATAGTAATGTCATAATGGGAACTTGCGAAAGAACACAACGGTTGCGAATAGCTGGTGTAGTCTATAGTTGACGATGGTACTCAGGTTAAAAATCCCGTCGTTCAGCATAGATATCCTTGTGAAATGTGCTTATTTATAACTAGTAAACAACTCCAAGGAAAGAAGGTGGGAGCATTCCTTGTGAATTGGTAAGTTGTTTTTCTAATCCATTATGCAGTCAATTAACTTTACTAAGGATATATCTTTATTAAGGGCTCAGGTTAGCCATGCGAGTTAAAGTGTTGACCTTGATCTCACATGGTAAACCTAGAGTGGCGAGTTCGATTCTCGCCTGGGCAAAGGAAATTATTTAGTGACGAAATTCATTAAATAACATCCTAAGTCCTACCCTGGCTAGAAAAGGGTGGTCACCTGTAGATAACCCGTCCCAATTAGCCTGAGTTGCAAAAAGTGGACGTTAATAAATAATAATAATATCTTTATTAACTCTACTCAGCTCAATTCAAAAATACTTACACCACACTGAACTCCCATACACACCGACATCCCCACTTCCCATATTCTCTACTCCAATACATAGAAGAACAGCAATGCTCCGTCCAAATCATTAACTTATGTGAATGAAATGCGCTATTTAAGCTTTTGGTAGTTGTAAAATATCGGAGTTTACTGGCCTAATGGAGTCGTATCTCGACACGTGGGTTTGCAATGAAGGTTAAAAACGTATCGGATCAAAACTTATTTCAGGATATAATTTTCATTTCTACATACATTCATATGCTGCCATAACATCATATGCATATTTTCTATAATCGCGTAATTTAGGGTTCCCACCCCCATAGCCCCACCCCCCACTCTCATGCCAAGGTTTGTGTGTTTTATTTTACAATCCAACAGAATTCTAATAATCAACGTTTATTATTTTCGTAATGAACGTAACAATATATAACATAATCACAGAAACCACAAAGTGGTCATGCTTCCATAGCATTACGAGATACCTGTTTCTTCTGGACTACCTTTGCTCCTCACTACATGGAAAACTACTATTGTCGCCCATATCAGGCCTCCATAACAAACTATGGGCTGATAAGAGACAATACCGTGCACAAAAACTACATGTTTACAATACAATATGCACGGTAGAATTAGAGGCTATACTTAGTACTAACGAACATCACAACTACTAAAAGAAACATAGTCATTTGTACAGACTCATTAAGTTCAATAAAGTCACTTGAAGACATATGCTCCACCAATCCCCTGATTATTAAATTTTTTAACAATACTCATAGACTAAAAAGACACATTACTATTTATTGGTCACGTGGGGATATCTCATAGTAATATACTAGACAAAGCAGCCAAACAATCAACTGAACTTGAACAAATAGATTTTTTGGACATACCTCACCAAGATGCTTTCTCTCAAATAAGAAAACTCGTTATTAATGACTGGAATAATTTATGGTATAACATTGACAATAAACTTAGAGAAATCAAATCAAACACGCTCAACTGGACTTCAAGTAATAGACACTCAAGAAGAGAAGTAATAAAAAAAACTGTATCGTTAAGCGTTATAGGTAACTTTTGCCTACCTTAAGATATATAATTAATTTACGTTAACTTTTATAAAATGTCAGTTTGCTTAATTCCGTAATCCTCATATTTATTTTTAGCTGGTGGTGAGGGTGATGAATGGTTAATCACAAAACTTTTTTATGGCTCCTCACAATTTTATTTCTTATAAACGCTGAGCGCTTTCGGGGACTAAATCCCCATCCTCAGAGCTACAAAACAATGTAACACCATAATTAGGAGTCTAAAAATCAGTTGTTAAAAATGTTTCACATAATTGGTCATATAACAAAAACGTCTATAACATTATAAAATTTTTTACAATAAAAACACCTATATTCAAACACATTTACAATTAAAATATAACACATTAATAATTACTATTTAAACATTAAAATAATATTATAAGCAAAAAATTACCGTCAGAGCGTAGTGCGATCCTATAGACTTGCTACCAGGCTAAACCCTGCCGATGCACTGAGGCCAAGGGGATCATTCCAAGCCGCTAGGGAGGGGGCAGAGACAAGTCTGGACATGAGAGACGCGTTTGTGTCAGTCTGCACATTTACATTGTCTTTATTTATGGCTTTTTCAAGTTTTATTTCAATAGCCTCCACCATGTCCAAGAGATAACCCCTAACATCACTATGAATTAATTTTATCCGTAACTTCCTCTCTGTCCTCCCAACGTAGCTGGCTTCACACATCCCACACTTCATCATGTACACCCCTGATCTGTCTCCTAGAGGAGTAGCATCCTTGATTTTAGAAACAAAATTCTGAAGTGACGCCCTCTTTTTGTAGGCTATTCTAATGCCCTGCCTGTTTAGTTTCCTTCCCAGGATTTCTGATAGCCTGCCCAAATATGGCAATATTCCCCAGGATTTAACTTCTTCCCCTCCACCCCTAAAAGTCTCCCTCATCAATTTTTTAGAAACCCTCCTGTCATATATTTTTCTTATAAATTCCCGACTGTGGCCATTCCGTTCTCCTAAGTGGTAAATATGGCATAATTCTTTTTGGTAATTTTCATCGTCCATTGGAACAGATAGGAGTCTGTCAATGAGATATATGAATGGGGTTTCTTTTACTCTGGGGTGTTGGAAAGACATTTGGTTTATACTTATGTCCGTGCATGTGGGCTTTCTATAAATTGAAAATTTAACTCCCTCTCCGCTCCTATAAATGTTTAGGTCCAGGAAGGTTATTTTTCCTGCCTCCTCTTGGACTGGAGACCACCGGATAAAATTAATTCATAGTGATGTTAGGGGTTATCTCTTGGACATGGTGGAGGCTATTGAAATAAAACTTGAAAAAGCCATAAATAAAGACAATGTAAATGTGCAGACTGACACAAACGCGTCTCTCATGTCCAGACTTGTCTCTGCCCCCTCCCTAGCGGCTTGGAATGATCCCCTTGGCCTCAGTGCATCGGCAGGGTTTAGCCTGGTAGCAAGTCTATAGGATCGCACTACGCTCTGACGGTAATTTTTTGCTTATAATATTATTTTAATGTTTAAATAATAATTATTAATGTGTTATATTTTAATTGTAAATGTGTTTGAATATAGGTGTTTTTATTGTAAAAAATTTTATAATGTTATAGACGTTTTTGTTATATGACCAATTATGTGAAACATTTTTAACAACTGATTTTTAGACTCCTAATTATGGTGTTACATTGTTTTGTAGCTCTGAGGATGGGGATTTAGTCCCCGAAAGCGCTCAGCGTTTATAAGAAATAAAATTGTGAGGAGCCATAAAAAAGTTTTGTGATTAACCATTAATTCCGTAAAGCCGCACTATATTTTGGGATGAGAACGTTATGATTTTAGTGATGGAACAAAGGATGAGCAGAGATTGTGATTATGGGAGGAATTTCTTCATTTGCCTGTAAATGATTGAATAAAATCCTACTATAGATAAACATAGATGATTGTGGAAGAGGTTTATAACGAAACGAATATTTCTTCATTTATGAGTGTAAGGATTAATTGAAAGTGTACCCTAAAAACTACATCATCTCTATTATTTTGTGACCTCTCTTATTCTTATGAGGATAGTACGAATATATTTACCAGCAAATCCCAATCATGCTCGCGCCCTTTACTGTTTCTTATGAAATAATTAATTATGTATTAATTATGAAGTCTGTCTGGAGTTAGCTCCTTTATGGATGCCCAATTATGAGTTGGTAAAGGGTGAATACTGTAAACACCGTCTATCCTTGAGAATATTCATTCCAGCTTTACCGAAGTTCGGAGAATTAATTCTCCATCCCAAGATCTAAAATATAGCACAAGCAACAATATAATAAGATCGACACACTATTCCATTAGTAGAGTCGAAGTCTATTTACAAATTAAGTTATTATTTTTTCGTTTACAGCATTATTCCATTGATAACAGCCTCGTATTAAAAAGGTACGTATTAAAACGTATTTTAATCAAATGAAATGACTAAAACAAGATAGAATAGAAAACATAAAATAATTTAAATATATATATATATGTGTGTGTGTGTGTGTGTGTGTGTGTGTGTGTGTGTGTGTGTATGTGTGTGTACGCGTGTGTGCACTCGTAAAATAAATTCATTCATTAAACAGGGCAACACAAAATTATTGTTTGAAAACTATTAGCAGATTTCCCTTAAGGGAAATCAGCTATTGAGGTTGTACTCATGACGGAATTTTCGAAATTTTTCATCAAATGTCCATCGATCCTACATAGTAGATGACGAAAATGAGGTCCGTTCAAAACTGTATATATATATATATATATATATATATATATATATATATATATATATATATATATATATATATATTTGTCTGTTACCGCTCTAGCGGTCGTAATTTTTGTTTGATCGTTACCAAACTCGATGTTTGTTGTTAGTCATTTTATGTAAAAAGAAAGACTAAGTTCGTTAACGGCTGAAATCGGACCAGTGGGAGGGGAGTTTAGAGGAGAGGATTTTCGAAAATTCAAAATACCTCCGTTACTATACGTCGGATCGAAAAATTATACCGAATCAATCTTATTGCACATTAAATGTACTATAAATATTGTTATATACATTTACTCTCTATCTTAAATATTAACCAAGATATTTGCATTTTTATAAAATCTGGACGAGTAACTCCCGCCAAAAGCTTCGGCCGTTTCCTTAATTGCTCGGCTCTCGTAAAATTTCTCTATTGTATAACTTCACGTGGGAAATCTGCTTAGTTTACGTAGCCCCTGCGTGACGGGCTTTTTTTCACTTTACTATCTGACTCTCATCAGATCTATTTTTTTTTTTTTTTTGTATCACCCGTAGTTTTCGATCAATCCTCTATTTATCGGTAAATGGAAAAATTTATGAAACGCTATTTTATACCATATGCATGGCTTGTATTTTCATTAGGCTACTTACAGCAATGATATAATGTGCAAACACATGTTTCACTTGTCAGATGGAATTGGTTTATACTATCGTTCTCTTATTTCATTGACGCTTTCATGCTTAGCTTTTTCTGTGATGAGTGTATTGCTGAAAATCTCAGTGAAGTGACCAACAGTAGTCCCCCATCATGTCCGTGTTCCAGTGGTTCTGGTATCGTTTTTCCATTACTTTAATGTCCCGGTGAAAACTCTCCTTGCTCTTCACTAACATCTCCCAAATTCTCCAGGAAGTATTCTAGGTGGCTGTTTAAAAAGTGAACTTTCAGGCTCATCTCAAATGCCCTACATTTTTAAACTTGCATTTAAACATATTTTCTAAAATAGAATCAATATTCTAGGTGTTTTTCATTCCTCAAGAACTCTTTAACGACTTGCTTGAATGATAGCCATGCTTATTTCTCATTTAAGGCCATTGTCGATTCAAAGTTAACGTCAAAAATCAATTTTCTAATGTCAGGTGAATAAACTGTTGGCAGAGGTACTTGAAACATAGTCTATCTTAAGGCACAGCCTTTACAAACGATTTCATTAGGCCTAACTTTATATGTAGAGGTGGTAGGAGCACGTTTTTTAGATCTACAAGGTTTTTGCTTAGAATATTCTCGCCAGGTTTTAAAGACTCTCTCACAGGCCAAATATAATCAGGAGTGTTTCAGCAGTGCTTCCAACGCCCTCTACATCTATTATATTTTGCTATTTATTTAAACTGGAAAAAGCTGTTAAATTCAGTACAAATCGGTTAATTTAATAAGTTTATTTAGAAAATGTGAATAAATGGTGGGTGATAACGCTTTTTAAGAACATAGGATTCAGCACCCTATAAATATAAGAATTAGGTACTTTCAGTGAAAACTTTTTTCAGTGTTGGCCTGTGTTACTCATGGTGTGGCATGAATTTATATGAATTGGTTAAGAGAAAAACAACCCTGTCAGTAAAACACCCTGAGCTAAGTAAATATATAAATACCCTAATCTAGATATTGGTAGTTTGGAAAATGCTGATACGAAAGTATAATATACTTATTTTTACTTTAATTAACGTTCAATTAATTCCAATAAGTCTCCTTGAGATGGGTTATCAAGTTCCACCCTTTTCAACCAGGACGTGGGAGTAGGGATTTTATTTAGTAAGTTCGTCTATAAATGAATTCCCTTTGCCCACGCCAAACAATAAACATTATATTAAACCCACGACTCAAATTTATCCAACGGTATTAAGACTAACACCAAAACACTAATGACAGACCTGAGCCCCTAATGATAAATAAGTGAAACGGACATAGTTATTATTATAAATTGTATATTAGTCTTACTCCTTTCGCTGTATTAGTGGATGAAGAACTAATTTTCTGAAGGCAGAGTAAGATACTATAAACTTTGTAAAGGGGAGACAGCGCCTAATCTTTTCAACCCTAGATATGAATATTACCTTGCATGCTAGCTGAGTTGACAAGCCAAAATAAAAATGGTTTCTGGTCGAAAAATAAAGATTGAATTATCCTTGAATTGAGCCACATTGTTTTAATGACCAGGGATATCGTCATCGCTCATGAAAAAAATCCAAATTCCCCCCTCCCAACTATCCCAATTGCCCCCCCCCCAACTACCCTCACAAAACATGTTGGGCAAATTCAGTATTGTTTTGAACAATAAATTATCAGAATTTGACTTATTCCAAAAATTATATCATTTTGAATGTTAATTCACATTTATGGGGGAAATAAATAATTCTGATAAATGTTAAATAACCATGGCTTAACCATGAAAGTAAAGTGGGGGGGGGGAGATTTATAACCTTCTGACTAACCCGAATCATACTTTGAACGATCATCTTATAAATTCAAAAACATAACCTCATTTGTCACAATATGCCATTATGAAATAAAGTTTTTGAGTACTTATCAATTCGTTTATTCATAGGTAACATCATTCAACAGTAATGAAACGTTTTGGAGGAAAAAGAAAAGAAAACTTATTTTCTATAATTCTAATTACTCGTACAATCTTATTAACACATTATTGCAGTCTAAAGACCAATCTGCATTTCCTAAAATGCCAATATTGGGGTCATTCAATTATAAAAGTAACGTTTAATTGTCGGCTCAAATGATGCAATTATGAGCGTATCTTGTTTATGTATTATTATTTGACAAAAAATGATATAACAATAGTTATTTATTATACAAGTGACGAAAGTAGATCATTTTACAACTCGAGTGAAACGTTTACCCACACTCGCTTCGCTCGTGTGGTAATTTCACGAGAGTTGTAAATTCTACTTTCGTCACGAGTGTAATATTAAATTTTTTCTGTAATCGTGTAATACATGATCAGATCTAACCAGAATATGAACAAAATTAGGATGTTGTGAAGATTATGGTATGTTGTTGGTAGGTTATATGCATGGTTGTGAAAGGTTATAAGCATAGTTATAAAACAACTAGTGATGATTGTGAAGTAGTGCAGTTATAAACAAGTGCAGGTTATAAACAAGGAAGGTAATTATTATTATATTTAAATTTTAAAATATATTGATTATTTCCACCAATAATTCATTCACATTTCAATTTATTTTGTTAAAATAAATTCTAACAATGTTAAGAAACATTTAAAAGAATTAAATATCCAACTTCAAATTATTTTTTAATTTATACTTATTACTAATTAAGAAGGCAATTCACTTTCTTCACTCTATTGCGAAATGTTTCACTTTCTTCACTCATTTCAGGTTAGTAATGTTACCATTATTCAACGATTACAGAAAAAAGTTATTCTAAATAAGAAATAAAAAGATTTTGAATTGGTATTCTGGCAGGTAGATGAAAGAAATGGAGTGGAAGCGTAGCGAATTCTTTCATCTACCTACATTAAAACTTATATTGTTACATACAAATTGTAGAAAAACAACTAAGAAACGAAATATTTTTGCAGCTTTTCATTTCGAGCTTCCCCCATAATTGTTGTTGTATCTTCCTCTTATTAACAATTTGACCACTCTAAATATAATTGTTGACATATAAAGGTACTATTTCCAGATTAACATGTTTACACTTTTTACTGCAATCTAACGTACCTTGACATCCTTGTATCTTCTTCTCTCTTTGAATTTGATAAAGTGGTGAATCAAATGTTTCTGGCTGTTAACTGGCCACTCATTGGAATGAAGTGATAATCTATCGACCTTGTTGACTCATGTAACTCATTCCATAATTTTATCATTAGTAATTATTATGATAGTGTAGATATCAATAGCCAGGAATAAACCAAGAACTGGCATATAGTGGAAGGGAAATAGTTTTTTTTTAAAAAAAAGTATCATTACTTATGTAGATAGTTGCTCTGGGATACAATTAAAATAATAAACAATGGAACTTTTTTCAGTATGGTAACAGTGTAAATTGCTCTATTGTACCCATTACTTAATTTCCATTACGATTGTACATTTTCCATTGAACATTTTTCCTGTAATAAAACCTCCATATTTAAGAATTACCAAAATACTAGGTAAAGGGAGTGTGGTTGTTCTGTTCCTCGTATAGCCTCTACTAGCAGTCTCAAGTACGATCCCGACACTACACTTTAATGGAACGATAACAAGGTACACCTCCACACTTCTTTTAGCAGATTTCCCTTAAGGGAAATCAGCTATTGAGGTCGTACTCCTGACACGAGTTTTGAAAAATTTCCTCAAATGTTCATCGACCCTACCCAGGAGATGACGAAAATGAGGTCCGTTCAAAATTTTATATATATATATATATATATTTGTCTGATAACGCTCTAGCGGTCGCAATTTTGTTTGATAGTTACCAAACTTCATATTTAAGCGTTTTATGCAAACAGAAAGATCAAGTTCGTTAATGGCTGAAATCGGACCAGTGGGAGGGGGGGGGGTTTAGAGAGAGGATTTTTTTAAATTCGAAATATCTCCGTTATTATGCGTCGGATCGAAATATTTTATAGAATCAATCTTATTGGAAATTAAATTTACTATAAATATTGTTCTATACATTTATTCTCTATCTTGGATATTAATCGAGATATTTGCATTTGTATTGTGTGTGTGGTCGGCAGGAGTCGGCTATGTTCGGGACTATCCGCCGAGAGCTAGTGCGGCCGTTTCCGTAACTATTCGTCCCTCATGAATAGGTCTAGAGATACCTTATTACTACTGTTATTATTAGGCAGATTTCTCTATTGTAAAACATCACGTGGGAAATCTACTTAGTTTACCCAGCCCCTGCGTGACGGACTTTTATTAACTGCAGAGTACTTTCGAGGCGAACCGCCCCATTTTCAGTGCTCTGTGAATACATATATATTTATAGAACAACATGTAATATAAATAAATAATATAAGTCAATTATAAGGTAAAGTTAACGTATTAAAAAGTTGAAAAGTGCGTCACGCAGGGGCTGCGTTAACTATGCAGTTTCCCACGTGTGTCACGTATTTGCATTTATCTCAAATCGTAAGCGTTTATTGAGAACAATATTTGGTTTAGGCTTTAAATAATGTGCTTTATATAATGAAAGCTTATTGTTATTATGGCATGAGTAGGAGTGGGGCTTTACTGAAGGCTGAAAAATGAAAAATGCAAATAACTCAGTTAATATTAAAGATAGAGAATAAATGTATATTGTAGAGAACAGTATTTATAGTATTTAATTTGCAATAAGATTGGTTCTATACAATGTTTTGATCCGACGTATAGTTACGAATAGCAAATCCTACCCTCTAATCCCCCCTCCCACTCATCCGATTTTAGCCATTAACGAACTTGATCTGTCTTTTTACATAAAACGTTTAAATATCGAGTTTGGTAACAATCAAACAAAAATTGTTACCGTTAGAGCGTTAACAAACAAATAATATATATATATATATACTAGCTCAGATACGCCCGGGAATTGATTTGAGGCTGAATGGTGATGGTATTTTTTGGCAAGGCTGTACTTTGCACAATATTTTGACATTTACCCGTCCCAGTATTTAGGGTTAATACTCGTTGTTGGTATTTGTTAATTAAATTAATTGAAAGTCTTCACTGTCCTCCAAATTGTCATATTTCAGGTCTCCTGTGCATTATGCATAGATTTCGGCTATTAAGGAAAAAATATTAACAGCGATTTAAATTAATTTTTCCAGGTGAGGTACCTGATAGTTCAAATAGGAATGAATTATTGAGCATATCAATATTTCTACGCAAATTACTTGCTCCACACATTGTTCCTGGAGAAATGTATAAAAAAAAAAAAAGTTAATCTAAATAACAAAGTAAACAACTTTTGTTATGTGCATGTTTGTCAAAAAACAAATAGACAATGAAATATCGCGAATATTTATGTCAGGCCTCCCTTATAACCCCCACTCCGGTCTAACCTAAACATTTTAATATAGCTTATAATCATGGAAGAATTAATGCTAATTGACATACCGAGTTTTGTTAAGTTCGGTTCAATCGTTAGCGCCCAATAAAATAGTTGACTCCCGCTTTAGTTTATAGTGTATACCTCGTTTATACATTGTTAAAAGACAAAAATGAATATCACAAAAGTTAATCTAAATAACAAAATAAACAACTTTTGGCATGTCCATATTTGCAGAAAAACCAGTAGAAAAAGAAATATCGCTATTTTTAATTTCAGGCCTCCCTTATAACCCCCACTCCTGCCCGTCCCTAGAAATGTTGGTATGGCTTTTGATAATGAATGCGTTAGTGCTAATACACATACCGAGTTTTTTTTATTTCGGTTGGGTCTTTTGTCCCAAATAAAATTGTTCACTTCCTATAGGTTTTAGCGTATATCTCGTTTATAATTCAGTATACGAAAAAAGTGTGTATAACAAATGTTACTCTAAATAACACAATAAACAAGTTTTGTTATGTACATATTTGTCGAAAAACCAATAGGAAACGAAATATCGGTATTTTTAATTTCAGGCTTCCCTTATAACCCCCACTCATGTTAGTCTTAGAGGATATTAATATAGCCTAAAGTCTAAGTTGGGTTATTTGTAATATACACACTACGTTTCATAAAATTCGGTTCAGCCGTTTATGCGTGAAAAGGTAACAAACCAACAAACACACACGAAAGAAACAAAATGCAGTTATGGTGTCTATGACGCGTGAAACGAAAAGTTATCGTGAAATTTCGAGAAAAAAAACAATTTACAGACAGAGGTTACAATTTTATATATATACTAGCTAAGGTACCCGACGATGCCCGGGAAATCATTGCTGACTGACTAAAGATGGTATTTTTATAGCAAGACTTCAATGTGTACAATTGCACTTCCCTCCACGATAAAGTTTTTTTTTCAAAACAGCCAAACCTAAAGTGTAACTTTCAGGGTTAATAGAATAGAAATTTTAGTTTTGAAGAATATATGAAAATGGGTTCCTAATCTATCCCTCACGACTTTTTGACTCACGGTTTTTGAATAATTCAAACCATAATCATGGGTAGCATTTATTACAATTAAATATCATCTATAATGAACATATTTCCTGCCAAAAATCAATCCAAGCACATATAGTTTAAGCATAGTTTTATACATAAGATTATATTCGTATTAGTAAGCCTCAGTGGAAATCACTTCCCGTCATGCCAGCATTCCACAGGAAATAAGTTAACTCAATTAACTCCCGTCAATTTCCGCTCTCGCAGGAGTGTTATCATCATTGTTTTCCTTAGAATATTGATTCAGAATATTATTTTAATAATTTATCTACCTAGTGAAACTAAATAATAGATCCCTAAACATAATTTCCTTTATGTTCAAAAAGCTAGATGAGGGGAAGAGAGCCCCCCTGCAACCTAATAATACTTTAAACATTCATATCGAGTATATATTAAATACCAGAAATGCTCTTATAGTTTATATTTCTATTAGAAATAAATAACAAAGTTATAGGGAAAATAAATAAATAAATGAGGAGGCGACGGAGATTTATAAGCTCACTAATCCGAATCATACTTACAACTATCATATAAGACTAAAACATAACATCTTTTGTCATAATATGCATTTATTAAAAACACTTAAATAAGCACTAATAAAATTAATGACTCCCGCTATGGTTTTAGCGTATATGCCGTGTTAACTTCATTTACGGCAAAAGTGAATACTACAAAAGTTACTTTAAATAATAAAAGTAAACAACTTTTGCTATGTGCACGTTTGCCGAAAAAAAAAAATAGAAAATGAAAATTCCGAATTTTATCTCAGGCCTGTCTTATAACCGCCACTCCCGTTTGAACATAAACATTTTAATATAGCTTATAATCATGGAAGAATTAATACTAATTCACATATCAAGTTTTGTTAAATTCGGTTCAATCGTTTGAGCTCAACAAAATTGTTGGCTTCCGCTTTAGTTTTTAACGTATATCTCGTTTATACTTCCTTATACAGCAAAAGTGAATACAACCAAAGTTACTTTAAATAACAAAATAAACAACTTTTGACATGTCCATATTTGCAGAAAAACCAGTAGAAAAAGAAATATCGCTATTTTTAATTTCAGGCCTCCCTTATAACCCCCACTCCTGTTCGTCTCAGAGAATATTAATATAGCCTAAAGTCCTGCCCGTCCTTAGAAATATTGGTATGGCTTATGATAATTAAGGCGTCAGAGATAATACACATACCGAGTTTTATTTAGTTCGGTCTTTGTGCCAAATAAAATTGTTGGCTCCCGCTATAATGTTTAGCGTATAACGCCTTTATAGTTCGGTATACGAAGAAAGTGTATATAACAAAAGTTACTCTAAATAACAAAGTAAACAACTTTTGTTATATGCGTATTTGCCAAAAAAACCAATAGGAAACGAAATATCGCTATTTTTAATTTCAGGCCTCCCTTATAACCCCCACTCCTGTTCGTCTCAAGAATATTAATATAGCCTAAAGTCTAAGTTGGGTTAGTAGAAATATACATACTAAGTTTCATAAAATTCGGTTCGGGCGTTTATGCATGAAAAGGTAACAAACAAACAAATAAACAAACAAACAAACACACACCAAAGAAACAAAATGCAGTTATGGTGTCTATGACATGTGAAACGAAAAGTTATCGTGAAATTTCGAGAAAAAAAATCAATGTACAGACAGAGGTTACAATTTTATATATATATATATATATATATATATATATATATATATATATATATATATATATATATATATATACTAGCTAAGATACCCGGCTTCGCTCGGGAATTAATTTGAGGCTGAATGGTGATGGTATATTTTTGGCAAGGCTTTACTTTGCACAATATTTTGACATTTACCCGTTCCAGTGTTTAGGGTTAACACCCGTCATTTCTGTGGATTTGTTAATAATAAAATTAATTTTTTATGCAAGACTTCAGTGTCCTACATATTGTCATATTTCCCGTTTCCTGTGCATTATGAATAGATTTGAATTATTAAGGAGAAAATATTGACATACTTTGAATTATTTTTTTCAGGTGAGGTACCTGGTAGTTCATATTGAAATGAAGTGTTGAGCAAATTTCTCTAAATAACAAAATATACAACTTTTGTTATGTGCACATTTGCCGAAACCCCAATAGGAAATCACTATTTTTAATTGCTGGCCTCCCTTATAGCCTCCACTCCTGCCCGTCCCTAGAAATAATATGGCTTATTATAAGGAAGGCGTTAGTGCTAATTCACACTACTGAGTGTTTTATTTATTTCGGTTGAGTCTTTTGTGCCAAATAAAATTGTTGACTCCCGCTATAATTTTTAGCGTATAACGCCTTTATACTTCTGTATACGGCAAAAGTGCATATAACAAAAGTTACTCTAAATTATAAAATAAACAACTTTTGTTATGTGCATATTTGCTCGAAAAGCAATAGGAAACGAAATATCGCTAATTTTAATTTCAGGCCTCCCTTATAACCCCCACTCCTGCCCGTCCCTAGAAATGTTAGTATGGCTTATTAGAAGAAAGGCGTAAGTACTAATTCACATACCGAGTTTGGTTTAGTTCGGCTGAGTCTTTTGTGCCAAATAAAATTGTTGACTCCCGCTATAATTTTTAGCGTATAACGCCTTTATACTTCCGTATACGGCAAAAGTGCATATAACAAAATGTTACTCTAAATTATAAAATAAACAACTTTTGTTATGTGCATATTTGCTGAAAATGCAATAGGAAACGAAATATCGCTATTTTTAATTTCAGGCCTCCCTTATAACCCCCACTCCTGCCCGTCCCTAGAAATGTTAGTATGGCTTATTAGAAGAAAGGCGTAAGTACTAATTCACATACCGAGTTTGGTTTAGTTCGGCTGAGTCTTTTGTGCCAAATAAAATTGTGGACTCCCGCTATAGTTTTTAGCGTATAACGCATTTATACTTCCGTATACGGCAAAAGTGCATATAACAAAAGTTACTCTAAATTACTAAATAAACAACTTTTGTTATGTGCATATTTGCTGAAAAAGCAATAGGAAACGAAATATCGATATTTTTAATTTCAGGCCTCCCTTATAACCCCCACTCCTGTTTGTCTTAGAGAATATTAATATAGCCTAAAGTCTAAGTTGGGCTAGTAGTAATATACATACAAAGTTTCATAAAATTCGGTTCAACCGTTTATGCGTGAAAAGGTAACAAACAAACAAACAAATAAACAAACAAACAAACAAACAAACAAACAAACAAACAGACACCAAAGAAACAAAATGCAGTTATGGTGTCTATGACATGTGAAACGAAAAGTTATCGTGAAATTTCGCAAAAAAAAGCAATGTACAGACAGAGGTTACAATTATATATATATATAGATATACTAGCTCAGATACCCGGCTTCGCCCGGGAATTCATTTGAGGCTGAATGGTGATGGTATTTTTTAGCAGGCTTTACATTGCACAATATTTTGACATTTACCCGTCCCAGTGTTTAGGATTGATACCCGTCGTTGCCGTGGATTTGCTAATAATACAATTATTTCCCGTCTCTTATACATGTAAATATGGTGAATTTTTATTTCAGGCCTCCCTTATAACCCCCCTCCCGTTCGAACCTAAAAAGTTTAATATAACTTATAATCATGGAAGAATTAATGCTAATTGACATACCGAGTTTTGTTAAGTTCGGTTCAGCCGTTAGTGCCCAATAAAATTGTTGGCTCCCGCTAAAGTTTTAACGTATAACTCATTTATACTTAGGTATACGACAAAAGTGTATATAACAAAAGTTACTCTAAATAACAAAATAAACAACTTTTGTTATGTGCATATTTGCCGAAAAACCAATAGAAAACGAAATATCGCTATTTTTAATTTCAGGCTTCCCTTATAACCCCCACTCCTGTTAGTCTCAGAGAAAATTAAAATAGCCTAAAGTCTAAGTCCAAACAAACAAACAGACACGAAAGAAACAAAATGCAGTTAGGGTGTCTATGACATGTGAAACGAAAAGTTATCGTGAAATTTCGCGAAAAAAATCAATGTACAGACAGAGGTTATAATTTTATATATATACATATATATATATATATATATATATATATATATATATATATAGATAGATAGATAGATATATAGATAGATAGATAGATAGATAGATAGATATATTTTTGATCGGACCTCATTTTCGTCATCTACTGGATAGGATCGATGGACATTTAGAGAAATTTTTCGAAAATCGCGTCATGAGTACGACCTCAATAACAGATTTCCCTTAAGGGAAATCTGCTAAAACAAATATATAAATATCTAAACATTCAATGTAAAAACTTATAAACTAAAATATGTTCTAATTAACTATTAAATGAAACATAAATAGAATGAACAAGAGATGGAGAGGAAACACTGACCTAGAGCATATTGAGCCAACAGCTCCGGAGAGACTGAGACTCAACTCGGGCAAGGGCTGCTACCCTTTGCCTGTTAACACTATAGGGGTCGCCATTTTTGATATAATGTAATATTTTGATAGTTACCAAACTCGATATTTAATCCTTTTATGTAAAAATTAAAAATGGGGCAAACCCCAATTTCTACCTATGTCATATTAACAATACGCTGTTATATCATGAACCACTTTATTCTAAGCTTACCAAACTAATATTGTTTTCAAGAGACCTTTATTATGCGAGAGTCATCCAAACTCGCTGGGTGATGGGGTTGAACCTATAATAATGGAGATTTAGAGGGGGGGGGTGGCGATTTGAACAATCA
Organism: Riptortus pedestris; assembly: GCA_019009955.1. Classification (NCBI taxonomy): domain Eukaryota; kingdom Metazoa; phylum Arthropoda; class Insecta; order Hemiptera; family Alydidae; genus Riptortus; species Riptortus pedestris. The sequence goes on from CM032229.1 coordinate 77,248,191, forward strand.
AATTGTCACCATTTATAATGAGTTGAATGTAAAATGTTACAGAACCAATCTTATTAAAGTATTGATCGTCTACAATTATTGTTCTACTCATTTTTTTGTAACTCATGTATTGAGCGAATTATTCGTACTTTCTTTTTTTCAGCCTCCAGTGACCCTTCTCCCACTCTTTCGTTTTTTTTTTACAAAGAAATAGACAATATTTGGTGAGATAAGATCACAAGTGCTTTACTAGTACGTGGGAAATCTGGGTTAGTTTACGGAGCCCCTGCGTGACGGACTTTTTGAGATATCAGACCCTTAGTCATGTATTTATGTGTTTGTTCTTCCTTTTTAAGGGCATTATAAAAACAATAAATATTACAGAAAATTTGGCAATGCTTATAAAATTGAAGTACTAATTAGTAATTATATTTGTTGGAAAATTGAACTAACTATAAATAATTTTGAAAATTAAACCAATATTTGTTAATTAAAAAGAATCTTTCTCACGCTAATTAAATATACTTAACTGACATAACTGGCTATGCAGGAAATTCATTGTAAACAATGGTTTCAAAAAAGCTTCCCATTCTTTAACTTCCGAGTACAAAGTAAAGGGAACATTGCAAATGCGAAAAACTTCGTTTTTCAAGTTTCAATGGAATCGTCTATTGAATTCGTCGATGTAGTTGACAAAATGACTGGCCTATTTGAATTTGAAAACTGTTGTATCGTCTAGTTGTTCCCTTCCACTTTGATCGAATTTGACTATGTGAAAAGAGGGTGTACAAAAGAATTGCAAATTTTAGCGCACCTATTAGAGATACAAACTCAACAATATTGTATCTTCTGAGCCATAGACAAAATTATTACTGCTAACGCTTGACAATAAATTCTCCTTCTCAACAACGAATAGGTACAATAGAAATTATCCATTAATTCAACAGAGCAATCTTGCGACTTGACGTGGTGATATAAATCTAGACCGTGTTGGTAATCCACCGAAGCTGCTAAAAATATCATGTGTCTATGAAGTTATTTCAACCTTCGTTAGAAACATTGTATGCATAAATATGTATGGTAAGGGCCAATGAGTATTATTAAATACATTATTTTCAAGCAATGCATATCATAGGGATAATGAAGAAGTTTTATAATTTTTTGTTGAATAATGAACAAAGCTATATAATATGGAAGAATGAAATTTCAGAGCATTATAGCTATTTGGGGATACAAGAAAATTGCTGGAATGGGGGCTTACGGTAGAACTGAGAAGCACAAATAACAGCGCTAGTACTTCAATTACAGAATGGTAATCAAAGCAAATAATTTAGTTGAGAAAATGAGTTACATAATATCTTCAACGTTACTTCGCTATTTTTTGTCGGGGGAAGAAAGAAAAAACATATTATACTTTCCACTTAATTTATTGCTGCCCTGAATGATCCGTGGTCATATATCACCTCTTAAATAAAGATAGTTAAATAAATGTGGGTCATCATATAAAATAAAGATCAGATTTTCGAGCCTTCTCTAAATATTAATTCATTCTGATCTGATATTGGTCATGCAATGATTAGGCTAATAAATGGTTATTTCTTAATAAAACCCAGTTCTTTTTTTTTCATAATGGCTTAGCAACTGGCTAATTTTGATTCGTTTTAAATAAATAACGAGGTAATGAATATTTATAAAGAGCTGGTAATGCTAATGGATTAGAAATACCTGCCAGTTTACCATTTATAAAACAGCTAAGATTTTCAATAATTTAAAAAAAAAAAAAAAAAAAAAAAAAAATAATTTTTTGCCCAGTGAAACAGGTATTGATTTAAACTGCAGCGAGGCAATTTTCAGTTTACAGTGTGGCCAGGTGACAGCAGGACCTAATGTTTGGACGACGAATACGTCATAATAGTTGTTACAATATACCTATCTTATATCTATATAAATAAAACTCTAAGGTATGTTCTACTTTCTACTTCAATTCGGTGGGGAAAACTTTTTTTTCTAGTTGGACAATGACATGAAACTTGAAAATCTTGTCTGTCTCTCCGTCCGCTTGTTACACAATCACTCGAAAACGACTTGGAGGAATTCTATTAAATTTTAGAATTGTGAGGCCGATTTTTAAATATTAGCTCCAAAAACATTGGATTCAGAGGTTTTCATGTCTAAACGCGAAACGTTCACTGCCTTCTGTTAAAGAAGATTACAGATTCGATGGAAGATATGAAAAAGGTCACAATCCCAATTTCACAAAAATTTGTCAATAGAAATTCATATCCCAATGTGTCATAAATGTTGATAACTTCACCTTTATTCGTCGAATGATCATGAGGAAAGATCAAGTTCGTTAATGGCTGAAATTCAACCAGTGGGAGGGGGGGGGGTTTAGAGGGGAGGAATTTTGAAAATTCTTAATATCTTCGTTACTATGCGTCGGATCGAAAAATTGTATAGATAAATGTTGTTATGTGCATTTTTCATTATCTTGATTATTAACCGAGATACGAAGCATTTTATAGGAGGAAAAGCATCTCTCAAGAGGAGTCTTTCAATTATATATGTGGAATAATAAAACAAAAATATTATTCGTAGAACAGAGTAATATATAGTGGTTGTATCATAAATGAATACGAAATGTAATGAAATATGGGATGCGAAAAAATAGAAATTATTAGTTTCATAACGTTAATTAAAGAAGAGAAACAAAATTAATTGAATTTATAGATAATGATCTAGTGAGTATATTAAAACACAACGCAAAAAAAGAATGAACCATAAAAATCATAGACTCACACTAGCTCTTCAAGCTGTAGAGACCGACTGCTTGCCATACAGAAAACGGGATTGTGTGGTATCTTCGTAACAGCGAAGTATGCGTGACACAACTGTCGAAACGAAATCATAAGACTTCCTGGAACCAAATGTCTTCATAAAACGGCACTAGTAAAGCCTGGAGAAAGGGACTGTGGACACGCACATGAAAGGTATATGCAAATACAGGAAAAACAGTCGTGGGAATTCAGATTATGGCCAAAGTAGAACGATGTTCAGCCTAAGCCGGTGTCAATACACACAAATATTGAAAACCCAAATGAATTTTAATTGATTCCTTATAAACAACAAAAATAATCATTTAAATGTTCCTTTTAAACAGAAATAAACAGGTACGACAAAATCATTCCTAATCCTGAATAAATCTTGTATAATAAAGATCATTAGCAGGGGTGGCTGGGTGGAGATAAATCGTGATTTACAAATGATTAAACTGAAGATAGTGAAAATATATATATATATATATATATATATATATATATATATATATATATATATATAAATATATGAGAATGCTTTTGTTATTAACTGTTAACTTGTTACGACATTCAAGATAATTTCTTGATCTTTCAATAAGATATGTTGGACTTCTAATGCTAATGAAAATGAAGGCACATGTTAATCAGCATTAATAAGTTAATTTAGTATGTTATGTTTCATTTATTTTAACTTTAGAAGATTTCCCTTAAGGAGAATAGTTATTTATTATACAAGTGACGAAATAAGATCATTTTACAACTCGAGTGAAACGTTTACCCACACGAGCGAAGCGTGTGTGGTAAATTCTACTTTCGTCACGAGTGTAATATTAAATTTTTTCTGTAATCGTGTAACACATGATCAGATCTTACCAGAATATGAACAAAATTAGAATGTTGTGAAGATTATGGTATGTTGTTGGTAGGTTATAAGCATGGTTGTGAAAGGTATTAAGCATAGTTAAAATTATCTAAGAACGCTGCTCAATTAAAAAAACATAATAGGAGTCCAACGTTTTAAAAATCAATAAGGCTTAAAAAGAACATTGAAGAAACTTGGATGCTTGCCAACAATCTTCTTTTAACACAGATATAATGTGACTTATAAATTAACATTAAGCTTAACCCAAGGATACTCTGGGCAATTTTCCCATATATGACATTAATACAGGAACAACACCCGACCTTGGCTATATCCAGTAGGCTTTTACTTGGGGGGAGGGGGCGGAAGGGGAAATGACCTCCTTTGTTGAAATTGAGTTTTTTTAAACAATACAAGGTTCAAACATACAAGGAGAAACTTGCTACCTATTGCACGTACAATGAAGCTGAACACCTCTCTGCAGTGACAGTCATCCAAAAGAATTTCGAGAGTTTTGTATCCTTATAATGCGCACTGGCAGAACAATATCGAGTGATAAGAAATTGACATCAATTTCTGTGATTTCAGTCAATATTACATCAAAATGGGACTTAAAACACACATGGTAGGAATAGCAGCTTCCACTGCTGAAGATCTAAAGATTATTTTATTGTTAGACTGTAGAGCGTTTAGTAAATGACTTAATAATAAAAGAGTTAGATGACAAATGCTAAAGAAACAGAACAAAAGGGTGATTATTATTTTTATTTATTAAAAATATAAATAACTACGCACAAGTAGTGACAAACCTAGGCCTAACAAAAAGTTACAGCTGTCTTTTTGGATTGATTGGCGTCAAAGAATGTGACGAAGGAAATAAAAACTACTTAATACTAAACTCATCAGTGGCGCCTCGTGTATAGGCACTGTGGAACTGGAGCACCCCCAATTTCCACTTGATATTACACTGGTCTACAAAAATTAACTTTTTTTCTTTCACAAGAATTAAAATAATAGACTCTAAAAGTATTTTTCGTGCTGAATTCAAATATAATTACAGTTTGTCCGCATCGGGCAGGAGTTTTGAGTGATATTCATTTGATTTTTTATAATATTCTAAAGAATCCGTAACTAGCTATCTAACTCAAAATTATAACTACTGATTCTGACTTACCTAGAAAGTGGTAGATAGTGATTTTCGGGTATATTTTGCATCTGGAACGTCTCTCTTTTTAGTCTAACAGTAGTCAGCCAGCATATTGGAACTCCACTTGCCTTGGTACCTCTTCTTATATCGTAGAAATTTGCTGATGAAAACGCTCACCGTGTTCATCACTGACAGCTCCAAGGTTTTCGGGGAAGAAGTCCAAGTGAGAGTCCAAGAAGTGAATTTTTAAAGACATGTTGCATCCCATAGCTTTATAAGAATGCAGAAGATCAGCCACTATGTCACGATAGTTTTCTGCTTTATGGTTTCCAAGAAAATTGCAACATAAATTTTTGAAAGACTGCCAGGCTGCTCTCTCCAGTGGATTTAACAGTCCCTCGAAATGTTCATCAGCCATTAATGATCGGATTTGTGGTTCTATAAAAACTCCTTCTTTCAATTTAGCATCACTGACATTGGGGAATTTCGATTTTAAGTACAAGAATCCATCAGAAAGTTTATCCATAGCTTTGACGAAATTTTTCATAACTCCTAACTTAATATGCAATGGAGGTAAAAATATTTTTTCAGGATTCACTAAAGGGATACATGCCACATTTTTCTGGCCAGGGATAAGAGATTCACGTTTTGGCCATGACTTTCTAACATAGTGAGGCTTCTTATCTCTGCTGTCCCACTCGCACAAAAAACAGCAAAATTTGGGGACCCAAGTTGCAAACCAAGCAATAAAGCAATGACCTTTAAATCACCACAGATATTCCATTCATATTTTCCATATTGTATTTTCTCTAAAATTAGTTTCATATTTTGATATGTCTCTTTCATAGCGGCATGCGCTACCGGTATTGATGGAAGTTCATTGCCAATATGTAGCAGCACAGCCTTCAAACTTACTTTAGAGGAGTCTATGAACAATCGCCACTCACCTGGTCGGTGTTGATGCCCAAGAGTTTCCATAACTGAACAAATATTATTACAAAACACAACACCACATTCTTCAGAGAAGTATTCTTTGAAAACACTATGGCGGCTACGATAACTACTTATTCTTACATCTTTTTGGAGTAAATTCCACCCTTTAAGTCTGGAAGTTAAAACTTCAGCTTGTAGTTTAGACAGATTTAAATCCCGAATCAGGTCATTAAGGTCTTGCTGATTGGGAAAGTATGGTTCTGATGAACAGCTACTGGCTTCATATGTAAGATCATTTTTATTTTCATCTGAATCATTTTGTGTTTCACTTAGGTCACAATCAGAGTTATCACTTAAGGTTGTATCTACATATACTGGTACAGGGAACTCTTCACTGTGTAAGACAGGTCTCAATTCAGATTGCAAATTCGGATACTTAACTGTATATTTTGTTTTAGATGTGATTCCTTTAATATTTGTCAAACAAAAATAACAGTCAATTGAATGATCCTTCGGTTCCCTCCAAATCATGGGAATTGCAAATGGCATATGATGTGTACCATTTTTCCACCCAGTCAGCAGTCTAACACACGAAACATAGCATGTATTTGGGGCCCAACTCTTATCAAAATCACCAACTTGACAGCCAAAGTAAAGTTGATAACACTTCTTTACAAGTGGGGTCATATTTCGCCTCTGAGACTTGAAGGTCAGCTCACCACAAATATAGCAGAAATTATCTGCATGATTTACACACTTTCTTGGCATGATGAAAAAATTAAGCACTGAAATACAACATGCACAACATACACAATACACTTCTAAACAGAAAGGAAGGAAATATTTCACTAGTGAACAGTGTCACAGTCAGCTCAATACTGACACATCACAATGCCAGACAGGTCTGAGCATGTCTAAACATGAATGAACCTGCACAGTCTTGTTTTGTGGTGCTTCAGCGTGATATTACAAATAATTTCAATAAATACGGCTTGAGTAAAATAGCTACATATGAGGTAAAGGTTCCTATGACAGGTCAAAGAAAACGCTAAAATCATATTTTGAAAAATAGCTTTCACAGAAAAACTATGCCTGATGGGAAAATTCTGACTACATATCTGAATTCAGGATGAAAAAATGCACTAGATTCACTATTCAGATTTCTTGTGAAAAAAAACCTTGTCGACCAGTGTTATCTATAACATTTAATATAATGAGCCTTTTTTCTTTAATTCTTTCTTTATACTTGTATAATATATAATCCTTAAGCTTAATGCAGTAACCATCCGCCAGTTTATGAAAAAAGATACAAAAATCTTTGTATGGAGCTATGAGCTTCACAGTTCCAGCGGCGTTTTGACTGTTGTGCGCATGCGCACAAAGGTAGCTCCAGGCGAGGCTGCAAGGGAGCGAGAGCACTGTCCTTCCCACAGTGCCAACCCTCGCGTGCTGATTTCTTCAGTTCTCGTCCAGAGATCAAGGAGAAAATTATTGATCTTTTCGCGCAAATTAAAACAAGAAGAAAGGATTTCATTTTTAAATGAATAGTTTCAGCTGTAACAATTTATGTTAAAATAAGTAAAAAATGTTTGATTTTGTTCTTTTAAGATTTTTCAAGTTTCTGAATAAATTTTCTTTTTATACATGTTTCTTTCCTTTTACACAATTTTATAACAAAGGCTAAAATATTTCTAGGAAATTATTTAGTGACGAAATTCATTAAATAACGTCCTAAAATCCCACCCTGGCTAGAAAAGGGTGGTAACCTGTAGATAACCCGTCCCGATTAGCCTAAGTTGCAAAAAGTGTACGATAATAAATAATAATGATAATAAAATATTTCTGGATTAGCACCCCCACTAATTTTAGCTTCGAGCCGCCACTGAAACTCATGTAGGCTTTATGAAAGAAAACGATCTCCTTAAATAGAAAATGTACTAAAGTGTGGAGAATAGCAAGTACAAAACAGCAATTATTTTAAAACAATGTGAATTTCATAAAATCTCTGGAATTGAATCAATTAAAATAAAATTAATTTAGTTCATCGATTCATGTAAAATGTTAAAGAATAAAACTTATGGATCATACTCAATTACAATTCAAGGGATACAATCAAAGTATTTCGAAATTAAATGTACAATATTCAATAAGCAGGATTGGCTAGATATGGCTTTGAATCTACTAAATATGAAACATGGAGATAATTTGTGTTGTTGTAATGTATCTGCTAATTTATATAATTATAAACACAGTCACGCCCTAAAATGTATAATGACTCCTCTAAATAATTCCATAATGTAGTGTCATTGAACTATTAGATGTTATGAATCACGCTAAGTTTTCAATAGGATGTCTATATATGTATCTCATTGTTCTGGGGTGTGTGACTATGTAGGAATATACTTTGCCAAATTCTTCAACGATTGCTCTGACAACAATTATACGTGGCTTCGTTGTATTAATAAAACATTTTGATCCATAATATTCTCTGTAACCAATCGGTCTATATGATGATGAATATTGTTAGATGATTTTTTTGCATTTCAATAAATTGATTTATTTATTTCTGAACGTCCACGGCTTGCTACTATGGCTAATTGGGGCGGGTTATCTACAGGTTGCCACTCTTTTCCAGCCAGGGTAGGACTAAGGATTTGGTCAGGCAGGAATCGAACTCGCCACTCTAGGTTTACCAAGTGAGTTAAAGCGTTGGCTAATCTGAGCCTCGTAATAAAGTGATTATTAAATAAAATAATAACAATTCAGAAGTTTGGGAACTTTTTAGTTTTATGCAATAAAGAGATTATATTAAATACAACATTCACAGATCTCTAAATGAACTACGTCATTAACAAGTACCTCTCCACCAAATTTGGAAATCTGTTTGATTACGCAGCTCCCGCGTGACGAAAGTTTTGTCTAATAAGTTGTAAGAAGATATTAAGATTAAGATATTGTTTTCGAGATGTGTGCCATTTTCGACTGCTACAAACTGTATGGGAAGACTCATAACATAAAGAAGTTTTATGTATGCTTTCAGCTAAGAAATATTACAAAACTATGTCTTACAATAGTTATTTCTCATTTATCCTTCATTATCCTCTGATATTATTGCCCTATTTGCTCATGACTCCCATTCCATTGTTATATCGTGATATTCCCAATGATTACAATTTGCATTATAGTTCCCCAGCCTTGAATTTCGTGTATTAAAATATACTTTGTCGTAGTTAGAGGTAATTCTTTTGTGGCATAACTATACAATTCCAGTATATTTTTAATAATTCTAAATCTATCAGCATTTGCAACAAACTTAATTAAGAAAAATACAATTGTTTTAGTTAAACAAAAAAGGAATTGAACTCAATATGAGTGTCTGAATGTAAGAAAATACTTTAAGGAGTGAGCAGAGACCGCGCTACAACATACTACGAAGTGCTACATCTCTACAGGAGATCAGCTGTAGGGCTTAAAAAATAGATATAGCATAACTGACGGATTAAGCTGTAAAAACGCGAACGAGTATGGTTTATGATTCGTAAATGACTTTGGTACACGCTATTGGGATGTCTAGATCAGTAGAACTAAGCAATGAGATGAGTCTCTCTTTCATTCTGCCATCTTCAAGTTCTTGCCACAAAACAATGCTGAAACAGCGCCCAGGAAATAAATTTACTATGAAATCATTGAATGTATTTCAAACAGTCAGTAGGACTCCCGAACAGTAATTGTCACACCAATAATAAGAACAGAAGTACAAATGTACAGTTTAGACCACATTGAATTATTGGTGTCAAGTGCATTAAGTTGTAATCTCTGCAGATTGTTGCGAATGGTTCTAGAAGAAAGGTTTTGTTAAATCAAATCTGGAGTAGAAACCCCTTATTTGTTTGAACTACCACTGGCTTAAAGAAAGAGATTCATATTGAACTACATAGTTTGATCTCGCTCAGGAAGGAAGTGATAAAACCCCCATTTCAATGTACGCATGACGTATAATGAAGATGCGCTCATCTCTGCCAGAAATATTGCTCTGGAAATGTTTGTACGAGTGACTGCGAAATAAGAAGACTAGGGCTCCGAATAGCATTATTTATTTATTTATTAACGTCCTCTGTTTGCTATTATGGCTAATTTGGGCGGTTTTGGCCAAATAAGATTCGAAAATACCGAGTAGTAGAATGTAAAAAGAGAGGAACAGAGGTTATTAGTGTCATCTGTGATAATATTGTATATCGTGATATCATCTTGTGCCATTTCTCGTCGTAGCAAATCTATTTTTAGATTATTTTTTCCTCTATCCGTTTCTTGTAGTTGCATGCCTAGAAGTTACAATTTAAGTGGATATTGATTATTCATCAAAGCCTTCTCAAACAACATTGTATTTCATACTTTAGATTAGTTTTTGCAACGTTTTATCTCATTTGCTAATATAGTGTTGAGCAACCTTGCTATTATGGAAATAGATAGATACACAGCTAACAATGAAACCCTCTTTTATTTTTAGTATACAATATCAATCATGTGCTTCTTACTAAAAAATCCATGTATTAAAAGAAGAATGAACCGACGAGATTGCCTTTACAATGTTATATTTGGCATATGAACTGCCTCATCATTTCGGAAGTCGTTAGATATTTTACACTTACTGTGTCACTACTTAAAAATATTTTTCAGTATAGAAAAATACTATTACAGTTTTTAACCATTTTTTGTAGATTATTTTTACTTCTGTCAATAAGTAGAAACATTCTATCTTTCTTTGGAGTTCAAAGCAAATACATATAGGCTTTGAAGTAAAAGGTTGTAGCTAAAGGCGAACCCTTTAGGGCTGATATTTGCACATGAAAAGGACCACGCCCCGCCTAGCCAAAGGCTCACGGAAAATTCTCGGCCATTTTTATCTTGGTAGAGATTTCCTCTTACCTCACTTCTAGGGTACATTTGGAAATGCTTTTTACAAAACAACCCTTCTGCGAAAATCGCCACTTGATTTCCTCACCAGTATTTATCAATATATTATTTGAATATAGGACTGTTCCTTTTAAGGAAATTGATTTTGGGGCGTGGGTCCTAATTTCACTTGGTAGACAGAGCCATAATTTGGTTCTCAGCTGGCCAAAAGGAATTTGTATAGTGACGAAGTCATTAAATAAAATGCTTAGTGTTTAGTGTTTTAACCTGTAGATAACAACGAAATTACGAAAAAATGGAATATTTTCGTAGAGCTACTGAAATTTAACATTCCATTAAAATGCATGCACTTGATAGAATGAATATTCAGTATTTCAAATTACCTGACTATGAAACAGGTCATTTATTCATTTCACCTTAATTAGATCAGTATTACTCCATGGTTTTAATTTAGAACCACTTAAACAACAGATGCATAACAAAACTGACTTCTGACTGAGTCTTATTTTATGTAATCTATCAATCTATATCTATATATATATAAAATTGTAACCTCTGTCTGTACATTGATTTTTTTCGCGAAATTTCACGATAACTTTTCGTTTCACATGTCATAGACACCATAACTGCATTTTGTTTCTTTCGTGTCTGTTTGTTTGTTTGTTTGTTTGTTTATTTGTTTGTTTGTTTGTTACCTTTTCACGCATAAACGGCTGAACCGAATTTTATGAAACTTGGTATGTATATTACTACTAGCCCAACTTAGACTTTAGGCTATACTAATATTCTCTGAGACGAACAGGAGTGGGGGTTATAAGGGAGGCCTGAAATTAAAAATAGCGATATTTCGTTTCCTATTGTTTTTTCGGCAAATATGAACATAACAAAATTTGTTTATTTTGTTATTTAGAGTAACTTTTGTTATATACATTTTTTTTGTATACCGAATTATAAACGAGATATACGCTAAAACCTATAGCTGAAGTGAACAATTTTATTTGGGACAAAAGAGCCAACCGAAATAAATAAAACTCGGTATGTGTATTAGCACTAATGCTTTCATTATAATCAGCCATACCAACGTTTCTAGGGACGGCCAGGAGTGGGGGTTATAAGGGAAGCCTGAAATTAAACAAAGCGATTTTTCGTTTCCTATTGTTTTTTCGGCAAATATGAACATAACAAAAGTTGTTTATTTTGTTATTTAGAGTAACTTTTGTTATATACACTTTTGTCGTATACCTAAGTATAAATGAGTTATACGTTAAAACCTTAGCGGGCACTAAAGGCTGAACCGAACTTAACAAAACTCGGTATGTCAATTAGCATTAATTCTTCCATGATTATAAGTTATATTAAACTTTTTAGGTTCGAACGGGAGGGGGGTTATAAGGGAGGCCTGAAATAAAAATTCACCATATTTACATGTATAAGAGACGGGAAATATAAAAATAGCGAAGACTGTAAAGAATTATCGAACAAATAATTCTATTATTAGCAAATCACCGGCAACGACGGGTATCAATCCTAAACACTGGGACGGGTATATGTAAAATATTGTGCAATGTAAAGCCTGCTAAAAAATACTATAACCATTCAGCCTCAAATGAATTCCCGGGCGAAGCCGGGTATCTGAGCTAGTATATATATATATATATATATATATATATATATATATATATATATATAAAATTGTAACCTCTGTCTGTACATTGATTTTTTTCACGAAATTTCACGATAACTTTTCGTTTCACATGTCATAGACACCATAACTGCATTTTGTTTCTTTGGTGTCTGTTTGTTTGTTTGTTTATTTGTTTGTCTATTTGTTTGTTTGTTACCTTTTCACGCATAAACGGCTGAACCGAATTTTATGAAACTTGGTATGTATATTACTACTAACCCAACTTAGACTTTAGGCTATATTAATATCCTCTGAGACGAACAGGAATGGGGGATATAAGGGAAGCCAGAAATTAAAAAGAGCGATATTTCGTTTCTTATTGGTTTTTCGGCATATATGAACATAACAAAAGTTGTTTATTGTGTAATGTAGAGTAACTTTTGTTATATTCACTATTGCCGTATACGGAAGTATAAATGAGTTATACTCTAAAAACTATAGAGGGAGTCCACAATTTTATTTGGCACAAAAAACTCAACCGAACTAAACCAAACTCGGTATTTGAATTAGTACTAACTCCTTCCTTATAATAAGCCATACTAACATTTCTAGGGACGGGCAGGAGTGGGGGTTATATGGAAGGCCTGAAATTAAAAATAGCGATATTTCGTTTCCTATTGCTTTTTCAACAAATATGCACATAACAAAAGTTATTTGTTTTGTTATTTAGAGTAACTTTTGTTATATGCACTTTTGCCGTATACAGTAGTATAAATGAGTTATACGCTAAAACCTATAGCGGGAGTCCACAATTTTATTTGGCACAAAAGACTCAACCGAACTAAACCAAACTCGGTATTTGAATTAGCACTAACGCCTTCCTTATAATAAGCCATTCAAACATTTCTTGGGACGGGCAGGAGTGGGAGTTGTAAGGGAGGCCTGAAATTAAAATAGTGATTTCCTATTGGGGTTTCGGCAAATATGCAAATAACAAAAGTTATTCGTTTTGTTATTTAGAGAAATTTTCTCAACACTTCTTTTCAATATGAACTACCAGGTACCTCAAATGAAAAAATTTATTCAAATGTATGTCAATATTTTCTCATTAATAATTCAAATCATTGCAATGCATTGGAAGCGGGAAATATGACAATATGCAGAACAGTGAAGTCTTGCATAAAAAAATAATTTTATTATTAACAAATCCGCATAAACGACGGGTGTTAACCCTAAACACTGGGACGGGTAAATGTCATAATATTGTGCAAAGTAAAGCCTTGCCAAAAATATACCACCAACATTCAGCCCCAAATGAATTCCCGAGCTAAGCCGGGTATCTCAGCTAGTATATATATAAAACTGTTTGTTTATTTGTTTTTTTGTTTGATGCCTTTTCACGCACAAACGGCTGAACCGATTTTATGAAACTTGGTATGTATATTATTACTAACCCAACTAGACTTTAGGCTACATTAATATTCTCTGGGACGAACGGGGGGCGGGGGGGGGTTATAAGACAGGCCTGAAATTAAAAATAGCGATATTTCGTTTAGTATTCCTTTTTCTGCAAATATGCACCTAACAAAAGTTGTTTATTTTGTTATTTAAAGTAACTTTTTTCTTATACACTTTTGTAAAATACCGAAGTATAAACAATATACATGCTAAAAACAATAGTTGGCGTGAACAATATTAAAGGACAAAAGATTTAACTGAACATAACGAAACTCCGCATGTAGGTTAGAATTAATGCTTGTTTCATTAAAAGGTATATTAACATATTTAGGAAAGAACACGAGTGTTTGTTATGAGGGACCCTGAAATGAAAAATATCAATGTTTCGCTTCCTATCGGGTTTTCGACAAACATGTACTTGACAAAGAGTGTTTATTTTGTTATTAAGATTAACTTTTGGCCAGATTTTGTCGTATAACGAAGTATAAACTATAGCGGGAGTCAGCAATTTTATTAGTACTCATTTAAGTGTTATTAATATTGGCTTACTATGAACAATTATTTATGTTGTTAGACTAATATTTAAGCATTCCTATGGTTTAGTATTCAGAATAACTGAATTTACAATAATTTAAACCAAATATTTGAAATTGTGAGGGGATAATAGAGTTGGTTCCTGCCCGGCCGTCTTAGATCCGGCAGACTTGGGTCTGCTTTTGGCGGGAAGAGGTAGTTAATGCTTAATAATTGTAACTAATGAAGATATTAAATTGAATTGAATTGTTTTTTTCCTCTAAATTTCACGATAAGTTTTCGTTTCACATGTCATAGACACGATATTAGGACTTTGTGGCTTTGGTGTCTGTTTTTAATAATTATCAGTATTCATTTAAGTGTTTTTAATATAGGCCTACTTCGAGCAATGTTGTTATATTTTTACTCTTATATTTAAGGATTCCTATGGTTTAATATTTAACTAAAGTTGCTTTAATTTAAACTAAATAATTGATTTGAAGTTGTGAGGAGATAACACACTCGGTTCCTGGAAGACCACCTTTGATCCGGCAGACTTGGTCGGTTTTTGGTGGGAAGAGGTAGTTGATGATAATTGAAAGTAATGATGGTGTTTGTTTTAAATTAGTGCTTAACATTAAATATCGTGTTTAAACCAGTAGAACGTATGTACCCATTAAACTTTACCTGTTTTCCACGCCGAGTATCCCTCTAACGTGGGAATTTATTTAAATGTTGTGTGCTCCATCCATTGGATACTACACACATTTCAGCATTACATTATAATATTTCTTATATAGTAATTGTAAACATTATAAAACAATAAATTAATTAAATAAAAACAAAAAAAAAGTAAAAAAAAAAAGAAATAAAATAAAACATATGTAACATTACATATGTGTACAACAATAGGTGTATATCTACAAAATGTTGTCCAAATCTTTAATAAATGCATTAAATCCCTTGTTGAATTTGAGTAAAAGTTTCGGTTTGTCCGTCGGCCAAGTTCCGTTTTGTAAAGTAATATACTTGATGAGTTTTGTTCTTGGTCCGTCAAGTAATGTACAGTCATATAAGAGGTGGTCATATGTCTGTTCAGTCTCATTGTCACATTTACATGTATTTGTGTTTGTTAGTTTACATTTGTACAAGTAACTCTTCGTAGGTTCATGTCCTGATATAAATTGTATTTGTTTAGGATTGCTAAGTGTTATTTTTTGTCTCTGGTATACAGTTGGTATGTACTTATGTAATTGTCGTCCTTTAGTAGTGTTTGTCCATCTTTCGTCCCATTTTTTTATAAGATTCGTCTATCAAAATAGTTTTAATGGTCTGTTTAGTCAGTTTAGAGTATGTAATAGGTATCGTTTCGTCTCTTGAAGCTGTATTTGCAAGTTGGTCTGCTGTGTCATTTCCTAAATTTCCTGAGTGTCCCTTTATCCATGTTATTGCCACTATTACATTCTTCTGTCTACATAGTGTAATTAGTCTTCTGATCTGTTCAGTCTGTTCGTTATGATTTTCGTTATTGTAAATGCGGTCTATGTTAATTTTGCTGCCGTATAGATAATACTAGTCTCTTGCCGTCTTTTAAAATGATGTACGCACACCCAACGCCATCCTTGTTTTTACTTCCGTTAGTGTATATATGATATGTCCACTTTATGTCTAAGTTGTCTAATGGTCTAATGTAGTCCTTTGGGTGTAACCAGTATGTCTCACGTCTTTTTCTATTTCTTTTGATGTAGTAATATTTTGTAATGTAAAGTCTTGTGGGATTTCATTCAATTTCAATAACATATGTTGCCTTATCATTTGCTCAGCTTTGATGTAAATTGGCATAGTGTCTGCTAATACACATGAAGCCTCATAAGATAAAGTACGATATCCTTTAGCAATTTTTATCGCAATTAGCCTTTGCGCTCTTTCTAATTTTTTGACATTCTTTTCTGCCCATTAAACTTTACATAATAATGACTTATACAACATTTATTACTTGGTCTTTTAGTGATTTTATATTTTCCTCCAAAAATATTTAATTAAATATCATAAATTATTTAAACTAAACAACGTTAAAAGGGGATTGAAAGTGCAGGGGAGGTGTACCCATTTACATTTATAACAGAACATAAGTAAGTACAACTATGAGTACAAAGTTTCTTCTTCACTTATACATTAGAATATTTTTAATAATGGTAATTAAATACATAAAATATTTGTGTTTGGGGTCACTTTTGGGGAAATAAATTTCTTATTCTTGCACAGTTTATAATAAACAATGTTGCCCATGAATTATAAGGTCTGTGGTACTTTAATTATCACGATCCATGATTATGATTTTGTTAGGGAGTGAATAATATAATGAAAGATTTATATATCTCTTATATTTATATCTCGGAAATGTATGATATAGGTTAGGTTTAGAGACATGTTTTGCCGACAGGTTTTTGTTTTCGGCAGTCATGAGATGAATAATAAAGACACATACTGATTAAAGATTCTAAACCTTTTTTGTACTTAAGAACAGTTTTATATTGTAAACAGTGAAGAAGGATTGATCAAGAATTCATTTTTTTCTACTTCTTTTTAATTCTTGATTTCAAAAAATTATATAAGTTCGCTATAGTTACTAGGATAAATAGTAAGGTTAAGACTTGAGGACTTGAAGTGTAAAAATATTGGGCATAGTAAAGCAATAAGAAATTACAATTATCAAAAGCTTTCCGCCTTATGTGCTACTGCAGGAATGTATAGTTTCAAACCATCAAACGAACCGTTGAACATCCTGTGATCACTCAACAAGGAAAATAGGAAATCTCCGGTCCTTTAAAAGTCTACTAATAAATAAATTTGAAGTAGGTATTTGTTTTCTGCTGTACATTTCTATTTGTACATTCTTTGTGTCCGAAAACGACGCCCGGATGAGGAAAAGTCTAAAGTATTGGGAAAGAGTTCACCAATTCACTGGTCTGAATAAAATGCCTCACATTACTGAGGAAATAACAGTGCTCACAACTATTACGCTCAAAGCACTTAGTCTAATATACAAGCTGAAGGAAGGCCGTCTTTCTATAAATTAGAACGTTACGTATTCTCAGCCAAATCATATTCTTTGGACAGTAATTTAGTTTTTCATTTTGTTAACGGTCTACTGGTCGTAATAAACTATATTAATAATGATCATATTAGTTATTTAAGAGTATCCACAAGGCGATTTTCCTTGTACAACAAGGAAATAAAACCGAGAAAATAATTGAAATAATCAACTAAATAACTCCTACCAAGTGAACGTTAAACACAAAAAAAAAAAACAAGAAATAAACTCAACGAAAAAAACATGAAAACAACGAAGTCTGAAAACTGAATAAAAAAGGCACGAATTATTCAATATAATTAAAAGTAATAAAATCATTTTATTAACAAAGTAGAAATATTGTCATAAAAATAAATTATCATTCATAAAAAAGGATTATTTTATTTATTTATTTATACAGGAGCACCCGCAACTAGGCGATTTGGCTCAAAATTTAACAATGTAATAAAATCAATATAATAGAAATATAACAAATACTGAATCAACAATAAAAAAAAAAGATTAAACACAATAAATAAACATTGAATACAATAATAAAAACAACAAATATTATACTATACTACAGACATTACATTAAAAATTATTAAAAAAGGATTAAACAATTGGTATCACATTAGTTAAAATAGTAGTTAACTACAGTATTAAAAGTTAAAATAGCTTATTCTTCATGCTTGAATGGCAAGGGTCACCAACCAAAAATTCCTTTCTTCCACTTATAGTTTATTAACAAATGTCCTACATGCTTCGTGGTCAATATAACACGACTTCAGGGATCATCCTTTTTAGTTGTGAAGTGCTCGTCCTTAAAATGAACCTTCTGCACTGGGATTGCTTGTTTCGGCTAGTGTAAGAGAGTACGAGCTCTTCATAACTAGAAGCATGGTCCTGAAAAGGTATAGAGCAAGAAATATGGTATTTGTCAAGAAAGGATACGTGGGGAAAAAGATGTTTTTGTTAGAGACCCTTACCATTAAAGTATGAAGAATAATTGAACATTGGACCCAGGAAAGATATTGCAAGATTTAAAATTGCATGTAGAGTATGACTCGAAGAACTAAATATTAAATAAGATATTAATGTTTTTAAGGAGACGGAAAATATTGTACAGTAAAGACTAACGTCAGTAAGATGAGCCAGTCATGTGGAGAATGTAAGCATCTTGCAGTCCGTCAGTATGTGTTTAACAGTCAGGGGAACATAACACTTCTCAAGAGTATATTCTTTCCTGTTTATAATCATTGAAAACCGAGCGTCATTAAGTATTGTTATGCCTGTATTATGATTTTTAGTAGCTGTTTTGGCAAGCTTATACACTGCAGGACCTTGCCCAATAAGTCATATATGGCTGTTCGGTGGAAAACCATTTTCATTTCAACCCATCATACCTGTTACAGCTATTGCAAGAATGCATTCACCTGTATTCATCTTTTTGTCACATTTTAAGTCAAGGGTTTGTTTACATCTATGTGATTTGGGTTTCTAGAGGAAATTTAAGGGCTTATTGTGTGCAAAATTAATTCAGTTTTTATATTTCTAAGGGAGACTGCTATTATCTCAACCTATCAACGATGTGTATAAGAAGGGAGGAATAGTGTCATGGTCTTGCAAAATCGTTAGTTATTGCCTAACAAAATTACAGTGGTGTTTCGAATCAGATGAACTAGATCACCCATGTCACTCAATAGACCGAGTCCATTATGATGTGCAGTAAATATTAAAATAAATGTCTAATCCCACAATAAATAATTAAACCCATATTTAGCAATTACTGAAACATGGAACATTCGAGATTAAAACCACAATGCTGACAGTAGTTGCCATAAATCAATTACCATTTCTCCAAATAGATTTGTGGTGAAGTTATTCATATTGCAATGACCCCCCTTTCCTTCCCTCGTTCGTTTCAATGATAACCAGGACATCCTATTCAGGGAAACAACTGCCAAGTGTATGTAATACAGGGCACATGGTGATTACAAAGGAGAAAAGAAACTTTCATAAAATGGAGTATGGTTTAAAGACCTTTTTTATGAAAACTGAGCTGGCTTTTGAATATTTCTAAATTGAAGAGGAAGAGGTTAGTAAGGAAGTAAATGAGTAAAAATGGGATTTAGAGTAGCCTCTAGGATTGAGTTAGAGGCCACTTTTTGGGGCGATCCTCCTAACTTTTGATTCTGTTCGTGAAAACTTGAGTAAGAAGTTTTCCAGAGGGAAAATGAACCTGTCCTACAAGTACTACTAATGTTTCTACTCGAAAGACTTGGAATTAGTATACATTTTTTAAGTACATTGTAAAAATATATTCATTGATAATTGGAGCAGTCCGAACTTGGATCACATTTCAATGATTACAAGTAATCCAACACAATTTTCAGTAAGTAAATTATTTTCCCGAACGAATTAATGACGAATAAAGAGAGCTTAAATCATTCAATAACATATTTTAAATGTCTATATTTAAATATGCTAGTATTAATATATAATGGGATAATTTACATTTCTGAACACTTCGGGATTTGAGTTTCATGCACTCACAACTTTCATAGTTTGTTTAAACAGATTTAAGATTACAAACGAGAAACGCTACAATCTATAGATATTAAAGCTAATTTACGCCAATAAAAGAAAAGGAAAACATTCCATGATTTGGGAAAACTACTTCCTACTACCCCCATTTTTGAGGTGTTGGATGGTGAAGGAATTATTATCTCAGGTAAGAAAAAACGCCTCGTTCCTTCACTATTCTTTATTCGTTGTGACAGAGCGCTTTCAGAGCATACGCTTCATCATCAGTGCGCTGCTCTTCACAATAATGTGACAGGAACCAAGGATTCCCTGTGACTCCCTGTGAGAGTCACAGGGAATCCTTGGTTCCTGTCACATCATTGTGAAGAGCAGCGCACTGATGATGAAGCGTATGCTCTGAAAGCGCTCTGTCACAACGAATAAAGAATAGTGAAGGAACGAGGCGTTTTTTCTTACCTGAGACTTCCTACTACCTTTACAAAAAATGATACGTGGCATTACACCTAGACTGACTACCTAAACTTCCATTCCAGTTTCGTTTAAATCGCTTTGTCCAAAAACACTCGACTGGTTAGTACTGGAATATGCACCTTCATATGTGTAATAAAATTATTGGTCAAAAAGTTGTTAATTTTCTACTGCATACTTATATTCATTTCCACAAAAATGGCACAAAAATATCTCCATTATCATGGAGATGTTCCAAAAATTATATTTATATCTTGCAAATGCAATTTACCACAAATGTTCTTCTATACATTTTTTTTCCGTAACTCGAATAATAACGGAGATATTTCCAAATTTTATATATTCAGCCGTCTGTAATCAGTAGAATTCACTACTGGACTTTTTCTTATAAACGATAAGGTTATAAGTCATGAAACGTTCTATTCCAAGCTTAAATATAAATTATTGTTTTTATTGTCCTTTAAATATTTCAGATATAAGAGAGGAAACCAGACATTCCCAATATCTCATTTACTATGAATCGAATCGAAAAATATTACTTTATCAATCTTATTGAAAATGTCATGAACAATACAGTTTGTTCCATGTATTTGTTCTGTATCTCGAACATTAACAGAAATAAGTGCATTTGATGGTATTCAGGGTGAGTAAATCCTCGCTCCTACTAAGGCAATTTTCAGTTCGAGTAATTGAGTCACTCCAGATCTCATATCCAATTGGTATTTCCTTCTAGTTTACTGGGGCTTACGGGAGAAACAGACAATAAGTGGTCAGTTGAGATCATCCACCAACTCGTAGGAAATTTTACTCATTTTACGCAACACCTGCGTGGCGGAATTATTCCTATTTGTATCTCTCTAGTGAGTGCAATTTTGATTTGATCTTTAACGTTCTATGAAAAATATATACGGAAATGAACTGTATAATCATGCATTATATATATATATATATATATATATATATATATATATATATATATATATATATAAGTTATTTGGATTGTAGTTTTCAGTCTTAACTATACCCCCTCTACTTCATTTGCATCTTTCAATTAAGTTAAAATAACGTGATTAGCATACATAGCTAAAAATAAACGTTTTATTTATTTCGAGAATTACTGTACAGGGGGTAACGCAGAATTCTAGTCATTCCCCACCCTAAAACCGAATAGTTTGAAGAGAGTCATTGCAGAACTAGAATAAGTTACTTCGACTTGATTTATGACTGCAGAAGTATCGTATGGTGAAATTCTGCCTCGACATTGCTACACCTGCGTGACGGACTTACGTTCTAAAATGCTTACGTTCTATACAATACGTGTTGAGTCAATGCCAAGTTATTTGGATACATTGAATCGATTATTTAATCTAGGATGCCTTAGGAATCGATAGACAAGCCCACTATTCCCCTACAGTTTCGACGTTTCCCTGATCTAGGAGATGTGTTAGGGAGATAGAACTCGCAGGCCATTACACAGGCTCTGACAGGCACAGAGCAGGCTGCCAGGGCTAATGGTGTGACAGAGAGCGGTGATTCCGTCGCCCAACACCAGATGTCGTTCAAGAGCTAAGTAATAGGAGTGCCCAATCAGGGGGATGTTAGATTGGATCCCTTCCACACCCTTGTTTACTTCCGCCTGGCTAGGCCAGTATAGCCACCATAAGGTACAAATAGCACATTTTAACTAATCCTGACTGGGAACCGTTAATTAATTATGTGACTGTTGGGGCTGGTGGCTGGCTTCCATAACTGACATTTGGCTTACTGCATCAACCGTAGGCCAACCATCGAAGAAAATTTCGATTTACGTTTCACCCCTTTTCTAACCCCCTACTCCTTGTCCGATTTCGGTCATTAACGAAATTAATCTTTAGTTTTACAAGAAACTTTGAAATATGGAGTTTAGAAACGATAAAAAGGAAAATTGCAGTCCTTTCAGTGGCAGAGTGTCAAACGACAAATAGAGTTCAAGCATTAATATATTGTTTCGAAATTTGCATCCATTGGTCTACTTGAGGGATTTTGTTACTAATAGAAAATCACGTAACTATATTTATTCAAGAACATGAGGACATCCCTGCAAAGGTTCGGCATAGATGGAGCCCGGGGAGAGAATCTAGAACCTTCTAGGCGAGGACCAATCAGTGGGCAAGCCGACACTAAGCGTATAATGTCGGCCCGCTCGCCCGACAGTTCAGTCTTTAGTTGAACACCAGTGATTTGAACAGTTATTCGAGTGATTGTGCTGTGTAATAAGAAAGTGAAGTTAACAGTCTATATCAAATGTGGACAACGACTGGCCAGTAAGATTTGACCAGGCCCGCGAGACATTTTGAAAACCCCAATTCAACAAAAATATTACACTACTTACTCCAAATGAGGAAGATGAGGAGAGATTTGTGCGTTTGGCAGTACTTATAAATACGAACAGTTCTTTTCAATGATGAAAGTTAATAAATTAAAACATCATACAAGGCTGAGTGACGACAAAATGAAAACTTCTTTTTAATTTTATTTATAGTTTTTGACATATGCTTATCGTTGTTTGCTTTTATTATTTGACTTGTTATTAATTTTTTATTGTTTTGGCTTTAATTTTTAGTAGTTGACTAGTGATTAGATTTTATATTTTTATTAGTTGACTAGTTTTAAGAATTAACATTGTTTTTACTATTTATATTGTGTTTGTTTTTATGACTGTTGTTTATTTTGCCTTTGGCCATGCTGTGAATGTTAAATTAACTCGAGGTTTGTGTTTGTCAGCAGGCACTGAGGATGGAGCGTTGACTCCGAAAGTGCACTCTGCATTATATTAAAAAAACTGTAGAGGACTTGGCCTTCTTATTGATCCTGACTTTTGGACTAAATTTTTGCCCTCAACATGCCAAAGGTTGCCCATACCGTTCTATATATAATAGTGGTTAGTATGGGAAAATAATTTACCAAGTGTGTAATAGTGTGTCGTGTGGCACCATAAATTGTGATAAAAAGTTAAAGTTTGTGTATTTAATTTTGTATTCCCAAAATGCCTATTAATGAACGTTTATTATTTTTGTAATAAATATAACAATATAAATTTGAACGAAAATTGTTTTTGTCATCTACGAATGAGTATACGACGGGCCGATGGCAAACCCCTATATTCTCTTTCTTCCGAAATAAAAAACCGATGGAACAGCACGGTTTAGTGACTCAAAGTTAAAAGAGTTTACAGTGACTGAATACAAAATGCAGACATTTTACTAAAATGTTCTAAATCTTTACTCGTTTATATAACTATTATTTACGTTATGTAATTCATTAACGTCCACATCACGCTTTTATGACTAATAGGAAACGGGTTACAACCATTTTCTAGGCAGGACGGGACTCAGATGTATTAGATATACACGCATGTATATATATATATTTCTCTATCTTGAATATTAACTGAGCTATTTGCATTTTTTAGTTTTCGGCCTACTGTAAACCCATGTCACATGTCATATTAACAATAAGCTGTTATATCATCAACACTTTTTGAAGCTTAAATACCAAATATTGTTTTTAACAGATCTTTACTTGAGATACATGCAAATAACTTGGGTTGAGACGTCATCCATTCATACCATTCAATTTACATTTTTAAGAGGAAAATGTTATTTAATCTCCACAGAACTGGGATATTTAAGCGTTTCTCTCAACACTAAAGATTATATTCGTATTATATCATTTATTTCTTATTATTAAAGATTATATATCAAACCTAGAAAGGTGAGGGGAGTTACAGGGACGTGGGATTTGAAATTCAAAATATTTCCTTTATCATGAGTCGAAAAATGTAATAGGACACACCATGTTAAACTTGTTTTATACAACTCTTATTCATAACTCAAATATTTACCAAATTATTCGTATTTTGTAGTGTGCTGTGGCAGAACAAGGGAAATCTACGCAGACCCAGACTGACGGAAGTTATTTTAATTTCAGTCTGAGAGATAAATGCCGGAACGAATGACTTTTAGATAAAATATTTATCCGAGCGAAATACATTAGTGGCCGTAGAAGCACTCCATTTTGTCAATTCTGATAACATTCTGCATCAATTGCAGCGTGTTTTCCTCCTTTTAAAGCTATTTGTAGGATGAAAGCGAAAGGTGGGGGGGGGCGTGAATTTGCTGATCCTGACTGGTTCTGAGTCATGGGTTGGTCCGTGTTTTCCAGAATACTTGATTTATCATGTTTGTAACGACTGTTACGAAAACACCCATCTTCCCCTCCAACATGTCACTGACTTTTAGGAACTGCCATAGGCCTTCGCCCGCCTACGTTTTACACGATATTTCGTTTACATAGCAAAACATATTTCTCTTAAAATTAGCGCGGGACTAAGTTCTTTATTTAGTGAGTGTGTCTATCTTCTCCTTTGCCCCCATACGGGTTAAACTCATGACTCTCGATTTACCGTCTCCAATACGACCAACGCAAACATGGAATACCTTATCCCCTATAAATAATTTTACAAGATCTGAAAATCTGCGCCCGGTATTAAAAATTTCATTCGTTCAATGAAGTTAAAATATTATTATTTATTAACGTTCACTTTTTGCTACTGGTGCTAATTGAGACGGGTTATCTACAAATTATCACACTTTTCTAGCCAGGTTGGGACTAAGGATTTTATTTAATGAGTTCGGCCCTAACGAACTATTGACCAGGTGGGAATCGAACTCGCCACTCAAAGTTTACCAGGTGAAATTAAAGCCAACGCTTTGACTCACACGGCCAGCCTGAGCCCCAGGAAGTTAATAAAGAAAAGTCCGTCACGCAGGGGCTGCATTAACTAAGCAGATTTCCCACGTGCGCCAAGTATTTGCATTTATCTCAAAACTTAAAAGTTCAATGAGAACAATATTTGGTATTTAAGCTTCAAATAAAGTGCTTCATAACATAATAGAATATTGAAAATATGAGATGAGTAGGAGTGGGACTTTACTAAAGACCGAAAACTAAAAAAAGCAAATATCTCAGTAAATAATCAAGATAGTGAAAAAATGCACATAACAACATTTATAGAACATTACATTTTCAATAAGATTAGTTCTATACAATTTTTCGATCCGACGCATAATAACGGAGATATTAAGAATTTTCGAAATTCTCCCCCTCTAACCCCCTCCCTCCCCCTAAACCGATTTCAGCCATTAACGAACTTGATCTTTCGTTTTACATAAAACGATTATATATCAAGTTTGGTAACGATAAAACAAAAATTGCGACCGCTAGAGCGGTAACAGACAAATATATATATATATATATATATATATATATATACTAGCTCAGATACCCGGCTTCGCCCGGAATTGATTTGAGGCTGAATGGTGATGGTATTTTTTTGGCAAGGCTTTACTTTGCACAATATTTTGACATTTACCCGTCCCAGTGTTTAGGGTTAATACCCGTTGTTGGCATTTGTTAATAATAAAATTAATTTTTTATGTAAGTCTTCACTGTCCTCCAAATTGTCATATTTCCCGTCTCCTGTGCATTATGCATAGATTTCAGCTATTAAGGACAAAATATTAACATTGATTTGAATTAATTTTTCCAGCTGAGGTACCTGATAGTTCAAATAGGAATGAATTGTTGAGCATATCAATATTTCTACGCAAATTACTTGCTCCACACATTGTTCCTGGAGAAATGTATAAAACAAAAGTTAATCTAAATAACAAAGTAAACAACTTTTGTTATGTGCATGTTTGTCGAAAAACAAATAAACAATGAAATATCGCGAATTTTTATTTCAGGCCTCCCTTATAACCCCCACTCCCGTTCTAACCTAAACATTTTAATATAGCTTATAATCATGGAAGAATTAATGCTAATTGACATACCGAGTTTTGTTAAGTTCGGTTCAATCGTTAGCGCCCAATAGTTGACTCCCGCTTTAGTTTATAGTGTATATCTCGTTTATACTTTGTTAAAAGACAAAAATAAATATCACAAAAGTTACTCTAAATAACAAAATAAACAACTTTTGTTATGTTCATATTTGCCGAAAAACGAATAGAAAACGAAATACCGCTATTTTAAATTCAGGCCTCCCTTACAACCCCCACTCCTGCACGTCCCTAGAAATGTTGGTATGGCTTGTTATAATGAAAGCGTTAGTGCTAATACACATACCGAGTTTTATTTAATTCGGTTGGGTCTTTTGTCCCAAATAAAATTGTTCACTTCCGCTATAGGTTTTAGCGTATATCTCGTTTATAATTCAGTATACGAAAAAAGTGTATATAACAAAAGTTACTCTAAATAACAAAATAAACAACTTTTGTTATGTTCATATTTGCCGAAAAACCAATAGGAAACGAAATATCGCTATTTTTAATTTCAGGCTTCCCTTATAACCCCCACTCCTGTTCGTCTCAGAGGATATTAATATAGCCTAAAGTCTAAGTTGGGTTAGTAGTAATATACATACCAAGTTTCATATAATTCGGTTCATTTTATATATACTAGCTCAGATACCCGGCTTCGCCCGGGAATTCATTTGAGGCTGAATGGAGATGATATTTTTTTGGCAAAGCTTTACTTTGCACAATATTTTAAAATTTACCGGTACCGGTGCATAGGGTTTATACCCGTCATTGCTATGGATTTGTTAATAAAAAAATTAATTTTTTATGTAAGACTTCCCTGTCCTCCATATTTTCATATTTCCCGTTTCCTGTGCATTATGCATAGATTTGGTTTATTAAGGATAAAATATTAACATAGATTTGAATTTATTTTTCCAGGGGAGGTACCTGGTAGTTGGTATTGTAATGAATTGTTGAACATATCAATATTTCTACGCGAATTACTTGCTTCATACATTGTTCCCGAAAAAATTTATAAAACAAAAGTAACTCTAAATAACGAAGTAAACAACTTTTGTTATGTACACGTTTATCGAAAAACAAATAGACAATGAAATATCACGAGTTTTTATTTCAGGCCTCCCTCATAACACCCACTCCCGTTTAGACCTACAAATGTTAATATAGCTTATAATAATGGAAGAATTAATGGTAATTCACATACCGAGTTTTGTTAATTTCGGTTCAATCGTTAGTGCCCAACAAAATTGTTGGCGCCCGCTTTAGTATTTAGTGTATATCTCGTTTATACTTTGTTATACGACAAAATTGAATATAACAAATGTTACTTTAAATAACAAAGTAAACAACTTTTGTCATGTGCATATTTGCAGAAAAATGAATATAAAACGAAATATCGCTATTTTTAAATTCAGGCCTCCTTTACAACCCCCACTCCTGCCCGTCCCTAGAAATGTTGGTATGGCTTATTATAATGAAGGTGTTAGTGCTAATACACGTACCGAGTTTTATTTAGTTTGGTCGAGTCTTTTGTAACAGCTGAGGAAAGAAAGAGGAAGTGAGAGAGATTCTAGATTACAGGAAGGTCTCCCCACCCCTCCCCGACGCTCCAGGTTAACCAACAGAACATGACTAATTCCAACTCTCAATTCCGCTTACATTACCTTATATTCACATTCTATTTTCAATTATAATTATGTATGTTTAAATACATTCGTTTTTTTGTGAATTAATTGATTTTTTAAACACATTAAAGGAAGAAATTAGTTACTTCCGATTAATTAATGTACCGGTGAAAGACAGAGAAAGGGGGGGGGGGTAATATACTTTGCTCCTCATGAAACAGTTACTTGTTTTTAAAATGCTTCATACAATTGAAATGTTCTTGTTTATCGCCTTAATATATCATGATGAGGTAAAATTAAAATAAAAGATTGAATGGTATAACTTATTCAAAAATTGGAATGAATTGCAGGCTACAATATTGATATTTTTATACGACCAAGATATATATAAAGTTACTCTATATAACAATGGAACAGTTTTTGTTATGAGCATTTTTGTTATATAGCTTATAATTTAGTAGCAGTCGGTGCAAAGTCAGATGATACTGAGTCATGTTCAGTTGACTGCGCCTAACTAAAGTTTTTAGCGTATATGTCGTTTATGCTTCCTTATACGACAAAAGTATATATAACGAAAGTTACTCTAAATAACAAAATAAACAACTCTTATTATGTGCATGTTCGCAGAAAACCCAATAAGAAATAATATATCGCGATTTTTCATTTCATGCCTCCATTGCAACCAACTCCTGCCTACTCCTGTTCGTTCCTAAAAAATGTTCCTATAGATTATGATCAAGGATGAGTTAATACCAACCTACACAGGGAGTTTTATTTAGTTCGGTCGACTCTTTTGTGCCTAATAAAATTGTTTACTCCCGCTATAATTTTTAGCGTATAACTCATTTATACTTAGGTATACGACGAAAGTGTATATAACAAAAGTTACTCTAAATAATAAAATAAATAACTTTTGTTATGTGCATATTTGCCGAAAAACACATAGGAAACGAAATATCGCTATTTTTAATTTCAGGTCTCCCTTATAACCCCCACTCCTGTTCGTCTCAGAGTGTATTAGTATAGCCTAAAGTCTAAGTTGGGTTAGTAGTAATATACATACTAAGTTTCATAAAATTCGGTTCAGCCGTTTATGCGTGAAAAGGTAACAAACAAACATACACGAAAGAAACAAAACGCAGTTATGGTGTCTATGACATGTGAAACGAAAAGTTATCGTGAAATTTCGCGAAAAAAATCAATGTACAGACAGAGGTTACAATTTTATATATATATATATATATATATATATATATATATATATATATATATATATATATATGCACAGTTTTGAACGGACCTCATTTTCGTCATCTCCTGGGTAGGATCGATGGACATTTCGAAAATCGCGTCATGAGTACTACCTCAATAGCTAATTTCCCTCAAGGGAAATCTGCTAAAAATTATTTCCAAATGTGATTTAATACTTAGTGCCTTAGTGTGCCACTCACAGAGTTTATATATCATGAAACGTCTTTTTTCAAGCTTAAATACTAATTATTGTTTTCAATAGATCTTTACTAGATGAGTTACGTGTAAATACGTTGTGTGATGGCGTCTCCAATTAATATTTCATTTCTTAACTCGAAAATCTTTAATTGAACTATACATTAGTTGATGGTATGTAATCTTTTCATTCGCCACTAAAGATCATATTTGTGAATGGATAAAATACAGGAATATTAACAGTGTGGGTATGGAGATAGAGAGAGGGGAATTCAAAATGACTCTGTTATTATTTGTTGGATTGGATAATGTTGAATGACCAATCTTGTTAAACTATTGATGCCCACAATTCTTGGCGTCTTTAGTTTCTCTTAACTAAAATATTAAGCTAGTTAGTTATTCGCGATTTCATGTGTTCGGTCTTCAGTTAGCCTTCTCTTCTCTCATCGAATGTTTGTTTAGAAATATAAAATATGGTATATTTCGGGAAATAAAATCAATAGTGTGACATACCCGTTCGAGAGAAATTGCTTAGCTTACTCAGCCCTTCGGGGAGGGACTTTTTTGTATTATTTGTATAATTGAGTAGTGTAAATTACGAAAATGAACCAATAAAGAGAAAAAACGTACATAACAACGTTTTTAGACCATTACATTTACAATAAGAATGACTCTATACAATATTTTGATCAAACGCATAGTAACGGAGATATTAACAATTTTCAAAATTCGCCTTCTCTAAACACCCCTCCCCCTTGTCTGATTTCAGACATTAACAAACTTGATCTTTATTATTGCATAAAACGTTTAAATATCAAGTTTGGTAACGATCAAACAAAAATGACGACCACCAAAGCGTTAACAGACAAATATATATATATATATATATATATATATATAAAATTTTGAATGGACCTCATTTTCGTCATCTCCTAGGTAGGATCGACATTTGAGAAAATCTTTCGATAATTGCGTCATGAATACGACCTTAATAGCTGATTTACCTGAAGGGCAATCAGCTAAAAAGGTATATGAATGACTAAATCAGCTGATTTAGTCTAAAGAGAAAGTTCTGGAATATATCGTTGATCCGTGTGTGCATGCCTCTAATATTATCGCAGGAAATTGAGAAAAAAACAGTTCTATGAGGAAATGCGATAACTTGCTGCTTACGACGTGAAATTAGGATTGGATGATTTAATAACTCCTTTGGCAAGGAGGAGTACTTCAGACCGATTACTGGACACCGTATAAATCATGTATACCTATGATAATTGTATTCCAATGTAGGGTATATTGTGCGCAAGAGTATGACCAGTATATTTCATCACAGGGAAAGGAGATAGTTAATGTTTGTTAATCCGAAATTCTTTTGTATCATGCAGGAGCCGCATAAATTAGGTGGATTTCCCAAGGACTGTAATGAGAAAATAATGATTTCATCTCATGTTCTACTTTCTATATCTTCCAAGATAAGAAGCCTATGTAAACGAGTCTATATAATTTATAAGACATAAGAGGTGTTTAGTCCTATATCTTCTAAAAGGATATTCCAAGTGAAGAAGAGGAAGTTAACTAAAGAATGAAAACTAAACAATAGATGTTCGAATTGAGAAAAATGTGTCAAAATAAAAAACGTTTGAAGTATTTTTTTTATCTAAAACAGATAACGAACATAAACAGAATTTTATGTTTTACTCCTACTATAAACCCCCTCGCATCTTGGTCCAACTTGATGAAGTTCTAGAAGAATTGGTCAAAATATGGAGTAGTGTATCAATCAAAAAACAAGACAAGCCTCTAGAGCAGGGGTCTCCAAACTACGGCCCGAGGGCCACATCCGGCCCGCGGACAGATTTTGTCCGGCCCGCGGAGAGCTAGCATACTTGAAAACTCCTTTTAGAGAACATATTTTTTATAGCAAATTAAATTTAGTTTACTGAAGTATTCTAATTTTATGTTGAATAATAATTAATACGACATCTACATTGATATGGTCATGGGCTAACTACTTATAACATTGTTGTAGGCTTATTGTTATTTTTTTTTGTGATAAGTTGGATAAAGAAACACAGAATTTTAATTAGTAAAGACATGTGTAATATGTAGAAAATTTAACTTCAGTATATAATAACTAACAATAAATAAACTTTATCTCACATGGTAAACCTAGAGTGGCGAGTTCGATTCTTGCCTGGGCAAGGGAAATTATTTAGTGACGAAATTCATTAAATAACGTCCTAAAATCCCACCCTGGCTAGAAAAGGGTGGTAACCTGTAGATAACCCGTCCCAATTAGCCTACGTTGCAAAAAGTGGACGTTAATAAATAATAATAATAATAATAATAACTAACAAATTATTGAAATGAATCCAACTAACATTTTATACATTTTAAATAAAAACATAACTTATAACAAGCATAATGACATATGAAATACTAATGAGATTTATGTAATTGAGATTTTCCACTGACAATAGTTTGTAGTTGTGGACTAATTTTACATGTACCAATTATTAAAAGAGATTTAAGATGCTCATCAGTTAATTTAGATCTGTAAACATTTTTTGTGTACTTCATTTTGGAGAAGGTCTTCTCCTTTTTTTCATCAGTGGACTATTTCACTTTTTACCACCGGCAACAATGATAATATGGTTTTGGCCCTCGGAACTTACTGGAGTAATCAGTATGGCCCTAAGGCTGGAAAGTTTGGAGACCCCTGCTCTAGAGCATAGTGGTATGTTTATTCATCGTGCACCATGTATTTATTTATCCACGCATTTCTAATAATAAATGCCAGATGTAAATAATAAGTGCAGTTTTTGGAATAACTCTATACACTCAAATAGGTGCACGGAAAAATATTAGAACGGGACAGTTCTAGAGAGCTGAATAATCAGAAATTGTATCATTGAATGCCAGATGGATTGTTTAAACATCTGTTAAATTTGTTAAAATGATAACTTGTGAAATAAACAAATATAAGTTTCTGAAGATCATGATTAGAAGACCAGCTTAACGGATATATCTATTATGGCAGTGAGTTTCAGAACTCTTACTCCCTTATTTTTTTACCATTTGTTTCTGTATTCCAGTTGGCGAGAAATATAAAATCTATGGCTCACGAATGCATATGGTATGGTCCATTTTGTGCTGTCACATATACTGATCCCTTTCCAGCAGATTTCTCTTAAGGGAAGTTAGCTATTGAGGTCGTACTCAGGACGCGAATTTCGATATTTTTTCTTCAAATGTCCATGTTACAATGTCCATTCCAAGTAGATGTGGAAAAAAAAAATATGTGTGTGTGTGTGTGTGTGTGTGTCTGTTTCCGTTCTAGCGGTCGCAATGTTTGTCTTATCGTTACCAAACATGATAAAGTTCATTAATGGCTGAAATTGGACCAAGGGAAGGGGGGTTTAGAGGGGGAGAATTTCGAATATTCTTATTATCTCCGTTATTATTCGTTGGATGGAAAAATAGTATAAAATCGATCTTACTATTATCATGTAATGTTCTTTAAATGTGGTCATGTACATTTTTAACCATCTTGATTATTAACCGAGATATTTGCATTTTTTAGTTTTTGGTCTTTAGTAATCCCCCGATCCTACTCATCTCATATTAACAATATGCTATGTTATGGAGCACTTTATTTGAAGCTAAATACCAAGTATGTTCTCACTGGACTTTTACGTTTTGAGATTTATGAAAATACATAACGCACGCGGGGAATCTGCTTAGTTAACGCAGCCCTGCGTGAGAGACTTTCATATAAATATTGCTCCATGATTGAATAGGTTGCATAGATTGATAGGGCTGCTTTCTTCTTTTCTCTTCTTATCCTACTATCCCCTCTTCTTTCGTTTTCTCCTATAGTTAAACCGCCCCTCGACAGGATATCCTATAATTTTCTTTAAACGCCCCATAAAAATCTACAATGCTCCCTTACAATAGAGCGTCGCGGAAAAGGGAAACTATATGATCACCTTCTTAGGCTTGATAGGTCTGCAATCATCATACAAGGCATAGGTATATCAGGGCCTAGATAAAATAAAAATAAAAATAGATTGCTTCGACTAACACATGTCTAATGAAGTATATTTGTCATAATTAGCCTTAGTTGCAAAAAGTGGACATTAATATAAATAAATAAATAATATATTGATATTATTTATATAGTAGTCAAATATCAAATAATAAAGGCATGGGGTTAATATAACCACTATTATAAATGGACGTGCTCAGGTTAGTCATTTGACGAGCTAAGGCATTGGTCTGATAGCCACGGGTTCGACTGCGTGGGCTAAGGGAATTTACTTAGGGACAGACCCACTAAATTGAATAGCTATTTTCGAACCGCATTATTCGAACTGACTCATAATATTGGCGATATTTTGAATTTTTGACCTTATCGATCAACGGTAACAACCGGTGTGTGTGTGTGTGTGTGTGTACAGGAAGGGGGTTAATTTACCACACGTTCCGTACATACATTTGTACATAACATGTGTTTGATATTTGACCTATTTTTTTTTAATACAATGAATAAATTATTTATAAAATAAAACTATTTACAAAAAAAAAGAAAGGAAAACAAATGTAGGTTCAATGATGAATTAAACTAACAGTAGTGGAGTTTCAAAGAATTCATATAGTTATACATATAATTTCTTAATTATGTATGTTTATATAAAATAGAAGTTTTTCCTTAACAGCCGACTTATATTTTAGGGGTTTTAATTCCGTTTTAAATTCTTTTCTTTGGTCAGGTAGTAGTTTACAGTCATAGAGCACGTGTCTGTAAGTCTGTTCAGTAGTAAAGTCCCAGTAAGAATTTCGTTGATTCTTATGCCAAAACGATTAAAGTAAGAGTTTATTGTCCCTGCCCTGTTAATATTTGTGTCAAATTATATTATCAAATCAAACAGTCTGTTGATGATAATTTTTCTCCTAAATACTCTTTAATGTCTGAAAGAAATAATTTTAGGTGTTGTCATTTCGTAGTCAAATACTATTTCAGTTGCCTTTTATTACTTGTATTTGTTAGTAATTGTGTTTTTAGCAGATTTCCCTTAAGGGAAATCAGCTATTGAGGTCGTACTCATGACGCGAGTTTCGAAAAATTTCTTCAAATGTCCATCGATCCTACCCAGGAGATGACGAAAATGAGGTCCGTTCAAAATTATATATATATATATATATATATATATATATATATATATATATATATATATAGATATATTTGTCTGTTAACGCTCTAGCGGTCGCAATTTTTATTTGATCGTTACCAAACTCAGAATTTAATCGTTTTATGTAAAAAGGAAGATCAAGTTCGTTAATGGCTAAAATCGGATCAGTGGGAGGGGGGGTTTAGACGGGGGGATTTTCGAAAATTCGAAATATCTCCGTTACCATACGTCGGATCAAAACATTGTATAGAACTTATCTTATTGCAAATTAAATTTACTATAAATATTGTTCTATACATTTATTCTGTATCTTTAATATTAACCGAGATATTTGGATTTATATTGTGAGTGTGGTCGGCTATGTTCGGGAGTTTCCGCCGAGCGCACTAGCGCTAGTGTGGCCGTTTCACTAACTATTCGTCCTCGTGAGAATAGGTTATTACTAGGCAGATTTCTCTATTGTAAAACTTCACGTGGGAAATCTCCTTAGTTTACGCAGCCCCTGCGTGACGGACTTTTATTGTTATTTTGTTGTAGCATTCTGGAGTGTGTGTATGTATTTATATATAAACACGTGTTCTACTAGGTATAGACATTTGAGAAAATATTTTGTAAATCGCGTCATGAGTACAACTTCAAGGGAAATCTGCTACAAAAGACATCAATGATTTTGGCCATTTCGCAGGGAGAAGTGCCGCCGGCAGATTGTCAAATGATTCCAGAGAAAGGGGAGCCAGAAGAGATAATAGTTATGCCTTCTGAGGTAGCACATGCCCCAAAACAGCCACGCGAAGAACCTAGAATGGCTCCTCTGAAACCTGTAAAGCAGTTAGCAGTTGACTTGGAAAACGAAGAATTTTTATTTTTCAGGTATTGGATGTAGTCATACCTAAAGTATTAGATTTTATTAAACTAGCAGACTTTCATTTTGTGTTACATGACAATTTTTGGCTTATTTGTTAAATGGAGATGCCACTACAATGGCGGTTCATTTTAAAACGAAGGGAATATAAATGAGGAGGTAACATTCAAACCGTGCTTTGTCCATTTGTTTCATGCAAAGTGAGCTTGGTCCAATTTATTATACTTATTACGCTAAACTATTTTAACAATGTATCTCATTGATAAAACATTTATTTAAACCATATAGGAGTATTTTTCATTACAAAAAACAAATATATATATATATATATATATATATGTTTTATATTCAATTTCATTGTTTCCTAAAAAGTACATTCATCCGGACAAAGCACGGTTTGAATGTTACCTCCTCAAATATGCACTATTAAATTCAAAATATTAGTAAATTTACAACAAAAGAAAAATACTATAAGGGGGCAATCTGGAATTAGGTAGAATCTTGAAAGAGGTAAGCTGTATAATCTTATGTATTACAAATACAGAGTTAATGTACATATTGTTACACAATGCAAACTTACTAATTTAGATGCACGCATGTGGTGTGGTTTATATTCAGTAACACAGACTTGCCCGAAAACTGTGATTTTACCCTCTCACTCACACACACACACACACACACACACACACACACACACACACACACACACACACTTGTAAATCAATTTACTGGCTTTCATACTTCATCAAGTAATTATAGAAACATACAAAAAACACATAATCTATATATTGGCTAATGTCGTCTAGTAGTTCCCATATATTTCTGGGTTATTTGTACGTTATTATACGATATTATTTACGAGATATAGGTTCGTCCTCCCTGGTCATTAGATATTAATGTGTTAGTATGTCGTCTGTAGGTTGGTGTATGTCTTCAAGTGGCTTTATTCATCTCAATGAGACTGAACCTTTAACTATGTCTCTTTGAGTAGTTTGTGTTTCGGAAACAAGAACGTGCTAACATAATAGATGGTTAATCGAATCAAAAAACTTGAGGTTTATATTTAAGTAATAAGTAAATCAAAACGACATACATGCAGTATAATGAATAACGTACAGGAAACGCCCGATATCAATCCAGAAAAAATGTAATGACATTTTCTGTTTTCCCTTGAGGCTTCTTACAAATATGGAAGGAAATTCATTTGATATAATATTTGCAGATCCCTGCTGCCATATGTAACAGCACTCCCTCTAGTGCAGCGGCTATCATTACGATCCGAGATCAACACAGCTGTCATCCGTGCTTGGGAGAAGAAAAGGCACCATCACCAAGACGATGCAAATCAAGAAAACGAGCCGAAAGTGGAAGGGAAAATAGACTTCAAGTTGAAGCCAACAGACAATCTGCGGTAGATATATCTGTGGTTCGGTGAACCTTTGGAAAGTAAAAATTGGTTTTGTAAAATAAAATGAATAACAAGTAATGGGCTTATTATATGAATTATCACGTAAATTCAAATCAGCTAAATATAAAAATAAATTTTACCTTGTAGCAATAATATAACTTATTTTTAAATCAATACTACATATACTAACAGAATAGAAATATTCCGAGAAGTAAATCGCCACAGTAACGGAGCTCCTAAACGTAATAATGATAATTTAAAATATTACCAATGAGTAATATTCATTTGTTCATATATACACATTTTTAATTTCATACTGGCCGTGTTACGGGTTGAAGTAGAAATGGTTTGCCATGGAAATATAAAGGTGGATTCACGAAATCATCCCGCCATATTCACCAGGAACAAAAACGCCCTGTTACATGAATAGTAAAAGTGCTGATATTCAATTATTTACTCGAGACAAATCTAGAATTAGACTTGCTGTTATCTTGAAACTAATAGGTATAATAATGGTTTCCCACCAAAATATAAGCATGAAGCACGGAATGTCTATTGAAGGATTTATAACCGCTCTTGGGAGAGAATAAATCTAGTTTCCAGTCAAAATGAAACGATTATATTATCGTAGCATCCAGAGAGAACATGGTACTATTTTCTTCAGGCATTCTATTGTTATACGACTGAATACTGCAAGGGGTGTAAAGTACCTACGTTTGAGGAGTTACGTAACAAACCCCACATATTAGCAATACTCATTCCCTAAATACTTATAAAGAAACCCAACTTCACGAAGACATTTTACATGAAACAAGAATAACTTCTTTGGGTTACTTAGGGTGGAAGTAAAAATTTTAAACTCCATTAATCTAAATAACGATTTAGAACAAAATTGTTATTCTAAAAACTTTTTTTTTTTTTTCGATAAAACGAATACTAACGAAGATATAGATGAATATGTATTTTCACGTTAAGTAAACACCCCCTCCTAGTTGATAATTCGGATTCTCCTGTAGTCTTTGTGGGTCCTTGGAAGAATCGACTCCCAAATATTAAAAAAAAAAAAAAAATCATAGAAATCTTCCAAGCTATTTTTGAGTGATTACCAAAAGGGCGGACAGACAGACAGATGAGAATTTCAATTTTGATGCCATTGTTCTTAGAATGGTCCCCCAAATTTAATTTAAAAACTACCCCATATAGATTCATTAAATTTTACCGTATGTTATTATTAAAAAATTTTGCTTATTCTAAAGCTGATATCTTATTACTTAAGGAAATAGCTATGCAAATAACATATGGACACTATTTTCGAAAATTATTTATATGCCAATCGATTCTAACTACGAAAATGAGCTTCCTCTCAAAAGGTAAAAGAGAAGATTCAGAAATTTAAAAAAAAAAAAAAAATAAATAAAAAAGGGGGGGGGGGGAAGTTCTCAAAACTGATATTAGGCTTTTAAATATCGTCATAAATAAAGTTTTACACAGTTTTTCCTTCAATTGATTCTATTATTGATTGATGAAACTTCTTCTAGAAAGTTTCCTACTGAGGCTGATCGTGTTATCTACAGGTTACCACACGTTTCTAGCCAGGGTCGGACTAAGGATTTGTTATTGCATACATGCAAAACCGAATCCCCCATGACTAGGTTTATCATGTTTATACAGACTACGCCTTACCTAACATGCCTAACCAGCGCTCCACTTAACCAATATTTGTGTTAGTTTATTGGACAATAAACCAATACTAGTACTATTTATTTAATTTACTAATTATACTTTACCACTCAAATTTCTCGTTTTGTAAGTCTTAATATTTATCATATAGTTTTTATTAATACCATGAAATGCAATCCATTAAACGGAGGGTTGTTAATTTTTGGATTAAAACTTTGCACAAAATGTGTGTATTATCAATACAATTGATCCCGTACATTGGTTTTCGATATGATTATTGTTCAAAAGTTAGCATCTCTGATATAAACCGTGTGCCAGAGGGGTTACAGGTATTTCTTTACCGTGTGACAGAGGGGTTACAGGTATTTCTTTACCTTCTACATTAATACTTACTTTTTCGATGAGCATATTTTGGTACTGTATTAACTTAAAACTTTAACAAGTAGTCACCGTGCCCAACTCCAATAGCCAGCTTTAGCATATCTGTAGCTCAGTGAGGACTTTTAACTCAATTTTCGGTTCTCCAAAAATACACTCTAAGTCTGTTAAAATTACATAGTGCATATGTGGAGTGTATATGAATATGGAATTCATTTTTCTTAAGCAAATGAATGAAAAATATTCTTACTGTTTGCTGTGAATATGAAAATTTCACTCAGCACACTTCCATGGGTTTTAAAAATTCCTGCTATAATATGTTGTTTACAAATTGGAGTTAATGACAACTATGACCATATCCTATCAACAAAGCTCAACACTTGATTTCAAATTAATAGTACAGCCACATGTCTAGTCGCGGTGTTGTTTGCAGACCCCCAGCTGCTATTATGACTTACCCAACACTTAAAACATCTCCCGGCATGATGTATACTTCATATACAACAAAGTGTCTTCATTTGCAGCTCATCATACATGTATCTTATCTGTTGGTAAGTCACTTGCCTGCCTTCTACATATCTACTGGTATGTCACTTGCCTGCTTTCTCCTTATCTGCTGGTTAGTCAATTGCCAGCTTTCTCCTTATCTGCTGGTAAGTCAATTGCCAACTTTCTCCTTATCTGCTGATGATCAATTGCCAGCTTTCTCCTTATCTGCTGGTAAGTCAATTGCCAACCTTCTCCTTATCTGCTAGTAAGTCAATTGGCAGTTTCCTCCTTATCTGCTGGTAAGTCAATTGCCAACTTTCTCCTTATCTGCTAGTAAGTCAATTGCCAGCTTTCTCCTTATCTGCTGGTAAGTCAATTGCCAACTTTCTCCTTATCTGCTAGTAAGTCAATTGCCAGCTTTCTCCTTATCTGCTGGTAAGTCAATTGCCAACCTTCTCCTTATCTGCTAGTAAGTCAATTGCCAGTTTCCTCCTTATCTGCTGGTAAGTCAATTGCCAGCTTTCTCCTTATCTGTTAGTAAGCCAATTGCCAGCTTTCTCCTTATCTGCTAGTAAGTCACTTGCCAGCTTTCTCCTTATCTGCTAGTAAGTCACTTGCCTGCTTTCTCCTTATCTGCTGGTAGGTCAATTGCCTGCCTTCTTGGAGCTTCAAGTCAGCTAAAACCATTTCCTGCTAAATAGTGGTGCAACCCTTCTCAAGGCTTTATGGTTAGATTGATTTCATGAGATTAAATAACATATTCTGCAATATGAATATAGAATTTTATACCGAGCGAAGTAAGGACGTGTATTTGGTTTCCCACCACGCATTGTACTCCAGAGATAAGTTTCTTCTTTGGATTCCCTCTACTTCCTGTATATAGTCGTTGGGAGTGGACCAACTTCAACTCTTCCTTACATTAAAAACTCTCTTAGGCCCATTGCTGATTTACGCATACCCTGTTTAGTTTAGAAACTTCGAGATACATAACTACCGATAAAAACTATTCAAAACAATGTTCGCTGAGTTACAAGCCTATTGGAGTCTTCTATTATAGCATTCGGGGCCAAAAGAACCGGTGACTTCCCAACAAACTATATCAAGATACTCTTGATAAAACCATTTATTAATATATTGTTTTATAATGTGTAAGTTTTAATTGTGAAAAATAATTTATATTGGAGCTTCTTCTTTCTCGTCTTTTGCAAGCGGCATTTTATTTAAGCCCTGCCATTTCATTTAAATTTTATGCATTTCTCCACACAGACAGTATCCACACTCCTACAACGGCAGCACCAGTATACAAGGTATTGACGCTACCGTTGCCAATGAAGAAAAGAGTTCACGGCCTTTCATGGACCAAACTACAGCCTCTTCTGGTATGGCTCCGTCCATTGTGAAAATGTTCTAGAAGCACCAACAGGGTCATACGTCAACATAGAAGATAAAACATAACCTCAATTGCTACTTACTACTTTTATTAATAACTAAATAACTGTAAAGTTGTTATGGAACATGAAATCCTTTCATTTTATGCCATGAGTTTAATATACAGTGTATCGCATAAAGGAGGGATTTGCTATGGTTCATCAATGGCTTAATCTAATATTTCAAAACATCTGTCATTACCATTTTTTTTCTGGTTTAATTATAATGCTTTGTTTAATTGTATCATAAATTTTGAGCTGAGTATACTCCTCTGCTGTAGGCACTAGTAAAGTTATATCCATTAATTTCATGAAATAATATATAACGTTTGCCGGAACGTACCTGAAATAGTAAAATACAAATAAATTTTCATTTCTCCAATATGAAAGATTAATTTAAAATAAGTTATGCTTACCTTCCCAGTGAACTGATAAAGCCAATGATAGGATAGTTTGAAACATCTGTTTTGTTATACTTTATGCATTTAATTATCCATCCGGTAACCTCCTCAACCTCTTTGTAGCCAAACCTGAAAATTAAGCTTGAGCTTTGTGACCTCAGGGTATAAAAACGTCCGTCACGCAGGGGCTGGGTAAACTTAGCAGATTTCCCACGCTAAGATTTTCAATAGATAAATATACATACTGGTAACACTACCGTGAATGCTCAGTAAATTTACAATACAAGTTAATAATCTCTACAACGGAAAGCGGCTGAATTGTAAACAAATAGGCCAACCAACCTTGTAGCGCTGTATGATAGACCGGAAAGACAAACAATTAATGAAATATATCTGAATATAACATATAAATTTTATTGAAAACAATTTACTAAAGCTAGTGCTGTAATTTGTAATGAATCAGAATCAGTTTTATCTGAATCATTCAAATTTCAGTAATCCTAAAACAAAAGAAGGGGGGGGAGGGGGGGTCAACAGAACGTATTTGCATATATCTCACAAAGTAAAAGTACAAAGAAAACAATATTTGGTATTTAGGCTTTGAATAATATGGTTTATTAAATAACAGAGTATTATTTATGTAACATTAGCAGAAGTGGGGGTTTACTGAAGACCGAAAACTGAAAAATGCAAATATCTCCGTTAATATTCAAGATACAGAATAAATGTATATGGCAATATTTGTAGTACATTCAATTGTAAATACGATGTACTCTATTCACTTTTTCGATCCGACTTATAGTAACGGAGATATTTCGAATTTCTTAAATTCTTCTCCTCTAAAACTCTAAAACTGATTTTTGTCATCTACTAAGTAGGATCGATGGACATTTGAAGAAAAATTTCGAAAATTCCGTCATAAATACGACCTCAATAGCTGATTTCCCTTAAGGGAAATCTGCTAAAATAAAACAAAATCAATAAACATGTTCA
Organism: Riptortus pedestris; assembly: GCA_019009955.1. Classification (NCBI taxonomy): domain Eukaryota; kingdom Metazoa; phylum Arthropoda; class Insecta; order Hemiptera; family Alydidae; genus Riptortus; species Riptortus pedestris. The sequence continues at coordinate 77,290,290 of CM032229.1, forward strand.
ATAGCCAGAAAATAGGGAACGAGGAATTCAGATTGATATGTTACAAATTATAAAAATTCCTTTTTTAAGGGATTAATAGATTGTGATCGCTGTAGTTGATTTATAAAAATGCCACGAACAGAAAACGCAATCAAATCAATAGGATGTTATCTGTGGATTGTTTACCGCTCCCATTCTTTCATTTTTGGTATATGAAAAATTCAAAGATAATTTAACATCAAAGTGACTTCAAAGGTATAGTTTGGATCGTATACTCTAAATATCAAATTGTAAGAAAAATAACTGGAAACTAAAATATGAGGACCCCACAAGAGTTAAGTAGCTGGTCTTAACGAGTTTTTTCCCCTTATTTTTTCTGTTTGTACTCTCCGTGGACAGAGGTGCTATATTTTCTGAGTGCACCATAGAAAGTATATAACACACATTTAGTAACAGCGTCTATAAAATTATGGTACTTATAGATTATCGGGAGGTGACCCATTTAAAGACAATTATTAAATCATAATTAAAAGAAAATCACTTTATTATTTAAAATAACACTTCTAGATTCTATAAATGATTAACAAAAGGATAAAATGGTTAACGGGAGGCCATTCATCATATGCAGATAAATCATATTTACTGGTTCAAAACAGCTTATCGTTATTATACAGTGGGTGTTGTATTTGGTGGTTCATATTTGACTAGGTTACCTTGGTCATTCTGTTTCTTCTGTTATCAGGAATTGAGTGATAGTTTATTAACACCAGTTTATTATTACACCACTTGGACAGCTAGCTTGCAGCCTTCATGTGGCAAACGACGGCCGTTTTATCCTGCTACTCTGCGACATCGTCCATTTTTGGGCCAACTAATCTATAAGTACATTTGTAATTCTAATAGATTCTAAAAGTTTTATTTTAAATAATAAAGTGTTTTTTTTTTCTTTTTATATGATTTAATAATCGTCTTTAAATGGTTGTCCTCCCGATAATAGATAAGTACGAAAATTAATAAACTCTATAAGACTATATAATACTAAAATTATTATTAATGAGCTTGGTAAACCTAGAGTTCGATTCCCGTTTGGGCATTTATTTAGTGACGAACTTATTTACAAAGATCCTTAGTCCCCCTATGACCAAAAGTGAGTGGTAACCTGTAGATAGATAACCCTCGCTGATTAGTCACAACAGGATAATGTGGTTTTAGCAGATTTACCTTAAGGGAAATCAGCTATTGAGATCGTACTCATGACGCGATTTTCGAAAATTTTCTTCAAATGTCCATCGATCCTACCCAGGAGATAACGAAAGTCGGCCACGCAGGGGCTGCGTAAACTAAGCAGATTTCCCTTGTGAAGTTTTAGAATAGAGAAATTTCAAATAGAGAGCTGTACAGTTACGCGAACGACCCGAACTAGCTCTTGACGGAAACTCACGAGTGGACCCGAAGTTAGCCGATCTCGTCTCAGAAGCTGAAAACAGAAAAATGCAAATATCTCGGTTAATATTCAAGATAGAGAATAAATGTATATAACACTATTTATAGTAAATGTAATTTGCAATAAGATTGATTCTATATAATTGTTCGATCCGACGTGTAGTGACGGAGATATTTTGAATTTTCGAAAATCCTCCCTTCTAACCCCCCCCCTCCCACTGGTCCGATTTCAGCCATTAACGAACTTGATCTGTCTTTTTACATAAAAGGTTTAAATATCGAGTTTGGTAACGATCAAACGAAAATTGCGACCGCTAGAGCGTTAACAGACAAATATATATATATCTATATATATATATCTATATATATATATATATATATATATATATATATATATATATATATATATAATTTTGAACAGACCTCATTTTCGTCATCTCCTGGGTAGGATCGATGGACATTTGAAGAAATTTTTCGAAACTCGCGTCATGAGTACGACCTCAATAGCTGATTTCCCTTAAGGGAAATCTGCTAAAATGAGGTCCGTTCAAAATTATATACATATATATTTGTCTGTTAACGCTCTAGTGGTCGCAATTTTTGTTTGATCGTTACCAAATTCGATATCTAAACGTTTTATGCAAAAAGACAGATCAAGTTCGTTAATGGAAATCCGACAAGTGGGAGGGGGGTTTAGAGAGGGGGATTTTCGAAAATTCGAAATATCTCCGTTACCATACGTCGGATCAAAACATTGTATAGAACCAATCTTATTGTAAATTAAATTTACTATAAATATTGTTCTATACATTTCTTGTCTATCTTGAATATTAACCGAGATATTTGCATTTTTATTAAATTTGGGCCGTAACGGACGACTGTTTCCCGCCAAAAGCTAGTTCGGCCCTTTGCCGTAACTGTTCGGCTCTCGTATGGAGATTTCTCTATTGTAAAACTTCACATGGGAAATCTGCTTAGTTCACGCAGCCACTGCGTGACGGATTTTTTTTAAATTCAAAAAGCCCAATAATTCGAAAACCTATGCAATTAGGTACCTTAATCTTTTCCGTTTAGATACACCTAGAAATCTAGATGTCTCTCCTCGTCTTGAGCTTTTCCTCTAATATTCTAAAACAAATGTAGCCGTAGGAAAACTAGTGCGTATATTGCAGATCTGAATTCAATTACATTGTTTTCTTTGGAACGTTATAAGCTTTACTTTAGTAACACTGTGACTGATTTTAACGTAGGATTGATGACTACATTGGTCACGTGGTAATGATGCTTCAGTTATAGAACATGGTATAGACATTACATACACTACATTTACATACACGGACACCTAAATATTAAATATATATACTTAGCTTACTTAGTTGTTTTAATATGTTTTTCGTGGCATTAACTATCCCTTGCTGGTTTAAATGAATATTTTGAAATGTCGACTAATTCAAAAAATCATGCTTTACCTAGTATTAAGGCTGTCAATATAATCAGCTGATGTGTTGATAACACCAGGGTGGACGGTTGTAACAAAGATATTGTAGCCTTGTAAGCGAAGTTCTATTCTTAGACCTTGTGAGTAATCTGAAACAGGCAATTTCATTAACACAGAATTAAGAGATCATTTTTACATATGTATTTGTATCTAAATCCAATCTCTATCAACGGATACCGTACCTTTCTGGTATGAAATGGACCAGGTTAAGGGTAGATTGTTAAATAAAAGACATTTAAAGTTTAAATAAACTTAGTGCTACTAAGGCTAATTGGGACGGGATCAACAACCAATTTACAAAGCTCAGAGACAATTCTAAGTTGGTATACTGGCAGGTGAAATTGAATTATTTTGCGGGTAGAGAACAAATTACGACACTTCCAAACAACAGTGTATTGATGTACAGAGCGCATTCGATGTAGAGCATCATCGTCAGTATACAAATGTCCTGAATGTTGTCCTGGCGGGCCTTAGGACCAGACTTAGTGGCTAAATTGAGCTATAAGAGCCAAAGTCCTTGGAGTCATTTGGTTACTTGTTGAATGAATGAATTTAGCCTTTATTATAAAGAGTAATATGAAAAATAATAGTTAACAAAATCAATATATACATGATTATAAGGTACAAAATACAAATACACTAATAAACAATATTACTTACATACTTAAAATTTATAAAACAACTTATGTTTTACTCTTTATAGGCCTTCCCCGAAGGGAGTGCGGTCTAACTTCCCGGAGTGACCAACTCTATTGGGAAGTGGAGTTCTGCAATAGAGAGTGCCATTTTTCTGTCTTGAGCTAACCTTGCCCAGTCGGGGCAGACAGTATTTTAACACATCTTGTTGGCTGTCAACCTTTACTTCTTTTCCAGTTACATGACGTCCAGTCTGTGAGTCTTCGTGACCATCTCTCATCCCTGCACCGCATTAAGTGTCCTGCCCACTTCCATTTTAGCATTTGGATGAATAAGTTGACATCTCTGAAGTTCGTTTGTTTTCTTATTTCCGTGCTCCTCACCTTATCTTTTTTCTTTATATGAAGCACACGTCTTTCAGCTGCACGTTGCCAGACGCTCACTTTGTTAGCCTGAGCACTGTTGAGGGACCAAGTCTGAGATCCGTAGGTAACTACTGGCAACACACTGCTGTCAAACATTAGTTTTTTAAGGTGCATTTCGTATTTGCTTTTCAATATAAAGTTGAGGCTCCAGTACTTTTTCCATCCAAGTGAGAGACTTCTCTGGATTTCCTTATTCGTGCTATCTTTAAAGGATATAACCTGGCCTAAGTATATGAAATCACCAACATAACATATAGTGTTATTGTTTCTTGTTTACTGTTGGCCATGATTTTTGACTTACAGTAGTTTGGTTCTAGGCCGACTGCTTGACATCTCAGAAGAGAGACCAGAGACCCAGAGTTCCTGCATGCCTACATCAAGAAGGAGGGTCATGAGAAAACTCTGAGTATAGCGAAAACCTATTCATAAAACTGGATAGGATGAAGAAAGGAGGCCTTAATATTAACAAGACAGGAAAAGGAACCAGGTTGAAACATGTCTCGGAAGCCTCTCTCATTGCTCTCCGATCCCGTGGCCTCAGTCACAGGGAATCCTTGGTTCGAGTCACATCTTTTTGAAGAGGTAAGTCATTGTCTCGCTTCTCTATTTTTCTTCTTTTTAAAACTGTTCTTCAAATGTCCAACGATCCTACCCAGGAGATGATGAAAAGTCCGTCACGCAGGGGCTGCGTAAACTAAGCAGATTTCCCTCGTGAAGTTTAGTAATAGATTAATCTACATACTGCTAACACACCACCGTGAATATTAAGTGAATAAATACAAGCGGAAATAAGAAGTCTTCCAGTCAATTTCAATAACCTGCCGACAGGAAGCGTTTGGAATGTAAACAAACACATCTGCCAGCCACACACCGGAAAGAAAAAAAGTCCGTCACGCAGGGGCTGCGTAAACTAATCAGATTTCCCACGTGAAGTTTTACAGTAGAGAAATCTGCCTAATAACAACTGTAGTAGTAAGGTATCTCTAAACCAATTCACGAGGGACGAATAGTTACGGAAACGGCGGCCAGAGGTCTCGGCGGCAAGTCCGGAACATAGCAGAGTCCTGCCGACCACAAAAACAATACAAGTGTAAATATCTCGGTTAATATTCAAGATACAGAATACATGTATAGAACAATATTTATAGTACATTTAAATTGCAATAAGATTAATTTTATACAATTTTTGTATATAATTTTGAACGGACCTCATTTTCGTCATCTCCTGGATAGGATCGATGGACATTTGAGGAAAATTTTTGGAAACTCGCGTCATGAGTACGACCTCAATAGCTGATTTCCCTTAAGGGAAATCTGTTAAAACAATTACTGAAATATATCAGAATATAACATATTAATTTCATTGAGAACTATTTACTATATCTAGTACTGTAATTTATAATGAATCAGAATAATTGTTCTAAATCAATCAAATATTAGTAATCGAAAACCTTAAGACGGGGGGGGGGGGGGGGTCACCAGAACATAATTGCGTGTATCTCGTCATTGCCTGTATTAAAGGTCTCTTGAATACAATATTTTATATTTAAGCTTTGAATTATGTGATTAGAGTATTGTTTACGTAACATAAGTAGAAGTGGGGGTTTGATGATGGCTGAAAACTGAAAAATGCTAATATCTTGGTTAATATTCAAGATAGACAATAAATGTATATAATAATAATTATAGTACATTTAGTTTACAATAAGATTTGTTCTATAAAATTTTTCGATCCGACGTATAGTAGTAGATATTTCGAAGTTTCGGAAATCACCCCTCTAAATCCCCCCCCCCTAAATCCCCCCCACTGGTCCGATTTCAGCCGTTAACGAACTTGATCTTTCTTTTTACATAAAACGACTAAATATTGAGTTTCGTAACAATTAAACAATAATTGCGACCGCTAGAGCAGTAACATACAAATATATATATATATATATATATATATATATATATATATATATATATATATATATAGATAGATAGATAGATAGATAGATAGATAGATAGATAGATAGATAGATAGATATACAGTTTTGAACGGACCTCATTTTCGTCACCTACTGGTTAGGATCGATGGACATTTGAAGAAAAAATTTGAAAATCGCGTCATGAGTACGACCTCAATTGCTGATTTCCCTTAATGGAAATCTGCTAAAATGAGGTCCGTTCAAAATTGTATATATTTGTCTGGTCACGCTCTAGAGGTCGCAAGTTTTGCTTGACCGCTACCAAACAGGATATTTAAACGTTTTATATAAAAATAAAGGTCACGTCGTGAGGGGGGGGGGTTAGAGGGGGGATTTTCGAAATATCTCCGTTACTATACGTCGGATCAAAACATTGTATAGAACCAATCTTATTGCAAATTAAATTTACTATAAATATCGTTATATTCATTTATTCTCTATCTTGAATATTAACCAAGATATTTGCATTTTATTGAGAGTAACGGACATGATGAGATCGGCTAACTTCGGTTCTATTCGTGAGTTTCCGGCTAGCTAGTTCAGACATTTCAGTAACTGTTCGGCTCTCGTGAAATTTCTCTATTCTAAAACTTCACTTGGGAAATCTGCTTAGTTTACGCAGCCCCTGCGTGACGGACTTTTTTCATGCTGAAATGTAATAGTTTTTGTCCAGATCCTCGCCTTTGCAGATTAATACATCCACTGAAAAATCAGACATTCTGTTGGAAAATAACGTTTAGATCCCATCTATGGATATTTGTTTGTTGGATTTTGGGCAAAAAAACCATCAAGGTCATCAGTGCCCAGCGCTCGCAGAACCGTATTTGAGTTTCCCGACCATGGGAAATTGCAAACACATACAAACTAGGCCGTTTTTTTTTTATATAATTTATTTTATTTATTTATTTGATTTTTTTAATTTTAACCTTTACTTTTTTCAATATTTCTGCTTCATTATTTTCATTTCTTTTTCTGTTTCAACCCCCCCCCCTTTCATTTAAGGGGGGTATCACAGGTATACTATACAATTAAAATTTAATTAAATTAACAGACTAAATAAATACTAAAAACAATGTTATTAAATAGACTACAACTATTAATGTCAAAAACTATTAAAATAAACATTGGACTTAAACTATTACAAAAAAAAAGACTAATAAAAACTATTGATTAAACCATAAAATTAAAGCTATTAAATAATCATTAAAATTAAGCTACTAAATAAACATTAAAATTAAAACTATTAAATAAATATTAAAACTAAAAATATTTTTAAAAAAACTACTAAATTAAGCATTAAACTTAAAACCATTATTAGCATTTTAAAAAAATGGGTATTTGTTTATTTTATTTGTCGCCAGTTTTTCTCCACCAGAATTATCTATACAATAATTAGCATATTAGTAGAATTATGATTGTAAATTGATTAATTTCCAATAGCCCGATAATTTACAATAACTATATAGATGACATTTGAATATCCATATTTATTTTTAGCTGGTGGTGAGGGTGATGAATGGTTAATCACAAAACTTTGAATAGTATGACATTTGAATAGTTTTGAAGTTGTGAGATGCTCCTGAAGCAATACATGGAGATGACCATTGATGGTGTCTTGGTTTTACATTAGCCTTATCTCACAGCTTTTACTAACTTTACGGGCAAAATAGTGTCATACGTAAATAACCTTTCTGGGCCTTGAATAGTCTTTATTAAACTAATACCAAAGTTACGTCACTCTAAATATATTGGATGCTATTGTACAAGTGACATGTGTCGCATTGTTTGGTGGAGCCCCTGTGGGACATAGCCAATTTTTCTTCCTTTACTTTAGTTTCTAATTGAAGGACATTTAATACTACTTTTTGACGAAGAGACTTTCAGGTAATTCATTCAGCCTACTACAGCTAAAGACTGAATAAAATTCTTTGAAGTAAAACACAAAAAAAAGTTCGAATTATTTTGTCAGATTTATTTCTTACTTGTAAGTGCTGCTTTAGTCGCTCCATACATTGTTCCATGTGGCATTCCGTAGTTTGCTGCTACTGAACTCACGTTTAATATATGCCCTTCATTACCTTCCTTCATTTTTGGTAGAAAAGCCATGATTGTCTAAAACCATAATTTAAAAATTGAGGAAAACATTGAGCCTGCTTGTGGAATGGATTAAATAAGGGGAATGTTATTATTTATTTCAGCATCTAAAATATGAAGATGTGTCTCACTGAATTCCATATTTATTAAATTAAACTAGAAAAGAGAATAAGCATAAATCAAAGGAGAAAGTATAAAACTGGGCCACCAATAAGAAGACAAAATCCATGTATGAGGTATGAAAAATAAACACAATAATTAAAACATAGGTGAAAAAATAGAGCATGCGAGAAATGCCGAGCTAAAATTATTTATATGTAAAAAAAGATTGAGATAAAAGGAGTATTATGAATTATCTTAACCTAATTTTTCCTTATAAGATCCACATTAAACAAAAGTCTTCCTACAACCTGACTATGAAATGGGCTGCAATCAACCTCCCATGTTCAATGAATTAGAACTCGATATCTTGACGAACAGACGGACTTCAGCAGTCTGTATTTTATACATAATGCTAGAAAAATGAGTTAAATTGGAAACTTCAAAAACAAGGAGAGTTAGTAAATGATTTGTACAGCCATTTGAATGCGTTTAAGAACAAAATCCGTTTGTGGGAGGAACAGATGCTGTCTGGAAACAGTTGATTTTCACCAAGCTCTCCACGTATGAAAATATTGCTTGAGCTCAATATGCTGAAGAACTCAAGTTACTGTCGGAGCGATTCTCTAACATACTTCGCAATTTCAAAAACATGGAAGACTGTTTCAATTTATTTGCTATTTCGACAAAAAGTAATGTTCAAAATGCTCCTATACGCTTGCAAATGGAGTTGATCGAGACTCAAGAAAACTCACTCTTAAAATCTAAATTTGAAGACGTGGAGTGTGCGATTTCTACAAAAAAAAAAATACCGCGAGAAGACAATTTTCCCCAGCTTAGAGAATTCAGCAGTTCATTTCAATGACGAAAGTTAATAAATCAAAACATCTTACAAGGCTGACTGACGATAATTTGAAAATTCTTTAAGTCTTTATATAAGTGGAATTAATCCAAACATCGATGGATTAGTTTCCCTAATTCAAACGACTTATTTATTTTGGAGTCGCTATTTAACTTTCGTTGCTTGTAAAAATTCCAAATTTTACGATTTAATTAACATGTTGTACCATTGTTTTCATTTCATTTTGTTATTTTAATAAATTGTATTATAATTATCGTATAATTTCATATCTGATGTGTATCGTTAAAAATTATGAACATTCCTTTAAAATGCACTAATTTTAAATCTGGCCTGCGAATGTATTTGCACACTGTTTGGCACACAACATGTCAAAGGTTGCCCTTCCTGGTCTAAAGGACAAGATGGTACTCACTCGTCAAATGCAAACCCTAGTAAAATCCAAGTACTTAACGGAGACAAAGAGGTTTGCACCATTGCATCATTCCACCATAGGCCAACTTTGCACAATTTAAGATTGAATTATAGAGCATTTGAAGATAAAACCTACTTTGTAGTGGTATTTGTTGGCGTCAATATTGCTTATAATATAGTTTGGGGGAAACCTGTACAATTCCGATTGCCTTCCTGGGGTTTAATAGTACGATTTCTACATTTTAGCAGATTTGACGAATGCGTGACTCCCTCCAAAAGCTAGTTCGGCCGTTTCCTTAACTGCTTGAATCTCGTGAAATTTTTCTATTGTAAAACTTCACGTGGGAAATCTGCTTAGTTTACGCAGCCCCTGCGTGAAGGACTTTTTTATACTTTCTGAATAAGATCAAAATTTGAAGTATTATCATGGCTGTATAAAGTCCCTAAGGGCATACCTCAAGGATCCAATCTGAGTGAAACGGATATAGTCAAAGCCATAAATGATATAGGGCTAAGCCGGAATTTGGATCTCTATTTTCGGATGATTATGTAGCAAGTAGATGCAAAGAATACATTCAATTCAAATTTCAAAAATAAATAAATTTAATTCCTGAATAAATTTAAGTCCTTTTGCTTAAAAACACGATTCCAAATTTCTGCTGGTAACACACTGTTGGTACTAGAAGGTCAATAATACTGATCAGATTCACAGTAAGAGCCCTTGATCCATCTTATAGGCCTACCTACCCCTTTCATTGTGAAGGATTATGACATTTTTCTGAGGCCCTTCTTCCGAGAAGAAAGAATGCGTTGAACTTCGTTGGAAATGATCTGATCCTTTTTTGATTTTTCATGAAAACATATTATGTTTTATGAACGTAGGCATTTATGCAGTCAAAACATGGCTTGTGCACTCAAAAATCTTAGATTTCAATGTCACCAATTAATCATCTTAAAATAATTTGCAATTGGAACTATGTACCAAATAGAGACAGATTTCTGGTTTTGTACAAAACACTGATCCAATCGAAGATTGATCATGGATTACAAATGCAATATTCAGCTAATTTAAATAGGCACGATTCATGTTGCTGGCTTAGGTTCTAGACTGAAGCTTTACAATAGGATTCCTGCAATAAAGTGTAGAGAGCCAGAAAATGTATATAATTTTAAGAGCAACCTACTTGCTTTCATCATATATCTCTACACTTAGCCCATTTCCTGACCATGCATTACTCCAATAGCTACGTGCTATTTGGTGGAAGAAGGAGACCTAAAAACCCATCAATCAGTACCTTAGACATTTTTGTAGTTAAACAATAATGGAAGAATATGTTTCGTTTTCACCCTTATGTAACCCTGCTCGTTTTCACAATAGTCTAATACTGGTCGTAATGCCTTATGCCCAGCTTAATTGTAGCGTATTGTTTGGACATGGATTTAGACTTGAGCAACGCCATAGGAATTGTGCGGAGTGTCTATTGCACATGGCATTCCTCAAATTAAGGGAGGCGACGGAAAATTGCTAGAGCTTTCCAATTGCTGTAGACCTATTTACCTGGAATATTTCAGTAGCTTTATTTAGAACTAATGATGGGAAATGTAACTTTAGAATGCACGAAAAAAATTAATATATATTGTTGGGCCCAGAATGTTTTGTAAATAGATATTTAATCATATAATATTTTAAATTTTCATGTTATGAAAATGTATTGGGTGCTGTGTTTGTTCTTGGGATCAGTGGTCCTGAAATTGATTCTTAACCAAAATAATTAAAACAACCGTTTATTTCTCTTGCGGCTAAGCAGTCTGCGGTGAATGTTTTCAAGTCGTCCTAAACTTTGCATCTTAACACCGCAGAAAGGGGAACACCAGAAACAAGTATTCAGTACTTTTGAAGCTGAGTATGGATCCGATGATGAGCAGTACGATGACTCTGTGAAACAAGACATCCAACCTCATACCCAGATTGCAGCGCAGCTGAATATTATTTTGAGAGCAACCCTTCATTTGAATCAGGGTTCCTAATTCAGAAGTCACTGCTACAGGTCTGTTTGGACCCACCCAAGTAAGTAAAAATACTTTGTTATTGAGAGTTAGGTTCAGGTGGTACTCTCTCTTTAAAAAAGTCCGTCACGCAGGGGCTGCGTAAACTAAGCAGATTGGCCACGTGAATTTTAATAATAGACAAACCTACATACTGCTTATACAATACCACCGTGCATATTAGGTGGTTAAATACAAACGGTAATAACTAATCTTTTCGCTCCCGGGGGAAAGCGTCTCTAATGTAAACAAACAGATCTGCCAACGGCTTTCAGTTATTGGTTTTCTTTCCGGCACCGAAAAGAAAAAAAAAGAAATTTTAGTAGTCCAAGAGTATAAGACGGGGGGAGGTGGGGGGAGGGGGCACAAGAACGTATTTGCATGTATCTCGTATAATAAAGGTCTCTGGAAAACAAAATTGGTATTTAAGCTTAGAATAATGTGGTTTATTATACGACAGAGTATTGTTATATAACAATATTAATAGTAAATTTAATTTGCTAATATAAATTTAATTTGAATAATATTGATCTATACAATTTTTTTATCCGACGTATAATAACGGAGGTATTTTGACTTTTCGAAAATCCTCCCCTTTAACCCCCACCCCCTCCCACTGGTCTGATTTCAGCCATTAACGAAGTTGATCTTTACTTTTACATGAAACGTTTAAATATCGAGTTTGATAACGAACAAGCAAAAAAAGCAACAGCTAGAGCGTTAACAGATGTATATATATATATATATATATATATATATATATATATATATATATATCATTTTGAACGGATCTCATTTTCGTCATCTCCTGGATAGGAACGATGGACATTTGAAGAAAATTTTTGAAAATCGCTGTCATGAGTACGTCATCTGTAGCTGACAAAATATTTCAAAGCTCTAAATTATGTAAAAAATCGAGAAAAATGCGTGAAAATACTATTTTTGTTAGCCTATTCTTAAATACATTTAAAATTATATAAAACATATTTATAAAAAAGCGAATCTTACCCATATTGGACCCAAGATATTCACACCGAATGTAGCTCTCGTGTACTCTTCAGTTACTTCAGGTGGTATCATTACAATAGCAGCATTATTGACTAGAAGGTAAACTCTACCTAGATCAGCCTCAACACTTTCTGCCACTGCTTGCACTTGGTCCCTGTAATAAAGATATCTATATAGGAAGAGAGAGAATGAATTTAGAGAATGATGGGCAGTAGTGTTCTCAATGTCGTTCAACTTTATATATTGAATGATTATTTAATCCATTAGAAAAATTAAGTCGAAAAGTCGTAATATATGGAACTATCAGGACCCAATAAAATAGTTTATTAATTTATGTCTTCGTTTGATAAGTTCCGTTTAGAGACATGTGTGAAGGACAAAAGAAACTATTTTTCTTTTTATTATGGTGTCCTTAAAGTCTGAATAATATTTAAAATGTACAAAATAAATTTTCGCTTCCATGTAGGGCTATATTTCTAAATAATGACTTAGTCGACAGCAATCTGTGTTCATGGCACTCTTACCAGTTGAACAAAGTTCTTAAATTAATCTATTAATAGTTATGAAACAAACTCGTACTTAATTGTTTGATTTGCATGTATCATAATGTAATATATATGGTGTGTATGATTGTGTGTGGTGTTCTCACATTAATACCATTTTAATCCCTTAGAACTACACTCGGTAATCTATAAAATAAGTATGGGAGAATCCATGAATAATAAGTCAATTAAATCGTACAAAAAGAACAGGTTTAAAGAAGAAGAAACTGGTTTTAAACCGGGGCAGCAAACCCAGAACTTTATATTCTCAATAAGAATTAATATAGAATATAAGTGCAACCTCTAAAACATATTTTCTTTGTACGAAATCTAGTATAAGAAACAGTTCATGGATAATCCTCCTCGTAGTTGCTATAGGCCATTTACATGCATATAAAAATGGTACACGAAGACGTCACAGAGTGGAACGGATGGCGTCATTAAACACTCACATATATTATATCCGTCATAGGAAGAGTTCAAACATAATTTATCTTCAGGTATTGTCTGTTTACAGTGAATGTGAAACATGCATTTATAAAGCATATTTATCGTCATATTTCAACTAAAAATGTATAATGGAGTATTTCATTATATAATAAGTGCATTTAATTCTATAATGGTAAACCTAAAGTTGCCAGTTCGATTCTCGCCAGGGCAATAGAACTAATCTAGTGACGTATTAATTAAATAAAATCCTTAGTCCCACCCTTGCCAGAAAAAGGTGGTAACCTGTAGATAACACGACCTAATTAGCCTTAGTAGAATAAAGTGGACGTTAATAAATAACATAAGGCTCAGGTTAGCCATGTGAGTTAAAGCGTTGCTTTTAATTTCACATGGTAATCCTAGAGTGGCTAGTTCGATTCCCGCTTGGGCAATAGGAATTTATTTAGTAACGGAATTCATTAAATAAAATCCTTAGTCCCGCCCTGGTTAAAAAACGGTGGTAACCTGTAGATAACAGGCCCCAATTAGCGTTAGTAGCATAAAGTGGACATTAATAAATAACAATAAGTGAATATTATAAAACAAACAAAATAAATATTATAATTAATGTACTAATAACATTGTAATACGAGTAATAAGAAATCAGAAAATTGAAATCAATCGGAATTCAATTCTTTACTTCCAAAAATTCGTATTAAATGTAGTTTGTACGAATTTAGAAAGACACATCCCTTGTTTTACATTTTGTTCTCTTTTATTACTAACTTATTAGATAAAAAATTGGTCTTAACCTCTCTTGGTAAACATAGCGTCGTGAGCTCCATTCTCATCTGGAATAGGAGTTTATTTCGTTACAAACTCATTATGTCCTTAGTTCCCTCCTGAACATTCTTTTAAGTGTGTTTCTTGAAGGCAACATATGAGTTAAAGCGTTGGCCTTAATGTCTCATGGTAATCCTTGAGTGTCGAGTTCGATTCCCACCTGGGCGGAATTTATTTGGTGTTGAATTTATTATATAAAATCCTTAGTCTGATCCTGGCTAGAAAAGGGTGGTAACCTGCAGATAACCCGTCCCAATTAGCCATAATAGCAAAAACGTGGACGTTAATAAATAATAATAATTATCATAAAGGAAAAAACATTATACAAATCTGAATATTCCACTAATCTTTAATAAAAACTTCTCGAATTTTAGGTTTAATATTATAGTCTTTCGCCTACAATACAATGATTAGTTCGAATTCAAATAACAACTAATTAATCTTACAGGGGATTTGCAAAGGGTCCACATATTAGTAGACATGAGCCAAAATAAGGTAATTTTACTGTAATTTGAAATTTGTTTTCCTGATATTATTACATAACAGTGGTTTATTGGGAGACTTGTCTATGTTAACAACATGACTTCTCTTGCATACCTGTCGGCTACATTCAGCTTATAAGCCTTCGCCTTTGCTCCCATTTCAGTGAGAATTTGAACAGTTTTATTGTTGTTCTCTTCATGTATATCAGCACAGGCTATTATCGCACCTTCTTTTGCCAGTGCTATGCAGATTCCTCTTCCAAGACCACGGCCGCTACCTGTAACCTTTCAAAAAGAAATTATAATAAAAGGCTGATTATGGTAAGATATATAATTGCGCCTTATCCTTACTGAGACCATTACGTTATAAGTTTTTTAGGCAAAAATAAATATCTCAAGGTCTCAGCAAACCCTCTTTATTATTTTGAACAGCAGACGTTTCGCTCTCCTGAGCATTAATAATACGCTGTATAAATTAATCGCCTAAGCCAAAATAAAACTAAAATCACAGCAGGAGAACAAAAACTTATGATTACCAACCTTAACCAATGTGGTAATCTGGAACCAATATCCAATCTAAAAAAAAATTATTTCTTTAGGCTATATTAGCTACATAAAAATAGATATTTTTTTATTAAAATGAAATAAATAAATACATAATGCGATTAGAAAGAGGATATACTATTGCAAAATATTAATAATGGTTTTGGCAGAGGAACAGTTTTCACATCTAATATAATTCGCCAAGAGCAATTACTTTATAACATGACGCTGAGGTTTAATTAATAATACAACTTGAACATAATTCATTTACTGGAATGCAGTTCTTGATGTTCCACGCCACTGTCGGTGCACCTCATTTAGAGCTTATGAATAAATGTACTTTTTCTGAGATTGTTGTTAAGTAAATTCGAATAAATTAAACCTAGAGCACCAACGTTTAGCACACTTAACAAGTACAATGCCTTACTTTGTTATTCCTCTATCTTTCATACCTATAATTGTATGCATACTTTTCCAAGATTAAGATCTTGATATACAAATGTGAATTCTTCTTCAGCACTGTCCATTGCTGCCAGATTTTTACCTAATCATCCACACTCCATAGAAAACACATTGTATTGATTATTCTGTATTGGTAATTCTTTTATATACGAAACACCTAGTTCGTATTTTTTTGAACTGTCACTATTATTGCGAGGTTAAACAGTACACGTGAATAGGTCTCATACTCTTAAGTTCCATTTGTAATACCCGAATGAAATCTTATTTAATATTTTAATACAATAGTGCAAAGTGCATTCTTAATCAACTGTCAAAAATATATTACGGGATAATATTTATACTCAAAATAAGAGCTTCTTGCAAATACAATATGAACGATATGTGCACAAATAGTTTGCATTACAAAGTAATTCATCGTTGAATCAAGTTCTGGAGGATCTTTTCAATCAGTAATGGAGATATTTTATCTGTCCCATGATAATATTTTTGGAATGAGTGTGGACAAAAATGTGGATTGATTTGTTGGTATAAAAGAATTAAGTAGAATCTAAAAAAAATATACCTCTAAATAAAATTTGGTAAGAAATATATTAAAATACAATCTGAATTACTAATATGCTTTGGTTATTTCTATAGTTAATTACGTACAAGGGGCTCAGGTTAGCCATGTGAGTTAAAGCATTGACTTCAATCTCACATGGTAATCTAGAGTGGCGAGTTCGATTCCCGCCTGCGCAATAGGAATTTATTTAGTGACGGAACTCATTAAATAAAATCCTTAATCCCACCCTGGTTAGAAAAGGATTGTAACCAGTAGAAAACCCGTCCCAATTAGCCTTAGTTGCAAACATTAGACGTTAATAAATAATAATAATTAACGTATAACTTATTCATTGGAGTAATAACAAAAAAAATCATATTTTAATATTTAAATTGCAAAAGGGAACATTAAGGCTTACATTCAATAGAAAATCGAGAGACTCCTGTCGGCAACTCTTTCTTTAAGAAATCATATATATATATATATATATATATATATATATATATATATATATATATATATATATTTATATAAATTTAAGGAAAATACATTTTTTCTGACTCCTTACAGAAACAGTTGCCAACAGGAGTCTCTCGACTAACTGGAATACTGTTTTTGAAACAAAACAAGGTTTTTCATATATAATATAACATAAAATACTAAAAAAAGGTATATAAACGAAATACAAACCCCCAATCACAAAAACAAATAGTTCAAGAAAATCGCATCATTTTGAAGAATGAAACTCTTTAATGCACTGCTCGAATGTATAAATAAACTACAGAGCTTCATGTCTGACACATGTATTTATGAACAAGATAAATGCTCTCAAAAATTTAAAGTCGAATATATTTGTCATACAAATAAAAATAATTATGGTCAGGCACTTGTCTCCTTAAGTTGGATACAAGTTTCACATCATTTATCCTATAATAAAAAAATAAATAAAGACTAATAAGAAATCATGTCATTTAATAAAAAATGCCTCTTATATATTTAAGAGTGTTTTACGTCAGTAAATAAAATTAATTTATTATGTGGTAATTAATAAATTGATAGATTTTATGAAATATATTCTTTGAAATTGAAATAATGTTAGTCTGAATGTATTGCATAACTTTGCTACTAAATAATTGGATGTAAAAGCAATTAATTGGTAAAACAGTAACATTGTTATAGAGAACCAAAAAAACATTTGACGTAACCTATTATGTTTTTTTTTTTTTAATATAATTGAAATAATCATTCCATTCAAGTTTGAGTGCGTTCTCATCGTCCTTGTGGTTACTAATATCAAATTCAAATTGTATAATGCATTATACGAATTAGTATGTTAATGGATACCACTGTAACTATTCTGCCTTTGAGTAGATTACTTTAAAATTTCCCTTATGTTGATATTGTCAGGGAATCCCATCCGACAGGAATAGGAAATCCTTTCTCCTTTTATGCGCATTTTAAGTGTATGAGTAGATCTCATGTGACGCTCTAGTATATATATATATATATATATATAATCTCGTTTGTTAAAAAATGTAAATAATAATTAATACTTACGAAACAGACTTTGCCTCTGAGTGACTTTGGCTTGCGGTTAATTTTTTTGATGAAGTACATAAAAGGTGAAGACACTAAGTGAAATATAATCATGAGAACGTATAATAACAGTTTTAGTGGGTCTCTGAAATACTCCTGTTTCCCATTTGGTCGTCCTTCCCTAAGATTTCGCTTTCCAGCCGGAATGCCATGTGATTCCCATCCTAGTTTTTTATCCATGTCTTAGCTCAGGATCACTCGAGCATAGTCCAACTATGAGTTAACAAAGTTTTATGAGTAAATTAATTTTAATTTTTTTTTAGATTTGAAGAACACTTATAAAAATTATAGCATGATTATAGCTAAGTTTATTTTCTGGCAGGTAGGGATGTGAATTATAATGCAGGTTCATTAAAACAGCCACATTTCCACAATAACAATTTATTCAAGTGACAGAGCGCTTTTGATGCAATGCATAATCGTCAAAGATATTATTCCTAGAATCTAAATACAATCTCAATAGCTGATTTCCCTTAGAGGAAATGTGTAAATAAATTTAATTTTAAGAAGAAACCAAACAGTACTAGGAAACCATTTAAATAATATTTGAAGTATAGTCAAAGGAAAGTTGGTTTATTGGAAATTTATTAATAACAGAGTAACATCAAATTATTAAAGATAAAACAATACTGTTTATTAAAATGTTTTAAATTTTAGTGGAATAGTATAATGAATTCAGCTTGCTGGCCAAATTGAGCTGTATGGAAGGAAAGCCTGCTTTAAATGTACTAATGATGCGATTTTCAACAACGTTTCATCTCATTTCCATTGAGGAGAAAATGAAAACGAACACAAGTTCGTGTATATATATATATATATATACGAGTATATATACACACACACACACACACACACACACACACACACATCTGTTGCTCGATATTTGTTAATAATAAAAGTATTTGTTATGTAAGGCTTCAAAAACCAAATTTTTTTCCAAGATATCATGGACCTCATAATATATAATCATGGATAAGTATTCCGATTTCCAACCATGTATGAATATAAACTTCTTTCCCCAAAAGCAGTCCAAAGCACAACGAAAGCAGCACTTCATGTCCTAAATAACCATTATTTAAAATACACTTTTGTATGTCTGTAAAGAAACCTTTATATTCATAACGGTACATAATCACACATGTTCAGGTACATACGAGTATAACATATTATATTAAAGGAGCTCTGTTAATATACCGGATAGAACTGGGTACAACCTGCTCATCACTTTCTCCCCCGCCCCCCCCCCCGCTGATAATTCTCATTTATTTATGAAAATTTACAAATTCACATTTCTAAGAATAACACTACATATCTAAACGTACAAGCATCAAATCACATGTAGACCAAAGTGAGGTCGCGAGGGATGGCGGGGCCTTCTTGGTTATTCATTCACCTAATAGAAGATTTCCATTCATCAGAAGTTTCGACGCCTTTCCCTTTAATTGTTAGAGAGTGCACTCATTGATGAATAATATGCTGCAAATCTTGTCGAAAACTGTAGTTGAAGTGATCATAATTTCTGTGCATTTACGCCATAATACGGCTCACACAAGCGTATATAAACTGGGTATTGTAGAATTTCTCCTATTACAATAAAATAATTTCTCCTCACTTTATATCCTTCCAGTATTAAAGTCCAAAAGTTTGGTGCATAAACTCAAAACATAAATGTAATTGTAATCGTAAGGACAAGCTAATAACCTTTTTAGGAGATTTCCCTTTATCTCCTTGGAGGAAAAAAAAGGAGCTAGGAAATCAGCTATTGAGGTCGTACTCGTGACGCGATTTTCGAAACGTTTCTTCAAATGTCCATCGATCCTACCCAGGAGATGACGAAAATGAGGTCCGATCAAAATTATATATATATATATATATATATTTGTCTGTTAACGCTCTAGCGGTCGCAATTTTTGTTTGATTGTTACCATACTCGATATTTAAACGTTTCATGCAAAAGGACAGATCAAGTTCGTTAATGGCTAAAATCTGACCAGTGGGAGGGGTGTGGGGTTTAGAAGGGGGGGATTTTCGAAAATTCGAAATATCTCCGTTACCATACGTCGGACCAAAATATTGTATAGAACCAATCTTATTGCAAATTAAATTTGATATAAATATTGTTATATACATTTATTCTCTATCTTGAATATTAACCGAGATATTTGCATTTTTATGAAGTCTGTGGTATAGTTCGGATTAGGTCGGCCATTTTTGTCATTGCTCGGCTCAGGTGGAAGCTTCTTCTAACCTTACCTTACCTTCGTTACTTTGTGAGATTTATGCAAATACGTTTTGTTCATCCGCCCCCCCTTCTTTATTTCTTGGACTACTAAAATAAATAATAAAGTGAGGCAGCCCGTGAAACGGCTCGGTCGACAATGCAAAATCGTCGAGCGAACAACAGAGGTCAACAAATAGATAATTTGCGATGCAGAACAAGAGATTTATCAAGTGCTGATTTGAATCGAGTAGCGTTTCGATACGATTGCAGCAATGATTACAGCTTGCATCCTAGCGTTTGCATTGGGCAAATGGACGTTGTTTGCAAGTATTGTGGTGCATTAAAGTTTGCCGGAGAAACGCCAGGATTATGCTGCCATAGTGGTAAAGTGAAATTGCCATTGTTGACTCCACCACCTGAGCCATTGTATTCATTGCTTTGTGGCGAAACACCAGAATCACGCCACTTTCTTGCAAACACTCAAAAATATAATGGTTATTTCCAAATGACGTCATTTGGGGCAGATATTATCGAAGAGCGAGGGTTTAATCCGACATTTAAGGTATTTATTAATACGCTTTTATAAGCCTGGGTTGTATGTATGTATTTAATGGAATTTTTGAACATGAGTTTCACCAATCTACAGAAATAATATATTTGCAAATTCTGAACTCTACTCTCACACCGAAAAAAGTGTATATAACTCAGTTAATACTGACTGGTTTTTATTTTGTAGATACAAGGACAGATTCATCATCGAATTGGATCATTACTACCACTCGAAGATGCACAGCATAAATGTTTACAAATATATTTCATGGGCAACATGGAAGAACAACTTGATCGACGTGGAGAGATCAATGTAGGAATGAAGCGAGCAATTCTTCAAGACTTGCAGTAAGTGCTTCATGAACATCATGCGTTTGTCAGGTTGTTTAAGAGTGCTTTAGAGCGCATGGCAAATGATGACTATAAAGTTGTCATCAAAGCAGATAAACGACCATCTGGAACACATGAACTCATATATAACGCTCCAACAACAGATGAAGTTGTCATCCTGATTGTTGGTGAACAATTGGAAACACGCGATATTGTGCTTACGCGTCGCGATACTGGGCAACTGCAAAAAATATCTGAACCACATCGATCATATGACGCATTGCAATACCCGCTGATGTTTTGGCAAGAAGATGGGTATTATTTTAATATCAAAATGATAAATCCATTGAATGGTGAGTATCAATATCATAATTTATTTTATTTATTAGACAAATGACTGGCAACCGGTAATTAATTATGTAAAAAATTTACATATGAAATATTAAATCTACTGTTTTAATTTCAGGTGAAGAAACTACAAAGAAAGTTAGCTCAATGAGTTATTACGCATATCGTTTGATGATTCGTCAAAATGCTGACAACTATTTGCTGCGGTTTCGTCGATTGTTTCAGCAGTATTGCGTCGACATGCATGTCAAAATAGAAACGGAACGTTTAACTTTCATTAGGTTGAACCAAGCCAAACTGCGTTCTGAGGAGTACATCCATTTACGTGATGCAGGTAGTACTGAAGGGAATGCAGCTAATATTGGTTGATTAACTATTCTGCCGGCGACGTACTTTGGTAGTCCACGTCATATGCATGAATATGCGCAAGATGCAATGACATATGTTCGTCATTACGGTCGGCCAGATCTATTTATTACTTTTACCTGTAAGCCAAAATGGATAGAAATTATTCAATTGCTGCTTCCCGGACAAACATCAAGTGATAGACACGACATCACAGCACGTATATTCAGGCAAAAAATTCGGTCCCTGATGAACTTCATTGTTAAACAATGCGTCTTTGGAGATACTCGATGCTGGATGTATTCAATCGAATGGCAAAAGCTAGGCCTGCCGCACGCACATATTCTTATTTGGTTAGCGGAAAGAATTCAACCTGACCAAATAGATGATATTATATGTACCGAGATTCCTGATCATGAAGCCGATCCAGTCCTACATGGTGTTTTTATTACATATATGATTCATGGACCGTGTGGCCCCATCAATCCCCAATCACCTTGCATAGTAGATGGAAAGTGCTCTAAACAATATCCACGGAAATTTACGGCGGAGACCGGCATTGGTAACGATGGTTATCCGCTGTATCGGCGTCGATCACCAGATGACAACGGTGGAACTGTCACAACAAAAGTGAAAAAAATGGATTTCGTTGTCGACAACAATTGCAGACTATCGGTAATGGTCAAGTACCTGTCGATGAATCGAGCGGATTGATATCATTTCCAAATAATTTCTGTAATATTGTCTCATCAAAAGACGAACTTATCAACAATGTATTTCCAGACATTATTTCTAACTACAAAAATAATGAATGTTTGAGTGAGCGAGCAATTTTAGCGGCTAAGAATAAAGATGTAGACGACCTGAACTATATAATTCAAAATAAGATCATTGGAACAATGCATTCATTCAAATCTATTGACTGCGTCACAAATGAAGATGAAGCCACCAACTATCCAATTGAATTTTTAAACTCCTTGGATGTGCCTGGATTACCACCGCACAATTTACGCCTAAAGGTTGGCTCAGTAGTAATCATGCTTCGAAACATACACCTACCAAAACTGTGCAACGGTACGCGTTTGGTGGTTAGAAAATTGATGAACAATGTAATTTACGCGACGATTCTGAAAGGAAAATTCAAAGGTGAGGAAGTTCTCATTCCGAGGATCCCGATGATCCCAACCGATTTGCCGTTTGAATTTAAAAGACTTCAATTTCCGATCCGTCTTGTATTTGCCATGACCATCAATAAATCACAAGGCCAATCTTTAAAAGTTTGTGGTTTGAATCTAGAACATCCATGTTTTTCCCATGGTCAATTATATGTACGGAAGACCATCTGCGTTGTATGTTTTTGCGCCTGATAAGAAAACAAAAAAGTCCATCACGCAGGGGCTGCGTAAACTAAGCCGATTTCCCAAGTGAAGTTATACAATAGGTAAATCTCCATACGAGAACAGTTGCGGCAAAGGGCCAAACTAGCTTTTGGCGGGAAACAGTTAAGTCCTTTTGCATAAAACGTTTAAACATCAAGTTTGGTAACGATCAAACAAAAAATGCCACCGCTAGAGCGTTAACAGACATATATATATATATATATATATATATATATATATATATATATATATATATATATATAATTTTGAAAGGACCTCATTTTCGTCATCTCCTGGGTAGGATCGATGGACATTTGAAGAAAATTTTCAAGAATCACGTCATCGAGTACGACCTCAATAGCTGATTTCCCTTAAGGGAAATCTGCTAAAATGTCGTATATCACAAGGTACTTAAGTGAAGAGCAACCTATGTACTGAAATTCAGAAACAATAATAAATGATTAATGTACTTCATTATTTTTTTTTTCTAAGAAAAAAATTAACTTTCTAAATTCGAAAATCGGCTTACTTATTGCCTTTAAGGCGGAACCGAGTTCGCCGGGTGAGCTAGTATAATAAAATAATAATAATAATAAATAGAATGAAATACTAAAAAAGATATAATAAAATAATGAAATAAGTAAGATAGCTAACTACAAATAATATTAATAAATGAAAATGAAAAAAAAAAATTAAATGAAGTTAAACTCATCCAATGTTACGGTTTTTATCAGATTTCCCTTGGAGGAAATCAGCTATTGAGGTCGTACTCATGACGCGATTTTCGAAATTTTTCTTCAAATGTCCGTCGATCCTATCTAGGATATGACGAAAATGAGGTCCGTTCAAAACTGTATATATATATATATATATATATATATATAAAATTTCAAGCCCCCGCGTGACGGACTTTTTGTTCTTTAATTTGCAAGTCTATGCAAGGTAAATATTGTTGCGAAAATTAAATACATGAATAATCTTTCAGAGAGAGAGAGAGTCGCGTATTTGGAAAGTGTGACGTACATCAAAGAAACCGACAGAATGTTCCAGGTCCTACTAGTACCTTCCAGCCAGGCGTCGAGGGGTCCAGACAATTCCCCTTTGATGTATGCCGACAACCTATATAAAGAGCGGCCAGCTGCGAGCCAGTCAGTTTTATTCTCACCTGTCTTGATGTTCACATCAGTGCTACAGTGCCACATAGTGCAGTGCGGTAAAGTGTTTTTATAAGAAGAACAGTGTTGTGCCGTAACTGTAAGTAACAGTTTATTGCCGTGTTTAAGACAGTGCACTGCCGCGAAGTAAAGGACAGTGCAGTGCCGTGAAGTAAAGGACAGTGCAGTGCCGTCTTGTTGTGAATTTCAGTGAGCGTGAGTGAATTGTTGGACTGTGGAATTTGAAGAACAGTGGCGCTATCAGTGTATACTGTGAGTAGTAATTAAGAATAATTACCAAGTGTATTGAGCATTGTGAAATAAATTGTGCAGTGATGAAAACTGTGAAACTTGCGAGTATTTAATTTTGCAATCCAAAAGAACTCTTATTAAAAACGTTTATTACTGGTTTTGGTAATAAAAAAACGTAACAATATATTGAATTATAATTCTCTCTCCTCAAAATCAACTTTATATTTTAATGTATTTTTGCTACATTCATATCTATACTTTTCTTAAACTTTATGAGTTCTGTATTGCATATTTTAAATATTATATAAGGTGGTTCTGGCCAATTACCTCCTTTTAAAATCATGTTCATTATGAAATTTGATCTATTTTGATTAAATGTTGAGCAGTCATAGAGTATATGTAAAACCTCTTGTGCTGTCTGTGTCTCAGAACTAAATTTGTCATTGTCTTGAATTTTAAATCTTGTTAAATAATGTTCATGTTCCGTTAGAAATTGTGTACATTTGTGATGGTGACTCTTAATTGCCTTGTAGTTGTGAGTTAATATTTGGTATGTATTGATGTAAGCTGTGATACTTGTTACATGTCGTCCATTCTTTGTTCAATTTATGTATTGTGTCGGTACGTAAGTCTTTTAGCAGATGTCCCTTAAGGGAAATCAGCTATTGAGGTCGTACTCATGACACGAGTTTCGAAACATTTCTTCAAATGTCCATCGATCCTACCCAGGAGATGACGAAAATAAGGTCCGTTCAAAATTATATATATATATATATATATATATATATATATATATATATATATATATACTAGCTCAGATACCCGGCTTCGCTCGGGAATTCATTTGAGGCCGAATGGCGATAGTATTTTTTTGGCAAGGCTTTACTTTGCACAATGTTTTGACATTTACTCGTCCCAGTGTTTAGAGTAAATACCCGTCGTTTCTGTGGATTTGTTTATAATACAATTATTTTTTTATGAAAGACTTCACTGTCCTCCATATTGTCATATTTCCCATTTCCTGTGCATTCTGCATAAATTTGAATTAGTAGTTTTTAACGTATAACTCATTTATACTTAGGTATACGACGAAAGTGTACAAAGTACAACAAAAGTTACTCCAAATAACAAAATAAACAATTTTTGTTATGTGCATAATTGCCGAAACCTCAATAGGAAACGAAATATCACTATTTTGAATTTCAGGCCTCCCTTATAACCCCCACTCCTGCCCGTCCCTAGAAATGTTAGTATGGCTTATTATAAGGAAGGCGTTAGTGCTAATACAAATACCGAGTGTTTTATTTAGTTCGGTTGAGTCTTTTGTGCCAAATAAAATTGTTGACTCCCGCTATAATTTTTAGCGCATAACGTCTTTATACTTCGGTATACGACGATAGTGTATATAACCAAAGTTTCTCTAAATAACAAAATAAACAACTTTTGTTATGTGCACTTTTGCCGAAACCCCAATAGGAAACGAAATATCACTATTTTTAATTTCAGGCCTCCCTTATAACCCCCACTCCTGCCCGTCCCTAGAAATGTTAGTATGGCATATTATAATGAAGGCGTTAGTACTAATTCACATACCGAGTTTGGTTTAATTCGGTTGAGTCTTTAGTGCCAAATAAAATTGTGGACTCCCGCTTTAGTTGATAGCGTATAACTCATTTATGCTTCCGTATATGGCAAAAGTGCATATAACAAAGGTTACTCTAAATAACAAAATAAACAACTTTTGTTATGTGCATATTTGCTGAAAAAGCAATAGGAAACGAGATATCGCTATTTTTATTAATATAGCCTAAAGTCTAAGTTGGGTTAGTAGTAATATACATACCAAGTTTCATAAAATTCGGTTCAGCCGTTTATGCGTGAAAAGGTAACAAACAAACAGACACCAAAGAAACAAAATGCAGTTATGGTGTCTATGACATGTGAAACGAAAAGTTATCGTGAAATTTCGCGAAAAAAATCAATGTACAGACAGAGGTTACAATTTTATATATATATATATATATATATCTAATATATAAAATTGCCATGTCACAATGTTAGTTACCGTACTCCTCCGAAACTGCTTTACCGATTTTTACCACATTTTATATGCGTATTCAGTAGGTCTGAGAATCGGCTACTATCTATTTTTCATACCCCTAATTGATAAGGGTTGTTCACCCTTAACATTTTTTTAATTTTTGGACGATATTTTTTGTTTCTATTTTTTTATAATATGGCATTAAAAAATACATACAGCCCTAAATTTTTACTTTTTTATAGCCATTTTAGTAATTTAATCATTATCATCGATAACTCGATAACTGATCAATTATAGTGTTTTTAACTGTACTTCGATTAAAATTTCCCTTAGCTTATGGCAAATCTAATTTTTTTTTTATGAAAATAAACATTTATTTTTATTATTAAAGTTTAATCCTGATATATGCTTAGTGTTTGTTACCAACCTTAGATTTTTAAAAGTTGCCGCGCCTTTACTGGAACTTTTGAACTCACTGGATTTGCCAGGCATGCCACCGCATAATTTACAATTGAAGGTTGGATCTCCAATTATCTTGCTTCGTAATTTAAACCCGCCACGGCTGTGCAACGGTACGCGATTAGTCATTCAAAAACTGATGAAAAACGTTATCGAAGTCAGCATTTTAAATGACAAGTTCAAAGGTGAAAATATATTAATACCACGGATTCCTATCATACCTACAGATGTACCAATTCAATTCAAACGAATTCAGTTTCCGATTAGATTGGCATTTGCAATGACAATCAACAAATCCCAAGGCCAAACGATGTCTATTTGTGGCTTAGATTTGAGTAAACCATGTTTTTCACATGGGCAATTGTACGTAGCATGCTCTCGAGTGGGTAAACCATCCAGTTTGTGCTCGCTAAAGATGGGCTAACAAAAAATATTGTTCACGCTATAGCATTAAAAGATTGATGTTGTTTGTTAGTGTTTCTGTCGTAATTAATATGTGATATGTAATTTTAAGAAATAAACTGTAATAACAAAAATAATATTGTTTGGCTTTGTTATTTTTATATTCCCTTATCGTTCATAGCGCTCCATGCCTATTTCACGCATATACCACATACTTACACTCTTATAATAAGTTACTTTTTGTCTACACTAGAATTTATCTAGAAACTAGAAATAATTTATAAGGCAAAACAACGTTTGCCGGGTTGTCTAGTATATATATATATATATATATATATATATATATATATATATATATATATATACTCGGTAATTTAATCGTTTTAGGTAAAAAGGAAGATCAAGTTCGTTAATGGCTGAAATTGGAGCAGTGGGGGGGGGGGTTCAGAGGGGGGTTTTTTGAAAATTCAAAATATCTCCGTTATATAAATTTACTATAAATATTGTTCTATACATTTATTCTGTACCTTGAACATTAACCGAGATATTTGCATTTGTATTCTGTGTGTGGTCGGCAGGAGTCAGCTATGTTCGGGACTTTCCGCCGAGAGCTCTGGCGGCTGTTTCTGTAACTATTCGTCCCTCTTGAATAGGTTTAGAGATACCTTACTATTACAGTTGTTATTTGGCAGATTTATCTACTGTATAACTTCACGTGGGAAATCTGCTTAGTTTAGGCAGCCCTTGCGTGACGGACGTTTTTTTAATGTATGAGAGTTGTACGAGAGATAATTCTGGGATTAGTGTATTATCTTGAGCTACGTCCTTTGCTAAAGTGTCAGCTTCTTAGTTTCCAATATTTCCTGAATAGGCTTTTATCCAGTCTATATGTATGTGTATATTTAAACGTATAATTTCCAAAATATCTTGTCTAATGTTTTCTTTGAGC
The DNA here is from genome assembly GCA_019009955.1 of Riptortus pedestris. NCBI lineage: Eukaryota > Metazoa > Arthropoda > Insecta > Hemiptera > Alydidae > Riptortus > Riptortus pedestris. Next base: position 77,318,628 of record CM032229.1, read on the forward strand.
TGGTCATGTATAGTAGGATTACGTATTGAGCAAATGAGAGTCGTGTTGTCTGTATGATCGTATATTTGTATAAGTTATATGATGATTTTATAATATATTCAGTAGCTTTTAAAACAGCATATTTCTCAGCTTGATTATTGGAGCATCTAGCATTAAGTCTGTATTTATATGTCAACTTGTAGTCTCGACAATTAATGCTGCTCCAAGTGTGTTGTTGTCAGTTTTGCTTCCGTCAGTAAATATGTTGGATGTCATAATGTTTTCAGTCCATGGTTCATCCAAATGTGGTGTTACATTGGCAAATAGTGCTGGGTATAGCCATTGTGAGCAGTAAATATATTTATCTGTTGTAATATTCATTATCAAGTTCCTTTTTCTGCGTAGAGTATAATGCCATACTGAAATACTGTAAAGTTAATCACTTAAATAGTACACTATGAAGTAAGATTTTTTAATTTTCTTCCTTCAGTAAACAACCACTTTTAATAACTATAACTACAAACGTATTATTCCAAGCTTAAATACCAAAAGTTGTTTTCAATGGACCTTTACAACTAGATACACGCAAATACGGTGTGTGATGCCTTCATCAATGACATTTGACGTTCTTAACTCGAAAATGTTTATTTAACCATACTCGATATTTAACCGTTTCATTCAACACAAGTAAACCCCTCCTACTACTCATTGGATGTTTATAAAAAACATATGGTGAGATGAGATCACTATTCTGTCATACCAGCATCTGGGGAAATCTGCTTTGGTCAGGCATAGTCAAATTGCCTTTGAAGATTAATTGTTGATTTTATTAAAGAAAAATTAATCCTTTGTCGTGAAGCTATAAGAACTTTAATACAAATTTGAGTTTCTGAGGAAACCTCATAAACTCCAGCAAAAACTGGAACATGCTGATAAAACATGAACATTAATTTATTTAAATGAGTTCCGCAACGCCGGGATTTACTCATTATTCAAGTGTGCTCAAAAAAGTGGACAGCAAAAAAAAAATGAAACGGAAAAAGAGTGAACTATGGCATACGATGATTTTTGAAACGGTTCATTGGTATACCTGTCTTATATGAAGCATATTGTATATGGAAACATCAGGGTGATGAGAATAATATAAATGAAAATGTTAGTGTAGAAGGGAGAAAATAAGAAAGAATGAAAAAAAAATAAGGAAAAGGGATTCAAAAAAAAAAGGAAGAAATAAAAAGAATCAATAAAATTAAAGTACACCCTGCTAATATAGGAAAGATATGAAGAGTAGTGTGTAGTGTAGAAATTGTAGATTATAGTGCGTTGTATAATCATTAAAGTTTTACTTATCTTGTAACAATTTGGTCCATGGCTTTGCAGAAATGATTTGTAGCTTTTGAGATCTACTTTCATCACATTAACTTTTTCATTTCAAATACCGTTTAACGAGTACATAAATTTAAAGGGGCGTAATTTTCGTCATGTCCTAGTTAGGATTGACGAAGATATGAAGATTTTTTTTTCAAAATTCTTTTATATTTGGAAATACAAATATCTCAGTTAATAATCGAGTCAGAGAACAATGGCTGTAGAAAATTAAATTTCCAAGAAAATTGGCGAAGAACAATTTTCAATCCAGCCAAAATTCGATGGAAACTTAAAGACTTTTTTATTTAAATTGCATGGTAAGGTGAATCTCAGTAGCTGATTTCGCTTAAGAGAAATCGATTAATACAAAACTCATTTAAAACATTAAATGGTTTGTTACAAGATTCACATAGTAACTTAAAAGTCACATTTTTAGTTACTTGGGAGACTATAGGGACCATGTGTATATTTTTTTTTTCTGTAATCGTTGAATAATGGTAACATTACTAAACTGAAATGAGTGAAGAAAGTGAAACATTTTGTAATAGAGTGAAGAAAGTGAATTGCCTTCTTAATTAGTAATAAGTATAAATTAAAAAAATAATTTGAAGTTGGAAATTAAATGCTTTTAAATGTTTCTTAACATTGTAAGAATTTATTTTAACAAAATAAATTGAAATGTGAATGAATTATTGGTAGATATAATCAATATATTTTAAAATTTAAATATAATAATAATTACCTTCCTTGTTTATAACCTGCACTTGTTTATAACTGCACTACTTCACAATAACACTTCTTCATAGTTGTTTTATAACTATGCTTATAACCTTTCACAACAATGCTTATAACCTATCAACAACATACCATAATCTTAACAACATCCTAATTTTGTTCATATTCTGGTTAGATCTGATCATGTATTACACGATTACAGAAAAAATTTAATATTACACTCGTGACGAAAGTAGAATTTACAACTCTCGTGAAATTACCACACTCGCTTCGCTCGTGTGGGTAAACGTTTCACTCGAGTTGTAAAATGATCTACTTTCGTCACTTGTGTAATAAATAACTATTACGAGCTGAAGAAAATGAAAATTACAATTCCTAGAGTTTTCGACAATATTTCCCACATATTTTCATTCATCTCTAATTGGAGCTCTCTATCAATTAAAGGGAAAGGCGTCGAAACATTTGATGAATGGAAAGCATCTATTAGGTGAATGAATAACAAAGTAGGCCTCTCCTCTTCTGAACGGCAATAAATATGAATAGGCAACCTTGTGACGGTATACTCAGTCTCGGGTAGGAACCTAAGAACAACCCGCTGCCGTCATTGCAGTGAGACCGAAACCTTCCCGCATGTACTAGATTCCTGCCAATGAGGCGAGCAAATGCGCATTTCCCGGCATCATAAGGCTCTTCCTGAAATCGTACAACTGTTGAGAACTCACCACCAAGAGCGAGAAATAAATAAATAAGTCGGCTGTAGTTCATCAGACGAGACAACATTATTGCAATTATAATGAAATAAAATGAAGATATAATTATTGAGCTTACAGAAAAAATTTAAAAAAATAAATAAGCATCTATGGGCAAAGGGGCAGCCCCATGCTGTCGATATTTTTCAAGAAAAATATCATATAGATAATTGGAGTGTGAAAGGTCTGTGGTTTAGATCCAGAGGATTTATATCCAAATCAGCAGCACATTCTCTGGAAGATTTTGGTATAAAGAAGAAAGATGTATATAAACATACTGAAAGCATCCATTAGAATTGTAAACTTCCATATATAAAAGAATTAAGTTTAAGTTAACCTGCTCACTTAACAACATACCACACAAAAAATACATTTCTCATACAATATCAATCAAAATTAGTAAAGTTACCTCGAAAAAGCATATAAGGAAGCTGACCTTAAAGGTAACCCAAAATAGGGGGAGTTTATTTTGTTGGTTTGTTTTTTATATATAAATAATATATATTATAATATACTCATACATACATACACACACACACACACACACACACACACATATATATATATATATATATATATTGAGAGCGAGATAGATTCCGTTAAATATTCCTTAATTATCCATGATTAAACATAAAGCACAAGAGTTTGATTTAATGTTGACTAAATGATGTGAAATAACTTTATTCGTACCTGCCAAAACGTAACTGTTAAATAATACCTGACAATTTCTTTGTACTGTTAACTGTATTAAAATCTTTACTAAAAGAAAAGAGTATTAATCTGTGGCAACTTTGGCGCTGGAATCAAACAGATATAGGATTATATCTCAAATTATACATCCTTTTTTAAAAACCAGTATACGTACATTTTATCTAACACAATTACTAACTGGACACGGAAATACAAACTCATTTTTATACAGATTTAAGCTTACTGACTCAAATACTTGAACTACACCCACTTGATGTATAAATGTAGACTGACTCAAGACATACAAAGACAGATGAAGACTCATATTCCCACATGGCCTGTCAGTTCCCATATTTTATTTTCAAATCACTTAAATTCATTAAAAAAGTCTGTCACGCAGGGGCTGCGTAAACTAAGCAGATTTCCCACGTGAAGTTTTACAATAGAGAAATCTGCCTAATAACAACTGTAGTAGTAAAAAACCTCTAAAACTAAAACATTATTTAGGGCGTAATAACCCAGTAGTTTCTAGCCCCAAAAAACAGTTAACCTAACCTCTAAACCTATTCATGAGGGACGAATAGTTATGGAAACGGCCGCCAGAGCTCTCGGCGGAAAGTCCGAACATAGACTACTGGTGACCACACGCAGAACACAAATGCAAATATCTCGGTTAATATTCAAGATAGAGAAAAGATGTTTATAACAATATTTATAGTAAATTTAATTTGCAATACGATTGATTCTGTACAATTATTCGGTCCGACGAATAGTAACGGAGATTTCGAATTTTCGAAAATCCTCCTCTCTAAACCCCCCCTCCCACTGGTCCGATTTCAGCCGTTAACGAACTTAATCTTTCTTTTTACATAAAACGACTAAATATCGAGTTTGGCAACGATCAAACAAAAATTGCGACCGCTAGAGCGGTAACAGACAAATATATATATATATATATATATATATATATATATATACAGTTTTGAACGGACCTCATTTTCGTCATCTCCTGGGTAGGATCGATGGACATTTGAAGAAAAATTTCGAAAATTCCGTCATGAGTACAACCTCAATAGCTGATTTCCCTTAAGGGAAATCTGCTAAAAACGATAGCGAATGTTATCCTTAAGCTGAGAGAGAAAACTATAATATTAAAATTATGTAATTCTTGTTATTAATTGTTTTAATTGTATTTCTTAATTGTTAATATTTAATGATTTTGTTGTTGTTGTAAAGTTTCATTTTAAAGTTTCTATTTACATCTTTTAATATGTATATAAATTATTATATGAAAATTGTTACGAGTGTTTATAAATGCTCATAGCATGCTAATAGGCATGGGATGTGTAGAAAAAAAATCCCTCTACATAGGGTTACTATGTAGAGGAAATAAGTAATGGTGCATAATTTGAGCTCTCATTATGAAATTTTAAAAAACTAGTCCTACAGAGCCCAATATTCAGCAATATATTTGAGTATCTACAAATAAAAATGAATAGATATAAAAGTAGGTTAATGAATAGGTATAAACTAATTACTCAACAAAGTCAATACACACAAACAAACTTACTATACGAAGACTTAGTGAGACATATACGCCACCGAATCCAAAACAAATGGCAATCAGAATGGATGGAAGTAAAGAACCACCTCCGCAGTATCAAAAGTACTATTAAGGAGTGGCCATCGAGCCATAGGAGTACTAGACGGGAGGAAGTTGCTCTTGCCAGACTCAGGATAGGCCACACATACCTGACACATAGACTCTTAATGACAAGGACTGATTGCCCTATTTGCAAATACTGCAACAAACACCTTACGATAAGACACATACCGACAGACTGCATCCAACGAAAAAACCTTCACATTCCCAATGATATGACAGAACTATTAACTGACAGCAACTAATATATTCTACAAATACTAAAATATCTAAAACATAAACATTTACAAAAACATATAATACAAAATAGCAGCATACTTAAAAAGATTTAAAAGGGATAACTTTTATTATATTTATTTAGACAAAGCACAAATATGAGAAACAATCAGATATTTAAGAAATATTTTCCATAATATAAAAATCAAGTACAACATAGCTTTACATAAAGGAATAAATATATTATTCTAACTACCCCTTAACGATTAGAGATCTTGTCAATCACCACCAATGTGGGGCATAAACAAAATAAAATAAAATAAAAAATGTACGTAAAATGTACCTTAAGACGCAAGGGGTACAAGAGCGTGCGCAATGTGTAGTCCTGAGGTGTTATGGTGTTGAGCACTGACTGACTGTCCATTATGAAATGACTCCCTCCCTCTCCGAATTGTGATTAACTCGTAATATGCATTCTCAATTCTTGTCTCTACAGATTATGCAGGCTACTAGCAGTAATATGTCTTCTTTTGCATAATTGGCATTATTAAACTCTCTCAAACATAATAAATTCAAGTATTTTCAAAGCTTTTGTTTGTTGTTTGTCATTGGATCTTCCAAGTTAAATAGCTACTATTACTAGTTACTAAATGATATACACCACCATACCGGGTATATATATATATATATATATATATATATATATGCACATATCTACACACACACACCCACACACATACACACCCACACACACATACACACACACACACACACACACACACACACACACACACACACACACACACACTTGTATGTATTTGCCAGTTAACGCTCTAGCGGTCGCAATTTTTTTTAACCGTTACCAAATTCGATATTTAAAGGTTCTAAAACTATTGATTATTTTTGTTAATGCCTGAAATCTGACCAGGGAGAGGGTTGGAATTCTAAGTATCTCTGTTATTAAACGTCGGATGGACCAATTAATTCCCTATAAATGGTGTTAAATATATTATTTTTCTAGCTTAAGTAAACCCCCATTCCCACTCATGCCATATTAACAATACGCGGTTCTATCATGAAATGCTTTATTGCAAGTTTAAATACCAAAGGCGGGGGGGGAGGGGGGGTTAGAGAGGAGATGGTTGGATATTCGAAATACATCCGTTAATCGGATCAAAGAATTTTATTAAACGAAGCTAATTGAAATTTTTAATTTTCTAAAACTCGGGTCATATGAATGTTATCTCTAAGTCAAATATTAACAGATTTATTTTTATTTTTTGGTTCCGTCTTTTGAAAAATCCTACTTTTAATCATCCAATTTTCACTTTAAGTAATTGAGGCTATAAACATACCAAATTCTGGTAACATTTTAATTCCGATTTTAATAGGCTTTTCACTACGGGAGAAATAGAGAATGGATAGCGAACTGAGATCACTAACCTGAAATTATGAAAAGGTTTCTTAGGAGGACAGTAGAGCAACTTTGGGAGCAATAATATAGCATAAGTATGTTGTATAGCCTTTTTGTTGACAGTAGTGCATAGTATGCTCAGTAGTGCGTGCCATTTTAACGGAGAAATTTAAATAAATAACAGACATTCGTGGTATCACATCCCCAGAACTTTCACTTTTTTATGAATTTTATAAAGAATTAAAAATTATTAATAGAAATCATATTTCTGAAGATAACAGTTAAAGTTTTAAATGGTAAGTAACATAAACAAATGTGTGAACCAATCTATAACTCCCCTCCTATCCCTCATTGGAGCTTTAAAAAAAATAATCTCATTGATTAAATTTAATTGTTTAAATTGTAAAATGTTTCATCAAAATATGACATTATTCAGTAATAATCAATGAGGACTTACTTTCTATTGGTATTAACATAACCCAGAATTTAATTGTAGCCTTTAGCTATAGTTTTAAGTGTTTATCTCCATTATCCGACAAAACCGTATATTATAAAATATCCAAAAATTCTGTCAAAGTGTTTTGCATCCAAAGCTTTCTTCTATCTATGACAAGCTCATTTACATTCATTAAGTCTTCTAGAAATAACGTGAAAAAAGAATAAATATTTAAGTGTAATTAATCTCCATTTACTATTCAAAATCAATTCAGGTCATTATAAATTATAACCATTCAAAGTATTCATCATTATTATAATTTTATTTATTTATTTGGCGATTCACAGCCATGGCGATGTTGCTCATGGAAAAAAACTGCATAAAATTGAAGAACGAAACAAAATTAATTTAAACGAAAATAAGACAACATAGCCGAAATTGAACACGAAAAAAAGAAATACAACACAAAACAGAAATCGAACAAAAAAAACAAAAAACTGCAACAAAAACAGAGATGTAAACTAAAAACAGAAATATCATATGCACATTATATACGTAATAATAAATTGCACAGTAATTGCAATAATGTAGACGCATAGCCGAAAATATGTTAAGGATCAATAAAAAGGCCATGCTATGATTGTTAATTTGACTCAAGGTTTTGTTTTTTCAGCAGGCACTGACTATGGAGCGCGACTCCGAAAGTGCACTCTGCATAATATTAAAAAACAGTAGAGGACAAGGCCTTTTTATTGATCCTTATCAATTGGTTCCTCTACCATCCAGCGATAATATTCTCCAATAATATATTCCAGTGAAAATATGTTAATTATTACCTTAATTTAAAGAGTTGTGGAGATGCCCCGACCACTGTTGTAGGTAGTAGACATTCAGAAAATTCATTATTGTATATGTTATGTGTGGTAACTAGCTACAGCGCCGGATGGAAATAAAGTAGTATCTCTTGGGTATGTATCCTAATTCTCAGCCAACTACCAGATACTGGTAAAGGGAGCGAAATGAACGAAAACTCTTCTCTCCGCGACAAACTATTTAATTTAAACGGAATATACTGTTTACGATATGTACGAGAGCTGCCAAAAGTGCAAACCGTCATGTTCCTATTGCCTTACTGAGCTACAAAAAACAGTCAACAAATATAAAAAAGAAATAACTAGGTTATATTATCCTACTCTAAGCCGTTAACTGTCATTAATTGCCTCTCTTGAAACGAACAACGTGGACAGTGATATTAGGGGAAATTATGAGAATTATTCGTACTTGTCGGTCGATACCAGTACTGCTTGGTTGGTACAGTACTCGGTTAGATAGCCATGAGATGTTGGTTGAGTCCAAGGATGGTCCAATCTTCAATCTCCTAAGGAAAAGAAGTAGATTATTCTCTGATTACTGACTCTGTATTCCGACCATCATGAGTACTGTTTTCAGCTCCTTAAATTTTATCTATAATTTCGCACATTTATCTCGGTGATTATGGGTTCTTGTTATACAATGTTAGATACAAAAACCAAGGAAAAATACCAACTGGTATTATATCAATTGTTTATTGGATGTTTACAGAATATATTCAGATTATATTTTTATTAAATTAACCTTAATACATTAATTAATTGAATTTTTAATTTCTTTAATGTTTTGATATAAAACAAGTTTTAAGCTAGAGAAAATAATTTTCTTCTTAAAGTTAATTTCCCTTGGACATTTCTTTTAGTAAAAAATTCTTTGTGGGAACATTTTTAAGTCATGAAACTTATATTAACATAATTCTGTTGTTATTATAGGTGTATAAGTTCATTACTTACTCTTACTTACTGCATTACTAAATTTAAATAATTTTTAGTTTTATGTACTGTTTGGTTATTTGTCATATTCTTGCATTACCGTAGTATTTGGAAGTTCGCAACAGATTTGACAACCTCAAGAGATACAAACCTGAAAAAGTATAGACATGAATATTACTGATGCTAACAGAGTATGCCATGTATCTTAAAAAAGATTCAAATAGCTAAAAAAACACCATAGTAGGCAATTAGCGTTCACCTATTGTTCTGAATTCAGAGAAACAAAAGTAAAAAGTTTTTTTCAAACAATGTATAAAAACAAAAGTCCTAATAAAAAAGATAAGGACTGTATAATAGAACAAGATAAGGACTAATTAAAATGTGATATGTTAGAAATGATAAAGCGACACAAATATTTTTGGTGGATAATGGGAATATTAGTTAAGGGAATTGATTTCCATTTCAAGTTTTCTAATTTCCCCTAAATTTTAACTTTCAACTCTCAATCTATATATTTACTACATTGTCGCATAAATGGTTTCGTATCTTCTGATTGAATCAGATTGTTGCAGATATTTGCTTTCTTTCATAATTTAAAATAGATCAAAATAAAAAACAAACTCATGCGGTTGAAGGTTTCCCAAGGGAAAAAAGCGGATTAACAACATTAGAGGAATGGTTCTTTTCCGAAGTCGTTCATAAAATATATATTCCCCTTGGAATGTATTGTAATTATTTTTATCAATACGTACAAAATAATAGTATGGAATCGGCATGAATATTGAAGAACTGACACTCACGTGCCAGAAAGAATATGTTTATTTCAGAATGTTTCGTATGTTCATGACAGTATTCTACAAAATTAAAAAAAAAAAAAAAAAAAAAAAAAAAAAAACCTTAATAGTAAGTAAACTATTCACGCACGTAACAACTAAGTAATACTATTGCATTATTGAATAAAGGTACAATAGAGTTTGGATTGGCAAATGGAGGTGCATTTTTGAAATATCCAGAGTTCAGAGCTCAGAAGGAAAAACCTGGCTGATGAAGGTATTGCGTCCTCGTATGTCATGGAAGCAATATTGAAAATGGTAGAGGGAGTGACTGATCAGTCCTAACTAGCTACTAAGGAATTAAGGAGGATAAAAAGAAAAAGATAATTCACTAGGTAAGGTTATCCTACTCTAACCCGTTAATTTTGAAACGATCAACACGGGGATTAAAAAGAGAAAAAATGGTTATTCTCACCACTCTCCTCAGGATTTACAGAAAATGCATTTCCATTTAGTTGTGGAGAAATTTGCATTTTTTAATTTCCTCCACCATTTAACCCCCCTCCCCTCCTACTTACTTTTAGTCGATTTTTTTTTTTAATTTTGAGATGTAGAACTAGACTACAAAAGGCACCTCTTTTTTTAAGGAGTTTAATGGGTCAAGTTCAGTAGCTTATTTTGCTTGCTTGTCAGCTAAAATATTTTTCCATCGATCCTACCTACCAGGTGAAGAAAATGAGGTCCGTTCAAAATGGTATATATGTTTGTCTGTTACCGCTCTAGCGGTCGCAATTTTTGTCTTATGTTTACCAATCTTGAAATATAATCGCTTTATATAAAAGGGAAGATCAAGTTCGTTAACGCCTGAAATAAGACCATGGGGAGGGAGGGTGGTTTAGAAGGCGAGAATTTCGAAAATTCTTAATATCTCAGTTATTATGCGTCGGGTCGAGAAATTGTATAGAACCAATCTTAATGAAAATGTAATGCACTATAAATGTTATTATGTGTGTTTTTCACGGTTGTGAGGGACATTTTTTTTTACTCATGCTTAATAAATCCTTCTTCCTTAGTCGATTTTCATCAAAAGAGAATGTGCACAGCTGAACGTTACAGTAGTCCTAAATGTGAAATTTTAACATTCTAAGGCTGTTTTTCAGTCAAGACGTTCAAACGTCACGCCGAAACTAGACAAAATAAGTCCAGGGAGGGCCTATTCGAAAATTCCATTTAAATCTGAACGCCAAAATGTTTCACAATTGCAATATTTCCTTTACTAGGACTTATTTAAAAAAATCTCTAACAGCATCCCGTTACATGAGTACCTCTACCTCAAGCTAGAAGTAAAAAAGTAGTATGTTCTCAAAATGTTTTCCATATCCAGGAATACCATCTCACATTTAAATACGTATATTTATAACTTTAATAGCTAAATTTAGAACCTCCTAAAAGATTTACTTTCACTCATCTGTTTTACAAACCCATTACTGACCAAATTTGGGAATTGACATTTTAACAAAATTAAATTCATTTCAAATACACGGACTTCACTATTGCCATTAAAATTATAATAATCAGCCCAAAATACATTTCTATATTTCATAAACAATAACTTACTTTGTTAAGGAAGCAAACATGCAAGTTGTTGAATTAGTTGAAACATCTGCTTTATTACTGTGAATTGAATCCATAACAACTTTAACAATGTGATCTTCCGTGGTATTTATCCTGAAATGAAAATGAAAATCAAAATTAAAAAAAAATATTTTAATATTTAAACATTATACACAAAACATTTGTTTTCAATGAAAAATATACATTCGTATACGATCAATTATAAAATACAATCTGATATTCCGATTTAAATTGAAAAGCTATTAACTGTACACACACACAGATATATATATACAGTCGACTCTCGCTATCACGAAATTCCACGGGACTGCCATTTTTGTTCGTGTTATGTATAGTTCGTCTTAGGCATAGTTCGAGTTATAGAGGTGAACTAAATGAAAATTCGTGTTACAGAGGTAAAAAAATGTACTGTGATTTATTCCCTACATCTTCTACAAATCTACATAATATTAATATTTTACGAATATTTAAATGAATTAAAACATGTATATATACATAATTTAAAAAAAAACAACGGTAAAACACAGAAAACAGAAAATATAATATTAATTCCACTGATTAATAAGTCCTTAATCTTCCTTTGCTTAAAACTGAAAAACACTATAAGTCATAATGTTCATTAAAATAAAAAAAACTTCAATAATCAAAACGCTCCACACAAAGTAAACAGGCCCAAGACGAGACTGCAAACAGACTAGAGGCTCTTGTCGCCGGTTATAACTTACCGACAGGTTGCACCCTGAACGCCGGGATTTCGTGTTAAACAAATCCATTCTGAGAACATCGTGATATAGAGGTAATGCGCTAATCAAATTCGTCTTATCTACTGAACTTATAGAGGTAATTTCTGTCTCTCTTCGTGTTATAGAGGTAAAATATAACCGGAAAATTAGTTCGTGTTACGTATGGTAATTTCTTCGTGTTAGACAGGTTTTTCCAAGGGGATTAAAAATAATTCGTAATATCGAGGATTTCGTGTTATCGAGGTTCGTGTTAGCGAGAGTCGACTGTATATATATATATATATATATATATATATATATATATATATATATATATATATAGAGAGAGAGAGAGGAGTCTAAAAAAACATGAATAAGATATATGGCGGTAGGTGACCAATACATCGTATTCTATAGCCTGAATTTTTCGGCCATGTTACATAAAGGTTTCGGTCTGAATGCTTTAGGACCCCAGGTTACTCAGCCATGACTTGGGCCTCCCATTCATTAAGCTCTTCACTATATTTTAGTACATACTCCTTAAGGGAAATCAGCTTTTGAGGTAGTACTCATGGCGCGATTTTACAACCTAGGGGATATCGAAAATTCAAAATATTTCCTTTATTATGAGTCGAGCCGAAAAATTGTAAACGATTAATCTTAATTAAAATTGAATTTTCTATAAAAATTGTCTTATACACTCTTCCGCCGGTTAAATATTAACCGAGATATTTGCATTCTTGAATTTTCAGTTTTCAGTAAACCCCCCACTTTTAATATTGCACTATAACGATAAACGAAAATATCACGAAACATCTAATTCCAAGCTCCTTCCTTTCAACATTTGGTATTTAAGCTGATGTCTTTACTATAAGATACACTCAAATACCTTGTATTAGGCCGTCAATTGAGATTTCACGCTCTAACTCTAAAATGTATTTCATCTACACCATACCGGATATTCTAGCGTTCCACTGAACACTGAAGATTATAATCGTTTATGGCTGAAGTAATACCTCGAATAGGAGGGGGAGGGTTTAGAGCGAGGGGAATTTGAAAAATATCTCATCATTATGAGTCGGATAGAAAAATGTTAAAAGTCCTATTTTGTCAAACTATTATTGCTCTGAAAGTTTTGTTACATACATGTTTTCATACCTCAAATATTAAGCAAGTTATTCGTACTTTATTTATTTTAGAATTCAGATTTTCGGATTTTATTTCGAAATAGAGAATATATGGTGGAATGAGTCAGTATGTGTCGTGCCAGTACTTGGAAAATCTGTTTAGTATACTCATCGTGAAGGACTTTTAATGACGGTTAGGGCGGAAACTGAATAAAGAAAGTAATAAGTAAATAAATAGTTAAAATTTTAATTTTTTTTTTATTATTATTTTTTATTTTTTATACGAGAGGAAACTTAATCGTGGCTCAGAAAGGACACTCTCTCGTATTTGGAGTCAATTGTCACTTTGTGGGAGTATGCCACTTTAGGCAGTAATCGACAAGTAATTGTCTGCTCCTTCATTACTTATATGAAGGACAAGGTAATCAAAAGATAATTACCAGTAGGAAATGTCCTTCAAAATCTTCATTAGCTCTTAACTTTTCAATAACGTCACATCATCATCTTCACACCTATAAACACAAACATCCACACGAGTGTGTCACCCCAGAAATGGGCAAAACTAGACACAAACATATTTTTAGGTGGATCAAATTTTCGTAATAATAAAGTATGATTTCTCCTGAGATGCTGGACGCTAGAAGAACCAGTTTGCCAGGATCAATAAAACTGACTTCTCCTCTACAAGTATTTAGTGTGCAAAGTCCATATTCAAAGAGCAAGTCCATTTCCATCATCAGTGCTTGGTTAGTCGTCCACTCTAAACCAAAGTCGCTCTGCACGACTATGAACCTGATGCCGAAGACTCTTTCATTGCACTTTGTATAATAAATACCTGCAGAGGGAACGAATTTTTTATAGATCCTGTCCAAAAAGTATAAGCAGTTTAAAAAAAAAAGTACGTGTTCTATAAAGGAATATTTTTGACTATTGTTCGAATGGAGAGCTACTTTTTACTATGCACAATGCATATACCATATGCCATATGTAGGCCCACTTTAGATAGGTCCTGAAATGGCACCTTGTTTCTAACTAAGGAATAATAGAAGGCCGGTAGGACATCCGCTAAAATATTCAATTTGAACACGCCGGTAATAGTAGGTAAAATGAATTTGTTTTTAAAATGCTGTAAATTTCTGAAGCCTTCTAGTTTCTACGATCCTAAATATTCCAGAACTAACTGTGTTACACGTTATTGGTGTTGATAATTGAAATAAACATGGTTTCCGCCGGATAATAAAGATTTTATAAACTGTTGAACTAAATTACTCTTTCATTTTCATTCCATACCATATATGCCCCTTCTGGTGTCGATGAAATCAAAATAGACAAGCATATGTTTATTTATTATAGCGAGTAAACAGCCGCTTAGGAAAGTGCTACTGATGTACAAAATAGTGAATATTCCCCAAGGTTCATTTCATTCATAAAAAATAAAACATATTCTCAAATATTTTCAATTACTCTGTTTTAATACCAGCAAACATGTAAGACTTTGAAATTCAAACTTGAAACCAAATATTGTACACTGGTCTTCCAAACTCACTTTAATATTTATCTTTACAAAACCAATAGTTATAGTAAGAGACATTTTAATTCATTTATGTTGCGCAAGTACCTAACCCCTCTAAGAAGCTCTTGACGAAAATTGTTACTCCCTTGATACGAATTATACATCAGTTCTCTTCTGCCATACACTAGTAATGTCAGTGAACTAACATGCAGGTACCGAGACAAATAAGTCAAAACATTCTATACTGACATTAAATAACGATAGTTGAGCATTTTTTTTTTTTTTTTTGTCGCCCTAGGTCTTTATATGTTTAGACAAATGAAATATATATATATATATATATATATATATATATATATATATATATATATACATAGTTACGTATATTACAAAAATAAGAAACGTTGATTATAAGGGTTTAAATGCACAAACGTTACATTTTTATCACTACACAATTTATTTGACGATCATTTCTACACACTTGGTAAATTATTCTTCACAAATAATCAAAATATCGGGCTCAGGTTAGCCACGTTAGTCAAAGTGTTGGCATTAATTTCACATAGTAAACCCAGAGTAGCGAGTTCGATTCCGCCTGGGCTCATTAAATAAAATTCTTAGTCCCACTCTGGCTACAAACCTGTCCCTCCTGTGGATAACCTGTCCCAGTTACCCGTAGCAGCAAAACGTTGACATTAATAAGTAACATAATAACAAATTAATAATAACAATCACAAAATGCACTGGTATCTTTTCGTTCTTATTACACACCACAATAGTTCGCGTTCACACGAATCACTTATGTTCACTAAACACAGCACTGCACTGATGTTCACTAGACACTGCACTGCACTAATGCTCACTAGTAACTGCACTGAGCTGACGAAACTACTCTGAACGCACTGTTCAATTACCAAAACTGAAGACTAAACTGACACCTGCTGGCGGGAGAGCTGATGACTTTATAGTCCCGGCAACGGCTCTAGAAGCTTCATTCAAGGCGCAAATTAGATGTCTGATTAGTCGGTACCGGTGTTGTGGTCTAGACGGTTCTAGATTCCCTCCCTTTCTAGCGCCAATCCTTTGCAGGGATGCCTTCATTTTCTCTCCACTTCTTAAAATGTGATTAAATATACATAATTTTGCAACAATGCAACCCGCCAAACGTAAATAGATTTCCTGTCCAATCGTAGAATTAAATGTATTTGAAGTTGTCAAACCTGTACAAACAGTATCTGCAGCTTTTAATAAACATTTAGCACAAGTCTTTAAAACATCTAATACTTCATAATTATCCATTTATATTATTGGTTAAACTACACAGCGATAAATTGTTTTATTATGAAATGCGCTCTTTTTTCATAACTGTTTTATGATGACAATATTTCAGAAAACAAATTAAGTGGGCATCAGTGCTTTTAAGAGTTAATACCTCTCAATGAACAATTGTAACTTAGCACATGAATAATTAAAATCTTTAATACATGTATAGATACCTGAAAAATTTGAGAAACTTGTAGCTTGCGTTAACCATTCCCACGTGTACGGCGGTGACATAGATCTTGTGGAAGTCTTGTAGGAAAAGCTCCAACCTCATAGCTTGAGAGTAATCTATAATGAATAAGTATCTAGTAAGTATTTCATTTAAATAACTATTAATTAAAAATAATACGTATTTTTCGTTAATATTTGAGTTATTATTATTATTTAATAACGTCCACTTTTTGCAACTAAGGCTAATTGGGACGGATTATCTAAAGGTTACCACCCTTTTCGACCCAGGCGAGAATCGAATACCACCCTTTTTATCCAGGCGAGAATCGAACTCACCACTCTAGTTTTACCATGTGAGATAAAGGTCAACGCTATAACACACATGGCTAACCTGAGCCCCAAATATATTTGAGTTAGAACATCAATTTGAATATTTGATTTTACTTTAAGTTACTCCTGGCCCGATTTTGTTTAATTTATATATATATATATATATATATATATATATATATATATATTTAATGTTACTGTTATTACCTCATCTCTAAGTATCGAGTATAGTATCAATCCTCCAAAATATAAGGTATTTAGAATAAAAAGTAGGTTACAACACATTGAGAATTTATCCCTGTATCTCATGCAGTAAAGACCCGATGAAAACATTAAGTAGAAGTTAATTTGTGATAAGACGTTTCTTAATATATTCGTGTATTTGTTAAGTGAGATGAGTAGTAGTAGGGGTTAGTAGGCAAAAAGGTGAGTAGGAAGGGGGATGGAAACAAAAACTATAAATAATAACTCCGTCAATATTCTAGTTACAAAAAAAAAAGTAAGAAAGAACAACACGCTGGAAATTAAACCCAACTCATAACAACAGGCCACAAGTTAGCCATTAAATAATTCTATATTCAGTTTTACTTGGAACACGAGTTTTATAACGCTCAACGAAATTCTGCTAGGGTTTGTATAAAATTCAAAACGAACGTTATTTTTTTCTTCTCCTACATAGGTTTGATGGTCATTTGAACAAAACGTTCGAAAATCGCATTATAAGAACAACGTCAATGGTCGGTTTTTCACAAAATTATTAATCTATAAAATTTTATGTTGTCCATACTCTTTAGAATGTTTTACAGGTTCATTAAAAATGTTCAATTTATTTCAAAAGAGATTTTTTTAAAAATATATACATGTCAAGAATTCTGTAAGAAAATAAAATGCTTCTGAAGGTCAGGAAAATACAATTGTTTTTTATTTGAAAAAGATAAATGAGAATGAATGAAGAAAAAATTACTAAGGATAAATCATGATAACTTGGTTTATTATCGGACAATGCCTTAATGTGCGCAGTATCTTTGCTAAACGAACTCTTCCTTTCCAGGATTAACTCGGTACGGGAAAACCTACAATTTGACATAAATTGGGAAATTGGTTTATTATAATATACTTAGGAAAATTATGCAATCATAAATTTATGATTTTATCGTCTTTCATTGATACTGAGTACGACCTCAAAAATATATAGCTAATGGCATTTATTCTAGAAATTTCCAAACACTAAAAAAAAAAAAACTAACTAAAACTAGGTATAAAACCTTGAATGCATTCTATATTATATCTGACCTCTTTTCGATCGCTGACTTATATCATGTTTCGTTACTCTCAATTACAGCAACACATATTTCGTGAAAATAAGACGAACAGGATATCAAATGCAGTGGGGACAGCAACTTTGGATTGAACCTGTGATCTCATCTAGTCATGGGTTCTCCATTTTTCCTGTAGTATGAGGCCTTTGCAAACAGGAATTTTAATGTAATCTGGATATGAGATGCCAAGCTAGTGAGATACTCAAAGAGAATATGAGATGAATGGTGAAAACAAAAAAAAAATATATTATTCCCTTAATGTTCGAGAAACGAATAAATGTATAGAACAGCAGTTTTAGCAAATTAAAGTTGCTACAAGATTTAAATATTTGTTCGTTCATTACCAAATTCGATATTCAAGGGTTTAATGTAAGCTAAAGATCTAGTTTTTAATGACTGAAATCTGATAGGAAGGAGCGTATTATAATCGAAATATACTGTATCTATTACTATGAACCAGATAGAAAAATATTATATAACCAACATACGCCAGTCACAACGAGATGATTGTGTTTTTGTTGTTTCGTCCTTCAATTTATCCCCTCTCCCGTTCATGAGAGTTTCAAATTAATCTACTGTACACTAAACATCTCGTGTACACCTACGTTTCAAGTATTGTTTATGTGGGATACTTTGAAAGAATGAAATGTATTTTCTGGGCATGAAAAACCAGCTTAGTTTAGCTAGCCGCTAAACTGAAGGACGCTTTAAATTAAAATGAATAATAAAATAAAATCAATTTTTATTTGTGTGATCAATATTGCATCCGCTCTTTAATTTGCTATTTGTTAATTTTAGTTCTTAACTGCTAGGAAGGATAGAATTTTAATGTGGATCACTGATACCACTTTTGGTTTTATGACACTGGGGCGCAACGGACCTTCCCGTGGATTTTAAATTCATTAAATAGAATCCTTAGTCCCACCCTGGCTAGAAAAGGGTGGTGACCTGTAAATAACCCCTCCCAATTAGCCTTAGTTGCAAAATGTGTACGTTAAATAAATAAATAAATAACTGCTAGGAATAATAATATTTATTGATTAGATTATATGCGACAAAACAATCCATTGATAAAGGATTTCGTTTTGTTGTCACTTGTATTTTACTTTTGCGCCATAAATATCCTTTTTTTATACTTGTTAAACAAACATCCGGAAAGAGTTTCCTTGGGTGGTATAAAATAAATAAATTAATTAAAACAAGGGATTATAGATTAGTGCGGTAGTTTTCCCTTATCTTCTGCAAGAGGCTAAAAAAAAAATACAGGCCTCAAAAACACTTCTCCTAGGGATGGTAGGTGGTAGACATTTTTCGAAAATTGCGACATGAGTACAAACCTAATAGCTAATTGCCTTTTACAATAGCTAATCTGATAAAACAACTACCCGGAATTTGGTATTTATAGGAAGCCAACTATTTTGACTTTGATTTTGCCAACCATTAGAACGACAGCTGCCATAACTTCCCAGATATAGGAGAGAGCATGAAACTTTTAACACAGGGGAAGGACCCAGACTGGACATATTAGAAAATATGGAAATATATAAACAGAAGACATTCAACGGGGATATCATCAATGAAAATTTAACACAAGTTCAGACACAATATTTAGGCAACTGAGAACATTACTAAAGAAAAGAAAGACTCCGCTACAAGAGCAGTCAGACTACGATAATAAGCAGACGAAACGACGAAAAGTATGATATAGGTAGATTACATTTATATTGCATAATAACCCTATACATACACACACACACACACATATATATATATATATATATATATATATATATATATATATATATATATTTGTTTATTTATATATAAAGCTTAGGTTAGACTGGAATCCCTCAAAGGTACCCGCACTGCTTAATGATAACCCTTAGGGTAAGTGTGGTTCTAGCCTTGCCTCAATGACTAGACAGTTTTCAGATGGCAAGAAAGGAATAAATAATTACTTACTTGAGAGTGCGGCCATGGAAGCACAAAAAATGGATGACTCTGGGGTTCCGAATACTCCTCCTATTGAGCTGATGTTCACTATGTGGCCTTCATTTATTTCTTTCATCTTTGGAAGAAATGCTCCGATAGTCTGAAAAATGAACAAGGCATTTTCCCTATTAAGATAATTACACAAATGCATAGTAACTAATTATTAAGAACGAAACACTAATTATATTAATCCAAGTAAAACAAATAACACTGTTTATCTAATAGCTCCTATCGTACGAGGAGCATTATAATGAAAATGATCCACTATTTAAACAATCTCATTTTTCTTAGTTGCTCAGAATTCTTGAACAATTTATTGGGAAATTACTATTCTGCATAACATGGGCAGTGTAAACTGAGCACATCACACCTGGTAATGACTCACTGATACCATATCATATTCTATTACACATTAAATGTAAGCTAAGTACATATGTATTACATTTCATCTATAAAATATAGTAAATTGGGGTTAAAAAAAACGCATATAAAATTTCAGAGCTGGGAACAAAAAAAAACGAAAATAATTTTGTTTACAATATATGTTTCAGGTAAAAATTAATTTCGCTGTACTAAATTCAAAAAATATTTCTTCAAGCTTCCGTTAACTTGTTCATTCTTGAATATTACTGGAGACTGTCAGAACAAAATTTATATATTAAAATCAATAAATATTTTAACCCAAAACAGGTAGATAGTAGCAATTCTAATCATAAATTCGTCGATATTTATAAATTCGCCATTTAACACCTCGCATATAAAACAAAATAGGGACTATGTCTAATGTCTATGTTCATAAGTAATAAATTCTCTTCTTATTTAACGGTAGGAACTTATTTTATTATTAAGTCATAGATTTTGAGGCAGGCCCTGCTTGACTCAGATGCGACTAGGATGAGTGAATGCCTCACCAATAGGCACAGAGTTTGAGGTCTGGCCCTGCTTGACGCAGAAGCGATGATGATGAATGAAGACCTCACCAATCGGCCCAGAGGTTAAGGTCAGGCCCTGCTTGACTCAGATGCAACTAGGATGAGTGAATGCCTCACCAAAAGTTATAGAAGTTGAGGTCAGGCCCTGCTTGACTCAGATGCAACTAGGATGAGTGAATGCCTCACCAATAGGCACAGAGGTTGAGGTCAGGCCCTGCTTGACTCTGATGCAACTAGGATGAGTGAATGCCTCACCAATAGGCACAGAGGTTGAGGTCAGGCCCTGCTTGGCACAGAAGCAACGATGAAGAGGGAGGCATCACCAAAAGTTATAGAGGTTGAGGCAGGTCCTGCTTGACTCAGATGCAACTAGGATGAGTGAAGGACTCACTTAAAGGCTCAGAGGTTGAGGTCAGTCCCTACTAGAAACTAAGCAATTAGTAAGGCCAGCTTAAAAGCAATAGGAAGAAGGAAGCATTCGCTAAAGATAACAGCGGATAAGGGTAGGCCGAACAGACATTGCAGCATTGGGTAAAAGTACTAATGAACAGGATTAGAAACTGGAAAAGACATACTGAATATCAATAGGAAGAAGAAAAGCCCTCTTAAATTCCGCTGACGATGAACGAATGCTCTAGTAAAGAGCATTGTGGATGAGGATCAGCCCTACTAGACACTGAGATAGTTTGTAAGCACTGCTGAGTAGCAGTAGGAACTAGAATTACTCCAGTAGAGTGGAATGCAATGAAGAAAGGCCGTTCTAAGACCATTGGATGTTACGCCATGTCCCAGTCAGGAGCAATTAGGATCAGATGAGGCGCTGCCTGACCATTGAGGAAGTAGGAGGCCCTCCTGAAATGAAGGTTATAAATTATATGGTGAGTTCGTTTGGTTTCTGGAGGATAATATGGAACAATGTTTTTGAAACAAAAAATCAATTTCTTTCAGTTATATATTCACTATTTTTATTGATGACTTCTTGCCATCTTTTCAACAACTCCATAATACCGCATTCGTAAAACGACTGGTGCTTAGAAGCGAAGAATTCGTCGAGATATGTATTTATATATCTCTCATCAGCAAACGATTTCCCGAGATTGTTTTAGAGTGACTAGTCAGGTTCTAGTCCAATGGGGCAAGGTCTGGAGTTGCCTTAATTTTTACTGTTTGATTATTGCGGATAGGGGTCTAGAGTTGTCATGGTGAAAAACAACACCTTTGCAATTGACTAGTTAAATTATGTAAGTTGCGTGCAGTAGATCTTCGAATCTGCCGTTTTTCCTTGATCAAGTGGCTTGTTAAACAGCACACCATGATAATTCCACCATATGAACAGCAAACTTTTTGTCGGATGTAATCCTGCCTTCCGGGTGGCATTCGGCGGCTCACCAGCAGTTGTCCACTATCTCCTACGAACTTCATTTTAATAAAATATTCATCTATTCATCGCCCGTTACTAATCGTTTGAGAGACGAGTCTCTTTCATACCGGTTCAGGAGAGAGTTACAGATTGATATGGCGTTTGCCTCCGTTAGTTTGTGGCACCCAAACACCGAGGTGAGAAAGTGCCTATGAACGGTCCCTAAACCTATTCCTATTGTTCACAATTTCTCGTTGCTGTAGCGATGAATTTCGCTCGATTAGTGCTTGATGTCACTCGAATCAACCTCTGTTAGCCGCCCGCTGATCGGTGAATAATCCAAAATCGCATCTCCAGAACAAAACTTGGCAAACCATTTCTGATCAGTACGTCCTATTGTGGCTTTATCCCCATACACGCCACATATCTTTCAGTGGGTCTCGGTAGCTTGCTTGCCTTTTTTGAAGAAAAAGCAAAATATGCCGGAAATACCCTTTGTTCTCTGACATGTTCAATACGCTGTATCACAAATAAAACTAATAGCCTTAATCTTACTTGGTAAACCTAGAGTGGCGAGCTCGATTCTGGGCAAATAGAACTTATTTAGTGACATACTCATTAAATAAAATCCTTAGTGCCTCCCTGGCTAGAAATGGGTGGTTAACCTGTAGATAACCCGTCCCAATTAACAGTAGTAGCACAAAGTGGACGTTAATAAATGACAAACATCATAAAACCAAACATAGTATATATTCGAAGAGTAGACTTTGACCTTTCCGGAAAGTATCACTAAGATCAGATACGTTAAGGAGAATCGGAGATATTTGAAAACAATTCACGTTACTGACAAAACCGAACGAACTTATGGAACCACCCTCTATTATGCTTGTCAAATATGATTGTCGATCATGTGGGTCGAAATGAAACTACATCAGCTGGCCAACGTTTTGGAAAAGGTTATTACTTTTGTCGAGGTAAATTGAATAGGTATTGTACACGTTTGAATGTTATAATTCAGTCCAAATGCTAAATGAAATAATTTGGGAAGGAGTGTAAGAGGCAGTATCGAGATGAAATCAGACTGTAGAATGATAGTTTAAAATTATATTATCGACTGTATAATCTTGTCATCTAAGGAGGAAATATGTAGCTTATTTACAAATAGATCCCTTACACTTATGCTCTTTATATGAGTGGTTTTGTTGGCCAACTAAAGTGGCTCCTACCTTCATACTGCTGTGGATACAATAAGAGATAAAAGAAAACATTATCTGATAACAACCCATATTGGTCCAAGGATATTGCCAGAGAAGGTTCGCCTGATGTATTCTTCGTCAAAATTGTCATGTCGTTTTGGTTTCGATTTATCAGGATTGTTCAAAAGGAGATAAACCCTTCCTAAATCTGACTCCACTTTCTTCGCAACTGCCAATACTTCCTCCCTGCAATTATTTTATATATTAAAAAAAAGTTGCTATCAATCTTTAGTTGAGCTTTATTTAATTTCTTCAAAAATTAGCCATGCAAAAGCATACATTTGTGTTTATATAATCCATATTTATATTTGTTTAAAGGTTGTCTGACTTTCTATTTAATATTGATGGGGGTTAGAATTTTTTCACATTTCTGAGAATAATGAAATCAAAATTGAAAATCTCATCTGTCTGTCTACTCACCCATTTGTTACTCAATCACACAAATTTCTATGGACTTATATTTGTAAGCCAAATATTACAATGAACTATATATATACATATATATATATATATATATATATAGTGTTTGTGTGTGTGTGTGTGTGTGTATGTGTGTGTGCATGCGTGCATGTGTGCGTGCGTACGTGTGTGTGTTCGTCTGTTACAACCATCACTAGTGGTGTCATTTCAATGCGAGGGAAAACTGTTTTGTTTTGGGACTTTTCTTTCGGTTGCGTGACAGACGTCTTTGTTATTCTATTAATACATTTTTAACTTTTCTAATTATTTTAAATTTCTTTATTTGATACCATAGATGTAAATATGTTTTTTGTCATTATGGAAGTCAATTCTGAAGTATTTATTTTAACTTAATATCTTTTTTGTCGCACATTCAATATTTTTCTACAGGAATATAAACGGGCAGTTAGCTAAATGATAGCTTATGATATTTTTGGATTAATGAAATTAATAATACCCAATGTAAGGTTCTTACTTATTTTCCACGTTTAACGTGTATGCTTTGGCCTTTGCTTCCATTTCAGTGAGAATTTGAACAGTTTTATTGTTGTTCTCTTCATGTATATCAGCACAGGCTATTATCGCACCTTCCTTTGCCAGGGCTATGCAGATTCCTCTTCCAAGACCACGGCCGCTACCTGTAACCTTTTAACCGTAATAAATTATAATAAGTATTAGTCACAAGCACAGAATGAAAATATCAATATATAAAGGAAAGCAAGCATATACAATTAACATGACCTTGAGAGTTATAGATGAATGAACATAGAAGAACCCGGCTATTAACCCTAGAAGTACCAAGGGGGGGGGGGCTCCTTGAGCCCACAACTTTTTGTTTTTGTTCCCTATCACCCAATTTTAATGGGATATTTTTGATATTTTATGTATTCCTCAGAAAAACATCCTAGAATGAGGGCATAACAACAAAATGAAATAAAAGAAATTTCTATGTTGAGAAAAAAAATTTTTTTACGTATGGGCTCGAGGAGCCCCCCCCCCCCCCCCCCCTTGGTAATGCAAGGGGTAGTTATACACTTAAGTACCAAGGGGGGGGGCTCCTCGAGCCCACTGATATTTAATACTACTTTTAACTAGTAATTCAAGTGTTATTAATTATATTGCTCAAATAATAATTACTTTGATGTAATTTTAACATACACAAACCTCCTCAAGTTTTTTTTTCCCCAATAAAAATATATATATATATATATATATTCTCCCCGTATAATTTTTTTCATATAAAAATATATTTCTGAGATGGTAATATATATAATATATAATCATTGCTCCTGATAGATACTTTTTAGAAAAGTGATCTGTACAAAAACTATAATTTGACATACGTAGGAACTTTACAAAGCAGAAGGAAACATATTCCCGACATTTTGAAAAATGTCAAGGGAAGAGAGCTCTATTCTTCCCTATTTTTATACACTGATCCAAAATCAAACAAACCCTCTGAACACTTCAATCGTATATAACCCGAACTAGACCAACTAGAAATTTACTGCTTCTATCCACTCAACATCAAGACCCCCAAAATCCTAAGAAAAAATCAGACATAAATCTATTTTATAATGATCCTAAGGGAGGAATAGATACAATCGATTCCATGGTGAGACAATATTCTTGTAAAAGGGGGACTAGAAGGTGGCCATTATCTCTTTTCTGCTCCCTCTTGGACATAACAGCCCTCAATTCTTATACAGTATTTACTCTTAAAAACACAACATGGAGAAGAAATAGTGCTGGCCGAAGAAAGTACTTTTTATTGGAACTATCTGAGAGTTTAGTAAAATTGTGTGTTGCTGAAAGGAGTGAAAATCTTGTGGGCATTCCTAGATCTTCAGTGAAGGCCATGGAGCATGTTCTAGGGCGAGAACTGACTTATCCCCAATTCGAGGTACAAGGTTCATCAAGTGGAAGGCTAAGGTGTTATACTTGTGTTAGAGAAGCCAAATCAAAAAAAGAAAAATACAACAACCTATCAAAATTTAAGCAGTGTTGCTTCAAATGTAAACGTTCAGTGTGTAACAAACACTGGGAAAAAAAATTATTGTGCAAAAGCACCGATAATTGCAATCACGAATCTGATAATTAGATTTTCTTAAATTATTATTCTATTATAATGTTATAATAACTTAGATATAGATAACTTTTTATTCTAACAATGTTTAGATATGTTCCTCTAGTAGAATAAAATTATTTTTAATTTAAAGTCATCCTTTTTTCCCCATCCGAACTTTTTTTTAAAAATGTTTTTTTAATTCTTTATTTAATTTTTTTTTTCACAGGTGTCATAAGAAACGTTCATTTAACATAATCCAATAGAAATAAAAAATTTAAAAAAATTATAGAACCAAAATAAAAGTTTTTTTAAGGTTGTGGGCTCAAGGAGCCCCCCCCCCCTTGGTAATCCATGCGACCTGGGAGAGGACGGTAATACTAGGGTTAATAGTGCAGAATTGTAGTAGAAGTATATACAGACGTATAATGTTCAATGCATGGAATGAATGCATCTTACTGGCTGTAAATGATATGTATTAGCAAATATGTAATAGGAAATACGAGGAGAACCAAATTGAATCAGGTAAGATTTCTGGAGCTGTTTTGTAACACTGATTTCAGGTTGGGAGAACAAGCGGCAACAAGAATAACATAAGTTGACTAAGCAAAAGAGGATGGTCATAAGTATACAAGGTGTCAGAAAACAATAAAAAGAGTGAAGATGAGTGAACCTAACTTGTGTAAATATGACTTTCTAAATTCACTTAACAGTCTGTTAGTGGAAGGAAAGAAACATAAGCAAGAGAAAAATAAAATAAAATATTCGTATTATAAAAATGGAAAAAAAAAATTATGATAAAAAGACAGAGATTAAGCATGTGAATTATATATAGTTAACCACGATGGACCTGCACATGTTGTTACTCACTAGGCCTCCCCATCTCCATTAGCGAACTGGTGAACTAAATTTCGCCGCTGGTAGAGATAGAATAAGCGCCTAGTTCTACCCTCGGCTTACTGAGTATATTACATGTCCGTCTGTACTTTCGCCTTTACCAACTCTACCTGCAATACACCGTCTTTCCAGGTCGTAGCACCCCGTACGTTTATTAAAATGGAAGCTCTACTTAATTAAACAAGAAGAAGAGGATGAAGTCGTCCCTGAAAATATTATGTAAACCATTAAACTAATACGACTAGACCTAATAGCCAGACTTGAAAACTAGTAAATTTTCAGTTTACGATTAATTACACGTTTTTTAAAATAAAAAAAAAATTGTTGGTTTTTCACACTTATAATCATTAAACTGCATCCTAAAATATTACTAAAATTCAAAAAGCATAGATAAATACTCACAAAGCATACTTTTCCTTTGAGTGACTTAGGTTTGCTAAATAATGGATTAAATAAGTTCCTTATTGGCACATAAACGACAGAGGCAAGAAATAGCAAACCATCGAAAATTAATGAGCGTGGGTTCTTTAACATGTGTCCTTCTAACACCTCCACACTATCCCTAAAGTCTCTTTTACCGACTCCTGGATCAGGAAGATTGTAGCCCTCTTTCACCTTCATTACCATGATCAATGTCAATCTCAATGTGAATTATTCAGTTCAATAAAATATAACCTGCAAATAAAAAAAAATTAAAATGTCTTAAGGTATTTGTAAAATATTGCAGGAATAAAGTGACTTTTTTAAACAAAACCTTAACTAAGATAGTTAAATTTATAAGAAAATTACGTTTCAACCATTTAAATACAAGTCTTAAGCAATACTACCAATATTAGATATACCACAGATATTTTATTTAATTTTTAATTTGCTTAATTTCCTCCTGAAAGGGAGAAACCGTTCCAGGATGATGGAACAAGTCGATTTTTACCAAAACTGCATTACAATGTCTATGGTTTGTGTGATCAACACTACTTCCCAGAAGTGATAGAATGTCAGTAATGAGAAGTAATACAATAAAAATCAAGTTATCGGACTCTAAATGTTGATACGATGAATAATGTTTGGAATAATCATGTATACAAAAGTAACTCAATAATAATGTATAAAAAGGGCATTTCAATGCCATTAAATGATACGTAGAAGACCAATAATAATTCAATTAGTTTTTTTTATTTTTGGGTTCAATTTCTGTTTTAATTGGTAAACAATTAAAACATATCTTTTTTTGAAGAACTCATGAATGTACAAAATGTTGAAGATCTCCTTTTTTATTTGCAATAAGATTGGTTCTATCTATACAATTGTTCCATTCGACATTTAATAACGGAGATATTTAGAATTTTCAAAATTCCTTCCCATTAAACTCACCACACTGATGGGAGAGGGCCATCA
The DNA here is from genome assembly GCA_019009955.1 of Riptortus pedestris. Classification (NCBI taxonomy): domain Eukaryota; kingdom Metazoa; phylum Arthropoda; class Insecta; order Hemiptera; family Alydidae; genus Riptortus; species Riptortus pedestris. Next base: position 77,346,949 of record CM032229.1, read on the forward strand.
TTTTCAATCAATTTTGACAACTTTTTTTTTTTTTAACTTCAATCCCTCTTCTTGGTGAATTACAAAGTGCATTACTGTTAAAATAATACTTGACACCACTACTAACTAACTAAACTTGAACGGTATACTTATAATACTTCAGGGCCATGTGACACTCGATATATTAGCCAGCCTGGACGCGAGTCACTCATTTGGAAGTTCTTGCACAAGAAGATCAGATTTTAAGTTTACACAGGAATGGAAAATCATTGATGGGCGGGCTTGCTTCTCCATAATATCAATATGTTTTAATTGAAGGTTGTGGATGGCCTAGAGACTGCTTCAAGGCAAGAAATTACTTAAGCGAATCTTGTCATCAGCTTCTATCTGAGAAGAGCAGCTTTGTGGGTTCAACTCAAGGTTTCGCTTACTAAAAGCGATAATAAGTTCATTTATATTTGCTAAGTTGTGCTCACTTACTTATAGGTTATGTCCCTTAAAGAAATCTACCAATCAGGTTCCGCTCAAGACACGAATTTCGATATTTTTCATCAAATGTCGTGGAAGGCCTTGAAACTGCTTGAAGGCAAGGAATTACTTTAGTGAACCTTGTTATCAGTTTCTATTTGAGAAGATGTCCATTGTGGGGTCAACTCAAGGCTTCGCTTACTAAAAGCGTTAATAAGTTCATTTGTATTGGCTAGTTTGTGCACTCTTACTTATAGCTTTTGTCCCTTGAAGAAAATCTTCCAATGAGTTTCCACTGAAGACACGAATTTCGATATTTTTCATCGAATGTCGTGGAAGGCCTTGAAACTGCTTGAAGGCAAGGAATTACTTAAGTGAACCTTGTCATCAGTTTCTGCCTGAGATCTCCATTCTGGGTTCAACTCAAGGCTTCGCTTACTGTAAGAGTTAATAAATTAACTTATATTGGTTAGTTAACGGTCTCTTACTTATTGCTTATATCCCTTGAAGAAAATCTACAAATGAGTTTCCGCTCGACATTTTTCGATATTTTTCATCGAATATCCACTGCTTAGTTAAAGACAAAGCTAATATTAATGTCAACAAGCAATAATCGCACGTCAGCAGACTTTCATTGCTTACGATATTGACTCTTCTCAAGCCATACCTCACATGGTAAACCTAGAGTGGCGAGTTCGATTCTCGCCTGGGCAAAGGTAATTATTTCGTGACGGAATTCATTAAATAACATCCTCCCAATAAATAAGTCCCACCCTGGCGGGCAAAGGGTGGTAACCTGTAGATAACCCGTCCCAATTAGCCTTAGTTGGAAAAAGTGGACGTTAATAAATAACGATTATAATATTAATTTGTTTAATGATGTCCACATCACTCTTAGATTAGAATTAGTTGGGTCAAGTTATACGAGGTGTGGCTATTAAATAACGAGACTGACGCTGTAAAACATTTTATTTTTATGTCATACATTTTTACTTATTATCACCTTCAATATACACCCCTCCTTTATCCCTACAACGCTACATGCGAACCTTCCATTGTTCGAAACAGTGCTGGAAGTCTTTTTCTGTCAGCTCCTTCAGGATGCGTGCAGCTTTCTCTTTCACAGCTTCAACATACTCAAATCTTGTTCCTTTTAATGCAGATTTCACCTTAGGATTAGATAGAAGTCGCACGGCGCAAGGTCCGGCGAATAAGGCGGATGGTCTAACACTGGGATGCTGAATTTGGCTAGAAACCTCTTAACAGACAATGCGGAATGAGCCGGCGCATTGTCTTGGTGGAGAGCCCATGACTTGTCCTTCCACAATTCAGGTCGTTTTTTCCTTATTCTTTCGCGGAGTTCAGCAAGAACGTGAAGGTAGTAATGTTGATTAATCGTTTGACCTTCAGGAACCCAGTGAAGGTTCACATTCCCATGAATATCGAAAAAAACAATAACATTGCTTTGAATTTTGATTTGCTCATTTGAGTTTTTTGGCTCTCGGTGAAGATGGGCGTATTCAAATCACAACCCTTATCAAAGGACGGAACTAAGGTTTTGACTATAATAAGATTCACTTTTACAAAATCAAGAAAATGATAAAATAAGGATCGTTAAACTTTTATACAATACGTATATACTCTAGGAACTGCAAACATTTTTTATCGTTTGTGTAATATCGTGTGTTTATTAACATAGGTTTGAAAAATGCAATATCATCAATGTTTTGAACAATTAAAATTCTACAATAACACTTTGTATTTTTAGCAGATTTCCCTTAAGGGAAATCAGCTATTGAGGTGGTAATCATGACGCGATACCTACCCAGGAGATGACGAAAATGAGGTCCGTACAAAATAATAATAATAATAATTATATATATATATATATATATATATATATATATATATATATATATATATATTTGTCTGTTAACGCTCTAGCGGTCGCAATTTTTGTTTGATCGTTACCAAACTCGATATTTAAATGTTTTATGCAAAAAGACAGATCAAGTTCGTTAATGGCTGAAATCGGACCAGTGGGAGAGGGAGTTTAGAGGGGGATTTTCGAAAATTCGAAATATCTCCGTTACCTTAAATCAAATCAATAAATTGTTTAGAACCAATCATATTGAAAATTTACTATAAATATTGTTCTATACACTTATTCTGTATCTTGAATATTAACCGAGATATTTGCATTTGTAGTCTGTGCGTGTTCGGCAGGAGTAGGCTATGTTCGGGACTTTCCGCCGGGAGCTAGGGCAGTCATTTCCGTAACTGTTCGTCCCTCGTGAATAGGTTTAGAGATTCCTTACTACGACTGTTGTTATTGGGCAGGTTTCTCTATTGCAAAATTTCTCGTGGGAAATCTGCTTAGTTTACGCAGCCCCTGCGCGAAACGGACTTTATTCAAATTTTGAATGTTCCCAGCCTCTAACGGTAAAGTATTGTATTTAAACCTTACGTCAACCACCTCTCTTGCTCAACTCAAATTTATAACAAGCTTAAGCTCAAATTAACAACAAGATTAATAAATCATGGTAATTATTATTCAAAGTTTAAATATCACGTCATGTTTTCATTGGAACTGAACTAATTGAGATACATTGTTGAATATGCTAAGTGATCTCATTAATTGACGGGTTATCTACAAGTTTTAACACTTTCGTATCCAAGCTTGCTCCTGGAATTTTATTTAACGACTCCTTTCTGAATAAATTTTGCTAATCCACTTGATGATTAAACGATACAATGTTGTCTAAGTACAAGTCAAGGTGACGCCTTGTCATACAAATGGCTAACCACTGACCTATAATGGCTCTAGGAACTAAGATAATTCATATACGATATGACAGAACTACTAACTGACAGCAGCCAATATATTCCACAAATACTGACATATCTATAACATATGAGCATTTACAAATACATATAGTATAAAATACTAATAAAACAGGTCTACAGCAGGTCTAAAATAGGTCTACCTAATAAAATAGGTCTAAAACATATAAACTTTTACAAATACATATAGTATAAATAAAATACTAATAAAATATGTCTACGGCATACTTACAAAGATTTAAAAGAGGTAACTTTTATCAAATTAATTTAGACAAAGTAAGGATATGAGAAGCACTCAGATATTTAAGGAATATTTTCCATACTATATAAATAGAGTACAACCAAAGTGTACATGAAGGAATAAATATTGTTGCGAAAAATAAATAGATGAATAATCCTTCAGAGAGAGAGAGAGAGTCGCGTATTTGGAAAGTGTGACGTAGATCAAAGAGACCGAAAGAATGTTCTAGGTCTGACCAGTACTTTCCAGCCAGACGTCGAATGAACTAGACAATTCCCCTTTGATGTAAGCCGCCTCCCTATAAAAAGGAGCTCGAGCCAGCCGTGAGTCAGTTTATGCTCAGCGATCTTGATGGTCACATCAGTGCTACAGTGCGACTTAGTGCAGTGCGGTAAAGAGTTTTTATAAGAAGAACAGTGGTGTGCCGTGACTGTAAGTAACAGTTTAGTGCCGTGTTTAAGTCAGTGCAGTGCCGCGAAGTAAAGGACAGTGAAGTGCCGCGAAGTAAAGGACAGTGAAGTGCCGCGAAGCAAAGGACAGTGCAGTGCCGTCTTTTGTTAATTTCAGTGAATTATTGGACTGTGACTCATTGAAGAACAGTAACGCTATCAGTGTATACTGTGAGTAGTAATTAAGAATAATCACCAAGTTTATTGTGCATTGTGAAATAAAGTTTGCAGTGATAAAAACTGTGAAACTTGCGAGTATTTAATTTTGCAATCCAAAAGAACTCTTATTAAAAACGTTTATTACTGGTTTTGGTAAATAAAAACGTAACAACTGGTGTCAGAAGTGGGATTGCAAAATTAAAATCAACAAAAATGAAGTTTGAAGAACTAAAAGTGGAACAGCTGAAGAAGGAGCTGGCTAAACTGGATCTGCCGACAACAGGAAATAAGGCTGAACTACAAAGGCGGTTGACAGATGAATTCCAAAGACGAGGAATTGATGTAAGTACACATGAGTTTGACGATAAAGAAGACATTGCTGTATGTAATCCTATCTCAAGTAGTAATTTAGACTTAAATGCAATTTTAGCCGCTATGATGGAAAATAACCAGAAACTTTTGGAAGCTTCCAGAGCTAATTGTGACAGACTAGAAGAAAAATTCCAGGAAGCATCTAGAGCTAATTACGAGAAATTAGAAGAAGCTTCTAAAAGTAACATCGAGAAAATCTTAGCGGAAGTCAGACAAGAATTCCAGGAAGCTTCTAGAGCTAATTGTGAGAGACTCGAAGAAAAATTTCAGGAAGCTTCTAGGGCTAATTGCGAGAAACTTGAGGAACTTCAGGATGCCTCCAGAACGACAAACCTTAAACTCCACGAAATATCAGAGGTATTGGGCAAACTAGTGGAAGCCATTGAGCAGAGAGTAAGTGGGTTTGATGAAAAATTGAATAATGTTGAAGAGAAAGTGTCCAACCTAGGAAAGAAGGTAGACGATGAAATACGTGAGCTACAATTCCAAATGGATAATCTAAATGTTCGAGAGGGTCCGGTGAGGCTCATTTCAGAATATTCCAGCAAGATAAAGACCCCGACTTTTGACGGTAATGTACCACTTAATGTTTTTAAATTCCAATTTGAGACGGTGGCCAGTAGAAACGGATGGAATAATGAAGAGAAAGCGGTAGAATTGATTTTGGCACTGAAAGGAACCGCTGCAGAAGTCCTGGAGAGTTTACCGGCCGCTTGCAGAAATAATTATGAGGACATCATGGTGACCTTACAGCGCAAGTTTGGCGGTGAGCATAAGCGAGAACTTTACAGGATGGAACTAAGGGGCAGAGTGCAGAAACCGAACGAGACGCTACAAGACTTTGCCATGGAAATCGAACGTCTAGTGCAGCTGACTTACCCAGGTGAAAATCATCCATTCTTGGATCAGTTCAAGATTGAAGCATTTGTGAATGGTATACGAGATCCAGACGTTAAATTCGCGGTGTGTGCTATGCAAAAATCATCCTTTGCTGAAACCATCTCTTATGCGCTAGCCCAGGAGACTGCTAAAGTCATTTCAAAGCCGCAAGTCTACAATGTGCGACGTCTTGTTGCTGAAACACGAAGTGGCGGTGACGAAAAGAGTGACATAGAAGCAGTGGTCAAGCGGATACTGGAGGAGCAAAGGAATAGATCACGCGCCGAATGCTTCAACTGCGGTATGGTTGGCCATTTTCAGCGTAACTGTAAAGCACCAAAGAAAGGGTTGAGATCTCTTACACCATGGAGGGACCACTATCGGGCGAACAACGTCCATATCTCAAGGAGTGAAATAGAAGAAGTGGTCAAGCAAGTACTGGAGGAGCAAATGAATAGATCGCGCACTAAATGCTTTAACTGCGGCGAGGTCGGCCACTTTCAGCGAAATTGTAAAACGCCAAGGAAAAGGTCGAGATGTATTTCGCCATGGAGGGACAACAAACGGGCGACTGACGTCGAAATCTCAGGAGCCAATGTTAAAGTAGAACGAGCTCACACTGAGGGGCAAGAACTAGCTCCTAAATCCGATGGCTCTACAATCTCCATTTCCATTATACGACAGAAGAACAGCAACCTTACTGCTCGTGGACTGATCAACGGGAGGAAGCAGGTCCTCACCATGGACACGGGAGCGACACACTCCATCATTCGGCCCGATTTGGCAAAAGGGGCAGTAGAACCGTTGGAGAACGTACGACTGCGAACCGCTACAGGGGATTCAGCCACAGTCTACGGAAGAGCCAAGATAAAAGTGACTATCGCCAACATCAGCACTGAACATGTCTTTGTTGTCGCTGACATAATGAATGAAGTGATCATCGGTGTAGACTTCATGATAGCCCACGGTATTGACCTGCACATGGGTAAGCAAATTATGATCTGGCAAAACACCGAAATACCTTTGGATGTCGGACATGAGAGCAAGACCACAAAGGAGCTACGTACCGACGGACGCCAGAAATTGCCACGTCGAGCAGAAGCCTCTTCTATTGTTCATAGCAAAGGCGGAAAACACGATGACGCTCCAGTCCTCTCAAGGCGGCCATGCGATGTGGAGTGCTGGGATTGGGTACTAGCCGAGGAAGAGGAGTGCATCATGGATGTACGACTTAGCCGTGTTAACTCAGGAGGAGCTAGGTCGACGGCGCAGAAGGGTGACACTATTCTGGCTAAGGAGGGCAATGGAAGGTCGACCGTCATGAAATATTGGACAGCATAAAAAGTGACCAGTAACCAGGTGGGTGGCGTGCGTGGTCGAAGCAGTGGAATACGGAGGAATTTACGGAAGGACGAATGGGTCTGCTATTTCAACCCACAGCGCAAGAGGGGACTATCGCCTAAATTGTGGACCTTGCAGAGTGATCGAGAGATTGGGCGACGTTGTCTGCAGGATGCAAGGATACCACAGTCCGGGGTCTGGAAGGAAAGTGGTACACCTAGAGCGACTAGCCAAGTATGACAACGGCGATATTGAGCCTATTCGGGACGAAAGGCTTAAGTGGGCGGCAGTGTTGCGAAAAATAAATAGATGAATAATCCTTCAGAGAGAGAGAGAGAGAGTCGCGTATTTGGATAGTGTGACGTAGATCAAAGAGACCGAAAGAATGTTCTAGGTCTGACCAGTACTTTCCAGCCAGACGTCGAATGAACTAGACAATTCCCCTTTGATGTATGCCGCCTCCCTATAAAAAGGAGCTCGAGCCAGCCGTGAGTCAGTTTATGCTCAGCGATCTTGATGGTCACATCAGTGCTATAGTGCGACTTAGTGCAGTGCGGTAAAGAGTTTTTATAAGAAGAACAGTGTTGTGCCGTGACTGTAAGTAACAGTTTAGTGCCGTGTTTAAGACAGTGCAGTGCCGCGAAGTAAAGGACAGTGAAGTGCCGCGAAGTAAAGGACAGTGAAGTGCCGCGAAGCAAAGGACAGTGCAGTGCCGTCTTTCTGTTAATTTCAGTGAATTATTGGACTGTGACTCATTGAAGAACAGAAACGCTATCAGTGTATACTGTGAGTAGTAATTAAGAATAATCACCAAGTTTATTGTGCATTGTGAAATAAAGTTTGCAGTGATAAAAACTGTGAAACTTGCGAGTATTTAATTTTGCAATCCAAAAGAACTCTTATTAAAAACGTTTATTACTGGTTTTGGTAAATAAAAACGTAACAATATATTATTCTAACAGCCCCCAAACAGAGATCTTGCCCGTTCACCATCGTTGTGGGGCATAAACCAAGTGAGTAAAATAAAATTCCTATACATTTAAAGTAAAATTCATTATGTTGAGACTCGATAGTGTAAGTTTAAAAACATGTGTTTCAGTGACATACACAGTGCTAGAAATTATATTGTTTTCTGAATATAGATTATTTTTAAGAATGGTTTATTAACGTCCACTTTTTTCAACTAAGGCTAATTGTGACGGGTTATCTACAGGTTACCACCCTTTTCTAGCCAGAGTGAGACTAAGTATTTTATTTAATGAAGTCCGTCACTAAATAAATTCCTATTGCCCAGGCGGGAATTGAACTCGCCACTCTAGGTTTACCTTGTAAGATTATAGTCTACAATTTAAAAATGGAAAAACATCAATGATAATTCTTAATTAACGAAACGTCACTTATTAAAGTAAAAAAAAAGGATTATTCTAGCTAATCTTCCAAAGATTTAAAGTTAAAAGAAAATAACTATAATTACCTCGAGTGGTTTAGGCAAATGAGCAACAAGCCGAGAATTAACCTGATGTGTTCGGAAGTAAGAATAACACTGACCACTGAAGGTCGGTGATACCAGGCTGCCATATTAATAACTGGTGAAGGTCATTCTGTCCTCGAAAACTGTAATCCTCCTAAATTTATAATAGTATTTCCTACTTCTGTTACAGTACTTCATTAATACTATTAGACTTTATTTTTAATATTATTAAGTAGTTTTCGTAATGTCTTCCAATTAGAAACTAATTTATTATTTATTTGAGATGCCGCTACAACGGCGATTAATCTATTAACATGTTTGAATATAATTTTACAAAATTAAAGCTCTTCTAATTAGAGTACAGACACCAGAGCCAGGCAATAAGAATATTTATGTATGTATAAAACTATATTTCTTCAACTCAAGTATATAATTATATATATATATATATATATATATATACTAGCGGACCCGGCAGACGTTGTCCTGCATTATATATCAAGGGATTAGGAAATTAAATTTAATAATATTATGTTTAAAAAAAATCTACTTATAATAACGCAAAAAACAACATTTGTTATATGCACGTTTGCCTAAAAACAAATAGTAAATAAAATATCGCAAAAACTTGGTACACAAAAGGAAAAGAAAAAATGAGAGAAGGAAAAGAAGACGTTTTAGTTCTGAGATTATCTGGTAGAATGCGCACTACACGTTTTTAAAAACAAACAGTTATAGACCAATAACTGAAATAAATAAAAACCCTCAACAATAATAACGCAAATACATAAATATAAATAAAGAAAAGAAAATAATTGCATCATTCAAATCAAATTAAAATAAATTTGGAAAATAAATAACAACATCTGAAAGTGAAAACCTCTCGCAGCTGAAAACATCATTATATAGATGACATACTTAAATTCTAAGGACATACATTAGATAAACATATTAACATTTCATTACATTTCCAATAACCTCGCCCTTCGCCCTTCGACCGGAGACCTGCTCCATCTGCCTGGCCGATCTGCGGCGCTAAACCATCCGGGGCGTCACTCGAACGCGTATTCAAAAATTCAATCAAATCGGTCCATCCGTCTAGGAGGAGTTCAGTGACATACACACGTACGCTAGAATTATATATATAAAGATAGAGGTGTATTAGCCTCTTGAAGCTCTAGCGGTCGCAATTTTCGCTCGATCGTTACCAAACTCCGTATTTAAACGTTTTACGTTAAAAGACGGATCATGTTCTTCAACGGCCGGAATCGGATCATTGGGAGGGGGGATTTAGAGGGGAGGATTTTCGAAAATTCGAAATATCTCCGTTAGTATGAGTCTGATCGAAATTTTGTAGAGAACAAATCTTTTTGCAAATTAAAAGGTCTAAAAACGTTGTCATGTACCTTTTTTCACTGTCTTTAATATTAACCGAGATATCGGCGTTTTTTAGTTTTCGACCTTCAGTAAACCCCCACTCCCGTTCGAACTTAAAAAATTTAGTACAGCTTATAACCATGGTAGAACTAATGCTAATTCACATACCGAGTTCTGTTCAGTTCGGTTCAATCGTTGGTGCCCAATAAAATTGTTGGCCCCTCTTTACTTTTTTAGTGTATATCTCGTTTATACTTTAATATACGACAAAATTGAATATAACAAAAGTTACTCCAAATAACAAAATAAACAACTCTTATTCTGTGCATATTTGCCGAAAAACCAATAGGAAACGAAATACGGCTATTTTTAATTTCAGGCCACTCACGACCCCCACTCCTGCTCCATCTGCCCTGCCGATCTGTGGCGCTAAACCATCCGGGGGCGTCACTCGAACGCGTATTCAAAAATTCAATCAAATCGGTCCATCCGTCTAGGAGGAGTTCAGTGACATACACACGTACGCTAGAATTATATATATAAATATATATATATATATATATATATATATATATATATATATATATATATATATATATATATATATATATATATATTCTAGCAACGGTACACGGCTTTTCTCTGAAATTCATTTGAGGCTCAACTATGATAGTATTTTTAGCAGATTTCCTTTAGAAATCAGCTATTTAGGTCGTACTCATGAAGCGATTTTCAACATTTTTCTTCAAATGTCCATCGATCCTACCTAGGAGATGACGAAAATGACTTCCGTTCAAAATTATATATATATGTCTCTTAACGCCCTAGCGGTCGCAATTTTTGTTCGATCGTTGACCAAACTCGATATTTAATCGTTTTATGTAAAAAGGGGGTTAGAGGGGGGATATTCGAAAATTCGAAATATCTCCGTTACCATACGTCTGATCAAAATATTGTATAGAACCAATCTTATTGTAAATTAAATTTACTATAAATATTGTTCTATACATTTATTCTCTATCTTAAATATTAGCCGAGATATTTGCATGTTTATTAAATTTGGGCCGATAACGGACGACTGAGTTTCCCGCCAAAATCTAGTTCGGCCCTTTGCCGTAACTGTTCGGCTCTCGTATGGAGATTTCTCTATTGTATAACTTCACGTGGGAAATCTGCTTAGTTTACGCAGCCCCTGCGTGACGGACTTTTTTTTTTTGGCAAGGCTTCAACGTCTACAACTACACTTCCCGTCTGGGGGTATTTCCTATCAAAGACCAATCCATATACATTTTGAGCTCAGTTATATATATATAACATTAAATTTAATAATATACATAACAGTAAATTCACAAGCAATTAACAGTAAGTAGATAGCAATTCCAACAATTCACCGGAAATAAGTTAACACAATTAACTGTGTTACCCCCCCCCCCCCAAAAAAAAGAAACTTCCTCTCCAGCTTGAGTGTTATTAACATTGCTTTACTTAAATTATTTGTTCAAAACATTAAAAAATTCGAAATTTTTAGTAACTTACATGCCTAGTGTAAATAAATACTAGTGGTGCACTAAAAATTATTTAATTTGTATTATAAAAGCCAGGTGAGGGAAAGAGATTGTATTCCTCCCTGCAGCTTCTAAGCATATTGAGTTTAAATGCGTATTGTCTTTTGGTATAATGACATAACCAAGCAACGTTTAATAGTTTAGATAGTACATAGTAATTTTAACAATGTCTACCTATCAGAGGAAATAATATAATATAAACCACAATTAAAGAGTTTTGCCGCACAACATCCGCTATCAGAGGTTGTGTAATTTCAGCCTGACTTTAAGCACATTATATAAATTAAATTACCGAAATTCTCTTATAGTTTAAATGTCTATTGGAAAATAATAACAAGGGTATTTTCTAATTAAAATACATGCAACTTATTAAAAATAGTGTATATCACAAAAGTTACTCTAAATAACAAATTAAACACATTCTGATATGTGCATGCTTGCTGGAATTAGTAGTAAACGAAATATCCCGATTTTTCATATAATGGCCTCCCTTACAACTCCCACTACTAATCGTCCCTAGAAAGTTTTATAAAGCTTATAACCATGGAAGAGTTAATGCTAATTCACATACCAAGTTTTGTTTAGTTTGGTTCAGTCATTAGTTTGGTTCAGTCAAAATTGTTGACTCCCGACATAGATACGCTTGTAGGGCACACGACAAAAGTGTGTTTAATAAAAGTTACTCAAAATGAGCACGTTACAAAATGATGTTATGTGCATTTATGCCGAAAAACCAGTAGGAAACGAAATATCGCATTATTTTATTTCAAGCTTCCTTATAACCCTCACTCCTGCTAATCTTTGTGAATATTAGTATAGCCTATAGTCTGTAGTAGTAGTATATATACCTATAGTTTATATACTAGCTACGGTACTCCGCTTCGCTCGGGAAATCAAGTTGATCAGAAATGAAAATGGTATTTTTATTCTGAAAGGTTTACTATGCACAATATTTTTGCATTTCTCCGCCCCGGTGTTAAGGCTTTATATCTGAATATCTAGCAACTAAAACGAATTTTTTAGTCTTGAAGAATAAAAATAAATGATATCCTGATCAATCCATCAGCACTGTTTAATATAGCGTGGACAGTATAAATCATAATCATAAATAGTGGTAGCTTTGCTTGGGAAACATTTAGACTGAATAATAAGTGTGAAATTTATACATTGCAAGGCTATAATAAGCCCTTTCTATTTAAATTTCATCTATGCTTATTTACTATTATTCAGGGTTAAAACATTCTGGAATCATGGGCAATCGATGTACTATTGTCAAGTGTTTCAGACTAAGCACTAAGGGTTTAGTATTCATTCCTAGTTCCTTGTTCAAAACACTATGAGTAAAAGCTCTTCCTACTCATGCCTCTTTATTATTTAAAAAAATGTGGGGAAAATGAATAAGAATCATCGATAGTATTCGCCATTACCATGCATTATCTACCCCTTTCACCCAAAGTGCCGTCACAAATCAGCGGATGTGATTAGAGCTGGGCTAGGGCCGACTGGAATTTTCTCTCCACAACTTCCGCTACCGGATAATTAGAAAATTCAGCATTTGTTTGTTTAAATTATTGTAATATGAATTCTTCGAAAAATTAAACATGTCTGTGGATAATATATACACTCTGATAAATGATACGTAACTATGACTTAATTTAGATTAAGAAAGTGAAGGGGGGGTGGAGATTCATTATCTCCTCACAACCCCGAATCGTACTAAGAACTATCATATAAGTTTAAAAACGTTACGTGGTTTGTCATAATATGCCCGACTAAAATAAAGTTTAAAGAGCACGCCATGTTTATGGATTTTTATTTGATAAAAACATATATAACCAAAAATTACTCTAAATAAGAAATAACAATTTTTGTTAGGTGCATTTTTGCAAAAAAAACAAATGCGGAACAAAATATCTTGATTTTTCATTTCAGCCCTGCCTAGCAACCCCCACTCCTGTTTGCCCCTAGAAATGTCAATACAACTTATAATAATTGAGTAGTTGATGCTAATTCACATACTGAATACTGTTAAGATCAGCTTCGTCGTAAAAAAAAATCCTTCGAATCTATGGGACTTTTTTCTTTTATCCTCTTTTAATTAATACATTTTTGTTAATTTATATACAAAATTTTCACGCAGGTGGTGTGAAAACTAAGCAGATTTCCCAAGTGCTGGTATTTTTGAGGATGAATATACAACCGTATATGTCGGAAATAAATATATTTTTCAGATTGAGTGCTACTGTGGAGTGTGTCATTATGGATGCACAATGAAAGTTGCAGTCAAGTGGTAACCAGATGAGTGCCTACTTGAAGTTATCCAACACTGAACAGACTCCAATACATTCACGCCAACACTCTAGCTCGTTGATCTTTCGGAGAATGTGGGAGTGAATAAAATGATTATAATAGAATTATATAACTATAACAAAACTCCCCTCGTACCCATTTGTTATAAGTATATTTATTACTATAAAGGCATTTTGAATTTTCAAACAGACTTTCAGATATAATCTGTCTTAGCTATTCAACAAAGGTACCTTTTACATACCTTTTATGATGTAAAACTATTTTTAAAACAACAATATCTTTCTTGGCACCATAAATTAAATCAAACTGTAATGTTAGCCTTTTATTTAATAAAAATTCACATTATAAAATAATTAAATTTCAAAAATTCTTATGCCACTAATACAGTCTTTATAACACAATAACTAATACATCAAATTAATTTTTACACATTATGCTTCATAAGCTTAGAATATAATATAGTATAAATGTGTTCTTATGGACGAAGTTCAGTCTTTTTTATAGTTTTCAATACAACAAATTAATGAATACTGTAACGCATAATTATTATTTTATTCTTTAAAATTCTTGATTTATTCATAATTATCTAATATTTAAGAATTTTTTTTTTTCGTTTCTAAATAGGTAAACTGGATGTAATTACAACCAGACATTAAATATCGGTTAGTTTCAACATAAAATTTTAAGTCAGTGCTTTAAACAATTATCTCGCTTAATTCCAATGGCAAGTAAATCAGCTAAAACAATTTAAACAAAAATAAAATCAATTTTGGATTTTTGGCAATATATTTGTCTGAAATATTTCAATAAAATAATATTATGTTTTCTATGTTAAAATGAAAATATTACTGTATTAAGCCGGATCATATCTAAATTTAATAATTAATATATGATTAAAATCATATTTTTTTAATTACACCAACAGAATAGTGAATATGTTCACAAGGATTACAAAATAGGTTTCCATCACTAAATTAAATCAGATGTCCTTCAATACCTTTATAACTATATAGCCTTTTGACAGATGTGAAGGCATTAAAAAAAAGTGTCTTCATGTAATGCAAAAACCTCGTTTATACAATAGAAAGTAATTGATTAATTCTAAAATTAGCGTTGCATAGATTCACTTTTATCATTAGTAGTATAATTTTAAATGTATCATTTCGTTTAAACTGTTACTCATAAAAACAATCACAGCATACATCTCAATAGTTCACACTATAACCTACGAAAAGGCATATTTTCAGCAATTCATTCATTCAAAATCATTTAACCTCAAAAGCGTAGACATAAACTTAAGCTAAATATATACAAATTGAAACATCTTATAACATCGGAATTAAGGCTCCACATAACTCCTCAAAATTCTGTCTTCGAATTCCTGAACTATACGCGCTATTTTGTTTTTTTATAAGGATGCATCAGTAATTATTCCCACAGGAGGAATCATTTCATTTTCAATAAAAGAAGCTGAAACTTTCTTATCATTGTTTTCAAAATTGTTATCAGTGCGTTCCACGTGACTATCAGTATTTTCCACAATTTTAACAGGGTTCCCCTCATTTTTAACAAAATCTGATTTCTGTTCTTCAGAAACAGTGACATCACCCTCAACTTCTGTTACAACCAGTGTTTCGTCTTTAGTATCTCTGGCCTCAACGGGAGTTGGGGTATTTTCAGTCGCAGCAGTAATCGTAGTAAACGATATCTTTCTGTCCTTCTTTGAGCACGCGTTTTCAGGGCTGAGGCTAGCACACAGCTTCTCCTGTTCGGGGGTGGAACATGGCGGAGGAGTATTGCAACTCCTCACAATATCTGCTACCGGAAGTTGATTCCACTCATGAACATTTGGTACTGTGAATGTAAGATCCATAAGCTTGATGAATTTGTGGACAACTTCATTTGGAAAGAGTCTGGAATGAGAAGAATAATATAAATAATACACAGCAACGTTTGACAAGATATAGGTGGTCAGTAGCATTATTAGGATGTGTTATCAACAATGATAGTGACAAAAATGAAAATTAGCATTCGATTCTTAAGAAAAAAACATAAATAGATGTCATCATGAAACTTCTTCTCTGTACAGGCATCATTAGATACAACACAACTGTAAAACATATTCAAGTAAACATGAGTGTGTATGGGTAAAAACAAAGTAGGGACCGACCTAATTTTTACTGATACCAATAAATCGACAATGAGCACTCACTCCTGCCGCAGGTGCTGGTCCTTAAAACGTACCATAATGAAAAGTTTAACCAAGTCGAGGTGACGACTTTTTCTTCAAACATGGACGTTGTACTTGCCTAACGTAACTCGAGTTCGAAACCGTCAGCTTTTATTGTGGGGTGCTATTTGTTACTCGGGGCTAAAGTACGGTGATACAACTGCCTTTGTACCTTGTGGTATGTCACGTAAGTCTACGCGGACAGCATCATTTACCAAATTTACCTTATAGGAAAGTGTTTATATATATAAATATATATATATATATATATATATATATATATATATATATATATATATGAATAGTGAACGGACCACATTTTCGTCATTTTTAGGTAGGATCGATGGATAATTGATGAAAATTTTCAATTATTTTTTTTTTTAAAATGAGTACAGCCACAATAGCTGATTTCCCATAAGGTAAATCTGCTAAAAGATGCTGAATATATATATATTCTTGTCTGTTATCACTCTAGCGGTCGCAATTTTTGTTTGATCGTTGCCCAACTCGAAGAAGAAGAAATTGGTGTTATGTAAATGTGCCTGAAATTGGACCAGAGGGAGAAGGGGTCTAGAGTGGGAAAATTCTTAATATCTCCGTTAATATAAGTCTCATCGAAAAATTGTACAAAGTCAATCCTATTGAAAATTTAATTACCTATGAATGTTGTTATATAAATATTTTCTCTATAAGGAATATACAATGAGATATTGGAAATTGTTAGTTTTCAGCTTTTAGCAAACCGCCAGTCCTACTCATGCCATACTTACAATACGTTTTTATCATTTGAATATCCTGGCTGGTCGGTGTTGATATAAAATCCTAGGTAAACCTAATGGAGGTGTTGACCATTTTTTAAACTATGAATGTATAAATTTTTATATCATGAACCACTTAATTATAAGCTTAAATACCAAATATTGTTTTCAAGAGGCCTTTATTATGCGAGATACATACAAATTCTTAATGACGCCATCAATTAAAATTTTACTTGTCTCGAAAATGTTTATTTGATCTATACCGTACTCGATATTTAACCGCTTCAGCCAACACTAAAGATCATATTTGTTATTGGCTGAAATCATTCCTGGATTATTTGACATACACTTTCATTTAATTAAATTCACAGTGAACATACATGCTCAATTTAAAATAAAAAGGCACCTTACACCCAATCTTAATTCATTATCTCCTTGATGATGTCTCAAAATAATAAATTACTTACACATTGAGAGCATAGCAGTAATAGTAGAATGATGGAGATGAAACATCAGTCTTATTGTATTTAATGGCATGCATGATATCTGCAACAACTGCGTGGACATCTCGAGCTGACAGCCTATTAAAGAAGAAAACATGTTTAATTGATTATTTTTATTTTTTTTATATTAGTGTTCATGTTTAGACATTCAGACGCTTACTATTCATTATCGCTGTCTCTGACATGTATGTAAACCTCAAAATACATAAAGTGTGAATATATTCGTAAAATATACAGCAGGTATTCGGCATATATGTCCTTTCAGCATTCAAAGTGAACAGCTACTTGAATAAAATGTGTCTATCTTGGTTTGTGATCCCTTCACAATACGGCAGGGGACACGTCAATATGACCACTTGACCCTCGTATGAAGGTCATATGACAGACAGGTCATGACCATTGACGGGCTGCTCTGCATGATATATTCATTTACTTAATATCTTTGAAAGATCTCCAACCTCCCTTCGTTAAATTTTAATAATATGTATAGTTGCAAAGTGAAAATTGCTTTTTAAAGTTTTCATTCATTTGTATTCACTCAATGAGTGACTTAGAAGGAGTAACTTTCAATAATCCAAGGAAGAAAAGTTTCAAAAACATGATTTACCAAATACGATTTTTTGCAATATTGTTTTTGTAAATTGAATATTATATAAGTTATTTATACACGTGTATATGAGACATGCTCACTTACACTATTTTACATTTATTAGTTGAAGCACTTCTAGATGTATGAGGGGGGGGGGTAATTATAGAGAGCAGTTATATATAAGCTTTCGAGTACGCTGGAAAAGAGGATGGAAACAGTGAGTAAATTCCTACCCGTCAGGCCTAAACCACCACTCACCTATCCAGACCTCAACAGCTTGTAGTACGTGAGGGAATAATCCTATCTACCGACGTCTTCCAGAACCAGACAACCATCCTATCCTTGAATGAGATTGTATTATCATATGTGACCGAGGACGTAACGAAGCCACATCTTTAATCATTTCTGATACTTCCACTCCGCTAGTGCAACTAGGACCACCCGTCACTGGAAAGCAGTGACCCGAACACGGTAATCCGGACACCACCGGCAGTCTCTAGCCTCACTGACATCCGGCGAGAGCTACTTCCACCAACCGTGTGGGACCAGTTTCGTCTAGGCCTCAAAGCCTAGACTGGCTATAGGCCTAGGGAATAGTAAATCTGGCTAGGTACCTGTATCCCCTACGGTTCTTTCCACAGTAGTTGCAGGGAAGGACGCCGCCGAGCGGAAAGGGAGGATGATTCCTAAACCACACACTTCTCCAAAATGGAACGGACCCTACCCAAATCAGATCGGCCCGGATTCTGTAGTTTGTGCAACCGGAAATGAGTCCACCCTGAGCGGATAACTGCACCCCACAACGTCCACAGAGACCATCTTCCAGACTCTCCATGAACTCAAAAGTGCAAATATGCAAAAAACGCCATCAGGTCAACAGTTGTGTATTGACAGTAAAGGATGAGAATTCTCACCAAGAGAAACCGTCTGTGAGACAAGAGCCCTGTGAAAGGTCCTTTTATATATATAAGAGAGCAGAACATGTGGTGGTTTAAAAGCAACCCCAATCTGTTGGGCTTATGTTTCCAGGTATCATCTATCATATTAAGAGCATAATTTGTAGTGTAGGACTCACCTAGAGATTGGAAACCCAACAGGCTACCTAGAACAACGTTGCATGATGAGCGAGGGGGAGGGAGCAGACCCTGGAGGAAGTGGCAAGTTACCTTGGAGAGGACATAAAAATGGGTTGCAAGAACTGTGAGTTGAAATACTTCTAGGAATATAATACCAAATATCTAGCTATAAAATTATTTTAGTTTTGGCTCTTCGAAACGAATACTTTTTATAAACTCTCAATTATAGGGAACATCTTATAACGATTTCAGGTGGTTATTTACAACACGATATGCTGAATTTAACCAGCATTAGAATCTACTAAAGCGCCTTAGCTGATCATGGATGTGGATGGATCAGTTTGTAAGCAATAACCTATGAAATTAACATGGTTCAGTGGTTCTACAAAGCTTAGGATCATCCTTCAGCTTGAAGGGACCCTTCCGAATACCCTTTGCATTGGGCTACAGAACATCATATGAAAACCGAAATCCTCTCCAGAGTTGAAACAGTGCAAACCAGCTTTGCAGAATAAAGCTTATATAACAAACATTCCCTCAGTTGGAATGTACAAATAATTGACTTAACAGACTAAGTGTTGGGAATAAATTGTTTTAGGGGATCTCTCAATACTCTTATCTTCTTTTAAGCCCATTTTATTTTGTCTATAATAACAATGTAACACCTACAATTTTGAAATAATGGCAAAGAAACTGACCAACTTAGTTTATAATATTCTAAATACTTTAACTTTATAATTAATAGGAGTCCAACTTGATAACTTTATATGCATGTGTTTATAGTAATGCCTATAGCTTCCAGGAAGTCATAATTAATTTAGTTGTAGCAAATAAATAAATGAAGCCTATTAGACATGGTATATCTCATACCACAGAGAAGATGTAGTAATAACTTAGAAATGGTATGGTTTATCTACTGTGATTCAACAATACTATTAACAGTATCCTAGAATAATTATCTTTCCCCTATGAAAGTAATAACTTTTCTTCTTCCTGTTACTTTGATAGAGAAACAAACAATTACTTGTATGGTGTCGAAACCCAACCACACTTAATTCCCAATATATAGATAGATACGTACGATATAGCCGATGGTATAAGTTCCGATGTTAAACTTACACAATACTAGAAAAGATATTATTTTCTGAATATAGATTATTTGAGTACAGTCATTAAACTACACTCTATGAAGCAATATTGTAACAACTGAAACATATTTTTACATATAAGAATATTTATTAAAATAACTCTGCAAATCGATACCTTTTTGTTAACATCTCGACATAATCAGCACTGGTATTGATGACGTCTGGATGGACGCAGGTAACATGAATTCTGTTGTTTGGGTTAAAGGAAAGCTCCAATCTGAGAGATTGAGAAAAATCTGTAAAATGACAAATACTATTAATAAGTGGTTACCGTAGAAAATAAATGCAAATATATAAAAGGAGAGTTCGAATAAATCTGTCAAAAGAAGGAAGAGGTCCTCTAAAACGCACTGCGGGCCCCAGAATAGTGAGTATAGTGAACAACTGTGATAAATAATATAAGTATAAATGGACACTTTTACATCTGCCTTTACTTAGAAATTTGCAGTGCCTTGAAAATAATTTGAAGGCCTAAAAAGTTTTATCCAAATGGTAAAAGTAATTATCCTATAAATATAGGCCTAAATTAGGGTACACCCAGCTAACCAAAGTCACCCCTTTCCCACTCGTCTGTTCAACCAGCTTAGTGCATCTTTTTACCCGGAAGAATACATTTTTAGCAGATTTCCCTCAAGGGAAATCAGCTATTGAGATTGTACTCATGACACGATTTTCGAAATTTTTCTTCAAATGTCCATCGATCCTACCCAGGAGATGACGAAAATGAGGTCCGTTCAAAACTGTATATATATATATATATATATATATATATATATATATATATATATATATATATATTTGTCTGTTACCGCTCTAGCGGTCGCAATTATTATTTAATCGTTACCAAACTCGATATTTAGTCGTTTTATGTAAAAAGAAAGATCAAGTTCGTTAACGGCTGAAATCGGACCAGTGGGAGGGGGGGGGGTTTAGAGGGGAGGTTTTTTGAAAATTCGAAATATCTCTGTTACCATACGTCGGATCAAAAACTAGAACCAATCTTATTGCAAATTAAATTTACTATAAATATTGTTCTATACATTTATTCTCTATCTTCAATATTAACCGTGATATTTGCATTTTTATTAAATGTGGGCCGATAACGAACGTTTCAGGCCAAAAGCTAGTTTGGCCCTAACTGTTCGGCTCTCGTATAGAGATATCTCTATTGTATAGCTTCACGTGGGAAATCTGCTTAGTTTACGCAGCCCCTGCGTGACGGACTTTTATTTTATAATTATGTTTGGTTATTTCTAAAGCTGATAGGTAGAAGAACGAATCAATCTGGATTTGTTGTTGTTGTTGTATAGGGTTTAAGGGCGAAAAACTACCAGGTTATCATCGCCCTGTAATATTTATAATTCACATTTTGGTATCCTCATCCATATCGCCATTTTAACAATATAAACGAGGATACGAGCAATTGCACTTTAAATTTCTTTGTATAAACTCGTGTTTTTTACAAAATTAAACAATTTATGGAGTTCTTTCGGGTCATCTCCAAGGGCCACTTCTATACTATTGGAAATATTGTATTTGTTTCTAATATCTGTATACTTATGGCATTCCATTAATATGTGATATATAGTCAGTTCTGTGTTACATTTCTTACAAATCGGGGGTTGATCTTTTGTCATAAGATAGCCATGCGTATCGTGTGTGCCCAATTCGGAGTCTTCCTAATACAACTTCATCTCTTCTGTTGTCTGGATTTAAAAAGAAGGCTAGATGTCCTCTATAATGAGTTTATTAAGACTGCGTTCATTTTCAGAGCAACAGCTCATCTTCAGCCAACATATTTTAATTATTCACCCCATACAAAAACAACTTTTGATTAAAATAGCAAAAATAGAAGTTAAAACACAAGTTAAAGTAGTCAATATTAAAACTTAAAAAATATATTAAAGAGCACACAGCCTAACTAGACCACAAATTAATAGTTATACTTTAATATTAAACTATCTAAAACATTTTAGGTTTTAGTGCTTCAAATTGGTGTTTTGGTTTTAAAATTTATTTGTTTATTTTTACTATAATACACTTTATAGCACTTTTTGCCTACTAGCCTACTTCGTACATCCAGATTGATTCGTTCCTCTACCAATCAGTTTCCCTGGAACAAATAACCTTAGATAGATACTTTGTTCATACTGTATGTTGTGTACTATTTTTTTAGAATGGAAAAAAATATAGTTTTAAAATATTTTAGATGGTTTTCAGATGCAAATAATGCGACCATTTTGTTATTGTATCTCCCATCAACAGGGGGTGCGAACTGCCGTTTTTACATATTATTTTTTTCGTATTAAATATTATTTTTTCCCGTTATCAGTAATTGTTTTTGTAATAGGGAGAATACATGATTTTGAGGTCTCATAATGAGTTTATATATTATTATAGCATACGTTTATCTCTGGCATTCAGCATTATCAATGTTCATAACATAACATTTTTAAACAAACCTATGCCTTGTTTGTCAATACATAATATTATCCGGACCAAAAATAATAATTTAAAATATAGACTATTGAAAATTAGTAGTTTCATTGCATTTTTAATAGTTTATTTTGGAAAATTTAGTAAATATCAATGCTTAATTTATGATTTTTTTATTGAATTAAAATTAAATTAAATTAGTTATTATCGACCACTTTTTGCAACTAAGGCTAATTGAGACGGGTTGTCTACAGGTTACCACCCTTTTCTAGCTAGGGTGGGACTAAGGATTTTATTTAGTGAATTCCTATAAACTCCTATTTTATAGGGTGGGAATCGAACTCGCCACTCTTGGTTTACCATGTGAGATTAAGGTCGACACCTTAACTCACATAGCTAACCTGAGCCCATTTGTATATTGGAAATAATTGATATAACTTTGTAGAAAAAATATATTTTAAGAACAATGGTAATACCCATTAGATCGAGGCCTGTGCTATAGTAAAAAATAAACTGACTTTAAACCACAAGATCATTTATTCTACATATTATATCGAAATTTGGCCTCAGAAGGAAACGCAGCAAAGGTAATCGTTTATTTCAAGAAACTTTTATATTTACATATTCGAATTTCTTGGCTCATACTATTGTGTTAAACATATATTCGGTGCGAATTGAATACTCACTTGAGAGAGCAGCCTTGGAAGCACCATATGCTGAGAGAACAGGTGTCCCGTACAACCCTGATATTGAGCTGATGTTCACAATATGGCCTTTATTTCTATCCTTCATTTGCGGAAGCACTGCTCCGGTCATCTTCAAAATAATAAAATAGAAAAATATAGTAAATAATATAGTAATATATAGTACGTAGTACAGTAATATATAGTAGTATATAGTAAATAGTAATAATATAGTATATAGTGCAAGTCCAAATAACCAGAAATCTCACAAAAGTAGATAGAGATATTCGTTAATGAATTAAAAAACCGCTTCCTGCGCTCAAGATCTTTTCATAGACTAGACCACATGTGGGCAACGACCAGCCCGTTGTAAGATTCGATCCGGCCCGCGAGACGTTTTGAAAAACCCAATTAAACAAAAATATTACACAAGTTACTCCAAATGAGGACGATGGGGAGATTTGTGCGTTTGGCAGTACTTATAAATGCGATCAGTTCTTTTCAATGATGAAAGTTAATAAATCAAAAGTCCGTCACGCAGGGGCTGCGTAAACTACTGTACTTTGCGTAAAGCAGATACAGATTTCCCACGTGAAGTTTTACAATTGAGAAATTTCAGAATAGAGAGTCAAACAGTTACGGGAACGGCCCGAACTAGCTCATGACGGAAACTCACGACTAGACCCGAAGTTAGCCGATCTCATCTCAGAAGCTGAAAACAGAAAAATGCAAATATCTCGGTTAATATTCAAGATAGAGAATAAATGTATATATCAATATTTATAGTAAATTTAATTTGCAATAAAATTGGTTCAATACAATTTTTCAATCCAATGCATAATAACGGAGATATTTCGAATATTTGAAAATCCCCCCCCAACCCCCCCCCCTCTCACTGGTCTGATTTCAGCCGTTTACGAACTTGATCTTTCTTTTTTCATAAAACGATTAAATACCGAGTTTGGTGTCAATTAAACAAACATTGCGACCGCTAGAGTGTTAACAGACAAATATATATATATATATATATATATATATATATATATATGTGTGTCTATATATATATATATATATATATATATATATATATATATATAGTTTTGAACGGACCTCATTTTCGTCATCCCCTGGGTAGGATCGATGGACATTTGAGGAAATTTTTTGAAACTCGCGTCATGAGTACGACCTCAATAGCTGATTTCCCTTAAGGGAAATCTGCTAAAACATCTTACAAGGCCGACTGCCAATAATTTGAAAAATGCTTTGTATCAGTGGAATTAATCGAAACATCGATGGGTTAGTTTCCCAAATTCAAGCTCAAGTGTCTCATTGATTTCGATGTTGCTATTTAACTTTCGTTGTTTGTAATAATTCCAAATTTCACGATTTAATTATAATGTTGTACCTATTTATTATTATGATTAAGCGTTAACCTTTATCTCACATGGTAAACCTAGAGTGGCGAGTTCGATTCTCGCCTGGGCAAAGGAAATTATTTAGTGACGAAATTCATTAAATAACATCCTAAAATCCCACCCTGGCTAGAAAAGTGTGGTAACCTGTAGATAACCCGTCCCAATTAGCCTGAGTTGCAAAAAGTGGACGTAAATAAATAATAATAATAATAATGTATCTATTTATTTTTGTTCCTTTTATTTCAATAAATTGTATTATAATTACATTGTCGTATTATTTCATGTCTGATATCTATCGATAAAAATTATGTATCTATAAACATTACATTAAAATACACCACTTTTAAAAGCGGCCCGCGATCGTATTTGCACACTAAAGGTTGCCCATGAATGGAACAATGTTGCTATGATAACCCAACGCACATCGCAACAATTTTATGCAATATCCCGAACCTTTGTCTTAAATGTCTTAAATTCCACTTCAATGAAAACAATATTTGGTATTAATGCTTTAATTAATTAGACATGAGCAGTACTTTTTTAAAATCTAGGAGGTCATAGTTAGGCAACCTCCTTCATATGTACTTTTTTTTCTTTTAAAATCAACATATGTTTTTAAATAGCGGTATGATAAATCACTAATAATACCAATATGTAACTGGTCTGGCTAAAGTAAAATAGAGCCTAGAAGTCTCCGACAAAGAAGCCCATTAATCCGTCATAGATCATCCAGTGTCCTATCGAGAGATATCTATATAAACCTCTAAGATATCCCTAGCCAACGCATCACATGCAATCAGCGTGGGTTAATGTTTAATGAAAATGAGTCCTTTTTTTCTTTGATTTTTTTTTTTTCAAATGTTATTAGTTCCCTTACCCAAATAGCTCCAAGAATGTTAACATTGAAGACAGCACGGATGTACTCCTCGGTCGGTTCACTGCTGGGCAAGATGATCCCTGCGTTGTTCACTAACATATAAATGGGGCCAAGATCCTTCTCCACTCTACCAACTACTTCCTCCGCTTCTTGCCTGACAATCATATCATCAAATATAAAATAAATCATGGAGACCAAGAAAACGAAAACAAAAATTAAGAACTATAGTTTTGCCCTCTTTAGTCTTTAGTTCTACATCCAGAAAAAAATACTAAGAATTTTACTAATCATAAGGCAAATACATTTTTCTAATTAATTTCGAACTTCTTTTTCATTGTTGTGTTATCAAAAACAACGGGAACGAACAATGAAAGATTAGGTTCAGGAGGACACGGAATAGTTTTGCGTTGCCTTCTTCATCAAGAAGTGTGTGGAGAATTAATCAGATTTATTTGACAGACAATAACCAGGAACTTGCTTTTGACAAACTGGCTAATGAATTAACATTAGCCAGAGTGGGTTTTATGTTTCTGCACACTTGCGTTTTTAGTCTCATATTCCTTGTTATTTTTCATATGAATAAAGAATAAATTGAAAGTCGGCAGCAAGAGTAATGCGTTAACTAGGCAGATTTCACATCCGATATACTGCTGGGCATCCTTGTTTAATTTACAAACGCGTCAGTCTAAATGTAGGTCATTTTTTTTTTCATCTCCAAAATACAGCGAGAATAAACACCACCTTAAGACACGATCATCTCTTCTCAGTCATCTGTAAATCATCACCACTATAACCACTAGCAAAATGTTCATCATATGCCAGCCATCCATAGTCCTTACCAAACCTACTCCGATACCACCATAACCCACATATAAGATAGCTAGAATGATGAAGTCAGAGTTTGGCTAGATAGCTAACATGATCGTTACGAAAAATTAATTCTTTTCTCCATGGACAGTACACTAAAATCATCATTGTCACCACAACCGCTAGCACAACTTTCGTTATATGCCAGTCAACCCATTCTTTGTCATAACCTTTGCAGGTGAGATATAACATTTTTCCTTTAGATGTCGTAAAATCTCTATAAAACCAAATATTAAATTGTCTTAAGTTTTCCAGTAGTGTGTAAGCATTAAAACAAGTTTCCATGAAATTAATGAACACCCAAAAAATAAGCTTTATTTAATTTCACTAAATTTGAACCGTATTGGAAGGAAAAATGTCCGGGGCTGCGTTAACTAAGCAGATTTCCCACCTCATAATTTACCATTACAGGTTGAAAACTGAAAAATGCAAATATCTCGGTTAATATTCACGATAGAGAATGAATGTAGATAACAATATTTAGAGTACTTTTAATTTGCAATGATTGGTACTATATCGTTTTCGACCCGACGTATAGTAACGGAGATATTTCATATTTTCAAAATTCTCTCCCACTAAACCCACCCTGGCCCGATTTCAGCCGTTAAGGAACTTGATCTTTCTTTTTACATAAAACGATTACTTATCGAGTTTGGTAACGATCACCCAATAACTAGAACCGCTAGAGCGGTAACAGACAAATATGTGTGTATTACATATATATATATATATATATATATATATATATATACAATTTTGAACGGATTTCATTTTCGTCATCTCCTAGGTAGGATCGATGGTCATTTGAATAAAATTTTCGAAAATCGTGTCATGAGTGCGACCTCAATAGCAGATTTCCCTTAAGTTAAATGTGCTAAAATCATACTTACTTATTGGCTACATTCAGCTTATAACCCTTTACTTTTGTACCCAATTGACTGATAGCTTCTACAGTCTTATTGTTGTTATCTTCATTAATATCCGCACAGGCTAGTATTGCACCTTCATTGGCTAGAGCTAAACAAATCTCTCTGCCCAAACCTCTACCGCTTCCTGTAACCTGTAACATAATATACACAGTTTAATGAAAATGAAAATTAATCATTATATAGTCGTGAGGCCCCACCGTTCAATGTGCTCTCCTGATAACGTCCCCTCGCCCCTCAATTTCCTTTGGAGAAGTGACTTCCTCCAAGTGGCAATGGAACAGTTATCAGCGATTAGCAATTGTATTTTATATATTTTATAATATGACCGAATCATCTAGCCAACCATGGGAAGAATTACTCATCACTCGAACTTCCCAAAAAACTAATCTTTAATTTCAACCTGATTATTTTGTTTAGGAATTATTCGTGCGCACCCGCACAAACACACGCACACAGACACAGTACAGACGTCTAGGGAGGCCAAAATAAAAAAGTTACCTTGGGTTGGCCCTTTAATAATATTAGTGATTGTAGACTTCCTTAAATCAAAAGGCCCCTTTAATAACAGCTGTATTAAGTTATGGGAGCACAAAAGAAATTGTACAATAACGTAACAATGGCATTTCAATGTTTTTCTCAGAAATATAAGAAATAAGTTGTTCTAAATTTAATAGCAATTGTTCCGTTACAATTGTATAATTTTAAAACAAATCCCCTTAATAAGAAATAAAACTTGTACATTGGTCGATTAAATAAATTTTCTTGTATTTATGTATAATAGCGGAACCAACAGACGTTGTCCTGCATGATATTTCAAGCGATTGGGATATTAAATTTAATAATATTATGTTCAAAAGAAAAGTTACTTTAAACAACACAAAAAACAACTTTTGTTATGTGCACGTTTGCCTAAAAACAAATAGAAAATGAAATATTGCGATTTTTTTATTCAGGCTTCCCTTATAACCCCCACTCCCGTTCGAGTCTAAAAAAATTAATATAGCTTATAATCATGGAAGAATTAATGTTAATTTAAATATAGAGTTTTGTTAAGTTTGGTTCAATCGTTAGTGCCGAATGAAATTGTTGGCTTCCACTTTAATTTTTTAAGTGTATATCTTATATACATGTTTATTCTTTGTTATACGACAAAAGTGAATATAACAAAAGTTACTCTAAATAACAAAATAAACAACTTTTATTCTGTGCATATTTGCCGAAAAACCAATAGGAAACGAAATATCACTATTTTTAATTTTAGGCCTCCCTTACAACCCCCTCTCCTGCGCCATCTGCCGGGCTGATTTGTGAATCTAAACCATTCAGGGCGTTACCCAAACGCATACAAAAAAGTAATTCAAATCGGTCCAGCCGTTTATAAGGTAACATATACACGTACAGTAGAATTATATATATATATATATATATATATATATATATATATATATATATATAAAGATATATATTTACAGACATATAGATTAATATAATATGTTATAGTTACCAGACAAACTTTGTCCTCGAGAGATTTAGGCTTTGAAAACAAGTAGTGGAGGGAATTTCTCAGCGGTACGAATATCAAGGTAAAAATGAGAAAGGCCAAATCCGTCAATATTTGAACTGGATCTCGGTATAAAGGGTTGTGGCTGGTTCTTCTCGTTTCATGACTCGCTGAGTGGCTGCAGTCTTGCTTCGCCATCGTTGAGGGACCTGAATCTTCGGACATTTCTTTTCAGGGTTTGATATTACTCTTGCTTAGATCCTGAAACAGTAATTCACAA
Source organism: Riptortus pedestris (assembly GCA_019009955.1). Lineage (NCBI taxonomy): Eukaryota > Metazoa > Arthropoda > Insecta > Hemiptera > Alydidae > Riptortus > Riptortus pedestris. The sequence continues at coordinate 77,375,696 of CM032229.1, forward strand.
TATAACATAGAAGTATTGGCATTTTGAAGTAGGTTTGAAGAAGCTTGGGTGAGAAATCCCCACTCCTTCGGAAAGCAATTAGAATGATGCAGAAAAATGTACTAATCCTTCATAACCATTTGTTCTATTGCAGTCAAACTAAATCCCCTAATTCCATTCAAAAATATCTGGGGAGAAAAACACAAATAAGAATTAAATATTAGTTATATAAGAATAGCTAATTATCTTAAAATAATTGTCATATTAATTATATCAAACACAAAGAATGAAAAAGTCATTAAAAATGCTTATTTATTATTATTATTTATGGAATTTAAAACAATACATCACTTTTATAAAATAATCAAAAGTCAATTTTAACATGATTTTAACAATTTAGGATGTTTACAAGAATTTAGATTTGCTAAATAATACTCTAAAGAAATGTTTCGTCTATAAAAAAACCTATGTGATAAATGCTGACATGTATGTAGAGAATAAACGCAGGCATTTTTTAAGGTAAAAAAATGATAAACTGGGCCCTCCAGCTCTGAGAGACCCGGAGCACCCCCAGTCTCATGAAACAATAATTAGTATACTGTTGGCACAGCTACAAACTTTTTTATTTTCTATTCTCGATAAAAAACGTACCCCTAGCTAGAAAAGGGTGGCAACCTGTAGGTAACCAGTCCTATCAACCCATAGCATTACAAAATGGGCATTAATTAATAACAAATAATTATAAATTTCCAATTTTATCTCCATTGGCTACTCCATATTACCCGTAAATGTAAAGGGGAATGAGTTTCATAAACATTGTTAGATAATTACTTTTTGTTATTTGAATGCGGTACGTGAACCTGAAAAGGTCTGCCCTTGAGAATCCTAAACACATTGTTTCATGAGTAATTGTTACTCTTCTTGATAAGCGGTTAATCATTAAAATCCATAAAACATTGTTTATCGCCGACCTTATGCATTGTTTTCGCAACGATTCCTCTCATTGATGTTCAGAATAATCCATTTTCTTTTCACATGGAGTTTATTTATTCCTTATGTCAAGCACAATGGGAATTATAGAGGTTATTACTCTTTACGTGTAGGTGCCTGATCCTAGAAATAAAAACTATTTTCCTCTGAATTATTTGACGAAGGAGAGTAAAATGGGTCTCAGGAAATGGGATTGACTTAGGTTTGCGATTTAAATGAAATTATATGGAAAATATAGTTAGAAATTTTCAATTTTATCTGTATGGACTACTACCCAAGTTATTGTCAAATGTTTCGGGGAATGAGTTATTTTTGGAGCATTAACAAGTGAGGGGCTTAAAAAATCACAATGTCCATTTGAGCAAATGTTTCAGATACATAGTTCTTAAATATTTTTGTTTCAAAATGAATAATTTCAGTTTTTTTGATACATTAGTAATAACCATTCCAAATATATTCTAATGTCAGTCTAGATATGAAACTATTTCACCCTTTCTACAGAAGAAATTTAAAAAATTTGCTCCTGCAAAATGTTTCTCAATGGACATTGTACTTATTCATAGCTCAGAGTGGACATTAAAAGCCTCATTTCGCATAGACTCTAGTCTTGGCCTGTAGATAACCCTCAAATCAATAAATAGAGCAAACAAATATAAATGAATGAGAAAATGAAAATTGATCAAAGAACGCAACCCTCGAAATTATCGAAAACTGATTATTATTTTTAAATATATAAACATATTGTTTTTTTTCGGTAACTTTGATAAAAAGCAACAAATCCCAAATTATAGTTATGATTTTGAAATTAATACAAATTTACTTTACTATTGATATTAATACAGAAAATGAAATGGAAAGTGGGACGAAAAAGCTGCCTTGCTTACAAAATCGAGAAATGTGACCACCTTTTAAAGAGTTTCTTTCAGCCTTATTTTTCAATAGAGTGAAGATATATGCTTTAAAATTAATTATTCACTTAAATTAGTGACGAAACGACAATGTGTAATTATTAATTGTACTTACCAAGAGGACTAATAATATAGTTACTGAGAGAGAAGAACGGAGTGGCCAGCAGTCAGGCAGACGTGTTGAAGACTGCTTGCCTCTTGGCCTGGGACGAAGGTCAGCCGGGGATATTCCTTATCATTTCTCACTGTCAACAATAAGTGATACTCGACAATATAGCTGTTAACTTAGACCCGATATCTATTATAGATAAGTCTCGCACTCCAAGAATGAGAGTCGTGGCTTCACACTATGCACTAACTAATCTATGAACTCAGTATCTTTTCAAGAGAAACCCATATGAACCATGGTGATAAGATAACATACACCACTCATACACATGTATTTTAAGCTACAATTCTGTTAGTAGATCAAGTGTAGTTTTTTTTTTTTTTCTGTTGGGACAAGTTCCTAATTCTGATTCATAATGTTTCTGCGTCAGCTAAACATTTTTAGCAGATTTCCCTTAAGATCCGAAAAATTTCTCGAAAAATTTCTTCAAATGTCCATCGATCGTACCCAGGAGATGACGAAAATGAGGTCCGTTCAAAATTATATATATATATATATACATACATATATTTGTCTGTTAACACTCTAGCGGTCGCAATTTTTGTTTAACCGTCCCCAAACTCGGTATTTAATCGTTTGATGTAAAAAAGAAGATCAAGTTCGTTAAAGGCTGAAATCGAACCAGTGGAAGGGGGGGGGGGATTTATAGGAGGGGATTTTCGAAAATTCAAAATATCTCCGTTACTATGCGTTGGATCGAAAAATTATAGAACCAATCTTATTGCAAATTAAATTTACTATAAATATTGTTCTATACATTTATTCTCTATCTTGAATATTAACCGAGATATTTGCATTTTTATTAAGTGTAACGGATGAGCTATGGTTCCCGCCAAAAGCTAGTTCGGCCGTTTCTGTAACTGATCGGCACTCGTATGGAGATTTCTCTATTTTATAACTTTACTTGGGAAATCTGCTTAGTGTACGCAGCCCCTGCGTGACGGACTTTTCTCACTTTCTGGAATGACAAACTCATGTCATCATTTCACATTCTACTTCACCAATTCTGCCTCAACAGGAACCCTATTATAACAAGCCTAGAAACAGAAGAAGAGCAATAAATGATTAGGAAATAATATCTTAAATTAAAATTCGGATCTGTAGAGGTGGTGTGTTTGCTGAAGACTGAAAACGGAGAAATTAAAATAAATTCGTCAATAACTAAGTTAAAGAACTAAATGTTTAACCCATCTCTGAACCCCCAACTATCGTAATCATTTTTTAGACATTAACAATCTTGATTTTTAATTTTACATGAAACGATAAAATATAGATTTTGGTAAAGTTCAGACATACACTGTGGCCACTCAAATGCATAGATACACTCCAATAATTAAGGTAAGAAGAGTGTAGAGAAATCAAGTATTCCGAACATTTATGGTTTAAGAAGTTATCATAAATATGATAGCTTTAATGATAAAACTGTCTAAGTAGATCTGCAATTAATAAACGTTTTACTCTTCTCTAAATATCCTATCCGCCAAGTATGATTTTTGGAAAGTTTATATATTACGTTTGGAGAAGCCCAAATAACAATTTTTTTTATCTTGATTATTAACCGAGATATTTGCATTCTTTAGTTTTCGGCCTTCACTAATCCCCCACTCCTACTCATTTCATAATAACAAATAGCTTTTATTTTATGAAACACATTATTTAAAGCCTAAATACCAAATATTGTTTTCAAGTGGCCTTTATTATACGAGCCACATGCAAATATGTCCTGGAGACCCCCCCCCCCCGTCTTAAGTTCTTGGAGTACTAAAATTTGATTGATTGTTACAAAAATTATTCTGAATCATTATAAATTACAGTACTAGATATAGTAAATAGTTTTCATTAAAATTAATATGTTATATTCTGATATATTTCAGTAATTGTTTTTCTTTCCGGTGAGAAGTTGGCAGACCTGTTTGTTTACATTTCAGACGCTTCCCGTAGGGAGTTTGTTAAAGTACTGAAAGATTTCTTATTACCGTTTTTATTTATTCACGGAGGTGTGGCGTATATTAAAGTATAAACGAGATATACAGTAAGAAAGTAAATTGGGGCCAACAATTTTATTGGGTCCCAACGATTGAACCGAACTGAACAAAACTCGGTATGTGAATTAGCGTTAGTTCTACCATGGTTATAAGATGTACTAAATTTTTTAAGTTCGAACGAGAGTGGGGGTTTACTGAAGGCCGAAAACTAAAAAACGCCGATATCTCGGTTATTATTAAAGACAGTGAAAAAAGGTACATGACAAAGTTTATAGATCTTTTAATTTGAAAAAATATTGGTTCTCTACGAAATTTCGATCAGACTCAAACTAACGGAGATATTTCGAATTTTCGAAAATCCTCCCCTCTAAATCCCCCCTCCCAATGATCCGATTCCAGCCGTTGAAGAACATGATCCGTCTTTTAACGTAAAACGTTTAAATACGGAGTTTGGTAACGATCGAGCGAAAATTGCGACCGCTAGAGCGTTAACAGGCTAATACACCTCTATCTTTATATATATAATTCTAGCGTACGTGTGTATGTCACTGAACTCCTCCTAGACGGATGGACCGATTTGATTGAATTTTTAAATACGCGTTCGAGTGACGCCCCGGATGGTTTAGCGCCGCAGATCGGCCAGGCAGATGGAGCAGGTCTCCGGTCGAAGGGCGAAGGGCGAGGTTATTGGAAATGTAATGAAATATTAATATGTTTATCTAATGTATGTCCTTAGAATTTAATTGTTATTTATTTTCCAAATTTACGGTCTTTGTATTTTTGTTTCTTTTCTTTATTTATATTTATGTATTTGTATTGTTGAGGTTTTATTCACAGAAACATGTTTGTTTTTAAGAACGTGTAGTGCGCATTCTACCAGTTAATCTCAGAACTAAAACGTCTTCTTTTCCTTCTCTCATTTTTCCTTTTCCTTTTGTGTACCAAGTTTTTGCGATATTTTATTTACTATTTGTTTTTAGGCAAACGTGCATATAACAAATGTTGTTTTTTGCGTTATTAAAAGTAGATTTTTTTTAAACATAATATTATTAAATTTAATATCCTAATCGCTTGATATATAATGCAGGACAACGTCTGCCGGGTCCGCTAGTATATATATATATATATATATATATATATATATATATATATATATATATATATATATATACATATAACACACATGTCTGTTAATGCTCTAGGGGTTGCCATTTTTGTTTGATCTTTACGAAACTCGATATATAAGCTTTTCCTGGAAAACTAACGATCAAGGTCGTTAACGGCTAAAATCAGAATCGGGGAAGGGAGATTAACGGGGGGGGGGGGATTTTTGAAGATTCAAAATATCTCCGTTGCTATAAGTCGTATCGAAAAATTGTATAGAACCAATCTCAAAAATGTAATGTACTATAAATTTTGATATTTATCATTTTTCCGTATCTCAAATATTTACGGAGATATGAGCCTTTTTTAGTCTTCAGCCTTCATTAAACCTCTACTCCTATTGAATTCATATTGACATTAACTGATATATCACGGCTCGCTTTATTTGAAGATTAAATAGCAAATATTAACTCCATTGAACTTTTACTACGTGAGATAAATGCAAAATAGGAAGTGCAATTAAGATGTTCCAGTTTTGACTCGAAAATGGCTATTTGCAATAATTAACTCAAATATTCATATTTGTTAATAGCTGAAATCGGATCAAAAAGGGGGGGGGGAGAAGGTTATAAATTCTAAATATCTCCATTATTATGAGTCGGTACAAAAAATGTTATAGAACCAATCTCGTTAAAATATTGATGTTCTACAATTGTTATTCTATAGATTTTTCGTAACTCAAATATTAAGCTAGTTATTCGTATTTTCTGGTTTTCAGACTTCAGTTAACCCCTAATTCTAATCATCAAATTTTTTACTTAGAAATAGAAATTGGATGATAACATCAGTATGGGAAATATTCTTAGATTACGTAGCTCCTGCGAGATGGGCGTAGCGTTTATTTTTTGGGGTGAGTGTTCAAACTGTTTTAATTCAGATACATCTAATATCAAAAACAATATATATATTTGTGTGTGTGTGAGTGTGTGTGTGTGTGTGTGTGTGTGTGTGTGTGTGTGTGTGTGTGTGTGTGTTTGTGTGTGTGTGTGTGTGTGTGTGTGTGAGAGTGTGTGTGTGTGTATGAGCCTGGACTCTGTATGCGGAAGAAAGAAACTGAAATCTCTCTCGAAAGTAGAGTGAAAGGAATAAAACTCGAGTAGAGTAGGAATGTCATGATAAGAGAGGGGTATTGATGTTTGAGGAGAGGACGGTGGAGTAGTCATGGTTTATATTGTTGTGAATAGATTGAGGGGGGGGGGCGGTTGAACTAAGGGTAGGATACCCCCCCCCAATAGCCAATCAAATAGAAGCGGTCTCACGCACTCTCCTGTCGCTGTACCGAATGTCTATGTGGGAGACTCAAGGTCTGCAACTTTTCCAGTTGAGCCTAGGAAAAACAATACCCTCTCTGTCTCCCCTCTCTCTCTCTCGCAGTCCTTTTACTTTGAGCGGGGTGGACAAACAAGACAGAGTTCTAAATCTTTATTAGCTTGCCTGTCACTTACTCCCCTCCACACCACTGTTTTAGTACCAAATAAAAGAGCTTTCAAGACTTTTAAAGTTAGAGTTGGATTCCTCTTTGAGTTGAAGACCACGCCTTTTGCTGGTAAATCCTTCAATGGGAGCCTTTATATGACTTCAGCCGCAATCAGTTGATGTTCACATATCCAGAAATGGCGCACTCTCTCTCTCCCCTTTCTTATCACCCCTCCACTTGCCTCACTTCAACTGGCTAATAACATAGGGCATCAATAAGAGTCTTATAATAACATTTCAATAAAAGTTGCTAAGTTCATTTCTGAACTTAGCACTGAAGGGCTAAAATGCCTATGAGTGGTAATAAAATTGCATTCTGCAATACCATCCTTAGCATCATGTGTTGTTATGATGTCATCATTATATCCCACCAGTTTATTTTTTAATAATATTATGAGGTTTTATAAGCCATTATAAAATAATACCTCTCGGGGAAAATAATGAAAGAGGGATTTGGTAAAATACTTGAAAACAAGGAAATACAAATAGCTTGCTTAGTATTCCAATTAAACGAGAAAATACACAGAACAACAATTGTAGAGCATTAAATGCTCAACAAGATTGGTTATACAACGTTGTGCGATTTCAATCATAATAACTGCGATTTTTTGAAACTTTTTGAATTCCCCCTTCTAAAGCCCCAATTCGATCGTTCAGATTTCAGCTATTAAAGAGCTTGATATTTAGTTTTACACAGAACTTTTAAATATCGAATTTGGAAACGATCAAACAAAAATTGCCACAATTAGAGCTTTAAAATACAATCGCGTCATTAGTGCAACCTGAATAGCTGATAGCTGATTTCACTTAGGAGAAATCTACTAAATCCCATATCCCTTCTCGGGAGCTGATAAAATATCCCAGTTGAAGGTAGTCGATTAAATCCTAAGTCCATAAATAACAAAAAGAAAGTGAGCAATCTAATGAAATGAGTTATGCAATAACAAGAATTAATTAAGTAATGGAATGAAAGGGGAAAATCCAAATATCTCAGTATCGACTTGTTTTCTCTTTCGTTAGATATATTTTCATATTTGCTTTAGAAGTAGATAGAATCTGATGTTCTGAGTTTCAAGAATAATGGAAATACCGATTAAAAGTAAACTCGTTAATAGAAAAAAAACATATTGTTATATGAGTACATATATATATATATATATATATATATATATATATATATATATATATAGTAATATAAAGCAGCCACCACTGCTTTTTTACTTTTATTTATTGCCTGATATTCCCGATTAGATCGGGAGTAAATTCTTTTTCAAAAAGTTAGAATAATTCCCTAAAATGAATACACCACTTAGTAGGTAGGAGTAAAAAGGACAAACTACCACAAAAATGATTTATTATGAGCCAATGAGCAGTCTGGCCAGGAGACCATCCATATATATGGAAGGCTCAGAAACGGCTTCTGAATTGTAAGAATAAATTATATTTTAATAACTCAAATTTTAATTTGCAATAAGATTGGTCGATCCGATGCATAATAACGGAGACATTTTGAATTTTCGAAAATCTCCCCCTCTAAACCCCCCCCCCATCCCTCTAGTCCGATTTCAGCCATTAACTTGATCTGTCTCTTTTTATAAAACGCTTAAATATCGAGTTTCGTAACGATCAAACAAAAATTGCGACCGCTAGAGCGTTAACAGACACATATATATATATATATATATATATATATATATATATATATATATATAATTTTGAACGGACCTCATTTTCGTCATCTCCTGGGTAGGATCGATGGACATTTGAAGAAATTTTTCGAAAATCGCGTTATGAGTACGACCTCAATAGCTGATTTCCCTTGAGGGAAATCTGCTAAAAGGAGTGTTTATGTATTGACCCAATATGGCTGCATTTTCGAACTGTATATATAATCGTAACATACGTCTGTCGGCCTGACCAAGTCATTGCAACCTCACCAAAACCTTAGTCCAACGAAATTAATACGCAGTTAATTACATGAAAACTTTCTTATGACCATCATAATTTAATTTCCATAGTATTTTATTTTTACTTGAAATTAAAAGTTCTCATCATTTAATGCTCTCAGAACAAAGATTTAGTTAGGCCCTCTGCATTCACACAAATCATGCATTCACTGGAATCGTAGTAAAGATGGTTTCCTCACGCGCATATCCTAATCTTGCATGAGAAGGAATTAGACCGAATCCAATTGATCCTGTTCATGAGTTGAGTTGCCGATCTGGAAGGAAACCTTGAACTTCGTCAGACTCAAGTCACAGGTGGTCTTACACGATTCGTGACTTGTCCAAGTGTGACATGCTTGCTTCTAGACATGCAACATCCTCACATGAAGAAACGATTGCGTTCTCAGAAGTACCCATGACCGGTCATCGATGTAACTCTGGCAGGGGAAAATAGCTACCCAGGACCGTTGCTTAATTCTGCTGGACTTACTTCACTGCCCAGTTTCAAATGAATACAAGAAATGTTGTCACCAATAATTGTTAGGTGGATAATTCTTGCCCTGTGTTATTGAAATTATTCAAGAAACATATTAATACCATGTCTATGCACGTTAACGGATATATATATATATATATATATGTGTGTGTGTGTGTGTGACAAAAAAGTAAAGATATTTTTATGTATATGTATTTTTTCCTTATATTGTTTTGATTTGTATATTTATTAATTATTATTTACTTTATATATAGTTTAGCAGATCATTGAGATATTGAGGTCGTACTCATGCGCGATTTTTGAAACATTTCCTCAAATGCCCATCGATCCTACCTCAAAACTGTATATATATATATATATATATATATATATATATATGTCTGTTACCGCTCTATCGGTAGCAATTATTGTTTAATCGTTACCAAACTCGGTATTTAATCGTTTTATGTAAAAAGAAAGATCAAGTTTAGAGGGGAGGATTTTCGAAAATTCGAAATATCTCCGTTATTATTCGTCGGATCGAAATATTGTATAAAACCAATCTTATTGCAAATTAAATGTACTATAATTATTGTTATATGCATTTATTCTCTATCTTGAATATTAACGGAGATATTTGCATTTTTGTGTTTTCAGCGTTCAGCAAACCCCCACTTTTACTCCTGTTATATAATAAATACTCTATTATATAATAAACCATATTATTCTAAGCTTAAATGCCAAATATGTTATTCAAGAGACCTTTATTATACGAGATACATGCAATTATCTTGGATTACTAAAATTTGATTGATTTAGATAACAATTATTCTATCTCGTTATTAATTACAGTACTAGATATAGTAAATAGCTCTTAATAAAATTAATATGTTATATTCTGATATATTTCAGTAATTGTTTTTCTTTACGGTGTGAGGCTGGCAGATCTGTTTGATTACATTTCAAACACTTCCTGACGGCAGGATATTTAAATTGACTGAAATATTTCTTAGTTCCGTTTGTATTTATTCACGGTGGTGTTGTGTTACCAGTATGTAGATTTATCGATTATTAAACTTCAGAAGGGAAATCTGCTTAGTTTACGCAGCCGCAGCGTGACGGACTTTTTTTTATTTACCCTATACCTAGTATACGCCTTCTGTTTAACATGTGTTACATTATTAATTATATTCCTTTTAATAACTTTTACTATATTCTTTTTTTTCTTTCTAGAAAACTAAAAGAATGATTATTGTATACTATTACCAAAATTTAAAACAAATACATGGGATGTACTATTATTGTAAATAAATTCCCTCTCTGAAGAGTTTCTTCAGTAAGGAAAAATAAATGATATACCTACAGGTCCGTATGAAAACAGGGTCGACCTACAAATAGCTCAGTTTGGTTTATTTCTTATATTTCCTACTAATATACTGTTTAAAAGCTCCAAATACATAAAAATCTCAATGCCACCTAAGTGTATCTTACTCTCCATTCATCTTATAAATTTTCAGATCTCCTTCCTCCATATATAAAGCATTTATAGTTCACATTAAATTAGGGAACGCTATGTTAAACTCGGCCATACATACAGTAATGAATTATTCAACAATCGAGCAACATTTATCAATCCCACGCCACACTTATTTCTTGAAGTTCTATATTGAATAAACAATTCTACTTATACGAGTTATATTAATTATGAAAATCATTCGGTAATATCAAAAGCAAATTATCTGTAACAAGTAATTCTTTATATACTCCATATTTGTTTCGTTATTTGAACGAAATATGAAAGGGCAAAACTCAAGTGGTGAATGTAGTGCCACACTGATAAGTTTTATCAGTTGCGACGTTAGTCATAATAATTGAAAAGAAAGATAAAGTCTGTAAGAATAATAGTTACTCGGACCCTCTTTTCATTTCCGAATAACATCACTAGGGACGAATTACGATTATTTTTTACCTAAACCTAAATAAATTCCTTCCTTTGTTTCTGAGATTATGACTTTGTGCATGATTCCCTTTGAGAATGTATATGTTAGTAGAAGCCAATACTACATCACATTAAGAACCAAAAGGTATAATAAAGGGGAAAGACACATTAATTTTACGAACGCCTTCCAAAAAAAAGTATTTGTTGTAATTTCAGAAGCTGATTTTTATCCTGGACGTGATTATATTACAAAAATAAAAACTAGTTTCCGAAGATCATATTAATACAAATAACTATAAAACTACAATTATAGAAAACCAAAACCAAATTTGAGGTTATAATGATGGTTTTATACCATCATACAACCTCAAATAACAAATAACAATTGACAGCAATGTCAATTGGTTATAACATTATACTGAAATATCAGCGTTTCAAATTTAATGAATAATGAAACCAGAACGTTTGAATATTTTGGCGTTTTAGCTAAATTCGCTAATAGATTTCAATAAAAAATTATTTTTTTCGTTTTTACGATATAATTTATATAATATACGAAGAACATATCAACAAATATTGTTTTACGTAAATGTAAACTCTCATTCCTAATTGTAGTGAAATTTTATAACCTCATTTACCATGAATAATGTTCAATTTGACTAGCGAGCTATAGAAGGAAAACTTTTTAAACTCATAAATAAAACCAATTTTTTAAGACTAAAAACTACATTCGGGGCATAAAATATCCTTTTAATTTATTCAATCTCCAAAAGCTTTTACGAAAAACGTGTGAATTCTAACAAGTTATCTATAACTGAACACGTAATTCATAACTTTTGTCAACGATTTAGAACTGAAAAATATACTCTAAACATAGTTTTTCCTTTAGATATTTTTTCACGGAAGATATTAATGAATACATGATACCACTACGAAGCAATCCCCAATCCTAGTAAGAAATCGAATTTAAATGTGGTATAACCTATATTGTACGTTGAGGTAACTGGCTCATAAATATTATAGTTCATTTAAATCGCTCTAGCTGGTATTAAGTATTTGCACACAAATTTAAATTATTTGCAGCATTAGTTTTGACCAAAACATCGTAAATGAAACTTTTTTCGTTCTTATTTGGGGTTCAGAAAGGGTGTGTAGATTTTGATTTTTTTTATCACACAATGTTCACATAGTAAACTCCAATGGCACGTTTTGACGTGATTACTAGTAGCTATTTACGCATTTGTACTTTAGTTTTGAATTAAACTGTAAAATATTGATTATGGTATAGATCAAATAAACATTTTCGACGTCATCACAAGAAGTATTAGCATGTATCTCAAGTAATAGTTCAATGAGAACAATATCTGGCATTTAAGCTTGAAATAAAGTGGTTCAGAATATAACAGCTTTTTGTTAATATGACATGATTAGGAGTAGGGGTTTATTGAAGGGTGAAAACTATAAAATGTATATATTTCGGTTAATAATCAAGATAGTGAAAAAAAGTATAACATTAATGCAGTAAGATTGGCTCTATATGCTTTTTCTATCTGGCGTATCTATTACGTAGATATTTCGAATTTTGAGAATTCCCCCTCTACACCCCTTCCCACCGGTCTGTTCTCAGCCATTTGGTATCGATCAAACAAAATTTACAACCGCTAGAGCGTTAACAAATATATATAATCCTACATTTCCTAGGTAGGATCGATGGACATTTGAAGAAATGTTTCGAAAATCACGTCTGAGTAAAATAATTGATTTCTGTAAAGGGAGATCTTCTAAAACAGATTTATCCAAGGCGGATGTTCTCTGCATACTCTAAGCCTAATCGTAACGGAGGTGTAGAATAGATGAAGCTAAGACAACAGCATGAAGACGAGTGCCTTAAACTTTGAATACAATCAGGTTCTAAAATCACAAGATACGAAGCATAGATGGAAAGGGGAACTATGAAAATGGTAGACATAGTGGAGATGAGAATCTTCTCCAATTTTGTGAGTTTGTTGCTTAATAATATATGGTACATGGTTGATTTCTCTGTGAGAACCGGGTGTGAGGGTTGAAAGGAATTAATAATAGAGCGAACAAGGGCGAAGGTAGAAGACATGAGTGGAAAGCAAACATTAAGACCCTGCTATTTATTCAAGGGATGAGGCCATACATCATTTAGTCAGCCATTACCTAATCTCCTTTTACCACATCTTTACTCAACAAATGGAAATATAAGATAGAAAATGCGCTGCCTTCATTTTTCTCCTTCATGTTAATATTTCTTTACTTTACTTTCGTTGATTCATTTTCCTTTCTTCATCACATCTAGCCTAAGTCCATTTTTATACAAAGTTAAGTATTATATACTGAATTATGAATAAACAAATCATCAAAATATCTCAGTTAGTTAAGACAAAATAGTCTTGAAGTTATTATTATTATTTATTAACGCCCACTTAGCCAATTATGGCTAATTGGGAATGGTTATCTACGGATTACCACACTTTTCTAGCCAGCGTGGGACTAAGAATATTATTCAATGAGTTCATCACTAAACAAATTCCTATTTTCCCAGGCGGAAATCGACTCTAGGTTTACCATGTGAGATTAAACCCTACGTTAACTCACATGACTTTTAAAATTATTATTATTATTTATTAACGTCCACCTTTTGCTACTACGGCTATTTGGGGCGGGTTATCTGCAGGTTATCATCCCTTTCTAACCAGTATGGGTCTAAGAATTTGTTTTTAATCAGTTCGTCACTAATTAAATTCCTATCAAACTTGGAGTCTAAATGAGGTAAATAAAAGTAAAAGTCTTATCAAAGCCTAGGAAAAAAGGAAGGTGAAACTTCTTGGGCATAGCATAAGGTATAACGATTTTATTACGAATATATTTGATGGCAATGTCCATGAGGAGAAGAGGGAGGCTTCGAAAATCCTGATCTGAAGGAATCAAATATCTTCGGTTGGTATGCAACTACAAGGAGTAACCTTTAGTTCATGATGAATAATTTTCATCGTATGTACACAGAGATTACAAGAGTCCATGCTGAAGTATTTAATGTCACAAAAACGCCCAATGGTGGAGGAATCAGTTTCAAATGTTCATAAAGTTTCATCAATATCAAGACCGTTTACGGGAAAACATTCTCGATAAAGAATCACTTTTACATAAGAGTTAATAAATAACTGGGCATTAGGAGTCATCTTTCTGGAATTCATATATATGTATTTCCTTTGTTTATCCTCTATTAGTCCTCTCCTCCCAATCTCATATCCTCTTGTTTTTCATGGAACGAAAATATCAATAACAATAAGCCCTCATTCAAGAACTGAGTATATTTACATTAAATATAAAAGAAAACCGGAAGGCCTGGAATGAACTATACTTAGAGAAAGTGGGAGGAGGGGGGGGAGGCTGCTTAATGCAGGGGCTGGAGGGAGGACATTAGTCGACGTCAGCGCACTCTGTCGGCGTGCAGCAAAAGGAAGTCGGAGAGAAAAAATAACTTTGAATAATAACCCGACAGGATCATCCCTTACACTTAGCGAATCCAGTCTCCGAGTCATCGCTGCTCTGAAATATGAAGACGGATCTACTGCGGGACAGCCTTTTATTCCAGCTATGAAGCCGTGGGAGGAGCGGTTTTTGATGAGCCCTGGATTTATTTTGGCACGAGCAGATGACTAAAAGCAGTATTATTAAAGTCACTTCAAGACTTCGGAAATATTGGACTGCTTTGAATAAATAAAATATTGCCAAAAGGGATGTATCCTAGCTATATAATGGTATCGATGCGTAGCGAGGCAAGCTACATATGCAATAGGACTCCAACGTCTCTGCAGTCGACATTTGAAAAGAATTTTATTTTTTAGATGATTTCCCTTAAGGGAAATCGGCTATTGAGATTGTGCTCATGACGCGGTTTTAGAAAAAAATGTTTAATTGCCCTTCAATCCTAACCAAACTTTATAGCTCGTTAACGGCTGAAATCGGACCAGGGAAGAAGGGAATATCGAAAATTCAAAATTTCTCCGTTATTATTATTCGGATCGCAATATTGTTTAGAATTAATCTTATTCCAAATGTAATCTTCTATAAATTTTGTTTTGTACACGTTTTCTATATATTGAATATTAACCGAGATATTCCCATATTTTAGTTTTCGGTCATTAATAAACGCTCATTCCTACTACTCATCCCATATTAACAAGAAGCTTTTATATCATGTACCAATGCAGTCCAACGTTAAATGCCAAATATGGTTTTCATTGAACTTTTACTTTGTGAGATACGTGCAATACGTGTTATGTGATGACGTCATCAATTAAGATTTTTTATTCTTTACCCGAACATGTTTATTTGATATCTACCATATTCGATATTTAACTGTTCCAGTGAACACTTTAGATCATAATTGTTATAGACAGAAATCGAACCTGAAAAAGGGGGGGGGGTTAGAGAGGAGGGGGGACGGAAATTCAAAATATGTACGTTATTATGATCGTAAAATATTATTGAGCCAATCTTGTTAACTATTGATGTTGTACAATTGTTGTTCTGTGCATTTTTCGTAACTCAAGTATTAAGCGAGTTATTAGTGGTTTCTTGTATTCTACCTTCAGTAACCACCCCTCCCCCTTCTACTCGTCGGTTTTTTTATGTACACATAAAAATATGTGGTGCGGATGAAAGTATGACAAGTGCGTTATACTAGCACATGGGGAATCTGTTTTTTTTACGTACAATATATCATTACACACTTGGAATACACAGGTACATGATTCCTAATCGGGAGATCCAAATTCTTTGATAAGACCATCATTTTATTTTGGCCAAAAAGATCGGGTAATAAGAAAGAAAATTATTTATTAATTTCTATCCGTATCCACCACCTTACATCTATTTGATCCACCTCACAACCCTCACGAATTTAATGTCTTACACTTCCTTAGAGGGGTAGAGGTGTGCTTGGCTCTCTTACTTACCTTAGCTTCAAAACCTTCTGACTTCATTTTAGCTAACTCAGAAGACTAAAAAACACTCCCAAAATTAAATAGTCCATTAAATTAATTTATTTTTTATCTGGTTCTTTAAAATAACCGTTTTTGGCAATGTTGATACTTCAAAAGATATGTTAATGTTCCCTGAGAAAGATATGTCTAGGAGCAGCGTATAGGGCGCATACAAGGCCTAAGTTAATGAACTTTGATGTTCATGTTACCAGACAAGCAAAAATGGCCTACTGTGGGGTCCATGATATTTTAAAAGAATTGAATCAATTTATTTGCCTAGTAGGATGCTATATGGTACTCTAGAAGGAAGAAGGAAAAGAGGTTGAATCAGGGAGAAATGCCAGAGGAGGAGTTTAGGCATCCTCACACTGGGAAGCATTGCTTTTAACTACCCCTAATGCTTCTGTGCCAAATAATAGTCTTCTTCCTCTTGAAAATATAATCATATGAGGAAGAAAATCTAATTGTCGAATTTCTGGTATTTTATTTCAGTATGAATCAATAAAAAAGACAAGTTCAAAGTATCTCACTTTTTTCAGTTCCCATGAAAAATTGTATAGAACTAAATTTGTTGCTGACTTAGTTGATACACTTGTATAGGATGAATATTGAAGGAGTACAGAAAAGAGAAAGTGAAAGGTGTTGGGGGGGGGGGGAGGTGTGCAATAAGTGATATTTTTTTTCGTTAGTTATTAGGAGCTTTGTTGGACAAGGGTACTGTTGCCCCTTTGCAGTATTTGCAAAATTAATGAAAACAAATTAGCTTGTATGAAATATGATGTCTTCCAAAGACATAAAATAATATAAGTGGCATTCAATCCGAGAAAATAAAGCGAAGGAAGAGCAGTCTATCTTGCATCTGATCCGGAAGACCAATTTTTTTTTCAAAAACGTTCTACCAAATCCAATAACTGCATTACCGTTCTCAGTATGAGTAGAATATCATCTAGCAAATGAAACCGGATGACTGATCATAAAGATGTGAGTCGTTTCATATTTGAGGCCATTACATCAGCAAAGTTATCAGGAAGTATACCTGTATTTAAAGACCATCAGTTTTTGCATTAAGCGTGATACGTACAAACAGGAATCACGCCTTAGCCAGTCAGAATGGGTTCAAGGAGGGACAAAGCGGAAAATGTCGTTGAAATCTGAAACGCCCGAATTTCTACGATTACAGTACTTCCTTTACTTCTTACAAGAAAGTAAAAACAACATGAAAATATATTTCCGAAAACGTAAGTCCCCTCGTTTCTTTGTTTTAATTAATATAATTTTAACTACAAGATATAAGAATAGTGTTTTTGAATAGGTCTGAATGTACAAAAGAAATAACTTAATACTTGGCACGGGCAGTTAGGCGAGAACTTCTTCTTTAACGTTTCAAGAGAACAAATGGCTGTCATCATTTGTAGAGTCACAGCCAGCAATAGATTTGTCACCACCCCTTCATCAAACTTATTTTGCTTGATTACCCTAAGTGAGTCAACAAGTACCCAGTATTTATGACTCCGTCTGAAGGGTGGAAAATTTATTCATCCATCAAAAATATTTAGTTCAAAGTGAGTTGAGGAGAATAAGATAAAATGTGTCTTTACTGCACATCATTTCTCTGCATCTATTCTCTATTTCATATTCATTTTTTCTTCAGCCTACCTTTGAACTGGAGTAAGTTATTTAGCACGTTCCACCCCCAAGAGGTTCTCCATGCTTAAATTTTACTTAACTCTGTAAGTAATAAATTGAATTTTTTTAATATATATTTATGAATTATTGTCAACCATTTGGTTCAATTAAAGGACGAATTTCATTATTAAATAGGTAGTTAAGAAAAAGAACCCTTCAGTTATGTTAGTTTTTTATTGGTAAAATTATAAATTATCATCAGGTTCATGGAAACTTAGGTTTTTGTAGCTTCTAATACACTTGAATGCGAAAACGAAACTCAACCCAATCTATCGAAATCCAACAAGGATACTTATATTCTTTAGGGCGGCTCCCTGGCCTTTTATCTGCAGATGTAAGTTGAGATGACTGGCAATTGATAAACACGGTCAATTTTCTCAAAATCTTTCGTTCTGCCAGAATGGAAACTCATTTTCCTTCACTGAGACTCATGAAATCCGAAGACCACCCGAAGTGGTGTAACAACAATTATATCAAACAAGTATAATCAAAGGAGTAGCCGTTTCTTCGGTCTACGAAAAGATCGTATTTCTTAAACTTAGTTTGAGCCTTACAAAACGACTACTTGAAGAGAAATATTTCTAAATTAAGGTATGAAAATTCTTATGGTAATGATGTATTGTTAACTGGCCATCAATGTTAAAGATATGTTTAGTAGCTTTTAGTACTATTACTATTCAGGTTTTGCCTTGCAAATCTAAGTATTGATTTTCCAAAAAAAAAAAAAAATAAAAAATAACAAATACTTATTAGCCACATAAAGGAATAAACTGGAACATTCAATCATAATTTCAATTAAGGAACCTTAAATGAACTTAATTCACGTTACTCCTCCCCGGCTGGACAGAAAATCTTCCATAGCTTTATAATTTCTATGCTTTGCAATTTTGATTGGAGTTGATCCTTCTTTAGACTTGATATTAATGTTGGCTCCTGACAGTAAGAGAACATTTGCGACTGATATGTGGTTTTTGTAGGCTGCCCAGTGCAACGGAGTCCATCCTTGATAGTCCTGTACATCTAAGTCAGCTTTCACGTTACAAAGCAGGCTAACAATATCTAAATGTCCATTGGAAGCAGCATAGTGCAAAGGCGTCAGGTGATTGACAGCTTCAAGATTCAAGGATGCGCCATACTTGATTAGAATCTCTGCAGTAGGGAAATGGCCGTTATATGCTGCTTTGTGGAGAGGAGTCCACCCATTGATGTCCGATTTATCTATTTGTGCTCCTTCATCGAGAAGCAGCTGGACTACCTTATATCGGCCCTCCGATGCTGCTTCTTGGAGTGCTGTCACTCCCAGGACATCTTCATCTTCTATAGGAAGCCCTTGAGAGAGGAGCCAGGAAACTGCCCTTTCATTTCCGCTGTAAGCAGCTGGTAGTAAAAGTGAAGCATTTTCCCAATGGCAAATGCTTCGAATAAGTATGCCAGCTCCAAATTTGATTAATTGTTTCATCGTTTCAAGGTGTCCATGTTTTGCAGCCAGCCATAGCGGCGTTTCTCCTTTGGCGTTGGCTGTATCAATAGGAAGTGAAAATTCGTGTAGGACTTGCAAGGCATCAATGCTTCCATTGATAGCAGCTAAGTGAGTAAGTGAATCTGCGTTCGAGGATTTAAAGTATAAATCTGCTCCCTTTTCAATTAAAAATCGCGCAACTAGTGCATGATTCCCTCTTACGGCTTCGCTCAATGGTGACCAAACTCTGCTTCTGTCAATAGTTTTTATACTTATACCGAACATATCGAAATGCTCTGTCAATGCTTTTAAGGACTGCAATTTTCCATTAGACGCAGCAAGTGATATTAAATCGGGGTTAATCGTTTGATTGTCGGCATTGTTTACCATTCTCCATACCATTTCATAATTGTCAGATAGTACAGCCCAAGATACAGGCGAATGACCAACGTAATTTAATGTCAAGTGACTCAGACCAAGATTCATCAAGGTCACCATCGTTTCCACACTACCGTACGCCACAGCAACATGGAGGAGAGTGTGTCCGTATGGTGTTAGTTGGTGAATATTAACCCCTGTATTAGCAAGTAAGACTACAACATCTGCCTTGTCATTTTTAACAGCCACAAGAATCGGACTTTCGCCAGCATCATTGGTAACACTTCCATCCATACCGCTATCTATTAAAGTTTTCATAGCTTCCCTACTGCCATACATTGCACATATATGCAGGAGGGTGTTACCACTTCTGGTTTTGAAATTTTTGTTGGCCTTCTTTGATAAGAGATACTTAATTATTCTAGAACTATTAATCTTAGATGCAATATACAAAGGCGTTTGGTCGTCATCGTTTGTTTCATTCACATTAGCTCCCAAAACAGTTAATACTCTGACAATCGAAAATAAATTATTTGATACAGCATAATGCAAAGGAGTGTTCCCAGATTGACATTTCTGGCTAACGTTTGCTCCATATTCAGTAAGCAACAATATTTTCATCTTATCAGTGGAACTTGATGCCAAACACAATGGAGTGCTCATTTCATTATTAGGTCTATCGACGACTGCTCCTAAATCAAGCAATATCTCTAGTACTTCGCTTGAACTGTGTTGGACTGCGTAATGTGTAGGGCACACACCATTGAACGAGACATTGACCAAATTTCCAATTCTATCGGTAAGAATCCTAATAGATTCCGAAGCATTATATTTGATGGCAAATTGAAGAGGGCTTAACATATCACTGTCGGGTTCAAGAGCGCTTGAGTTTAAATGAATCAATTTATTTAGTACTTCTATATTACTTCTATAAATAGCTATAGAGAGAAGACTTTTCCCACATTTTGTTACAGTTTTGTAATACCCACTTTCTGTTTGAAAGGCTTGAATCATGTCTTCATTACCTAGTGCTAATGCCTTGTAGAACGGTGTCAGGCCAGTTTCATCGAGTACATCGGTAGGTGTTCCAAGTTTAATCAATTTCTTTACAATGTCGGTAAGACCTGCTGACAGTGATGCCTCTAATAAATTAATTCCATTCTCATGAGGCCCTTCCAGTAACTCACTTTTATATTTGTCAACTATTTTAGTCTTGTTCTGATTAATAGCCTCCAATAAAATAGTATCTAAACTGACAATGTTAAATTGCAATAGGAAATCTATGATACCTTGATGTTCATAATTAATGGCAATGTTAAGCAATGTTTCACAATTTCTACTACCTTTCTTTAACAATTCTTCACTAATAAACTTGAATTCCTTCTCTTTTAAAAGCGGAAAAGTGGAAGATGTATTGTACCCTGAACTAAGTAGCCATTTAGCAGCAGATATCTCATTTTCTATAATTGCTTGTTCAAATAATAAATACTTTTCTCCAAGTGAAACAATAATGTCTAAAATGTTTTTTGGGAATGTAAAGTTAAAGTTTGCCTGAAAAGTGATGGAGTTTTTCACAACATTTAACATATCCTTCGGTTTAAACATAAAATTAGACATCAACCAGTTGCTTAAAGCTCCTGAACCATTTTTTGGATTATGGAGCTCTACAATTTCCGTTAAGAACTTACTATAAGCAAAGTCATGGCTAAGCAAGGCATGGATAAGTTGTAATGTTGAGTATTTGACTCCATCAGATCTAACTAAAATATCCGATATGCTCCCTCTTGAGCTACACATTCCGAAAGAAACAGCCTCTTTTATCCTGACGTAAGTTATGTTCCGCAGCCACATTTCTAACGATTTATGGGAAGTTGTGTTTTGAAGATGAAATTTCTCTCCATTTCGAGAAATAGCAATCAATCGGAAGTCAGTCTGAAATAAAATTTTAAAATATTGTAATTTATTTTTAACAATAACCAAAATAGTAGATATCCCCTTGCTTACCAGAAATGAGGTAGCATATGTAATTCATATTTATTTTAAGTACTTTTTTTTTAATCCAAAAGCGGCAAAAATAACAACATTCATTGATATTTTTAAAAAAAAAGAAAAAATAGGGTAGACTGGAGAAACTTACGTATGCAACTGCTTCATACAGTGTTACCAATGTCCACAAAATGACGGTTATTTTCCTGCAATTAATAACTTTATAAAATACTTAAAAGTATATTATTATTTCTTTGTGAAATACTTAAAATATTATATACTCATACAAGCACTTATTGAATAAAAATCACTAAGATTCCATAGATATTTTACTAATGAAACTACAAAGAAGTCAGTCATGCAGGAGCGGATTTCCCACTAGGTGGAATCACACGCTGGTAATCTCATGTATTCTCTATTTCGACCTTATTAAGGGCATACAATTTTTAGTTAACTCAAAGTGAAAATCAGATGGCCTAGCATTGGAGGTTTAATTCAAGTCGGTTAATATTCCAGACAGAGAAAACATTCTTTGAACAATAATTGTAAAAAATTAAATTTACTTCATAATTGGCTGAGTAACATTTATCAATTCGACTTATAGTAACGGTCTCTGTTATCTCCACCTAAACCTCCTTCTTTATGGTCAAATTTCAACCATTACCCGACATAATAATTAGTATTGCATGAAACGGTAAAATATCGCATATGGTATTGTTGAAATACACTATATGTAATCTAGGCAGTAAAATCATTAATCAAATCATTGGACCTCTCATTTTAAACATTGAATAAAAAAAATCCGTGATATATTAAGTATTGTTAACACGTGATGAGTAAAAATGGGGTTTTATTGGAGGCTAAAAAAAAATAGAAATAAATTCAAGATGCGAAAACTATGTGTAGAATAACAATTATAGAAAATTAAATTTGTAACAAAATTGTTAATATAAAATGTTTTGGTTTGACTCATATCTGAAATATTTTGAACTTTTGATGAACTTGAAATTTATTTATACCGAAAAAAATTAAAATAAATTCTGCCACTTTTTGTCAATGTTTCACTAACAACTAATAGTTTCAACTTTAAAAAAATACAAAGTCTTTTTAATTACTCACAACTAATGAATACAGATGAATAAAGAGTTTATGGGTACTTTACTTACATTAATTTATTTATGTATGTAAGTGAGAAATCACTGAGTTTTATTCACCTGACTAATTCATCGTCACCAGTAGCATCCTGAAAATACTAATTAATAGCTGCTCAACTAAACAACTTGCAGTTAGTAGTTAGAAACGTAATTAACTTATGATAACATTTGATTATAACCCAAATCTGGTACACATAGCTAAACCGTTCTGATGATTAAATTATGCACAAATTAATGTACTTAAGTTTCTTATAACATGGCAATATTAAGGAATCAAAAAAGATACTATGTGACTACAAATTGATATTCAAATTAACGTTTTGTCTCTCAAAATTGATTTCGAATATTTATCAATGATTTTTTTTTCTTGTAAATGTAATTAATTTAAATAATATGAAATAAAGAGTTTGCGAATTATGTCCCGTACAGAAGTTAATCTCAGGATAATAAACATGCTACTGCTGAATTAAATTAAATGAAAGCTTTGGTGTTAGGATTGAATACTTTTTTCCTCTATGATTCTATATACTTACATATTGTTTTAAAAAACTTCTATGTGCACATATTTTTTTTCTGAATTAGTTCACGCGGGAACATTCGAAATGCACATTTATTATAAATTTATGGAGACTGATTCTACTCCCGCAATGAAATAACTGGCTCACTATAGCTATATCTCATCTGTTGATATCTATTTATCAAGTTATTATCGTCCCCGAGTTAACCTCTAGCCTATGGGATAACGACGAAAAGAGAGATGTCAGTCCTGTGCTATCTCTCAACTTATTAGTGAGTAATACCAAAGGATCGGAGGGCTCGAGTCGCTAGAAAATGTACGAGTATAAACACATAATTAAAAAGTTCATCAAGCAGGGACTGCGTAAACTAAGTATATTTCCATCGTGAAGTTTTCCAATGGATAAATCTATATGCTGGTAACACTTAACACCACCATGAATATTAAGTGAATAAATACAAACTCATTCAGTCTAATTTAATAACCTCCCGACGGAAAGCCTCTGAATTGTAAACAAACAAACCCCCCATAGCAGAACAGACAGATAGAAATATTCTTCACCTGAAAACTATTAAATATATCTAGTACTATAATTGATCTCAATCACTCAAATCTTAATAATAGGGGGGGGGGGGGTACAATCAACAGAACATATTTGCATGTATCTCGTATAATGAAGGTTCTTGAAAACAATATTTGGTATTTAAGCTTCAAATAAAGTGGTTTATTATATAAAAGAGTATTTTTTATGAGTAGAAGTGGGGGTTTGCTGAAGGCTGAAAACTGAAAAATGCAAATACCTCGGTTAATATTCAAGATAGAGAATAAATGTATTCGACAATATTTATAATATATCTAATGCGCAATACGATTGCTTTTATACAATTTTTCCATCGGACGTATAGTAACGAAGATATTAAGAATTTTAAAAATTCTGCCCCTCTAAACCCCTCTCCCCCAGGCCCGATTTCGGTCGTTAATGAACTTGATGTCTCTTTTTACATAAAATCAATAAATATCGAGTTTGGTAAAGATAAAACTATAATTTTGACCACTTGACTTGAACAGCTGCCCCCGTAGGGCTTTGTACCGCATCAAGGGAAAGGAACTTTTATTCATACAAGGTTTAAAAGACAGAATACATTCTTTGATTATAAATTATATTGTCCATTACGTAAAAAAAAAAAAAAAAATACATGCACTGGAGACGGGAAATATAAAAATATTGAGGAGAGTGAAGCCTTACATAACAAATAATATTATTACTAACAAATCCACAGCAACGACGGGTATAAACCCTTAACACTGGAAAATATCAAAATATTGTGCAAAGTAGAGCCTTCCCAAGAAAAAAGAAAAAAAACCATCATTCAGCCTCAAATGAATTCCCGGTCGAAGCCGGGTAACTTAGCCTGTATATATATATATATATATATATATATAATTGTAACCTCTGTCTGTACATTGATTTGATTTTTTTCGCTAAATTACACGATAACTTTTCGTTTCACATGTCATAGACACCATAACTACATTTTGTTTCTTTCATGTCTGTTTGTTTGTTTGTTTATTTGTTGCCTTTTCACGCATAAACGGCTGAACCGAATTTTATGAAACTTGGTATGTATATTACTACTAGCCAAATTTAGACTTTAAGCTATATTAATATTCTCTAAGACGAACAGGAGTGGGGGTTATAAGGGGAGGCCTGAAATTAAAAATAGCGATATTTCGTTTCCTATTGCTTTTTCAGCAAATATGCACATAACAAAAGTAGTTTATTTTGTTATTTAGAGTAACTTTTGTTATATGCACTTTTGCCGTATACGGAAGTATAATTGAGTCATACGCTAAAAACTATAGCGGGAGTCCACAATTTTATTTGGCACAAAAAACTCAACCGAACTAAACCAAACTCGCTATGTGAATTAATACTAACGTTTTCCTTATAATAAGCCATACTAACATTTCTAGGAACGGGCAGGAGTTGGGGTTATAAGGGAGGCCTGAAATTAATAATAATGATTTCCTATTGGGGTTTCGGCAAATATGCACATAACATAAGTTGTTTATTTTGTTATTTAGAGAAATTTGCTCAACACTTCTTTCCAATATGAACTACCAGGTTCCTCACCTGAAAAAATTAATTCAAATGTATGTCAATATTTTCTCCTTAATAATTCAAATCTATGCATAATGCACAGGAGACGGGAAATATGACAATATGCAGGACAGTGAAGTCTTACATAATAAAATAATTTTATTATTAACAAATGCCAACAACGGGTATTAACCCTAAACACTGGAACGGGTAAATGTCAAAATACTGTGCAAAGTAAAGCCTTGCCAAAAATATACCATCACCATTCAGCCTCAAATGAATTCCCGAGCGAAGCCGGGTATCTGAGCTAGTATATATATATATATATATATATATATATAAATGTGTGTGTGTTTGTTTGTGTGTGTACAATTTAGAATGGACGTATTTTTCGCCATCTCTAAAAAAGGATCAATGGACATTTGAAGAAAAATTTCGAAAATCATGTCATGAGTAGAACCTCAATTGTTGAGGTCTTAAGGATACAAGAAAGTCATTTGGTGCCCAAATCAGATTTCTTCGTGGGTTACACCAGGGATAAACTGTAAACCCTTGGTGGATTAAAGATCGTTAAAGCTAAAACTGTAAGGGAAAAAACATATCAGATGAGTACTATCATGTAAGGCGCACATGTAATTCCAAACCTGGACTTAGCTGGCTTAAGACAAGAATATTTATTGTCGTATGTGCTTACTAACAAGGTCTTAGAAAGTTCAATCCAGTAAATTAAAAAAAAACACTGGAACAATTCACAACAGAATCACACAGCGCAAGTAGAAATACTTGCGGGAGGGATAGTAATGGACTTCAATGGTGTGATAGCAGATATACAAATGAAATTATAGATGCTCCCAGATATTCCTGTCCTGCGAAAAAAACTCCGTATTAAAAGTCTCTCGCTGTCGGTAAATGTGCAAATATACAAAACGGCCATCAGAATTGCTTTTAAAATCAAATAATTTATTTATTGGAGATTGATAGGGAATAACAGACCGTGGAAGCTATAAACAAATTGGAATTAATGGGATGCAAGCCTGGAGCGATTGACCATCGCCGGATGGGCATTGATGCAGATAACGGCGGATCAATTAAAATCTAATATTAATCGAGAATCAGAGCTCTATCCAGTAATCGGCCCGTGGAGGACAGCTTAAATGAACTGCTACCGATGAATTATCAAATCATCGAATGGGCAGCTATGCTCGAAACTCTCTCGCTCGACTGTTTAGGTTTAATGGCTCAAATGACGACATCTCATTCCTGTCTGGCGTGGATTTGGACGAGAGAAGCAAATGATTCCAATATAAATGTACTTCTATCGACATAATTTTTTAATCTTCCTAACTTCCTGGTCTCATCAGATTCATTCATTTAATGCATTCTGGTGAAGCGCTCTGCTAATTCAATATTTGCCTGTATCCTTTTATATTTATCGTTTGAGTAGTATAAGCACTAAGTGACATTGAAATGTATTAAAGTGAGATAGAGCATGTTCCGATTTTTATTACTTCCCTGAATGATGTTAAGGAAAAATTGTAACAAAATATTAGGTTTTCAGTTTTTAAAGGATTAATACGTTTTGACCTTCTCCTAACATGTCTCCTAAAAACTACTAGCCTTAGAATGTTAGAATTTCATAATTACAGAACTTTTGTAACGCCTAGTTGTACACCGATCAAAATCGACTAACGAGGGGAGGGGGATTTGAGAGAGTGGAAAAAAACCTGTTATATATATATATACAGTAGCAGTTAAATTTTTTGTTGGATCATTTCCAAACTCGATACGTAAACGTTTTATACAAAATTAAAGGTTATGTTCGTTAATGGATGGATCAAGAGGACTGCTGATTAAGAGAAGAGCTATAATTATACTTTAATTTATTTAATACCTTCGTTATTATGTATCGGATTGAAAAATTGTATATACCATCTTGTTGAAAATGTAATATTCTACAGTTGAAGACTTATAGACACTCGAAAATTGACTCAGTTATTTGTATTATCCAGTTTTCAACCGTACGTAAGCCAGCACTGTTACTCATCTCACATTAAAATTAAGCCAAAACGTGACGAAAATTGGGGCGATAGTTGGTATTCCCTTGGCACAGCGCGATATTGGATATTCCATCTGACCCACCCATCATTTATATGTGAATAACAAGGGCAATTGCGCAATATTTTGTCACGAACGAACATTCAATCCTCTACAGTCGTGATTTCTTATTGGATGGATGACATACTCCAAAATTTGCCGTTTTGTCAAAAACTAGAATTTACGTTCGTTAATTCCTAAAATCCAGCTACGAGAAGTGAGGTTTTAGAAGAACGTGCTCAGCTTAGGCAGCCTTGTATGACAGACTTGAATCTAATTCCTGATAAGGATGTTGATAATAAGTTACCCTGACTCTGGATTAGTACTAGGAATTAAGTTGGGAGACAACCTGGGATGAGGCGGAAAAAAAGGGAGAATCCCGTTTCCAGGGAAACCTGGCGCCACCCGAACTCCTCGGTCCACCCCCTAGGCAGACTATCCTTTATTTTTCTCTCTTTATTTTTCATTGACTCAGGAAACAGCTATATTCCGGCTCTATCTCCTCCCCTAGGGGGAACCAAGATATCACCAGGGTGAACCTCGGCCGGGGCTCTCTCACTGACAAATTGAACTAATTAATTGTGTGTGTTCTGAAAAACGTGGGTTATCTCTCGACATTTTCAAACTGGACAATTTATATATTTTCTAGCCATTCTACTAGACTTTCACCAACAGACTAATTTTTCTGTTTTTTTCCCCCTGAAGGGAATCCTCAAATGCCAATCAATCCTACCCAAGAGATGACACAAATCAAGTTCGTTCTAAAATATTTATATATAAATTTTCCGACACCCTGGATATTATCAAACTCGGTCTAGCGGGGTGATATCAATAACTTTAAAAACTGTCCAGAAGATCTTTAGAACATATATCAAAAGGTGCTGGATTAGAATATACAGAAGAATTATATGTGAATGATGAACTCCAATTCATGTATTGGGCATTCAGAGGGAAAATAAAATCGTTAATTATTAATAACATGGAAATCAATTGCATGTTTTTGTTGTAACTATTCGGCAGAAGTTTCAGAAATTTATACGTAGGAATCCATCAGAGAAGCAATTGAGTTTGAGAACCCTCGTACAGACATTATAGCAAAAAAACTGAAGAAAACATTAGTCCATGAAGAGGAAAAATGTAATGTAAATAATATAAGAATTTATAAATTGCCTAATGCACATAAGCAGTCTCCGTGAATTCCCGTTCTTGAACAATCGACATACTTATATTTCGTGGCAGTTTTATTTTAAAGTTATGCGAGGCAAAAACAGACGTCTTGTTCAGTCATTAATGTATGTGTGAATAAAGAGGCATGTAGAGAAATGTATTTTATGTATTTATTGAAGATGGGCAATTTCTAGATTATTTGCCTAAATGTTTGTTCAAAATGAAAATTATTGGTCTCCTAGGGTTATTGTGCCTTGGAAAAAACATTAGGTTCAGAAAAATTAATTTTTAGGTGAAATATGAAAATGGGCATTCAAGATATCGTTAACTTTTGGGATCAATTAAGCCCCTATTTCTTAAAAAAATGTTCATCGGCACAATGATTTATTTATTTATTAACGTCCACTTTTTTTTTACTATGGCAAATTGGGACGGGTTATCTACAGGTTATCACCCTTTTCTAGCCAGGGTGAGGCTATCGATTTTATTTAATGAGTTCTACACTAAATAAACTCCTATTTGTCCACTCGACAAGTCGAAATCGAACTCAACAGTCTAGGTTTACCATATGAGTTAAAGCCAACGCTTTAACTCACATGACTAACCTGGACCCCAGCATAATGAGGGACATCTGGAGAATTAAGGATTACCGTTTTCAGAATTAACTTGGTTAATAGTAGCACTGATCAGTAACCCTTGCCATTTAATTTTATTTCTGCGCATAAGGTTAGACTTGTGCGAAATGCAGAAATTACACACATTGGTATCTTAAGCTACACAAACTTACTACAGAATGGGCCAGGCGAACGATCGATAACATATGGCAAGTAGTTTTTTTTTTTTTTTTTTTTTTTTTTTTAAAGAATGCAAATTCTCAACAAAAAAAATGGTCGGGATCTGCATAAATGCAAAGAATGTAATTTTTCATGACTGTTCAATATATTTGTACAATATATTTAGATTATTCTAATCATTCTCGTACATTTAAAGACTATACAATTCTATTTAAAAATCTGTTATTCATTAAATAAAATCCTTAGTCCCACCCAGGCTAGAAAAGGGTGGTGTCCTATAGATAATCCGCCCCAATTAGACTTAGTTGCAAAAAGTGGACTTAAATAAATAATTTAAATTTAAAAATCTGATCAAGTGGTATATTTTTAATTTAAGTTTTACATTTTTATTTTTAATATTTAATATTTTATATTAGGGTGTAAGTATTCTTTTCAATTTACATATACAAATTTTTAAAATTGTTATACCTTATATTTTATCATAAGGTCTCAGGTTAGCCATGTGAGTTAAAGCATTGGCTTTAATGTCAGATGGCAAACCTAAAGTGGCGAGTTCGATTTCCGCCTGAGCAAATTGGACTTTATTTAGTGGCGATCTCACAAAATAAAATCCTTAGTCCCACCCTGGCTAGGAAAGGGTGGTAACCTGTAGATAACTCATCCCAATTAGCCATAGTAGCAAAAGGTGGTCGTTAATAAATAATAATATATTATTATTAATATATTTTTATCATATTTTTATTATATTGTCGTAGTACACCTACTTATGCGTTAATTTTTAATTAGCTACCTAATGCATTTAAGTGGTGATATTTTCAAATTATTCAAACCTATTATATTATTCATTAGTTAATACTTTTATATGTTGTTTCGTTCTTTTAGTTTTTTGGTTCTATCTTGTGTTCTATTTTTGTGATTTGTTGTACTTTGTCGTTATCTATTTCTTTTTTGGATTTATTGTTCTTTCTTGTTTTCCATTTTATGTTATATTTATATTATATTAGTCGTTTTATTTTTTATTTAATTTATGATATTTTGTTCTTGTAGTGAAGCACCAAAATATATAAATAAATAAAATAAATTTAATTGTAATATGTTTAATAGTTTCTACAAGCTTTGATAACGTTGACTAAACAATATGTTGCAGTATCCTATTGTTTATTTGATATTTATTGAAATCAAGTTAGTTCATAGCGAGAAGGGTCCGTAGTCACCAGGCTGGAGTTGGTGGAGTGTGTTGACAATAGAGCGGTAGGGTTGATGATAATTGTAGTCATTACTGGAAGCCAATCCACGTCAATGTCTCGAACCCCCCTCCTAATTCTATCTGTCAGCTATCTCATTGAGGATTCTATCTACGTGCTCCAGGCCAGGAGTTTCCACGGCCAATATCCACGTGGAAGGCTCTCCCATCGATCCCCCACCGCCGCCCTTTCTTCAACAAAGATTTGTGATATCCACAAATAAACTTGAGCGAACTCTCTGGCACAACAGGCAAATATCAATGAAGGATTGAACCAAAATGTCTTATGTTAAGAGGGCGCTACTAGCCTTGCTTGAAATTTCTCTGCTCTCATCTAGTGTGGGAACAAACCCAAAGATATGTTATACTTCAGTCAATATGGACTAATGACAAAGCAAGACTTATTCTGATATCGCTTATAGGCAATGTGTCAGAAAAAAAAAGAAATATATATATATATATATATTAGCGGACCCGACAGACGTTGTCCTGCATGATATTTCAAGCGATTTGGATACTAAATTTAATAATATTATGTTTAAAACAAAAGCTACTTTACTTTACTTTCTTGATTATACTTTGTTATACGACGAAGGTGAATATAACAAAATAAACAACTTTTATCTGTGCTTATTTGCCGAAAAACCAATAGGAAACGAAATATCGCTATTTTTAATTTTAGGCCTCCATTACGACCCCCACTCCTGCTCCATCTGCCGGGCTGATTTGTGACGCTAAACCATCCAGGGCGTCACCCAAACGCGTACAAAAAAATTCATTCAAATCGGTCCAGCCGTTTAGGAGGAGTTCAGTGGCATACACACGTACAGTAGAATTATATATATATATATATATATATATATATATATATATATATATATACTAGCTCAGATACCCGGCTTCGCCCGGGAATTGATTTGAGGCTGAATGGTGATGGTATTTTTTTTGGCAAGGCTTTACTTTCCACACTATGTTGACATTTACCCGTCCCAGTGTTTAGGATTTATACCCGTTGTTGGGGTGAATTTGTTAATAATAAAATTAATTTTTTATGTAAGACTTCACTGTCCTCCATATTGCCATATTTCCCGTTTCCTATGCATTATGCATAGATTTGAATTATTAAGGACAACATATTAACATACATTTGAATTATTTTTTCCAGGTGAGGTACCTGGTAGTTTATATTGAAAAGAATTGTTGAACAAATTTCTCTAAATAACAAAATAAATAACTTTTGTTATGTGCATATTTGCCGAACCCCAATAGGAAACGAAATATCACTATTTTCAATTTCAGGCCTCCCTTATAACCCCCACTCCTGCCCGTCCCTAGAAATGTTAGTATGGCTTATTATAAGGAAGGCGTTAGTGCCAATACAATTCACATACCGAGTTTGGTTTAGTTCGGTTGAGTCTTTTGTTCCAAATAAAATTGTTGACTCCCGCTATAAATTTTATCGTATAACGCCTTTATACTTCGGTATACGACGATAGTGTATATACCAAAAGTTTCTCTAATCAACAAAATATACAACTTTTTTTATGTTCATATTTGCCGAAAAACCAATAGGAAACGAAATATCGCTATTTTTAATTTCTGGCTTCCCTTATAACCCCCTCTCCTGTTCGTCTCAGAGGATATTAACATAGCCTAAAGTCTAAGTTGGGCTAGTAGTAATATACATACCAAGTTTCATAAAATTCGGTTCAGCCGTTTATGTGTGAAAAGGTAACAAACAAACAAATAAACAAACAAACAGACACCAAAGAAACAAAATGCAGTTATGGTGTCTATGACATGTGAAACGAAAAGTTATCGTGAAATTTCGCGAAAAAAATCAATGGACAAACAGAGGTTGCAATTATATATATATATATATATATATATAATATATATATATATATATATATAGATAGATATAATTAAAGTAACTATAATATATAAATTAGGACATTATTATACGAAGCTTTAGGTGTTGAAAGAGTGAAAATAAATTATATAATGTTGTTTATGGTATTTTATCAATTTACGCATAATAGTTATTCCAATAACTTATTTTCTGGTATTGCACTTCTGAAAATTCGTAGGTGCTAACTGCACTTATAGAATTCTATCCTCAGAAGGCCAATTCGAAAATCAATCATATTGCAAATATAATATTCTATAAACGTTGTTATTAAGTTCTTTACATTATCTTGATTATTAGCCCAGATATATGAATTTTTTTTAGTTTTCGGCTTTCAGTAAACCCCCTCTCCTACTCATGTTATATTAAAAATAAGCTGTTATGTTATGAAGCACTTTATTTGAAGCATAAATACCAAATATTGTTCTCATTGAACTATTGCTATAAATGCAAAACCTAATATGTAGTTCGCACATGGGAAATCTGCTTAGTTAACTCAGCCCCTGCGTGACGGACCTTTTTATTTCACCCCCTACTATATAATAATTTGGAGGACCTCTTTTCTGTCATCTCCTAGGTAGTTTCGACGGCCATTTGAAGATAATTTTCTAAAATCGCCATGTGAGGACAACCCCAATAGCTGTTCTACCAAAACATTGGTGTAGTGAGCAGAGGCATTCTTAGATAGAGATGGATGGGTAAGCTGAGTGAGTGTTCAGGAGCACCAGTGGAGGACCTAGTTGACAGTCCTCAACCACAATAGAAAAGGATTAGCTCACCGCCATGGCTATCTTAGAACTCAAGGTTACTCCAATACCGATAGCATAATTATTTCTTATATTTTTAAGTTTAATAACAAATCCGTAAAATTATGAGGCAATTTATTTATTTTTCGGTTCAGCTGCAAATTTTTATAAGCTTAAGATACATCTTAAATAAGCTTGTATCGGGAGCAGAATACACATATTCAATAGACATAAACGTACGAAACAAACGAAATAAACATTCTAATTGATTTGCCAAGTTAAGTGAAATTTATTCATGGAGAGAAAGGATGAATACTTCTTGTGCAACTGATTTCACGAGTTGTTGAACAACCGAAACCTGAAAACTTGATCGTTAGTTAAAGTACATGGCTTCACTCATACCTAATTATTTATACTATTTTGATCAATTAAAATCAATAATTAAAACAATTAAAGTTACTTCATTAGGCCAAACATGTGCTCTAATGAACGGTTATAATAAACAATAGCATTCAGAAATATTGCAGAGACATCTCGGGAGTTTAATTTGAAATTATTGAATTTCTGAACACCTCTTAAAACACAGTGTTGTATTTAATTAAAGCACAGTTCGTGCATACATTACTTTTCGTGCTCATAAATGTTTATCAATCGTTCATTATTTACCTTTCATCAAGCGACAGGCAATAGTCATCAGCGATCATAATGTTTTCATTCATTAAAAGGCGGAAAGATATAGTAAAGAAACCTTTATTAAATTCATTACAAAACACTAGATAACCATTCCATATTACCATATATATATACTCATTTTCTAAGTGTCAATGACTATTGACCAGCCTTGTTTAGGCCTTCATTTGCCAAACCAAAACGTCAGCCACGCAGTAGCTGTGGAGAACAAGCAGATTTCCCAAATGTTAATATGACACACGACTAACCTCATCATACTAAATATTCTCTATTTCTAAGTAAATATTCGATGAGTAGAAGTGGGGATTTAAAGAAGGCTGAAAATAGGAATAACTCTTTTTATATATGTTTTAGGAATAAATGTATCGAAAAATTGTATCAATTACTTAACAAGGTTGGTTCTTAAAATGTTTCTATCCAAATATTAATATAGAAGATATTTCGGGATTTGGACCCCCCCCCACCCATCTAAATCTTCCCTATTTCTGGGGTGATTTCAGCCTTTAATGAATATGAACATTAGAGTTGATTAATCGGTTAAATATTTAGAATGGTATAGATCAAATACTTTTATACAGATTTTTTATCTGAGCAACATCGTCACAGTTGCGAGGCTCCAAATAAATAAATTTAAAAAAAATAGATCAAATAGACATTTTCGAGACTAATTAGACAGGAAAATCTTATTAGATGACATCATTAGTCAACGTATTTATCCCACTAGTGAACGTTTAATGAAGATAGCATACGGTATTTAAGCTTCCAATAAAATGGCTCATGATTCAACAGCTTACTATTAATATCACCTAGTAGGAGAGGCGTTTACTGCAGACTGAAAACTAAAAAAATAAAGTATATCGATTAATAATCAAGATACTGAAAAAACATATATAACACAATTTATAGAACATTATATAAATATGCAATAAGATTGCGGCTATACACTTATTCAATCATGAAAAAAGTTTGACATCGGCGGACTGGCAGCTAGCACTTTGGGCACTCGACAAAATTAGCTGCCCCCCCCCTCCTCTAGCGGAATGGTTCATACCAAATATAATACAAATAATTTTTTTATTTAGTAAATAATATATATATATATATATGTGTGTGTGTGTGTGTGTGTGTGTATACACACACTTACATATCATAATTTACTTATTAGCATGTTTTAATAAGAATATTTTTAATTGAAATTAATAAAATATGTAGCAGATGACTTTGAGTTTATAAAATGCACATATATAATTCATACAAAGATTTCTTGTAGGATTGTAGGCTATTACAAAAATTAATAAATCTAGATTTACAGTTAATAATAATTCAGGTCATTAGTTCCTTACAAAAAAAAGCTGTTAGAATTTCATAAAGTGCAAAATACAATGGCAACATTTGCTAATAGAAATACGCATCGGCGATGTACTTACACCTGTAAAGAAATATTATTTGGGTGTTAATTAATAATAAAATTAATTTTTTTAATTTAGTTTTTTTTTCTCTTTTAGATTTGAGGCCCGTGGCCACCGGCATTTGCCGAACTGGCGAAAATCCCCCCCCCCTCCCATTCCCCTCTTCCACTGCCCCGATTTCAGCCATTTACGAACTTGATCTCTATTTTAAATATCGAGTTTGGCAAAGACAAAAAAAAAATTGCGTCGGCTTTATATATACAGTTTTGTTCCATTGAGAGAAATCCTATAAAAAAGAAAAATATCCAGAATCCCACTGTCTCGCTTATAAAACGCAATGAAGTAATCGTTAACTTATCATTACAAAGGTAACAACCTTTACAAATGACAATTTATTTTTCATGCCCATTAAATCTGTGTGGTCATTGCATCATAAAAAAAGCTGTTTAATAAGCTATCTGTATTGCGTATCTGCACGTGGAAGGTGCCCCCTCCCTAGAATAGTCTCCAGCCTGTCGGGATGACTGGATCGATGCTGGAGGCTCCAGGCTTGTTGTTCCAGACATCTCCCCCAACTTGTTGATCAGAGAGTTGCCGCCTATGAGCATCCACAGACTCCTAAAGCTCACCCCTACCCCTTTTAGAACTAGTTTAATTGTCTTCCTTCAGAAGATATATGTTTTAATCGTGTAGATCGATTCGCCTTCTAGTCTTTTGCCAATTTCTATAAAATAGAAACTTTATTTGAAGTTTAAATCTTATTTATAACAGGGGGAACTGCAATTATTATCTTAACATTTGAGAGGAAAGTAGGACAACCGTTTTAGCACAGTTCAATGAATTACGATCCTCAGACTATTTTTTCACATAAAATATTTGACTATGCCAACTCATTATTTATGTGTATGATATATGTTAATTCTCGTATATTTTTCTTGTATATAGTAACCTATATTCTTAAGCATATGCGTAACAGTCATCACTTTATAATACAAATCAACCATCAGTTGATTTGTCCCTATAAATGCTCGCTTGAATTGTTTGGAGTAAATCAAAGATAGCAACAACCTCCGTTGTAGTATGTGTGAGGCACAAATTTCTTTCGTTAAGGAGAGGTGACTATCACCATCGAATTTTACCCGCATGGCGAGTGAAGTAAATATTAAAAAAAATATTGGTTGCCAAATTAATATCCCAAGATAACGTTGGTACTGGTGCCTACCAAGTGTGCCCTGTCCGTTATGCCCTATCTGCACGTTCTTTTCTCCTATACAATCACCTATTGGATGTTCGAATGCCATCCTGTATTCCTTAAGTCTATTACCAGGTTTGCCCCATAATTATATTTTTAATATTGTTCATATTATTTTAATATGAACAATAATAAAAAATAGTAAAAGTCCGTCACGCAAGGGCTGTGTAAACTAATCAGATTTCCCACGTTTGACACGTATTTGCATTTACCTCAAAAAGTAAAAGTTCAATGATAACAATATTTATTATTTATGCTAGAAATAATGTGCTTCATAATAGTATAACACTTTATTTTTAATATGACATGAGTAGGAGGGTGGGGGGATTACAGAAGTCCAAAAACTAGAAAATGCAAAAATCTCGGTTAATATTAAAGATTGTGAACAAATGTACAGAACAGCATAATATAATTACTTCTATACGATGTTTCGATCCGACGCATAATAACGGAGATATTAAGATTTTTCGAAAATCCTTTCCTTTAAACCTCCCCACCCACTAATCGGATTTCAGCCATTAACTAACTTGATCTTTCTTCTTGGAGAAAACGACTAAATATATAGTTTGGTAACGATTAAACTAAAATTGCGACCGCTATAGCGGTAACAGACAAATATATAGATAGATAGTTATATAGATACATATGTACAATTTTGAACGAACCTCATTTTCGTCATCTACTAGAAAGGATCAATGGACATTTTATGGAATGAGTACAACCTCAATAGCTGATTTCCCGTAAGGGACATCTGCTAAAAGCTACTTTGAAACAGGAGTTTGTCCTTAATCCCTAGAGGGGGACTGTTAACAGAACACTGTCACACTCAAGTATTAACGATACCTGGAAAATTATATAGTTGACCTCTTGTAGAACAGCAGGTCACCGTGTCACAAGGAATGGACCCGACAGGCGGGGCAAAAAACGTTGGAACACTGGATCGCGTGTAAACAAGGGACCAGGCATATACAAAGCTAGTTGGCTTGCGTGAAGACATTAGGGGACTAATTCAACGCACTTGTAGTAACCTAGCTGCTGACAGCTTAGAAGATGGAATACATTTCATACAAGGACAATACCACATGGTAGTTAGGTAGATTTCTGGACGAAATAGAAAACTATTTAGTCAGACTGAAGGTAACCAAAGTAAAATCCTTATTGATATTACACCGGAAACCAGATGTTATTTTTGAAGAAAATTGAGCAAAAGATGAACTACTCAAGTATTGAGGTTAAATATTCATAGAGAGAATCTTTTTTTTTTCTTATAAAGTAAAAATTATTGTTCAAAGTTATAGCCTTGCCTCAGAATCTTACCTTTCCATTCTTTTAAAAGGTGTTCATGGTGTATATTAACAAGGCAGTTTTTTTAGCCTACCAATCCTGTCCTAGCTCTATTATTTGTGAACGAAATTGTTTCCACGCCTGGTCTGCCAAGCAATACTCATTAATACATCATAGAAGTGGGTTAAATGAATTCCTTTTATAAGCGGTCTACTTTTATCAGATTTTTATTTATATGTATATTTTTGTTATAAGAAATGTTGTATAGCGAAATTTATTAACAAAATTATTTCCTGCAATTCCGGTTTTATACAATGTCCGTCGAGTTGGATGCACTTTTACTTTGAACCTTCAATAATTCCCCACTTCTACACATTTCAATTTTACGTAAGCTATTATATAACTAATCGTCTCATGTGCAGCTCTATCTTCAATACCTGTTCAACTTAATAAAATCTATAAGTTGTGCAAGGATGTCATCTGGGAATGATTCCAGCAAAATCTGCGTAACTTATGCAGACCTTGCGTGAGACATTTTACGTCTTTTGAGTTTACAGATAGGTACATAAACTGATATTTGCAGTTGTTTGCCCAACGACTCTCATTTTATTATAACTTTCTGCCACTTTTTAGTGTATTTAGCCCATTCTAAAGACATATTGTTATAGTTAATTACTAATTGCGTCAATTTCTAACGTATCTTATTCTTATTATATTAGGGTATCGTCGCTTGTTACTACAGCTCTGAAGTTTTGTTAAATTGAAGTCTAACCGTTAAGTCTGTGTAGAGCCTACGGTTGGTAAGCCTGAGGACCTTAGCTAGTCCCGTTTGTGATTAATGGCTCCAGTCTCTTATCTTATATTAAAGCGAATCTAAGTTGCGACGAGAAGGAGGGGATGTCCCTTAGGCGACGGCTCACCCATTTATTATTTATTCCATTTAAGTGTCTCCTGCTCCTGGCGTCAAGGCTCTGCTTCCTGACAAATAGGTGCACAGATTAAAACTCCCTAAATATTACGGGACTTAAAAATAAATAAATATTAATTCAAAATTAAAGCTCAATTATCACTGTAAAATCCCGAATGGTCGGATTATCTTTAATAATTCTGTTAGTTAAGTAAACTCATTCCTCGGTAGTTCATCCCCTGAATAAATCCATGTTCTTGGTAAACCTGTGAGTAGATTACGACATCAAGGATAAATAGAACTAATGGAAGCACAACGGACGAAGTACCTAATTTTTTCATTTTATACTTTATTATGCGCAGAACATCTTATATTTAACGGAAATTATATAACAAAAAATTTATATTATAAATGGGGAAAGAAACTAATAATGAAAGAGTAGTTACTGCGAAACTAAAATTCTTAATGATGTTTTTAAAATAAGAGTAAATAAGAACTTTTATAATTTACAAGCTTGTTCAAAATATACGGCAGATTATTTAGAAATATTGGAAAAAATGACAATTTAACGTTTCTACTAACGGGGGTTTACTGAGGGCTGAATGCTAAAAAATGCAAACATCTCCGTTAAAATTAAAGATAAAGAATAAATGCATAAACAATATTTATAATAAATTTGGTTTGCAATAGTATTGGTTCTATACAATTTCGATTCAACGTTTAATAAAGGAGATATCTCGAAATCCCCCCCCCATAACCCCTCCCCCTCCCACTAGTTCGATTTCGGTCATTAACATTCCTTCCATTCCTTTAGTTGTGTATGAAACGCTTATATAGCGAGGTTGGTTACGATCAAATAAGTTTTCAACTAGCAATAATCGCACCTCAGTAGACCTTCATTGGTTACGATATTGCCTCTGCGCAAGGTTCTTCTTTAGTCAGGTGTAGGGGAAAAAAAAAAAAAGATCAAATAAGAATTACGACCGCTATAGTGGTAACAGACAAAAAAAAAATGTATATATATAAAAATTCTGAATGGACCTTATTTTCGTCATCTATTAGGTAGGATCGATGGACATTTGAGAAAATCTTTCGACAATCGCGTCATGACAGCGCCCGTAATAGATGATTTCCTTTAAGAGAAATCTGCTAATCCTCCATTATTATTTAATATTGAGTATTTTTTAATTTTTAAATACCCCTCTTAATTCCTCCCTCCCCCCCTCATCCCTGGTTCGATTTGAATCATTAACGAACTTGATCTTTAATTTTGCATAAAACGCTCAAATATCAAGTTTGGTATTGATCAAACAGATATTACGACCGTCAGAGCGATATCAAACAAATATATATATTTATAAACGGAAGGATAAAGCACACATACTCTTAATACTTAATCTCATTACATGTAGTGTTAAAAGTTAAGTTGTATAACCTTTTTATCTTTTTGTTGATGATGGGCCTCCTACTAGCCAGTCCAAATCCCTTGGGACAAAATGTTTATATTTTTGAGCGGGCCTCATTTTCGTTTACTTCTGGGTAGGATGGATGAACATTTGAAAAAGTTCGAAACGCATTTAAGAAACTTAAGCAACACACACCTGTTGCGGGAATGTTTAGAATGTCTTAAATGTTTTTCAAGAATTACTTTCGGAATGCCAATTTCTGTGTATTTGTACAACACGTTTTTTGTACACACACTTCCATTATCCTCTCCCTCCATGCATTTCGTGAAGGGTCAAAAATATGTCGTCGCCCGGAAATCTCGAAAGCCGGAAAAGGAGGAGTATCAACCTAACAAGGGATGACTGAGAACAAAACCCTACTTCAAATAATTGAGAATGAAAAAAGCCGTGGAAATGGGAGGAACATTGCAGGGCGTAACTCATCTACTTCTGGGCCCTTATTATTCCTCGTCTGAATGATTATTGCAATCACTCTTCAATTTCAAGAGGGTCTTCCTCTTCTCGCTATGCAAGATACCTCATTATCTCTATTGGAGGCTCGTTCTATTCAAATTGATTATATTGAATCGTTTCATAAATTGCACTGAGGGTTTACCCAGCCATTATTAAAATAAAAATAATGATAATACGTTTTATTCAAAAAAATCATGCCCTTTTAAAGAATTTCTAAAGTTGAAACAGTATTAAAGAGCTAGCCGCGAAGAATAATCTAACTTGAATAGTATTCAAGGCAATGATTAGCTTATTAGAGATATCAGATTAAGTGCTGTTGGGTCATTAGTGTGTCAAGTCCCTTTTGCAGAATTTCCTTAAGGGGAACTACCCCCAACCCTAATTATGTTTTATTAGCAATAAGCTGCGATATCATTAACCACCTTAGTCGAAGCTTAAATACCAAGTATATTTTCATTGAACTATGTGAAATATTTAAAAATATTATGTCGGTATGTAGTCATCATTTAAGGATGGAAAACTAAAGATTATAGGGTAGGTGGAGTTTATAGGGAAGAATAATACAAAATTCCAAATATCTCAGTTTCCATGAGTCCAGTCGAAAAAATACATACAACCAATTGTAAGTATTTCAGTGTTCTACGGCTATTTATCTATAGATGTTTTCTTCGAGATCGAATACTAACCGTGTTATTTGTTTTTTTAATGGTTTCAGCATCTTTTAAACTCCCCCATTTACTTATCATATTTTCACTTGTAAGTACCTCAGTCACAAAACACCCAACGAACATTGTAATCCCTGTTTATACAGGCTTCTTTCTACAGGAGAAATAAATAATAGATTTCGAGATAAGATCATCAGCGTAGCATATTCCAGTTACGTGAGTGAAACCAGCTTCGTTTACGCAGCCCCTACGTAATAGGAATGTTTTGTTCTTAAAATAAATAGTCTTTCCAATTTAACTCCTTTCGCTTCAAGATATTAATGACGAAAAACATAACTAAAAATGATGGTCGTGTATCATTTCCGAAATGCTGTGTTACCATTACTAACCTGAAATCAAATATAGAACAAATAGTTATCGTCGCAAACATGGGAAATTGCGGGTCTAATTGTATCAGAACTTTAAAAGTAAGTTTTATTCGGATTTGCGTCAAAATTATTCAACTAAGACTAAGAGTTTATCTATTAGTAAGAACGATCGAAGGCTTTAGAAGAGAATTCATGGTAGGAAAAATGTGTCTCATGCCAATAAGGGGAGGATCCCAGGTTTCTACTCATCAATAACCACAGGCCATTAATAAAGGGAATACTTGCCCATACCTGTAGGTAGACCTTGCTTAAAGGTCAGAAAATTATTTTTGTATTGTAATTTGAAAGGATATTAAAAAGTTGAATATTGCTAAACTCCTGGAGACTTGTGCAATGTTTAAACAATCCGTAGCTATTTCTAAAGGTTCATTATTTCTTGCAATAAGCCGAAGATCCGGCTATCCCTAGACTGATATGAGCTGGCAGATGTGGAATATCTAGCAGTGTCATCCCGAGTTCATGAGAACGCTACCATCAATTACGGGAAAACGAATTATGAAGGGTATAACGAATCTGGATAGAATCGCAGAATCTCCCCCAACATCTGCCCAAGGGTGGCACTCCTTCCCCTCCTCTTATCTATTCTCATCTTGGCCATATCTGTCAGGCCAGAGAATTGGACCGGATTTGTAAGGACAGTCACACATACCGGTTTTTGATAAGAGTTTATAATATCTATCTGTACTCTGTAAACAGAGTGAGAAATCACTATATAACATACCAACAATAGGCGCCATATGACAATTCGGTAGGTTATTAAAATCGATTGAAAGATTTCTTATTACCGTTTATATTTATTCACTTAATATTGACTGCGGTGTTGTGTTAGTTAAACAGCAAAATTCCAAGAGGATTTTATAAAATGCATAATGATGATGGCCCATTTCATCGTCGTAGTTTCTCTAGGGCAATTGTCTTGAAGAATCCCTAACTAATATTTCTTTGTGTTCTTTAATAGGAATTTATTATTTTTTTATAGGAATATCACCATATTTAGACCTAATGTCTAAAGTCGTCCAGCGAAGTCCATATTTTTTTCTCATTCATTCATCCTCATTCACTTTAATTCCATTCCCGTTTGAGAGCATAACTTATTATCGTATCTGCATAATTAGCATCTCTGCTGCAAATATTTAATTTTACTGCTTCTCAAACGCGGTCTTAATTTTTGAAAACCCTTCCTTTTCGTAACAGGGCTTCTAATTTCGCTTTCTCTCCTCTTTTGCCCAAACATTAATTTCATAGGCTACTTCAAAATCTGTGAGTAAATGTTCCCAATTTGGCACCATTTTTCAGCAAGAGTAAAATAGATGGTTTCTGTGGAAATTCTGTCCCTACTTTCAACAATTTTAAATAAATTATTCCAGAGCTCTTTCTTTACTATTAAAAATTCCACTTTGTTAAGCAAAGGAATTTCAGTAGTATTATATATGAGAGTTAAAAAAAAAATAGTTCCCGGGAAAGGTTTCCGTTTAAAGAAGAGTGCAGTAAATATAACATTATTACTAAAAACAGATATAGATATATATATATATATATATATATATATATATATATATATATATTTATAGTTAGTGAGAGATTAAGAGAAGGGGGAGGAAGGGCGAGCGGACCTATAAGGGAAATCAGCTATTGAGGTTCCCTCCCCCTTTGAATTACCTCAAATGACCATCGATCCTACCTAGTAGATACGACAATGAGGTCCATACAAACATATATAAATATGCTTCTATATTAATCTGTTACCGCTCTAGCGGTCGCAATTTTTGTTTGATCGTTATCAAACTCGATATATGTAAAATTAAAGAAATAGTTTGTTATCGGGATATAGTTTGTTGGGTGATATCGGACCTGCTGAAGAGGGGAGGAAGTTAAGATGGAGAATCTCCGTTATTATTAGTTGGATCTAAAAATGGTATAAAGTTAATCTTATTGAAAACACTATTTTCATAAGATTAGTTATTATAAGTCTAAATATCTCCATTAATATGAGTCGGTTCGAAAAGGTTTATATTATTATTATTATTTATTAACGTCCACTTTTTGCAACTCAGGCTAAAAAAGGTTTATAGAACCAATTTTCT
This sequence comes from Riptortus pedestris, assembly GCA_019009955.1. Taxonomy (NCBI): domain Eukaryota; kingdom Metazoa; phylum Arthropoda; class Insecta; order Hemiptera; family Alydidae; genus Riptortus; species Riptortus pedestris. The sequence continues at coordinate 77,419,614 of CM032229.1, forward strand.
AAAACTTATTTATTTTTTAATTTATTTGGTTTGTGCCCCACATCGATGGTGATTGGCAAGCTCTCTGTTAGGAACTTATAATGCTCTAAAATTATTTTTTAGACACTTTTTCGAATATTGGTAATTTAGCAGAGCTATCAAAACTTAAAATAGAAGAAAATTTGATACGTGGTCGCATGTTTGTAAGGATTTCCAATTTTCAAAGCATTTCATTTTTGTCATCTACAGGAATGTGTGGTGAACGCTTGTAAATATTTTTTTACAATAAATAGGCGTCATAGCCAATTTCCCCAGAGGGATACCTGCAAATAAATCGTCTAGTTTGTCTTTTCCTTATTAGGAATGTTGTGTTAATTAAGAATTCTCTATATTTCGTTTGTCTAAAGGAAAATATGAAAATATAATAATTGCATAAAATGTAGACTTGTCTTATTTTAGAATAACAAATGGAAGAAAGGAAAGTTTATTCGAAGGCTGGAGTTAGACGAGTAATGCCTCAGAGTTAGGGCAATGAAATGTATCGGTAACATTTCTGATGGATAAAGTTTGAAAGAAAATCCCTAGTTCAGTAGAGAGTTGGACTCAATCTCCCCAGGTGTGTAGATGGTGATCATCTATAGTTTTACTTTATATATTAAACTACTTCCCAGACTCTGCAATTTTTTTGTTGTGAAAATATTTTTACCACTATATACTTTGGTTTTTTTTCGTTTATGTGCCCGTTAAGTAGACTTCTGACATACGATTTATCAGGGTAAATGGAATTAAATTGGAATGGCTGACGTGTTGAACCAAAGTGTGGATACGATTTTAGAATAATTAAAATTGAATAATTTAATACCAATTTAAACCTGAAAAATAAACTAGTAGAACAGTAGGTCAACCCGATCATTTATTTATTAATGATTGCACTATTTTAGTAAAAGGACGTATTGGAACTATCAATGCAGAGCAAAAAGTGTGGAGTCCTCCTCAGGCGTGGATATTTGACCGAACCATAATTTTTTGACCATTAGGAAAAGTGTTAATGGAACTAGTTCCTGAAAGCGGTTTGACGGGCTGTTAAACAACAGAAAGCCTGAATCCAATATTGATAGATTTTAAACGATATCTGTAATTAATATCTGCCACTCAACGGCTAGGCATAACTCATAGTATACAGAGCGTAAGCAATGATTACACAATATCATGAAATGGGAAATCTTTATTATCTCTTTGTTAAAGTACATTTCAAATGCACCCCGCAGACGAAACAGTCATGTCGATGTGACTGTTTTTCGAAGATATATGTACTTTCTGTTTATCACGATTATCGTGGCTCAACGAGGGAACGTTTATGAAACATTTCTAAAACGAACGAGGCAAAGAGTTTATTAACAGGCATTGTGAGAAAGGGAGTAGTTATATCAGCTCATACCAGGGCGCCATGTCCCCCCGAAATTGCATACATAATTCTCCCGAAATTCCCGATCCTACCTCTTTCCTCCCACCACAATTCCTCGACTAACAGGCCAATTTGCGGTCCCCTTTCACATTTATTACCGACAGCACGATGGGAAGAAAGGCCAGACCGGGGAACAAAGAGAACCCTAACTTATGATAGCAGAGATGTCAAGGCTTATTAGCGACTTAGCAGCGGTCTTAATGGGCCCTCGGGCTTATCTTGTCACCAATATAAACCAGACTTTTGTATAACACGTTTAACCAGATAAGGATCTTTAATGCTTTCCCTGTTCTTTTCTATTTATGTTCAAAATGAATATACGGGGTTTTGTTTCCGCGAAAACTCTGAGTTCCCTCTCTGGCCGAGAAGTGTGCTTTATTTTATGCTAGAAGTGTCTCTCATATTTTTCGATTTGAAATGAAAATGGATTCCAGTGATTAATTTAAAGTGCTCAACAATCCATTTATTTCCATCGCATAATAGAAATGTGTTATATGTACATTTATTTTCTTGTAATATCTGTGACATAAAAAGATACGACAAGACAATATTGGGGAGTTCATTGTACCACAGCTGTAAACTATTAGTCATTTTATCATTTATTTATTTATGGATTGTTGACATTTTAGCGCTTTACGTTTTTCATTGTAGCCCAAAAAAGGAGTATGACAAGCAGCCATTACCAGTTAGGGAACATTAGTATAAAATAAAATTCCAACGAAGAAATATCTATATATCATTGCGCATCGAAATATGTACCATCACAGCGTTGTGGCAATTTTACCCGATTTTCATCCCCCACAAGGACAGACAAGGTGCCTTCAGAGAGAGTCGGAAGGGAACCTCATATTCTAAATATGTGACAGCCAATTATGTGTTTCCTTCAATACCAAAGCCGGTCCATCCCTGGAATGAATACCTAACTGCAACCTCATCAATTGGTCAATCCTATTAGACGAAGTGGGAAAACAAACAGGATTAAAACAAACCTAATTTTCGTCAATCCTAGACTTGGTCGATGTCCATTTTCAAAAATTGCACCATGAGCATAACAATTATGGTTGTTTTCTCTTAAGGGAAATTTAGTAAAATGCTGGAAAATAAGAAAACAGTTGTTAATCTGATCTCTTTGCTCGGTGTTTTCTAAAATGAAGGTTACTAAAACTATTTTTAAGAAATTCGACGTTTGGCTGCCTCATTTAGGTTATGTTTGTCACCAATAAATGGCAAATACAAAATTTTAATTGTGTAATATTTTTTGAGAAATCTGACATTTGAACGTTTTGGGGATAACCGCGTATAAACATTATTTCAGTACATCTGTTTATGGTCTCCTTTGAGAATAGTTTGCAAATGAATCTCTCAATAGTTAACGGCTATAATCAGGTACCTCCAACATCTCCTCTCTATTATTAGTATGGGGTTTTTCATTTTTTTTATTTTTTAGATGTCTTTTACAGATCCTCTGGTGTGCTTTTCAGGGTTTCCCACCCACTGTGATATGTTTTCCTATCTGTAATTTGTGTTGTTTTTTAATTTTATTTATAGTTTTAAGTTTTTGACATACGCTTATGGTTTTTAACTTCTTTAATTTTTATCAGTTGACTATTTATTAAATTTTCTATTGTTTTTATTCTTTATTTTTATGTTTGTTTTTGTGACTGTTTTTTCTACTTTTGGCCATGCGATGATTGTTTAATTGGCTCAAGGTTTTGTTTGGCAGCAAGCACTGACGATGGAGCGTTGACTCCGAAAGTGCACTCTGGATAACATTAAAAACAGTAGAGGACAAGGCCTTTTTATTGATCCTTATCAGCTGTATTATATGTCATTTGCTACTTATACTTTTAGTAAATTCAAAACTAAATGTAGATTAGTTACAAACTATATTTGTATTTAATTTTATTTTCCGTCTTGTTTAATTCGCTTACATAAATTCTGTTATGTCTCGTGCATAGCAATCCGAATCAAGTAAAGGCAATAGACACTATACCTTCTCAGCATTTTTCTCCTTTAAAAAAAAAAAAAAAAAAAAAAAAAAAAAAAAAAAAAAAAAAAAAGGAAGAAAAAAGTAAAATAGGGTCTGGTAATTTTCATAAGATTAAAGGAGAATTTAATTTGTTGAAAGTGCATCTTAAATTTAAATGAGACAGATTGTAGGAGAGTCCCAAAGGGGAGTGGCAGATCGCCTTTATGCAAATTGAGGAGAAAATCCCCCCCCCCCCCCTGGAGTCCCAAAGGCCGAATAGCTACCCAAATTCTACTTTTTAACGACTATTAAGGTCTAGAATTTTGAATTTAAATGAACGAAAGAAAAAAACTTTGGTTTAAGGAACAGAAAGTTCAGCTTTAATTACATGCGAGTGTGATTCGAGATGAGATGTTAATTGAAAGTCTCTATAACATTAATTTTATTCAATTTTTCTTTAGTACAATATCAAAGTCTAAAATGCATAATCATTAGGTTGAATTCTTCAAGCATTTTAACTGGCCATTAATTCTTACGAACAACTTAAACTACATCAATAGAGATAGAAAATGTCTTGCAATTTGTAAAACATTCTACGGCAATCAAATTTACCGACAATACCCGTAAACTCTGCTTCTAATATCATAATATGCAGCGAATTGACAAAAAAACAAATTCTCCAAGGCTGAAGATGCATTTACTGTCTGAGCACTAGACACATTTTATTATTTTCCAAACAAATTATTTTTGATAAAAGATATTAATTTTAATGTATGTATAAGGTAATAATTATAAGAAGACGCTAACACCACATTCGCCATTAAAACCTCCCTATATTCTCCCCATTCTGTACACGTGTGTATCACGCAGTGTTGCCGTTGCCTCACATATAATTATCGTACAATATTAATACATTGTATTTATATAATATTAATATTATTTATTAATTAATTATACATTAATACATATCAACTTCTCCCTTAAACAATTTGCAAAGTATATGACAAGGCAACACCTGAACATAAATGAAATGAAACTTATACATGAATGAATGTACATAAATGAAGTTAAATTGTATATGAATGAAATGAAAACTTGTAAATAAATGAAATGAATACTTGTGAGGAAATTAAATGAACTTTCAATTAATTCAAAGTTAATGCAAACATTAATCAAAACTAAAACACTGTTGTAATACAACTGAATTGCTGTTTTAATGCAATATTACAAAAATCGTAATTGAATTTATTATATTATATGAATTTATTTCATAAATCGAGTCTTTGCGTTGGTTTCCGCACCCTTGATGACTTTCTGGTAATCGGTTGTGACTGAATCCCAGGTGTACCTGTAGCTATAGTATCAGAGGTAAGAATGTGCGGAGAAGCTTGTATACTTAAAGGATATAGTGCAGTTGGAGAAGATCGTAATGTAGGAGATGGTTGTACTGTAGGAGATGATTGTACTATAGGAGATGATTGTACTGTAGGAGATGATTGTACTATAGGAGATGATTGTACTGTAGGAGATGGTTGGGCTGTAGGAGATGATTGTATTGTAGGAGATGATTGTATTGTAGGAGATGGTTGTATTGTAGGAGATGGTTGTGAAGGAGTATTATTAGGAGAAAATGTTCTGTGTAAATTTGAATCACATACTTGCTGACTTTGCGCAATTGATGCGCCAACTTTCCTCATCTGTTGGGCATGACGCCTTACTAGCTTCTCAGATACCTGAATTGTATAGTGTAGTGCACCATCCCTATTCAATACGGTGCCTATTTGCCATTTACTATTGGGGGAAGTGTAGTTGCGTACAGCGACCCTTTCTCCCTCATGAAAGATTTGGCTCTGCCGCAGAGGCAAAATTTCTTCTTTTTGAGTAGCGTCAGCACGATGTAGAAGAGTAAGTGCAGAGTTGATGTTCCTTCCTAAAAATAATTGAGCGGGGCTTTCTCCAGTTGCTGTAGACGGACTTCTTCTGAAGGTAAATAAGAAGGTATTCAAGTTCTCTTGACACGTACGATGGTTCTCTTTAGACAGGCTGCGTAATGCCTGCTTGGCGGTGTATACGTAGCGTTCAACTTGTCCATTTGTAGAAGGGTTGTACGGTGCACATGTAATGTGCCGAATAGCTCGTTGTGTAATGAAGTTTTTGAACTCTATGCTGGAAAATGCTGTGCCATTATCAGATACTAAAATCTGCGGATAACCATATCTTGAGAACACGGAGTCTAAAATATTGATTGACGTAGATGAATATAAATTTGGTACCATGAAGATTTCAGGCCATTTCGAATAAGCGTCAATAATTAGTAAAAAATATTTGCCGTGGAATGGTCCCATATGGTCGACATGTATTCTCTCCCACGGTGCATTAGCGGGTTGCCAATGATGAGTTGTAATTCTCAAAGGTTCTTTCGCAACCATTAAACAAGGCGTACAATGTCGAACATAGTCTTCTATATTTTTATCAATACCAGGCCAATATACGTACGAACGGGCTAAAGCTTTCATTTTTACCATTCCTATGTGTCCCATATGTAATTCTTGTAATATTTGAGTACGTAAATTTTTTGGTACATAAACTCTTATGCCAAAAAATATGCAATTATTTTGTAATGTATATCTAGGATCGTCAACGCCATTAGAAATACCAGTTTTCAGTTTTCTCAACAACTCTCTTAATTCTGGATCTTTAATAGTTTATTTCGCTAACTTCGATGATGTAATTGGAAGAGTAGCAAGTTGTTGTAGTTGGAAAACTTCTATCTCATCTGGTTCATTGTTACATGTAAATGGTAAGCTAAGCCTGGAGAGACAATCTGCATTAGCATTTTGTTCGGATTTCCGAAATTTAATTGTAAAGTTAAACATTTGTAAGAATAAGGCGTACCTTAGTAGTCTTGTAGCTGTAATGACGGGTAACGCATTCTTTGAGCCCAGTATACGGGTCAAAGGCTGATGGTCTGTAATTAATGTAAAATGTTGGCCGTATAAATAATGGTAAAATTTCTCTATACCCCATTTGATTGCTAGAGCTTCTTTATCTATCTGAGAATAGTTCCGTTCACTTTTAGACAGGGTTCTAGAGGCAAATGCAATAGGCCTTTCTTCATCGTTGATAATATGAGCTAGAACCGCGCCCAATCCGGTAGGTGATGCATCTACTGAAACAACAAGTGGATAATTTGCATTGTAATGTACTAAAATACGAGGTGATGTAATTTCATTTTTTATTTTATTGAAACTTTGTGTATGTCTCGATGTCTACACAAACGGGACATTACCTCTTGTGAGATTATGTAACGGTTCCGCCATTGTAGCAAGATTAGGTGTAAATTTAGCGTAAAATGTAACTAGCCCCAAAAAATCTTTTACTTCTGTAACATTAATGGGACGCCTGCATTTGAGAATGGCTTCAATCATTTCTTGAGTTTTGCCAACGCCTTTGTCAGAAATTTCAAACCCCAGATATGTAATCTTTTTTTGTAGAAATTTACATTTGCTTTTATTGAGACGTACATTGCCATCTTCAAGTAATTTTAAAACCTGTTCGAGTCGTTGATTGTGTTCGGCGACCGTCGGTGCTGAAACGACGATGTCATCATGTACCACACAAACGCCTGGAATTTGTTGGACTAATTGGTCAATGAAACGTTGCCATTCAGCAGGTGCTGAAGCTAAACCGTAAAGTAGCCTTTTTACTTTGTATAAGCCAATGTGTGTATTAATAGTCAACATCTCGGAAGCTTCCTTTGAAACAGGTAAATGTAAAAATGCAGTTCTGACATCAAGTTTAGTAAAAAATTTAGCATTTAATAATTTAGCAGAAACTTCTTCAAAACCTGGAAATGGATATTGTGGAACGACCATCTGAGGATTAAGCGTGACAGAATAATCTGCACACAAACGGATAGTTCCATCCGGTTTTACCACTGGAACGACCGGGGTGGCCCAATCAGAGGTATTTGTTTTGACTAAGATGCCCTCGTTTTCCATCCTTTTAATCTCCTCCACCACTTTGGGTTTCAAAGCAAAGGGAACGACACGGGCTCTTTTGAAAACTGGCCTAGAATCCGCTTTTAATTGTATTTGTACCTGTACTCCCTGTACCGGCTGTACCATGCTGTTGAAAACTTGGATGTGTTTTTGTAGTATTTCTTCTAGAGAATGCTCTGAATGTATTGAATCTACTCTAGAAATGTCAAGAACGCATAATTCCTTAATCCACTCTCTCCCCATAATATTAGAGTAGCTTGCTTCCACAACGTACATTTTTAAATTTTTAATAATGTTTTTGTAACGTACCTCGACTATTGCTTCTCCTCGGGGACGTATAATTTTGTTGTTGTAGCTCCGAAAAAGGGATGTAGTTCCTTGTAATGTAGTATTCTTCAAGTTTGCAAATGTATTATATTCAATTATTGTAACAGGTGAACCTGTGTCGACTTCCAACGACACTTTTGTATGGTTCATAAAAACTTCGGTGTATACCGGAGGCGAATGTAAATTTTTAATACAGTTAGAGTTGCGTCTGGAAACAAATTGTAATTTATTAATAGGTAAAATTTCTTTAATAGAATCTGAACATGCATTTTTTTTTCTTATACACACCTTTTCTAGGTGCCCATCTACATTACAAAATTTACAATGAAGTTTATAAGTAATTCGGCATTGATTGGCCTTATGACCTTTCTTACCACATTAAAGCAAGTAAAATTATTATTAATATTTTGGTATTTATTTGTCTTAGGACTTTTCTTACCGTATTTAAAACGAGTAAGATTATTATTATTATTTTTATTTGTTTGAAAAGATACTTTATTGATTTCTAAATTATTACCTTTACCAAGGATGTTACCAGTTCCACCTACTGCCTTTTCGATTGCTAAAGATATTTCCAAGGTTTTTTCAAATGAAGGATCGTCTTCTTCAAATAATCTGTCTAAAATATTTTTGGAACGCAAGCCACTTACGAATACATCTCTTAGCATGGTGTTCAGCATAACGCCATCATACTTGCAAGGCGTTGCAAGTTTTCTCAATTGCGCCACGTAATCTGAAATTGATTCGTTTTCTGCTTGTTTCCGATTAATAAATGTATGCCTAGACGGTATAATTAACGGTGGCGGATTAATATGTTTTTTTAATATGCTAACTAGTTCACTATATTGTTTTTCAGCGTATGATGTTGGATGTAATAAATGTTTTAAAAGTGTAAAAAACTTAGGGCCAATTAATGTAACAAACATATCACCTTTTTTATCTTCTGGAATATTCCTGGCTCTGAAGTATGCATCCAAACGTTCGATGTACGTGTCGAAATCTTCCACCGATTCATCGAAATTTTCAAACTTTATATTTCCTATTGATTTGGACTCTTCTGTATGGGTCTTAGCCATAGCAGCGACTAACAAATTTATACTATTCACCAATTGATCAATTTCTGGCATTTTATAACTTTTAATAATAAACTATGTAAAAAAATTAAATGTAATGTTCTTTTTAAAATGTAAACTGTAAAATGTAAAGGCCGGTGCCTCCAATTTAATGTATTGTATAAGGTAATAATTATAAGAAGACGCTAACACCACATTCGCCATTAAAACCTCCCTATATTCTCCCCATTCTGTACACGTGTGTATCACGCAGTGTTGCCGTTGCCTCACATATAGTTATCGTACAATATTAATACATTGTATTTATATAATATTAATATTATTTATTAATTAATTATACATTAATACATATCATTAATGAAATGTTATACGAATTTATGAAACGTTTAAAACTTAGTGGTAACAGAGGAAGTGATCAATGTGACAGAAACTCACAAGTCGTAACATGTGCTTAAGTTCAACAGCTTTTCACGTGAATTTTAAAAAATATCCTACATGGGGAATGATCAAAATGAAATGTGATCAAATTTATATATATTTTTCTGGAAAACAGGTCTAATATCTGAAGTTTCGCCACCAATTTCTTTGTTGAAGCTCAAGGCATTTCGGCACTAACGTCCCATCATCAGGTGCTAACAAACCAAACAAAAAAGAAACATGTTTACGACCTTGGAATGTTTCCAATAATTATATTTGAAATATTTTAACCTAATTACAATACAATACATACTAAATACTTAAATAATTAGTATCAGTCTTACAAATAGCCCTACCTTAAAAATATTACAATTGAAGTCAATCATATGAAACTAATATATTAAAATTTAACTAATTAAAAATATAGTTAAAACATAAATGAATATATACATATTTTGAACATGAAAGGCAGTTATCAGGTATAAGTAAATTTTCTATTAAACCGTAGCCATCTATTATACAACCGAGGTAGGATCATTGTTTAACTAGAAAATTTACTTATACCTTATATCCGTCTTTCATGTTCATAATATGTATTTATTTATGTTTTACCTATATTTTTTGCAAAAAGTGGACGTTAAAAAATAATTAAATTAACTATATTTTAATTAATTACATTATAACATATTAGTTTTATATGATTGCCTTCGATTTTAATATTTTTAAGCTAGCACAATTAGTAAAACTGATGCTAGTATGTAATGGCTCTAGGTTAAAACATTTCAAATGTATAAGGATCAATAAGAAGGCCAAGTCCTCTACTGTTTTTTAATATTATGCAGAGTGCACTTTCGGAGTGAACGCTCCATCCTAGGTGCCCAGACAAACACAACCCTGAGTTAATTTAACATTCATAGCATGGCCAAAAACAAAATAAAAAACAGTCACAAAAACCAAACACAAAATAGAGTAAAAACAATAGAAAATCTTAAAACTAGTCAACTAATGAAAATAGAAAATCTAATAACTAGTCAACTACTCAAAATTAAAGTAAAAACAATAGAAAATCTAATAACAAGTCAACTAATAAAAATTAAAGAAGTAAACAACGATAAGCGTATGTCAAAACTAAAAACTATAAATAAAATTAAAAAAGCTAAAAAACCAACACAAATTACAGATGTATCTGGAAAACATATCACAGTGGGTGGGAACCTCTGAAAAACAACCCAGAGGAACTGCAAGAAACATCTAAAAAATAAACAAAAGCCCCATACTAATAATAGAGAGGAGATGTAGGGGGTACTTGATTGAAGCTACGTAGCCTGGACCACGACCGCCGGGCGACTGAACCTCTGTCCCCGTAGAGAAGACAGGGCGACCCCGTGACTGACATGTCGCAGCCTTCCGCCTCTTTGCAATGACTTTTTGATAAAAGAGACATTTGTCTCTATTATTTAATAGCAATTGATCTAACGATCAGTCTTTCAAAGTTAAAAAATAACATTACACTTTTATTTGAATGGTAACATTCTAGTAGCCTTATTATTATGTCATCATTTTATAATGCCTTGATATTTATATAAGTATATTTATTTACCAGCGACATACTTTCAAGTGGACAGAGCCCGTAATCAGCTCACAGGGTTAACAGAATCCTTGTTTTAGAGTTTACATAAAAATATACATTACTAGGTTTTTCGTCGCATTAATTTCATTTAAACAATCCTGAACCTGTAAAATAACTTGTTTGTGTGTTAGAATTGGACGTGCAGATCAAATCGCTATACTCGGTGTATATTGTCCATTTCACGAGCCGGTGGTGCGCTCAGCACACACCAAGGGCTTTTCTTTAAGTCCAGCTATTGAGCCCTACAGCAAGTATATAAGCTCTTTTGATCTGCTCCCTCAATGATAAGTCACGATTTACTGCTCAGCCATGTGTTTATTTATAGTTGTATACAGTTTCTCTATTTTTCAGCAATTGAAGAATTGCTTTAAAAGTGAGAAACACCGACATTATTTCAACTATTTCTATAATTTAATTTATTGTTCGGGGCTCAGGTTAGCCATGTGAGTTAAAGCGTTGACCTTAATCTCACATGGTAAACCTACAGTTGCGAGTTCGATCCCCGCCTAGGTAAAGGAATTTATTTAATGACGGAATTCATTAAATAAAATCCTCAGTCCCACCCTGGTTAGAAGAGTGGTAACCCGTCCCAATTAGCCTTAGTTGCAAAAAGTGGACGTTAATAAATAATTTAAATTTATTTTTCTTTGATAAACATACACACAGAAACAAAAAAAAATCATATGGTTTATGGTTATTGTTATTTTATTGGTATATTTAAATTATAGAAGTAATAATACTTGATGTGCAAAAAATATGAAAGGGTTTTAAAAATCTAACTTAAAGTTAATTTGATGGTAAAGGATGCTTTATAATTTTTTTTTTTTGTTGGTAATAAATAAATACGATTTTATTAATCTTGTCTCGGCTTACACACTTATCTCAGGGCAATCTAAAAATCATAAATTTAACATATATTGAAGTAAAAATTGAGGGAATAATATTATGTTTGTTATGTTGAGAGTATTCTAGGAATACATATTTACATACATATTTTATTTGCATTTAAATATATCGTGATAAATACACAATAAAACAAAAAATCGGTTCAAATTATGCATTAAAAGAAATTATATATAAGGTCAAACTTTGATCTGGATCTATTGGTATCGAAAATACAAATGTAGTCGAAGTGTACAAAACGTAAACATATATGTACATACGCGCGCGCACACACACACACACACACACACACACACACACACACACACACACACACACATATATATATATATATATATATATATATATATATATATATATATATATATAATATGTTTTATTTTTTTATTTTTTAAGTTAAATTATTTATTAACGTCCACTTTTCGCAACTAAGGCTAATTGGGATGGCTTACCATCCTTTTCTAACCAGAGTGGGACTAAGGATTTTATTTAAGGAATTCCGGAACTAAATAATTTTATTTTAATTACTCTTCGTTTAATTTTATTTTCTAAATTTCCTTTTTCATGTTCATTTACTAATTAATTAAAATCAAATTATTTTTTCAAAATATTTCACCTATATATATTCAAGCGAGATCCAGGTCTTCTTCAGATAGTGGATGTAAAAGCCTCCCGCAGTCAGGATTTGTTCAAAACATCATACCTTTTCATAATTAAAGGTAAATTTATTTAAAAGATCCAAGGATGGGTGCTTAAGCTTCTAGAAGTATTTACGCTATCAGAGAAGGAATACCTGCTGAATAGACATTAAAGGAAGTGAATTTAGTGAAATATACAATATCAGGAAGTAAAAATATTCAAAATAAAAGATAATATTTCATTTATAAATATTCGCTAACCTAGCAAAGTTCATAAGCACTTAAGCTACTCTTCTAAGTTAAAATCCTTCTATTGTAAAACTGTACTTACATTGATTAGATTGAAACGAAGAAATTTACTTTACGTTGAAGATTTATATTAAATATTACAATGCTAATTACAAAAAGAAATATTGTAAAATGATATGCGGAGAAATATAGAAGAGTTAATGTAAATATAATTTACACTCCCTTTGTGAGTAAAGTAAGGTATAAACAACTTTGCATACCTATTTAGCATATCCATTACACAGTCGTTGAATTAAATCGAGGTTAAAAAATAACCACCATTCTGCAACACATATAATTTTCTTCTTACAACTGCATTAACGTCACTGTAATATCTCCTGGGGGAGCTGGCTCCCCGCGTTCATAAAACATTACTAAAGTAAAGTTTACAGTTTTCAGCCCTTATATTTATAACAAAATGCCCATTCCTATCAGTTGTGATTAAAGATTGATATTTCATATTATCAGTAGTGATTTAAGATTATCTGACCGGGGCAAAAAAAGACATGTCCGTCTAGATTTATCAAGGACTTAAAAATTCGGAGTAGGTTATGTACTTCTTCAGTTTAGTAAAGTGTTGGATGGATTGAAAGAAAACCTCTCGGTGGATATAATACTTAGTTCCTGCATCCTCAGTCTTGTTTTCATTCTGTGAATGGGCGACATAGTTAACAACAAAAAAAGTTTCGGTTATAATTATATATTGTTGACTTCTAATTTATTCATTGTAATAAAGGTTACTAGGGTCTTTACAATCTCATCTGTCACCATAGCTCTGAGGGTCTTGAGCCCTAGGTGAGCGGAATTAATATAATTTTATGACCTATCTTATTAATATAAAGTCCGTCACGCAAGAGCTGCGTAAACTAAGCAGATTTCCTATGTGAAGTTTAGCAATAGAAAAATCTGCCTACTGGTAACACAACACCACCATAAGTAAATACAAACGGTAATGAGAAATCTATCAGTTAATTTTAATAAACTCCCAACTGAAGCGGCTTCTGAATTGTAAGAATAATTTATATTTTAATAACTCAAATTTTAGTAGTCCAAGAACTAAAGAAGGGGGGTGGGGCGGATGAACAGAACGTATTTGCATAAATCACACAAAGTAACGAAGCTAAGGTAAGGTTAGAAACGACAGGTAAGGTTAGAAGAAGCTTCCACCTGAGCCGAGAAGTTACGAAAATGGCCGAACTAATCTGAACAATACCTGACCACAGCCTTCATAATAATGCAAATATCTCGGTTAATATTCAAGATAGTGAATAAGTGTATATAACAATATTTATAGTAAATTTAATTTGCAATAAGATTGGTTCTATACAATTTTTCGATCCGATGCATAATAACGGAGATATTTCGAACTTCCGAAAATCCCCCTTCTAAACCCCCCCCCCTCCCTCTGGTACGATTTCAGCCAATAACGAACTTGATCTGTCTTTTTACATAAAACGGTTAAATATTGAGTTTCGTAACGATCAAACAAAAATTGCGACCGCTAGAGCGTTAACAGACAAATATATATGTATGTAAAATTGTAACCTCTGTCTGTACATTAATTTTTTTCGCGAAATTTCACGATAACGTTTCGTTTCACATGTCATAGACACCATAACTGCATTTTAGCAGATTTTCCCTTAAGGGAAATCAGCTATTGAGGTTGAACTCATGATGGAATTTTCGACATTTTTCTTCAAATGTCCATCGATCCTACTTAGTAGATGACGAAAATGAGGTCCGTTCAAAACTGTATATATATATATATTTGTCTGTTACCGCTCTAGCGGTCGCAATTTTTGTTTGATCGTTACGAAACTCGAAATTTAGTCGTTTTATGTAAAAAGAAAGATCAAGTTCGTTAACGGCTGAAATCGGACCAGTGGATGGGGGGGGGGGGGTTTAGAGGGGAGAATTTTCGAAAAATCGAAATATCTCCGTTACTATACGTCAGATCGAAAAGTTGTATAGAATCAATCTTATTGCAAATTACATTTACTATAAATATTGTTCTATACATATTTTCCGTATAATGAGTATTAACCGAGATATTTGTATTGTTTGTAATGAGTTCCGCTTTCAGTAAACCCCCACTCCTACTAGGGGCATATTAATAATAAGCTGATATCTCATGAACTACCTCATTATTAGGTTAAATACAAAATATTTTTTTCAACAAAGCTTTATTTTACGAGGTACAAACAAATACGTTCTGTTGAACTCCCCCCCCCTTTTTTTCTTTTTTTTTTTTTCTTGGACTACAAAAATCTCAGTGATTGAGATAGAAATTATTTTGATTCATTTCAAATTACTCCACTAGCTATAGTAAATAGTTTCCAATAAAATTAATATTTTATATTCAGATATATTTCTTTAATTGTTTGTTTTTCCAGTCTATCTATCGATACTACGCTACAAGGTTGGCTAACCTGTTTGTTTACAATCCAGCCGTATTACGTTGTAGAAACTATTAACTTACATTGTAAATTCACTGAAAGGTTTCTCATTGCCGTTTGTAATTATTCACTAATATTCACGGAAGTGTTACCTGTATGTATATTTATCTATTGTAAATCTTCGCTGGCTAACCTGTTTGTTCCTTAATCATGTGAAAATCTCATAACCGTCTGAATCCCCCCCCCCTATTTCTATTTTCTTCCCGGATTCCTAAATTTGGAATGGTTGTGATAAAAATTATTCTGGTTTATTATTGATTACAGTAGTAGATATAATAAATAGTTATGAATAAAATGTATAACTTATATTCAAATATATTTCCGTAATTGCTTTTATTTCCGGTAAAAGCTGGCTAACCTGATTGTTTACAACTCAGACTGCTATCAGGAAGGTTCTTACAATTTGACTTGCCCTTTATTTGTTTACTTAATATTCACAGCAGTATTAAGTCTTACAAATAATAGATATTTTGTGGCACTATTTTGTGTTGGTGTGATAAGTGTTCAGAGCTCTGCTATCATTAAAGGTGAGTTGTTTTTAATTTAATCTCGGAGCCTAACGGACGAGAGTTACTTTCCCGCCAAAAGCTAGTTCGGCCGTTTCCATGACTTGTTTGGCTCTCGTGAAATTTCTTTATTGTAAAACTTCACGTGGGAAATCTGCTTAGTTTACGCAGCCCCTGCGTGACGGACTTTTTGTTTCTTTCGTGTCTGTTTGTTTGTTACCTTTTCACGCATAAACGGCTGAACCGAATTTTATGAAACTTGGTATGTATATTACTACTAACCCAACTTAGACTTTAGGCTATGTTAATATTCTCTGAGACGAACAGGAGTGGGGGTTATATGGGAGGCCTGAAATTAAAAATAGCGATATTCCGTTTCCTATTGCATTTTTGGCAATAATGCACATAACAACAATTGTTTATTTTGTTATTTAGAGTAACTTTTGTTATATACACTTTTGTCGTATACCTAAGTATAAGTGAGTTATACGTTAAAAACTACTGCGGAAGTCAACAATTTCATTTGGCACAAAAAACTCAACCGAACTAAACCAAACTCGGTATGTGATTTAGCACTAACGTCTTCCTTATAATAAGCCATACTAACATTTCTAGGGACGGGCAGGAGTGGGGGTTATAAGGGAGGCCTGAAATTAAAAATAGTGATATTTCGTTTCCTATTGGGGTTTCGGCAAATATGCACATAACTAAAGTTGTTTATTTTGTTATTTAGAGAAACTTTTGTTATTTAGAGAAACTTTAGTTATATACACTATCGTTGTATACCGAAGTATAAAAACGTCATACGCTCAAAATTATAGCGGGGACGGGTAAATGTCAAAATATTGTGCATGGTAAAGCCTTGCCAAAAAAAATACCATCACCATCCAGCCTCTAATGAATTCCCGGGCGAAGCCGGGTATCTTAGCTAGTATATATATAATTTTGAACGGACCTCATTTTCGTCATCTCCTGGGTAGGATCGATGGACATTTGAAGAAATTTTTCAAAACTCGCGTCAAGAGTACGACCTCAATAGCTGATTTCCCTTAAGGGAAATCTGCTAATAAGTAATGATGGCAAGAGACACCTAATGCAGTGTACAGTCATCCTGCACTGTGTTTTTCCCTATAGAACTTACAATGCATATGAGGCCTTCCTATCATCTTGCTTTTCAGATTATCAATGCAAGTGTAGCAAAAATTCTCCTACCTCTAAGTCGGCAATGTCGATAAACTATAATTATCAATAATCGATAAGTATGGATGAGCTGTTTCCAGTGTTCCGTGTTCCTCCTAGTGAAATGAGAGTGCTCCGCATTCAGAGTTTTTTTACCAAAAGACATTGACTTTGTTATAACACTCCTATTTGTTGGGACCTTCTGTAGTTTAGCTACCTCATCCTCTCCATCACACCCAACAACCAAGGAATAACTTTCAGCAGCTCAGCAAAGATTGTCCAACTTATATAATCTTTTCCGGCTGCTTAAGCAAAGTGCAATTAAATTTCGTTTAATGTCTTAGGTAGTATCTGTCCCATAAAAGGAAACTTCTTTCATTGCCAGAATTGAATTGTGAAGGTCAGTTACAGTAACCAATATCCACTATTAAATTCACAGTAATTTGAAAGAAATTTTAGACGCTTATTTGTTTTGAAAGGGTTCAAAATTAGATCCGTTTTATATTCGTGTTGAGTGTCCCGCTATTCAACTCTGCCATTCTCAGCATTTCCTTCACATTTAGTTCTAAGACAAGAAGGCTTTTCGCTTTCTTTTAGCCCTGAAATGAGAAAGATCCCATCTGAGCCTGTGGAATTTTGGTGTTTCCACAACACTTGTACATTTTCCACATATTCCTCCTTAGGAGGAGGTTATATTTCACACTTATGCCTTTTATTCTCGGCCCATTATCACTACTTCATCATGCAAAATCTGCATTCAGGTAATTTTTATTGACATTTTCCCAAAGTCTACTGCCCTGAGATCGACCTGGACATTATTTTTTTTATTTTATTCCCCGTACTTTTTTAATGTTTTTTTTTTTGTCTTTCATTTTACCTTTAATAATGCCACCGACATTTTGTTTAGAGTAAGGATTCCTAGTTTTCCAAGCTCATCCTCCTTTTTTAACAAACTTAGGAGTACTATAGAGTTTGGTTTCTTCGTTCCTGGAATACTAGAGCAACCAACTATACTCAATCCGGCAGGATTTTTGAGCTCTTTAATGAACTTTTTAGTACAGGCGGATATTAAGTGGAAGTTATAGATAGATAGATAGATTTTTATTGGCTTATGTATTACAACATGTTGCCAAGAGTCTGGCCCATTTCTGTTAGTACCGTTGTTAAAATAATATAACTCATTAAAAAAATGTGTAAATAACTATATATTTTCTAAAGTACAAATTCACAGGATATACATTGGTTTGTAATATAATATTAATATTAATCTAAATAATTATAGTACTTAATTCAATAAATCATAATTTAATGCAAATGTAAATTAAATATACATATATACATACATACACATATACATATACACACATACACACGTATGCACATATATATACACATACATATATATATATATATATATATATATATATATATATATATATAGATATATATACTAGCTCAGATACCCGGCTTCGCTCGGGAATTCATTTGAGGCTGAATGGTGATGGTATTTTTTTGGCAAGGGTTTACTTTGCACCATATTTTGATATTTACCCGTTCCAGTGTTTAGGGTTGTTGGCATTTGTTAATAATGAAATTAATTCTTTATATAAGTCTTCACTGTCCTCCAAATTGTCATATTTCCCATTTCCTGTGCATTATGCATAGATTTGACTTATTAAGGACAAAATATTAACATTCATTTGAATTAATTTTTTCAGGTGTGGTACCTGGTAGTTCAT
This sequence comes from Riptortus pedestris, assembly GCA_019009955.1. Taxonomy (NCBI): domain Eukaryota; kingdom Metazoa; phylum Arthropoda; class Insecta; order Hemiptera; family Alydidae; genus Riptortus; species Riptortus pedestris. The sequence goes on from CM032229.1 coordinate 77,438,184, forward strand.
ATTGAAAAGAAGTGTTGAGCAAATTTCTCTATATAACAAAATAAACAATTTTTGTTATGTGCATATTTGCCGAAACCACAATAAGAAACGAAATACCACTATTATTAATTTCAGGCTTCCCTTATAACGCCCACTCCTACCTGTCCCTAGAAATGTTAGTATGACTTATTATAAAGTAGGCGTTAGTGCTAATACACATACCGCGTTTGGTTTAGTTCGGTTGAGTCTTTTGTGCCAAATAAAATTGTGGACTCCCGCTATAGTTTTAAAGCGTATAACGCATTTATACTTCCGTATACGGCAAAAGTGCATATAACAAAAGTTACTCTAAATTACAAAATAAACAACTTTTGTTATGTGCATATTTGCTGAAAAAGCAATAGGAAACGAAATATTGCTATTTTTAATTTCAGGCCTCCCTTATAACCCCCACTCCTGCCCGTTCCTAGAAATGTTAGTATGGCTTATTATAAGGAAGGCGTTAGTAGTAATTCATATACCGTGTTTGGTTTAGTTCGGTTGAGTCTTTTGTGCCAAATAAAATTGTGGACTCCCGCTATAGTTTTTAGCGTATAACGCATTTATACTTCCGTATACGGCAAAAGTGCATATAACAAAAGTTACTCTAAATTACAAAATAAACAACTTTTGTTATGTGCATATTTGCTGAAAAAGCAATAGGAAACGAAATATCGCTATTTTTAATTTCAGCCCTCCCTTATAACCCCCTCTCCTGTTCGTCTCAGAGGATATTAATATAGCCTAAAGTCTAAGTTGGGCTAGTAGTAATTTACATACTAAGTTTCATAAAATTCGGTTCAGCCGTTTATGCGTGAAAAGGTAACAAACAAACAAACAAATAAACAAACAAACAAACAAACAAACAAACAAACAAACAGACACCAAAGAAACAAAATGCAGTTATGGTGTCTATGACATGTGAAACGAAAAGTTATCGTGAAATTTCGCGAAAAAAATCAATGTACAGACAGAGGTTACAATTTTATATATATATAGATATATACATACATATACATACACACACACACATACATACACACATATACGTACATACATACAAACACACACACACACACACACACACACACATATACATATTCATATATATTAACGTTTAAATAAAGATCACTTCTCTGATATATCAAATTAACATAATTCTTCTCTATGATTTATTACAAACAGTATAATAATAATAATAATAATAAGTGTTATTGAATGCAATAATTAATGTACTGGTTATTGATGTTTAAGCACCCCCATAAAAATAATACAATTCTTTCTTTAATACTGTTAACTTTACATATAACTAAATTATTTATTATCTTAACATTAAGTATGTTTGGAAATACATTAATATTATTGCAAATTATTTTTAATGTTGATAATTGGTTAGCCTGTTGGTGTGGAAAATGCTTTGATGAATGGGTTGTTACGGCCGTCCAGGTTGTCCGAAGGTTGATCGTTCGAGTAATGTTCCATGACAAGATATTAATACCGTCTCCATGCCAAGTCTTATCCAGAGGATCATCCAGCTGCTCTGTATGCTATGTTGGTATTACTTTATTTGGTGGACTACAGGAATTCCTGCCTTCCAGAGAAGAAGACCGAGGTTTAAAGGAAAATCCTTGGAGTGCTGTTTTTGTCTTGCCTGAAACCATCTTCTGGGGTGATGTCATATGCTTCCTTTTAATAAGCGTTCGGGGATCTGCTGTCATCACCAACGGTCCACCATCAACTATTGTAGATCCTTCCTCGGTAGATTCATTTTCTTCCTTCCGCAAGATTCTTGACTTGTGTATCTGTTCCAGTGAGTATAGCCTACCGTTTAACAACAACTTATCCCTTCTTAGACTAGCTCGGCATTGTTTTTCTCTTGCCACTTGAAGATAGGGTATTAATTCTCTTCTTCGTTTCCTCATTTTGAGAGGGATATCTTCAGTAAAATAAATTCTCTCATCTTTAAGTTTAAAGTTAGAAGTTAGAAATTCATGTTTCTTCCATGTGGTTATAAATCGTATTAAAACCGGCCTGGGTGAGTCGTTTCTTCTGGCTCCTAGGCGTTTTATAAAATCAATTTCTATTTTAGAGACAGAAATTTGCATTTTTTCAGCAGCGAACAGAATAAAACTGTCAAGAAGCAGAGAAAGAAAGTGGAAGTTATAAATAGGCCCAATTCCTAGTATTTTTCCTCACACTAAAATTGTATTAATATTTTATAATACGACAGAAAAAATTCACTTGCCTAACGCATACTAACAATTATTCGACATTTGTGAAGTTTTTACTGGTATTACTCTAAGGAGATTAATTAAGCTCCTATCCCACTATCGTTTACGTCATTAAGCATAACCTACTTATGCAAATTATCAATTTTTAGGTTAATATGTTATATTTTTTACCTCACATGAATTTTCTTTGCTGACGCACTGGAACGTGACTTTCAATCTTGTCAGCTATTTGTTTATGGTAATCTCAATTGATTTGAAATCCTCCTAAACATCTAAAATTTCTTAAAATAAAAGATATGTTGTTGACCAATTGTGCTTTGTATGCGTATGAAGAACCTTAGTGGTCTCATTCGTCTTGTATATTACTCCAAGAGATAGGATTCATAGATCACTTTGAGGGCGGCCGAACGCCAGGAATATGGTTAGGTGATAACCACATACACGACCAACCACATCTCTATGATATATAGGCCATGTCCCAATAACACATGATTCACCTCAAGCTCCAACTGAGACCTCTTAACTGAATAACATTTGAATCAGAGGCCATAGGCATTCTGAGTTCACTGATCATGAAGAAACCAACCAACTACTAGGCGCTCCAGTACTTGTAGGACCTTGGCCTCTGCTACCATCTTACATCATTTGGCGTGACCAGCCGATGACAGCATCCTCTGATTGTACCATGTATGCTTGAAGAAGATGATGATGGGAATAAAAAGGACCTTGTCAAAAATCCTCATCTGGCTCAGACCATCCGGCCATCACCTTATTGGTCAGCCTCTATTCCTCGCCTCAACTCCTCACCATTTCAATTTTTAGCAGATTTCCTGGGAATACAGCTATTGAGGTCGTACTCACGACGCAATTTTCGAACAATTTCTTCAAAAAGCCATCTAAGCTATCATGAACCACTTCATTCCAAGGTTAAATACCAAATATTGTTTTCATTGAACTTCTACTTTGTGGGATATATGCAACTATGTTCTGTTGAATCCCCCCTTCTTTTATTCTTGATCTACAAAAATTTAAGTAATTGAGATAATACTCATTCTAATTCATCATAAATTACAGCACTAGATATAGTAAGTAGTTTTCAATAAAATTTACATTTGATATTCAGATATATTTCAGTAATTGTTTTTTTCATTCCGGTCTAGAATATTTTTATGTATCTAACTACTAGAGGTTGGCTGGCTATTAAAATTGACTGAAAGATTTCTCATTACCGTTTTTATTAATTCACTTAATATTCACGGTGGTGTTACCACTATGTAGATTTATCTAATGTAAACCTTCACGGGAGAAATCTGCTTAGTTTACGCAGCCCCTGCGTGACGGACTTTTCTTAAGCGTCTAAAGTGGGCGTCGGTTGGCTCCTATTCTTCCAATCCGTCTCAACTTTCGGAGTCGTCCTATTTTAATATATCCCTTAGTTGACTCCTAATATCCAATCACATTAGCATCGATCATGATTCCTCATGGGTACTGCTCTTACATGACCCCAAATATCTGTCATAGACCCAGACCAGAAAGGCTAATTAGAAGAGAAGTAGTTTTAACGAGGTTAAGAATTGGCCATTCACGACTGACTCGCACATACTGGAGAAGAGGAACCCTACTACCAACACTGCAACTGTAGACTTACTATAAAATATATACTAACTGTCTGCTATCTAAGGACTCACATAGACCTACCATACACTTTGACTGAATTACTACATGACCGTAGCTTGATATAATGTAGGACAATACTGAAAATATTTACAGAAATGAGAAATATAATAAAGTGATTATGGGAATTTAACTGATTCGTCACTATATCGCCAGTCACGAAATGCGATTATTGCTAGAATAAATAATGTTTTCCATAACGCCCCCGTTTCCGTACTGTACTAATAACTGTGGGTCAGGTAAAGAGTAAATTTCTACTCAATCCTTGGGAGACATTTTAAATTGTGAACTTCCTACAAGTACTACTCTCATTAAGGAAAATATGATTTAACCTTCAACTACTACCATATTTTAAAGTTACATAAGTACTACCATGAGTCTCTTATGACCCTGACAAAAAGCTTACATTTTTTAAATAAATGTTTTTAATATAATTTTTCAATGGAATGCATAACAAATCTGACACATTTTAAAATACAAATACAATAAAAATAACTTGTTTTTACACATATTTGAATTAGAAAAAAATGTGCAAAAAAAATCGAAGTTTTCAAATAGTATAAAAATCAATATGTAAAAATGAATTTTAAGAGGGCCATCTTTCTTCTTATCATGTTTAAGCGTGTTCTGCACATTGTTAAAGAGAAAGTAATTCAATATCTTAAATAATAAAGAAACTGTGAGCGGCTCTTTGCTACACTAACAAATAAATTAAAATTTTTATCTTCACAGTTCTGTCAGAGACATTTAGATTCAGAGAGATTCTTGCAACCTGTGTTATTACATTCATATCATATTGTTGAATGTTTCTGGTCAAACTTTTTGCACAATTCATCCTGATTTAGCTGTATTTCTGAACCTGTATCATGATCAGAACGAATGGACTGATTGTCGCTGTAATTAATCATTAGATCCTCATTATCATCGGACACAGGATTCTGATTTCCATCATCTTCGTTCATATATGCCAATCAATCCTTATAATGCCTGCCATCCACAAAAAAAAACCCTCATTAGTCATATCACTATGAATAATTTAAACAACGTTTTAATAATGTAATTACTACCACGGGTCAAAAATGACCCCAAACCGTTAATTAGACAGACACAGGTAATCACACATACAAGACGAAGAGGTTAACTGTAACAGCTGTTACTAAGGGGAGAATATATGGTGTCTGGTGGCGCTGCCTAGCAACAAACCAGAGAAACCTTAATTTTTATATTATGCTCAGGTCATTTTTGACCCATGGTAGTAGTTAAAGGTTAAAACACAAACACATTCTAATACTGCTTTTCACACAATAATGCCAAATAATGGGACGCAGCTACAATATTTAACATGATATCAGAGTGAACCCATTCAATTATACTTGGTTATGTTCCCCTGAAGGGGGAGCTCTTCTTTTTCATTAAAAGAGATTTTTTTTTGTTTGTTTTTCTTTTCTTTTCTTTTTTAAACTGAGCATATCTCGTTTCTAAACTCCCTCCTAAACCTTCTTCAACTTGATGAAGTCTTTAACCGTTCTTCATTACTATAAAAGATTAGATATTTATGTAATTATTCTTTATGTAATTATTTGACTTAAGACTTTGTCTTCCTTTATACCCCAATGAGAGTTCATTTCAAAGTAAATTAAAGGATAATATTGATGTTTAAAACAAGATTAATAAAATAATTTTCTGGAAATAAGATATCACTAGATAACTCAATCATAGCTTCCATTTTATATAACAAGCCCGTCCTTTGATCGAGTTGATGGAACATTTCGAATGATCTTATTACCTAGTTAGGTAATTAATTTTACCTAATGTACCTCGGAGGGGATTTAAGCTATCCTGAATTGATTAGATTTTAATTGGAATTACCTAGGGGCATTTGCAGCAGGAAGTCTATTTCACTAAAATTAGAACATTGACAGAGTCGTTAAAACAATTATAATTCAATTTTTTGCGCATTCAAATCTATAGGCTTCCCTAACCTCTGGTTTGTTAACAAATAATATTACTCCATAATAATGGGTGTCTAAGTAAATAAACCCTACCGAAACGGGAAAGATAGGCCTAAAATATATTGAATAGCACAAGTAAACCAAACCCTGAAGCAATAAATTTGTTTAAGGTAATGTTTCTATTATTGGACGTATCCACACATGTATATATAAATCACAGAAAAAAATTGGACAAAAACGTGAACAAAATAATATACACATTCACTTTTGCTGGACCAAATGGTATTTTCGAACTTTGGGAAACGATCTCGCTAATTTATCAGCAAAATTAGTCTTAAAAGATACCAATTCCACAATGCTACAATAGTATAACAAGGTCACACTTAAAAATACTATTGTTAGCAGACACAATTAATAACAGGCAACAGACATTGTATATGAGGAAGAAAGGACAGCATAAAATGATTTATACCAGAAACATTAACAGCAACTGACTATTATTTGGCAAGATTATTACCAGGAAATGGAAGAATAAACTCTTACTTTAATCCTTCTCATCTAACAGGTACTGCGGCTTTACTACGGATCAGACTTGTAGACACTTAATCTATGACGGAAGAGTACTAATGGAGCAAAGAAATGAACTTAAAAAAGAAGAAACACATCTAAAATACAATTGACCTGTTGAGGAAAAACGTCTATCTCATAAATACAATTAAATATTAAAAACGTCTCCTATGTGACGGGGCTGTGTAAAATACGCAGATTTGGTGAGAGCAAATGCCTGTCATGCCATGTGATCGAAAGTTTATGTGGGACAGACAGGTAAAAAGACTACTAAAAGAGTCAACCAACACATGGCTGATCTGAAACACCAGAGAACAAAGACATCCGCCATAGCTAGACACGCAAGTATTTGTTCTCACCAAATTAAATTCGATGAGACAAAAGTTTTACACAGAGAAGACCATCTAAGTAAAAGATTGGTCCTAGAAGCTCTAGAAATTAACAAGAGGACAAACACAATAAACGGCGTGGACGGCGTCATACACTCTGAAACGTGGACAGCCATAATAAAAGAAAATCCAAAACATATGATTGAAGTAGCTATTCCAATTAAATTTATTTGCCTGACGAAGATGGACACATTTCCATCGAAAATTTGCTGCAGAACAACGAAAATTCCAACCACTGGAGCAGATAGCCGAAGTCCTCACAATGAATATATATATATATAATTTTGACCTCATTTTCGACATCTCCTAAGCAGGATCGAAGGACATTCGAAAAAATGTTTTGGAAATCCCACCATGAGCACAACCTCAATAGCTGATTTGGCCCGAAGGAAAATCTGCTAAAAGGATATACGGGTCATTTAGGGAATAAACTCTACCTTTAGGGTCTCACATGAGGTGTGTGTGTGTGTGTGTGTGTGAGAGAGAGAGAGAGAGAGAGAGTGAGAGAGAGAGAGAGAGAGAAGAAAAAGGTATATTTATTTCACGGAATGTTTAACAAACAGCTTTTGCTGAGTGTCCTTTGATGTCGCCTAAAGCCCATTCTTCCTATTCAAGGTTCGATTGAATGAATGGGGCGATTAGCCGAATCGGACTATTTAGAAGGTAGCAGGGCACATAGAGGCTCTGGCAGAATCCCGATTAGAACAAACAAACCGACGATATCAGGGAACGGCTTGTACACTAGTGTCGTTCACTGATAACAGAGACAGTTCCGGGGCAAATCAAAGCCCTTGCAGTGAAATTAGTGGCAGAGAGATAGTGTGCTAATGCCCACAGAGATAGCGCTTCTCTTCGGTCTAAGTGGCTAATGCGCAGCTTTCCCACTCCTACAATACGCTATCCTCCTTCTCCAAATGTGTAAGTGATCCTTTGCAACGTAAGTTCAGAACCTAATCTTGGAAATACAGGCAACATACGATTATCCATTCATTCTAAATAACCACAACAAACGGAAGTAGATTTAGCTAAACGATGTATTCAATGAGATTACAATGATATGAAATAAGGTACCCAGCGTAGCACCTTTAACAGAATTTAGTCTAGTTTGAAGGAAAATTTGACGCTATAGAAAAAAAAACATGCAGCGAGTAGTATTGCTCTTAATTATATGATACTAGAGATACTTTAAAGTTGAGAGTGACACTTGTGTAGTATATGAACACGTTTTAGCTGATATCCCAATCAACCATTGGGTTTATCTCAAAGTTATACTTTTGATCATTTTCTTCAAATGGCTGCTTATACTGCCTAGTAGATGACGACAATGAGGGAGTTGTATATTAACACTCCTTAATATTGGAGTTGTATATTAACACGCCCAATTTTTTTTTATTTCTTCGTTACCAAACTATATATTTGTGTGGTTTTAGCCAAACAAATTGCCGAGTTCGTCTATGCCTGTGATCACAGCCTGCTTAGGGGCGTTTTAAAGCAAAGTTAAAATTAAAATTCTTCATTATTGTACGTTAGATCCCAAATATATCCCAAATATTTTTATTAATTACACTACTAGCTCTGAAGTGAGATATTTGTACTTTCCAGTTTTCTGTCTTTAAATGGACCACTCAAACTCAAATATCAGGTGGTTTAACCCCTGAAATCCCCTTTATTTTTACAGAATATATATCTTGTGCTCTTCTTCTTAAATGGTTAGCATAGGTCAAAAACACCATGTTCCCACCGACCAAGTTCATTCCGACTTCCAATTGGAATCATCATGTTTCATTGCTGCCCTCCTCATTTATCTACAGGAGATCAGGTAATTTAAGGGGTTGCAAAAGAATATCTAGCCACGGTTGGTAACCCTCAGTGGTAATTCAGCCTTTCTAAAACATGGTTATTTATTAGGATATCCAACGAGAACAAACAAAAAATGGAAAAAACATTTAGTCATTCTTCATTAAATAAAAAATTCATAAATCGCAAATTAACTGTTTTTTATTTGTAACCAGGATGATTTAAGATAAGGCAATTCAAAGAATTTCAAAAATTCGAACAAATTAAATATAATTCTTTATACTATTAATAATATCGTAGTTAATAATTGAGCATACAACTGATTTAAATCTGCATCCTTATAATTCAAGATCATAATTTAACAGAACATTTAAATGGTTAAAACTGTTGTTAAAATGAAACATTTATTATTAAAGCTAAGATTATATCCATGGAATGGTCGTTAGGAAGGCCAAAAGGGCCACTTACAGCATCATTATAACTGGCATTATTCGTTAGCATAAACATTCATTATTTCTGCATAAGCCTCATTAAAATACTACCGACTACGCTTTGTTATTACTGAGCACTGCTATTAGATGTGATAACGTTTTTAATGATTCATGCTCAGGAGTCATTTTTATATTGAGTAAATAAAACATGAATAACTGTTAATGTTATAATTATTATTTTAAAGAAATTAGACAAGTAGATTGAACACAAGTCTCACATTTCCAATATTGAAGAAATGCTTCACTATTTCCAACGAATCTAACATTTGAAATCCAAGAAGAGCGTACAAGACTTATATTATGTTTAATAGAATATTACTAAAAGAGTCTCATAAAGATAATTATTGAGCACGGTTCAGAAACCTGATGAAACAAGTCGGACCAGATATTCAGCCTCAAAAACTGATTTTTGAGATGCAAGACATATAAAGGTCTATTTATTGGATTCGAAGCAGGCCATGATTCAATTGATAAAAGCCGTCTAAAAAAATAAGGAGGAACTTAGATTTTCAGGGGAATGTTTCCGATTGAAAGCGTTGGCATTTTGAAACAATGGCTCTCACTGTCGAGTGTCGGTGCAAGAGGAGATATCCCGAGCCTTCTTCATTAAGCAGGATTGAGTCTGTAAATGTTTGTCTTTCGAATTCGTCAACCTACCCTTGGAGTAGATAATACATGAAGTATCCAGCATGGAAGGTGAGAACTAGACTTGGAAAAGATCCATAAATTCCTCTCATGTATGGATCATGATAACGTCCATGGAAACAAGAGGATACATTTCACTAATATCGGTTATAAAAGCGAAAGACTATTTCTATACCAATACTTATTAGGCTAAAATGGTGGTGGTGGATGCTGAGATGCTGAAGAAGGGAGGGTTGAGATGTCGCTTCTGTCAGGGGCGAGTAAGGTTAAATTCGGAATAAATCTAGCCCAGGTACCATTATCACTAGTCAATTGGATGTGGCATCTGTGAGTTACTAACGAACAGATTGGCAAATACACTCAAGTACTTAGAAAATTCTCAAACGCGAAAAGAACTAATGACGGAGGTACTGCCTGGGGTCACTCTCTTAATCTGTAGGTCAACGAATATACCCCGGTTGAAAGGGGATTTGCCGCAGCTTGATGTATCTATCCTATGGTATCCGGGATTAACGATGGAGCGATTCATTTCATTTGCATTAAAAGTATTAAAGTTGCCCTTTACCTGGAGTGCGTCAAGGAAGTTCTATTTGCCCTCCTCGATCCTGTTACGCACTTATCTTGTCCTAGCCAGGAATATGGGTGACGTGTGTCCGGGGGATTTCTTATGGGGTTGGATAATCTAAACCAATATCGTTTGCTTCATAATGACCCTGGCACGCCAATAACCCGTTTCAAAAATCACCGTTTGCCATAGTTCACTCTTTTTCCGTTTGTTGTTGTTGTTTTTTTTTTTGTTTTTTTGCATTTCGTTTTTGTAATGGCACTTTAATAATGAGTAAATCGGCTGCGTTGCGGAACTCATTTAAATAAATAAATAATCTAAACCAAAGGTGACGAGTATGTATTTTGAAGTTAGTGTAGGAATGAAAGTAATCAATCATTAGACAATCCATAGTACAACTGAGTCAGGAGATGACAAGTGCGATTTAGTGTATGCAGAACCCAAAAACATTTAAAGAACTGAAACAAGTAAAGTTTCTTAGAAGTGAATTCTCATATTTTCACAGACATTGAGAAAAAATTACTTTGCTGGTCTACCACGTATGTCCGATAGAGGTGCAGAAAATGCTGCTCTTGGCATAAATTGCCGTCTGATATTGCTGGAAGATCTTAGGCAGCAAATTCTAAATGAGTGCAACAAGAGACCGCCAAAAAAGCTTCTACGAGATATCCCTGCATAATATGCCGGCTTAGGTGTACAGTGTTGCGATATCTTCGAACCTGGTATGACCCTAGCTCAGCATTATCGTTTGGAGTGGTCTGGGGGGGGGGGTTCTAATTCCCATTCGTGTACAGTCGTCAAAGAGTTCAGGAGTACAAGAGAGAATCTGGTCAGGCAGGTCTTCAATGAGAGTGACACTTCTCTCTCATCAATGCAAATGGCTGTCGAATTAGTAGCTAGCCAGGGGTCGTAAGAAAACGAAGGGGAGACACTCTATCCAACGCATTACACAATAATGGAGACAACCTCACGCCTTATTGAAAATGTTAATTAATTAAATATTTACTTAAATATTGATTAAGATTTATTATTAGATTCGATATAAATTACAATAGTCGATTAATTTAAAATATTACTAAAATTATCACCGAGCGATAGTAATTGTTTACTTTAGATATATAATTATTTTGTTCCAAAAAAATAAATGAATGTTCGTAATTTGGGATTTAAAAGAAGCGGTAAAATGCAAACTCACATATAGCTGCAGTTATAAGCGTCATATAATAAAATATAAATTTTTGCCCGTCACAATTTTATGTTCTATACATTAAGTACTCAAAAAGTAATGTGGTTGTATTTTTCAGTAACCACACACTTCTCATTCGACTTTTACAATAAATGAATACTCTAAATTTGTAATGCCACGATTGTATACCACATACAGTTATACAGGGTTTTTACTAAGGGAGAAACACATAATCGAAGATGAGTTATGACAATCATATGACGTTATCTGTGAGTTATTCGAGTAATGTTGTACCAGCCATACTGGAAGACAGCCGCTAGAAGACGTCTATTCTCTACAGATATACAACATCGCACGAAATACTATAATTTAATAGTATTTTAATCATTGATGGATATTTTATTTTTCTGGGTACATCGGTGGGAAATATTTTCATTGTATAGAGTGGGGCTATCTGATCCAGGGGTTTGAATTGTTATTGGTTTGGAAATTGTCGTTTGCAAGGGGCTCAGGTAAGCCTTGCAGCGTGGTAATCCTAGTGTGGCAAGTTCGATTCTTGCCTGGGCAAAGGAAATTATTAGTGACGAAATTCATTTTATAAAATCCTAAGTCCCACCCTGGCTAGAAAAGGGTGGTAACCTGCAGATAACCCGTCCCAATTAGTCTGAATTGCAAAAAATGGACGTTAATAAATAATAATAATAATAATAAATTGTCATTGGAAATAGGTCCATCTTCTTCAGGCAGTGCTTTTAATTTGGTTAGGTAATTATCTAAATCATATGTTTTGGATTATTTATTATGGGTTTCCTCACTTCGGAGAGTTGACACAGTCCATGCCGTTTATTGTATTTGTTCTCTTCTTTATTTCTAGAGCTTCTAGTACTAATCTTCAAGGTGGTCCTCTTTATGTAGAGAAACTTTGTCTCGTCGGCCTTAATTTGGTGAGGACAAATACTTGGCGAATGTTCTTATTCTCTAATGTTTCAGATCAGCCTCATGTTGGTTGACTCTTATAGCAGTATTCTTTCCTGTCAGCCCAAATAAACTTTAGCGCAAGACCAAGATTCAACAAGACAATGAAAATACTCAAGTTAAACCATTGAACAACTCTTCCCTATATAGCAGGGACTTCCGAAAGACTGGCAAGAATACTTCGGAAATATAATTAACGAACAGAATTCAACCACACAAAGTACTCAACGAATATATAAAAAATCCGAAAGACACCCTATTTTTACTGGATAGTGGAATTTATATGATACCATGTGATTGCAATAAAGTTTATGTGGGTCAGACAGGAAAGAAGCTGATCTGAAATATTAGAGAATAAAAACATCCGCCATAGAATTTGTCCTCATCAAATTCAATTATGCCAAATCACCAACGGATTATTTATAGAATTAAACACAAGGTTACATCTATAACTCATCTATTAAAAAATTAAAAATAAAATAGAAACCGCAGATTTATTTGTCCATTTTGATTCTTTTTTTTTGTTAAATTATGTTAGTTATGATCACTTCTCATAAAAGAGAGCTATCAGTAGGCGTGGGAACTAGAGCAGTGCTAGAGACTTTGGTAGGTATAGCAAGGATTGGAATAGGTTGGGGATCCCTAGAAGATTTACGGCAAAGTCGGAATTACAGGGGATGGCTAGCTAATGCATCACCCTGTTCCCCTCCCTCACCTACACATTTGTATGCATGTTTGTCCGTCTGTGCTGCCCGCAGGCTCGCTGTCCCTACATTTGTCAGCAATATACGCAACCTGTGCTGTTTGTTTTAGGATTTACTGTCCGGGTATTACTGCCCTCGTTATTTAATCACGACCTATGTTCATCCCCTGTATAATCGCCAAGAATTAACAGCTGCAAAGGTAGCAAAAAAAGAAAACCCTCGATTCACAACATGCCTCATATTTGTTCAATGTTGCTCGATAAAAAATGCGCTGATTAATTTGGACAATTAATTAAGCCAGATTAAAAATCAGAATATGTATTTTAAAATAAGGTTCTAAAGATGTTCAAGATTTAAATTAATGAATGCAATAATTCCTTTACAGAAAGATTTCCCAAGGAATTTTGCTATATATATCTGTCAACTATGACACATTAATGAAAACGTCCGACACGCAGCGGGTCTGCGTGAACTAAGATTTCCATCATCCTGGAATATGACACCCTAATGATCTCATCTCACCATGTATGTACTCTCTATTTTCCCAGTAGTAAGAAGCCTTTGTAAAGAGTAATTAAAATGTTACCTAGACTTCAGATGTTCAGTAACAGAGGTATTTAAAGTGAACATCAGAGGAGTCGTAGTTTACAAAAGGTAGAAACTAAAAACATGCAAATATCTCGGTTAATATTCAAGTCAGAGAAAACGTGTATAAAACCAACGTGTTACTGAAAATAACAATTCCAAGTTCACTGATTATATAACATTTTTCGATCCGACACATAGTACCGGAGAAATTGAAGTTTTCAAATATTCCCTACTCTAACCCCCCCCCTCCCAGCCATTGTCTAATATAGCCTTTAGTTTCCCATGAAACGGTTAAATATCCAGTGCGGTATTGATCAAATGAAAATGATGTACTTTAGAACGTTAAGTCTTAAATGATGACGTCACACCGAAAATATTTGCAAACACAGAAAAAAAGGTTTATTAATAACACTATTTGGTATTTAAACTTCAAATTAACTGTTTCATTATTAGTAGGAGGGGGAGTTTACATTAGACTGAAAACTAAAAAAGTGCCAATATCTCGATAGGGGGAAAATGTATATTACTACATTAGTAGAAAAATGCATTTGCTAAAATTTTAAGCTATTTAATTTTTTGATCCATCTTATAATAACCGAGATACTTTGAAATATCCCTTCTCCCACTGGCAACATTTCAACCATTAACAAACTTGACTATTAATTTGTCATAAAACGTTTAAATATCAAGTTTTGTAACGATCTACTAAAATTGCGTAATGATTAAAATCTCAATACCAGATCTCCCTTAAGGGAAAACTGCTGAAATAAACATCATAATGAATGGAACTGAACAGCATGAATTAGCTTAGAACAGCAGTCGTTATTATAATACTATTCCAAGTGGTCTATAGTTTTGGACATGCCAGAGCACTCATAAGTATTTTTCTTAAATCATTATTTTAAGGTAGATTACATACTATGGCTTTAATTTTATTGTTAACGGTAACAGTTTTAGTTATTTTGACTCAACAATATGGTTATAACATTATTATATATTAAATGTATTTATTCATTCATTTCGTGGGCTGTAAAGCCTCTTGGTCACGAAATTCTCTACACCGGAGGAAATTCTATTGAACATCAATGAGCAGATTTTATATAGATTCACTCCTCCCATTTTCTGATTGAAATAAAGGAAGAAGGGTATTTTTTTTTTATTGGTTTTACAACAATCTTAGAATTATAATAAATATATATATATATATATATATATATCCACCTCATAATTGCCATGTACATCAAAATTAATACCCAATATACTGCTGAATGTAAATCACGTCATTATCTATTTTATCCTGTTAAAGATAGTTTTGTGTGAAAAAGTCATATGTGTGCTTACTGATACATGAAATTTATATTAAGTACTTTTAAACTTTCAAGTGTAATGAGGTTGTTGGAACTACACTTACCTACTTAGATACTACATGGGTTATTCTAAGTTCAAAGTAGAATTGTTTCCAGTAAAAGGGATCGCAGAGGAACAATCAAAACAACCCTCGGCGTAACTAACTTTGGGCGAGAAATTGGACTTGTTTTTCTTGCAATATGGCTGACAATAGTGTCAATAAAAAAGTGTCTAATCTCCTTAGTGTTTAAGAAAAGCCACTTTAGGATGTATTTTTGCGAAAATATATAGCTTACGTTGTACGTATTATAAAGCGAGTATGGGACAACTATTTAATTCAAACCGACAAAGAGCAGACTTTTTTTATACAATTTTAGAAATTGACAGTAGTAGTGCAGTTTGTAAAAAATGACAAACTATATAATTTTTGCTCGAGCAGTAATAACATACACAGAGGGCACTTTCCCTCAGTAAGAAATCTTTGTAAACAGGCCTTGAAATATGAACTGGACATGACAACTTTAGTTATATAATTGCTTAAAGTGAAAATTCATAATTAGATTTTCATTTAAGGTACCAGTAGGTCATAGTTAATTATAACGTTTGCCTGTCTGGTGAATGGAGATTCGCGTCTTCGGTGATTTGCAACTATAAATATTTAAAATCCATATCACTTGTTAATTATTTAATAGCACATAGTATTATTCTATGTTTTCAAGAAACTAGTTAGTGTAAAAGCAGATGAAAAAAAAATCCCATCAAGCTTCTTCAACCAAAAAAGTAAAAACCTTATCTAAGGTTGCTTAGATTGCTTTTAAAATGATATATATATATATATATATAAAAAAATTTCTATAGCAAATTATAAGTTTTTACTTTTTCATAGTTAAAGTTACATATTTCCCTCTTTGCAATAGACATTGAATGTAACTCATATCTTTGGTGTGGCTTCAGAGCACATCTAGCTCCTAAAAAGTCGAGGATACTGTCCCCCAATCCCAATAATAAAACAACAAGACAAATTGTATTTCGGACAAAAATTGTCCATTTCACTATTTAGTGATATTTTTACTCATAAGTAGAATCTGGAGTAGTATCACTGATCCAATTGAGGTTTGGCACGTAGCCTCAGACACAAGGCTGAAGGGTGGTTGCTTCAGTACATATCGAGTTGCAGCAAATGGCTCTCCTCCTCACTCACACCCCAAGTGTAGAGTTTCCACAACCCTAACAGTTCCCCCTCGAACCACAGTAAGGGATACAACAAAAACTCTCGAACCCATAATATTTGATATTTCCGGCTAATATATATATTTGTACTCTTCTTTCATTATTCGGTCTGAATTTGATAGCTCCATTTAAGAGTTTCATGAACCTTAATGTCGAGTTCATAAATAGCTTTAATTTGCTTGAACACGTGGAGATAAAACCTAAAATCATCTCCAAAGGAACCATAAACTAGGCACAATTCCCAATTCTCGATCTCTCCCTTAGTTAGGAACCTTTGTAGACCCAACTTGAAATATGAGCAGTAAATATAAATGGCAAACATTTATCAAGAAGTGACGGTTTATTGAAGGCTGAAAACAATAAAACACAAATAACTGTATGAAACGTTTGAATATCAAGTTTGTTAATGATCAAGCCAAAATTAAGCGTACTGGTAATTAAACATATAAACTACATTCATTGAAAAGGACAAAATTTCCATTGCCTTCTAGATAGGATAGATTCCAATTGATGTAATATTCCGAAAATGCATCATGCCCAGCATACTTCTTCGGGTTGAGTTCATGGACGAACTTCTTGGTCTGTTTGTTGCCCAAGACTAAGACGATTCTAGCCCCAGTCTTGGACCTGGCCTCGAGAGAGTAAGTTTCACTTTTACTCTTAATAGCATCCATTTATGTACAAACTTTGAAGGCCTTATCCTGTTTGTTATCTCACGCCTACTTAGTACTCTTGTTTACTCATCAACGCGTCGATCCTGGCTAATAATCTACTTGCAGGATCTACTATCGGGAGGGACTTCTATGCTTACCTTTATCCCCTATAAGCTAACCATATCCCTGGAAATCGCCCTCAGTGCTCTGGATTTGCCACGCCCCTTATTTCATTTCTACTGTATTTCTCCAAATACAAAATAAAATAGCTGTTTTGTTCTTTCAGACTTTTAATTCTCCCTCCTCCCCCCACCTCCCCTATGGATTTGGTCACACCTCTACTTGTTTTAACTTTCTAGTCCAGCTTTTATAAGTGGTCTGTTAAAATAATGATGCAGATACAACACACCTAGCAGTAATAAGTGTTAAATATTTTTTAACAAAGTTCAACCGATAGCTCCGATATGTACAAAATAAATACCCCTTCCCAAACGGGACACTATATATAACCCTGTTCTAGAGTAATCTGACCATTTGGATGGGACCGGCAATGCACGGCTACATGTGTAAGAATCCAATAAACTATCGGGAGACTCTTTGAGTCCAATGTTCACTTCAAAACATCGGTATCGCAAAACTCTTAGAGTGATGAAGTTATTACTTAAAACCACTGTCGTAGTTGTTCCACACAAATAGTACACACCATGCTGCGGGAAAGCAATATTTTACCTTACCTAGAACAGCAGACAGTAGAAATAATAATGTACATTTTTCAGCTTCATTAATATTCCAAAACTTAATTGAACAGATCAATCAAAAAGTATTTTTGTATAGAATTATTGAGTTTTGGATAGTCTGCATAAAATTCGGGATCACCTATAACAGTAGAAGCATTCATTAATTGTTTAAATTTTATTGTTTTCAGGCACATTACGAATAATATAAATAAAGTTTTAAGCTTCCTGCTGTCATAGGAAAACAATATTAAAACAAACCTCTTCACGGACAATTCAGTTCAATGGGCTTGATCGTGGGGACTTAATCACCTTTTGATGAAGTTAAGGGATGGGACTACTTACGTCAAGACTTCCAAACCCCCGAAACTATCTCAGCCTACTTTAAACAAAGATTAGCGAAGAAAAGGCGCGAGTCGCTAATAGGATTGGCGCCCTTCCAAAACTTTACCCGCCAAATCCGATAGCTTCATGAATATAGAAGAGAATAAGTATCACCCGCAAAAGTAACAGTGCTCCTAAGCATGTTCACACCCAAACGAAAGTTAGTTTGTATATTTTGAGGAGGTTGGGTACGCTTATAACATTCTGTAAACATTACTAGATCTTGCAACATGTTTTCCTCACTGGTAGCAATGGTGGGTGTATTTGATGCCCGAATCGCAACTACATGGGTAATATCTATGGTTGTTTATCTTATAAAAGTGTACGGGGTGATAAGGACAATGGAACCATCGGAATTAACGATTCACTAGAGCACAGCCGCAAAACCACGAGGATTCATTAATATAGTGACAATGAACTGCAGATAGACTAATTGAATTACAGACTTCCTCCTGCACAATATTTTTAGTTCTCTTCCCTTATCCCACCATTTACATAGCTACTAGCCAAGATAATCTGCCATTAGGATAACATTTATTAAGGTCTTTTAGATTTTATTATATATTGTTATTCCTGATAGCGGCTTAGCTTAGTGTATTGCCCTCTAGTATCGAACGTAAATATTTGAAATTACTGAGGTAAATAAAAATACTGTGGAGTGGAAAGTCTACACTTTCAGTAACTGATTTACAAGGATTCACTCTATTATTCCAAAAATATCGCCTTCTCTGCATTATTATTATCCCTACTAGATGAAGAAGACTGGGTTAAAGAAAGTATACTTCTCAAGATCCTTAAAATGGTAATGGGCGGTTCATGAGTCTACATCATGATATGAGGTGATGGTTCATGACAGCAGGTGGTCTAAGCTAGTTACTGAATGGACACCATATGATAAGAAGAGGAAGACAGAGGAAGGGCAGACAGCTTGAAGGAGCTTGCTGGATGAGGACTGCAATTGACCGGGATCTGTGGCAGGAATCTCTTTAATTAGCACATTAGACATACTTAAAAATGTATAAAAGAAAGCCATTAAAGAAAAATTTAAATTGAACTATTTTTTTTTATTATAGTGGGAAAAGAGGTTTTGTTTATTTACGATTTTCATCTGTCAATGGAAACGTTTTTTGTATTATTATGGCTAAAAAGTTACATCGTTTTAAATTTACATTTTTTAACGTCAATGGACGATCTAATTACCTAAGTTAGGAAACTCAATAAATATTTTTTGTATAACGATCAAAAAGAAGACCAAGTCCTCTACTGGTTTTTAATATTATGCAGAGTGCACTTTCGGAGTCAACGCTCCATCCTCAGTGCCTGCTGATTAAAGCTGCGTTGCCTGGACCACGACTGCCGGGCGACGAAGCCATACTAACATCAGACCGGCGACGAATCAGCAGGCACTGAGGATGGAGCGTTGACTCCGAAAATGCACTCTGCATAATATTAAAAACCAGTAGAGGACTTGGCCTTCTTTTTGATCCTTATACATTTGTTCCTCTACCATCCAGCATATTCCAGAGATATCAAATATTTTTTGGTTCTGAGATTAGCCGGTAGTCTTAAGGAAATTGTACTAACAATTTTGATTAGATTAGACATGAGACACAAAGGCATGAGAATTTATTTTGTGACTGACAATTAATAAATCTAATAGTAAGCATTTTTATTTTAATTTCTATAATATTAAGAAAACTGAAAAGTCCACTGTTAAATTTATTAGAGTAACCATATTTTTCCAAATGAAAACCCATATTTTTATATAAAATAAAGATATTAGTGACGTAAGGAGAAAAACAAAGCCATTATTAAATAACTAATTCAGCTCTATTCTATAAACAGCTGTTAATTTATTTAATGGAGGTCATCGTTTCTGAGTGATTAGAGCGCTGGACTGCTAAGTCAAAAGGTCGCGAGTACTGGCCCCCCATTAGGTCTCAGCGGGAAGTTAGACGATTAATATAGGGGAGGCCAACAGATTGAAACATACTTCAAAAAAAGGGATTATACAATAATATATCAAATAATGTCAAAATTTCATTTGGACATTGAAATAAAGAACGCGAAATATGTAGAGTGAATTAAGGAGAACTGCATTTCTATAAAATCTGACATTTTGCCTAAGACTGATATTTGAACAGTATTGCTGGTGAATCAATATACGTTATGGGTTAGTTTGTTTTGATAATTTTTACATGTTTGGTAAAGTTACGAAGGCGCGTAAATATGCAGCATTACTAATCGGACCTTTTGAGGATGTAAAGAATCCTTATTTATGGAGCTAGATACTCCACTTAATTCTTTCAGTAGTTCTACCAAAAACTTGAAATTAGTAATCCAGCTGAGATACCAATTTTTCCTAGCAACCCCTGAGAGCCTATGAGAGAACAATAAAGCCATCACTCAGTTACAGGGTTCGGGGATGATTCTGAGTCATTCGCCTTCCCCCCGCCCTGGACAGTATTTCATGGTGTCTCGCAAGGGTGGGTCTTAATGTCTCTGGCTTTCCCTATGAAGCAATTTGGGATATCGCCGCTATACTTCCTCAAACGATTCAGGGATATAAAACAGATATCTTGCATCGTTTATCTTTGAAAAAAATTTGATTAACTGATATCTTATTCATCCTATCTAATCGTTGTAGTACGAATATGTCATGAGTTAATAAGATACTCTAGTGTGCCAAAATAATGATTTTATGAACATACAAACGATGGGCAAACAAAGTTTTCAATAAATTAATATCTGTCAGAAATAATTAAACCATAGTTATTTATACTTTTATGTTACACGATACTTCCTTTCATTGCCGCTTTTCTAAAACTATTTAGTCTAACTCTAAATGGATAGGGGGATGGGTATAATACCACTAAAATTCAAGGCAAGCTAATTTTTCTAAAATTACAGGCGCAATAATATGGCACACCAGAGCTCTCTGCTGAGAACTAAATAACTGAACCCGTCTCTTCCATTATAATATATTCTCCCAATCATAAGCTCTTGAAATTATGAAATAAGCTGGAAAATTGAAAAGACCTACACCGATGCTGCGCATGCTAGCAAATTTCCAAATATATAATGAGCCATCTTGATACATACTAATTTATGTAACATGTATTTGCCTTTGCCCAATGAAATACATACAAATTCGTTTTAGTCAAAAATTTGTTGATGGTTGTTCCAACAAGCCTCACTTACTTTTCCAACACGGCTTGATTAGGAATCTACTTTCATTTATTTAGAACATTCTAAACTCTTTCTTTTAAATCCAGCTTGGCTTAGTGATTCTACACCAAATAAACAGCATATGATAATAATCCCATATTCACTCCCATAAAAAAAATTAGGTAGCTCCCATTTTTCTATGCTTTTTAGATAAACTATTCCTTTTGATTTGGGAAGGCATACGTCCATCGGATGAAGTTTAAAATAATAAGAAATCCAACCAAATTGTTTGAACCAACAAAAAAGTTATTGTATTTAATTCATTTATTTCCTATTTTATAATTATTGTATAATAAATAGAAATATATATTAAACTAGCTCAGATACCCGGCTTCGCCCGGGAATTCATTTGAGGCTGGATGGTGATGGTATTTTTTTGGGAAGGCTTTACTTTGCACAATACTTTGACATTTACCCGTCCCAGTGTTTAGGGTTAATACCCGTCATTTCTGTGGATTTGTTAATAATAAAATTTGTAAATTAAGGCCTCCCTTAAAACCCCCACTCCTGCCGTTCCTAGAAATGTTAGTATGGCTTGTTATAAGGAAGGCGTTAGTGCTAATGCACATACCGAGTGTTTTATTTAGTTCGGTTGAGTCTTTTGTGCCAAATAAAATTGTTGACTCCCGCTATAGTTTTTAGCGTATAACGCCTTTATACTTCGGTATACGACGATAATGTATATAAAGAAAGTTTCTCTAAATAACAAAATAAACAACTTTTGTTATGTGCATATTTGCCGAAAATGCTATAGGAAACGAAATATCACTATTATTAATTTCAGGCCTTCCTTATAACCCCCACTCCTGCCCGTCCCTAGAAATGTTATTATGGCTTATTATAAGGAAGGCGTTAGTGCTAATTCACATACCGAGTTTGGTTTAGTTCGGTTGAGTCTTTTGTGCCAAATAAACTTATGGACTCCCTCTATAGTTTTTAGCGTATAACTCATTTATACTTCCGTATACGGCAAAAGTGCATATAACAAAAGTTACTCTAAATTACAAAATAAACAACTTTTGTTGTGGGCATATTTGCTGAAAAAGCAATAGAAAACGAAATATCGCTATTTTTAATTTCAGGCCTCCCTTATAAGCCCCACTCCTGTTCGTTTTAGAGAATATTAATATAGCCTAAAGTCTAAGTTGGGGTAGTAGTAATACACATACCAAGTTTCATAAAATTCGGTTCAACCGTTTATGCGTGAAAAGGTAACAAACAAACAAACAAACATACACGAAAGAAACAAAATGCAGTTATGGTGTCTATGACATGTGAAACGAAAAGTTATCGTGAAATTTCGCGAAAAAAATCAATGTCCAGACAGAGGTTACAATTTTATATATATCTATATATATATAAAATTGTAACCTCTGTCTGTACATTGATTTTTTTCGCAAAATTTCACGATAACTTTTCGTTTCACATGTCATAGACACCATAACTGCATTTTGTTTCTTTGGTGTCTGTTTGTTTGTTTGTTTGTTTGTTTGTTTGTTTATTTGTTTGTTTGTTTGTTACCTTTTCACGCATAAACGGCTGAACCGAATTTTATGAAACTTGGTATGTATATTACTACTAGCCCAACTTAGACTTTAGGCTATATTAATATTCTCTAAGAAAAATAGGAGTGGGGGTTATAAGGGAGGGCTGAAATTAAAAATAGCGATATTTCGTTTCATATTGCTTTTTCAGCAAATATGCCCATGACAAAAGTTGTTTATTTTGTAATTTAGAGTAACTTTTGTTATATGCACATTTGCCGTATACGGAAGTATAAATGAGTTATACGCTAAAATCTATAGCGGGAGTCCACAATTTTATTTGGCACAAAAGACTCAACCGAACTAAACCAAACTCGGTATATGAATTAACACTAACGCCTTCCTTATAATAAGCCATACTAACATTTCTAGGAACGGGCAGGAGTGGGGGTTATAAGGAAGGCCACAAATTAATAATAGTGGTATTTCGTTTCCTATTGCTTTTTCGGCAAATATGCACATAACAAAAGTTGTTTATTTTGTTATTTAGAGAAACTTTTTTTATATACACTATTGTCGTATACCGAAGTATAAAGGCGTTATACGCTAAAAATTATGGCGGGAGTCAACAATTTGGAGGACAGTAAAGACTTACATAAAAAATTAATTTTATTATTAACAAATGCCATAACGGGTATTAACCCTAAACAGTGGGACGGGTAAATGTCAAAATATTGTGCAAAGTAAAGCTTTGCCAAAAAAATACCATCACCATTCAGCCTCAAATCAATTCCCGGGCGAAGCCGGGTATCTGTGCTAGTATATATATAAAATTGTAACCTCTGTCTGTACATTGATTTTTTTCGCGAAATTTCACGATAACTTTTCGTTTCACATGTCATAGACACCATAACTGCATTTTGTTTCTTTCGTGTCTGTTTGTTTGTTTGTTTGTTTGTTTATTTGTTTGTTTGTTTGTTACCTTTTCACGCATAAACGGCTGAACCGAATTTTATGAAACTTGGTATGTATATTACTACTAACCCAACTTAGACTTTAGGCTATATTAATATTCTCTAAGACGAACAGGAGTGGGGGTTATAAGGGAGGCCTGAAATTAAAAATAGCGATATTTCGTTTCCTATTGCTTTATCAGCAAATATGCACATAACAAAAATTGTTTATTTTGTTATTTAGAGTAACCTTTGTTATATGCACTTTTGCCGTATACGGAAGCATAAATGAGTTATACGCTATCAACTAAAGCGGGAGTCCACAATTTTATTTGGCACTAAAGACTCAACCGAATTAAACCAAACTCGGTATGTGAATTAGTACTAACGCCTTAATTATTATATGCCATACTAACATTTCTAGGGACGGGCAGGAGTGGGGGTTATAAGGGAGGCCTGAAATTAAAAATAGTGATATTTCGTTTCCTATTGGGCTTTCGGCAAAAGTGCACATAACAAAAGTTGTTTATTTTGTTATTTAGAGAAACTTTAGTTATATACCGAAGTATAAAGACGTTATACGCTAAAAATTATAGCGGGAGTCAACAATTTTATTTGGCACAAAAGACTCACCCGAACTAAATAAAACACTCGGTATTTGTATTAGCACTAACGCCTTCCTTATAATAAGCCATACTAACATTTCTAGGGCAGGAGTGGGGGTTATAAGGGAGTCCTGGAATTCAAAATAGTGATATTTCGTTTCCTATTGAGGTTTTGGCAATTATGCACATAACAAAAATTGTTATTTTGTTATTTGGACTAACGTTTACTATATACACTTTCGTCGTATACCTAAGTATAAATGAGTTATACGCTAAAAACTACTAATTCAAATTTATGCAGAATGCACAGGAAATGGGAAATATGACTATATGGAGGACATTGAAGTCTTTCATAAAACAATAATTGTATTATAAACAAATCCACAGAAACGACGGGTATTTACTCTAAACACTGGGACGGGTAAATGTCAAAACATTGTGCAAAGTAAAGCCTTGCCAAAAAAAATACAATCACCATTCGGCCTCAAATGAATTCCCGAGCGAAGCCGGGTATCTGAGCTAGTATATATATAAAATTGTAACCTCTGTCTGTACATTGATTTTTTTCGCGAAATTTCACGATAACTTTTCGTTTCACATGTCATAGACACCATAACTGCATTTTGTTTCTTTGGTGTCTGTTTGTTTGTTTGTTTATTTGTTTGTTTGTTTGTTACCTTTTCACGCATAAACGGCTGAACCGAATTTTATGAAACTTGGTATGTATATTACTACTAGCCCAACTTAGACTTTAGGCTATATTAATATTCTCTAAGACGAACAGGAGTGGGGGTTATAAGGGAAGCCTGAAATTAAAAATAGCGATATTTCGTTTCCTATTGCTTTTTCAGCAAATATGCCTATAACAAAAGTTGTTTATTTTGTAATTTAGAGTAACTTTTGTTATTTGCACTTTTGCCGTATTCGGAAGTATAAATGAGTTATACGCTAAAAACTATAGCGGGAGTCAACAATTTATTAGGCACAAAAGACTCAACCGAACTAAACCAAACTCGGTACGTGAGTTAGCACTAGCGCCTTTTTTATAATAAGCTATACCAACATTTCTAGGGACGGGCAGGAGTGGGGGTTATAAGGGAGGTCTGAAATTAAAAATATTGATATTTCGTTTTCTATTGGGGTTTCGGCAAATATGAACATTACAAGAGTTGTTTATTTTGTTATTTATAGTAACTTTTGTTATATACACTTTTGTCGTATACCTAAGCATAAATGAGTTATACGTTAAAAACTACTGCGGAAGTCAACAATTTTATTTGGCCCAAAAAACTCAACTGAACTAAACCAAACTCGGTATGTGTATTAGCAATAACGCCATCCTTATAATAAGCCATACTAACATTTCTAGAAACGGGCAGGAGTGGGGGTTATAAGGGAGGCCTGAATTTACAAATTTTATTATTAACGAACCACAGAAACGACGGGTATTAGCCCTAAACACTGGGACGGGAAAATGTCTAAATATTGTGCAAAGTAAAGCCTTGCCAAAAATATACCATCACCATCCAGCCTCAAATGAATTCCCGGGCGAAGCCGGGTATCTGAGCTAGTCTATATATATATAAAATTGTAACCTCTGTCTGTACATTGATTTTTTTCGCGCAATTTCACGATAACTTTTCGTTTCACATGTCATAGACACCATATCTGCATTTTGTTTCTTTCGTGTATGTTTGTTTGTTTGTTTGTTACCTTTTCACGCATAAACGGCTGAACCGAATTTTATGAAACTTGGTATGTATATTACTACTAACCCAACTTAGACTTTAGGCTATATTAGTTTTCTCTGAGACGAACAGGAGTGGGGGTTATAAGGGAAGCCTGAAATTAAAAATATCGATATTTCGTTTTCTATTGGTTTTTATGCAAATATGCACATAACAAAAGTTGTTTATTTTGTTATTTAGAGTAACTTTTGTTATATACACTTTTGTCGTATACCGAAGTTTAAATGCGTTATACGCTAAAAATTATAGCGGGAGTCAACAATATTATTTGCCAAAAAAGACTCAACCGAACTAAATAAAACTCGGTATGTGTATTAGCAGTGAGGCCTTCATTATAATAAGCCATACCAATATTTCTATGTACGGGCAGGAGTGGGGGTTATAAGGGAAGCCTGAAATTAAAAATAGCGATATTTCGTTTCCTATTGGTTTTTCCGCAAATAAAAACATAACAAAAGTTATTTATTTTGTTATTTGGAGTAACCTTTGTTATATACACTTTTGTCGTATACCTAAGTATAAATGAGTTATACGTTAAAACTTTAGCGGGCACTAACGGCTGAACCGAACTTAACAAAACTCGGTATGTCAATTAGCATTAATTCTTCCATGATTATAAGTTATATTAAAATTTTTAGGTTCGAACGGGAGGGGAGTTATAAGGGAGGCCTGGAATAAAAATTCACCATATTTACATGTATAAGAAACGGGAGATATAAAAATATCGAAGACTGTGAAGAATTATCGAACAAGTAATTCTATTATTAGCAAATCACCGGCAACGACGGGTATCAATCCTAAACACTGGGACGGGTAAATGTCAAAAATTGTGCAATGTAAAGCCTGCTAAAAAATACCATCACCATTCAGCCTCAAATGAATTCCCGGGCGAAGCCGGGTATCTGAGCTAGCATATATATAAAATTGTAACCTCTGTCTGTACATTGATATTTTTCGCGAAATTTCACGATACATTTTCGTTTCACATGTCATAGACACCATAACTGCATTTTGTTTCTTTGGTGTCTGTTTGTTTGTTTATTTGTTTGTTTGTTTGTTTATTTGTTTGTTTGTTTGTTACCTTTTCACGCATAAACGGCTGAACCGAATTTTATGAAACTTGGTATGTACGTTACTACTAACCCAACTTAGACTTTAGGCTATATTAATATTCTCTAAGACAAATAGGAGTGGGGGTTATAAGGGAGGCCTGAAATTAAAAATAGCGATATTTCGTTTCATATTCCTTTTTCAGCAAATATGCCCATAACAAAAGTTGTTTATTTTCTTATTTATAGTAACTTTTGTTATATACACTTTTGCCGTATACGGAAGTATAAATGAGTTATACGCTAAAAACTATAGCGGGAGTCCACAATTTTATTTGACACAAAAGACTCAACCGAACTAAACCAAACTGGGTATCTGAATTAGCATTAACGCCTTCCTTATAATAAGCCATACTAACATTTCTAGGAACGGGCAGGAGTGAGGGTTATAAGGAAGGCCTGAAATTAATAATAGTGGTATTTCGTTTCCTATTGCATTTTCGGCAAATATGCACATAACAAAAGTTGTTTATTTTGTTATTTAGAGAAACTTCTTTTATATTCACTATTGTCGTATACCGAAGTATAAAGGCGTTATACGCTAAAAATTATAGCGGGAGTCAACAATTTGGAGGACAGTGAAGACTTACATAAAAAAATTAATTTTATTATAAACAAATGCCAACAACGGGTATTAACCCTAAACACTGGGACGGGTAAATGTCAAAATATTGTGCAAAGTAAAGCCTTGCCAAAAAAATACCATCACCTCAAATCAATTCCCGGGCGAAGCCGGGTATCTCAGCTAGTATATATATATATATATATATATATATATATATATATAGATAAAAAGTCAAATAATCATTATTTAATAACAGTAAAGTCTTTTGTGTTGCTGAGTAATCTTCGGAGGGTTATCTGTTCCCATCATTTGGTAATCATTGTAATTAAACTAAGTAAAAATAGTGTGTTTATTAAATTTAAAAAGTCAATCAAGTTTATTTATCAATAGTAATATACTTATAATTTTGTGCGGTTGACGAAGATTTAGCCATTTTCTCATTTACTAGTCTTTCACTATGCACAGGAGTGGAACCTTAATAAACATTTCTCGCCACTCGCAAGATTTCCTTTGAAAGCCACAATACAGTAAGGCGTCTATACACCTTAGAAGTGAGCCATCCAAGAGTTTTGATGCACGAAGTAATATACCCATCTCTCTTAGCAATAAATATTTACCTGACACCTGAGTTATATGCTCTCTATTTATTAACGTCGTCTGTAGATGTGATGTCGACGTACCACATTACTGGCAAAATTAGGCTGGAGACAATTTTGAACTTAACTTCAAAGGGGAAAAAGGTTTTATGTTTTATTTAATTATAAGGCTCTCGTATTTTATTAGCTGCCGGAGCTGCTTGGTCGAGCCATATGAGGTTACTATTAAATATTACACCAATAATTTGGGGATTTAATTTTATTGAAAACCCGAGATGTTAACATGTTTTTTAATAATTTTGGGCTGCCAAGCAGTAGCCACTTCATTTTTAGCAGATTTCCCTCAAGGGAAATCAGCTATTGAGGTCGTACTCAAGACGCGATTTTCGAAAAGTTTCTTCAAATGTCCATCGATCCTACCCAGGAGATGACGAAAATGAGGTCCGTTCAAAACTCTATATATATATATATATATATATATAAATATATATTTGTCTGTTAACACTCTAGCGGTCGCAATTTTTATTTAATCGTCACCAAACTCGGTATTTAATCGTTTTATGTAAAAATGAAGATCAAGTTCGTTAACGGCTGAAATCGGACTAGTGGGAGGGGGGTTTAGAGAGGGGGATTTTCAAAATTTCGAAATATCTCCGTTATTATGTATCGGATCGAAAAATTGTATAGAACCAATCTTATTGCAAATTAAATTTACTATATATATTGTTATATACATTTATTCTCTATCTTGAATATTAACCGAGATATTTGCATTATTATGAAGGCTGTGGTCAGGTATTGTTCAGATTAGTTCGGCCATTTTCGTAACTTCTCGGCTCAGGTGGAAGCTTCTTCTAACCTTACCTGTCGTTTCTAACCTTACCTTACCTTCGTTACTTTGTGTGATTTATGCAAATACGGTCTGTTCATCCGCCGCCCCCCCCTTCTTTAGTTCTTGTACTACTAAAATTTGAGTTATTAAAATATAAATTATTTTTATAACTCAGAAGCCGTTTCAGTTGGGAATTTATTAAAATTAACTGAAAAATTTCTTATTACCGTTTGTATTTACTCATGGTGGGCTTGTATTACCAGTATGCAGATTTCTCTATTGTAAAACTTCACATGCGAAATCTGCTTAGTTTACGCAGCCCCTGCGAGACGGACTTTTTTTTTGTTTCAGAGCTAACGCATTATCAACACATCGATCCTACTTATGTATTCGTTTATTCTTTGTAACATTTCTTCTGCGTTTTCCGGCGAACCTGAAAGCCATATGCCAACATCGTCTGCGTATAAGTGAATGTTACCATGTTGGACTCAAGAGTTATGTCATTATTGTATTGTAGATTGAGAACAGTATGGCCCTAATACAGATCCTTGCGGAACTCTTGTTCTATTGATTAACCAATCAGAAAAAAGTATTATTATTTTTAATTTAACTTTTTGCTTACGATTTTCTAGAAATGATTTTATCCATCCAAATGACCTGCTCACCCATACCCCAATCTTCATCAATTGTAACTGGTGGTTAACCGTTTCAAAACCCTTTTCAAAATCGAGTGAAACCCACACAATCACATTCCTACGACCGATTGATTTTCTGATGCTGGGTGTTACTGAATGTAAAGCCGTTCTTGTATTACCTCCACTTCTGAACACATATTGATCTGGGGACAATGAATTATATGTATTTAAAAATTGTTTAATGTTGTGAGCGACATTTTATTCAGCTATCGCTGCAAGAGTGGCAAAAAGAGTGGGTGTAGAATAAGAATTTTACTGATATTTGTTCAGCATACATGATATGTGTGAGAGAGAAAGAAATTATTTATTTAAAAACTGTAATTGGAGAAAACTATAATCAGTAAAATGTGTTTTTCAAATCCTACTTTGTAATAAAAAAAGTAATGAAAAACTTAGAAACAATAGTTGTTTGTTCATATTCGATGGTATTGTGAGCCCTAGGCGAGGAATATGAAATAGAAATATAACTCTTTATAAAAGGGGGGAGGATGAATCGATACATCGATGAGTGAGGATGAGAAGAGATGTGAACGTGACCTGACTGAATGCAAACTCTCTAGGCATAGAGGTCGTGGCGCCACATATATTCTACCTCTTTCCACTATTGGTCAGTGTCAGCATTCTTCACATATCCTTCCAGTATAGCATACACTGAATGTCCAAGAATTTTATAGCAAATGCACGAGGTAATGTTTTTCTTCAACGACTAAGAGAAAACATGCCTGTCTCGACCAATTGAGATGTTCAATTTTATTAGAAATTTCTATTTGTAAGAACTACCAATAGCCATGTTTCATGATGGTGTATGAGTAGAAGTAGCAGTTTGTTTTCTATCAAAGATAAATAATGAATAAATTTATTACTTTGGAACCATACGTACTAGTGTCTTTCCCAGTATGTACTTCTTTTGTTTAAATACTATTTTAAAAAACTCTCGTACGACCATTCAACAGAGAGACTGTGTTTATATTTAAATTTCCGTCCCCAGATCACTGCTAAATAACAAAATTTTAACAGCGTCTGATGTAGCAGACCAATTGACATAAGACATTTTTGAATAGAAGAAGAGAGCAGCTAAGAATTTATCCTGATGATTTGTAGAAATAGACTTAACTAACACAATTTTAATATGGTTCAGAATTGAAGTTTGTTTTTCACATACTGGTTTCAGTGAGCTACAGTCTATCTTCTTGCACCTAAATAGAACAGTAGTATGGTCAAAATGGCCTACGGAGTAAAAGAAGCCATTCAGTTTTGTTACTTTTGTTGTACCAGGATTAAATGGAGGGATAGCTCAAATTGGTAAAGTATACTCTTAATTATAAAGGCCGACCTAAACCAAGCAGATATCCTCAATTTAGTCAGATATGGTCACTTCAGTCTAATCTCATTCCAAGGTAAAATAGAACAAGATACTTCAAGATATTACTAGCTTTAGAAAATTAAAGCAATTCAATGAATTTCATTAGAAAAAAATCTCTAAATTCAAGGGAAGTATGGTTAATTGAATTATGCGAATATTATTTAATTGAGAGATAGTATTTTTTATATCCCCCTCTACATTCAGGCTATGTCCTAAAAACTAGGCTCCAGGGCCTGCATTCTAAATGTTAGCAAAATTAAAATTACACTATTCAAAAAACTGTGAACACTAAAACACTGGACCGAAAATAAGGAGACATTCTACGCATATCACTAGTAATCAAAAACATAAATATAAGTCCGTCAAGCAGGGGCTGCGTTAACTAAGCAAATTTCCCACGTACGTCACGTGCATTTGCATTTATCTCAAAACGTAAAGGTTAAATGAGAACAATATTTGGTATTTAGGCTACAAATTAAGTGTTTCATAATTTAACAGTGATGATGTCATTTTATATTACCTGCTGAAATAAGAATCCTAAAAAAGGCTGAAATTTAAGTTGGATACGAGGTGCTTAGTGAACCATTGGACGTAAACTCTAAATTATAGAAAACCGTCTGTGGAGACCATAGTTAACACAAAGACGCGATGGTCATGAATTATACAAACATTTATGGCGTATTAATTTTTATTACTATTTGATATAGTCAAAATTTGTGTTTATTATAGTATTTGATGGGAAACTTTTCAAGTGCATGGATACAGTACAGAATTAATATACTTAACTTCTTGTGAAAAGAGTTAATTATTTGTCATTTTTATAATCATTGTAATTCCTTTAATGGTTGGGGCCAGAGACAGGGTTGATAATGCCCGCTTTATTCCAAGTGCTCTTCTTTGCAAAAAAAGGGATTTCCATTTAGTGGGAAGAACTCATATGGCCATTATACAATCACTTTTTTGGCACCAGATCTCATCCTGCACCCTCCTTCTTCTGTCTTATGTGTTTATGTTTAAGTACAGATGATTTGCTGTACCCCTGAGCAACCAAGGATATTCCTAGAGAATATGGCCTTTGGTTCACTTATTCATGATAATTAACCACCAACAGCTCAACAACTCAATTGAAAATAGTAGTCATTTTAGAAAAACATTGTTTTCTTTCCAGAAACACTTAAGAACTAATGAATTCCTGGGAATTAGGCATTTGTGTATAAGGAACACTTCGTACAACGAACTGCAGGAGAATCAGTACAATCAAGATTCATTGGAAGGGGAAAATCTACGGGATGAAATCTGAGCTGACCCTCCTTTCTCCAGCTTAGTGCACTTCGGTGCTCGCTGATTCGTAAACTGAAGAAGCCCCTGCTCGTGATCCGAAACATTTAGAAGCAGCCCCCTCCCAACGTGAACTCACTGCTAACCGGATTAGCCGCACAAATACACCGGGGAGAAAGATAACAGTGACGGCGAATGCTCTCCATCCCTCACACATAAACGAAGTATATACGAGTGCTCCTTTGTTGACGTCACTGTAAACCAGTAACGTAATTTCTCTTTACATCTTCCCGGGATGGGGAGGCTCCTCCCGAGGGTTTTCTCTTTAGCATGAAGGGCTCCATGAAGCCTTTAGCATGAATCTCCATATATTTCCCCCAGATACACTTCCTTGAGAGAGGTTTTGATTACTTCAAGCCGCATATCAAGTGTATTCCGTGAAATATTCGTCTACGGTGTGCACATCAATGAATACCATCCAGCTCAAGCCTCTAACCTTTAATAGAGTAGATGAAAACGCTCAAGTTGAGTAAAACTGTTAATTTGCAAAGAATGTTTTGGGTAATTGGGCATATATATATATATATATATATATATATATATATATATATATATATATATATATATATATATATATGTGTGTGTGTGTGTGTGTGTGTTATAGATCTTAGTTATATTACTTTTAGGGGGTATTGTAAAATCTATTATAGCAGATAAAACTCAATATTTAGTCATTTTTTGTAAAAAGAAAGATCAAGTTCGGTGCTCAGGTTGGCCGTGCGAGTTAGGGCGTTGGTCCTAATCTCGCGTGAGCCTAGTAGCATAAAGTGGACGTAAACAAAGATCAAGTTCGTTAATAGCTGATATCTGACCTGTGGAAGGGGGATGGGGCTTAGAGGGAGGGTTTTTGAAAATTCGAAATATCTCTGTTCTATACGTCGGATCGAAAAATTGTATAGAACCAATCTTATTGTGACGTAAATGTACGATAAATATTGTTATATACATTTTTCCTTTATCTTGAATATTAGCCGAGATACTTGCATTTTTCAGATTTTAACCTTCAGGAAACCCCCCTTATGCTCATGTTACATAAACAATACTCTGTTCTATAATAAAACACATTATTTGAAGCTTAAATACCAAATATAGTTTTCAAGAGACCTTTATTATACGAGATACATGCAAATGTGTTCTGGTGACCCCGCCCCCACCCTCGTCTTAAGTTCTTGGACTACTAAAATTTGATTGATTGAGATAAAAATGATTCATTATAAGTATAGTACATAGTTTTCAAGAAAATGAATATGTTATGTTATGTAACCATTTTGGTTAATTGACGCTTGGATTTTTCGATTATCATAAATTTCTTTTGCATTATGTTGGTTTTGACACAACAACCACTAAAAATGTATCCACGTGCAATGCAATATTGTGTGTTACCGTGCGTGTACAATAGGACACATTGCACTTCGATTGCATTAACTCTAAGGAGTCATAACAAAGAAATCAGCCAATATGTAAAATCTGAGATGTCTGGTTAAGTTAAAAGTTATAACTCTTGACACCCCAATGTCACATAGCTCTGAAGCCGGAATAGAAGAGCTAACCAAGAGATGAGTCTTGAAAGAAAAAATATCCTTAAGGGGATGGAAGGAGACACGTGCGAGGGAACAGGTGGATTGGATTAGGCCGACTCTATTTAATTTGGAGGGTCCGTCTGTTTGTGCTTCACTTGGGGGATGCCACTTGGATACATCCATTCTTGGAGGAGGCTCACTACCATCTTCACTTCTTCAGGCCAAACACTCGCTCGGCAAATCTTAAAAACAGTTATTTTAGCAAATTCATCAACAAATAGAACCACTAGATAAAAAACAGTCCGTCATGCAGGGGCTGTGTAAACTAAGCAGATTTCCCTCGTGAAGTTTAACAATAGATAAATCTACATTCTAGTAACACCGTGAATATTCAGTTTTGTTTGTTTATTATTATTTACGTCCACTTTATGCTACTATGGCTAATTTGGATAGGCTATCTAAGTGAATAAATACAAATGGCAACAAGAAATGTTTCACACAATTTTAATAACGTCTCACCGGAAAGAAAAACGTCCGTCACGCAGGGCTGCTTAGTTTACGCATTTCCCACGTGAAGTTTTACAAAAGAGAAATTTCACGAGAGCCGAACAGCTAAGGAAACGGCCGACCTAGCTTTTGGCGGGAAACTCACTCTCATCCGTTATCCGCCCAGATTTAATAAAAATTCAAATATCTAGGTTAATATTCAAGACAGAGAATAAATGTATATAACAATAGTTATAGTAAATTTAATTTGCAATAAGATTGCTTCTATACAATTTTCGATCCGACGTAAAGTAACGGAAATATTTCGAATTTTCGAAAATCCACCCCTCTAAACCGCCCCCCCCTCCCACTGGTCCGATTTTAGCCGTTAACGAATTTGATCTTTCTGTTTACATAAAACGACTAAATATCGAGTTTGGTAACGATCAAACAGAAATTACGACCGCTGGAGTGGTAACAGACAAATATATGGATATATACAGATTTGAACGGACCTCATTTTCGTCATCCACTAGGTAGGATCGATGGACATTTGAAGAAAAATGTCGAAAACTCCGTCATGAGTACAACCTCAATAGCTTATTTCCCTCAAGGGAAATCTGCTAAAAACAATTACTGAAGTATATCAGAATATAACATGTCATATAAGATGGGTAGGATCGATGGATATTTGAGGAATTTTTCGAAAATCGCGTAATGAGAAAGGCCTCAATAGCTGATTCCCCTTAAGGAAAATCTGCAAAAAATGTTATAGGATCAATTTTGTCAAACATTTTAGACGAGTTATATATATTTTCTTGATTCAGCCTTCATTAATCTCCCTCAGTTAATCTGAGTAACTGAGCTAATGAAAATCTCAAGTCCGTCTTATATTTTAATTCCTGCTTACATAGGATTCTTACTACGGGAGTAATAGAGAATAGATCGTGAGATGAGATCACCCAAGTGAAATTCCAACGCGTGGGAAATCTGCTCAGTTTAATGCTCCCTGAGTCACGGGTTTTCCTAACTCTGTAAATATGTCTTCGAAACCAACGGGTCTGAAAAGATAACTCTAAAAGTCAAAACGATTTATTGTACACTTTCATTGGCGCATTTCAAAAGTAAAATTGTTATTAATCGCTATTATATTTTATAAGGGGGAGACACCCTCCAGTAAAACTTATAGAGAAAATAATTCTTAGCGTCGTTAACTACAAACAAGTAATCTTGAGAGGATGGGTAAATGGATAATAGTAGGGCGGAAGAAGGACCTAGGAAGACGGATATCCTGCTAATTAAAGAACTTTAATGTCATCAAAGATGGCTGCTCCCGAAAAAGGAGCCAGATTCCTCCCGTTCCTCCTAGGGCTCTTTATTGTTCATCCGACAGTTCTCAATTTGGGGGACGTCTTAATTATTAGGCCGGGACAGGCACGTTTTAATTGAATAAGTGATTTAATGTCATTTATTACTGGGCTTGACGTTGGGGACAGTGGCTTGTGGGATGGGGTAGGAGCTCTGTCTTCCTAGGAGCCATTTCTCGGGATGGGTCCTTATTTAACTCTCCAACTCCTTCCTCAACAAATAGTATTAGGTCTGCTTCATCGCGAGGAAAGACATGAACATACAGGAATTAGGTTAATCATACTCTTGGGAACTTGGATTCTTAAGTTCAAAAATGAATTTATTTTCTGGAGGACTCGTTACATTCCTAAGTGTTGTTTTCGCTGAAAATAAAAAAGGTTGAACGGATGTCGCCAGTTCATCCTTAGTCGATGTATACTGGTGCTCAAAGACATGGTTAAATCAAATCCGCTCTTACATCAGTGAGCTCAACTGTCCTTAACTTTTTAACAATCCTATAATCTGTGGCTGAGATAAGCCATGTGAGTTAAAGCGTTGGTCTTCATCTTACTTGGCAAACCTAGAGTTGTGGGTTCGATTCACACATGGTCAATAGAATTTATTTAGTGAAAACTTATTAAATTAAATATTTAATCTCACCCTGGCCAGAAATGTGTGGTAATATGAAGAAAACCCACCCCAACCAGCCCTAGTAACACAATTTGAACGTTAATAAATAATTTACTTTGATAACCTGAATGAAATTTTGTCCACTTTTATTGTTCTGTTACAAAAGACTACTAATTGTTACTGAAACAAGCACGAATGATTAAATTAATAAGAAACAGAAAGGGAAAGACAATGTCACTCACTTCCAGATAAAAGTGATTTTGCTCAAAAATATAATCAATTAAAAAAAATTAAATTTAGTACATATACTATTTAACCTATATTCCACTAAATACCACTAATTTTAAAGAATTATTATATATTTATTTTTATTTTTAAACTAAACTAGCACTGATAAATATGAATGGGGAAGTTATCACCCCCATCAGAAATTAGCATTTCCGAATCAAAATGTGGTAAGGAGCTAGGTTGAATATCTTACAACACTTTTGGAGAATAAAAAAAAACAATGTAATTAATAATGTGGTTATAACAATGGCATGTATATAATACAAAAGTACCCTGAGCTTCAGTACTTACATAAAAAAAAAAAACCCTAAAATTTATGAGTGTCATTTTCTCACGACAAGCAAACAATAGTGGGAGATTGTTATGTAATGTAACACAAAAACAATCTCATGAGCATTGTTTTTTTTTATTAGTATCTACTCTTCACGAGCCTCAAGTTAACGCCCCACTTCAACTATTAGTACGTTGCATTCGTTTCTTTTTCGAATTAGAGTGATGTTTGTTATATAATTTCAGTTTTTCGTAAAATGTAGGGGGGGGGTTCGAAAATTCGAAAAATCTCCGTTGTTACGCGTCGGATCGAAAAATTGTATAAAACCAATCTTATTGCAAATGTAGTGTTCTATAAATGGGTTATATTCATGTTTTCTCTATATTGAATATTAACTGAGATATATGCATTTTTCAGTTTTCGACCATTTGTAAACCCCCACTCCTACCCATTTCATGTAAACAATAGCTGTTATGTCATGGAACATTTAATTCTAAGGTTAAATACCAAATACGGTTTTCATTGGACAATTACTTTGCGAGACACGTGCAAATACGTCATGTGATGGAAAAAAATGTGTATTTGATCTATACCAGGGCTTCTTAAACTTTTGTAATTTACGACCCCATTTATGATTGCGAGTTTCTTGACGACCCCATACAAATATTAAAGAAAAATAAACTAATATTTTTTGATGATTTATTTATTAGGTAACAATATACATATAGATATGAAAATATATAAGTTTAGAATTCGTTTTGAAACATACAAAAATCTAAAATTAAAAATTGTATTTATTATAGTTTCAAAAATAAAAGTGGATTCTGACCGTCTTAATTCTCTCGAATATATTCAAGTAGTTGCGTGGTAAGTATTAAATTAAAGTATAAGTTAAAAATTTAATGAGATGGATGTGCCTGTTTTTTATTGCCTACATACATCTGGAAGTAGAAAATCGCCTCGTCCTTCCAAAGGAAAGATAACCTTCTCTTTGTAAAAGAAGCATCGTCGAATCGACGAATAGGTTGTAACTGTAGATAAAAAATATTCGTCGAATCGACGAATAAGTTGTAATTGTAGATAAAGCATATTTGTCTAATCGACGAATAAGTTGTAACTGAAGATAAAACATAAATTGTATTTTTATCTCTCGCGACCCCAGAATTTTGCTACGCGACCCCAAATGGGGTCGCGACCCATAGTTTAAGAAGCCCTGATCTATACCATACTCGATATTTAGCCGTTTCAGTCAACACCTAAAGATAATGTTGGTTATTGACTGAAATCGGACATGGAACAGTGGTGGTTTAGGGGGGGGGGGGGGTTAAAACTTCAAAATATCTCCGTTATTATGAGTCGGATCATAAAATGTTACAGGACCAATCGGCTTTTGATTTTTTAGAATTGTTGCTCTGCGTATTTTTTTGGTAACGCAAGTATTTAGTGAGTTATTCGTAATATCTGGTTGTTTTTTTGCCTTAAGTAACCTTCCCCTTCTACTCATTGGTTTTTTTACATAAACTTCACGAGGGAAATCTGATTACTTAACGCAACCTCTGCGTGACGGACTTTAATAACTTCGAAATTTTTTTTTGCTCAAAGCTATCAAAGTCCGGGTGGCACTTATCTTTCTGTTTTTCATGATGTTTTTATACATTTTTTATGTACATTTAACATAGAAAGTAATTCATTTATTTTATTAACATTTTTAATAAATACTTAATAGAAAATTAATTTAGATGTATGTACTTATTAAATAAAAAGTCCGTCACTCAGGGGCTGCGTAAACTAAGCAGATTTCCCACGTGAAGTTTTACTCTCATCCGTTATCCGCCCCGATTTCATAAAAATGCAAATCTCTCGGTTAATATTCAAGATAGATAATAAATGTATATAACAATATTTATAGTAAATTTAATTTGCAATAAGATTGTTTCTATACAATTTTTCGATCCGACGTATAGTAACGATAATATTAGGAATTTTAGAAAATCCTCCCCTCTAAACTCCCCCTCCCACTAGTCCGATTTCAGCCATTAACGAACGTGATCTTTCTTTTTACATAAAACGACTAAATATCAAGTTTGGTAACGATTGAACTCAAATTACGACCGCTAGAGCGGTAACAGATAAATATATATATATATATATATATATATATATATATATATATATATTATATATATACAGTTTTGAACGGACCTCATTTTCGTCATCTACTAGGTAGGATCGATGGACATTTGAAGAAAAATTTCGAAAATTCCGTCATAGTAGTAGTCATAGTACAACCTCAATAGCTGATTTCCCTGAAGGGAAATCTGCTAAAAAAACACTGGGTTATTTCCATCCAACATTTGTAGACTAAATTGTGCGAAAGCTTTTTTAAAGGAATAATCAATTTACTATACATGCAAAATCAATTGTGTAAAGTGTGTATTTAAAAAAAAAGATGTTACATTTTTTTCACTTATGTATGCTTCCCATAATGGGCGACTAGCATAACTTAGAACACGTTTAATTGAAGAAATGAAGAAAATCGTATTTAGCAATTTCATTTAAAATTAATAATGATTCTTATAAATATTAAAATAAGTAGAATGTTAATTTTATTGTGAAATCTCTTAATACATAACGAATGAGCTCAAGATCGGAAGAATTTAATTCAGCAGGTGTTGTAGTCAGTGAGTAAATTCATCAAGAATGTGTCCATAAATTAAATTAGAGTGAAATCCACCCTAAAATTTGAAAGTACCCCAAGAACCATATTTCATGGCGGAGAAACCGCAATACTTGCACAGCATGGAGTAGATAATTACGGCATTAGCGAGCTTGTTAGCACGTGGTTGTGCGGCCACATAAGCCTGTAGTAGTGCAGCATAAATAACTATCCCCTTATTACTCCAAGAGTTTATGGAAGGGGACTATATCAATCCATCAAGGCTCTCCCTCAGGGAGGGGAGATTATCTTCATAGCACGTATCTTCCCTCTTTATCAGGATAATGTTTATATCGCCTGTTTCCTCGTATCATAGCTTCGTCTACCTAATATGAAACTTCGGCAGGAGAAACTTGCACAGTTAGCATCAGCCTCATCTGGAGTCGATTCTTGACAAGAAATAAACTTGCCCAAAATTGTCTTCATTACTAGATAGATATAACCCCCAAGTAACACATGCACACATAAGTATAAGACGAGCAATTCACGGTTTTCTTTTTGTAAATAGAAAAATCATAAAGGATCCTTTCGCCTTAAGGGAAATTAGCTATTGGGGTTGCACATATGACTATTTTTGAACAGTTTCGTCAAATGTATACCGATCCCAGCAAAGATGGCGAAAATGAGGTACCTTAAAATTTATATATATACTAGAAGTGTTGTAAAGTACTCGACTTCGCTATGGAAATCATTAGAGGCAGAATGATGGTGGTATTTAGTATATGGCAAGGCTTCATGTGTACAACTACATTCTCGCCTGGGCGTATTGTTTTCCACTAAAAGTCAGGTAGGAGACTTATAGAATAGAAATTTTAGTTTTGAAGAATAAATGAAAATAAGCCCCTAGTCAATCCCTCTCCACTGTTTGACACACCGTGAATAATTCAAATCATATCCATGGATAGCCTTTTTTAAAATTAAATATTACCTATAATGCACATATTTCCTGTCAGAAACGAATCCAAGATTGTGAGCTTAGTTATAAGCATAATAGTAAATTTGGGTCAATGCAATTCCATAATTTCACAGGTAATAAGTTCACAAAATTGTGTTAGCTTCCCGAACACTTCCGCCCCCGCTTCAGCATCAACATTGCTTCACTTAAATTAACAATATGAAACACTAAAAAACATATTTTCTAGTAATTTATATACCTGGTGTAAATAAATAACAGTGGTACCCTAAAAATAATTTAATTTATATTGTAAAAGCGAGGTGAGGAAAAGAGATTGTAGCCCTCCCAGCAAACTCAAGTTATATTGAGTTTAAATATTGTCTTTTGTTATAATGACATTACCAAGAAACGTTTAATAAGTATAGATAGTAGATGTCATTTCTATAAGGTCAAAATATCGGAGGAAATAAGATCATATACATATAACAAAATTAAAAGCTGTTTGATTCCGCACAACTTCTGCTATCACTCCTTGTGCTAATTTAGCATGACTTTGTTTAAATAATACATTTTACAAATTAAATAATATAAATGCTCTTGTAATTTACAATCCCAATCATACTTAGAACTATCATATAAGTCATATGTGGCAACAACCGGTCCATCATTTGTCATAATATGCCTTTATTAAAAACACATTAATCTATATATATATATATATATATATATATATATATAAACTAACACTTTTGTCATATACACTTTTGTCTTATACTTCGGTATAAGACAAAAGTGTATATGACAAAATTTACTCTAAATAACAAAGTAAAACACTTTTGTTATGTGCATATTTGAAGATAAAGCAATACGAAACGAAATATCGCTATTTTTAATTTCAGGTCTCGCCTATAACTCCCCCCCCCCCGGTTTGTCTCAGAGAATATTAATTAGCCTAATGTCTTAGTTGTGTTAGTATTAATATACATACCAAGTTTCATAAAATTCAGCTTTACGGTTCAGTCGTTTATGCAAGGAAAGGTAACAACCAAATAAACAGGCACCAAAGCTAGAAATTGCAGATATCGTGCCTATGGCATGTGAAACGAAAAGTATCGTGAAATTTCCAGAAAAAAATCAATATCCATAGACACGATATCTGAAATTTCTAGCTTTGGGGCCTGTTTATTTGGTTGTTACCTTTCCAAGAGTTTGATGTTTTTCATTCAGAAGAGGGAAGACCTTCTTTGTCGCTTATCCAAGAATCTAATGTTTTCCATTCAGAAGAGGGAAGACCTTCTTTGTCGCTTATCCAAGAATTTAATGTTTTCCATTCAGAAGAGGGAAGACCTTCTTTGTCGCTTTTCCAAGAATTTGATGTTTTCCATTCAGAAGTGGGAAGACCTTCTTTGTCGCTTATCCAAGAATTTGATGTTTTTCATTCAGAAGAGGGAAGACCTTCTTTGTCGCTTATCCAAGAATTTGTTGTTTTCCATTCAGAAGAGGAAAGACCTTTCTCGCTTATCCAAGAATTTAATGTTTTCCATTCAGAAGAAGAAAGACCTTTGTCGCTTATCCAAGAGTTTGATGTTTTCCATTCAGAAGAGGAAAGACCTTCTTTGTCGCTTATCCAAGAATTTGATGTTTTTCATTCAGAAGAGGGAAGACCTTCTTTGTCGCTTATCCAAGAATTTGATGTTTTCCATTCAGAAGAGGGAAGACCTTCTTTATTGCTTATCCACGAATTTGTTGTTTTCCATTCAGAAGAGGAAAGACCTTTCTCGCTTATCCAAGAATTTAATGTTTTCCATTCAGAAGAGGAAAGACCTTTGTCGCTTA
The DNA here is from genome assembly GCA_019009955.1 of Riptortus pedestris. Taxonomy (NCBI): domain Eukaryota; kingdom Metazoa; phylum Arthropoda; class Insecta; order Hemiptera; family Alydidae; genus Riptortus; species Riptortus pedestris. The sequence continues at coordinate 77,480,819 of CM032229.1, forward strand.
TCCAAGAGTTTGATGTTTTCCATTCAGAAGAGGAAAGACCTTCTTTGTCGCTTATCCAAGAATTTTATGTTTTCCATTCAGAAGAGGAAAGACCTTTGTCGCTTATCCAAGAATTTGATGTTTTCCATTCAGAAGAGGAAAGACCTTCTTTGTCGCTTATCCAAGAATTTGATGTTTTCCATTCATCGAGTTTCGACGTCTTGCCCTTTAACTTCTCTGGTACCGTTCTGGCGTTCGTAAATCTTCTTTAATCGCTGCTAATCTCGATAAATAAGCTTTTCATGACCATCTAAAGATCAGGGTCGTTCGGGCAGGGAAGAGAGAGAATTTAAAGTGGATTTTAAAAATTTGAAATATCTCCTAAGTCGGATTGAAAAATTCTGTAGAACTAATCATATTGTATGTTTACTTAACTATAAATGTTGTTATATAGGTACATATTTTCTCTATCATGAATATTACCGAGATATTTGCATTTTAGCAGATTTCCCTTAAGTGAAGTCAGCTATTGAGGTTGTACTCATGGCGGAATTTTCGAAATGTTTCTTCAAATTTCCATCGATCCTACCTAGTAGATGACGAAAATGAGGTCCGTTCAAAACTGTATATATATATATATATATATATATATATATATATATATATATATATATATATATATATATATATATGTCTCTCAACGCTCTAGCAGTCGCAATTTTTGTTTGATCGTTACTAAACTCGATATTTAGTCGTTTTATATAAAAAGAAAGATCAAGTTCGTTAACGGCTGAAATCGGACCTGTGGGAGGGGGGGGGGGTTAGAGGGGAGGATTTTCGAAAATTCGAAATATCTCCGTTACTATACGTCGGATCGAAAAATTGTACAGAATCAATCTTATTGCAAATTAGGTAATTCTGAGCTATTATCCGGTTAACTTCAATTCCCTCCATACTGTAATATTACATTAGTGTAGTGCTGAATATTAATATTCAGTCCTAATTATGTGTCGGAAAACGAAAATATATTAATAAACTTAATTCTAACTTTAGTATAAAACAAGAGTACATCACATTTTTAGGGCGATTGGTCAGAATGGCACTATCGGTATCTGGCTCATGAACGACGCGAGATAAATTTTGTAACACTAAAATTTCCAAAATACGCCATCGGTGGTTAAAACCGAGGGTGGGGGTTTTCTTGTTCTAACTTTAGTATAAAACAAGAGTACATCACATTTTTAGGGCGATTGGTCAGATCTACAATGGCGAGGACGAGCAACCTCGCGTCTTTCATGAGCCAGATACCGATAGTGCCAATCTGACCAATCGCCCTAAAAATGTGAAGTACTCTTGTTTTATACTAAAGTTAGAACAAGAAAACCCCCACCCTCGGTTTTAACCACCGATGGCGTATTTTGGAAATTTTAGTGTTACAAAATTTAACTCGCGTCGTTCATGAGCCGGATACCGATAGTGAGGCAGACGACTACTAAATTAAGTTTATTAATATATTTTCGTTTTCCGACACATAATTAGGACTGAATATTAATATTCAGCACTACACTAATGTAATATTACAGTATGGAGGGAATTGAAGTTAACCGGATAATAGCTCAGAATTACCGCAAATTAAATTTACTATAAATATTGTTATATACATTTATTCTCTATCTTGAATATTTGCATTTTTATGAAGTCTGTGGTCGGGTATAGTTCGGATTAGGTCGGCCATTTCCGTCAGTACTCGGCTCAGGTGGAAGCTTCTTCTAACCTTACCTTACCTTCGTTACTTTGTGAGATTTATGCAAATACGTTCTGTTCATCCGCCCCCCCCCCTTCTCTAGTTCTTGGACTACTAAAATTTGAGTTATTAAAATATAAATTATTCTTACAATTCAGAAGCCGTTTCAGTTGGGAATTTATTTTAAATAACTGAAAGATTTCTCATTACCGTTTGTATTTAATCACAGTGGTATTGTGTTACCAGTATGCAAATTTCTCTATTTTAAAACTTCACATGGGAAATCTGCTTAGTTTACGCAGCCCCTGCGTGACGGACTTTTTATTAAATCTTGGCAGCTAACGGATGAGTGACTTTCCCGCCAAAAGCTAGTTCGGCCGTTTCCTTAACTGCTAGGTTCTCGTGAAATTTTTCTATTGTAAAACATCACGTGGGAAATCTGCTTAGTTTACGCAGACCCTGCGTGACGGACTTTTTTAGTTCAGCAAACCTCCACCCCTAATGTCATATTAACAATAAGCTGTTATATTATGAACCTCTTTATTTTAAGCATAAATTCCAAATATTGTTATCAAGAGATCTTTATTGTGCGAGATACATTCAAATTTGTCGTTTGGTCTAAAGCTGGGGGAAGTGGGTTTCTGGAAGTTATTTATTTATTTTATTATAAAAGCACAATTTATTTTAGGCATCAGCCGTGAACAATGAAGAATTAAGTGAGTGATACTCTTGAAGAATTGTTTTCGGCGTACTTGTAAATTACTGAGATTTCTACCTCACAACTCAGTAGAGGCAAAGTACTAGGTGGGACGACTATGGAATAGCAACCTTTGCTGTTCCGAATTACTCCAAAAGTTTGGAAGCATATGTAGAATTATTTAACTATTGGTTGAGAATAACAAAAGTACAAATAATTCAACATTTTCTGGCTCTCGGCTGACTTGATTCATTTTCCCGCCCTCTGCATTTGCAACCACTACAGTTCCTTATTTTAGATACCTAAAACTTTAAACTTAAACCTCTTTTTATTTTCATTTTTCCTGCAATGCTATTTAGCAAACTAATTTCTATTTCTTTTTCATTATCTTCGTTTGATTATGAGTGGAACTTTTAACAGGGTCGTAAAACTTATTTCCAATAAATACATCTACATTAGGTAAGAAAGTCCATTTTTTTTATCCTCAGTTACATTTTAGTTTCCTCCAAAGTAAAATATAATTATTTTAAGTTGGGTAAATTAAGCAACAGGAAGGGAGGCCGTGCCAATAAGTTTAAAGTGCGATGAGACTGTTGAGCTCTGTGGAGGAAATGTCGGATTTTCATACATTTGAACTAATAAACCTATTTCAATGAGCAGTTAATTTCGAACTCTATCTATGTTGTTATGTAAATGATTAAATATAGTTTAATTTAAAACTACCTTATAAATCATATTCAAAATTATATTGTCTTCTCCCCTCGGCGTGGTCTACCTGCATGGCATTAGCTCTACGGGAGAAAAGGGGGAATACATTTATTGTGTTATTCCCTGATTAGTTGTTTATTTACTTAAAAAAGAAGGAGATATTTGGAAACCTGATGATTCCCATTAGATTACACCTTGTGCTGCTAGGCGCGCTGTTTGGGTGTTGGTGAATCGATCGACCCGCGAGCCTCTTACCTGATCCCTTGGGATGACATCTCTTGTTCTGTGGACCACCTTTCTCTAGATTTCCACCTCTTATCAAGACTTGGCCGGAGAATGGACTGGAAAACAGTTACAACTGATACCAGCCAGGCTCTGCCCATTCCTATACAGATTTTTTTATGGCAGCAAACCAGGTACATATTTTGACAGATGGTACAGGGTGACTTGTCTACAGACTTAATTTTGAGATTTTTATAATTTCACTTCACTTATTTAAGATTCCTTGTTCGAGTTTGGGTAAAAATATTTGTTTCTGTTTATGTAACAGAACTGTCATTTATAAATTATCTCTCTAGTTATCAGAAAAGTGGCCCTTTATTTGAGTGAGCTTAATTTTTGTCTGTTTACAACTTTTAGAATAAATATTTTATTGTTACTTTTTACCATTGGGTACTGTCTAATTTAGCCTTATGACAAAAACTTAATTTGGGCTCTGAATTATTACATTTTTTTTTTCTTTCACTTTTAATGAACAGTATTTCTAATTTTTGAGGACTTTTATTGCTGTAATTTATAATCACTAGCTGTCAATACTCTGTATCTTATAATACAAATAATGTATCTAGGCATTATTATTTACTGGGGGTCAATAAAATAGTATTGGCACTTAGTGGTATCCTTCTCCAAGCTATTAGATCTACACAATCAATTGCTACTTCTCCAAATCACTGATACAGATCTACTAGTTTGAGTGGGTTGTCTTATGAGAGAAGAATTTATTCAAATTAGTGGCCCTTTATCTCCGGCATAGGATGTTGTAGTACCGAACTTGGCAGCCAGGAGGCCCGAGGTCAACTCCTCATATATTTGATAAATTTACCTCATATGTAAGAGATAAGTCTCCTTTACATAGATGAGTCTACTAGCTCTGCTTTCCTTGAAATTGTTCCAATACTTCTGGGTACAAGAAAGGTCAGCACTTCAACTTGATGAATGGCTTTATTCTTCAAAGTACTTTAAGAGCCTCAAGCTCGCTATCTGTACTCTTCTATTATTGCTCGATGTGAGACCCCTGAGTACACTAAAAGTTATAGAGGAGCACTAAAATTATGGCTGAAGCTTTGAAAGCAAAATATAAACATTTACCAAATGGAGGTTCTTGACATCTCTGTATGTCTGGGGACTTCTTTCTCCACGAACCATCCCTTAGGATACCTAATTGTTTTTTCTGCCTCGCTTCTTTCGTTCATTGGATCCCGTTTCTGTTTTGGATTCTCTACAAATATTAAATTCCTCTTTCCATCATAGTAAAAGTCCCTTGCATTATGACTTTGTTCTGGCTAGTATTAACTCAAAATTCATAAATAAGGCACCCTTACCCGTTATTGTTAGTTTAATTTATATTTTACTAGCAAGACTTTCTTTTTTTGTTCCTTCTTAATTACATCTATTGTTTCTAATTTTGTATTCCTCAGCCTTTTTGCTACTAATTCCAAATCTCTTTTTCTTATTAAAATACTCATTTTATGTTAACTATTTTTCTTATTTCTTCAAACAAAAATTATATAGTCATATTCTTGTTTTTCAGTCCTTTTACACGGCCAAAGCTCGGAAAACTGCATGAATCATCATGTATGGTAAGATGTTTTATGTACTTAAAACTCAATTTAATATATTTATAAATGTCAATTTTGCAATAATGAAATGTTTATATATTTAAGTTCATAGTTAATTGTATATACACTGCACTTATAAGCCTGACTGTTGTGTTGTCCTGTCCTAATCAATGCTTTCTGTCCGTCTGTCTCATGCTGTCTGCTTTCATATCAACAGTTCTGCCAAAATGCACCTGGTCATCATGTAAGTATTTAAAAAACTTTGGGTTTATATTACACTTCTTTAAAGCCATTCAAATCAAAATTATTTACAACTTTATTAGTGAAAATTTGAAAAAAAAAAAAAAGTTAGAAATTGACTATAAAATTATATATCATTCATCAAGGATTGAGATAAAATTTTTCTGGATATATGAGGAGTGTTAAATAACGACTCGACTGAAGTAATATATGTTTTATATCTTGTCTTGCTTTTCATGTCAGTTAATGTTGCTTTATTGTTATTTTTATTTCTGCCATTTGTTCATTATTTTATATTAGTTAGTCTCAAGCCCATGAAACTACAGAAAAAAATGTTAGTACTAATAATTTGCAATTATATTCTTAATCATTCTGGTCTGATGAGTGTTGCGACAAACTCTAAACATGAATTCATTATATAACTGAAATAAACATAATATAGGGTTTTCAAGTCTTTGTAACATTTTCCATTCTTATCGCTACTGCTTGAAATGGAATATGTCACGCAGAAGCTGTAAAACTAAGCAGATTTTGCAATTGCTGCTATGACAGACTAATGACATCCCACATTCAACTCCCTTTTTCTGAATAAAAACCTTATTTAAATAAGACTTGAAATTTAAGCTGAATATTAAATGTTATTAATACGATTTTTTTAAAGTAAGAATTTATGATTTGAACTGGGGCTACTCTGAAGACTGAAAACTAAACACAAAAATAATGTTTAAATTTCGAGTTAGAGAAATAATTGTACAATATGACATTTTCTACAAGATAGGTTATTTAACTTTTTCCCATCTAACTTCTAGTAATGAAAATTTCAGTTTTGATTTTTCCTTATCCCTTTCTCTAATCCACCCCACTTCTCCAGGTGTGATTACAATTATTAAAAAGCATCATCTTTACGTTTTACATGAAACGGTTAAATATTGTGCAAGCATTGTATTGACCAAAAAAAAGTAAGGCCTCTAGTTAATTGATGACATCTTCACAAATTTATCTGTGGTTCTCACACTGTAAAAAATATTTAACCTTAGATAAGGTGTAGTATTATTAGCTAATGTGAGATGACTAGGAGTGAGGGTTTATTGAAGGCTTAAATTAAAACTAAAAAATACAAATATTTCAGTTTTTATTTGTATATATACTTTGGATTTTTTTTTCTGGATGTCTCATATATGGTTTTGATTCTTCAAATTTTTTTTTTTGCTACAATCCTTATTTTATAAATATTATATTTCTTCTGACTTGTACCGTCCATAGGGATGGTAATTTTTGGTCCAAGCAACAGTAGTGATGGCCAGTCTAAAGAAAACTGAATTGTTGATAATTAGCATCCCTATGGGTGTAAAGACCGCTAGAGCATAAAGTAGGGACAATTCAGAAGAAAATTTACGAACTCATAAAGATAACATTGTATGCAGTATGTCTCTATTTTTTTTCTTTGCATTATGTTGAAAATAATATATTATTAATGTTGTGACTATCTCATTCAAATATGAATAGATCGACAGAAGTTTATTTGGTAGTGAAACACACACTCTCTTCTTCAACGCATTTATTAATCATCTCTACATTTTTACTTTCTACAAAGTGTGATGTGAGGAGATTGCACTACCTTACATATACCTATACTATCTTCCGCTCAAATAGCCACGTCAATACTGTTTTGAGTGACTTTCAAATAATTGACTGAGTGGAAGTGGGTAGTGTAATCTCCTGAAGAGGCTCTGTAGAAAATGAAACATTTATTAATGTTCAATAAATGTATTAAACAAGAGAAGTGAGTGTTTGTCTACCAAATGATGTTCTGAAAATTTATTCGTATATGAAAATATTTTAAGAATTATTTTTCCTTAAATAACATGAACAGTATTAATTGATTTTTTTTTTTTTTTTTTTTTTTTTTTTTTTTTTTTAAATTCATCACTTTTCATCATTTTATTTTTAATATTATTCTTATTAATGTTTTTGTTTCTTTAAATCTTAACCTAGGTTTAGGGAAACATTAAAATATATGCTCCTTATAATCATTAGACATTTTGCTAACTGAGCTACTCTTGTCTGGGCATTTCATTTTTTTTGGCTTGATGAGAATTTTCTTCCAAATATCTTTATATGTTCCATCTTGTAGGTTGAAGGTCCAATGAAATCAATGTTTAAACTCATCACTAACCTCTAGTATCTCTGACATGGAAACAGGAGCATTCGAAAGCTCTTAGAGCTAAAACAGATTATGTTATAAAGGAGATGTCATTTATATTACCTGGGAACATTATTCTTCACAGTTTATTATATATATCTTGAGTTTTGTAATAATTATGTATGCTTAAGTGTAGTCTAATTTAATTAATACATTTTTTCAAATATAGGGTCCTCAATTACATATTGTTAATTCTTTAATCGAAATGGTTATTTTTTTTTTGTTTGCCAAATGTGGTTGTTAATCATTGTTGAGTGTTTTTGTGAATTGTACTCTGTGCTTTATGAAGTACTGCTCATTTTTTGTTGGCAATTGAAAATGACATTGATAAATATGACTTAGAATGTGGTCTGACATTAACTTGATTTTATTTATATTTTCTGCTTTCATCTGAAGGAGTTGAAGGAAGCATGCAAGGTTGGTATTGATTTGTTTTATCGTTATATCCTATGAGATAATATTAACCGAAACTGCTTTTGTAATTATCCATCATCCTGATAACAGTGCTTGCAAGAAAATTTTTAGTAAAAGTGGGTATGGGATTTTACACACTTGTTCGACAAATGTAGCTGTGTAAAAAAGTTGCACCTTTTGAGTCTTCATAATGGCAATTGAAATGGTTAGTTGCTTATGCGAGCTGATTTTTATGGTAGGGTATTGAGAATTTGAGAAAGTATCTTTATAGATTGAACTTGTAATACTAGTATTTTATGATGAGGGCTGATGAGTGAATTAACAATTATTATTTGACAAATTATTTGATTTAAAAGTTATTTAAATATTATTTATTTACACTTTATCTTTAACCACTTTATGTGGGAACTCATGTAATGCAGCCATGAAAGTATTCTATTTATTAAGTAACTATATGTGAAGGATACAATGATCGTGATGAGATACAGTTTATTTGTAAAACAACTAATAATAATACGATAATCATTAAATACATTGGCGGATGATAAAAGGTGGATGTTATTATGGTATTTTTAAGTCATTCCTTCCACATATGTTTTTCTATAGCAGAATAACACCCCCATAATGCACATTCCATCATTGTTACTCGTTTTCATTAATGTAAAACCTTTCGAAAGAAAATAAAACACCTCACTTTGTTTAACATCTTTATGCTTGTTTGGCTCTATATGTTTCTCCTTTAATATCATACCTCTCTTCAAGAAGATGCAACTAAACTCTACTTCAGGAGACACATTTCTTTTAAAGCTGAATTTTTTTTTTGGGTGCATTATTATTGAATGGTTCTAGCTTCTGCTTTGATACCATTTTTGAGCACTTGACCATCTTTTCAAATGTTTTCTTCTATTTTTGATACAGTAAGGTCTTAATTAAAATAATCATTCTAAGCATAACATCATCAGGAATCATTAGGAAATCAAGTTTTTATGATTTATAAGTTTAGATATATGAGCATTGGCCTAGAAATGAAAACCATAAGAATTCAGTGTTTTAGAGATTGCGGCAATCCTCAGTCAAAGGTTTAACTGCATGTTGTTTCACTGGTAGTAGGATGAGTGTGAATTAAGTTTTACAGACATCAGATTACTTAAGAAAAATAAGCAATTGTTAGAATATTTAACATTTTAAGTTTCATATTCTGTGACCAAGTTAATTTTGTTTAGCTTTTATTTTATATGAATTCAATATTAATTACAAATTACTTTACTTTCGTTAGGCATTTGAAAAAGTGTTGGTGCAAAATTTACAATTCGGCCTTTCACCCAGTCTCACTGAGGCAATTAACTCAATACCAAGATGGAGACTGGTTCAAGCAGCATTTCCTCATGTTCTTCACTGTACTGCTTCTCTACTCCATAACAGGTATTATAGACTGTATTCGACTTAATATGTGAAATACTTATTAAAAAGAAGCTTAAACATATTAAGATATGCACACATTGGCTCGGACAATACATAGGAAAAAATAAGGCATTCACATCATTTGTGAACATTTAATACATGGCTTTAGTAGATCAGCAATTCCATAATTTGACATTTCATGCTTAAAATGCTAGTTGAAATAGCTAAAAATAAAGCTGAGATCTTGTATTCAAAATTGTATTACTTGTTTATTTATTATATACCTATTTATAGATATGGTGAGGCAGAGGGATTATATATTTTTAGTTGATTTTTTTTTTCTTTTAGATGCTTTTCTATGTTCAATTTATCAACAACAAAAATTATTGTAGCTTATTCTGTTAAAACAAGTGCTTTTCAATATATATTAAATGTTTAACAGGTTTAATTCTATAACATTTTTAGATTCAACTCATAATAAGTGAGATATTTCAAATTTTTAACCCCCCTCTATACCCCCTTCGATTCCTGATCTAATTTGAGTCATTAACAAATATGGTGTTAAATTCATATAGAATGAAACTATTAAATATTGAGTATGGTGCAGTATCAAATAAACATTGTTGAGTCAAGATTGTAAAATCATAGATTGGAGATATAATCACACAAGGTATATGCATGTACCTCACATAGTAAAAGTTCAATAAAATCATTATTGTGTATTTAAGATTGGAATAAGATGTTTCATGATATATTGGCTTGTTGTTACGAAGACATTGCCAGGTCAGGCAAAATTGTGAGATTTCAAGGATCATTGTTGGATGCAATGGACTCCATTGTAGAAGTTCTGGCCTTGATTTCCTTTGCATGGTTTAAGTCATTCTTAAAAGGGGTTCTTATACAAATAAGAGTTTATTTGTATGAAATACAGGAATAAAGTAAGTTTTTACATTAATTAATGATCACTAATACACAATATGTGGTACTAAAATGTACGAATGCATTTACACATATATAAATAAAACCTCTGGAGCAGTCATATTCAGTGTTGTATTGTGAAGGTTGAACTTGTTTAAAAATGATTGTCTTTTAAACACAAAAATTGAATGCCCATTAACCACTATCATTGATACATAGCTAAATTTAACTTTTTTAGGAAGGACACAAATTTGCAGAACCTTGGTGCAGCTGAAAGTAAAATGCTATATATTCTCCACTGGATAATACTTGATGCTGCAGAAGAGTGTGCTGAAGCTGACTATGACAAAGGAATTTGCCAAACATCACCCTTTGCTTATCTTTTTTCAGTCCCAACAATTACGGTATCAGTCAAATTTTACTTTTAAAGAAATAATTATTTCTTTTATTTTATTATGCTTGAAAAATCTTGTCTACATGGTCATATGTATAAAACCATCCAATTGCAGGAGGAAAATTACAGAGCGCTTCAAATATTTGAAAATATAGGCCCTTGACGAGTAGTATATTGATTTATGAAATATATAGGATGACGTTTACAATAAATGACTATTGTTGTTTGACATATTTGAAACTATCACTAATATTTGTTATGTATAATGGATAGAATTCAGTCAAAAAGAATCTTTTTATATTTATTTAAAATTACGGTTATAATTTCCAACAAGGCTGATTGGTCCCAAATTTATTTTTTATTTATTTAGACATATTTTCACAGCATCTTCAAACCCTTTAATGTTCAAATACTTTAGAAACATTTGAAAATATTTCTGTCGTTTATGCCAGTCGAAAGTTTAAATAGAACAACGGTTACCTCACTGTTGTAGTCAACATAGCTACCCATGTAATATTTTCTCACGTTTAAAAATTATATTTGTAGTTTTTGATCTATTACTAGCAATCGGTAGGCCTTGGGATCCATAGGAATTGCTCTGCCCTGGATTATTTTTGGTCATTTGAAAAGCAGACTAAGGTGGCTACTCACATGGGTACTTTTTTAGCAGATTTCCCATAAGGGAAATCAGCTATTGAGGTTGTACTCATGACGGAATTTTTGAAATTTTTCTTCAAATGTCCATCGATCCTACCTAGATGACGAAAATGAGGTCCGTTCAAAACTGTATATATATATATTTTTTTTTTGTCTGTTACCGCTCTAGCGGTCGCAATTTTTGTTTGATCGCTACCAAACTCGATATTTAGTCGTTTTATGTAAAAAGAAAGATCAAGTTCGTTAACGGCTGAAATCGGACCAGTGGGAGGGGTGGTTTAGAGGGGAGGATTTTCGAAAATTCAAAATATCTCCATACGTCAGATCGAAAAATTGTACAGGATCAATCTTATTGAAAATTAAATTTACTATAAATATTTTTATATACATTTATTCTCTATCTCGAATATTAACCGAGATATTTGCATTTTTATTAAATCTGGACAGATAACGGACGAGTAACATTCCCGCCAAAAGCTAGTTCGGCTGTTCCCTTAAAAACTGAAATTCCTCTATTGTAAAACGTCACGTGGGAAATCTGCTTAGTTTACGCAGCCCCTGTGTGACGGACTTTTTTATCTTTCTTGAAACCAAGTTCCACAATGTTTGATTTTTATTATTTTATTATATCACGACTTCCCTACATTTGGGCCAAGATTTAGTCAGGACTGGTGTCCAGTTCATTGTATCTGAATGCATTGTGAGTTCTAGTTTTGGAGAAGCTAGGCATGTAAAAAAAAAAAAAAAAAAAAAAAGAAATTGAAATGCATGAAACAACAAAAGATATTCCGATTTCATGAGGGTCGGGTGGGTGTTTGTCTTAATATACTTAGTAAACATTGAGTTATAGGTTCAATTCCCCCATTGTCAGTCAGAATTTATTTAACCCTTCAGATGGCAAGGAATCACAATAGCGTCTCGCACTCTCATGCAGACATTCTCACCACATGCCTACCTATCATTCCCACTGGCGCTGCTTGCCATCCATTTTTTATATTCTATTTAAACAATTTTAGGAAAACTTCAGATAGAAGAGGGGTCCTGGGTTTATAACTGTAGCAGTGGGAAATAACAGTAGATGACTTGAAAGTTAATAATAGTGAAAACAGCATGCTATTTGTTGTTCTGAAAAGTAGCTATCATTTATAGTAGGGACCATCAGACAATTTTCTAAGATATTTAACGATGATTCCTGAATAGAAAAAAAAAAAGTAAAGGAAGAAAATCATTACACTTCATTGACATTTTGATATCTGAATCATTTTTCTTATTCTGTATGTTATAAGAGAATACATTGAATGCTCGAAACATTATGAATATAATTAAACTTTCATTAAAAACATTTCTTTGATTCTAGCTATTTATATACCTCTTGGCTCCTTTGTGTCATCAAGTGAAAGAAGGTGACTTACAAACATTCAGACTTGAGAATGGGATTAAAGTCTGGGAACCTTTATGGGAATACAGACATCCAGATGCTGGTTGTTTCACAGCTCTTGCTAAGCCCAAACGACAAGCATGGCCATCTTCTGGTAAAACATCACACACTTCTTTTGCTGGAGTATTTTTGGGACGTAAGTCTACTGAATTTTTGTTCTGAAACAGACACATCAATAATAGCGTTTTATAATGTATTTTGATCATCTGAATTTGACATCACATAAGAGACTGTCACTTATCAATGTTCAGGAAATACTGGAACACAATGGACATCTATGGTGTTATTCCTATTTTTTTTTTTCTAAAAACTAAAGGTTAATTGCCTAATTCTGACTTTGAGCTCATATTCGGGACACAAACTTTTGCTACAATTTATAAATTTTGAGATGGAGAAAACATTTGTAGAGTACAAAGCCTTTAGTCAGTTAATGTAAGTCTATATTGATTTCGAGTTCACATTTTTAGATACTTTTCCCCATCATCCATCGTCTTCTAGCGTTCTCATGATCTTATGTTCTTTCTCCATCAGAATGTTTGAGTTTGGTGTATTCCCTGAACTGATTAATGGCACACACACTTGCTTTAGAGCATTCCAGTTTTAGGTGGTCTCATTTTACTTTTGTATGCCTGTCTCTGTTCCTTTCTGGCCAAGTTTTTTTCTCTTGAGGCTTCTCCCCAGTTTTGAGTATTCATTGAGTGTTTTTAGTTTTTTTTTGTTTTTTTTTTTTTTTTCTGTGTATAGGTGTAGTGTTACCAGAAGCCATTTTATTTATGTTTCATCATTAAACTTCATCTCCACACCTTAGTGTTCCACCTCTATCAACCATACATACAGCAATTATCTCTTCTATCACTCTTCTTCCTGTGTTCATTTTTTAGTTTGTCATTTCAGGTAAGATGAATTACTTATTTATCTGAAACTCGTCATCTTTACACTTTCTCTTTATGTCTACCTGAAGCCGCTCATATTAGTTTTCATGTTTTATTCTTGCTTTTTTGCCTGACATTAGTATTCCTTAGTGATGATTTTACATGTAAGATTGGATATATAAAAGTATTTAAGATTATAATATAATCTGCAATACGTTATTGAGTTCAGTATGGCCTACAAATCTATCATTACTGGAATCAAGTATTTTAATAAGGTGTGAACTTCTATTTTTGTAGACTTATTGACATTGAATAAACTGTAGGAGTTGGAGGAAAGATGAAGTGATGTATGAGAGTTTCTGACGGAAGTTCAGACGTCCTACCATTCAGACTCATATTTTAAAAATAATTTGTTTGTATGATACTTTAGGTAAAACTCCTACTGGAGCTGATAGCTATCCTCCAGCAGAAAGTCCTCCAAGTCAGACTGTTAGCTTAGGATTTTTTGATCAACCTCAAACTTCTGGAAAACAAAGCGATGAAGAGGTAAATTTTAATTCTTGATAACTGTTTTTTTTCTTTTTGTGATATATATTTATTTCTGCATGTACATAGTTTTCCATGAAGCATGAAGGACTTTTTAAAGATTCTACAGTAGGTAATTAGTATTAAATAGGATGAATGAAATAAATAGGAGTCGCTGTATGCATTTCAAACCTGTGTAAGCACTTCTTAAAACTGTTTCAACTAGCAATAGTCGCAACTCTATAGACCTTCATTGGTTATTATATTGCCTCTGTGAATGCACTTCAATTAAATCCCAATCTTGAGTCCATAACTGTAAAGGCTTTTTTCCAAATTTAATTTGATTTACTTTAACTAACTTTTAAGCTCTCTGTTTTGACCGTGTTCTTCAGCTCATGGCAAGGCCCATTTGCATCATTGTAGAATAAAAGTATTAAAACGAGAAGGTACTTTAATATACCAAGCAATATATTTTTGTTGTTACTGGCCAAAGAGATTTGCATTTTGTGGAAAATATTAATAGTAAGTTAATATAATTTGGACTGGTCTAGATATAGATGCAGAGCTACTAGACTAGGTACAAGTGTTGTGTATTTGAATCAGTTTATTCAATAGTGGTTTCTTTTTCATTTGTCTCAGTCTCAATGTTTAGGATGTTTCAAGCTCTTCATGATGTCATTGTTATTAGTTAATCTCTTGAAAGATGCCACTTCATGTTCATGGGATCCTCTTCTCTAATGATTTTTTATTAAAAAAAAAAAAGGTGTTTACTTTGTTATTTATGGCAACATTTGTTATATGCACTTTTGTTGTATAACAAAGTATAAATGAGATAATCCCTAAAAACTATAGCAGGAATCAACAATTTTACTGGACACAAACCATGGAGCCGAACTTAACAACTCGGTATGTGAATTAGCGTCAACTCCTCCATAGTTATAAGCTGTATTAACATTTATAGGGATGAAAAGGAGTGGGGGCACTACAAAAATTTTTATTTTCTTATTTTCGAGTAACTTTTGTTGTAGATGTTTTTATCAAATAAAAATCCATAAACATGATATGCTCATTAACTTTATTTTATTCTGGTATATTTTGACAAATGACATAACGTTCTAAAGTTATACGACAGTTTTAAGTACGATTCATGTTCGTGAGGAGATAATAAATCTCCACCCCCCCCCCCATTCACTTTCTTAATCTAAATTAAGTTGTGGTTGCATAACATTTATCAGAGTTATATATTTTCCACTGATAAGTAAATTATTGTAACATTCTGATGATTTAATTTTTGAATAACTCCAGTTACAATAATTTAAACAACATATTGATGAATTTGCACAACATACGAAAGCGGAAGTTGTAGAAAGACAATTAAAGACGGCTATAGACCAGCTCTGAATATATCCGCTGACTTGAGTCTGCAAATGGCAGGAAAGGGGTAGATGGTACATATTGATGACAAATACTATCAATGATTATTATTTACTTTGTTGTAAATGATGAAGAGGGATTGAGTAAGAAGTGATTTTACTCATAATGATTTGAACAATAAATTAGGATTGAATAGTTAACATTTAGTTAGTCTGAAAGTCTCAGCAATAATACCTTGATTGTTCATATTCCCTGGGAGCTTTAAATTTTAATAAAAGTTAATAAGCAAACAGAAAATGTAAATAGGAAGGACTTATTGTAGTCTTGCAATGAATAAAATTCACACTTATTATTCAGTCTATATATTTCTCAAGCAAAGCTCTGTCAGTAATGGTACTTAATAATGATGAATATGATTCTGCATGACTATGATTAATATTATCCACAGTATTTTTAACAGTGATACATGGGTCAGGATATAATTTATTTTTATTCGTTAAGACTATAAATATATATATATATATATATATATATATATATATATATATATATATATATATAATATAATTCTTCATGGAATCATTTTTCATGTCTTAGGGTTGGGTTTCATCTCCAAAGGATACAGTATTTCCAGAAACAATTCCTGAAGAGAGTTCTAGCACTGAAGAAGAACATGTTGTAAGTTTGTAATAACATGTCATTTTTAATTTATTCACATTTTGTCATTCAAATTCATCACATCTTTATTATTTTACAGGTTATTTTTAGGTTACCTTCATTGGCAGAATCAGAGGGCCTAAAAGAGTCTTCCATATACACAGTAAGCTCTTAATTTAAGTATGAAATTTTATTTTATTTTTTATATGACATTACCTAAAGGATATTCAAATGATGAAAGTCATGTGGAAACACATCTTATATTATATATATATATATATATATATATATATATATTGTTGCGATCTGGCTGCGGCAATAGGCAGTGGAAGCTGTAAAAATAATAATTCCCACAACCGAGTCACTTACAAAGTTTTTCACCAACAATTGACTCTTAACTCAGAACTTAAATATATATAAAATTATTTATAATCAAAATGCACCAAATATAAATATAAATTGATAATGAGATATTTCTAATATCTGACCTCTGCCATGTGAGGATGTATGGGCAGGCTGAAGACTGAAGGAATTAACGAGTTGTTACCGACAAGGGTCTCCTCTCCAGAGAATCTGAGCTATGACTGTCTTAATCGCTTTGCGAGGTCACCCTTTTATAGTCTGAGCCCCTGACAAACTTTTCTCTCGCTCATCAAAATATGCTCAAAAAGTCTATTAGACATGATATTATTATCGAAATTCATCTCGAATATTGTTTAGTGTACCGACTTTAAAAGCAGTGAATGTTATAAAAGTCCATTGATGTAATCTACCTAAATGCCAGAGCACATAGGGACTTAACTCTAAATTGGATAAAACTCTAATTTACAGGTAAAAACTTTATTTAAATACTCATAAATAATAATCTAATGAGCTTAGTGCTGGTGGTATTACTTAAAATATATGGTAATTTATGACAGGTTCATGTAATGCAATCTCAGATTCATTACTCTATATCAGGGCTTCTTAAACTTTTGTAATTTACGACCCCATTTATGATTGCGAGTTTCTTGACGACCCCATACAAATATTAAAAAAAATTAATTAATATTTTTTGATGATTTATTTATTAGGTAACAATATACATATACATATGAAAATAAATTAATTTATTGATATCCGGAAGTAGAAAATCGCCTCGTCCCTCCAAAGGAAAGATAACCTTCTCTTTGTAAAAGAAGCATCGTCTAATCGACGAATAAGTTGTAACTGAAGATAAAACATAAATTGTATGTTTATCTCTCGCGACCCCAGAATTTTGCTACGCGACCCATAGTTTAAGAAGCCCTGCTCTATATGTATGTATATCACAGAGATTGAGAAGAATTGAAACTTTGTTTGGATCCCTTAATATAGTGATAAAATAATTGCAAAAGG
Source organism: Riptortus pedestris (assembly GCA_019009955.1). Lineage (NCBI taxonomy): Eukaryota > Metazoa > Arthropoda > Insecta > Hemiptera > Alydidae > Riptortus > Riptortus pedestris. Next base: position 77,498,255 of record CM032229.1, read on the forward strand.
AACATTGTTATTAAGAATTTGTTAAGCCTTATAATTTATTTAGGCTTTGGATTGAAATTTTTCCAGAAATAGTGAAGTTTACAATAAAATGGAAACAGTCAGTTGATAAAAAAAAGCAAGATAGCTGAAACATTAATTTTTTAAGCTCTGATGGTTGGCTAATGGTTATTTTTCCAAGACCTGCTAATAGATTTAATAGGAGGGAAACGTTTTAGTTCTAGCCACATCCAAAGTACCTTCAGATATATAATTATTACTAAATAATATTATTCAAGTTGTTTTCATTGTAAGAGTGATAAAGTAAAATATTCTTAATTACTTATGAATTCAGCTTTACATGCTTATTTTGTCACTTTATCTGCAGCCTTATCTTATAACGGCTGAACTACTCTCATTCATGCATTGCCTTAATTTGGCAAAATCCAGGAGAACCAATACATCAATGATGGTGCATTACTGTCAAAAGAGGTAATGGGATATCAGTTCAGGGGGAGGGGGGAGCTCTTCTGATGTGCCAAATAATTCAGGTTGTACTCTTCATCTTGTTTTTTTGCTTTCAAATGTGTTTTCTGTTGGTTATTGAGGTTTTTTTTTTTATTTTTTTATGCCATGGAAATAATTTGTTGTTATATTCGTCATCTTCCTATTAAAGTTGTACTGGGACTTAGCTATTTCAGACTGCTTGAATTATCCTTATCTGGTAGTTTCACAGTTCTTCATTTCTTACAATTTTATTTTGCTGTTTATGAAATGTTTTACAACTGATAATTTGCTGTTCTACATTTTCTTTGCAACCTTTAATCTTGTGAATAGTATGTTGCCATGCCTGTATATTACATTCAGTAGGGTTGTTGTAGATCCCAGGAATCCTTGATTGCTGGACATCTTTTGGATCATCTAACTTATTTCCCTGGCAGCCATGATTACAGACTTCATTGTTAGCACTTTGGTAATGTTTTCGGTAGAGATTCGAATATATGGGATACAAACGTATTGGTTTAAAACCTGTGAAACATGTAAAGCAGAATTAATAAATACATAGAAAAACAGAAAATTTAAGATCTTTGTTATGAGACCCTTTGCAGAAACAAATAAAATTTAAAGAGATTTTGTATGCTTAAAAATCAGCAATAAAGCTAAATAATTATTTTACCTTATTTTTTGAGATAGTATTAATTTAGATAAAATTAATTAAGAACAATCATTCCTTTATTTATTCATATAACCTTTACAGGCACCCGATGCTACAATATTTCAGGCTCCTTCCAGGCTTGCTAAAAGCCCTTCTGATGCTGCATATGATTTACCAATCAGGCAATCAAGTGTAGGGTAGGTATTAGTTATTCAAGTTATTAGTTAGTGTGAGTTTTTATTAATCTCTTGGAATTAAAAAAAAAAAAAAAAAAAGCACTTCCTCTGAAGAGTAGATGTTAAACACATTACAGAAAAGAGGGGTGAAAAATTCTAAATCATGAACATTTGCAGCAAGGAGATAGTGTTGCTTTATGTTCTATTTTTTTATGGAAAATATTTAAAAAGCTATAGAAAATAATAAATTATCATATATATATATATATATATATATATATATATATATATATATATATATATATTGTTGCAAAAATTAAATACATGAATAATCCTTCAGAGAGAGAGAGAGTCGCGTATTTGGGAAGTGCGCGATAGATCAAAGAAGCCGACAGAGAGTCTAGGCCCTACGAGACCCGTCTAGACCAGACATCGACTGTCCAGACAATTCCCCTTTGATGTATGCCGACAACCTATATAAAGACGGCCAGCCGCGAGCGAGTCAGTTTTATTCTCACCTCTTGATGTTCACATCAGTGCTACAGTGCGACTTAGTGCAGTGCGGTAAAGTGTTTATATAAGAAGAACAGTGTTGTGCCGTGACTGTAAGTAACAGTTTAGTGCCGTGTTTAAGACAGTGCAGTGCCACGAAGTAAAGGACAGTACAGTGCCGCGAAGTAAAGGACAGTGCAGTGCCGCGAAGTAAAGGACAGTAAAGTGCCGCGAAGTAAAGGACAGTGATTGCACAGTGCAGTGCCGTCTTTCTGTGAATTTCAGTGACCGTGAGTGAATTATTGGACTGTGTAATCCGAAGAATAGTGACGCTATCAGTGTATACTGTGAGTAGTAATTAAGAATAACTACCAAGTTTATTGTGCATTGTGAAATAAATTGTGCAGTGATAAAAACTGTGAAACTTGTGAGTATTTAATTTTGCAATCCAAAAGAACTCTTATTAAAAACGTTTATTACTGGTTTTGGTAATAAAAACGTAACAATATATAGATATTAAATCCAGCAATTCCATCCATCCATATCCTGGCTAGATATGCTCATATATTAGAATTTTTGACCTCTATAAGCCCTCAGAAAAGTTGTTGCCCTGAGAAGACTGAGTTATTCCTTTTCATTCCCCCAAAAAACGTGATAAAAATAGTGCAAAGGCTTCCTGAAAATGGTGCATTTTGGAGAAAAATAGAGGTCATTTATTTTACTAAGAAAAACCAGAAATAGTATCAGCAAATTTTCATGCCGACCAGTGTAATCAAAGGGTCCAGCCCCTATAAGCCAGACTAATTATTAACAGGTTTGTTAGGAACCTCAAGAAATGAAAAAGAAAAAATATATATTAATTCCTGGAAAAACAGTAATTCACAAAAGCCACTAAATGTCTTGAGAATTCTGGATTCGTTATATAACTTTACAAAAATAAAAAATGTTTGAATTTTTTGCAACCGTATCTTGAACTTTATTATTTACACTTATGAACCCTTCATGATATTCTATATTGAAATTCTCATTTATGAGTAAAACAAATCATTTATAGTCCATACTTTACCTTTCATTGCTCTCCCCCTCCCCTCATAAAAATGATTAAAGTCTAACTAATATTATAAATGAGATTCCATGAAATGCTTGAAAATAGTTCCCATCTAATACGAAAAATTTGGATTTAGCTGAGGCATTAAAATGTATGCCCACTTAGAAAAATATATTACTCAACAATCAACCTCAATCAAGATAAATTATTATTAGCAAAATACTTCTAAACTCTAATATTTAATAACTTATTCTAATTATATAAATTCATTATGTGTGAAATTATATTTTAATCAGCCACAGGTGAAATAAATTAATTTTGAAAGAGACAACTATACTTTCTCTTTATGAGTGGGCATATAAAGATTCAGTTTTATTAATTTAAATATAAATGTACATTGTTTTTCTGGTTGTATTGGTATTAAATTATTGTTATCAATTAAATATTACTTTGTTTTAGAAGGCGACAAAGCTCTATGGATAAGGAGTCAATGGCAAGTCGTGCTGCTGCTGTTGAATCTAGTCCTGCTGCCACTCTTCTTGATGTTGCTGTCATGAGATGTCTATTTATATCACAGTGGCCAGAAGAAGGAGTATATTGGGCTTTACAATTTCTCTATCATCGGTATATATTATATTGTTAAATAATTATGTTTCTATAATATAATTGTGTCTGAAACATTTTCTGCATAAAACTCTTATAGCACTCACTCACATTTTTAGCAGAATTCCCTTAAGGGAAATCAGCTATTGAGGTTGTACTCATCATGCGATTTTCAAAAAATTTCTTCAAATGTCCATCGATCTTACCCAGGAGATGACGAAAATGAGGTCCGTGAAAATTATATATATATATATATATATATATATATATATATATATATATATATATTTGTCTGTTACCGCTCTAGCGGTCGGTCGCAATATTCGTTTGATCATTACCAAACTCGATATTTAAACGTTTTATGCAAAAAGACAGATCAAGTTCGTTAATGGCTGAAATCGGACCAGTGGGAGGGGGGATTTTCAAAAATTCGAAATATCTCCGTTACCATACGTCGGATCAAAAAATTGTATAGAACCAATCTTATTGCAAATTAAATTTACTATAAATATTGTTTTATACATTTATTCTCTATCTTGAATATTAACCGAGATATTTCCATTTTTATTAAATGTGGGCGGATAACGCACGAGTGAGTTTCCTTCCAAAAGCTAGTTCCGCCGTTTCCGTAACTGCTCGCCTCTCGTATGGAGATTTCTCTATTGTATAACGTGGGAAATCTGCTTAGTTTACACAGCCCCTGCGTGACGGACTTTTTATTCTTCTGTAGAGTTAGTTTATTGAGTATAAGAGAGTTTATTCCATGTTGTTTTCTTACATTCTTAGTTATCTACAATTATGTTTCAAAGTACAATTTCGCATTTCATTTAGTGGCTCAATTTTGAAAAATCATGTGTCCCAAGATCATGCAAAATTCAAATCCACAGCAATACGTGTTTATAATAATCATTGCATGTGTGTAATAACATAATAAGAAATTAACCTGTGTGGGAACTTCAGTCATTTATGTTAGAGTTAGTAGCGTAAGGTTAATTTAAATTTTCATTTTTCTGTTAAATCTTCAAAGTAAATTGACATCTACACTCACCTATCATGGGGCTTAGCAATTTCTAAATGCTAGTTTAAATGTTTAGCATTTTGCTAATCCTCTTCATGATAATTCATAATAGCATTTGTATTTTTCATTAATTGTGTATGAATTTTCAATTCATGAGATTTTTCAATTATAATTTATTTTGTTTTTGTTTCTCTAGACTTCGTGATGTTGTTGATACTAAGAAACTTGAGCCAGAGCCACGGAAGAGAAGCAATTCATTGCCTAATCCCGAATTAGGACATCTGTCATTTGAGTCTAGTCAAGATAAGAAAAAAGGCAAGGATTTTATCGAAGTGCCAGAGATTAAAGATGTATCTCCCTTGGCGGGTGAGAAAATTTCTTTGATAAACCATTATATGTTACAATGATTCAAAACCTAATTTATAAATCTGTCGCAATTTTTTTTTAGTACTGTGATACCTTATTGTAGTTTTAACCCTGATATATAAATCCGGTGTTTTCTGTGCCAGGAATGCTACAAACTGATATATAAGTCTGTAGGGAGACATGCCCCATGTGACATGGACTGATATAATAGTCTGGAATGTTTAGCCCTGGACTCCTAAGAACTATTATTTCAGTTCTTCCTCTCTTGCCATCTGTTGACTTTTTATAGAGGCTGCAGTGACCTTCAAAGCCGATAGTAGGCATTTACTTTTCTCATTTTTAGCTTCCGTATATTGAGATTAGCTATATACCTGCTCTGTCCTTTTTTCAATATCAAGTACCGCTACTCATTACCTGTAATTTACCCTTGCACATTTAGTATATTTTCTGCAGAATGCTTCAAAATGTCCTGAAAAAGAATTTTTCAGGAGTCTGAGGGTTAATCTTACTATTTTATAAAATAGTTAAAATCAAGTTGGTATATTGTTGGTTCATAAAATCTTAAATAGCTTCTAAAATATTTAATTGAGAGAGATAAATAAAACATTGGCTTATAAGAGATCTATTTTCAATGGATTCTTAGTAAATTAATTAATTTACAAAGTTCTTCTGTTTTAAGATGTTTTTTGGATATTATTCTCTTCTTATTTTTCTTTCTAGTGATTGAGTTATAATCTTGTGTGAGAAAATGTATAGCATTAAATGAAATTATTGAACTCTTAGTTCTCTTTATATGCACTGATTATATTTATATAACCACCTTTTTAAAAATGGTCTTATTTAAATAAAAAAAAACATTATCAATTACCTATTACAGATTTATTGGGATCCAATTTCAATATTTATGAGGATTTCAATATATCCTTTTGTTAACATCTTTTCTGCATTAGGTTGTCTTGATTAATAATAGTTTCAGAAGCTCACCCTTCATTCAGTCAAAAGGAAAATCGACATACAAGAAGAGCGAGTGAAAAAATAAAGAAGTGCATGAAAATGGCAGATTTGAAAGCATTTGTTGAAATGAAACTTCTTTCTAAATCAGAAAAAGCACTTGAGAAAATAGGCCAAGATGAACCAAAAATCCTCTACACTCAGGTAAAATAATTGATAGTTGATATTTTAAAGTTTGAATTTACTTTTTTCCTGCAATTATAGATTCAACTTATGCATTAAATAAAAATATTATATTTCAAAAAATTCTCTTAGGTCTCTAGGAGAGTTAATAAAATGAAAATTAAAAATTTACGATTATTAAGTAGTTTTAAATATAGTATATGAATAGAGTATGTGTTGTTTCAATGAAGATTGCTGAGATGATTCAACAGCATTTTATAGTCTTTTTGCATAGAGGGGGCTTGGATTTCTTTATTGATTTTACAGGCTTAAGTTAGCTGTGTGTTTTAAAGCATTAATCATAATACTAGGTTGTTACAAAAGTCCTTCTTCACAAAATTAATTTTATTCAAATGTGAGTACAAAATTTACAAATCAAATTTATTCTTCAAAATACAGGCCATCATTTTCAACTACTTTAACCCATCTTTCAGTCAAAAGTTGTATTTGATGTTGATACCACTCTGCAGTTTTCGAGGCAAAGAACTCATCGCATCCAGATTTGACATCATCGAAGTTTTCGAAGCGCCGACCTTTAAAAAAATGCGCCATTGACCTGAAAAGTCCATAGTCAGACGGTGCGACGTCTGGGCTGTAAGGAGGGTAGGGCAAGACGCTAATCCCGTTCATTTCTGAAAATTTTTCTTTAACTAATCGAGAGCGATGAGCAGGGGCGTTGTCTTGCTGAAATAAACGCTTGATTCCTATTAATCAAAGCGGGGTATTTCACTTTTAAAACTTCATATACCCTATCGAGCTGTTCACAGTATAGCTCAGCGTTGATAGCCCTGCCCTCTGGAACCAGCACGAAGTGCAAAATGCACTTCACCAAACACAAAGCATAATCTTTTTTCCGAATCGATCTTGGCGTACCTCTGCTTGAGCCGCTTGGCCTTGCTGAACCCACTGTTTGCGGTTGGTATTTGAACGGACGTTTTGGACACCAAGCTTTTTGATATGCCGGCTTATTGTAGCATTTGAAACTCCCATTTCTTCGGCTAATCCTCGAGTTGTGACATGTAGATTCCAACGAACAGATTCAAGTAGCACTGGATCATCGACGACTGAAGGACGACCTGATCTAGATTCATCTTCAAGGCTTGTATTCCCAGAATTAAACCGCCTGAACCAAAATGCGGCCGTGTTTCGATGCACCACACTTTCCCCTTCCACTGCACGAATTTCCTCGGCTGTGGCCTTTGCACTAAAACCTTTTTTCCAATAATGCCTAAGAAGGCCGCGGATGACAAATTTTTCTTCCGTCATTTCTAGTGAAATTTAATAAACTGAATGAAAGGCAGGGACAGTTGGCATACATAAATAATTAGAGGATTAGTTAATGTAAACGTTGACATAAGAATTGTATTCGTCAGAGATGAAATAAGGATTAAATTAGAGACCTCAATGTAAACAACTTGATATGCACAAGGACTTTTGTAACAACCTAGTATTATTGGATAACTTCAAATTTTTTGATTTCTGTGTAAGCTTCGGAATTAATTTGGTGGCAGGCTCACTAAATAACACCATCCTGACTACTAATTTCATCATATTTTTTTAATTTTAATTAGTATAGTATATCAAGATTCTAAATCAGGCACTTCTTTCTATTCTGCTAGAAAGTATCTTAAAATCTCTTCTGTTTTAATTACTTCAATTTATTACAACTAAAATACAATTTCAATATTATCTTTATTTCATGGACATCACCCAAAGAATACACACACCTTATGATATATAATGGCCAGTAAAAAAAAAATGTTTAGCGCTCTGGTTAGCCATGTGCCTTAAGATGTCGCCCACATATTAAACCTAGAGTAGTGGCTTCATTTCACGCCGAGGCATTTTGAATCATTTAATAAAATCTGGAGTCCCTTCCCTGGCTTATTATAAGCTTAAATACCAAATATTGCTTTCAAGAGATCTGTTTATGCAAACTACATGCAAATTCGTTGTGTGATTATGTCATCAATTAAGATTTTACATTCTTGTTTGAAAATGTTTATTTGTACTTGAGTATGAACGATCGGGAAATATCGATATTTAACCATTTCAATCAACACTAAAGATCAAATTTGTTATTCCCTGAAATTGGTCTGGAAATAGGGGGGGGGGGTTAAGAGGAGGGAATTTGAAAATTCAAAATATCTCCATTATGACGAGTCGGATCGTAAATTATTTTGAATCAAAACTTATTGGAAACTATTGATGGTCTACAATTGTTTTTCTGTGCACTTTTTCATAACTCAAGTATTAAGTATTATTTGTACTTTCTTGTTTTCAGCCTTCAGAACCCCCTCCCTCTCCCACCTGCTTCAACTCATAGGTTTTTTTACATAGAAATAGAGAATATGTGTTGAGATGAGATCACAAATGTGTTATACCAATACGTGGGAAATCTGCTTAGTTTACACACCCCCTTAGACTTTTTTATATATTAGTTGTGTTAGACATGACTTTGTTTATTTACCCAAAATATCTAATTTTATTTTTAGATATTTTGCAATTGGTCACCATAGATAAATCCATGTATAGATAAATTGTTCACAACCTACATCATTAATTTGTTTTCCAGAGCCAGCTTTTGAGGACTCTTGTGAAAGCTCGCTCTGAATAAAAAAAGATTTATTAGATGTTTGGATTGACCAACTTATCTACCACAAGGATAAAAACATATTTATTATTTAGTGTAATTATTGATATTCTCCAATATTTAGAAAAAATTAACTTTGCTATAGGAATGTCATAGGAGCTTGGACACTGGTGATGAAGAATTTGCCCGGAAGGAGAAGTCTCTAACCATGAGAGTATTAGATGGCCAAGCTGCAACAAACCTCGTCAAAGGAAAAAGCATGCCTAGCCTTAGGTATGCAAACACAATTGTATTATTATTATTATTATTATTATTATATTTCTGTTTTTTTTAATAATTATAGATTTTTCTTCATATTCAAATGTTTAAAATGAGCATACACTTCTTTCTACAACTGGTATAAAGATATTTTCATGGTATCAGAAATTCAGGTAAAAAGAAATATTAACTTTTAAAAATGAAAAGTACTAGTTTCTTCACATTCAATTAAATACATGTAAAAAAATAATGTTAATGCACATATTTTTTATATATGAGACCTTGTGTCATTTTGTCTTAATTATAACAGATAAATAAATATTTGAATTAGCAAAACTGATAATAATGTGAGAATAGATGCCTGAGAAGAATTTTGTCTTTTGCCACAAATTTAAGTCCAATCTTAGTGAGTGTTATTATGAATAACTTAAAGTTATAATGTTTTAGAATTTGCTCAATTGACTAAACACTGAAAACTCGAATGTAACTTTAAGGTAACTGTTCAAAATGAAGTGAACTTACTATCACTTGAAACTTACTTAATTAGTTAAAAGTATTTAAATATTATATCATATGGCTTCCCAAACTAAAACACAAACATAACTTTCTTCTTAGGACTTAAAAAGTTCAGCATACTAGAGCCAATGGAAAATGAGCAACTAACTAAGCTTATTTATGACATGACATTGCACAAATTTACTTGAAACAGCTTCTTTTGGCTTATATACATCCATCAAGGTCCTCCCAACGTCTTTAATTTTATCTCTTTGAATACTCAAATAAATTATATAACCACACACCCACACAAGCACACACACTTACTGAAATTTATATAATTAATTTCATAACAATTTCGAATACTTAACATCGGTATACATTTCAAATTTCACAAGATTCTATTACGACTCATATAAACAATTGTGAAACTGACTTATTGCTCATAGAAATAATCGTGAAACTTACTTTAGTTCTGACTGAACTGTAAATAAATAATTTCCTAACAAATTTAATACTCAACATCAGTATATATTTCACATGACTCTATTCTATCTCATATGAACAATCTGACTTTTAAATGTATGGAAAATTGAAAACCCAGACTAATAGTTTTGATGACCAGAGACTGAGAATGTTTTATTACACATAGATATTAGTTATCAAGAATCCCAAATTATACAATTTGCCTTTTAAATATTCAATGCTCAGAAATCTATAGCAAATGACAAATATATTTATAAAAACCACCAATTTTAATAATATGTTACCAAAATTAATTTCTTAAAAATTTAAAACTTGCTTATATCCATCTATATACAAGAACAGCATTTGTTTTTAAATCTAAAACTTTCAATCTGACTTGGCTTTTTGACTACAAAATTTTAAAATAATGTCACATTCATTGGAACATATTTCTTTACCTATTTTAATCATTCCTACCTCCCTTTAAACAAATATATTAGGCTTACAAAACTAGTTGACGGTATTTATTGTTCTTTAATTTTGTCAGTTATTGTGCCTAAAAAAACTACGAAGCTCTCATTAGTGTGTAAAATATTTGTTAAATTCGCATAAAATGATATTAGTTTTAATAATGATTTGCAGAGTTTATTGATATCAGAATACAAAAATATGCCTACCACAAATGTTTTTTTTACTCACACAAATGTGTCTTCAACAGATCCTGCTGCTATGTGCACTATTCGAAAATTCAAAATATCTGTTACTATACGTCGGATGGAAAAATTGTATAGAACCAATCTTATTGCAAATTAAATGTACATAAATATTGTTTATACATTTTTTCTCTATATTGAATATTAACCGAGATATTTCCATTTTTCAGTTATCAGCCTTCAGCAAACCCATAGAAATGATTTTGATTCATTATAAATTACAGTACTGGATATAGTAAATAGTTTTCAATAAAATTAATATGTCATATTCTGATATATTTCAGTAATTGTATTTCTTTCTGGTGAGAGGTTGGCAGACCTGTTTGTTTACTTTTCAGATGCTTCCCATCTGATGGTTATTAAAATTAACTGAAAGATTTCTTATTACCCGTTTGTATTTATTCACTTAATATTCACAGTGTTGTCATGTTACCAGTATGTAGATTTATCTATTGTTAAACTTCACAAGGGAAATCTGCTTAGTTTATGCAGCCCCTATGTGATGCACTTGTTTTTCATTTCTGTTACTGTTGAAACTCAAATTCATAAAAAATTAATTTAATTGATGATTGTCATTATTACATTGTATATCTCATTGAAGAAACTTGTAGAGTTTTGCTCTCTTCACCACTTATTAAAATTTTTTACACATGAATTATAATTTTGCTTTTCATGCTAAATAATTAATTTGTATTATGGCCTAAGTATTTTAATTTATTTTTGAAATTGGAGTGTGAAGTATTGCTACTATGGGTTCACCTATTAAAGGTACACTGACTTACTTTATAGCTTTGTTGAGGAATTTAATTAAACATTTCTATATAATTAGTAAAATTATTTCTTATTTGCTTTATTATTAGAAGTTATTTTAATATACTTGGAAGTACCATAATAATGTATGTATAATATTTTATCTTATAATTCTATTGCTCTTCTGTGTAACTAATGGCACGTGTTTTCACGGAACATATTTGAACTTTAATACTTACAGGTATTAGAGCTATTCAATTTTTTTTTCCTCTCCCTAATATTAGGTATTAAATAACTTAATGTAAATAATTACATTTTACCTTCCACGAAATTCTAAAAAATAAAATCGGAGATTAAAATATTGATTCATTTTAGCATATTTCATGGCCTTTTATAGAGGAAACTGATTTTGTATGATTTTCAACAGATTTGGATAAACTTTAAAATAAGCAGATGATGATGGGATTCCAAAACATTGAAATATTCTTCTGCAACAAATTGCTAAAAATATGATTTCATTTTAATCAAAAAGGCCCCAAAAATATGTTTCTCCCATTATTTACTTTTTTTTCTTCTAAACTTCTTTTTTTAATATTTTTTCTCCTTTTATTTCTTTTAATTATTATATAATGGTAAATCTTATGCGTTTTAATATTTTATTTTATTTCTTTTAGCAAGCAAAAAAAAATTAGTTGAACATCTTTAAAGTTCAATTTCATTAGATCCTTTCTTAAGTAAGCTACATTTTCCTCTCGGTAAATAAAATATCCTTTTATAATTTGGTTGTTACCTCCTTCTTTTTTTTTTTTTCATTCAATTTGTGGCATCCTTTATTTCTTCAACTTGATACATTTATTATTTGTTTACTCACTTTTGCTTTACTTCAATTAATTAAGACTCATATGCTCACAGTTACAAAATTAGTTAAAATATATCATTAATTTTTAATTCTAATACTTTGTGATTTGTTTTTACAGAACTAAGCCTCAGCTCTGCTTAATGCACTTGTATTTTGCCTTTCCCCAATACTCTTCAATATAGTCCTTTCGTGTTCTTTTAATACGTGACCATTGAACATTACACATTCAATTCGATTCATTATACCTCTTTTATTATATAAATAATGATTAAATATTTATTCCCTATATTTCACAAATCTTTTGTACTTAATTTTAACATCATCTTTCAAGTACTTAGCAAAATTCCCAAATTGGCATGTAAATGATGTCTGAAATTTATTTGTACAAGTAATAAACGATCTCTGTACCTTATTAATCCCCATATAAAATTCCCCAAAAAGAGTTCATATTAATTTTAGACTAGGAACTCAAAATTAATTTTCAACAATAGCACAAAAAAATCTTTTTGAATATATCTATTTGGTCCCTACTTCAAATCCAGTGATATTTGATTAAGAACCAATGTATTATGAAATAATAAGAACATTAGTGACGTGTATAAAGACTTTTTTATTCCTTAGGTGATATTTACATATTTAGAAAAATTAATTCCCAAATTTTTGAGAGGTTCTATTATTAAGGATCTGAGTATGTCTCTAGAAAACATAATTTAAAAAAAAAAATTTCACCTTCTTTCAAGTTTGTAATATTTTTTAACATACCCTTTTTTCTTCATCAAAATGTTACATACTTTGTTTTGGGTTCAAAACTCTAAAAAGCGAGCACATGAAGAATATATTATATCAATAAAAAACAAACAAGACTGGATTGTTTGATTCAAATCATCCAACAAAACGTTTGGGACAAGTATTTTCCATTTACTATTTAAGTATTAGAAGCTTATATTAGTATATAACTTTATTATTAAATGCATGAAATGCTTTTGCTAGTTCAGACATATACTAAATAAGTTTTCTATGCAATTCTTTAGATTGAATATAGTTGATAATGGAGGGTATTTAAAAGTGAATAAAGTTTCAATCATAGATGGAAACAATTGAATTTTTGTTTATAATTGATCAGATCTTTGTATTCCTTCCTCAGTTCTTTAAAACACAGTTATTACAAATTCAAAAATCCATCTACCTTGTTGAGTTTTCAAGTTCCAGAAGAATCATATTGATTATTCAAAAAATACTTCATTGTTCATGATGTAATTTTGATTGATGCTGTTTTATTATTTCTATATTTTACTCAGAATTTATTTCATCTGGAATGTGTTTAATAGCAAGACTGACCAAACCCAGCTAAATTTTCTCAAATAAACATTTGTTTTAAATTCATCTTATTCCAGAATAGGTAATAGAGATAAAACTATCATGTTGGTTGCTTGCCTAATCATAGTTCCTGATGCTACATGCCATGAAAACATGGAGGCGATCTGAAATGGGCATTTTTTAAATTGGCCCTCAATGTATTAATTTATATGCTTCCTAAAATTATATAAACATGGTTAGGATATATTCTTTAAAACCTTTACATGGAAATGTAGATGATTCTCCATGGTAAATGCAGGAGTAAATTGTGGGTACAACTTTATACGTGATATGATTTATTATTTAGACATAAATATTACAGTGGCAAACAAAACAATGTTGGGGTTCACCTTTTTGGCATATCTCTCAAGAACATTTGAGGACAGGAAAATTTGATTTATGATATAAAAAAATGATCCAGGCAGCCTAACAAGCCCTTGGAAAAAGTAGAATTTCAGAGAGTTAATCTAAAAAGAGAAAAAAAATATGAGTAATCCCAGATAAAACATTGGAGGGAAAAACAAAAATTGGAAATTAATATAAATTGTAAAAATTGGTTTTAGAGAGTTTGTGATAGAAAGTGTACTTAATAAATAGATGAATTTTTTTACCTGAATTGACGGACTTCTGGAATAACAGAGCCAGGGAAGGGAAGATATAAAGAATTTAAGGATAAAACGGAATTTGTAGATATGGCTTAGGATGAGGAGAATCCAACATTCAGGTGAAACAAAATAAAATGATAAACAGTGGAATTGGTTGAACATGTGCCAAGAAAAAGTGTAACTTGGGAAAATGGAGGAACTTTCAAGCACATGAAAATTCAGCAAAGACACAAAGAATCTACTCTAAACAGGACAGGTAGAAAGTCAAATGGTGAATGGCCAGACTAAGAAGTGAATGAAATGAATGGATGCTGTAAGGGAAAGTTTTACACCAACTTTCATAATCAGTAAAATGTACACCTTTCTAGGGCATGTAATCAAGAATACAGCCAAATTAATAAGACCGTAATTGGCAGGGAAATTCAAGGTATCTAAAACTATATAAAATATATATATAAATATAGTTACTAAAAATCAATCTTATCTGCAAATCATAGTTTGTTAGCACAAAATTTGACATGTTCAACACTATTGAAAATTACCCTGGTGTATGAAACTTGTATTATTTTGAGTTGAAAATCATTGGCAGCTGTCAAAGAAAGAAAATGGTTCCAATTTAAAATTTATACACTTGATATGTGGCACATGTCATGCATTCGCTCCCATTAAGCTCTTGATGGCAATGGTCAAATTCTATTCCACCGAAGACGCACTTAATTTAAACAGGAAAAATAAAAAGCAAGGAAAATTTTTAAAACGATTGAGAGGTACATATGTAGCCACCCTGGTTCCACCTGTAACTTAAGTTTAAGTCTCATTTGCATGGGTTCTTTCATAAACAGCAAGAGACCATAACTCCTGTGTATTGAAGGTAAAAGGTGTACTTTCCAACAAAAGGTGAAGGGCTTTAGGTTATTTGAAAACGTACCTCATGGAGCAATATTAGCTGGCTTATCACTGGTAGATTTCAGTCCAGTCAAGCATCTATGACTCTATATTACTGACAACGATTTTAGAAGATTTTGTGGAGTAGTAATCTAATCAAATCTGTTCCAAAAAAAAAATGTGGGAAATTTTGAAATTGCTTTGAAGAGTTTAGTCAAAATTTGAGTATCTATAAGACCAATGCAAAGGATGATAGTTGGTGCAAACGAGCCACTCAGCTTTTGACACCTGGAATCAATCGCAGGTAATCTGATTACCCTCAATTGATTTCTTGCTTATGGCAGCCACATATACAGAGAATGAAGTATCACGAAGATCTTATCTGTACAAGAGCGAAGGGCTGAGACTGGAAGGTTGTCAGAAAATTAGACAAAGTCAACTTATTGAAAATGAGGGGAATCCAAACTTTATAAGCAGTACTCGCCAGAGCTGTTTCATGGAACCTTTAGTAGTAAAAATGATATTTGATGTCTATCCACTAGAATCAAATATGGCCTGTCTGGGCAAGGACAGAGCATTTGTTATGTTTCCAAAAACTTATATTTGTTATGTTTCCTAGAAAAGCACATTCTCATTCAGATAGGCAAAAAAGTCATCTTGGGGGATCACTTAGTGAGTTTATAAAATTAGAAAGAAGAAAGATTTGTTCTTTGATCAAGTGGCATATTTGAAAAGGAATTTAATTAATATTTTCACTTCAAGAATAAAGGCAAAATTGGACATAGACTCGTTATTTCCTCATTAACTCTTGAAGATGTTGAATAATATAAGCTGTTTTAAAATGCCCTTTGACATTTAAGTGGATGGTGTGGTTTTTAAGAATGAAAACGAGTTCAATTATCCACAGAAGTGAAAATAAATTCAGGAGTGGCAAACAATTCAGACAAGGTCATTGAATTATCTGCTTGTGCAGTAATATATCTTTTTACAATTGTTTAGCACTCTCATAATTGTACTCAAAATATGTAAGATAAAAGATAAGCTTATAGAAAAGTCCTTTTAAGGCCCCCAGAAGCTTTTCAAGTTTATGAATTAAGAATCAGAAGAGAATTTTTTTTAGATTTACTCTATGTATAGAAGAATCTAGCTCTCAGGCAGAGATAAAAATAAAAATAAAATCGTGAACACTAGAGATCATAAAAGATAGAGTGAGCTGAGAAACCGGAGGTATACTGAGGGAAAATCAGGGAGAGAAAGAACCTGTGTGGACAGTGCATATTGAAAGTCAACAGGTAATAAAGTCATAATAAGAAGAGAATGGACTGTCTTGGATTCAGCTTCGAATGAATGATGTTCCTAATTAGCTGATTGAGCATTACATTGTGCCAAGTAATCAAAATTAGGGAAAAGGCTAGAAGGATGCAATTGACAGGAAAATTCATGACATCCAAAAATACTCAACATTGCATCTTAACTATTCTATGTTTACATAGTATTTTATCATGCTTAAATGATAAATTAATTGTTTTAATTTATTAATTTAAGGTGTTTTACACATTCCTCAATGATCTGTTTTTGTTGTTTTTTTTCTGAGGAGGGCTTGATATTTTGGCTGTACATTCATTTAGCACTTACAAACTCAGTTTCAAGAAAGTCTTTTCACTTCATTTTATTAAACTACCCTTCATAACATGTTCAATTAGATTTTTAACAAATATAAACATTTTTGAATTTCAATTTGTTTAATGTTACTATGCCTTTCTCCTAGAGAATAGAAATTTTGTTTCTCTTATTTATTGAAATATTTATATAAGTAGTTAAATAATTGACAATAAAGTTTAATAAACTTGTTTATCTGAATTGTATATAGCATGATGATGTTTTACATTATATCTTGAAAAGTAAGCATATATTAAAAAGTATGCTTAGTTCAGTAATGCTATGTTGCCTCATCAATAACTTTCTCTTAACTATTTTTTTTTCCTTTCACTCGCATTATAAAATCAAAAAGTAGTTAAAAATATATTTTCAGAAAGCTTAATAAAACTTAACTATTACATTTTTCTTGACTAGTTTGCTCCAGTGTTGTAAAAATATTATTTCTCAAGATTCTTTTAGTTTATCAATAGCTTCCCTGAGTAATCACATTATTGATTTTTGTTGTTGTATGCGTTTAGAGATAGTTCCTAAAAGAAAAAAAATATTAGAATTGTAGGATAAGTGAAAAAATTGAATGAGCATACAGAGTGGCCTAAGGATGCCCTCAAGGGTCAATTTTATTTTCAACACTCTGGACCTTGATGGTAGACGGCTAGATGAGGAGATGAAGAGAGAGGTATAACCTAACGGTCATAATCAGAGCTGACACATAGAGGCTAGTTCAGTCCAAAACCACAAGAGCTGTTGAAGTAGTTGAGTGATTATGTAATCAAGTTAAAATGAACTTGTCAATGGACAAGACCACAGCACTGATCATGAAAGGCACGCTTGACAGGGCACATCCTCCTAGGGAACAGTTGGTGAATTCCAATTAATTCTTAAGGATTACTTACTTGGGAGTGGCTCTGGGGACAGGTATGGTTATAACACCACACATCACTGTGTTGCAACCAAAGATCAAAAGTGTCATGAACATTCTGCTCTTGCTTACAAGTGGCTCATGAGGAATTACGTTCCTTGTATCATGGCAGATTTATAGTGCATGCGCATTAGTTGTAATTAGTTATGGAGCTCCCAGCTGGAGGGTGGGGGGGGGGTAGGAGCGATTGCGAAAAAGGGACACAGCTGCCCTCTCGAGTTGCAAAGGACATTAACCTGCGGACTGCAAAAGGCTATAGAACCATTTCTAATGATACACTCAACATGATAGCAGGTACTCCACCTATAGATCTTCTATTCATGGCCAATGTAGTCATGTGAACAGCACTAAAAGGTTAGGAACTGCCAAGTTTTGCAACAGAGGTATACAGAGCACTTATTGAGGGGATTTGAAACAGCCATGGGCTTAAAAAAGAATTTAAAAATGCCCTCCATGAACTAGTTGTAAGGGAATGGGAAAGAAAATAGCAGCAGACTGACCATGGAGCCTTCACCAAAAAGTTCTTGGCGCATAAAGGCTAGGATTGACAGACTGTGGCTGAACCCAGGATATACCTTACAGTTCTTCTCAGGGCATGGAAATTTCAATCATTACCTTCATAGATTCAAGAGGAGAGAATCTCCACACTGTGCTTATGAGAAGTCCAGCGAAACAGCCGAACGTGTGCTGATGGAATGCACCCTTTTTTTGACGCAGCTAGAAGTCAAATGTGACAAGGCCTCATATGAGTACAGCCCGGGCGTATTACACCTAGTAAAAGATGAAAGCACTCTACAGGCACTGCACAAATTTATTAAAAATAGGGGAAGATGAAAAATAAAGCAGCTTGCAACAGGTGCCAAATAAAAAAAAGAAAAGATAAAAGAAGGAGAGAGGGGGAGAGACAGAGACAGACAGAAGTCGTGGGGACATAGAATGGAACATCAGCCAAAGAAAATGAAGGAACCAAAATATTTTTGGAGCACTGTTGATTCTATTTGAGACTTCTTAAATAGTATCTCCACTTGAGGTGTAAATAGAGGGGATGACATCATAATGCCAAATCGGCCATCATATTTATGTGCTATTTCAGAACCTTACAATTCAAGTGCCGGTACATATTTTTAAAAAGAACCATTTGACAATGTATTCCAGTATCAATCGAAAAAAAAAGTCTATCCCTCTTTCCCTGTATTTGTTTCTGAATAAGGGTTAAACATTTTAAAGATATTTAGTATATGAATGTGAAACCTTTCTTGAAACATAGAGATTATTTGTATTTTTAATACTAAATTTGAATATATTTTCATTCCCATTGTACATATGTATCTCCTATGCTATTTTTACTCTGTATTATAATATTGTTGCTTTCACATTATCTTTTTTATATCAAGTGTGTTGCCATTTTTTCTTTTCAATTCTATCTACTTTTCTTTCTATCTTTCCCCTTTTTTTTCCTTACCAGCTGTTTACTTGATGAGTCAGTTGTACACAATGGAACAGGGTGAGTCTCTAAACTCTTTCTTAAATCCTAGATGCCGTAGTAATTAGTTTAGATTTTAATTGTGTTGTTAATAAATTTTGATTAGCTTTAATTACATAATGCAAACATTGATAGAGGAGGTAAATTTTTATCTGCATGTCATACACTTGTTCACATTTTTTTCCACTCATATCACAACTTATTTAACATTCTGATGTTAACAGTACATTCTATATATGTTTTTATTTTATTTTAATTTCTAATTTCAATTTATTTGTGTTTTATTCACTATCACTCATTGTATATCATCAATCAAGTTATTTTAATTTGTTGCACAAGTATCACTAACTAGCATCCTGATTCGGTATTCTAAACTTTCTAAAATAAGGTAGACCTCACATCAGTAATTAGCTTCTGTAAACCATTAAATTCCTTATGGATTTCTTTATATTACCTTTTGAACATCCACCAACTTCATCGTGGCAAAAAAAAATTTGTAGCATAGACTTAACAGTGTAGTATGGCACACCCTGCTTCATGGATTGGGAAGGTCCAAAAAATTGCCTCCAAAATCTGATTGCACAACGTCTTTTCTTGACTTTCAATTAGCCAGAATTCATCAACCTGGAAATCGGAGCTGATTGTCAGTCCAAAGTTTCCTGGATTTTGGTCAGAATAAGTGATAAATTGACATCCACTAATGTAAACACACACAAACGGGCAGACGTGATTATATATGTGTGTGTGAGTGTGTGTGTGTGTGTGCGTGCGTGTGTGTGTGTGTGTGCGTGCGTGTGTGTGTGTGTGTTTGTGTGTACACATATCTTCTCGGTTCGCATTATAGGCCTGAAAGACCTTTAGCCTCAATAAGAGTTTTTATATAGAGAGTGATCAACTCAACAAACAATCTTCATTAAACAAGAAGGTCCTAGAATGATTTGTCTCCAGTAGACTGACAGGCCTAAATATACTTGGAGTGGGGGGAGTGGTCATTCACTAACAACCAGTTTACTAGTTGATGAAATCTAGAAGAGTCAATGTTCTTTGACATACTGACGGCCTGTCAGACTGAATTTTGTTTTGATTTTAGAGAATCAAGTTCTCCCTCTCACTCCTGTATATTGCATGTTCATGATTAAGATGAACTTCTTTACTTCTTGGGCACAACATGTTGATTTTTGTACAATAGTTGACATAATGAGATCTAAAAACTATTCAACCCCATTCTCAGTCCCTCCACTCAGTAATGCCCAAAGAATTATTCATTATAAGAGCTAGGAGAGAATATGTAAAGGTGCACAGATGAAAATTCATCGATTCATCATATATAATCACATCGGGCTCTTGTGTGTGTGTGTGTTTACATGTAGTTTATTTAATTCATTCTTCAATTTGTTGACCACTTTTAGATTCAGTAATGTTTATTTAAAGTTTGGCTTCAAATTATGTGTTATTACAATTGGCTGAAATATCTTTATTCAAATGAAGCTCTCTCTACACATTCCCACACTCTTCTGACTCTTCATCGATTTTTTATAGACTAAAAAGTTTGTCAGGCAGTAGTAGTGTGCCCCAAGAAGACTTCCAACATGCAGGAATGATGTATTGTATTTGCACTGATGACACCATTTGCAGATTCTTTTCTCTATTTTTCTATTTGTCTAAAAACTCTATATAAACAAGACCTAAAACTAACACCTTAACTAGCAAAGTTTTTTGCTTTTTGTTTTTGTATGAATTTTTCTGGAGATGAGTCAAAAGAGTGTGAAAGATACAGAGGTCCATTTGAATAAAGACGTTTTAACCAATCAATGACAAATATATTTCTAGTAGCATACTTTACTACGTTATCTGTTGTTTCCACTAGAATACAATTGCTTAAAATTGTTTATTAAATATCATTACTATGGTACATATATTGTTGAATTTATTCTGTTATATAAAGATATTTTGTGTCTATTTAATATGGAATAATAATAATTACAAAAATAAAAAACTTATTATTTAGGTGTACTTTTTTTTTGTTGAATGCACAAAGTACTTTCTTTTACTAAGCTTAAAAAAATTATGTCTAAAGTGTATGAACTGTCTTAACTCGCAACCAAGTTTTACTATCTATAATTTTTCTATATTAATTTTCAAAAAGTTATGCTATGCTTTACAGAAAAAAAAAGTTATTTAATATCGTCCACTTTACTATTAGCTACTACAGCTAATCGAGACGACTTACAGGTTACACTCTTTCTTCTGGCCAGAGTGGGACAAAGGTTTTGTTGTACAGGGAAAAGTGAAAATGTGATAATTTATGAATATCAAATTTATATTTAAGTAAAGTGATGTGAAGTTTGGTAATCACGTATTCAAAAAATACATCTTTTCAGAAAAACTATTTTAAATAGAAAGTGGGGGTTCAGGTTAGCTATGTGAGTTAAGGTGTTGGTTTTAATCACACTTGATAGAGACCTAGAGTCATGGTCCAATTCTCACAGGACAATAGAAATTTATTTAATGACAAACTCATTAAATAAAAACCTTAAATAAGAAATGGGTGGCAACCAGTAGATAACCCGTCCCAATAAACCTTAGTAGCACCAAGTGGATGTTATTAATAAATCTATATCTGACCTAAAGCTTTAAATCAAAATTTAAGATTCTAATTTTATGAGCATACACTAATTTCAGCTATAAGCTAAGAAAATAATTGTAGCAGAGAGAACCTAGTCTATATAGCAGTAGCCTGTATAAGGGTTTAATGTAAAAAAGGTTTTTGAGTTACTACTGCTCTTCACTATTATGTTATGCTAGACTTTGAAGATGGGCCACTGATCTCTAAAGATGCTATGTGCTTAATATTTTCAAGAATGACTACATCTTAAGATATATAACACAATGTCGCTATCAACTTGTCCCCACAACCTAGGCCTGCGGGCTAGCCTCTATTTTTTCAGTTAGCCCTCTGCTGCAATTTGTGAAGGTTCTAATTGTGACATTCATTTTCTAGTAAGACAATTAAAAGACAGTGAGCAGACATTTAGGGTTTTATTTTTCCACCTATATAAATTTGTTCAGTTTATTTATTGTTAAAAATGCTTCCAAAGAGGCTGAAGAAAAACAAGGATATTTCATTGTAAAAAGGAAAGTTAAAAACAAAAAAGTTTTGCCTGCTGTCAAAACTTTCTGGTGAGTATATTAGTGTGCACATCAGTGGTAAATTCCATAAATATATTTTATTCATTATATATAATTTTGTTTTTTTCTATATAAAGCACTTGCTATCAAACGAAATATTTACATGATGAATATGGATTTTGAGAAATGATTTTCAAGATATCCTTATTTCCTTTGATTGGTTCAGGGAAATAGTGTTGTTTGCTTGTTTCTTAAGTCTATTTTTTCTTTTTCTAAATTTAAAATATTATTAGTATTTTCTTAAGTGAATTATAATACTTTAATCATATATAATTATATTATTATTTCCAGAAAGGTATTTTTGTCAACCTTAGTCATAAGTAGTAGTAGTATTATTTACACCATTCGAATATTATATGTAACTTGTGGACCCGACAGATGTTGTATGATATTTCAAGCGATTAGGATATAAATTTAATATTATGTTTAAAACAAAAGCTACTTTTAATAGCACACTAAACAACTTTTGTTATGTGCACGTTTGCCTAAAAACAAATAGAAAATGAAATATCACGATTTTTTTATTCAGGCCTCCCTTATAACCCCCACTCCCATTCGAACCTAAAAAATTTAATATAGCTTATAATCATGGAAGAATTAATGCTAATTTACATATAGTTTTGATAAGTTCGGTTCAATCGTTAGTGCCCAATAAAATTGTTGGCGCTCACTTTAATTTTTTAGTGTATATCTCGTTTATACTTTGTTATACGACAAAATAAACAACTTTTATCCTGTGCATATTTGCCGAAAAAGCAATAGGAAATGAAATATCGCTATTTTTAATTTTAGGCCTCCCTTACAACCCCCACTCCTGCTTCATCTGCCTGATTGATTTGTGAATCTAAACCATCCAGGGCGTCACCCAAACGCATACAAACAAATTCATTCAAATCGGTCCAGCCGTTCAGGAGTTCAGTGACATACACACGTACAGTAGAATTATATATATAAAGATATTCAGTAGTCTCTTTCTATAACGATATCAATGGGACCAGACGTTTTCATCGTTATATAGAGAGAAACCATTTTTGTTTCTATATACAGTAAAATAATGTATTAAAATAAGACACTATACAGTAGAACCATATATTTTCACATTATATTCTCACATAATAATTATTATTACTTTGTTAAAGAATATTAAGATAAAAAGAGAAATTTACATGCATTTAAGATTAGTAAAATTGATTATTAATAATAAAATACAATAGTAAAAAATACAGTATGTAAAATATGATAAAAAACATACTGACATTTTAGTGAAAGAAGTCCTTCAACATGGTCTGCCTTTTTTCACCTTCCAAAGCAATGACCTCACTTTTATTTTCTAAACGTAAAATATCATCTGTAGACACTGGGTCATCTATGTGGCAAGTGAAAAACTTGTGGAGTACTTTAGCTGCCTCCAGGGCCTGATGAGTTGGCACTAGTTCTGACTCTGGATCAAGTTCTTCTTGTTCACTGTCTTCATCTTCATCCTCACGAACTGCATTGAGAAGGTCCTCATCTGAAACTACTGCTGTTGTAGCCAGTGTTTCATCCATGTTTTCAAAATCTTTTAGTGTATCTGGTGAATACGTTGTGGGAAGCTCAAACTGTTGAGCCCAAATCGCTCAAGGCAAGCCATCGTCATCTTCTGTTTGCTAAAATTGCTTTGTTTATACACCCCCTGAGTGTCGACCTTTTTCACATTGCTCTTTATTACATTACTACACTCTTTTCATTATTAACTACTACAAGTATAAAGTTCTATTTTTCTATCACTTTCCATTAAGAAGATATTTCATAGAGGTGGTTTCCTAATTCATTTTTTTAATAAAAATTAAGATTTCTAGCCTAAGTTTCTTGTTTATATATATATATATATATATATATATATATATATATATATATATATATATATATATAATTACAAGAGCTTTAATTTTCTTATGTTTAAAACATTTCCTAAAAATGGACCGAACTTTTGTTGTTGATGACAGGTATATAGGAGAGACACGAAGAGATTGGTGCCAGGAGCCGTCACCTAATCCTATAATTACAGTTACTGAACACACTCCAGCTCCATCTCCAGACTTTTTGCCAAGGAGGGTGAGGTTTTATATATTATAACTTTGATTTATATACACATATATATATATATATATATATATATATATATATATATATATATATATATATATATGTATGTATGTATATTTTGGAGAGCTATAAAATTACCATTAATTTTATATATAAGTACTAAAACTAGAAAATAATGTTTCCATCACTCCACGAATAAATAAATCAATAATTTGAATTCCTTTGGTTTGTAATATGATTTAATCAGTTGAAGACATCTTTTTGTTAGAAATCTTCAGTTACTTATTAGTTTTAAAGAAATAAAACAAGGAAGAAATATTTATATTGACAATTTACTGCTGTAGAATCATTATAATATAGATAGATTAAGTCTCTAAATCATCGTATTTCTGATTTTCTTTTCTTTCTTTTTTTTTCACAAACACAGACAGTGATTGTTAGAGAAAATAGAGAAAAGGGTAGACAAGTCATTCCAATTTCTCCTTGGTTAACGGGAGTTGTATGTCAAATTGGTCACTCTCTATATAAAACTCTGATCACAAATCCCCCTCAGGGAGGATCTCCAAGGTTTACAAAAAATAAAAAAAAACACACTAGCAAAAATAAAGGTTAGTAGATAATGAGTGAAATTACAAAAAATGAAAATTAGCACAAAAAATCTTCTAAATGCAGTGAAGTATTTTAATTTTAATTAAAAGGTATGAAATAAAAGAAAAGAAAAAAATGAGTTTCAGAGTGAAAAGAAATTAAGTTAGCAGAGAAGTGGCATGAACAATGATGGCTGACATGGTCATTGAGACATTTTTGGGAGTGAAATAAAAAATAGCTTTTAAAATAGTATATTAAAGGTTGGCTCAGAAATTCAGAAGTGAAATGGAGTATAGACCTAAAAAAGGCGAAGGATACAAGATGTAAATAGAAATGATTTGGAGCAGGATGTTCTCAAAATGAAGAAAGGTATTCTTTAGTTCTCCCTCAGCCCATTCTCTAAAATTTATTTTTAAAAAATGCTCACTAGATTGGCATATTTTAAAAGGAGTAGCTTTTAGAAATAAGAATAGTTGAAGTTTGAAATGCTACATGTGAAAATTATTTAGGCAATTAAGGAGCGGGCTAAATTTCTGTTAGAACAATGTGGAGGGTAATTCGAAAGTCACTCTGGGTATAATATACATCTGCACTTTCTCCCACTGCTTATTGCTTCTTTGAGTGATAATTAAAATCATAATATTAACTCCTATCCAAATTGCCAACTTTTAAGAAAGTATAAAGTTATTTTGGTTTTAATTCAAGCCACTTTTATGCTGGCACTAGGAGCCCTGTGGTCATATTCAAAAAAGCCCCACTCTTCGTTCTAAGAATGAAACCAATTTTTCCAATTAAAATTGAAAGTAGATATAGATAAGGCATAAATATAGGTAACATTTGCACTGTTAAATAAATTATAGTTACCTTGCAGTAAATCTTCCTAGATTCTTGACATACATCATCACAAATTTACAACAAACATCATATTGAAAATTATAATCAGTGAGGGGAAATCCAGCCTCTATAATTACATATGCATATAAAAAGATCTTACTTTTTTGAAGTTTTTAAGTTTATAATGAAGTGTTTCTTTTAAGTTTAAAATTAATTATTTCCAATGTCTTACCTATTGCATGTCATTATTGCCACTAAATGATATAATTTCTAATTAATTTGTTAAAAAGAGTCTGTGTACTAAAATATGTCTTTTTTGAGCAACTTTGGTACTCCTACCCATTATTCTCCTATTAAATTTAACCCTGTTTCTTTATTTTTTTAGACAATTTTCATCCTGCTATTCTAATTTCCAAAAACATCATTTTTTACAAATATATCAGCAAACAAGAAGCGATATATTTTTGAAAGTGGAGGGAGGGCCAGAGAAAAATATGTAATTAGATAATAGAAAGAAATTAAAAAGGAAATACACTACACAGCAATGTAGTATAGGATTAAAATTAATGCCCTAAGAAGAAATAAATTCATTCAGAATTTTCTCATAACTTACCAAGAAGATTTGATTTGTTTATATTGGTTCTTTGAAATTAACCATTTGATTTAAAAAAAAAAAAAGAATGTTTCTCTTCCTAATATAGGAAGTTGGGGTGACTGAGTAGCTTTTATCATACTAGAAGTTCAAAAAGGGATGAAAGAAATTTATTACATAAGAAGCAAAATAACCAGTTATAGCTAGAAACTGTGGAAAATGAAAAAAATATATATTAGGAATAAATAATTACCAAAGTACACAGCTTGATTTGAGAAATTCATTTCACAAAATTAATACTTTATTAAGTTTTGAGTAGTAAGCATGAAATCCTTAGGTGAGAGAGAAAGCAGAATTAGGCAGGAAGAGTATAATATTGTTAAATCATTTCACTGAAATAATGGATCAATTGATAGAACTCAATGCTTGTTATACTGAGTTGGTTTATTTGGTACAATGTTTAGGTTTAATTTGGGTATATTAGACATTTAGCAGAATATCTTTGTTCTTTGAGTTGGAAATGGAATGATCTGTGTCAAAATGAGAAGATTGTCACTGGTCAGAGTGTTTGATAACTGCTCAAAATCAGCTGAGATTTGATGAACGACTAATAGGTTAGGAATATTGTTGCACTATACAAAAATAAAATTTAAATCTCACTAAAACTACTTTTTTATTTTAATTTTTTTTTTTAGCAGATTTCCCTTAAGGGAAATCAGCTATTGAGGTTGTAATCATGATGGAATTTTCGACTTTTTTCTTCAAATGTCCATCGATCCTACCTGGGAGAAGACGAAAATGAGGTCCGTTCAAAACTGTATATATATATATATATATATTTGTCTGTTACCGCTATAGCGGTCGCAATTTTTGTTTGATCGTCACCAAACGCGATATTTAGTCGTTTTATTTAAAAAGAAAGATCAAGTTCGTTAACGGCTAAAATCGGACCACTGGGAGGGGGGGGGCGTTTTAGAGGGAAGGATTTTCGAAAAATCGAAATATCTCCGTTACTGTACGTCGATCGAAAAATTGTACAGAATCAATCTTATTGCAAATTAAATTTACTATAAATATTGGTATATACATTTATTCTCTATCTTGAATATTAACTGAGATATTTGCATTTTTATTAAATCTAGGTGGCTAACGGACGTGAGTAACTTTCTCACCAAAAAGTAGTTCGGCCGTTTCCTCGATTATTCAGCTCTCGTGAAATTTCTCTATTCTCTAAGACTTCACGTGGGAAATCTGCTTAGTTTACGCAGCCCCTGCGTGGCGGACTTTATATTTTTTAACTCACACTTCCATGAAATAAATATGCTTCTGTTTCAAGGTAACACATGCAATTTTGTGTAGTATGTGAGTGGCTGAGGTCAATATTTTACTGTTCTCATTTAAAATATCTATTCAAATTTGTTAACGTCTTTCTTTTTAGAGTCTATAATGGATATTGTACTGTGCTGAACTAATTGGACTTCAATTCATAGTCTCATTTTGTTTTGTTGTATTAAGCTGGTATTTCTTATAATTATCTCATGATGCACCTAATAGTATTTTTTTCTGCACTTAGCTTCCTTAGAAAATAAACAGTCTAGTGAAAATAAAGTTCCTACAGCATTAAATAATAATAAAATCAATTTTAATTTTTAATAATTAAAACTAAAGATAGTTTCATATTATTTTTTTAAAATTTACTAAATGATTATTTTAAATAAAGTAGCCAATAATTTATCTCTAATGAAGCATGACTAAAACTGACAATATTGCACTGATAATTTAATCTTAAAACTCTTTTATTTTTTTATAGATACAAAAGCTTTTTTTGGATTTATTTTTATATATTGAAGATATAAGTACAAAAATAATTCGTATACAAATACAATAATAATACAAATATCATAATTAAGAAATATTTAGGCAATTTATGTGTTTTTATTCTGCTAGTATTACAAAGATTTATTTTGTGTATACCGTATACTGCTGTGATTGTTTTATTAATATCAAAGAATGATAAAACATGAAATATGATCCTGAAGAAAATGGTCTGTTCTATATATATATATATATGAAAATTTGATGTTTTTCTGAAGTGTCATTTCAATTTGGTGGTATACATATATCCGCACTTCAGTTTAATCTAAGAACATGGCTTTGAAATTGAAATCCTTGTCTAACAAGTCTGTTATTTGTCATTTAATGTTTCAAAGGATTTCAGTAAACTTTTATATTTGTGAACCAATTACTCCATAGGCTGTTTGTGATTCAATTTTTTAATGAGAATTGAATTATGGTTTCAAAATTTACCTTCTGACTTCTATTTGCAAAGAGAACTTCATCGTTGTTACATAGAATGCATAGAAGAACAGAGTTTTTTGTGAGTGCATCTACACACACAAAACACACTCACGTTGATATATTTGATGTACATTAAAAGTAAGTTTTAAAAATTGAGTAATGTATCAGCTCATTAGTTAAATTTCCTTAAGGTAAACCTGCTAAAATTGAGATGTTTTTCTTGTTTGTACTTGTTTATAGTTACATCGTCGATAATCTTATACTACGAAATTAAAAGTTTCAGCTGCATCTTCCATTCTACTTTTTATAGGGCTGTCAAACAGAGTATTCAGTCTTAGTCCTTTACTATTCATCATTCTTATAGACACGGTCTGGAAGATCAGGAGATAATGTTATTCTGAGAATGAATTTTGAGGACAGATGTCCTGGCTTGAATGGTATGAGGAACTTAGGAAAGGAATGAGTGTAAAACTTACTAAAAGCAATAGTCATGTGTGCAGGGAAAACGGAAGGTAATATGAGAATCACGTGTAATGGTATATTGTTAGAGGCTGTTGTTCCTACAATGATTTAGGGACATTTGTGTTCAAAGGTTCCAGCCAAGTGAATAAGCATAATGGGACTTCCTACCAAATACGAAAGGCTCTTATTTCTAAGAGAGAAATGGCTGGTAAGGCAACTAAGTTGGAAGCTCTTCAAATCTGTATTTGCATTACTACTGGAACTATACTGTATGTTGTGATTAGTAAATTGCAGCAACCAAAATGAAGTACATATGGGAATAATAGGTAAAACTAAATGAAACCAAGTGAGAAATAAGTACTAATCTCAGTATATGGTCCATTGCTGTCTACAGAGTGATTGTAGGAGTACTTAGAATGAACTAAAATAATTTTGTAATGCAAATAGAATGGGATGTGTAATAAAGTGGTACTATTATGACTGGAAGGGTACCCTGTGGCAGATTTAGGTTGCCATACATTGTGTATTTGGAGAGCCTTTCTGGGGATAAAGAAATTCCCCACTATAGCAGAGGTAGATTCACTGCCGTAGTATAAATATCTCTTATTTTTTTCATTAGTTATTAACATACGGTTTCCAATGAAATGAAAAGTGTGCTTTTCTTTCCTATCAGTTTACAAGTTTTTAAATAACTGTTTGTTTATATTTCCTCATTAAATATCTATTATAGAATTGGTTATTTGTACTTGATTTATTTTAGTCCGAATACTGTACTATTTTATAAAAATATGACACTTTATTTGATTAATTTGATACTTTTACATTTACAAATGACAAAAAGAATAGCTTTGGTTGGTGCCACTGATAAAATCAGTGTTTATATTGTTTATCATTAAAAGGGAAATATATATATTTACTAACCGTTCATTATACAATGTATTATTGAGAATGTTTTTGTGCATGTCTCAACAAGTTATATCTATTACATTCTTGTTAGTGTGTAATTAATTGCTCTAATACAACAGACATCTACAAAACGTTTAGTCTGGTTAATTTGCTAGTTTTTATATTTTTAATACATTCCAGACTGCTGTTAGAAAAAGGCTTGTCTATTTTTTTAAATATATTTTATTTTAAAACAATATTTACAGATTATTTAAAAGGGGCTTTATTTTTCTGAGAGAGGAGAGACTTAATAAAGAAAAGAGTATTAATAATAATTCCCCCTCATTTTCACAAATTCATTTGGATTAAAATTTTTTGAGTTTTATGTGCTATGTATAAAATTGTATTATTTGAAATTTAAAAATGAGGCTGAGTTTGTCTTTTCAAGGGAAAAAGTGGGATAGTAATAAAATTACTCTAGGAACAAATTCTTTATTACTAGTGTTGACTTATGCCTTGATGAGTGATAATTTGATCTTTGAATACATTGACTCCTGGGGTTGCCCAGCTGCTTTAATACAGGCTACACTTCTCTAATCAGCAGGCACTGATGATGGAGCTTAGTCTCTGAAAGTGCACTCTGTATATGTTAGAGGACAAGGCGTTTTTATAGATCCTGATCTACAAGAATATTTTTTTGTGAATGTTTTAATTCAAAATGTCCTAGGCTTTTGTTTTCTGTTAAGTAAGCTGCTGTTGTTTATTGCTGTTATGCCTGCTGTTTGCTGCTTGAGTTTAGTATTTATGTGTTTAGCAATTTTACTTTTAGCAAAAGTTTCAGTTTCAGAAACTACCAAAAGTGACTATACACATATTGCATTTGGTAAAATGTTCCAATATCAGAAATGACCATTTGTTTACTTAAAGAATCTGAGTCTGAAACTTGCTTTAAGAAATTTTGAGCAGTTGTAGAAGTGCATGATGTCACGCTACACTGCTCTACTCATCAATATATTTTATTTTCAAATGCTATGCTGTGTTTTGTTCTTTTTTCTGAATGTCACTCATTTTGGCTCCATTTTAGGTTTTGTGACAATTATATTTCAGTTTCCTGGCATGTTTGCTTGCTTCACTAGCCGAGGAGAGCGGGATGGAAGCGCAGGGCCCACAGAACGGCTCCTCGCCCCTACCACTTTCCCAGCGTGGCTGCTACACTGCGCTTCTCAAGGCCAAACCTTAGGCCTCACCGAATGGCCTGTAATAAAGCCTCTTCTCAACTAGATATAGTCTAGTTCTCCTAGCTTATTTAGAAATTAATATCATGAAACACTCTTTGAACTATTAATACATTATGCGTTTTTTAAACTTTAAGGTGAGGCTTGGTCATGGGTTTTTCGACAAACAAGATCATGTTAAGAAAAGAGGTCTTATGAGATCATACTCGGATTCTAAAATTTCATACTCTTATGATGATTGCCCTGAGGCTCCTGGTTCATCCCATTATATCACTGCTGATGGAGATATTGATTTATTGGTAGTTTTGAAGGTATTCTTCAAAGTATAACATTAAATTATTGTGAATTTCTTAAAATTTTGAAAAATAATTTCTTTATAACTTACAGGGTGTTCAAAATGTTGTTATGAGGGATAATGTGATTTGTAGTCTAAGAGTTTGTGAGGGAGTTCTAAACCTTATTGAGGTAACTGCAATAATACAATGATATTCGTTAGTTATTAACATTTTTTTCTAGGTTGTTCCAAAAGTCTATATGCATGAGTTTATTACCAGTTTGAGATTTATTATTTAATGGTTATTCAACTTCTATGTTTACAATATTTATGTTGATGTTGCTTTGACTAATACTAGATTTAGTTTGTTTCACTCACCTCATTGTCTTGCATTTACAACCAATAACAATGTCAGAAGAAAAATAGTTTTTTGAAGCATTGCTGGATAAAATCTAGAAAATATGAGTAGTGGAAGATAAAGAATTGTATCAAACAGTGTTAGCATTCTGGTCCTACCTGTCTACAAGATCAGGCCTAACTTCTTTAGTCACAATGTGATGACAAATTGTTAGACTCCTTGTCATGATTGGCTTGATATGATATAAGTGAGGATTAATGGAATTTTTGATTACCCCCTCCAAATCCCCTCTTTTTTTTCTTGAATCAAAATCCTCCAGACATGGCTGACCCCATGTTGATAATTGAAAACGGGAAGTAATTGTCTATTAATGGCTTAATGTAGGAAATTCTGTAGTAAAATGTAGGAAATGACTCTAGTCCAGTACTCCACCTTTGAGATGGTGAGGCGCGGTAGAGTATGGTCAAATGTAGAGTACTGTGCTAGGATATACAGGATACCAGGGTTCGGCTCCCTGCAGTTGCAAACAATTTCTCTCTAATTAAATTATTAATTATTCACAGACAGTATATTCCATTCTAAAAATCAATAGGATAAATTGTTTTATTAATGTTATTAATGAACATCCATTTTGTGTTACTACGGCTTATTGGGATGGGCTATCTACAGGTTACCTCCATTTTCTAGCCAGAGTAGGACTGAGGGTTTAAATTTAATGAGTTTGTCACTATGTTTAACTCATATGGCTAACCTGAGTCCTTAAAGGGTTTCAAAATTGGAGACTAATAAAGGCCTCATGGACTGAAGTCGCTTGTACTTTTCAAACCTGAAATTACAGTTATGAAAA
Source organism: Riptortus pedestris (assembly GCA_019009955.1). NCBI lineage: Eukaryota > Metazoa > Arthropoda > Insecta > Hemiptera > Alydidae > Riptortus > Riptortus pedestris. Next base: position 77,530,950 of record CM032229.1, read on the forward strand.
TTTTAAAATCTGGACAATTATATTGAAGTACACATTTTTTACTATCCATTGAAAGTCTGATAGTCGAGAATTTTTTTTTTTTTTTTTAGATTTTTCTTCTGAACCAGTTTGAATGTTTTCATTGTAACAACCTTGAGTCATTATAATTTTTTTTAAATTATATTTAAATAAAATTCAATGTGTTATTATTTTAGGTGGTCTTAGGGATGCCTGGTTTAGCTGATGCCAGTGAAAAACAACTTGCTGCACAAACATGTATTCTACAATCTCTTACTAGGTAATAAAGTACTTTTTTTTTAAACAAGATAAAAATGTTTCCCCATTTTAAAAGTATGAATAAGTACTTACACATATTCATTTTTTTTTTCCATATATTTCATAGTTTCATTTATCGTTTTACTGTTATGAGAAAGAAGTGAGGATTAAAATGAGATTTGTTAATTCAAGCTACCAAGTAGGCCATCAAATGTTTTTTTTTTTCAAGAGCATGATTTTATAAATCTCTAACAGTTTAGAAGATGTTTTGGCTACCTCATGTGGTACCCAGTGCATAGTAGTATTAAATAGAACCCTTTCATGAATAAATGGATCTTGAAATTAATAGAATGAAGAGAATATTCATTAATATTTTGTTTTGACTGAGTTGAAGTCATAGTTCTTTTATTTTGTATATATGTTCAACCTATTTTAAAATTATATTATACATATTCCAATTAAAATTAAACTCTATTTCTTTCAGAAATAATTGTTTTTATATCTAGCTGCAACTTATTATGTAAGAATTCTTATTCCATTTTAGAATATTTGTTCTGTACATACCAGAACACATCAGTTTATTTCATCTGTTTCCTTATTTATTTTCATAGGAGACATTCTGCTTGTAATGAGTTAACCAAAATAGTAAATCAACACCAATTCATAATTAAATTTTAGACAATTTTTGTCAGTTGTAAATTGATCCTATTTAGTAGATTATAAAGATGTAGGCAGTTCAAGTCTGTGTGTGTGTGTCGTCGTGGTGATTGAGTTAATAGCTAACTTTTAATATTTGTATAATGTTTTGATAGATGTATTAATAATGTTTTTTATTATTTTTAGGGTTTTACTTCATCTTGGCTGCCCACATGGCTGTGGATATGCTCAGCGTGGTGCACCTGCCGATTTTCTACGTTCACAAGTTCACAGCCTTCTTGGAAGACTCCATAAAAATCACTCAAAACATTTCTTAAGGTTCTTCAGGTCTATGGTATCAACACAGTCTATAGGCGAAATAGTTGACTTCTTCCATGCATTCACTGGTTTCTGTGTTGACCCGGGCTCCCTTCTTTCACCCCTAAGTAGGAATTTTTATTGTATTTATGTTATTATGAGTTGAAGGTTATAACTATATCTAATCTGTCTTTTCTCAAGGTTCATTTGTTACCCCATCATTTGGATAAAGAAATAAAGACTCTAAGTAACATGAGGAATTTCATTATTACAAACAATTCCTGATATTCACAAACAATGCCAATGCTCAAATATTTCAAATTGGTGTTAGATTCAAACCTGAGCTAAGCCCTCTTCTTCTTTTTTTAATTAATTTTAATTTTTAATCCAGTATGGAGTATTATGCACATTACATGGAAAATTATAAACATTTTACAACCGTTCTAATTATATCACTGTGATTTTGAGTGTTATCTTCCCTATTGTTGATTTGTTTGTGCATGTATGATGTGAGTGTAATGTCTTTATGCAAATATAAGTATGCAGGCATAAGAATTCATATTCTTTTTCCCACCAATTACACATATGTATGAACCATTAGATGGCATGACCTAACTAATACATGGTGTTTACTATGATTAAACTATTTTTATTATTTATTTTTAGACCAGAAACGTGGTTGCAGTAAGTCTCCCGATGCAATGCCTCAATCGCTGTTTGGTCCTGTCTCAACTGGTTTAGAAAGTCATATTGTGGGTGCAGTTTTTAAGAAATTTATTACAAAGCTTATTTTATCGGCCAAAGAAATTAAATCACATGAGAATATGGTATGCTTTTATAAATAAGTTTTATTTATTTTTCTGAAGTTATATAATAACATTTGTAAATAATATTTTGCTAAAGATAAATTCTGAAGAAATACTTTATAGTTTTGTTAATATTTTCTTCTGTTCCACACCGGTGGACTACCGGTGAGGTAGTCTGCAAAACCACATACCACCCTGTATGGTAATATCACCTTGATTGTTGCCAGGGACCGTAAATAAAACTCTTTTTTGCTTTCAAATCTTTTAATTATAATTTGGCCTATGTTGTTCGATGGCCAAAATGTTACCAATAAGCAAACTTTAGGGACTTGAATCCTCACAATAATATAAGTTTAGTAAATCACCCCTCAAAAAAAAAATGTTTTTATAATTGTTTTATTCATATGCTTAACAGGAGAAAAGAGATATCTAAATAATATATTCCACTCCGTTTTATCTCCTGACTAAAAAAAAAAAAATGATTATAAATAAGATGGTGAGTATTGATTTAAATATGCTGACATAACTGTCCCAGTTAGTCATGTTTTAGTATGTGACAGAACAATGGCAGGAGTATCTCTTCAATAGTTTTAAGCCCAACAAGCACATAACACTAGTGGTGAGTATGATAACACTTTTAAACGTGTTGGCTATAGCCAATCATAGGATTTCATGATGCGATTTTTGAAAAATTTCTTCCAAATGTCCATTGATCCTAACTAGATGTTCAAAATGAGGTCGGTTCAAAATGAAACACACATCTGTTACCACTCAGAAGATGGGTCAATATAACTCAGAAAAATGTATAATGTGTCTAAAATTATTTTTATTTGCAAAAATTTAGTATTTTTCTATTATTGAAAAATTCAATGAACTATGTATTATTGACTTTGATGTAGTAATGGACTTTTTAAATCTTATTAGAAGTAATTAAATCAATTTTTGTAGAGTTTTGATATCAGACTTTTCACGAGCTATGTGAAAGAAGTCCATGGTAGTATATTATGCCGTGTATCCATGAGTGGTCTAATTGATACTGCTGTGAGACCAAATAGAAAGGAGACAAACCTCCAGACAACAAGGGTCATAAGGTAAACATATAGTTTCCTTTCTTTAATATTTTGAATATTTAATTGTCATGTAAATCAATGATTGATTCCCTTTCTCATAGGCATATTCCTCAGAGTGAACAGGATAATATTCAGGATCATGCTTACGTTGTGGATGAAAGAGATGCAAAAAAATTACTTTTCAAGAAAAGAAGTACTTCGTCTACTTGTGCGGTAAGAATATATTATTTTTTATTTGCTTCATAGGTTGTTAGTTGTTTTGTGCTGCTATTTAACCACTGATAGACTGCTACCATTTGTTTGATTACTAGTGGTCAATATAGTCCTTGTAGGTCCTGAACCTCATCTACTAAGCTATACCATGTGGTCACCCCTGCTGTACCGATCAGTATTTTGAGCAGGCTTGGGATCCTGTCTTTCAAAATACCCCAACCACATTGTACTGATAGGAAATAAATGTTTTAGCTCAATTTTGTTTCTGGTCATCCTGTTGGTCTGATGATACTTTTTTTTTTTTTTTAATTTACCTTTTTGGCTTCATATTTGTTTTCAGACTATTTATTTTTGTAACTATCTCTTCTAAGGTATTTTAATATTCTGTTTCTAAGAAATATTTCAATTACATTGACCACCACTCTCCCTGGTTCATTAAGAGTCTTCCTAATATAATTGATTTATTCCGTACTAATGTTAACAATTGAACTGTGTTGCCTTTAAGGTAAGTTATAAACCTGTTAATTTAGTTGTAATACAACTATTTATGTATGTATTTACCTACATCAGAATACTCGGATAAAGAAATTATAAAATTATAAGATCAAGCTATGGTGTTCTAGGAGTAGAAAAAGATAGTGTATCACTTAGTAATGGCTAAATGCAGAATTAGATTGAAAAAATATAAAAAGTATATGCTAAGAAATGGGACCTAGAAGCATTAAAATACGAAGAAATTAAAACTGTGTTTCAAGGAAAAGCAGAAGAAATTTTGGCCTTTTTGGATAGATTAACACACTATTTCTTTATGTAGGACCTATACCCCAGGAACCTATGCTGCTCTGGGCTAAAACTTATTAGATTTTTTACTGCAGTGACATGTATTATCACGGGTTAGACTTCATTTGCACTTTTCACGGTTTCTCCCTTTTAGCCAGTGCCTTTTATTTCTTCACAATTATTATCCATATTCATATTCCTCTAACACAAAAAGTCCGTCACGCAGGGGCTGCGTAAACTAAGCAGATTTCCTATGTGAAGTTTAGCAATAGAGAAATCTGAATACAGGTAACACAACACCACCATAAGTAAATACAAACGGTAATGAGAAATCTTTCAGTTAATTTTAATAAACTCCCAACTGAAACGGCTTCTGAATTGTAAGAATAATTTATATTTTAATGACTCAAATTTTAGTAGTCCAAGAACTAAAGAAGGGGGGGGGCGGATGAACAGAACGTATTTGGATAAATCTCACAAAGTAACGAAGGTTAGGTAAGGTTAGAAACGACAGCTTAGGTTAGAAGCTTCCGCCAGACCCAAAACTTACGAAAACGGCCGAACTAACCCGAACAACACCCGACCACAGACTTCATAAAAATGCAAATATCTCGAAGAGAATAAATGTGTATATAGCAATATTTATAGTACATTCAATTTGCAATAAGATTGGTCCTATACAATTTTTCGATCCGATGCATAATAATGGAGATATTTCGAATTTTCGAAAATCCCCCCCCCTCCCTCTGGTACGATTTCAGCCATTAACGAACTTGATCTATCTTTTTACATAAAACGGTTAAATATCACGTTTCGTAACAATCAAACAAAAATTGCGACCGCTAGAGCGTTAACAGACAAATATATATATATATATATATATATATATATATATATATATATATATATATATATATATATATATATATATACAGGTTGTCCCCAAACCAAACGGCCAAACTTTAGGGATCGACAGAGGATCGAAAAACTAAAACAAAAAGTCCTCTGGCATATGCCTCGTTTTCGCTTCTTTTTCGAGATAATCACAAAAAACTAAAAATAGTTGTGCATAAACTAGTTAAGGCCAATGGAAGAGCGGATTTTATTCCTTGAATGAGTTTTAGCAATAAATGTTATTCCAATACAATTATTGTATTCTAATCTTATACTAACAGAAAGGTAATTGAAAAAAAAAAATATTTTTTATTAAGAAAAAATAATAAATACTTTTTTATTCAATATTCATAGTATAAAAAAAAATTACCTATTTAAAGTAGATAACATTATGAACAATAACTAAAGATTAAAAGATAAAAAAAGATTAAAAATTTAGAAAATTAATAAAATAATTAAATATTCTTACTTGGAAAACATAAATGTTTCAGTTTTTATATGGGTCTACCTTAGTGAGAAAAAAAAACCTGAAAATTTTGAAGGTTTTACCTTCTCTAAAATTACATCGTTAATTTCTAAAGCGTCAACGTAAATGTTGTTCGAAGTGCTGGCATCTCCCTGCAATACACGCATCACATCGCGTACTCGCAGATCGCACTGCATCTAAACATTGTTCTACGGTGAGCTGGTTGCAAACCATTCTGATGCGCTCGATGAGGTCATCCCTTGTGTGGACGGGCTCTCGGTAGACATTTTCTTTCACGTATCCCCACATGAAGAAATCTAGTGGCGTGAGGTCCGGAGACCGGGGAGGCCAAGGCACCGGCCCACCTCGTCCTATCCAGGGTAGTTGATGTCCAACCAGTCTCGTACGGCCCTTCCGTAATATGCAGGACAACCATCGAGTTGAAACCAGCTGTCAAGTCTTGTTTCCAAAGGGATATCTTCCAAAAGTGTCTGTAAGTCATTCTCCAGGAATAGATGATAACTTTCAGCTTGAAGTTGAGCAGGTAAAAATACGGGACCTATTATGCGATTATAACATAGACCGACCCACACGTTTACAGAAAACTCATCCTGGTAGTGAAATTCTCTAACAGCGCGGGGATTTTCATGTGCCCAAAGGTGGTAGTTTCTTTGATTGAATATGCCCGCACGTGTAAAAGTCGCTTCGTCCGTCCAGATTACTTTTGAACTTAAGTTTACATCGTTTTGCAATTGTTCTTTGTACCAATTACAAAAATTTAATCGGCGGGGATAATCAGCGGGTATTGCATTTTGTACCTTTTGTACATGGTAAGCATGCCTGCGGTCAGCCCTTAATGTGCGCCAAATGGTTGTCTTTGGTATGCTTAGAACTGAAGCAGCTCTCCGGACGCTTGTGCTAGGGTTGGTATTGAAGTGCCTCAGTATCCTCTCCCTCCGCCTCAGGTCGGCTTCCATCGGAGCCTGCATACGGTTTCCACGACGATTACATGAGAAGGACCCAGTCTCTCGAAGCCTTCTGAAAGTGCTGGTAAAAACACCTCTGTGTGGGGTTTCTCGGTCAGGAAACCGTCTGCGATATTCCCGAACTGCCTGACTTGCATTGCCATCGCAGAATCCGCAGACGTAGACCATGTCCGCATATTCAGCGTTGGTAAATCTAGCCATATTTGTTGACTTCACTGAACAGTACTAGCAACACCACTAATGTGAGAATGCGAGGCTGGATTCCCCCCAAAAAGGATTAAAATGATAGTAAACATTTTAATCCTTTCTTTTTAAGTTTAAACACTCAACCTAGACGTTTTGTTGATAAGGAAAGCGTGAGAATATTCATGTTTTCTAAATTTACTCCTCGTAAATTATAAAATTAAGCTTACTCAAAAAGCCAATAGTTTTTTGTAATTTAAATACATTATTAAAAAAAAAATACACTTTTTGCACAACTATTTTCAGTTTTTGTGATTTTCTCAAAAACAAAGCGAAAACGAGGCATATGCCAGAGGACTTTTTTTCTTAGTTTTTCGATCCTCTATCGATCCCTGAAGTTTGGTTTGGGGACACCCTGTATGTATATATATATATATATATATATATATATATATATATATATATATATAATTTTGAACGGACCTCATTTTCGTCATCTCCTGGGTAGGATCGATGAACATTTGAAGAAATTTTTCGAAACTCGCGTCATGAGTACGACCTCAATAGCTGATTTCCCTTAAGGGAAATCTGTTGAAATTAATGGAGTTATTTGTGCTTTTCAGTCTTGGTAAATTCCCATTTATACTCACCTCACATAAAAAATAAGCCAACATATATCATGAAATATCTATGACATATTCTTTTACTGTATTAAATACATGGGCAAATTTTCAATGCGATGTCATCAATGAACATTCATTACTCTAGAGATTTCATTTTTTATTTAATGAATACCTCATTCAATAAAGTTATGTTCAGTAATAAGCGAAAAAATAACAGAGGTACAATAATATATATCACAGTTTTGGTCACAGGTTTGGATCTGTCACTGTTTAGTTACTCTACATACATAACCGAATAGACCAGTGGGTCTATATGTAGTGACATATTCCAATTATTTCAATTTCATCATCACACCACTTTGATTCTAGAGTGTACTTGAAGCAGAAGGTGGGGATGAAGTTCAAAGCCCTCTAGGAAATATGAGGAAGAAGCATCACATCTTAACTCCCAGGCATAGCCAGCGTAACTTTAATCAATTACAGAAGAATTCAAGATTTAAGATTGGTGGCTTAGGTAAAAAAATATTATTAATCTTATGTTTAATTAAAATTTATGTTTATCTTATATTTAGTTTCCATCACCATAGCTTAGATTCTTATGTTTCTTGCGAACTTTGAAGCTAAAGCTTAAACAATACCATGTTAGAGGATGTAGATTATTAATATTTTATCATTAGTCATTAGGAGAGGAAAAAATCTGGACTTAACCTACTTGGCTAAGTGTTATTGGCTTCATATTAGTACAAACAACAAATATTATTTTACGCAAATAATGTATCATATCATTTAAGGCAAAAAAAATGAAGTTGTTCCATTCCTATTAAAATGGTGAATTATTTTGTAACATAATAATGTTTAAAAGTCTAATTAAAACATTTATTATTATTATCTGATACTTTTATAAAAAGAGCAAGTGAACATTTCTTGTGGCTCTAAATCTCAACAAACTTTAATTTGGGATTTATTGCCATTGTGATATGTACTCTCCAAAATATTTGCAAATAACCAAACTTTATTACTCAAAAATGCTTATAATAAGTTTAGTAATTATATTATTATGTATGTTTCTCTCTACATATAGAGCTCTAAATATATATTTTTTAAACACTTTGATATTACTTTAAAAGGCTAGGCACCAACTTGGTTTTTGTGTAAATATTTGAGTTTGAATCAGTAGTGCTTGATCAACCTAGTCAATATCATCTTGTAGAGGAGTCCTTCAATATACACCACTCCCAGATTGACGAAGCATCCTCCCCCGTAGTGACGGTTTAAAATTAAATGTTTTGCCTTTTCATTTTTAACTACAGGGTATCATGACTACTGTCTTTGTTTTCTTGGTGTTGGCTGATTTCTGAAGTTACCTCTATTTGGTTAGGTACCCTGCTTGCTTAGGCATCAAATGGGATTGATGTTTAAATTAATTACTGGGTTGAGGCTGGGTTATCCCATTCTGAATGGGGACCTTAGCAACTGTCAAACAATCAGTAAATTAAGTGAAAAAAATTAATAATGAACAAGATACTATTTTATATTTCTGACAGAAGATAGTTGTCAGGTAAAGTAAATAAGAACTCTGCAAAATAACAAGTCTAACAAAGAATTAAAGTCAGGAAAAATCAGGCCAGACTAGTGACCTGTCTTGTATACTATTTGACTGAGAGCTCTATGGGGTACTTGGAGACCATGTATCCATCAATGGAAGTCTCACTGTAAAGAGTAAACATATTGTATTGTATTGTAATATTGAATAAATGTAGAACTGTAGTTAATTGTATTTTTATACATTTCAGTGAGTTGGTTTAGGAGAGAAGTACGACGAGGAGAGTCAATTGACTCACAAGGCAGTGCAGACTCTCCTGCCGAAAGTGCTCTTGCCCATCATGCTGCTCAGCTCCATCACTCATACAGCAAAACCTCCCAGAAGAGTACATCAAGGTACATTACTTAAATATTCACTATTCAATAACGTGAAACTTATACCTTACGTTAAAACAAAATTTTCAGTGTTGGAACAACTCTTCAGAAGGCTCGTAGACGAATGGAAGATCAGTTTACTAAATTTGGTTTTGGACGAGGGAAGAAAAAGGATGGAAGTATTGAGGAAACTCAAGGAAGCTGTAAGCATGATATTCTAAAGTCATTCATCTCTAAAATCCTACATGTATTGATAATATGTAGAATTTAGTTTTAGCAGATTTCCCTTAAGAGAAATCAACTATTCAGGTTGTATTCATGACGCTTTTTTTGAAATTTTTTTTCAAATGTTCATTGATCCTACCTAAGAGATGACAAAATGAGGTCCGTTCAAAATTATAATATAAATATCATATAAATCATATTCATTAATGACAAATCAGACTTTGAAAGGGGGGGGATAAAAAGGAGAGAAATAAAAAATTCCAAATATCTCAGTTATCTGTTTTTTCAGCTTTCAGTGAACATCTCATGTCCAGCCAACATTTTAATTTATGTTTACATAGCCTTCTTACTATGGGAGAAATACAGAATAAATATTGAGATGTGATGTCCAGTGTCACCACACATAGGAAATTTGCTTAGTTTACGCATCACAGGTTTTAACTATTTGTGGTTTCTTAGGCTTCCTCTCTGAGCTGAATGTTCTTCTGCTCCAGTAGTTTCCTCATCACACTTTAAAGTGCAATTTTTGTTAGTTCTTTGGCTATTTTCCTCAGGCTACACATCACCACTACTGTTGCTCTGGTTAGGTTGCAGTTCATGGACTAAACAGCTACTGAAAATTTGTACTATAAAGTGTGACGAGGAGATAGCCGGTGTAGAGCAGAAGAAGGTTTTATCTAATTATAAATTCAATGTTTATTTGATGAATGATTATACTATTAGTATATTTACCATAACACTTTCACTGCGTTTTCATTATTTTTTGATAATACCTCGAAATCGGGTGCATTATTTGTTTGAATTTTTTTAATATAAACATACTTTTAATCATATTTGATGATTTTAATAGAAATGCGACAAAAAAAATTAACCGGAAATGCATTTCCGGAAGTGTCCTTCCAGAGGGACAACCCGTAAGCGAGGAATTCCACCCGCCTTGCGGTTTAGTATCAGTAGACGCCTTTAGTCATTTTATGCTAAACCCACTACTCATTATACCTAATGTTTATTTGTTTTAAAGAAAACTCAATTATTTTTATTAGAATAGCAAATAACCATTACTAATCATTTACAAAAACTAATTATCGATTCAAATATTTTTTTGTTGGACATTTTTAATTATTTTAACAGCGTATTTTTGTTTGCCATTTACAAATATAAGATCAATTATCCCAACTTTTTTGCAGGATTATTTGCGTGGAAAAAGCAAATTAACTTATTAGAATGACAGCTCAAGTGAAAATAACTTTTACCTTTGGTTGAACTTACTTATACATACATTCTACACTGATAAAATTCCTGAAATTTAACTTCTTATCGTTAACTGTAGTTTTTTTTTCCAACAAAAATCATAAAAAAAATAAATCACAGTTGTTATTATTAACTTACGAATAAAAAATGTCTATAAAATCTAAATTTCACATCTAGGAACATTATATTTTAGTTTAGACTTATTATTCAGCAAAAATGTGTTTTTCACCCTTTCAGGTATAAGACTGTTTTCCTCTTTACTTTTCAAAACTAATTGAATGAGGTCATGAATCACCTTTTGCAGTTATCATTCAACAATTTAGTTAATAGTATTCAAATATATTAAATCATGAAATAAATAGAAATTATATAATAAATTTTACTTACTTAGAATCAATTTTTAGAGAACAAAGTTTAAAAATTGATAAAAAATCTTTAAGTTGGTCTATTTGAAAACGGTAAAAACCATTGGAAAGCCCAAAAAATAATGAAGGCAACTGTCTTTACCGGGAGTTGAAAAAGTGAATCCCCTCCATTTACGAGCCTTTTGAGTCTAATGGAAAAAGTAATAGAGGGGTGTCCTTCCGAAGGGACAACCGTAAGCGAAGTAGGGTCACAGGTGTCCTTCGGTAAGGACACCCACAGCGAAAGTGTTAAGGGAAGTCAGTTTTTAATATTTCACTCATGACACAATTTTCGAAAAATTTCTTTTGCTCGATAGTTAAACATTTTACGAACTAATATATTTATGTAAATAAAATGATGGGCCAGTCTTAATGGTATTGTGCCTAATTTTATTTTAACTCAATGATTACAAAGTCTATCCATACAAGTGGTCACAGCACTAGTTGCTTGATCACCTTTAAAAAACGCTTTCTTTATGAGTTCATTCTATTATGTTTTGGGCTCTGCTTACTGAAATATAAGGAAACTAATCGTAATTAATCAGTCAAATTTCACTCTTTTTTTTTTTCATCATGATGAGTGTCATAGCATAAATTCTTAACAGAACTAATATATTTTTAGTCTTATAAAATTGTAGCTAATTTTTACATTTAAAAAATTGTGAATTTTGTTTCTTTTAAGCAGATTTGAGTAGAAGAAATTCAGTTGAGACAGCAGAAGGAAGAGGACGAGATTCGGAAGTTGTAGTATTAAAAGCAAGAAGGATGGTTCGAAAGGAAATTTTGGTTGCTGGAATGAACAGGCTCACCATCCTTCTGGAGATTTGTCAACCTGCCACTCTCCCTCATCCTCACCTACTTGCAGCTACTCTAGATTTAGTAAGAAAATATATTTTTATTGGACTTCCTACTATAATAGCATTCAAGTTCTTGATTTGCTGACATCATAAAATATTAGTTTGTGTCACCAAAAACTCTACGCCCTAGTCTAATATAACCCTCTTTCCAGAAAGACAATGTTTTGTTTTTGTTTTATTTTTTAAATTTTCCTTTGTTTAAATCAGAATTGTAACCACCGACAGGGCTTTAAGAAATGTTTAAGTAACTTAAAGAAAAGTGAGTTTTCATGACCACTACATTCACAAATAACAATAAACTTTAAAAGAAAAAGTTTATTTATTTTTTTTGTAAGCTCTGATGCCAGAAAATCAGCTCTTTAAATAGGAATTTTTCTGTAACTTTTTATTACCAGAGTACTCATTTTATTATTTATTGAATCACGTAGTAACAAATATGATCATTTTAATTTCGACATATAACTTTAACTACAATATATTTATGTACAGCCTCATGCTCCAGTGGTTTCAAGAGCTGCATTCTTGCTGGAATGTGCCCACTTTGTTCATTCCTGTAACAAAGGGCAATGGCCATCTTGGTCCAAGCAAAATCCTCCTCAGTTTAGAGCATCTGGACCACCTCCAACAGGCAGGCCAAATCCTAACAATGCTAAACGCCTGCAGAGAGCAGCAGCTAATATTTTCTATCAGTGGGCTGAAGTAAGCATTCCATTCTATTATTATCTTCATAATTATTGTTTATTTCCTATGAAAACGTTTTGAAAGATATTTATTAATGCCTTCTTTGGGGGTAACTGAGAATTTGAAAGATAAATTTTATCCATAAAGCAGTAGTTCTGCCCATAAAGAACATACTTTTATTTTATATACTTGAAGATTTGTTTGTAGCAAGTTATTATTTTTAGCAGATTTCTTTTAAGGGAGGAAATCACTAAAGTTCGAATTCATTATTGACTGAAATTGGACTAGGATGAAAGTGGTGGGGTTTAGTAGGGGATTTGAAAATTAGGAATATCTCCATTATTATTTATCAGATTGAAAAATTGTAATGAACCAATTTTATTGCAAATGTAATCTCCTGTACATGTTGTCTTTCTATAATATTAATCAAGATCATAACGTATTAACAATAAGTTTTTATATAATGAAACACTGTCTGAAGCATGAAAACCAAATTTTGTTTTCATTGAACTCCTACTGTGTGAGCTATATATAAATATTTTTGGGATGCTGCAATCATTTAAGATTTTAAGTTCTTAGCTACATGATTTTTATTTGATCAACACCATACAAGATATTTAACTGTATTATAAAGTATTAAAGATTAGATTAGATAATAGGTTAAATTGACCAGTTGGGGGGGGGGGGGGTTAGAGGGTAAATTATTGAAAATTCAAAATATTTCTGTCACTATGTGTTGTACTGAAAACTTTTATATAACCCATCTTTTTTATTTTATTTATATTTTCTACAACTGTTGTATTATGCATTTTTTCACTAAATCAAATATTAACCGAGTTATTTGTAGGTTCTTATACAATTATTAACTTTTGAAGTTATTTCTGCCTTTTAAATATCCCTACTTCTGCTCATCCAATTTTTACTTTAAGTACCTCAGTAAGTAATTATTTCATCTCCAGCTAACATTTTAATTCCTGTTTATATTGGCTTCTTATTCCAGGACATGGAAAATCTGATTAGTTTAGGCAGCACTTGCGTGATGGACTTTTTTAATTGTTATCCAGCATTGATATACCCCTAACCACTCTTTATCTAATTTCGACGATTCAACAGTCTCAGGCTGTTAAGGCTCCAAGTTAAAGTCAAATGGTCCATCTCAATTGTCCCAAAACAAATTCCATGTTTCTTCCTTTATGAAAAGAAGTCAAGGGAGCATTCATGTATCCAATGTGTGTTTTGCCATTACCCCCTTCTAATTAGTAGCACAAATGAAAAAGTTGTCATGATGAGACATATATGGATCAACAATATATTTTTGGTTACAACAGTCCTCAAACATATGAGACACATAGGCTTAACATTTACTTTTTACTATTTGTTGAGCAGGTCAAACTTCTTATGAACCAAATCTTTTGTGACAATGAAAACAATGCATATAATTTTCACATGTGATGTAGGCCTTCTTTTCTGGAGTAGAAGCACTATTATACTTTCTGGTCATCAGATTTTGATCTTATTGAACAAACAAATATTTTTTTCATCAGTAGCCATCTGCGGACAAAACAAATTCAAATTTAAAAATAATAGTAAATTTCAATTTATATATTTTTCTATTATTAATAATTAACTATTTCTTCTTGAAAATGATTCCTAATTATTGTGAATGAAATGGTGGAAACTATATGCTTGTTGATAAAACAAAGCAATTCTAATCCTCCTTTCTCCATTACAATTAGTGATCTTAATGTTTGACAAGGGAAAGGAAATTAAATCGAACAAGAAACAAGTGTTGTTACAACTAGGACTATAACTTTCTTAAAATTGAGAACTATAAGAAAAACACTTTATTAAAGAATTATGAGTGGCTACTCACTGATGGCGAATGCACAGCCAAATCATCAATTACATTACATTTAAAAAACACAGTAGATCTTGAACATTTGTAAAATCCAATCGGAACTTCATTACTGGCATTAGACAGGTGATGTCATATTACTCTGACAACTCACATTCAGTTCTGTGCTTTTAATAAAGGCCCCATGTGAATGTTTGTGATATTGTGGGGAACAAAAAACTACTCGATAAAAGTTGCAAATGAGCAAATGCTGATTACTTTGTAAATATTCTAGGCAGAACAATTTCATAAATGACGTTACAAGTCGTTCGTAACAAGTTTGTTATATAACAATTTTTAATATCTACTAATAGATATTCTTTAGATACATCTTTACATTTTACCCTTTCTTTAAAAACTGCACTCCTGTAGCCATTATCAACCATGAAATATTTAAATATTGAGATAACTAACAATGAAATAAAACTTTCAATTGCTAGAGCATTAAAAGGCCAATATAAATACAACTTTGTGTGGACACATTTTCACTATCTACAAGGATTGTTTGATATTTAAAGATGTTTTAGGAGAATTTTGGATGAAATGAATACAACTTCCTTTGTCTTGTGTTACTTCATTCTGATTAAATTATTTATTTTGTTAGAGAAAGAAAAAAATAATAGTTTTAAATAACATAAATAAATTGAATTTTTTCTCTGTGTTTTCTTTATTTTTAATCAAACATTATTTCTGATGCACACGATGATGAACTGAAAGGAAAATAAAAAATTTAAACTCAACCATTATAGAAACTTATTACTCAGACATCTGTACATTTTTTTTAAACTTTGACTCTTTTCTTAGGTTCTGGGGCAACGACTTGAAGAAATGCTTGCTGAAGATAAAAACCATGTCCCTCATGTTATAGCCAGCCTCCAAGATGAGACTAAACAAAAGGAATTGTTGATCGAAGATGAGGAAGAAGACTTCTTGGATGAAGGTGCTGCTTTGAGAACCTTGTTTGAATATCAACTTTTGTATTTCCTAAAACCATTGAGCAAAATTAAGATTATAATTATCTTTAGTCATTGAACATTAACTCTTGTATTCAAAAACTATACAATATTCGTCTTGTTTTTAAATCTTTTGTTTTATTTTAATATTTTTGTTTTGTGCCCTAACTAATTACACTGACCACCATTTTTCTGTCATTTTGACTATACTTCTACAAAGTTTTAGCAGATTTTCCTGAAGGGAAATCAGCTATTTAGGTCACATTCATGATTAGATTTTTGAAAACCTATTATGATTAGATTTCTCTAAATTCCACCGATCCTACCCAGGATATGACCTAAATGAGGTTCTTTCAAAATTGTATATATATATATATATATATATATATATATATATATATATTTGTCTGTTAACGCTCTAGTAGTCACAATTTTTGTTTGATCGTTACCAAACTTGATATTTAATCGTTTTATGTAAATATATATATATATATATATATATATTTATATACATTATATACATATGTGTATGTATGTATGTCTGTTAACACTCTAGTTTTATGTATAACTGAAGATTAAGTTACCAGTGAGAGGTGTGGAGCGGTTTAGAAGGGGAAATTTCAAAAATTCGAAATATCTCTGTTATTATATATCGGATTGAAAACTTGTATAGAACCAATCTTATTTTAAATGTAATTTTCCATAAATTATATTATACATTTTTCTCTATTTTAAGAGTTGGAGAAGTACTGGAGAAGGTTATGAGGAGGATATGGACTGATAGGCACACCAAGTCTCAGCTTTGTATTAAAATAATTGGAGTTTTTAAGGGTAGAAGCACATGAAGTTGGGACACCCTGTATATGTATTAATTTATACGTATATAAAGAAAAGTGCAATAAATGACAAGTTGACTTTTATCAGTAGGAATGAAGATTGTATGAGTGCAGTTGTTGGATGCTTGACAAATGTTGTCTATTTCTTAATATCCACAATCTGGAAATGAAAAAAAAAAAATCGTTTTATTCATTTTTGTCATAATTAATATTCTTTCAGCTTGTGGAACCAAGAATGAATATGGATCATCTTGTCCAATGGCTCTTCGACTGATTGCTTGTTCTTTACTGCTCGAAATCACTGCATTTCTCCGCAATCCTCAACGTGAAACTAGTCAAAGTCAGCCAGGTAAAATTTGCAGTGGAAGTAGAAGTGGACAAGTAGCTCAAAGTGGGGAGACCAAACAGGCTAATAGAAGATGGAGTATGGCATTATCTTCAATGGGCCATTCTCAAGCTTCTGCGCATAGCCTGCAATCAATTCCAGATCAAGGTAAAGGGTATCATTGGAGAATCAGTTGATATTTGAATTTTGCCACTTAACAGAAAATGTCATTATTGGATTATTCTATTAGTTATACTTATTCCAGACAAAAATAAAATTTTGAAAATACTCTTGTACATAAAGAGCTTAAATTAACTATATTTAAAAAAAAATATTGTCTAAA
This sequence comes from Riptortus pedestris, assembly GCA_019009955.1. NCBI lineage: Eukaryota > Metazoa > Arthropoda > Insecta > Hemiptera > Alydidae > Riptortus > Riptortus pedestris. The sequence continues at coordinate 77,547,866 of CM032229.1, forward strand.
TTATCTAACTGTATCATTCAAAGAACTATATTCCTCAACAATTGCTCTTTTGTATTAAGTTTGTATGAGAGATTTCATTTTGTGGTAATAAAAGGGTTTCATAATTTTAATATCAATGAAAAAATTGCCTAAATTTCTTAGTCTTTCTTTATTGTCAACATGGTACATTAATCATCAAAATCAGGCAAGTAGACTTATCTTTTGTGGGCAAAGGGGGTAAGAGTTGCAACAAATTAAGGAAATTCATATATATATTTCAACTGAATACATCTAGATACATTTAGTTTTTCTACTAATAATCTTAATTTAGAAAATTGTCTGGAATAAGTTTTAGTTTTTAAAGACTTAATTGTTTCATGAAAAACATTTACAATTCTTAACACAATCATGGATGTTTACTTCTTCATTCTCTAGTTCTTCTGGTACCCTCTTTATTAATTGCTTAATGTGAGGAATCAGTCATATGAGTCCAGTTTGGCTTGGTAAGTTTAATATTTTTGGAAAACATTTGTCAGAAAACACCTGCTGTTAGAGTAGTGTTAATAATATAGATTATTATGTATCTGAAGAGGAATCCTTAGGTTAAGGTTGAAATAAAAGGTCTTTCTCTTGATGGCTTTTATTTGGAATTTAATAAGCTTGTTCGATTGTTACCAAACTCAGTATGTAAGCTTTCCATGTAAAACTGGATATAAAGTTCTTTGTTGGCCTAAATTGGCCCAGGTGGAGTGGGGGGTTTAAAAGGTGGAGATGGGCAGTAAAATAAAATATCTTAACTATCTCTATTATCATCTGGCAGATTAAAAAGTGTTTGATTGGGATTTTTTATCTAACTTGTAAATTAATTTAACTGTAAATACAAAATCAGGTTTATCTCTTTTATTATGAATCTGATCAAAAAATGTTAATCAATTAATAACTTGTTAACACTTTCAAAGTAATGTACAGCAAATTGATGTTCTAGGCACTTTTGTCACTGTTAAACTTGTATTAACCGATTTCCGTTAAGGTATAGCAGGTTGTGAGGTTGTACTCATGATTTTCAAAAATGTCCTGAAATATCTACCTACCTAGATGATGAAAATGAGGTCCATTCAAAATTCTCTCTCTCTTTCTCTCTCTCTCTCTCTCTCTCTCTCTCTATATATATATATATATATATATATATATATATATATATATATATATATATATGTATATATGATTATTATTAGTTTTGCTCAGTAATCCCAAGTGCATCTTGGCCTCCTGCGCCAGCAGTTGCAGCAATGTGTTCCAATTCTGTGCTGCTACCAACTTCCAATTCCTTACTTCAATTGCCCTTAGACCACTTGTTTCACAATCCAACCACCACAGCTTGGGTCTCTTAACACTGTGGCATCCGAATAGCTGTTCTGTTTGTATTAGCAGATTTCCCATAAGGGTAATCAGCTACTATCTACGCTCTACTACAGCTATTGAGGTTGGCAGACCTGTTTGCTTACGTTTCAGATGCTTCTCGTTGGAAGGTTCCTTATCATGGTTTGTTTTTATTCACTTATTATTCACGGCAGTGTTTTGTTACCATTATGTAGATTTATCTATTGTTAAACTTCACGAGGGAAATCTGCTTAGTTTACGCAGCCTCTGTGTGATGGACTTTTTTCTTTGGAATTGACTCATCAGACATCCGTGCGAGGTGTCCTACCTACCTTAACCTCCTCTCTTTGATGATTGCCACTATATCAGGCTCGTTATAGAGACTATAGATTTCTCTATTTCTACTCCTTCTCCATTGTCCGTTCTCACAGGTGGGCCCATTAATTCGGCTATGGATTTTCATTTCAAGAGTATCGAGATCTTTTTCATCCGTCTTTGTAGTTGTCCATGTCTCAGAACCATAAGTAAAAACAGGGCAGATTAGGGTTTTCTAGAGATTACCTTGGTGCCCTGCAAGACAAGTCTGCTAGAGAGGTTTGAGCAGAGTCCATAATAACAACAATTCACTGAGATTCCTGATTATCTGACAGCTTTTTCAAGGTGGGTGTTAAAGAAGAGGCATGCCAGGACGTCTTTTGGCACAATCCTCATTTTTTGGAAGTTTCCCAATCGCTTTCTCTCGACGTGAACAAAGCAATGCCCATAATGCTCATCCTGACCTCCTGAACAAGTTTAAAAGCCACATTATCTTCGATGAGGGCCTTGTACAGTTCATCCCGTTCAATACTATAATATGTGGACCTGAAATCAACAAACAGACAATGCGTCTTTGAATCCATATTCTCTACCTTTTTTCAGAATTTGACGAAGACTGAAAATCAGGCATGCTGTTGACTATCTACACATTAATTCTCACTGTAACCGGGTGCTGGAAGAGTATATTTGACAGTATTTTGTAAGCCCTTGGGAGAAGGGATATTTCCTTATAGTTACTGCACTTAAGCATATCCCTCTTCTTGGGAATAGGACTTAGTAAGGTCCTCTTCCATTACCTCAGGTTCAGGCTTCACACAGCCAGGATGATATTGTGAAGGGATTTGAACAGTTCTATCCTTCCTGGGTTGAATAAGTCTGGTAGTCCATCGACTACCTGCCTGGGCCTTTATTGTTCCTGTGTCAATGGAGCGTCTGGGAAACTTCCTCATCGTAAGACGGCTCTATGTCTCCTTCGAGTAGTATGCTAATAGTGTGTTCTCCGTGTATTTCACTCTCCATTTAACAGACATTTTTCCACCTCGCCATGCAAGATTCGGCATTAGTCAGGAGGACTCGATTGCCGTTTTCATGTACAGAGGAGACTTCCGACTTCTGTTGGTTTCCTCTTAGAATTTTTGGGCATATTTTTCTCTCCTAGACTTCTCCATTTCTACTAGTCCAGTGTTCTTGTCCTGCCTTTTCTTTTTACGATGGAGTCATTTTTTTTTTCATTTTCAGCCTTCAGTTTCCTCTCCCCTTTTAGTCATGACACGATAACGATAAGCCAATATATCATGAAAAGTCTTATTCTAAGCTTAAATACCAAATATTGTTTATAAGGGATGTTTATTTTTTGAGATACATGCAAATAAGTTATATGATAACAATAATTAATATGATCAATTAAGAATATCTTCTTGTCTCGAAAATGTTTATTTGATCTGTACCATATTCGACTTTGAACCGTTTTATTTAACATTAAAAATGGCTGAAATCAGAATAGGGGGGTTTAGAGAGGAAAATTCAAAATATATGTTATTATCTCAGATCAAAAAACGTTATAAAACCAATCATGTTAAACTATTGTTGCTCTACAACTGTTGTCCTATACATTTTCTCGTAACTCAAGTATTAAGTAATTATTCCTAGTTTCTTGTCCTAGGAGCATTGTAGTGCAGTAATAGGTAACAGTTTAGAATGATAATGGAGAGATTTGTGTCAGCTATACATAGGTGTTGTCTGAGTTAATTGTTCTGCCTTCCGAATTGGGACTCAGAATTCCTGGGCTTGTTAAAAGCAAATAACTGAATCAATTCATAAACACGGGATTCCTTTAAAATCGAGTGAATGTTATGTAATATCATTGATGGAATGTTCCAAGAACTTGAAATTGTTTTGGAAAACTGAAGGAGCCAGCTCTTACACCAAGCTAGAATTCAACAGACCAATACCAGCTTACTTAAAGGTAAACACATTAATCTAAAAGAAATAGAACGAGACAAACACATTCTTTAGATTTACACACACGATACATTCACCTCCTAGTCTATAATATAGTTTGTAATGATTTCTGTTTGTGGCATATGTTTGTGTTAATTATCAATTATAGTTGCAAGAATAACTTTGATTTTTAACAATACTACTTCATTATGTTATTATTTTTATCGTTTATAAAACTGAAAACTTCCAGTATTTTAGAAAAATACTAATAACAGTAACCTCTCTTCGACTTGAAACATCACTCTGCTCTTAACTCAAGTACTCTGGTGAAGGAATAATAAAATAGTGGGATTTAACTAATTCATGGACGGAAATGTGTTTCATTTGAAAAATTAGTATGCTCATTTTCTCTTGTATCATAATTACGCATTATAGAAAACATCATATGGCACTTTACCAAAATCAATGCACTTGACAAAGGGTAAAAATGTTATTATTATATTATTAAGCATCTTCAACATGTATCATGATATAGTTAATAACACCTCTTCACAGCTTAAAAGTAATTTGTCTTAACTGATTAAGCCTACACTTTTTTTTAGTATATAAAATGAATTATCTCTCTTCAGCTCATTGTTATGATGAGTCTAGTTTGGATTACAGAGGAAAATACTTAAATTTCCGTTGACACGAGCCTTTGGTAGAGTACTGACCTAGCCAGGAGGCTCCAGATTCATGTACTTATCATCTGAATTAGTTTTTCCCTAAAACATATTTAATTAATGTTTTAATTAAAACATATTAAAAATAGTGACTGTACTTATAGTTTTAAGTACCTGAAGAGGTATCAGTAATATTAGAGAATTCTCTAAAAAGTCATTAAAACCATTTTGGTATATTTCCTTCCAGTTTTATAATAAAGAAAAAATGACGGAAAATAATCTACTAAAATTTAACAGTTGGACTCTGATATTTTTAAATTTCTTTGGAAAATCTATAGAAAGGACTGTTTTTTTCTTTTACTTAAATATAAATTATTTAGTATTTAGACCATGCTTCTTTGGGTAACCAATGTTTTATTATGTGGTGATTAATTTTAAACAGCTAACCTGACCTTCTATGTTTATAATTAGTCTGCCTGCTATAGTTAGCAAAAGTTTTGATTCATCATGTAGGTTTTTGTAGTTAATTTTGACCAGTGTGCTCCTGATGAGGCGTGAGTTGGATACAAAACCTGTAGAGAATAAAATAGTTTTTAAAATTATTTGACTCATATCATTGACTGACTTTTTTGTTGATTTAGAGGTTTGGATACATAAATACCCTGCTGGGTATGCAATTAAATTAAAGCAAATTTATATTTTAGTTTTATTATTCATCATTTTTGAGAATTTGATACTTCATGTCTTACAGGTCAAACAGAAAGAAAAATAAGCTTTGTCCTCCAGGAACCAGATAATGAATCTGAAGGGAGTAGCAATACTACATTAACTATGCAGGTATATTTTTTGTTATTGTTTCTCAAGTCTGATATGCTTATTTTTCTTCTTCTAAGTGTGTAGAAAACTGGTAGGCTTTAGGTCTAATTTTGACACTTGAAAGTATCATTTATCCTTTATGTTTATCTTAACTGATATTCATTAAAGAAAATCAGTTCTTAAGGTCACAACATGATTTTCAAGAAAACAAATATCAAATCAAAATACAAGAATGACTATAATCGCTAGTCAATCTTCCTTGTCAATTGGAGTTTATGAATCAGTAATAATAACTAATTTTTAGAATCATTTGTGAAGTTTGCTACTAATTGCGTTGATATGATCAGGGCAGGAATAGTGTAAGCTCAAAAGAACAATAAAGTCAGTCGCATGGGGCTGCATAAGCTATGGAGATTTTCTATGTACCGGTAATCTTATTTAACTTTCTACTCTTTATTTTGGCCATAGTAATTAAGGAAACTATAATTGAAATATGATCTAAGCAAGAAATATTTAGTAACTCAGTAACTTGAACTGAAAATCATATCATTAGAAGAGGGGTTTACTGAAGGCTATAGCATATAAATATAAGCTCCTCAGTAAATATTTTAGTTATAGAAAACATTTATAAAACATTATTTTTAGAAAATTAAATCTGTAACATTAATTATATAACATTTTTTGACCCGACTCGTTATAATGGAGATATCTATAGTTTTCTATTCGACTCCCACTTCCAGTTGAAATTTCAGCCATTAACAATATAACCTTTTTTCTTGTATGAAATGGTTAAATATTGAGTATAGTATTGATCAAATAAAACATTTTGGCCACGAATGTAAAATCTTAACTGATAACATTACACATACCATATTTGAATATATCTCACATAGTAAAGGTCTTTTGAATACAATATTTGGTATTTAAACTTGGAATGAAACCTTTCATGATATTGGTTTAGTTTTGTCAAAGATAAGTAGAAGTGGGGCTTTGTTAAAGCCTGAAAACAAAAGAATACTAACAACTTATTTAGTATTTGAAATACCAAAAGAATTTGTAGATCAATAATTATAGAGAGTTTTGTAACATGATTGGCTACACAGAGATATTTTGATTTGTATGTCTTCAAGGGGTCAATCAATGAAAATACAATCAATAATGAAACATACTATGTAATGTATAATTCAGTACATCATATATTTTTTCTGTAATCGTTGAATAATGGTAACATTACTAAACTGAAATGAGTGAAGAAAGTGAAACATTTTGCAATAGAGTGAAGAAAGTGAATTGCCTTCATAATTAGTAATAAGTATAAATTAAAAAATAATTTGAAGTTGGAAATTAAATGCTTTTAAATGTTTCTTAACATTGTAAGAATTTATTTTAACAAAATAATTGAAATGTGAATGAATTATTGGTGGAAATAATCAATATATTTTAAAATTTAAATATAATAATAATTACCTTCCTTGTTTATAACCTGCACTTGTTTATAATAACTGCACTACTTCACAATCATCACTAGCTGTTTTATAACTATGCTTATAACCTTTCACAACCATGCTTATAACATACCATAATCTTCACAACATCCTAATTTTGTTCATATTCTGGTTAGATCCGATCATGTATTACACGATTACAGAAAAAATTTAATATTACACTCGTGACAAAAGTAGAATTTACAACTCTCGTGAAATTACCACACTCGCTTCGCTCGTGTGGGTAAACGTTTCACTCGAGTTGTAAAATGATCTACTTTCGTCACTTGTATAATAATAGTTATTTATTATTATTAGGTTATGGTATGTTGTCAGTAAGTTATAAGCATGGTTGCGAAAGGTTATAAGCATAGTTATAAAACAACTAGTGATGATTGTGAAGTAGTGCAGTTATAAACAAGTGCAGGTTATAAACAAGGAAGGTAATTATTATTATATTTAAATTTTAAAATATATTGAATATTTCCACCAATAATTCATTCACATTTCAATTTATTTTGTTAAAATAAATTCTTACAATGTTAAGAAACATTTAAAAGCATTTAATTTCCAACTTCAAATTATTTTTTAATTTATACTTATTACTAATTACGAAGGCAATTCACTTTCTTCACTCTATTGCAAAATGTTTCACTTTCTTCACTCATTTCAGTTTAGTAATGTTACCATTATTCAACGATTACAGAAAAATAACTATTTTTTTTCCAGATGGAAGATGCTGAAAAAGCTAGAAGACAGAGGCCACTTTTGTTGAGAAGAGGGACTGCTACTTCTGGTGTTCCTGGTGGGTCATTTAAACGAAGAAGCTTGAAATTACGCCGTTCAAAAGAGCCAGGAGGGTCATCTTATGATGTCCCACGGAGTGCTGAACCTGACTGTACGACATTCATACACTATCAAATCAGAGGTCCAGAGCATAAGTGGTGTAAGTCAGGAATGTATGGAAAGGTTTTAATGAGAAATGCATGATGTTGCTTTCAGGTGTATTTTATCTGTTTTTCTTTGTTGTTTTATTTGTGTTTTTTTTTAAACTTATATTGAGTATATTAATTTTTCAATTGCTCTGCTTGCTGGATTGTTATTTTGTGGCTCTTTATTTTTTTAATAGAAAAATATTTTGTTTATTTCTTTCATCTGTGTTTTTCCTTCTTCTTTTTTTATTTTTTTAATATATATTTTTATTCTCTTTATTTTGTATATTTAATGAAGGTGTGTTTGTGGCTTGCTCCATTTGTGCTCTGAGATCTCATTATTTTGGTTAATATGGACTAGCCTTTTTTAGCCATAGTCTTATTCTGCTGATGTCGGAAGGAACCCATTTCAGACCAGTCAGTCAGTTTTGCATTCAGTTATAAAAGTGCTCCTGATTCCCCTGTGTGATAACTCAAAATAGTTACATAAGGTGTCATCATTAACAGACATTAAAGGTGATAACTAGAAAACCAAAAATTATCTGTAAGCTGCTAAACGCATTAATTAGTTAACCAGTCGATTCTCTCTCTTCCAATGGAGAGATAGCTCTGAATACGAAAATTATTCACGTATTTGATTTGCCAATAAAATAGCTTTAAAGGTTTTAATGTTTATTAGGTGCAGTCTTACTGTAAATTTACTTATAGCCATTGCTCTGGTTGAGTCATGGATTACTTAGTTGCTGTTATTTACATACAGAAACAAATAAATTGATTTGCTTGTTATGAATTGGCTACTAAAAGCAAACGATTTATTAACAGACCAATTTCATATACACGAAGACATCATACCAATGAAAAGCGTTGACAGTTTTATTACTTTTTGTAAACTTAACTATTTATATCTATTGGGGCTTCTGGAAAAGAGAGTATCTTCTGTTGTATAAGTATGCTATTAAGTTTTAGTGAGATGGTAATATACAAGTGGTATTAGAAATAATAGTACATTAAAATATTAGTGTTTACATAGTGTAAATGAAAGCAAAGATCTTATTTTAATTGTATATTAATGGTAAAAGCAAGTACATGTCTGTCTGACAACTGATTTGATAATGGCTTTATTTAAACTTTTTGGGCTGTGATTCAGTAATTGTATGTTTTATCATGCTAATGCTTACTGGATAGTTAAATGAATCAATTCTAAAAAAAAAACGAGCTTTGCTGTACTACTGGCCACTGCTTATTTACTGCTCCTTTAAGAATAGATTTAATATAAAGTAATGACTTGTGATTATTACACACAAAATCTTTTCCATTAATATTCATTAGTGTGTGTATATATATATATCCTTGTTAACCTTTAAGATCTAGAAGCCTATTGAAAATTTAAGGCTGTTTTTAGAAGTAATTATCATACCTACTAGTCTATAGTCTCTTCTTTTAGTTGAAAATATCATTTAACATCATAAGTTGATAAATGAATATATAAATAATTACGTAATCGTTTCTTATTTGAAAGAAAATGTTTTCCACCTGCTAGGAATCTAACCTGGGTATTGTGGATATTTAGTCTAATACCCTTCCAACTGGCGACCACCGACCCATTCAAAATGCCCCTATGATCATAGCAAACTTCCAAACATGATGCCGGACACTGAATTGAAGAGGGCCACTATCTCAGTTATTATTATAATTTTTGTATTTATATCATTATATTTAGTTATAAATTCAGTTTGTCCTCATTCAGAGACCAATAGCGGGATAAACTAATAATTTCTAATAAATTGGAAGTTCAATACTTAAATTATGACCAGTTCTGACTTATGAATACTATTCAATAGTATTTTAGTAATTATTAAATCAATTTATTATTGGATACTTTTATGGCTTTAAATGTAAAAGAGAGGTGAGTTTGATTCCCACCTGGGCTATAGAAATTTATTTTATGACAAACTCTTTAAATAGTCCCACTCTGGCTAGAAAAGAGTAGTAACCTGTATATAACCCGTCCCAATTAGCCGTAGTAGCAATAAGTGGATGTTAATAAAGTCTTGGACATCTTTTGTGGGGATCATAATATATAAGAAATTATCGTAAATTGAATTTATATTATTTAAAGGAAAAAACACACAAATTGTGACAAATTACAATCATTCATTGCTGTATTCATTTGTTGTAAATAACGAAATATATTCTTGAAGAAAAAAAAAGAAATGAAATTAGGACGTTTTAAATGTGGCAAGTGAAAGTAAAAATTTAATCCTAGCCTTAGTGAGAAGGAAGGTAAAATTTATTGGGCTAAACCTAAGGCAATCTGTACAAGTGTATTTGAATGTAAGATTGTTGAGCTAAAATGATGTAATTTTTGAAAAATTTCAGACACCTCATTTATTTCAGTAGGAACTAAAAGATGCTACAGTCTTTGTTAGACTTGGTCTCATTATTTTAAACAACTCAGTGGAGTCTGCAGACACAATCTTCACTGTTCACTAGATAAAACAAGATGTTGGATGGATTTCTCCTTATCCAACTCGGTCCCATGGGGACTATTTATTTTTTTCCTTTACCATTTACTGGCCAAAAAATATATATTAAATTATCAATTTGTGTTTGATCTTTCAGCAATCCTATCTAACACATTTACCATATCATACTCATAATTCATACCCAAAAAATCAAAATTATTGTTTTACTTACGAGTGTCTCCCTTAACAGTTTTATAGTTTTAATCAAACTCAATGACTAATTGTTATGAATAGTATGTAGGGTTTTAGTCTAGTACTGTGAGTACTGAAAAATTCACTTTCATTATTATTTAGTACTTCATTAGCCAATTCCCAACATTTCTGAAAATAAATTATGTATTCTACATATAATTAATTTTCAAATACAAATAGAACACTAGAACTAGCATATATGCATTAGAATAGCCATTATAGATTATTAGAACAATCAATATAAAGCATTATTTACAAGTAGAAAAATTAGATATGTAGAATGTTTTTAAACTTTTTATTTAACTAACTAAAATATAACTTGCTATTTGGCTTAAAATCCTGTTTACAAATGCTTTTAATTTTTCACTCCTTTCTCTGAAAATGTCAAACATAATCGCAGTAGTATATATAATATAATAGTTTATCCATAGAAATCATTGCATGTGGAGGAAAAATTTATTCTTATACTCAAAGTTTAAAATGTACATAGTACTAAAAATCTATATTCATTTATAAGAATAGGTGGAAAATAATAAAAATGTACTTCCAGAATGCTGGTATTTTTATTGTGATAGGTGGTATTAATGCTAGTCTTGTGACAATCACTGGTACTGCCAATTTGTGTGAACTACTGAGGAGTTCACTTATGGTACACGCGATGTAAACCCAAGGAGAAAATAATGAGGTGAGAATAATAATAAAAAAGTTAATAAAAGGAGAAGCACAGTTTTACTGATTCGAATGTGTCCAATGGAATTATGTAAAAAATATAGAAGAGGAAAAATATGAATACTTAAAATTTATAAATCTAGTTGTGTGTGAAGAAAAAAAGTTTACATAAAAGATAAGGAAAGCAATGATTTGGTATGGAAGCTACAGGTGAAATCTTGAAGTCGCTCTGAAATTTAATTATTAACCAGAATATGGTGTGGTGATTGGGCAATGATAGCCATTGCAATTGCAAATGATATTTGTAACATTTTTTTATTTAGTTCATTGGAACAGAGGTTTATACAATTTTTTTTTTTTTTTTTTTATCCCCCTTACAACCTCACCAAGACATTCCCATATGGTCAGCAAAACTGAATTTATTATACTAATAACCGTGTTACCATCGTAGAAATGGTTTCTGGTATAAATATAAAGACTTAATTTACATATACACAAATTATCCCCTAACAGAAATGTCCTGTAACATATATGTAGTCATTCAGTTGTAATACCCGTGGAGTAAAGTGTTAATTGAATGAATCGAAGTAATAATGGTTTCCCATTAAAATATAAAGATTGGTTTGATGTAAGTTCTGAGTAGAAGAGAATAAAATTGTAGTGATATTGTTTTAATAATCCGTAAATAACCCGCCTCAATTAGTTTCATTAGCATAAAGTGGATTTTAATAAATAATAATTATTGTATTATGCGTGAAGCATAGAATAGTAGCTATTGGATGAATATTGATGAATTTATTATTGTTCACAAGTTAAAAAAAATCTAGTTTCCTGTCAAAACATGATGGTTGCATCATCCTAGAATATTTCAGGGGGAAAAAATATAATAAAATTCTGCTCAGGCATTAGGTGAAGTTAAAAGTAATTAGCTAACTGTTGACATCGTTGTTTATTGAAAGAAAACTGGTTTCCCGTGGAAATTTCTTAGGTTACTACAAGTACCCTCATTCCTGTCATTACTAATAGATCATAATATAATCATATAGAATTTCATTTCCTAAATAAATATAAATAAAATTTCATGATCTACTTCAGGCATTCATTCTCATGGAACGCTGAAGCATTAGGATTAAAAAATTTATTTTGAACATTATTTGTTCTTTACTTTTTTCTGTTAAAACCGATATTAATGAAGATATTGTTGAAGTGAGCCCCACTCCTGAGGGTGGTAGAAAAATATGAAATAGTACATGTTAACAATATTCATCTATATATATATATATATATATATATATATATATATATATATATATATATATATAAAATTGTAACCTCTGTCTGTACATTGATTTTTTTCGCGAAATTTCACGATAACTTTTCGTTTCACATGTCATAGACACCATAACTGCATTTTGTTTCTTTTGTGTATGTTTGTTTGTTTGTTTGTTACCTTTTCACGCATAAACGGCTGAACCGAATTTTATGAAACTTAGTATGTATACTACTACTAGCCCAACTTAGACTTTAGGCTATATTAATATTCTCTGAGACGAACAGGAGTGGGGGTTATAAGGGAGGCCTGAAATTAAAAATAGCGATATTTCGTATCCTATTGCTTTTTTGGCAAATATGCACATATCAAAAGTTATTTATTTTATTATTTAGAGTAACTTTTGTTATATAGAAATTCGTCGTATATCTAAGTATAAATGAGTTATACGCTAAAAAATATAGCGGGAGTCGATAATTTTATTCAGCACAAAAGAATTAACCGAACAAAATAAAACTCGGTACGTGTATTAGGACTAACGCCTTCATTATAGCAAGCCATACCAACATTTCTAGGGACGGGTAGGAGTGGGGGTTGTAAGGAAGGCCTGGAATAAAAAATAGCGATATTTCGTTTCCTATTGCCTTTTCAGCAAATATGAACATAACAAAAGTTGTTTATTTCGTTATTTAGAGTAACTTTTGTTATATTCACTTTTGTCGTATAGAGAAGTATAAACGTGATATACACTAAAATCTAAAACGGGAGCCAACAATTTTGTTGGGCACTAACGATTGAACCGAACTTAGCAAAACTCGATATGTCAATTAGCATTAAATCTTCCATGATTATAAGCTATATTTAAAATTTTAGGTCCAAACGGGAGTGGGGATTATAAAAGAGGCTGAAAAGAGAGAAGTCTAATGCGGGAGCGGAAGATGACGGGAGCCTTACCAGTTAATTGAGTTTACTTATTTCCCGTCTGGCATTGCTGGAAGTGATTTCCAGTGAGATTCACTATTACAAATATAATCTTACGTATAAAACTTTGGCTGAACTATTTGAGCTCGGGTAGGCCTTTGAAAGAAAATATGTTCATTATGGATGATATTTAACTGTAATAAATGCTACCCATGATTATGGTTTGAATTATTGAAAAACAGTGAGTCATAAAGTGTAGAAGGATTAATTAGGAACACATTTTCATTTATCCTTCAAAACTAAAATTTCTATTCTATTAATCCCCAAAAGTTACCCTTCAGGGTTGGCTATTTCGGAAAATCATTATGTCGTGGAGGGAAGTACATTGAAGTCTTACTATCAAAATACCGTCATTAGTCAGTCAACAATAATTTACCGGGCATCGCCGGGTATCTGAGCTAGTCTCCTTAATACACATGGATAACGTTTCTCAGTTCTATTGCGTCATTTTCACAAATAAAGTCTTTGGAGCCTGGAAGTCGGAAGTCAAAACTTTGAAATTGATAAATGTAATTATGTTTTAGGATTATAATTGTAATTTTAATCAAAATTACTTTTTCCCATTTTTTCGATAAAATCAATATTAACAAAGATATTAATGAATATGTGTTTTGATGTGGAAGTATACCCCACTCCTAGTTGAAAATTCAAATTCTTATTTAGCTTAAGTTGTACATTTGAAATCTTTTGAGCTATTTATGAGTAATTGAGTAACAAATGGGCGGACAGACAGACAAGAATTTCAATTTTGATGCCTTTGTTCTTAGAGTGGTCTGAAACATGAAAAAAATTGGCCCATACCAAGTTTAAATAGAAAATCAGACGAACCCTAGTTTTATTTATATTCATCTAAAAGATATTTCATTCACATAAATTTAGAATTCTTGGTGTTGCATTGTAATTGATAATTCTCATCAAAATATTGGAATATTCAAATAAAATTTAATGTTTCAATTTTAAAATATTTATTAGGAGGAAGAAATCTGCTGAGTACAAGGTTTGCTTTGGCAGTGCTACTTTAATTTGTCTAGTTTTTACAATGTGTATAAAAGGAAAAACATTTCTAATACATCTTTTGTTAAATCTCTGCAATACTCTTTATATTTATATTACAAATTATCAAAATAAAGGTGCCATTTATTTATTTAATTTTTAGTCCGAAGAAGTGATTCCCTGCAGAACAGGCGCAAAGTGAGCTCTCTCTCAGATAGATCAGATACATCAGAGCAAGGCCCAGGCAGTGGAGAAGAAAGCCCTGGTGCTGTGAGTGATGGTCCAGAGAGTCCAACCAGCACCAATGACACAGATGACACAACTAATATGCCATGGCTAAAGGTTTGTTATAAATTATTTGTATTTCATCTAAACATTAATCATTAACTAACAATTGGAATAAAATTTCCAGTATATTACTCAAAGTATTATTAGATTTGGTTTAGATATTTGAGGGGGAAAAGTAGAAAGAATAATATATACATAAGTATGTAGTATATAGAATAGACTATTATAAATCGTTTTGACCCATGAAAAATATTTTGTTCAACAACCCATATAGCATCAGAAGCTCATGTGGTCAGCTTGACACATCCTTTGTCGCATTTTGGTGACATTGCCGGCCAAAGATCACTGCTACTTTATTCAAGTAGCTATTCAATTGCATCACAATCCTGACTAGACACCAGTTGAATTCATTTTAGTTCATTCTCAAAGCCACAGCTAAGAATTAGTGTGCGATCTCCAAGTTTGGACACCTCTAGTATGGAGTAGAGTGGTATCACCCACTCAGTTGAGGCCTGTAATTATGTTCTATTCAAGGAATTTTATAGCATATTTTTAAGTTAATTACAAAAATAATAAACATTATTTATTAGAGTTCTTTTGGATTGCAAAATTAAACACACAAGCTTTAGAGTTTTTATCACTGCACAATTTATTTGACAATACACTACACACTTGGTAAATTGTTCTTAACTATTACTCACAGTATGCCCTAATAAATTTTTATTGCACAGTAAAATAACTAGTAATCACTGAAGTTCACAAAAAAAAAATGGCACTGTACTGATCTTCACAAAGAATATGGCACTGCACTGTTCTTTACAGAATCATGGCCCTACACTGTTCTTTACATAAACAGGGCACTACACTGTTCTTTACATAAACAGGGTACTACACTGTTCTTTACATAAACAGGGCTCTACACTGTTCTTTACATAAACAGGGCACTACTCTGTTCTTTACATAAACAGGGCACTACACTGTTCTTTACATAAACAGGGCACTACACTGTTCTTTACATAAACAGGGCACTACACTGTTCTTTACATAAACAGGGCACTACACTGTTCTTTACATAAACAGGGCACTACACTGTTCTTTACATAAACAGGGCACTACACTGTTCTTTACATAAACAGGGCACTACACTGTTCTTTACATAAACAGGGCAATACGCTGAAACTAAAATGCTCTGTTCACTAAAACTACACTGAATGCACTGTTATTCACTTGAAGAGAATTGAGAACAAAACTAATTCTCTCAAGTGAGATGGGCTGCTTTTATAGACAGGCGACGAGGTCAAAAGAAAGGGCCCAGACTAGTCTAGATCCCAGACAGGTATTGCCGAGATCGTTCTTTGGTGCCAATGGTCCTGTTCCTTCCATCGGTCGGTTCCTTTCAGCTACATTCTACTTCTCAAATACAGATTAGCTTTGTACACTTTTTTCATGTACGTAGTTTTTGCAACAATATTAATGGCAGCTTTCATTTTGGAAACTTGCTTAACAGTCTCAATGTGAGTGGTCCTCCTGGAAAAGCCTAGTATTCCTTCCGCATGTACATTTGGACCTTTGGAAGGAATGAGCTATGCTCAAGTTCATATTCTAATGGTTGATAAGAAGTGGTGATTGAGCTTTTGCAGTTCCCATTCTTGACAAGTCCCTTCAGTACCTCTTTAGCTTTCAAGTGATGTATTTGATATTTCGACCAACTAGAAGTTTCATCTGGATCCTCTGATTTCAAATAATGTATCTGAGGGCTCTATACCATAGCTGTTTTATTGAATGGGAATGTTCTTTAAGAATTTTGTTTTTGTTGTGAATATATTTTCTTGTTGATTGTACATGTTTATTTTACAGGTTATTGTACAAATGTTGAATTCATACAATTATTTCTGTTCTCATCAACATTTTTGCCATCCATTTTGTTATCGAAGACATTCGAGGGCTACAGCAAGGTTGATTAAAGCAGTGAGACAGGTAAATTTGATTCATTATAATATACATATTTTATGACATTCTAGGCTAGCTACAGAGTGATCATCACATTTAATGTACAATTTTAAAGAATATATAAATTTTTACAAAATGTAGTAAAACTAGTAGAATGACAATGAATGTTGTCTCAAGTACCGTACCAATTAAATTTTTCCAAATTAATAAAATATGAGTTAATTTATCAAAAATGTTAAATAATTAGTTATTTCTATTTATATAAGAAAATTGGGATAAATTTTAATACAATTTCAACAATGTACTAATTTATTTTGACTCCTTGTTATAGGTGTATGGAGAGGAATTTGGAATCATAGTTAATGCCCGTGAAGAAGTAAGTGAGAGCACAAGTAAAAAAGGGGAAGGTAAAAGAAGTAGAAAAGTCTCAGAGCAAGCTTCGCCTGTACGTGGAAAAGAGTCAAAGCGAGATAAGGACAAGTAATTTCTTCTTTATTATTTAAATTTGCTATTATTCTTGTATTATACAGAGTAAACTTGGTGAAAAAATATTCCGGGAAACAGATTTAATTTTAATTTTGTGATACTTAATAAGGTCATCATGTTTAATTAAGAGGGTGGCAGCTAAGCAGTATGAGGTAAGCCCATTCGAGATGGCTTGACGGTTGAAACTGCCCAATAAGTCCCAAAGTGTGGTTGACAGGTACCACTTTGTAAGGGGTGCCATTGTCGAACCCCCCTATGACACCCACCATCAACATGTTAAGTAAGTTGATGATCCTGCATCGATTATGGAATAAAACCAAAAACTTAATTGTTGACATCATCTCAGAATGTATTTGCATTTATCTTAAATAGTAAAGGTCTATTGAAAACAATATTTGTTATTTAAGCTTGGAATAAGAGCTTATTGTTAAATTGTGTTGACTAAAAGCAGGGGTTTATTGAAGGCTGAAAATTAAAAACTACAAACATCACCATTAATATTTCAGATAGAGAAAAGTTTATAAAACCACATTTATAGAAAAAACAAGATTGGTCAAACCGACTCATGATAACAGATATTTTGAAATTTCTATTTTCCCTCATTCTATACTCACTCCTCCCACTTTAACACGTTCGCTGCTGTATCGGTCCCCGGGGTCCGATCGTCATCAAGTCTATCAGGACGGGTCCCCTCTCCTTCAGTCTACTCCAAAAAATGAAGGCTGTAGCAAGCTTATTATGAGAGATATTTTAACGGGGATTGGATGTAATTTATTCTTAGAACCTGTAGGTTTAGTTAATCTAGAAAAATACTATAGGACGCCTGGGTCCATAACCGACCGTCTAGAAATAGAGAAACTCGAATTGGGTACGGCACCACCCCCCGGCGCCCGATGCTAATTCTAGTCAGAGCTTGGTCAAAAATGAACTGACTTGAATCTGTTTTACTTTCCATGCCCCCCCCCCCTTCGCTCATTTACCGTTGTGTTGCACATAATATGTCTTGTGGTCGGAAATTAGTAGAGTAAGCACTGTCTGTAACTCATGCCAGACAGCAATGAAAGTGAGAGTGATACGACTTCGTGACAATAGTTTTGCAGACAAGAACTATTTGCCCTCATGTTCTAGTTCAACTACTGACCTAGAAGAGCTTACGAGTTTAGAGTGCTTATTGAAAATAACAGCTGACAATGTGATAACAAATGCATATTAGTTGTAGACGACATCGGATGCCGGGACCGCTCCTGGCTTTGCTAGTGCTAGTTCTTGGGTTGAAGGACTGATGGCTCTGCTAATTCATTCATTTAGTTCACTAGAATTGTCGAGAGATAGCGTTACCTTCGAAAACTACATCAGTCCCCGGGGTTCGATACAGATTTTAATGTTAGGAGAGACATTGGACACCGGGGACCAGTGGAGATGGTGGTGGAGTATATCATATATATACTGCAGCAGCGAACGTGTTAACAAACTTGATCTTTAGTTTTACTTGAAACTTCTATATCAAGTTTGGTAACAAATATTATGTTGCATACTCTAGAACAGTAACATTTACCTTGAGAGAAATCTGATAAAAGTCATTTGAAAACATACATCATGAAGGAATATCACCTGGCTCACATGAAATATGGGAACAGGACCTGAAAAAGTAATGTTAAAACTCAAGAGAAAAACCTCTGGTAGGATTTTACAAATAAAGGATTTACTCTAGAAATAATTATAATAATAAGAAAAGGAAGAATAATTTTATTATAGTAGTCATGAAGGAGACCATGCCAAACAGCTTTGATGTGAGGAAATGGTGTGGACTTGATACTCCCTTCCATATTTGAGACATTAGAAACTGAAGATACTTATTTGTTATGGTACTGGGAATGGATAGAAGTATAGATGAAGCCTTGGTATCGTGCAGCAAAATAAAATTTAGTAATCTGGATGCTCGAATCACTTATTCAAATGTTACTACATGGTAATTCTGAGCTTCACACCGCCTCTGATTAATAAAATATTAAAAATGTATATAATAATTCAAGTAGAATTGTTTATTCTAATATTATATAAATGTAATATCCTTCTGTTATATTCCGTAATACATGCTCTGAAAGTTTTGTTGTGAGTCCTCTTGATTTTATGATTCTAACTCCATATTTAGATTTTTGAAGTAGAAGTGATTTCCACAATATTCTTTGGATCTTTTAATTTTAGGCTATTTCTGTGCTGAAATGGGTAAGTATAATTAATAAAGGGAAAAACTTGTTGAAAATAATCATAGGAAATCAGTGATTTTAGATAAAGAATCCTTACGATTGATAAAGTAAATAAATTAAATTAGACATCTAGTAGTATGCTAAAATATTGTTACGTTTTATTACCAAAACCAGTAATAAACCTTTTTAATAAGAGTTCTTTTTGGATTGCAAAATTAAATACTCACAAGTTTCACAGTTTCTATCACTGCAGAATTTATTTAACAAAGCTCAATTCACTTGGATAATTATTCTTAATTACTACTCACAATATGCACTGATAGCGTCACTGTTCTTCAGATTACACAGTCCAATAATTCACTCACGGTCACTGAAATTCACATTAAGACGGCACTGCACTGTCCTTTACTTCGCGGCACTGCACTGTCTTAAACACGGCACTAAACTGTTACTTACAGTTACGGCACAACACTGTTCTTCTTATAAAAACACTTTACCCCACTGCACTAAGTCGCACTGTAGCACTGATGTGAACATCAAGACATGTGAAAAGAAAACTGACTTGCTCGTGGCTGGCCGGTTCTTTATATAGGGCATCGGCATACATCAAAGAGGAATTGGCTGGCCCCTCGACGCTTGGACTCGACGGGTCTAGTAGGGGCTCGACCCTCTGTCGGCTTCTTTGATCTATCTCGCACTTCCCAAATACGCGACTCACTCTCTAAGGGATTATTCATGTATTTAATTTTCGCAACAATATAAAAGATCCTAACTTAAAAATGCTATTATATATTTGTTATGTTCATGATATATTCTCTGAAGCACGCGGGTTCAGAAAAACTATATCATAAATTAACTGTATTGTTTTGCTGTTATATTTCTAGATCTGAACGTCATGATTCTCATGTGAATGGCAAAGATTATCGATTTGGTGAATCTGATGATAAAATTGATGGTGGTAAAGGTATGGCTGAGAAAAAAGAACTTCCTCAAATATTGAAATATATTAAAACTCAGGTATTTTCTTCATATTTTAATTTATTTATTAAAGTTATTTATTACTCTTGAAATAAAATCAAAATAGTTATATTGGTTGTAAGTGTTTACTAAGTAATGTGATGATCCTAAGATCATATAATACAATTTTTTTTAAAATACTACATGAAACATGTTTCAGAATATTTCACTGACTAAAACTGTGCTTTATTCAGTTTCTGTGAAAGTGTGAAATAATGTTCCGTTATTCCTTTTTCCTTGACTTATATTTGTTGGGATCTGGCAATAGGCAGTGGAAGCGGTAAAAATAATAATGCCCACAACCAAATCACTAACTAAGAATTTAGGAAGGGTTTCACCAACAATCGACTCTTGACTCAGAACTTAAATATATATAAATTTATTTATAATCAAATTCACCAATTATAAATATATATTGAAAATGAGATAGGCACCTTTTAGCGATATAAAGGGGGGCTTATATCTACTTAAACTAAATTACAAGTAAAGAACTTTGCTGATTTATAGAAGTTCTGTAAGATCAGACTCTGCCGTGTGAGGATGTATAGGTGATGGGCAGGCTGAACAGGTGCAGGCTGAAGGAATTAACGAGATGTCACCGACAAGGGTCACCCCTCCAGAGAATCTGAGCAGTGACTGTCTTAATCTCTTCGCGAGATCGCCCTTTTATAGACTGAGCCCATGACGAACTTTGCCCCTGCTGATCAGATATGCTCAAAAAATCTAGTAAACATAATTTTATTATCAAAATTCATCTTGAATATTGTTTAATATATCGACTTTAAGAGCAGTGAAAGTTATAATAAAAATCCATCGGTGTTATCTATCATAATGCCAGAGCACATGGGGACTTAACTCCAATATTGGATACAACTCTAAATTACAGTTACAAATCTCTACATTTAACTACTCATAAATAACATTCTAACTGAGCTTTGTGTTTGCATTACTCTAAATATAAAATATATGGTCATTTATGATAGGTTCATGTAATGCAATCTCAGATTCATTATATATTAATTATTCGAATAATACTACATAGTAAAAACAGAACAATCACTGTGTTAATCCACACAAATATATCTGTCTATGCAAATTCCTGTTTTCAAAACAAGAGAATATTTATATTATTTAATTAGTTATACTTATGAGATGTTTAGTATTAAGCGTGTCTTAGCATGTGACTATGGTATTAAACATTCTGAAAAACTGGGTTAATAATTATTTCTTCCTACTCAAGTTAGTTCTCTTCTTATATATCATATGTTTCTGTGAAAATGTACATGCTTTTAGCAGATTTCCCTTAAGGGAAGTCAGCTATTGAAGTTGTACACAAGACGCGATTTTTGACAAATTTTTTCAAATGTCTATCGATCCTAGATGATGGAAATGAGATTCGTTCGAAATTTTATACATATATAAGAAAACTCAGTATTTATTTATTATCAAAAATATATCTCAGGTTAGAAGTGGGAAATACATGATGATTTTATTAACAAAAATATTTAAATTATTAATAATGATATATAAAAAAAAAATTCACTTGCAAATAATCTCATTCTATTGAAATTCAGAGGATTAAATTATTTTGGTATGCCGCATCTGGAATTATATTGGGGCCTTTAGTAAACCCCCAATCTTACTCATGGGAAATGTAGTTAACGCAGCTCCTGGATGATGGACTTTTTATTCTTTGCTTTATACTGACCAGTTCCACAAGAATAATTAAAAACATTGATTATACATACATCTTAAAAAAACAAAAAAAAAACATAGAGATTACAATGTTCAGAGGACACCATATGTGCTGGTATGGGACAATTTGACATCCTCTGAGTATCATTCCAATTTGCAGGAAACCTGCTTAGCTTATACAGCACTTGGATGATGTACTTGGTTTTATTTTTTCACTGGCTCTAAAACAGTTTACACTGTCATTGAACTCTTTATATTTGTTTTAATCTTTAACTATTTTCATCATTATTCTAAATCGTGTAACCCAGTAACATGTAGGTATATAGTTCCCATATACGCACTATGTAGGTATATAGTCAAATTTTATTTTTAATTTATTATTCCTTTATTGTATTTTTACAGTTTGAATTTTATCAATTTTAAAGCACTGAGTGGATATTCATTCGTAAGTCTACTGTATCCTTTATGTTAATTAATGACTTCTAATGTTTATTAATGTACAAAGCATTCTATGGATGTAAAAGTTCATCTTTGAATACAAAGTGAAGAGAAAGTAAAGTAAATTCAACATATTGTTAAAATCTTTAGAAATGACATATATATATATATATATATATATATATATATATATATATATATATATATATGTAATATAATAATAAATATATATGATAAATGAGAGTAAGTCTTCTAATAGGAGCTTGAAGATTATTGACACATATGCCTCAATGATTCCATCATAAATATATTTGGAGGTAAGATTATGGGCATAGGGGTAGAGAAAAGCTCGTCAAGTCATTTCTCAAAGACATCAAATATCTTATTGATTATGAAAACATTAGCTCCCAGCAGAACCCAGTGGTTGCAACTACAAATTGTTAACTATTGGTCTTGATGATTATTATTAGTGTTGCTGAGTAGTGCTACTTATATTAAATAAATAGATGTTCTTCTTTCTTATTAATGTTGTGGGCTATATCCTTTAACAAAACCTCTAGCACCACTATAGTACATTCATGGAGGAAACACCAAATAAATGCATTCATGTTTAATATTTAATTTTGAAATTATTACTAGTTGTTGGATGCCCATTACAAAAATAAATAAAACATTTAATAATTCAGGATTCACATTCCAGGTTGGATATGGCTTTCACCGAGGACTAGAAGCTCTTATCAAAGGAGGGAGTGTTGTTAGCACGGAATTACTTTCTGATTCTCTTCCTAGTGCCTGGCACCTTTGTCTAGAACCTTGCCAAGAGACTGCTGCAGCTGCTGGTGTTCTTTTTATTTTGGCTGCAGTCAGAGCTCCTTTGCAGGCTGCTAAGATCATGGACGCTGCTCTACACCACCCAGACCCTGCTGTTAGGATTTCTGCTATTCTTCGGTAATTCATGTACATATTCATATTCATTTATGATGAATCCTTTCTGTTGTCCTCTGGTCCTTTGTCACCTCTTCCCATTCTTTATCTACCCATTTTCAATTTGGCATTTATTCGTAACCATTCTTTTAAGCTATATTAATAAACTAATAAGTTGATGAATATTTGTAGCCAGTTATATTTTTGTATAATAGAAACAGGATTACTGAATTGCCATCTTCGATTTTGTAGCATTAGCAAAATTAAATGCACCCTCTGCACTTTCATGTATTTCATTTGGAATATTTATCAGTATAACTGCTGTTTAATTGGCCACTAATTCAAAGAAGGTCAAATCAATAATGACAATTTGTCAATTGTCAATTACAACTTCAGGTAAAACATGGAACTGAAAAGAATGGAAATAATAGTGGTCAGCTCTAAGAGAAAAAATTGCAAAAACAGCATGACCACACTGTGTTGGGCTGAAGAAAAGAAAGAAAAACAAAATCTAGAACAAATGAAGATTCCAGATCTAAATACTTCTGAAACAAGTAAGAGGTCTCTGGGAACTAAAATTTTTATTTTTTCCAAACAACAATTCCCTTCAGAGTAGTCCTCTTGGGCAGCTATGGATTGACGGAGTCATGGTTCCCACTCTTGGTAGCAGCAGTAATGGAAGTTTTCGACTGGTGAAGTGGCTTTTGACTGGCTGGCCATAGTCTTTTGAATGTTCTCCAGTGTTCCAAAATGACATTCTTTTAGAATGTTTCAATTTTGGGAAAAGGAAAAAGTCACAAGGACTCAAATCAGATGATTAGTGGGGTTCAGGAATAACAGTAATGCATTTTGAGGTCAAAAATTCACTGATGGAAATGGCCCTGTGACATTCTTATGATGAAGCATTCACTTGTCCATAATGTCTGGTCTCGCATGAATCTCTCTTTTCCTGAGGAGACACTTGGTTAACCGTTTGTCCTGGGGGGAACAAATTCTTTGTGCGAGATATCCTTACTGTCAAAAAAACAAATCAGCATAGTCAATAATAAGAGGATGCTACATCATGACAATCTCCTGTGTCACATGGCCATTTCCATCAGTGAATTTTTGGCCTCAAAACGTATTACTGTTGTTCATTAACCCCCCTATGCGTCCACTTGTTGACCATGCTGATTTGTTTTTTTGAAAGTAAGGGTTTCAAGAACCCCTGTGTGCACGAATGCACACACACACACACTTCTAATGGCTGTGGTGGGTACCAAACCCACATGTGTGTATATATATATATATATATATATATACGTCCACTATCTATGGAGCACTACCAAGCCTACATGTGTAGCATGTGCATTGGGTTTGTGACTCCGAGTTCCCAAAAAACTATAAACGTCCATGGCATAAAAAGGTTTAATATCAGATTAGCATAAATGAAAAAAGATGTATGTTAGATATGTGATGAAATTTGGGACATCAAAATTGATTTCATCAAAAATTCTTAATGGTGACACAAGAACGGAACCAAAACATTTTTAGTGGAATTTATTTATTAATATATATTCATTTTCCGCTTTTAGTAAACCCCACTCCAGTTCACTTTAAGATGTTATGTTTTTTTTCATGTTGTATACAGTTTTTGTTTCAAATTTGTTTACTAAACAAGGGATAATTACTGCTTCTGCGTATCCATCCTTTCCACTCATGGGATATCTGCTTTTTTACCCAGTGTGGTGTATTTATATGATTTTGAGCTTTAAAATTAGAAGAGCAAAATAATTTCTTTACCTGCTACATTTTCAAAAATAAATGATCAAATTTTAATTTTTAAAAGACAAAAAATAACAAATACCTTTAATATAAATAATTAGAGTTTATAACTATTACCCTTTTCTTTTTACAGGTTCAAAGTTTTATGGAATATGCGTCATCAAATTTGGTGTAGAATGGATGAAGGGACATTTAAAGTACCACCACCTGGTATTGAATTTACACTACCATCACCAAAAATTGGAATTGAATCATTACCTGTTGTTGATCCACCATGGATGCCTCAAGTCAAAACCAAAGTTGAGGAAGTTACTGCAATTAGTCAGGAAAGTCATGTAAGTTATGCTCCTCATTCTACATAGTTATTAACCATCATTTTGAAAAACAGTTTACTTAAGGTATTTTTCCCTGATATAAAAAGGAAGGACTGGGAATACGCATTAGAGAAACGGATTATATGCTTGCTTGCCCTTGTGTGTGTCTAAGGGTATGTAGCATTCTTCTTTTACCATATGATGTTTAACATCAGCAATTTGTCTAGAAATTAGACCATTTGATCCAAAATAGTTTGTTAGAGCAGTACTTTCAGTTTTGCTTACTTTTTATAATTGATCCTGAAGTATATATTTTTCTATGTTGTTTTAAAGGTGAATATTGTTTTGAGATTGCATTTTTCATAAGTAAGATTGTGCAAATTCTTGGAACTATACTGCCTTGTTTGAATAGCAATGGTAATAGTTTTATCTGTTAGTCATTTTATATATCGCATTTTATGTTAATATATTAAACATATCATTTCAATTAAAAGTTAATTAGTAATTTAATTTTCTATTTATTCGATAGATTTATATTATATTCCTTCATTTCATGTCAGAAGATTATTTCTTCAAGTATCTGCCCTTTGAAAAATGTATAAAAGCATGATGATGATCGATGTTGTGCCTAGTCAGTTAATCAAATAGTCTACTAAACGTTTGGAACTCTGTGTCATATTTTTACATTATTTCAATATTATTAGTACAAATATTATTTTTGTTAAATATGTTTATAAATTAATTGATATAAATACATTAAATAAGGTTTTTGTAATTATAAATACTCTATATGAAACTATTGCTACCTGTCGAAAGGTTTATAAAAAATGTTGGGATAGAGAAACTAATTTATGTACACACCACACATGCACATGCACACACACACACACACACACACACACACACATTCTATTTTTGAGGCTGCATTGCTGGCAAGTATTTCCATTGGAAGGACTTCATATATGAGGTATCTATTCATATTAAAACATTGCCTGACAAAAATAGACACATTTCCATCGAAAATGTGCCAACCAACAAACATTCAAACCGCTGGAGCAGATAGCCGTCACAATGAAGATATATATCTTTATATATATAATTCTACTGTACGTGTGTATGTCACTGAACTCCTAAACGGCTGGACTGATTTGAATGAATTTTTTTGTATGCATTTGGGTGACCCCCCCTGGATGGTTTAGATTCACAAATCAGCCCTGCAGATGGAGCAGGAGTGGGGGTTGTAAGGGAGGCCTAAAATTCAAAATAGCGATATTTCGTTTCCTATTAGTTTTTCGGCAAATATGCACAGGATAAAAGTTGTTTATTTTGTTATTTAGAGTAACTTTTGTTATATTTACTTTTGTCGTATAACAAAGTATAAACGAGATATACACTAAAAAATTAAAGTGGGAGCCAACAATTTTATTGGGCACTAACGATTGAACCGAACTTAACAAAACTCTATATGTAAATTAGCATTAATTCTTCCATGATTATAAGTTATATTAAATTTTTTAGGTTCGAACGGGAGTGGGTGTTATAAGGGAGGCCTGAATAAAAAATTCGCGATATTTCAATTTCTATTTGTTTTTTGGTTAAACGTGCACATAACAAAAGTCGTTTTTTGTGTTATTAAAAGTAGATTTTGTTTTAAACATAATATTATTAAATTTAATATCCGATTCGCTTGAAATCATGCAGGACAATGTCTGTCAGATCTGCTAGTATATATATATATATATATATATATATATATATATATTAAAACAAATACATGAGATGTACTAGTATTGTATGGGCCATGATACTTTTTCGTTTCACATGGAATTGAAACACTATCATCTAGTTTGGGCTTTAGTACCAGTTTGTATGTTGCCTTTTCATGCCTAAACTACTGAGCCGTATTTAAAAAACTAGAAACATGTACTTCTATTAACCCAACATAGACTTAAGGCTACGAGGTGTGACAATTAAGTAACGGGACTGTGCGTACGGCAGATGTCAGGCTTGTGTATGGGGAGTGGGGATGGATCATGATTGATCCTGTTTATTACTGCACAGAGTCCACTTGATCCCGTCTCTCTATCTAGTCTAGTTTGGTTTTAAATCTCGTTTGAGTAAGGCGTGTTGTTATTGGCGTGCCGGAAAAATGATCAGTTTAAAAATAGAGAGCGTATTAATTTGAAATTTCTGGAAAAATTGAGAAAACCTCCAAGTGAATGTTTTCAGTTATTGAAAGAGGTGTTTGGTGACAACTGCATGTCATGTACTAGAGTTTTTGAATGGCCCAAACAATTTTCTGAAGGCCGGAAAGAAGTTGAAGATGACAAACGGACTGGACAACCTGTGACGTCAAAAATTGGAGAAAGCGTTAAGAAGGTTAATGAAATTGTGCGGAAAGACAGGAGTCTTGGAATGATTTCAGATTTATCAAACATTGACAGAGACGGTGAGAAAAATTTTACATGAAGATCTGAAAATGACTAAAGTTTGTGCCAAAAAACCTGACGCCTGAACAAAAGGAGAACCGAAAAAACATCTGCATTGACATCATGCAGCAATTGGCAGCAGATCCAGGGCTGCTGGAAAAAGTAGTTACATGTGACGCAACGTGGATTTTCCAATACGATCCCGAAACAAAGAGACAGTAACCAAGAATGAAAAAAGCTCGAATGAGCAAATCAAAACTGAAGGCCATGTTGATAGTTTTTTTCGATGTGAGGGGTGTCATTATGGTTGAATTGGTGCCAGAGGGTCAAACTGTAAACCAAAAATATTACATTGAGGTCCTGGAGAAACTGAGAGAAAGAGTGAGCAAGAAAAGACCAGACATGTAGAAAAACAATTCATGGATTTTGCACCAGGACAACGCGCCTGCTCACAATGCGCTCTCGGTGAAGCGGTTTTTAGCAAAAAAGTCAATTCCAGTGCTTGAACATCCGCTGTATTCACCAGATCTGGCTCCCTGTGACTTTACCTTTTTCTCAAAATAAAAAGTTCATTGAAGAGAACACGTTTTGAGTCAGTTGAAGATGTCAAGCAAAAAACGGCAGACTTGCTGAAGAGGCTGACACTTAATGACATGCAGCACTGCTTTGAGCAGTGGAAAACTCGTATGCAGCGGTGTATAGATAGGGATGGGGAGTATGTTGAAGGGGATTAATAGTTATTTGTAATAAGTGTTCAATAAAGTATGTTTTTCAGATCAGTCCTGTTATTTAATTGTCACACCTCGTATATTAATATTCTCAGAGATGTACGAGAGTGGGGATTATAAGGGAGGCCTGAAATTAAAAATCATGATATCTCGTTTCCTATTGGTTTTTTGGCAAATGTGCGCATAACAAAAGTTGTTAGTTTGCTATTGACTAACTAGTTATTAATGGATGAGTCTACGGATAATGGGAGTGTCACATTTCTCATGAGAATAAACCATTTTGAGTACCAAACCTCCCCATAAGAGGCAGTAGAAAGTGCAAGTGTTTTAATGGAATCATTATCACTGTCATGCCAGAGTACTCTTATGAGTCTGCTTATTTTCTAGTTGAACCAAAATTTGATAACATACATTTAATCTGATAAGAACACCTGAAGGATGAAGTATTATTGGCACTACTATAAATAAAAATTACTAAAATTTTAAACTACTCTATTGTAAGGCAGAAAAAATGTTGGATGTATGTTAGTTAATGGAACCATGTGATACTTTTCTTTGTAGTTCCATCTTAACTAGACATACAGATATTTGGAAGAAAGATCACACTAAAATTTCATATCCGTCCTTCAATGAAAAATAAATGTTTGATTATTTTCTTTAAAAGGATGTCAGACTTAAAACAGTACTCAAGGAAGTTGGCAAGTGGCTTCCCAAAATAGATTTTCAGAATTAGATGTGGTACATTTGAGGAGGTGCGGCCAGAGCTCAGAACTCATGTAAGGTCCCAAGTTTTGGCTGATTCTCTTCAACTGCCAAAGGGACATGAAAGCTAGCTACCCTTATGGTGAAGGTTAGTCAGTGTATAAGGGTGTTGCCAAAGTGGATGTTAACTGGCACTAGAAGTCTTTCACCTAGACCATTTATAGGGCCAAGAAGGTATTTGCCTGTAATATCAGCTCTAAGTGATAGACTGTATAAGCAGTTACTTGAAAGAGATATTTGCTACACCTTTAAAGCCATGCCCCTAGCATTACTGAGAAGAGGCATGTTGTGATGTATGTGTATTTTGTGATCCTGGTTTATGATAATAATTGGCAGTGATGACATGAGTGTGTTGGTTGGTAGGATTCAATGGGCCTTGAAAATAGGTTTTCTCAAACTGGATTTGAAAGTAGGTTTACTAGCAAAGCTGCATGATGGATCAACTGACCCTGTGGCTTTTGAATTGTTAGACCTCAGGCATTTTCAATATTGTGATGTCTCCCTTTTCTTAAAAATGTTTCTAAGTGTTTGGCTACTGAGCTGCGATTTGAATTATTGGAACTGAATTTGTTCATTATTAATCTTTGATCTGCCTAAGAATGTTGTCGATCTTTTCTACAGTCTGTTTGAGGCAGGGTATATGTCTGTCATATTCTTTGTCTTTGTGCGATCCAAGTAGAAGCTGTATTAGCAATTTATTATTCTCCCTATTTGTTCCTTTTTAATTTTTTTAATCATAATGATAAAATCTATTTTGTGAGAATTTAGTTTATAACTTTCAATATGTTCTTATTGAAGTTAACCATTTTTATTATTTTAGTATTATTAAGAAATTGTTAGCGTTTTTGTATATGACCTAATTTTATTTTCTACACTTATTCATTTAGTTGTTTGTTCAAGTAGTTTGTAATAGTTAGTTATTGTTTTTTTCATGTAAGTAATTTGAGATATTTTATATATACTATAGCAAATATAAAAATCTAATTGAACTATTAAAATCAATTATTTAATTTATTCAATCTGGATTGGGGTTTTTATTATATTTATTCATATTTTACCTTACACTAAAAAAAAAAAAGAAGGTCAAAAGTGATAAACATTTATGCTCTACCTCTTTTGACCTTAGTTTGCCTTTGTAACTTCTTTATTCTTGCTTAGATTACAGCATTCAATCTCTTGATAAAAGATGAAATTTGGTCTATTGTCAACCCTGTCGGCATATCCCGTCATTACTAACTGATTGTCGAGCACGTCACGTGTGTGCACTTTGTTAGTTGTATGGGTTAGTTTGTTGAAATTTTGTGTATTTATGTAGTCCGTTGATCAGCTATTAGTTGTTACCTTCAATTTTAGAACGGCTTGAGGATGAATCCATTACAACCAAATGCACTTGTCGCATGTACTTGATAATCAGCTTGTAATCTACCGACAGGTGTGACTATAGTAATATATATGCTGATAGATCCAACCCACTACTTGTTTATGACATGAAATTAATCATTTTTTTAAATATTCACAAGGTATAATCTTGAATATTGTGAACTCGTTATAGTTAACCTTTTTTTTTTCTTTATTTAATAGAGATCATTAGTAACTGCTACCAAAACCAGGAAAAAACAGCAAACTGAACTTATAAAAATGGCTCTTCAGGCTCGTGAAGATAAAAAAAGATGTGAAAGGGAAAATTTTATGGTAACAACAATCCCAGTAACAATACAGGCAGCTTATGAACCTAGCTTACACCATGCAGTGGGAGATGATCATGATGAAGGTAAAAACTATTGTTTATATAATGAGGCTATGTATTTTGGCTATTAAGGAAGTACTTATTGCAAATTAATATAAAATAGTTGCAGGCTGTGACGATGAAGCTGTTGATGGAGGAGTGAAGAATGCTGCTCATCATGTTCCATCAGCCCAAGCCCTCTTTCCTTCATGTCTGTGTACTGCAGTAGTTAAGATTATTAACCTACTTGATGATGCGGCTGTTTCAAGCGATGGCTCAGCAGTATATGAAGTAGCATACCAGGCAAGTGTTTAAAAAGCTCTTAGGAGAAAGGAAATTCTTACAACTCAAAATTCTAATATAGCTGTTTACATTTTGCAAGTCCTTTTTCTTTATTTTTTTCTGAATTACCTTTGAACCAGGATGTGGTCAGCATCTATAAAAAAAAAAAATGTTTATTTTAAATTCATGTCTCATTTATATCGTGCGATGTTAATTACTTTCTTGTATGAGTTTCTGTTTCAAGAAGAGTAGGGCTTAGTGGCCAACCCTGTTTGGTTTATTAGATACATTTTGTTAATAGAAGCTGTTTCCAATAATACCTTCATAATGGTTATTTCATATTGAACTGTGATTATTATTTTTTAGTCTGATTTTTAGAGTTCTTAGTGTTGATATGTTAAGCAGTTTGATTTACATTATATTTGTTTAATTTGTATAACTGAATTTCAATTATTCCCTTATAATTCTTGAAATATATTTCTGCTAGGTTATCTGGAGCTGCTTGGTTGAGGATAGTGCTCTTTTCCTGAGATATATATTGGAAAGGCTTACAAGGGGCGATCAAGAACTCATGTTTAAGGTGAAGAAAATGAACCAATTATTTATTAATATAAACACACGCAAACTTCTTACCCCATCGTGTATTTTAGGGTATAAATACACCAAACAGTCCTGCAAATATATAATCCTTAAATGTTTACAGCACAAGACTTTAGTGTAGTCATAGTTTCAATAAAAAGAATAATTCACAATAAATAAGAAAAATTCAACTTGTTCTCAGTACTTATAAATATATAAAAATAATAATTCAGTTTTTATTTTATCCATTATCTTTTTTTTCTAGGTTTTAAGACATTTAATAAGATTTGTACCCAAACTTCC
The DNA here is from genome assembly GCA_019009955.1 of Riptortus pedestris. Lineage (NCBI taxonomy): Eukaryota > Metazoa > Arthropoda > Insecta > Hemiptera > Alydidae > Riptortus > Riptortus pedestris. Next base: position 77,579,897 of record CM032229.1, read on the forward strand.
TCAGCAAGCAGCTTTTACATTATATAATTATATTATTGGGTATGTAATGTTTTATGTGAGATCGCCACAGGAGGAAGGTCAGAAACTTATCGGTGCTGCACTTTCAATTCTGTGGATGGTGAGTTATATACATTTGGATAATTATTTATTGCATTAATAAATGTTTGGTATTCTTTGAGTTAGCTTATAAATTCGGTGAGCTAACTGGTATGAACCATTTTCTTTTTTTTTCACCATTCTTAGTAAGAGTTGGTCCGAAATACACTTGGTAAACATGTAGTCATGGGTTCGATTCCCGCCAATAGGAATTTTTTTAAAGCGTATTAAGTAAAATCCATAGTTCCACCCTAGCTTGAAAAGGATAGCAACCTGTAAATAACTCATCCTGTTTAGTTTTAGTACCAAAAAGTGGATGTAATAAATAACAATTCATATAGATTATTATTATTATTTTTTAAATTTATTTTTACCAATAGATCATTAAGTATTCATCATGTTGCAAGGCAACAATTGGGTTCTTGCAGAAGTAGCTCTTTTCAAATTACAATACCCAAAGGGATATCTGAAAAATAATATTATAAGTCTCCCTCTTTCCATGTGTCCAATAATCATATCTAAATGCGTTTGTGATGAAATTGTTGTGCCTTAATACATGCCCATTAATTTCTACATTAGAGTTCAACTTGTTCTGACGAAATATTGATTAAATAATTATTAAAATTGAAGAAATTTATAGTTTCAAAAAATATATTACTATAAAAAAGGTTGCTAGAAGTGTTTGGGAAAAATTATAAGAAAAACATTTGACACAGGACATTACTTCAGAAGTTTTCTTATTATTACTTATTTACAGCGTTTCCAAGAATTTTTTTTTTTTTTTAAATTCATTCATTTTGAATGTGAAATAAAATATGATTAGCATAATTGGGAATGGATTTAGTGAAGTATTATAGAGACCCTTTGAATAAAAGAATTGGTGTACGAAAGAACAATAAATATTATAGCAAGGAACTGATATACTTGAGTGAATGATGTACTGAAAATATATTAGGTGAAAAAGTGAACTGTTCTCAGATGTGAGCTGGACAAACCATTCTTGAAGATCTTCATTTGAAATGACATTCCAAGAATAGAAATTACTTTAAGCGTAACTTATTGAATTTGGTAAAATATATGTTAAGAATTTTATATTGTTCTATTGCTTCCAAAAATTCCTTATATAACTAAAAATATATAATCGTAAATTTTAGAACAGTTTTTATACATTATTTCTAAATAATGGATACACAGCTTATTTTTCATTTCAAAACTTCATTCTGAAATAGCTAATTCTACTACTTATTAAATGTTTTTTATCATTTGCCTTCAATTTTAGGTTGTTCATAGTGTTCATGGAATTATGTTTAAAGATTTAAAACAAATATTACGAAAGGAACAGTGTGATTACTCTATCCTCTTGACAGCTAATGTACCTTCAACTAAAAAAATTATTGTTCATGGACCTCAAGGTAGTTATTAGACTCAACAAATCCATTAAACTGCTAATAGTAGAATTTAGTATCTAATTGAATGACTAAATTATTCTATTTTTGTAGATCAATCATCTTGTGGGATACCTTCACAGTTTCCTGTTCAAGAAGATACCCAATTTTGTCAGATTTTAAGAGAATCTCTTGATTTCTTTGGCATTGAAGAGGAAAGACATAGGGAATTCTTTTTAGTTGACCACAAAACTCGTAAGATACTTTTTCATTTAGACACATTTTTATAAATAATACCATTTAGTATAACTTTCAAGGGAAATTCAATAATTACTGAACTACAAATATTGGATTATCGGGAGTACTAAATATTCCATTTATCATCAATTTACATTTATATTGTAGTTTTAAGGATGGGGTATGGAATGCCTATTCGACAATCATTAATTTTTTTTTTTTCATTCATGACAGAACCAAGCAACAGTTAATTTTTAATAAAACTTTTGAATAAATCTTTATTTTAAAGCAAAATGAAACTATCTCATTTTGAACTATTAACAAACAATGAAATATTATGCATTAAAAATATTTTATAAATGATATTCCATATTTGTTTATATTTATAAGAATTTGTTTTTTATTTTTATGAAAATGGAGTTTAATTTTAGGTCAAATACACAATCCGAACTCTTATGTTAGAGACTATTATTTCTTCAAAAGATCTCAGTACCCACAATTGGAGTTGGTGTATATGCATCCTGACGATGCCTTCAATGCATTGCAACGGCAAGAATTGATGCATAAGTCAGTAGAGATTGGCAAAGTTCTTCTTACCTGGGCTATTCTGAAAAATGTTGACATGGTAAAATTTTTTAATTTCCTAATTAAATCATTTTTGGGCCTAGTTAACCATATTTATAAAGGTATTGGTTATAATGCTCATAGATAACTTTGAGCCATGGGCTCAATACCCAATGTTTTAATTCATAAAAATGTTTCCTTTATTCGAGGAAAGTTCACATTGCTTACTCTGAGTCTTGTGTCATTGGGTTTCGCATATCATCTCCTGATAAAGTATTCATTTGTCTCTCTATATCCCACAACATGGCCTGTAGCATTATCAATAAATATTTATATCAAAAACAGAAGAGAAAAAGAGCTGGGATGAAATTTAGTTGAACTTCCCCACGCCTATTGGAAAAGACAGAAATCAAATGGGTAAATTTGGAATAGTTTTGATATCATTGATTTTATTTTTATTGCTTGGACGAGTTCCAAAATTAAATCCCAGCCTTTTCCCCAAACTTCTAATGCTAATTTTAAGGATGGAAGGAGTTAAATGCAACTAGATAAGTGAAATTCCAAAATAGTTCATTTAGTCTCAAAGTTTGATACACTATTTATAAAAATATTTGAATGAATGTGTTTTTGACACCTAGGGGACTCAAAATCAATATTTATCTTGGTCCCAATCTTAGGTTTTACCTTGTAACATATAATAATTGCATGTTCCTTATCGGAAATTCACTAAAAGCATTTTTATTTCCTTGTTCAAAGTAAAGAATGTATTTTAATTACAAAATTTTTTGAATGTCAATGGAATTATCCGTGGGTGACCCTCCCTGAACCTGTTTTGGTATGATGTCTGTACATATCCATGAATGAATGTCCATATGTACGTGTCTTGCATAATTTAAAGATGACTAACCTCAAAATTTGCAATTTCATATTTGGGATTTTTGTAGTGCCTAGTTGCTCACCTTTCCTTTTGATAAAAATTAACTTAGTGGTAGGGGGTTAGAGGAAGGCGGAAATAAAAAATATCAAATTTCTCCATATTTGTCATTGATAAAAAAATTCCATTTAATATTTTCTTTTGATTGTGAAACAAATCATGTTAAATGAAAAATTACCAAATATTTTCTTTATTTAATTTAATAGAATCTCAAGGAAGTCTTGTGGAGCCCACATCAGATTTTTATTTTTTTTTAATATATATTTAGCTTTTCATAATTTCAAAAGAAAGTGAAGTGTCAGTACAAGAGATCCTTCATCTTGAGTTCACTACCACTGAATACTTAACTGATTTTTGTTATAATCAATCACAACATTATTATGTATTAGAAATAGAGATATATACTTTACAATATTCTTACAGGTTGTTCAACGAGTTGTGTTTTTACACGAGGAACTTATGAAGCTGCCATCGTTTCCACGAAAAGCTCTCGAAGCCGACTTAGATTTATACAGAGGTGGAGAAATGGGAAAGGTATACTAATAGTTTTTTGTTTTGTTTTATTGTAATATATTTTCTCTTGTCATCTATGTTTAATATGATATAACTGCTATAATTTTGAAAATTATATATCTTTTTATTATGTTTTTTCTAAATACTCAAAGAATTGTTTTCATATATTTTTACATTTTAATATCAGTATACATTTTTTGAAAGAAGTTCTTAGAAGGAACAAATTTTACCTAAACGTTTGCTTTTTATTTTATTTTACTTTTATTTTTTTTAGGAACTACTTGGGCTAGATGTTCTCCACAAGTTCATGTGGGTCCGCCTAATTGCAAGAATGTTTGAGGCAATGGCAGGAAATTTTGCTTACTCAGGAGACATTAGGCTTTTTTTGAATGTTTTGAATGGAGCCCTGATACTGCATTCTCAAGATGCTACTATTCTCCGTTATGTTATTGCAACTTATATAAATGCTGCACATAATTTCAAAAATATATTTTCAATTAATGGGTAATGGTTATTGAAATCACCATATATTTACTATTATATCATTATATTTATGTACATAAGTATATTCGTAAGTGAAAATCTGAGAAAAAAACCCCAAAAAACTACTAATCTATCAAAATTGTTTTTACTAATGCACAATTTTAGACTTGAGATAATGTTTTCATCTCATTCTACAATATCACCTCAACTTGTACTTCACAGAACCATCACATCTTTTAGGATATCTATGCTTTGTGATGTATTTGTTTAATCTTCTGATTTAAGAATTATATTAGTTATTAATTGTCTCTTTTCCCTCTTAATATTTTTGCTGTCACTCCTTACTCTACTAAAGATGTACTAAATGTTTTCATTTTTATTATATTTTTAATTCCCAGCTATTAGTTTCTGTATATTTTTGTCTGGCTATATATCTTTTGTAGATTTTCATTGCAATTGCCTGGAATATTGTATGAAATTGTTTGTTGTATGACAAGTTCACATTGAGCATTAGATTTATATGAAATGTTAATATATAGAAATTATTGTCGGGGTGAGATCATCTATGATAGAGGGCTAACCTTCCTAATTTTTCTAGGTTGAAAAGCAATTCCCTCCTCCACTCCTCTTCAAAACAAAATGTCAGTCACACAGGTGTTTCATTTCAGAGCCTACTGCAATGCGAGGTTAATTATGTTATCCCACATTATATTTTCTATTTCTCCCGCAATAGGAAGCCTATGTACACAGGACTAGAAATTTAAACTGGAGATGTGGTGGATTGGTACAACTGCTTTAAGTGAAAATTGGATGAGTCGAAGTAGAGGTTAACTGAAAGTTCAAAATACAAAAAATACAAATAGCTTGGTTGATGGTTGGAGACAAAATTTATAGAATAACAATTGTAGAATATTACATTTTCAATAAGATTGTTTATATAGCATTTTTTGATTGAACACAATAATATTTTAATGATTTGATTTTATCCCATCTCCTAGTTTGATTTCAATTACTAGTGAGTAAAACCTTTAGTTTTTATATAAAATAGTTAAATATTGATAACATAAATATTAATTAAGTAAATATTAAGACCTCAAAAGCTAGAATATTCAATGATGTCATGTCACGAATATATCCCGCCTATCTAAAGAGAATACTCTTAAAAGCCTAACTTAAAATATAGTATTTAAAAGAATTGGTGGCTCTTATTTAATTTCTGAACTCAAATTAATTCATTACTCCCACCAACTGAATAAAAACTTTTGTTGGTTTTACTCTCATACTTTATTTTGTGCAAAACTGTTAGATTTAGGATATCCATTTTTTTTTTAATAGCTTCATTTTGGGCCAGGAAACATATGCCACCCTAAAACTTCACACCTATAATTTGAACTTCTAGTCTATCTGCTTGAAACTAACATTATTCAAGGATGGTAAAAGGATGCTTGCTTGCTATCCTCTAATTTTGTTACAACAACAATTATGTTTTGACAGTATTTCTATTTAATTACTAGATAATGCAAGTTATAAAAAACAAATCATTTCATCAGATATTAAAACATCAATTTTTTATAGGTACTTAATGGTAGTGCCAACTCTTCTTCAATTGTATGCTTCTCACCAAACTAATAAATTAGTCACTAAAACTGTGGAGTACTGTGTAAAACAGTTTTATTTAATGAATAGAAAACCTTTCATTCTGCAGATGTTTGGAGCTGCATCTCCTATCCTTGACATAGATTCGACGGCTCAGTTTGGTGATGCTCAAAAAGTACGATTTTGAGTTTATTACTTAGTTGGCATGCTGTGCTGCATGAATTAGCTATAGATCGAACACAATTTTCTTAGCAGCAATTGTGTCAGTAATTTTTTGTTATCTAAAAAATTCAGTTCTATTCATCGAAAGTGGATAAGAATATGCGTGGCTTTATTTTTTTATCTAAACTTTTTTCTATGTCTGTCTCAAAGTTGTGTTTTTATCATTCTGAACACTTATCTAGCATCTTAAAGTTGTTAGTCGTCTCCTGCCTCAAATAATTATATTTTGAATCCTAAGCTTTATCTATAATATCACTAAGGTATGAGTGAACACGTATCTGACAATCTAAAGGTTGTGGACCTTCCTCTGATTATATCTTCTATGACGTTTAGCTTGTTTAAGGAACGTGAAATATTCAGTATGAATTCAGCACAAACAAAATCTTTTGCTGCACTTCATTTAAAATTTCTCAGAACACATTTAAAATTGCAGCCACATGCGATATCTCCATTCCAATCCATCAGCTCAATAAAGATCCGAGACAAATCTTTTGTATCTCCAATAGGTACATACAAATTTACAATATTTTATTCCCACTTTCCTCCCCTAAAACTTGATGCTACAACAGTTATAATTATGAAATTTCAACATTTTAAGGCTAGTTTTTTGAAGTTCTGCGAGACAAGTACAGACAGAAACTAGTTTTTACTCCATACAAGGACGTAAATATACCTGATCTACATTTGACTGCCCTTGTAGTAAATCATGAGAAATGTATACAATTAAGATTATCAATTTGATAAGGCTTACCATGTATAATAAAATGTATATTTATAAGATAAATCAATTTCTTTAGTTACAAACTGGCTTGTTTAATACTTTTTAGGTTTTTGAAATAGTGCAATATTTTATTAAGAATAGATTTCCATGATAGGCTGATTATTATGGAATTACTAATTTATTCACGAGATTCCAAAACTAACTCAAAACAATTTTTAATAAGTATATAATACTTATTTTACACCATACCTCAAGTATATATATCTACTCAGTGATTTATTTTCACAATTTGTTTTTTATTTCACATGGTTTTAAGTTATTTTCACCAATCTCTGACTGGTATATGCTATATTCATACAAATAAGATAGATTTTTTGAGCATAGGCTAACATTTTTCTTTGAAGCTCTACAAAGATCGCCATAGTTTAAGGCAAAACCATAATATTATCTTCAGTCATTATCAGTCAGCCTAAGAAAAGCCAGGCACCTCAGTTAAACTTTTATTATTGTATATTTACTTACTACACGTAATTTATGTCAGGTAAGAAAGCAAAGGCCTCATTCCTTCACAGTTATTTATTATAAGCAACAGAGTGCTTTAGAGCATACAAGTGACCTGCTCTTCACAAGTATGCTACTTGAACCAAGGATTCCCTGTACCACCTTTGGGAGTCTCAGGGAATCTTTGGTTCCAGTAGCATTCTTGTGATAATCAGAGAACTGATGATGGAGTGTATGCTCTAAAAGTGTTCTATCACATAGAATAAATGACTGAGAGGTATTCAGCCTTTGTTTTCTTACCTGATAACCAGATTCCTTCACCATCCTGCACCTCAAAAATGGATACATAATTTAAACATTCATCATCTATAGTGTGTGGAAATACAAAGCTAGTTCCCAGGGTTCTTAGTGCACACCAGCCCCATCATTGTGTTCAAGAAGTTCTGGATTGTAAAATATTGCAACAGAAGCAAACTCATGCCCAGTTTGTACACCAATTAGTTACTCTTATGATTTGATTATAATTCTTGTGTAATGGTTTTGAAAATATTTTAAATAATTAATTCAGCCATTGAATATATTAATTTAATAACTTTGAGTCATAGATTCTATTCCCTTATTGCCAACAGGCCTTCATTTAATATTGGACACACTTGATAAAATGCTTGATCCCACCTTGTTTGTAATCTGTTCCGTTTAGTTGCAGGTGCTTGATAAAGACATTAGTATGTGGTCATTAGTTTTACTAAGTAAATAAGTCCTCGACCTTCTTTTATTTTTTAAGAGCAGTAACGTAAGATGGGAAGTTACTTTTTGTAGCCCAGATTTGATCTTGGCTGATGACCAAGTGGAAAAAAAAATAAAAAACGGCTTGAAAATTATTCGTTCATATTTGATTATTTACATGGGATTTCAACAATTAGATCAGGTAGCTAACATTACATTAAATAAAATTTAAAGATGGCAAAAAAAAAAAATTCACCTGAATTTTCCTCTTCGCCCATATCATTCATTACTCTAACAAAGCTATGATGCATGACCCACCATCATTGAAGCATATAGAATTATTCACCACTTAAAGTTCATTCTCTACTTTCCAAAAGCTCTGCAAATAGTGATTTGAATAGCTCTGTTGGCCTTGAAAAATCACATTATATGAAGAAAGGTCCATATATTTTTTTATAAGGTGTCTCTCATATCATTTTTACCTTTTTTTCTTCCAACCCGTGCAATAACCATTAGTAGCTAGTATGATTTTTTTTTCCTAAATTCAGGTCTAATTTTTCTCTTTCTTTTTAGGTGCCATCTCAGTGTTTGTTTCAGCTTCTATTAAGTCTTGAAACTCCTTCCCCTGATCCATTGAATATTGGCGAGTTGGTTAAAGAAGAGAAACCTTTGAAAGCTATAGATTTTTGCTATCATGATGATAATGAAATGGTGACTGTCTTGGACTGTATTTCACTTTGTGTTATGGTTGTTGCTTATTCAGCTGATAGCACCAGAGCATACCAGATGCTGGTAATTTAATAATATTCATATTATTTCATTTTATGAGTGGTTAATCTGTTTCTTTATAACTTTTTTTTTATTAATGATCTGAACTAATTGGGCATATTAATCTTTTAAATATTGCATGTATACTTTATAAAAACTTAACAATAGTTTTTATATATTATGAGGCCACTTTCTCAGCTTAATACAGAATAATCAGAAATTCTAAGAAGATCCATATTTCTGATGAGACTGTATTTAACACAGTGGTTGCTGACCACACATAAGTATGTAAAATATTACTCTGACCAGTAGCCGGGTCCATGATGATGCTTTCTTCTTTCGGGTTTCCTTTACCCAATGAGGGGAGAGTGGTTTTTGCGAAGGGAGTGAAATTTGTCAAAATATACTGCATTATGTTATTCTACTAGGGACAGAAGTGAGGGTGTAACCTTAATTATATATAAATTCCATCGGAAAACAGTTTCTTTTCTCAATCCATTAAACGAGTAACACAGTTAGCTAACTGGTTAGATCTCTGGCTTAAATCATACCTCACACTTCTCAGGTATTCCTACAGATGACTAAACAACTTTGGATATTTTTACTATTGGTGCTATAATGATAAAATCTTTATATTTTGAAAGGAAACAAATTTATTTTAATCCATGAACAAGCGTATATTCACTATTCGTCCCATGGCCATTCTATGCTTCACATGTTGAACAATAAAATGAGTGAAATGTAATGAAATGCTGTCATTTGATTAGCCTTGCCTTCTTTCTTCATTGCTGTCTTGGATAATTTTTTGTTAATGCAATGTTATGACATAAATGCTTTTATTCTATCATGTTGGGAGTTTTTGAAATTCTGCAAATCCATTGCTGATTGGGTCAGCAAACTCAGAGATTATTTCTTAACACGTTGAGTACGGCACGGGGTCAAATGACCCCGTACGTAACTGTCTCCCAGCAAGGGTCAGTTTGGAAGATAAATGTTCAAAAAATACTTTGACGGTTTTTGCTTTGTACTAGTAAATATAATTAAAAATAGTACGTTTATGTATTTCAAATCCAAAAAATATGTCGTATATCATTGAAAAATGCACGGGGCTTTATGACACCGTGCCGGCCTGGAGAGTGGTATTTGGGCTCTAGTCCAGCACGGGCTCATATAGCCCCGAGTTATTTCCCGTGCTTTTCCTGTGAACCGCCTACGTAAATAATTAGCCTATGTAAATAACAGAATGCGTCCCTCCCAATTCAGTTTACTTTTTGCCTTCAAAACATTAATCTGTATAATGAACAAATCACGTGGCCGACAATTAGTGGATTTAGCTTTATCTCTTAGAAATGCATCCATCACTAGAAAAAAGTGTTCCGGGTGTTACGAAAAACATTGTCCTCTAAAGAAGCAGACAAAAAAGTTAGAACGTATTGTGAAGAGTGCAACATGAAGTCACTTTGTCTAGAATGCTTCAACTCACACAAAGACTGTCTTAAATCGATGTCCTAAACATTGTGAAAATGAAGAATTGTTAATTACATAATAATTATTTGTTTATTCATATTATTTCTTAATTATGTTTATTTTCCAATTATTTGTTTAAACTAAACTCCTAGTTCCTAGTTTGTTTTTCTCGTTTCTAATTTTATCTTTATAAACTAATAAATTTTGATTGAAATGTGTTGTAATTTAAAGTTAATTCATATTCACCCATTTTTATGTATAACAAAAATTGAAATCCTTCGTTGATCACATATATTATCACACAAAGAAGAAAAAAAGTTCCCGACAAGGTGAAAAGTGTAAGGTAAATATTCATTTCTAAGTCGCGTAACAAAAAATTGATGAAAACACTGCCTGCGACTGCCATATATTTTTTGATGTCCAAAGAGTAAAAAAATGTTTGAATAAAGCAATTTAGTTCATTTTTCGAGTGGTAGTAGCGCATTAATAGGGGACATAAGTATGGGGTCGATTGACCCCATGACGTACTTGTGGATAGTTGCAACACGGGGTCAATTGACCCTGTGTCGTACTTGTGGATAGACCACTTTTTTGAAGTCCGTACTGAACGTGTTAATAAACTTTTTTAGCTGATGTGATAAAAAAATTATATTTAAATGAAAACATTGTTTACTTGTATTTACTTATTGTATGGATCCCATTTCTGGCTTCCATAATCAGAGAGTACCAGTTGTTCAATATGGTCCTATGCAAATTTTCTTGTGAGTCGAATTTTATTCACAATATCTTGAACTGCTCTGTTGTTTTAAATCTTTAAACGAACTATTTTCAATTTGATCCCTTGATAAAACTACCTTTGTTTCTACAATTGATCAAAATAAGCTTCTACCTCATCAATAATGGGGTTCACAAATGCCCAAACTCAATCCTACTTGTTTAACAGATTGCTTAAAGCCCACTAAGATACTGAATACCCAGGTCACAACCCTACAGAAGTGGAAGTTCCACAGGGGACTATTCTGTGCTCTATTTTTAACATTCTCAATAAAAATGATATCCCTGTAGTGCCAACGACCTATTTACCTGATGGCCCAGGGATACTACTGTAGTATAGTGTGCTGTTATAGCAAAGGCAATATTGTTAACTCATGTGATATTATTCTTAGCTTTTAACTTCTTAAACTCTTTTAGCTTTAACATTGTTGGGGCTTGAAGAAGTGTGGGTATAAAGAAAGAAAATACTATTCATTTTACTGCTTGTCTTTTTATTTTTAGACCATTTTGGAAGCAATTGTTCCCTGTTATTTGCAACAGATACAACTCCCCAGTTATCGTAAGGAAGGAAAAAGTGAAAGGGATATAATCAGCCAGATTGCAGTTGCCATAAATACTCTTGTTACAAATTGTGAAGCTCTCTCAAAGTAAGTGTTAAAAGTTTATTTCAAAAGATATATTCTAATTTTTCTTTAAAGTAGTAATTTATGTTACAAAATTAAATCATTATACTGTACAATTAACAACAACAAAAAGTGTGTCACGTAGGACTGTGTTAACTCAGCAGATTTCCCACGTGCTTCACATATTTGCATTTATCTCAAAACTTAAACGTTCAAAGAGAACTATTTAGAGTTCAAATAAAGTTCTTCATGACATCTTATTGTTAATATGACATGAGTAGATATGAAAACTGTTGATGTGGCTATTGATAGTATGAAGGTTATGAATACAATGTTTCCTCACAAGGAGCTACACAAAGTAACATGGATGAGCCACGAATTGTTGATACCATTTACCACATGATAAGGCATATATGGACTTATGAAAAAATTCTTGGAAGAAGTGGTAATTTTGCCTATTCATAATAAGAGCAATAAACTAAAATGTGAAAATTATAGAGTGCTTCTCTCCACAACTTATGATGTACTTTAGCCAAATGTTGGAGGATGATCAAACCCAATATTTTTGATGTTTCAAGTAACATTAAAGACGAGTTTGTTAATTGCCTAAATCAGACCAAGAAGAGGAATAGGGGTTTAGAGAACGGTTAAGTTTCCATATGCTTTGTATTTTGCAATATTGTAAAAAAATGTTCTTGTATCTATGTTATACAACATTTTTTAGTTGATGAAGTAGTATTCTAGAGTTGTTTTTCCATATATTTTTCTCCGACTCTAATATTTATCTTATAGTTATTCATCTTCTTTATTCCTTGATTTCTACTCATACAGTTTTCATATTAAGCTATTGCATCATAAAAATGTTATGTTCAGATTTGTCGTTTTGATTTTATAATAAAGAGATAAACAGAAATTAAAAAATTATATGACATTTGAGTCATTTCAGTTCTCAAGTGTAGGAAGATATGTTCACACCGCACCTATGTTATGAACTTTTTCTAATCATTGAATCTTGTTTCAGAAATTATAATGGCCCTCAACGAACTAGTCCTGAGCATAAAGGAAGCAGCCAAAGAGGCTATAACAGAGCACCTTACTCTCCTGGATTTGAGTTTGTTGATGATAATCACACCAAATATATTACAGACAGAGCAAAAACTAGAACAACTTACACTGATTCTGATGATAGTGAGGTAAATATTCTGCCATATTCTGATTATGGGAGCTTTGTCAAGAATTTTAGCAATATAATTTCTCTATTTGATGACCATTTCACCTTTTGTAACAATGTTCCATTATACATAAAATTTAAGGAGGTAAAATACATTAACTTTAAGTTTAAAAAGTTGATATTTATTTCCAATATTATTTTTAGACGGAATTTAGAAGACCAAGAGATGTACTTCTTTCTCTTGTAACAGAGTTTGCCACTAAGTGCACTGCCCGCTTGATAGAACTGAATAAAAAATTTCCTCAGGATGGAAAGCCTATTGAGTTATTAGAGTTAAGATCACAAACAGTAAGTACCTACATAATCATTTGATAGTGCATAATATATGTTAAAAGTACTTTTTTCATATTGATTTGAAATTATAAAAGAGAAACTAATATTATTTCTCTGCTGTTAAAAAATTATATAGTTAATTCTAATTAAATTTAACTGTTACATGCAAAAACGAAGGTTATATCTTTAATTGCTGATATCAGACCATAGGGAGGAAATCTGAAATTTGTAATATCTCAGTTATGATTTTTTTTTTAAGGGTTTATTAGTAGAGTTTAAGAATCTGGTTGTAAATATATTGAATTTTTAGAAGATGGATAAGCCTTTGCTTTCATATTTATCACATACCCAGATAGCCTTTACTATGTCTTTATGCTAGTAGTTAGTTCTGTTCACTATTCATTCAGTAAGACAAAATTTCATCATCTCTTCACAGAATTTTGTCACTATCCCCACTCCCTGATTCTCCTGATTGTGTTATTTAAAACATTTTAATGGTTCATAAAAGGTATTTGATATAGCATGATGCTGCAAGAACAACTACAACTGGTAGTATAATAAATGAGGTTACCCAAAGGATTTGTTCTCATTTGAAGAAATTAATCAAATTCTACACATTGCCTGAAGTCAAAGCCATAATTTAGAAAGCCTTTAAATTAACATTAAAGACAACAGTTCCTCTCTATGTAGTTTTTAGGGTAATTTAGATATCACTAATAAAATGTGGGGGTCAGCATAGCAGAGTGGTTAGAGCTCTGCACTTTAAAGTCAAAGGTTGTGAGTTTGAGTACTGGCCCCACTTTTAAGTACAGCTGGGTTTTTTTAATGTTTAAGAAAAAGTTAAAATTTATAGCTAACTTAGCATTCCTCTATCAAATTATTCACTCTTTCCAACTATGCTTTAAATGCTAAATTAACCATTAACAATGCTAAATTTTAGGATATAAAAAAGTCTGTCATGCAGGGGCTTCATAAACTAAGCAGCTTTCCCAAGTGCTGCTATGACACACTATTCATCTCTTCCCTCCCATTTATAAATTCTATTTCTAAGTAAAAATCCGATGAGTAGAAGTGGGAGTTTACACAAGAAGTCAATTTTTGAATTAATCCTCCCCCCCCCTACTTCATGTCCAATTTCATACACAAATATGTTCTTTAGAGTTGACTGAAACGATTAAGTAACTAGTACGGTATCAAATATTAAATAACATTTTCAAGACAAGATCGTAAAATCTTGTCCCGATGACATCATCACACAATGATTTTGCATGTATCTGGCACAGTAAAGGTCTCTAAACAATATTTGTTATTTAAGCTTAGAATTAAGTGGTTCATGGTATAATAGCTTATTGTTAATATTACACGAGTGGGAGTGAAGGTGTACAGGCTGAAGACTAAAAAATCCAAATATCTCTATTAATATTCATGATAGTGAAAATATGCACATATATAACAACATTTACAGGTAATTTAATTTGCTTATTAGTAAGGAGATATTACGAATTTTGGAAATTCCTCTTCCGATTTCAACTGTTAACAAACTTGATCTTTAGTTTTACATAAAATGTTTAAAATTGAGTTTGATATTGACCAAAAAAAAATGTGACTGCGAGAGTGTTAACAAGCAAATATATATATATATATATATATATTAATCCTAGGTAGGGTCGATGGACATTTGAGGAAATTGTTCGAATGTTGTGTCAAGAGTACAAACTTAATAGCTGATTTACCTTAAGAGAAATCTGCTAAAAATAATCAGAAATTGAGAGTTAAAAAAGAATTTAATGGTGTACAAGATAAGCCTATTCTCAACCAAAAATATGTTTTAAACACCTTTTTGCTGTTCAAAATTTCTATATTTTCTTTAGAGCTTCAATGTTGTACTTCTATAGAAAACATTTTCAGAGGCTTGCTGATGTTGCTCATTCATTGCTGAAGGCTTCTCCATATGACCCTGATACAATGTCTTGCAAAGGGCTTCAGTTATACATGACTCAGTTGTTGCCTGCCACAGAGTGGAACTCAGAATCCATGAGACCGACCCTTGTAATGCTTCTCAGGAGATTGGATAAAACATTCCTTAAGATTTATAAGAAAGCTAGTATCAGGGTATGCAGCTATCCTATTTTTATTAATTATTATTGTGTTGAGTAGGTGAGTTTTAATGTACTTTAATTTGTAATTAAGAGATGTGTGTATATCTGGTGTACTCTAGAGTCATGAAACATAATGTTGCAGTATATAACTTTGTTCAATTAATAATCTTTATACCAGAATGTTTTAAATGTAAATCACTTAGTGGGTTATTTCCGCCAGCATGTATAACACTGTTGTCAATTTTATTTTCATTGTTAGGGAGACAAATTTAAGTTATCTACTTCCAAATGTATTTATTCTAGCAGCAGTGTACTTTCGAGGTTCAACTGCTATCTTCAATTTTTCAGTGTAACAGGAAGGCTTGAGTTATTGTGGTTTGGTCTACAGTCCTGAAGAATAGGCTGATAGCTTAAAGAGCATTCTAAAAGCTTTTGAATTTAGGTTCTTACTGTAATGGGATATATGAATGTGATTTGAAATCTGATCAAATAATTTTTTGGCATAGTCTATTGAGGTATTTGAGGATACTTGAGTCTTAATCTTTTGCTTGATAACATATCCTGTTATAAAATTGTTATTATTCTCTGGGTTGAAATAAAAATGGTTTCCTAGGGAATTATGGGGATTGGATTAGTAAGCACTGAATATAATCATTTCATCACATATCATAAATGAGTACTCCTATTATCTTTTTGACGCTAAAGTCAAAATTTTCTTTAGCTGGCAAATAAAAATAAAAAACTTTATTTATTTACGTCCACTTTATGCTACTACGGCTAATTTGGACGGGTTATCTACAAGTTCTACCCTTTTCTAACCAGACTAAGGATTGTATTTAATGGATTTCGTCACTAAATAAATTCCTATTGCCCAGGCAGAAATCGAACTCGCCACTCTAGGTTTACCATATGAGATTAAGGCTAACGCTTTTAACTCACATGGCTAACCTGAGCCCCAATAAATAAAAATAGAATATGTATTAAAATGATTGGATATATGTTCCTTTTTGTTTAATTAATTCTCTTTGAAGCAAATTATTTGTGATTTTATCATTTTATTTTTATTGTTTTAGAGAAGTGTTGATTGGGAGGCAGCTAGTGGCCTTATTCGTGGAATTTATGAAACTCTTTCAAGATACCCTTACATGGTTCACCTTGGAAATCTAAAAAGTCTTATTAATACATGTCAGGTAAAGAATACAAATATCAAGTTAAGTAATATTGATATACATATTATTATTTTATTGCTTTTTATGTAATTTTGTTTATTATATTGAGATTATTAAGATATTGAGAACCTTAATTTTTGGAGTTATTGATGTCAGCTCTCTCTTCTAATATTGATATGGAGGCTGGTTTGGTTTCTCATTACTTTTAAGTAAATTTGTTAACCTTTATTTACTATGACTTTGTATTCATCTAGTTGTGTTACCTATAGACGGATTGAAATAGAAATGGTTTCTTCCTGGAATTTAAAGACTGGATTAACCTTTGCTCAAAATCAGCCTGTCATATTAAGTACATAACACAAATGTCCTTTAACACGCTCAGAACATTCCAGTCATTCATTTATGTATCCATCATGTAATAAGTGGCAACTTGTCAAACTTATGTTTAGAAAAGCAGTTTTCCATGAATGAATTGAAATATTAATGGTTTCTCGTTGGAATATAAAGATTGATAAAAAGAATCTAAAGTCTCTGCCAATAAATTCAAGAATAGTTGAGTTTCTCTTCTTAGCTGGCACACAATTATTCTTTGAAATATGGAAAACTAATGCCTAATCAAATTTCAGGTATATAATCTTTGTTGACTAAATAATTATCAAGGCCTAAGAATAATGATTGTCCTAGTAAGCCAAAAGACATTTAGGATAGTAAATAAAGACTAGCTTACAGTAGTAATTTAACCCTTTAGTGTTGGAGAGACCAGTAGAGTACTCTATATTCCACTAAAAAAAATTGACCAGCCTTTCGATTTGTAGGCTGATTTATATAATAAGTAGAGCTTTTACAATCTTTTATTATTACATCTTTGTAATTATACTAAACTTATTTCAGTCACTAATTACTGGTGAGATGGCTACTGGACTTGGTGAAAATATGTCGGCGGCTACAATGGCACTCATGTCTCAGGTTCCACCTCCACACTTTTGTGATACTGTCGTGAGGCTAATAGCTCTGCAAATCTTGGCCTTTGGTGTAAGTATTAAACAAAGAAATCATTTTTTTGTAGTGCGTTGTAGTGTAACAAATACTTGGAATTATTGATTGAATGCTTATTTTTTATGGTGATTCCCAAGTATTTGCTAATGTGAAAATTATTTCAGTAAAAAGTTAAATGACTTGAATCTAGAAAATACCTCAGCAGAGTCTAAGAAATTTAAATTATTCATAATTTAGACTTAATACCACTATCAAACTGTATACATACAAAACATGTTTAAGCTTAATTTTTAATTATTTAAGAATTGTAAATTATTAGTTTCATTTAATATTTCTGAAATTTAAAAAAAAGTGGTAAATTTATTTTTGATGAGCTGTCCATGAGCACTTTGATTTAAAATGAAGTAATTTACTTTTTGTTATATATTTAAATATCTATATCTTCTTCACAACTTTATGAAAGTCATTAGTGTGTAAGTGGATAAAAAAAAAAAAAAAAAAACTTTGAAATACTGTCTTAAAATTATAAATGTTCAACCTTTGAGACCAGTTATCTTCCTTCCTAAGTCAGACTAATCTCGATAATGCATTGGTCATACAGTGTTTTAGAATTCATTAATGCAATCGGCTTACCATATAGGGAATCTGTAGTGGCCGAGTAAGATGTTGTGTGTGGTGAAACGAATAATGATGAAGAATGGCAAAATCTAGCCCAAATATCTCCAAAACTAAGGCACTAATTAAAAAAATGTATAGAAGATCAATTATTAAGCATTTTGAGTAGATTCGAACAGTATAATTTTATTAGCTAGTGGATTATTTTATTGGCAGTGTTGAAGGGGTAGCTAACACTTAACAAGAGGAATTGTTAGTGGAAATCTGATTTGATGAACAGAAGAGTGTCACAAAAGTTACATCATAAATTTTATTACTAATTTGTGTTGTAATGCAATGTTTTCTTGAATATTATTATTATTTATTAGTTAAAGTCCACTTTTTGCTGGATGGGTTATCTACAGATTATCACCCTTTTCTAGCCATTGCGGGACTAAGGATTTTATTTAATGAAATTGTCACCGAATAAACTCCTATTACACAGAGTCAGATTAAGGCCAATGCTTTAACCTTATCTGAATAAACGTCGTTACTAATTGGTTTAATTTATTAAAACTGGTTAAACACCTTAAATGTCTTGTAATTTTTATTTTAACAAAGAATGGAATTATTTTCATGTTGTGTTATTGTTTGTAGTTCTAGTGCAAATGTCTTGCTATAGCAAAACTGAAGCTGATCAATCTACTTAGAACTGCAGTCCTTGCAGGATCTTGGTCTCTGTCAAAGAGTTAAACCATTCTACGCAGTCTGCAGTAAGGATCCTTCAATTATAATACCCCCTCCCTATGCATCTCTGCCTGGGCCACTCCATTCTCCTTATTCTGTCTCATATAGCATAAATGTTATATATTAGAACATATTCATTTTAAAAAGTCCCATCACGGAGGGGCTGCATAAACTAAGCAATTTCCCTCGTGAACTGTTACAATAGATAAATCTACATACTTTTACGCTTAACACCTCTGTAAATATTAAGTGCACAAATACAAAAGGCAATAAGAAATCTTTCAATCAATTTACATGTTAATAACCTCTCCAATCAAAACCGTTTAAATTGTAAACAAATAACTCATATATATATATATATATATATATATATATATATATATATATATATATATATATATATATATATATATATATATATAAAATTGTAACCTCTGTCTGTACATTGATTTTTTTCGCGAAATTTCACGATAACTTTTCGTTTCACATGTCATAGACACCATAACTACATTTTGTTTCTTTTGTGTCTGTTTGTTTGTTTGTTTGTTTGTTACCTTTTCACGCATAAACGGCTGAACCGAATTTTATGAAACTTTGTATGTATATTACTACTAGCCCAACTTAGACTTTAGGCTATATTAATATTCTCTAAGACGAACAGGAGTGGGGGTTATAAGGGAGGCCTGAAATTAAAAATAGCGATATTTCGTTTCCTATTGCTTTTTCAGCAAATATGCACATAACAAAAGTTGTTTATTTTGTAATTTAGAGTAACTTTTGTTATATGCACTTTTGCCGTATACGAAAGTATAAATGAGTTATACGCTACAAACTAAAGCGGGAGTCCACAATTTTATTTGGCACTAAAGACTCAACCGAATTAAACCAAACTCGGTATGTGTATTAGCAGTGAGGCCTTCATTATAATAAGCCATACCAACATTTCTATGGATGGGCAGGAGTGGGGGTTATAAGGGAAGCCTGAAATTAAAAATAGCGATATTTCGTTTCCTATTGGTTTTTCCGCAAATATAAACAAAACAAAAGTTGTTTATTTCGTTATTTGGAGTAACTTTTGTTATATACACTTTTGTCGTATACCTAAGTATAAATGAGTTATAAGCTAAAAACTATAGCGGGAGTCATTAATTTTATTGGACTCAAAAGACTCAACCGAACTAAATAAAACTCGGTATGTATATTAGTGTTGACGCCCTAATTATCATAGGCCATACCAACATTTCTAGGGACGAGCAGAAGTGGGGTTTATAAGGGAGGCCTGAAATTAACATTAGTGATATATCGTTTCCTATTTTTTTTTCGACAAACATGCACATAGCAAAAGTTGTTTACTTTGTTATTTAGAGTAACTTTTGTGCGCATTCACTTTTAAAATGAAGTAAACACGGGATATACGCTAAACGGGAGTCAATAATATTAGTACTTATTTAAGGGGTTTTAATAAAGGAATATTATGACAAATGATGTTACGTTTTATATGATAGTTCGAAGTATGATTCGGATTAGTGAGGTAATAAATCTTCGTCACCCCCTCCTAATAACTTTGTTATTTATTTCCAATAGAAATATAAACTATAAGAGCATTTCCATTATTTAATTTGTACAATCTACCTTGATGTTATTGAAACAAATATTTAATATAATAACAATTAAACGTTAATGGTAATGTCATTATGACAAAAAACAATATGCGTTTAAACTCGATATGATATTTTCAGGGTGCCACTATTATTTAATTCCATCCGGTAGATAAATTATAAAATAATGTTTTGCATCAATAATATAAGTAGAAGAATGTTGAGAAGTCTCATGCGGGAACGGAAGTTGACGGGAGCCTTACACGTTAATTGAGTTTACTTACTTCCCGTCTGGCATTACTGGAAGCGATTTCCAGTGAGATTCACTAATACAAATATAATCTTACGTGCAAAACTGCCTAAACTATGTGAGCTCGGATTGGCTTTTGAAAGGAAATATGTTTATTATAGATGATATTTAATTGTAATAAATGCTACCCATGATTATGGTTTGAATTATTGAAAAACGGTGAGTCAAAAAGTGTAGAGGGATAGATTAGGAACACATTTTCATTTATCCTTCAAAAATAAAATTTCTATTCTATTAATCCCCAAAAGTTACCCTTCAGGGTTGGCTATTTTGGAAAATCATTACGTCGTGGAGGGAAGTGTAATTGTACACATTGAAGTCTTACTATCAAAATACCATCATTAGTCAGTCAAGAATGATTTCCCGGGCATCGCCGGGTACTTTAGCTAGTATATATATATATATATATATATATATATATAGAATTTTGAACGGACCTCATTTTCTTCATCCCCTGGGTATGATCAAAAAATCAAATGCTGAAAGAATGTTTTTTCTTGTTTTCAGGACTCTTATACACTTGAACAGGTTTGTGGAGGCAGTAACCTGTTCCCTACTCATGAAAAAACTGAGAGTATGTTATTAAACCTCTTGATGCCACTTTGTCTTCGAGTTGGAAGTGGGCGAAAAGGTCAGATGTTTTTTTTATTGTATTATATTTAATGTATAATGATGGATAAGGTCTTCTAACCTAATCTATGTATAGTTTACTAAGTCTATGCCATCTAGTCCTTAGTAATAAATAGCAAATAATAATATATATATTTAACATATTAAAGATGCTATAATGTGAATTTATGAATTTTTGCTGTTATATATTTAGTCTACACATTTACCTAATTATTTCTTTGAATTTTGATTATTTTACAAAAAGCAATACATATTTAGTAAATGCAATGAAAAATATTTAAGTACATATTCCTCCCTCTCAAGTTCTTCCTTGTCCCTTGCCAGGCATTCAAGTCTGGAGTTACTTAAAGTTATAGTTTACTCTTTATGTCACCCACCTAATGCCTATCAAGTCAACTAAACAAGTGTCCGACTTGAGCAAACTTCTCTACACTCTTCCTGATGTCTTTGTTGGTAGTTTCATGCAGACGTTTACTAAAAACCACTCATATTCTTGTAGCTTTATACATTTATATGATTAGTCAGGAGCTCTCTATTCATAGAAATAGCTTCAACGCCTATGGTATAAAAAAATTATATTTAAACAGAAGTATTGTATGAATCCCATTTTATTTTAAGTAATAGAACTACCATGTCGAAGTAATAAAATCATACTCCACTAAACAATTAGTTAAGTTGATTGCACTTTCTGAATGAGGGAATCGGATTAGTTGATAGAGGCATTGGGATACCCTTTTGCTGGTAGTAGACGTATGGTGCACTGATGATGTAGTATTTATTCAAATTCTGGCTGAAGGCCAAATAAATACACCATTTTACAAAAATTAAATCATAAATGAGTAATTGATAAGTAATTATTAATTAATAACTGAATTATAATATATTGTGATATCCGAAAGTAGAATACATTAGATAAATCGTTCAATGGAACTTTATTAACGTACTAAAATTACACTAGATCAATTTTTATGATTAACATTAGATAAGTTGTTCAACATCTTTATTTATTCAACCCTCTAAAATTCAAAATCCTTCCTCAAACTCCATATCATTAAAAAGAATAGCAGTATAATTTTCTTCTCTAATGTTTCTTTTTTTTTTAGATGTTCACATTATGAGAGAAATCGACATAAATTATTGCTTAACTGTAGTTCTGTATGCAATGTACCCTCCTTCAGCAAGAACACCTGTCACTACACAGAACTTCAAAATGGCTCAGGATTTCAGATCGGGTTCTTTTTCATTTACTAAGTCTCCGCCTGCAGTCACTAAATCTTTGTATCAAGTCTCATTCCTTGGTAAAATTTCTTCTTTAGTTCTCTATTATTATATTTTGGTTCTCTGTCACATTCTGAAATCTAATAATTTATTATCTTCTTACAGCATTAAAAATTTTAATTGCTTGTTTTGAGGGTGAACTTGAATCAGATTGGCCACGAATAGCACGGACCGTTCAGGAGTTATCTAAAGTCAGTTATTAAGTATTTTTAACTTTAAATATTTTAGATACTACTTTCTTTATTTAGTTTATTACTATATTTTTGTTTTAGGTTACTGATGCACGCCAGTACTTTTGGAGTTTTATTGAGTTTGTTGTTACTCAGCGGCCTCCACTTTTTGTTTTAATGCAGCCATTTATTAGATTGAAGGTTTTAATGTTAAATATTAATATTGCATGAGTATGAATATACATTATTTTATTTTCATCACCTTTATTCTTTTTGAACTGAAATAATCATCCTTTTTTAAATTATGATTAACTCACCCCTTTTTGATTGAATAGTCTAATCTTCTTTTTATATATCTCTCATGAATTCTGTTTATCATGAATCTGGCTTTTTTTATTGTACTAAATAAATTATCATCAATCAATTAATACTGAACCTTTCTATCCATCAAGATATTCTGATAAGTTTCAGAAGAATTGGCCCGTCTACATGTTTTGCTATATGTTGTAACCTATTGAAGAATATAAGTACTTAAATTAAATCACATCAAGTTGATCCTTCTGCTCAGGTTCAAAAAATTCATTGTCAAAATCCTAACATTGCTCATATTTTGCAAAAATGGCTGAATTTAATGTTAACATATTAAAATAAATAGATCTAAGGATTTCAGATAATGGTTATTTTTAATCCTTCATGGTCAAATCAACCCAGAAGAACACTTTATTTGAATGGTATCAGTAAAGTCAGTATTCATTGGAATCAGTTCCTTTTATGGCCTACGTTTGGCATTCCTTGTGGCATAGACATTAAAAAAAATTAAAATTTATTGTAGTAGCCTGAAGCTTATTTATTGCTCACTATTTATTTTATTTTTTTAAAACAGCTCAACATGACTCCCATCAGTGATATAGAGAGACATATACATTTTGTTGTAAGAGAAAAGATGTCTGGGTTATCCCACACAGGACCAAAGTGTCGTGGTGCTCTCCTTGCTGATTTAATTCATGAAATGAAAGCCTTGAAAGACGAAATGGATAGTCACAAATACAGTGAGTTATTTTCATTATTGTCTCAACAAAACTGTGTTGCACATTTCTAATTTTGCTTCTTTTCAGAACAAGAAGGAGTGCAGAAAACAGAAGTCCCTGTGACAACTACAGCAACTGCAGAACCGACTCTTCCTCAGCAGCGACATAGACCCTCTCTCATAGACTTGCTTACTGGAAATAACAACCAGCTTGGATCAAATATCAATATACCTCATAGAGGTAAGTATTTTCAAGATCTCATTAAGCTAATTCTTACTAGTCCCCAATACTTTCATCATCCATATATTTAGAATGGGTTTATATATATACGTGTTAGTCTCACATTAATTTTCTAATTACTTGAATTTATTTCCAGAATCGGTATCTTCAGTGCCTAGCACTAATACACAAGAACCTCCAACTGTTCTTTCACGATATCACACAAGTTAGTATACTCTTCTGGCTAATTGATTATTAGTAGGATTTGTACTTTAGTTGGAAATTATAATATACCTTTGTAAATAAAATTAGGACCCTTCAGAGTCATTCATGAAATATTTTACATAATTATTGGAAGTAAATGAATCATTAATTATAGGAATATTCCTATATTGTCGTTAAAAATAAATATAAATTTAAAAAAATTAGTGGAGTTACTTGTTCAGTGAGTTAATATTATTCAAAACATGATTTTGGCTCATGATAAACCTCTGCCAGCTCTTTTTATGGTTTTCTTATTTCTACTGGAAATAAGCATTCCCAAAATAACTCTATAAATAACCATTTCAAAATCCTTTTAATCTGAGAGAACAGAAAAAAATTGGAAGTGCTTTCATGTCTGAGTGGTAGCTTGGTTGGTTCAGTGTTTTCTCATTGATTATGGTACTTCTCCCACACTACTAGCCTGTGACTGCGGTCAGTCACCTCTGGTATTGACATAGTACTGTGAAGACAATCACTTTTGTTCAGAACTTAGCTTCTGTTGTATGTCCAACAGAGGATCGGACACTTTTTGCAGACTACACCTTTAACAATGTGCATCAGTTTCAAACAGGACAGCACATATTTAGGATGTACAGAACATATTTAGGAAAAATAAAACTATTATTTCTTTTTGAAGAAATTTATACAAGTTGATGATACTTATAACCTTTTTTAATACGGACTTATTTTTTACTTTTTCTTGTATATCATAAATGGAAGTTAGAGTGGTATTTTGTAATTTTTTTTTTTTTTTTATAATTATCTATGGATATTTTTTACTTATCTATTTGCATCGTGCCTAAAAGAAAATGTGATTTACTAGATTTTATAGAAGTTCCAATCAATTAATTTATGGGTTGGTAAGTTTTGGATTGATTTATCCAAAATTTAATGAAATCTAAGAAAATGATTAACACTCCCATTGTTTGCTCAAATCACACTTCTACTTATTCCAAGCCAAATTATTTATATTGTTCAAGAAAAACGTTTGAAAGAAAATAAGACAGTAGTCCCAAGTGAAAATGGGGGGGGGGGTTAAAATTAAAATCTCTTGAAAATATTGGCTTATTGATTCTTCAAGAGACAGTGAAATGATTTATAATAAATAACTTTGGTAAAAGTTTAGATTTTACTAAGTAATTAGTAGCCTATCATTTTACTTTTTCATTATTAAGAGGCAGTGAATGAACAAAAATTTCAACTTTTCAAATTTTTTATAGAAATTATATAAACATGCGGAAGGTAACATCAGTGCTTTATCTCATTTTTTTCCTATTTATAGGCTGTATAGATTTTACTAGGGATGTTGAGGTTCATTAATTTTTTCCTTCTTTTTTTTTTGCAGGTAGTGAAGTTCTTAGTCCTGAAGAGGAAAGCCAAAGTGAAACTAAACCCCACCGCCCTAGACTTCAGAGGTCTAAAGCTCAAAGCCGTAAGACCTTCCGACTTCGAAAGAGTCGAATTGAAGTAATTCTGTCAAATACAATAAAACTATCTATATTCTTTTTACATTATGAGTTTATTTGAATACTGAGGATATTAACCTCTCCTTGGAAAAAGCCCAGGGAGACTCTGACAGTTTTCTAACATCCAATTACTTCATTAACAATGTGTTTATAATGATCAACTTGATCCTGCTAAACATTTAGCATTTGTACAGGTGTGTACATATGAAGCCACAAAATTTGCCTGTAGATGGACGTAATGTAGTTATTCTTGACCATTCCATTAGCACCATTTTCTTTCTTAGACAACTGACAGAGATTTTGAATTGACAACCATACAGTTTTTATAAAACAGCATAGTTTTCAAGGTGTTGAACATGCCGAGTATTGTGTGTACAAACTACAATTTTTGGGAAGTATTAATCTATTGTCAATTAAAGGAAACTACTGCAGAACTGCATTGAATGCTTGTTAAAGCTTATGGTAATCATTCTCTTGGTATATAAAAAATTCAAAAGATTCTTCTTTAACATGTTGAATGAAACACAAGAAAACCACTAACAATTTTTGATACAGGAAATTTAGGTGGTTACGGATGACATACAAATGCAGCAAGTTCAGTATTAATTAAGCATCAACCTGAGGATCCAACTACATGGTTGAAAGCTAGGGGAAAGACCCAAAAGATGGGAAAATAGGTTCCACATGAACCAAATAAAGCGTAAAAAGTTAAATTAGCATAGAAAATTTAGCACATGTAAAATGGTGCTCGCCAAGTACAAAAGACAGTAATTTTATCATTAAGTTGTGAAAAGTGGAAACATTCATTCAAACTAGTATCTGTAGCATAACTTTGACCTATTGATTATTAAATTTCATAGATAATTCTGTCTTCTACCTAAATCTATTAAAGCAATAAAAAATATCACTTTAATTTATTCATAGTATAGAGTTATTCTAAGTTGAAATATGTTATTCTTAAAGGAAATCAGCTATAGACGATATACTCATGGCGTCATTTTCAAAACATTTATATATATATGAATGAATATGAATTGTATATATAATAAATATATATTAATTAGTTCCTGAATTTCAAATTTCCACAATGAAGATTTATTAAAGGAATAAAGGGCTTTTGGCACAGCACATCATCATCAGTGCCCTGTTGACACACCAAAAAACAATACAAAAACTGGCTCTTCATGCCGGCTAGTTGAGTAAAGGAGGCTGCTGGCATGAACTTCAGTGGGAATCCAACGCCTTCAACATTTATATTCCTCTTTGATGTTATGAGGTCCAGTTTAATTCTATCTCCTCAACTCAATCCATTTTCTTACCTTTAGGTAGATGACCTCAACACCTAAGTCTGTAAAGAATCATTATCGTGGTTTTCCATCGTCTGGTCCTTCTTCATTCCACTTGCCTTTGTAGTGAAAAGCTGTTTGGCATGGGTTTTGATCTTCCTACCTCTCCATCCATATGTTAAAATGTTGTTGTCCGTTAGTAATAATTATGGTGCCTGTTCAAGACTGTATAGCCCCTGGAGGTGCGACACTATATGTTAAGATTAATTAAACTAGGAACATGTTGCTAATTAAACATCTCAGTTAATGTTGCTTGGTCGGCTGCTGTTACTTGACTTTTTATTGTTTTTTTATTCCTTTGGTGTTCAGGTTAGCCATTCAATCTCACATGGTAAACCTAGAGTGATGAATTCAATTCCTGCCTAGGCAAAGAAATTTATTTAGAGTTGGAATTCATTAAATAGAATCCTTAGTCCCTTAGCTAGAAAAGGATGGTAACCTGTAGGTAACCCGCCCCAATTAGCCTTAGTTGCAAAAAGTGGGCGTTTATAAATAATTTAATTTTTTTCTTCTGGGGAGTCAAAAGCTGATTCCTAAAGGGAAAAATTAACCAAATAGTGCCTATGATTTCTTTTGTTAATATTTTTATAATTTTATACAAGATTCTTTACTTATTTGAATAAAATGTCTAGTATCTACAAATTTAATGAAAAAAGTAAAACCATTACACTTAAAAATAATTGTTAATTTCAGGGTCATCGATCAGAGCCATCAATTAACATCGGAGGGAACGGCCTAACGCCTGGCAGTAATAATACAAATGGAGGTAGCCAGAATTCCAGGGGACGTGGGGAGCATTCATGGGAAGAAGATATGTCTCAGACATCAAGCACCTCTGGCTATCGGGAAAACTGTAGTCTTGTAATGGCTGCCCCTCCACTTTCACCAGATTCCTCTTCTCATTCACAACATTCACTTTTGCTTGTATTTGAAGAAGATACTCTTATTTAAATTCTTATTAATAAAGGTTTAGTTGTTGAAAATAAGGAGTGAAACTTGGAAATAAAAATGTATAACTTCTGAAGTTGGTTTTATATATGTAAGAGTCAAATTTCTATATTTGTACAATACTCATTGTTTATTAATTGCATTATTAGCCTTTTTACAGGTCTCAAACTAGGTATTTCCTTTTCTCTGGGACTATATAATCAAAAATAATTTTATTCATTGTTGTAGTCTCTTAAGGGTGGGAAGACTCCATCCAGTTTGAGATCTGATGAATGGGAGGAAGTACCAACGTAACAATTTACCAAGTGAATTCTGATGACATGGACATGTAAATAGGATGGAATCACTTCCCAGTAAACCTGCAGACAAAGGATGAATTTTTATTTAATATTAAAATCAACTGAAAGGTGTTATATTGATAACTTTACTTGACTAATATTAATTTATTGATTATTTAGGAGTAAATAAACCAATTGGCATTATCTAAACTGCTCAAAAATGAATAGGGATATTGGTAGGTTTTGTGGTATTTATGGGGCCTAGCATTTTTTTTTTAATTATAAATATCATTAATATTTAATAGAAATTATTGTCTTTTTCCCCCATAAAAAAGTTATTTAATTAAGGTCGATTTAATTAAAATTAATAGGATAAGAAAAAAATAACCAATATCCCTATTCATTTTTGAGCAGTATATTTCTTTCTTTAATGAAAGTTATATTTTGAAATCATAACTTAACCAAGATTCAGACGATGTAAAAGGATATTTGTTATCACTATTCATATTTTTAAAAAAAAATTAATTTCCTAAAAATTAATATAATATAGTTTTTGTACTATTACTTTCAAGTTATTAATGACTTCATACATGTGTTAATATATGCACATATTAAGCCTAGGTCAATTGTTTTATCTTATATATGCCAAAAATAGTTTTAATACTCTTTAAAACGATATAGAGTATTCTTTATTATGATAGGGAATAACAAAATTAATTAATTTTGACCTAGTGATGTAAACTTAATTATTTGAAGAGTGCATTATGTGTATAAAATTTGATCTTTTTGATTTGTGCATGACTAGAAAACTGTCCAGTCATTGTCAGTGGCAAAAGGGATGATATATCAGGTTTATTAAAAAGAAATTTTCACAACTCCTGACAATATATTTATAAGCAGTTATATTTAATTATTTATTATAATTAATTTAGTTTTTATTCTATTTTTCAGGCTACAAATATTTATAATTAAATATTTCTGTTAAATTGGTAACAATAACATTGTTGTTATATGAATAGCATGTTTTATGTATATTGACTTTTAACCAGAAAAAAAGAAGACACAACACATTTTTTTAATAACTAACATAGTTAAATTCAAATGTTTTATGCATATAGGTATTGAGGGGTTGTAGTCTGTTGAAACCACTCCAAGGAAGGTATAGAAACCAGTCTAGACTTGAGATATCCATGTGGAGATTCGCATTTATTTTGTTATTTTGCTTTTTGGGGTTTGTTTAGGCACATTTTCTCAATATCAAAATACGTATTTTATTCATTTTTAAATATCCGCTTGCTGCTAAATTATTCTCGACAGAAAGGTGCATAAACAGGACTGTCCACTGTTACCTAAAGGATATGAAACATGTATTTACTGATGATCAAACATGTATTTTGTTGTCTTTTGATATGTAATATATATTTACACTCATGTCTAATTAATCTTCCTGATTATATAGGGTAGGGCAAAAGGTATGACTGGGTTTTGGGAGCAATACAAAAAAAAAAATTCCTAAACTTTTACACACGAAATTTTTTTATTAGGTCCATTATTTCAAACAGTTTCTTTCATGTAGTTTTGAAAACGATTTCTGTAAGGTGTTGGCCTTCAGTTACAAAACTTCTGGCAGTATTTCGGCACTTCTCAAGCAGAATATCTTTCACCTCTTTGATAATTCGGACCTTCAGGTCTTCTATAGTATGTAGTCGTGGTGCGATGCTTCAAAGCCTTTCCTTTGGGATAAACCCACACGAAAAACTCATACATGCTCAAATCAGGTGAGTGTACAGGCCACTCCACATCACTCCTCAGAGAAACGAGATGAGCAGGGAACATTTTTCTTAATTTTGCCTTAGAAATTTGGGGTTGTATACAACCCGGTTGCTGTAGCACCGTATTGCAGAAACCAAATATCTCTCAGGTTGGCCTCGTCACTCAACTCCTGTAATCCTGTAAGTGCAAGAAAAATCTCCAGCATGTAAAATGTGCTGTGATGTAACAGTAACAGTATGGTCATTTTCCTCAAAAAATTAAGGCCAATGATCCCAAATTTGGATATGGCACACCAAACACTCACTTTTGGTGAGTGAAGACGCTTTTCATGGAGTTCTTGTGAATTTGTATCGGACCAGTGTTGAAAATTTTGTGAGTAATCAGCACCAGAAGGCTGAAAATGCATCTTGTCAGTGCTCCAAAAATTTGATGTTTCGGTAGAGCATTTCTTGACAACGATTGAGGCGGTTTACATAATCAAGGTGAGTCATTTCCTGAACGAGCATGAGGTTGTTGGGATGGAACGACAAATCCTGATGCAAAATCCTTCTTAGAGGACGATTAGACATACCCAATGCTACATTTTGGGGTGTTATTGCAGTTCTGGGTCTTCCAACTATTTGAGGCATTGCTGTAGATTCAGTTTCTTCCAATGCATGGTTCTCTGTGTCATAATGACAGAAAGGCCGTTTTGTAAAAAAGTTATGCTCTCCTGTCCAAACCATAGTGCATACTTAAAACTATACAATGTAATGATCACATTGAAACCTCGCTCAATGCCCTACCCCTCCACCCGGCACAGAATGGATTTTTGAAGCCCAGGCATACCTTTGGCCCCACCCTGTATTATTTCTGGCCTGTTTGTAATATTCTCCTGAAGCTTAAATTAAAGTTAAGAAATATTTTGGTAAGAAGAACTAAAAAAAAAATGGCTATTATATAATGCAGCTGTGGAAAATTGTTTCCCCCTAATATTTTCCACCACTGGTTTATACCCTTATAGGTATAATGCAAATTATTTGTTGTATTTATTTATGAATTAGAATATACCTATTTTAGAAAGTGTATACCATAAAATTATAAAATCTTATAAATAAATTGTTATTGATGTTGAAATACGACATGATTAGTGTTCAAGATATTCGACTAATCTACACTAAGGTGTTATATGTCCTCAAAATAATTGTTCTTAGGGCCTAACTAGATGAGCTCACAAGTTGAAAAGTAAAATTATTTTTCCTAGGGAATTATTTAAAGATTTCATCAATATATTATTCATTTTTGCTGTCATTTATAGTAAATTAATAGATACTTTTATGAGTTGTTTCACTTTTTTGATTATTTCTCACTACTATATGGTTATGTCTAAGAAATGTATTGTGTAGTAGTAAGAAATAACCCCAAAAGTAAAAAAAAAAAAAAAAAAACTCTTAAAAGTATCTATTAACATACTATAAATGATAGCAAAAAAAAGGTAGTTGAAAATAATTGACTTAAAATATAATACAAATATCTTATAAAGCATTTTTTATAATATGAAGAATTAACAAAATTCATAATATTCTGCATGATTATATCTGATGAATTCATAGTGTCCAGACCAAGAATCAGTGGTCTCTTATCATAAGATATATGTTCCTTAAATACACAGTCGTAACTTAGAACACAATAAGGCAAACCTATATTCTCTCATCATAAATTTGGGAATTCAAAATTTCAAGGGCATTGTATTGTTTAGAAGATTTTTCAGTATTTGAAATCTGAACTCACATTTCTAAATATAACTCAGAGGATTCCTTAAAATACATAAAAAAGAAACTATATATTCTGTACAGACGGACTAGTATGTGCATGTAACTTCTAAGGTTGCACACTTTATATATTGACTTTTGCAGGAAATATGACTGTATTAGACTATATGTTTTACTTAATGAAGACCACTCAGGTTTCACACATATTAAAGTTGTGTTTGTTCTGTCTATTACCATTATTAGTGAATTCAATTTAGTAGTGCAGAAAAATATTAATTTGACTTTTAAATATTTGGTTCTTGTTTTAAATACTTTCTCTCTCTCTGGTTCCTACCAAAACTGTATGAGTTTAATACTGATATACTAAGAAAAAAAATTTCCAAATTTTGTTCCTGAATTAATGTAGGTTGATGGAAAAACTTACAAAGACATTACAGCCTTTACAGTAGATGCCATGGATATTTGATTGCTGAAAGACTTTACCTTAATAGTAATTGATTCAGTATAAATAATATTTTACTTAAAGCTTCTGAGCTCATTGAACTAACGACTACATTACATCCTTATTTGTGTTAGAATATTTTTGTTTAAATATTTAATAACATATTATTGTGACTGATAGTTATGAAAATTGTTGATATTTTAATGAAACTCATCAAATGTTAATCAAAGTTAGTATATTTTATGTAATGAACAAATTTTATATACTGTTATGAATTTTTAATGTTTATTCTGAGTTATAGATTATAAATATATTGTTTAAAGCAGTGTAAAAAAATTAACAATAAAGGTTTCTTGTTTTTCGTGTTAATTTTTTAACAATTATTCAGTTCTTTGTATCGGATCCCTAGTTCTTATTTTGCTTAATGTAAATCTTAAACATGCTTTACAGTTGACATGTGTCTACTGAAGCACATTTAATTTTGCAATTAAATACCAGTTAAATTTCCACATATTTATTATTTGGAAACTGTTCAGGATACACAGTCAGGGGTCACAGGGGGGGGGGAGCAGGCTCTTAAACAAAATTTATAATAGAAAAAATTAACAAATATCTCGTTTACACACACACACATAAATATATATATATATATATATATATATATATATATATATATATATATATATACTAGCTCAGATACCTGGCTTCGCCCAGGAATTCATTTGAGGTTGAATGGAGATGGTATTTTTTTGGCAAGGCTTTACTTTCCATAATATTTTGACATTTACACCTCCCAGTGTTTAGGGTTTAGAATCGTCGTTGCTGTGGATTTGTTAATAATAAGATAATTTTTTAATGTAAGACTTTGCTGTCCTCCATATTGTTGTCATATTTCCCGTCTCCTGTGCATTATTCATAGATTAGAATTACTAAAGACAAAATATTAACATACATTTGAATTAATTTTTCCAGGTGAGGTACCTGGTAGTTCATATTGGAATGAAATGTTGAGCATATCAATATTTCTACACAAATTACTACTTCATACATTGTTCCCGAAAAAATGTATAAAACAAAAGTTATTCTAAATAACTAAGTAAAGAACTTTTGTTTGTGCACGTTTGTCGAAAAACGAATAGACAATGGAATATCACGAATTCTTATTTCAGGCCTCCCTTATAACCCCCATTCCCGTTCGAACATAAAAATTTTAATATAGCTTATAATTATGGAATAATTAATGCTAATTGACTTACCTAGTTTTGTTAAGTTCGGTTCAATCGTTAGTGCCCAATAAAATTGTTGGATCTCGCATTAGTTTTTAGTGTATATCTCGTTTATACTTTGTAATACGACAAAAGTTACTCTAAATAAAAAAATAAACTATTTTTTTCATGTGCATATTTGCCAAAAATCCAATAGAAAACAAAATACTGCTATTTTTATATTCAGGCCTCCTGTATAACCCCCACTCCTGCCCGTCCCTAGAAATGTTGGTATGGCTTATGATAATTAAGGCGTCAGTTCTAATACGCATACTGAGTTTTATTTAGTTCGGTTGAGTCTTTTGTGCCAAATAATATTGTTGACTCCCGCTTTAATTTTTAGCGTATAACACATTTATACTTCGGAATACGAAAAAAGTGTATATAACAAAAGTTACGCTAAATAACAAAATAAACAACTTTTGTTATGTGCATATATGCCGAAAAGCCAATAGGAAACAAAATATCGCTATTTTTAATTTCTGTCCTCCCTTATAACCCTCACTCCTGTTCGTCTCAGAGGAAAGTCAAAGTTGGGCTAGTAGTAATATACATACCAAGTTTCATAAAATTCGTTTATGCGTGAAAAGGTAACAAACAAACATACACGAAAGGAATAAAATGCAGTTATGGTGTCTATGACATGTGAAACGAAAAAGTATTGTGAAATTTCAAGAAAAAAATCAATGTACAGACAGAGGTTACAATTTTATATATATAATATATAATTGAATTAGCAATTTTCTGTTACGGGAAATCAGCTATTGTAGTTGTACCTATTCATGATCTTATCCATTCGATAAATAGTATTTGTTAATACTCTAGGACTGCAATTTTTATTTGATAGTTTCTGAACTCATTATTAATTGGTTTAAATGAAATTATCAATCAAGTTCATTAAGTGACCAAAATTGGAATGTGGTGGGGGGGGGGGGCATGGCTACAATTTCTTTAGGGTAATGAGTATATAGCAAAGAAGAAAAGTCTGTCACGTAGGTACTGCAGTACCTAGGTAGCACGTAGGTGCTGTGTAAACTAAGCAGATTTCCCATGCGTTGGTACAACTTACTATTGTTCTCTTCATGCCATATATTTTCTATTTCCAAGTAAAGATCCGATGAGTAGAAGTGGGGGTTTACGGAAGGCTGAAACCAAGAAAATACTAATAACTCCCTTGATACATGAGTTACGAATAAATGTATACTGCAACAATTGTAGACCACCAGTAGCTTACACAAGATTAATTCTATAAAATGTTTTGATCTGACTCATAATAAAGGAGATATTTTGAAATTTCGACCCCCCCTCTTCCTATTCTTGGTGCGATTTCCGACATTACCAAATATTAAATTTGAATTAAGTATTGAGTATGTAATAAGTAGGTCAAATAAACATTTTCAAGAGAAGACAGGAAAATTTTAATTGATGCCGACATCATACTACGTATTTGCATGTAACCCACACAGGAAAAGTTCAATCATGACAATATGGGATGTATGACAAAAAAAGTCCGCTTCGCAGGTGCTGCATAAACAAAGCAGATTTTCCACATATTTTTACAATAGATAAATCTACATAATGGCAACACTTAACACCATCATGAATATTAAGTAAATAAATACAAATGATAATGAGAAATTATTCATTCTATTTTAATAACCTCCCAACAGAAAGCATCTGAATACTAAACAAACGGGTCAGCCAACCTCTTACAGCTGAGCAGATAGATATAAATAGGGAAGGATAACAAGGTCAAAACACCTCCACTCTTAATACTTCTTTTATTAACCTCAGAGAACTGGAGCAAACCACCCCATCTTCAGTGCTCTAGGGCTGGTCCCTATTGAGTCAACATCTCCGGTGAGACAAGAACTATATCTGAAATATAGAAATATATCTGAATTATTATTATTAATTTTATTGAAAACTATTTACTCTAGTACTGTAATTTATAATGAATCAGAATAATTTTTAAAATATGCCTAGAAAAACATTTATAGTTTGTTAAAGGAACAATTATAGAATATAAACTGTTTAACCAGATTAGGTTAAAAAAACATGTTTTGATCAAACTCCAAAATAAGTGAGGTATTTTGATATTTTCCTCCCTGTACCTCCTCTTGGTCCAATTTCAACAATCAACAAACTAAGTTGGTATGTATTTCATTTTATAGGAAACGCTTAAATATGGAGTTTGGTTATGACCACACAAAAATCAGGAACACTAATGGGTAACAGCCGAATATTTGTGTAGGAGGTGGGGTTTGCTGAAGGCAGAAAAGTAAAAAATGCAAATATCTCGTTTATTATTCAAGGTAGAGAATAAATGTATATAACAATATTTATAGTACACTTAATTTTCAATAAGATTGGTTCTATACAATTTTTCAATCTGGAGAATAATAATGGAGATATTTTGAAATTTCAAAATCCCTCCCCCCACTGGCCCGATTTCAGCCGTTAATGAACTTGATCTTTTGGTTTACATAAAACGTTTAAAAAGTGTCTAAGCTACTAATAATAAGTTATTTGTAAACATAGCACTCCCCATGAAACACAAATCCTTTAATATTAAATTGATCAGTAGATGTCGCCATTACTGGCTGTTCTTTGACAGGCCTTCCACTGAAAGCGCCTTGTACTCGACTGTAATCTGTCAGTTTGACGACTTCTGTGTCAGATCTGACAATAGTATTAATATATACTGTCGGAACCAAACCACTAATTGAAATAGCAAATCCTTTATGTTCAATGGCGGGCAATTGCAAAGTCTTTGTTTGAAGTTAGGGCACAATGCACGCACGCAAATAAAATTTCCAGAGCATTAATTATGACTCATTTAATAACCTCATTATTTTTTTTTAGATTTTTGATAACAAGGATCAAAAATATTTTTGGTATATAAATGTTGAAGATGTGGAATATGAATTTAATAAAAACGAGTGTTGGAACTCACAAACAACAAAAAAAAAACTGGTAGAACAAAAACCAATCATCTTTTAAGTATAAATAACTATCTCTCAGTTAATTTATCTCCTGCTGTGCTAGAAATAAGAAACGAGCTACTATAAGTCCTTTGGTGTTTTATTTTGTTTTTGAGGGAAGGCTTTAGAACCAGTTTTTGCCAGTAAGCGGGCTAACCACCCTTTCATTAAAAGGATGAGCTGGAATTTTCAATCTTCCTCTTTCATCTCGAGATCGGTGTAGATATTCCACATTCCAAGAATGGTAAACTACCATCTGGTCGTTTTGTTAGTATGAAACATATATAAATTCTTACAATCATAAGATGGGGGGAAAATGAAGCCCTTAAAAACCCCTTGATAAGTTCTAGGGAGTTGGCTGTCATGGTTCAATCAAAATGTGGAGACCAGGTCGGTGCCAGAGTAATATAATATTCCCCGAAATGTTCCCTGGTAGAGTACCAAGAAAGAAGATATACAGAAGTGAAACAAACAGCGAAAACGTCTGCTTTCTCTAGGGAAAACGTTTTAAGCTTTTAGGGAAATGACGTGTTTTCTGAGGAAGCAAATTTAATTTGTTTGGTTCAGATGGTCGTGGTGGAAGACGATTTCACCACATTGTAATGAAGACCTAAATAAGCGAATTGTTTTAGGGACTGTAAAGCATGGTGGAGGGATGTTATGTTTTGGGGGGGGGGTGTTTTCCAACCATGGAGTGGGAAATTTTATGAGCATCGGAGGTAATTTAAATGAAGAAGTTTACGTGAACATTTACATGGCAGAGCCGCAAAACCAGGACATCAGCAGGATCAGTACCTCAGGTTGGCCGTGCGAGTTAGGGCGTTGGTCTTAATCTCGCGTGGTAGACCTAGAGTGGCGGGTTCGATTCCCGCCCTGGGCAGTAGAAATTTATTTAGTGACGGACTCACTATATAAACTCCTTGAGCCCACCCTGGCTAGAAAAGGGTGGTAACCTGCAAATAACACGTCCCGATAAGCCTAGTAGCATATAGTGGGCGTAAATAATAATAAACAAACAAAACTATATAACGTTCCAAGGCAAACTCCTACGCTCGTCCTCATTCACCAGATATAAATATAATAATTGATAATTTATGGCACACCCTTTACCAAAATTTAAGAAAACAACATCTCGCCTTAAACAATTTCCGGTTCAAAAATGGCAACAAATAAACCTAGATTTAATTAAAAACCTAGTACATTCAATGCTCACACGTACTACGACAATTATTGACGCAAAATATTAAAATTGAGATTTAACTTGTGAATATCGAAATACTTCCTTCCAAGGAGTTTTATTATTTCAATTTTTTGTTTAATAATGAAATGTGTTTGTTTATTTTTTATAAACTTTTTTTCAGTTGTTAATATACATTTGTAGAGGAAAGTGAAGTTTTTTGTTTCCTTGAATTCATTTATTCATGAAAACGTGATGTGTAAATACTTTTCTTTGTCACTGTGCGTGTGTCTCCTGGAGCTTGTTTTGGTATTCCTCCTTCCCTGCCAAACCGTTGTTGTCCAACCACCTCATTGCCTCGTTTTATTTAGCCCTCGCAGTATTCTTGTCTTGTTCGCTCAATTTGTGACCTGCTTCATCTATAGCTTGCTTGTCTGAAAATATGCAACTTTCCAGTTGGTTCCTAACGGCTATCCTGTCCCTCTGGGCATTGTCTTCAGCTTTGTATCTCTCAGCCTCGGTGACTATCCTCTCGATTTTTTCCTTTGGGAGGCGACCTTTGCAGTTTTCTATCCTAATATTCTTCGATTTGCCAGTGCTGTACTCCTTAGCCGAAACGTTTAGGATCCCATGGGCACTGGGTCGAAGATAACTTCTACTTTGGGGAACCCACGAGGGGCAGGAGGGATTTCTGTCAGATCAAATTTGCCAAGAAGGCTGTTATTCTTGGTCATTGCTCGCTTATCGTCTAAGACTTGTATCGTTACGGCAGGCTGGATGTCAGAGTAGGCCGTGAACGTCTGCTTGCGGGGGGGGGGGGTCCTCTCGATTATCTTGGTCATGACTCCGCCATCAGTTTCTATGATGTTGATCAGTTTCTATTTGCTGAGAATGGCAGCTTGGACATCAGCTCCATAAGCAACCGCTTCGTAAGAATTTATCGACCTACGGAGAGACTATCGGTTGAAAAGGTTTTTGAGTACGCTCTGAATCTTAGGGATTCTAGTGGATCCTCCTTCCAACTGTGTGTATAAATGTATGTAATTAGTATTTACAGGCAACACCTGGTAATTCATTTCGTGAAGAGGTAAACCTGATTTTCACGGGTCCGAACGAGGGAATAAGAGGGTCACAAGGACATGCAGTGGTTTACCATTGCCTTCTGCATCAGACCATCCTGCAATAAAGGCTTCATAAGGAAAATTCCTTTCACACCAGTAAAGGCATGAGTGGAGAAAATCCTATTGAAGGCCAGAGTTTTTAGTCATACCTTGGAAGCCTGTAGCCTGAATGAATTGAGTCATTTATTAGTGCTTGTAATAATGTGTTTGCTGTAGTTGTATTTTGTTTACTGTCATTGCATAGGATTAAATGACTAGAATCGATTTGGTTGAGTTTAGGTATTTTAAGCTCTTTAAGTCAGCTTGATTGTGAGTGCATTGTCGTCCTAGATCTAATTTTCGAACATCAGTCATTACTTCTTTTTCGAAAACTACAAAAGCAAAACCCACATTGCTCTTTCCTGACTATCACCAGTATATATACTCATACCAGCACCCACTAATATATTTAGAGATAATTTTGCATATTGGGCTGGGTGCATCCATAAACAATAATGTACTGGACGAACGGACGGAATATCCTCAGCATTATTATTGGGTTGCTTTTTGCAAATTTCAAGAGAGAGTACCTACTGTAATACATACTGCTTCGATATTAGATCAACTGGGATGATTTTTGCTAATATACATGCTGTACCATATTGTTGCGAAAATTAAATACATGAATAATCCTTCAGAGATTGAGAGTCACGTATTTAGAAAGTGTGACGTAGATCAAAGAGGCCGATAGAATGTCCTAGGTCCTACCAGTACCTTCCAGCCAGACCAAAAAGTTCTTAGAAAAAATTCCAAGAAACTTCTATAAGCAACAGTGAGAAAATGTTAGCGGAAGTCAGACAAGAGTTTCAGGAAGCTTCTAGAGCTAATTGCGAGAAGCTTGAGGAACTTCAGGAAGCCTCCAGAACGACAAACCTCAAACTCCACGAAATATCAGAGGTATTGGGCAAACGAGTGGAAGCCATTGAGCAGAGAGTAAGCGGGTTTGATGAAAAACTGAATAATGGCCAGTAGAGACGGATGAAATAATGAAGAGAAAGCGGTAGAATTGATTTTGGCACTGAAGGGAACCGCTGCAGAAATCCTGGAGAGTTTACCATCAGCTTGAAGGAATAATTATGAGG
This sequence comes from Riptortus pedestris, assembly GCA_019009955.1. Taxonomy (NCBI): domain Eukaryota; kingdom Metazoa; phylum Arthropoda; class Insecta; order Hemiptera; family Alydidae; genus Riptortus; species Riptortus pedestris. Next base: position 77,619,785 of record CM032229.1, read on the forward strand.
ACATTATGTTGGCATTACAGCGCAAGTTTGGCGGTGAGCATAAGCGAGAACTTTACAGGATGGAACTAAGGGGCAGAGTGCAGAAACCGAACGAGACGCTACAAGATTTTGCCATGGAAATCGAACGTCTAGTGCAGCTGACTTACCCAGGTGAAAATCATCCATTCTTGGATCAGTTCAAGATTGAAGCATTTGTGAATGGTATACGAGATCCAGACGTTAAATTCGCGGTGTGTGCTATGCAAAAATCATCCTTTTCTGAAACCATCTCTTATGCGGTAGCCCAGTAATTTCAAAACCACAAGTCTTCAAGGTGCAACGTCTTGAGGCTGATATTCAAAATGACGCCCAAATCTCAAGGAGTGACATAGAAGAATTAGTCAAGCGAATAATGGAGCAGCAAAGAAACAGATCACGCTCAAAGTGCTTCAACTGTGGCAAGGCATTTTCAACGTAACTCTAAAGCTCCAAAGAAAAGGTCAAGATCTGTTTCGCCACCAAGGGAGAACAAACGGACGAATAACCCCAAATCTCAAGAGTCACCGTTAAACTAAAACGAGCTAGCACTGAGGGGCAAGAGCTAGCTCCTACAACCGCTGGCCCCACAATCTCCATTTCCATAATGCAACAACAGAATAGCAACCTTACAGCTCGTGGACTCATTAACGGAAGGAAGCAGATCCTCACCATAGACACAGGGGCGTCGCAGTCAATAATTAGGCCCGATTTGGTAAAAGGATCAGTGGAACCATTATACGAAGTTCGACTGCGCACTGCTACTGGGGAATCAGCCACCGTCTATGGAAGATCCAAGGTTCGACTGACTGTCGCCAACACTAGCGCTGATCATGTATTTGTTGTCGCCGACATAGTGGACGAAGTGATCATCGGTGCAGACTTTATGATAGCCCACGGTATCAATCTGCACATGGGTCAACAAGTTATGATCTGGCGCAACGTCGAGATACCCTTGGATGTTGGATATGAGAGCAAGACCACAGTAAGGAGGCTATTTACCGTCGGACGCCGGAAATTACCACCCCAGTCGGAAACCTTAGTATGGGTGCGTGTGGAAGAAGATTGTGAGGATAACCGGTTGTGGGTAGTAGAACCTAAAGAACTTAAAGATGACATTATAAGAGCTAAAGCCCTCGTGAAAACCTGCGACGATGGACGAGTTCCGGTGAGAGTACTTAACCTATCCAACAATGAGAAGATCATTAACAAAAATTTTGAAATAGGTCAATGTGAGCCAGCAGAAGCAATAATTAACTGTGCCAAAAATTCAGGATGCCCGAAAATGACAGCCAAGGAGCGCGAACTACTTGCAGAAGAAGAGGAAAAGTGGGTGAAAGGACTGACATCGCCTGAAAGAAACAAAGCAAAGGAGTTGCTAAGACCACATGCCTCCGTCTTTGCCCTAAGCAATAAAAGCCCAGGTAGAACAGCTGTAGTGAAACATGAAATAAATACCGGTGAAGCGAGACCTATAAAACAGGCACCCAGGAGTGTTCCCCTAGCGAAGCGGAACGAAGTTAAAGAACTTGTCAACGAAATGGAGCGGAATGGAGTCATTAAACCATCTTCGAGTCCGTGGAGCTCGCCAATAGTTCTAGTAAAGAAGAAAGACGGCAGCAACAGATTCTGCGTCGACTACAGTAAACTCAATGACGTCACCAAGAAAGACAGTTATCGGCTGCCAAGAATTGACGACACCTTAGACACGTTGGCTGGAACGAAATGGTTTTCTACCTTGGACTTGTAAAGCGGCTACTGGCAAGTAGAGATAGCCGATAAGGACAAAGAGAAAACTGCCTTTAGCGCAAGCAATGGTTATGGGGAAGACTTTTGAGAAACATCTTAAAAACCTGGATGAAGTATTTAGTCGCATAACAGCAGCTGGGCTGAAGTTAAGCATAAAGAAATGTGCTCTGTTTCAGAAAGAGGTCAAATACTTGGGAAATCGGGTAACAGCAGAGGGCATCTCCACTGACGAGGACAAAATAAGGGCAGTAAAGGACTGGCCTCGACCACGAAATCTTCACGAGCTGCGTAGCTTCCTGGGGCTTTGCACATACTACAGGAGGTTCGTGCCAAACTTCGCTCAGGTAGCTGCCAGCTTGCACGAGCTAACCAAAAAGTCGCGATCATATTACTGGAGTGAGGCAACGGAAGATGCGTTCCAGAGGCTCAAGGAACTCTTGTGCACATCACCTGTCCTTGCCTATCCAATCGCTGGACAGAAGTTCATAATTGATACGGACGCCAGTGGCTATGGAATAGGAGGAGTACTTTCTCAAGTAGTTGATGGGGCAGAGGAGTCATTGGCTACTACAGCAGGGTACTCTCCAAGCCCGAAAGAAATTATTGTGTTACCCGACGGGAGCTTCTGGCAGTGTTGGAGTGTGTCAACCATTACCACAAATACTTGTATGGTCAACACTTCACCTTAAGAACAGACCACTCCGCAGTACGTTGGCTGCTGCAGTTCAAGAACTCAGAAGGTCAGCTGGCACGATGGATTGAACGTCTGCAGAGCTATGACTTCAGCATCGAGCATCGAAAAGGTGGGAAACACAATAACGCTGATGCCCTTTCAAGACGGCCTTGTAACATAGAATGCAAACATTGTACTAAAGCCGAGAAAGAGGAAAGCGTGATTGATGTGCGACTTACCCGTATTGGCTCAGACGAGGACTGGTCGAAGGCTCAGAAAGATGACCCGATTCTGGCGAAGATTATATGGGCTAAGGAATGCAACAGAAAACCAACCCGAAATGAGACATCAGCTGAAAGCCCACTTGCGAAATCATACTGGGTACAGTGGAATAGCCTAAAACTGGTAGAGGGCTGCTTATATCGATCTTGGGAGAGTACAGATGGCCAAACCACAACCGACCTAATTGTAGGCCCAATCCAAGATAAATGAGGTATTGAAGCAGTTCCATAATGGTCCCAGCGGCGGCCATCTGGGCATTACAAAAACCCTGGAAAAGATAAAACAACGATTTTACTGGGTGGGATGTCAGCAATCTGTAACCGATTGGATAGCCAATTGCGAGCAGTGCATTGCTGCCAAGGGTCCAACGAGAAGAAGTCGTGGCAAACTTCAGCTGTACAACGCAGGCGCCCCTTTCGAGCGGATAGCCATCGATGTTGCTGGTCCATTCCCTGTCAGTGAGGCTGGAAACCGGTATGTCCTAGTTGTAATGGACTATTTAAGTAAATGGCCCGAAGTCTATGTCATCCCAAACCAGGAGTCGAAAACGGTTGTAAATGCCTTTGTAAATTATCGGGTGTGCCGATACGGGGTTCCAATAGAACTCCATTCTGACCAGGGGCGAAATTTCGAATCGGCCATATTCAAGGAAATGTGTGAATTGTATGGCATCAAAAAGACAAGGACGACACCGCTTCATCCACAATCTGATGGCATGGTCGAAAGATTTAATCGGACACTGGAGGAATATCTCAGAAAAGTGGTTAGCACACACCAAAGGGATTGGGATGTGCACATACCAAAATTACTACTGGCTTACCGGTCGGCCGTCCATGATTCCACCTCACGTACTCCGGCGAAAATCTTATTTGGAGCAGAATTAAGACTGCCAGCGGATTTGGAGTTTGGAGCCAAACCTGGATCGTCCTGCGAAGACAATGGAAATACTCTTCAGGCACAGGAAGACCTGCATGAGCTCCATGAGTTTGTACGCGACCGTATTAAAATGACAGGTCATAAGATGAAAGCCAGGTATGATCAAGCAGCAAATACGGATGGATTCACTAAACGCACTGGGAGGGACCTTACAAGGTGACCAAGAGATTGAACGACGTTGTCTACCGGATACAGAGATACTACAATCCGAGGTCGAAAATGAAAGTGGTACACCTAGAGCGAGTAGCCAAGTATGGCAACGGCGATATTGAGCCTATTCGGGACGAAAAGACTTAAGTGGGCGGCAGTGTTGCGAAAATTAAATACATGAATAATCCTTCAGAGATAGAGAGTCGCGTTTTTGGAAAGTGTGACGTAGATCAAAGAGGCCGATAGAATGTTCTAGGTCCTACCAGTACCTTTCAGCCAGACGTCGAGGGGTCCAAACAATTCCCCTTTGATGTATGCCGTCAAGCTATATAAAGAAGGGCCTGCTGCGAGCGAGTCAGTTTTATTCTCACCTGTCTTGATGTTCACATCAGTGCCATAGTGCGACTTAGTGCAGTGCGGTAAAGTGTTTTTATAAGAAGAACAGTGTTGTGCCGTGACTGTAAGTAACAGTTTAGTGCCGTGTTTAAGACAGTGCAGTGCCGCGAAGTAAAGGACAGTGCAGTGCCGCGAAGTAAAGGACAGTAAAGTGCCGCGAAGTCAAGGATAGTGCAGTGCCGTCTTGTTGTGAATTTCAGTGACCGTGAGTGAATTGTTGGACTGTGTAATCTGAAGAACAGTGACGCTATCAGTGTATACTGTAAATAGTAATTAAGAATAATTACCAAGTGTATTGTGCATTGTGAAATAAATTGTGCAGTGGTAAAAACTGTGAAACTTGCGGGTATTTAATTTTGCAATCCAAAAGAACTCTTATTAAAAACGTTTATTACTGGTTTTGGTAATAAAAACGTAACAATATGAAACTGTCTCGTAACCCTTTATTATTTTTAAAGCCATCAATCTTCGTATTCGCTGTAGTTTCTTGAGAATATATCGTTTTTCCAATCCTGTGTCCCAGTTACGTAAAGCTTAATTGGTGGAAGTATTTCCCCTTTGTAAATGATTTGTACGGCATCTTTGAAGTCCCCATGTGTTTCATGGTAAAATAGTGAGTCTGTGAATCAGTACTGTTTATTGATTGTAACCTTTACCTGTAACCTGTAATTGTAATATAATCTGTCAATATGTGTTGTCCAAGTTAGTTTTTGGTTAAACATTACAACTGAGTATTCTAGTGTATTTACTCTGTTTAATACAGTGCTCTTGTACATAAATAATCATTTGGTATTATTTGTCTTGCCTTTGTCAGATGTAATTTGATTTTTCTGAATTAGATTTGAATTTATGTTTATTTGCACACTTATCTGTGATTTGAGTCATCATATTAGCTAGAACTTTTAGTTCAATTAATTTTGTTTACCTTAATAAGTATTATGATATCTGGAAAAGCTAGAATTTCTAAGTAGTGAGGCAACTCTTGACTTAATAAATCGTTTATCTCAAATGACACAATAACGGAGATATTTCTGAACCATGCGGTGTACCAATAGTTTGTGCTTTATGCATGTTAATGTTATTGTTATTATGTATCATTTACTAACCTAAAATAAATTGTTAGGACAGTAATATTTCTTTAAAGTCTGTAAAATGGATGGTCACCAAGCATTATATATATATATATATATATATATATATATATATATATATATATAAAATAAGTTACCTGATGATGACGTCATGAATTAAGATTTTTCTACCTTTACTCGAAAATGTGTATTTGATCTATACCGTACTCGATATTTAACTGTTTCGGCCAAGACTAAAGATCATATTTGTTATTGGTTGAAATCGTACCTGGAATGGTGGGGGTTTAGAGGAAGGGAATTCGAAAATTCAAAATATCTCGGTTATTATAAGTACGATCGTAAACTGTTATAGAACCAATCGTGTTAAACAACTGATGTTCTACAATTTTTATTCTATGCATATTTTCGTAACTCAAAAATTAATCGTGTTATTCGTATCTTCTAGTTTTCTGCCTTCAGGACCCCCATCCCCACTCCTACTTATCGGTTTTTTTTTTTGTTTTTTTTTATTTTTTTTTTAAATTTTAGTAGAGAATATTTGGGGAGATTAGATCACAAATGTGCCAAACCAGCACGTGAGAAATTTGCTTAGTTTACACAGGCCCTGCGTGGCGAACCTATATTACTTTCATATAATAATATAGTTTTAAATGAAGCTCAGCAAAAAATGTCATTCATTTAATTAAATAGTAGTACCAGGAAGTCATGTGGGGCAAACAGACTTTTAAACTCTACAACAGTAATCAGTTGTTATCTCTTTTATTATAGGTTTCTGCGTTGTCTATATTTTACAATATATTTTCCATTAAATTTCATTTTATAAATTAAATTTATTTTATTTAGGTTTGCATAGGATGGGGTACGATGCGACGTAGGTCAGGACAGAAGCTGACTAATAGGGAAGTTGCTCGTTCCCTTGGATTAGCACCGCCAGCTCCAGCCAGCTAGCCAATCAGTTAGTTATCTTATCAATCTTATCAAAAAGTATTAGCAGATATTTCCACCAGAGCCTCAAAATAGAACTAGTGGCACCATCAGTTGTGCAAGAAGTTCATATGTTATTCTGATTAAATTCCGAAATTATACTATATAAATATATATTATAATGTTTCGATATGAAGTATGTATTTATATATCACACACTAGCATTAGAGGTAGAGTGTACGATGTTTGTTTGGTTAATCAACTTCGTGGTTATTATATCCTTTAGGAAGTGTAAAAATTGCAGTTATCGTTACTTTACGTTACGATTGATTCTATATACTGCATTTGGAGTGTCTTGTAAGGCCAATTTTATGTTTCTATGAATATCTAATTCTTCGAAAATTGTTTGAATAGATTCTATAAGATATCGTTTATGTCATTATCAAAGGGAATATATATTTTTTTTAAAAAAAAGTGAAGAAAAACATTGAATATAATATAATTAAATACAATTAAGGGACTCAAATTGGCCGTGTGAGTTAAAGCGGTCTCCTTAATCTCATATGTTAAGCCTAGAATGGCGAGTTCGATTCACGCCTGGGCAATATAGGAATTTATTTGTTGATGAGCTCATAAAATAACATACTTAGTCCCACCTTGGCTAGAAAAGGATGGTAACCTGTAGATTACCCGTCTCAATAAGCCATAGTAACAAAAACGTGACGTTAATAAATAATAAATACAATTAAATATTTAATTTAATAGAAGTTGTTATTGTTATTTATTAAAGTCCAAATAGGAGTACAAGGATGTAACGCAGTGTCCAGATCAAAGTTTTTGAAGAGAAATCAGCTATATGTCGTGATTTCAGTAGATGACAAAAATGAGCTCTATTCAAATTTATATAAACCCAGACATAGGTCATCAAGTTAAAACGTTATCATGTGCCTCCAAAACTCCTTGCATTTGATCAAACAGAATCGCAAAATTCATTCTATTCTTCAACACCATTATTATCCGCAATGAAATTGTTAACTTGATGATAGAAATAGACGTCAGTGATTATAAAACGTTGATGCTAGAGCGTGCAAATTTTTTAAAAGTTAAATTCACTTGGAAATTTCTTATTCTCCATGGAGAAATTTTACTATAGTTAATTGGAAGTATATTGCATTGGGTTAATTTATACCTCTGTAATAAATCATAGTGTCTGGCGAAAAAAGGACTTCAACTTCTTGTTGATGTAATATCCGTTTATATTTTTTTTGTCAGACATTATATGATAGCAAGGTGATGAAGTATTGAGAAATTGTATTTTGAGTCCATGTTTTATAATGTTGATAAAGTGTCTATGTGATGGTGGTATTTCTCCCTTTTCTGCATATAGGGTTGCAATTGGTGTGGACTTACAAACTCCAGTTGAAATTCGGAGGCATTGGTGTTCAATGGTTTCTAGCATTTTTAAAATGTTAGGGTTATAACAAGTGAATACGATGCTTCCATTGACTATTTGTGATCGTATGATATTTCCATAAATCATAAGCATTGATTTTCTATCTGTACCCCAAAGTGTGTCATCCAGAACTTTTAGGAGTTTCAATTTGTGTTTTTCTTTATTAGCAACTGATTTAATGTGGGGCACCCAAGTAAGTTTTTAATCAAAAACTATTCCCAGAAATTTTATAGTTACAGCCTTTGGTATTTGAAAAGATATAAACCTATATTCTTGAAGAACCAAAAATGGGGTAAGTGGTTTGTGGATCTAGAGAAGAGGCAAAATGCCATATTTCTCTATTTCATGCGTAAATCAAAATATATGTTCTATAAAAAGTCTGGTCAATAAAGTAATGTCGTATAATTTCTGTTTTGCTCAATAGATTTTCTTATCAATTAGCGACAAAAATGCATTAAATTGGCTATTGTAAATCTATTGGGGACCTTATTTGAAAACCGTTATATACCCGATTTTATTAAATAATTAATTCCTTACATGTGGTGTTTAATATTGTCTGTAATTCAGAATTATTAGCGTTGTCTATCCGAACTATATTTGATGCCGATGGTAAAGTCATTACAATGTCAATATGAATCAAACGCAAGTCATTCGGCCAGATGCAATTCTTTCCAGTGCTTAGCGTCATGCTTCCAGCACTCGCCAATGAGTCGGATCAGAGCGTTACGAAATAATCGGATCTAAAATAAGCCTGAGTCGCTTCAGATGCTCCAATGGTTTCTTAACTTATTTTTGCAATTCTGTTCTTGAGACATTATGTACTTTTTGTGTTTTGATGGTTATCTTTCAAATAAATATTAATGTGACCGTATTTGGGAAGTAGGAGTTTTTGAAGATGTACACTAATGACGAAGTATTCGAGTTATGTCTCTCTAATACGTCTGACCTAACCTAGATTATGTCAAAAAAGTCCGTCACGCAGGGGCTGCATTACTAAGCAGATTTCCCTCGTGCGTCACGTATATGCATTTATCTTAAGACGTAAATGTTTGATGAGAACAATATTTGGTATTTAGGCATGAAATAAAGTGATTCATAATATAGCAGCTTATTGTTAATATGGTATGAGTAGGAGTTGAGGTTTACATAGGGCCGAAAACTAAAAATTGCAAATATCTTGGTACACTGGTAAATTTATAGAACATTACATTTGCAATGTAGATTGGTTCTATATCATTTTTCGATCCGACGCATAATAATGGAGATATAAATTTTTTTCGAAATTCTCCCCTCTAAACCGCCCTCTCCCACTTGTGGGATTTCAGTCATTAACGAACTTGACTGTCTTCACATAAAACGATTAAATATTGAGTTTAGTAATGATCAAATAAAAATTATGACCGCTAGAGCATTAACAGACAAATATATAAATACATAACACTTTGGACGGACTCATTTTCGCCATCCCTTAGGTAGGATTGATGGACATTTGTGGAAATGTTTCGAAAATTGTGTCATGAGTACTACCCCAATAGCTGATTTGCCATAAGGGAAATCTGCTAAAAGTCCGTCAAGCCGGTGCTGCCTTAACTTAGCAGATTTCCCACGTGCTAATTGGACACACTGAAGTCTATATTTTAAAAAAGAGTGGAAGTGAGGGGTTATTCTAGTGCTCAGATCACGAAAACTCGAATCTTACTAGGTGGCGGTTAAAGATCTTTACTGTCTATAATGCCAGTCGAAATAATCGTCATCATTTCTGAATCAAGTTGCTTCAAGTTAAGTTGGTCTACTATTAATTTCATTTTCCAGATTCAATTTGGTGTGAATTAATTTATTTGGCCCATGTTAGCTAACCTTGCAAGCTCCTCTAAGGGAATATATTGTGACTGTATTTCTTATTTAATCGTTTTCAAGCTTTGATTTATGGAAAACTAAAGGCTTACTCAGTTAAAGGTCAAAATCGATTTGAGAACGGATGAAATAAAAAAAAATATTTTTATTATATACATCGAAAAAAGTTAAGCAACCACCATCTTGAAAATGCTATGTTCTAGCATACTCATTCTATAAATTTCATTAATTTAAACACATAAAACGTTTTCTATTCATAAGATTTTCACAATAAGCGTATACCTTTCGAGATATCTTATGCAAAGCTAAAGTAACCGATGTTTTTCACAATGAAACACTACCAAAAAAAAAAAAAAAATTTGAGAGAGATCTTGAATTATCTACCTGTCATTCCAAAGATTGGAATTCGATTGGTCTATGTAAATGTTTCAAGGCGGTCTATTATGTAGGAAATCTGCTTACTTTACGCAGCTCCTGGGAGGCAAATTTTTAAAACAATACTTTCAGAAGATAGTTTGATGATATTTAATTGAAGGCAAGTGGTACTCGATACCAGTGATTGGTAGGTCCTCTGTGTGACGTCCTTCAGGTTCTTCGTTACACCCATTAGCTTCAGGCTGTGATTTGCTTCGGTGTTCTACCTAAAGCCTTGGAGACTCTGAATAACCACGAAACTTCTTGTACAAATTTCTTACATTGGCGAGCCTATTCAGGTATTGACCCAGAGCCTACTTCACAACTCGGTTAAATTGAATCCTAAAACATTTAGAATTCAATTGTGCTATGAATGCTTACAGGAAATGAAAAAATGTCCGTCAGGCAGCGGCTGCGTAAACTAAGCAGATTTCCCACGTGAAGTTATACAATAGAGAAATCTCCATAAGAGAGCTGAACAGCTACGGAAACAGCCGAACTAGCTTTCGGCGGAAACGAATAGAATTGACCTTACCCCAACATCTTATTAAAACACTTAATAAAAATTCTAATATCTCGGTTAATATTCAAGATATCGTATAAATGTATATAACAATATTTATAGAAAATTTAATTTTCAATATGATTGGTTCTATACAATTTTTGGATCCGACGTATCACCGAAACCCGCCCTCACACTGATCCATTTCAGCCATTAACGAACATGATCTTCCTTTTTACATAAAACGATTAAATACCGAGTTTGATGACGATTAAACACAAAATTGTGGCCGCTAGAGTGTTAACAGACATATATATATATATATATATATATATATATATATATATATATATATATATACTAGATAACCCGGCAAACGTTGTTTTGCCTTATAAATTATTTCTAGTTTCTAGATAAATTCTAGTGTAGACCAAAAATAACTTACTTATTATAAGTGTGTAAGTATATGGTATACGGGTATGCGTGAAATAGGCAAGGACCGCGATGAACGATAAGAGAATATAAAAATAACAAACGCCAAACAATATTATTTTTAAGTTATAGTTTATTTCTTAAAATTACATATCACATATTAATTACGACAGTAATACTAACAAACGACATCAATCTTTTAATGCTATAGCGTGAACAATATTTTTTGTTAGCCCATCTTTAGCGAGCACAAACAAACTGGATGGTTTACCCACTCGAGAGCACGCTACGTACAATTGCCCGTGTGATAAACATGGTGTACGCAAATCTAAGCCACAAATAGACATCGTTTGGCCTTGGGATTTGTTGATTGTCATTGCAAATGCCAATCTAATCGGAAACTGAATTCGTTTGAATTGAATTGGCACATCTGGTATATTTGATCAGTTATCGAGCGGGATGATAATGATTAAATTACTAAAATGGCTATAAAAAAAAAAATAGGGGTTGGTGATAAAAAAGTAAAAATTAAGGGTTCGATGTATTTTTTTATGCCACATTATAAAAAAATAAAAACAAAAAATTTCGTCCAAAAATTAAAAAACAAATTTTACGGGTGAACAACCCTTATCAATTAGGGATATGAAAAATAGATAGTAGCCGATTCTCAGACCTACTGAATACGCGTATAAAATTTGGTAAAAATCGGTAAAGCCGTTTCGGAGGAGTACGGTAACTAACATTGTGCATGGAAATTTTATATATATTATATATATATATATATATATATATATATATATATATATATAGCTTCGAACGGACCTGAGTTTTTTCATCTCCTGGGTAGGATCGATGGAAATTTGAAGAAATTTTTCGAAAATCGCGTCATGAGTACTACCTCAATAGGTGATTTCCCTTAAGGGAAATCTACTAGAAGTTCGTCACGCAGGGGCTGCTTAAAGTAAGCAGATTCCCCACATGATTGTATGGCACAGTAGTGAACTCGTCCTACCACATGTTCTCTATTTCTATGCCAAAAACCGTTGAGTGGAAAACGGTTTAAAAAAAAACTGAACTCAAGGAAGTACGAATAACTCACTTAACATTTGAGTCGTGGAAAAATGCACAGAATAACAATTGTAGGGTATCAATAGTTTAACAAGAGTGGTTCTATAACATTTTAAAATCCGACTCATAATGACGGAGATATTTTTAAATTTTCCAGTACCGATTTCACCCAATAACACATATTTTCGTTAGTTTTGACTGAAACAGTTAAATATCGGGTATGGTATTGATCAAATAAACATTTCAGAGGCAAGAACGTAAACTCGAAATTGTGTCACACAATAAAGATCTCTTAAAAACAATATTTAATATTTAAGCTTGGAGTAAAGTGGTTCATGGTATAATAGCTAAGATGGCAGGAGAGCTGTTTGCCAGAAGAGGGTGACAACTAAACCGCTAGAACATATAGCTGGTAAAATAATAATAAAATTAAAATTCCATTTTATTTTTAATTTTTATATCCTCTACCTTGTAATAAGTCTAAGCTAAGTCTGCAAAAACATTGTTTAATAATATGTTATAAAAGCTCATATTCATTTATAATATTTTGAAAGATTTTTTCATAATTATAATTACAAAAGTATAAAAATAGTCATAAAAAGGCAAAATAAAAAAGAACACTACCATGAAAGGAAAACGCAAGATTAAAATTCTTGGGAAGCTTCGAGTTGAAGGTTAGGCAGCTCCTGCCAAGTAGGTTTGCTGGCATCTACTTCAGCTCAGCCTCAACCAGATTGCTTCATTACAGAATGTGTTCTTATTAGCTGCACTCTTATTTCATGGAAAATGTGTGTTCATTTGCAGATATTCACGTGGAAATTCAACATAGTTACGTTTAATAAAAGATCCACTAAAATTGTCTGCTAGATATATTTCAGAAAATGAAAAATTCACGAAAATATAACGTCAGTCTTCAGACTAGTTTCAAAAGCACACATGCTTTCGATAGCTAGAATTGCAGATGGTACTTCTTACTATTGGAGTGTACAGATAACGAAAATGAGGTCCCGACATGTTAACGCCTAGCGCCATAATTGTAGTCCACGGATATTTCTACTTTGTATGAAAAACTAAGCATCTATAAAACTTATATCTCTATTAAGCTCTTATAAATAAACATTTAGACATTTAACTAAGCATTATAGTTCGTTAATGGTTGATTTACGCCATCTACAACCTCAATAGCTCATTTCCAGGTAAAGGTATTAAGCCTATATCAAGAAACATCTGCAAACTTAAATATGTTTCCGTTGGAGTTTCACTCTGTGCGATACCGATGTGACGTCATCAATTAACATTCAATGCTCTAGACACCTCAACATTTATTTGATCGGTATTTAAACGATTTATATTAAACTAAAGATCAAGTTCGTGAATGGGTAATGGGTTAAATCTGTCCAGGAAGTGAGAAGGTTCAGGGAAGTGATAAAATGAAAGATTCGAAATAACTCCATGAATATGAGTAGGATATTACAATTTTAGCAGATATATACACTTTTGTCTAATAATAAAGTATAAACGAAATATACGCTACAGGGGCTGCATAAACTAAGATTTCCCACGATTTCGAAGGATTACAATAGATAAATTTACATATTGGTAACACTACCGTGTATGTCATGTGAATGAATACAAACGGTAATGAGAAATCCTTCAGTCAATTTACAAGTTAATAACCTCTACAACGGAAACCCGCTGAGTTGTAAACAAACAGGCCAGCCAACCTCGCAGCGCTGAATAGTTAGATAGACCGGAAAGAAAAACAATTAATGAAATATATCTGAATATAACATATTAATTTTATTGAAAACTACATACTAAAACTAATGCTGTAAGTTAGGATATTTAAATTTTAGCAGATTTCCCTCAAGGAGATTTTAGTTCGATCTGAGCATTACCAATGATTTTCGAAATAGAGTCGGTACAAGTAAATATTTATTTATTTATTTAATTTATTTAAATGAGTTCCGCAACACCGGCGATTTACTCATAATTAAATCGTGCACGCAAAAAAAAGAATAGCAAAAAAAAAATAGAGGGAAACGCAAAAGGAGTGACCAAAGGTGGTTTTTGATGGGTTCATTGGAATACCATTTTTATAAGAGTCAAATAGTATTGTATGGAAACATCAAGATGGTGAAAATAATATAAATGAAAATATAAGATCGACTGGGGGGGGGAGAAATAAATAAAAATAATAATAATAAAATAAGGAAAAGCGAAAATCAAAAAAATAAGTAAATTAAAAAAAAAGAGAAAACCAAAAAAAAAAATGAATAAATAAAAAAAAAGGGGGGGGGAGGGAAAGGGAAACTAAAAAATAAAATAATATATTAAAATAATAATAAATAAAATTAATGTTTATACACCCTGCTAATGTAAGAAAGAAGTAAGGAGTAGTGTGTGTGTGGAAATTGTAGATTATAGTGTGTTGTATATATTAATGTCTTTTAGATGTTTAATGATTGAGTCTAGGTAATTACTGTTATCGGTCAAAAGTTCCTGTAAGTCATGTGTAATATCTAAATTGTCTCTTAGTCGACCGTTAGTCAATATGTGATGTACAGTTAATGTTTCGGTACCATGTCTACAAGTCGGTGTGTCCTTGTTTGTCATTAAGTGTCCGTGGATCAGCAAGGAATGGCCAATGCGTAGTCTGGTCAGCACAACTTCCTCTCTTCGAGTGCTCCTGTTACTTGATGGCCATTCCTTAACTGTTTGTTTTATTTGTCTTAGTTTATTGTCGTTTGTATTATCCCAAGATTGCTGCCACTGCTGTTGTAGTGCCTTAATGCATTCGGCTAGTACGTCTTGGTGGTCTGTACAGTTTATGTCTATATCCGGTTTGTTTACAGTACACTTTGCTAATCTGTCGATGTCTGTACTTTCCTTAATGTCTGTATGTCCAGGTAACCATAAAAGACTAATGTGTGTGTTGCTAGAGTTTAATCGGTGAAATAGTTCAAAAATTTTGATAGCCAAAGGATTTGTCGAGTAAATGTTGTTGAGTGTATGTAGTGAGCTTAATGAATCTGTGCACAGTACTATTTCACTTTGGCAGCTTTGGACTCTTGACAAGGCTAATAGGATGGCCTGCAGCTCAGCTGTATAAGAGCTAGATACAGGCGTCAATTTTAGCTGGTAATTATTGGGACCAACTATCGCAGCAGAGCCTGTACCACTTGCTGACTTAGAGCCATCAGTATAAGCAAAGACACTATTAGCCTTGTCCCCCAATACTGACCTAAAATAGGCACTGTACATGTGTTGTGATGTTGGGTTGGATTTTTTAAACTTGCCTAAAGATGTGTCCATTGTAAAATTTTGAATACGCCAAGGAGGATATGGAAGTAACTGGAGAGTGTATATGTCCGTGTTTGCTAATGGTATTTGTGTAGTGTAAAATGTATATCTTATGGAAAGTGGTCTCGGTCTAGTTCGGTAAACCAAATACTTATTATAATATGTATTATGTAGGACTGACGTTGAGCATAGAGTATTCTTAAATACAAGTAAATAAATAACGTCCGAATACTCAGAAATAATATTAAACACTTTAATTCAATTATTATAAACAAAGAATGAATTTGCCTATAATAACTTTCAATGACAGATAGTATTGCTAAGGAACCTCCAGAGTGGCTGCTTAGAGTAGGTGAAATGGCAACCACATCATTACCAAGGCCAGCCTCAGATCTAGTTGCCAATAGGGAATGAGAAGTTCTATCAATTACAACTTCTGTGGTTCTCAGGCAAGATGCCTTTACTTTCTATGTGCACGAGTGTGTGGGGATACTCCGAAGAATTCTTATTTTCTTAATCATTATTTGCATAAGAGGAGAAGTACATGAGTAATCCTTTCGAGGGAAGGGGTTCGAATCAGCCGAAAAATGTTCTGTAGCAGTAAGATAAGCAATCTAGGATTCTTCAGTTGCATATCTAGATGGAGCACATCCCCCAGGGTATCAAGCCCTCTTCCTATCTTATCTGAGCCTGCATATGTGCCTGGGCAACATTATAACATCTTTCTATCCATATATAATAAGACAAAATTCGTTCATATTTTATCGGTCAAATGAAGTAGAAAACAATACTTTATCATATGGCTTTACCTTGGCTACAATGGATTGCATAGTTCTTGACAATTTATCTATTTCAGTTTAGCACATTTCTCTTGAGTGAAATCGGCTTGAGGTTGTACACACGGCACAATTTCGGAAAAAATCCTCAAATCTCCATCGCCCCTACCTAGAAGTTGACGAAAATGAGGTCCGTTCAGAATTATAGAAAATTATATATATATATATATATATATATATATATATATATATATATATATATATATATATATATAAACTTCAGATACCCGGCTTCGCCCGGGAATTGATTTGAGGCTGAATGGTGATGGTATTTTTTTGGCAAGGCTTTACTTTGCACACTATTTTGACATTTACCTATCCCTGTGTTTAGGGTTTATACTCGTTGTTGGCATTTGTTAATACTAAAATTAATTTTTTATATAAAACTTCACTGTCCACCATATTGTCATATTTCCCGTCTCCTGTGCATTATGCATATATTTCAGTTATTAAGGACAAAATATTAACATAGATTTGAATTAATTTTTCCAGGTGAGGAACCTGATAGTTCAAATTGGAATGAATTGTTGAGCATATCAATATTTCTACGCAAATTACTTGGTCCACAAATTGTTCCTAGAGAAATGTATAAAATAAAAGTTTATCTAAATAACAAAGTAAACAACTTTTGTTACGTGCATTGTCTATTTGTTTTGAAAAACAAATAGACAATGAAATATCACGAATTTTTATTTCAGGCCTCCCTTATAACCCCTACTCCCGTTCTAACCTAAAAATTTTTATATAGCTTATAATCATGGAAGAATTAATGCTAATTGACATACCGAGTTTTGTTAAGTTCGGTTCAATCGTTTGCGCCTAATAAAATAGTTTACTCCCGCTTTAGTTTATAGTGCATATTTCGGTTACTCTAAATAACAAAATAAACAACTTTCGTTATGTCCATATTTGCCAAAAAGGAATAGAAAACATAATACCGCTATTTTTTAATTCAGGCGTCCCTTACAACCCCCACTCTTGCCCGTTCCTAGAAATGTTGGAATGGCTTATTATAATGAAGGCGTTAGTGCTAATACATATACAGAGTTTTATTTATTTCGGTTGGGTCTTTTGTTCCAAATAAAATTGTTCACTTCCGCTATAGGTTTTAGCGTATATCACGTTTATACTTATGTATACGACAAAAGTTACTCTAAATAACAAACTAAACAACTTTTGTTAGGTAGGCATATTTACCGAAAAATCAATGCGAAACGAAATATCGTGAATTTTTATTTCAGCCCTCCCTTATAACCCCCACTCCCTTTTGAACCTAAACATTTTAATATAGCTTATAATCATGGAAGAATTAATGCTAATTGACATACCGAGTTTTGTTAAGTTCGATTCAATCGTTAGTGCCCAATAAAATTGTTAGCTCCCGCTTAGTTTTTGGTGTATATCTCGTTTATACTTCGTTATAAAACAAAAATGAATATAAAAAAAGTTACTCTAAATAACAAAATAAACAACTTTTGATATATGCACATTTTCCGAAAAACCAATAGGAAACGAAATATCGCTATTTTTAATTTCAGGTCTCCCTTACAACCCCTGCTCCTGCCCGTTCCTAGAAATGTTGGTATGGCTTGTTATTATGAAGGCGTTAGTTCTAATACACGTACCGAGTTTTATTTAGTTCGGTTGATTCTTTTGTGCCAAAGAAAATTGTTGACTCCCACTATAATTTTTAGCATATAACTCAATTATACTTAGGTATACGACGAAAGTTTATATAAAAAAAGTTACTCTAAATAATAAAATAAATAACTTTTGTTATGTGCATATTTACCCCAATAGGAAACGAAATATCGCCATTTTTAATTTCAGGCCTCCCTTATAACCCCCACTCCTGTTCGTCTCGGAGAATATTAATATAGCCTAAAGTCTAAGTTGGGCTAGTAGTAATATACATACCAAGTTCGATAAAATTCGGTTCTGGCGTTTATGCGTGAAAAGATAACAAACAGACACGAAAGAAACATAATGCAGTTAGGTGTCCATGACACGTGAAACGAAAAGTTATCGTGAAATTTCGCGAAAAAAATCTATATATATATATTTATATACATACATAAAGTTTTGAACGGACCTCATTTTCGTCATCTCCTGGGTAGGATCGATGGACATTTGAGGAAAAATTTCGAAAATCGCGTCATAAGTACGACCTCAATATCTGATTTTCCTTAAGAGAAATCCGCTAAAATGCAGTTATGGTATTCATGACATGTGAAACGAAAAGTTATCGTGAAATTTCGAGAAAAAAAATCAATGTACAGACAGAGGTTACAATTTTATATATGTAGATATATTCCAAGCAGGAAGGCAGCTCGCCACAATAGGGGTAGAACCGCACTGCAGGAGGGTTGCTTGGAGGGTGGATGGTAAATACCCGCCTGGCGACTATCCAGCTACATATTTATAAACATGAGAAACTGAACGTAGGTAGCCGCAGTGAAGCCCCACTACCTGCAACCATCCTAGCTACCCGCCAGGTGTCTATCCACCCATATCAGTCGTGTTTGATATTCCATCCAGGCAGCCTGGCGAAAATGGAAGAAAGCCCCTCAATTTGTCCATGAAAGTCGTGCCCAGCATCATCCTTGCTGCATCCTTGAAATTCTACCGATGTTTCAGGCTTTTCAATGGAACAACAATTAGATTCGTACGGTGGAACTATAAATCAACAGGAAGATAATTTTTTTTATAATATGTTTTAATTTGAATTTTTAATGATTATGTGTATTTATCATGTTTTAATTATTTGTAATTAAAAACGACCAATATTTAACTGTTTGTTTAAATTCAACTTATCCCACAGTGATCACTAGACGTTCTTCTGCTGATATAGCTTCTCTGAAGTTCGTTGCAATTTGTCCTCAGTCAATTTCAGAAGTAAGTCGAATACCTCAACTGACATCCTTAAATACGAATAGAAATTTTCCGGGTGTTGTCGTAATTTTTTGTATACTCTCACGAATTCCCCCTCCTGTTGCCCCCTCAAATTGTAAGGATGCACCCACGGTTTTCTTATTACAATATCTGCCCCTATAATTCCCGAAGATGAACTTAGCAAATTTTTTTTCGCAACTGGTGAGAGAGGCATGATTCTTGCTCGGCGGTCAGTTGGATGGTGGCTTCATTTCACTGCGTCCAGGATGCATCTACCCTCCACCATCCACCCTCCACCATCCACCCGCCAAGCAACCATCTACCATTCTGCAGTGCGGTTCTACCCTAGGTTTATCACATGAGATTAAAGCCAACGCTTTAACTCACATGGCAAACCTCAGCCCCCCCCCCCCAATTGATAAATACTAATCAAACTTTATTTCATAATGTCTTATTGCATCAAATGACGTTATGATTTTACACTTATATGATAGTTCTAAGTATGATTCGTGCTATCGGACCAATGAGGTTATAAATCACCGCTAACCCCCTCCCCCCTCACTACCTTAATCTAAATTAAGTTGCATTTATGTAATATTTAAAAGAGTTATTTATTTTCCCCAGAAAAGTGAATCATTAGAGCATCCCTACGGTTTATTTTTAGCAGATTTCCCTCGGGGGAAATCAGCTATTTTTAGATTAACTCAAGCTATGATAATTAAAACGATATAATGTTGCATTTGAACAACATGCGGGAGCGGCAGTTTTCAGGAGATAACAATCGGTTTTTTGTAGGCCGGCTTTTAATCCTGCCGACTGGTGTCGGTTTTAGCCAGAAAGAGGTAGTTGATGCTTAATAATTGAAAGCAATGTTGATGTATGCTTTAAACTACAACTAAACATTAAATTGTGTGTATAATTCTGCAGAACTAAGTACTGCTCCTTAAATTTTACAAGATAATGACTTGCAGCACATTTAATATTTGCTTTTAGCAGATTCCCCCCCCCCCGGGTTACAAACAGGGCAGCCAACTTCGCAACGCTGAATTGTTTATTGAGTTATTCTAGACCGGAAAGATAAACAATTAATGAAATATATTAGGATATAAAAAATTAATTTTATTGAACACTATTTACTATAGCTTGTGGAGTAATTTGAAATGAATCAGAGTAATTTCTATCTCATCACTCAGATTTTAGTAATCCAAGAACAAAAGAAGGGGTGGGGGTCAACTGAGCGTATTTGTTTGTCTCTCCTATAAATATATAATAAAGCTTTGCTGAAAACAATATTTGGTATTTAACCTTGTAATGAAGTGGTTCATGATATAACAGCTTTTTTAGCAGATTTCCCTTAAGGGAAATCAGCTATTGAGGTCGTACTCATGATGCGAGTTTCGAAAAATTTCTTCAAATGTCCATCGATCCTACTCAGGAGATGACGAAAATGAGGTCCGTTTAAAATTATATATGTATATATATATATATATATATATATATATATATATATATATATATATAGATATATATTTGTCTGTTAACGCTCTAGCGGTCGCAGATTTTGTTTGATCGTTACGAAACTCGATATTTAACCGTTTCATGTAAAAAGACAGATCAAGTTCGTTAATGGCTGAAATCGTACCAGAGGGAGGGGGGGTTTAGAGGGGGGGATTTTTGAAAATTCAAAATATCTCCGTTATTATGCGTCGGATCCAAAAATTGTATAGAATCAATCTTATTGCAAATTAAATTTACTATAAATATTGTTCTATGCATTTATTCTGTATCTTGAATATTAACCGAGATATTTGCATTTGAATTCTGCAGGTGTTCGCCAGGAGTAGGCTATGTTCGGACTTTCCGCCGAGAGCTCTGGTGGCCGTTTCCATAACTATTCGTCCCTCGTGAATAGGTTTAGAGGTTAGGTTAACTATTTTTTGGGGCGAGAAACTACTGGGTTATTACGCCCTAAATAATGTTTTAGGTTTAGAGGTTTCTTACTACTACAGTTGTTATTAGGCAGATTTCTCTATTGTAAAACTTCACGTGGGAAATCCTTGATTAATATTCATTATACGGAAAATATGTATGCAACAATATTCATAGTAAATTTAATTTGTAATTGAGATATTTTGAATTTTCGAAATTCCTCCCCTCTAAACGCCCTCCCCCCTCCCCTGGTCCAATTTAAGCCGTTAACGAACTTGATCTTTCTTTTTACGTCAGACATATAGTACAGAGATATTTCGAATTTTTGAAATTCCTTCTAGATTTTTCGTCACTTCCGATTTCGAAAATTGCGTCATGAGTACGGCCTCAATACCTGTTTTCCCCTAAAGGAAATCTCTTAAAATATCTATAAATATAAAAAATTGTAACCTCTGTCTGTACATTGATTTTTTTTTGCAAAATTTCACGATAACTTTTCGTTTCACATGTCATAGACACCATAACTGCATTTTGTTTCTTTGGTGTCTGTTTGTTTTATTATTTGTTTGTTTGTTTGTTTGTTATCTTTTCACGCATAAACGGCTGAACCGAATTTTATGAAACTTAGTATGTACACTACTAATAACCCCACTTAGACTTTAGGCTATGTTAATATTCTCTGAGACGAACAGGAGTGGGGGTTATAAGGAAGGGCTGAAATTAAAAATAGCAATATTTCGTTTCCAATTGCATTCTCGGGAATTATGCACATAACAAAAGTTGTTTATTTTGTTATTTGGAGTAACTTTTGTTACACTTTTGTCGTATACCTAAGTATAAATGAGTTATACGTTAAAAACTACTGCGGAAGTCAACAATTTTATTTGGCACAAAAAACACAACCGAACTAAACCAAACTCGGTATGTGAATTAGCACTAACGCCTTCCTTATAATAAGCCATATTAACATTTCTAGGGACGGGCAGGAGTGGGGGTTATAAGGAAGGCCTGAAATTAAATATAGTGATATTTCGTTTCCTATTGGGATTTCGGCAAATAAGCACATAACAAAAGTTGTTTATTTTTTATTTAGAGAAACTTTTGTTTTATACACTATCGTCGTATACCGAAGTATAAAGGCGTTATACGCTAAACATTATAGCGGGAGTCAACAACTTTATTTGGCACAAAAGACTCAACCGAACGAAATAAAACACTCGGTATGTGTATTAGAACTAACGCCTTCTTTACAATAAGCCATACTAACATTTCTAGGGACGGGCAGGAGTGGGGTTATAAGGGAGCCCTGAAATTAAAAATAGCGATATTTCGTTTCCTATTGGGGTTTCGGCAAATATGTACATGACAAAAGTTGTTTATTTTGTTATTTAGAGAAATGTGCTCAAATTATAATATTTTGTCTTTAATAATTTAAATCTATGCATAATGCACAGGAAACGGGAAATATGACAATATGAAGGACAGTGAAGTCTTACATAAAAAAATAATTTTATTATTAACAAATCCACAGAAACGACGGGTATTAACCCTAAACATTGGGAAGGGTAAATGTCAAAATATTGTGCAAAGTAAAGCCTTGCCAAAAAAAATACCATCACCATCCAGCCTCAAATGAATTCCCGGGCGAAGCCGGGTATCTGAGCTAGTTATACATAAATATGATTTGCCTCCAAGGGCGCCTGTGTGCAAAAAAGGTTTTTGGCGCACCTTAAGGCATTTTTAATTATTTTTTTTTAATGGTAGGTAGGTGCTTGAAATGAAGCAAAGAACTGAACTTTAAAAGTCATATTTATTTGTAGACTAAAATATCAAAATGAAATAAACAGAATAAAATTTAATTTTTTTTTTGGGCCCTTGGTTTGGCGCCCCTTAAGAATGGCGCCTGTGTGCATAGCACACTTTGCACATATGGTAGCGGGGGCCCTGATGATTTGTATGGTCTATGGTACTTGGACGACTTGCTATCCATTATTATTTTTGGGAATAACTGCGTTTGAGATAAAAAAGGCGAAAATCTTTAAACAACCACACTTTATTAACCACAAAATGCACAGAGGAAGGTTAACATAGCACAACTTCCTCGCTTGGCTTTCTGGCCAATGCCTTCCCAATAGGCCGCTAACATGTTATTAAGAATCAAACGTATCAAATATAATATGACCTGAAAAATTATTAATAGTACTAAAATAAAAGAACAATAAAAATTATTTTAAATAACTGTAAGAGAATTAAAGAATCAAAACTAAACAATTTATAAGGAAAACCATGGAGATGCAACAATAGTGATCGGTATTTTGAACAGTGGAGAAGGATTGATCAGGAATTCATTTTTTCTTTACCTTTTTCTTTTTATTCTGTTTACTACTAAAAAATCCTATATTTTCATTATAGATACTAAGATAAATATAAACCTAAGACCTAAAGAGACGGGAAGTGCAAAAATATTGGGTATAGTAAAGCCAAAAGAAATTACCAACATTATTCAGTCTCTTATGATTTCCCGTGCAACGCCTGATACCTTAACTAGTAGAATTATACATACATATATTATAAGGTAAAGATAACTTACTTTTTGCCGCTTATGAATGGTGTCCTGAAAAACGTCCGAAGTGTATCTAATTTAGATTTGAATCACAGACTTACAATGTCACTAATATTCGTTTCGGGAATTCGTGACATCGACAACTAGTCTTCTAAAGAAATTCCAATTCAGGATTCGTAGCAGTCGGCTGGAGATTAACAATAGCCCCTGCATTAGAATCGGGTGTATGAGGACCTCAGCTTAAAGCATGTTGGATTCACTGATTTTATTTTTAATTCAATAATAGATTTTTCTAATTGTCCAATATTTTAGTATCGCTCTTCCACGTAAACTGAAGCTGTTAGTCAGGTTGACAAATCATTTTACACTAAGGTTGGTTGATAATTTCATTAAATCCTTTATCCATCGTAAATCTGCGAGAATTAGATTTGTTAGTGTTTACGTAACACTTAAGTAATAAGAAATGATAATATGTAATTTGAGTTACAACTCGCAAACGTTAAATTTATAAGATTAATATCTTCATTTCTGGAATTATTTGATTCTGTATTTATGTACATTAGGTAAGTATATATTTATCTCAAGAAATGAATATTTATTTATCCATAACATATTACTGTTAAAGGGCTCCGGTGATCTAGACATGCGATTCAAAGCGTTGGCTTTTAGCAGATTTCCCTTAAGGGACATCAACTATTGAGGTCGTACTGACGCGATTTTCGAAAGTATTCTTCAAATGTCCATCGATCCTACCCAGGAGATGACGAAAATGAGGTCCGTTCAAAATTATATATATATATACTAGCTGAGATACCCGGCTTCGCTCGGGAATTCATTTGGGGCTGAATGTTGGTGGTATATTTTTGGCAAGGCTTTACTTTGCACAATATTATGACATTTACCCGTCCCAGTGTTTAGGGTTAACACCCGTCGTTTATGTGAATTTGTTAATAATAAAATTATTTTTTTATGCAAGACTTCACTGTTCTGCATATTGTCATATTTCCCGTTTCCTGTGCATTATGCATAGATTTGAATTATTAATGAGAAAATATTGACATACATTTGAATAAATTTTTTCATTTGAGGTACCTGGTAGTTCATATTGAAAAGAAGTGTTGAGAAAATTTCTCTAAATAACAAATTAAACAACTTTTGTTATTTGCATATTTGCCGAAACCCCAATAGGAAATCACTATTTTAATTTCAGGCCTCGCTTACAACTCCCACTCCTGCCCGTCCCTAGAAATAGTATGGCTTATTATAAGGAAGGCGTTAGTGCTAATTCAAATACCGAGTTTGGTTTAGTTCGGTTGAGTCTTTTGTGCCAAATAAAATTGTGGACTCCCGCTATAGGTTTTAGCGTATAACTCATTTATACTACCGTATACGGCAAAAGTGAATATAACAAAAGTTACTCTAAATAACAAAACGAATAACTTTTGTTATGTGCATATTTGTTGAATAAGCAATAGGAAACGAAATATCTCTATTTTTAATTTCAGGCCTTCCATATAACCCCCACTCCTGCCCGTCCCTTGAAATGTTAGTATGGCTTATTATAAGGAAGGCGTTAGTACTAATTCAAATACCGAGTTTGGTTTAGTTCGGTTGAGTCTTTTGTGCCAAATAAAATTGTGGACTCCCTTTATAGTTTTTAGAGTATAACTCATTTATACTTCCGTATACGGCAAAAGTGAATATAACAAAAGTTACTCTAAATTACACAATAAACAACTTTTGTTATGTTCATATATGCCGAAAAACCAATAAGAAACGAAATATCGCTATTTTTAATTTCTGGATTCCCTTATAACCCCCACTCCTGCCCGTCCCTAGAAATGTTGGCATGGCTCGTTATAATGAAAGCGTTAGTGCTAATACACATACCGAGTTTTATTTAGTTTGGTTGATTCTTTTGTGCCATATAAAATAGTTCACTTCCTCTATAGGTTTTAGCGTATATCTCGTTTATAACTCAGTATACGACGAAAGTGTATATAACAAAAGTTACTCTAAATGACAAAATAAACAACTTTTGTTATGTGCATATTTGCCGAAAAACCAATAGGAATCGAAATATCGCTATTTTTAATTTCTGGCTTCCCTTATAACCCCCACTCCTGTTCGTCTCAGAGGATATTAATATAGCCTAAAGTCTAAGTTGGGTTAGTAGTAATATACATACCAAGTTTTATAAAATTAGGTTCAGCCGTTTATGCGTGAAAAGGTAACAAACAAACAAACAGACACCAAAGAAACAAAATGCAGTTATGGTGTCTATGACATGTGAAACGAAACGTTATCGTGAAATTTCGTGAAAAAAATCAATGTACAGACAGATGTTACAATTTTATATATATACTAGCTAAGGTACCCGGCGATGCCCGGGAAGTTATTGTTAACTGACTAATGATGGTATTTTGATAGTAAGACCTCAAGTTGTACAATTACACTGCCCTCCATGACGTAATGATTTTCCGAAATAGCCAACCCTGAAGGGTAACTTTTGGGGATTAATAGAATAGAAATTTTAGTTTTGAAGGATAAATGAAAATATCTTCCTAATTTATCATTCTACACTTTATGACTCACCGTTTTTCAATAATTCAAACCATAATCATGGGTAGCATTTATTACAATTAAATATCATCCATAATGAACATATTTTCTTTCAAAAGCCTACCCGAGCTCAAATAGTTCAGGCAAAGTTTTGCACATAAGATTATATTTGTAATAGTGAATCTCACTGGAAATCACTTCCAGCAATGCCAGACGGGAAACTCAATTGACTGGTAAGGCTCCCGTCATCTTCCGCTCCCGCATTAGACTTCTCACTTTTCAGCCTCTTTTATAACCCCCACTCCCCTTTGGAACTAAAATTTTTAATATAGCTTATAATCATGGAAGATTTAATGCTCATTGACATACCAAGTTCAGTTCAATCGTTAGTGTCCAACAAAATTGTTGGCTCCCGCTTTAGATTTTAGTGTATATCACGTTTATAATTTTCTATACGACAAAAGTGAATATAACAAAAGTTAGTTTAAATAAAAAAATAAACAACTTTTGTTATGTGCATATTTGCCGAAATCCCAATAGGAAACGAAATATCACTATATTTAATTTCAGGCCTCCCTTATAACCCCCACTCCTGCCCATCCCTAGAAATGTTAGTATGGATTATTATAAGGAAGGCGTTAGTGCTAATTCACATACCGAGTTTGGTTTAGTTCGGTTGAGTTTTTTGTGCCAAATAAAATTGTTGACTTCCGCAGTAGTTTTTAACGTATAACTCATTTATACTTAGGTATACGACAAAATTGTATATAACAAAAGTTACTCTAAATAACAAAATAAACAACTTTTGTTATGTTCATATTTGCCGAAAAACGAATAGATAACGAAATACCGCTATTTTTAAATTCAGGCCTCCCTTATAACCCCCACTCCTGCCCGTCCCTAGAAATGTTGGTATGGCTTGTTATAATGAAAGCGTTAGTGTTAATACACATACCAAGTTTTATTTATTTCGGTTGGGTCTTTTGTCCCAAATAAAATTGTTCACTTCCGCTATAAGTTTTAGCGTATATCTCGTTTATAATTCGGTATACGAAAAAAGTGTATATAACAAACATTACTCTAAATAACAAAATAAACAACTTTTGTTATGTTCATATTTGCCGAAAAACTAATAGGAAACGAAATATTGCTATTTTTAATTTCTGGCTTCCCTTATAACCCCCACTCCTGTTCGTTTCAGAGGATATTAATATAGCCTAAAGTCTAAGTTGGATTAGTAGTAATATACATACCAAGTTTCATAAAATTCGGTTCAGCCGTTTATGCGTGAAAAGGTAACAAACAAACACACAAATAAACAAACAAACAAACAGACACCAAAGAAACAAAATGCAGTTATGGTGTCTATGACATGTGAAACAAAAAGTTATCGTGAAATTATATATATATATATATATATATAAAATTGTAACCTCTGTCTGTACATTGATTTTTTTCGCGAAATTTCACGATAACTTTTCGTTTCACATGTCATAGACACCATAACTGCATTTTGTTTCTTTCGTGTATGTTTGTTTGTTTGTATGTTTGTTACCTTTTCACGTTAAACGGCTGAACCGAATTTTATGAAACTTGGTATGTATATTACTACTAACCCAACTTGGACTTTAGGCTATATTAATTTTCTCTGAGACGAACAGGAGTGGGGGTTATAAGGGACGCCTGAAATTAAAAATAGCGATATTTCGTTTTCTATTGGGTTTTCGGAAAATATGCATATAACAAAAGTTGTTTATTTTGTTATTTAGAGTAACTTTTGTTATATACACTTTTGTCGTTAACCGAAGTTTAAATGCGTTATACGCTAAAAATTATAGCGGGAGTCAACAATATTATTTGCCAAAAAAGACTCACCGAACTAAATAAAACTCGGTATGTGTATTAGGAGTGAGGCCTTCATTATAATAAGCCATACCAACATTTCTATGGACGGGCAGGAGTGGGGGTTATAAGGGAAGCCTGAAATTAAAAATAGCGATATTTCGTTTCCTATTGGTTTTTCCGCAAATATAAACATAACAAAAGTTGTTTATTTTGTTATTTGGAGTAACTTTTGTTATATACACTTTTGTCGTATACCTAAGTATAAATGAGTTATACGTTAAAACTTTAGCGGGCACTAACGGCTGAACCGAACTTAACAAAACTCGGTATGTCAATTAGCATTAATTCTTCCATGATTATAAATTATATTAAAATTTTTAGGTTCGAACGGGAGGGGGGTTAAAAGGGAGGCCTGAAATAAAAATTCACCATATTTACGTGTATAAGAGACGGGAAATATAAAAATATCGAAGACTGTGAAGCCTTATCGAACAAATAATTATATTATTAGCAAATCCACGGCAAAGATGGGTATCAATCCTAAACACTGGAACGGGTAAATGTCAAAATATTGTGCAATGTAAAGCCTGCTAAAAAATACCATCACCATTCAGCATCAAATGAATTCCCGGGCGAAGCCGGGTATCAGCTAGTATATATATAAAATTGTAACCTCTGTCTGTACATTGATTTGTTTCGCGAAATTTCACGATAACTTTTCGTTTCACACGTCATAGCCACCATAACTGCATTTTGTTTCTTTCGTGTATGTTTGTTTGTTTGTCTGTTTGTTACCTTTTCACGCATAAACGGCTGAACCGAATTTTATGAAACTTGGTATGTATATTACTACTAGCCCAACTTAGACTTTAGGCTATATTAATATTCTCTAAGACAAACAGGAGTGGGGGTTATAAGGAAGGCCTGAAATTAAAAATAGCGATATTTCGTTTCCTATGGCTTCTTCAGCAAATATGCCCATAACAAAAGTTGTTTATTTTGTAATTCAGAGTAACTTTTGTTATATGCACTTTTCCCGTATACGGAAGTATAAATGAGTTATACGCTAATAACTATAGCGGGAGTGAACAATTTTATTTGGGACAAAAGACCAACCCAAATAAATAAAACTCAGTCTGTGTATTAGCACTAACGCCTTCCTTATAATAAGCCATACTATTTCTAGGGACGGGCAGGAGTGGGGGTTATAAGGGAGGCCTGAAATTAATAATAATGATTTCCTATTGGAATTTCGGCAAATATGCACATAACAAAAGTTGTTTATTTTGTTATTTAGAGAAATTTGCTCAACACTTCTTTTCAATATGAACTACCAGGTACCTCACCTGAAGAAATTAATTCAAATGTATGTCAATATTTTCTCCTTAATAATTCAAATCTATTCGTAATGCACAGGAGACGGGAAATATGACAATATACAGGACAGTGAAGTCTTACATAAAAAAATAATTTTATTATTAACAAATGCCAACAACGGGTATTAACCCTAAACACTGGAACGGGTAAATGTCAAAATATTGTGCAAAGTAAAGCCTTGCCAAAAATATACCATCACCATTCAGCCTCAAATGAATTCCCGAGCGAAGCCGGGTATCTGAGCTAGTATATATATATACTTATTTGTCTGTTAACGCTCTAGCGGTCGCAGTTTTTGTTTGATCGTTACCAAACTCGATATTGAAACGTTTTATGCAAAAAGACAGATCAAGTTCGTTAATGGATGAAATCGGACCAGTGGGAGGGGGGATTTTCGAAATATTTCCGTTACCATACGTCGGATCAAAACATTGCATAGAACCAATCTTATTGTAAATTACATTTACTATAAATATTGTTATATACATTTATTCTCTATCTTGAATATTAACCGAGATATTTGCATTTTTATTAAATATGGGCAGATAACGGACGAGTGAGTTTCTCCCCAAAATCTAGTTCGGCCGTTTCCGTAACTGTTCGGCTCTCGTATGGAGATTTCCCTATTGTATAACTTCACATGGGAAATCTGCTTAGTTTACGCAGCCCCTGCGTGACGGACTTTTATCTAGTATGGTAAACCTAGAGTGGTGAGTTCGATTCTCTCCAGGGCAATAGGAATCTATTTAGTGACGAACTCATTAAATAAAATCCTAAGTCCCGCCCTGGTTATAAAATGGTGGTAACATGTTAATAACACGTCCCAATTTGCCACTGTTACAAAAAGTTGACGTTAATGAATAATTATAATATTACTATTGATGTAAAATAAATAATCTAAATCATATTTAGAAATGAATGAAAACCTTTGTTCGTTGCCCCGCGAAAAGTTTAATTTTAACTATAAGAAGTAATCACATAATAAATTCTTCATAACACTAGTTTCAGATTATAATTTTTAATAAACTCCGACATCTACTCATCGCATGTTAATTATAAGCCAATATATCATTAAAAGTCTTATATTTGATACAAGAAACAAGTATGGCGTATCGTTTTCACATTCCTGAGAATAACACTACATTGCTAAAAGTATAAGCATTAAGTAATATGTAATCATAGACCAATATGTGGTCGTCAGGAGAGCGGCAGAACTGGTATGACAATAGAAGTAGTCACACCTCCCTAGGCTCAGTGGTACCAACCTGATATTTATTTAGGATATCAATCCAGTAATACATTAAATTATATTAACATATCTGATCACATTATCTTCACAATACTAAAACTGTTTGTTCAAATAATTTTCACGTTTTAGCAGATTTCCCTGAAGGGAAATTAGCTATTGAGGTTGTACTCATGACGGAATTTTTGAAATTTTTCTTCAAATGTCTATCGATCCTACCTAGTAGATGACGAAAATGAGATCCGTTCAAAACTGTATATATATATATATATATATATATATATATATATATATATTTGTCTGTTAGCGCTCTAGCGGTCGCGATTTTTGTTTGATCGTTACCAAACTCGATATTTAGTCGTTTTATGTAAAAAGAAAGATCAAGTTCGTTAACGGCTGAAATCGGACCAGTGGGAGGGGGGGTATAGAGGGGATGATTTTCGAATATTCGAAATATCTCCGTTACTATACGTCGGATCGAAAAATTGTACAGAATCAATCTTATTGCAAATTAAATTTACTATAAATATTGTTATATACATTTATTCACTATCTTGAATATTAACCGAGGTATTTGCATTTTTATTAAATCTGGGCGGCTAATGGCTGGGTCATTCCATCTCAAATCATCCCGGCCATGTCACCCATGGTTTCAGATTTCAATGAAAATTTTTTTAACAACACTTTTTACCTTCCTTATGAAGAATATAAAATTTTACTTTGATATCTCCAGTAGTTTTTGTGAAAAAAAAATGCTGAAATATTGAGAAAGTTTGTGTAACTGACATTTTTAAGGTTGCTTATTTGAACACATTGTATTAGAAAAAAAATCATAACTTTAGTGATTTTCAACATATCAAGATAAAATTTTCACTAAAGTGTTCACAAAAGCATGGAGATACAGAAAAAAACTAAATTGATGATCATATTAAAATATAAGCCCCCCCCCCCCCCCAAAATTTCACTAACTGCATCCTTATTAAATTTTTTTTTTAAGAAACCCCAATTTTTCAAATATGCTTTTGCACATGAGGCAGAATACTTAAGCAAGCAAACTTTTTTTTAAATTATGCGTTAATGTGCAAACTAAAAGACTATGAAAGAAAAACAATGGCTTTTTGAGTGCTTATGCATTTTTTTGGAGATAAACCAAAATAATTTGGAATTTTCTCAAAAAATTCTATTCTATGAACAAATATGAAAAATAATAACAAAAAAAATTAAGTAATGGTTAGTTTAGGTGTATGACCTTTTAAAAAGACTTACGAATTTAAAAAAAAATTTCCTTGGTTTAATTAAAATGTAATATTTATTTACAGAATTGATAAATAGGGAAGGATGCACATATAAGATTGAAAAAATTAAATCTCTATTAAATGACAAATTATCATTTGAAAAACTGGAAGAACTGGATTATCTTAAATGTATTATAAATCTTTAAATATATTACCATTTAGTGATGCCTTTTTTTTCAAATCAAGAGGCATTGTTCTTGAATGTCAGTTAAGTCCTTTTCGGGGACATTTTACACTCTACCAGAGTCTTGTTGTTGGTGCAGCGTTATGTTAGCACCTTATTAGAAATGAAAATGGTAATTTTTCATTTATTCCATAAAAGTACAATATATATATATATATATATATATATATATATATATATATATATAAATTTAATTCACTTAAGAAATAAAATACATTAAATAATTAGTAAATATTTTAATATAATTATTTTATTTGACATATTGCATTAATATGATAATAATAATCATTAATATGATAATATAAAGGAAAATGGCCTTTTTTATAATTATTATCAAAATAATATTTATGATTATCCCCGAAAAGGACTTAACTGACATTCAAGAACAATGCTTCTTGATTTGAAAAAAAAGGCATCACTAAATGGTAATATATTTAAAGATTTATAATACATTTAAGATAATCCAGTTCTTCCAGTTTTTCAAATGATAATTTGTCATTTAATAGAGATTTAATTTTTTCAATCATATATGTGCATCCTTCCCTATTTATCAATTCTGTAAATAAATATTACATTTTAATTAAACCAAGGAAATTTTTTTTTAAATTCGTAAGTCTTTTTAAAAGGTCATACACCTAAACTAACCATTACTTAATTTTTTTTGTTATTATTTTTCATATTTGTTCATAGAATAGAATTTTTTGAGAAAATTGCAAATTATTTTGGTTTATCTCCAAAAAAATGCATAAGCACTCAAAAAGCCATTGTTTTTCTTTCATAGTCTTTTAGTTTGCACATTAACGCATAATTTAAAAAAAAGTTTGCTTGCTTAAGTATTCTGCCTCATGTGCAAAAGCATATTTGAAAAATTGGGGTTTCTTAAAAAAAAAATTTAATAAGGATGCAGTTAGTGAAATTTTGGGGGGGCTTATATTTTAATATGATCATCAATTTATTTTTTTTCTGTATCTCCATGCTTTTGTGAACACTTTAGTGAAAATTTTATCTTGATATGTTGAAAATCACTAAAGTTATGATTTTTTTTCTAATACAATGTGTTCAAATAAGCAACCTTAAAAATGTCAGTTACACAAACTTTCTCAATATTTCAGCATTTTTTTTCACAAAAACTACTGGAGATATCAAAGTAAAATTTTATATTCTTCATAAGGAAGGTAAAAAGTGTTGTTAAAAAAATTTTCATGGAAATCTGAAACCATGGGTGACATTTTTACATTTTGCTGGATGATTTGAGATGGAATGACCCGGCTGGGTGACTATCCCGCCAAAAGCTAGTTCGGCCATTTCCTTAACTGCTCGACTCTCGTGAAATTTCTCTAATGTAAAACTTTACTTGGGAAATCTGCTTATTAAATATTCTTAAGGCCAAAGTGGCGTTTCTCATGAATTAGTGATTTGAAGAAGAGAAGGGGAGGGGGGAAGTATACCTTAAATGGTGCAATCTATTACTGGCGTTAAAAAAATAACATAAATTTGATTTATTAAGGATAAAACATTAACATAGATTTGAATTAATTTATCCAGGGGAGGTACCTGGTAGTTCATATTGGAAAGAATGTTGAGCATATCAATATTTCTACGCGAATTTATTGCTTCATACATTGTTATACGAAAACATGTATAAAATCAAAGTTTCTCTAAATAACAAAGTAAGCAACTTTTGTTACGTGCGCGTTTGAAACATCGCAGATTTTTTTTTTCCAGGCCTCCGTTATAACCCCCACTCCTGGTCGTCCCTAGAAATGTTGGTACGGCTTATTATCATGGAGGAGTTTGTGCTAATACTCATACCGTGTTTGGTTTAGCTCGGTTGAGTCTTTTGTACCAAATAAAATTGTTTACTCTCGGTATGTATTTAGGATATAACTCATTTATACTTCGGAATACGACAAAAGGGTATATAACAAAGGTTACTCTAAATAACAAAGTAAACAACTTTTGTTATGTAAAAATCTGTCGAGAAAGCAATAGGAAACGAAATATTGCTATTTTTAATTTCAGGCCTCTTTTATAACCACTCCTGTTCGTCTCAGAGAACATTAATATAGCCTAATGTCTGCGGGGTTAGTAGTAATATTCATACCAAGTTTCATAAAATTCGGTTCAGCCGTTTATGCGTAAAAAGGTAATAAACAAACAAACAGACACCAAAGCTACAAATTGCAGATATCGTGTCTATAGCATATAAAACGAATAAGTATCATGAAATTTCAAGAAAAAAGAAAAAAATCAATTTACAGACAGAGGTTACAATTTTATATATATATATATATATATATATATATATATATATATATATATATATATATATATCAGTCTCTAAGAAATCACGATCTTCAGTTCTGAATAAACAGTTTAAATATAAACTTTAATAACGATCAATCAAAATTTGCAACCTGTAGAGCGTTAACTCTCCAGAATTCGCGACACGAGCAAAATACTCACACCCCAAAGAAAAACGTTATACATATCTATTATAATACGTCTTTGATTAGTGCTGCTCTCTCTAGCTACACCAAATATCCTCTTACCACCCTCGTTGTCTCCCAATCATTAGTATCAACTGACCGTCGCCAGGAAAAGGTTAATCAGCCGGAGTAGTTAAATGTGTGTTTTCCTCACAGTGCGCAACGTTTTTTTTGTTTATTGTGAGTGTTATTTTCATCAAGCTAGTTCTGGTGGAACATTTTTCTTTTTAATACTAGATTTCTTCTGATCAAACGAGTGCTGAGGTGATTTACCGAAAACTGTTTTTTTGGCTGTGGAACTTATCAAACCTCACCTGATCAACCGTTCACAACTGACCAACATGCCCCTATTAGAAAGAAACAAAATGAAGAGGATTGCTGGTGTAGAAGAGGAAAATCGCACATGTTCTGGTTCTAGGAGAAAAAACAAAAAGTCAAAAAAGAGTTGCCGAACATGTAGAAAAAACAGTTTTTAATGAACATTCTTTGTTGTATGTCATTCTTGTGGAGAACAAAATTTTAATTAGTTACGTAGCTTTTTAAGTTGATTGACATAATGTTTCTTCAAAACAGAATACCTGTACAATAAATTTTGAATAATATTATTATTTTATATTAGTATTTGATGTTTATAATAAATTAAAAAAAAGATTTTGTTGAAAATATGTTATATACAAACTTTTTTTTAGGGAAATAAGTGGTGTGAGAAAAATTCTCAGGTGACTCATTTTGACGCGAATTCTGGAGGGTTAAACGTTATTCAGGCGATCAAGAAAAAATTGAAGAAATTTGTTGATAAGAGTTTGCATTATGAGCACAGCCTCAATAGCTAACATTCAGGGAAGGGAAATCTGATACCTGATAAAAGGTAAGATCAGTTCAATATGTTAATCAACTCTGACCTTCATTGGTGCTCCAGCATTAGTCATCGTACACTCATTGATTAAATCAAATATAAATAGCTTTATGTGAGAACAATTTTTGAGTCAAGCAAATTTTCATCATTGGACTAATGGAGTCTAGTTCAAATTTCCCGCGAATTTACAATTAACATTACCCTAGTATTGCTGTAATTATTCAATGTTTGAAATAATGTGTTTTTGTTTTCTTGAAATACGTATGACATACCTACCTCTTTCATCATTGGATTCTACCTTTCAAATATATCCTCTTTGCATTCATTACTGATGCTTGCAGCTCTATATTGTAATCACTAATTGTCTAAAGAAGTAATCAATACTCAGACTGTGCATTTAAAGTAGAAAACTTTAAACAGTCTTCTAAAAATTAGAAATAAAATACTGAATTTATAAAAATTGTCTTGCCTTTTATTTATTAATAATGTACTAAAAAGTTTAGAAAAGAACTTAGTAATAGCTACATCATTTGAAGAATTATATAATTAAGTTATAATTGTCGAAAGAATTAAGTCTTGAATTTGAAATTCAAGAACCGACTTATTTTGGCGGTAATGAAATATTATCTAACAACAATGAAAAATCA
Source organism: Riptortus pedestris (assembly GCA_019009955.1). Classification (NCBI taxonomy): domain Eukaryota; kingdom Metazoa; phylum Arthropoda; class Insecta; order Hemiptera; family Alydidae; genus Riptortus; species Riptortus pedestris. The sequence continues at coordinate 77,655,748 of CM032229.1, forward strand.
GTATTAATTCGCCAAGAATGAGTTATATTCTTTGTAAATTAGTTTTCTCTTTACAAATTTATGTTTATTTATTGTATCTTTAATGATGAGGAATTAAATATGCTAAATTAATTTATTGTGAGTTGTTAAGTTGGCGGTGTTGGTGAGCCGCCTGTAGCTGTTTGTGAATGGAGCTGGGTTTACTTGTTGGAGTGCTTGTCATCTACGTGTAGCTTCATTTTCTAAGGGTGAGTGAGCTTTTGAGTTTTCTATAGTACAAATTTATTATATGTTTTTGTAGTTTGGATTATACACCAATGTGTAATTTTACCTCAATTCATACAATATTATTTTGTAATTTTAACCACTAATGTCATCACGTTTTCTACTTGTCATGATTTGTATTTTTTTTTTATATCGTATTTTTTTAAAGCCGTGGTTGTTTTGATTTTTAGGATTGATTTAAATGGTTTGCTAAAGACATATTATTACAAAACTATAACTAGTAAATTAGAAATTGCATTTCATTTTTTGAAACTAATAGTGCCACTACAAAGTGTTTTTTCTCTCTCTTTTTGGAAAAATAGAGAATATTCTGAGAACGGTTTTCCTTCTAATTTATTTTACCATCACTGTAGTTGATGCTTTTGAATTTATTGTTGTTATTAATAAGTTACCTAATATTACACAATACAGTGGATTCTAAGTGTTTTATTAATTGAAGTTTCTGGAAGAATACTTATCAATGATTTTATATGATAACACTGTTGTTAATCGTTGCTTATTAAGCTAGTATCCATTGAACCTCAACTTATATAAAATAAACGCTTCACTTTTGTAAAACCGAACTAGTGCCTGTGGGATACCACCCTTTTCTTTTTAGTCTGGGACTATGGAATTTAATTAATGAGTTCCCCACTATGGTCAAATATTTTGTATGATTCTTACTTTTATTCACAGTTTTGATTATTGACTTATATGCCAATATAGCATTCTATTTATATTTATAATTAATACTTGTTTTGCATTTAATTATTCTTCCTTACGAACATTTAGTAATCTGAAGTTGTTTTATGTTTTTTTATTATGCAGTGAGTTTAGCATTGTTCAGTTTTGTGTTAAACATTTGGAAGTGTTTTCGATCATAGAATAATGAGTGAGTTGCTTGAAGGGATAAACTGGCCAATGAAGAGTTTTGATTTATTTATTATGGAGCGTTCGCTACAAGGCAATATTTCTTTTGAACAAAGAACACAAACATAAGAACAAATAAACAACTTCTATAAAAACAAACTCAGAAAAAAAAATAATAATTTATTAATGAAAACGCAATAGAATTTACAAATAATTAACAAGATACAAGAAAACATTAACTGACAACACAAAGAATATTTAGATAATTAAAAACAAAATCATCAACATGAGAAAATAAGTTAAAAATGAATTATTAATTAAATGATAAAAAACATTATTAAAACAAATAATTAAAAATATAATGCACGTTAAGAAATAGAATTATTATATTATGTAAAATTCTTTAATACTTTACAAGCGCGCGAGCACACACACACGCACGCACGGACACACACTCACACACACACACACGCACACACACAACCACACACACACACACACACACACACACACACAAAACCACACACACACAACCACACACACATACTCAAAATAAAAACAACACACTGTTTAAGTTCGAGATGAGACTAATTTATTTTTAAATGTAACATTTCTAAATTTTTGTGTATATGCTAAAGTTTTTTGAATGTTGAAACGATAAATGAACGTGTGAGCTGGCTTCAGTAAGTCGTTTATGTCATCAGGGATGTGTAAATGTTCTGTCATTTTGCTGTGAGTTAGTATGTCAAGATTTGTTTGAAAATTCTATCTGGCATTTTTATTTTAATTCTAACTTCCAGATATGTTTTATTAACCGCTAGTGTATATGTATCTTGTAGGTTTTAAATCGCCTAATAGATCCTATTAGGGTAGATTCAAAACATCTGGGCCCTAAAGACAATTTTCTTTATACCGCATGATGTTTTAAAAATATATTACGTTATTTTGTTAGCAATTGTTACACCGTGGTTTAGAATCCAGTTGGGAGATTTGTTTTTGGCATTTTATAGTTTCCATCATTTTAGGCTTTGCTGACAATATATATTATTAGAAAATCTAAGAAAAGAAGGGCTTGTAATAGTCAAGTCGATTGTAGACAACGCCTCTTCTTTTCCCATAAAAGCATTCAAGCTTAATAGTAAAGTTGAATTTGTTCATTGTTGTAATCATAAATCACTTTATTGTTTCCCCCAATTGTTGCAGCTATAGAAATTTTTCCACATCAGTTCTTATCTTCAGCATTCATAACAATCATTCTGCCCCAGGGTGACTCATACAGCAAGTAATGAATGACAGGTAGTCTTTCATATGTCTTTGGAGAATTGATATCTCTTCCGCGAATAATATAATAAGACTTTTTTATTATTATTATTTATTAACGTCCACTTTTTGCAACTAAGACTAATTGGGACTGGTTATCTACAGGTTACCACCCTTTTCTAGCCAGGGTGGGACTTAGGATTTTATTGAATGAATTTCGTCACTAAATAAATTCCCTTGCCCAGGCGGGAATCGAACTCGCCACTCTAGGATTACCATATGAGATTAAAGGCAACGCTTTAACTCGCATGGCTAACCTGAGCCCCAGACACTTTTTAAGCGGAACTGAAGTTTAAGTGAAGATGCTTCTTATGTGGAACATTGTGAGCGAAATGTTTAATTTTATACTCTCTAACCACTTTTTTTAAACACAAATTATTAATTCGTTTTTCGATTACTAATCTCTTGAATACTATTATTACTTAATATACATTCGAATGCTTTGCTAATCGTTCCCTCCTTTTTTAAATTCCCACTGATAACATGTCAGTGAGGCAAGACTGCAGGTATCAGTAAAATTGTAAACTGCATGCCTAGTTAATGCTAATTTTCAGTCAGCTTATCCAGGCGACAGGTACGGATGGCTCTCTACAACCTCGAGAAGCATTTTAGATTTCCATTCAGTGAAAAACACTATTGAAGTTCTACTCATGACGATTTTCGAAACATTTCCTCAAATGTCCATCGATTCTACCTAGTAGATGATGAAAATTAGGTCCGTTCAATATATACCTATATATGTATACAGGGTGGGGCAGAATGAACTCCCTAGTTTCAAACACTCACTGTAGAGCGCACTCCCAGCGCGCTATTCCAGCGGAAACATGCTACTGCCCTTGGAATATCGTCCAGTACGGTAAGGCGAATTTTACACACTGACCTTAATTTACCCCCCTACAAGATGATGGGTCTAAATCTCAAGGTCTAACTGTTACTGTTACCAATTACAGATGTCGTCGCTGGAATATCAGAAGATATGCAGAGAAGAGTTTTCGGAAACTTTTTTGAGCGACTCAACATGTGCAACGCTCACCTGCATGAACTGATTTTCAAAACCAAATGAGAATAAAATGGCATTGAATGTAATTTTGGGAAATAAAAACGTTTTGAGATTATCTTTATTTGTTCTTTCACAATTCATCCTTCAAATCAGGGAGTGCGCTCTACTGTGAATGTTTGAAACTAGGGAGTCCATTCTGCCCCACCCTGTATATATACACGTGTCTGTTACCGCTCTAGTGGTCGCAATTTTTATTTGACCGGATCCAAACTCGATATATAAGCGCTTCTTGTAAACCTAAAAGTCGAGTTTGTTAATAACTCGAACTCAAAACAGCAGGAGGAGGTTTAGAGGGGAGGAATTTGGATCCTGTAATATACGTCGGATTGAAAAATTGTATAGAAGCAATCTTTATTGCGAATGTAATGTTCTATAAATGTTGTTATGTACGTTTTTTCACTATCTTGATTATTAACAGAGATATTTGTATTTATTACTTTTCGGCCTTCAGTAAACCCCCACTCCCACTCATGTCTTATTAGCAATAAGTTATTATATAAGGAAGAACTTTATTTGGATCCTAAATACCAAATATTGTTCTCATTGAACCTTTACGTTTTAAGATAATTGGAAATACGTGGAAATTCCTTATTTGTGGATCATCTGTTGTACAACGCTGTGGGCTACCACCTCATGTCCTTGATCTCTTCCAATCCTTATTTATTCAACTGCATATCAAGAAATATAATTCAACAAAACAGTAGCTGCACACACTCTCGGGTCTCTGCTTCTGGCTGATCTCTAAAATAAAATAAAATATTCTTAAAATAAACGATTGTTGTTCTACATATCTGTCTCAAATCGAAAATTATTGGAGTATTTTCCTGTTTTCAAGACTTAAATAAATCCCACATTTAATTGCATTTCTTAGTTTTCGGACTATTGTTAATCCACGCCTCTCCTGCTTATTTTTAGTTATGAATAAGCCAGTAAAACACAAAACGTCTTGTTTCAGCTTTAATTATTGTTCTCATCAGACAGTAGGAGGAATTTACAGGAGAAAAATCAAATATTCCAAATATTTCTGTTATTAGTAGCTGGATCGAACAAAGTTACTTAAGAATTTGTATTATAAATTTAATTCTTAAACTTTTGTTTTGTATATTGTTTCCTAACAGAATATGTGTATGTATGTATATATATATATATATATATATATATATATATATATATATATATATTGTTTCGTAGACTTCCTCGATGAGCTAAATGTAATTATTATGCTCGGTAATGCTATGTTATTTTACGTCGAATCGAAAAATTTAGAAGAACCAATTTTATTGCAAATAAAATGTACTATAAATATTGTATTCTACATTTATTTTCTATCTTTAGTATTAACGGAGATATTTGCATTTTTTAGTTTTCCTCCTTCAGTAAACCCCCTCTTGTACTCATGTCATATTAACAATAAGCTGTTATATTATGAATCATTTTATTTGAAAGCCAAATACAAAATAATCTTATACGTTTTGTGATAAACGTCATAAATACTAGCGTCATATTAATAATAAGCTGTTATACGGGTATCATGAATCACTTCATTACAAGGTTAAATAAGGAATATTGTTTTCAACAAAATTCTTTTGTTCTTGGATTACTAAAATCTGAGTGATAGAGATAAAAATTATTCTGATTCATTACAAATTACTGCACTAGCTGTAGTAAATAGATTCAATAAAATTAATACGTTATATTCAGATATATTTCATTAATTGTTCTTCTTTCCTGTCTAGAATAATTCTATTTATTCAGCGCTGCAATGATGGCTGCCCTGTTTGTTTAAAATTCAAGCGCTTTCCGTTGTAGATATTATTAACTTGTAAATTGGCTGAACGATGTCTTACTACCGTTCTTATTTATTCGCTTAACATCCACGGTGGTGTTACCAGTGTGTAGATTTATCTGTTGTAAACCTTCCCGAGGGAAATCTGCTTTGTTTACGCATCCCCTGCGCGATGGACATTTAGGGAAATATCATTAGTGAGAGGAGAATTAGTTTACAGAAGCCTGAAATCTAAGAATGAAAATATCTTGGTAAATGTTCCTTGTAGGAAACAAAGTACAGAACAAAGGTTTTAGAAAATTAAATTTATAATATAAATTTTAACGATAGTGTTTATTTGATTTATACGATACTCCTTATTTACCAGTTTCATTCAATACTATTGCTCATGTCCGTTAATGGCTGAATTCGAACCAGGTATAGAGGGGGGGGGAGGGGTCGAAAAATGTTATAGAACCAATACTGTTAATACTGATGTTCTAAAATTAATGTCCTATACATTCTTTAGTATCTCAGATATTAAGGAAATTATTCGTGCTTTCTTGATTTCAGTTTTCAGTAACCCCCCCCCCCGCAGCCCCATTCTACGCGTCGGATTTATACTTAGAAATAGAAATTATATGGTTAGAAGAGATCTGAAGTGTGTCACTCGAACCCGTAGGAAATCTCCTTAGTTTACAAAGCCCCTGCGGGACGGAAATTTTGTTGCTATTGGAATGAATACGTTTTTCCTAAAAAACATAATTCAAAACCTGCCAGCCATGACACATTTTATATTATTCAACTATTAGAATAATTATTTTGTTTATTTTAACTGTGTAATTTGAATAATTATGTTTCTTGTTTTTATTATTTAATAATAGGTGAACAATGCCTGGTGTCGATAGAATTAACTCGCCGGTGTTTCAGCTGGACGAAAAAACATTGACCGTGCTATTTTCCTACAACTTCATCAAGAAAACGATCTTTGTGGATCGTTTTGAACGTGAGTACTTTATTTACAAATGAACTTCTTTCTTCCTTATCAGTATGGTTTTCTTGAAGGAACTGGGAATTGTTCTTTCCAGTTGTCTTATGTGTTCTCGCTTAGATTATGTCAATTTTACAATACTCCTAACAGGTTTCCTATATACTTACTTTCTGACAGAGGTGTTGTACAGGATTCGGGAGCTTTCTGCTGGACGTAGAACCATATTTTTTCCTGAAATCAGTCTTCTCCGCTACTACCCCTCCCGCATGCAAATGAAAACAAAAAAAGTCCGTCACGCAGGGGCTGCGTAAACTAAGCAGATTTCCCTCGTGAAGTTTAGTAATAGACAAATCTACATACTGGTAACACAATACCACCGTGAATAAATACAAACGGAAATAAGAAATGTTTGATCCAATTTCAATAACCTGCCGACAGGAAGCGTTAGGTTAGAAATGTAAACAAACGGGCCTGCCCGCTTCACACCGGAAAGAAAAACAATTACTGAAATATATCAGAATATAACATATTAATTTTATTGAGAACTATTTACTATATATTGTACTGTAATTAATAATGAGTAAGAATAATTGTTATCTCAATCAATCAAATTTTAGTAGTCCAAAACCTTAAGACGGGGGAGGGGTCACCGGGACATATTTGCATGTATCTCGTATAATAAAGGTCTCTTGAATACAATTTGTGGTTATTAAACTTCGAGTAATGTGACTTATTATGTAGCAGAGTATTGTTTATGTAACATGAGTAGAAGTGGCGGTTTGCTGATGGCTGAAAACTGAAAACAGTAAATATCTTGGTTAATATTAAAGATACAGAATAAATGTATAGGACATTATTTATAGTAAATTTAATTTGCAATAAGATGGATTCTATAAAAGTTTTCGTTTCGACGCAAAACAACGGAGATATTTTGAATTTTCAAAAATCTCCCCCACTAAATCCCCCCCCCCTCCCGCTGGTCCGATTTCAGCCATTAACGAACTTGATCTCCCTTTTTACATAAAACGATTAAATTCCGAGTTTGGTAACGATCAAACAAAAATTGCGACCGCTAGATAAATACTCAAATATATATATATATATATATATATATATATATATATATATATATATATATACAATTTTGAACGGACCTCATTTTTGTCATCTCCTGGGTAGGATCGAAGGACATTTGAAGAAATTTTTCGAAACTCGCGTCATGAGTACGACCTCAATAGCTGATTTACCTCAAGGGAAATCTGCTAATATAAACAACCGGAAAACCTATTCTCTCCCCCCCAAAAAACCGCACCTGTGTTCTATCTAGACCATATGTGGGCAACAACCGGCCGGCTCTAAGATTTAATCCGGCCCGGAGACATTTTGAAAAACCCAAGTGAACAAAAATATTACACTACTTCCTCCACATGAGGTAGATGAGAAGAGATTTGTGCGTATGTCAGTACTTATAAATGCGAACAGTTCCTTTCAATGACGAAAGTTAATAAATCAAACCATCATACAAAGCTGAGTGACGATAATTTGGAGAATTCTTTACGTCTTTGCATCAGTGGAATTAATCCAAACATCAATGGATTAGTATCCCCAAATTAAAGCTCAAGTGTCTCATTGATTTCGTTGTCGCTAGTTAACTTTCGTTGTTTGTAATAATTCCAAATTTTAATGTTGTACCTATTTTTTTTCATTTCATTTTGTTATTTTAATAAATTGTATTATAATTGCATACTCATATAATTTCATGTCTGATATCTATCGTTAAAAATTACGAACGCTACTTTAAAATGCAGTACTTTTAAAAGCGGCCCGCGAACGTATTTGCACACTAAAGTTTGGCTCGCAACTTGTCAAAGGCTGCCCATGCCTGATATACGAGTAGATCTTGTGTACCTTATATTTTGAGTTCCTCTGGCTCTCTCTACTCCTTGATTACGCTTCAACAATAGTGGCCAATTTTTTGAGGTTTCAGAGTGTTGTTGCCAACCCATTTATAATAATAATAATAGTAAGTTATATGTATAAATAATATAAGTGTTTAGTTTATTAAGTAGTGAATTGCGGGAATCGGCGGTATTCGGGTTCGCTCGGCACGTATCGGCAGCCAGCTGATGACAATCGACGTGCGTCAAGAGTGTATTGTTCTACCGGCCAAGTGACTGCATTCTCCTGCTTCTCCCAGTTCCAAGAACTTCTTCAAGCCCAAGGATTTTCCTCAATTGGATCAAATAATCTTATTGGAGTCCAGCAGTTCCAGGACTCCCGTCAGGGAAGAAAATGATGGAATTCCATTTAAATAAAGTATCAGGCACCTGATTTCTCTTCTGCCTTCACCCAGACTGTGAGTGTCTTCAATCATAGACGTGGATAGATTCTCGCTCAAGGCGATAATCATTCTTCTATTGTTCGTTTGTATAGTCACATTAGTTATTAGAGATTATATATGTATGGGTATAGTCTTAAGTAATTTTTGTTAATTTAAAAAAAAAATGCATAATTATTTAAGGTCCAAGACCGTATAAGAAATTTATTCAATGCATTTATTTATATTTTCTTTTAATGAAATAACATTTATTTAATTTAATTAATCAGAATAATCTTTTTATTTTTATTTTTAATTAACAGTTTATAAATAACCTTTATAACGCAGTTGAGTTTAATTTAGTTAATTTATCCGTAAGCATCAATATCCATATTTAGTTTATATAATTTAGTACATTTAGTTACAAGCATATTTATCATTAATCTTATTGTTCAAAAGAAGTAAAATATAATTCAATGTTTATTAACAACCCGGCATTTTTTTTTATTATACATATATATATTTAATTTTCTATACACCCACCAGCCTATTGTGAGACGGACTGGGCTTTGAAAGGATCACTCTGACCCTCTACCCGCCATCACACAGAGTTATCAACAAATCATTGCCATAATGATATGTACTCCGTAAACTTATTGTATCATTGCACTCATAAAGCGAAATTTAAAAACGTTTTTCAAATAGTCACTCCTCCTAGGTAGTTGATTACAAGAATGAGATATTGGTGTGATATTTCCTTTATTGAAGTATATTTCCAAATTGTATATATTTAGTTATTTATACATTGTCAAAGGAAGTGTTATATTATTTCTTTGTTGAATCAGCAGAAATGTTCGTGGCTTTTTGGAATAGACCAGCGAATTACTGGCATTACGGCTATGAGACTGTCGAGGAATACTTGAAGTCTATACCATCGGTTCGACTGGGTCGGGATGAACGCACTGGACGACTTACCATCGAATTCACGCCACCTCTGTAAGTACTAGCTCCATTCACTTTGCAAGTACTTTAAGAGGTGTTGGCAAAATAAAAGATAAATAAAATCTTTGTGTGAAAGTCAAATGTTTAGCTTGAGTCATTCCTTGAAGTGTTGTTGTGGTATAACAGCCTAAGTATCTCTACTTCTTTATCCAAGCAATGTCCTCGAGTAGCTGAGTAAAAGGAGGGGAACAGATAGAAGCCTAACCTTAAATCCCGGGAAGCTGTATATATATATATATATATATATATATATATATACGATCTAGCGGTCGTAATTTTCCGAGTTACCTAAATCGATATTTGGAGTTTTTTCTCTTTATGTTAACAAAAGAGTGACCAGTTTTTTTTTTTACCCTGAAATATGTTAATAGTCATTGTTTCTACAAAATTTAAATCTCATGAAATTTTCAAACCATTTTTGAGACCCCTTGACATTTGTTGAGTGTAGCTTCTTAAACTATGCAAGAATGAATAAAGTATAGTAAAATAGAAGTTTGGATAGTGACTAAGATTTCATTTCGTATTCACACTATATTATGCTGTTATATAATTTTAATAATTCTTTTTTTTTTCCTTTCAGCCAGAATCATCAACAGATATACTTGATTGGATAGGCTGACGGTAGAGGAAGAAGGGTACCTGAACAACACATATATAGGAAATAGATTTAAAAATATATATATATAAATAAAAAAATGATTGGTATGAATTGATTTTTGTATTTGATATATGACTTTAAAATAATGGTCGTCCCATTCAAAGTTTCCTATTTCCTTGGTAATAAAATGAGTTGAAAAAAGTATAGAGAATTTTATGAACAGATTTATAAATGCATGTTGGCTCCATGAATTAAAATGTTTAAGGCATGTAACTTCGTGTAGTGGGTTCATTTCTCGCGTGGACAAAGGGAATTTATTTAGAGAATTTATAAGTGAATTGTGACAGACACAACAAACAAAAGTCCGTCACGCAGGGGCTGCGTAAACTAAGCAGATTTCCCACTTGAAGTTTTACAATAGATAAATCTGCCTAATAACAACAGTAATAGTAAGGAATCTCTAAACTCATTCTCGAGGGACGAACGGTCACGGAAACCTCTCGGCGGAAAGTCCCGAACATAGCCGACTCCTGCCTACCACACAATACAAATGCGAATATCTCCGTTAATATTCAAGATACAGAATAAATGCATAGAACAAAATTTATAATAAATTTTATGTGCAATAAGATTGATTCTATACTAATTTTTGATCTGACGCATAATAACGGAGATATTTCGAACTATCAAAAATCCCCCCATGATGTGCTTCATTTGCGTGTCGACTTAAGGCAGTATTCTGTGTGACACCAAGATAGCGAATTATATTGCAGTTTGATTGTTTGTGGTTATAAGCGCCAAGCCCAAGCTTTTTTAATTGCATATAAGATTGTACAAAAACGAAAAATATATATATAAAAAAAAAAAAGTGCTGGGTAAGGAAATGGGTGGGTCTTCGAATTAATTTGGGAACCGGTTCAACTCTTATTAATGAGTTTACGGTTGGAGGATGCACATCAGTTTCAAAGTGTTATTCGGATGTCTGGAGTGCGATTCGAACAACTAGTAGATTTAGTAAAACATCAGATTATCAAGCATGATACAAAATTGCGTGATGCCATCCTGTTCATGACAGAATGGTCAACCTCCGTTTCCTGGCTTTAAGTAAGCATGTGTGTGTTTACCTACATTTTTTGAGTACCTATATTTTTTTTAATTACCCATATTTTCAAATGCAATTCTCTTTCAGATGTTTATAGTATTTTGCACTATCTTTTCGGATTCCACCTTGTACAATTGGAAGAATAGTTATCGAAGTATGCCAAGCTATTTGTGATAACTTAAAGGAAAAATATTTAAATGTAATTTCTAAATTTCAAAATGCTTAAAAATAATTATGAGGAGATTTCTAAATAACTTTATTTTTTCATAATTATGACATAATACTATAAATACTATACCTAATACATTTAATTAAATTAAAATTTCTTCGTCTGTCCACTGCCATACACTCATTTTACCAAATTTAATAAATACAAAAGAATAAATTTTGAAAAAAAAACCACCTTTGATAGGAATCTCCTAAGCAAGTCTCAGCTGTTCCAACTCTGCCGGAAGACTTGAGACTGGAGGCCGAGAGTAGGAATGAGCCTGTCCACTCGTGACAAATCCTCTCTCAGAGACTATAGTAGAGTCAGGGAGTAAGGTCCCCCGGCTAGGGTAGTAGGCCCTCTCCCATGTTGCAAGATCTACCCTCCCGCTGAGCCTCCTATGACGTTTTCATATTTCTCACACATTTTTTTCGTAGTTCCAATGACTTTATAAGCATAAAACAATATTTTATTTTTCGAGATTAAATATCTGAAGCAATGGCATCAATTGTATAGAAAGGTACCAAGTATTTTCGAATTTACAAAGCTTTAAAGAAAAATATGATTTTTAATGCAAAAAAGACATTAAATGTTTTTAAAAACATTTATTATAGAAAAATGTTTAAAAGAAAAAGTACCAACAATGGAAGGAAAGGTTCATAAGTTCTGAATTCCAAACAGTTTTCAAAGTGAAAAAAAAAATTAATCCTTTAACTGTTTTTGTATGTAAAAAATATGTGTATCAGAAGCTAACAACGATGTTAAACCTCAAAATAAACAAAATGTTATATTAAATAATAAACAAACTTAATATATGCTATTATTTTGTTATGTAATAACATGTTATAATGTTGTTGTATCTACAGGGTATGCCTAGTAATTATCCCTTTGGAGAGAAAAATCTGCAACGTTGCAGTCTTCTGATTGGCTGAGAGGCCTTAGTACGGCCTCCCCACCCATCTCCCCTGGGGGACCTTACTCCCTGACTCTACTATAGTACTCTCTGCTCTCCGAGACCGCTCTCAGGCCCAGATACATTTGAGAGTCAAGTCTTGAACTGCTCTCGAGACTATTTTGTCTCGAGTGGACACTTACCTTTAGCACTGGTTGCTTGTCTCCAGTAATTTCAATTCTCTTTAAAATTGTTTTGTTTACATGCTTGATGAAATTTTAAATAACGCACATTTCTATGGACAACAAATCACTAAAAGAGTAAACAATACATTTTATGTATGTTTAATGTCAAGTGTGATGTAATGGTAAATGATTTTTATACTGGTTTAATCTCGCAATATCATGTCTAGCTATAGTTTAAAAAAGTCCGTCACGCAGGGGCTGCGTAAACTAAGCAGATTTCCCCTGTGAAGTTTTACATTAGAGAAATCTGCATACTGGTAACACAATACCACCGTGATTAGATAATGAGAAATCTTTCAGTTAATTAAAATAAATACCCAACTGAAAAGGCTTCTGAATTGTAAGAATAATTTATATTTTAATAACTCAAATTTTAGTAGTCCAAGAACTAAAGAAGGGGGGGGCGGATGAACAGGACGTATTTGCATAAATCTCACAAAAAGTAAGGTAAGGTTAGAAACGCCAGGTTAGAAGAAGCTTCCGCCTGAGCCGAGAAATGACGAAGATGGCCGACGTAATCCAAACTATATCCGACCACAGACTCCGTTAATTTATCGACCGTCTGCCGATTAGCGTATACATCGCTAAATTTATATTTTATATTAAATTTTTTATAAATTAATTTTTTACCCAGTTTAGAGTAATTGGGGTTTTAGGAAGGTTAAATCATTTAAATTTTTGTTGTCCTGTTGTTGTGTCCACCGTCTCCTTTTCTTTTTTCATCATGGATGCCGATCAACAAAATATGACTGCACATGATCAACACCACCAAATCAACGACTCTAGTTTAAGTGCTGAAGGTATAGAAAAATTAGTCGAATTGCAACTTGAAAAAAAGTTATTAGAATTTAAATCAGAATTTCATTCTTATTTTACCAAGCTTACGGAGTGCTTAGGGGGCATGCTGGAGTGTGCGGGAACCTTTTCTAAAATATTTGAGGCACCAACAAATATTCCCCATGATAATGCCCTTCCTAGTATTTCCAGACACCCAACCCAATTTGAAGAGAAGGCATCGACTCCAGCTAGAGGTTACACGTTTCTCCAGGATACATTTAGAATTTCTGAGCCTGTTAAAAAATTACCCCCATATTTTGACTCTCTATTAAATAATGTACCCACTTTGAGGACTAGCGACCCTCATTCTATCTTAGAATTTTTGGAGGCACTTTACGAGATTAATAAATTAAAGCCCACCTGGTTTGATAAAATTTTTGAAAGACTGACATTTTCCCAGCCTCAGGCAGTTTTGAAGCATTTATTAACTTCGCCCAATTTAACGTTTGAAAAAGTGAGGGACACACTTTTGTCAAACACTACGCCTCGTACTAGACTACAGTACAAAATTGATTATATCTATAGGCAAGAAAAGGCTGGGGAACCATTCCGGGAACATGCGGACCATGTAATTAAATATTCAGAAATTTTGAAATTTGAAAATGAAAGTGAAATAATTGAAATAATATTAGAAAATGCTAATGACCGAACACGATCATTTTTTACATTTAATACTATTCCTTCCACATTCAGGGAATTGAATTTATTAATTGATAAAGTAGAGAAATTAGTATTAAATGCTAAACAGTATACATCAAGTAATAACTTTGTGGAAAATAGGTCTGCGTTAACCCTCCCACCCGCCCTTAATAAGTCAATTGAGGACATAAAGTCACTAATGGATTTTCTAAATTCAAGGGGGAGGGAAGAGTCGCACAGACCATATAGCGACTCAAATGCTGCCCGGAACAGGAACTATAATAGATACAGTCATAATAATAATAATAATAATAATAACCTGTAGTAAATCCGTCTTGAATAGGCTATGTACATCCTACAAGCAGAAAACTTTAAATGAATCCAATAAATATAGTATACATTTTTTAATTTTCTTAAAACTAACATGTGTTGGAAAGTACAATTTTTTTTAATGCTTTAGAATGTATATATGTTGTTTTTGCTTTAATAATTGAAATAACTTACATAACACAAATTCCATAACTCTTTTTGCTACAAAAAAGTTCGGCTGATCCATATTGGATTGCTTCAAGTACCTGAAGGCTTGTGCTGGAGCTAATGATAAATATGCCTGGACTGCTTAGGAGCAAATCACCGCTTGCGAAAATTGATGACTTATCTTATGCACTAGTGGTATTATGCGCAATGAACGAACAGATCATCTACTTGGATAATTTCTTAGGTACAACAAGTGTTACTATACGTCAAATCATTTTGATTATAAAAAAATCATATTAGATCATACTGGAAAGAGTTACTCAGCCTTGGATAACAAGATTATTTCTCATATTGGACGGTTATCTGGTGTGAATGTACCAAGGAGTATGAAAGAGTGTGGAGATAGCATACTTGATCTTAATGCGACAGATTTGGACCAGGAATGGGATAGACTAGAGAGCCTTCCTATGTTTTAATTATTTTAAGAATATTTGGTGTGGTAATGTGTAGAATAACAAGAGAGAAGTGAACAAAACAATTTAATAAGTGTATCAACAATTTACAATGTTTTTGAGGAAGTTTCGCACGAGGCGCTGACGTTCTTTTATCATTCTTCTAACCTCAAACAGGTTATGTACGCAGTGTTGTCACTAGCTCAAACTCGCTCCCGAATTACTATTAAATTTTAAAGCAGGGGGGCCCCAGGTGACAACTAGACGCAAGTACATATAACTGTTAACTGTTACAAATATAATAAGTAACACTGTTACCACGGGTTTAAACCACTCCTAGCGTGCTGCACTGAGGAGCCTATAATCCCGGACCCAACCAAACCTCGTCAAGTGCCCACTTTAGCTCTTCCATACCAGTAGGGCCTTCCACCTTTCCTAGGCGTGAGACTACGCTTCTGAGCCTTGTATAACTCTTGTTCTGCTGACCGTATGCATATTCGAACTTCCGCCATTCTGGAGAGACGAAACGTAGAGAGACCCTTCTGCTGGAGGTCACTCCGTAGAATCTTATTCCTACGACTATTGTAACTTTTACATCTACTTCCACACTATTTTCTCTGTAAGTATCCCTCCCAGATACTTGCACATGCCATAACTAGGAAATAACAACCCCCCACTTCAACACGACTTTCAATCTCTCCTCTCCGCCTATAAGTTGTGTATTTTCTTAGCTTATTTTGAGCTTTAAATTTTGCTCTCTTCATTTATTCACTAGCCAGTGCTGTGATTTACCTAGAAGTGATCAACACATCAAACCAGAGAAGTTTGAGTATTCCATACTAAACCATTAGCAATTGCACGTATTTTTTATCACCTGAATCTTCTTGCCCTCTTCCAGGGCTACATTAAACAGAATAGGTGACTATGGAACTCCTCAGAAGCATTAAATATATATATAACTTTAAACAGACCTTATTTTCGTCAACTCCTAGAAAGGATCGATAGATATTTCAGAAATTTTTTTGGAAAATGATGTCATGAGTACAACCTCTATATCTAATTTGTCTTACGGGAATCTGCTAATAAAGAAAGCAACATATGAATATTCTTATGGCCTTATGTAAGACCATGCAGCTTCATTAGTTCGCCATTGCTTCTATTCAGGTTTTTAATTCATTATATTTTTAATGAAAAAAAAAAATCAAGCAACTTGGTTATTTATCCTTGAAGGTCGAACTTTTAAAAATATGCATTATTGCCACACAGGCATCAGCGTGGTTGTACTAGTGCATATTTGAATTTCATAGTCAAATAGTCAATAAACCAGTGAATGGTAATTGATTTTGAGAGCAACATAGAGAACATGTTATCTTTGTCTTTTTACCTGACTGGTGACTAGTTTCCAGAGTGCTTCCAGTCAACTTGGGACCTTGAGCATCCATACAAAGATTACGGGTTCGAAACAATCGAGGATTACCTAAAATCACTCACTTCCTTGAATTTGGTGGAGGATCTTAGAACTGGGAGAATATATGTCGTCGAATCGTGAGTATTACACCATCTACTCTATTGAGAATGTTCTACGCCCTAAGGATGGAATAATCAATTTCAGTATATAACGCTAAATGATTGTTCAATATATAATTATCACTCTTACTAGTAAAGGACGGACGGTTAGTAGAATATATTTAGCACCTTATATAGTTATTATGTATTTCCAAATTTTAACTTTCAATTTCCGCTCAGATATACCTTTCTATGGTATTGATAAAAATGAAATGACAGGGCAAGAGTAAATACGTTTTAGTCGATTTCCCTTAAAGGAAATGAGCAATTGAGGTAGTACTTATGACGCGATTTTCAAAAAAAAAAAAAAATTCTAGAAATGTTAATTGTAATTTATCCTATACCGCGTCGTCAGCCGTTGGACGCTATTCGCTTCTTAATCTTCCCGATTGCCTGTCCTGGGTTGAACTCATGGCGCGATTTTCAAAAGGTTTCCTCACATATCCATCGACCCTTCCTAAGAGATGATCAAAATGAGGACCGTTCAAAATTACACATACACACACACACACACACACACACACACACACACACACACACACGTGGCTGCACGATATTTTAGCATATTCTCTTTTATCCTCCTCATACTTATTTCTTTCTTTTTCTGTTATACTTACGTTTTGAAAATCATATTTATGGTTCTATTTAATCGCATGGTCGGCTAGGGACGTTTCATTCTCCTTATGATCAACGTTTATCAAGTGTTGTCTGATGCTTCTTTTGAGTATTTGTGATGTGTAAATACAACCATTTGAATTTGAAAGCGTAATTATAGTAAACGTATTTTAGCCTCTTCTGTAGTAATTCTGGAATTCCTGGAAGAACAGCCAAATTGTCTAAATAGTCAGGTAGGAATTTGTTTATTTCGTAGCTCACGTTAGACATACTACCAAAACGGGCGAAATATAATTTTTATATTATGCGTGAAACGTGTAGAGCCATCCATGTTTATAAATGAATTGAAGTATTTTATGGTCCAACTATGCATGGCCTAATTACGTATATATTAGTCGATGTGTTAACAATATGTTCTCAATCATTTAAATGCTCCTTATGTGTTTCAGTGAGCCCACAACTGTTGTACGGTACTAGCAATGATAGGAGTGTTATAGCACCATAACCTTATTAGGTGGAACAGTGTTAAGCCATCCTAGTGGCAACTCAGACATAGGACCAGATACAATTGTAGCCAGGAATAATGTTAATAAAAATTCATAAGATAACCTTCTTTCATTTATCTTGATATATGACCCCAATTCTTAAACTATGAAAATGATTTTGACAAATTTCAGCAATTTATAATTTCTTGGAGATTCATCTGTTGGCTGAATGAGGAGTTTAACTTATTTCAAGGAGCATTAAATTCCCTGCGAAATGTATTCATTCAGAAAAATATTATTTGTGCTTCTAAAGAATCATTTGTTCAACTCTAAAAATCACTTGATTGAAAATGAAAATGTGACATTGTCGTGTGTTTAGAAAGCAAACAACTTTGTAATAACATTTTCTCATCAATTTTCTTAATATTTATTAATTCAGAGCTATCTTAACAGTAGTTAATAAGAAATCAATCCAACGAGAACTCTTTAAGTGTATAAAATAGTTAATTTCCCTTAATGGAAATCTGCTAAAAACTACCTTACCTAATGATGATGTTTCATGGTGTGTTTCTTTTAATTTAATAAACATGTTTATGTCAATGCCAGTCTGAATATGATAGATATCAATGCAATTAAAGAGTTATTATGTAAAAATCATGTTCAATTGACTCTACAACCTGAATATTAGCATGTCAAAACATTTTGGCAATGGATTGTAGGAGTAAAAAGGGCGAGTGACATATCTCAATAAAAATAAAAATAGAAAAACAAGACACTAAAAAATAATTTGATATGAATGACAGGTGGAAATTACAGGAGAGGCTGAATTAAATGATTCAAGAACTATGACTCAGAGTACTCTGACTTGGCACTTCAGTCAGATTAAACTGACAGCTTTGGCCGTCAAAAGCTCTAATAGTTCCGTGAGGAGAATTATTTTCATCATTTCAATAAAAATTTTAAGTGAGCACATGAGAAAAAAAAATTGATTCCCAGTTGTAATCTGAACAAATTTGGCTGTACTCTTATCTATTATTAACATCAGACCATTTCTGTGGGCGCTTCCCACAGCACCGTCCAAAACCGAATCTGCTCCAGTGGGTTTCAAATTAAACTAAAGCACTGCTCCGCTAACTAACTTTTCTCTTAAACTAAATTTTCTCCAACTCTCCGCTTTCCTTCTTCAGACGTCAGTTTTTTCATTACGTATTCGTCAGTTATCACAAAGGGTAATGACAATCTACGATACGTTAGTTTTGAAGGTGAGATCTCAAGAAATCCAAAAATTGTCATATACTAAGTACAGAAATCGACATTGCTGTAAAATCGTAAATTACCGGTCGTTGAATAGAAAAGTAAATCCCCGAGTTGCTGCTTTATCTAAGGAGATTTCCGAAACACAGGAATGGAATCTAGATAACTGTAAGTAAATATTTTGATATCTATTTTTTCCATTGCTAATATCCCTGTGTAAAGATAATTTGCAGCTTCAGAAGAGATGATGAGCAACATAGATTTAAATGTTATTTATTAACGTCCCCTTTTTTCTACTTGGTCGTTACTACTCTTATTTAGGCAGAGTGGAACTATGGATTTTATTTAATGAGTTCGTTTCTTAATAAATTCCTATTGCCCATGCGAGAATCGAACTCGCCACTCACGGTTTACCATGTGAGATAAGGCTTTTTCATCACTTAACCATGGTGGTTTTGCGGAAAGCTAAATGGCTAGTGCTTCCTTCCGCTGAGGACGGCAGCTCCGTTGCGCTCTGGCTTTCTTAGGGATCCACCGTGTATCCAGCCTTCCTAAATTTGCCTGGGACATCCTGGAGGTCAACTGGTAATGTAACACGACACCGTGAGCATTTCCTAGGAAGGGTATATACAATTGTGGACATGTTTTCTGGGCACAATAACCGCTGGTGTTACCTCCCTGCAGTCAAGCAGCAGAATAAAGACATTCTATTTATTATGTATCATGCCCTTAACATACACAATTCTCCTAATGATTAAATATTTGCGTTTATACATTATTTAAATAATATAAGTTTTGAACACGTACCGTAAAACTCCCCAACTTTGTGACAGGCTCCCAACTTTGTGACACTCAAGATTTTGGGCATCCAGAGCACTCTAGCCCAAAATCTTGAGTGGCACAAAGGTGGGGAGTTTTACGGTACATTTTGTATGGAGTCCCGTCAACATCTCTATCACAGTCATTGTACAATAATTTTTTCCAACCTTCAGCATACTCTCACGTCTGCTCATCGGGACTTTGGTTAATTAGAAATAGAAAATATATGGTGATAAGACTGGTTGCATAGTGCGTCATGCACGCGCGTGGGAAATCTGCTTAGTTGAAGCAGCCCATGCGATGTGGAATTTTGCTTTCTTATTTTGGTTTCATCTTCTATAAATAAAAAACACTGTAACAGGTATTTTTCTTGCTCTAAATGATGATTTTAGAATTATAGTTTCTTTGACATGTAAACTTCTTCCACCTACTGATCCACAAAGGTGGTTAGATTCTTTCATATCACGAACAACGACGAGAAGCCAATTACATTTACGATGATTATACCTGTAAACTATAAAAATAAAGCCGGTATTTCAAATAAATAAGAGGGGGAAATAGCCAGTAGGACCCTGACACCAGATGCTTCTGTGATCTGTTTGTTGAAAGGCCACTCTTTCAATAGGCTTTCTAAAAAATCAATGCTGGAAAAAACAAATCAGACTGTGATTAAACACAGATATTATTGGGATCCGTTCTGGCTCCCCAACGTTATTATTTATTACCAAGATTAGAGATCAGTGTATGATTATGCATAGATAAGGATCTGCGCATAAACACACACTCAGGCTCAATCTGGACAATAATATACTTTCGTATACATACATAAACATAGTGTAAGTTACAGTATACGGGTGAAATAATATATACAAAACAATACCCGTGGCCCTAAAGAATAATAGGGAAATTAAAAGAACATAATTTAATTAATTAAAGAAACAGTTTTTATTTATTTATTAATGTTATTTATTAACGTCCATTTTGTGCAACTACATCTAATTGGGATTGGTTATTTACAACGTTACTAAACTTTTCTTGCCAGGGTGGGTCTAAGGATTTTATTTAACGTGTTCATTACTAAATAAATTCCTTGTCTCCAGGCGGGAATCGAACACGCCACTCTAGGTTTACCGTATGAGATTAGGGCCAAGGCTTTAACTCACAGGGCTAATCTGAGCCCCCTTTATTTCTTTAAAAAACCAAATCAAATGAATGCCTTAGTTTTTAAGCTATTTAAAGTAATTTAACGAATATATTTAGTATTTTATTTGGTTATAACAGTTGAGTATAAGCATACTAATAAATGATATATTCTATTCATGATACATATGTGTCCTAAAGAAATGATCTCTACTCAAAATCAAAATTATTATATTGATATTTTGGGAACCTTATTATATATTTTTTATTTTTTTTAAGCATTAATCGCAGCTTAGTACTTCATCTGGCTGACATGAAATGAAAGGATACAATAATCATTCTTATCCATACTACTTATGTACCGATGCTCTTTTCAACAGGGCCTTCTTCTTATTGAGAACTTACATACATTTATTTTTAAATGTAATAGTTTATTTGACTTTCAGTCATCCGTTATTATCTCATTCAGAGATAATAACGCTCATTTTAGTAGGAAGTATTTCCATTAAAAAAAAAATGGTTATTGCGGGACTGTTAAAAAAACTGCACACATATATAGCTTATAGCTATATCAAAACTCACGAATCTTGATACAACTTAATTTGAGAATAGACACTGACAGGGAGTGTTTAGCAGATAGCCCACATCACGTTTACGCCAAGAGCACTCGTATTAAAAATCATGAGCTTTCGTAGAAATAAAAATTATGGAGATTAAACTGTTCCATGGAGTGTCTAGGAGAAATTTACAAACTCTTAACTGGCTTGATTATTAACAGAATAACAGGGGATGATTATGAATGTAAAATGCCTAAATAGAGTAAGCAAGATTTCCGCCCATCCTTCTCTGAATTGGTTGGTTACTGATCACAAGTAACGGGTTACTTGACGGGTTATTGTACTATTGTAGTTTATAAATAGGTGCCGTATGTAGGTGCGCGAAAGGAGTTGTACATAAACAAAGAACTTGGTGGGAAAGATCATGCCTATGAAGGAAGGATGGATCTAGCATATGTGATATATATGTATATATATATATATATATATATATATATATATATATATATATATATGTGTGTGTGTGTGTGTGTGTGTGTGTGTATATATATATATATATATATATATATATATATATAAACAAATTTGGAGTCCGCACTGAAGGAAGGTTTAAAAAAACATTGTCTTTAATCAAAATGAGATTCGGTGAAATGTTATCAGATTTCCCTTTAGGGGTATGCTGTAGAAGTTGTACTACGACAGAGTGAAATATTAACCACCAATCTTGGTGGTCAAGTTATTTTGTACAATTGTTTCTCTATGAACATTTCTCTAACAGGAATATTAACGGAATTATTTGTACTTCAACGTGTTGAGCCATCATTAAACCCCTACTTCTACTAGTAAGATTACAATTGTACCGCTAAACATCTCATATCCAATATAAAGTCCAATTCTTGTTTACAAAGGTTTCAAAATATTGGGGAAATAGAGATTAATACATACGTTTTCATTTCATCTTATGGGAGATTTTTCCAGTTCACCCCAATCTTGTGAGAAATTATTAAATTAAATATGATCCAGGCTACTGATATTTTTCAATTATTTCGAATTCAATTTCCTTACTATTACCAAAATTGAATAGATGAACCCCGGGAAAATGCTAATGCTCTGTGTATTCTTACATCTATCTATATGTTATTCTATAAGTTTTCTTATAATCTAAGAGCGAATGACATGATAAGTTAAGATATTTGCATAATTTTATTATACGTAACAGCATGTTATTTAAGCAAATGCTAGACTGCCTGATGAAATACTAGTTCCCTTGAAGAAGGGGATAAATATCAACGAAAAAGTATGACTAATTAGACGGCAAGACTAACGATTTGCATAATGTTTGCGTTTTACATCCTAGTAAATATGAACCCACCTACAGTCTTACTGGTGCTACACTTCATGCAAGACCTAGCCTACAACCATTCACGGTTCTTTTAGGCACCTTCTCTTCACAGTTTCCACAAGCCCACCCGCCTTACACCAGTCTACTGCAGTACTGGATGATCTGTTTTTAGCAGATTTCCCTTAAGGGAAATCAGCTAGTGAGGTCGTACTCATGACATGAAAATTTCTTCAAATGCCCATCGATCATACCCAGGAGATGACGAAAATGAGGTCCGTTCAAAATTATATATATATATATATATATATATATATATATATATATATATATAGAGAGAGAGAGAGAGAGAGAGAGAGAGAGAGATTTGTCTGTTAACGCTCTAGCGGTCGCAATTTTTGTTTGATCGTTACCAAACTCGGAATTTAATCGTTTTATGTAAAAAGGAAGATCAAGTTCGTTAATGGCTGAAATCGGACCAGTGGGAGGGGGGGTTAGAGGGGGGATTTTTGAAAATTCGAAATATCTCCGTTATTATGCGTCGGATCGAAAAATTGTATAGAATTAATCTTATTTTAAATTAAATTTACTATAAATATTGTTCTATACATTTATTCTGTATCTTTAATATTAACCGAGATATTTGCATTTGTATTCAGTGAGTGGTCGGCAGGAGTTCGCTGTTTGGTACTTTCCGAAAAGAGCTCTGGCGGCCGTTTTCGTAACTGCTCGTCCCTCGTGAATAGGTTTAGAGATCCCGTACTACTACACTTGCTATTGGGCAGAAATTCTCTATTGTAAAACTTCACGTGGGAAATCTGCTTAATTTACGCAGCCCCTGAGTGTCGGACTTTTCTTGTCTCTCCCAGTGTACTATATGTTTTTTCGTAGGAAGCCTCTAATAATAAATCTGCTTTCTTTTCCAGATTACGTTTAAGAGTAATAGTGAAGTCAGGAGCCGTAAAACACTATTATTAGTCCAAAGATGTATCTAACTCTATTAGTCCTTGGTTTTCAGGGGTATGAAGATATTTTTAAATTGTATTTTGCCCCTATCAATTGATTGTTCCATTTCTCCTGTGTGGGGGACTACTTTTTAATAGTGCACAAAACGAATAGTCTAAACACAGTTTTAAATGTTAGTGACGTTTATGTGATTTTCTGGGGAGGCAATTATATCGGAAAGCTTTCTGCTGAGCAGGACAGTCAAAGAGCTGCATTTCAACTGCTCTCTGCAAACATGCTAGATATAAATTAAATTTCGGGCATCAGGTTAGCCATGTGTGATAAAGCATTGGGCACCATGATGAACCTGGAGTGGTGAGGTCGATTCCCGCCTGAGCAATAAGAATTTTTAGTGACGAACTCATTAAATTAAATCCTTAGCTCCTTGGTAGGGAAGTGTGGTAACCTGTAGATAACCCTTCCTATTTAGGCATAGTAGCAAATGGTGGGCGTTAATAAATAATAATATAATTAAACTTCGTTATTATTATGATCAGGCTTCCACGGTCATTATAAATATTATAGTGAAGGATTGACTGTCCGCATGGGTCACTCTAAGACTCTCAAAATCCCACACTCTTCGAGTAATGCCCACCTCCTAGAAATTGTTTATATATACTCATAGACTTCCATGATCACTGGCAATATAACAGTCGAGGTCTTTGGGTGTCGGCCGTGTCTTCATGTATCTGACCGACGTTTCACTAGAGATACTTCTAGCTTCCTCAGGGCTGTCTCTGAGACTACGGAGCTTCAGTGAGAGCCCTGAAGAAGATAGAAGTATGGCTAGTGAAACATTGGCCAGAAACATGAAGACACGCTCAATATCCTAAGAACCCAATAGTAATATTAACTATTATTGTTTACTACCTTACTTAGAAGTCGTTCTAAGTGGAAATAACTTCCCGAAACTCCATATGTTGTCCACAGATTAACTAGCTCCTAAGTTCTGTTCGGTGCCCCAAGTAATTATAATAATTATTAAAATCACCATTTTTGGGCGGCGTTGAACAGATCAATTTGTAATGAGACTCATTATCTAAAGTATGTGTTTACTCGTAAGAAAAATTAAGCAAAGTCAATTATTGTATTGTAGATATATCTTCTAAAAATATTGAGGCCCTGACTAGAGGTTTTATTACGACTGAACTTTGACCTTGAGACCCCAAACTATTCTATATATAAGTCAGAGGCCATTTTTAACATTATACAACTTAAACTTGGTGGGGTTTACAACGGGTTTAAAAGGATAAAATATCAAAGCAAATACAAACCACTATCCAACATTTCGCTTCTGTTTTGTCCATCTCAAAATGATCAGCCGTTGGAATCTCAGAGATATAACGGCCTACAGGAAATTGAGTTAATTTAAATTGACCCTTAGTCCTGATAGTAGAACGGTGGGTTTGAAACATAATGAAAGACTGCACCATATATTTTTATTTTTATGCCATGCGTTTGTGTTTTATAAATATTCAAGGTGTTAAAACAAGGAAATAATCGTCAAAGGAAAGTTTATTGTGTTTAATAATGGAGAGAATCATTGGGGAAATGTGTTTATTGTTAATGCGGATGATTGTCATTTAATTTAATTAGTTTTTAAATTTAATGTACGGATGATTGATTGCTTGAGTTGTACTTTAACTTTGTGGAAAGCCAGGCGATGTTTTTAAGTTAGCCCGTAAATACAATTATTTGTTCTACAGAAGTTTTATTGAGGATAGAAATCTTAGGCCTAGGACAATGTTGAAGAAGTTTACAATAGACAGAAGGTTTGTGGCAACCTTGGTTGTTAGATAGTGCCTGCTTATTTAATTCTCAGTAATGTTCAGATTTTGGTGATTGTAAGGATGTGGAAGAGTTGAAGGAGCGCTATTGATGTGAAGTAGCCATCAGTGAGTGTGTTTTCTACCCTTAGATTCCCAAGGAATATCCAGGGATTTTACACCTACATCCCTTGCAAAACCTTTCCTCCATGACATCACCTCTCCCTCACACCCCAACCAACAACCCCACTAATATTTAAATTTTCTAAATCCGTTCTTGAAATTAGTCTTTCTATTTTGAAAACCTGCTCATATTCGTGGCATGAGGAAGAAGTAATGAGGTTTCGATCACATCATCAGGGAACGAAAACAAAAAATATATTGATGATCTATTGTAAGGTGTAACCCCTTTGGGAGCCCTACCCCTATCTGACCTTCCTCACCCCCTCCCCTCCCTGCCCCACCTGCAGCCCTCCTCGATAAGCCAGCAGTGAACGCCGCAGCTCTTCAGTCATGTCTACTCCACCGACCGTCGTCCTTCTCCTCGCCTCCGTGAGTACCCCAATAAACATCGTCAACATTTTCATCTTATCAGTATATATCTACATCTTAACAAAGAAAAAAAGTCTTTAATTCCTCAACAATTCCTTGATTTGTTGCCATATTTTGTTTACTTATTTCAAGTTTTAAATGTAATTGAAAAACTTCGAAAATTGTCTGTGTGGACTTCGTGAAGATGAAGACCTATTCTACAGATAAGCTTAGAAATACTGCAAATTATATAACAAAAAATTTTACTTTTCATTATTTAAACCGTACATTCAACTTAATGTACCTAAATAAACAATAATCTATAAACATAAACGGTTTTTTTACAAGCATTATAGAAATGCATATGAAAAAAGTCTACTATTAGTAATTTTATTATCTGCTTCGTTACAATGTGTGAACAATTTTTTTTTGTTCAGTTTCATTGATTTCTTTCTGAACATTAATTATTATTTTTATTCAAATAAATCTGACTGAATAAAAATTGTAATTACTTTTCCCCAAATGATTTTCCGACAATGACCATAACAGTTATCGCAGAAACAATTCATGGTCAGTTTTTTAGAGAGTGCTGAAAAAAAAATGGTGGTTCTTATGTACAACAATTTTTCGCCGGGGTAAAATTCTGTAAATTTAAGTGTCAGCTATATTTTTTATAAAATAAATTTTAATCATTTCTCCTTACTAACTCGGTTTTATTTTGTAATACAATGTTTATAGCTATATTATTTTAAGTGAGAGTGTGTTTGTGCGCGTGTGTGTGTGTGTGTGTGTGTGTGTGTGTGGGTGTGGGAGGGGAGCTTGAAGACAGTAGCGTCTTTATATGTTCATTAGCGTTTAGGCTAGAAATTCTTCATCAGAAAGTTAAACATGTTAGCTGAGCCCACGG
Organism: Riptortus pedestris; assembly: GCA_019009955.1. NCBI lineage: Eukaryota > Metazoa > Arthropoda > Insecta > Hemiptera > Alydidae > Riptortus > Riptortus pedestris. The sequence continues at coordinate 77,682,750 of CM032229.1, forward strand.
GTTAAATTAAATACGATTCCATTTTGTCTTTTTAATTAAAAACATAACATAAAATGTTTATAGATTTCGAGCATAATGCATGGAATAGAACATATTTAAGTTTACATACATTAGTATATAAATAGATCCTTTCGAGTTGAAATCATTTATGTATATGTAGTGGTTAGAGGTTCCGCCAATACATTTTAATTTATGTTGGCTCCAGGATAACAGATATTACCTCTACATTGAAATAAAGGGTAGATAGAGAATTAAAATTTCAGACAGTGAGCTCAATTATAGCATTGTACTTGGGATAGTTTATATGTATTATAAATTTAGTTATTTTTAGTAACTAGGTGCCATTACAGTGACACGCAAATGACTCGTAAGTACCTAAAAAAAAAAGAAAAAAATGTATCAATACGAAACTAAATAGATAATTTAAGTTTATACGAATACTTTCGGTAACTTAGAGGGCAAACATACATTGAGACATTTCGAATATCAAAAGCGATTTTTATTTAGTTGGCTTTTCCTCAAGATCTTTTTAAAATCTTCAGCAGCTTATTTAAAGCGGAATTACTTTTATTTACACTTTTTTGAAAATAATCTACAATTTCATATTTAATCCTTGGCCACATTGTTGGTGAATGTAAGTAACTAGATGTTCTATGAACACCAATTTATAAAACATGGGACAATTAATGACTACTAATTAAATTATTCTTCATGACTATTTTTACTACGTACTTAATGATCTAAAATTGAATGTCGAGTAAATACCTTTCAGCCACCTATCTGCCTGCAACTCCATCCATGCAGGCTTTATTCTAGGTGAGAGAGCGTTCCACTATTCGCGTCTTCCCGATTGGCTGTCTCGTGTTGAACTCATGGCGCGAATTTCGAACAGTTTCCTCCAGTGTCCATCAATCATCCTTCAGAGATGACGAAAATGAGCGGCCTTCAAATTTAGATATATACATATCACTTTAGATGTCATTTTTTTATATCGTTACCAAAATCGATATATAAGCGTTTAATCTAAAACTAGATATTAAGATCGTTAACGGCTGAAATCGGACGAGTGAAAAGAAGGGGGCGTTCAAAATTCAAAATATCTCCATTATTATACGTCTGGTCAAAAAGTAGATAGAACCAATCATATTGCAAAATTGTGTATACACTTCTTCTTTAACATGAATATTAACCGAGGTTATTGCATTGTTTTTATTTTCAGTCTTTAGTAAACCCCCACGTGTATTCAACGGATTTTTACTTAGAATAGAGAATATATCCTGAGTTGAGATCACTACTTTGCGATCTTAGCACTAGGGAAAACTGATTAGTTTACGCATTCCCTGCGTGAATTGGCTTTTCAGTTGTGCTAAATTCTTTCAATAGGCGCCAAATCACTCAACCAGACATGAGACATTCTAGCAACCTATTCGTGCCACCTTAGCACACCATCTTCCTTCTATCCTGAGTGTTCTGTTTCATCACATACCTCTGGAACTTTCAACGGGAATAACATATGTTTCTTTAGATATTATTTATATTCGCAATATCCAGCTTTCTCCCTGTTTCATCTTAACTCAATGGATATTAAATTGCAAGTGATCCTCCGAAACAACTATTTTTTTAATGCAGTTTTCACAATTCCTAGCTTAACTGTTTTACGTCGGAATTATCTATTCAATTCACTAAAGGAATATTAGCTGGAGTTCATAAACTCTTAGAACTTGCTAACAGCACTCAATAATTGCTTCTTTTAATTCGTCAAATCATTAAAGGTCCACATTAAAATTGTTTAGGTTGAGCTGCTGAACGTTTTTCTAAAAATTATTATTTATCTATCATTACTCTTCTCATTAAAATAAGGAAATATTTAGTGTAAATGATGTAAGGAATTCATCATCCAGCAATGTCCGTTTATTACTCATTATAATTATGAATATGAACTTATGAAAATAAAGGAATATATAGTTCATTTGAGGTTAAGACCTCTCTAAAAAAGAAGCAAACTTATGACAAATCTGTGATATATCATTGAGTATTATTATATTATTATAACTATAGGCATTTCAAAATATGGTAATAGCCAGTGAACGATGGGTGACTGGCCTTATATGATACATAAGATTTAAGTAATGAATAATTATTGTATATTTAGAATACATACTGGACTCATTGAAATATGTGAGTATTTAGTAAGAATGTGCTAAAAATGCCACATCTTAATTAAGTATATTTTTTAAACGTAACAAACATTAGACTAGATTAAAATTTCTATTGTTGCTTCATCAGGATTCTTCTCATGACTATGAGGGCATTTCTCTTTTCCTATTCATCAATCAGTGTCAATCAGTTCTTCGTAGGGAATCTATTCAGTTCACATTCATCCTATGCCGATCAAGTCAATAATGGCCTGTCTTCTAAATATGCATACGATACAGACTATTCCTTTCTTGTTATTTATTTCGATTTAAGTCCTTTTTATACAAGAACGACTATTTGATAAGCAGCATCTTCAACAGTAATGATTTCATTTCAATATTTATAAACTCAGAAATAAATTAAATGATGCTTCATTTCATTTATTTATAATTAATCCCTATCTAGAAATTATTTGCCTTAGTTGCATTAAGTGGACGTAAATAAATAACATTTTTTAGTAGTTGTTGAATCAATAATATTTCTATGGTGGGGTCATGGATTCTTATTTTATTTATTTAACGTAACTATAAATACAGTTCCATTTAAAATAATAATCCTCTTACTTTTAAATGATTTTTTGTCGGCCACATTAGTCCATTTGGTTTTACTATTATTATAGTCAGATTTTTTTTTTAAAAAGTACTTATTAGGTTCTTTTAAATGTTAATTAATTGTACTGGGTACTGAACCACTATTGTACCTTCTTCGCAGTATATCTGTCAATATACGTGTTGACATAAATACAGGGTTCTGGTTTTATTTAACATCTGCTTGTTGGCTTTGAAGAGACCAAAATCTCAACATATCAATGTTTTGCTTCGGTATGGTATCTAGTTCTAGACATTAATATGATATGAATGATGGAACTGAAATATATTCCCTAGATTCTAGGCACCTCAGGACAACCGTAGCCCCGTGTCATGACCTTTATGTCCTTCATTTTCTAATAAAAGTGTTTGGAAACTTGAAAACAATTCAACGAATTTGGTTTGTTTTCCCATCTAAACCATTCAATTGTCTTTACCAAATAACAAGTACTAATCATTCTCGTTAACAAATAATAAATGCTTTAAGCATGAAAATATTTCAGATAACCGTAGTATATGTCACAAAGAAAAATCTTTTCTCCAGTAAAAGAGTTTGTAGTGGTCTCTGGTCAAATTACCAGAGAAAAACCCAGTTGTTAATTGTGGTTTTTTAATGGAGCCTGGTTTCGCATTTCCGAAAGTGATTTGCACAATCATATGTGTATTACATTTGGTGAGTAAAGCCTTTAAAAAGAAAATTATAGTTAATCATTGATTTGAAGATTTTTGCTAATATCTAATAGATACTGTGTTATTTTCTCTCCACGGAGAAATATGCATAGGTTTTTCAGTCAGCGTACTTAATACACAAATGTCTTGGTATTGTGTATTTAAATTATCTGTCACGAAAAATAATCATTATATTACGTTAATTGAAATAGTTTATTGGATTTAATTTATAAACTGTAGCCGAAGCCATTAGTTCGATATCACCAGCTAATAGTGCAGTCATATAGTACAGCCATGGTTTCCTCTAGGTCACACTCTCTCTTTCTTAACGGTATAAGTCGTATGCGTATTCGAACCTCTCCATGATTCAATTAATATGTTAGACCAATCAGGAGAAGCGTGGGGATTAGGGTAAAACTAACTTTGTTTTACATTTGTATCCAAAGGTAACTGTACAATTTCAGCTAATAATTTACAAACTTTTCCATTTTACTTAAAATAATTTCCTAAACATGCCTTCATTGGCAAAGGCAAATACCATGGCTAAATTAAGAAATAAAAATTTACACGACTGAAGTGATTTCATAAACTTCTAACCTACCAACACCTTCACGAGAGAGAATTTTCCCCATGCGTTCCTGTTTTAGGGCCATATTCTGCTGTTCAGCAATCTTTACTTCTTCATCTACACCCTTCCATCCTTGCTTCTATACGTTGCCAAGTATATATTTCGTGGCCATAGTATCTCAGTTAATTATGCTTCAATGATTCCGATAGTGATATGCTTTAATGTTGCTCAAAAATATCACCCCTTAACGAAATAGATAACTCTCCAACTACAACGAAAAGTCCGTCACGCAGGGGCTGCGTAAACTAAGCAGATTTCCCACGTGAAGTTTTACAATAGAGAAATCTGCCTAATAACAACTGTAGTAGTAAGAAACCTCTAAACCTAAAACATTATTTAGGGCGTAATAACCCAGTAGTTTCTAGCCCCAAAAAACAGTTAACCTAACCTCTAAACCTATTCACGAGGGACGAATAGTTATGGAAATGGCCACCAGAGCTCTCGGTGGGAAAGTTCGAACATAGCCTACTGGCTACCACACGCAGAATACAAATGCAAATATCTCGATTAATATTCAAGATACAGAATAAATGTATATAACATTATTTACAGTAAATTTAATTTGCAATAAGATTGGTTCAATACAATTTTACGATCCGATGCATAATAACGGAGATATTTCGAATTTTTGAAAATCCCCCCTCTAAACCCCCCCTCCCACTGGTCCGATTTCAGCCGTTAACGAACTTGATCTTCCTTTTTACAAGGACCGATTAAATACCGAGTTTGGTGACGATTAAACAAAAATTGCGACCGCTAGAGTGTTAACAGACAAATATATATATATATATATATATATATATATATATACTAGCTGAGATACCCGGCTTCGCTCGGGAATTCATTTGGGGCTGAATGTTGGTGGTATATTTTTGGCAAGGCTTTACTTTGCACAATATTATGACATTTACCCGTCCCAGTGTTTAGGGTTAACACCCGTCGTTTATGTGGATTTGTTAATAATAAAATTATTTTTTTATGCAAGACTTCACTGTTCTGCATATTGCCATATTTCCCGTTTCCTGTGCATTATGCATAGATTTGAATTATTAATGAGAAAATATTGACATACATATGAATACATTTTTTCATTTGAGGTACCTCCTTGTGGTAGTTCATATTGAAAAGAAGTGTTGAGAATATTTCTCTAAATAACAAATTAAACAACTTTTGTTATTTGCATATTTGCCGAAACCCCAATAGGAAATCACTATTTTAATTTCACGCCTCCTTTACAACTCCCACTCCTGCCCGTCCCTAGAAATAGTATGGCTTATTATAAGGAAGGCGTTAGTGCTAATTCAAATACCGAGTTTGGTTTAGTTCGGTTGAGTCTTTTGTGCCAAATAAAATTGTGGACTCCCGCTATAGGTTTTAGCGTATAACTCATTTACACTTCCGTATACGGCAAAAGCGCATGTAACAAACGTTACTCTAAATAACAAAACGAATAACTTTTGTTATGTGCATATTTGTTGAAAAAGCAATAGGAAACGAAATATCACTATTTTTAATTTCAGGCCTTCCATATAACCCCCACTCCTGCCCGTCCCTAGAAATGTTAGTATGGCTTATTATAAGGAAGGCGTTAGTACTAATTCAAATACCGAGTTTGGTTTAGTTCGGTTGAGTCTTTTGTGCCAAATAAAATTGTGGACTCCCCTCTATAGTTTTTAGAGTATAACTCATTTATACTTCCGTATACGGCAAAAGTGAATATAACAAAAGTTACTCTAAATTACACAATAAACAACTTCTGTTATGTTCATATATGCCGAAAAACCAATAAGAAACGAAATATCGCTATTTTTAATTTCTGGCTTCCCTCATAACCCCCACTCCTGCCCGTCTCTAGAAATTTTGGCATGGCTTGTTATAATGAAAGCGTTAGTGCTAATACACATACCGAGTTTTATTTAGTTTGGTTGATTCTTTTGTGCCATATAAAATAGTTCACTTCCTCTATAGGTTTTAGCGTATATCTCGTTTATAACTCGGTATACGACGAAAATGTATATAACAAAAGTTACTCTAAATAACAAAATAAACAACTTTTGTTATGTGCATATTTGCCGAAAAACCAATAGGAATCGAAATATCGCTATTTTTAATTTCTGGCTTCCCTTATAACCCCCACTCCTGTTCGTTTCAGAGGATATTAATATAGCCTAAAGTCTAAGTTGGGTTAGTAGTAATATACATACCAAGTTTCATAAAATTCGGTTCAGCCGTTTATGCGTGAAAAGGTAACAAACAAACAAACAAACAAACAAACAGACACCAAAGAAACAAAATGCAGTTATGGTGTCTATGACATGTGAAATGAAAAGTTATCGTGAAATTTCGTGAAAAAAATCAATGTACAGACAGAGGTTACAATTTTATATATATATAGATATATATATATATATGTCTATATATATATATATATATATATATATATAGTTTTGAACTATATTCTTCGTCATAATTGTCATTGGACTTAATTTTCGTCATCTCCTGGGTAGGATCGATGGACATTTGAAGAAATTTTTCGAAAATCGCGTCATGAGTACGACCTCAATAGCTGATTTCCCTTAAGGGAAATCTGCTAAAAAGTGATGCATATATGACGTCATACGGACATTCTCTGTTCTTTTTTCCCTAAGAAATTACTCCATGTAAAAAAGACTTCTAACATGAGTGAATATGAGATGGTAATTGACTGAAAATCTTTTAAGCGAGTAAGACTGGAAAGCGGAAAATGAAATAGTACAGGACATTTTTGAGAAACATGTATGGAACATCAATTTACGACATTAATTTTTCAATAAGATCCGTTGTGTAAAAATATTCCATCAGGCGAATAACAACGGAGATTTTATGTATTTGCGTTTTGCTCATTTTATAAATTACATCTATGAACAAACTTAATCGTTAGTTGTGAGCGATATAGCCTAGTTGCGGAGCTCATAAAATAAAATAAATGACTATTTAGTTGTACATGAAAAATTTCAGATTCAATTTTTAAGCGAGTTTGTATATATATATAAGGTAAAATCTGTAAACATTGGAAGCCATTTTTCACTGATTTCCCTTAAGGGCCAAAATTAAAGGCCACAACAAATGTGACAGTAATGTCTGTATCTCGTTAGGTTTGGCACCTTATAATTATATTCATGCATATTAAAACCTAATAAATAATGTTAATTAGGCCTGTTCTGGGAGGCAGGATAATATCCTCGTTAGCCTCGGGGAACAACTAATGACTCAAATTGTCGATCGTCTTCAAAGGCAAAGAAAGGAAGGCCGAAGAATGTGGAAGATGATATCTGGCTGAGAGGTTTTCGGCCGCTACCTGCCGTTGGCAAAAGCAGTTTAATTTTTATTTTTTGGTCTCACATCTTAACTATTTATTATATCTTTTATTATAAAAGATATATATACTACATGAGTATCAGTGTGAGATCTATTTATTTTTGATATTATCTAAACGTTTTTCAATTAAGAAAGAGGGGGGGGGGGCAAGAGAGCAGATTTTTTTACATGTTTTTATTATTATTAGGAGGAGGGGGTTTGATGCTCAGATTCCTTGAAAACGTTAACCGGGAGAAAAGGATATCCAGAAAAAAATGTTACCTTACTGGGGCTTGAGGAATTTTCTGGCTTATTTTGCTCCCCGGCATATAACCATCTTTTGGGGAATGCAAATTTATTAGTGCTATTTAATAAAATATCCTCTAATGTCAGTTTTCCTCTTGATGCGACTTTTGCAGGATGTCTATTGATGAATGTCACATGTAAACCGCTGAGGGCTTCCGGCTTTTAAATTAGAGCTCTCTTAATCCGCTAACCGTAATACAAGTAAAAGTTGATAAGCTAACACAAAAAACAAAAAATACTCAGAATATTCATGAAAAATTCCTTAAAACCAAAATCACATTAAAAAAAAAAGAACATATAGAACAAATATTTATTTTTATTTTATTATTTATTCTTCTTATTCTGGATCCAATATTTTTTATATAATCTTCATATTTTATTACAAGGGTCACCAATAACCATTTTGTCCCAGTTTCAATAAAGTTTGCAGGGGGAAAAAAATGTATTTTATTGGTGACCCTTGTCATAAAATACGAAAAATTTAATATATTTTTATTGTATTACTTTTTTTTAATCTATGATATGCTTAAGCAATTATTGATATTTGCTTGTTTCTTGTTGTTGTTTTTTTCTATTGAAGTGTTGTTTATTATTTTGTTTTGGAATTGGGTTCACTACTTTGTATAGTTTTGTTTTATTTTCTATGAGAAAGAAACATCTCCCTCGTTACGAAGTTTTATTAATAATTAAACATTACAATATTTCTTAAATACTGCAGGTCGGTTGTGTAAAAAGAACCAAACTTCCACTATTAAAAATTTAAAGATTTATTATAGCGACAATACGATTTCGGGGTAGCGCAATGTCGTCAATGTCCACCATCAGTGTGGAAACACTTTGTTGTTGTATTAAATCTTTACTGTGGAATTTTGACCCTATTCACTCAATCAATCTATTGTATAATCACTTCCACCTGGCAGAAACTTGGAGTACGTTTTCGAATGTTACCAGAACAGGATAATATATTGAAATATTGTGGATATGATTATTTTGGTTTCCTATGCAATTTTTCACTATTACCTGAACTACTGTGTGCAACAGTCATTGTAGGAACATGGCCTCTGCAAACATACTCTACTAGTGTCTGGAATCTAATAACACGAGGTGCTGTGGCCAAGGTGTAATCTCATTAGAGGTAGCCACAGCAATCCATCTTCTCACACTGAAAAGCCAGGAAGTAGAGAGGCCTTGAGAGGAAAGCTAAGGTTGATGAAGATGTGGGCAAGAAACCACCCCACGAAGTAGGTGAAACCGCTGTAAACTGGCCACCGCACGTCCGTGCTCACGCCTAGACCGGCATTCGATATGCTCCTTGGGCCTACAACTACTCAGGGGACTACTTCTTATTGATGATTTAATGATTACAAAAAAAAAATAAATAAACCACGTTTCATAATGGTCATAATAAATGAACGCTGCAGTTCCTGGTTTTGATAAAATCTTGTTTTTACTGCTGTTAGTGAGTTTGACAAATCAGGTTTATCAAGTCGACAATTTTGAGGTTCCCCCCGAAATATTTGTATGCTCTTATTTACACTGCCAACATCAGAGCTTCACAGCAAAGGCCTTCCCAGAGAGATGCTACGCCCTGAGGCTATGACGTTAGTAGTTAAATTGCTGGAAGAACTTAACGGTTATAAATATTTTACGAATAGCTACAAAATTGTTTACTTGATAAAACATAGCAATCAACCATTATTGTCCTTCAAGCTGACCTACACATCAAGATATCAAATTACTATGAATTTGAACTTGTCAAACGAAACTCACGCACATACACTTATTACCTAAATACTCCCAACTACTTTGGCCTCATTGCAGCTATACATTGACATGAAACAGATACCTTGAGATTGCTTACCTGGCCAATACACATGGACAGTTTGAGTACTTCGACAGGCTCCGCACTTGGACTTATCCTCCAATACAATGTCCTATAATTAACTATATGTAGTTACTTATAATTAATGACAGATTATTATTATTATTTATTACTGTAATTGATTTATTAACGTCCACTTTTTGCAGCTATGGCTAATTCGGACGGGGTTTCTACAGGTTACCATCCTGTTCTAGCCAAGGTGGGACTAAAGGTTGTATTTAATAAGTTCTTCACTAAATAAATTCCTATTTTCCCAGGCGGGAATCGAACTCGCCTCTCTAGGTTTGCAATTCAGATGTTAAGACCTACACATCAACTCACATGGCTAACTAGAGCCCCTAATGACAGATTAGGTACATGACTAAGAACAACTCTCATTTATTAGCGTGTTTTTCAGTTATGTTAATCATTGTCATATCATAAAGGCCTATATAAAGAATTTCTGGGGGCTGGAAAAATATTTTCTTTCTTACGTTAAAGAAATTGCTGATTCCTTAAGTGTTGGTATGACACATTAGTACAGTCATCCACCTGTCTCTCCATATATTATCTAAAATTCGATGAGTAGCAGAGGGGATTTACTAAAGGCAGAAAACATGAAAGTAGCAATAACTCGCTTTATATTTGACTTCCGAGAAAATTTGTAGATTAAAAATTGTAGAACATCAATTGTTTAACAAGATTTGTTCTATAAAAGTGGGGGTTTAATGAAGCACGAAAGCTAAAGGCTCAAAACTAAAAAATGCAAATATCTAGGTTAATATTAAAGATAAAGAATAAATATATAACAATATTTATAGTAAATGTAATTTTCAATAAGATTGTTTCTATACAATGTTTCGATCTGATGTATAGTAACAGAGATATTTCGGAATTTCCTCCCTTCCACAGGTCCGATTTTGGCCATTAAAGAACTCGATCTTTATTTTTACATAGAACGTTAAAATATCAAGTTTGGTACCATTCAAACAAAAATTGGGGCCGCTAGAGCGTAACAGACAAATATATACCTATATATTTATATACCCCTTAAGGAAAATCAACTAAAATTATAAATGCCTTACTTGGAACCAATGAAAAGCAATATACATATGCTAAATAATCTGATGCCCGTAACTAAGATTCCTTCGTTTGAGTCTTAAGCAAATAGCGTATAGCCTTAACGATGTTCTCCTTTGCATACAAAACGAAGATGGTGGGGACTAAGCCTGTAATAAATCGTAGAGGAGGCGTGGTTTGAAATCAGAAATCCCAGCAGAAAGACGGCAAAGAACTGGCTCAGGATGGTCCTTGCTGAAGGCCAAGGGCGGGCCCAACCTGTTTCTTGTTATGGTCGAATAAAACGGCCGCTGAACTAAGCTTTTAGCAACGCATTGTCAATAAAATCTGCCGTATCTTCGTGTTATTTGGCTAACAAATTGTCAGCTGTTCCTTAGAAAACCAGTCTAGCTTCAATTCCAATAACTTAGACGCTGAATAAATGAATATAAAATTTTTGTGTTGTAGAATCAAATAATTATTCCTTGTGGTTAATTTGGAAGATAGATCATTCGCTCTTAGTTTTATTTACATTTTTTTGCTTCTCAAATATTCATAAAATTATTAAATAATAATATTTGTTGAAATTGGTGATTTCTGAGTATTACTGAAACTAAATTGGCCGTACGTTTTAACAGACTTCCCTTGAGGGAAATCAGCTACTGAGGTTGTATTCATGATGCGATTTTCAAAAGTTTCCTCAAATATTTATTGATCCTACCTAGGAGATGGCAAAAATGAGGTCGTTCAAAACTATATATATATATACATATATATATATATATATATATATATATATATATATATATATATATATATTATTTTTTTCTGTTAACGCTCTAGCAGTCGCAATTTTTGTTTGATCTTTATGTAACTCGATATTTAAACGTTTAATGTAAAACTAAAGATCAAGTTCGTTAATGCCTGAAATCTGTCAAGTGGGGGGGTTAGAGGGGAAATTGCGAAATTTCTTAATATCTCCGTTATTATGCGTCGGATTGAAAAGTTATATAGAGGCAATCTTATTGCAAATGTAAAGTTCTATAATTGGTGATTATGTACGTTTTTTCGCTATGTTGATTATTAACCGAGATATCTGCATTTTAGCAGATTTCCCCTAAGGGAAATCAGCTATTGAGGTCGTACTCATGACGCGATTTTCGAAAATTTTCTTCAAATGTCCATCGATCCTACCCAGGAGATGACTAAAATGAGGTCCGTTCAAAATTATATATTATATATATATCTGTTAACGCTCTAGCGGTCGCAATTTTTGCTTGATCGTGACGAAACCTAGATATTTATCGGTTTTATGTAAAAAGACAGATCAAGTTCGTTAATGGCTGAAATCGGACCAGAGGGAGGGGGGGGGGGGTTTAGAGGGGGGATTTTCGAAAATTCAAAATATCTCCGTTATTATGCATCGGATCGAAAAATTGTATAGAACCAATCTTATTGCAAATTAAATTTACTATAAATATTGTTATATACATTTATTCTCTATCTTGAATATTAACCGAGATATTTGCATTTTTATGAAGTCTGTGGTCGGGTATACTTCGGATTACGTCGGCCATCTTCGTCATTTCTCGGCTCAGGCGGAAACTTCTTCTAACCTGTCGTTTTTAACCTTACCTTACCTTCGTTATTTTGTGAGATTTATGCAAATACGTTCTGTTCATCCGCCCCCCCCCTTCTTTAGTTCTTGGACTACTAAAATTTGAGTTATTAAAATATAAATTATTCTTATAATTCAGAAGCCGTTTCAGTTGGGAATTTATTTTAATTAACTGAAAGATTTCTCATTATCTAATCACGGTGGTATTGTGTTACCAGTATGCAGATTTCTCTATTGTAAAACTTCACGGGGGAAATCTGCTTAGTTTACGCAGCCCCTGCGTGACGGACTTTTTTAGTTTTGGGTCTTGAGTAAACCCCCACTCCCACTCATGTCATATTTACAATAAGCTGTTATATTATTAAGCACTTTATTTGAGGCACAAATACCAAATATTATTCTCATTGAACTTTTAGGTCTTGAGATAAATGCAAGTACTTGAGACACGTGGGAAATCTGCCTAGTTAACGCAGCCCCAGCGTTACCGACTTTCTTACTCCATATTGAACTTACAGCCAGTCAGAATGTACTAAAGTAGGTTTCCCTCAAACTCAGGAAACTAGAGTTAAGTGTTTCCAAATTGTACTCAGCGAGGAGCATTCCATTATGCATTACGGGTAGTCATGGCCAAAGAGTTTCTTAATGCCTCCACCCACCAAATGTTGGTACACTGTACTATGGGAGAAGAGAATATAAATAACGATCAAAATATAAACCTACAATTTACAAATGCATCTCATATATCATAAATTTATGTCAGTTCGTTAAGACAGATAGAAGGGCTACAAAAAATGATACTCATCCAGTAAAGACATATTAAATTCATTATATTATATTTCACCGCAGTAGACATGTTTTCTTCAGATATTACTTGTACGCTTCGTTTGAAATTCAAAATCTTATAAATATGCAATGAATAATGCCGGTACATTGCATTGAAATCTTTTATTATAGAACTTGAGAGGATGTATATCAATGTGTTTAACATCAAGGTTGCAAACTTAATATAATCGAGGTCCCAGGTCAGTCAATAGGTAGTTTTATGCGTTAAAGCAATTTACAACTAGGGCCATATCTACTGAACTCTGGCGATATGTTTATCTATAACCTACTATTGGAAAGATATTGCCAATTAAAAATATGGTAATTTGACATCATTTTAAGGAGTTTCACTGAGTATACATTGAGAGCAGAGAAACACATTATTAAGAAATGCACGCTGCTCAATTAAGTTAATTTGCTGCTACACATCACATACATGTCTACGGACAATAATTAAAAGAGGGGGTGGGGAGAAGTTTTTATATAAAATTAACTTCAACAACTTAATAATAGAGAGTATAACTTAAAGTCGTAGACGTTAAAGTACAAAAAAATAGAAATGGAAGAACGAAAGTATTTCAAAATGAAAGAAACATATTAAAAGTAGACAACAATTGATGTCACTTAAATAATTACGTGGATTTATCAGAGGATAGCCCTTAATGGTATGAAATTTCATTAATATAAAATGCCTTTATGGGGCACTGTTGAGACAGTTGTCCCAGTATAAAGGAGTTGCAATCTCCCTTATTTGCGGAAGAGAACTTCCTGTTATTTGCTTTAACACAGAGTTCCTCGAAATGAATATTAGTTCTGTTTCAGTTTCAAAGCGCTCGGCCATTCGAATCCTGCTAACAACTAAGGTCATATATATTTATTTCACTTTATGTTCAATGTTAATTGTGGCTTACCCTGCACATTGATATGAGACTTCCTACCTTGGGGCTTTTATAAAATTTATAATTTATACTAGCTCAGATACCCGGCGATGCCCGGGAAATTATTGTTGACTGACTAATGATGGTATTTTGATAGTAAGACTTCAATGTGTACAATTACACTTCCCTCCACGAAGTAATGATTTTCCGAAATAGCCAACCCTGAAGGGTAACTTTTGGGGATTAATAGAATAGAAATTTTAGTTTTGAAGGATAAATGAAAATGTGTTCCTAATTAATCCTTCTACACTTTATGACTCACCGTTTTTCAATAATTCAAACCATAATAATGGGTAGCATTTATTACAATTAAATATCATCCATAATGAACATATTTTCTTTCAAAGGCCTACCCGAGCTCAAATAGTTCAGGCAAAGTTTTATACGTAAGATTATATTTGTAATAGTGAATCTCACTGGAAATCACTTCCAGCAATGCCAGACGGGAAATAAGTAAACTCAATTAACTGGTAAGGCTGCCGTCATCTTCCGCTCCCACATTAGACTTCTCGCTTTTCAGCCTCTTTTATAATCCCCACTCCCGTTTGGACCTAAAATTTTAAATATAGCTTATAATCATGGAAGATTTAATGCTAATTGACATACCGAGTTTTGCTAAGTTCGGTTCAATCGTTAGTGCCCAACAAAATTGTTGACTCCCGTTTTAGATTTTAGTGTATATCACGTTTATACTTCTCTATACGACAAAAGTGAATATAACAAAAGTTACTCTAAATAACGAAATAAACAACTTTTGTTATGTGCATATTTGCTGAAAAGGCAATAGGAAACGAAATATTGCTATTTTTTATTCCAGGCCTTCCTTACAACCCCCACTCCTGTCCGTCCCTAGAAATGTTGGTATGGCTTGCTATAATGAAGGCGTTAGTCCTAATACACGTACCGAGTTTTATTTTGTTCGGTTGATTCTTTTGTGCCGAATAAAATTGTCGACTCCCGCTATAGTTTTTAGCGTATAACTCATTTATACTTCCGTATACGGCAAAAGTGTATTTAGAAAAAGTTACTTTAAATAACAAAATAAACAACTTTTGTTATGTGCATATTTGCTGAAAAAGCAATAGGAAACTAAATATCGCTATTTTTAATTTCTGGCCTCCCTTATAACCCCCACTCCTGCCAGTCCCTAGAAATGTTAGTATAGCTTATTATAAGGACATCGTTAGTATTAATTCACATAGCGAGTTTATTTTAGTTCGGTTGAGTCTTTTGTGCCAAATAAAATTGTTGACTTCCGCAGTAGTTTTTAACGTATAACTCATTGATACTTAGGTATACGACAAAAGTGTATATAACAAAAGTTACTTCAAATAAAAAAATAAACAACTTTTGTTATGTGTATAATTGCTAAAAATGCAATAGGAAACGAAATACCGCTATTTTTAAATTCAGACCTCCCTTATAACCTCCCCCCTCCTGCCCGTCGCTAGAAATGTTGGTATGGCTTATTATAATGAAAGCGTTAGTGCTAATGCACATACGGAATTTTATTTAATTCGGTTGGTTCGTTTGTTCCAAATAAAATTGTTCACTTCCGCTATAGGTTTTAGCGTATATCTCGTTTATAATTCGGTATACAAAAAAAAGGTATATAACAAAAGTTACTCTAAATAACAAAATAAACAACTTTTGTTATGTGCATAATTGCCGAAAAACCAATAGGAAACGAAATATCGCTATTTTTAATTTCAGGCTTCCCTTATAACCCCCACTCCTGTTCGTCTCAGAGGATATTAATATAGTCTAAAGTCTAAGTTGGATTAGTAGTAATATACATACCAAGTTTCATAAAATTCGGTTCAGCCGTTTATGCGTGAAAAGGTAACAAACAAACAAACAAACAAACAAATAAACAAACAAACAAACAAACAGACACCAAAGAAACAAAATGCAGTTATGGTGTCAATGACATGTGAAACGAAAAGTTACCGTGAAATTTCGCGAAAAAAATCAATGTACAGACAGAGGTTACAATTTTATATATATATAGATGTACATGATTACATTTAAAAGATTCAGCACATATCACTTGTTATAATTAAATATCGATTGGAATACCCTATAAGGCTCATTTGTCAGTTTCATGGAAATGTAAAGTTGTTGAAGACGAACATCTCACTTCCAACATGTTAATTCATCCAGATCCCTAGGACTATGTGGAGCACCTAACATTGGTGTATATGTTCTTGCTAGCAAACCTAGTGCAAGTTTAATACTCTTTCTTATTACATCATTATATAGGTACCGTTTAATAGATTACATATCCATTTATTTAGGTGGGCAATTTGCGAAGGATTGGTTAATTTAGTAAGAAATGGGGAAACTACAATCGGATTATAATTGAATTCAATTTTAGTGGTACATACTCGGTTACATGCATGTATTGAAATCAAAAGACTGCTTTGCCGACGATACGGTAATTTTTATAACCTTTATCGAAGCAAAACAATCATCAATAAGTGAACATGTGAATCATTAAATCATGAAAAACATGTGGATGTCTGAGAGACAAAGTGGTGTAAGTCTGTACTTCGCTAAAAGAAAATTCATAGAAATGACTTGTTCTTATTTCGTTTATAAGGTAAATGTAAGTAGTATTTAGACCAATAAAATGAAGCCACCCTCCATGATGTGTCACTCATTTTCTATATTGTCAAATGCAAAACCTTCATTATTTGCGAAGTAGCTAATTTAAGTTATACCAGTTTGTTTCTCAGCAGTCCATATATGCACTAATTAGTAATATCATAAAAAAATAAATAAATAAATAAAAAAAATTTGAACATGAGCTGACATACATTTTTCATAATGCTTCTCACGCCCCCCCCCCAAAAGTGCCAATTATTCATTTATCTTCAATCGAACAAGAATGAGTTTAATGCTAGTGAGAAGTGTATCTATAAATCTTACGTGTTGTATATTTCCAGCTCCAGAAGCTTGCATAAATGTAAATAAGTTTGCCAAGCGAGTAAGGGATTGTAGAAACCTCTTCTAAAGGTTTTCCCGCGGCAAAAGTTCCCAAATAAAAAAAAAGAGATCATCCAAGAAAACCTGGCAACAGAAAACCAGTTTTCCTATTTAAAATAAGAAAGAGGTTGGGGACTGGGCGGCACCTCATCTTGTCCCTTTCTAAGTCTCCTTTATACGGACATCAAATAACAGGTGTGACTTCTTGGCCATCCGCCGGCTGTTTCACACATGCTTCAAATCAAAAGCTCACAAAATGTTGATATTAACAAATGATGTTTCTCCTTTTAAAATGAATGCTATTTTATAGAAAAAATACCTTTGAGATTGTTTCGATATTTATTCTGCCTTTTTAATTTTAATTTTTAACCTTTGCTTGCCAATAACTGGTAATAAATAACTTTTGGATACTCGGAGCCATCCATATTTGGGTATTAGGTTTAGTGTAAAGTGAAGAATGTCTTAGAAAAAAAATTGTAAATCAATTTAAATTCTAATTCTCTCAAACATCTGGGAAAATTGAGATAATTTGACTCGTCACATTGAATCTGTTCAATAATTATTTCCTTGCAATATAATCAAACATAAAACCTAAATATATTAAATAAAATATGCCATGTAAAACCTAAACTTGACAATTAAAATAAAATTCTCCATTTTTGGTATATTAGATATGAGTTAAAAAGGCTTATTTATTTTACTAAATAAATGTTAATAGTAAATAGGAATTCTTTATGGCAGAGCATTGTCTTATAATTTTAATTACTATATTTTGCTTTGGACACCTTTACCAAACAGGCTAACCAGTTCCATCACATCTGCCTTAGTCCCTAAAGAGTGCGTGCAACCTATGTAAAACGTTGTTCAATAATGTTCTACTAAATAAATTCTTTTCGAAAATGCAATTACTATGTAATTCAAAATTTATTATGACTGTGTTCAAATTACTCGAAAGCTCAAGGAGGAGTTTTGAATGAGTAAATGGCTTTCTCAATTTTCGTCATTATCATTAAACGGAGACCCGTTTTTGTAGGGCGATCCACTATTCGATAGGTTTATAACGCAGTCATTTACCTTTTGCAGGTAATCCTTTCATGCTCTGATTCTGGAACAGTTTTTACAAAATAGCTGTTGCTTTGCATGTTTAATTATTTTACACGACTTTTACAAATTAATTGAAAAATAAAGAAAGTAGATATAGAGAAAATGAGCATTGTTCTCTTTATGTTCAGAAAGTATTAGGCTGTGAGCCATATTTCCAAAAGGACTGAGACGATATAGTGAGCTAAAGCACTATTCAACGTACTAGAGGTGCAGGGTTCGTAGATGGGGCTCAGATAGTAAAATTATTTTAATAGAGGGATTCTACCAGTCACTCGATTTCAACAATCCCATGGTGTCCACTAAGCATCGATCTTTGGCCTGTATTGGCAACACAATAAGCATGGTCTTGTCAACCTCTTGACTTTCCAACAGAGCTTTTTCTTTCTTTCTAGTTTCCATGTTTTATCATAATAATAAATCACATTAGAATAAAATATGTTTTATTGTAGCTATTATTTCAAGAGGCTTTTTAGTTTGGTTGTTTGGCTCTTGACTTTGAAGGTCCTATTTGAAAACATAAATATATTTTTTTGTTTGATTAAAATATTAATAAGTTAAAACAGGAGGGCAAAGTATCCATTATATCCATGCATATCCTGTGCCTTTTTTTTCTTTGCAAAATTATGCCCCTAGTCGATAAAACATTCCGATTCATCATTCTTGAGGGAAGTATCTATTAGGAAAGGCGTTACGCCAGTTGATAGTTAATGGGTGCGGAAGTAACTCTGAGAAAGGAAACTGCCTTATCGCTCAAATGGTACCTATTCCTTAGAGGATTTGGAGGAAGTTATAGTCCTTTAAACGACAATATCCGGTACGCATGCGAGCGGTGGGCCCCATTCTTAAGGGCCTTTCTTACCCGGTTAATTATATAAATAGGGAGATTGGTAAGGGTAAATTAATAATTGAGAGCACTAGAGCGGTTAAAAACATACACACTTGTGTGTGTGTGTGTGTGTGTGTATATATATATATATATATATATATATATATATATATATATATATATATATATATATATATATATATATATATATATATAGAGAGAGAGAGAGAGAGAGAGAGAGAGAGAGGTTTTTGAGGCTTGTAGGTCAGTGTTCATGAAATAAGATTTAGTTGGCCAATATTTCGAGAAATTTATCTTTTCTTCTTCAGGGGTGTAAAAAGTTAACAAGTGTACCTTAGTCTTTAAGTCATTCAAGTCTTGGTAAGGACAAATAACTTACACCACACTGTAACATATATATATATATATATATATATATATATATATATATACATATATATGTATATCAAATAAAATAAATAAAAAGCCCTCACCAGGGTATGGTCTAACGTCCAGCGGGGACCAGCCGTCCAGTGCGGGCCAGGCCATTCCTCCAACTAGCAACCTTTGAATTAACAGCTCAGATGTATAGACTACCGATAATCCACAAAGGCTGTTACACTAGGGTGCTACGATAGGGAACTCGTGATTTAATGTTCTCTCTTGGGGGTGGGGAGTCGAACCGTCACATAAAGGAAATGAACTTAACTATATACACATATATATTTATGTGTGTGTTGTGGTTTGTTGTATAAATTTCAATGAACTTTAATTTTGTCACTTAATACCCGGAACAATGAAATACCCCAGTTTAATGAATTTAATTAAAAAAGGGTGCTATGGGGGCAACCTTTGGGATGATATAACTGGTATGGGTTGCTATGTTATACGAACTTCTGAAACAATAAGCAAGATATATTTACCAGATTTTCGCACTCCTATATTTCCAGCAGTAGGAATTTTAATAAAGTATGATCTGTAGTTCTCAAAAAATTATAATAAACTTATTTGAATAAACAATTATTGAATACTGATAAAGGACTACGGGCATTAAAATACTACAGTGGACTAGGTAATCAACGTCCTACGTAGTACGTTAGGAATTTTTTTCAGACAAATCATTAATAATACATGAAAGGAATCATGCAAAAGTCTACAAGTTATAACCTAAAGTGTATAATTTTTTGAAGTGAAAACTTCTTTAGGCACGTTGTGCACCCCGTAAGGAAGCATTTGCGGGAGAGGAAAAAAGTATGAAATCGCGACACCGCCACCGCTAGTACTATGGTTTAGAAATAAAATCATATGGTATTTTATAACCTAATCATTTGATAGTTTATTTACAATTGAAGTGAAAACTTCTTTAGGCACGTTGTGCACCCCGTAAGGAAGCATTTGCGGGAGAGGAAAAAAGTATAAAATCGCGACACCGACACCACCACCGCTAGTACTCAACTCAAAGCTAAAGGAGCTTCTTTTCTTCATAACTCCTGAACCAAATTAGCTAGAGTTTTCGTTCGCATACCATTTTAAAGAGGACAAAACCAGCGTCATTTCGTTCACAGATACTATATATCTACCATTTTTACTTTCATAGATATTTTAATCCGAAGTTTAAATAAATTCGAATATTTAAATAAATAAATTCGAATATTTAAATAAATTCCCATATTTAAATAAATTCGAATCAAAACTGTTTGTATCCTACTTTAGCTACCATATACCGATTGTATCAGTTTTAGAAATTGGTGATGATGCTGGAGTGATGATGGTGCAAGAGTTGTTGAAATTATGGATAGAAATTGATTTTTCTGAGTGTACTTAACTTATTTTTGTAAAGCATTTGTAATAATTCTGAAATGAAATTTTTTTCTTTTATGTAAAATAACTGAAATAATTAAGTATAGTATTTTATATTGATAAATAAAACAATTCGTGGTACATTATTTTTTTATCACTATTATTTTTGCCATTTCATTTTTTTAAGTAAAATAGAACATAACTGTTACTTATTGATAAATAACTAAAAATATTTTTAAAATAAGACTTCGTAAAAAAAATTTCTCAGCAATACCAAAATTGAGCGATCAAAGCTAAAGGAGTTTTCACTTCTACCGGCAGTCCCCTGACTGCTTTTTTTTATTTATTCTATTACACAGTTTTCCAAAAATTAGACAATCTAATCCTGTGTTATTTCTAGTTCAAAAACAAGTTCTATTAAGTAATAGGTTCTTTGTAATATTGTCAATGATATGCCAGAAAGTGTCTCTGACCATCGATCATTAGGCGTGTCCAACATTTCAAGAGATTTCATGGGCTAACCAACCAGTTAATGTGACCTTCCTTAACATAGGTGCGTTAGGACACAAAATATTCTTTATTTTTTTATTTATTTTTTTTTGTTTAGTCCCCTTCGTAATATAATGGATATAACCGTGTTCGTTCTGCATTATTATGCCAAACTTGACCTTTACTTCCTACAGCAACTGAATGCATTTTCGGAAATAGTGTTGAAACAAATGGGAACAAGACTAGGTTCCATTCTAGAAACAAGAAAGGTTACTCAAGAGAAATTCAAAACAGATTAGACTAGTACAAGTTATAATATTAATATAAATTAAATATTTTTGTTCAACAAAACAAGTACATAGGAAGTAATTAATTCATCCTCTGTTGGAAGTCTAGGATAGTGTCCGTTCTTTAAATAGAGTCCTGCATAAGCAACGTAACAACCAATTATCACTAATTCTTTAATCTGTAATTACCGTGTACTAGCAGACGACCTAAAATAAAATATGGTTACTAACATAAATTAAGAAACTAAAAATTCGTAAATCGTCCCAAAATAATGGATTCTGACATATTAATCCAAAAATATTTTGCGCTTGTCTACAAAGCTTTGTAGCAGCTTGGCCTGTTCTACTATATAACATCCTAACCCCTACTAGCTGCCAGGTGGTCTCAGTGACAGTGTTGCCAGGAACTATTTAACCTAAAACAATTAATCTAATTTTAAGGTGGCTACACTGCGAGCAACCTCATAATAACCTGTCAGTCAGTGTGTAAAATTAACCGCTTACTCTCGCAGTTGTATCTATTAGTGCTCCGTTCTTTTTGTGCGAACTCTGCTTCAATTCGTTATTTATTAATTATCCAAAGACTTATTATTTTATGTTGTTCATTCTTTATTCTTTGGCAGTGTAAATTTTTGTTGTTTTTTGTATAAATTATAGTGGACTTATTTCATTTGAGTTTTGTTATTGTACGTTATTAAAACCCGTACATTAAAGCTTCATTAATTCTGACCGTATCGGGGATATTTTACATCACCTAGTTATCCTGCAGATAAAAAGTACATTTTTAAATGTATGTTTATCGTTGTCTTAAACTTAAATTTTCAAAACCTTGATCAATCCCTAAATTGTTCTCTTGCCTCTTCTCATGTTGACATCGGAAAAAAAATATCATAGCACTCAGTAAGTCTCTGGAATAGTCTACAACTGAACAGGTGACAGCCAGCTTCATAACGTTCTATTCCCTTGGAAACTCTTTCTTCCATCTATCGTCTTCGAAGCCTTACTTTTCTGACTTCTCTCCTATCCTGTGAGGGTTCTTTTTACTATTCCAATAGAACAACAATGTATGAATAGATTTGTTATTTCTTCTTTCTTCATTGCTTATAACCTTTTCCTCAAAAAAGGGTGTAGCTAATAATTCATTATTATTTTGAAGCGTATTTATTATTATTATTAATCTCGATGCTGAGTATTTTTTTGTTTTGGGACAATTTCGTTCTCCTATAGTATCATATATATATATATATATATATATATATATATATATATATATATTTGTCTGTTAACGCTCTAGCGGTCACAATTTTGTTTGATCGTTACCAAACTCGATATTTAAACTTTTATGTAAAAGAAAGATCAAATTTTCGTTAATGGCTAAAATCGGGCCAGTGGAGGGGGGGGGGTTAGAGTGGAATTTACCGTTTGTATTTATTCACGTAACATTCAAGGTAGTATTACTGTATGTATATTTATCTATTGTGAACCTTCGTGTGAGAAATCTGCTTAGTTTACGCAACCCCTGCGCGACGGAATTTTTTTCCGCTATCATTACATATTTGCAATTTGAAATCGTAAAAGTAAATTAAATTATTGGTTATGAATATTTATCTTATAGCTGGTTTTTTGTGCTTATAACAGACCATTTATATGAAATTATAGATATTTTTCTTTAAATGGCTTTGAGATGGTCTGTAACCTGACTACTAAATTACCCAAATTCATATTCAAGCACATAAGCATATATTCTGGTAAATGCATTGAAATTATTTATTATTCAGCCAATGATTCAGAAACACTTATTTTTAGAGATTTGTTTTTAAATTGTGCTTCATGCAGCTTTTATCCAACTGATTAAGGTAAAATACTCTAATTAGATTACATTTCCTATATTTTCATATCACTTTTGTATGAATGAATCATAATATAATAGATACAAAAATCCATGATCCCTATTAAATAAAAATGTCAATTAATTTGGAATATACAGTTTATACAATTGATTTAGATGTGAAGTAGAACACTTTCAAATGTTCTAATACCAATTAACTCAAAACGTTTTTTTAGAAGATCTAGTGCAATTACAAGGTTAATCAACCATTAATCAGGTAAAAAAATGACAGATTTGTTGGAGTGGATCTTCCGATTGGTTGAGTCGTTGGGGATTGGCCCTGACTGGTTTCAAAATCGTCCTCTTTGGCAAGAGTTGATCCGCGAGACGGTTACGCCCATCAATAGACAAGGAAAGCATTCGCCAGATAGGCAAACAACGGAGATTAATCACTTTTTTTTATTTTAACTTTGGAAAATTATTTTAAGTATTTGTCGGCTTTCCTCCAAATTGTGTAAGATTCTTAACCCTTCTAAGATACATTATTGCCTGAAAATGCTGAATAAAATCCATAAAAATTCAATATAAATCTCGATTAGCTAAATTTTTCTTATAAATATCATTTACATCAAAAAGTGCCAGTAAGCCGTAACAACATGGTTAAATAAAAACCAGAACAAAAATTAAAATATCTTCCTTTTAAATTTATCGAAATCGTAAATAGTAAACTTAGTTTTCAACAAAAATAAATATTTAGTTGTTTGGGTTATGAAAATATGAATTCATAGAACCGTATATCTAACACAAGCCCAGTACTAATTTGAGTTGCTTTAACGCCTGGAATTGCTGAATGAAATTCATATTATAGATGGGGATAATAAAACGATGGAATAGATCCATGTGTCATAACAAATAAACACATACCGTAATAATCCATTCCAATTAGCCATAGTAGCTGTAAAATGGATGTTAATAAATTACAAATAGTACATTGATAGATTTCTCATACGATATTCTATTATGATAGTGATTCTAAAATTCTTGAATGAATAAAAGAAGTGAGTTTTCCTTGTTTTTTGGATTTGGCGGTTTAATTTAGTGGTCTATTTGATTGTATTTTCAATTTTAATATCTAGTTTCTTTATCAAATCTATTTCTTTCAATCAATGTCGGATCTTCTTTGAGAATTAATGGATAACTCCTTTTGTCCCGTCAAACTGTTAGAATCTGGAGAAACTAACCTAAATGTCCACGGGCGTTCCAGGGCGTGCGAATAGATCCAAATCTGACGACCATTCTCCCCATACAGAGTAGGATTAGGGAATTTGATTGCCTTCCTCTGTTAGGAAACGGTCTTTGGTATGTCTGTTAAAGAGAGCGACATCAGGATCTTAAAAAATTTACGGACGTTTGTACACATCACGAATGACTTTTGGAAAAAGGAAGACATAACAAGGTTAACAGGTTTGTAATCATAATGTCTATACAGCAGTTTTGATTTTTTTTTAATATTATTGGATTACATTATGAATAAAACACAGAACTAAATAGAGACCAAAAAATAACAAGCAGATGTAATTCATTTATAAACACTTCTAGTACGTCTTGTAGTAATAAGGCTTTTTTTTTTTTTTAAGAATATGAGATTTTTATATTGCCCATAGTTTCAAATTACTTATTTGAGTAGTGCAGTTAGGTGTATTCGAAGGGACCCCGCTGCACCACCCCAAATCCCTTATAAGGATTTAAAGGAATGCATAAGGGAAGCTACTTTAAAGATTACGAAGAAATACTATTATTGTTTTAATAAAGAAACCTATATAGCTTATTAGTTATATAAATTCGACACAAAGAACTGAGATTCGAACAAACACTGCCCCGAGTAACTCAAAAACATCCGAAATAGAGCTTAAAATATTGGACGAATGGTCACCTAACAATAAATAATTAAAACTTAAGGAAGAAATAAAATTTACCTTTTATTTCCAAGTTTAAAAAGGTGATATCTTTGTGTCATATCTAACATTTTTCCTACACACCTTGTCATTTCTCAAGATAATTTAATGAAATTGAAAGAAATAAAAACCTGGAATAGAAAGAATTTATGTAGCTACCAGATGGCGCTGTAGGTAACCGAACCAATAATAAATTTATAAGGAGGGTTTTGGAGCAAGTAATAAAGACCTAATATGGAAGAACAGTTTCCTTTTGTTTCAGATTAACATTATATCATAATTTAGTTAGTTCTCGTTTTCAAATTTGCATAATGGGTGTTTGTAAATGAAGTTGCTTTTGGAATAGCATTTATCGAATTAGTCTCTTGCTCGCGAAGAATATATGCATATTTTATGCCGTATAAAATTGAAGGAAATAATTCGAGGAAATTGAAAGGGATAATTATGAAAATGGGTAGTAAAACTACACTTTTTAATAGAAAACTTGTTATGCGCATATATTATGGAATAATAATTATGAAAAAATTATATTACCAAAAAACAACAATTTAAGCCTTGGTTATTGCGCTCATCCTACACCCTCAGAATGGGATTTTAATAAGCCGATAATATCATTAATAAAAAAAACAATGCCCACACGCCATAATACTGGTTAGAGCGGCAATTGACACCAGGTGAACACCCATTTAACCATAAACGTCACTCCTACTGCGAATGGCCACTCTAATCACCAACATGGCAAGACCAGTGTTCATCTGAATTGATAGAAGGCAATTTGGGTCGTAGAAGGAGTGACGTTTGGGATGGGTGGGCGTTCTCTGAATTCAAAGAGTGCAATTAGGGTCGTAGAAGGAGAGACGTTTGGGATGGATGGGCGTTCTCTGAATTCATAGAGTGCAATTAGTGTCGTAGAAGGAGTGACGTTTGGGATGGATGGGTGTTCTCTGAATTCATAGAGTGCAATTCGGGTCGTAGAAGGAGTGACGTTTGGGATGGATGGGTGTTCTCTGAATTCAAAGAGTGCAATTAGGGTCGTAGAAGGAGTGACGTTTGGGATGGATGGGCGTTCTCTGAATTCATAGAGTGCAATTAGTGTCGTAGAAGGAGTGACGTTTGGGATGGATGGGTGTTCTCTGAATTCATAGAGTGCAATTCGGGTCGTAGAAGGAGTGACGTTTGGGATGGATGGGTGTTCTCTGAATTCATAGAGTGCAATTCGGGTCGTAGAAGGAGTGACGTTTGGGCTAGAATGAATGTTCGTCAGAATTGATGGGGAGGCAACTAGGGTAGGAGTAAAGTTTGGGGCTGAAAGAGTGTTCATCAAAATTTATAGAGTGCAAATAGGATCATAGTAGGAGTGACGTTTGATTTTGAATGTGTTGATCTGAACACAATTGAATAAGTGTGTCGTTAATTTGCATTTTAGGGAATGTCAGAGCATCTGGCTTCCCATCTTGAGCACATTTTCATTTAAGGATTAGCCGAATTTTCTTGTTGATTAAGAGATTAAAGAGGCATATTTATTTAGGTAATAAACAAAAAAAAATTCTTTTTCTCAGCAGCTGGTAGATGCGTATACATTGGGGTAGAAAAATAATAAGTAACGTTAAACTTAATTAAAATACTGTCTATATTTGAAACGTATTACAAATGAAATGGAGAAGGCTTTATTTATGACTGAACGTTAAAGGCTTCGAGTAAAGGGGCAACCGTACAGTCACGAAGCCTGATAATCACAGTTTTTTTCACTGATCCCATTCACACGAAGCGAGTGCCCTAAAAACGAGAGTGTATGAAAAACATAAACAATTTGAATCGAAAGTGTATCACACGCAAATACAGACAATTAGGTTTAGGAAACACAAATCACGAAACAGTACTCGCCAGACTCGGACAATGTGGTTCTTGCGAAGTAGTCAGACTTCCACTATAATTTCCCTGCACGACAGTTCTGCCCGACTGACCTCAACCAAATAACCAGGGAGGAGTCGACTACCCAGTGAGCTACCCTATGATTGCCAGAATTGTTTATCAGGACCAGAATCGTGATTTTTTAAAATTTTATCTAAGGACAAATAATACACAAACTCCAACATGTATACTAAAATATACTGAAATTTCGATCATGATTAAGGTACTTTGTTATGAGGTCTGGGTAGCCTTGCGAGTTAATGTGTTGGTCTTATTACACTTGGTAGAATGGCCGTGTTATGCTTGATGGTTCGATTCCCACGTAGGGAATATGAATTTGTTAAATTTCGAACATACTAAATGGTATCTTAAGCCCCATCCTGGCTTGAAGGGATGGCAACCTGCAGATAGCCATCCCAATTAGCTCATGGAACCATAAAGTGGACGTTAATAACAATAATAAAACACTGTTTATGTTGTATGTAAATCATCTATTCTTTAAATAAGCTTGTGTTCCTAATCAGTTTAGAATAGATTATGTTAGACTTCATGTTCGGATTTAGAGTTGCGCGTGCACTAAAAGACGCAAAACATAAAAATTAATGTTGAAATGAAGTACCTGCATATTAATTGAATTTATCATTTTAGGTTCAGCCATATTCAGAGTTAAGTATATTAAAATATGGATATAAATACTACATTTATGACACAATGTTTGGATATATGGATATTAGCTTCTTCTAGAAGGTTGATAATCAGAATTTATTCAGTTCATTTAATCTGAAGCATTTTTTTAATTTATAACTAACTCATGCAGCTACCACAATATAGCACTGAGCGGTACTTTAAAAATTTAAATATGTATATGTAAATTTAAAATAGGTATATTAAATGTCCTTCAGTATGGAATTTTTGGTGTCAATTAAAAAAAAAAAGTCCGTCACGCAGGGGCTGCGTTAACTAAGCAGACTTCCCACACGCACCACGTATTTGCATTTATCTCAAAACTTAAAAGTTCAATGAGAACAATATTTGGTATTTAAGCTTCAAATAAAGTGCTTCATAACTTAATAGAATATTGAAAATATGAGATGAGTAGGAGTGGGGCTTTACTAAAGACCGAAAACTAAAAAAATGCAAATATCTCAGTAAATAATCAAGATAGTAAAAAAATGTGCATAACAACATTTATAGAAAATTACATTTTCAATAAGATTGGTTCTATACACTTTTTCGATCCGACGCATAATAACGGAGATATTAAGAATTTTCGAAATTCTCCCCCTCAAAACCCCCCTCCATCCCCCTGGTCTGATTTCAGCCATTAACGAACTTGGTCTTTCTTTTTGTATAAAACGATTAAATATCAAGTTTGGTAACGATAAAACAAAAATTGCGACCACTAGAGCTGTAACAGACAAATATATATATATATATATATATATATATATATATATATATATATATATATATATATATATATAGACACACACACACACAGTTTTGAACGGACCTCATTTTCGTCATCGGTAGGATCAATGAACATTTGAAGAAAAATTTCGAAAATAGCGTCATGAGTACAACCTCAATAGGGAAATCTGCTAAAATGTGGGAAAAAGGAAAAATGTTTAGTCTGATATCACTACGAGTACGTTTTATTTACTTTATGCTTCAAAGTACCGCACCGAAATATGTACTCTCATATTCCGACTATTATCTAATATTTGGAAGGTAAATTTTGTTAGTGGATAATATTTTATTGTGTAAACAATGCGATCGTTTTACTTCGCAATTTTTAAATACATTCTTTTACTGGCCATGTCAGGATTAATGAATAAAAACGAGCAATCACAAAGAAGGTGTTGATTGAAATATTAAAATGGTTTAGTGCTAGTAAATAAATAATACATGAGACCAGGAGCAGTAGTTGTGGAGGGGTCGTGATCCCAGGACGAGACGGCGTGGGTCGCTAATCACCCTGGAGGAGTGGGAAGTCGGAACAATGGCCATGCTAATAGGGTCCTATATACACAATGTCATCTGCATAAGGGAAATACACACAAGGATCTATATACTCAGCCATATACACATCAACACCTTATGGGGCTGTTTTAGAACACAATGCCTTTGTTGAAATGCATTTATCAGCGGATAATCGGACTGCATTTTCAGATCCCTTGTACTATAATTGATATCAATTTCAAATCTTAGTGACAGCTAATAGAAATAAAGAAGAAGACTCGCAATACACCATGAAAAATATTTACTGTATTTCATTTACACAAAAATATTCAATAAGTAAAATTCATTCATTCACACATATATACACAACTAGAAAGAACTTCCTTTGCCTAATTAAAGAGCTTCCCACTACAGGAAATATAAGTGGTTAAAGACACGTAGGTTCACCGTTCAATGTTGGAGGAATTGTTGGATATTTACTCTATTAAAAACTACAAATAATTCAGTGTTGTACAAATAGATCCTTGTCTTCATATTTAGAAAAACGATTTCATCAATTATCATCATTACAACTTGTATTGTAAATTGACTTAAAGATTTCTCATTACCGTTTGCATTTATTTACTTAACATTGAAGGTGGTGTTACCTGTATTTATATTTATCTATTGTAAACCTTCGCGTGGGAAATCTGCTTAATTTACGCAGCCCCTGCGCCACGGGCTTTTTAATTTATAAGATTTTCAATGGTATTCACAGCGTTACCCTAATTTTAAAGTTATTTCCTTGGTTATAACTTGGACTAGATAACTCCTATCAGTTACATTTTAAGCGGAAATAAGTGAAGAATAATAGGCTTGGGGTGGTCTTCTGGGAAGGTATTTCTTCCGATTAACTGCTAAAACGGCTGGGCAATTTTCTAATGGCGGCGTTTGAGGCAGTTTGCCAATGGCTCCCCAATTCAGAGCAATTGGGAGCAGGCACGCTACTTCACTTAGCTCTTCTCCAATATATCCAAGGCTCTTATTTACTCACATTGTTTACTTTATTTCTTTTTTAGGAGAGAAAGAGAGGAAGCTCTCTTTGAATCTATTTTAAAGGATTATTAAATTGATCACTTCGGTATTTTTCTCACGTTAATTTGGTATAATAATAAAGATGATCGAGCATTAGGAGGCAGTTTCTATAGTAGTTTCTAAGTATAACTTTCATAATGGTAAATAATAGCTTTTATATTTCATCAAATAATCCATTATTTCTTAAATACTCAAAAACATCTTTTATAAATTGGCTACTGTCGGCTAGTAGTTCACATAAAATTGTGTGACATGGGAACGTTTTTACTTGTGTGCAGTCAGTTAGTAGTGTTTTACAGTCAGTGTCCTTTTGCAGTGCCGACATATAGGTTCATCTTTCCTGCTCATTAGATATGAATGCTTTAGTCTAAATGCGTAGGCATGTATGCACAATTTCTTCTCTTCTAGAGTGACTATTACTTGAAGTCCAGTTGAGCGTATTTGATTTGATTTCTCTAAGTTTACTGGGGAAATATTGATAAACTTCCCACCCTCCATCTTTTCTCATGAACGATATTTATTCGTTACAGTGTAATCTTCAGGACGATTTCAAACAATTTGGGTTTAAATCTGACTTACTTCACCCCATTGTATAGCCTGTAATCTAAATTGAGTTACCAGTAATACATATAACAAACTTCCGTCAACAGAACAAAAACAGACCCCCGCTGAGCAGCGTTTCGATTTAATGTGAAAGGAAAATTTATGGAAAATAGAATCACTTTTCGCCTTCACCATTTTATAATACAACGTACATAATAAATATTTAAAATTTTTCCCATCTAGAAACATCAAAATGTAATACCTCTGATTCCCTGATTCAGGTTACGTATCTAACAGTAAAAGGTAACTTACATAAAGGAAAATTCGCTTAAATATGGTATTGCAATGGGGAGGTTTAAATATCAGAGGTAGGACATTAACCACTTTCATTTATTACGTGAATTTAAGTGAACAACATTTTTAACAGATAATATAGCTTGAAGCCAATGCTATATTCTGAGCTCTTAAGCAATGTTATGAAGCTCGGCAGAGCATGAAATCATTTGACGGAAACACGAAAGAAATGTTTACAGACATTTCTTGCAAGCTTCCAAAATGTGTATGAGAACATGCAGAACGTGTAACTCAACGGATTCCATGGTATTGGAGACAAGGAAAGGTTCTATGATTGTACGTGCATGAACTGCGTGAAAATGATATTTTTTTTTGACACAGCCTTGTTTCAAAGCCAACGAAAGTATGCATTGCACTACCCTTGGATTTAAATAAAAACATAGCAACAAAAATATTTTTAAAAAAGGTCTCATGCCAGGCGCCTGTGTCAAGGTGTAGATCATGTGGTCTTGGGTGATTTCTCGGCCGAGCGTTTTATATTCACATAGAACTGAGAACTTATGGTGACGAAATTATTATGCACTCATCTTACGGAAAATAGTTGGTAATCTTTAGACAATCCGCCAGGTGAAAAGTTTATTTACAAGAGATTAACGTAAATTAAGTTCATAAAATATTATTTAAACAATGTATCTCTGAGGTGTTCACTTAAATAAATGATAGTTTCAATGAAGGTACAAATAGTGTGCATGATAAGAATTAGTCATTGACTTGCAAGTGAATCCGCCATTGCACAAACATTTCGGTTATTAGCTTTTATTTTTAGGGAAATCATCTACGAAGATTGTACTCTTGACCTCACCTTCATTTTACTACTCTCATACTTATAAAGTGAATATTTTAAAGGTTTTCTTCTTGAATTTCATTGCTTTAAAACTGATAGTTGTTCTATTTCTCTTGTACAATTTCTTTTTTTTACTCCTATGTTATAGCATTCTAAGTCTTTTATGTAGGGATGCGTCTATGTTAACGAAAGTATTACATAAGAAGACAAAGAAATAAATAATTAAAATTACTATTTGATAGTTTAGAGCTTTTTTATCTTATCTATATATTTCAACTCATTATTTACCCGACTTTTTCTAAAATTTAATCTTTCTGCTGTGGCAAGTCATCTCTTCGAAAAAGAGCCGGTAGGGGGGGGGGATAGTATTAAAAAGGGTCATTCTGAATAAATGCTTATATTTCTAATGAAAATATAATTCAAGGAACGTGATAGGTCTATTATTACTGTTGGTATTACTAATTTCAATGTCATAATAGCTGTCGTTTCCTACCTGAAAAAAAAGAAGAAAAAAAAACATTAATTAAGAATTCTATTCGGAAAAATAGAAAACATTTCAATAGGAAATCAGGCTTACCAATCAATAAATTCTTAATACAATTTACTACCTATATAGGTTACAAAGAGGCGCTCCTTATCTGTCTGGATAATAGAATAGACCTTCGAAGAGTTATTACCAACCTTTTGTCTCCCGTGCTCATCAAAAAACTATTTAGTGATGGACAAACTGTTAATAAGAAGACAACCAACATAAATAATGAAATACATTCTTCCCACCCCCTCAAAGCCCTCATCAAACTGTAATATGATGGAAGATATTAAATGATTGTTCTATTTTTGTGGCTGCATCGCTGGGAAGTATTTTTATTGTGAGGAGTTTGGCTATCAGCTCCAGCGGTTCGAATTTTTGTTGCTATGGAAATTTTCGATGGAAATCCGTATTACCATGTTCGTCCGGTAATAAAATTAATTTTAATTACATTAAATTTAATTTGATTAATGATGGACGCATTTCCATCGAAAATTTGCATAACAACAAAAATTCAAATCGTTGGAGCAGATAACGGAACTCTTCACAATATAAATGTACTAAAATATTAAATAATCAATATTAGCGATTAAGCTAATCACACGTTACATCTTACCAGAAAATCATCTTGGGAGAAGAATTTGAGAAGCGGACGATTGAAAACTCCCACAAGGAAAGATGTGAATTCAGGCTCACTTCAAGTCAATTGAGTATTTTTCAAAAACTGAAACATTACATAATAAATTTTATGACTGAGTACTGGTTAATTTAATGTGAGATTGCGTTAACGTCAAATTTTTATCCACTGGATTTAGTATCTCGGGGTTTAATATTTTAGATATTCTTTTTTAGAAAATGAAGTTGAAGTGTCTTATTCAGTGTGTTATGTGTTTTCCTCAAGCACTGTAGATGGAGTCTTTGCCCAGAAAGCACTATGGACTGAAATATACTTTTAACAGATTTCTCTTAAGGGAAATCAACTATAGAGGTTGTACTCATGATGCGATTTTCGAAAAATTTTCTTCAAATGCCCATCGATCGTTCCTAGTAGATGACGAAAATGAGGTCCGTTCAAAATTATATATATATATATATATATATATATATATATATATATATATGTGTGTGTGTGTCTCTTACCGCTCTAGCCGTCGCAATTTTTGTCTTATCGTTACCAAACTTTATATATAATCGTTTTACGTAAAATAGAAAAGATTAAGTTCGTTAAAGGCTGAAATCGGGCCAGGGGGAGGGGGGTTTAGAGGGGAGAATTTTTGCAATTCTGAAAAGGAGAGCCTTCATGGAAAAAAATAGTGGATACTTGATTAAACAAACGGCAAGATATTTATCTTAATTGTTTAAAACATATCCTTACATAGATCAAGCCACATTAAAAAGTTCAACTAAATATGAATCCCAAATTCTCTGTTAATCTTTAGGTTCAAATCGTGAGTAAGAAGGAGCAATCACCTTGTCTGAGTTACCCTTTCGTCATGCTTGGAGCAGTCTGTCGTGCAATAAACAGCTCGTATTTTTTCTCGGCCTCTTTCTTGAAATCGCCTTGGCACGAGCGATGACATGACCGTCTCTTATTGTTTGGTGAAAAACTACAGAAATTCTTCAACTAGTTTCACGGGTCTTTAGATATAATTCCTTTACGAATGGATGGATTCCGAAATGAGTTCCAAACGCACTAATATTGTTTTTTATTTAAAATAGTCGAGCTCCTTTAATATAAACCCAACTTCAAAAATTCAATATCATATACATACATCCATTCAAATAGTCCTTGGATATTGTAATATGTTGTTTACAATCCACTTCCTTTGTAACTATTGCGGTCAAAACTATTATCATGATATAGTATTACCATATGTGTACTCACACAGTAGTACCTGTCCTCAGCACTACCTTGCCTGATCTAAGGAAGGGGAATCTGACTCTGTAAAAGAGAATGATGGAAAACGTTTTGTGCATTATAACCTATAGAAACCTACATTTACATTTTATTTTTTGGTCTCCATTACAACCTCAACCTCTCCACGAGTGAGATTGCTCATCATTTTCTACTCCATCAAAAGTTTAAATAATACTTAAAACTGTAGGCATTGCATAACTTTTAAAGATTTGACTTCTAAATATATATATATAGAAGAACTAATGGACGATTGAGATATATTCTTTAAATGCCATATTCAGACGAAAAAGCTAAAATCTAGGAAATTGAAGCTCTAATGTAATATATTTAAACCAAATGTAGCAGATAAAGAAATGTTGCTTTTGTGTTTGAATGTCTCCAAACTATTACGTAAGTAGTTATAGAGATACAACATCTTTTGACAATATGATTCAATACACATTTTCTCGAATATGTTTCCAAACTATCGTGTAACACGTTTAAAAAAGAATAATAATTTATGTACACTTTTACTATAAAGCATACGATTTAAGTAAGTAAATTTAATCGTAAAATAAGTTATTTACTTGTTCTTAGGAATGCCGTAAGTAAATATAGTTATTTACCCTAAAATGAGGTTGGTTTCGTCTTTCTTGTAACTTTTGTTTGGTACCTCGAGTTCCTACCAAAACGTGAAAGGTAGCATTTTATTACAGTTCGTTTTTATTGCTGACAGACATTCATTATTTGGGGACAAAATGTTGTTGTCTCTCCCCCCTCGTATTGACCTTACACCTTTATCCTTGGATGAAACAAAAAGCAAAGATTTTTTGCTCAAGAATTCTCAAGGCTCTCCTTTTCAAACCTTCAAGATAATTGGGTCGTCTTCTTGAATGGTTAAAAGCGCAATATTGAAAAATGCAAATTTTAAAAAAATTAATGCTTAGCCAAGCAGAAATGAAGTTTTAAGCATAAGCCTGTCATAATTATAAAATATCATGTATTCTATTCTTAACAAAGTAAATCAGTAACTTACAGCACGCGGCCAAGAAGTAAATATATTCTTTAAAAACACTTTGTATCTTCACTGCACTCTCAATTACCCTCTTAGTTTCTCGTCATCGACTGCGCAAATTCAATGTACATTACCAACAAAGATGAGTGACGAAAATCCGTGGAATTACATCCTAATAAATTTAGTTAAAGAGCGCAGTAGATTAAGCACAGAACACATCATAAAAATAGGGCTCACGATAGCCTCAAGAATTGAGCCCCTAATTTGTGTACCTATAGTCGTGTGTTCGATTCCTATTTGAGCAATAGGAATTAATTTAGTGACGAGCTCATGAAATAAATTAGAAAAGTTTGGTAACCTGTCGATATTTGTCGCCTTTGTACTTAATTTGGATATTATTAAAAAATAACAGTATTGTATATACATGATAATCAACTAATGATAGAATGAAATAAAAACTAAAACACTATAACGTATTTTTTCAGGGAAATATTGCGTTCTTAAGTTAAATATTTCAAAGTTGTATAAGAATAGAAACTAAGTGAAAAATTAAAACAATTTTTTCCAGTTGACCAGAAATAGATAAACAATCCGCCCAACAGAATTTCTGTCTCCAGCTCAATCTACTGTAGATAATTCATAAGAATCGTGGTGGGCCTTAGGAAATATTTAGGTTTTGTCCGGCGGAGTGAAACACTGCCCCCAAAGTAAATGACCCTGCACAATGAACACGAGTACACTCTAACTACCCTCATCAAGATAAAACTTTTTTTCTTCAGTTTTTACGCACTTTTTTTTCTGCATTTATGCCTACAATGTATTAATATTTAATAGAAATTTCACTAATGGTAATGTAATTGTAAGAGCAGTGAAATATAGCAATTGGAGAAAAAATAACAGTTTAAAAAAATTAAGAAAAAGCATTTCATATTCTATTCTCTATTTCTCCCGTAACAATACGCCAATGTAAAGAGGAATTGAAACTTAGGCTGGGCATGGAGTGTTTAGTTGTAATCGGTTGAGTAGTAGTGGATGGTACTGAAGACTGAAAACATAAATGTACAGATATATTGATTAGTAATGGATTAAGAATTGATAGGTCAACCAATTTTGGTCACTAATTGTTTAACAAGAAAAATTAACAATTTTAAATCCAAATAGTAATAACAAAGGCATTTTGATTTTTTTTTTAGTTTACCTACTCTATAAACCACGATCTCCAACATCTTGTCCAATGAAAATAATGTGCCGGATTTAAGTTTTAAATAATTATTTATTGGATTATTGCTCTTTGTTGCATTAGTAGTAATGGGGATTTTCAAACGGCTGAAAACGAATAACTGCAAATGTCTTGATTAATATTAGATGCAAAATTTATAGAACGACAGTTGTAGAAATCAATATATGCAATGCCATTGATTATGTTATAATTTTTGATACGCCTCATAATAACGAAGATATTTTAAATTTTCGATTCATTTCTTCTAAACCCCAGTTCCCATGCCCGATTCCAGCTTTATGAAAATTAATCTTTCTTTTTGAATGACACACTTAAATATCGATTTTATAAGGGAACAAACATAAACTGTTAGAGAGGTAACAGGCCATATATATATATATATATACATATATATATAGATATATATATATATATATATACATGGGGCTCAGGTACGCCATGTGAATTAAAGCGTTGGGCAATTTCTTGAAGAGTGAAAAGGAAAAAGAGGAATTCATTTAGTTTCGAACTCATGAAATGAAATCCTTAGTCCCACCCAGGCTAAAAACGGTGGTAGCCTGTAGATAACCCACCCCAATTAGCCATAGTAGCAAAAAGTGGACGTTAATAAATTTTTTTTTTTTGGTTATCCCTTTTCCTTATTTTTTTTATTTATTTAATTTTTCTTCCCCCCCCTTTCTATAGTTACATTTTCATTTATATATAATGTTCATTACCCTGATGTTTCCATATCGTACAATATCGTTTGCTTCATATCACCTTATATGCTTCAAAAATCATTTGCTAAAGTTCACTCTTTTTCCGTTTGTTGTTGTTGTTTGTCTTTTTTTTTTTCATTTCACTTTTAAATGACACTTTAATAATGACTAAATCGCCTGCGTTGCGGAACTCATTTAAATTAAATAAATAAAAAAAAATAATAATAAATAATAATAATAATATATATGTTTGTTTATTGTAATTGACCTAGTTTTCGTCACATTCTAGGTAATATCGATGGAAAATCGAGCCATGGGTACAATTGCTGGTTCTCCTAAAAAAAATCTGTTAATAATTGGGATTGGGATGCATTATATGGTACA
Source organism: Riptortus pedestris (assembly GCA_019009955.1). NCBI lineage: Eukaryota > Metazoa > Arthropoda > Insecta > Hemiptera > Alydidae > Riptortus > Riptortus pedestris. The sequence continues at coordinate 77,720,438 of CM032229.1, forward strand.
AATTCTTTTGGGTGTATAACTAAAAATTCCGGAATATATCGTTGTATCCTTTTATTTCTATAAGACATTCCTATTCTTCACGAAACACCCAGATTGGCTATTGTAGTTCGTAAAGTAAGCGGGACCACCCATTCAGAATCATGGTTAATGTAGCAGATCTGATAGATGTGGCAATGATAATGGTCATTGGACTTATGAAACAATAGTTTTATTCAGTATCAGGTCAACAGGCCGGGCGAACTATCCGGTCAGCTAAGGTGTGGACACTTCGATTGGCCGACGGAAATCCAGCCAGCTACTGACCTGGATTCAACCAATGACATTTCGTCGTAATCTATAGGACTAGTAAATGCAGCGTAAAGTCAAAATATGACATGGGAAAATATAGTAGCCGAATACCTCGAAATAAGCCCGAACTTGATAATGAAGTGTTTAGAATGGAATAATCAAATCTGATACGGCTCAATAAAACCGGAAATAATGAAATGATTCGAATTGAATAGCCTAATCTGATACGGATTGATGAAACCGGAAATCGTGTAATATAATTAAAGAAGGGACATTTTTTATTGTTTTCCTACTTTATAGTTTCCCCGTTGATTTTAGAGAAGCAGAACCAGTATTAGTTTATTTCAAAGACGAGCTTAACAGTTATCATAAAGAGCTAAAGAAATAAATGACTTCAAAATATATTTTTTTGTGTTACCTCTTTCTCTTTCCCCAAAATAGCATACCTTCAGGTTTGTCGAAACAGTTGTAGCTCTGATGACCCTATATATTACATCCTCCTTTTCTCCATGGCTCCCCTAACTCATTTAGGACTGCTGCTTTAGAATTGGCCAGAGATCAATAGGATATGGTCATTCGGGACCCAATACACATTTCCATTGTTTCTATACGATTGTTTTCACTTTTTTGAAAAGCTCAACCTTTATTCCTATAAGTCAGTAGCCTAAACGAATGATATAGCAAACATTTTTTTTAACATCGATACTTACCTCTTAATCAAAATGATTTGAAATATATACTTAGTACTTTTGTCTTTTTCTTGACCGATAATGGAACTTTAAGAGCTAAAAACGAAGAAAATGCATATCTAAATAAAAATTCCGAATAGCTTTGACCATCAAAAGCAGAATTGTATTGTATCTATTTACGTCCACTTTATACTACTTTAGCTAATTGGGACGAGTTTTCTACAGGTTACCACCCTTTTCTAGCCAAGTTGGGAATAAGGATATTATTTAATGAGTCCTCCACTAAATAAATTCCTATTGGCCAGACGGGAATCGAACTCGCCATCCTCGGTTTACCATAGGAGAGTAAGTCCAACGCCTTAACTCTTATGGGAGGCTCAGGTTAGCCATGTGAGTTAAAGCGTTGGCCTTAATCTCACATGGTAAACCTAGAGTGGCGAGTTCGATTCTTGTCTGGGCAAAGGAAATTATTTAGTGACGAAATTCATTAAATAACATCCTAAATCCCACCCTGGCTAGAAAAGGGTGGTAACCTGTAGATAACCCGTCTCAATTAGCCTGAGTTGCAAAAAGTAGACGTTAATAAATAATAATAATAATAACTCACATGGGTAACCTTAACCTCCAGAGGAGAAATCTCCATACTGATAACACAACACCACCGTGATTAAATAGAAATGGTAATGTAAAATCTTTCAGTTAATTAAAATAAATTCCCAACTGAAACGGCTTCTGAATTGTAAGAATAATTTATATTTTAATAACTCAAATTTGAGTAGTCCAAGAACTAAAGAAGGGGGGGGGGCAGATGAACAGAACGTATTTGCATAAATCTCACAAAGTAACGAAGGTAAGGTAAGGTTAGAAACGACAGGTAAGGTTAGAAGAAGCTTCCACCTGAGCCGAGCAGTTACGAAAATGGCCGTTCTAATCCGAACTATACCCGACCACAGACTTCATAAAAAAGCAAATATCTCGGTTAATATTCAAGATAGGGAATAAATATATATAACAACATTTATAGTAAATTAAATTTACACCCTCTAACCCCCCCCCCCTCCCATGGTCCGATTTCAGCCGTTAACGAACTTGATCTTTATTTTTACATAAAACGACTAAATATCGAGTTTGGTAACTATTAAACAATAATTGCGACCGCTAAAGCGGTAACAGATATATATATATATATATATATATATATATATATATATATATATACATATACATATACAGTTTTGAACGGACCTCATTTTCGTCATCTCCTGGGAGGACCGATGGACATTTGAAGAAATTTTTCGAAAATCGCGTCATGTGTACGACCTCAATAGCTGATTTCCCTTAAGGGAAATCTGCTAAACAGAAAATGGTATCTATACACACCATTGCACATAGACCCTATGTATATTTTCATATTTTCAACTGTCTTCCAAAAGGACGACTGCCATCTTCTGCTCTGTATCATTTATCATATATTCCGCCCTTACAGTTGTGCTGCATGTTAGTGCAAACATAATGAGCACGTTGTGTCCCAAAACAGTTTGTGATACAAGGATGAAGAATATTATATTCAGTGTGGGATGACTTTATTCTCCATTCCTATATTCGGAAACTCGTACTTCTTTCATCATACACACTAGAGTTTCTAGTTTTCTAGCCTGAAAACTGTCGGACTTGTGACTGGCTCTTTAGGACCTAGATATCAGCTTCATGGATTAGATACATTTTTTATCTAGTAAACACTTTTGTATCAGGAGGTTAAAAACTAAATCGTCAGTTGGTTTCAAATGAGTGTACCTACATTACTCGTTGTACAATTGTTTGTATTGGTTTTGAAGTTGGAAAGGACGACATACTTCAGATGGTTTTGAGCTCCAATTTTACCTCACTGAATTTTTATTACTGAACTAAGTATACTTATACACACGTAAGAAAGTGATCATCACTAAAATTACATTAATTGCAATTTAAGTACAGAATATAAGCTTGCTTCCATGATTAAACAACTTTTTACAAAGACAGCACATAAATTTAAACAAATTAAAAAATGAAGAAGAAAAACCAAGGTACTTTTACTTTAGACAAGAGTATGTGTGAACAAATATATTAATATTTGTTAGAATAAATACCTATATTAATTAAAATATAGCTGTTAGTCACTATTTGCTAAAATTGTATCAGTAACCAATATTATCTCGTTTGTTAGTCACTATTTGCTAAAATTGTCTCCGTAACCAATTTTATCTCGCAAACCTAGACACTTATCGCCAAATTTTTTACGGATAAAATTTTATGCTGCGATTCACTTGCGGACTGTATTTTAAACTGAATAGAGGAAGTCCAAAGAAATAATTACTTCCTGTACCTGCACGATACAGCCATATGTCGTATCTGAAAATAAAACTAAATAAATACTTGTCAAAACTTTTTTTTAAATTTTTTTCTTTTAATTTTGATAATTCAGTTGTTCTGAAATATTTTTTGGATTATTCTAGAAAATTACTTCCTGGGCTTATAATGTAGTTTTGTATGTGTCTTACATATTTTAACTAAAGTTTTTAAAGTTGGCTTCTTAAAGTTAATTTGAATCATAGATGTAAACTGTAATAGTCTATATTTTGTATTTAACAGTAATATTATTTTTATGGCGGCTGTTCTTTACATATCCATCAGTCAGCATGGGGGAAGATGGGTAGCTGTCGACGTAAACAAGAGGTGTTTTTTCGAAGCTGAATTTATGAATGCATACTGGCTCCTGAATATATTATTCTATATTTAGATTAAATACAACCTCCTTCCAGGTTTAGCCCAGCAAAAAATAACCTACAAGGGTCTAGATTAAAAAGAAATTGCAGCTCCTCAATGAAAATCGTTTAGTTTCGGTGTTGAGTTAGATTAATTATTTATTTAGTGACGAACTCATAGACGTTAATAAATAATAATAATAATTATTACGAATTTAATGCCTTATAAATATTTTATATATGTTTTTTTCACAATCTTGATTATTAAATGATATATTTGAGGTTTTTAGTTTTCACCCTTCAGTAAACCCCCTCCTACCCGTGATGTATAAACGATGTGCTGTTATAAAATGACTCGCTTTATTCGAAGCTTAAATACCAAATGTTCATTGAACTTTTACTATGTGAGACATATGCAAATACGTAGTGTAATGAAGTCTCTAATGATCATATTAGTCAATGGCTGAAATCGGACCAAGAATAGGGGGAAGAGGAGAGCGGGTTGAAAATTCTAAGTATCTCCATTATTTTGGGGTGGATCGAAAAATGTTATAGAACCAAACTTGTTAAAATATTGTTGCTCTAGACATTTTTTGGTTGCTCAAATATTAAGCAAGTTATTCGTATTGTCTTGTTTTCAGCCTTCAGTAAACGCCACTTCTAATCATCTGATTTTTACTTAAAAGTAGAGAATATATGGTGAGATGTGATCATCAGTCTGTCATCTGCCAGTGTGGGAAATCTGCTTAGTTTACCCCTTCGTCGTGTACGTAACAGCTGAGGCCCAATAGCTTTGAATAACTATCCCTTCCACTAGGCTATAAACATCGATATGGTAAACGGACAACTCCTTAAGCAACGATAGGCTTAGCTAACAAAAGTTCAAAAAAAAAAAAAATTGAAGTTAAAATTGCAGAAGTGCATTCGTTTGTAGAAGATTGGCACAGTTTACAGCCGATCAATGAGACTATCTTACTAATTACTGGCCGTGTCCTCCATGGTCTGTCTTAACCCCAGCACGGCTGACTGACTCCTTTCTTGACTTGATCCAGCAGATTTGTCTTCCATTCCAGGTTAACCATCTACGCTGACACTTTTCACACCTAATAATCACAACTAAAGAAATCATTTTATAAAGTCTTTTTTTTCTCGGAGCACATAAAGACCTACATTTTCCCTTTGACTAGATTTAATATTTTATCCTTTTTCTCCTATGACCCTCCTAATTAATATATTTCTATATTCCTGAGCTTTATAGGTCAAACATCCCCTCCATATACTCAAAAAATTCCTCCATATACGTTTAATATTATGTACATATATATGTGTGTGTGCGCGCGCGCGTGTAAGTAGAGTGCCGGAAGTGGGAGTTTCCGAATATAAGCTATAATGGGCGTTTCAGAATAAATCATAGGAAAACCCAGGAAGCCGTAGTGTGGGTAGACTTTATTCTTTATCTCTCTCTCTCTCTCTCTCTCTCTCTCTCTCTCTATATATATATATATATATATATATATATATATATATATCCTAATGGACCATAAAAATTGTCATGTTACTACAAAGAATTGACGTTCCGACTTGAAACTATACTTTGTTTTTCAATCCATGAATTTTTTTCGTCTTTGCATTCGTAAAAATACAACAGTAGAATTTTAATTTATTTTCCCCACTGGTGAGTCAATGAGCAACAGTGAGTTTTATGTCAAATGGAAAACGTTGTTTTACTAGAGACCAGTTTCTTTCTAGTTGCACACTGTGTATATTTCTGAACTTTTCCTCAATTTAATTTTACAAATTTAGAAGAAAGGTGCTATAATTTACTCGTTTAACTACAATTGATGTAATTTTCATATTCATATTCCGCTTTTCCCCAGTTATTTTTCACATAACTATTAGGAAGAAAAATATCAAAAGATAAGAGCCATAACAAATTACAATCACCGAATACTATGAAATGAATATTATGTCAAAATAAATGATATTATTTTTTACTTAATACTGCTTCCTAAACTACTTCTTTGTTACATCATTCTATGGGCAGGTTTATTTTCCCTTCATCTCTTTCTCTCCCTAAACATTCCACTTTCTTTCTTGGTTACGAAGTCAAGACATTACTTTAGACGTTTAAGGAAACAATCTAGTCATATTTTTACTCATTTTATTCATAGTGACGATATGAAATATGTAGTTTATCTCATCGGAAAGGTTTTTAGTTATTTATTTACGTCCACTTTATGCTACTATGGCTAATTGGGACGGGTTATGTACAGGTTACCATCTAAACCTGGAAACAATATACTTACCTTTGGCCTGGGCTCAACTCCAAATAATTTATGTGTTACCAGACGGAGTAAATAGAATCCCTTGTAATTAAGGGAGTAAATTTATTTTTCCTGCAAAATATACTAAAATTATTTTACGAACACATAATAATTTACAAAGTGCTTGCTATATTCCATTAGCAAGAGTGACGTATGATAAGAGTACGCAAGGGGTATACATTTTTTTATATAAACATTTAAAACATGGCTATATTAAGATTTGTAATAATATTTAATAATGTCTACAGTGTGTGATAAAATAATAGTACTAGTAGTAATTTTTTCGTTATATAAGACCATTAAAAAAGAAAAAAAAAACTTGGTTTATAAATGAAACACAGAACAAAGGAGTAATCAAGATCTGCCAGCACTCTTCAGACATTTATACAAAGTAATATCCGTTTATTATGACTATTACTTGATCTCTGAGCAAGTAATTCCTAACCACTCCTAATCAAACACTGTAAGATGGAACTCATGTAAGTGTCTTCATGTTCCTGGAGGTTGCACAGCGAGCAGTAGAGTCATATTTAATCCAAGGCTTCTTGTTCACATTGAAGAGTTTCTGGTCTGATAGAGTGGAGATTGTTTACATTAGTTTATTCTATAGCTTAGGAGCGAAATGAGAATTCGATGTTTAACTCATGAAATTGTGCTTCGGAAAGGTTTCGTATAAATGTCTATTGACTTTAATTGCTTCAGTTATTTTATTACTATTTGACAAATTCCAGGTACATTATCGTATCAAAATAATTTCTTCTTTATAACTTTTAATCTTTTCTTTTTGTTAACCTATCATCACTTAAGTTTAAGAGCTTTCACCTAAAATAGAATACTTTATACAACACCGTTTAAGAACTTGATGAAAGTGATTTTGTAGATAAAAAAAAAATTCTTTGAAAAGGGCTAAAACATTAGGTCATTCAATTTTTAAATTATCTATTATTGAACTTTTACATTTTACTCACTTATTTACAAAAAGAACATCATTTAGTATGATATAATTTCTAATCCCGGGAATAATTTTTGATTGCCATTTGCCACGCGTGCGCGTGCGTCAGTTCGTGGTTGACGTTTTTCTATGATAATTACTGTACTTGATATCTAAAAATATCATGTAAAACTAAGCGTCCAGCTCATTAATAAATCAGAAAAGAAGAAAGAGTGGGGGTTTAACGAAGGAGTAAAATAAAAAAAAAAACTATAAATGTCCACATTATTACGTGTTGTATAATGTTGCATAACCAAATTTGTTGACACTGTAATACTTTAAAAATGTTGTTCTGTAAATATTTCTTCTTTAACACAACAATTCTCACATCGTAAACCTAGAGTGGCGAGTTCGATTCTCGCCACTGCAAAGGAAATTATTTAGTGACGGAATTCATAAAATAACATCGTAAGTCCCACCCTGGCTAGAAAAGGGTGGTAACCTGTAGATAACCCGTCCCAATTAGCCTTAGTTGCAAAAAGTGGACATTAATGAATAGTAATAACACAATAATGAACAATATTATTTGTATTTTTTAGTTTTTATTAAGCACTTAATTTACTTTACGTAAGTGAACCTCACTCCTACTTATCAAGCATTAACAATAAGTCGACAAATCACATCTTATTGAAGCACTACAAATGATCTTCAGGCCTATCTTTTTTTCTGCCTTAGATACTTTTATTGATCTTAGTAAGGATACAGTGCAATCCTATTTAAAGCTCATATACCACAAATTTTTTTCATGTTTACTATGTGAGAAATATAAATGAATGTGCGGTGTGAGGTCGTCAGTCCTATACTCGATATTTAAATTTTTTTCAGTATCGAGTTAACCCTCACATCTCCTCTCCAAGTTTTACTTAACGTACGTGTATCACTCAACATCTCGTAAATATCTTGTTTGAAATTTTCTTATTAATACAGGAGAAATAGAGAATCAAATGTGAGACAGCATCATCAGCTTGCCATTCCAGCATGTGGGAACTCTGCTTAGTGTAAGCAGTAATTGTATGGCGCATTATTTTTTTTAGAAGGAATTGAATTTTTTATATCCATACTTGAGAAATAACAGCGTTTAAGAGGAAGGAAAGATATGCATATAAGTCTTACGGAACAATAAAAAGTGTAGCTTGTAAAATAGTGAAGAAGTCTCAGGAAGCCGTTTTTCTTTAGAAGTGACAGTTTCCACGTTCACCTTCTTGAAGCGTATGAAAGGATGGGAAATCACGTGCAACCCATAACATGTCATTGCAGGGCATATACGTATGGTCGAAGAAAACTCATTTTGCCTCAACGCGTTTATTCTCAGTTCCTTCAGATAATATTCACTTTATATTGATGTAGGAAAAATAGAATATGTTTTAAGAGTTTTGAAATATGAGCCCTTATTATTACCATTTTTACCCGCTTCAACCAAGTTCTTTTCTTACCAGACTCTAAAAAAATAAACTGCTTTGAATGGTGTCACGGAATTTTCAAGTGAACAGTTAGTAGGTATAAACGACAAATATTAGCTGCCAGAATAATAAAACAACCTGTGTTTCGCACCACCACTTTCATCATATTAACAGACGGAAGTGTACAATTTGGTTCAGAAAAATATTTTACTCTGGAGTTCAGGAAGTTTTTTTTTAGCAGATTTCCCGTAAGGCAAAAAGATCAAGTTCGCTAATTACTGAAATCGGACCAGTAAGAGTAGGGGACGTTAGATAGAGAAATTGTTTGAAAATGCGAAATATCTCCGTTATTATACTTATGATCGAAACATTGCATAGAACCAATATTATTGAAAATTTAATGTACTATACGAGTAAATGTTGTAACATACATTTTTTTTATCATTTTTTCTCCGAGATAATTGATTGGTTTTAGTTTTCACCCCGCGTAAACTCCCTCTCCCACACATTTAACAATAATATGTTATATTATAACTATTATTTTCAACTGATATTTACTACATGAGGTTCGTGCAAATACGTTGTGATCACGTCAACAATTAAAAGGTTTTGTTGTAGATTTTACTACTTCTTCTAAAAATTAAATTAAGTATTATAGGGGTTACATTGAAATTGTGATGGTTTTTTTTTTTTTTATAAAATTGATATTGAATTTTTTAGAATATATGCATTATAAAGGGAGATTATTGATGAAGTAAATCAAGTCCTCTTTCCTTGGTTTTATGGATGCGCAGTAGAGCACTAAACAGGAAGCCACTACAACCACTTCCTCGGCTAAGTGCGAATGTTTATCTGTTATCAAACTCTTTTCTGGGTTTATTACTCTGTTATAATTTTGTGTCTATTGGGAGTTAGTCACTATAACATAACTAAATTTCCATACAGAAGAGATGTACAACAAAACAATTGATTTGTTCAGAAACACCTTGCATAAAAAACCGAATATTTCTTCTTAATGACATTGAATCAGAATATAATTTTGTAATGTAGCTTTAAATATATATTTGAGGCTTCATGAGGCTCAATGATTCATAATTAATGAACTTCATAGAGACTCCATCGTTTTTAAAGAATGAATGATGTACTTCAAAAACTCGAGGCTTGTCTGAGAAACCCCAGGTCAATAATATACAGTAGTATATATGTATATTTGTGTGTGTGTGTGAATTCTTTTTTCTGTAATGAACGCCTATTTAATCACAAGGGAGTCATGGGTCAGTTCACCCTGTGCCAGACTGCTTATGGGCAAGATCAAAAAGCAGCATAAGCATTTACTTTTACTTATATAATGTAGTGTTTATAATTATACTTAAACAATGTGTGCCCGGATTGTTTTTTGCCTGGAAATATGCACATTATAGATTACATTTAATAATGATAAATGCTATCCATGATTATGATTTGAATTATTCACGGTGAGTCAAGCAGCGGGGGGTGATTGATTAGGAACTCATCATTCATTCATTCTTCAAAACTAAAATCTCTGTGCTATAAGTCCCCTTCAGTTAGTTACGGAAGAGCAAACTCCCTAGACGGCAACTGTAGAATTATATCCCGGGCATCGCCAGGTAACTTGCTACTGTATATGTATAAGGAAAAGTCATTATTTATGGCACCTCAAAGAGAGGCCGACGTGAGTCTCTCGGCTTTCTGTACCGTAAATTAAGCCTAAATTTAATAATGAACAAAGTGAATTATGCGTTGTTAAAAAATCAAATTTTCTGAAATGAAAGATCGGTTTATAAAATTGTTATTTAATTTATATATCAGTTTTAAGCATAATAATGGTATTAAAGCAATTTTGGGTTACAAATCCATAGGTAAACTTATACTTGTATTTATTTTTAATTTCTTGTCCTGTGGGAATCACTTTCACAAAGGCCTTTCAGGTAGACAGGTTACAGAGAATGAGGTAACAGCTGAGAAGGTCAATGCTACGAACTTGACACTAGCAATCCACACGCGTTCGACGACCTTTCATTCGACTCGTAACTATAGCACAACAAACATATGGCTCAAAGTACTTTATCCTATTGTTATCAGCAGATTAGCAGATTTACCGTAAGCAAATCAGCCATAGACGATGGTGAAAATGGGGTTCATTCAAAATTATATATATATATATATATATATATATATATATATATATATATATATATATATATATATATATATATATATATCTGTTGCCAATGTAAAGGTTGAAATGCGAGTTTTATTTTACCATTCGACACATAAGCGTACAACGTAAAACTAAAGATCAAGTTCGTTGACGGCTGAAATCGAACCATGGAGACTGAGGATTTAGGAGGGGGAGATGGACGGATATTGAAAATATCTCCGTTATTATACGTCGGATCGAAAAATTGTATAGTTTCCCGTAACGAAAAAATGTATAGATTCAATCTTATTATAAATTTAAGATTCTATAAATGTTGTATTCATTTGTTCTCTATCTTAAACATTAACCAAGATATTTGAATTTTTAGGTTCTTAGACTCGAGTAAACCCCCACTCCTGCTCATGCTAATAATAAGCTGATATGAAATGGATCACTCCACCCTATGGCAATATACCAAATATAGTATTCAACAGATTTTTACTTGATACAATATACTGAATGGTGACATCATCAATTAAAATTTTGAGATTTCATTCAACACTATTGATCATATCCGTTAATGGCTTAAATCTAACTAGGAATAAGGTGGTTTAGAGGGGTGATTTCGAAAATATAAAATATTTCCTTTATTATGAGTAGGATAAAAAGTTGGCCACAATTGTAGGGATCCACGACAATTGTTGGTCTTTTAATGTTCTCATAACTCAAATATTAAGCGAGCAATTCATAATTTCTTGTTTTCAGCCTTCAGTACATCCCACGTCTAGTCATCGGATTTTTACTTAGAAAAATAGAGAATATAACACAACTAGCGTGCCAGGATCAGTTGGGAAATCAACTTAGTGCTTGGTGGACTTTTTGGTGAATGAAAAAACTGTGCCAATATCGATATTTCTTACACAAACTTGTTTTCGGCATTCCGGAATATTTTTTTCTTTAGAGCATCTTTTGGGAGAGCTCCTTTATGAGTGAAGCATGAAATAATAACACATATAGCTTAGAAATTAAAAAACAATTATATACAGATAACATTTTTAAAAATAATTTGTAGAATGTCTTTCTAGTTATTCAAATATTATATGCATAGTTAACCATAACCAACAACAGACTTTTAAAAGATACTAAAATATGTTAGGTAAAAAAATAAATTATAAACATAAAAAATGCATTGTTTACAGATTATATTTAAAATTCTTTAAAACTGTATAAATAGTTGATTTGTTTTTTAAAATTTAAATTTATTCGTATTCTTGTTGGTTAATATTTGATAATAATTTCAGTACTCATGATGGTGGTGCCAATGCAACAAAAAACCTTTCTGACGGTGCTAAAGAGAAACTGCATGTTTTCAAGTAGACAAGCCACAGCTGTGTGTTATCACAGGAGATATATAGGCATTGTGCGATTTCTAATCCAAGTGAAACACTTCACTGCACACTGAGCCTATCTCAGGATGTCAGAGGTATCTAGAAGATCCAACCGGCTTTACGTAAACCACTAAAGCATTAAAAAAACACAAAAGCCAACATAATATCCTGCAAAGATAATGGGCCTAGAAAAACACCCAGTTACATACGGTAAATGATTAGTCTTGTGGAACAATCGCCCTCAATACTTTATAAAAGAATTTGAATAATGCACTTGCTGTATTATAAATACATTACTCTTAGTATTAAAACAATAATACAATATTATTAGATTAGCTTAGATTCTCTCGCACCTGGTACGTAATATTTTTGAGTAATTCTGTCTGACAGTGTATTATATATGTGTATAAACATGCATACATACATACATACATACATGCATACATACAGACATACATATATATATATATATATATATATATATAAAAATATATATATATATATATATATAAATATATATATATATAAATATATATATATATATATATATATATATATAATATATATATATATATATATATAATATATATATATATAAATATATATATATATATATATATATAAATATATATATATATATATTTATATATATATATACAAACGCACACATACATGCATGCATACACAACCATTTTATCATCTTTATGTAGGTTCAATGGGAGACAATTTTCAAAATTCGCATAGTGATCCATTGTTGATTTCCTTTGTTAAGAAAACAAATAAATTCACAGTAATGAGGTTAGTGTACGTTATAAAATAAAGATGTGTTTAAAAAAGGAAAACCAAAATTTACTTAGAAATATTTATTAATGTTATTCCTAATTAAATAAGAAATCTTTATTAACGTTACTATTAATTAATTAAGAAATCTTTATTAACGTTATTCTTAATTAATTAGAAAATCTTTATTTACGTTATTCCTAATTAATTAAGAAATCTTTATTAACGCTATTCTTGATTAATTAAAAAATCGTTATTAATTTTATACTTAATTAATTAAGATATCTTTATTAACGTTATTCTTAATTAATTAAGAAATCTTTATTAACGTTATTCTTAATTAATTAAAAAATCTTTATTACCGTTATTCTTAAAAAATTAAAAAAAATCTTTATTAACTTTATACTTAATTAATTAAGAAATCTTTATTAACGTTTTGCCTGCTCTTGTGCAGTTTATTTTCATGGATTTCATGACTAGATGGATTGCGACTCTATTCTATTTTAGCTAGTCCATCTTTGATAGTTCGTTACAAATGTGGATTCTAACAGGCGGTTGTCGCATATACATTTTTTAGGCTAGTAATAGTGCTCGTGAAGAAGCTAAGATTTATAGGGCGAACTTTCAGAAACATTTAGAGCGAATGAAATAAATGAATTTATGGAATTTTGAAGCACTAGATACTTTTTTAAATAAAAGCGTGTAAGTATTAATGTCATCCCACGATTGGCTCTTTCGTTGTAGAATAATTTCAGTTTCTCCTTGTAGTGAGTTACGAAGAGGACTCATATTTTCAATCTTCTCTAAGCATTCCAAAATGATTTTTCACGTTCACCGGGAATCCTTGAATACATCCACCTTGAAGACTACCGAATGTTGCGAACCGCCTTTGAAACTCTGCCAGGCAGCTACTGCAGGAATGTTAATCAACTCAGTTAAAGACAAAGAGAAATGATGAACCAAAAGCAAAGATTTTAAAGAAAGCATTAAAAAAAAATAGGTTGATAGTTCTGGAGTTTTCGAAAATCTTTACGTGGTTTTGTAATTGTCGGATAATTCCGCATTTGGATATATCACCGTGATGACAACGAACGATTTGAACAATTCAAATGGCTGGCAAATGTTTGTGTGGCAATTCTGGAGGATACATTAAAATGCTAAGCATTTATACTTATCCTGGCTAATGCTTACTTTTAGTAAGCTTATGCAGACTACGGATGAGCGGCTCTAACAATTTTGTTCTCCAGTTATCTCCATTAAACCTCATCCCTTTATTGTTGGGTAGTCTTTCGCACAGTGGACTGGAAACGTCTACGTTGTGACTCTTCCTTCCTTATTCGTTCCCATGGGAATTTGGATTTCTTAATCACAGGAACATTCACCAAACGCAGATCGTAGATAAACAACAATATTGTAGGAAAATGTGTATTCTGATACATAGCTCTTCAGACCAATGATTTACGTGTAAAAGTGAAATGTGGACTCTCATTGTTGAATCCTTAAGCTACAGATTAAAATAGAAAATTACGAACAACGCTCAACCTAATAGATTTGTTCTAAGGGAAATCAGCTGAAGTTGTATTCATGACTTTCTCTCAAACTATTATAAACCCACACACTGTCATATTAATATAACATGATATTATTTCAAAGTGCTTGATAATCGAATCCAATGTGAGAGCAGCCAGCAACATTAAACCTGACGTATGTTGTTCCATTTTAAAATGGCTGAAACCCGGAGCAGTGAGATTCCTCACTACCCTGTTTTTGAAACAGATTAGAGAAACGTGTTATTATTTTTTTTAAATTATGGTTTGCACTAAAATTGTATTCACAAACTATTAGCCAATTATCAGCTAGAGCAGTCATTTTCTACTTCCCAAGTATTAACATCACAAAAGAAATGTTGAATCGTAAGCTAGGTTGGCAATAATTTAAATAAAGAAATTCCGTCTAAAAAAAAGTATTTTTCCTATCAACAACCTTGAAGTAATGATAGTTCAATTAGTTAATAATAAGCTAAAAAATAAATCCTTCCCTCACAAAATAATCGTTGGTCTGCTTGCAAACCCACTTTGAATATCTGTTTTCCGATATTACAAATGATCTCTGTTTGAAAGTGTTTTTTAGCATAAACAATTAGAAATTTATTCTAATAAGGGTTTCTAGATAGATAACATGACTTCGAACGGATGATAGCTCAAGGGGGTTGGTGAACACATCATTGCCATGGAAAAGCTTTTAAGTCGACGTTTTAAAAAATCGGCCCTCTTAATTTGTGACATTTAAATCCACGTCTGATGATTTAAAGAAAAACTGGCCCACAATAAGCCTAATTCCAACTTTCAATATATCTTCAGCTGTATACTCATTTACAATTACATTGATTACTATGGGTTGGCTGAAGGAAGGGAAAAACTTTAAAATCCATAATCTCAGATAGCTGTACCTCATGCGCGTTTAGTAAATAAATAAAATCCAGATTTTGGTTTAGTTAGGTTTAAGTCTTTTAGAGAACCAGTATTAGTTATAAAAATAAATAAAATTGAAGGGTTAAAGAGACTTAAATATTTCCGTTCGCCTCAGAAGGGTATAGTATCCCTTTAAGGCTTATTATCGACTAAAAAGGACTCATGGAATGGGTTCTTCAGGACTTGCAGGACCTTAAGGGAAATCTGCTAAAACCAAGGCGAAATTTTTCTTCAAATGACCATCGATCCTACCTAGGTGATGACGAAAATGAGGTCCGTTCAAAACTATATATATATATTCTGAGACCATTCTTGAGGTTGTCAAAAATACTTCGTGGACAAAGTGCGAAAAAGAAATGTGTTCTTATTTGAAAACGTCAGCTTGGAATCTTCTGCTCTGCTATAAAACTAAGGGTTCAGTTTAATGAGTGCCGAGTTCAATTCCCGCCTGGACAATAGGAATTTATTTAGAGACGGACTCACTTATTAAAAGTCCGTCACGCAGGGGCTGCGTAAACTAAGCAGATTTCCCATGTGTAGTTTTACAATAGAGAAATCTGCATACTGGTAACACAATACCACCATGATTAAATACAAACGGTAATGAGAAATCTTTCAGTTAATTAAAATAAATTCCCAACTGAAACGGCTTCTTAATTGTAAGAATAATTTATATTTTAATAACTCAAATTGTAGTAGTCCAAGAACTAAAGAAGGGGGGGGGGCGGATGAACAGAACGTATTTGCATAAATCTCACAAAGTAAGGAAGGTAAGGTAAGGTTAGAAACGACAGGTAAGGTTAGAAGAAGCTTCCACCAGAGCCGAACAGTTAACGGAAACGGCCGAACTAATCCGAACATACCCCTCCACCACATGTCCCATAGACTTCATAAAAATGCAAATATCTCGGTTAATATTGAAGATAGAGAATAAATGAATATAACAATATTTATAGTAAATTTAATTTGCAATACGATTGATTCTATGCAATTTTTCGATCCAATCCATAATAACGGAGATATTTCGAATTTTCGAAAATCCCCCCTCTAAACCCCCCTCCCTCTGGTCCGATTTCAGCCATTAACGAACTTGATCTGTCTTTTTACATAAAACGGTTAAATATTGAGTTTTGTAACGATCAAACAAAAATTGCGACCGCTAGAGCGTTAACAGACAAATATATATATATATATATATATATATATATATACTAGTTCAGATACCCGGCTTCGCCCGGGAATTGATTTGAGGCTGAATGGTGATGGTATTTTTTTGACAAGGCTTTACTTTGCACAATATTTTGACATTAACTCGTCCCAGTGTTTATGGTTAATACCCGTTGTTGGCATTTGTTAATAAATAAAGTCCGTCACGCAGGGGCTGCGTAAACTAAGCAGATTTCCCACGTGAAGCTATACAATAGAGAAATCTCTATACAAGAGCCGAACAGTAAGGGCCGAACTAGCTTTTGGCCTGAAACGTTCGTTATCGGCCAACATTTAATAAAACTGCAAATATCTCGGTTAATATTCAAGATAGAGAATAAGTGTATATAACAATACTTATAGTAAATTTAATTTGCAATAAGATTGGTTCTATACACGTTTTTGACCGGACTTATGGTAACGGAGATATTTCGAATTTTCCAAAAAACCTCCCCTCTAAACCTTGATCTTTCTTTTTACATAAAACGACTAAATATCGAGTTTGGTAACGATTAAATAATAATTGCGACCGCTAAAGCGGTAACAGACAAATATATATATATATATATATATATATATATATATATATATATATATATATATATATACAGTTTTGAACGGACCTCATTTTCGTCATCTCCTGGGTTAGATCAATGGACATTTGAAGAAAAATTTCGAAAATCGCGTCATGAGTACAACCTCAATAGCTGATTTCCCTTAATCTGCTAAAATTCATAGTCCCACCCTGGCTAGAAAAGGGTGGTCACTTGTAGATAACCCTTCCAAATTAGCCATAGTAGCAAAAAGTAGACGTTATTTATTATGTAATACATTTATAAATAAAATAAAATAAAAAAGTATATTCTCTCATTAGAACATATCTAATGCTTCTTTTGTACATCCCTGACAGAGGAGGAGCCAAGGGGTTTATGTTCACTTTCCAACTATTATGAATGCCATGTTATAAAGGGCATTCCTCATGGTAGAATAAATATTTCATTGAGTATTATTACACTATGCCCAAATTTAAATTTAACATACACGAAAATCTGAATGGAGGGCTGTTGAATTTTATTGTCGGTGGTAGACTAACTTTTGCTATTTTATAAAATAATATCAATGAGATGATTCCCCGTAAATTTGCCTTTAGGGTACGAAATGTTTACAATTCGTTTTTTTGTTTTCTGAATTATTGAGGAACGCTTATATAACAAGAGTACGATCATTTAGTTTCAATGTAATACAGTTTATGGCCAAATCTTGTATGAAATGTCAGTACAGCTGTAATGAACTAACAATTTGATCATCTCGGAGTAACGATGGCCTCCAACGGGTAATTTACAAAGCGCAAATTAATATAATTTTATATAATTAAGGTCGGTAAGTAACAAATCAATAACAAATTGTATTGTATATTTCATATAGAAAATTTACACCTCATAACAATATTTTTTTTTTTTTTATCAATTTATTTTTATTTCATCCGCTTTATAACTTACCACAGTAAAACCAGTTCTTTCTATTTTCCAATTGGTAGCAGTTCATAATTTGCAATGATTAAGATGATTTTTTTTTTTTTTTTATATTTCGTTCTTTCAAGGTAAATGGTTAGATTGCGTGCTTCTTAGTAGTATCTTTTATTTCTAGTTGGTCCTAAAAGAGTTGCTGAAATAAATTACCTAAGAAACATTTGGAGTTTGAAATCGTGTTATTCACGAGCAAATTATACATAATGAGATACTGGCTGCAAAACCCACTTTTTCTAATGAGGCGTTTATACAGAAGGTAGCAAATACCGGGATGGAATTTTAAATGTTTTCATTATTCAATAAATATTTGCCTTTCAATTTTTAATATAATGAAATATCATAAAAATGTTTTAAATTCGCTAGGGTTCGAAACCTCCTAATGCTCTTTCTAGAAGTTCCAGTGGGAAGCCAAGCCCTGCCTTCAAATCCTATCGTGTTGAACTAAATCGCAGGCTTAGTTGTCCCTACTATTGGAATCTTTCGGAAACTGTTCTTCTCATACTACTATACCCACCGAAAGCCATAAGATTTGTATTGTGTTCAAAAGTAACTTTCCAGACCTCCCACTTTTCCTTAGCCAAATAATATTACCTTTAAATATATTTGTGATGAAATTGGATGCCTCAAGATTTGTCCAAGATTTTCCCTTTCTCCAATTTCGTGATATTCCTTTACTTTCTCAGGTCAGGAAGAACTTCCACGTTGCATTTCTTTTGATTCCAATGTGATCTGGCTGCTTAGGATCTACTCCAATATATGTATTCCCTTGTGTGAAGAGTCCAAACTTCGCTCCCAAAAAGCTATACACCCCAAACTAATAAATTAGCAAACGTTTTTCGGGAGCCATAATTATATGCTTGTTGATAAGCTATTTTTATTTCTGAAAGGGTTGCTTTGATAGTGCTATATAGTTATATCATTGTTATTTCGTCATCCAGACTGCAGTAAATGTCCTAAGATTTTGGCAATGACTCACGGATTCAAAGTGAAACTAAAATTATTGATAGCCGTGCTGTGAAGTAATTTACTATCGTAGTGTGCAGTAATTTACATTATTTACTTTAGGAGTGTGATTAAACAAAATTATTATTATTATTTATTAACGTCTAGTTAGTAAGGCTAATTGGGACGGGTTAACTACAGGTTACCACCTTTTTCTAGTCTTGGTGGGACTGAGGATTTCATTTAATGAGTAGTTAAACAGAATTGATAAATATGAACGAATAATATGACTGTAATGTGTAGTGTACTACTTATTTTCAGTTAATACAATCTTTATATTTTATTATTTCAATTTCCATATCAATTGGTTTTCGTAAAAAAATTTACGTATAATTTAAAAATGAATTGTTATTATTATTTTATTTTAGTAGTATTTGTTACATTTTCTTGTGAACTCAACTGCTCAATGAGTAGAATCCTATTAAATATACCAATATTTACTATTTATGTATGCTCCACACCAAGGGTGATTACCTGCAGTTATTCGGGGCCAATTATTGAAAAGAATTCAAATAATTCATTTTTAGAAATTCATCTTAAAATAGTAAAATGCTAATTTTAATATTTTTGTATAACGCTTATTATGTTTTAATAAATTACTTACCTCATATTAGAATTAAATTGTGCAAGTAGTTTTAAAGGAAATAGTTTCTTTAAATTTGTTTCTGTTGTAGAAAATGGTATTAATTGGCAAGAAACATCAAAATAGCTGTTGAGGTTCTGCTCATGACAAGATTTTCGAAACAGTTGTTTAATCTCCACCAGCCCTACCTAAGACATGAGAAAAATGTAAAAAACATTTTGGCATATTTTTTTCTACCTCTTACAGTATCCCTGTTTGGAGATCCGCTTATTGACAATCTGCATGGCCCATGGAACACAGCACATCACATGGATTTGAATTATTACAAATCGTACTGAGAAAAGATAGAACAGATGAGAACATGTGCATGTGTGTGTGTGTGTGTGTGTGTGTGTGTGTGTGTGCGTGCCTGTCAGCGTGCGTACCTGGGTGGTCGCGTTCCTCTCTTCACTATTCATTCTTACTTTTAGCAGATTTCTCTCAAGGGAAATCAGCTATTGAGGTTGTATTTACAATTCATCCAACTGCAATTGTTTAAAAAAATTATTTTATGTTTCCATGCCGGTACTTCAACTTTTGATGGAAATAAACCCAGTCTCACATTAAAGGATATATGAAAACAATAGGCCTTTTACCGATGAATAAGGATAGAGTTTTACTTAAGAAAGTCAAGTGAAAAATACAAGCATTCCGATCATTTTTTGAGTTGGTTAATGACAAATATAGAACAAAAATTGTATAATTGCAATTCCATCAAGATAGATCATATAATATTATTCAATCCTATCAGTATCAGGGATATATTGAATTTTTAAGTTAGCCTTCATCTAAACCCCTCGTCAGATTTCAGCCACGAACTTGACCATTAGTTTTACAATAACCTTTTAAATATCGAGATAGTACAGAACAAAAATAGTACAATGCTAATGCCCATCAACATAGATCATATATCATTCTTCTATTCGATTGTATCAGTGAGATTTCAAATGAGTAGAAGCTCAATAGTTGATTACCTCAGTTCAAAAATCAGCTCTAAAGACGAAAACCCCAGTACATATGATAAAAATCATTAGCAACGCCAATTTCGGTGATTGCAATCCAAAAAAGTCCATCACGCAGGGGCTGAGTAAACTAAGCCAATTTCCCATTTGAAGATTTACAATAGAGAAATTTCACGAGAGCCAAACAGCTACGGAAACGGCCGAAAGAGCTTTTGGCGGAAACTCGACTAGAACCGAAGTTAGCCGATCTCATCTCGTCTGTTATCGGCACACACTTAGTAGAAATGCAGAAATCTCAGTTAATATTCAAGATAGAGAATAAACGTATATAACAATATTTATATTAAATTTAATTTGCAATAAGAATGATTCTATACAATTTTTCGATCCGACGTATAGTAACAGAGATATTTCGAATTCCCCCCCCCCCCCGTAAACCCCCCTCACACTGGTCCGATTTCAGCCATTAACGAACTTGATCTCTATTTTTACATGAAACGTTTTGAGATTCGTTACTACTACTGTTATTAGTAGGCGGATTTCTCTATTGTAAAACTTCACGTGAAAAATCTGCTTAGTTTACGGACTTTTTCGTCATCTCTTGGGTTGGATCGAAGGACATTGAAGAAAATCGCTTCATAAATACGACCTCAATAGCTGATTTCCCGCTAGGCCTATAGATGAGGATCTAGCCAGGAGGGAGTGGTGGTATACTAACAGAAGGGACCAGGAGTATTGTTCTCCGCCAGTGGGTTAGCACAAATCGCTCTCTTCCCATTTCCTTTAATGGGATGGTTTATTTTCTTCCAGTGTGCTCAAAATCATTTAGAAGAATTGCTGCAGGCTTTCTATCAATGTACATCTTATCCATTAACAACATTTACATTATATTTTGAGCTATTCGTCTTCTATTATTCTACCTTAGCATTGAAACCAAGATAAAATAAATAAAAGACATATAAATATTTTCTATGGGCATGAATATACTAACTCATTTATTTTAGCAGATTTCCCTTAAGGGAAATCAGCTATTGAGGTCGTACTCATGACGCGATTTTCGAAAAATTTCTTCAAATGTCCATCGATCCTACCCAGGAGATGACGAAAATGAGGTCCGTTCAAAATTATATTTATATATATATTTGTCTGTTAACGCTCTAGCGGTCGCAATTTTTGTTTCATCGTTACGAAACTCGATATTTAACCGTTTTATGTAAAAAGACAGATCAAGTTCGTTAATGGCTGAAATCGGACCAGAGGGAGGGGGGGTTTAGAGGGGGGGATTTTCGAAAATTCGAGATATCTCCGTTATTATGCATCGGATCGAAAAATTGTATATAACCAATCTTATTGCAAATTAAATTTACTATAAATATTGTTATATACGTTTTTTCTCTATCTTGAATATTAACCGAGATATTTGCATTTTTTAGTTTTCAGCAAACCGCCACTTCCAGTCATGTTACGTAAACAATACTCTGCTACATAATAAATCACATTATTGGAAGTTTAAATACTAAAAATTGTATTCAAGAGACCTTTATTATACGAGATACATGCAAATATGCCCTGATGACCCCCCCCCCATCTTAAAGTTTTGAACTACTAAAATTTTATTGATTGAGATAACAATTATTCTGACTCATTATAAATTACACTAGTAGATATAGTAAATAGTTCTCAATAAAATGAATGTGTTATATTCAGATATATTTCAGTAATTGTTTTTCTTTCCGGTCTGAGGCAGGCCGACCCGTTTGTTTACTTTTCTAACCTAACGCTTCCTGTCGGCAGGTTATTGAAATCGGATGAAACATTTATTTCCGTTTGTATTTATTCACGGTGTTGTTGTGTTAGCAGTATGCATATTTATCTATCTATCTATTTATTACTAAACTTCACGACGGAAATCTGCTTAGTTTACGCAGCCCCTGCGTGACGGACTTTTTCTATTAGAGGACTTTCCCTTAATAATAAACAAAAGTCCGTCACGCAGGGGCTGCGTAAACTAAGCAGATTTCCCACGTGAAGTTTTACAATAGAGAAATCTGCCTAATAACAACTGTAGTAGTAAGAAACCTCTAAACCTAAAAAACATTATTTAGGGCGTAATAACCCAGTAGTTTCTAACAGTTAACCTAACCTCTAAACCTATTCACGAGGGACGATAGTTATGGAAACGGCCGCCAGAGCTCTCGTCGGAAACTCTGAACATAGCCTATTGTTGACACGCAGAATACAAATGCAAATATCTCGGTTAATATTCAAGATAGAGAATTAATGTATAGAACATTATTTATAGTAAATTTTATTTGCAATAAGATTGGTTCTATACAATCTTTTGATCTGACGTATAGTAACGGAGATATTTCGAATTTTCGAAAATCCTCCCCTCTAAACCCCCCCTCCCACTGGTCCGATTTCAGCCGTTAACGAACTTGTTATTTCTTTTTACATAAAACGCTTAAATATGAAGTTTGGTAAGGATCAAACAAAAATTGCGACCGCTAGAGCGGTAACAGACAAATATATAGATAGATAGATAGATAGATAGATAGATAGATAGATATATAGATATATATATATATATACAGCTTTGAACGGACCTCATTTTCGTCATCTACTAGGTAGGATCGATGGACATTTGAAGAAAAATGTCGGAAATTCCGTCATGAGTACAACCTCAATAGCTGATTTCCCTTAAGGGAAATCTGCTAAAACATTATTGGTTCATACGCCACATGGCAACAACAAAATGATTTGTTGCCCTCCATTTAAAAGAAATTCAAGGTGATAAACGATATCTTCACACCAACGTGTCGGGTCAAAACAATAAAAAAACTTGGGTATTAAAAATAGGTTAATTTGGCAAAACCTTCAGTTATTGACACATTTTCAAAAAAAAAAAAAATGTCTTAAAATTTTCCTCATTCATTCCTTCAAATCTTTGCGAATCATAGTGGCAATAACAACATCAGTTTGTATTGTAAAATTTCATATCTATATAAGTACATTATTATGAGATACAACTTCTGGTTAATAAGATATAGGTGTTTTAGTATTTTTAGTGCTTTTTGTTTAATAAAAAAGAGCTATTGAGTTTTCTTACATGACAAAAAGTCCTTCATGTCTTCCCCGAAGCCGAAGTGCAAAAGTAAATGTAAGGTGTTTTTTTTTGGGGGGGGGTCCAGAATTTCTACTTATAGGTTGAAATTAAATTCCACATTAAAGGTACGTATAGTCCTCCTCTTGCTGAACTTAGGGTTGTATTAGCAGAGTTTTTTATAAGGGAAATGAGTTATTGAGAATTGTACTCATGGCGCGGAATTCTAAAAAAAAATTTAAATCTCCATCGATCCTATCCAGTAGATGACGAAAATGAAGTCCGCTTAAATCTGCTGGGAAATGTGCTCAGTTTACGCAGCCCAGCGTGACGGACTTTTTATTTTTCGCGCTCTTTAAATACCATTTGTCAATTTCATTAATAAGAGTTTATAAAAGTTAGGGCAAGTCTGCGATAGAGCGAGTCGTTGGTTACTCCATAATAAAATTTCTCAAGAAGAACTTGATTAAATATTTTACTGAAAACTTTTCAAATTAATTAAAGCAATCAATAAAGGTAATAAATTATTAATTGCTTATTCTCCATTTCTTTACGTTATTCTTGCAACTTTTTCAATTTAATCTATCTGCAAGATAATTTTTACTTATAGAGAAAATTCCATTTTCAATGAAGAAGAGGGAAGAAATAATTTCTATAAACTGTTTACAAAATGTATTTCAATCTTCATTTTCAGTTGCACAAAATGGAAATGTCTGCAATATATCAATATTTTCCATTCATTCTTCTTACTCCCCTCCATTAATCAATATAACCTTACGAAACTGACATCATTATTCATTCTGCTCTGGTTATAAATTTATAGACACTGTGGTTTATCAGATATCCTGATAATATATGGATATCAGCGTCAGCAAATATGAAGTGCATATTTTTCAACCGTGAAATCGTAAATCTCTCTAGGTCGGCTGTTCTTTTTTCCATTAACTTTTCTTTTACTCTCTGTGTTTGTTGTATGAAGCGTTTTGATAATGTCTCAAGGTCAATAATATTGAAGGAACATTGTTCAACTTAATTAAACACTCACCTAACCTACACATGAGCACCTTTCTTGCGACCCTCCATAGATGAGTATCGTAGAATGATACCTAACCTTGGTGGTTTGCAAATTCTTTGAACGGGCGTATTTAAAGGATAACATATTCTTCGGTCTTGACTAATTATAAATTATCTATACATTCCATTTTTAAAAGATATATCAGCTATGTTCAAAAGTTCTAAATCAACTTAACACATTCCTAAAAACTTCCTGATTAGGCGTATCAGCATCGGGAAATTGTAGTGCAGTATTCATGAAACTAATTAAAATGTATAATTTTTTAATTGTTATATTATTGTCCAGCTTAAATTTGAAGCAGTATAATAGGCTTCTTATAAATAGAGAAGTTGACAATTGAATGTCTGATGATGTCATCAGCGTTTCAATGTACTTGGTTTAAGAAGAGTTTTTTTTTTCAAGGCAGATGTGTTAAGGATGGGGTGGATGGGGGTTCAATATGTTAGGAGTTGAGAGCTTGTACATAATTTGAGTAAACAAGTTTTTCTTATTATTTCTATTTTTTGTTGATTATTGTCTTACAATTCTTGTGCAACGTTAAATTAATAAATAAACAATTTATTTTATCCAAACCTGAACACCAGGAATGGGCAAATTATTTTCTGTAAATAAATAATAACTTAGGTTTTTTTTTTGTATATACTTTATCCGAGTATAATCAAGGTATATTTTTAATTTCTTAGTTTCCAAACTTCTGTAGATCCCTCTCCCCCGCCACTCATACCAATATAATTTTCACTTCAAGCTCCTGAGCCACTGAACCTCTTCAGCTTACTACATTTCAAGCTCTGCTTATATAGGCTACTAATTACTAGAAATTTGCAAAACATAAGGAGTCAAAGTCTACAGCTTATATGTGTGTGTGTGTGTGTGTGTGTGTGTGTGTGTGTGTGTGTGTAGTAGTAGTAGTGTGAGAAACATACTGAGTCAAAAAAAAAAAAAAAAAAAACTTCTTTCCTTCTTTAAAATATGCAATTTATTTTTATCCCCAACGCGTTTCGAGCTTTGTCGCTCCTTATCAGGGGTTTTTATGATTTATATTTATAACTCTCATGGTTAAATTGTTGTACCAATTTTTTTTCCCTCTTATCACACCAACAATTCAAAGCAATATTTTCTATTTTATTTATATTTGTTGTATAACAACAGGTCAATGATTAGCTTTATACATATATATATATATATATATATATATATATATATATATATATATTTATATAATTTTGAACGGACTTGGGTTCCAAGGTAGTAGCGATAGACATTTGAGGAAAATTACGTCATGAACACAATCTCGATAGCTAATTTCACTTAAGAGAATACATAATGCCTATGTAATTTTATGTTATGGGTTTGTCCTTGCAGATGCTGTGAGTTTTTCTAATAGCTTGCGCATTTTTATTCTTGACGTGAGTTTTCTCATAATACAAGGGTTCACTAATATTTTATGGATACGAAAAATGATACAATATCATAAAACGGCCAATTTGTGCTAAATAATTTAGTTGGGTTTGTTATATTGTGAAGTGACTCGTAAAGTCACCAGGACTAGGCCTATAATTTGATCAGTCCTGCCCAGTTAGAGGCCTACGTAAGAACGACAGTCTTAAAGCTTCTTAAGGTTCTTTTCCGCAAACTTGCTATGGTCATTTATGTAATGAAATTAACGAGGCATGAGCCAGCCGTTATTCGCCATGTTAAACACGGTCTCATCCGATACTCAATTACATACTAGTTAAAAAATCATTTCCGATAGGAATCTTCAATCAATATAAATCTACATTAACGTCAAATTTTCAACTATAAAGGGCACCGTACTTCGGGCACTTAATACACCAGCCTACGTACAATTTTCATTTTATGAGCTTGTTTACTTTCTGCTATATTTTCATCAATATTTTGAATGTAATGGTTTTTATCACAAGTAATTATTGTATGAGTACATGTTATTTAAACTGATTCATTCCTCGATGAGAAGATTTCCTGTTTATAATACCTGATCCTCACAACATTTTGAAATGTTATTGGGAAGGAAAATGATAATTTTGAATTTTTGAAACAATAAACAGTTATATGCAACATATAACTTAATTGCAAATGATAGATCCATCAAATTTTGAGTTGATAACAGTGTCTAAACTTGCCAACACTATTGAAAGAATCACGATTAGAATGTAGATGAATATGAGATCAATATAAAATCTGATCAAATTTTTTCTTCAGGATATATAACAAGAGTGCCTTGATAATTCTTATTTACTTAAGAAAAATTATAATTTGTTTTTAAATTTAATTTGAAACGTGGGACCTTCAAAGAAAAATAAAGTTCCATTTACACTATTTACAAAAATATAAAAATCAAGGAAGGTAAAAGTAGTTTTGGCTGAATAAATATTAAGTACCAAAATATAGACCTAAAAGAGCCATTGCACTATTGTTAAGATTTTATCAGAAGATAAAAGTAAATTCCATAAGGATAGAAGTGGTAATCCACTGAAAACTGAGATGAGATCATTTACTCTCTGCCTACCACATCGTTCAGTTTCTCCATTGCAGGAAGTGTTGAATAAAACAAATCAAACTCCTCTAAACAATATTATGAGAAACGTGAATTTGATCTAAATTCTCTCAAATGAAAGGTAAGTATTCTTTTGGAAGACTTCCACGTTTATGTGTAATTTGCTGCTACTGACAAACAGAAATCAAATTCGCCAATGAATATATATTGAAATTTAGTCCTTTTGAAGCGTTGAAGCCATGCGTCAGGTTAGCCATGCGAGTTAAAGCGTTGACCTTTATCTCACATGGTAAACCTAGAGTGGCGAGTTCGATTCTTGCCTGGGCAAAGGAAATTATTTAGAGACGAAATTCATTAAATAACGTCCTAAAGTCCCACCCTGGCTGGAAAAGGGTGGTAACCTGTAGATAACCCGTCCCAATTAGCCTGAGTCGCAAAAAGTGGACGTTAATAAATAATAATATTGCCCAGGCGGGAATTGAACAGTATTTTAAACAACATTGAAAAGTGTGTGAAAATACATATGCTTTTAACCCAACAGTTTCCATTAGACAGAAACCGACAATACAATATTATTCGTTCGTAGTGGTTACACGTGTTGATATCCATACGATGGCTGGCTGGTGTATGCTCAAATCGGTGATTAGGGCTAAAGAAAAATCCGCCAATTAACTTGATAGTTTTATTCGGCATAGTATTTTCAGGGGCCCAACCCCATCATCAGTGCCCAGCTATAATTGATTAGTGTGGACTCGGGGGTCCTTCCCAAAGCTCTCTGACTGTTCTAAGGCCCAGATGGAGATGACGCTCTCAAAGTAAGTACTGTCAAATAAAACTATTAAGTTGACTGAAGTTTTTAGTAATTTTTTTTTACCGGGCTTTTACGCTGTGTGAGTTTGTTCATAATTTGGATACACATAATATGTAGATATCAATGGACCTTTTGAAACTAAATGTAAGCATGATTTCAAATGTGTTGCAAGCATATATAAATAGCTACTAGTAGAGTTAGTGTGAGTATAGTCTTAGGAAAGCGAATAGAATTACTACTAACATGAGATACGTCGAATTGAAAAACTCTATAAGCATGAAAGAATGAGTGAAGAAATATGACGTATCTACTGACCGTTGAAATTCTTAGTCAACATTGCATAAATCGAATATTGTGAATGCCAAAGAAATCACGCTTTATAAGTTTCTATTATGCAACTGTCACGGAATAATTAAAATATATAAAAGTTATTGTTCCGAGGCCTTTCTTGTTAAAAATACTCGATTTAGTCTATTCGGTATTTCCCGTATGGAGACCGGCCTAATTGAACTGGCGTTTTGAGATCCTGAGGTTCAAGTTATTATTTTGCTTCTATGCCCAAAATGGAAAATTTTGCTCATCAGCCCATGGAGGACCCTACCACACGGATTTGGTGAGGGCCAAGTTGCCAGCTTGAAGCACTTCTTGCAGTGTCGTGGTTACTTTGCAGGCCAAATATAGCTACTTCAACTACAAAACACTAGTTTGTCAATGACACATGATTGCTGACTGGACCACAGAGAACGGATAGAGGCCCAACTTTGAAGCCTGCAACCGCACAACTGAATACAACTTCGTATGTAATTCTCAACCTCTAATACAGTAATTGAGTACTAAAACCATACCAAAAGTGGCCTTTAAAATTTGGATTGATTCACATCTATATGGCCTAACTATTTTATTTATGTTCTGTGGAGTGTCCGCTGCGAGGCGATATTGTTCATCAAAAAACAGCAGATATAAATAAAAATATGGAAAACAGTAACAGAAAAAATTGAACACTACTATTATAATTTGGCAAACTAAGGACGCAAAAACATAACGCAATAAAAGAGATTAAAAAAAAGCACGAATCAACAAATAAAAAAAAATAACCAAAAAAAGACGAAAAATTTAAGTCCAAAACAAAAAATATCTTATAAAGACACCAGATAATTAATAACTATGGCTAATAAATTACTGCAATTATATATGTTAATTGTTAAAATTAAAACTAAACAAGTGAATAAAAATTAAAATTATTTGTTAACGTCCATTTTTTGCAACTAAGGCTAATTGGGACGGGATATCTACAGGTTACTACCCTTTTCTAACCAGCGTAACACTAAGGATTTTATTTAATGAATTCCGTCACTAAATAAATTCCTAACGCCCAGGCGGGAAACGAACTCAACACCCTAGGTTAACCATGTGAGATTAAGGCCAACGCTCTAACTCCTGCGACCAAAATGAAAATTAGTATGTACATCAAATTCTTAGGTTAAATTTTCTAATATCTTGAACATTCACTATCATACCTTCATACTTTCTCTGTTTAAGTCTAAGTCATGTGGCCTAATTAGAAATTCAAGATTACTAAAATATTTTGGGGCTCAGGTTAGCCATGCGAGTTAAAAGCGTTGACCTTTATCTCACATGGTAAACCTAGAGTGGAGAGTTCAATTCTCGCCTGGGCACAGGAAATTATTTAGTGACGAAATTCATTAAATAACGTCCTAAAATCCCACCCTGGATAGAAAAGGGTGGTAACCTGTAGATAACCCGTCCCGATTAGCCTAAGTTGCAAAAAGTGGACGTTAATAAATAAATAAATTAAAAAAAAATATTTTGTTCTTAAAAATAAAAATTCATTTTTTAATTAACAAATTTAATTTATTTTCTATTGAGAAAGTTTGAGTAAAGCAGTCTCTTGGAATAGATATTTGTGAAGGAACGGTCTTTTTCGTTGGTTTTTGTGATATAGGTAGGTGATATTTTGGAGAATTATTCAATCCACAACACCTTTGTAAAAATCTTAATTATTGACGAACTCATTAAATAAAATCCTCAGGAACCACCGCCCTGGCTAGAAAAGGGTGACAACCTGCAGATAGCCCATATCAATTAGCCTTAGTAGCACAAAGTAGATGTTAATAAATAACATTGTTAAAATCGATTATTGAATTGTGCCATTGTTACTCCAAGATTTAAGATGTATTTGAAATATAATTGTGCTATTAACTGTTGCACGATCCATTAATTCAGGTTAAGATGAAAGATTTAGTCTTCATCCTGCATAATGATTTTATTGGCTACTAGTTTCGTCAATTGAGTCGCATTTAAGCCTCTACTACTCCATGGAAAAGAATAAGCAATTGCGAACAGAATGTTATGCTAAGCAGTATTAAGTTGACATTTCCCCATCTTTTGCTGCTTTTTCTTTTTCATTGTATTGAAATGAAGATACAACTCAGTTAGCGAAACTCGTCTGTAATATTATGCAGGAAGACTTTATTTCTTTTTATTCTGGATTGAGGAAGTCCCGGGCGTATATAAGTCCCACTAGCAATAAAAAAAAACCTTCCCTAAAAATCACACTATCGGTGAATCGCTTGAAATAAATAGTCTAACTAAAAAACGGACGAAAATAAAACGCGACAATAATAATAAAGTAAGAACCCCAAGGAGTCCTTGATCTTGAACCAAACCTGTTACAAGGACATTAACCCCTACCAGTCCCATATACGTCTGCTAAAAAAGCAAACAGAACTCCTTTTCTCATTTATTTTCTTTTTGCAAAATCAAATTATCATAACAGCATATATTTGCTAATATTTGGGAATACACATAGCCATAACAGTAACAGAGGAATAATCATATTCCCTGAATTTTCTTTCTTTATCTACATATAAGTCCTCAGTTTAGAAATTTTAAGGAATGAAACAAAATCCTAATAATAATGCCAAAAACATATAATAATAACTTATAATAAATATTGCCTATTAAAAATAACCTTGATAAATATTTATATTAACGGCTTCTTTCAGCTATTTTCTTAAGTAAATCAACTATTGGGGTTGTGAAAATAACGTAATTCGCCAAGACATTTCACCGAAGTTACCTAGTACTAATACTTGTTACATAAGTTATAAAACTCTTCTTCATGCTATTATGGCTGATTGGAAATAAGGGTTTTATTTAATGAGTTTGGCATTAAATAAATTCATACTTCTCACACAGGAATCGAAGCTGCTATGTTATATAGATTTACCAAGAATATTAGGACTAACGTCGTAACTAATATGATATTCAGGTACACTTGATAATTCCTGAGTTATATATTGAGATCGTCATTAAATAAATCACCCCTCCTAGAAAAGGGTGGTAACTTATATATAACTCGTTCTAATTAGCCTTAGTTGGCATAAATTGGACGTTAATAAATAACATTTTTTAAACAGACTTGCCTATACTGTCCCCATTATAACATTTAAATAGAAAGTCCATCACGCAGGGGCTGCGTTAACTAAGCAGATTTCCCACTTGCGTCACGTATTTGCATTTATCTCAAAAAGCAAAAGGTCAATGAGAACAATATTTAGTATTTAGGCTTCAAATAAAGTGGTGTATTATTTAACAACTTATTGTTAATATAACATAATATAACGAAATATAGAAATATCTCGGTTAATATTAAATATAGGGGAAAATGTACATAACAACAATTATAAATTGTTATATTTTCAATAAGATTGGCGCTATACAATATTTCGACCTGTCCCATAATAACGGAGATATTTTGAATTTTCAAAATGTCCCTCCTCTAAACCCAAGCTCCCACTGGTCCGATTTCAGCCGTCACAGAACTTGATCTTTCTTTTTTCATAAAATGCATAAATTATATTCTTATATAGTTTAGTAATGACAAGACAAAAATTACGACCGCTAGAGCGGTAACAGATACATGTATACAATTATGAACGAACCTCATTTTCGTCATAAACTAGTTAGGATCGCTGGACATTTGAAGAGATTTTACGAAAATTGCCTCATGAGTACAGCGTCAATAGCTGATTTCCCATATGGGAAATCTGCTAAAAATGGTTAAGAGGAAGAATGTACTTTCAATGTTTCCTATATAATTCTGAGCCAGGTTATTCGAGATTGAGCTATGTCTCAGTTGCGTTAATGCCCTAATTAGTCTCGATCACTGTATCATTATGGCCAAATTGTATACCCCAAAGCCTAAAAAAAAACGTTTTTGAACTTTAGTTTGTTAATTATTCTCAGGATTGGAAGGGCCCACCTTCCTAAGTGGTGAGACTCTCTTTGTTTAGATACTTTAAGAAATTGTCCATGAAGCCAAAACATTTTAACATATTTATACTCTCAACCAGACCCGTAACGGCCCGCTGGTCCACCGCCCCGAGGGCCGAAGCGACCTTTGGAAAACACGAACCTGCGCCACACGAGGAGTACTCCAGACCTCCCGGATAGTACCCTGTATTAGTTCAAAGGCAGCGCCCAATCAATGGTACCAGTCCGGCCCTGCCATCAAATGTTGTTTCCAATAGTTCTTTAAGCGTCGTCTTGTAAAAAGGTCTTTTCTACGTTTAAACGACGTTGTAACTCGATTTGTTTTAGATTATCAAAGTGCTGGAAAATATAGACCGTGATGAGGGATGGCCAATACTTGGGGTGAAGAAATTAGTGATTCAAAAACTTTCACTAGTCTATACTCACTAATCCCTTAAGAAACCAGAAGTAATTCGTTATCATAATTTAAAGGCCGTCACGCTGGGGGGCTGACTGAAACTAAGCAGATTTCCCACGGGCTGGTATTTGTGATCTATTCTCACCACATATTCTCTATTTATATGTTAAAACAGAGGCCCAAATATATAAAATATTAATGTGGTTCGTTAATTGAAGGGGGAGGGGAGGTTTTAATCAAAAAACAAGAAAGTACGAATAACTCGCTTAATACGTGAGTTACGAAAAATTGCATAGAACAATAATTGTAGAATATCAATATTTAAGCAAGATTGAGCCTATAACATTTTACGATCCGGCTACTAATAACGGAGATATTTTGAACTTTCAAATCCCCCTAATCTCGGGCCGACTCCACCAATAATGATTATGATCTATAGTGTAGACCGAAACCGTTAAATATCGAGAAAGGTGTAGACGAAATAAACATTTTCGAGTAAAGATTACGTCATCAAACAATATATTTGCATGTATCCATGAAGTAAAAGTTCAATGAAAACCATATTTGGTATTTAACCTTGGAATGAAGTGGTTCATGACATAACAGCTTATTGTTAATATGACATGAGCAGTAGAGAGGGTATATTGATGGGCGAAAACAAAATATATGGAAATATCTAGGTTAATATTTAATATAGAAAAACATGCACATAACTACGGTTATAGAAAATTACATTAACAATAAGATTGATTCTATATAGTTTTCCGATCCAGCCCATAATAACGAAGATATTTTGAATTTTCGAAATTCTCCCCCTCTAAACTCCTCTCCCCCCGGTCCGATTTCAGCCATTAATGAGCTTGACCTTTATTTTTTACGTAATATCCAGTTGGGTAAGGATTAAAAAAAATATTGACCGCTAGAGCATTAACACTAACACACACACACGCATACACACACACACACACACACACACACACACACACACACACATATATATATATATATATATATATATATATATATATGTGTGTGTGTGTGTGTGTGTGTCTGTAGTTTTAGTACCTCATTTTCGTCGTCTCCTACGTAGTATCGATGGGCATCTGAGGAAATTTTTCGAACTTCACGTCGTAAGTACAACCTCAATAGCTGACTCCCCTTAAGGGAGGCCTGCTAAAATCTTGTTTTCCAGTGGGTATTTCAAAATCATTTGATTTCATGTTTAAAAATGTTTACTTAAAATATCGTAGATTGTCAATAAATCCAGATATTACGCAATGACCACAGAACATTTAAAACACTTCTTGAAATGATCGGCCAGTTGTTGGTTATTGATTGTTCATAAAGGATGATTGAGTATTGGATACAAAAGTTCTCAATCCTTCAGATAGATGAGTTTAAATTTTCTGTTAACAGTTTCGGGCACCCTTCTTCGTTGGTATCCATCTTCAGAGCTGAAATGAACGAAAAACAAGTTTAAAGACTTTGTGAAAAATAGTGAAACAGAATTGTTTAACAATAGTCATAAGTAACAACAATTTTTAAATTGTAGCATATGACAATAAGAAAGAGGAGGGGGTTGGAAGTAAAAAAATAACTATCATAAAAAATTAAATATGGCACATACCATACATTGTAGTAAAGGAGGAGCAAGTATTCTCGTAATAATTGAGTCTATTTGAATCCAGCGATTACAACTTATTTATTTTTTTTAAGTCTGCCTAAAGGAAGATTTCTATATGACGCCAACGCTGACAATTATATGCCTAATTCGAATAAGCCCCTGGGCCATGCAACTGTAGCTAATACATGAGGACCAAATACATACAAAATAATAACTGGTTCATCCGCGTACCCTCTAACTCTCCAGTCAGTGTTCGTTTGCAAAGCCATAAAGATCTATTCCAACTCTATAATTTGCCATCTGGATAGTTTATTGGATTAATTCTATCTACCTCGTTGG
This sequence comes from Riptortus pedestris, assembly GCA_019009955.1. Classification (NCBI taxonomy): domain Eukaryota; kingdom Metazoa; phylum Arthropoda; class Insecta; order Hemiptera; family Alydidae; genus Riptortus; species Riptortus pedestris. Next base: position 77,755,152 of record CM032229.1, read on the forward strand.
AAATTATGTTTCTCTATGTTTAACAGAATGATTTATGGCGGGCTCAAATAGAAAAATTAAAAATGCTTCAGGAGTCCTAACAATCTAACGAGAGTCCACTAACATCTTGGAATCATGCCTTTGAATATGCCATGATATGTTTTGGTTTATAATGACTCCAATTATTCAAGTATAATATGATAGAGATATATTTGCTTAATGTACGTCAAATTAGTTCGAAGAAAAACGAGTAGCGAAAAGGCTTGTTTTAAACGTTTTTAACTTACAGATCCATCATTTTGATGACGAAGATAAATGATTCATTTTGTATATATAATTACTGGCAAACAAGTTGAGGATGTGCGGGATCCAATTTCATCCGAGGGACTACTGTGCCTACTAAGGTGAACAGGATATGTACCAGTTAAGGAATATATTAATTATTGTTTTCTAAATTTAATAATTTGCCTGTTTGAATCACATTTATTATAAGAAGCACGAGATTTTATCGCTTTACTAGAAGCCTAATCAATAATAGCAGATTTTGTAGCAGCTAACAAAGAAGCATAATCTATTCAACAAGAACTGTAGGGAATGTTTTCATTTTACACCCACCCTTTTTCATCTGTGCTCCCACCTCTCCTCATCCATCTTTGAGCATAAACAAACTAGCCTTCACTCGGAAATTGGGTTGGCTGGTGGAGGTCCATCGTCAACGGTAGGATGAGAAAGATCAAATCACTTCCACCCTTAGAAATTCTTTTATTAAAATAAAAGTACTTTCGGGGCGAATCGCCCACATCTTCAGTGCTGTGAAATGTTATGCAGTAGGTTTGGCCTTTCTTATCCCACCGTTGATGATGGACCGCTACCCTAATCATGAGTGATGAAGCCCGTCAAGCTACAGGTGATGTCAACTACTGGAATAACATTTCACATCACTGAAGATGAGGTGGTTCACCCCGAAAGTACTCTGTTTTTTTATAAAAAGTCCGTCCCGCAGTGGCTACGTTAACTAAGCAGATTTCCTACGTGCTCCACGTATTTGCATTTATCTTAAAACTTGAAAGTTCAATGAGAACAATATTTGGCATTTAAGCTTCAAATAAAGTGCTTCATAACATAATAGAATGTTGCTAATATGAGATGTATAGGAGTGGGGCTTAACTCAAGACCGAAAACTAAATAATGGAAATATCGCAGTTAATAATCAAGTTGGTGAAAAAATGTACATAACAACATTTATAGAACATTACATTTGCAATGAGATTGGTTCTAACCAATTTTTCAATCCGAATCAAAATAACGAAGATATTAAGAATTTTCGAAATTCTCCCCGTCTAAACCCCCTCCCCCTGTTCCGATTTCAGCCGTTAACGAACTTGATCTTTCCTTTTGTATAAAACGATTATATACCAAGTTTGGTAACGATAAGACAAAAATAGATATATAAATACAGTTTTGAACGGACCTCATTTTCGTCATCTCCTGGGTAGGATCGATGGACATTTGAAGAAAAATTTCGAAATTCGCGTCCTGAGTACGACCTCAATAGCTGATTTCCCTTAAGGGAAATCTGCTAAAAGAATTGCTAAGAGTGGAGGTGGTTTGACCTTCCTTATCCTACAGTCGAAACTAGCCTTCAGTTTCGCATGTATAACTAAACTTGCGAAACAATCAAATAAAAAAAATTCCACCACTTATGAATTAGCAGACAGGTCGTGATTGAGAGCGTAGTTACATTTCAGCTCTCTCAAAGGCTATTAGTTTCTGTTTGCACCCCCACTCAAATCTACGAGATTTCGTCCACCGATGAGGAGTAAGTCGAAAGTAACTTCCTTTATTTCAATTCCTAGTTAATCTTAAAAAAAAAAATGTAACCATTGTGATTCAGATAACCAATGGTTGCATCAAAGACCCCTGTACCATTCTGATCGTTGAACTCTTCTTGTTCGTCGATTTGCTATCAGCTTCACCCATCTCGTCAGTCAATAGGCAGTAATGTCTCTGTAACTGCCTTCATCAAGCATTTCATCATTTTAAGGGGGAGGGAGTAAAGTGTAAGTAAAGAGTAAGCGATGAAAACTTGTCTCTAATATTTAGCTTAGGCACTCCCCTTCGCTTGCCCTTTTATTGATTATTTTGTATCCACCTCTTATTACCTGAAAATATGTCCACTTATCGACCATCGACCATCCCTCTTCACCATTTATATTTTCCGCTCTTCTCGTATTCAATTGTAAACCCCCTCCCGCTGTTCCGATTTCAGCCATTAACGAACTTGATCTTTCCTTTTGTATAAAACGATTATATACCAAGTTTGGTAACGATAAGACAAAAATAGATATATAAATACAATTTTGAACGGACCTCATTTTCGTCATCTACTAGGTAGGATCGATGGGCATTTGAAGAAAAATTTCGAAAATTCCGTCATGAGTACAACCACAATAGCTGATTTCCCCATAGAGAAATCTACTAAAAGTCCGTCACGCAGGGGCTGCGTAAACTAAGAAGATTTCCCACGCAAAGTTATACAATAGAGAAATCTCCATACGAGTGCCCATATGTTATGGGATCGGTCGAACTAGCTTTCGGCGGGAATTAGCACCGCCCCTATTAGCTTTTGCAGTAAATTAATAAATAATAATAAAATTGCTTTTCAAACTATTCACACACGTCCAAACATTCACACAATCGAATATATGCCAGTGTGTATGCGTATGCTGATCTATCCATAACACCTGTTTTGAAGAAGTCATGAATAGTGGCTGAAACTAACGAAATTAAAATGATTATTCTTCAAGAATAATTCTTTGTTTATATCATACATAGGGAAGTTCTGATTCATTAAATAATAAATAAACTTGAGTAAAAATATGAAATAAAGGTTTTTTTTAATGAACAAAAAAAATAAGACGTCCTACAATCTATAACTTTAATCCTTTATTTTTATGAACGCATCACGAAGTAGAGACAAAGAGCCTGTCCGAAGGCGTGTCAGAATGTTCCAACAGCAGCGAAGCATGGGTCATTGGTTCGACATGGAGACTGATCGCGCGACCAATGCACTCAGCCGACGAATTGGATGGTTGGTGGCGCCCCTAGCAGCCACCATAGGAAATACTCAATAGATGGATGGCCGTTATGAGACGATTCCATCTTTACATTGGACACGCAATATCTTTGCTATTCCATTTTATGATGAGGCAATTTCAAATATTCCGTCTGACACTCAAGGTGATGCGTGAGCCCGCTCACGAAAACTCAATATCATGAAGTTGAATAGATCCGACACAGATATTGTCAAACTGGGAAACCGAATTGATTTGTATGTGATTTCAAACACTTTCAGCTACACCAAGCCAACAATGACTTTTAAATCTGGTTCATTTATATTCAACATATCTGTTAATGAGCCAAGGAAACACAGACGTATATTGCAATTTTTTATAGCTACCAATTGTTAATTTACTACGAATCGGCAGTTATTTTGTACACCATTTACCACCGTGTTAATTATAAAAGCCCATTACGAAAGGGGTGTGTTAACGAAGCAGATATTTCACAAGTTATAATGGGGGGAAAAAAATCATATGTTTTTTTTTTGCATTTAGACGGGCAGGACTCCTTCTCAGGGTGCTTGCACCTTTATTTAATGATGTCCCATCGGGACAATATTGGGGTGAGGGAGCCCCAGTTAATGATGGAGTTGTTTGCACCTCAAAATATTAATTGAGTAGAGGAATTGTTTATTATGTATATTATGAATTTATTTGTATATTTGTATCAAAACCCAAATAAATAGTTAAAGTGTTATGATGAAAAAAAAATAAGTTTCTATTTTGTAAGAACTTTGTCTAAGTTGCCTTACTCATTTTGTAACAACACTTTGTAAGCAAGACAAGTAATTATGCTGCTCATAATTATTTAATGATACAATAGCTTATTGGGGAAAATACCTTGATGATGGTTCCTGGATACTGATGACAAAATAACAAGTACTTCCACTTGACTCCATCTAGTTTTTTTTTTCCAGATATCTTTCTCGTGGAAGAAGAAAAAAAAAAACTATCAAAATTATCTTAAAAGTTTTCCTCTAAATTTAAAAACACACTCATACTAATTACGTTTGTAGAAACTTTTATGATTATTTTAATCCTTAGAGTTTAATATGAATATACCCTGGTGATCCTCATATTATTAAATTACTTTTTTGTTACTGGTAAGCCTCAATATATTTACCACATCAATCATAGAAAGCTTAGAAAGCTACCTATCAATTGCTTACCTTGTGACAGATGGATGATTGAGTTCGTCACCTGTGGTCGTGGATTTTTCCCACTATAACACCTGGGAATTACAACTTTGAGCGTTTTATGATATCCATTATTATTGTTAGTATTATTTTTTAATGTCCACTTTTTGCTTCTATAAGTAATTGGGACTGATTATCTACAGGTTACCACCCTTTTCTAGCCAGGGTGGGACTACGGATTTCATTTAATTAGTTCGTCATAAAAGAAATTCCTATTGCCCAGGCAAGAATCGAAATCGCCACTCTAGGTTTACCATATGAAGGCCAACGCTTTAATTCACATAGCTAACCTGAACTCCTGATATCCATTAAAATAAATGAATAGAATGCACTATATACAAGTTCGTTCTTTTATTAATATTTTAGTAAAATAAAAATAAATGGAGGTGTCACCCAGTTATTTAGCCATGCCTGGAAACGTACATTGACCTCAACCAATTCATTACGCCTAAAGTACCGTCCACGTTGAAATGAAGTTTCTTTAACATCTCGGAAAGATTATAAACAAACCCTTATCTTGAGACATTTGCATAATCAGCGGAGTAGAGTTAATTTCAAAGGCTCTCTCACTTCCGAGATTTACAGTTTTCTTTTTCTCTTTATTTTTCTTCTTTATTAATTTTTAAGAATAGGAAAATCTATAAAAAATTATTTATTTTTCATATATAAGTATATGTGGTTTATGTAATTCTTTGAAATTGAGCACTGCTACCACTTGCTAATAAAACTTGAGCTCGACATTCAGCAGAAAGGACAAAAGTTTATATATATATATATATATATATATATATATATAAATATATATATATATATATATATAAACTGCTCAAAAATGAATAGGGATATTGGTAGGTTGGTAGGTTTTGTGGTATTTATGGGGCCTAGCATTTTTTTTAATTATAAATATCATTAATATTTAATAGAAATTATTGTCTTTTTCCCCCCCATAAAAAAGTTATTTAATTAAGGTCGATTTAATTAAAATTAATAGGATAAGAAAAAAATAACCAATATCCCTATTCATTTTTGAGCAGTATATATTGTCTTTCTGAGGATTTCGGCTATCTGCTCCAGCGGTTGGAATTTTTGTTTTGGAAATTTTAAATGGAAATTTGCAAAACAAAAATTCCAACCGCTGGAGCAGATAGCCGAAATCCTCAGAATGACGATACTTCCCACCGATGCAGCCTCAAAAATAGAATATATATATGTGTGTGTGTGTGAGTGTGTGTAATCTATTTTTCAGATCATTATATTTCTGGCCAAAATGCACACCTAATCATATAGAAAAAAAACTAAACGGAGCCATAAAACAGTTCCTGCGTTGAAAAAAAAAAACTTAATTTTTGTATAAAAATATTGTAACCTTACGATAAAGAATTATTTAGTACATAAATTAATTCAATTTTTATTTACACGGACAGAATTTTTATTTGAACCCGACAGCCGACGACTAACACTGCTAGTTCGCAATAATCCGCCACAGCTAAAGCAGCATGGCAGATGCGAAGGCACGCCTACCGGAAACATTCTTTAGGCCCCTATTTCAATGGAAGCATATTCTGCTCACTAAAAGATTCCGTCGTACTTAGCTATAAGTGGAACGGAAGGCTTCGAGTTAATATTCCTCTACTTAAGTTCGTATTATAGAGGAATGGATTAAACAGAGTTAGTTATATGTGTATGCTATTTGCAGGACCTACCTGTTGAGTTTAAAGTATTCAGTTATTGAAGGACAGCTATTTTATTTTTATAAGATTTAGTGTCTTTCTGAATATTTTTATAATTTAATTATTTTTTGTTTACCTTTTCCAGTATCCAATAAAAATTTGCACCTTATTTTTTGTTGTTGTTGTAAATAATATTTTAAAATAAGGCATCGCTAATTCCATGAGTAATGATTGGATGATGTTGAAGAGAAGAAACATTCACCATGTGCCTCACTCATGAAATATACGCCAGCTACGGTGGGGAGATTATATGAATCTTAATCCAGGGACGACTATAACAAATTATCTTATTTATATATCAGGCTTGCCTCTGAAAACTGCCTAGACAAGATTCTTATTAATAATAATGAAATTGCTCTCTTATCATGAAATCGTCCGTGGTCGTTGACTTTAAGCGACCGTTGAAAAAAGTGTCAATAGAGAGAGCCTATTACTGCATATAATATCAATATGAAAATCGATGATCTGACATTTACTTTAGGAATTAGATGCGGAAAATACTTCCAAGATTCGTTGCGGGGCAAACACAGGTCCTCCCCTGTATCCTTGGATTGAGTGGAAAATATTCCTGAAATTCAGTGGGTAAAGTTTACTTAACCTGTTACCAAGGATATGAGAACACGGCCAGAAAATACAGCCACCAGTTATTTACATTTGATTTGTTATCCTCATCTGTTAGAACCTCTTATATCTCAAAAAGATAATCACTATAAGTAATACGAAAAATTCGAATCATGTATTAATCAATAATTTAATAGTGTGAATATATTACAAGATCGTTACAAAATTATTTTATTTCGTATTTTCATCCCTTTCAAAAGAAGTACGTCTGGATTGGGGGGGAGGGGGGGGGCTCGGTAATGTTTCTGGACTGACGACATTCTTGTAAAGTATCAAGTAAACAAGCAAAATGTTTTCCAAATTTTTATGAGTTTGGCAACAAATTTTATGTCTGCAGCCTTATTTGTTGTGTCTCACAAACAAACTACATGTGATGGAACTTTTGATTGTCAAACATGTTTGAACGTGAGCGACGGCGTTTATAAAACATGGTCACAGTCTTTAACTTGCCATTCTGGTGGAGACTCCCCTGCGCTCTGTGTCAACAGCATAGAGAATAAGGAAAAATAATTTGCTTTACATTTTATTTCTATTTATCGTGAGATGCCGAAGCTGTAGAAAATAAAACCTAAAGAGTATATGGGCAAGAGAAAGAGAAGCGAGACATAAAAAAAAAAAATGAAAAGTTTGTTATGGATGTGTCGTCGAGACATTTCGAAAGAAGATGTAAAAAAAGAAAATCAATATTTTGAGAACAATACTTCATACGAGAAAGTAATGAAATAAAAATCAATGCTTTCTGGCAATTTTAACTACTCTGCGCCATTGTCTAGTTTTTTTCTTCTTAGAACACAGAGTTAGAGTCAATGCCAAAAATTCTGTATCTATAATATTATAATAAAGGATCTATAATATTCTGTATCTGTAGTTAATAGGACGACGGCAGGAGAAAACCGAAACTGAGGTCGGGCTTGACAAACTTGTGTTACTAGCCCTGTTTGAAAAAACGTAAAATTTGACAATCATATTTGTCAAAGAAATTTGATCGTTTACAGGAAACTTCAGGAATAAAGTGGTTCCAGACAAAAAGTTATTCAATGAATTTAAGGCAAGGCAAGTTCATCCGCTGTTATTCCTTATTTGCTTTACAGGATTTTCCCTGAGCAAAGAAGACTATTAAAGTATTAAAAACTATTAATTTCCCGATCAGGTATCAATACTGAAAAACTAATTTAATATAAATTGTCAAATACGTGAGCTATAGCATTCATTATCTTCCTATATGTTTGTAAGTGATTAGTAGTTTCGGTGTAGCGGTTGATGGTCGGCACTTCAATCCACCGAGTTCCTGGAGCTGAATGATTGATTGATTACAAGACAGCTAGCTGGGAGTGAGACGAATAATCTACTCAATAAGGACTGATTGTTCCAAATATATATTCCCATACCTTACGGGCTAATCACATCCTGCTCCCTTAGGCAGAGATATATTTTTTTTTTTATGACAAACACAAAGGTCTTAAAAAATAACAATCGGAATAGTTAAATTCCTATTGTACTCTCATAAATGGTTTCTACAACAGTACTTGGTGGTTCAATCTGTTTTAATAACCTCTGATTTACGAAGAAGTAGGAGTTAAGTTCTATTTCATTAATAATATACATAGTGTTATAAATTATAAACAGACGCTATTACAAGATTAACCCCCAATTACTAATTATCCCCAAATGTAGGCATTTACGATCTCACCATATATGTTTTTAAGAATGATACTTTTTCACGAATTTCTCTGTAGTTCATACCTTACCTTCATTTCGCCATCTCACACGTAGGGTCAATCAGCATTCCCAGAATTGAGTGAAATCTCAATTACTGATATCATTAATACTATTTTGTTCATCAGTTTACAAATTTCCCAAAGAAATGGAATTAAAATTAAATAATTAAATGAAATAATAGCTTACCAGTCATTTGTTCTGTGATTGGTAGAACCAATGGTTTTGTGTATAGCTGAGTGGTGGATCTGCATAATCTCTCAGAAAAGAAATGAAGCAGTTGAACGACATTACTACCACCATCCAAAAGTGAATAATGAATTGAATTCGATTTCTTCCGATACTTTTTACTTGAAGGAGGTTTTGAAGTAAAACTACCTGATGAATCACGAGATTTCATTTTTCACCTCGATGTTATAAGCTTTTATCGTAAAACAAAGAATTAAGTTCGTTAACGGCTGAAATCAGACTGGAAGGAGGGGTATAGAGGGAGGTGAAATCGAAAATTATCTTCATTATTTTGAGTCGGATCGAGAAAATGTATACAATACATCGCGTTGCAAATTCATATTTCTCTAAAAAACCTTCTTTTGTACACTTTTTCTCTATCTCGAATATTAGCCGAGATATTATATTTTTTTTTAATTTTCACCATTCAGAACTCCCCCTCCACAAAAACATTGTGCATAGTGAAGCCATTTAATGAATATTATACTCACTCATTCATCAGCCTTGAAAAATGAAATGAAATATCGAATTTGAAAATACATGAAATATCCAATGTAAAAATTATTTGTGCCAATGACAACTTATGGACGCAATAGTCAAGTATACCTATCTCCTTTATCTGCATGAATAAAGAAAGTATGAAACTTTAAAAAGGTAACATTGATCCTTTAAACGTGCATGAAGCATGTTCCCTTCGAAATGGCCATCGAGTTACTGCAGTGACAGGCTTATTTAGTAATAGCTGTTGAAGTCGTAACAATCTCCATAAAATCACCGTATAAACGTTTCTGTTCAAGTAGCACAGAGCAATGGCTTCATTTAGATCAACCAACGCAACCCAGGAGGGTTTCAAAAACTGCTAAACTAACAGTTATAATGATTTATACTACACCTTAGGTTTTTTGTGCTTGGGATGGCTGCCTGTATACAGTTCTTACCTCTTGAGTCAAATAAAGTGCGTCACGCAAGGGCCGCGTAATGAAGGAGGTTTCTCACGTGCAGTTATGAAATACTATTGATCTCATCTCACTATATATTTTATATTTCTAAGTAAAAATCTGATGAGTAGAATTAGGAGTTCATTGAGAGAGTACGAATTATTCGCTTAATATTTGAGCTGCGAAAAAATGTTTAAAACAAACATTGTGGAGCATCAAAAGTTTAAAAAGATTGGCCCTGTAACATTTTTTTCATACAAGTCATATTAACGAAGATTTTATGAGTAATTAAGTATTTTAGAATTCCACCCTCCAATTCCTGTTCCGGTTTCAGCTAATCGCTAATATGACTTTCATTGTTGGTTAAAATAGTTAAATATCGAGTATGGAATAGATCAAATAAAAATTTTTGAGTTAAGAACGTAAAATCGTATATGATGACGTCATCACACAATGTATGTGTATGTTACTCACACAGTGAAAGTTCAATGAAAATCATATTTGATATTCAAGGTTCGAATAAAATGGTTCATGATATAAAACCTTATTCTTAATAAGACATGTGTAGAAGTGGATGTTTACTGAATGCTGAAAACCAAAAAATCAAATATCTCGGTTAATATTTATGATAGAGAACGTATTTTAAATGTTATTTTTTTTTTTTTTCAAATCCTTTACGAGTTTTTCGTAGCTGAAGACTTTATAGAACCTGGAAAAAAATAATTTATTTCAGGTGCTAAATAAAATATTAAAGATAGACCCCCTTCTCAGGCTATATTCCTTAGCTTAAGCTATAAAAAGTCCGTCACGCAGGGGCTGCGTAAACTAAGCAGATTTCCCACGTGAAGTTTTACAATAGGGAAATCTGCCTAATAACAACTGTAGTAGTAAGAAACCTCTTAACCTAAAACATTATTTAGGGCGTAACAACCCAGTAGTTTCTAGCCCCAAAAAACAGTTGACCTAACCTCTAAACCTATTCACGAGGGGCGAAGTTATAGAAACGCCCGCCAGAGCTCTCGCCGGAAAGTTCGAACATAGCCTACTGGTGACCAGTATCACGCAGAATACAAATGCAAATATCTCGGTTAATATTCAAGATACAGAATAAATGAATAGAACAATATTTATAGTAAATTTACTTTGCAATAAGATTTATTCTATACAATTTTTCGATCCGACGTATAATAATGGAGATATTTTGAATTTTCAAAAATCCCCCCTCTAAACCCCCCCCCACTGGTCCGATTTCAGCCGTTAACGAACTTGATCTTCCTTTTTACATAAAACGATTAAATTCCGAGTTTGGTAAAGATCAAACAAGAATTGCGACCGCTAGAGCGTTAACAGACAAATATATATATATATATATATATATATATATATATATATATATATATATATAATTTTGAACGGACCTCATTTTCGTCATCTCCTGGGTAGGATCGATGGACATTTGAAGAAATTTTTCGAAACTCGCATCATGAGTACGACCTCAATAGCTGATTTCCCTTAAGGGAAATCTGCTAAAAAAGACCAATCTTAAAATGACTAAAATTAACAAATATGCTACACATTTTTCTCTACCTCGGAATTAACCGAGAATATGTATCTTTTTTTTTATTTCTCCCTCAAGGAACCTCCAATATTAGTCACCGAATTTCACGTGATGTACTGAATCGCTAAACGTCTCATGATCAGGTTATATTTTTAAGTCCTGTTTACATAGGCTTTTTAACATGGAAGAAATTGAGAAAAGAACGTGAGAAAAGAATGTAATGTGTATGTGTTTGTGTGTGAATGTCTTTGCATCATGTGCGGATATCTTCTTAGATTATGGATTACGGAGTACCTTCGTGGAGGACTTGTTCTATCTTATGAAGTAAGGTCGGTGGACACTTGAAGAAGTTCTTCGAATTTCGAGTCACATGTACGACGTCAATAACTGATTTTCCTTGAGATTAATCGTTTCAGAAAAGAGACGAAACTACAATCCATTAGCTGGAACCTCGATCTCCCGACCCAAACTAATTTAAAAGTAGTCTTTTGCAGCTCTTTTACTGATGTGTATTGTATCATTTATTAATATAATGAAGATAAATTACATGTAGTAGAATCAAAATGATAAAACAAAATATGCTAAGGGCATTTAAGTAAGTGTAATATTCGAGGTGGTATTGAACCTGCGCAGTGACTCAACGATGATTAAATCTAGCACATCTGCGCGGGTGGAGCGTGAAGCTGCGCCCTCTGGGCTTCCGATGCCTTTTTATTTTGCAAGGCGGATACCTTATTTATCATTCTTCTTGTTTCTCTGCTATCGGATGAGATTAGCAGACTGGAAAAATAATATTATTCCAGGGCGGGTACATTATGCCAGGGAGAGAAAACAAAGAACTCTTTTTCACGCAAGATTAAAAGCCAATAAGTTACGGATCACTGAATTCCTCCTTGAAAACCAAATAAACAAATCCTTTTGAAGTATTACATAATATATTACTACCAAATGATTTGAGTTCTTTAATTATTCTGTATCTCCTTTACTCACAGTGTAAAGGAAGTAGTTCTGTACAATCATTTTAGCAGATTTCCTTTATGGGTAATCAGCTATTGAGGTGATCATAACCAAACTCGATATTTAGTCATTTTACGTAAAAAGAAAGATCAAGTTCGTTAACGGCTGAAATCGGACCAGGGAAAGGGGGAGAAATTTGAAAATTCGAAATATCTCCGTTCTATATGTCGGATCGAAAAAGTGTATAGAACACATTTAATTGCAAATTAAATGTACTATAAATATTGTTATATACATTTATTCTCTATCTGGAATATTAACCAATATATTTGCATTTTTCATTTTTCCACCTCCAGTAAACAAACCCCCACTTCTACACGTGTTACATAAACAATACTCTGTTACATAATAAACCACCTTATTCGAATCTTAAATACCAAACATTGTTTTCCAGAGACCTTTATTATACGAGATACATGCAAATATGTCCTGGTGACCCCCCCCCCCCGTCTTAAGTTTTTGGACTACTTAAATTTGATTGATTGAAATTATTCTGATTCACTATAAATTACAGTACTAGATATAGTAAATAGTTTTCAATCAAATTAATATGTTATATTCAGATATATTTCAGTAATTGCTTTTCATTCCGGTGAGAAGTTTGCATATCTGTTTGTTTACATTTCAGACCAGTGGCGGCTCGTAGCTAAAATTAGTGGGGGTGCTGTTCCAGAAAATGTTTACCCTTTGTTTAAAAATTGTGTAAAAGGAAAAAAACATGTATAAAAAGAAAATTTATTCAGAAACTTGATAAAATCCTAAAAGAACAAAATCAAACATTTTTTACTTATTTTAACCTAAATTGTTACAGTTCAAGCTTAATCTATTCGGTCGGCACTGCGGGAAAGACAGTGCTCTCTATCCCTTGTGGAGCTTCCTCTGAGGGCATGCGCACAACAGCCAAACACCTCGCAGCTGGAACTGCAAAGCGTACAGTTTCATACAAAGATTTTTGTAACTTCTTCCATAAACTGGGGGATGCTTATACATTAAGCTTACGGATTATATATTATACAAGTATAAAGAAAGAATTAAAGAAAAAAGGCTCATTATATTAAATGTTATAGATAATATCAAGTGGAAATTGGGGGTGCTGCAGTTCCACAGTGCCTATACGCGAGCCGCCACTGTTTCAGACGCTTCCTGTCGGGAGGTTTCTTATTATCGTTTGTATTTATTCACTTAATATTCACGGTGTTGTTGCGTTAACAGTATGTAGATTTATCTATTATTAAACTTCGAACGGGAAATCTACTTAGTTACGCAGCTCCTGCGTGACGGACTTTTATAGACTATGAGTAAAATTATACTTTGCCGGACCAATATTTTCAAAAATAGTCCATCTTATTTTTGAAGTGCATATCTCAAACCATAATGCCCTAGATTAAATGTATCAGCTTATAGATCTTTTGCTAAATATGTCTCCATGAACAGATAAGTTACTGAGATTCACGTAAACGTAATAGAAAAGAATCTTCTGCTAGGCGAATTAAACTAACAATAATGGCTTGATACAATCCCTTTATATTTAAGTCAGGATTCCATCTAGGTCGAAACCGATAGAGGCACTGTAAGTAGTCTCGGTATTCCGAATAATGATAGGCATTAGTAGTTGAAATTTATGACCACCATGAGGATGGGAAATGTGTAGAGCAATATAAATAAAGAAGTTTAAGCAGAGTGGTCAGACGCACTTGAAGAAAGCTAATTAAACTGGAAAGCAAGAAGCATTCTGTAAGTGCATATTAGATTGGACATGAATGCTAGGCCATCCACCTTTGGGCACATAAGAGGATGCACAGCTGTGTTGTGGCTTAGCATCCCTAGGCTACATTCCATTCTCTGGAGGTTTTCCTTTAATAGATGGTAATAAGCCTATGTAGCCTTCATTGAATGCAGTGCCTTCAGGATTCCAACCCCCCCCCCAATACTTTAACTCTGTGGAGCTAAGTCAAGTTCCTTTCAGCTAACAAGTTTTCCCATAACGAGTTATTCCTGACCATTATTTTTATTTCAAACATCAAGTTAGCAGATTCAACATGAATAGTACTCTGCTATATAATAAACCACATTATTCCAAGCTTAAATACAAAATATTGTTTTCAAGAGACCTTTATTATATGAGATAGATGCAAATATGTTCTGGTAACCCCCTCCCCCGTTTTAAGTTTTTAGACAACTAAAATTTGATTGATTGAGATAAAAATTATTCTGATTCATTATAAATTTCAGTGCTAGATATAGTACATAGTTTTCAATAAAATTAATGTGTTATATATCCTGATATATTTCAGCAATTGTTTTTCTTTCCGGTGTAAGGCGGGCCGACCCGTTTGTTTATATTTCTAACCTAACGCTTCCTGTCGGCAGGTTATCTTATATTCTGATATATGTATTTCTGTAATTGTTTTTCTTTCGGCGTGAGGAAGGCAGACCTGTTTGTTTACATTTCAGATACTTCCCTCAGAGGTTTCTCATTAAAATCTGTGTTAATCACTTAATGTTAACGGTGGTGTTTTGTTGCCAGTATGTAGATTTATCTATTGTTAAACTTCACGAGGGAAATTGCTTAGTGCAGCTCCTGCGTGATGGACTTTTTTTTAAAATTCATAAGTGCCAATTTCTTTGCTAAAATGGTTTTATTAAAGAAATGTAAAAGAGAAATTGAGTTCTTGACACTCATTTTCTTTAACTTTCACATATGAATAATAATTGACTTTCCTTCTCTTTTCCAAGGTTGATTTGTAGCTATTTTCATAATTGTGGTGTATCCTTTTTTTGGTCCACTAGTTTCAGAGAATGTTTTTATTCAAAACATGAATCACAATTGATTTTGTTTTGGTGCAATATCAAAAAAAATACCAAATTTTTATTTATTTATTTTTAATTTGTCTGCCTGTTGGTAATAACAAACTTTTGTTTTTTCAGATTGCAGCCTTATGTTCTGGACAGCCTATCCTTCCAAGCCTTTCATACCCTGTGTTTATTCTTACTCCACCAGATATCCTCAAGACCAACGCCCCATATTCAACACCAGTTGAAATACAGACTCATCCACCTCACCATGCAGTACCAATACCTCCTGAGCAAGGGTATACTTAAGATCACTTTGATGATATTCTTGAGTTAAAATTTATGGTTATGTCTAGCTCTAATGCTGGCAACTATTAATATTATCAAGAACACAGAGTTATTAAACAAAAATGTATAATGTTTACACATACTACTACATCAGTGATAAAACGAACTTAGTGTTCAAGAATGTTCATTAACCAAATGAACTACTTGAGGAGAGGAAGCCATGCTGAAAAGACTGCATCTCTGCAGAAAATGTTAATTTGGTTGCTTAACTATTTTTAAAAAGTCCGATTTTTTTTAATGCAATACACTTTTACATTTTAATATTTTAAATTTTTTACTGCCAACAGTTTTTGAATGACTGTCATATTTGTTCGGTGAATTGCTACATTCAAGCATTTATGACAATGCCAATAACTCCTATTCTATTTGCGCTATCTCTATGAAACATAAACAAATTTATTCAGAAACTTTTTACTACGTTTTATGTTCTATACACTTTCTAATCTAATTTAGGTTTTAGTGGTAAAATTAGAGGTTTTCATATTTCACAATTCACAGAAATCATTTATTTATTGGAGGTTTTCTCCTTTTGTTTCCCCCCCCCCCTACTTTTTGAACAACTTGATGAACGAGGAAATCTCAGTCATTGCAGAGCTGATTAAAATCAACATTTTTAGCTAAAATTTTCTGTTCCATTTTATAAAACTAATTTGAAGCACATTATTGTTTTTCAGGTATGAAGTATCCCAATTTCATTCACAGGATGAGCTTGGAAGAGTTGTATTTGGGTTCCATGGGCCAGATCAGTCGAGAATGGAATCCCGAGCAATGGATGGTTCAATTAGAGGATCCTACAGCTATGTTGACCCAAATGGCAATATAGTTAAGGTATAAAGTTATGAATATAACTTTGGATATGCTTCTAACATCATTTGCAGGTGAAGGTGAAATCAGTCTTTAAGCTTCCAGACTTAAGTTATTATTATTTGTTTCAATTATTTGACTCTAAAATTGCATTAAAATTATGGTTAAAAAGGGGTGAGGTGATTAGACTACTGTAATACTTAGTTTTACTTTTCGAAATAAAATACTGCTATTATTCATGAATCAATACTTTATTATTTTACAAAAATAGGTAATGAAAGCTTGTACATCCAATGTTTCAAATTCTTTATTATTGATCTATCATACCTTAGTTTAATTTTTAATGTAATTTATGTTGTAACTGCCTCTCATGAACCTTTGACCATAAAATTCACAACCACTGACGACAATAACAGGTCTGCAGAGCCAGTGGTACAGTGATGCTACCATGATCAGGAATTAAAATATAATAGAAAAACAATTAACAATTATAACAATGTTCCCATATATATAGTCATTTATAGTTTTAATGAGTTTGCTGATCAATGTTACAAAGAAACAAAGGTGCTGTCAAGGGACAGGGCCCCCAAAAAACTGGTGCCACTGATCACAATCTCTGAATAACTTTAGTCTTCATACTAGTTATAATGGATACTACATGGCTCTAATAACTGGCTTACACCATGGATAGATACTGAAGGGCTGAATTATAAAAGCGAACTCTCTTCAAACGACCAGCATCATATGGAGAAGCCTATCAATCATCAAATATTATACATTGCTTAAATATTAATATGTTGAAGAAGAGGTTAAATGGTTGTTTTGTCACACGACACAATTAAAAATAATTATGTTAAATCCAAAATGATTAGTCTTGAAAACAAAACACATGCACAATAAAATTAATTCTTCCTAAAGGTTTCCAGACCCTCCATTACATATAATCTAATTTCTTTTATATTCAGATTCCGTTAAAGGCATTTGTAAAACTGAAATTGCAAATTAAAATAAATGATTAATAAAGAGAATTTAATGTACTTCAAAATGGCATACCCAGAAAACATCCACTAGCAATAATTTATTAGCTGCAGCTGAATTAATGAAATAAAACATAGATGCATTGAAAAATCACCAAAATAGATTTTGTCCAATACTGTTAAGATTAGGGACATAAATCATATGGGCAATTTTGTTCTTTTTATGAGTAGAAACACCTGTAGAAGTTTGTTTATCTACTTACCAAACACCCTGTATAAACTTTGTGCATGGTGCCCAAGAGTTTAAAATTCATGTCATTGATAAACAATTTATCACTGGGCTAAATAAGAACTACATCAAATAAACTATATTGGTTGAGTTAGTTTTTAATATAAAATTAAATAAATTAAACTGATGTTCAAAATGTTGAAGAAATATAGATAGGATGTATGAGGCACATTTGTGCTCAATATTTTTTTAACTAACTACAAGAAAATAACTTAAAAAACCACAAGGAATCAGTGGGGTGTCTGCTACAAGCATTTCATTAATGTAAAACATCCTAAATATCAATTCAATAAAATTGAAAGGAAATATAATTAAAATCATTTTTCATTCAAACGAATTAATTATTTATTCCTTGATTAGATGCAATATTGGGATGATGGCTCAGGATTCCACGTAACTGGAAATGCTTTACCCAATGGTCAGCCCGCATATACACCAGAAGTTGCAGCTGCTCGAGCTCAGCACCTTAGACTCTATCAAGCAGCTCTTTTAGCAGCACAACAGTTTGGTACAGTAAGGTCTGTAATTGTTGCTCTAATCATTTTTTACTATCTTACTCTAATATTAACCAAGCCACTCTCAGTCTTTATTATACTCCCATTCCCACTCATGTCTTATTAGTAATAAGTCAGTATTTGTAAAAGCAGGGGTTTAAAGAAGGGACAAAATGAAAAATTTGAAATGTCATATATTCTACATTATTTTATTGCAAATGTAATCATGCTGCAATTGTTCTTTGTTCCTTTTCTCTAGAATACTAACTGACATATTTGTCCTTTTGTTTTCAGCCTTCATTTGACCTTCTCTTCTACTCATACGATTTTTAGGGGTTGTGCCAACTATGCAAATTTCCCAAGTCCTGGTATGGCACACTAGTCTCTCCATCTATTCACTATTTCTAAATAAAAGTCTGATGAGTAGAAGTGGGTTTTTACTGAAACCTGAAGACATGAAAGTATGAATTACTCAGTTATTATTTGACTTATAAAACCATGTATAGAATAACAAGATTGGTCTATTAAAATTCTTTGACGCAACACATAATAACTGAGATATTATAGAATAAGTACAAAGTAGAATATTATAGTTTGAAGAAGATAGAACATTTTTTATCTGGTTCATAAGGAACAGACAAGCATAAAACTGATTTAATGTCCTATCACTGTTTGTGTCAAGATATGGCCTTTTCTGAGATATTGTGTTTACTATTATTATTACTTACACAAAAAAATGTAAAGCACTGTAAACAAATATTAGATCAGAGAAGTGAACTTGGCTTTGAGGGGGGAAACTGTGTTGTAAACTAAAGCAAACAATTTTCATTTACAAATTATCTTATTTTCCACGAAAATTCAGATAATTGTTATTGCGATCACAAATTATTTGGGCGGAATGATTTGGGCTTTCTACTCCTGTTGAGCCACCATTAATTACTTCACTATAATTAGTGCACTATTTGAGTACTGTGCAGAACATAGAATTCAAAACTATGAACTATAAATGTTTCAAAATTAGACCTCTAAATATGCTTCAAGGTATGGGACGCACATATTTGATGGTATTTTACTACATTTAAAGGGCTATACATTTTCTTTTATTTTTTAAGAAGTAAATTGAATTTGCATTTTGGTGTAAATTTCATATAAATAATCTAAACACACACAAAAAAAAAGTTAACTGCAAACATTTTAATAAAAATGTGTAAATAACTGATATATGAACTATATATTTTTAATGAAATTATTTTTTTACCAATAAATAAATAAAACTCAACCTGAGACTATTTAAATAATAATTCATTATTATTTTATAAAAATTCAATAAATAATAAATTTTAAAGATCTATTTATTATAGTAGATTTCCTTTCAGCTTTTTAGATTTTTTTTATTTTATTTAAGGATTATCATTTTAAAATCTACAAAGTATTATGTAAATATTTGTGTTCTATATCCTGTAAGAAGCTTTTCTTAATTACAGTATTTTTTCATTCATTCATGTAACACTTTTTGGTCAGAACAATCATGAAAAATAATTTTACATCTATCAATTGAGTTATTGAAAGCATGACGAGTTAATTCAACTGTTTTTAGATATGAAGAAAAAACGGACTTTTTCTATTCTGGTTTTACAAAAGTCAAACAGTTCAATCAATCACTGATAATACTCTAAGGGTCTTTGCAAACTTTACTTCCGAGTTAATCGTTTCACTGTACCCCCAAATCCCATCACATTCTGTCTTACCATGACTAGTAGCAAAAAATGACTATTGGGCTCGAATTTCGAAATCTTTCTCATGTAGGCACAGATTTATGAAATTGTACTTATTTTTGTATTGAGCAGCACACCCATCACTGAAGTAATGAACTTTTTTGATGTGTGGGCGGTTTTCTTTCAAAAAGGCAATCACAGATTTTTGGATTTCATACACCATACTTACATCGTGTTTGAGGTAATCAGATATAATGTAAAGGAGTAGGACAAGATTTTTCTCAGTTTCATCCTTGCAGTGTGTGACATCCTCGGGCTTCGACATAGACTAAAATAGCAATTTTAGGGTAAGAAATGTACATATCAAAGTACATTTTAAACTGATGAATTCTATGATGTAAACAGTATTTCATTTAGAATAATCCTGTGTAATGTAACTATCTTTTTAGTTAAATTTATTTATCATTTTCTTTTAATTCATATAAATATTTATTTTTAAACTTGGGATAAACAATGAAGGATTGTTGAGTGGTTAGTGAGAGATGTGTATAACAATAATTGCAGTCATCAATAGAATTTGGCTATCTAACATTTTTCAATCTAGTGCATAATCAAGTAAGTATATAAATAACTAATAAAGGTATGTATAGTTTGCTATTTTTCTCTCCTCTTAATCCTCCTTTCCTCCTGATCCTACTTTGGAAATTAAGGAATTTTTATAACAGAAAAATTTATACAGACTATGAAGAAGATGTTCAACAAAAGGAGTGGAAGGACATATATAAATGATAGCTAAGGCTCAATAATTCTCTAATTACTGACCAACGAACACCTTCAAAGCAGCTGATTTGATGATTGAGGGACATCTTTTTAGACATGAGTACCTAAAGACATAGCCAAGGTTTAGCAAGGTTGGACATAAGGGTACTATGATTAGGCTAATAAGTCCTGGGGTGACCTGAGGGTCGGACAACATATGGTTCTGGTACAGAAATACCAGGTTTTGTTGTGGATACCAGAAAGGTATTTGAATAGCACTGAATCGTATGGAATGGAGATGGAAAAAGGACAAAGGCTAGACAGAAGTTAGATGCATATTCATTTTAAAGAGAAGGATAGTCTTGGAGAACAAGTAGCTAAACATTGAGAAGAACACCAAGCGTCTGGTTTTGAAAAAATGAAGAACGATATCAGATAAGATTATCTTATCAGAAAATGCCAACACTTTCTATGAAGGAGGAAATGCAGCATATAGAGTGTGGCTATTAAATAACGAGACTGACGGTGCTACAGAAGAAGTGCGCATGCGTCAAATGTCAGCAACTAACAGCTGTTATCGTGAAGCTTCCTCTTTCGAATATAGTGCCTCTCGCTTCTGTAAACAAATCAGTACAGCCGTACTTCGTTCGGATTAGAGTTGTTTTTTTTGTTTCGCCGGAAAAATGTTAAGTGTAACAGTAGAGCAACGAATTGTTGTGAAATTTCATGTGAAACTTGGAAAAACTGCTACTGAAACTTATAATTTATTGAAAGACGTGTATGACAATGAATGTTTATCGCGTGCACGTGTTTTTTAGTAGTTTAAGCATTTTCAAGATGGCCGAGAAGACGTTCAAGATGATTCACGCCCGGGTCGCCCTTCCACGTCGAAAACGGATGACAATATCGAAAAAATCAGTAATCTGATTTGATCTGACCGTCGGTTAAGTATTCGTGCGATTGCTGAAACTGTACGAATTGATAAAGAATCCGTACGGCATATATTACATAACAATTTTAACATGCAAAAAGTGTGTGCCAAAATGGTGCCTAAAATTCTCACATTTGAACAACTGGAAGCTCGCAAAAATGTTTGTACAGACACTTTGAATGCCATTGAAAATGACCCAAACTTACTGGAAAGGATAATAACATATGACGAATCATGGTTTTTTATGTATGATCCTGAAACAAAGCGCCAATCCATGCACTGGAAGAGCCCATCTTCACCGAGAGCCAAAAAAGCTCGAATGAGCAAATCAAAATTCAAAGCAATGTTGATTGTTTTTTTCGATATTCATGGGATTGTGAACCTTCACTGGGTTCCTGAAGGCCAAACGATTAATCAACATTACTACCTTCACGTTCTTGCTGAACTCCGCGAAAGAATAAGGAAAAAACGACCTGAATTGTGGAAGGACAAGTCATGGGTTCTCCACCAAGACAATGCACCGGCTCATTCCACATTGTCTGTTAAGAGGTTTCTAGCCAAATTCAGCATCCCAGTGTTAGACCATCCGCCTTATTCGCCGGATCTTGCGCCATGCGACTTCTATCTGTTTCCTAAGGTGAAATCTGAATTAAAAGGAACAAGATTTGAGTCTGTTGGAGCTGTGAAAGAGAAAGCGGCACGCGTCCTGAAGGAGCTGACAGAAAGACTTCCAGCACTATCTTGAACAATGGAAGGTTCGCATGGAGCGTTGTAGGGATAAAAGAGGGGTGTATATTGAAGGTGATAATAAGTAAAAATGTATGAAATAAAAATAAAATGTTTTACAGCGTCAGTCTCGTTATTTAATAGTCACACCCCATATATAGATCTGACAATTATAATTATTCTTATGCGAGCTCTTTGTTATAGTATGGTTAATTTTATTATAACCTCTTGTAAGCGGTCAGTTAAGGTTGTTTCAATGGACTGGTTCCTGTTCTTTCAACTAGCAATAATCGCACCTCAGTAGACCTCCATTGGTTACAATATTGCCTTTGTGCAGTGTAGTTCTTTAATAGAGTTTATATTAGGTGATTAGGTACACAAAAAAATTAAATAAATATTTCCTTAAATGCCCACTCATTTTGGTTTGATTTTGGGACCTTTAGGTTTATATGAAACTAAACATAGAGGATACTATCAATCAAGTAAAAGAATGTATAGAAAAACAATTGTTGAAATTTGCAACAAGATTATTCATATAACAACTTTTGATCTGACTACACTGGTCCAATTTCAACCACTAATGAAAGTGATCATTAGTTTCATATGAAACACTTAAATCCAAATTCAGTAATAATAAAAATAATAGTTATAATCAAAAGAGGCTTATTAGTATCCCCCACTCTCTCCTCTTTGGTCGCTCAAAAGACACTGAAGTGGATTTGTTAATTGTTCTTTACTTACTTTAATTTTTACTCACAAAATAATATTTTGAAAAAAAAATATTACTATATATATATATATATATATATATATATATACTTATACTTTAACTAGAAGTATATTCACACACATACTTCTAGTAAAGTATGCGGTATTGTTACTTTATTTGTTCAAAAAGGCAGAAATTAACATTTTGTCAATGAGCCACTAATGTATGACTTAAAAAATGAAGCCAGTATTAAAATTTATATATACAGAGTCATTCAAAAAGAATGAACTGATTTCAAAGCTTTATGGTGCTTTACACCAGCATTGCAGCAGAACACGTGATGCGATGCTGGAAATGGAACATGATGATGATGAAGACGCTATACAACTTCAACACCGGTTAAATACATGTGTCTTTATTACAATCTAGTATTACTGTCTGTTAATAAGATATAGTTTAATGAAATCAGTTCATTCTTTTTGAAAGACCCTGTATACATTTACTCACACACACACACACCACATAACAATCAGATGTCTTATTTATTTTCTAATACAATTTCATCATTTTTGTTGTAGTGATGAGAGTGACAGTTATAACAGCAGTCCAGATGACAGCAACCGATATAGTGATTCTCAATTCGACAAAGGAAATAACGGAAACAGCTTATTTTTAGATGACACTGATTCAGTTTCCTTAGACAATCCTGAGCTTTATGGTGATTTTAACTATCAAAATGAAGAGAATAAGGACAAAGACAAGCCAAGCATTAGTGATGTTGAAGGAGAAGTTGAACTTGGAGAAGATGTTGGTCCTGAAGAAGATGAAGAAGAACCCCAAAATGATGATGATGATGATGATGTTCAGCAAAATGATGAGCAAAATGATTTCAGGAAACAGAAGACTAACAAAAAAGAAGTTGAAGGAAAATTAAAAACACAACAGGGGACACTATTCAAAACAACTGATAATTATGGGAAAAATGAAAATGAAAAGGAGCATTCTTACCATCTAAAGGATCCAGATTCAGACCAACATAGCGATAACGATGAGCCTGAGAATGAGGAGGATCAGAGAGATGAGATTGAAAATCATGAGGAAGAAAATCACAGTCTTGAGGAAAACCAAGAAGATGAAGAAAATCACAATGTTGAAGAGGAACACAATGAAGAGGAAAACCAGGATGATAGAAACCAGGAAGAAGAGAAAAATCATGATGAAGTAGAAGCTCATGATGAAGTAGATGATACTGATGACCCGCATGATGCAGAAGATGATGATGACCATGATTTTGACTTCAGAGG
Organism: Riptortus pedestris; assembly: GCA_019009955.1. Lineage (NCBI taxonomy): Eukaryota > Metazoa > Arthropoda > Insecta > Hemiptera > Alydidae > Riptortus > Riptortus pedestris. The sequence continues at coordinate 77,779,106 of CM032229.1, forward strand.
AAATTTTAATGATAGACATGATGAAGTAAGACAAGAAGAAGAAAGCATTGAGCTAACTGATGCTGATACTGCTGAAAATAGAAAAACTCTTGTTCCTCATACAATTCCAGGGAATCCACAGCAATCAAACAATAATCCGGTTCAAAATAAAGACAAACATAACAGCCAAGATACTAATGGAAATAATAATGGGAAGGAAAGAATAGAAGACCAACTCTATGAAAAAAGTAATATTAACTCTTATGTGTCTGATTTCGATCCTAGTCGAGCATTTTTTTACCACTATCAGCATATAATCCCAAAGCCAATAGAAAGGGTGGACACAGAAGCAGAGAAAAGCCCATTGGTTCTCCTGAACAAGGCACAGGCACTAGGGCAACCATCACTAATAATGCAAGCACCAGCAATAGTCCAGCCTCAATCTGATTTGCATAATCAACCATCAGCTATGATAAAACAATCTCTGATCCCAAATCCCAGTTTAATATTTCACTCACCACCCTCAGAAGTTCACGATGCACAAATTTCTCCTCTTCAGATCAGTTCTCAAAATACAGCTGGTGTTACTTCAGAAAAAGTGAGGTAAACTTCAGTTGAGTTGTTATTGGACAGATTCCATACCTGATTTAATATCAGTGTTTCAGAATGTATAATTATTTTGGGAGGCCTATGAGCATTTTAGAAAATTTAATGCTCCTGGCCTTCCGAAATATATATATAAATATGACTTTTGTCATATTCAAGTGATATAAAATTTCTCTATTATTCTTCAGAAAGTGTTCAAATGCTTTAAGAAGGTTCCCAAATTTAAGATGCAAACTTAAATTATGTAAATAACATTCGATATTGCATTGGTTTGTACAATACTTAAGTAAAACAGTCAATTGTATTATTATTTATTTATGCATTTTTAAGTATTAATTAATTTAAATTAATAAACAAATTTTTTTAAATGCATTCATCAACCTTTTATGAAAAGCTTTAACAACACACAAAACAAGAACAAGCATTTTAATTTTAAAGGAAAGAGTTGAAATATATGTAATATGTCTTCCCCCAATTGTGAATCTAATTGGGATACATATCATATAAATCTTTAATTTTATGGTTTCAAAATAAAATTAATCCTTGCTCCAAATTATGCTAAAGAAATATACATTATTCCTATGATCACAATGTATCTGGTATTTTATTTATACTGCTACAAGATTAAGGATAAATACATGTGAAAACATTGCTAATAAAAATATATTTCAAAGCATTTTAAGAACTTCTTCCAAAATCCTTAGATAAATCCTTGGTGTGGATCCACCTCCTTCACTATCCTCACTTCCAAACATATACTGATACATGTTATTCATGAAATCGCTCACTCCGTGTATCATATCTGGGACATTAATTGTAATAGGCAAAAACGGTGTTGCATCTATCAAATCACCAAGACTTCCCCATAATATTCTTCCTTCTTCATATATTGTATTTCCCCTAAAAACAACAAACTTATTATATGTGTTAAATATATATTCACAGTATTAATTACTAAGACATTAATTACTGAGACAAATTTTTCTCTTAATTTATTGAAAAGTCACAATAATTAAAATGATAATAACATAAACATCTTAATTAATTAGTAAATGTTTTAATTGTCTACTGGCTTTTTAGTATGAGGATTTGATAAAGAACTAAGCAATTAATTTCTATAACAAAAACATACTGAAATGAGTGGACACAATTTAAAATATCCAGAAGTGTTTAATTATTTTCTACTCTTATCTCTTTTTTTTTTTATTTTTCAGAAAATAAGACATTTGATCAGTTACAGGAAAACATAGAGTGATTATTATAGATAAATGTTTCCTTGAAACCTTACTTTAACTTTACAGAGCTTTTATTTTTTGTGTCACAGCTTAGCTGTTTCTAATAGGTTGTAAAATAAGTTCGTAGTGTTTATCAATATTTCAATTTAATCCTCTCTGTGTTAATAAAATCATGATTAATTGGTCAATAATGTTTATATATTCTAAAAAGGGATAGTTAGTTAAAGTGCTTATGCTTGCTCAAAATGGAAGAGAAAAAAAAATCATTTTCATCATTTAATGATTTTTTATTCTGAAAAGGAAAATCCGCCGCATATACAGTTTGGCTGTGATGTGATCCCCTATTCACCAGACCTTGCCCCAAAAGATTTTCACTTATTTTTGGCCCTTAAAAGCTCTCTTAACGGGGAACACTTTGATTAGCTTGAGGACAGCAAAACGCACATAGAGGAGTTTAATTAGCAAAAATCTGAGAATATCTGGGAGGACGGAATTAAAAAATTACCTAAAAGATGGCAACTTGTAATAGATCAAAATGGGTCACATATAATTCATTAAAAATATTTACAAGAATCTGAAGTTTTTATTGAAATCGCAAGTAAAACCGCTACGAATTGGGATGCTATTCTGTATTCTCTCTTCCACAATGTTCAGCTAAAGAGTTTTTGTTTTGAAAAACTTATTTTTCTCTCTTTTCTTCAGGGTTCCTTTGAAATAATACAGATTTTTCTTAGTGCACTGAAATTCCAAGAAAATGTTTAGTGCTTCCTAGCATCTTCTCATCTAAGTGTTCATTCACTTAGATGAGAAGATGATCTGCTCATCATTTGGCCAAACCAGCATTACGAGTATTTCTCTAACCCTTTATCTTCTTTTAAGCCTGGCCATAATTTTCTAGAAATGCCTGACTTCAGATAGCTACTCTTAAATTATTGTTGTTATTTGTTGACATCCACTGTGCTACTAAGGCTTATTATGATGGGTTATCTGTTGAGAAAAGATTACACCTCTTTTCTAGCCAGTGTAGGACTAAGGATTATATATAATGGGTCCATCACTATAAAAATTCCAATTCCCCAGGTGAGAATTGAACTCATAACTCTGTTTACCAAGTGAGATATCGACTAACATCTTTACTCACATGGCTAACCAGAGCCCCTCCCCCCTCCTAAACTCATCACATGCTTGGCTCACCCTTGATCGATTACTTCTATAGTTCATTATGAGTTGGGGTTTTGAATGAATGCTGTACTAGATTATATAAATATAAAAAGGTCCTTTGGATAAATTGCAGGAAACATAAAGATAGATGTTTCTTAAAAAGCTGTTTTTGAATCGATCACCTCAAATTTAAACCACTCTCAAGTTGAAAGTCAATAGTTACTTAATGAGTACTGAATAGTAAGATTTCTACATTTAGAGCTACAATTTTTAGCTAAATAAATTAGGAAGAACAGGAATATGTGTTTAACATTAATGAATACATTAGAAAAGCTGAATACTTACTGGCATTGGGACAATTTTAATGGGCTCTGAGAACAACAGACAGAAATGATTAAGGACAAAACATAAACGATAACCTGCAAGTAAAATCACAGTATAGAATTTCATAGAGGTTACATAGGGTGGATAATAATATTGAATGATACAACATTTTTTTCAATCAGTCAATCCCTCTTGACGCCAATTGTGCAGGAGCATATGGTATGCCAGTTCCTGGGGCAAATGAAGAACAAATAGTATTGTTATTTTATTTGGAATATGGAACAGCAAAAGTGCTTACTAAGTGTACTGTACATTGGCTAGTACTGATGACCTCTACTGACATAATTGGCAATTAATAGTATGTCTTATAAATACTGCCAGAACCGACCCACTACTTGATTTGTTATATTATTTTTATTCAAAATGTCTTGTTCCAATACATTTCTCTCAATGACAAACAAAGTGGTTTTATTCCTTGAAAAGAAACGTTTTGACTTTGGATCAACAAATTGGAGCTATTGAAATTTTACTTCAATTACATTTTGAAATATTTTATTTTCTAAATATGCATGAAATGCTCTAAGGAAATTGTAGTTAGCAATGAGTTCATGATGGCTGTGGTAAAACTGTTAAAGAAAGTATTGTAACCGCAAAAAATGTCAGTCTACATTTCAACAAAATTATCTTTATTGACCTTCCCTGAACTCATTTTGAATATTTTTGGTCTGAAGTCTGTATGTGTATATTTGGACGTATCTCACATAACTTAAAAACAACTGGGCTTAGAATGCTGAATTTTCATATTTGGGAATCTTGTATGGTTTAGTTGTGTGCCCCCTTTAATGTTATAGTTATCAACTGAATGAAAGGGTAGGGGGGATTTAGAGAGGGCAGAAATAATAATTTGCAAATTTCTTCGTATCTATTAGAGGTACAAAATATTAGTGTACATCCATTTTTGATTAACAAAAAAGATTTATAAATTATTTTCTTTGACAAGTTTTGATATGATTACTGGAATACATATGTCTTATATAACTTTCAAAGAAAATTTAGTTAAATTTCGAGCATCAAACCATTTTTTATTTAATTTAATAGGAGTACAAGGAAGTCAAGTAGTGTCCACCCAGATTTTTGAATACGATGATTATATGATGTGGTCATCAATGTATATTTCATTTATTTATTATGTAGAGCTCCGCAAGCAAAGGTATGTAGACTTTGCTCTTCTTAAACTTGGGGGGTAAACAAAATAACAAAAAATGGAACACAAAATAATATAAAGAATAAAACTAACACAAAAGGAACAAGAACTCAACATAGAAATAAAAACAGGTGGTAAATAAATAAGTGAAAAATAAATTGGTAACTTTGAAACAAAAACTATTCATAAAAACAGGCATCATTCAAATTTAAACACATCTCTGTCTCTCTCTCTCGCATACACACACGCACAAACACATATGCATACACATTAAAAAATTTTAAAATATGGAATTAAATATTCTCAAACTGCCCAATTGTTTTTAAATATGTCAGAATCGTGTCAATATGTTAGGCTACCCTCAGTCAGTATAGGTAAGTTTTTAATCTGCATTCTTTTAGTAGGTGTTTTATAGTTAGTCCAGTGTTGCAATGAGTACAAGTAGGCTTGTCTTTTATGTTCAATATGTAAGAATGTGTCAGGTATGTATGTGTAATACGTAATCTTGACGTCTTGGTCTATTCTTGAATCTACGTACTGTCTCTTTGACCATCCTGTAACATTGCATTTTATTTCCAATAGTTTGTTGTCAGTACGTAACCAGTGCTTTTGCCAGCCTTGGAGTATTTTTGTTTGTACTGTCTTGTTGAGGTCTGTTGGTGTTAGTGTAGTTATTTCAGTATTAGTCATTTTTGTTGCTAGTTTTGCATGTTTGTCGATATCAGTCATTTGTTTAATGTCCTTGTGTCCGGGTAACCACAAATTTTAAAATTGCAAGTGTTTAGTGCAGGTATTAGTTCTAGTATTTTTGTAATTAGTGGGTGGTTGGAGTAGAGGTTTCCCATGGAAAGTAAAGAACTTAAAGAGTCTGTGCATTAAATTACTTGGTGTGATGGATTTTCCTATTTTGAAAGTGCTAGTATTATGACCTGTAGTTCTGCAGTATAAGTACTTGATTCATTGTGTAGTTTAACTTTGTAAGTTTTGTTTTTGATAGTGGGGGCTGAGCCCGTCTCGTGTTTCGTCTTAGGTCCGTCTGTGAAAATGAATAGTGCTGGGGTTTAGTGAAATTACAGCCTTGAAAGATGTCTGATAAAATTTTGAAGAAAGAGGGTTTGATTTTTGATATTGTGTTAGCTTTAAATCAATTTGATAGTTCTTTACTCTCCAAAGGGGGATTGTAATAGTAGTGTTATGGTACACATGGTTTTGCTAAAATTGATGAATCTCGTTATTTTGAAGGAGGTGGATTAAAAGCGGTTTCTGTTTAGGGACGGGTTTGAGAACATTTATTTAAAATATTTGTTGTATATTTCATTTGACCAATTAGATAAGTGAATTTTCTCTTATGAAAAATAAAGGTAATTTTGTCTTGTATACTTAAACAAGGCTTGCTTTAAACTGAAGTTATTTTTGTAATTGCTGAATTTAGTACTTTTAAATTATTTTAGCAGATTTCCCTTAAGGGATTAAGAAAGGTATTGACTAACAGAAGGAGTTCTAAATAACCACCAAATCGTCTAAGTGGTTCCAAAATATAAAATGGTGCATGTTGCTAACATTCTTTACTCTGAATGTGTGTGTGTGAGAGAGAGTTATTAATTAGTGTGTACTTTATGCGACGGGGCCTACTTAAACGGGATATCTACAGTTTCCCTTGTCTAGCCGGGGTTGGTCTAGGGTTCCATGTTGGTCACTAAGTACATCTATGTTACCCAGATGGGAATCGATACGAAGACTCTAGCTCCATCTAGTGAACGAGGACCAACGCATTAACTGATATGTCTAACCTGAGCGGCTTAGAATATAACACATAAACAGAAATGTCTTGTCACGCAGGGGCTGCTTAAACTAAGCAGATTTCCCACGTGTTAGTATAACACAATTGTGATATCATCTCACCACCTACTCCCTAATTCTATTTAAAAACCCGTTGAGGAAAAGGGTGTAAGGGAGGGGGGGAGGTGGAGGGTTACTGAAGGCAGGAAAAAAGTAAGCACCAAAACTCGCTTAATGCTTGAGTTACGAAGAAATGCTTAGAACAACGATTGTAGAACCCCAATAGCTTAACAAGATTGGTTCTGTAACATTTTGCGATACGACTCATAATAATGGTAAGAATTTTAATTTTCGAAATTCCCCACTCTACCCCCCCCCCTATTCTACCCCACGGTTTCAGCCATTAACAACTAAGATCTTTAGTGTGGAATAAAACAGTGTAATATCGAGTATTTACGGGTACGGAGAAATTATTTTTTTTTTAAATTTCTGCCTTCCCCTCTCTCTTAGTCAACTTTGATCAACGAAGAAACATTCTAAGACTAGTAGTTTGTGAGTTATGGGAAATACGCTCACACGTACAAGAGTGCAGCAGTCAAAAGGGATAATTCCTTTAAAATCTGAAATTCTTCGTTATTACAATACTTCCTTTACTTAGTAATAAAAAGTCCGTCATGCAGGGGCTGCGTAAAGTATGCAGATTTCCTACGCGAAGGTTTACAATAGGTAAATATACATACAAGTAACACTACCGTGAATGCTCAGTAAATTTACAATACAAGTTAATAATCTCTTCGACGGAAAGCGGTTGAATTGTAAAGAAACAGGCCAGCCAGCCTCGTAGCGCTGCATAGAAAGACCGGAAAGACAAACAATTAATGAAATATATCTGAATATAACATATTGATTTGGTTGAAAACAATTTACTAAAGCTGATGCTGTAATTTGTAATGAATCAGAATCAGTTTTATCTCAATCACTCAAATTTTAGCAATCCAAAATCAAAAGAAGGGGGGTTAACAAAACTTATTTGCATATATCTCACAAAGTAAAAGATCAATAAAAACAATATTTGGTATTTAGGCTTCGAATAATATGGTTTATTATATAACAGAGTATTGTTTATGTAATACTAGCAGAAGTGGGGGTTTACTGACGGCTGAATTTGAAAAATGCAAATATCTTGGTTAATATTCAAGATAGAGATTAAATATATATATAACAATATTTATAGTACATTTAGTTTTAAATAAAATGTATTCTATACACTTTTCCAATCCGACTTATAGTAACGGAGATATTTCGAATTTTCAGAATTCTCCCCGTCTAACCCCCCCCCCCCTCCTCCTCCTCCTGGTCCAATTTCAGCCGTTAACATGATCTTTCTTTTTACATTAAACGACTAAATATAGAGTTTGGTAACGATAAAACAAAAGTTGCGTCCGCTAAAGCGGTAACAGACAAATATATATATATATATATATATATATATATAGAGAGAGAGAGAGAGAGAGAGAGAGAGAGAGAGAGAGAGATTTATACAGTTTTGAACGGACCTCATTTTCGTCATCTACTGGGTAGGATCGATGGACATTTGAAGAAAAATTTCGAAAATTCTGTCATGAGTACGACCTCAATAGCTGACTTCCCTTAGGGGAAATCTGCTAAAATGAAGTATACATTTCTCAATCTGCTAAATCCTTCTTGGACAGGAAGTCGGTGGTCAAAATTTTCAAATTCATAAATCTGATCTTAAAATATCCTTAATACTATTTTTGTTCTTGACATTTTCCCGTTAATAACGAAGACGGGTGGTGACATAAGCATATATGCCTAATCAAATTGATAAAGTAATACACTGCACATGTTGTATATAATTTTCTGTTTTCTACCTTCAGTAAATCCCCCATCTTGCTCCTGCTTTCATTTTATTCTATATTATATGGCTATGTGCAGCCAAACTTTAAGCTTGTTGTATTTTTATATCAGGATCGTAGTAAGAGAGCAATAGAGAATGGAACATGAGATGATGGCATTTGACATGGCGAAAATCAATTTACTAGGCCCCTGCGTGGTAGAGTTTATTTCAAGAAAGAGTTTAGGAACGATTTTTTTTTCACTAACCTCTGAGCCCTACACCATAGGAATTTCAGTCATATCAAATACTTCATAGCTTTCTCGTTAGAAATATTTATAAGCTTCTTCAAGAATCATGTTTGTATGATAAGGTCTTAGTTTGATCTAGGCCTTGGATAGTCAGACTGGCTCTAAAGGAAAAAGCTTTAGCCGTTCATGCTTAACTGGGAATGGAATTGCTAGATGGGGGCTGTTTTATTAACGTCCACTTTTTGCTACAATGACTAATTGGAAAGGGTTATCTACAGGTTACCACCATTTTCTAGACATGGTGGCAGATGCCGGCCATAAGTGCTTCTTTTCGTATCTAGATATATACGCGCGTTATATATATACATTGATTTTTTTCTCGAAATTTCACGATACTTTTTCGTTTCACATGACATAAAGACGAAAACTGCAATTTGTTGAGGGATTGATTGGGAAATCATTTTCATTTACTCTTGTTAATTAAAATTTCTATTCTATAAATGCCTTCAGTTACCTGTCTCTCATGGAAAAATAATACGCCCAGACGGGAAGTATAATTGTACACATTGAAGCCTTGCTAAAAAATACCCTCAATATTCAGTCTCTATTGATCCCTCCCTCCCCCCCCCCCGGTACCTTAGCTAGTATTTATATATATTAACGAATACAAACTTTTTTAGGTTTTCTAGCATTAAATTTAAAAAAATACATGAATCAGTGTTGAGACAGGTTTGACATATTGTTCTTGAATACACTTTGGAATTAATGGATAGAAATAAAACTTTTTAATTATGACAGAGGAATAATTTAACGTCAATCCCAAACAGTTGGATATTACTTCATACTTCATACATAGCGCTTATCATTAATATACCTACTCAGCGTTTCAGAATTAGCTCTCCTGATCTGCAGGCAACATATTCAATTCTGAATTTCAGAGTGTGTACATTGTGACATATTCACCCAATCTTTTCCTTTGAGGAATCTTTTTTGACAATATTTTCGACAATTATACAATAAAATAAGACGATTTTCTTTCATATTTGAAATCAAGTTAAATTTTCTATACTACTTCTAACTGCAATTTAAACTACTCACGAAAGGAATCATGGTTGATGTAGACACCACTAATGCATGGTGGAGACTGAGTCAGGTTCGGTATGGAGTGCCCTATAACGGTACAAGGAGGCGCAGGAAGAATTTTATTCCTGACCTCTATGGTCGAATTAACATAGCTATTATGATGTAGGTCAACAGTCGTATTGATGGTGACACTGATTGCAGCTTCAGGCTGCACTGCCATCTATCAGCTGCAGGTGGCAGCAGATCATTAAGGCAGATCCAACTTGTTCACGCCTCTATTCGGCAATAGCTTTTGATCTGTCCCGATAGGGCAATGAGGCATTTAAACCTGTTCGTGGCCACAACTTTCGTCTCAAAGTTAGCAATTCAGAATGGAAGGTGTACAGGGTGTCCAAGATAAACCGGATCAAATGCATTTTCACGGCTAAACGGATGATTTAATAAACAAAATCTCAGAGGAAAAAGTTGTTGGTCTTCGTCTCTAGGGCACACTTTAGGGCATTATTTTCCTGAAAAATGATTATTTGATCTATACCATATTCAGTATTTAACCAATTCAGTCAACACTAGTGATCATATTTGTTATTGACTGAAATCGGCCCCAATTTTTAGCAGATTTCCCTTTAGGGAAATCAGCTATTGAGGTCGTACTCATGACGCGAGTTTCGAAAAATTTCTTCAAATGTCCATCGATCCTACCCAGGAGATGACGAAAATGAGGTCCGTTCAAAATGATATATATATATATATATATATATATATATATATATATATATATATATATATTTGTCTGTTAACGCTCTAGCGGTCGCAATTTTTGTTTGATCGTTACGAAACTCGATATTTAACCGTTTTATGTAAAAAGACAGATTAAGTTCGTTAATGGCTGAAATCGGACCGTTCGGCCATCTTCGTCATTCCTCGGCTCAGGTGGAAGTTTCTTGTAACCTGTCGTTTCTAACCTTACCTTACCTTCTTTACTTTGTGAGATTTATGCAGATATGTTCTGTTCATCCGCCCCCTCTTTAGTTCTTGGACTACTAAAATTTGAGTTATTAAAATATAAATTATTCTTACAATTCTTAAGCCGTTTCAGTTGGGAATTTATTTTAATTAACTGAAAGATTTCTCATTATCTAATCACGGTGGTATTGTGTTACCAGTATGCAGACTTCTCTATTGGAAAACTTCACAGGGGAAATCTGCTTAGTTTACGCAGCCCCTGCGTGACGGACTTTATTGTTCTATTAATTTTTTTTTTTTTTTTTTTGCAACACAAGTATTAAACGAATTTTTTATTTTCAGCCTTCACCAAACCCCCACTTATAGTCATTTCACTTTAGGACATTATTTTTCAACTTTGATGCGCCTTAGACGGTTGACGCGCGTCCAACTGTTAGTGTCTGAAACCTATTTTTTTACGCTCTATCAATGTCCTTAAAAAGTTAATTAAGAACCAGCAAATCGCATTTCGATGTCTTTGAAAATAAAGGATCTACGTGAATGTAATAACTGGTAGCCTCAAAACCATTTCATTTTTGAGGCAACTTATGAATTGGAGATCTAATGCTTCATTCTTATGTATTTTTTTTTCTGTTCTTTCATTAAAAAATATCTTTGAATGTGTAAGTAGAACATAAAGAGAGAAAAATAAAACATTTTTAATAACCTTTTCTGGATTTTTTCAAATGAAGAACAAATTTTTCCATATTCCTTCAAATTTAAAAATGTAATCTCTAAATAAACAGATTTAGATCACTGCTGATGAGAGAAAAAGAAATCAATAAATACATATATAATTTTTTATTATTATAATAAATACATATAAAATAAATAAATCTTAACCAAAAGAAGCAATCGTTTTGGAAATCTTTGCAAAACTCGGTATATAAGCGCTTCTTGTGAAACTAAAGATCAAGTTCATTAATACCATATTAACAATAAACTGTTATATAACATTATTCTAAGCTTAAATTCCAAATACTAATTTCAAAGAACCTTATATTATGCGAGATACATACAAATTCGTTATGTCATGATGTCATTCCTTAAGATTTTACGTCCTTGTCTGGAAAATATTTATTTGATCTATAACATACTCACTATTTAACCTTTTCAGTTAACATTAAAGACCATGTTTGTTAAAGACTGAAACCCGCTTTCTACTCATCATTTTTTTTTTTTAAACAGAAATAGAGGATATGTGGTGAGATGAGGTCACTACCGTGAAATGCCAGCACGTGAGAAATCTGCTTACTTTGCGCAGCCCCTGAGTGACGGACGTTTTTAGTTTTCAGCCTTCAGTAAACCCCCCGTAATAGACATTTCACTTTGACAATCATCATGAAACTTCTTATTTCAAGTAGAAATGCTAAATATTGTTTTCAGATTGTTTCATTTATTATGTGAGACACATGCAATTAGTTAAGGTGATGACGTTATAAGTTAAAATATTTTTGGCCACCCACTTCTACTCATCCGATTTTATTTTTGGAAACTTAGAATATGGTGACATGAGATCAGTTGTGTTTCATTCCAACATTTGGGGAATCTGCTTAGTTTACGCAGCCCCTGAGTGACTGACTTTTAATCATTGGGATTTCCGACCAAGCTAGAAGGACTATTTTGTAATGTCAAAACCGGAGTTGGCCATCTGATAGCGCTTAGGTGACCGGCCAGCTGTTTTAGACAAAGAGATCAGAGTTTAACCTCTTCCTAGAAATGCTAATCGGAAAAAATCTCATTGCATCTGAAGAGTGGATGATATATTGAATAAGACTAGTTTTTTTTATTTATTTATATCAAATTCCAATTAAGATAATGAAATTTAAAGGTTTATTTGCATGCTAGCTTCACAAGTGAAGGTGCAATGTGGCTGCAACTTAGAGGGTTAACAGAGCCTGCGAACGGAATGAAGCTTCCTTGAACTATTAGTTTTCTCACTTTCAACCTTTTACTCTAAATACCCGGATGAAGTACTAAGAATAATTGGCTATAAGAAAGCAATCGGGGGGAAATATTAAGGATATATTTATACATTACGAGTGTCTTGGCTATAGTTTCAGCGGTATAGTAAAAATATCGGCGACTATTAAATTATCCAAAATTGTACGATATCCTTCGTGAGGCAATTATTTTAAAACGTAGCCTTTATTATTATTATGATATGTTAGTGACCGGGAGATTATATACCCTAGTCCTTACCACCTAATTATGTATTTACATTATGAAAAAGCTGCTTCCAAACCACTATGTGTTTACCTCTGCTACACATACTCAAAAAAATTGGAAGATTCTATCTCGTAAAATGGAAAGATTTTTGATTGTTCTTCTATAACAGTTTTGCATTATGTGTGTTGTTTTCTTAATGAGGTTTAGTTCATAATTGTAATAGCATTATCAGGAGTAATAAACCAGTCATAAAGGATAAAGTAAGAGGCAAAGATTTGGATCGCATAACCATGACCGAGAACAATTGCAGGAGATTATTGAGCATAATTTGCAGAGCTTGAATCATTAGAATCATGATGTATGGTGTGATTAAAGTCTGGAGTATGAAGATTTTAATTAATTCCTTATAATTTTCAGGAGAAACTTCCGGGAATTCTTTCAGGGTTTCCTTGAAATTGAATTAAATAAACAGGCTTTATTTTAATTATTTTATTTCAATATCCAATGGTTATAGAATAACACAAATGTTTTCTTTAATGAATTTTGAAATGGGATTATGTACCGAGTTTATTAGCGACCAAATAAAAATTATATTTATGTACAAATGTTTTCAACTATATATGCATACTCTCATACACACGTGCGCTCGCACGTCCGTCGTTATGTTGTAATTCTTGGTTATATTAATTGTCGTATGAAATTCTTATCACACTGTAAATGAGAGGGCGTAGAAACTTTTTGTTGATAGTGCAATACATCATTGGAAAGCTGTCGATTAGAAATCTAAATATATATAAGTTTTAAATAGCAATAATGAATGATATATGGATGACTGAATTTGGAATTTCAATGTGGCCACCTTCCTTCTTGCCTACTTGAGATATTTTTTCGAAAATTTAAAAACTAAAATAAAAGCCCAATTACATTGGATAAAAAGGTTTTAAATAGTTTAGTCACTAATAAAAACTTTCTTTTTCCCGCATCTTTATTTTAAATTGCCCTACTTGTTTCATGGCATACATACATTACATACTAGAATCCAGACTTTTTAACGTATTGTAGTAGTATGCAATATAATTTGTACAAGAGCTTTTCTATAACAAATAAAGTTACTATCTATCTATATATCACATTCGCATCCAACAACAGGATTATGATATTGCCGTAATTTCACCTAATACTTCTCCAATTTGTTTAGCCTACCATTAATGAACATGTGCTTTAGTTTTCATACTTGATGCCGCAACAATCGTTTAAGGACCTCAGATTCTGACAGCATCATATTTGACTATTAAATGCAGTTCAAATGCGGATGGCCGAAGCTTCACAAGTCTTCCAAGTGCTTATTATGTCACAAGTCCCATACCCCACAGCTTTTCCTTATTCCTTCATTCATGTTCATTCTTATATCTTAGACACATCAGTCTGCCCTTCGTTAATAATGTCAAGTTCTCTTTGCAATTCCATTACTTCGGCGTTACTTTTGGTGCACCATTTGGCCTGCTTCTTGGCAGCTATATTTTACAGCACTACGGCAAATTTACGACATGGGATATGCGAGCTCGCAGGTACGTTTTGAAGATTTACACGAAAGCTGGTTTGGACAAAATCTTTGGAAACAAATCATCTGGTAAATTTTCTGTTTAATATTGTATGATCAACGAGAATCTTGGGATATCACGAGAACTTGATCTCCGGCGTCATTACTTGTAGTGCATTTTTTGTTTTGATTCTGTATAAATAATTCTATCTGTCAAGCATATTTTAATTGCAATGCAAGGAATGTCTTGAAGGGGCGATGAAAGCTGTTAATAAGACCGTCTGACGGTACCAATAAAATCAATTTTTTTATTTATTTTTTTCATTAATATTTCAGATTCATTTTAATATTAATGCGTGGGTAGATTGACGAAATGAGAAAGTTACCCACGCAAAGTATCAAATGTACTATGTTTCCAAAAGTTGGATTTGTTAGTGTTTATGAATTTTTTATTATAACTTTACCAGAAATGATTGGTGTAAAGCATGAAAACTTTATTTTGAAATACAAATTTACAAGCCAAGTTCATAACTTTAGACTTCTTTAACATAAATTAAAACAAATAACTTCTAAGTAGCAGATGATACTAACTAGTATACCACATATTTAATACCATACATAAACTTGGTAAACCTAGAGTTCATTGGTTCGATTCCCGTGTTGGCAATTTAAATTTATTTAGTAAACTCACTTGATAAAATCATTATTTCTGCCCTGACTAGAAAAGGGTGGTAACCAGTAGATAACCCGTCCCGATCAGCATCAGTAGCAACTAGGAACAGTTATTAAGTGAAAACAATTAGTTGTTATTTATTAACGCCCACTATGTAGGTATTACTACGGCTAATTGGAGTGGTTATCTACAGTTGTCTACCACCCTTTTCTGACTAGGGTGGAACTAAAGATTTTATTTAAAAACTCATCGCTAAATATATTCCTATTGCCCAGGTGGGCATCGAACCCACTACTAGGTTTACCAAGTGCGATTAATATCAACATCTAAACTCAAATGGCCAACACCCCAAAACAATAAATAATTTGTTATAATTATTAGGAAAAATTTTAATCGGAGGGAACACTGGCAGCAACTATTGAAAAAGTGGAATCAAAATTACAAAATGCTTAATGCTGCTCACAGTTAGTACATAATAATATATTTACAAAAAAAAAAAAAAAAAGTATAATTTGAGTTATCCATGTTGCAGAACCCCCCCCCCTCCCCCCCAGCTTTTCAGGGTGAGAAAGATGTAGTCTTCTTGGATAAAATCCTTTTTTTTTTTTGTTAAAAATAAATATTTAATACAGAAAGACTACATCTTTCTTTACAAAAAAAGATTGTTGAATTATTAAATGTAAATCACAGGATTCAAGTTTCAAGTCAATTTCTCTTTCGCCACCTCAACTTCTCTCTCACACACACACACACAAACACACACACAGACACACACACACACACACACACACACACACACACACACACACACACACATACACTCCCCCCTTTTCTTCTGTTTTATTAGGGAAAACATTTGAGACATCCGTCCTGAGGAAATAGAGACAGAAGTCACATTAGCTACCCTAAACTAAATACGAAAATGTGCGTAATTTATATACATACCAATTTTATAAGCCTTGGTTTCCATATAAATAACATATCCCAATGTATTAAAACGAATCCGGCAAGTCAAGAGCACTTCTTTCGATAAACTGCTCAACTTGGCAGCTGTCTTGAACCTGCTGGAATATGTCGGTCATCTAGCTCCTAAAGTAGGTCTTGGGAATTTCTCTGCTGCTCATTGGGTCTCGATTTCACGATGGAGTCTTTATAGGCCAGGACGTATGAAATAATCTACAAGAGGTTTTCAAGAAGATATATAATATATTTTCATCGCAAAGCTTACCATATTTTAACGTAGTAGTATTTCTAAAGACCTGGGATGTATCTACTGAAATTGCTTATGAGAATTCCTAGGTAATATTTATCCAATTGATACAACTCTGAGCCACTAAAATGCAATTATCTTAATAGCTATTCATTTTTTAATTTCTAATTTTAGCAGATTTCCCGTAAGGGGAATCAGCTATTCAGGATGTACTCATGAGGCAATTTTTGAAATATTTCATCAAATGTTCATCGATCCTACTTAGTACATGACGAACATGAGGTCCGTTCAAAATGTTATGTGTGTGTGTGTGTGTGTGTGTGTGTGTGTGTGTGTTACGACTCTAGCGGTCGCAATTTAGGTTTAATCGTTACCAAACTCCATATATACTCGTCTTATGTAAAAATAACGATCAAGTTCGTTAATGACTGAAATTTGGCCAGTGGGAAGGGGGGTTATATGGGAGTAATTTCGAAAATTCTTAATATCTCTGTTATTATGCGTCGGAACTTACTTTTCTTGGAGGTCTGAAGATAAATTCAGGAGAACTATATTGACGTAAATTATACATTAGTGTAGAACCGTTTCCTGCTGACTTTGACAAACTTCTTCTTGAGCGTTGGGTCTTCCTTTATATTTATATAGTAACCTTTATACTACTACATTTTCAACCTTTCAAAGATAAATTATACTCGCTCATTTCATTTTACAATTTCATTCAACAAAAATTTCCAGAGTTGGGAAAGATGTAGATAACATTTGATTTGACTCCTTAAATACTCCATCTCTCGCTCAATACTGATCAAGAAGGCAGAAGACAGTCAAAACAACTCTGATCTCTCTATCTCTTGGGGGTTCCGGACTGTAAATTCCAATTCAATTGCGCACCCTCATGGAGCTGCCAGATATCGGCCTGTCATTACTTAATATTTCTAAACACTCATTGAAATAATTGTCCATGTCTTAGTACTACTGTGTTACTCAAACTCACCGAAATGATGAATTCCCGACTTGAATTTCATTTTCAATTGCTTATAAATTGTCAATACTTAAATCTAGCAGTTTCATTAAGATATAACGAGTTTGTCTTCCTGTGAACTGAATTAATTTTTACTACCATTTCTGTGGCTCACTGGGACAAAAAAAAAATGAGTCTACTCCTGTTAGTAACTACATCTCGCTAAGTCGGAAACACACAGATCCGGGGAGCTTAGCTCAGAAAATCTCATGAGACTGAATAATAGTGGTATATTCTTTGATTTTGTAAGTCATCACTATAGACAATGTTCATTTTCCATCGCAGTATAATTTGGCAATTATAGCAAGATTGAGATTTTTTAGAGACGAAGAGTACCTAAGTTAAAATGAGTTTCTAATCAATCCTTCTATATTGATCAATACACCGGGGCAATATAAGTCATCATGGAAAGGATTCATCTATGTTAAATGCCTCAGCTGGGGTGATGGGCGGGAAACATTTAGCATTTAGAGAAAATGTTATTCACTACACTCAACCTATTTCCATTTCCTATCTTAGTATACTAATACTATCTGTATTTACAAGCCCTTCGGCCTTACCCGCTAACGGCTTGCAATATTTTAAGAGAGGTGGTGGTTCATGGGAGTTGAATACCGGAGGACCATGTTGTATTATATATATTATATGATATTGGGAGATGGACTATTGCAGGGCATATATGTGTTACTAGATTAATGATTACTTCAAGGGATGCTGCTGAAATTGTAATGATATTCTTGATGGTGCTCTGGTGTTCTCCCTCTTGCTCCCTCCATCCTGGTCTCCCCCTGGATGCTCCTTCCTTTACTCACGCATGTTGTTAAAAGGGGTGTGAGAAAGAAACCAATATTTCTGCCACTAATGAGAGGCTCTACTCTCTCCTCTGCTGTCCTATTCACTCGACTGGTCTGATCCTGTTTCTAATCTTTGCCCTTTGAACCCAAGGATGTCCTCTCAGGTAGTGAGAGGTACCCTATATAGCCTATAGAGTACAGAACTCTTCAAGCGGCATCCTTGGTTGGCCTAGTTGATAAGAGATGTGGCTGGTGTAGTTTTATTACCGCTACAATTTTAAATTGAACATACCGTCCACCTAAATTAGCCTCAGCTGATTTAATTATAGCTGAGTACGGAAGCCATGATGAAAATTATGAAATCGCCGTGGCGGAGATGAATATAATGTGATGAAGAACGATGATATCGCCATTTCGGAGATGAATAGGACATGATGAAAAATGATGATGGCGGGGATGGCGTAGGATTCGATGAGGAATGGTGTAGTCGCCTTGGTGGGATGAAATAGCTGAGATGAGTCGCATTGTGCTAATAGAAGATACTTAACGCTAATCTTATAACATATACTTAAACTATTAGCTTATTCTAGGTAACCCACTTATACTATTGGCGGGCTGGTGTTGTTTTATTACCGCTTCAATTTTAAATTCAACACTATCCTTGAATTTGGTATATATATATATACTAGCTCAGATACCCGGCTTCGCCCGGGAATTGATTTGAGGCTGAATGGTGATGGTATTTTTTTGGCAAGGCTTTACTTTGCACAATATTATGACATTTACCCGCCCCAGTGTTTAGGGTTAATACCCATTGTTGGCATTTGTTAATAATAAAATTAATTTTTTATGTAAATCTTCACTGGCCTCCAAATTGTCATATTTCCCGTCTCCTGTGCATTATGCATAGATTTCAGCTATTAAGGACAAAATATTATTTTTTTACAAATATTGATTTGAATTAATTTTTCCAGCTGAGGTACCTGATAGTTCAAATAGGAATGAGTTGTTGAGCATATCAATATTTCTACGCAAATTAATTGCTCCACACATTGTTCCTGGAGAAATGTATAAAAAAAAAAGTCCGTCACGCAGGGGCTGCGTAAACTAAGCAGATTTCCCACGTGAAGTTTTACAATAGAGAAATCTGCCTAATAACAACTGTAGTAGTAAGAAACCTCTAAACCTAAAAAACATTATTTAACACGTTCGCTGCGGATGCCCGAACCGAAAATCACTTCCAAAAAACGAATTTATTTTTTTTTTGTTTTCTGTTTTAAAGTTGTTCAAACTAAGTAAAAACCTATTTGTGGCAATTTTTATGCATTTTTAACAACGATAATCGTATTTTTTTTAACCTCGCAACGTATGCGAGGTCCGCACACGGCAGTGAATTAGGTAGGCAAACCCTCAAGACAGAACATTTTGTGCGTATTTCCCTACCTAGTGCACTGTCGTGTGCGGACATTGCATACGTTGCATAGGGAGGTAGAAGTACGATTATTAAGTTACAAATGCATATAAAGTAAACATAATAATGGAATAGATCTATATGAAAATTATATTGATCCAAAATGAACTTATATAGCTGAAAATACACCACCTGAACAGAAACTTTCGTTTAGTAATGGGAAATTTCTTTATTTCGTAATTGGTTATGAAATCATGAATCGGACCTGTCAATACCGCCCATATATTTATTATAATTAATAATTGCCTTGGGCTTCTCGACGGTCTTCCCCCTGCTCGTGACCGCCTTTATCAAACTCCTATGAAATAATATTGACATCTCGTTTGTGGCACCATTTGAAAACAGACACACTCTTCTCAGTAAATTTCTCTTTTATCTCTCCTTTTTTGAGCTTAGCCCCCCCCCCTATAACAGCTGGGTTGCCCTTCCGAGTCTTTCTTAGAGTACCAGTAAGATAGGTACCCTGATCCAGAAGCTCGTGGGCCATGGGGACAGACGTATAAAAGTTGTCAGCGTAAATGGCATGGCCGTGGCCGAGATAGTCATCAACCAAATGTCTGACAACTTTATACAAGTGTCCTTTCCCTCCAACTAGTGGATCCCTTGGCCCAGAGTAGACTAACGTCTTCAGCACAAGACCGTCAGGTTGAGTCAACATATAAATCTTTATTCCATATTTGTGGCGCTTATTAGCGATATACCCTATAGAATAGCCTACCCCTCCAAAGCATCATGGACTCGTCCAAACTTAATTCTTTGAAAAAGGTAGTATATCTCTTTCATCCTCTCAACAAAAAAATTTAACAGTGGTCGAATTTTATACAGCGGATCATGCTCAACGTTCGGGTCTTGTTGTTCTGTGACGAAGTGCAGGCTTCTCAGTATACGGAGAAACGTGTCTCGTGACATCATTGAAGGGAAAGCAGGGGTACTATAGGGGAATATGGACCTCCAATAATGAACGAGCCTCTCATGGAGAGACAAGTTGGCCCATAAAAAATAACAACCCCAAAAATTTTTGAATCTGCAAACGACTTGGCCAGACGGTGGTCAGAACACTACTGAATGCTTGTGAGTGCGGAGGTTCTCCCCACTACAACCTTCAGGTCTCTAGAACGAATGGAGGGCGGGGCGACACACCTCGCAACGTATGCGAGGCCCGCACCAGGGAGTGACTCAGGACCTCGCATATGCTGCGAGGCTCCGCAGTGAAGGTGTTAAGGCGTAATAACCCAGTAGTTTCTAGCCCAAAAAACAGTTAACCTAACCTCTAAACCTATTCACGAGGGACGATAGTTATGGAAATGGCCGCCAGAGCTCTCGTCGGAAACTCCGAACATAGCCTATTGGTGACACGCAGAATACAAATGCAAATATCTCGGTTAATATTCAAGATAGAGAATTAATGTATAGAACATTATTTATAGTAAATGTAATTTGCAATAAGATTGGTTCTATACAATCTTTTGATCCGACGTATAGTAACGGAGATATTTCGAATTTTCGAAAATCCTCCCCTCTAAACCCCCCCTCCCACTGGTCCGATTTCAGCCGTTAAGGAACCTGATCTTTCTTTTTGCATAAAACGCTTAAATATGAAGTTTGGTAAGAATCAAACAAAAATTGAGTCCGCTAGAGCGGTAACAGACAAATATATATATATATATATATATATATATATATATATATATATATATATATATATATATATATAGAGAGAGAGAGAGAGAGAGAGAGAGATATATACAGTTTTGAACGGACCTCATTTTCGTCATCTATTAGGTAGGATCGATGGACATTTGAAGAAAAATCTCGAAAATTCCGTCATGAGTACAACCTCAATAGCTGATTTCCCTTAAGGGAAATCTGCTAAAAAGTTAATCTAAATAACAAAGTAAACAACTTGTGTTATGTGCATGTTTGTCGAAAAACAAATAGACAATGAAATATCGCGAATTTTTATTTCAGGCCTCCCTTATAACCCCCACTCCTGTTCTAACCTAAACATTTTAATATAGCTTATAATCATGGAAGAATTAATGCTAATTGACATACCGAGTTTTATTAAGTTCGGTTCAATCGTTAGCGCCTAATAAAATAGTTGACTCCCGCTTTAGTTTATAGTGCATATTTCGGTTACTCTAAATAACAAAATAAACAACTTTCGTTATGTCCATATTTGCCAAAAAGGAATAGAAAACGAAATACCGCTATTTTAAATTCAGGCGTCCCTTACAACCCCCACTCCTGCCCGTCCCTAGAAATGTAGGTATGGCTTATTATAATGAAAGCGTTGTTGCTAATACACATACCGAGCTTTATTTATTCCGGTTGGGTCTTTTGTCCCAAATAAAATTGTTCACTTCCGCTATAGGTTTTAGCGTATATCTCGTTTATAATTCAGTATACGAAAAAAGTGTATATAACAAAAGTTACTCTAAATAACAAAATAAACAACTTTTGTTATGCTCATATTTGCCGAAAAACCAATAAGAAACGAAATATCGCTATTTTTAATTTCAGGCTTTCCTTATAACCCCCACTCCTGTTCGTCTCAGGGGATATTAATATAGCCTAAAGTCTAAGTTGGGTTAGTAGTAATATACATACCAAGTTTCATAAAATTCGGTTCAGCCGTTTATGCGTGAAAAGGTAACAAACAAACAAATAAACAAACAAACAAACACACACGAAAGAAACAAAATGCAGTTATGGTGTCTATGACATGTGAAACGAAAAGTTATCGTGAAAATTCGCGAAAAAAATCAATGTACAGACAGAGGTTACAATTTTATATATATATATATATATATATATATATATATATATATATATATATTTATATTTATATGCGTGTGTGTGTGTGTTCGTGCATGCGTGCGAGTGTGTGTGTTTTGTGTGCGCGTGCGTGCGTGTGTGGAGTGAGAGAGAAAAGAGGAGAGCTAGAGAGAGGTAAGCTGATGAAGTCTCTAAATAAAATCTATAACCCTACCTACCCTTGGTTACAACTGACTGTTAAACCGGCCATATTAGCCATAGGATCATTTAGTGGGCATTAACAAATAAAAATGCCAACAATATATTCTGAAATGTCTATTCCAGAATGTAGAGAACACGGGATACATTATTAAAACAAGTGTCTGCAAAAAGCTATATTTGTAAAAAAACAAAAAAATGATAACCTATATAGAATGTGACAAAACAGGATCGAGTTGGTCCAGGTCAGTGCCCAAAGGAGTTAGTAAATTATGTGGTTAATAGCTTTTATAATGATATGTCTCACACGAAAGCACATATTATAGTGTCCTATTTCTCAAACAGCTGTTTCATTATATCTATATTTTTTAGTAAACATGATAATTAGGAGTTTAATTTTTCTTTGTCTTCTCATAGTGACGTGGTCTATCGAAGACTGCATATGCTTACGATTAAATCTATATTAAACATAGATACATTATACATATATCACATTTTAATTTACATTTATATAAAGATTCCTTTCTACTAATTAGTTGAAGAAATCAAAAGTCTCTGCACCTAGAGCTCATGAATTCTATAGTGATGGTGTAAACTCCGAATTTAAATACAGAACTTTAATTTGTTTATACAAGAAGTTCATTATTATTATTATTATGTATTGCTTCCTTCTTTTGGTGAATAGCATCTTGAATGTAGGTTAATTCTTCGCAGTGGGAACATATTGGTCAAGGAGGTCAATCTAACAAAAAAAAAACTCACCGAACTTTTCACATGAACGGGCCTTTGTTTTTTTTGGGGGGGTTTATTTTGGGTTAATTATTATTAATTAACTACAATAGCTTTATATCTTGCAATAATTTTCAATTTAACATGCGATGAGTTACTGAATTAACTCAGAATTAGTTATGTCAGAATATAAAACTGTAGAGCCTTAAAAATAAATATTCAACATTTAAGAAAAGGAATAGCCCCAATTTGGTCAAGCAATTGTATTAAACTACTAAATGTTGACCAAGTGACAAATTATTTATTTTTTGACCTCGTGATAAAGATCAGCCTAGATAAATAAGGTATATTGAAAGGATGCATAGGAAGAATAATTCATAAAACAGGGATAAGAAAAATCTATGAAATACAGAATTCTTAATTTATTTTATTATTACATCAAAAATACACTACATAAATAAATAAAAAAATACTTCATCGTAGGTTTTAAGCTACAATAGAAGTTACATACATAATATGATCACTTCATAAGAGGTCGAGACTTCTCGTATTAACTACTCTAGCAATCCTTAATATTGTAAAGTAAACTGGTAGAAGACTACATACAGGTAGTTTTTAATAGGCAGAATGTTACAAACTTTATAACATAGTATTACACAAAAGAAGGGGGGGGGCAGAATTAACAAGCTTATACAAATAAATCTAATTGTAAAAACAATTTGTTATTATTTTTCGCGATGAGCCTAACTATAATATACACAAATCTACCCCCCCCCCCTCCCACTGAAGACAACAAACATAATTAATAATAGATCTTGGGAGTTATTCTTGTTTTTGAAAATATAAATAAACTGAAGCGTTATTTAACAAATTTATTAAAATTGAATTTGTTTTTATATATGTACAGCCAGTAAACTATGGATTAAATGGCCATATGATGTACTGCCAAACTTCGAACAATGCTGTTATAATTTAATTAAAAAGTTTTAACTTAATCCTAATAATTAGCCATTATCATCCCTGAATTAATAGTAGAGACCCTGAACAGGAGTGCTTCGACCTCAAGTGTTTTATTATTGTAAGTTCGAAAAAGGAAGCAGTATTTAATAATGAGTAAATCATGCCTGGGTTTCCTGTTTCCATTTTAAAACCCAGACAGCGTGATAATGCTTCTTGATGCTGATAATATCAAGAAGTAACACGAGATTGTTTCATAAGGAAGTGAAGGTGGGAAAGACTGGCGGTCGTGAGAATGAAAAACATAATGAGTAAAAATATGATTTACAACTGCACATGTTGCAATACATTAATGTATTTATAAGGGTATATGTACAAAAAAAAAATACTTAAAGCTTATCATTTACCGAAGTTTGGGAACGAAGTATATGTGCCTAGACATGTACTTCCTACTTATTGTTAATATATGTAGTTGCTTTTGAAGAAACATTATTCAAAAGTTGAGTTGTAGAGACGGAGACTACTCTAAAATTCGAGACATCAGTGATTTCTTTCCTGGCAAATCATTGGATTTCTTAAAATCTAAACGAAGACTAGTCTAACAAAGGCTTTAATAAATTACGTTAATAAATATTTTCAAGATAGATTCGGATTTTTTTTTTCCTGGAGTACATTTGTCTATTACTTGAGTCCATAATTATTAAACAGGTTTGAGAGCTAAAAACATTTAACCTAAACTTAAAGTTACCATATTATAAACTTAAGACTAAATAGGTCGTCATAAATATGCATTTTATTTTAACCAAATTATATATATATATATATATATATATATACAATTAATATTCCTAAACATTTAAGTACCATTTTTAAACATTTCAGAATTTATTAAATATAAACATAAAAATCGATCACAGTAACACCTCTTTCCTGATCAGTTCAATATTTTGGAGAACTATTTAAGTATTAACAGTAGCTTTAAAATCAAACTTTGAATTCTTCCTTTCTCGTGTAAATTCAAAATATTCAATTGTTGCTGTTATTAAAGAAATAGTAAACAGGTATTTTTAAAATTATATTTTTTTTTAAAGGAAACGAGCATTGCTATATTAGTTAGAATGTTTTAATGTTATTTGGAATATTGCACAAATATATAAATATTATTTTTATTTTTATTATTATTATCCATTGTCATTAAACAAAATGTATATAACTTTCAGGAGGTTGCATCACACGTATTCTACTGGAATGTATTTTCAGCAATATTAGTTTTGTAGCTCTATAATATAAAACTATCATGAATCAAATATTCAAAAGCTAAATGAAGATAAACCAAATTTTCTATTAGATAAGAAATTTCCATTATCCATAACCTTCAAGAATAAAGGGAGATAATTTTGCGGAGAAGTTATTTAGTTTTCTTTTCTTTTGTTGTTTACAGGTTATTGAAATATATATTTTGACTTTTTTTAATGTAGATGAGTGAAAACTTTGGTTCTCAATTCCCAAGGAACTAAGTAGATCAATATAGATTCTGCTCTCATTCTGTGGTTGTAGTTTCAGCCAAGATACTGTTAGAGTCGGTCGTTGTCTGCTCAGATAATTCGGCTTCAGTTGCTGACACTTCAAACACATTCAGCGTAGCCACTTTTGTAGTAGTGGTCTCTGCAGGAGGGGCTGACGTCGAAGCCTTCACGGGAGCGGCTGTTGTAGTGTTGCTCTCTCCGCTGACTGGCTCTGTCTCGTTCGCTCGGGGTATCTGAATCACCAAAAAGTAAACATTGCAAATTTAGAAGAGCATACAACGGAATTTTAAAGTCTGATCCAGACATATCAGGACAAAAAATAATATAATTTATAAATAAAACCAGCAAATAATTAGTGTCAATAAACGATTAATATAAAATGCTGGAATAATAACGTATTGTTATATATTTTCCACATGTTTTACTGAGCCCCTTCAAACGCTACTCAGAGTATTTGTAGAAAAATGAGACCTTTCATTTAAAGAAGGAACATCTGGACATGCGACAAAATTGAAATCACTAAAAAAATAAATTACTCCTAGAATAAAATATAAGATTCTTATAAGCTGACATCCCGCTTGTTTTATTTCATTGCAAAATATCATTGTCATATACACAAATCCTCTTATGTCTAGCCCATAGAACCTAGCACATAATAGAAATGGCATTATATTTTTCCTCAAAACATGAAACAATAAAAGCACCTTCTTAAACCTTATAAAAAAAAGAATTTTAGCAATATAGAAGAACTTATATTGGTCAATAATTCTGGTCGTTAACAATTGTATTAAACGGATCCTACGTCACAATACAAATCAATAATAATATATTAATAAGCTGACAGACTATGAAAACCGGTTTGAAGGGGATAAAATTCGAACTGAAACGCTAACGTTAAACTTCAATTGGTCAAAACTGTGTTTTTAAACTTTTAAATGATCATAAACGACCTCCATTCAGTTTAAAATAAGTTCGTCACGCAGGTGTTGAGTTGGCTATGTAGATTTTCCACGTGCGTCTTGTATTGGTATCATCTCAAAACGTAAAAGTTCAATGAGAACACTATTTGGCATTTAGGCTACAAAAATGTGCTTCATAATATATCAGCTTATTGTTAATATATGATTATCAGTGGGGCTTTATTGATGGCCGAAAACTAAAAAATGCAAATATCTCGGTTAATAATCAAGATAATGAAAAAAACGTACACAATAATATTTACAGAACATTACATTTTCAATAAGATTGATTCTATTGTGCACGTTTTTGATCCGATGCATAATAACAAAGATATTTCGAATTTTCAAAATTCCCCCCTCTAAACCCAACTCACACTGGTCCGATTTCAGCCGTTAACGAGCCTGATCTTCATTTTTACATAAAACGTTTAAATATCAAGTTTAGTATAGATCGATTAAAAATTGCGACCTCTAAAGCGTTAACACACACAACACACATATACAATTTTGAACGGACCTCATTTTCGTCATTGCGTAGATAGGATCGATGGACATTTGAAGAAATATTTTGAAAATCCCATCACGAGTACTACCTCAATAGCTGATTTCCCCCAAGGGAACTTTGCTAAAACGTATTCCAATAAGTAACCTTCATGTAATGATAGAGTGCGTTTATACCTTCAGTACCTCCAATGGGTTGTAGACAGAGTAATAGTTCTGTACTCTTTGTACTATCCTCTCAAGGAAGCTTGGCAGACTGTATACAGTGCGTACTGGAAGGATGGCAGTCTGCTGATTAGGAAGGCGAACCAGAACCGGAACTTCAGGGCCTATTGTGACTATCTGGTAGACTGGTGGCAGACTGGATGTGGGTGGTATAGCAGCAGGGAGTATGCTCTGTGCTGGAGGTGCGGGATCAGCAATCTAAAAGATAACCAACCGAAAGTGTTTATTTAATGTAAAAATATGTGGAATATAGAAAATAAAAACTGGGTATCCGTTATTGCGGAGAAAGAGGTAGTGTCCGACCAACCTTTAAAACTTCTTGAATTATTGTTGGCTTTCGGATAACCCTATCTTAATGTAATTTATTTATATATAAGCATGTGAAGATGTATAGGTAGGGTTCTTATGGATTTCGGAAGGTAAATTAGTTTAACATAAAAAGTCCGTCACGCAGAAGCTGCGTCAACAAAGCAGATTTCCCACGTCCTGGTATAACATACTTTTGGTTTCATTTCAACACATTCTTTATTTCTAATTAAAAAACCTATAAAAATTTAAGTAAAAAGTTCGTCACGCATGGGCTGCGTAAACTAAGCAGATTTCCCACGTGAAGTTTTACAATAGAGAAATTTCACGAGAGCCGAGCCAGTGAAGGAAACGGCCGAACTAGCTTTTGGCGGGAAAGTAACTCGTCCGTTAGGCGCCCCGATTTAATAAAAATGCAAATATCTCGGTTAATATTCAAGATAGAGGAAAAAAATATATGACAATATTTATAGTAAATTTAATTTGCAATAAGATTGGTTCTGTACAATTTTTCGATACGACGTATAGTAACTGAGATATTTTGAATTTTCGAAAATCCTCCCCTCTAAACCCCCCCTCCCATTGGTCCGATTTCAGCCGTTAACGAACTTGATCTTTCTTTTTACATAAAATGACTAAATATCGAGTTTGGTAACGATTAAACAAAAATTGCGACCGCAATAGCGGTAACAGACAAATATATATAGATGTATATATACGTGTATATACAGTTTTGAACGGACCTCATTTTCGTCATCTACTAGGTAGGATCGATGGACATTTGGAGAAAAATTTCGAAAATTCCGTCATGAGTACAACCTCAATATTCCGGAAATCTGCTAAAAGTAAAAGGAAAGGGGGAGGAGGGATAACTAAAGGCTGAAAACAAGAAGAACTAGAGAGAGAATAACTCGCTAAATACTTGAGTTTCAAAAAAATATGCATAAATAGTTTCACAAGATTGGTTCTATAATATTTGACTCATTACAACGGAAATATTTGGAATTTTTGAATCCCCTCCCCCTCTGAACCGCCCGATTTCAACTATTAATGACTATGAATTTAATAGCTGCCTGGAACGGTTAAATATGAAGTACTGTAGAGATAAACTAAACATTTTTGTGACAAGAACGTAAAATCTTAATTGGTGACGTTATCACACACCGAATTTGAATCTCTCGCATAATAAAGGTCTCTTGTAAACAATATTTGGTATTTGGGCAAAGAAGAAATTCGTTCAGCTTATTGTTAATATGACATGAGTAGGAGTGGGGGTTTAATAAATGCTGAAAACTCATGACAACAAAGCCAAGAACTTTAATATGATAGAGGAAATATAGTACGGGTATATAACAACATTCAAACGTAATTAAAGTTCAATATGATTGGTTATATTCAATTTTTCTATCCAACTTATAATAACAGAGAAATTTAAAATTTTGGAATTTCCTGCCCCTAAGCCGATTTCATCCGTTAACGTTTTTATTAGTTTTACATAAAACGCTTATATATCGAGTTTGTTAACGAATGACCAATTTCGTAAATCTGTTCAGCTCTGATTGGTTGGCAGACCTGTTTGTTCACAACTCAGACGCTTTCCGTTGAGAGGTTATTAAAACAGGCTGAACGATTTCTCATTACCGTTAGCATTTATTCACTTAATATTCACGGTGGTGTTATGAGTATGTAGATTTATCTATTTTAAAACATCATGTGGGAAATCTTCTTAGTTTACGCAGCCCCTGCGTGACAGACTCCCCCCCCCCTCGCTTAATGAAAGTCTGCTAAAAAAGAGCAATTTCCAAAAGAACCCAGTGGTGGCAACTACAAGGCCTTTAGATGATGGATATAGGTATACCTAAATTGATGCAGCCCATGTATCGGTATTTCTTATATGCTTGGAATATTTTTAAATCCTTGGTTTGTGTTTATAAAAATAAATCCCCAATAGTTCAATTTTTCAAGCTCAATATATTACATGATTCTGCCTTTGCCGGGATAGGTATATTAAAAGATAGTTAGCTATTATTAATTTGTAAAAATCGATCTATTTAAAAAGCTATTGAAGTTGAATTCCGCAAAAGATGCAATTTCACATACTTTTTTTATTTTCATTTGGGGGGGGGAGATTATAAGTTAACTAACTTGTTATTTACAGATTACAACCATTTTCTAGGCAAAATGGGACTCAGGATTTTATTTAGTGAGTTTGTCACTAAATAAGTTCCTATTCCAACATGGTACTCGAACTCATGGCTCTAGGGTTACCAGGTTTATTAAGACCAATGTATAAGTGATAGAAACTGCATGCTTGGATGTAATACCTCATATGCCTTCAGTATCTTGTGGCTTGCATTTTTAAGTCACTCTTGAATTTTGTTATTGAAACATTTCGATATTATGTAGGAGTAACAATCCAGGACAGCTCCATGTATTGGTCAGTATATATTTTCAGAGCCGCATTTGGACCCGTGCTTTGTTTTTGTAAGTGTTTCAAAGATTAATCGCAAATATAAAATCTGCTTAGCTTGCGTAAAACCTTTCTTATTTATTAATTTAATAAAAGAAAGTGACGAGAAATTTACGAAACCGTGTAGGGTTAGAAATGGAATTAAAAAAAAAATAGGAATTACCTGATAAGTGGGTATTGATTGAGGAGGCAGTTGCTGATATACTGTGTTGGGGTAAGAGGGTGTGTATGGGATGCTCTGTATCTGCTGCCTGTAGGAACTCTGGTAGGACTGCTGGTACCTGAAGCTACCGTCCTCGTCATAATCCTGGCTCTGGGATGTGTCCGGCCAGTACACTGAACTGCTGCAAAAAATAAATCCAATTAAGATAACTCAAATTTATTCACTGAATTAGCTATTTATATGATTACCTAATCAAATAATCTAACTTATTGTAACAAGGAACTCACTCGTATTTTATCGGCATTATTATAATACAGGGTGTTTCAAAAAGATATATGTACGTATTACAAAGTATTATTTTGACCAAACTAACGATCGCTGCGCCTCGGTTCGGCTGTTGGAGAAACGAACATTTATTCTAGTTTATATTATAGCTACTAGATTACTTCAAGAGTCTTCGGTTTTTCGGCTGATATAGTCAATTATATTTAAAAAAATAATTCGCTTCCGATTACAAATATGGTGCAATTCATCAGTATACGGTTTATAGTAGTTTATATAATTAATTGGAGATAAAAGGTTACAATTTTCCATGAAATCTAAAATATAGAGAGTAGTCTGCATATCCTCTTGGCGGTTATCAGGCTTCATCGAACTGCAGTTTTCAATTTGTATCTAGTATTAAATCATTGACTTTGTTGTTGCTTTGGAGGTAGTGCGTTTTTTTGTGTTTATAACTCTGCCATATGTTAACCCCTGCCATAAGTCCACATGCCCATATATTACCTAGTACAATGAAAATAATTATTTAGGTAATGTGACAAATATTTTCAGATTGGTGCTGATAAACGCACAAGAAGGTTATCAATTAAAAGATAATGAGTTACGTGAAATAATTGCAAGTTGACAACCGCGACTTCTTCGTCTTTAGCTTCCGCATAATAATCGTGTTAAGATAATTTTCTACGGTGGTTGTGGCTCATTGAAGAGAGGACTTCGTGAAAGGGTACCGGGGTGGAGAGAGACACGTAGGAGGGAGGAATGGCCGACAACGGGATAAGGCAGACCCATTCAAGAAGCAGCTCCAGAAGAAGCCATAGAATTCAGAAACAGGAAGAACTCTTCAAACATAAATGCAACAATATATATATATATATATATATATATATATATATATATATATATATATATATATATAAGTATAAATTACCTGTCTTGTTGGTTCGTGTATTGAGGCAGCCTCTCTGGTAGGAACAACGAGAACGATCCACTAGCGGAACTCTGAAAAATAGAAATAGTATTATTATACAGCAGTTATGAAGTAATGTATAAATACAATTCAACAATTTATTTAAATTTTCCACCGTCAAATTATTCAAACCTATGCTCTTGGCTCAAATAAACACTTTTCAGGAGATAGAAGAAATATGGGATCAATAACCACTCCCTACGTCCAAAAAGTCCATCACGTACAGGCTACGTAAACTAACCTCATTTCGCAAGTACTGATAAACACACTTGTTATCTCATCTCTCCACTTATTCTCTATTCTATATATAAAAAACCGACGAGTAGAAGTAGGGAGGGTTACTGAAGGAAGAAAACAAGAAAGTAGGAAAAATCGCTTAATACTCGAGTTGCAACAATTGTAGAAAATCAAAAGTGTAACAAGATTGGCTTTATAACATCTTATGATATGTCTCATAATAACGGAGACATTTTGAATTTTCTAATCATTCCCCTCACCCTCAAAACCACCACTATTCCATGTACGATTTCAGCCAATAACCTCATGAGTATACCCTCAATAACTTAATGAGTACAACCTCCATAGCTGATTTCCCCTAAGGGAAATCTGCTAAAATGGACATTATAAAAGCAAGTGTGAATGAACTGAGCTCTTTGGATACACCAGGTAACTAGAACACGAAACCGAGATAAACTGTAAATAGATCATTATTTTTTCTGAATCCAACAAAAAATAATGTTACCTCCTGAAACAAATCCACTCAACAGAAAAGAATAATTTCAAGGAGTTAGAAAATATATTCGGTATTTCTTAAGATTAGGAAGGAAGAGGGCAATAAGTGCCCACCCACTTATCTGCTTTATTTCCGAGAATATATCAGATGATGGATTAATGGAACGGCTTTCCAGGTTAAGGCTAGATATAAGGCCGATGAGAAGGCAGCTAATTTTACTAGAGGTAAATGAAACGAAGATGGCTTCCCTGAAAACAAGGATCGTGTTAATGAGAACAGGGATGTTGCGTGCATAGCTTAGCAACCTCAGACCTAAATCTGCATCTCACATCCGTTTGGAGTGAACTCTTTCAAGATATCAGTAAATTACTCTTGTACAGACTTCATCTTGGACTTTAGATATTCAGAATTTTCTCATTTTCAAATCGGCCATTCATTACATCCATCATGTAAAAACGAACTTGGTTCATTTAAGTAATTCTCTGAGTTACGTGCTCTAATACTGCGAAAATAAATACAAACTAAAATGGCACCAGCCTATGGTGACTTATTATTTCCGATATAGAAATAAAAGAAGAAACCCTTTGAAATAATTCAATGTTACAATAACTATAAAACTTCTCATTCGTCTCCGGACAAATTCAGGAAACTAAGCCTTTTTGAGGAAGTGAGACAAAATGCTATAATAAATGCTCTTCATGAAGAAAAAACATTTCCCCCTGCAATTCGAGGCATTCCCAAGACACTAATGGCATTGAGATATTAAAACAACTTATAAATGACTATACCGTTAAATTTAACGCACCTTTTAAACCAAGATAGCTTCCCAACATCTTTTTATGCTGTAGGATTAAAGCACAGGTAAAAAAAAAAGAATACAATCGTTCAGGTTGAAGCACGAAGCCATTCAAGCAGGTTGTTCAATGTTAACATTGATAATAAATTAGCATAGTATATTGTTTCTAAAAAGGTCATAAAATGTCCGAGGTGTGCCAGAAATCAGAAATTATCACAGCAACTTAAATGTGAGAATTATGACCAAGATCCCGGTACTAGATACAGGGATTGTATAGCTCTCATTAGTGACGAAAAAAAATGTAAGAATGACAGAAAATAGTTGAAGGAATGTTACAAAACCAAATTTTAAGTCTTCTGATGCCACTATACCAATTCAATTCCAGACATTCCGTACGCCACAACTGAAAAATACAAAGCAAGGCAAGTTCTGTACAACTGTTTCCACACCCAGGGCAATTCCAACACCAAGAAAGGCTATCATTCTACTAAATATGTGGGTGCTGCGTAAACTAAGCAGGTTTCCCAACTGTAGTAATACCAAGCTGATATTATCCCACATACAATTCTATATTTCTACCTTAACAAAAAACCTATGTAATCGCGATTAAAAGTATATGTGTACATGAAATATGTATACATAATGTTACAATTGCTTTGCATGAGTAGAGATGAGGGTTAACAGTCCGCTGAAAGTAAGAAATTAAAATATATGAGTTTTGTGTGTGTAGAACAATAATAGAAAATAAAATTCCCAATAGAATTCAGACTTGTAAATCAGAGATATTTGGAGAAACATTTTTAACTTCCTGGTGTTGATTCGCTTCAGCCATCAATAAACTTGATCTTTATCTTTACATGAAACGCTTAAATAACGAGTTTGTTAACGACCAAACAATATATTTATATATATTCTACACATGAGACTCCAATTTTACAAAATGTCTCCTATCTTTTTGGCCACACAATTTTTTTGTTGGAACTGTGCTACAACAGACTCCAAGTGACAGGCGCGACCACTTAAATTCCTATTCCATGTGCATACGGTTACAGAGATGATTGACACCGCAAAATACACATTTACCCAGAACATTTGCAAGGCCACATTTCTGGGACCCATTTACATTTTCACATTTTGCAAGCCTTTACGAAAAA
Source organism: Riptortus pedestris (assembly GCA_019009955.1). Classification (NCBI taxonomy): domain Eukaryota; kingdom Metazoa; phylum Arthropoda; class Insecta; order Hemiptera; family Alydidae; genus Riptortus; species Riptortus pedestris. The sequence continues at coordinate 77,813,204 of CM032229.1, forward strand.
CTATTTTTACATTAATGAAACGACACAAAACATTTTAAAAACTACTACTACTATGAAAAACGTCATTCGAAGCCATATGCAGTAAAAAAAAAGCTACTATGAAAACAGCTACTGCAGACACCTAAGTCTTAGATTGGTTTTTTTTTTTTCATTTCTTATGCTGTTGACTAGACCTCTCGCTGAAATTTCTAACAAATAATTTTCCGAGGCTATTACTCGAAAAATGTACTAAGTCATTACTTTAAGTAATATTTCAAGTGTCTGTAATTCGTGATATTTTTCGTTAAAACAGAATATGAAATTTAGAAGAATGTTAGATTCAATAAATCATATTTCTACTCAACAGAGATCAAAATTAACTTCGGATTTGAGATCATCAGAGAAGAGTAGAGAGAAACCCGCTAGAGTAAATCTCTATCCTAAATAAAAAATACTTTATAGTGGGCGGACAAACACGTATACGTGGTCCTATTAGAAATACAGACTGTACGAATAGAATCTTTTTTTTTTTGCCCATCAATAAAAGATCAACCAAGGAGGTCCTGAAGCATTGTTCTTTGAATGAAGGTAATAAATGGGATACATATACGATTTCGTTTTCAACCTCTCTTACAGCCCTTCTCTCTTTTAGGTAGATTATATTTTCAGCTCACTGAATACATTTTATAAATCTTTTAAATGCGAATTTTATTCAATTAACTCTAAAAGTTTCTTCTAAATATAGAAATATTGTGGACGCACGTCCAGAAGGAAATCCGCAGAGTATGTAGGTTTGCTGCGTCGGGGTTTTATTTACCGATCATTTGATAGAAACTGTTGATAGAAACGAATAATTAGCTCACCTCCTTAGTTAGTTTGGTAAAAGTCTTTGGCTTGAGAACACATGCTAATTTACTTACGTAAATAATTAGTTCCTGAGAGTCGATTTGGTATTTAATCGTATTTTCCAGTTCCCATGAATTGGTTTTCGAAACCTACTAAATACTGCTATGCCGATTCTCACAGTCAGTAACGCTAAGGCTTTTGTAATCAATCTATTACCATGAGATAGTTAATAAACATGAAGGTTACATGCAATACAAAAGAACAGAACTGAATGCGTACGCTCAAATATACACACTCGCGATCGTTTTCGTTTTACAAAATGATAGATGGCATTAAAACCTTGCTGTGAGTTTTAATTCTTTATGCTTGAGAAGCAGAGCAGGCATTTCTCAGGTTTGTTTCGTCCTTTTGTGAGAGTTTAATGTCTTGAAAAATATTTAAGAAAAATAAACTTAGTTTCTTAGCCACTGTTTATCTTGTAAATCTTTGTTTTTAGTGAGTAAAGGGGTACAAGTTTTGCTGGTGGTGATTTTAGGACCATTCTTGGACGTCAATATTAAACGAAATTTTAATAGTATTAGCCCCAATAATCAAACTAACCCCTGAACCCAGATTTAGGGTTTAACACTGACGCCCACTCCCTTCAGCTTTGAATCGGGCAGAATCTGATGATTCGCTGGGAGTTAGCTAAGTCCAGATAAAAATTATGGTGAAGGACTGGCTACATTATTTAGATTTTGTAACTTCTTCAAAGTTCCTTCATTCTCAACATTGGACACATTAGCCTAAAGTCGCGGGTCTGATTCCCGCATGGGCAATAGGGAGTTATTTAGTGACAATCCCACGAAATAAATTCCTTAGTCCCAGCCTGGTTACAAAAGGATGGTAACCTGAAGATAAGTCGTATCGCTTAACCGTATATTGGGATACTTTTGCACTGAAATGCAAAAGGACTCGAGACTTTTGCACTGAAACTCGAGACTAAGACAATATACTTTAGAATCAACAAATTTTTTCCACGCAGAGTATCCCTCTAACGAGGGAATTTATTTAAACATTGTGTGCTCCATCATTTGGATACTACACACATGGTATGACTATGTTAAAATAAGTTACACCAAGTGAAAGGTTCGGTCAACATAAACATAGTAATAAAGATTGCAGCATAAATATCTAAATGAGCCAAATACGCTGCTTAAAGGAAGGTAGAAATGCAGCTTTTGACAACGATTATTATTTATATTTTCCTAAAAAAGCAGGAGAATTAGAAGGGTGGAGGAGAGACTAAGAATGCAGTAATGTCGTTCAGCGAATGCACAAGCTGGCTAGCAGCCGACAATATATGGAGAGATGTGTGGGTCGGTGGCTCTACAGTTAAGTCCGAAGTTTTGGCATCCTTCCCGTGCGCCTTCGAATCATGTATGTATAAGTGTATTGGCCCAAGGCTGCTATTATGGGGTATAGTAGCTAATTCCATGAATGGAAATTCGCTAAAGAAGAAAGGACAAAAAAAAAAAAAACAATTCATGGTCCAACCATGACTTCACTTCTTATTTGGTAATCCCCATTTCGATCACCAAAATCGTAGGTATTAATCTTTTCAAGTCCTATGATTCATTATAGAATACATTATTCATGGGGCCTATTCACTGCCTACTAAACGGGCACTTCAAGTACTTGAGTTGGGCGTTACAGAAGAAAAAAAAAGTAGTTGAAGAAGGAATCTGGTGAGGTATAAATAACGGTCCAGACAGCGGGGGTTGCTCTTGGGATCACTGTCCTGCTGACTCAAACCTACTCTTGACTTTGTTTTCCATATGAGAGGCTTTTAAGATATTTCGTTAAACATATGCTCTGCCCACATACGTCCCACGTTACCTAAGTCTCTCAAAAGCATAGAGGTCATGGATAGCATAATCCCACCGGTTTTAAAGCTCCAAAAACGTTTCATTAGATTGTTATACCAATTAGGATTGTCATTAACAAGTTACTTGTAGGATGCAATTCCCACTTTCTTCCATGAAATAATAGACTCCACAATTCTTATCTCAGAAATCCTTAGCTAATAGAGGAAATGCATTAAATGACAAAAAGAAACTAAAATATCAATATTAAGTATATCCCTAAGACATTTTAATCACCTTTGGAGTTTGAATAATTCGAAGTCCACTGGAACATGGTATAAGACCCATGCAGCTGAACAGATTAAGACTAAGATTCATTCCGGTTATAAGACCACCGCATTACCATTGAGCAATACCTACACCTCTAGTATTATATTTTGGTCAGCACAAATTCTTAGCAAGTTTTTCTTTTTTAAAGGATATTCTCTCATCTATTACCACAGTTTTTTTCTGCATTGTATATATAGTATTTGTCCTTAGTAATGCTTAAATCATTTTGGGCATGTAATAACAGGTGTTATGGTCATTTCGAAAAGGAACGAGGATTTTTTTCCTTTACTTGTCATTGTCCCGATACTTGTGAATCACTGTTACAAAGGGAGAAGTTTTTGCTCCAGCAATGTCTTCCTCAGTGTAGCAGTTCCCTGTATTATTATACCAGGTAAAAGAGGAAATGATATCAACCACAGTCAGCAACCCTGGAGCTTCGTGCATTTGAAATGCATTCAACGTATGCCTTAACCAGGAAGACACAGAAGGATTCCTTATCTTCTTCCTCATAAGTGGATTTCACTTCAATTCATAATCTTTCCTTCAATCTGATTCTGTCGACAGACAGCTGTACCCTGTGGTAATCCGCTACACACACACACACACACAATGTGTTCATGGCGATAATTTGTACTTTTTGAAAAAGCTAAGCAATTTGTATTCCTTGTTGACTTACCCCTCAAAGCGTTACTTGAAAAGGAAAGTAAAGAACCTTTGAAAGGAGATCGTAAAAGAGCTATCATTAAGATGAATGGCTGCGATATTGTTCGAAAGAAAGGAAAAGATTTCTACTCTCCATCATTTAGAGTCTGAAATGAACATGTTTTGTATGAGTAAAAGATACTACCAGCCTAAGCCATTTTCCAAATTTCTCTTTTAGCAGATTTCCTTTAAGGAGAATCAGCAATTGAAATTGAACTAATGATATATTTTCCAACACACATCCAGGGTCCCCCCCCCTTTGTGGTAGAGATTTGATTACAACGGCGTTCCCTCTATTTTTCCGAGGTCCTTAAATCCAAAGATAATTTTGATCTATGTTGACTAGAAATATTATTTCTTAATTTTAACTCCCTTATTGCAAATAGGAAACCTCATTTTTTTCAGTCTCTATAAACGTCCAGAAACGTCCTAAAATCTCACCCTGGCTAGAAAAGGGTGGTAACCTGTAGATAACCCGTCCCGATTAGCCTAAGTTGCAAAAAGTGGACGTTAATAAATAATAATAATAATAATAATAAACGTCCAGAGATTTTTAATTCGAGCACCAGGCCCACTTAAATATCTCTTTTCCAGCTTAGATTTCAAGCACTTTTTACTAAGCCTTCTTATTAAAGGAAAAATTGAGAATTGATGGCATCAAATCGTGAGGCACGTGGGAAATCTGCTTAGTTTACGCAGCCCCTGCATGACGGAATTTTTAGCCTTAATTAAAAGGCTTAATGAGATTCAATAAACAGACTCAGGGCCCTATCATTTTTCAGAGATCTGACAAATTGGTAATTAATAAGTAAAATGAATTATACAACAAAAAATGTTTGTGATAATGATTAGTTACATAGGGGTTCTTAAGAGTGCAAACTGAATATGATACCCTATATCACAACAGAGCGCTTAAGCCTCTTCCCACAAACACCACAGAAAATAAGTGGTAAAGAACTATACATAAATAACCCATGGAACATACATAAATTATAAATAAAAGATTTGATAAATATTCTTTTGAGGAAGTTAGTAATCAATAAAACCAATATTCTAGCTCATAAGGTAAGGGTGTCAATAGGCAGATACATTAATAAATGCTAATACACACGTAACAATTACTGACTACAGGAAGAGTAATTCGAGAGGAGTGTTCATTATCTGTAGGTACTTATACAAAATTAAGAAATTATTTATCAATTTTATGTGTCTCGAAAAGCTGGAGCCCCTTTTCCAAATATGAAGAAGAAAGAAAATGTAAAGATTGGTAACAATTTCCTATTGTATATTTTTTTTAAATAGTGAAATTTCTGCTATTAAGTTTGAGTAAATTTCAATGCTTGGTAGTCAGCTTAAGAGAAGGAAAGTAATATGATAGATCTAATTAATATCCATTTTAATTACAAGAAATAAAACGTAACTAGTAAAATATTTATTGATTTTCAGAGTATGCAGACACTTATATTTATCAAAATATTTAACCCCTCCAGCAGGCCAGTCTAAGTAGTTATAATAAATTACTACCTACTAAACTATACAAAGAAAACACACCACTCACACCATAAACTACAAAAACATGCATTAACAGTGAAAGCAGCCCTGCTGAATGTGAATACTGCAATAACAGAAAAAGTGCCACTCCTTCACAAAGGCATAAGTACCTCAATGGATATTTTTATACTTTATTCATTTTAGCAGATTTCACACCAATTAGCTAATGATGTTGCAGCTGAATATAAGTAAACCTATACCTCAGCAATTTGTTTCGCAATTGGCAAATCATTGCACTTAATGCTAAGTTTTATTTACTGAGAACGATGATAAGATACAATTGTCAGAAATATTAATAATTTCATAAACATGTTTTCAAAAAAGTAGGTAGTGATATTTGGGAAAGTGCCTAGTTTAGACAGAATTGTATTAACATACGGGTATATAGTAAATACAGCTGTGGTAGGTAGTACACATGAATGTCAAATGTTCCTGCGTACAGGAAGTTCGAATTTTTGTTTAACACTGCATATTTACATTTATATTGTATACTGCTCCAGGTAATTTGAAAATTGAGATATACAAAAAATAAAATAAAGACAAAATGCACAATTGCTTTAACCAAAGGGAAAGCCTCAGAATGGTTTAATAGATAATTCCCATCCTGAAGTATGGATATGTCGAGGGAAATCCAGAATAAACTATTGACAGTTAAATCTCTTAACTCAACAATAGTAGATATTAATCACATCCATTCCATGCTTCAAATTATCATCTCATCTAAACTTTTTATTAGAACTTCTACAAAGGAAAAAGTACCAGAAGTTAATGGTTTTCTCGATATACTAATCATCTTTTGATTGCCATCAACTATTAGTCGCTTTAAGTCTATAATACTTGGTCTTGGTTTTTACGCTTTACTTCATATAAAACTACTATAAGTATAATTTTTACCAGATTTTCCTTGAGGGAAATCAGCTATAGAGGTTATACTCATGACGCGAGTTTTGAAAAATTTCCTAAAAAAATCGTGCCACTAGCACAAGCTGGGGCCACTACCACTTTTTAACTTAACTAGATAATAATATTATTGATCCCCCCCCCCAAAGAATGTCTCTTTAAAAAAGCCTCGAGAGCAAACCTGAAGTTACTGAAGACCATTTGAAATTCTGCTGACAATCTCCCTTTTCTAGCTCTGATGGGACTAAGGATTTAATTTAGTTACTTCCTCACCCTGGCTGAACCTATATATTCCAATTAGCCCTAGTAGTGTAAATTGAATATTAACGCGTAACGTTTTGATATATGCAGTAAATTTCATATAATTAAATATAGTTGAAATGCTCGATGTTTTTCCTGTCATTTACTTGGGTTCTTATTTCTCATTAAATAAAATTGTATGAGTTCGTTCATAAATAAATTCCGATTGCCCTCACACTACTGGGCCCACGACAATATATTTAACACGTGCATTAGAGTCTACGCCTTGACACACATTTAAATGATGTCTAAATGTTATTTCTGTAGTCCCCCCCCCGCAAAAAAAAGAAACTTACGGATTCCCAATTTCTGTAAAGGAATCATTAAAATCACCTGTTGCTTTATTTTGAGTCTGAGTAATGAAATTAGTAACAAATTGGAGATTATTACAACTTGCCCTTTAACTTGTGTGAACATTGCACTGAGTGCTGGGCCAATTTTATGTTTGTTAATGAAATTATTAAGTTAATCTATTAGTAGAGACCTGTTAATTCCTCTAAAATAAAAGTTTATAAAAATTCTTGTATGATGTGCTAATAATAAGCTAGGGAGGACGGTGTATTTATACTACTAGGCGTAATCTGTAGGAAGCATAAAACTATACATATCACAAGGTCAACACAATTCCATCCATGGCTTCATCGTTAAATGTCTAAATTATTGAATTCAAAAGCTCATAAGTAATGTTTATCCAAATAAAAACCAACATTTAAAAAATGCATATTGTATAAAATTCAGCTGATTTTTCAGTACTGTATTACTCCAAATATATTTTATTATTTGAGAGAACAGTTTTTGCACCCATCGGGACTGGAACCCTATATCATAAATAACTTTTCTATTATTTTTATGTTTAAGAAAACATAAAAATAATTTCATATTTTTTAAAATTTTTGGTCTAGGGTTTTATTTCTCTTCATTCGAGCGTTGAAGTCACTAAGTTTGGTTTGGCTGCCGAAGTGCCCTAATTGCGATTACAGAAGATTTTTCTTAATCGTGTCAGTATATCGTTCTATATGTGTATCTATGTGCGTGTTTTGTTAGATGTCTTAAAAATCGATTTAATTTACAGCAGCATTAACCCAGCAAACGTAGTAGTGACTGCATTGTCATTCGCGTGAATGTTAGTTTTTTTTATTCGAACTGATTTCAATAAAAGTTACTTGATTTCAATGGGTAAAAAGTAATATATTTTACATTTTTATTAATGGTGTTCGCCGAACAGCGATTAATAACAGATAAAGGATATATTTCACTTATATAATTAGCTTGTCTTTGCATATGTTTGTCAAATAATTGTTTATATATAGTTGATCAACAAGTTTTAAGATTTTAGATGGTTTAGATGGTCAGTGACAATATATTACAATATAATAATTGTTTAATGCATTCGATGCTAAACTTTAGAACAGTTAAAATCTTATAAATATTGATAAAATTATTTGTTTATTTCTGTTGTTCTACTGCGATGTTGCCAAGATCCCTGAACTCAAACCTCGCGGATTATCCAGTCGACATTGACTTTGGTCTGGCTACAGTTCCTTAACAAAGCGTGAAAATGTTGATTTAAAGGCGTGAGACAGGAGTTAAACTGTTGCCGATCCGGGTGGAGCTCACCCATTCGCGTGACGGCCATGGAGCGGCATGCAATTGCGATTTCTCACCCCTACCAAGGCCTATGCCGGTGTCATCCCCTCGATTTGGTGAATTGAGATTAGCAGCAGAATTAATCTCTAGTACTATTTGTTGTGTAACGATGAAACGTAAGTTGAAACGAACCAGAAAAATGAGAATCCTTGAATACCATTCAGGATCATGACTTGAATGGTCGGTGCTTGTACAGATCCTATTGATCTGTACTTAATGTGCTGTCAACGAAATTTCATTAACCTGTATTAGAACATTTCCTTTTCATAACCCGTGAAAAGGAAGTCCTGAAACCAAACAAACAATGGAAGAAGGACATGAGCATTTGCCGTTTCTTGATGTCTTCTACATGAGGCGGTCACAAGATAAAGGTATCAATGGAGAGAATCAGTCTCGAAGCCACGTTACATAGTAATTAAATCCAATATGTTTATTTTATTTTGTTCGTATGTTAACATGTGGGAAGATTAAGATGGTCCGAAGAGTATACTGGGACCAAATTTCACAATTTATATCGCTTGAATCGCGTTGTCTATTTCAGCATGTTCAGCAGCTCCAATGAATACTGTTCCTTACTACTACTTACATCACAGGTTGCAATTCGTAGAACTGTCAGGCTCAACAAAGTTGAAAGAGTGTGGCAGGTGTTCCAACACAAATTTTAAGACAAATCAGAACTTAAAATGAATGTTGCGTAACCAACGCGTATTATTGGTGAATTTTAGTCACTGAATACCTCTCTTCTTAGGCTTCGCTAAAAATGCAGGATAACTCAATCTTTTATGGTTTGCAAAAGTATGACAAAACAGATGATTGTCAACGAAGTACATCGGGTGGCTGGCGAAGGTGATATCTTAGAAATAGGATTGCCAATTAGAATTGATTTCAGCAAATAGTGAAAATTTAAACCGAGATGAACGACCTCTGTAGTGTGTTAAAAAGAAATGCCTCCTGTTAATGAGTTACAAGGACTAATTCTAACAATATACTTGTAAGTATGGTGTTTACAGAGTTAACATTTAGCAAGTTCCCACTAATAACTCTCCTCGCACCAAGGTGAGGCAATAGAATAGCTACGGAAGAGAAAATGAGCTAGGCGTACGTATGGATGAGTAATATTGCTACGAGATAGATTTAAATTAAACATCATTAACACTCTCCGCTCAAATGCCAATGAATGAATACTCATATCATTTCATTGTAAAATAATACGTGTAATTGAGTTCGTTATTCTAGAACTTAAGTTCAATGAATTTTGATTAGAATGGAGATAAATTTTGCCTGCTTCTAGGATTACAATTTAGCAGATTTCCCTTAAGAGAATTCGGCGATTAAGGTCAGACTCATGACGCGATATATATATATATATATATATATATATATATATATATATATATATAGTCTGATACCAGTCTTGCGGTCATGATGTATGTTTGATCGGTACCAAATTCGATATTAAACTAAGACTAAAGATCAAGTTCGTTAACATCTGAAATAAGACTAGTGAGGGGAGGGAGGATTTCGAAAATTAAAAAATATCTCCATTATACAACGTATCGAACAATTGTATAGACTCAATATTATTTAAAATTTGATGTGTAAATACTTTTATATACACGCTTTCTCTATCTTCAATATTAAAGGAGATATTGGCATTTTTTTGGATTTCAGCCTACAGGAAATCCCCGCTTTTAGTTATCGCACTTTACAAATAAGAGAATATATCTGGAAACGTCTTATTCCAATCATAAACATCAAATATTGTTCTCAATGGACCTTTATTATATGAGATACATGCAAAAGTTAGTGTGATGATGTCACCAATTAAGATTTTATTGTCTGCCCTCTAAGAGTATGAATGCTGAGTAGTGTGCCATTCCAACATGTGGGAAACCAGATATGTTTAAGCAGCCTTTGCGTGACGGAGTTTGTCTTTTAGTAGTGCAAACACCACATTTCAAGCCTATTCCTGAACTACGTCTGTGCCCATTTTCAGACGCATTCAAGGATGATTCACACCATCAACTTATCACTTAAAATTAAAGAGAGGGGGGGGAGAGTCATATTTCATAGTACGTATATTGAGTTCGTTATTATCCGTGTTTTGATGGACAAAACTAGTTCAAAGAAATATTCCTTCATGCATCAATTTACAATCGACTCAGCTTATGTGATAACTCGTTTCGTAACATGGAGTGGACTCTTTTTGATCCAGCCAAGATTTTGTTTGAATGGAAATTGCAAATGAAAGGATATTTCGGGAGAAGACAGCGATCTCCTGTTAGCCAAGGGATACCGGCATATTGTCCAGACGCGACAACCGAGACGGTTAGGGTTGCGCTACAGACAATAAACGAAAAAAAACAGCATTTCTTATTATCAGGAATGCTGAAAAAAATGTCTTTATAATAATATTCTCTATATTAAATGTCTCTACATTCCGCTCTCAGTGACTATAAATTCCTGAAATATAACTCTCGAAATAATGAATGGCACTCACGCAGGGGCTGCGTTAAATAAGCAGATTTCCCACGCCCGTGACGTATATGCATTTATCTCAAGACGTAAAAGTTTAATGAGAACAATATTTGGTATTTCGGCTTCAAATAATGTGCTTCAAAATATAAAACCATATTGTTAATACAACATGAGTAGGAGTTGGGGTTTACTGAAGGCCGAAAACTAAAAAAAATGTAAATATCTCGGTTAATAATAAAGATAGAGAAAAAAACATACGTGTTATTTATAGAACATAAGATTTGCAATAAGATTAGTCCTATACAATATTTCAATAAGACTCGTAATAACGGAGATATTAACATTTTTCGAATTTCTCCCACTAGTGCGATTTCAGCCATTAACGAACGAACTTGATCTTTCTATAAATATAAATATATGTATGTATATGTATATATATATATATATATATATATATATATATATATATATATAATTTGGAACGGGCCTCATTTTCGTCATATCCTGGGTAGGATCGATGGACATTTGAATTCATTTTTCGAAAATCGCGTCATGAGTACAACCTCAATAGCTTATTTCCCTTTAGGGATACAGACTTGATTTGAAGATGGGACATTTATCCCTGTGCCAATATAATATTCGATGTCTGACACTGGTCTGAGATGGAGAACAATTATGCAAAACAACATTTGAAGTGAAGTACTTTGCTGATACGTTGGGTTACATAACTGTTTGGTTCCGTAACATAATAAGAGGGGTGGTCTTCGTTGTATTTTACTGATTCTCAGAACCCCCACTCCTCCTGCTCCAATTTCGACCACAAACAAAGAATCTTTAGTTTTACATGATACTGTGAATGAAAAGTTATCTTTTCCTCAGATCTTCCCATGGAATCTACGGGTTAATAGCTTACTATTGGGACATTCACTCCTTTTATTCAGGGAGTGAATATCCCTGAAATCGTTGAAATTTGGACATATTCTTTTTCATTATTTTTGTAGATCTAAGATCGCTAATGATTTCAGCGGTAACTTTTATTGTAATTAAAATATTCAGAGTTAATTGAACTCATTTAAGTAAAACAGCACCAACCCTGAGAAAAATAGCAGATGGTACTTCCAGCTCCCTAGGAAATTATGTCGTAAATACTTGTCTCGAGGTATATTAACAAAAGTATGATATTCACATTGTTAATTTATATATTTATGCAATATATGCTATTGTCTTATGTTTTACTGTTGTGTGTAAGCAATGATATCTGATACTTTTTTTTTTTCTTTAATATCTCAACTACACCCTTACTGATAACCCAAACAAACAGAATCTTCACCTCTGACCAATGGTCATAAACCACATAAACTCCGTCAGAAAATTCCATTCAACTTTGAAGAATCAGGTATAAACTGATAAATGTAAATGTTACTGGTAGTGTTTTAAAATCTATACATTTATCTTTATCATGTGAGTACAATGGAAGGGTACTGACAAATATTTCAGTGCTTGAATTGAGCGTGAAGTCTTGGAAAATAATAATAGAAAAAAAATAGACTAAAACATAGGAAGCTGATAAAAAAGGTTTGTAAAAAATCCTTGAGGTAGCTAGAGCAGGTAGACGGGCTCCAAAATGCTCCCAACATTCCAGTGCCCAGTCTCCCCACCACTCTCAACTTTCTTTATAATCTTCCCCATACTATCTACAAGTTACCTACTTTCATGATAGATTTTTAGGCGAAGTGCAGGGACATCTGAATCATTGGTGAAGGAGTTAACAAAGTGCGTGTCGGCGCATGAATAAGTTATTTTTTAATTCTAATTACCATGAAGTTAATGTAACAAAATTATGGAGACTGGTTATTAACAGGTTACTGCTCCTTTCTAGGATCGTAGTAGAAGGCTTTAAATCTTCACAATGATTTATTTTTTTGAGGCGAGGAGGTTACTCTGCTTCTAAATAGTTCACTGGAAGAGGGCACTAAAGGTGGAGCGAGTGCTCTGAAAGTCATACGCTCTAATACGTATAAACCATTGTGAATAATTCTTTGAGGATCTTTTACAAAGATCATGATTTGTAATCTCCACCTTCCAGCATTAGAGTTGGCTCTTATCTAGCAGAGTAGCTAGGGAGTATATTTAGTTATTAAACAGTTAATAAAGATTGCTTTTAGCAGACTTCCCTTTTTTAATAAACTCCCTTACTTGCCATCACTCCTATTTAAGTCCACGCTGGAATCGCACCAAACTATCCATTGAAGGTTGAGGCTACAAAAAGTACTCAATGCGTCAAATAGGTGAGTGTATTTTTAATGCTGACTGTTTAGGACAGAATTGGTATTCTTCTTCAGAGCAATGAAGTTTAAGAGGAGGCGCAGGGGAAAAAAAAACTAACGAGCAGAGTGGAGGACACATCTTGAATGGTCAAATCTTCAATATTTTAACTCCAAACTATTCATTGTTATTTAAGAATGTTAAGATCTACCCTCAACACCCATGGTTCAGAAAGGTACAAAAGTTTATATACATTAACACTCACTAGAACGATGCTAAAAATTGTTTTTATTTTAATGTCCAAAATAAAGCTATATAAGACATTGATTTCTTTTTGCAGGCGATTCAATTATCAATATTATTATTCCCTTACAAGGTCAAGAGACACGAAAAGGATGCTCAAAAATATAATTTCAAGTGCACATAAAACTAAACAATCTACGTAAAGGGCAAGTAGGTTTTATGGGGTAAGCCAATCTAAGGTAGTTCTTATGAAAGAATACATTTCCCAATAGAAAAGAAAGATATTCATAATGAAGGGATTATCTAAACACCAAAAGTAGTTAACAAGGGCTAGAATGTGACTGACCTTCTAGTAAAGTGACAGTGTATTATATAAAATAACATAAATACAAAAGAGTGGTTTTAAATTGGGAGTAATCCAGATTGCCTAAGATTAAATTATTTTTCGAAGATGTTTACTTGTGATGCAGTAAGCTGAAATCTTCAAAGGGAAATACGATTATTGTTTCAGAGGTTTGTACGTTAAAATAAGAACTCAGGATATTCTTTAAGATGGCCAGTTGATTCCAGTTGATTTTTTTTTAGTTCCTTCCTGACTTAAAGAGATGTGCGTCACGCAGGGAGTTGTGCACACTAAATAGATATCAGTTGTTCAGGAATGAAACACTGATGAAGTCACAGATGATTCTATTAAGTATTCTCCATTTGTGAGCCAAATGTAAACGTAAGATGTATAAAAAAATGTCGAGCGGTATAATCAAGATGGATGGGTGCTGGGGATGAAGAACGCTTATATTAGGAGAGTAGAAATAATAAGTACAGATTCTTCAATTCTCCTCTATTTTTTAAAACGTTTCGACAGCTCTTGCAATCATCTTCAGAGCTTGAAAGGCATTAGGGTGGGAAGGTGAACTTGGCTGGTAGTTGGCCGAGGACGGCATTGGTCGATTTTGGTAACAATAAAATAATAACTAGGTGCTCTTGAACATTATGTACCTAGAATTTTCATCGAAGACGTCAAGTCGTACATCAATCCATGTTTCACACATAGCGAAGTTACACTTACGTCACTGATCGAATTCAATAGTTGGTATTCAAGCTCGGAATCAGAGTTACTATTAGTAAAGTAAGATGAGTAGGAGTGACAGTATATTTGAAGCAGAGAATAAATTCAAATACAAATATTCGAGTTAGTGAAAATATAGAGAATAATAATTTAAGAACATTCCATTATTAACAAGATTAATTTTAAAGATTTTTCCGATCCTATTCATAGGAAACGAGACTTCAAGAAATTAAATTTTGCCCCTACTCTAAACACGCAATCTTTAGTTTTACATTAAATGTTTCATCTGCTTAGGGCCTATAGAAATTTGAAGAATGCTTCGAAAAATGTCACCTATACGGTACGTTGTAACATGGTCCAACCACTTTACTCTGCCCATGTAAAGAGTAAAATTATTAAAGCATGTTTATAAGAAAATAATAAAGAGGAAAAATCTTGGAAATGACAGTATATGATAGCTTATTAAAAGATTGAAATTTCTAGAATTATTAAGTAAGTCAACTGAAAATTAGTATCAAAAGAAAATCATCTATTTTCCAAATATCGTTTTCGATGAATTCATCAAGAATCAGTAAGGATCTCATTTTCGTCATCTAGATAGAATTAATGGATATTTGAAGAAATGTTCGAAAATCGCACCATGGGTAAAACCTCAGTAGCTGAATTTCCTTAAGGGGTAGAGGTATCTGGTAAAAGCAAACGAAAGTCATGGAAGAAATGGCCTCAAAGGAGTTGTCATATTGAGTATTATTAAATACGGGGAAGTTTAAAAGTATCAATTTCACTTAGTTTATAATAGATATCACTTGACAGTTAGGCTTTATGAGAAGAAAAACTAAAACGTTGGATTCAACTACGTTTACTTCGTACTTCCTAATTAAATTAAGACCCTTCTCTTTTCAGAAATGGTACAAGTCAGACATCAATCATATATGAAAAAAGGAGGTGGCATTCACTAATGATTGAATAGGGACTTAATCTCAAAAATAAACAGGTAATAGGGCGAGTTTAGAAAATTTCGTCATGAATATAACCTCAATAGCTAAACTCTCTGAAGGGATATCCGGTAAAAAGTAAATCAGGATTAATATACACCCTTATAGCAATATACCGACAATAGAAAAGTTCTGTAGTTTATCGATTTTTAGAACGGTATACTCCGTCAGTAAACGATTAAGAGCTTAATTATGTTTTATTTGAGAAAACTATTATTGAGTCAACAATTTCATGGATCGCAAAATACTGAAATGAAAATCAGAAAGTGTATTAACGGCAACTCAACTTACATTACAGACTATATTCATTTTGTACAAATCTACAGAAGTGGAGCACGAACATAAAATTCAAAGACTTATTTCACGTTTTTAAATTCTGAGTCAACTTCAAGAAGAAACTGAAAAAAGTTTTTGTTTTTACGTAATTTATTTAGTTTTTATTTTACGTTATGCTGCTAATTATATAATTGTTAATAACAAAACTTTAAATTTATAAATTAATGTAATATGCCATTTGCCAGTTGTATTGAAATAAATGACATCTTATAGGGATAAAGTGAGAATGAAAGGAGGGCGACATACAGACCACAGTAAGATTCAAGCGTCTTCAGTTGGAAGCATGTCCAGAGAAACTTGAACTTGAAAACATGTTCAATACCCGAATATCTTAACTGGAATAATTATACAGGCCGTGGAATGCTATTAATATTGTTTTAAATTGTTTATTTTTTACAATTTAAAAATATTTATTAATTATTCTTGCCCTCAGGAATTATATTTAACACATTCTGGTGGTTTAATTCTTAGAATTGGCAAATTAAACAATTGGAGAGTCGTAATGAAGAGAATTTATTTTTTTAAATATTTACAAGAATAGGGTTTTGGAAAGAAAGTTGAAATATTTTTTTTTGAAGCGACATCAATAATGATTGTTATGATCCGTAATTATGTTTAATAAGTTCCTTGAATATGTTGACTAGTAAAATGAGAATTTTTCACAAGATCTAGTAGTTTATTATTCGAGGCTACAAAAGCGCATAGTTCACAAAGTGCTTTACATGAAGTAGTTACTTGCTGAGGAGGAAAATGTTAATATGATGTGTACAATGAACATCATATCACACTCATAATGAGTGGTTAAAGATGACCTAAGAAAAGCCGGGCACAAGTAGTGTATGTATGTATGTATATAAACGGAGAGCATTATAGTTATCTACTAGATTAAATACTTTAAAATTTGAAGATATTTATCAAAATTGGGGCATGGATACGACATTAATTTGACTTCCGCTACGTGAAATATACAAAGTGTGAACTATGTGCCACAGTTTCTTTTCATGGAATTTATTCGAGGCGTCGGGTAATCCACCCAAATTATAAAGTTTTAATTTATTCAACATAGTGTGAACAAAATATGCAACGAATACCTTATTTTCCCTCTTGAAAATTTTGAAGATTTGCTACTAGAATACATAAAATTATTTCTTTTATCGTTTCTTTTAAAATCAATTATTTTGGGAATTACCATGTTTTTTTTTTCTTTCATGCAAACTCATTGTAAAGAAAACAACTTTACCACATTTTAGCAGGTAATTAGTAGTAAGTTTAATATTAGTTCTCTTTTTTTATTCATCTACGTGCATGATCTACGTGATTTTAAAAAATTGTCTGCTATGAATTTATATACATATATACGTATGTATGTATATATTTGAGTATATATACGTATATTTAAATTATTTCCTTCCTTTATGTATAAGATTTTTACGCTGTTCATTCAAATAATATCTTCATTTTTCTCTACTGAAATCTGCCACCTTCCTATTTTTCTGAACAACAAACTGGGTCTTTCAAATTCACCGAAGAGAAATACCCAATGTATAGTCTTAACAGAAATATTAGAGTAATATAATTTGTATTCTGGAGACTATGCTTTGGATCATTTCGTAGACGAAATTATTTCGTGGAATGAATGAGTACACTAAAATTTAAAATTCCAGGACTTTGAATGCTTCGGAGTGCTTATTTTTCATTTCCAAAAAAATATTTTTTGATGACTTAGATTTTAAATATTTTTCTAGAAGAGAGTAAACATTACTCACGAAAATTGAAGACGAGAGTAGTGAAAAGGCAAATAGTATCATGGCGAGACTGAGAGGTGAAGTGGAACTGGCTGGCTGTAGGCCTCTGCTGTTCTATACTACCACTCCCCTCTCCTCCATCCAGTTATTAGATAGGGTCCGTTGCTCCGATAAGGCTACTAATAATCACCTTTTGGCCTTACATTAAACACTAATATCTTAGTAATTCGTATAAATACTTTCAAGCAGAAGTACTTCCCTATTATGCCATGACTGATTTGATTCATCCTTCCATCCCTCTCAAAAAAAAAAAAAAAGTCCTAAGAAATTGAAAGGTCTGAACACTTTTTCGACATGACATATAATAACTGAGATATATGAAATTTTCGAAATTCCTCCCCCTTTAAACCCCTCTCCCACTGGCCCGATTTCTGCCATTAACGAAATTGATCTTCCATATTACATAAAATGAATAAATATCCAGTTGGCTAACGATTCAACAAAAATTGCGACCGCTAAAGCGTTAACCTATATATAACTTTGAACGGGCCTCATTTTAGTCATCTCCGGGGAACAATCAATGGACATTTGAGGAAATGTTCCGACAATCCCATCATGAGTACGACCTTAATAGTTGATTTCCCTTAGGGGAAATCTGCAAAAGGTCCGTCACGCAGGGGCTTCGTAAACTAAGCAGATTTCCCACGGGGTGGTATAGCATACATCAAATCTTAATTCATGGCATCAAACTACGTATTTGCATTTATCTCACAAAGTAAATGTTCAAAGAGCACAATATTTGGCATTTAAGCTTCAAGACATAACAGTTTATTGTTAATAAAACATAAGTAGGAGTGGAGCTTTACTGAAGGCTGAGAACTAAAAAAATGCAAATATCGCAGTTAATAATCAAGATACCAAAAAAAAAAAAAAAAAAAAAAAAACATTACAACAATCATAGAAAACTAAATTTGCCATAATATTGGTTCTGTACAGTTTTTCGATCCGACGTACAATATCGGAGATATATCAAATTTTCGAAATTCCTCCCCCTTTAAATCGCTCTCTCACTGGTCCAATTTCTTCCATTAACGAACTCAATAAAACGTATAAATATCGAGTTTGGTAAGGATACGACAAAAATTGTGACCCCTAGACCATTGGTATATATATATACTAGCTCAGATACCCGGCTTCGCTCGGGAATTCATTTGAGGCTGAATGGTGATGGTATATTTTTGGCAAGGCTTTACTTTGTACATATTTTGACATTTTCCGTCCCAGAATTTATGGTTAACACTCCGTCGTTTCTG
Source organism: Riptortus pedestris (assembly GCA_019009955.1). Lineage (NCBI taxonomy): Eukaryota > Metazoa > Arthropoda > Insecta > Hemiptera > Alydidae > Riptortus > Riptortus pedestris. Next base: position 77,831,744 of record CM032229.1, read on the forward strand.
TGGATTTGTTAATAATAAAGATATTTTTTTATGTAAGACTGACCCTGTCCATTTACATATTTTTCATATTTCCCGTTTCCTGTGCATTATGCATAGATTTGAATAATTAATGAGAAAATATTGACACACATTTGAATCCAATTTTTCATTTGAGGTACCTGGTAGTTCATATTGAAAAGAAGTATTTGAGCAAATTTCTCTAAATAACAAAATAAACATCTTTTGTTAGTGCATATTTGGCTGAAAACCCCCAATAGGAAATCATTATTATTAATTCAGGCGTCCCTTATAACCCCCACTCCTGCCCGTCCCTAGAAATGTTAGTATAGCTTATTATAATGAAGGCGTTAGTAATAATTCACATACCGAGTTTGGTTTGCATATAACTCATTTATGCTTCCGTATACGGCAAAAGTGCATATAACAAAAGTTACTCTAAATAACAAAAAAAACAACTTTTGTTATGTGCATGTTTGCTGAAAAAGCAATAGGAAACGAAATATCGCTAATTTTTAATGACAGGCCTCTCTTATACCCCCACTCCCCTGCCCGTCCCCTAGAAATGTTAAGTAAGGCTATATTATAAGGAATCGTTTAAGTATTAATTCAACATAGCGAGTTTGGTTTAGTTCGGTTGTCTTTTGTGCCAAATTAACATATGTGGACTTCAGTGGACGGTCCGCTATAGTTTTTAAATAGCGTATACTCATTTATGCTGTCCATACGGCAAAAGTGCATATGTAACAAAAGATACTCTAAATAACAAAAAAAAAAAAAAAAAAAAACAACTTTGTAAGTGCAAATGTTTGCTGAAAAAGCAATAGGAAACGAAATATCGCTATATATAATTTCAGGCCTCCTAATAACCCCCTCTTCCTGCCCAACCCTATAAATGTTTAGTATGGCTTAATATAAGGAAATCGTTAGTATTAATTCACATATCGGAGTGTTGGTTTAGTAATCGGTGTCTTTTGTGCCAAATAAAATTGTGGACTCCCGCGTAAGTTTTAGCGTATAACTCATATATGCTTCGTATACGGCAAAAGTGCATATAACAAAAGTTACTCTAAATTACATAATAAACAACTTTTGTTATGTTCATGTTTGTCTGAAAAAGAAAGCAATAGGAAACGAAATATCGCTATTTTTAATTTCAGGCCTCTCTTATAACCCCCACCTCCTACCCGTCCCTAGAAATGTTAGTATAGCTATATAATGAAGGCGATTTAGTAAATAATTCCACATACCGTGTTTGGTTAATTCGGTTGAGTCCTTTTGTGCCAAATAAAATTGTGGACTCCCGCTATATTTTAGCGTATAACTCATTTATGCTTCCGTATTACGGCAAAAGTGCATATAACAAAAGTTACTCTAAATAACAAAAAAAAAAAAAACAACTTTTGTTATGTGCAATGTTTGCGTGAAAAAGCAATAGGCAACGAAATATCCGCTATTTAATTTCAGGCCTCTCTATAACCCCCACTGCTGGCCCGTCCCTAAAATGTTAGTAAGGCTTATTATAAGGAAATCGTATAGTATTAATTCACATAGCGAGTATTGGTTTAGTTCGGTTGTCCTTTTGTGCAAAATAAAATTGTGGACTCCCGCTATAGTTTTTAGCGTATAACTCATTTATGGCTTCCCGTATCGGCAAAAAGTGCTATATAACAAAAGTGTACCTCAAAATAACAAAAAAAACAACTGTTTGTTTGTGCTGTTTGCTGAAAAAGCAATAGGATACGAAATTATCGCTAATTTTTTTTTATTCAGGCCTCCCTATACCCCCACTCAGCCCGTCCCCAAGAAATGTAGTATAGCTTATTATAATGAGGCGTTAGTAATAACTTCACTTATACCGAGTTTGGTTTAGATCGGTTGTCTTTTGTGCAAATAAAATTGTGGACTCCCGCTATAGTTTTTAGCGTATAACACATTTATATGCTTCCCTATAGGGTGGGGAGTGGGGGACGGCAAAAGTGCATATAACAAAAGTTACACTAAATAACAAAAAAAAAACAAACTTTTGTATGTGCATGTTTCTGAAAAAAGCAATAGGAAACGAAATATCGCTATTTTTAATTGTCAGGCCTCTCTTATAACCCCCACTGCTGCCCGTCCCTAGAAATGTTAGTATAGGCTTTGTGCTTTTATAAGGAAATCTTTAGGTATAATTCAACATAGCGAGTTTGGTTTAGTTGTCGGTTGAGTATTTTTGTGCCAAATAAAATTGTGGACTCCCGCTATAGTTTTTAGCGTATAACTCATTATACTTCTGTATACGGCAAAAGTGCATATAACAAAGTTACTTTAAATTCAAAATAACAACCTTTGTTATTGCATATTGCTGATAAAGCAATAGGAAACGAAATATCGCTATTTTAAATTTCAGGCCTCTCTTATAACCCCCACTCCTGCCCGTCCCTAGAAATGTTAGTATGGCTTATAATAAGGAAATCGTTAGTATTATTCACATAGCGTAGTTTTAGGTTATTTCGGTTTGAGTCTTTGTGCCAAATAAAATTGTGACGTCCCGCAATATTTTTTTAGCGTATAACTCATTTAAGCTTCCTTTATGGCTTCCGTATACGGCAAAAGTGCATATAACAAAATTATACTCTAAATAACAAAAAAAAACAACTGTTTTTGTTATGTGCATTTTTGCTGAAAAAGCAATAGGAAAACGAAATAACGCTATTTTTAATTTCAGGCCTCCCTTATAACCCCCACTCCTGCCCGTCCCTAGAAAAGTTAGTATAGCTTATTAAATGAAGGCGTTAGTAATAATTCACTACCGAGTTGGTTTAATTCGGTAGAGTCTTTTGTGCCAAATAAAATTGTGGACTCCCGCTATAGTTTTTAGCGTAAAACACATTTATACTCTGTATACGGCAAAAGTGCATATAAAACAAAAGATACTTTAAATTACAAAATAAACAAAACTTTTGTTATGTGCATATATGCTGAAAAAGGAATAGGAAAGAATATCGCTATTTTAAATTTCAGGCCTCTCTTATAACGCCCCACTACTGCCCGTCCCTAGAAATGTTAGTATGGCTTAATATAAGGAAATCGTTAGTATTACTTCACATAGCGATTTGTTTAGTTCGTTGAGTATTTTGTGCCAAATAAAATTGTGGAACTCCCGCTATAGTTTTGGTGGGGGGCGTGGGAGCGGAGGAACTCGGAAGAGATACATTCTGTCTAACGGCCAAAAGTGCAATAACAAAAGTACTTAAAATTACAAAAAAACAACCTTGTTTATGTTGCATATTGCTGAAAAAGCAATAGGAAACGAAATCGCATTTTATATTTTCAGGCTTAACTCTCTTATAACCCCCACTCCTGCCGCGTCCCTGAAATGTTAGTTATGGCTTATTATAAGGAAATACGTTAGTATAAATACACATAGCGAGTTTGGTTTATATTTCGGTTGAGTCTTTTTGAGCCCCAAATAAAATTGTGGACCTCCCCGCTATAGTTTATTAGCGTGATAACTCATTTATACTTACTGATATCCGGCAAAAGTGCATATAACAAAGTTACTCTAAATTACAAAAAAACAACTTTTGTTATGTTCAGGAATTGCTGAAAATACATTAGGAAACGAAATATTGTTATTTTTAAATTCAGGCCTCCTTATAACCGCCCACTCCTGTTTTGTCCTTAGAGAATACTAATATAGCCTAAATCTAAGTTGGGCTAGTAGTAATATACATACCAAGTTATCATAAAATCGGTTAAGCCGTTTATGCGGAAAATGGTAACAAACAAACAAATAAACAAACAAACAGACACCAAAGAAACAAAATGCAGTATGGTTGTACTATGACATGTGAAACAAAAGTTATCGTGAAATTTCGTTCGTTCGCTGAAAAAAAAAATTCAATGTACAGGACAAGGTTACAATTTTATATATATATATATATAGATGATATATATAAATATATATATATATATTATATTATATATATATACTATCTCAGATACCCGCTTCGCTCGGGAATGTCATTTGATGCTGAATGGTGATGGTATTTTTTTGGCAAGGCTTTACTTTTCACCAATATTTTTGACATTTACTACCCGTCGCAGTGTTAGTTGTAATACCCGTCATTCTGTGGATTTGAGATAATAAAAATTATTTTTTTTAATGTAAGCTTCACGTGTTCCTCCATATTGTCAAATTTCCCGTTTTTCCTGTGCATTATGCATAGATTTGAATTATTAAGCACAAAAAATTAACATACATTTGAATAGTTTTTCCCAGTGCTGTATCTTGAAGTTTCCAAAGAATTGTTGAGCAAAATTTCACTAAATAGAGATGTAGAGAAATATCACTATTTTTTAATTTCAGTTCAGGCTTCCCTTATAACCCCCACTCCTGCCCGTCCCTATAAATGTTAGTCATGGCTTATTATAAGGAAGACGTTAGTGCCTAACTCACCAAACCAAGTTTGGTTTAGATCGGTTAAGTCTTTTGGTGCCAAATAAAAATTGTTTGATCTGCTATAACTTTTTGGCTAATAACGCCTAATAATTAGGTATACGACAAAAGTTGTAAGACAAAAGTTTCTCTAAATAACAAAATAAACAACTTTTGTTATGTGGTCATATTTTGCCCATAAACCCAATAGAAACGAAATATCACATTTTTAATTTCAGGCCTCTCCCTTAAACTCCCCACTCCTACCCCTGTCCTAGAAATTTAGTATAACTTATTATAAGGAAGGCCTAGAACTGAAATCCATATACCGCGTTTGGTTTAGTTCGGTTGAGTCTTTTTGTGCAAATAAAATTGTTGACTCCTGCTAGAAATTTTTTTAGCGTATAACACTTTATGATTCGGTATACGAACATAGTGTATATAAAAACAGTTTACTAAATAACAAAAATAAAACACTTTGTTAGTGCAGATTTGCCGAAAAACGAAATAGATAACGAAATACCGCTATTTTAAATTCAGGCCTCTCTTACAAACCCCCACCTCCTGCCGTCCCTAAAATGTTAGTATTGCTTTATTATAACGAAAGTGTTAGAGTTTAATACACATAATACCGAGTTTTATTCATTTCGGTTGGGTCTTTCGTCTCCAAATAAAATTGTTCACATCGTTATAGTTAGTTGCGTATATCTCGTTTTATGAAAAATTCAGTATAACGAAAAAGTGTATAATAACAAAAGTTACTCTAAAAAACAAAAATAAACTAACTTTTGTTAAATCATATTGGCCTAAAAAACCAATAGGACACGCAATATCGCTATTTTTAATTTCAGGCTTCCCTTATAACCCCCACTCAATGTTCGTCTCAGAGGATATTAATCTAGCCTAAAGTCTAAGTTGGGTTAGTATAATATACATACCAAGTTTCATAGAATTCGGTTCAGTCAGCCGTTTATATGCGTGAAAAGGTAACAAAGCCAACACAATAAACAAACAAACAAACAAACAAACAAACATACACGAAAGAAAACAAAATGCAGATTATGGTGTCTAATGACATTTGAAACGAAAGTAATCGTGAAGATTCGCGAAAAAATCAATGTACTAAACAGAGGTTTACAAATTGTTTATATATATATATAGATATATATATATATATATTTATTTGTCTGTTGCCGCTCTAGCGGTCACAATTATTGTTTAATCGTTACCGAACTCGATATTTAGTCGTTGGATGTAAAAAGAAAGATCAAGTTCGTTAATGGCTGAAATGAGCAAGGGTGGTTTAGAGGGGAGGATTTTCGAAATATCTCCGTTACCATAGGTCAGATCGAAAAATTGTATAGAACCAATCTTATTGAAAATTAAATGTACTATAAATATTGTTATATACATTTATTCTTCAACTTGATATTAACCAAGATATTAGATTTTTTCAGTTTTCAACAAATCGCCACTTCTAGTCATGCTACAAAACAATCTCTGCTACATAAAAAGACCGTCTCGCAGGGGCTGCGGTAAACTAATCAGATCCCCACGAGAAAGTTTTATACTAGATAAATTAAGGAGAGCCGATCTATATATATGATTATAAATTTTAGGGTTCGAACGGGAGGGGAGATATTTGGGAGGCCCAGAAAATAAATTCGCGATATTTCATTTTCTATTTTTGTTTTAAGTCAAACGTGCACATAACAAAAGATCTTTTTTGTGTTATTAAAAGAGACTTTTGTTTTAAACATTTTTCGTATAACAATGTAAGAGCGTAATTTTACATAGAAATATTGCTATATATATATATAAATATATATATTATATAATATATAAAATTGTAACCTCTGTCTGTACATCTGAGTTTTTTCGCGAAATTTCAGGGGGGGGGGGGGGGGGGGGGGGGCGATAACTTTTCGTTCACATGTCATAGACCACCATAAACGCATTTTGTTTCTTGGTGTCTGTTTGTTGCCTTTTTCACGCATAAACGGCTGAACAGAATTTTTATGAAGCTTGTATTATATAACTACAACCCAAACTTAGACCATTACTATGTTAATATTCTCTGAGACGAACATGAGTAGGGGGTTATAAGGAAGACCAAAATTAAATATAGTGATATTTCGTTTCCTATTGGGGTTCGGCAAATATGCACATAACAAAAGTTTGTTTATTTGTTATTTAGAGAAAACTTTTGTTGTATACACTATCGTCGTATACCGAAGTATGAAGGCGTTATACGCTAAACAATTAAAAGCGGGAGTCACAAATTTATTTGGTATAAAAACTCACCGAACTACATAAAACAATCGGTATGTGTATTAGCACTAACGCCTTCTTATAATAAGCCTTACTAATATTTCTTAGGGACGGCAGGAGTGGGGTTACAAGAGAGGCCAGAAATTAAAAATAGTGATTTTTTCGTTTCCTATTGGTATTTGCAAATTTGCACACAAGAAAAGTTGTTTATTTTTGTTATTTAGAGAAACTTGCTCAACAATTCTGTTTCAATATGATCTAACTACAGGTACCTCACCTGGAAAAATTAATTCAAATATAATATATTAATTATAATATTTGTTCCTTAATAATTTAAATCTATGCATAATTCACAGGAAACGGAAATAGACAATATGGAGGCAGTGAAAGTCCCTTATACATAAATAATTATTTTTTATTATTAACAAATCCACAGAAACGACGGGTATTAACCCAAATCACTGGGAATGGTAAAATTGTCCGTAATATTGTGGAAAGTAAAGCCTTTCCAAAAAAAACCAACCATCATTAAACCTCAAATGAATTCCCGGCGAAGCCGGTATCTGAAGCTAGTATATCTAAAGTTATAAATATATATATATATATATATATATATATATATGTATGTATATATATATAAACACTCTTATTTGAAGCTGAATGATGATAGTATCTTTTTCTCAAGGCATCAAAGTGTGCAACAACTACACTTACCTTCTGGGCGCATTGTTTTCCTGTAAGTGCCAGTTAAAGAGAGGACTTATAGAAAAGAAATTTTAGTTTTAAAGAATAAATGTAAATATGTTCCTAACCAATCCCTCTCCACTGTTTGACACATCGTGAATAATTCAAATCATAATGACGGATTTATTATAATTAAATATCATCTATAATGTACACAATTCCAGTCGAAAACCAATCCGAGCATAGTTATGCACATAACATTATATAGACATAGTAAATGTGAGTAGAAAGCAAATACAACATTCACAGGAAATAAGTTAACACAATTAACTGTGTTAGCCACCCGATAACTTCCGCTCCCACTGGGTGTTATCAACATTGCTTTACTTAAATTATTTATTCAAAACATTGAAAAGTTCGATTTTTCTAGTAATTTATATACCTGGTGTAATAAATAATAGTAGTACCCTAAAAATAATTTAATTTATACTGTAAAACTGAGGTGAGGCAAATATTGTAGCATCCCGCCCCCACAAATCATATGAAGGCTCCAGGGGAAAAAGGGGCAAAGTCCATATTTCTCTGAAATTAAGTTTGAAACGCAGTTTTATTCAGCTTTTGATGCTGAACACGATGGTGTGTTTGTTTGGGGGGAAAACGTGCTCATTGACATAAAAAAGCATGAGTGAAAATTACATGTGCCAGGGAAGTAGGGGCCAAGTCCAACACGGTACTCTGGAAGATTGGAGCCAAGGTCCAATACTATGACTTGAAAAAACATCCTGCCATTTCGAATTGAAACGATCTATAATGGATTTGTTGGCTGCAAAGTTGAGTGAATAATTTCATCATTTTTGACTCAACAGATATAATAAAATATGCTTGTCGACAATAAATCTTAATAAATAAGTAAATCAAAGACCTATCAAAATTCCCTGCAAGAAAAAGAAGATGGTAAAATACTTTTGGAATTGCCGCACAGTGACTGTGAGAAAAAAAGAAGGAATTGTTTAAAGACAAAATTTGATAAAAATGACATTGAAGAAAGAAAACATATTCATTTTCACAAAATTTAAACAATCAAACTTTCATTTTTCAAAGCCTTTTCACTCTATTTTTTGCAATTTCATTGCAATTGAATACTTGGCATTTTATTCATTGACATAAATTATTAAAACACATTTTAGTATTCATTTCTGAATCCCAATCTTCTGATTGGAACATAATCTTCAATATTATTCATACAAATTCATCTTCCCTGGATTTTAAATACTGAAAACCTGGGGAAAAAAGAGCCAAAGTCCAAAATATTGCACTTTCCCTTCCCCATTAGGTTGGTGACTGATTATCAAAACGATTTTTGTACAGAGAAGAGCAGAAATGATTTTGAAGAATACAGCAATATTAGTGTTTCAGAATAGTTTAAATAGTTATATTCAAACAGTAAGAGATTTATTACCGGTAAACATGACAATTACAGAAAATTAAACTTTAAAAAGTGTCTCCTGAAAAATTTGTTCAGGTGGACTTGACACCTTTTTCCCCTGGAGCCTTCATATTGTCTTTTGCCATAATGACATAACCAAGTAACGTTTAATAGTTATGGATATTACATAGCCATTTCAATATCGTCAATATATCGGAAGAAACAAGATAATATTTACAGCAATTAAAGAATTAGATCCCCACAACTTCCGCTATCACAAGTTATACAAATTCAGAATGACATGGTTTAAATAATACATTATAGAAATTAAATAATCGAAATGCTAGTTAAAATTTCTGTGAGAAATAATTAACGAAGGTATTTTCTAATTAAAATAAATAACAAATGAGGAGGATAGGGGTGGAGATGTACAACTTCCCAATCCGAATCACACATTGAACTATCATATAAGTCTAAAAACATAACATCTCTTGTCATCATAATATGCCTTTATTAAAAACACTTTAATGAGTACTAATAAAATTGCTTACTCTCGCTGTAGTGTTAATTATATATCTCGTTTATACTTCGTTATACGACAAAGTTACTCTAAATAAATAAATCAACACCTTCAGTTATTTGCACGATTGCCAAAAAACCAATACAAAATGAAATATCGCAATTTTTCATTTCAGGTTTCTCTTAAAACCCGTACTACTTTTCGCTTCTGGAAAAGTTAAAAAGTCCGTCACGCAGGGGCTGCGTAAACTAAGCAGATTTCCCACGTGAAGTTTTACAATATAGAAATCTGCCTAATAACAACTGTAGTAGTAAGAAACCTCAAACCTAAAAAACATTATTTAGGGCGTAATAACCCAGTATTTCATGTTTTCTAGCCCCAAAAAACAGTTAACCTAACCTCTAAACCTATTCACGAGGGACGATAGTTATGGAAACGGCCGCCAGAGTCTCTCGTCCGGAAACTCCGAACATAAGCCTATTGGTGACACGCCAGAATACAAATGCAAATATCTCGGTTAATATTCAAGATAGAGAATTAATGTATAGAACATTATTTATAGTAAATTTAATTTGCAATAAGATTGGTTCTATACAATCTTTTGATCCGACGTATAGTAACGGAGATATTTCGAATTTTTTTTTCGAAAATCCACCCCTTCTAAATTAAACCAATCCCCCCCGTACCCCTGGTCCATTCAGTCAGCCGTTAACGACACGTGATCTTTCTTTATACATAAAACGCTTAAATAGAAGTTTGGGTAAGGATCAAACCAAAAATTGCGACCGCTATAGCGTAAAAGACAAATATATATATTATATATAAACAGATATATATATACAGTTTTGAACGACCCCTCATTTTCGTCATCTACTAGGTAGGATCGATGGACATTTGAAGAAAAATGTCGAAAATTCCGTCATGAGTACAACCTCAATAGCTGATTTCCCTTAAGGGAAATCTGCTAAAACAGGTTACTTTGATGTGTTGACGTTAATTCACATACCGAGTTTAGTTCAGTTCGGTTTAATCATTTGTTCCCAATAAAATTTCAGACTCCAACTATAATTTTTAGAGTATACCTTGTGTATACTTCGGTATACGACAAAAGTTACTGTAAATAACACAATAAACAACTTTTGTTATGTTCATATTTCAAGGCTACACTAACAGGAGTCTAAGACGAACAGGAGTGGGGGCTTATAAGGGAGTCCTGAAATTAAAAATAGCGATATTTTGTTTCGCATTGCTTTTTAGCCAAATATGCACATAACAAAAGTTGTTTATTTTGTTATTTACAGTAACGTTTGTTATATAAATTTTTGACGTATACCGAAGTATAAACAAGATATACTCTAAAATTTCAAGCGTGCGTGAACAATTTTAAAGGACATAAAAAACAAAACTTTTAAAACACTCAATGAATCTCTGTATGTGGGTTAGTATTAATGCCTCTTGGATTACAAGCTATATTAGCTAAGTTGCCCGGCTTCGCCTGGGAATTAATTTGAGGCTGAATGATGATGGTATTTTTTTTGGCAAGCCTTTACTTTGCACAATATTTTGACATTTCCCCGTCCCAGTGTATAGGGTTTATACCCGTCGTTGCTGTGTATTTGTTAATAATAAAAGTTATGTAAGGCTTCACTGTACTCAATATTTTTAAATTTCCTGTCTCCTGTGCATGTAGTTTTTTTTAATAATGTAATGGACCATGTAATTCATAATCATAGAAAGTATTCTGTCTTCTAAACCATTTATGAAAAATAGTTCCATTCCCTTGATGCGGTACAAAGCCCAACGGTGACGGCTAGTGCCGGACTTACCAGGTCGGCAAATGCTAAGGCCCATGGCCATAAGGAGGCACACGGGCCTCAAATGAAAAACCTAAATTTAAAAAGGTATTAATTTAATTATTAATTAACACCACAAATAATATTTATTTACATTTGTAAATTCACCCCTGATACATAATTCTATCAGTATTAGCAAATGTTGCCATCGTATTTTGCACTCTATGATATTCTTAGTTGGTAATGTATTCTAAGGAACTAATGTTCAGAATTATTAATACAGTGAAATATATATATTTTTTAATATTTGCAATAGCCTACAATAAATATTCGTATGAATTATATATGCGCATGTTATAACGTAAAATTCATCAGCTACTTATTTTATTAATTTCAATTAAAAATAGTCTTATTAAAAACATGCTAGCAAGGGTATTATGATAGGGGAGGGCCCACATAGCTGCCAATCCAGTGCTGGTGACAGCTGTTTTAGGTACGTTTAATTGTTTTAGACAAAAAGTGGACGTTAATAAATAATAATAATAATTGTTTTAGCTGTTTTATAACCGCTATTAAAAATACTCTTTTGTAAGTCTCGATTATAAAGTGTATATTCTACTGGTACATAGTGTCTTCAGTAAAGTATATCATATGCAGAGTTAATAAATACCCGAAATAACTGGGTGTACCTGCCCAGCATTCATCCTTTTAAATTATTTATTTATGATAATTAAACAAATTCACATTCCTGAGGGTAACACTACATTGCAAAAAGTATAAGCATCAATTAACATATAAACATAGGCCGATATGACGTCGGCAGGGAAGCGGCAGAACTGATAGGACACAGGAAGTATTTCCACACCTCCCTATAGTCAGTGATGCCAACCTACCACTCATTTAGGATCTCAATCCTGTAATACATTAAATTATATTAATAAATTAAAAATATAATATAAATTTGAATTAATTTATCCAGGTGAGGAGTTCATATTGGAAAGAATTGTTGAGCATATCAATATTTCTATGTAAATTACTGCTCATACATTGTTATACGAAAAAATGTTTAAAACAAAAGTCACTTTTAATAACACAAAAACCATCTTTTGTTATGTGCACGTTTGCCTTAAATCAAATAGAAAATGAAATATCGCGAATTTATATTTCAGGCCACCCCAAATATTCCACACAACACCCGTTCCCGAACCTAAAAATGTAATAATCAATATATAGATCGGCTCATCTTAAAATACTCTATATAAACTACACGTGGGAAATCTGCTTAGTTTACGCAGCCCCTGCGAGACGGACTTTTTATGTAGCAGAGTATTGTTTGTGTAGCATGACTAGAAGTGGCGATTTGCTGAAAACTGAAAAAATCAAATATCTTGGTTAATATTCAAGTGAATAAATGTATATAACAATATTTATAGTACATTTAATTTTCAATAAGATTGGTTCTATACAATTTTTCGATCTGACCTATGGTAACGGAGATATTTCGAAAATCCTCCCCTCTAAACCACCCTTGCTCATCCTCCTTTTTCTTGCAGAATTTTGATAGGTCTTTGATTTACTTATTTATTAAGATTTATTGTTCGACAAGCATATTTTTATATCTGTTGAGTCAAAAATGATGAAATATTCACTCAACTTTGCAGCAACAAATCCATCTATAGAACGTTTCACTTCGAGATGGCAGTATGTATTTTCAAGTCATAGTCATGGACTTGGCTCCATCTTCCCGAGTACCGTGTGGACTTGGCCCCTACTTCCCTGGCACATGTAATCTTCATATCTTCACGTCATGCATTTTTTTATGTCAATATCACGTTTTCCCCCCCAAACAAACACATACCCATCGTGATTCAGCATCCAAAAAGCGAATAAAACTAACCTTCGTTTCAAACTTAATTTCAGAAAAATATGGACTTTGCCCCTTTTTCCCCTGGAGCCTTCATATGATTTGTGGGGGCGGGATGCTACAATATTTGCCTCACCTCAGTTTTACAGTATAAATTAAATTATTTTTAGGGTACTACTATTATTTATTACACCAGGTATATAAATTACTAGAAAAATCGAACTTTTCAATGTTTTGAATAAATAATTTAAGTAAAGCAATGTTGATAACACCCAGTGGGAGCGGAAGTTATCGGGTGGCTAACACAGTTAATTGTGTTAACTTATTTCCTGTGAATGTTGTATTTGCTTTCTACTCACATTTACTATGTCTATATAATGTTATGTGCATAACTATGCTCGGATTGGTTTTCGACTGGAATTGTGTACATTATAGATGATATTTAATTATAATAAATCCGTCATTATGATTTGAATTATTCACGATGTGTCAAACAGTGGAGAGGTATTGGTTAGGAACATATTTACATTTATTCTTTAAAACTAAAATTTCTTTTCTATAAGTCCTCTCTTTAACTGGCACTTACAGGAAAACAATGCGCCCAGAAGGTAAGTGTAGTTGTTGCACACTTTGATGCCTTGAGAAAAAGATACTATCATCATTCAGCTTCAAATAAGAGTGTTTATATATATACATACATATATATATATATATATATATATATATATATATATACTATATATATACTAGCTCAGATACCCGGCTTCGCCCGGGAATTCATTTGAGGTTTAATGATGGTGGTATTTTTTTGGCAAGGCTTTACTTTGCACAATATTCTGACATTTACCCTTCCCAGTGTTTAGGGTTAATACCCGTCGTTTCTGTGGATTTGTTAATAATAAAAATAAAAAAAAATTTAATTATTTATGTTAAAGACTTCACAGCCCACCATATTGACAAATTTCCCGTTACCTGTGCATTATGCATAGATTTAAATTATTAAGGACAAAATAATATAATAATAATATTATAATTTGAATTAAATTTTTCCAGGTGAGGTACCTGTTAGATTCATATTGAAAAGATTGGTTGTAGCTAGAATTTCTCTAAATACAAAATAAACAACTTTTCTTGTTGCAAATTTGGCCAAATCCCAATAGGAAACGAAAATTCATATTTTTTTTATTTCTGGCCTCTCTTGTAACCCCCACGCCTGCCCGTTCCCTAGAAATATTAGTATGTCGTTATTATAAGGAAGGCGTTATTGCTAATACACATACCGATTGTTTTTATTTAGTTCGGTTTAGTCTTTTATAACCAAATAAAATTGTTGACTCCCGCTATAATTTTTAGCGTAAAAAACGCCTTCATACCTTCGGTAATACGACGATAGTGTAATAACAAAAGTTTCTCTAAATAACAAAATAAACACACTTTTGTTATGTGCATATTTGCCGAAACCCCAATAGAAACGAAATGATCACTATATTAAATTTCAGGTCTTCCTTATAACCCCCTACTCCCTGTTCGTCTCAGAAATAATAACATAGCCTAAAGTCCTAAGATGGGGTTATTAGTAATATACAATACCAAGCTTCAATAAATTCTGTCAGCCGTTTAATGAGTGCTTGAAAAGGCAACAAACGACACCAAAGAAACAAAATGCAGTTAAGGTGTCAATGACATTTGAGAACGAAAAGTTAACGTGAAATTTTCGCGAAAAAATCAATGTACAGACAGAGGTTACAATTTTTATATAAATATATATAAATAGATATATATATATATATATATATATAGTATATATAGATATCAATATTTCTATGTAAATTACTGCTCATTATCGTTGTTAAACTAAAAAGATGTTAAAACAAAAGTCACTTTTAATAACACAAAAACCATCTTTTGTTATGTGCACGTTTGCCTTAAATCAAATAGAAAATGAAATATCGCGAATTTATATTTCAGGCCTCCCAAATATCTCCCACTCCCGTTCGAACCTAAAAATGTTAATAATCATATATATAGATCGGCTCTCCTTAAATTTCTCTATTATAAAACTTCACGTGGGAAATCTGCTTAGTTTACGCAGCCCCTGCGAGACGGACTTTTTATGTAGCAGAGTATTGTTTGTGTAGCATGACTAGAAGTGGCGATTTGCTGAAAACTGAAAAAATCAAATATCTTGGTTAATATTCAAGTGAATAAATGAAAAATTAACAATAAATTATAGTACATTATATTTCAATAGATTGGTTCTATACAATTTTTCGAACTGACCTATGGTAACCGAGATAATTCGAAAATCCACGGCCCTCTAAAAAACCACCTTGCTCATTAGTTCAGCCATTAACGAACTGATCTTTTCTTTTTACATCCAACGACTAAATACGGTTCGGTAAACGATTAAACAATAATGTGACCGCTCAAGCCGGCAACATCAAATTAAATATATAGTAATATATATATATGATATATATATATATATTATATATATATATATATATATATAAAAATTTTAACCTTCTGTCTACACATTGATTTATTTCGCGAAATTTCACGATAACTTTCGTTTCACATGTCTAATAGCACATAACTCATTTTGTTTCTTTGGTGTCTGTTTGTTTGTTACCTTTTCATTCACTCAAAACGGCCTGAACCGAATTTTATGTGAACTTGGAATGTATATACTACTAACCAACTTAGACCTTTAGTCTTATATACCTCTGAGAACGAACAGGAGGGGGGGGGAGGTTATAAGGGAGGGACTGAAATAAAAATAACAATATTTCGTTTTCCTACATTATTTCAGCAATTATGCAGCTATAACAAAAGCTGTTTATTTTGTATTTGAAGTAAACTATTGTTATATACACTTTTGTCGTATACCTAATAAAATGAGTATAACGTTAAAACTACTACGTAGTCAACAATTTTATTTGACACAAAAACTCAACCCACTAAACCAAACTCAGTATGTGAATTAGTAAAACACTAATGCCTTCCTTATAAAAAGCCATACAAACATTTCTAGGGATGGGCAGGTGTGGTGGTTATAAGGGAGGCCTGAAATTAAATATAGTGATATTTCGTTTCCTATTGGGGTTTCGGCAAATATGCACATAACAAAAGTTGTTTACTTTGATGTTTAGAGAAACTTTTGTTATATACACTATCGTCGTATACCGAAGTATAAAGGCGTTAAACGCTAAAAATTATAGCGGGGGTCAACAATTTTATTTGGCACAAAAGATAAGAGGAGCCTACAATAAAAATTCGCAGTATATTACATTTTCTGTTCGGATTTCAGTCACTGTTGGTCTTTGTACTGTTTCAAGGGAAAGGATGTTTAATTCATACATAGTTTGGCGGAAAGAATACTTTCTATGTTTATGAACTACATATAAAAAAAAAAAAAAAAAAAAAAAATCTATATGCACAGGAGACGGGGACTATAAAAATATTAAGGACAGTGAACTCAATAACAAACTTAATAACAACATTATATTATTAAGAAATCCACAGCAACGATGGGTATACATCGGGAAATGTTAAAATATTGTGGAAAGTAAAGGCTTGCCAAAAAAAATACCACCATCATTAAAACTCAAATGAATTCCCGAGCGAAGCTAATAAGGTTTATTTTCGATTCATTTCTTTAAAAAAAGCACATAAGAATTGTGACTTTTGTTATAAACATTTTTTCTTATAACAACGTACCTATTTGCTTGGTACGTTGTTATAAGAAAAAATGTTTATAACAAAAGTCACAATTCTTATGTGCTTTTTTTTGCATAGAAATATTGTTTTTTTTTTTTGTTTTTTTTAAATGTTTTCTATACTGCAGTAAAGGAATTAATGATAGTCAAAAATGATAATACATGGTATATAAGTTTTTTTTTTTAACAGCATCTATTCAAATTACAAGAGTACGTATTCTAAAGAGTACATGAAATAAATAATTATGTCAATATAGCTAATAATGATATTTAGAAGAATTTTAAAGCATTTTAGGTATCAGTTCAGCTCATCTTTAATGATTTTAAGGCCACCAAGTCATAATTGTGTTCAAACAATAATTGTGGTTTAGTAGCTCCGTTCTGAAGAACAGTGTTTTTTATTAATGTTGTCCACTGTCTGTCATGAAGAATAACTAAGAATAGAACTATTGTTATAGTCGGCAATTCTTTCCCATGTTAGAATTTAACAAGCTTGGTACCTCACCTTGATAGATTATCACACTTCCATTGAACTTCTTGAATCCATATTAATTTTTTTAACACCATTAAAAAAATTTCATAAAAAGCAATGTATATTGCCATGCACCCCCTGTTTTCATAATTAGTCCTGGTAATAAAACATACACAAAATCCTTAGAAAAAAGTCTATTTTATCAGTTATTAAGTACAGACAAGAATAAACTGGTATAACAAAAGAACACAAGATAAGTCTGTACATTATTATAATCCACCATAGAACAAACATCCGCTTACCTCTTCCTACCATAGCTATAACCTTCACTTCCTTAACAGTAGTAGCCACATAAAACATCCTTCTCTCTTTTCCAATCTTTGAGGCTGCTGACATCTCTCCCTGCACCTCTTAGGGTCTGAACGCTGTTCAACAATGTATGTATGATTTCCAGTACCCCTCATCTACTGAAACCGAAGCCAGGCGAAATGTACTCTATTCCGCTGACCACTCTGCCAGTATCAGGTCTCTCCACTAATGTAACTTATTGGCGCAACATGATTTTTGAAGAATTCTCCCCCGATGCCAGAAGTCGTACTTTTGGTACTGGATGTGATACGAAGATCTCCAGGACTGAATTCTTGGGCTCCTAGCACTTCCGTTATAATATCACTTCTCTGGTAATTGCACGTTTTTTCTTCTAACTTAGGCTGTAAGTCAGCATTCATCACTTGCAAGTCCATCCTCAAAATGTTTTTAATTATTCCCACACTCTTTTTCAGCGATAAGAGTTGGAGTTGCGCATGATTAGAGGCTTTCGTGTGACAATGTCAAAGCAAGTATCATTGAAGAAACCTTGTATTTCTGCTGAAGCGAACGGTACATTGTCGCAGAGACCATTACCTCTGGAATTCCAAACTTTTAAGAAAAAAGATTTTAAAATTTTGGATGACTTCTTGAGCCGTTATTTGTGTTTCATGCCCACAAGCTCAATCCAGTTTAAATATGAATCAAAACCAGAACCAGGTAATCACGTGACTCATAGGTCCATAATTACCAAACACCCTCATCCATGGTCGTATGGGCAATGGATACTCTTTAATATTTTTCTTGCAAACATCTGTCACTAGTACAATTTTTGATGAAATGCTCAATGTCCATATTTTTATTTGTGCCATATTGATTGTTGTTTAGCTCTCTCTTTCGATTTCATACCAGCGTGACTGGAGTGCAGAATTGCTAACATCTCCGGCCTCAAACTGGCTGGCACCTACAAATTCTATTCTGGCCAAACTACCAGATCTTCACATAGCAGTCACTTCACTTTCATCGTGAGGATAGGAGTGCTATTCCCCGTGTAGCTTCCTCGGCCAACGCCTTTGAATGTTTTTCTTTAGTTCATCATAATTTTGATCATTTTTTTCATGGGCCTCTACAAATTCTGTCCCATCTGCTGCTGATTGAATAGCCCAGTGCTTTCATAAATACAATACCACAAATTCAATGTCACTTGCTGCTCATACGAGTCGTAGCTGTAACCGAGAAAGTGCATCAGGTATATAGCATTTCTCGACCATGAATATAATGTTATGTCGAAATCATAATTAAGTAATTTTAAGCCTGATACGCTGTAACCGGGGACTAGATTTGCTGATGATCCTGTTTTAAGGATATTTTACTAGTGGTTGGGGGGGGGGGGGGGGTCGGTGTGTTCACAACAACTTTATTTCCATATAAAAACTGATGAGAAATTTTTAGCACCAAATTGGTACACCCAAAAGCACTTTTTCTATGAATGGCGTACTTTTGTTCTGTAACCGTAAGAGACCTGGTACGCAAATGCAACAGGACGCCCTTTCTTGAAATAGACATGCTCCTAATCCACTATTTTGATGCATCTACATGACATTTCAGACCACTTATTAGAATCAAAGTAGCTAAGAACTTGAGCGTCCAAGAATGGCATCCTTAAGTGCCTGAAACGATTCCTTCTCTTCGTTGACCCACTTCCAACTACTATCATTTTAGTAAGATTCCTTAATGGAGCCGACCTTTCCGACCAAATTTGGTATAAACTGTTGAGACATATTTAATTAGAACCCAAGACTCTTAAAACGTCTCCTTTGTTTTTTGTCTGGCAATACTCTCATAATAGCCTCACAATATCCTATCATCAATTAGCAATTCGCTTCACAAGAAAATATTTGTCCAAGATACTGACAGATTTCCTTTATATTGTCATCTTCGAGCTAATAGATCGAACATTATATTTCCGAGCCCTATTCCATTACTTGTTGACGGGGATTGATCATGATCTGCTCTGAAACTCCCGACTCCAACAAGGTCTCAAAATAACACAGACGCCAGGATATCCCCGAACAACCTGGATACCTGGCGCTGAATAAATCTGGCACTGTCTGGTGCCGACCTTAAATCAAACGGCATCCTCTGAAATCTGAATCACCCAAAAATAGTGGCAAAAGATACAAAGATCAGCTGACGCACCCATCTAGCTCAATATGGAATAACCATCTTTAAGGTCCAATACAGTAAATAAACTCTTAACCTTGTAATGATTGGGGATATCTAATCGACAGACGGTATAACAAAGTATTCTCTCATAACAGATTTATTAAGTTTTCACATATCCAAACAGACCCTCAAATCACCATATCTTTTTTCCACTACAACTACTGTTTACCTACACAGATGATAGGGTGACTTTCTGACTGATACCTTTTTCTTACCATCTCCTCTAATTTTAAATTCAAACGATCATGCAAAGCATAAGGCACTCTTCAAGTACTTTTCAATAAATGGTTGAAAAGAACTATCCTACTTAAATTGAATGCACAAATTTGAATCTCCCCAAAACCTTTCAAAAATGTCTCGGTTTTGACTGAACTATTTGCAACAGCTCATTTTTATGTTCTCAAACTCTTTTAATGATTGTTAAATTTAACAGAATCGTGCAAATCCTAATAAAGGGGTTTTTCTCATGTTTACCACTGCAAACTGAATAAAGTGACTCTTATCACCAATAGAACATTCTAGCGCAGTAGACCCAACTAAAGGTATTCTTTCTCCTGTGTAAGTAACTGCCGAACAAACAGACTTAGAAATAGGTGCCCTCAGCTTAATAGCTAAATCCTTAGGTAGAACACTTATATCTGCTCCAGTATCAATTTTGAAAGATAGGCAAGAACCACCTATATGTACATCTTGAAACCAACAGCTATTTTTAGACTCTACTTCATCAATAGAAAACTTTTCGACAACGCCAACTTCATTTTGTAGTTCAAGTTCAGCAACTTTCTTTGAATCTACTTCAACAACTGTACACGCAACAGCAAAATGGTCCATGCCTTTACACCGAGTACAAGATTTCCCCCATGCAGGACAATTACGAAACTTGTGGTGAGTTGCACACTGAGAACATTTTCGAACATTTGTAGATGACAATTTGTTAACATTTTTTGCTTTGCTAATATCATGCACGTCAACAGAATCAGGCGTTTCTGTGTGCTCGTCACGCCGGATATGGGCTTGTTTCTCTAAAAAAAACTAATAATTCCTCTATAGGCAAAAACTCAGTGGAACTGTCTTGTAATTCCCACAAATGTTTGGATTCTTTGTCTAGCTTACGCAACAGTATAAATTGTAATATTGCGTTCCAACTTTCAGTATTAATACCATAACTATTTATTGCACTTAGAACCGACCTAGTGGTATTAATCAGACTTTTATAGCTTGGCTGGACTCTACACTTGGATGGTCAATAGCCCTCTCCAAGTGTTTGTACACTACATATTTATTCCTCTGATAGACATTCAACAAGCTATCGAGAACTACCGCATAATTGGCGGACGTTAGGTCTAGTCCCGCTAGTCTGTCCAATGGTTCTCCCTCCAGTGAAGATTTAAGAAGTTGAAAACGACGGACATCGTCTAATGCTATGATTCCCAAAGTGGTCTATATCGACCCTCAGGGGTCTATGACAACCTGCGAGGGGTCTATGTCAGCGAAAAAAAATGTTGGGGGTCCATGAAATGAAAATAGGGGTCTACGACTGTGGATCTCAACATACACTGATAGTACCTATTTACTTACATTATACTATCTTATAATATAAAGACATATAAACTGCTCAAAAATGAATAGGGATATTGGCTGTTTTGTGGTATGTATGGGGCCTAGCATATTTTTTTTATTTTTTATTATAAATATCATTAATATTTATTAGAAATTATTGTCTTTTTCCCCCATAAAAAAGAAATTTAATTAAGATCGATTTAATTAAAATTAATAGGATAAGAAAAAATAACCAATATCCCTATTCATTTTTGAGCAGTATACATTATTTATAAAAGTACCTATGAAGTAAAAAATGTATTATCTTTATATATATAATTCTAGCGTACGTGTGTATGTCACTGAACTCCTCCTAGACGGATGGACCGATTTGATTGAATTTTTAAATACGCGTTCGGGTGACGCCCCGGATGGTTTAGCGCCGCAGATCGGCCAGGCAGATGGAGCAGGAGTGGGGGTCGTGAGGGAGGCCTGAAATTTAAAATAGCCGTATTTTGTTTCCTATTGGTTTTACGGCAAATATGCACAGGATAAGAGTTGTTTATGTTGTTATTTGGAGTAACTTTTGTCATATTCAATTTTGTCGCATATTAAAGTATAAACGAGATATACACTAACAAAGTAAAGAGGGGCCAACAATTTTATTGGGCACCAACGATTGAACCGAACTGAACAAAACTCGGTATGTGAATTAGCATTAGTTCTACCATGGTTATTAGCTGTACTAAATTTGTTAAGTTCAAACGGGAGTGGGGGTTTACTGGAGGCCGAAAACTAAAAAACGCCGATATCTCGGTTAATATTAAAGACAGTGAAAAAAGGTACATGCCAACGATTATAGATCTTTTAATTTGCAAAAAGATTGGCTCTACGCAAAATTTCGATCAGACTCAAACTAACGGAGATATTTGGAATTTTCGAAAATCCTCCCCTCTAAATCCCCCCTCGCAATGATCCGATTCCAGCCGTTGAAGAACATGATCCGTCTTTTAACGTAAAACGTTTAAATACGGAGTAACGATCGAGCGAAAATTGCGACCGCTAGAGCGTTAACAGGCTAATACACCTCTATCTTTTTATATATATATAATTCTAGCGTACGTGTGTATGTCACTGAACTCCTCCTAGACGGATGGACCGATTTGATTGAATTTTTAAATACGCGTTCGGGTGACGCCCCGGATGGTTTAGCGCCGCAGATCGGCCTGGCAGATGGAGCAGGTCTCCATCGAGGTTATTGGAAATGTAATGAAACGTTAATATGTTTATCTTATGTACGTCCTTAGAGTTTAAGTATGTTATGTAAATAAAGATGTTTTCAGCTGCGAGAGGTTTTCACTTTCATACATTGTTATTTATTGCCTAAATTTATTTTAATTTGATTTGAATGTTGCAATTATTTTCTTTTCTTTATTTATATTTATGTATTTGCGTTATTATTGTTGAGGGCTTTTATTTATTTCAGTTATTGGTCTACAACTGTTTGTTTGTAAGAACGTGTAGTGCGCATTCTACCAGATAATCACAGAACTAAAACGTCTTCTTTTCCTTCTCTCATTTTTCATTTTCTTTTTGCGTACCAAGTTTTAGTGATATTTTATTTACTATTTGTTTTTAGGCAAAGGTGCATATAACAAATGTTTTTTTGCGTTTTTAAAAGTAGATTTTCTTAAAACATAATATTATTAAATTTAATATCCTAATCGCTTTATATATAATGCAGGACAACGTCTGCCGGGTCCGCTAGTATATGTTTATTATAAAATTGTGTAAGTTGTAGTATGTAGGCATTCGCTTTGTGATCGCAATACATTTTGAACTTGTAAAAACCTGCACATAATGATATACCAGTATCATCTTGTTACAAGCATACGTGCAGTCTCAGAGCTTCGCGAACTTGCACTGACTTGTTCAATTCGTCACTCTATAAATACGAATGTGAGACAAATACGTTTATTCGTTTCCTGAATCTTGAAAAGGAAAGTGCTAAGAAAATATTTAAAAAAAAACATAAACTGGTAGTTTTCACACAAATTATAGTGAATCAGTGTTATTTTATTTGAGTGTGCCGAAGAAAAGTAAGTACATTATTTTTTGTTAAATTTTAGATTTATACTCGTAGTTAGCAAAGATAGATAAATTACGCCAATCATGACTTCAGTTATTAGTAGTTTAATATTCAAATCATATAATCCCGTATTATGGAATATTGCGAGGAAATTTTTAATTTTCTTTCCATCGTCATACCTAGTGGAAAGGGGGTTCAGCACTGTTACCAATCTCCTAACGAAAAAAAGAAACATACTGGGCATCATTAGCCGAGGAGATTTAAGATTAAACCTTACAAAATTGACGCCAAATGTTGATAATTTATTATTAAAGCATCAGGTTCATCCTTCTCACTAAAGCATTTACTTATTGCATAGTTTATTTTATGTTACGTATATTTTATACAACAGAAACAAAATTTTATTTTGAGTAGTTTTAATTCAAATTCAATTAATAAATGTATAAAACTTAACATTACTCTTGGGGCTCAGGTTAGCCATGCGAGTTAAAGCGTTGACCTTTATCTCACATGGTAAACCTAGAGTGGCGAGTTCGATTCTTGCCTGGGCAAAGGAAATTATTTAGTGACGAAATTCATTAAATAACGTCCTAAAATCCCACCCTGGCTAGAAACGGGTGGTAACCTGTAGATAACCCGTCCCGATTAGCCTAAGCTGCAAAAAGTGGACGTTAATAAATAAATAATAATAATAAAACTTAACATGTGTTTTTACTTTAAGTTTTTAACACTAAACTTCACTACAGTTAGAAATTTACAAAAAATCAATATCAAGTAAGTAGGGGGTCTACCCAAAACCGAAAAACATGGCAAGGGGTCTACGACACAAAAAAGTTTGGGAACCTCTGGTCTAATGTATGATTTTCATGAACAACCGATCTGAATAATTCATAAAAGGAGTTCCACTGTGTAATGTCTCCTTTAAAAATCGGAATTTTTATTGGTGCAACCTCACACTTAATATTAAAATCAGTTTTCATATTAACTACTTTAGGTGTAATTTCTGCAATTTTTTCTTCCAGAGTACTTTTTATACGGAAATAATCTTTCTCAAATTTGTCAATATAATCATCTTCAAGCATGTCATGCATATGGATTGATAATTCATTAAATTCATCAAACATCTTACCTGAGTCCTTACTTCTTTCTTTTAATTCCGATAATGATGCATTCTCAAAATTAGATGATGATAAAAAAATTAACATTCTTGTTAATCTTGCCCTTAAAACTGACTTCTTTTTCTTTAATAATTCACCTTCCATGATTATCAGTAAAACGAAGAATCCACACAAGGAAAAAAAACTTTTAATGAAAGAGTGTTGCTATCTAAACGAAAATTTCACAATTGAGAACGAAAGTTCAAAAAACCTGACACCATGTTTTAATAATTAGTCCTGGTAATAAAACATACACAAAATCTTATATAAAGTCTATTTATCATTATTAAGTACACAAGATAAACTGTAACTAAAGAACACAAGATAAGCTGTACATGATTATAATACACCATAACAAACATCAGCTTCCCTCTTCCTATCCTAGCTATAACCATCCTTCCTTAACAGTGTAGCCACATATAACACCTCCCCCCCCCCCTCCAAACATTAATTAGTACAAAATGTTAGTTTAACGTCAATTGTGTTTAATACTTAATTTAATTAATTAACAAAAACTTTTAGTATTGTGAAAATAATGTACTCAGAATTGTTAAAACAATTTAATGAAAAAGAACTGAGATCTTAAATGAGTGGAACTTGGTTGGACAGTGTTGGGAATGGGGGGGGGGGAGACTTCCTGTGTGCTATCTCCTTACAACTGTTAACTTTATACCATAGTTCTCTGTTTTATCTATCAATTTCTCCTTTCCAATACATTTACTTGAATGTTCTGAGTGTATGCATAAAACTCTTGCATTTTAATAATGGGAGGATTTGAAGTAAGGAGAAATTATACAACTTCCAGTTAATATATAGGTAAATTTATAATATCTTCTGTCCCATACCTCACATTGGTTTAAGCTTACATGTGACCTGATGCTTGTACTTTTAGTAATTTAGTGCTATTCTCAAATGTTAATTTGTTTTATTCTCATAAATAAATAATTTAAAACATGAATGTTGGGGAGGTGGTGACAATGCTGGGGAGGTATACCAAGTTTTTCTGGTATTTAATAAATCTGCACCTTTAATATGCTATACTGTATACTTTACTGTACATAATAAGTACCATTATGAATATAAAGTTTACTTTCTCGACATACATATTTTGAAATATTGGTTATTGTGTAAATAAAATAGCTGCCATAGTTGTGATATGGATCACTTACAGGCAAAGGAACTTTATACAACCATGGTTTGGAATACAGAACAATTCATGATTATGAATTAAATGGTCCACTTTGTTTTGGAAAAAGACACATATGCCAGAGATGAGAAAAATAAAAATATTGTGGTTAGTGAAGCCTCATATAGCTAATACCTTATTATTATTATTATTAACATGTGTCAAGCAATGTCGAGAACATTAGCTAGTTTTTTTTTTTTTATTAAAGATCCATTACAGGTTGGGGCCCAAAGAAAATTATGCTTCTAATAAGTCTTTATTAATACCAATGATAACACTACACAATTATGGTAAATTCATATTAATAGATATATCAATAATTTAAATTAAATTAATTAAACTTCTATTTAAAAAAAAAAAAAAAAAAAATTAACTTTAAAATAGTGTACAATATTATTTTTAACTTAAAAGTGTCCAATTGTACTTTTAATGAGTTTTCACTAAATAAAGTACTATTGGTCAAATGAATCGAACCCATGAGGAGAATGTACAATTTCTCTACTGCAGCAAGTTATATAATTTATATTAAAGATGCACTACACAATGGGGTCCAAGCACAATTATGCTTTTATATATGTCTAATTAATACCAGTGACATAACTACACAAGATCATAAATTCAAATTAATAGAAATATTAATTTTAAAAGATATTCTTAACCACACTTATAATGCGCAATAATGTGTATTAAATAATATTTATTAATTACATTTAACTACTTTTCTAAAAAATAAAATTAACTTTACAATAATGTATAATATAATATTAAACTAGAAAGTGTCTAATTGTACTTTATTAATGATAATCATGAGATATTTCTCTATTAAAATAAAATAGATATGGCACAAAACAACAGTATCCAGAAAAATAGATATTCAAATGCAAGAAAATTATGATGATTAAGATTGATGCTTTGATACCGAGACAAAAGTTACTAAAATATATAATTCCTATACTGAATATACTAATTAAATTCCAGATTAAAATAAGCAAGCTGTTTATCTCTTTAAAAGTAATCAATAATCCAATAAATAATTTTAATTGAGAGAAAAAAAAAATTGTTTGTCATTGGCTTGCCAATAGTATACATGCAAAGTATGTTTTATAAAAAAATATTACTGGTTAATTCTATTCAAGAAAGTAATAAAATATAAAACGACAGAGAATCTCATATTTGAAAAAAGGTTTAAGGAACCACATATATGGACTCAGTCAATTGATAACAGACAGATTGAAACAGCCAAATGGTTTACACGGAGGGCTCCAAGAGAGTTTGTACAGAAGGGTGGAATTAGCGGAAGTTGTACCTAGCCGATAGGCCTTAACCAACTTCCCTTCTCCATTCCTACCTACAGCTCACTGTAGGAAAGTGGCAAGGGACAAACTCATTTCTCTACCTTCAGCATAAAGACGACAAGTGGCAGATCAGGTAACTGGCCTGTCATCGCCATGTGTCCTACACATGACCAATAGGTCAACGACCAGCAGACAGGAACAATTTCCTGCCTGGCCACCACCAGCCACCTAAGTGGCTTACCCATAGTACCATTATTGAGTGAGCTGTTTTCAGCTACTCCGGAGGCCTTGAATGGTCCCTAGCCCTTAACAGCAATGCCGACTAAGGACCTACTGTCCCTATGGTTCAGCTCCGAGACATTGAGTACCCATTTCGAAGTGTGGTTGCAATGTAGGAGGCACCTAGCCGTGAGGTCTTAATCCAACCTACACCAATCCAACGCTTCATGGTGACTGAGGATTCGCTACGATGGTCAGAAGCGATCCTATGGAAGGGACAGTCTCCTACTACCCAGCTCCCACACGAGAGAAACACATGTACCAGTTTACCTGGCCTGTATGTCCTCGTGCTTTGAACACACGACCACTACGTCTATGACCGGCAGTAAAGGCAAGCCTCCACTCCGGACACCACCCAGCCCGTAGTTCACATTGAGTAAGCCGCTAGAACTTACCCCATTAAGGCAGGAGTGATCCCCTGCCCGGAACAGCAAAGCCGACTAAGGACCTACTGTTCCTACGGTTCCCCTACCCAGCAGCCACACAGCGGGGGCTTACTGCTGCCACTGGGGAGGGCCGGCCCCATGCCGGAGATATTGGCCAACGGCCATACCACGTTGAATACACCGGTTCTCGTCGGCTCCGAGACAGGTAGAAATAGTCTAAAAGAATGGATTGCCTTGGGACCCACTCTAATAGTTTTTCAAGCCGAAATGTTTTCAATTTTGGTGGCAGCCAATCAATTAGCTGTGCTTAAAGTGATGGGAAAGGATATTAATATTCTGAATGATAGTCAGCCTCTAAGGACACCAGAGTATCCCAGGAAGTAAATATGCAGACAGATTGGCTAGAAGAGGGTCAAGCATAACCCCTATTGGAGCAATTACCCTTTATCGGAGTATCTCCATCCTTTCTTAAGAACTCCATAAAGAATGAGGCCAGGAAGGAATTTAAAAAAGTATGGGAAAGACACAAAGATACCCATACAAAGGCTCTTATCTCGTGTTCAAGGAGAGCAGAAACAGGGACATTTACCTCAGACTGCCTAGGAAGGAAGAACTCAGAGATGTATAGGGAGTGATCTCAGGGTACTGGATGATGAATAAACACACGTTTAACATCAAACTCAGTGAAACACCAATATGTAGATGTGGAGGAGACTCCTAAGCACAATGTGCTTGAATGTGGAATGCTTGAGAATTTAAGATTCAGATACTTTGGAGATGGAGATGCTGAGTCAATTAAAAAAGAAGCCACAGGTAAGCTTGACTTTATAACAAAAATAAAGGTATTCTGAATGGAGATTTGAGGCTTGCACAATATGAGCTCAAGGTCCGCAGTGCTTCTCTCTGATAGGGAGGAGGGAAAGTCATAAGGTGTCGATCTATCTAATAAGGAAAATAACAAGTTCATCAAAATAAACTTTTGCTTTACTTACCTACTTTAAAAGGAGTCTCACAAAATAAGTTTTTATCTCTAGTTAAAAAAAACAAAACAAGGCTTTTGTTATTAGTTATTGCAAGGTCAATTTTTCTAAGGAGATTTATTTTAAAAAAAAATTGATTTACAAAACCAGAAAACTATTTTCAAATGTGCTTGTAGACCTCCATGGTCCTTGTCATTATTACAATTGAGGTCTTCGGCTCTTAGTTCTGAGATTAAAGTAATCAAGAACAAGAATCCCTGTCTAGGAACATTAGTTCTCATGAAGACAATGTTACAGAAAATGTCAAGCATGCGAATTTCTCCGTACAGTCAACATATTTTCTTTTCAACGGTGAATTCTACCAGCAAGGAGCCGCCATTAAGTCCTATTGCAGCTGAGGTTACATGGAAATTTTTGAAAAGAAGGCACTCGAGACAGCGTTACAGAAACCAAATATATAGGTCAGAAATGTCCATAGAAAAAAGACGTCTTGGATAAATTTCTACATCTGACTCAATGCACTTCAACTTCACACTGGAACAAAATTAGTGTTCACAAAGGAATTAGAAGAGAATAGGAATGAAGATACCATTCCTGGACGTTCTGGTTGGTCATGGAGCTTACAGAATACCAACACCCACCAATAACATTTAAAAGCCGCTTCACATCACTATCCAGCACTGAAGAATGGAATAATTCAATACTGGTCACAAGAGCTGAAATAATATAAGAGCCATAGAACCTGCCAAAAGAAAAAAAAAGACACCTGATGTCTGAAGGGAAAAAAAAAATTAAAAAGAAGACCAAGTAAGAAGGAAGAGCTCCATACCAAAGTGCAAGGTACATTTTGTTCTTGTTGGCTCAGAATACATCAGACAGGCAGGTTGATTAGCACTAGGGTCAAAGAACACGTCAAGACTGTGAACAAGTTTCACACAATAGCAGAAAGTTTTGACAAAACTAACTTATCACATCAAATTTGATGGTCAATAATCATTCAGACTGAAAAGGAGTTTTAAAGTAAAAATATATGAAGTTAGGCACTGACCTATCTAGCAAAAAGTGTTCTGTCAAACTGATCTACGCACACTGCTTACTACAAAATGTTACTACCTACCTAGAACCTCAAAGAAAAGTATTGCTCTGGAGTTCAATAAACACACTATTTCCTGTTAGAGGTAGTGTATTAGATCACATCTTGTGTTTAAAGAACTTATAATACCAGACAGAATAGCATGTAACGACTTATTCTGACACATGTGGTGGCCAAAAGAGATATATTCAGTTATGCAATCATAAAGAAACCTTCAATCTGTGTGACTGAACAAAAGTTTTTCTTAAAATCGGAATTTGTCATTGAGCTTACTTTATCCAGAGCCATTACACATCAATCTTCTGGAGAAGAAAATTTGTTGTCAATTCTTTCCCGAATATATATTTGTAAATCCCACATTTTACGGATTCTCATAGACATATGTTCAACAAACCTGGGAGATAGACTGAATACTACAACTGCTTTATCGGGTAGAGTTAACAACTGAAATACAACTAATGATTCAATTTTAACTTGATTAGCTAAAAGTTGCTAAGTCAAAAACCTAACATGAGGCACACCAGTATGCAATTGTGTAAAAAGAATACCCACTAGAAAGTACATTTCATGCATAATTATGCTCCCTACCAATCCTCTAACCGATTTCTTTTAGCTTTTTAAAATCCATAAACTTGTTTCTCAAGTAGAAAATATTAAAATTAATTTTCAACTTCTAGGCACACAACCATAATCACTCAACAAGGCTGTAACTGACAAATAAATGAAGTCAGGCTAATTGTCACCCAATATATTTCAATAAGTTCCACCATAATCCCATTTTCTTTCTACTCGGTATGGTGGTTGTCATTTATATACGTCCACTTAGTGCAAATACGGCTTATCTACAGGTTTCCACCCTTTTTCTAGCCAGGGTGGGACTAAGGATTTTATTTAATGAGTTTGTCACTAAATAAATTCCTATTTGCCCAGATGAGAATCGAATTCTCCACTCTAAGGTTTGTCATGTGAGATTATAGCCAATTCTTTAACTCACATGGCTAACCTGAACCATTATTTATTATTAACAACATTATTGGCATGATCTCTGTATTCCGAATGACCCTTTGGACCAACCAGTTTTCCTAAAGGAGAAGATTAATAAAATAAAGACATGGAAAAGTGGAATCTTGAAATGTATAAAATTGATTGTTCAGGACACCAAGTTCCCCAATTCTGAAGAGGTAAGAATACATGTGAATAACTAGATCCATATTAAAAAAGTCCATTCTTGATGAGGACTAATGAATTCTAAGAAAATAATCATCCCGAAAATGCTGGATATATATTCATCCTGATGAATGCAGAAAGATATTTTTTTACTCTTGATATCAGCCAAACTTACTTGCTTACATAGTACTATCCAAACTTAATTGGAGTGAAGATAGTGCGTACTGTGGCACACATTACTCATACAGGCTTCTACAAAGAAAACAGGCTGATGTTTAAGTAGCTCAGTGCTTCTTGGAAAACTAGAAAAGAAGGCTGCAAAAGCCTTCCAAGTCCCCATGGAAAATAACTTGTTTTAACTTGCATCCTTTTAAAGAGAATTGTAAATCACTCAAAAGAAAATTAATTACTTAGGTCACATAACTGACAAGAATGAAGTACACAAATTGAGAGATAGATGAAGAGGGCTCCAAATTTTCAAGTCAATTGGCATATGTAACATGTCCAAAAGAAAGTGCAGACATACAGAGTAAACCACTTGCCTTAAAAGGTAAATGAAGACCTTTTATAACAATTTAGACAAAATACAGAACATTATCCAATGCTTTAGTTATAATTCAGCACTAAAACACGTTCTTAAACCAAAAAAAAAAAAAATAATCATTTTATAATAATTAGTTAGGCCCCTAAAGCATGACCAGTACTTTAGAAATGATTATTTCTAGATATGACATGATGCCACATTAAAAAATTAATTCACTTATATAAATAACATTGTTTGCTATAAAAGTATACACGTGTAGAGGTTATCCATTTCCATGGATAATGGAGGTAATTTGAAGAGCCCAGACAGGAAAAAAGATTTTCTGAAAGAAGTTATAGATGGTGCATTAAATGTGACCCTGGGGCGTTGTTTTATGAAATATAAACTTTTTCCATGGACCCCAGAAGCTATCACTCTCCCATTAAACATTGGAAGTGATAATCCACTCACAAAAGGTGAAGAACGAAGACGATTTATAAGGTCTTCGGTTCCTCAAGCAGAGTATTCTGGAAAGCGAGCTCAAGAAGTTTCGTGACAGTAATAGGAATAAAGAGTTCGATGAAAAAAACTTTTTACTCAATGAATTGTGGCAGAGCATAAAGACAAAACTAGATAGAAGTTTGTAAGATTCACATAGTCCTACCAAAGTAAATAGTGAGAATTGGGGGGCCTGTTATCTGTAACACTCACTCCTGGTCTTATCAATGAGCCTGCCACTCATACCATTGATGATGACAATCTGCCACCTGAAACGAATATGCCTACCTGTAACGACAAACCTAATGGTAATAATCTTACCGATCTTTGTGAAGCTGGACCTCTTTCAGTATCTGCAGAATTCCCCAGTTTCTTCAAAAGGCATTTTTTCTATCAAAAGTCAAAGAGAACCGAAAAAAAAGAAACATTTATGGTTATCCTTTAGAAAAGAATGCCGTCTACCATCTCAGGACAGCAGTGTCAAGAATATTTTTTAAAAAAGTTGGCAAAAGGGGAAGAATTAGGAAAGAGAAGAGTGGAACATGCTGCCAAAAGACCAAGGAAAGGAGAAAAGAAAAAAGGAAACATTTGACGAGGATAAGTTTAGTAATCTTCAATATAACCCATGTGATATTCATTTAAAGCTACTCATATCCAAGTTTGTTTTTTCCTTTTGTTGGGTATAAGCTCTAAGGGAGAAGTAGAGAAAAGAATGTCCAGATAACGCTATCTGTGCATCATTCATGTGTGTAGGGAATAATTTGCTTAGTTTATAGAGCACCTGTGTGGCAGACTTTTATTATTACTATTGGGGCATTCCAAAATCAGAGGTCTGGCATCAAAAAATGTATCTAATCAATGATTAGATGCATGCATAAATATAAAAAATGAAACATGAATTATATTAATAATTATTTTTTTCTATTTTTGAAAAAGGAAAAAAAGAAACAAATGTGGAATAATAAACTAAGCCCATCATACATGTTTTAAATTTAAAAGTATTTTTGTGAAAATGTAATAATATGCTATATTTTTGGTATTCATCGTATTTACCATGAATCTCTAGATAAATTTTATTTATACTGTGTTTTCTGTGATTTATGGGGGAAAAACAAGGTGGAATCCATTTATTACAAAGACTATGCTAAATGTTAATCTAGCATCTCAGATTTCCTGTGCTGACATGTTCATACTTGCCCAGTAGCTACAATGTTAAGTCTATATACTAGTTAATAGCAAAAGTTTGAAAAGATTCCAAAGAGGTGAGTGACTGAAGAGCAGATAATAGGATGCATTAGGCCTTAAAATTACAGCTTCAGACTGTTCATATTAGCAAAAAGGAGTAACATAGTGCTAAATAAGGTTTAGGAATTTTTAATTTGAATTAAACTAGCTCCAGGAATATCATACTACATGTATTCAATTCTATTGCTCTCCCTAATGGCTTAGAAATATAGGGATTACACGATGCAAATACTTAAGAAGTGATACAATCGAAACTAAGAAGGTATTAAGCAATGGAAGTTTAAAATACCTGATGGAACTTTAAGATAGCCTGATCAGGCCTAAATTGGTTGCACAGCATATTTAAATGGAAATTTGAAGGCTAATAAAAGTTAGTTTTAAAATACTTAGAGAACTCATAGTACTTTTAATGGGGCAATTGATATTATAAATGCCTTAAACACTATAGAAAGTGAGGATGTTTGAGATAACAAAGAGAAGAATTTAATAATAAAATACAAGACAATTCTCCACCAGAGAATAACAAACACCTTCTGATTCTTGACATTGTAAGAGCCATACAATCTTTTTCAATATCTGCTACAGACATATTTCAAATTCTACCTTGAACTTCAAGTAAAATTAGAGGATTATCATCGATATGACTAGCAGGAAACAAGCTTCAAAAACTCATACTGAACAACACCATCATAAGTCCGAGCCTTAACTTTGATAGCAATATATTTTTAAAATTATATAAACTTGGAAAATTTGAAGTTTTATATTTAATTCTTATGATAACTTTCCTTGAAACACTGTCCCGTTAGTCATACCTCTTTGGCAGGGACCTACCCCAAGGCCGGTTTCCACTCTAGGAGGGGGTTATACATGGAACTTTGAGTGGTGCTCGCCTTTATGGAGCATTGTGGCAGTGCCCAGGACTGTTCTTGATGAATGCACCACATCCCAAGGAGTATGGTCGTGCGTAATTAAGTGTACACCCATGATAAAAACACAGCCGCTTAGCATATCAGAGAGTATACATTAGAAGTAGACTGTTTTATTATTATTCATTTTGAATTTTTATTTATTATTATTTATTTACGTCCACTTTATGCTACCATGGCTTATTGGGACGGGTTATCTACAGGTTACCACCCTTTTCTAGCCATGTTGGGACTAAGGGTTTTATTTAAAAGTTTGACACTAAATAAATTCCTATTCCCAGGCGAGAATCGAGGTCGCCACTCTAAGGTATGCCATGTGAGATTATAGCCAATGCTTTTACTTACATGGCTAACCTGAACCCCATCATATATAATTAACAGCATAAGATAATATATTAATGTATATTATTTTTATTAATTATATTTAATTTTTTAAATTAAGTCATGATAATATATTTTCTCATATATTACTTATTTTAGCATGCATGCAATAGGCCATCCATGACCAAGCTATTACAGGTCGAGCCTACAGATGCTAAAATATAATATTTCGACTGATATAGATTGTAACTAAGCTTAAGCCTATTCAACATATTGAATGTCATAGGATGTGAAATCCTGGCTGGCTCAGAGCAGTTACTGAGGCATAGTAATAATGAGTTTCATAAGAATAATGAAAATTGGTATAGTGAACAGAGATGTTCTAAACTATCAATATAATCCTCAAAAATTAACTGAAAAGAATAATACTAAAATTTATTGGGCTAAAGTGCATTTTAGCCCCCCCCCCCTAGCCGCCATCTTGTTTCTTGCTACCGTCCGACATATTGTTTTTGCTAGTGTTTACTATTAATATCGTTTCCGTTTTAGCTATGGCTCAAAGTGAGTGCACGACTAAGTTTTTTACACAATTGGAAGTGCAGGGAAAGTGTGCCATTATTGAATGGTGTATAAAAGTGGGATTCTTATCTCCTACATACGAAAGTTTGTCCTCCGCAGTCTAGGGATCCAACAAATTAGGTGAGTTAACAAAATTTAAGTTAAAATTACCCCCTCTCCCCCTGATTTTAACCGCCGATGGTGTATTTTGGAAATTTTAAAGTGTTAAAAAAGATGAAGTAAGAAAAACAAAACCCCCACCCTCGGTGTTAGAAAAACAAGATGGTCGCTGTCATCATCGTTCGCCATCAAGTGGGGGGGACTAAAATGCACTTTCACCATTTATTGGAATGAAGCAATGTTAACAAACCATACTGAGGCCAAACCAAAAAAGTATTCAAAAGTAAATATGTAAGCTGACAACAAGAAAGTAAGCAATAGCCAAGAAATTGAGAAAATACCAAGGCTTAGCAGCAGAATTGAAAGTTCTCAACAAAATGGGATCAACCAGAGTTATTGACTTGAGTTCTTACTTAAACATATGCACTTGTGCCTATAAAATACTGTCAAAAGCACAATATATTTCAATCCAAAGCCATTTGAATTCACAAAATTCTGTACTAGAAGATACTGCCAGGATATATTTCAATACCAAGCTGTCCATTTTACTGGCTGGACATACCTTCTTCTACAATAATTCCTAGAAAAATAAAACCATCACCCCCCCCCCCCCCCGAAGAGACACAGTTACCCAATACAAAGAATAGAAACTATATCATGAAAGCTATCTCATTGAGTCTGTGCATACATTGAATATTTGACCACTACAGGACTGAATATTCTTCCATATTCTGACCTCTTCCGTCCTGCAACTTGACACAGCTTTCACATGTGAATATGAAGCTCCAAAGGAAGCAATGATAACCTGATGGCTGTGGGGAAGTGTGCCTTATTTCCTAGTTAAATGACAGAGTTGATTAATTAAGGATTAGATTCAGAAGATGGAGAGATGTGCATGTATTCTATGTGGCAGAATACCCTATTGAGCATATTAAATAAATTTAGACAAATTGTAAAACTCTCGCAACAACCTGTCTGCAATAAAGAGTCAAAAAGTAAATACTGTTGTAGTATTAATTTGCATATATTGCCTATGAAACAAAGTTATAGTGAAATATGGTGAATAGGAACAGTGAGATAAAAATAACCCTTTATCTAACAGGTGGTTCCAACAGAATTACACTTCCACACAACACAACTGCTGCGAGGCTCCATGTAATGAATGAGAAGTGTAGTGTGACCAAGTCATCCGTAAGATATGGATTTGTGATTTGGCCACCATGGTCATATGATTTAACACCTACAGATTTTATTCTTTGGATCTTCAACAGACCCAAGGCCTATGCTGAAAATCCACAAGCTTTGCTACATTTGGAGCTGAACATTAGTCAGGCTACAACATAATACAAGTGTTAAACAATTACAGACATTGTGTGTGGCTGTTATGGACACTCGAACAATATTTTGTTTAAAACATAACTACATCTAAGCTTCCAAATAAATCTCAAATTACTTTGAAAGAACCTATGCTTCAGTGAAAAGTTCTGACACTCTCATGTAAATTACCAGGACATGCACTTAAAACTCAAAGGCATTTTAACTCCTTGAGTGTAAAAACATGAACTTGAACATAAGGTACCCAAGTATGACTTGAAAAAATGCCAATGACTCATTGAGCCATATTAAATAAAACAAATAAATAAATTCCCTTTTCTGAGGGACCAAGTGAAGGAACAAAGTTAAAAAATTATAGAATAGATAATGGTAGGGAGTCTTGAAATAAAATTCATATCTTTGTTCACTTTATTACTTCTACATATATTGCTATAAACTAGCTTCCTAAAGAGTATAAATTCCTAAAACTAACTTATATAATTTCTCATCTCCTGTTCAGACTGCCAGGTCAAGACCTCTTTGAGCAGGGATATAAGTTATTTTTAAGAATCTATGTTCTTAAAGAACCTAGTGAAAAGCAAAGCGTAGTAATTCAATAAAGTGGGTGCAAAGAATACAATGGGATTTATTTCAAGAGTATTATTTATTCTTTAATTTCAAATACTAAAATATAAGATCCAAACTCCTTACAAAATTGACTTACACTATTACTGAAAAATGACTTACTGACCTAGTCAGAGGCTTGAATCAGTCTTAACAATATGATTTGCTGAATTTACTACAATCATGGACTAGGAAAATGTTAAATTGAACTAAAGTAAATGTTCTTTCATATAATGTGGGATTCCATCTAGGAGTTAAAGTGTAAGAACCAGTGCTAGCCAAGC
Organism: Riptortus pedestris; assembly: GCA_019009955.1. Classification (NCBI taxonomy): domain Eukaryota; kingdom Metazoa; phylum Arthropoda; class Insecta; order Hemiptera; family Alydidae; genus Riptortus; species Riptortus pedestris. Next base: position 77,869,029 of record CM032229.1, read on the forward strand.
AAATGGTAGTCAAATCCTATGTGCAAGGGCTTTGGCACCCCGAGGAGTTAGGCCTGACTGCTGAGTAGGATAGACCTAGAATTCAAATCTCATTGTTGGGAGCCGAGGCAAAGTCCATTTCTTCAGCATTCTAGGGAAGATGCTCTCCATTCTGCCCAGCAATACCACAATATTCTAGTCAGTCATCGACAAGACATCCCAGGAATACATCTGAGGCATGATTGTGAGCCCAAAAACGCCTGTCTGTCTGCCTCAGCAGCCCGATGAAATACAGAAGCTCAATTCACCAATTGTTGGCAACTTGTCTCAGCTTGAGACACACCAGGTCCTTGGTGACCACTACCTGCTACCATCTATGATAAAAATGCAGTCGGCGATGATAATGGACACCACATACCTAACCAGATAATGACATTGGTAACTACGTATTTAAGTTACAAAACACTTCCTTATCAATATTAATAATCAGAAGGCCTTTCATATTATTATTTTGTGTTTAATAAACCAATATGTTCATAACTATCTTTCTAGACACTTAACTCCTTTCAAATCACCTAAATACAGTCTACTAATAAAGGGTTGCATCATAGTAATCCACCCACATGTTGGTCCTAATGGGCTGTATAATAGATTTTGGCCCAGAGGAAACAATTTTTATAATCTACCCCTTGATTCAGATTGTGGTGTAGAGATTTGTGTTTAGATATAGAACAGTGCTATAATGAGACCAGTGGGGGAAATGGCAAGTCAGACTAGACTGCTGACAAAAGCACTACTGGAAATGAGGGCATTGTAATGCTAGCCTTCAGAAAGTGAGTTAACAGTTTTGTGAGCTATGCTAGTACTACAGTGCCTTCTGCTTGCCTTGGCCCCCAGCGGTATGTCGGCTCGTGATTTTGCGGATCGATGTCGTGATCTAGGAATCTAGGAAGGCTTATAAAAATCCAAAGGACACCAATCCCTGGACTGACACTCAAATAGAACAGGTGGTCAAATCATCGTACGTAAACGGGCTTAGGGGCGAGAGTGGTAAGCAACTTAAGATCTCACCACCCCGGAAGCTATGTGAAGCCATAGAGTGAGCCACTCTCATAGAACAGGTAGAGAAAAGAATGGGCCATTCAGAATAGAAGGATTCACACTATCGAGGAAAGTTCGAGGTCCCCAAACGACAGCGACCTGACCACAGCCCCGGGGTTGGGTCCCTCAAGGGTCTAGGGGCCTCTCACTTGATCACCAACGTTAGCTTTAATCAAGGTGCAAGTGTAGTTGTGAGGGTTCAACTTGGAACACACAACAGTGACCTTTTGGTGGCTACAGGCGCGGGAATTTCACTCTTGAAGAAGCCCGTACCAGGAGTAAGGACGGGAACCACCAGGATAAGGGCTAATGGGGTGACCGGAAGCCCGCTCCATGTCTTGGGACAGCAGGCGGGTACAATTGAGCTATGGAGGAAAGGCCACCCATCATATATTCGTTATTGTGGAAGTAGACCTCCCTTATGATGGGATAATGGGGATGGATCTCCTGGATAAGATGGGAGCCAAGGTAGACATTCCAACGAGGAGAATAGAGGTCGGTAGTGCGGGAAACAAAAGTGGTAACAGAGAAATCGGGGTGGTACAAAAGGAAGGCAAGGATGGAATAGTGAAGAGTGCATCAAAACCAGAAGTCCTTGGGAATAGACCATTAGGGTATTAAGCGTCAATGTGCTTGACAGGAAACTACAGGCGAATGTGGTAGTCCCGAAGGAAAAGAAGGTCCCACCTTGGTCAGAAGGGTTGCTGAAGATGAAGGTAACCGGAATCCCGGATAGTATAGCTATGCTGGAGACCGACGAGAGGCTCCCGGAGAAAGGGCTACGGGTAGCTCGAGTAGTAGGTCTAGTCGATGGAGGGTACTTATGCAAAGTCAAGAACTGCACTGATAGGACTCTGAGAATAAAGGGGCGCCAGGTGATCGGCACAGCATAACCAGTGGAAAAAGAGGCTGCCAAAATAGGGAGGGTGAAATCTGTGAGGAAAAGCCGCGGAAATAAGTTAGAGGAAGAGCTTCTTGGAAACCTTAAGCATTTAGACTCTGCAGATTGGGATATACTAATGGCGGAACTCTTGAAATTTGAATCGTTGTTCGCTCCCCTAGGGCAAGGAAGTGGAGGATGTACGGCTCCGTTTGAGCATAGTATTGATATAGGCGATGTGCGTCCTATAGCTAGGAGACCATATCAGGTGCCAGTCCATCTCCAAAAGGAAATGGAACAGCAAATAGTCAGCCCGAATCGTGTCGTTTACGGACGGGACGTCCGGGCACCATTCGACTGCAGACACCAGCTTTAGGTGTCTGAAGGAAGCGCGGTCGGTGGTACGGAAGTCTTCCAAGAAGGCCCAACAAATCAACAAGAGTCCCTATGACCGAAAAACAACAGAACTCGCCTTTCAAGTAGGACAGGTAGTTCTACTACACCAACCGGCTGTACCTAAGGGCTACGCTGCTAAATTTTGCCACTAGTGGCAGGGGCCATTTCACATTTCGCGGTGGCTTGGGCTGGTCACGTACAAATTACAACCTCGCAAGGGCAGACAAAGGTCGTTCACGCCAACCGATTAAAGGCATCGCCGAAGATATCGCGCGATTGTCCTAAATACCCACAACGACCAACACCGCGGAATAATAGGGCTAGAGCATCGCGGTGTACTGGGGATGGAAGTATACTCCCTGACGCCAACCAAGAGGTGTGGCCCGGTCAAAGCGAAGAGGATGATTATGACGTCCTCCCGGAAGTAGACGCACACGATACTGAGGCCGTCCCTGTACCCCAGAGCCTCGCAAAGAACCGAGCCATTAACGACTCCTCTGTGGCCTCGAACATAATCTTCCCCATTAATGATGCGGGAGGTGCAGCGGAGGGAGACCTGCTCTTCTTAAGGGCGGGGGGACTTCCTCAACAAAACGGAACTAAATTCGTCAGTGGCTTGATCTCTGGATCGACCGACACAGTCACACATCGACTTGGAAGGGGACATAACATGGCCGGCCCTTGAAGCTTAACTAAATGTGTACATGATGTAAATATTGGTAAGACAAACCTAGTAATAAGACCTATATTGTTCAAGTGTTAGAAAACCAAACCTTCCTGGTAAAACTGGTGGAGGCCATGGGTAGGGTCGCCAGTGGCCGGGCCAAGGCAGCAGCTACAACTTCCATTGTATTACTACTTGACATCCACCAACGAGCACCGCCAGACATTCTCCATACACCCTCGGGCGGCTTACCATCCAGATGTCGACAGGTCAACCTAAGTGAAGAAAAACGTCAACGGAGATTTTGGTGAGGAAAGATCTCCAGTTCTGGGCCCATATGATGAAGGTTAAGCTGGAGGAATGCGGACAAGGACTACTCTAGGTATGGTATGCGAATATGCCTTCCACTCCTCTGTATCATGGAGCTAGACGAGCTGCGGCACACATTAGTAGCAGAGGAGACATACATTGCTACGACTGCAGGCAGCGGTGTTGCTTTGGCAATAACCGCTGCGATAATACTCTACTGCAGGTTCCGGCGAGGCATGCCATTGCAGAGGCCTTCCCCTCCATCAGGCTTTGACGACAGACATCTCCAGATTCCAGCAGCCGGATGTATCCAATGGCCAACGAGGGATACAGTGGTTTAAAAATTGTATTGGCAACTTTTGTTTGTGGGGGAATAGTGTGGTGTAGAGATTTGTATTTAGATATAGAACAGTGCTTTAATGAGACCGGTGGGGGAAATGGCAAGTCAGACTGCTCACAAAAGCACTACTGGAAATGAGGGCATTGTGATGCTAGCTTTCAGAGAGTGAGTTAACAGTTTTGTGAGCTATGCTAGTGTTACAGTGCCTTCTGCTTGCCTTGGCCCCCAGCGGTATGTCTGTTGTAATATGATTAGTGTTAAGTCTTAGATATGTTGTAAGGTGTAGTATGAGTATGGGTGTGTGGGTGTATATATGACTAACGTAGATATAGGGTAGTAGATAAGGTAGCTTCTATGTATATATTTCATAAATATATCTGTGTACCAACCAGCCGTGTGTGTGCCTTACTGAGTAGCCAACATGACACAGATAAAGCAGAATATTCTCCATAAGTGTTTATAATAAATGAAGTCAATCATGCAAGAGGTACATAAACTAAAAAGATTTTCAACAAAAACAGAATAGCTTTCAAATCAACATGCCATCATCTGTGGCATTATGTAATGGTGAAGTTCTGAGTTTTACCCTCTTCATAGATATTTATCTTCTGGACTGGGACAGTTGTGGTAACCATGTACTCCATGTTCATTTGATATAGTGTACGGCAAATTATTTTAACCTTGGAGTAAGGGATTTTTCTGCCAACCATCGGTGGAGTCAGAAAATGTATGTAATCTCTTTTGTACATTAAAATTGGGCTAGATACTTGTTGAAGCCCTGAGAAAAAAAAAGTTTTCACAAATCTGAGAGATAGATTCCCACAAGTTAATTAATTCAAGAGACGGAGTTTTCTTTGTCTCTGATACAATAAACTATGAAAAATCTAATTTCTGAGAACAAATTGGAGATTAAAATAAATAGAAGCATGGACCAAGAGCAACCAATTAAAAAATAAATAAAATGCAACCAATAATATTGTGAAGGAAAAACTTAAATTAAGACGCCTACCAATAATCACAAATAGACAAAATTGCAAGTAAACAATGAAATGATAAGATAACCTAAAATGATACACACGTTGAAAATAAACCCATAACCACTTTTTACTTCATGAGAAGTATAGAGATATATTTAATACAAGAATACTCTTTAATAAGAGTGAATGAATAAAATTCAATAAACGACTAGTATCTAGTTCGCACCACAACTCATGATTTTTCAAATACTAAAACACTTAAAAATAAACACTGATTTTCAAATTATAGTTTTCTACTTATAAACTCGAATTGCTGTTTAACTAGGAATTGGGGCCTACAAAAAAGTAAAAATAATAATGTAACAAAAAAAAAATGTTAACTCCACTAATTCAGATTCAAATGGAAGTACTACATAGCACAAGCTATGAGTAAGATACAATTTAAAAAGTTTATTTGGTCAGTTCAGACCAATATTCTACAAAAACTTGCTGTTTTTTTTTTTTTTAATATAAGTAGTCAAAATAACCACATCACAACCTTAACGTAAAAATTCCTTATAACTCTAAATAATGGCATCATCAAATAAAACTTTCCAAAAATTCCTCACATTAAATAAAAAACCTATGAAAATTTAATTTATTCAAAACAATATATAAACAATTATACAGAAATGAAGTTGTCTAATATATACATATATATAAATATATACAGTTTCCTATGATATGGTACTTGTAAAGAACCATAAAGGAGAACACTTTCAGAACAAAATTAATTTCACTCCAAAGAAATAAAAAATAAAATACTTATTATATGGAATGACCATTTTTATTTTAGTACCCCTTTTTTATAGAGGAAGTTTACTTATATAAAATTTTGCAAAAAGTAATAAAGACAAATTTAGGGGATAAGAGTAGGTAATCCCTACCTACACTAAAAAATAATTTAAGTCTAACAATAACTTAAGCAATTTGCTCTTAACCCTAGATTCATAACCCTTTGTCTGAGGGACGATGAGATTCTTAGGAACGCTCCTAGAGAACGTTAGGCTAGAAGGGTGGGGATTAGGCGCCATGTATGCATGTCCACGTGTTTGTCTTTTTTCACGCTCGTGTCTTCTGAGGGACGAATGTTTATGATTAAGGCTAGTTTATTATATCTATTCTGATTAAGTGTCCACACGTAGTTTCTTGTGATTTAGGCGTGTACTTACAATGGATGAGTTATTAAGGACTGAAGAGGACATCAGGAAAGTATTATAAGAATTAAAGAGACAGGAGAAAGAAGGTAAAGGTCAAATTAGTGACATCGGCTTCTGTGGTGAAGAAGATATTATTGAACAAGAATCAATAAATAGTAATAGTTCACATTCTAATCCTCAAGCTAATTTCGATGATAGTTATAAAGATCCTACATATGTTCAAACTAAAACTAGTGATGAATGGGACAAGAATTCAGAAAGTAAAAATTGTGTAAATCGAAGAGATTGTGTTGCTACATCTTGAGATAAACAGTCAGTTCCCAGTACTTCTTTCGCTGCAGAAAATTCTCCTGCTTCCTGTGGTATTGAAAAACCTCATAACAATATCTTGCTTCTAAATAAAAAAAGTATTCGGGAAAAAATGGTCACATCTGGTCGACGGTTCCTCCCTCCAGGTCTTCTAAAATAAGCGCCAAAAATATTGTTCATTTAATGCAAGGACCAACAGCTGATGCAAAGCATACTAAAACACCTCTAGAATGTTTCTCTTCTAAAAAATCACTCTTTACACCAATCAGGACATAAAGGTAAAAGCTGAGAAATATAATAGACAAAATAGTGCAACTGTTTCGCAGACTAATGAGATTGAACTTAATGGATTATTGGGTATTCTTGATCTAACTGCAGCTCTAAAAGACAATCATTTGAACTCTGTGGAGTTATTCGATTCTTCATGAGCTCAAGATATGTATCTGTAATAAGCCGTGACAGGTTCGATTTCCCATTGAACAGTTTGAGGTTCGACGACAAGAATTCACGTGATGAACGAAAAACTGCTGACAAGTTTACACATATTCATGAAATTTGGGAGTCCTTTGTTTTATCATGCAGAAGGAATTATAAACCTGGCTCATACCTAACCATTGATGAGCAGTTAGTAGGGTTTCGCGGAAGGTGCCCCTTCAAGATGTACATCTCGTCCAAACCTACAAAATAGGGCATCAAACTAGTGCTGCTATGTGACGTAAAACCAAATATTTAGTTTATGCTATGCCGTTTCTTGGAAAAAATACTAGGTGCGATAAAAACAGTATTCCTCTGGCCACACATTTTGTAAAAGAATTGATGCGATCCATTTATGGAACTAAACGGAATATCACGATGGATAGCTGGTTTACGTCAATACCGTTGGCAGAAGAAATGGTAAAACCACCTAATTCCCTAACAATCGTCGGGACATTACGAAAGGACAAAAAGGAAATACCACTAGAGCTGAAAAATGAAAAGACCAGAAAAGGAGGTACTTCACTGTTACGACAAAAATATTGTAATGGTATCCTACAAAGCAATGTCAAAAAAGAAAAAAAATGTGCTCCTTTTGTCCACCGCTCACGAGAAAGGTGAAATATCTCCATCGGGAAAACCAGAAATAGAACAGAATTTTATAACTCTACGAAGGGAGCAGTTGACACATTTGATGAGATGTGTAGCACGTCATGCAACAGGAAGACGCGACGCTGGCCTCTGCATATTTTACATCATCAATGCAGCATTGATAAATTCTCATGTAATATATGTTCACAATTGTATAAGAAATAATGAAAAACCATCGTCTAGGAGGGATTTTGCTAAAAAAGTTAGTGAAAGTCTAGTCACACCATGGATGAGAAGCCAACTCTCAACCCCATGTTTAACCCGCAACCTAGAAAAAAAAATTTCAGAAGTCCTCGGTTAAAACACTTTACCAGAGACAGAAGATCCTGTAGAACCTGGAAAAAAGAAGATTTGTGTGTTCTGCCCGGCGAGATTGAGAAGAATGACACGCTTTTCCTGTGCAACGTGCAAAAAGTACATGTGCCTTCAGCATCAAGGTAACATATGCTGTGAATGTGCAAATTAACATTCTTATCATTTTTTATGTAATTATATATTTGTTATGAAAAGGCAATGGTTTTTAATTTTTTTAACAATAAAAAATTGTGATTTTAAGTTGTTTTTATTTTTTCGTACCTCAGACGAATGGTTGTGATTGGCGTCTTTCTAGAGAGGGTTATGATTCTAGGGTTAAGGACTATGCAGTAATCCTTGAGCAAAAAGTGACGAAGTCAATAAGAATACAAAGTAAAGTAAAACTAGAGCATTAATAAAAAAATGTATGAAAATATGTAAGTAAAGGTAGGTAAGTATAAAAAACAAATATATCTAAGAGGGTGAACCAAATTTAATAAAAACTTATTGCTTATGTTTCTCTGTGTCTTGACTGTGAGAGGGGTAATTTTTAAATTTCAAGGAATGGAAGGAATTTTAGCACCTTAAGGCATTTATATAGATTATTTCAGTCTCTACTCAGTTCAACTAAACTAACTTAATACATATTAGGATATTATACCTTCTAATATACCTAATATATATTAGGTGATATATAACTCGGTTGTGGGATACTTGGTGCATTTAATCGAGCAAATGAGTTGTCAAGGTATGCAGTAATAATAATAATAATAATAATATATATATATATATATATATATATATATATATATATATATATATATATATATAAAATGGAATTGTAACTCTTGTTTATATTTGATCCACCCCCTACATTATTAAAAATAAAAGACAAAGTCTTTATTATTAGACAAATAAAAAAGTAATATAAAAAGCAGTAAGTGACACAGACTTATAAAAGGAGAATAACAACTGCCAGAAAGGAAAAGAAAACAAAAGCAGCTCAATAAGCTCAATTGAGCTCTGATTACTTAGTCTTAGCAAATTGCCATGCAAAATCTTCCTACATTTATTTTTTGGACATTAGTTTAATGACCGTAGAAATGACCAAAATAATTAGAATAGAATTACAAAACAACTTAATATGGATGAATCAGGGAGACCGTAGATGAAAACCCATTTCTTTTGCAGCATCCTGAAGAGCGGGAATCCACAGAACTGGTGTTTCTGTCTTGAAATCAATAACAGTAGCTTCAAGTTTATTACAATTACTGTACCATTCGAACAATTTTTTCTTTATTCCATCAGATAATCGTGGAGGTAAGCCTGCAATGATATAACAGACATAATGAAAAATAATTAATTAAGCTGTAATCAAATTGCCACTAATATAAAGATTGGGAGGGTAATGATGAATGTGTTTCGTTTGTTTGTTATTTATATAAGTTCACTTTATGCTACAATGGCTAACTAGAGTGGGTTATCTACAGGTCGCTAACCAGGGTGGGACAAAGGATTTTATTTAATGAGTTTTTCACTAAATAAATTCCTATTGCCCAAGAGTAAAACTGAACTTTTCATTTAAAAAAAAATTTCAATTATCAAAATCACTTCTTATGCTTTTTCCAACTGATGAACCCAAACAATATTAATAACTAATATGAGATATCTTATCTTCATACTACATGATATTAAGTATACAGACAATTACCAACATTTAGAAAACAAATAAAGAACTGTTATCTCTAAATAAGATTTTAAACCAATGCACAAGCAAACACACTCCAATTTCAGAAAACTTCATTTTCATAATCTTCTAGACAGGATTGATGGATATTTGAAGAGATTTTTAAAAAATCCCACCATGAGTAGAATTTCAATAGCTCATTTCTCTTAAGGGACATCTACGAAAATTGTGTATATGATTATTATTAATAAATTTTATTTATACGTGATGAATTGATCTAACTTTGGATTCAACTATAAAATGCTTATGAGTCATTTTATTTGAAGATCCCACCCAATTCTGCTGTCATTAGACCTGTTCTGATGAAATATAAGGAAGAATGTGCTAGCAATACTTCTTTTATGATGTGATTGAACAACAGGAGAAAAAATAAATAAATACTATTAAACTACTATTCACTTATTGAAGGTCTTGTAATTCAGCATGTGAATGTATACTTTGGTAAATAATTTTGATCTATCAAAAACAAACAAAATATGCTTACCATAAACTTTGCATGATTTAAGAGCAACAGGAGTTTCCATGAAGTCTGGAACCATTTTACGGATACATCGATGAAGAACTTGACCGGAGTTACCATAGTCAATATAAAATATTTGTGAAGCATTATGAGGAAATGATTTGAGGCAAATGGCTCTATACCAATTTTCATCCTCTGAAAAATTCAACATTTTAGGAATAAAAAGAAATAAATAAAACAATAATTGAAAGCAATAAGAGAGAACTTTATAAAGTTCTAATCTAAAGTGAATTCTTTGGAAATGTATACCCTCTCCCTTTTTCATGTCTACAACTCTCTCTTCATCTATATCAACCTTTCAGTTCCTTAAAGGTTCTTATCAAGTTTTCCCTACAACTGGGCAACCTTGATCAAAGCAACATTTTCACTCCAAAGTCAGGTCTCCAGAGATAAAAAAATCTCATGTAGTCTGGGGTACTCATGTAGTACTTTTACCACCAATATTTTTTCTATTTTGTTTCTTGTTCACCAGGAAGTGAGTACTCATTAAAGGTATGGTTTTCTACACAGTAGTTATACAGGTAGGTAATTTTATACAATGTGATAAGAGCTCAATATCCTGGTTATTCATGAGATGAAATTGAAGTTCTAACATTGCTCTCCTAACAACTAATCATCAAAATAATATATAATTGGTTAGAAGCACACTTCATGAACATTTTTACTGTAATATGGTATTAAATTTCCAGTTTTTATGTAGCAGCAAATGATTGCTATGCTAATTTTCATCAATTCCCTAAACAAATCACAAAATAAATATTTTTAAAAGTAGTTCAAATACTTCAAAATCAACAAAAATAAAAACAACAGAATCTTTTTTGGCCCGCAAAAAATAATCAGAGAAGCTAAAATAAATAAAATACAAGGAAAGGAAAAGGAAAAATTAAAGGGAGCTCGACAAAGGCTTTTGCATGGAGAAGCATTGGCAAGAATAGACAGACATCTAATCTTGAATTTAGTTACAGGTTCTTCATCAATTCGATGACAACTGTACAGTGAAATCACTGTTTTCTGATTGTTTAAACTGACACACAATTCCACTCGATGTGAAAAAAGACAATTATCATTTTCTCATTTACAGAGAGCAACTTTCTGACAGAAAAAGGTGCACCCTCATAGCCAAACCTTATTTTGAGTCATATGGATGGCATATCATAATAGTATAGTACAATTAACAAAGAATTTAAATGAGTAATTATCAGTCATTAATTTTATTACCACGAAAAAAATAAAACTTACCATGGAATTTAGCAAGGCAAATTTCATTAGGCCTAGGGTTATATGTTTCGTTTGGCAATTCCTCGCAGTATTTTGTGATAGCTGGAGTTAAGTTACTTTCAATATGAACAAGAAGGTCTGAATTCGTGCGAACAACAAGAATTTCTTCAACAGACACAGCACGAATAACAGCACATTCAAAGCTATCACCTTTCTCCCAATCCTCATACACTAAATCATTTTTTAAAAAAACTTGACCAGCTGTGGAAAAAAAAATGAATAAACAAAATGGTATATCCATGATATATACTAAATGCATTACAGGAGGGTTAACTCCCAGAATACCCCCCCCCTCCACACCACACACTTCTCTTTACGTTAACCTGATGACATCGAATAAAACTATGTTAGGCTGGCTGGTGAAGGTCCTCTATTCAAAGATAATTGTATTTCAGCAATTTCTTAAAAAAAAAAAACTATGGCTAATTCTTGGTAAATACATCAATAATCAGTGCGATAGAATTCATACCTCCGTTCGTTAGATCTTCAGCATCTCACTAACTATATTTCAGTATTACATTTTTGTCTATTCGTATTACATTGATATACTTTTAATGCTCAAAGCATTCTCAATATCAAGAATGCTCAAAGCATTCTCAATATCAAAATGTTAGCTACTAATCCTTGGTGATTTTGACCTATGAATAATAACAAATACCAGCTTTGTGATTTTTTTTCCTATTTGTTTGTAACAAATAGGGGCTAAGGTTAGCCATGTGAGTTAAAGTGTTGGTTTTAATCTCACATGGTAAACCTAGAATGGCGAGTTTGATTCCCACCTGAGCAATAGGAATTTATTTAGTGACAAACTCATTAAATAAAATCTTTAGTCCCAGCCTGGCCAGAAAAATATGTAACACATAGGAAACACGTCCCAATTAGCCATAGTTGCAAAGAAAATATATTTCTAAATAGATATTTGCTCTCATTTTTATATGAGCTGAGATTAATATTTTTTAAAAATTAAAGCATTATTAACATATAATTGTTACTTTTTAAAGGTAAATGAAGGCAATAATAAAGAAAAAAAGTTTCTCCCGCCTATTAAATTGGATGTCAGTAGATGACTATTTCCATCCATACAGCCTAACGTGTAGCTTATTAGGCATGGCCAGCAGGGGGTTAGAGAATGATGATGATATTGGTCCAATTGCTAGATGTTTGTATTAATTTTTATTTATTTTTTACAAACAAAAAATTTGCTAGATTACTTGAGATCTATTAGACTATGAGGTCATCAATAAAATGAGTTCAATCCCATACATTTTGGATTTAACACACATCAAATACCTAGGAAAGCTCAAATAAATGTAAAATTTCTTAAATTTGTATTCACTCTCATTTTAAGAGGGTGAATCAAATATAAACGAGACTTTTCGCCTTTCGGGCACAGTAGTGGTGGGAGAACGTTCCCGCCTTTTTTGTTGTTGGGTAGGTTAGTCAGGAGTAGGAGAAGCACGTGATCTCGCCACCTTGACCGTCTCAGTGTCCACCGTGACGACGTTGGAGCAAGAGGTACCCCCGTCGACTGCGCAACGTGTCGTAATTAAGTTTCTCACCGCAGAAGGCGTAAAACCGGCCGAAATCTTGAGGAGATTGACTGCACAGTTCGGGGAAAAGACACTTTCGCGAGCCAGAGTGTTTGCATGGCATGAACAGTTCGTGGGGGGTTGTGATCGTGTTGAAAATGAGAGCCATGATCGCAGACCCTGCACCAGCATTACTGCGAACAACATCGATCGTGTTCGACTGCTTATTGAAGGTAACAGGCGTCTACCACCTTTGCAATTGCAAATGAGGTCAGGATAAGTTATGGGAGCACTTACTCCATAATCACAGAGGAGCTAGGGTACCGTAAGGTGTGCGCCAGGTTGGTTCCTGGCCTTCTGACAGCTGACCAGAAATTGCATCAGGTGTGTGAGCATCTTCTTGCACGATTTCGGGAACAAGGAGACCCATTTCTCATTCACATTATCACCTGTGACAAGCGAGTATGGAGTGGAGAAAACAAGGAGAACCTGGACCAGTGAAAGCCAAGTCACGATTGTCAGGAGCCAAGGTTTTGGCTACCGTTTTTTTTTTGACCAGCGTGGTTTGCTGTACCTCAATTTTTTGCATGAGCGCAGGACAATTAAGACAGCCTACTACTGCGACATTTTGAGTGACGTCCGACTTGCATATCGCCGCAAAAGACGAGACCTACCGATCAGAGAAGTGGTTCTTCTCCATGACAATGCTCGCCCCCATACAGCAGCCTTGACTAGGGAAAAATTGAAGCAACTAGGGTGGGAGACACTGGAACACCCTCCTTACAGTCCAGACCTGTCACCCTGTGACTTTCATGTGTTTGGCCCTCTCAAGGAAGCTTTAGGAGGCCAAAGATTCGACAGTGATGGGAGGTTGAAGCCTATGTGCACAATTGGCTGCAGACACGACCTGCATCTTTCTACATGGAAGGAATTGGAAAGCTACCTATCCGCTGGGAAAAATGTGTTTCCAAGTCAGGGGATTATGTAGAAAAATAAGCTATATTATTTTTTGCGTTTAAAATTAAAATAAAAAAAAAGTCTCGTTTATATTTGATTTACCTACGTAAAGGTATTAAGACTTGTGACAAATAGATGGACACATAATGAGATTTATGTTGGAAATAAAGGACTGTAAAAAAGCAAGGCAGTTAACTTAAACAAATAATAAATGCCAATGATGGTGTTAATCAAATTGAAACTGAAGAAATATAAAAATAAACACATACCTAAAGGATTATATTGTGGTTGCTCCCAAGATGGAGTAAGTAATTCAGCCAGAACTTTGTTAATAACTTGACCATCACATGTTTTGAGGATGACATCATTCAATCCATTTTCGAAACTCTAAAAACAGTTTTCAGTTGCACTTAAAATTTTAATTCACTTCATTTCAGTTTAAATCCATTTTGTACTACTAAACTAATATGGAAGAGTAATCTACTGGACATAATACTATTAGAGTTGATCATATGATTATTTCAAAGGAAAATAAAGGAGTTTTATTCCCCACATTACCAGAGTTCATTCAAAAGGGCTTTTCAGAAAGTTTCTACCAATTTCTTCTTCTGAAGGCTGCACTTGGCCTCAGGAATAGGGTAACTGATTCATTATTACTCTATTGCTAATTGGGTACGTGCCGAATGGGGTCTGCACATATTTAGATCCCAATAAGATGTTCTGGAGATTACCATGATATGAATTCATTGGAGACCCTGGCTTAGAAAACTATAGGAAAATAACCCTGCAAATAGTATAATAATCGAGGATAATACGCCATATCTCTCTGCAATAAAAGAAAAGCTGTCCATAGTGGTTTAAAAAAAAGGTGAAAATATAAAATTTGCTCCAAAATAATGTTGAATGGTCACCATCGATAATGAATCCACAACTGATGGACTCTTAGTAAGACTAAATACGTCTCGAAAAATGACTTATGAGATTGACAATCTTCCTTTTTGAAATGGTACACAGGATTAAGGTTTTCAACATGCCACATAGTACCAACCTACTGAATTAATTTGATCTCAAGTAAAAGGAAATATTGGTCATAAGAACCAGTCATTTAATTTGACTGAAGTGGATCAGCTGTCAAGAGCAGCATTTGAGTCAATTATGACTAAAAACTGCAGAGAAGCTATTAGGGATAATTGTAATATTATTCATTAGGCATGGGCAAAAGAAGTAATTCAAGAAACTACCCCAAATATAGACCTTGGGGAAAAGCATTATCAGGTGAGGGGGCCTATCTGGTTACTTTCCTGAAAGATGATGTGAAGGACGGGCACACGGCAGGAGCCTATCCCCAATACACATGCCATAAATTCCAATATAAGTTTATAGCATTCAATTGGAGTGAAGTTGTGCTATTTATTGCAAAAAAGTAGTCTAATTACAATCGCTGGTTTTTAGTATGCTGTTTATACTGTTGCAATACATTACGTAGCAAAAGAAAGCCACTAGCAAAAATACATTTAGTGTGAAATGACGTTTCAACTTAGGTGAAACCCAATGCCTGTCACAAATCTTAGGTAATTCACATAATTCTAAAGTATCTACTAAAAACATATTTCAAATATTGTTTTTTCTCTATTGTTGTAAGATAAAATATTATATTAATTACTTACAATGAAAAGTTCTTCGGAGTTTCCACACAATTCATTGAGATACTTCATGCAATGAGGGTTGAATGGAACATTAGGAACACCCTTCAAACCAACTTTGACAGCACAACATGGCACCTATAATAAAATAAACATCAATAGTAAAGAACCCTCTGAAAATAAGTGAAACTATTATACAGCCCTCAGTTATGCATTCAGCATTGACAAAGAGACTAAAATTCATTTAAATTAGCAATTAATACATAAAAAAAAAGGAAAGATGAAATTTAAATGAAGTACTAGAAACACTATCAGTGCAATTTCCAGAACTCATATGGTAATATATGATAAGTCTTTAAAATAATTAAAGCATGTCACACAGTGGATGTAACTAAGTAGATTTCCCATGTATGACACACTAATGATCTCATCTCATTGCATATTCTGACTGGATACCAGACAGTACGAATTACTCGCTTAATATTTCAGTAACGAAAAAATGCTTAGAACAATTGTTTTTGAAGAACAACAGTTTTGTTGAAACTACAGTTTCATGACATTGGTATAACATTTTTATAACATAATAACGCAGGTATTTTAAATTTTGGAATCCCCCCCCCCTATTCCTGTAAGTATATAACAACATTTATAGGCAATTACATTTAAAATAAGATTGGTTCTATACAATTTTACAACCAGAGATATAATAATGGAGACATTTTGAAATCTCTATCCCGCCCCCAGAAAATTTGTAAAAAAAAAGAAGAAGAAACAAGAAAGTTCTGTGAATGCTGTCCAAATATTCCGTGAGTAAAAGTAACACATGGATGGCGCTTAAAAATTTATACAAGTAAACTTAATGTCAGCTGCACATTCCTGTCTTCATATCTCCCTTCTTACTGAAATAAAACATATTTAATGACATAACTGCATTAGCTGTGTTTTAATGAATACCAAATACCCTAAGATACCAACTATGTTAATATCAGAGAGCATTGTATAGTGCAACAAATATAGGAAATTATATTATTGTTACGTTTTATTACCAAAACCAGTAATAAACGTTATTAATAAGAGTTCTTTTGGATTGCAAAATTAAATACTCACAAGTTTCACAGTTTTTATCACTGTACAATTTATTTCACAATGCACAATACACTTGGTAATTATTCTTAATTACTACTCACAGTATACACTGGTAGCATGACTGTTCTTCAGATTACACAGTCCAATAATTCACTCACGGTCACTGAAGTACACCAAAAGACGGCACTGCACTGTCCTTTACTTCGCAGCACTGCACTGTCTTAAATACGGCACTAAACTGTTACTTACAGTCACGGCACAACACTGTTCTTCTTATAAAATCACTTTACCGCACTGCAATAAGTCGCACTGTAGCACCGGGTGCACATACGAGCACTTGAGAAGAAAACTGACTCGCTTGCGGCTGGCCGGTTCTTTATATAGGTCGTCGGCATACATCAAAGGGGAATTGGCTGGGCCCTTCAACGTCTGTACTGGACGGGTCTAGAAGGAGCTCGACCCTCTGTCGGCTTCTTTGATCTACCTCACACTTCCCAAATACGCGACTCTCTCTCTGAAGGATTATTCATGTATTTAATTTTCGCAACATTATTTTCTAGATTGTTTGATAAAAATTTGTTCCACGCAATGCTGCTCTAACAAGGTATTCATGGTAGGGCACCTGGCAAGAGGTTATTCCTAAACACGATTTACACTCTGCGAAGGCTTGGAGACAACTGGCGACCGGTATGCTGTTAGCTAAGACTCCTTGCCAACACTCCAGTGCAGTAACCCCCACCCACTCCTTTTCCCCTTTTAGTGGGGGGGGGGGAATTGATTCTACAACTTTCTGGAAAAACACTGTGTTTTTCAAATATATATATATATATATATATATATATATATATATATATATATATATATATATATATATGTATAGTCTTAAGTATAAACTCTATATCCGATTATCTTTAAGGGAAATCAGCTAAGTAAAAAAAAAAAAATCTTTTTAAAAAAAAAAAAAAAAAAAAAAAAAGGAATTCAAGAGGTGGAGGGAGATGTAAAGAGTCAAAGCCCATTTATTTCAGTAGAGTTAGCTAATTTTTTTTTTGTTTGTTTGTTGAGAAACTTAACTACATCTAGTGAAGTTGCCAATTAGATTTTAAGTAATAGCACTTACATTAATTAAAAAAAAATGTTTTTGGTAAATTAATCCTTAATATGAACCTGACAGGAATTTACATCCATAACAGGATAAAAAAGGAGGCTTGTAGTTACACAATTCATGTAAATAGAGTGTTTACTATAATGTAAGGAAAATATCTGTAATCTAAAATTAAAAATTTGTTTTGTAATACTTACAATTTTAAGATTGTCTGGTAAGGGTTTCATATCAGCAATAGTAACAGTATCAGTGTTTCCATAATCGATAAAAGTTACTGTGTATTTATCTTCATTTCGACTCGTTATTTGAGCTCTATAATAATTGCCATCTTCAGTGAAACGAACTGCTAAAAATTCACCACAAAGAGGTCTCCTCTTTAATGGATCACCTATATTAAAAACCACAAATCATTGACCAATTGAGTTCTTTAATAAAAAAGAGCTTAGTATATTTGAAATGTTGAGACTCAACATTCAAACTATAATATAAAAATATTTATTAATATGTTACACTAAGCAAGTTGTATGCTAATCCATAATGCAGAGGCAATAGTCATAGAACTAATACTCAAAGGATGAAAGAAATAGCAAATTTCCTCCATAAATTATTTGTTTGTTGTTGATAAACTTGAACTTGGGCAGCTAGTCTCTATACAGTTCCTCTCCTGGACTGATGACGTCCCACACAGGAGATGAAAGTCACCTGTACTAATAAATATTTTATGGAGCAATTTTGCCATTTCTTTTGTACCTTGCTAATTATATTTGATGTACTTAATTCATGTAATGAATGAATAGAAAGAGCTGAACTCATCTCTAATCCAACTAAAATTCATATCCGTGTGCCAAGAGATGTCATAAGGGGTGCTTATATAGATAATGGAATACAAAATATTTCAGCAAATAGGCATATTACTTTATAATATAAAATGTTATTTGTATCTATTGGAACAATAACCCCTTCATCGGTCAAAAAAAATCGGTCAAGCACTGAGTAAAATTGCACTTAAGGTAAGAGGATGTCACAGTATAAGTTTTTTGATTGTAAATTAAATTAACAAAAAACAGAATTTTATCAAAAGTGAATAGAAATACATTGCTAAGCAGATAAGGATTTCCATAATGTCATTTTGGATTGAATTAAATAAATAGTATTAGTCCGTCATCATCAAGAGGGTGTTTTAAAATCTTTAATAAACAACACCAATAGATATGGTGCCAATTTAAATATACAGTTGTATTATAAGGAACACTAATTTAATTATTTTGTTTCTTAATTGCCAAAATTTCAAAAAATTAAGCCCCTCCCTCTTAAAGTTTGAGACTTTTAGGATTCATACTTTGAATAGGCTTAACTCCCTTTTGGCTAGAGAAACATAAAAATCTATAATTTAAATGTAGAAAAAACAATGGAAACTTCGAAACCATGCAATATTTTCCCTGCCACTCAGGAACCAACCTCAAGGGCTCCTACATGAAATCATTTTAGAACTTGTTCAAACAAATTTCCAGTTTGTGGCCAGGCTCCAAAGTGGGTTTATGTCATTGGATAGTATGTCTTTCAGGGTTGATGAGGGTGAATTCCGATTGAAGGAATATCCATAAGTTTAAAATTTCAGATTGTCAGGAGGAGAGACAGCACTCAAGATACCACCATTGTTTACTAAATTTTCTTATTTATATATTTTGTTTTTGTATTACTCCCACATATAATCTGAAATCACTGAGATTTACTTTTGGAGTAGTATAGCATTCAATAGATGAGATCCAATCATTATTACTTGTCTTTGGTAAACTAATAAAATCTATTAGTTTATGAGGGTGATTAGAGATGAAGGCTATTTTCACTTGTCCCCCCCCCCCACCTATTCTCAAATTTCTTTATAATGTAGGTAATTGTATACTCATCAACTAACTAAATGTTTATAATATAGTTGTCTGTTTTTTATTAACGGTGATTTCCTTATATTATTGCCTTCTCAGTCTTGGTTTGAGTAAAATATAGTAAGCTTAATGCCATTTCTACAGTAACATATTGATTTAAGCAGTTCATAAATATTCCAGATAAATAGGAACCACTAAGTAAAAAATAATGTTTAATAAAAAAAAAAAAAAAAAATCTGTCAAGCATGGGCGGTGTAAACTAAGCAGATTTCTCAAGTGCTGGTATAGCACTTGTGATCTCATATCACCACATATTCTCTATTCATATGTAAAAATCCGACGAGAGGGTGGGGGGAGGTTACTGAAGGCAGAAAACGAGAAAGTACGAATGACTCACTTAATACAATTCCAAAAAATGCGCAGAACAACAAATGCAGAAAATCAAAACTTTAAAAAGAATGGTTCTACAACATTTTATGATCCAACTCATTATAACGAAAATATAGGAATTTTCTAATTCCTCCTCTCTAAACCACCACTATTCCAGGTCCGAATTCTGGCAATAAAAAATATATCTTTAGTGTTGACTGAAACGGATAAGTCCCCCTCTAAAGCCCCCCCCCTCCCATTAGTCCGATAACAAACTTGATCTTCATTTATACATAAAACGTTAATAGCGAGTTTGGTAAGGATCAGCCAAAAATTTCGACTGCTAGAGCATTAACAGATAAATATATACATACACAGGGTGAAATACCATAACTTTGGAATTTCCAATGGAATGACCTATATTTTTATGGTGGATTCTTGTAGAAAATAACTTCTAAAACGAGTTAAAGACCTGCCATACGGTATTGGTGGGGAGGTAAAGTGGTTACCTTGATACTTTCTCTGCTGTATGGTGGCAATAGTACTGGTTAGTTAAAGATCACTACTTTATATTCACTACTCAACGCTCATTGGCTCATGATGTTGAGCCTGGTTTTGGTTAATAGTAAACAAGTTATTGTTGTCCTATAAAGAAAGCTTACCTAACACCACTGAATTCCACGCAAAACCAATTGTCTGGGAGGAAGCCAGCTTTCATTATGGAATTCCATATTCGTTTCTAATGTCACAGTGGATTGTACTGATGAGAATAAACCTTTTAATTTTGAAATGTTTATTAAAAAATAAGGTCAATTATTACAACAAAAAGACGGATCTTTCTGCTTATGGAATTTGAATGGTAGTGGTGTTGAGTTGATTTTCTTTATTACAATAACAATATTAAGATGTTGGTAATGACAATCCATAGCAGAAACATTTTTCAGAAGTATATAGGGATGTATTTAGAGACTAACAGAATTTGGAAAATATATCAAGATTAAACTTGTTATTGATAAAAAACGAATGAGTAGTGATACCAACTAGCTTAGTATAAAAGTCCGTCGTGCAGGGACTGCGTTAACTAAGCAGATTTCGCACGTGTATTACGTATTTTCTTTTACCTGAAAACATTAAAGTCCAATGAGAACAATATTTGGTATTTAGGCTTCAAATAAAGTGCTTCATAACAATAATAGCATATTGTTAATAAGATATGAGTAGAAGTGGGGGTTTACTAAAGACTAATAACTAAAAAATGCAAATATCTCGGTTCATAATCAAGATAATGAAAAAATGTACACAACATTTATAGAACGTTATATTTGCAATAAGATTGGTTCTATTCAATAATGAAGATATTAAGAATTTTCAAAATTTTCCCCCTCCCCTGGTCCGATTTTAGCCGCTAAAAAAATTTATCTTTCTTTTTATATAAAACAATTATATATCGTTTGGTAACAATAAGACAAAAATTGCGATCGCTAGAGAGGTAACAGGCATATATATATATATATATATATATATATATATACACACACACATACATATACATACACACACACATACATACATGTGTACATATACAGCTTTGAACGGACCTCATTTTCGTCATCTACTATGTAGAATAGAAGGACATTTGAAGAAAAATTTCGAAAATCGCGTCATGAGTACCTCAATAGCTGATTTCCCAAAAGAAAAATCTGAAAAGAATTGGTATTCTTTTTATCATAGCCTCCCCACTATCCTACCTCTATATCTCCAGGGTCAATCACCTCAGCAATTTTTTTTTTTATTATCAGATTTCCTTTGAGGGAAACCAGCTATGAGGTCGTACTCAGGACGCAATTTTCAAAAATTTTCTTCAAATGTCCAATGATCCTACCCAGATGACGAAAATGAGGTCCATCCAAAACGATATATATATATATATATATATATATATATATATATATATATATATATATATATATATATATATATAAAATTGTAACCTCTGTCTGTACATTGATTTTTTTCGCGAAATTTCACGAAAACTTTTCGTTTCACATGTCATAGACACAATAACTGCATTTTGTTTCTTTGGTGTCTGTTTATTTGTTTGTTTGTTTGTTGATTCATGCAAGTATCGCAAAATTACAGATCAAAGATTGTTCAAAAATTGTGGTAGCAAATTTCCTTGACAGACTAACATTTTTAGGAACCTAGACATAAATCCATTCCTAGTTCATACTGCATACTCTGTTTCATTGTAGTTATTGTATTCTAGAATGTCTTATATTTTAATAGACGATCCTTCATGAAAGAACATATTGTTATTTCAGTATTCATACACAAACATAAACACTTCCATTCACAAATCGACACACAAAATGAGACCTGGAATAAATCAATAAACGAAATTAAGAAATAGATAATGCCACAGGTTAGGTGTAATTTAATTAGACATGCATGAGGTATATGTCAGTTTGTGTGCTGATGTGAGCTCTTCGAAAGACATCTATTGTAATATTGAGAAGAGTTGTGTGCATCACTTACTCAAACAATTATTACCACCTATTAGTATCTAACCTGCTTATGTCTTTTTAATGTGTAACAAAAATTTTCTTTTTAAAACTCAAAATATATATATATATATATATATATATATATATATATATATATATATATATATATATCTACCAGTTGTTGGTTAGTCATTGGTTTTTCAATGATGGTAAGGATGGTTGGGTATCGGCTATAAAAGTTCCCAATCTTTCTGAAAGATTAAGAACTTTTATGTGGATAATATATATATATATAAAAAAAATTGTAACCTCTGTCTGTACATTGATTTTTTTCGAGAAATTTCACGATAACTTTTCGTTTCACATGTCATAGACACAATAACTGCATTTTGTTTCTTTGGTGTCTGTTTATTTGTTACCTTTTCACGCATAAACGGCTGAACAGAAATTTATGAAACTTGGTATGTATATTACTACTAACCCAACTTAGACTTTAGGCTATATTAATATCCTCTGAGACGAATAGGAGTGGGGGTTATAAGGGAAGCCTGAATTAAAAATAGCTATATTTCGTTTCCTTATAGTTCCTCCGCACTTATCAAAAGTTGTTCATTTTGTTATTTAGAGAAATTTGCTCAACAATTCTTTTCAATATGAACTACCAGGTACCTCACCTGGAATAATTAATTCTAATTATTATAATATTTTGTCCTTAATAATTTAAATCTATGTATAATGCACAGGAAACGGGAAATATGACAATATGGAGGACAGTGAAGTCTTACATAAAAAATTAATTTTATTATTAACAAATCCACAGCAACGACAGGTATAAACCCTAAACACTGGGACGGGTAAACGTCAAAATATTGTGCAAAGTGTAATGAAATTGACATTGCATTACATAAGCCCATTATAAATGGCCATATATTTTATATTCTGAGTATTCCCAGCACAGAGCACATTAAGATTATTATGTATGAATGCTTAAATATATTGTTTTTACCTTTAAATAAGAATTATATCCAATGTAGAGTGAAGTCACCATGTGCTCTAGCATTTTCATAGATAACGCCGATGGATTTTGATAATAACATTCACAGCTCTTAACGTCGGTACACTAAGTAATAATACGGATGAATTTCGATAATTAATTCACGTTAAATGCACTTTTTGAGCGTATTTCGATCGGCAGTTCAAAGTTCACTCCCGGATTAGCCCTATAAAAGGACCCTCTTGCGGAGGATTAAGGTCAGTCATATTCGGCATCCTCTGGAGGGGAGACCTTGGTTCTTCGAGAGTTAATCCTTCAGCTTGTTCCTGCCTGCCTAGGCTACTCTATCTCTCACGGCTAAGTCAACACTTCTATTAAACAGCTAAGTCTTTTTATTGTAATATAGACTAAGTATTATTAAGTGTCCCCCATTATATTTATAAAGGTGCCTTTTCATTTTAATCATTAATATTTATAATTGGAGAATATTTTTATTATAAATAAATTTATATATATTTGAATTTGGACTTGAGTCGATTGTTGGTGGCCCTTCCTAAATTCTTGTTAGTGATTTGGTTGTGGGATTTTTCATATATTTCAGCTTCCACTGCTTATCGCCGCAGCCAGATCGCAACAAAAGTAAAGCCTTGCCAAAAAAATACAATCACCATCCAGCCTCAAATGAATTCCCGGGCGAAGCCGGGTATCTGAGCTAGTATATATATATATATATATATATAAAGTCCGTCACGCAGGGGCTGCGTAAACTAAGCAGATTTCCCTCGTGAAGTTTAGTAATAGATAAATATACATACTGGTAACACAACAACACCGTGAATAAATACAAACGGAAATAAGAAATGTTTCATCCAATTTCAATAACCTGCCGACAGGAAGCGTTAGGTTAGAAATGTAAACAAACGGGACGGCCCGGCTCACACCGGAAAGGAAAACAATTACTGAAATATATCAGAATATAACACATTATTTTATTGAGAACTATTTACTATATCTAGTACTGTAATTAATAATGACTCAGAATAATTGTTATCTCAATCAATAAAATTTTAGTAGTCCAAAACTTTAAGATGGGGGGGGGGGTCACCAGGGCATATTTACATGTATCACGTATAATAAAGGTCTCTTGAATACAATTTTTGGTATTTCAACTTCCAATAATGTGATTTATTATGTAGCAGAGTATTGTTTACGTAACATGAGTAGAAGTGGTGGTTTGCTGAAAACTGAAAAATGCAAATATCTCTGTTAATATTCAAGATAGAGAATAAACGTATATAACAATATTTATAGTAAATTTAATTTGCAATAAGGTTGGTTATATACAATTTTTCAATCCGATGCATAATAACGGAGATATTTCGAATTTTCGAAAATCCCCCCTCTAAACCCCCCGTTCCTCTGATCTGATTTCAGCCGTTAACGAACTTGGTCTGTCTTTTTACATAAAACGGTTAAATATCGAGTTTCGTAACGATTAAACAAAAATTGCGACCGCTAGAGCGGTAACAGACAAATATATATATATATATATATATATATATATATATATATATATATATATATATATATATATATATAGATATATATATATACAGTTTTGAACGGACCTCATTTTCGTCATCTACTAGGTAGGATCGATGGACATTTGAAGAAAAATTTCGAAAATTCCGTCATGAGTACAACCTCAATAGCTGATTTCCCTTAAGGGAAATCTGCTAATATATATATATACATATATATATATATATATATGTCTGTTAAGACTCTAGTGGTCGCAATTTTTCTTTAATCGTCACCAAACTCGATATTTAATCATTTTTATGTAGAAGAAAGATCAAGTTCGTTAACGGCTGAAATCGGACCAGCGGGAGGGGGGGTTTAGAGGGGGGATTTTTGAAAATTCGAAATATCTCCGTTACTGTACGTCGGATCACAAAATTGTATAGATCCAATCTTATTGCAAATTAAATTTACTATAAATAATGTTATATACATTTATTCTCTATCTTGAATATTAACCGAGATATTTACATTTTTATTAGGTGTGTGTGTGTGTGGCTATTGCCGTAAGTTTCCGGATTAGTTCGGCCGTTTCTGTAACTGTTCAGCACTCGTGTAACCTAACCTTTCTCCATTCTTGCCTTCTAATCTTTTACTTTGTGAGATATATGCAAATACGTTCTGTTGATGCCCCCCCCCCATAATCAAGATGGTATTGTGTTACCGGTATGTAGATTTCTCTATTGTAAAACTTCACGTGGGAAATCTGTTTAGTTTACGCAGCCCCTGCGTGACAGACTTTTTTTTAATGCAAGTGTTCAAAAGAATTAATGAAATTTTCCAGTTACAATAAATATATGTGGCGAGACAATCATAAAAACTTACATTGTAAGGCGTGAGCTGCAAGATCTTGCATGAGTTCTGCTCGTATGACAAGATCCTTGGGTTGGTTAGAATGTACGTAAAAAGCAGAAGGGGAAACATAAGAAGAAATTACAACTTTAGTTCCAGATTCAAGTCTGATAGAGTTAAGACCAGCTTCTTCAATTGTAGGCTCCCAAGGTACAAGGACAGCAGGACCAATATTTTCAGCTTCAATACGAACTTTATCTCCATCTAATCTGAGAATCCTTGTAGGTATATATTTTCCATTCTGAAAATAATAATACACAAATAATTAGGTAGGTGTTACCCAGCACATGGCTCTCACCCAAAATAATTATACACTTGTTCAGCATTCTTCCTTAATTTTTTACTGTATTTATAAAATAGAAGTTTTTCCTCATCAGACCAATTGTCTTTTAGGTGTTTTACTTCTGTTTTAAATTTTTTTCTTTAGTCTGTTAGTAGTCTACAGTCATAGAGCAATTGACTAAGTCTGTTCAGTAGTAAAGTCGCAGTAACAATTTGATTGATCTGTTAGACCAAAATGATTAAAGAGTTTATTGTTCCATGTCCTGTTAATAATTGTGGTTATAGTAAAGAATATAGCCAGTCCTTATAGAGTACATCTCTTTCTATTTCTTCAGGCGTGTATGATATAGACACACACACGCACTTGGTATAAATCAAGTACCTAAACTTAGTGCAAATACTAAGAATTTAGTTTCTTCTTAACTATTTAATAAATGCAAAAGAGAGACAATAAATGTGAATCAAGAATAAATAAAAGAACAAGTAGTAATTAGCAGGAAAGCAAGAGTGGAGGTTGTAAGGGGAAACCAGAAATGAAAAATTGTGATTTTTCATTTCCTATTGGTTTTTTGGAAGATGTTCACATAAAAAAAGATGTTCATTTTGATATTTAAAGTAACGCACTCAGATACACTCTTGTTGTATAACGGAGTATAAACAAGATATATACTAAAAACTATAGCAGGACATAAATGACTGAATGAAACTCAGTATCTGAGTAAGCACATACTCCTACTACAATAGATTATAAACGACATTAACATTTGTAGGATCAAACAGGAGAGAGGGATCTAATAGAGGCCTGAAAGGAATAAACATAATATGTTGGTTCCAATTCGTTTGCGAAAAATAGCTTATTTTGTTATACAGATTAACTTTAGTTTTATACATTTTTGTTGTATACAATGTATAACTTTTAATTCTGGATGCAGGTATTTATTAGAAAGAGTTTGCAAATATGTTATTATCTAGTGTATATAAGACTTTATGTAAAACAAAATACCAGGTCCGTTAATGGCTGAAATAAGGTCAGGTGAAAGAAGTGAGACAGGAGGGGGAATTAAAAATTCGAAATATCTTATGCCTTTGTTAAAAATTTATAAATAACAAACTATACTTATATTTTCAGGATTAAAAATTTGTTTGAAGCTCACAATTCCAAATTACCTGAGTTTTGGTTGTTGAATCTTATAACACTGGTATTAAATAAGAGTAGCAGAACAGAATTGAGGAAGTTTTTAAATTTGCATGTTGGACAGTGATTTCCGGTAAAATTCACGATTTTGTATATTACTATAGATTAGAGGTTTACTCACTAATGTAAATTAGTCATTATTAGATTACTCACCCCTCCACACATCATAAGTATAACCAGAGAATGACTAAACAGGAAAAAGTTTGGAATATGATGGAAATGAGGAGATTATTTTGTGCTTAGACAAGCAAATCATTATATTTTGAGGGGAAGTGAAATTTTATGACGGGTAACAGGAGAGGTTTCTTAAACTTCAGAACGATGGCAGATAATAATCATTATGAAAAATCATGATGACCAAATAATAATATTACTTCTTACCATAGTCAAATTTACTATAGGGTCTTTAAATATAGCCCTAATACCACTTTCTGGGATTTTATACATTTTCTCTGGAAGAGGAGCAACAGCCTGAGGTATCACTACTGTCCCCCTATCTACAAGAGCTATCATTGGATCTTTGTCACGAATCAGCATAACATAGCCTCTATACCACTTCTTATCCCAATAAGCAGCAACCATCATTCCTTTTGTCAATCTGAAAATGAAAACCATTTTTGTTGAATACCACCACAAGAAAAATGTTTTTATAATGTTATAATACAAAATATATCCATCTTTTCAAGCCACAATGGGTCTAATGACTTTATTTAATGAGTCTGCTATTAAATAAATTCTTATTTATATGCAGGAACCAAACCCACGACTCGGTGTAAAATGTATTTCAAGACCAATACCTGAACTCACTTGACTAACCTAGCCCTATCTTCAATTATAAATATACAGTAGAGCGTCTTCCCTTCTTTCTTCCTAAACTCCTCCACTTCTGGTATAAAATCGTGTGTGTACCACTCGGTAAATAAATTGGATGTCATCCAAGCACTTCGGTGGGATTTATATTTCACAGGAAGATTCGGAACATTTTTAAAACAGCGAGGTTTCTTGCTTTTACTGATAACTAATAAACTTAAGGGATGTGTACCACTGGCATTACTGCAAACCATTACTGTGATTCTCTCTTTGCTGACCTTAAATCCCGGAGCTGACTCTTCCCGTCGTGACGCTAAGGTTTTGCGTGGAAGCGATCTCCAATTCACTCCCGTTTCGTCAGCATTGTATACATCATCTCGAGAATAACCTTCCGCTCCAACAAACACTAGAAACTTCTCCTTAAACTCTTCAGCTGAGCTGATATTTCCAGAAAGAATTTCCCCTTGAACATCAAGCTCCCGTATCCTAAGCGTTGAATCCTTTGCCGAACGCGTTGTCTTTCTTTTCTCGACCCATCTTGAGAGTCAATTTTCGATGCGAACGCCAAAATGGTTTCCTTGTTCTTTTTTATGTCACTAATAGTAGAAGTTCCAACTCCATAGGCTCTGGCAAGGGACACTCCAGTTTCACCTTTTGAGAGTTTATTTAGAATTTCTAACTTTTTGCCTAGATTCAGGAATGTGTGTTTTGCAGTAAGACGAGATCCTGAAGCCATGACGCACAAAGAAATCGACTAGACTCAAGAAGAGTTGGAGACATACTCAAGTCTGACCTACTGGGGTTGGGGGTTTATTTCAGTAGAAACAGACAGGAAATAACATTATAAGGAAGCAGACTGTGGCCTGCTTCCTTAAAATGTTATTTGGTTTCTCGGAACCGTGTCTAACGAACTTACATACTGAAAAATTTGGTTCTAGGAATTACATGCAGTCTCCTTCCTGATATTTTTCTAGACGATAATTCAATTCTTTCCTGGGCTTCAGAAACTTCAGTTTGGCTTGTCTCGTGTGCATTGAGTATCGCTAAAAGACGCAAACCATCTCTGGAATAAGTCCGGATTATTGACGTCCGGATTATCGACGCTCTACTGTATATGTATACATTTATTTTAATAAATATATACAACTATATGTTAACAAAAAAAAACCTTGAATCTGCCCCCCCCCCCTGCCCTTAAATATTTATTACTTAACTTCTACCTTTTATTATTAAAAAATGTTTTATTAAATGTATTGTCTTAATGAAAAATGAAACTTTCTAGAAGTTTCAAGGTGTTAAAACATTTTTAGTTGTACTGAGGAGAGATTTGCTCATTATGAAATTTCAAACAAACAAAATATGACAAAAATAAGGTACGGTTGAGTGAACTGTCAACAGAATGAACGTCAGACTTCTAATGTGTAGTGACTCAAGAAGCTGCTCACATCCCTAGATACTATTTTTTCATTCAAACAGGGAAGATCTCCAAAATTAAATAAAAGTAACAAAGACATACGGACTCCAAATTACAAAACACTTAAACCCAATTATTACAAAACCAATAATTATTTTAGTTTGTTGGGACCAACTCAGGTAAAACATAATTTCTAAAAGAATCCTAAAAATTTTTTATTTTAAGGTTAAAAAAAAAACCTCTATGATACCTGAAAGTTTCTGTTTTTACAACTTCTTTTTCTAAAATATTTGAGACTTCCATGAAATGTGGAGTACCTCCTGTAGGAATAATGCATCCGGTTAAAAAGTCTTCATTCATAACTTTCTCAACATAGATGCCAGCAGTAGTCCCTTTAGTAACAGAGTAAAGTAAATGCTTTGCCACACTAAAAAACAATAGAAATAAATGAATATAATGAGGGTTAAATAGGAATTTACCAAGTATAAATTGAATTAAATTTAATGTTTTAGAAAAATACCTCCAACAACTTGGAAGATAAATACGAATCTAGGAAAACAAGAAATAGCAGTAGATAAAGATATATAAGGTTACTTATTTCATTCATATAATAATAAAATTATGTATATACAAAATTTAAACAGGAAAGGAAAAAGAATGTAATTTTCTAATTCAACTTCTTTAAAATATGTTTATGAGCTATCAATAGTGATATTTGACTGCATCTCCAAACTGTCTTATTTATTTGTTTTATAATAAATAAATGTTTTAAAACAGTGAGGTATAAAACTACTGTAACATCACATCAAAAGCCTTGTAGGTATAATTGGGATAAAATAATTTCACCTAGAGATTGGTCTGATCCTGATAAACATTAGAAAAATTATTGCTTGTATAACTTTCAAGGACCTATATTTTCATTATTCAAATTTGTTTTCCTTTCTTTAGTTAATATATCTTAAACAACTGAAGTTAATGAGTGCAGTACAAGAACAATGAGCTCCCCCTGAAATCTGATTATTCTAATTTGACAATAATGACCACTATCCTATATTCTTATGAAACTTTAACTGTGCTTACCTCAAAACTAATTCCATGAAATATGAGCTGATCATTAAAAACCTCCACTAACATCAGAAATTATCAACGGAATGATAGGAAAAGGTCAAACACTTCCACTGTCGAGACTCTATATGAGTAGAGAAAAGAGTATAGTAGACAGAGCAGGTTTCCCCAAAAGTACACTGCCTGTAATTAAAGACTTAAAAGAGTGGAGGCATTTAACCCTTTTATATCCTCCTGTTTATGATAAACCTCCACCAGCCAGCCTACTTGTATTAGAAAAAGTCTGTCACAAAGGGGCTGTGTAAAACAAGCAGATTTGCAACGTGAGCCACATATTTATCTCAAAACATAAAAATTCAATGGAAACAATATTTGGTATTTGGACTTCAAATGAAATGAGCAGGAGGGGAAGTTTACTGAAGACCGAAAAGTATAAAATGCAATTATCTTGGTTAATAATCAATATAGTGAAAAATGCACATAACATTACATTTGTAATAAGATCGGTTCTATACATTTTTCGATCCGACACATAATAACAGAGATATTAAGAATTTTCAAAATTATTCCCTCTAAAACCCCCCTCCCACTGGTCGGATTTCAGCCAACGATTAATGAACTTGATCTTCCTTTTTACATAAAATGCTTATATATCGAGCTTGGTAACAATAAGAAAAATATTGTGACCGCTAGAGCAGTAACAGACAAATATATAAATATATCTATATATTCAAGGTGTCCCAAGTTCCCGTGCCACCCCCTTAAAATCTCCAATTATTTGAATACAAGGCTGAGACTTGGTGTGCCATAATTGGGACCACTGAAGAATCCTTTGAGTCCTTATTCAGCCTACTAACCTTCTACAGCGACCATAACTTTGAAATTTCCAATGGAATGCCCTACTTTTTAGGATTCTTGTAGATAATCAAAGTGAATTTTTTGATTTCACACCCCCTTTATTTCAGAAACAGCATATTTTATTATAACTTTAAGCTTTGGAGAGTGATATACCTATATAATTTTCTTATTTTGGCCTATTAAACCCTTTTATGAATCAACATAATACCTGGCTCTGTCCAATCCTGACAGCATGTATTTATTAACCCAACCAAATACTATAGATGAATCTTGTCAAAGGTCATTCCAACATATAATTGACAGCACTTACTTCCTAACAGGAAATTTACTAAAAAAAAATAATTAAAAGAGAACTTTTAAAGGAAGGGAATGTTATTTTTAACTTACGCATTTTCAGAATGACCTCCAGTATCAGATTTTGGAAGTGCCTCACACAACAAAACTCCATCCTTTAACTGTAAAACATTTATATGTTAGAAGAAATAAAATCTTTATTACAAACAGATTCTGTTCATCCTATATTAGTATGAAGCAAATTTAAAACCTTTCAATAAGATAATGAGGAAAAAGGATCATTTAGCAAAAATAAAATTTTTTGCTGTAAATTTGTCAAGAATAATATTTTGTAAGAAATAAATTTCAAAATCTTTGAGTATAAATGATACAAAAAGGCTATCTATAACCTGCCAATAGAACTTGTTCTCTTAACAGACTAATAATTATTGAAAATAAAGAAGTTTTCCAATATTTGTTTATTTTCAGCAGCACCATCCATGCCTTCTAATGAATAGAATCCACTGACTATATGTGTGGTATCAGCTTGTTAAGATCCATGGCTAAAAGTTTTTTCTTTCAAATTTTTATCAATTAGGATAAGTAATCGTATAAGACATTATGCAGTAAACAGTTGGTAATTAGTATAAAAATTGAAGAAGGTATATTGAAAGGTCCTTGCCTGTTCAATTATAAAGAATACTCCTATTTCAATTCTGTACATATAAACATTTGTAATATCCACATTTTTTTTTACAAATCAAATTTTGGATACAATTACAAATTAATTGAATAACCTTGAAATCGGTTCATGTTCTTTTATTAATATTCCAATCAACTTATATTTTATACCCTTAAGTATAGTTAATTATTCTAATATTACTGCTCGCATTAAGCAAATAGAACTACAATAATAACTTCCACGAACTGTATAAATTAATTGAACACTCCTAAATATTTGACAAACCAATAACCTGCTCTATGAATAAATAATAAGAGCAATAGTACCTACCTACTTTGCAGTGCTATCAGAGTGACTCGAGATTCAACTGCATAGTGATGAGTCTAAGCCTCTCTGGCAAATATTTTCACCGAACAAAAACATATTTTCTTTTCTTTTTTAAATTTTTGATACCAGAATTAATTTTATTTTAAAGGAAGTAATACATTGTGGATAAAAGAAAACTACTAATTCCAAAAATCAGCCAATAATGGCTTTATAACAGCAACTTATATCTCTTTACCTTTGTATTTGATCACAGAATGACCAATTTGAAATAAAGATTATATATTATATATTCTCAATTTCGAAAATAAAAATCCGATTACTAGAAGAGGGTAGTCAATAAAATCAAAACTGACGTCACACAATGTTTGCATGTATCTCATCCAGTAAAGGTCTATTTAAAACAATATTGGGTATTTAAGCTTGAAATAAGGTGTTTCATGACATATTTGTTTATCGATTAAAGTGTGATGACTAAAAGTGAGGGTTAACAAAGGATGAAAATTTTAAAAATTCAAACACCTCAGTTAATATACAAGATAGAGATAATGAGCATAGGGAAACATTGATACAAAATTAAATTTACAAAAAGTTGGTGTGATTTTTCAATCGAATGCAACAGTAAAGGAGATATTTTGAATTTTTGATTTATTCCCCCTTCGGTCCGATTTCAACTTAATCTCTAGTATTACATGACATGCTTATATATCGAGTTTGGTAATAACCAAACAAAAATTGCAACCCCAAGAACGGCAACAGACAAGTACATATATATTATTTTGTACGGACCTAACTTTCATCCTTTACTAGGTAGGATGGAATGACATTTAAGGAATTTTTCAAAAATCGCATCACGAGTACAACCTCAATAGCTGGCTTCCCTTAAGGGTAATCTGCTAAAATAAAAGATGTAAAATTAGAGGAAATAATAAATAAAAAAAACAACCTAGGAATGCCAATGGAACAGCAGAAACAAGATCTTTCTATTCACAAAATGAAAAAGAACAGTTTTTCATAGTAGTGAACGAGTCATGCTTTGGGCCTGCAAATTATGATTTGTGGAAAGCATTGATTTTCTGTTACTTTTTAAGGAAAACTGCAGTAGAATCAATTACTAAGAGCCTGCCTGATCTTTGTAAATCACAGTGCTTTGATAATATGTATTATATATGCAAAAATTTCAGTTTCACATCTTGTAAATAGAAAATAGTGATGTATTGTCATATTGAATGGGTACACATTTACTATTTTTATTTTTATTGATTATCAAGGCAGACTATTAATAGGAAGCAAATATTAGAGTGAGATTGGTTACTGGAATCTGAGACTTATAACACCTGCTTAAAGGTTTCTACTACTCTAGGAGCTTTCGAACAGCACACAACAGAGTGCGTATCAGACACAACAGTTTGGTGTTATTTCTTAGCGGGCTTGGAACCTGACACAATCTATCATTATTAAGATGGGAAGGATTATGCTGATCAGGGCATTTTAAGATATTTTTAAAAATTTATGGCATAGAACAAAACCTACAAAAGCGGAAGATTCAGTAACCTCATAAGCAACTAAATAATCTTGGCTCATATATTGAATATTTATGGCATGAAGAAGTAGGAACTAGGGTTTTGTGGCCAAGGCATTTGAGCTGCCTGCATTGGTAGTCTTGAACTTGAGCTCAATCGATATCTTTAATATCATTATTGAAGGGGAGAGGTACAGAGGAAGAGGAGTAGATGTATGTATGTGCTGGTGCCTTGCCCAAGTAGATCCCATCTGGCACACTGAGGAGTTGGCTAAGGCATAGGTACCATCCATCCCCTCCAGGGTATGGCATCCTCTGTCATAATGAATGGGTGGGGAGAACTGAAGGGGATGGAACATTCTGGAGCCTTGTAACCACTCTAGGCTCGGAGGTAGGCCTTGCCAATAGCCAATGAGATCAGAAACTAATGGGTGGTGTCCGGATCTCCTTTACTGGTGTCGGTCACAGACATGGTGGTCGTTGCTACAACCCTGACGGTGTCAGATGGTTAAAGAATGGGCCTCTTAACCCTATCGGTTTCATATGACAATAATCGTCTCATTAAAATGAGGCTATTATCTGAAATTATGTTGGAGTAGTAGGCTTCCCATCGTTGAGCCTCGAAGTTGAGAGGGGTTATGGTCTGACAGCAAGGAACCCTTTCATTCTGTTGCCTACACAATGCCATGTGTTACTCACTCAAAAGACTTTTATATTTGTAAGTCAACTACCCCAAGGAAAAAAAAAAGCAGTCAGGGGACTGCCGGTAGAAGTGAAAACTCCTTTAGCTTTGATCGCTCAATTTTGGCATTGCTGAGAAATTTTTTTTACAAATTCTTATTTTAAAAATATTTTTAGTTATTTATCAATAAGTAACAGTTATGTTCTATTTTACATGAAAAAATGAAATGACAAAAATAATAGTGATAAAAAAAAATAATGTACCACGAATTGTTTTATTTATCAATATAAAATACTATACATAATTATTTAAGTTATTTTACATAAAAGAAAAAAAAAATTACATTTCAGAATTATTACAAATGCTTTACAAAAATAAGTTAAGTACACTCAGAAAAATCAATTTCTATCCATAATTTCAACAACTCTTGCACCATCATCACCAATTTCTAAAACTGATACAATCGGTATATGGTAGCTAAAGTAGGATACAAACAGTTTTGATTCGAGTTTATTTAAATATCGGAATTTATTTAAATATTCGAATTTATTTAAACTTCGGATTAAAATATCTATGAAAGTAAAAATGGTAGATATATAGTATCTTTGAACAAAATGATGCTGGTTTTGTCCTCTTTAAAATGGTATGCGAACGAAAACTCTAACTAATTTGGTTCAGGAGTTATGAAGAAAAGAAGCTCCTTTAGCTTTGAGTTGAGTACTAGCGATGGCAGTGGCGCGATTTCATACTTTTTTTCTCTACCGCAAATGCTTCCTTATGGGGTGCACAACATGCCTAAAGAAGTTTTCACTTCAATTGTAAATAAACTATCAAATGATTAGGTTATAAAATACCATATGATTTTATTTCTAAACCTTAGTACTAGCGGTGGCGGTGGCGGTGTCGCGATTTCATACTTTTTTCCTCTCCCGCAAATGCTTCCTTACGGGGTGCACAACGTGCCTAAAGAAGTTTTCACTTCAAAAATAGGCTGTATGAAAATTTTAATTTTCAACTGGGTCGGGGTGTACTGGGATATTAAACCAAATATTTCTCAATGTCTTGGTCAATACGTTGAGGACACTAGGTCGTCCACAAATCTCTCCCACGGCCGGGCTGGAAAATACAATATAGAAGGTGGCGTGAGCCGGCCTCAACATGTTAATATTGATTTTATCAATGAAATGGAAAGAACAAATTGGGTTTAGAATAATGATTGCACTTCTTAAATGTTATTTACATTTCTTAATTTAGAAGTTTTGGTTTCAGACTTCCAGGCACTAAAGACTTTATTTAATGTAAACAAAGATGATGATTTTGTTAATATAAATATTTGTTTGGAAAAATGTAACGATAAACTTTATTTAGAATCAGTTTTCCAGTCCCCATTTTTTTTATTTTTTAAATTTATGAATTCCTCTATATTTATTCCGACTTCCGGCCGCTAAATTGAATTTTTTAGTGGTTCATGAGGCTTTTATTATATTATCATGGATACGAAAGGATATTGTCAACATGGCCTATTTTATACTTTACTAACACTGGCAGAAGTGGGTTTAACCATTTCAATTGAGAGACTCATGAATAATTGAGATGATTTAAATTATACTTAAATAATTCTATCAGTATTCAATCATTTCTTCCTACAAAGTCTTTGAATTTACTTTAAACACTCAGCTAGGCCTCCAAAGACCTAAAGTTGAACTTCTGATTCTTTACCTGTGTCTGTTGCAAACGTTTTGAACCAGCTCATTTCTGTTGTCTTACCAACAGTGAAGCTGTCCCTCATATCGTTAAAATGTTTTGCGAACAGGAATTTTCTACAATGACAGGTTACTGAAGACAAAAAGGTGTTGTCAAAACTGAAAGTATTGAATGAGTTGGAGGCCAACTCATTTTTATTGTAAAGCCCAAAATATTCCTTTTAATTCCTCCAAAAATTAAAAAGTGGTTCAACCCTTCTAAAAACTTTGAGAGAGAATTAAGTCCATATTTGGATTCAGGAAAAAGTAATTTTACATAAGAGTTAGCAAAAATAGGGTCTAGGCCGATTTTTGTGCTGACCAGTGAAACCTACTAACTACTCACCTCTCCTTTAAATTAAATTGAAAAAACTATATTATTTTGTAAATTACCTTCGCACAATAGAAAAAATGTTTTAAAATATAAAAAAATGACTATTTATTCCTTATAATATTGTTATTGACAAAGTTTTAACTCACTTTTTAATTATAGAGAAACAAGCAGTTCAGAGTTTGGAATAACTGTTTGATTTCAATTGTGGACAAATTATTTGGTACCCAAGAAACACTTACCATAAATAAATGATCAGTTATAAAAAGATAAACTTGTAATGTATCTTAACTCTGAGGAATTCCTTCTTTCTTCTGATTCTTCCATAGAACATTAAAAATGTGATTTCCTCTTGTGTCTTCAAGTGTAGGAAAATCTATGTGTTTTATTTTTTGACGTTTTATTCCAGTATCTTTGTATGCACGAATACTAAAATGTTGCCAAGCCGGATTCTTTTTGACTATATATTTATGTAATTTATAAATTGTGGTAAATGTGATACATTGTTTTAAAAGTATGATATCCATTAATACCTCTTTCTAATAAATTCTGATTTTATTTATTTTGGTGTTATTTTTATTTGTTCATTCATTCCAGTCATTCGATTGGCGTTCCATAGCTTGCTAAGCCTAGTTGCAGTTAATAAAATTTGTATACAAAAGAGAAAAATCTTGTAATCACTTAAATTTAAAACCCCATTTATCTCCCTGTATAAAAACAACATTAAAAACTTCAGTAGCTGACTGTACAATGACATCATTTAAATAGCTATGCCAATCTAAAGCAATGACTAGGCTTCAAATACTTCACTTTGATTCCTGCAAAAAATGGTTTTGGAGGCTTCTCAATTGAGCTAACTTTTAGGCTGCTATGTGCTGATGTATCAGTCCAGGGTTATCTCATGGAAATATTAGTCTGGAAGGAGACGCTCACTGTGGTTTATGGACTGATATAATAGTCTGGTGTGTTTAGAGATGGACTGCTACAAGCTAGTATATCAGTTCATCTTCTATTTTCATAAGTTGACTTAATACAGAAGCAGCAGTGTTTCTTCAAAGCTGACAGATGACATAGGGATTTACTTTTCTCATTTCTAGCTCCCCTATAAGCTTCTTCAGTCCCTTTTCAATCTCAAGTATTTATTTATTATATACTAGCTAATTTACCCGGCTTCCCCCGGGAAATCATTTGAGACTGAATGATGATGGTAATTTTTTTGGGCTTTACTTTGTACAGTAGTTTTACATTTTCCCGTCTCAATGCTTAGGATTTACACCCGAGGAACCGCCTGGGGATATGTTAATAATAAAAGTATTTGTTATTTACTTAATTCTACAATATACACAATATTTTTATATTACCCGTTTCCTGTGCATTATCTTTTTTTATATATAACATAATCATAGACTATCGTATTAGCCATATTATTCATAATCATAGAAAGAATTCTGCATTCCGGACCACTATGAATAAACGTTCATTTCCTCAAAAGTGGTCCAAAACACAATGATGGCAGCTGTTTTATATATGTAATAA
The DNA here is from genome assembly GCA_019009955.1 of Riptortus pedestris. Classification (NCBI taxonomy): domain Eukaryota; kingdom Metazoa; phylum Arthropoda; class Insecta; order Hemiptera; family Alydidae; genus Riptortus; species Riptortus pedestris. The sequence continues at coordinate 77,907,366 of CM032229.1, forward strand.
CCACTATTAAAAATACTCTTTTTTCTGTAATCGTTGAATAATGGTAACATTACTAAACTGAAATGAGTGAAGAAAGTGAAACATTTTGCAATAGAGTGAAGAAAGTGAATTGCCTTCTTAATTAGTAATAAGTATAAATCAAAAATAATTTGAAGTTGGAAATTAAATGCTTTTAAATGTTTCTTGACAAAATAAATTGAAATGTGAATGAATTATTGGTGGAAATAATCAATATATTTTAAAATTTAAATATAATAATAATTACCTTCCTTGTTTATAACTGCACTACTTCACAATCATCACTAGCTGTTTTATAACTATGCTTATAACCTTTCACAACCATGCTTATAACCTACCAACAACATACCATAATCTTCACATCCTAATTTTGTTCATATTCTGGTTAGATCTGATCATGTATAACATGATTACAGAAAAAATTTAATATTACACTAGTGACGAAAGTAGAATTTACAACTCTCGTGAAATTACCACACTCGCTTCGCTCGTGTTGGTAAACGTTTTACTCGAGTTGTAAAATGATCTATTTTCGTCACTTGTATAATAAATAACTATTGTATGTTAGGAAAGTAAACTGTATATTCTTAACGGTACAAAGCATGTTCAGTAAAGTATAACATATAGTAACGGAGCAGAGTTAATAAATTCCAGAAATAAATGGGTGACCTCTCCAGTGTTCATTCTTTTAAAGATACACATATCTGAGAAAAACTCTACATTACTAAAAGTATAAGCATCAAATCCCATGTAAACATAAGCCAATGTGAGGTTGGGAGGGGTGGGGCAGAAGTGATTATAACATTTTGTGCATTCCCTTCATAATACATCTACTATTTGTATAATTTCGCCTGTTACTACACTAAAATAATTTTTCTTCACTTGAAATCCTACCAGCATTAAAATACAAGCGTTTTACACATTCACTCAGTATATTGAAGTAATCTTAATCATCAGGAAAAGGTAATAGTTTAAACAACTCATTACACAAGCTTGGGAAAGAGGGGGGGGGGGCATGACAACATACTTTGGTCTTCATGCAAGCTGTTAAGTTTAATGAAAGTGTATTAATCCATCGAGGAACTAAGTTGAATAAATTCATACATAGATACGCATTAACGACTATAAAAAAATGCCCCTCCAAATTACTTGCTTTATAAATTGCTATATGATAAAGATGTATATAATGAAAGTTACTATAAATACCAAATTTAACATCTTTTGCCATGTGCACGTTTGCCAAAAAAAACAATAGGAAACAAAATGACGATTTTTCATTTCATGCCTACCTAACATCCCCCTCCCCTCTTTGTTCCTAAAAATGTTAATATAGCTTATAGTCAAGGAGACCGAAATGCAGAGTTTCGTTGATTTTGATTTAGTCTTTTGCACCCTATAATATTGACCTCTTCAATAGTTTATCGTTAATTGTTTTTAATACCTCATTTATACTTTGTTATACGGCAAAAGTTACTCTAACTAACAAAACAAACAACTTTTGTCATATGCAAGTTTGCCACAAATGAATAGGAAACGAAATATCGCTATTTTTAATTTCAGGCCTCCCTCATATCATAACCCCCACTCCTTTTCATCAAAGAGAATATTAATATAGCCTAAAGTCTAAGTTTGGTTAGTAGTAATATGCATACCAAGTTTCATAAAATTCGGTTCAGCCGTTTATGTGTGATAAGGTAACAGACACTAAAACTACAACAGATATCGTGTCTATGGCATATGAAACAAAAAAGTATTGTGAAATTTGAGAAAAAGAAAAAAAATCAATGTACACACAGAGGTTACAATTAATATATATATAAAATTGTAACCTCTGTCTGTACATTGATTTTTTTCGCGAAATTTCACGATAACTTTTCGTTTCACATGTCATAGACACCATAACTGCATTTTGTTTCTTTGGTGTCTGTTTGTTTGTTTATTTGTTACCTTTTCACGCATAAACGGCTGAACCGAATTTTATGAAACTTGGTATGTATATTACAACTAACCCAACTTAGACTTTAGGCTATATTAATATCCTCTGAGACGAACAGGAGTGGGGGTTATAAGGGAAGCCAGAAATTAAAATTAGCGATATTTCGTTTCCTATTGGTTTTTCGGCAAATATGAACATAACAAAAGTTGTTTATTTTGTTATTTAGAGTAACTTTTGTTATATACACTTTATTCGTACACCGAATTATGAACGAGATATAAGCTAAAACCTATAGCGGAAGTGAACAATGTTATTTTGGACAAAAGACCCAACCGAAATAAATAAAACTCGGTATATGTATTAGCACTAATGCTTTCATTATAACAAGCCATACCAACATTTCTAGGGACGGGCAGGAGTGGGGATTCTAAGGAAAGCTAGAAATTAAAAATAGCTATATTTCGTTTCCTATTGGTTTTTCAGCAAATATGCACATAACCAAAGTTGTTTATATTGTTATTTAGAGAAAGTTGCTCAACAATTCTTTTCAATATGAACTACCAGGTATCTCACCTAGAAAAATTAATTCAAATGTATGGTAATATTTTGTCCTTAATAATTCAAATCTATGCATAATGCACAGGAAACGGGAAATATGACAATATGGAGGACAGTGAAGTCTTACAATAAAAAATTAATTTTATAATTAACAAATCCACAGAAACGACGGGTATTAACCCTAAACACTGGGGCGGGTAAATGTCAAAATATTGTGCAAAGTAAAGCCTTGCCAAAAAAATACCATCACCATTCAGCCTCAAATGAATTCCTGAGCGAAGCCGGGTATCTGAGCTAGCATATATATATATATATATATATATATATATATATATATATATATATATATATATATACACATATACTAGTTCAGATAACCGGCTTCGCCCGGGAATTCATTTGAGGCTGAATGGTGATGGTATGGTTTACTTTGCACAATATTTTTACATTTACCCGTCCCAGTGTTAAGGGTTTTTACCCGTCTTTGCTGTCGATTTGTTAATAATTAAATTATTTTTTTATGTAAGACTTCACTGTCCTCCATATTGTCATATTTCCCGTCTCCTGTGCAATTTGCATAAATTTGAATTAATTTTTTCAGGTGAGGTACCTGGTAGTTCATACTGAAAAGAATTGTTGAGAAAATGTCTCTAAATAACAAAACAAACAACTTTTGTTATGTGCATATTTGCTGAAACCCCAATAAGGAAAGAAATATCACTATTATTAATTTCAGGCCTCCTTATAACCCCCACTCCTGCCCGCCCTAGAAATGTTAGTATGGCTTACTATAAGGAAGGTGTTAGTGCTAATACACATACCAAGTTTTATTTATTTAGGTTGGGGCTTTCGTTCCAAATAAAATTGTTCACTTCCGCTATAGGTTTTAGCGTATATCTCTTTTATAATTCGGTATACGAAAAAAGTGTATATAACAAAGTTACTTTAAATAACAAAATAAACAACTTTTGTTATGTTCATATTTGCCAAAAAACCAATAGGAAACGAAATATCGCTATTTTTAATTTCTGGCTTCCCTTATAACCCCCACTCCTGTTCGTCTCAGAGGATATTAATATAGCAAGTCTAAGTTGGGCTAGTAGTAATATACATCCCAAGTTTCATAAAATTCGGTTCAGCCGTTTATGCGTGAAAAGGTAACAAACAGGCACCAAAGAAACAAAATGCAGTTTTGGTGTCTATGACATGTGAAACGAAAAGTTATCGTGAAATTTCACGAAAAAAATCAATGTACAGACAGAGGTTATAATTCTTATATATATATATATATATATATATATATATATATATATATAGATTATAATATATATTCTATATTGTTTAAGTCTACTCTTAAGATCATGTCTGCTATAGGCAGAAATCGGACAAAGAATAGTGGGAGTTTAGGGTGGATTTGAAAATTTTATGAGCCGGATCATAAAAGGTTGTTGGAATTTTTGTTAGATTGGTAACATATTAAAATAGATACAGGCTTTATATTTCAGGAGAAATATAGAACAGAACATGAGATAATGTCAACACTGTTTCATTATAGCAGGTGGGAAATCTAGTATAGTTTAGGCATCATCTGCTTGACAGACTTTTTGTCCTATACTTGATCCATTTCTCCTAGACCTACCCCAACCAACGTGCCTTAAAAGAGGCAAATCTGAAAGGAGGCCAGAGCATAGCCAAGTGCTACTGCTTCATCAAGGAACTACTACTGAAGAGCTATAATAATAGTTTTAATCAAGGGCTCAGGTTAGCCATGGGATTAAAGCATTTGTCTTAACCTCCCTTGATAACCTGGCGAGTTCGATCGCCTCCCTGGGCAATAGGAATTCTTAATTACGAAACATATTAGTGACAATCTCATTAAATAAAATCTTTAGTCCTACCCTGGCTAGACAAGGGTGGTAGCCCGTCCCAATACCAGCAAAAAGTGGACGCTAATAAATAACTGTATATTTTATTCACTATTTTGTTTTGCCTCAAGATCAGTGGATTCAAAGCTTAGACACGCAAAGAACATTTTAAAAGATCACATGAAATTAAGAAGATCCATTTACTAGTTCTGAAAAAAAATAATAATAGTAAAAATTAAATTAATTTAAAAAAATACAATTTGGTGATAGAAGTGAACTAACTACACAGAGTAATTAATTGCTTCATAGTATTAAATTTTTAATGAAAATTTTAACCTGCTATTCATTGTAAATAATAAGAAACTGAACTTTCTGAAGCTTTACCTTTTTTACTTGGTATAAGAATGTAAATATATATGTTTGCTATAACGTAAAGGATAGTTTGAGAATTGGACCAAAAGTGACTAAAGCAGTTTATCATATTAATAATAATTTAAAAAGAAATCAAATTCATCACTCATCTTGCAATAAAAAATAATGATCATAATGTATCAATCAAATCAGAACAAATAAATACTTTGAAAAATACCTTTCTAACTGGCTTAATATAAAGATTGGAACATTCTTTAAGATTGTAACAGTGTGATGAAGATCCCTCAACCAATTTTATTTTAAGTGCCTGCAATATTTTAAATTGTTTTACTAAACTCTGTTAAAAGCAAAAATTAATTTATTCAATGTTTATTTATTTACCATAGGTGGAACTGAAGCAAATTTATGGGGGAGAGGATGTAATTCACTCTTCTTCACAGAATTATAATTACCGTAATCAATATAAAAAACTTTTAGGGGATTATTACAAACCACTTTAGCACGACACCTGAAATAAGTAAACCAAAACTGTTTCTAACTTCAAAATTGAGACCACATTTTACAAACAAAAATAAAAAAAATAATATAATAAATAAAACACTACATCTGCCTGAAATTCAATTAAAATTTGTTGGAAATATAATTATTTTTGTGTTTCAGAATACACTTCTAAGATTAATGATACGAAAATTATCGTTGGTTTGTTACAGAATTACTTTATAACAACTTCATAGATCAATACATAAAATATATTATTATATGAAATATTTTTCTATATTTGTATCATTCATTCCAAGTAGTATTACATTATTGAGAATCTAATTTTTATAAAAATAAAGTAATAGGGTTATATGAAGAGCAGCCAAATAAAACTTCAAAGGAGACCAGTCTTTGTGGATTGAAATAATGCTTTCACATTGCAATATAATTAAGATTATTCCCAGAAACCCTCCAATATAGCTCATGTTGACAAAATTCACTCCCTAAATAAATATGAAATACATGTCCATAATGTTTTAAGAAATACACAAAATTTCACAATTTGCTCAAGGCATTCTCATGACACAATAAATTCTATTTGGCGACTAGAAGGTGGAAATCATAATTTTAAAATTCATAAACTTAATAACTTCTTTATTACATTTCATAATAAAACCAAAACAATTTCTGAGTTTGGTAAACTGAACACATCATTCTGTTCTGAGCCTGACCCTAGATGTTTGGTCTCAATGTTTATAGCTCAAAATTAAGCCTCTAATAAAACAAAAATACATCCAGCTAAATTTAATGTCAAAAATATGTTTGAGATAAAATATGGGGAAAATATTACTGCGTGTTCCTTGTGTTTTTTTTTAACTTTGTAAGTTCTGAATTTTATGATGGTGTAAAGAACAAATTATTAGTATAGTTTGTCATATCAAATTTATATGGAATTGTCACTGATGAAATAAAAATATCTAAATTCCACTTCCCAGTTGATGGAAGATCTTCTGGAGGGAAGTAAATAGGAAAAAAGAATCAAAACCAAGGAACTCAATCCACAATGATACATAAACTTAAATATTCGTGACGTCCTAAAAATATTTCTCCTTTTAAAAATTTCTATCATATTCTATAATTAAAAGCCACAAATTTAATTTAAGAGCTATATGAAATAAAAGAACCTGAATGTTATTGGTGCAATGTACAGCAATGTTACAACAGGAGTTAGTTTTTCGAAAAAAAAAATATTATAAATACAAGGTAGGATTAAGGGGAGTGGTGTAATAACATGTGGCAATTTCTTTGGAGTTTGCAAATTCGAAACCTGATGTATTAAAAAACTACTTAACAGGAGATTTGTTAATGATATTCTCCTGGTAGATACTATAGGAGTATGATGGTTATAGACAACATATTTTTATCATTTGTCTTCCAAATTGGGCATCAGACAAAATTTTCATTTGTGGCTAGGCAGAGTAAATAATTTAAATATAATACATTTTGTGAATTTATCACTTTCTTCTCTTGATATGAAGTTAGATATGATACCCTAACTGAGACTGAGGAAGTGAGGATTATTTTAGAGATGTAATACTAAGGAAAGGAGCAATGAAAGTGTTGGTTTTCAAAACGAAGGCTAGAAAAATGTTTGGTGTGAATTTTAAAACAACTGACATCTGAACACGTCCAATCCCAGATATCAACTATATACTAAAATTATACATTGTAAGATAAGAAAAACCTCACAAAACAAATGCTATAAATTTCTTGTACAAAAATTAATATCAAGAGTTATTTGGGATTGTAAAATAATAAATTATAAGGACTTATGAACAATATTTTAATTCATATAATGAAGACATATGAAAGAGATAGTGAGATAGTAATTTCAGTTTAGTTAATCTTTCAAAAAATATTAATACTGTATGAAAAAGCAAGGTAAAGGCTTTCAGGAAGTATGTAAATGATTTTATAAATTCAAAGAGATGTCTTAAATTAAACAGAAAAAGTGATAATACCAAGTTAAACTTACCACAGACTATCAAATTCATGAGTATATATTTCATTAAGAACAGGCTGAACTGATTTATCTTTGTGTTCTCCTAAACCGCACGTCATTTGACAAAGTTCTGTTGTATCGGATGATTTGTGAACCCAATACTCATCGCAGTTTTCAGTGACCAAAATGGTCACCTTTAACGAAGAATAGTTTGATAATTCTTAACATATAATCAAAATATATTTATAATAATATGCAATAAAAATTAAACAAAAAAATGAACTGAAAGAGATTAGGAGTAATAAAAACAATAATTCAGGTATGAATGTTGAAATAAATAACCATTGGGATACCTTTTTAATTTTATTTAAAACAAAAATGTCCAGTAAAAAAGAAAATATTACATAAGTAGCGTTGGCAATGTTTGTTTTTTTAACTATAATGTAAATAAGTAGATAATCTTAATAGATTCTGTATACAATAATAAAAAAGAAAAATCAAAAGGTAAAAATAATAGAAGTATTAATATCTATTATATCCTAAACGAACGTAAGGTATCAAATAAAAATTAATAATAATAATGATCTAGCAAAATCTACATTTTTGAAGCAGTATTACTTACTAAATATCACAAATGTTTTTATGTACAGAACACAATACTCTTCGTTCATGAGAACATTTAATAATAATAAAATGATAAAATTTATTTTAAAAACCTAAGAATTGAGCATACTTGTAATGCAATAGTAATATATTACAATTGCATGAAGCAGTTAATTGATTCAGTCTAAGAGATCGTGAAATGGCAAAAAACTATGACCAATAAAAAACTGTTTCCAAATAAATATGACTTTTCTGTTTTTGTACTATAATGTACAAATTGACATAGATAAAAATAATAAACATCACCATTGCACATTAGTGTAATACCTCCTGAATCTCTTCGTACTTGACTCCTTCAACATGAACAATCCACCTGCCATCTCTATCCTAAAAATAAAGCCAACGTATTACAACAAAAAGGTGTTGTTACTTTAGTTATTATGAGTAGAATTGAAAAGTGTTATATAAAAAATTGCATTGCAAATGTAACTCTCTAAGATTGTTGTTTGTACATTTTTTTCTTTAACTCAATTACTAATAGATATTTTTTAGTTTTAGTAAACTCCCACAACTACTATCTTACCTTAGCAATATTAAAAAAAAAAAAAAATGTCTAATTTTAAGCTTAAATACCACATATTATTTTGATCGCACCTTTATTACGCAAGACGAGATAAATGGGTAAATTTTAGATGTGCCATCAATGAACATTATAGTTTTAGAGGCTTTAATTAATATTTGATCAACACCATATTTGATGGTCTTCTTCTTGAATGACTGACTTTTAGTTAATACAGGATGTTTTAAAAAGAATGAACTGATTTGAAAAGCTTTATGGTGCTTTACACCAGCTTCGCAGCAGGACACGTGGCATGCCATTACAAAGAGTGTAGTTGTAAGTTTCGAATGGTTGCCGGTAGTGTTCTCTATCGATACTTCTCTAGTGGTCTGTCGTAATCCTTACTCTTAGCAGTTCTCGTGTGAGTGTTGCAATGGCTACACCTGTACAAAAATCGTTCTGTGCTATTGAGTTCGTGAAGATCAATTCTGTTGTCACAGTGCAATGTGCAGTACAGGCCCTCTGCTAAGAACATCCGACGTTGAGTCTTACAATTATGGGACACTGGATGTTTGTAAACATTTGTGAGAGGTAACAAACCGATTAAATGCATGTGTCTTTATTGCAATCTTATATTACTGTCTGTTAATAAGATATAGCTCAATGAAATCAGTTCATTCTTTTTGAAAGACCCTGTATATTAGTGTGAGTCTCTACCTGAAAATAATCAATTAGGGGCTGAATTTTCTAGTATGTGGCCAGTCTTTTCAAGGGTATTACATTGTGAGCCCATGTTCTGCCAACTCCAGGCATTTCTTCTGTTTCTAACTTTTCTCATAGCTTTCTTTCACTACATAATGTGTACACTTGTTAGCACATTTCCCCCAAGGGGAATCTAGAAATGAGAAGGTTGTTCTCAAGATGGCACTTTTGGAAAATTTCTTTTTAAGTTCCTATACAGGAAATGATAAAAATTAGGTCTGTTGGTTTGTAGGTATTAATACACACACACCTAGATATATTTGCCTGTCAATGCTTTAGCAGTCGAAGCTATTGTTGAATGATAACCAAGTTCTATATTTAAACGTTTATGTAAAACAACTGTGCAAGTTTGTTAAGGACTAAAATCAGACTAGAAGATGTGGGATTTAAAGGGGTAAACTCAAAAATTCAAAATATCTGTTACTGAGTCCAGACAAAACTTTTTATATAGCCCATGTTCTTGCAAATTTAATTGTTTGCAACAGTTGTTCAGTATATTTTATCTCAAAAATTAAGCTATTATTTGTATTTAGCTTGTTTTACAGCCTATAGAAATTCCCACTTCTACTCATCTCAAATTATCAATAAACATATATTATGAAGGATCTTATTCCAAGCTATAATGCCAAATATGTTTTTTAAAGTCCTTTACTATATTAGGTGTATGCATGTATATTGTGTCGTCATAAATAAAATAAAACTATATAAACTCGAAAAGGTTTATTAGATCTATACTCCACCTGTACAATTTATTTAACAATGCACAACACACTTGGTTAATTATTCTTAATTACTACTCAAAGTATGCACTGACAGCTTCACTGTTCTTATTATTACACAGTCCAATAACTCACTCAACACCACTCAAGTTCACAAAAACACGGCACTGCGCTGATCTTTGCAAAGATAACGGCACTGCACTGTCCTTTAGTGAAACACAGCACTATACTGTGCACTATAGCTGCACTGAATGTACTGTTATCCACTTGAAGAGAGCTGAGAACAAACTAACTCGGGACGAGCTGGACCGCTTTTATAGACGAGCAGCGACATCAAAGGAGAACGCCAAGGATGAGCTAGATGCTTAGTCTAGAAACTTCCGACGCTAACGGTCCCTCCCATCGGTCGGCTCCTTTCATTTCCTTCGTACTTCATAAATATGTGATTAACTCTGTTTAATTTTACATGTACGAAGTATTCGTAAATATAAATATATATATATATACTAGCTAAGGTATGTGATGCCCGGGAAATCATTATTTACTGACTAATGATGGTATTCTTATAGCAAGACTTCAATGTGTACAAATACCCTCACTCCACGACGTAATGTTTTCCCGAAATAGCCAATCCTGAAGGCAAATTTTGGGTATTAATAGAATAGATATTTTAGTTATGAAGAATAAATAAAAATGTGTTCCTAATCTATCCCTCTCCACTTTTTGAATAATTCAAACCATAATCATGAATAGCATTTATTACAATTAAATATCATCTATAATGAACATATTTCCGATCAAAACCCAATCCGAGCACATATAGTTTAAGCATAGTATATATGTATATGTATATATACATACATACATATCTACTAGCAAACCCGACAGACGTTGTCCTTCATGATATTTCAAGCGATTAGAATATTAAATTCAATAATATTACGTTTAAAACAAAAGCTACTTTTAATACCACAAAAAAACAACTTTTGTTATGTGTGCATGTTTGCCTAAAAACAAATATAAATTGAAATATCGCAAATTTTTTATTCAGGCCTCCCTTATAACCCCCATTCCCATTCAAACCTAAAAAATTTAATAAAGCTTACAATCTTGGAAGAATTAATGCTAATTTATATTAAGAGTTCTGCTCAATCATTAGCTCCCACTTTAATTCTTTAGTGTATATCTCATATACACTTCCGTTATATGACAAAAGTGAATATAATAAAAGTTACTTTAAATAACAAAATAAACAACTTTTATCCTGTGCTTATTTGCCGAAAAACCAATAGGAAACGAAATATTGTTATTTTTAATTTTAGGCCTCCCTTACAACCCCCACTTCTGCTCCATCTGGCGAACCAAACACATCCAAAAAAATTCATTCAAATCGGTTTAGCCGTTTAGGAGTTCAGTCACATACACACGTACAGTAGAATTATATATATATATATATATATATAAAACTAGCTAAGGTACCCGGCTATGCCCGGGAAATATTTGTAGACTCACTAATGATGGTATTTTTATAGCAAGACTTCAATGTGTACAATTACACTTCCCTCCACGACATTGTTTTTCCGAACTAGCTAATCCTAAAGGGTAACTTTTCTGGACTAATAGAATAGAAATTTTAGTTATGAAGAATAAATGAAAATGTTTCTAATCAATTCCTCTCCACTTTTTGTGACTCACTGTTTTTGAATAATCCACACCATAATCATGAATAGCATTTATTATAATTAAATAATTTCTATAATGAACATATTTCCTGTCAAAACCAATCCGAGCACATAAGTATAGTTTTGTACATAAGATTATATTCGTAATAGTAAATCTCAAAATCAGTGGAAATCACTTTGAGTAATGCCAGCATTTCACAGAAAATAAGTAAACTCAATTAACTGATTTAGCCTCCCATGGACTCTGCTCGCATCAACATTGATTTCCTTAAATTATTGTCATAATTTATCTACCTGATGGAATTAAATAATAGTGGAACCCTAAAAATAATTTCATTTATATCCAAAAAACTAGATGAGGTGAAGAGATCGCTGCCCTCCTTGCAATCTAAGTAATCTTTAAACAATCATATCGAGTTTAAACGCATATTGTCTTTTGTCATAATGATATTACCATTGTTATGATATTACATATTTGTTTCAATAACAACAAAATATTGGAAATAAAATAATATATTACCAGAACCAAAGAGTTTGATTCCCTATAACTTCCGATATCACCTCACTAATTCGAATCATAATTAGAACTATCTTATAAGGCTAAAAGATAACATCATTTGTCATAATATGCATTTATTAAATATTTGAATAAGCACTAATAAAATTAATGACTCCCTCTACAGTGTTAGCTTATATCCTGTGTTTATTTCATTTTACTACAAAAGTGAATCCATCAAAAGTTACTCTAAATAACAAAATAAACATGATTTGTTATGTACATGTTTGCCAAGAAACTAATAAGAAACGAAAAATCACAATTGTTCAGTTTTGTCTTCCCTTATAAACCCCACTCCTGTTCGTACCTAGAAATTTTAATATAGCTTATAATTAGGGAGGTTTTAACCCTTTCCACTCCAAGGCTTTAATTGAATTATAGTATCTTACGATTCTAGAATATGTTTCATTCATTCGTGACTCAAACATTTCAGTAACAAAAATCCCTCCTGTTTTAAAATTTTCCGCAAAAAGAGGTATTACACCATGTCGAGTATCACTCGACAGTGGAGCTAGTGGAACAAAATCAGTGTCGAGTGACACTCGACATTGGAGTGGAAAGGGTTAATACTAAATTAAATACAGAGTTTTTGCATTTTCAAGTTTTCAGCCATCAGTAAAACCCCACTCCTACTCATGTCTTAATATTAAACAGCTGTTATATTATGAAGCACTTTACTTGAAGCCCAAATACCAAATATTGTTTTCATTGAATTTTTATCTTTTGAGATAAATGCAAATACATGATGCATGAGGAAAATCTGCTTAGTTAACGCAGACCCATGACGGACTTTTATTCGTAGAAGAACAATTTAATTTCTCATCAAGCTGTTACTTCATGATTAACAACTCAAACTTCAAAGTAGGCTTACTTGCATGTGAAAGACAATAGAGTCAAATAGTTTAAAAATATTGAGAAAAAAAAATGCATTAAGACTTTCATATTCTTTCTATTGTTAATTGTAGAGAGGTTTATAAATGATGATAGAAAAATGCATTGAAGCTCAAGAAAATTAATACTCACTTGGCTTATTGGCTTTATATTTATGGACATTTCCTCAGCCAACTCTATATTCTTTGCAGAGCCATGAGCTAGTTTATATTTGTGAGCCTAGAAAATATGAAATATAAGAAAAATTATTAGTTTTATTTAAAACTGTTTATTTGTCTTATTAAGCCTTTTTTAAAAAATAACATTTATATAAAATTAGAATGAGATTCAAATTTAACATTAAAAACGTTTTGGAGGAATTTTTAAAAGTTTTCATTCCCTAAGAGGAGTTTCAATTTATGATTAAACAATTTTTATTAGAAACTCTCTCCTATGCAAATACTATTGTTTTTAACCCACTTTTTTTTCATGAATATTTAATCAGTGACATTTATGATTTCTGTATCAATAAGTGTTGCTAGATAAATGAGTATTTCCTCTTATATATATATATATATATAAGAGGAAATACTAATTTATCTATAAACACTTATTGATACAGAAATGATAAATGTCACTGATTAAATATTCATGGTAAACTAATGGTAGTATGGTGGTGGTAAACTTATGGTAATATATTTTATATATATATATATATATATATATATATATTATATATATATATATATATATATATATATATATATATATATAAGGGACTCTTTCTTTTCTTCACTACACTGGAAAAGAGTGAAATTGGAGTTGAGGAGGATCACATTAAACTAATTTCAATGATATCTAGATGACTCAATCACAGAACCAAACTCACTAGTGAGGTAGGTGAGATGAGTGATAGGTTTCAGCATCTGGACTACCAGTTCAGATAAATAGATAGTATATTATTAATTTTTGGTTTCTGAAAATTGTGAATATCATCTTTTGATATTGTGCAATGTGTATTTTGAAGTTTGACTATTGTATTGAGTTGAAATATTTTTAATTCAAGGGAATATCCTTTGTTGGCTTCTTGTGAACAACTAACGGAATTTGGACTTGTAAAGATTATAATTATTTATATTCCGATACATAAGTTTGTGAACATATATATCATATACATTGCTAGTAAAAATATTGATTTTAGTCATGCAACCTGTGCTATTTCGAGCCCAATAGCGTATTCAATTTCAACATGGTCACACATTTAACACAAGTCATAAATTTTCGACAAGCCAATTAAATTATTCCATGTTGTATACCAATTCCATATGAAATCTAAATAACATACATAGAGAATGAGGCATTGGTTCAAAATATTAATAGAAAACTAAATATTCTTACCAGGTTAGGTATCGAAGTTAGATCTGCAGGCAAAGGCCGCAAGTCCTTCTTTTCAAGAGTTGCGATATTACCAAAGTCAACAAAATAAACTTCTACCTTTGACTGTATGAATTTGATTATTTCTGCTCTAAACCTACAAAAAAAAAAAAAAAAAAAAAAGTTTTTACTTTATGATCACTTTGGTTTTACTTCCTTATTTGATTCTGGTTAGGAGGGTTTGGGGTTTGCAGCTGCCACTTTACTCCCATGGATAATGGCATTAATATTTATAAGATGGAGACAAATATTCTGAGAATAAGTCAACAAAAAGTAATTATAAGATAAAATAGCACTGATTGACAGAATTCTGAAACTTCTAACAGCACTAATGTTCTTACTTTTATGAGAGAGAAATTATTATACTAGAATTTTTTATTTTATTTTTCTAATTTAATCTTTTTGATATTCTTTGACCACATATTTATATATATATATATATATATATATATATATATATATATATATATATATATATATATATATTACTGATCATTTATGATAATAATTCATCTGCCTCATCATAGTTTCATTTAATTGGGCACTAAACATTAAGTTGGCTCTCAAAAATCTGTGCTCTGAGTAGAGATGGGATTTTACCCGGTAAATACCCAAATTCGGGTAAATACCTGGGAAAATACCCGATTGGGTAAATATTCGGGTATTTTTAAATTAGCTTCCCGAACTATTTTTGTAGTTATAGATTCTAAAACTTTTGTGTTGAAACAATTTAATGTTTGACTCATCAACGTGTACTGAGACTGTACATCGCTTGCCGAGTCTTTGAAGCTGTCGATAGCTCCTTATGCGGGCTCCTGCACTTCTTTTGTCGGCTTCCGGCGTTGCCTTGCCAACAACAAAGCACACAAACGATTTTAATAAGTCCATCACGCAGGGGCTGCGTAAACTAAGCAGATTTCCCATGTGAATAGAGAAATTTCACGAGAGCCGAACAGTTAACAAAACGGCCGACCTATCTTTTGGCGGGAAACTCACTCATCCGTTATCCGCCCCGATCTCATAAAATGCAAATATCTCGGTTAATATTCAAGATAGAGAATAAATGCATATGACAATATTTTTAGTAAATTTAATTTGCAATAAGATTGATTCTATACTATTTTTCGATCCGACGTATAGTAACGGAAATATTTCGAATTTTAGAAAATCCTCCCCTCTAAACCCCCCTCCCACTGGTCCGATTTCAGCCATTAACGAACTTGATCTTTCTTTTTACATAAAACGACTAAATATTGAGTTTGGTAACGATCAAACAAAAATTGCGACCGCTAGAGCGGTAACAGACAAATATATATATATATATATATATATATATATATATATATATATATATATATATATATATAGTTTTGAACGGACCTCATTTTCGTCATCTACAAGGTAGGATCGATGGACATTTGAAGAAAAATTTCGAAAATTCCGTCATGAGTACAACCTCAATAGCTGATTTCCCTTAAGGGAAATCTGCTAAAATAGAGACTAGTTGCCTCCAAACCTTTCTTTTGTTGAATAATTATATATAAATAAATAATAATTATTAATCATTATAGTTAATAATTATTTATTGTTATAGTTAATAATTATTAATTATTATAGTTAATAATTATTAATTATTATAGTTAATAATTATTATTATTATTATATTATGTAAATTTCTTTTGTTTCAATATTGGCTTTGTTTTATTTCGTCGCTTTTATCTCATTATTTACAGATTTTTTAATCAAACCTCAGTTTATTCATACCTCGCAAAATAATGAAGGTATAGTTTATATTGCATTTGTTCATAAGAATGTAAAAATTAATAAAAGGTGTGGCATTTACTGTAAAAAACGAAAATACCCATGCCTTGGGTTTTTTCCCCACATAAATACCGGGTATTTACCCATTTGGGAAAATACCCGGGTTTTTACCTTTTGGGTATTTACCCTTCGCCCATCTCTAGCTCTGAGTAACAGATGAAGGTGTTCTTTTTGCTTAAACTATAGCATGGGATATCTAACACGACTAACTAGAATAATTTAAGAGTAGCTATACTTTCAATGGTCCAATTCTGAAAAACAATTTTTCAAGGAACAAATTAAATTATATAAATATTGTAAGTAAATCTAGTAAAACTCTTTGTAAATCTTGTTGGATGGCCTTTATAAATGAATAGAACTTACCATCCATCAGTAAATGGAGCAGATACTTTAAGTCCAACATCAAGACGACCTGCTAAAGGAGTAGCATTAGGGCAAAAATCATTTAAAGTTCTCATAATTTCAATTTGTTTTTTGGAGTCAAGTGAGCTGTATGCTATAAATTCATTGTTTATCCCGATGCTCCCAACAGTAACCTAAAACATTAAACAGAACAGAATAATTTATTCTGTCAGGATTCATAAATATTAATAAAAACAATTTGACCACCACAAAATAACTTGATTGACAATTCAGAATAAAAAAAAAACTATGGATCTTTCAGTTTGACAAAAAATATGAGCATTACAATATCATGTAACACTTTTTAGTCACATTAATTTAGTTAGCAAGCTGTAGCTGTATTTTGGTGAACAAATAGTAGGAAGACAGAGGCTCCAGAAATTCAGTTTGTTGGCGACCTATCACTTTATATTCTCTCGATTCTGTGTTCAAGGTCTTCTCTATAACTGTTTCTACAGTTTAAACGTATTATTATTGACCTCGTTCATTTCTTTTATAGTTTTAATAGCTACATATTTTAAATACCAAAAATAAAAACATCAGAAAAAATTTAAGAACATTACACAGGGTTTTAAAATCATTACAATTTTTTTTTAACTGTGCCAGTATTGTGTCCAAAGTTACGAAATCAAAAGGAGGTTTATTTTTTTTTTTTTTTTTTTTTTTTTTTTTTTTTTTTTTTTAGTAAATTATATTTGGTGTTACTTTTTAGTATATCATAAATGATGATATTCAATTTTATTTTCACAAACATACATTCAATTATTTGGAATTAGTAATGTAACAATGAGATAACGTCCATGGGGAAGGAAGAGTATATCACTCTCAAATAAAATGATTTTTAAAAAAGTGGAACCAAACATTTTATTCATTCAATTGAACAAGGAAGTCACAAGTCATGTGGTACCCACATCAAATTTTTTTTTGTTATGTGAAATTTATTTATTTCACAAATCAATTCCAAATGAAATTTCTCAAATAGTATTTGTTTGTTGGTTCTTTTTACTATAGCATGTGAGAATTATATAGAGATATGGTATGAGGGGTCCAGTTAAAGGTATAAATTTAATAGGACTATAGTATGATTTAATCTGAAGCGTTTGAAAGGTTTTAGTAACTAATGCATTCTCTGCTACCTAGCGGTACAGTTCCCAATTAGATCTTCAGAAATTAGCAGTGAAGCTATCTAGTTGAAGCAGGTGTTTTGCAGCGAGCTGCTAAATAGGAAAAGGCACTAATGGTGTGTTGCACACTGATGGCATGAAAAACTTGAGCCATATACTGGCGAGGAGCAGAAGAGGGTTATATGATTTATAATTCTTAAAATTTTAAACATTTTCAATGATCAAATGATTTTTTATTGTAACACAATAATTCCTCGATGGTGTTTAGGACTCCAGGATTAAGGTCTAGTGTCAAAAATAAATTTTTGTGGACAGATTAATTTTCAGTATTCCTAAAATTGGAACCATTCACTTCCATAATTTAAAAAAAAGAAATAAAAAACAGCTTTGAAATTCATTTTTACATGAGAATAAAATACAAAGACTGTTTCTAAATCAATATTAAAGTTAAAAAAAATTATTACCTCTGTGAATTTATCAATAGGAATAGGAGGCTGTACTTCACTTACAGGAGGTGGCATCTTCTTTTCCTAAAACAAAGTTAATATGGCTTGGTTAATCACAAAACTTTTTTATGGCTCCTCACAATTTTATTTCCCCTTGGCCTCAGTGCATCGGCAGGGTTTAGCCTGGTAGCAAGCCTATAGGATCGCCCTACGCTCTGACGGTAATTTTTGCTTATAATATTATTTTAATGTTTAAATAGTAATTATTAATGTGTTATATTTTAATTGTAAATGTGTTTGAATATAGGTGTTATTATTGTAAAAATTTTTATAATGTTATAGACGTTTTTGTTATATGACCAATTATGTAAAACATTTTTAACAACTGATTTTTAGACTCCTAATTATGGTGTTACATTGTTTTGTAGCTCTGAGGATGGGGATTTAGTCCCTGAAAGCGCTCAGCGTTTATAAGAAATAAAAAAAAAAAAAAAAAAAAAAAAAAAAAAAAAAAAAATTGTGAGGAGCCATAAAAAAGTTTTGTGATTAACCATTCATCACCCTCACCACCAGCTAAAAATAAATATTAATATGGCTTGATGAAAGCATAAAATTTTTGTAACAAGTTCATATACAGAAAGACCCTTTTATAAAATACTAAGTACCCATGTCACAGAAGTAATAAATTTTAATCAGATAATTTTTAAAATTAAGCCTATCTTACTAGGAACATCCCAAATGTCAGCATGGATAATATTTTTTATCCTTTTCCTTGGAAATTATGCTATTGAGAAATAATGCCTTGATTCATATGGCTCTAATAAATAGTGAACTAAGTTAATTCCTGAATATTGTCTAATTTCAGATATCGTTTGAATGTGTTCTAAAACTTTTGAAATCCTACCCTCATTCTTCAGGACTTGTTGAATCCACTTCTAAAGTTTAAGTCCCTTTAAAAAAAGTAAAAGTCAGTATCGTGATTTGAAAGAATAAAACATCTAGATGGACTACTACTTAATATGTTCTTTTTATTTTTTAAGTTTGGATCTATTTATGCTAAAGTAAATAGAACAAAGAAAGAGCTTAAAGAATAGCAAACTTGTTCAAATTAAATCTTTTCTAAGATAAAAAAAGGTTACAGGTACAAAACAAACTGAAGCAATCTGAATAATTGTACCATACTACTTGAGACTATAAAAAATGTTCAATGTTGTCTTTCATAAAAAAAAAGAAAAAAAAAAAGCAAGCTATAACAAAAATGGAATGAAGTTTTAGGATTTGTTTAATAAATAGGAGTAGCAAAGCTATTGATAGGAGTAGGTTTAAATAACCCCTTAAATACAATTTGATAAATTTTACTATTCACAACTAAAAATTTAAAAGAAAAATAATAATACTTAGCATTACATACCTGAATACGACCAGACATGTTTTCAGGAGGAGAAATAGGGGGACGAACATATACTTCATTCTCAGCAGGCTGACTTTCATGAACCCTACTACCTCTTTTATCATTTCGAGTTGCTCTTCCTCCACCACGACTAGGTCTATTTCCAGAGCCTTTATTTTTCTCATTGTTTTCCATAGAATTCCTAGGTCCCCTACCTTTTTGTTGGTCTCTGATTGAATCCTTCTGGTGGTCCCTGTTACCTCTATTTGTATCTCCTCTCTGACTTCGATCATTGTGATTTCCTGCATGGCTTCCATGGTCACTCAGTTTGTTACTATCATAACTATGGTCAGCAAAACCATTAGATTCATTAAATCCCCCCGAGATCCTAGCACTTGACTGTTTTTGAAAGCCTTTAGTAGTGCTTTGTTCATGTGATAGCAGTCGTCCATCCTTGGGTGAATAGTTAACAAGAGTAGGCGTTTCCTCTGCATCAGCAAACTCATCAGGAACATTAGAATATGAAATATTTCCATCCTTGTCAAAAGTTATGGTTCGGCTAAAAAATAAATCATTTATAAGTAATAGCTTAATATACAGAAAACAATTAATACTCAAAAATTAATGATTAATTAGATTAACTTCTAAAAAACCAAACAAATAATGATAACTGTACATGTGCAAAATTCACTAAAATCTCAATGGGATATGAATACAATAATATAAACTATGTCATACAAGTGCTGCATAAACTACATTTTGGTAAGTAATATTTTTCAATCTGATGTGTAACTAGCCGTGCTACCGTAGACGAGTTCAAATAGAAATGTTTCCTATAGAAATATTAAAATTGGATACACAAAATAATCTCATCATGTTATAACACAAGTACCTTGTAACATGAGCAGTGTAAGTGCTGCCAATCATTTGCTTCACCTGAGATATAGCAGTTAGACCAATTTATGATTATAATTGGTATTATTATGAAACTAACTGATATGATAATGGTTTCCCATCAAAATATAAATACTGGAAAACAGATGCACTAAATAATCATTCGTCATAAATAAATGCATTAAATTACTTTTGTTATAGTTATTAGTTTTGAACACGAAAGTGGAATGTCTATGGTACGAATAGTGACAAACTAATTAACGTTAATAAGATCAAATAAATCATTTCTGACAAAATAAAATGATTGTATTGTCTTGGCATCTGGAGAAATCATATGATCAAATTTTGTTCAGCTATTCCGTTGTAGTACAATAGAAGAATGTATGAGGTATAAAGTATCATTCAATCATATTAACAATGCTTATAGAAATAATTTCTAGTTATACAAATATATTTAAAATCAGAAAATTTCTATGTAATCTATTCATAGAATACATTACATGAAATCATGATATTAAACAACAAAACAAAATTAAATACTAACGGAACACAAGTTTTCTTATGCATTGGGTAGTCATCAAATCGGCAAGAATTACAACAGTACCACTCCTTGCATCTTGAACAGCAATAAATAGATGGTCGAGAGCAGTAGGCACATTGTCCAAGTTTGAATGGTAAACTGAGACTCATTTCTGATGACAATTTAAAATTTTCCTGTGAACAATTTTTTTTTTGCAAATTACAGTATTTAATACTCATCCTTATAACAAATTAACATATACTATAAAGCAAAAAAAATGTACTTAACATTAGCAATAGTAAATGAAAATTCAACTGAAAACCTATCGCCAATATATATATATAAAATACTAGCTAAGGTACCCGGGAATCCTTTGAGTCTGAATAGTGATGGTATTTTTTATTTGGCAAGGCTACAATGTGTACAACTACACTTCCTCTCTGGGTTAATAATTTTCTCGTTTGAAGGGGACTTATAGTATAGAAATTTTAGTTATGAAGAATAAATGAAAATTAGTCCCTAATCAATCCCTCTCCACTGTTTGATGCATCATAAAGAATTCAGATCATAATCATGGATAGCATTTATTATAATTAAATTCAAGTAAATTAAATGTACATATTTCCTGTCTAAAACCAATCCGCGAGCAGAACATTATACATTATGCGTAATAGTAAATGCGAGGTAAAAAAAAAAAAAAAAAAAAAATGCATTTCACAGGAAATTAGTTAATAGAATTAACTGTTAGCCTAAAGACAACTTCTGACCCCCCTTGAGTATTATCAACATTGCATCGCTTAAATACCTATAGTTCATATTGGAAAGCATTGTTGAGAATTTCAATATTTCTATGCAAATTACTTGCTTCATACATGGTTACCGAAAAAATGTATAAAACAAAAGTTACTCTAAATAACAAATTAAACAATTTTTGTTATGTGCACGTTTGCCTTAAAACAAATAGAAAATGAAATATTGCGAATTTTTATTTCAGGCCTCCCTTATAAGCCCCAGTCCCGTTCGAACCTAAAAATTCAAATATAGCTTATAATCATGGATGAATGAATGCTAATTCACATACCGAGTTTTGTTAAGTCCCGTTCAATCATTAGTGCTCAATACCATTGTTGGCTCCCGCCTTAGTTTATAGTGTATATCTCGTTTATAATTTGCTATATGACAAAATTGAATATAGCATAAGTTACTCTAAATAACAAAATAAACAACTCTTATAAGGTGTATATTTGCCGAAAAACCAATAGGAAATGAAATATCTGATTTTAATTTCAGGTCTCCCTTACAACCCCCACTCCTGCTCGTCTCTAGAAATGTTGGTACAAGTAATTATCATGGAAGAGTTAGAGCTAATTCACATACCCATAGTCATAATAAAATTGTTGACTCCCTCTATAGTTTTTAGCGTATAACTAATTTATACTTAGATATAAGACAAAAGTTACTCTAAATAACAAAATAAACAGCTTTTGTTATGTTCATATTTGCAGAAAAACCAATAGGAAACGAAATATCGCTATTTTTAATTTCAAGCTTCCCTTATAACCCCCACTCCTGTTCGTCTAAGAGAATATTAATATAACCTAAAGTCTAAGTTGGTTAGTAGTAATATACATACCAAGTTTCATAAAATTCGGTTCAGCTGTTTATGCGTGAAAAGGTAACAAACAAACATACACGAAAGAAACAAACAGCAGATATGGTGTCTATGGCGTGTGAAACGAAAAGTTATCGTGAAATTTCGAGAAAAAAAATCAATATACAGACAGAGGTTACAATTTATATATATATATATATAAGCAAAATAAATAAAAATACCACAAAGTTTCAGTTATTACTAAGTGGTCGAGGCCATTCTTTCAACTAGTTCCAGCCACCACATTCTTGTGATAGCACATATGATAACAATTTTACCTATGACTCCAATAGTTTGGTGTTGCTTCTGACAGGCCATCTCTAATATCTGAGAGAGGTTTTTGAAGAAACAAAAGGTTTCTCAAAGGTATATAGGCAACTCCTTCCTGCAATCTTTCTAGTTCAAAATAAACTTCTATGTTATTGTTCTCTGCGACAACGGAACATTTAGGAATAATTCCTTGTTTTCTCCTGACATCTAGCGGACACTATTAGCAGTTCTTTCAGTCCGAGTTTGAATGAGCAGGAGGCTGCGCTAGTGGGCTATTACATATTGCATCGCTAGGATTAGTTTCACCAGATTTCCCTTAAGTAAGTAGTGAGGTTACCTTCGTGAAGAAATTTCCTAAAAGTTTCTTTGAATGTCCATTGTATCCTAAATAGGAGAAGTTTAAAATATGGAGAGAATGCACATGTCCCAATAATTTTCACATTTTAGTTTACTGGTGATGTTGTTGGTTGGGAGATTATGTAATCCACATTTCAACCAATAACAATCAGTAAGAGTTCTTCAATAAAGAATTATATCATTGGCAAATAAATTGGTAGTGCCCCATTACTGGATGATTGTCTAGTACATATGGCACTTTCGATGCGAGGACACCATTTTCATACCTGCCTAAAGTTGTACGCAAACAGACTGTTTAAAGTTTGACAATGGTATTATATATAATAACAGAACCAATCCTTCTTTATATGCCAAAGAATTATAATATGAGGCCTATAAAAAACAAATTTCGGGTGAAGTATTATATGGGGATGGATAGGGCGAATATTCTGGTGGCGACTGTTAAAAGAATAAAGAATAATTATGCAGAAAAGTATGTGTAACTAAAAATTGATACCATTTTTTATATTGAAAACTTAGTCATACTCCAATTGATAGTATAGTTAGTTAGTGTGCTTCGTCATGAGAAGAATCCAGAACCTGGGTTCAAGTTGTGGCCAATTCAAACTTTTTTTTTTAATTTATTTTTTTAATATTTGTTATTATACCCATAATACAAAAGTAAAAAATAATTACAAAAAGATAAAAGAGCCAAAGTTTATTTTTACTAAATGGAAAAAACATAAATTTCTTAGTACACACACAACAGTTGTGTTCTGTTTAATAGTTTATGCGCAACCTTAAAAAATTAGTTTCTCAAAATGATAATTTGTAATAACTGTTTTTTGAAACAGATCACAAATCGAGTTAAAATAATATTAAATAAACATCTATTAAATATTTATCAAACTTACTTCACATGATAATTGTTTAAATCTTTTACTAATATAAGCGGAAACTTTCATGTCCATTTCATCTGTGACCTCTTCAAAGGCAAACTTTTCCCTGGATAAAACAAAACAGAAGACCATTTATTACTACAACTAATTATACATGTCAAAAAATTTATATATGCAACTATAAAAAAGAGTAAGCTTTTAAGTGTAACTATAAACTTTTGTAACTTTGAAATGAGAACATGTAACAAACACTAACTACAAGTGCATGTGCATCCACAGATCAATCCATTCACAACCCCTCATACCAGAACTCTTTTTTTCACCCAAGTGCAACATGAAAAAAAAAGTACCATGGATTTCAATACCGTAAACGAAGAAGTAAGGTTCTCCAATAATTCTTTTTTTTTGCAAGTCGCATTGCTGATCGGAGAAATTTTTTTCATAGATAAAAACAATGTTTCAAATAAATTATTCAAAGTAATATAATTCTCTACTATAAAAACTATTAGACAATTTTATTTAATTTTTCATTATTACTTGCTGAGTTATATTGGCAGAAAGATTGATTCCAAATTGATTTATTTATATAATATATTTTTTGGGGTGTAATAGGCACAAGACTAAGAAATATAAAATTATAAGTACCAGTTAATTAATACATCTGATCTTTTAGTATTACCACTGTTTGTTTGAAATATTATTTATTATCTTAGATGCTAATGTTATGATTTAAAATGACCAATTATAAAATAACATTTTGTCAGGTTAAGATTTTGTAGATTGTGACTCACTAAAATTTTTTACCTGTATCTTTGATCATGGATGAAACTTTAAAAAACTTTATTCACATTATGTAAACAAAACACCTTACAATAAGATCTTAAAACTTAAAAGATTTACACTAATTGCTTATTTCTTCACTCCTATGGCAAGTGTTCAAGTAAATCAGCTTGAAAAAAATGTCAATACAAGCACCATATACTTCTATATTTAGAGCCATGTCCTCATTCAGCTAAGACTTAAACTTAACCTAAAACCTACTTCAACTCAATCTTTAAATTCTGGTTCATTTAATATTGTTCAGAAAAAAGCTTCACCCAAAAATAATACAACTTCTTGAGAAGCTTAACAACAGCCTCTGGCATTCATGAGTTGAAAATTGAATACATACAGAAGCATTGCTTGGAACTGATATAGTTGTGAAAGCTATGGCGGGAGATCAAAATGTTTTGCCCCCCTCCCTCTTTCCTATACCACATCAACTATATTTGGTAATGTTCTTATTCGGCAGACTATATGCATTACTACTTGATAACAAAGAAAATGGACTTCACCATGATAAAAAAAAATCACAAGTTATTCTTTTGTAGTGAATTCGCAATTGACATCTACAAGTTAAACCCACTTCCTCTAAGTTGATCTTATCTCAGCCAACAATCAATTGCTAATTGCATTTCCACTTTGACGAAAAATGGAAAAATGTTCCCCACATTTACTACTTTTTTTTACTGCCTACACTTGCATTACACAATGGCCAAACCGTGCAACCTACATCATCTTTGAACGAGACATCAGCTCTTTTTACATCCACAATCAAATCTTGAACACCTTTATAGTTTATAGTTGTCACACTGACTAAAAATTTAACCTTACCTACCGGTATATTTCTTTCTTATTTCTTTATTTCTCTTCACTCAAGTGGAAGAAATCCTCATTTATCTTGATCTTATGATATATTTAAGGACACTACTTAGCAAACTCTTGGCTTTATGTATGGACATTGGAAAGTTCCGTTTCCTCACAGATAGGATAAGTAATATAATGTTTTCTCTGAGAGGACAGGTTTGCAAGTGTTGTCATTTTACATGTTTATTATATCTCATGTTTACATGCTGGTGCTTTGAATCACCTTCACATTATGTTTAAATGCCTGTCTCTTATCCTTATTTTGTTCCTATTCTCAGTCACGCCTATACTTTAATATATATTGTAACAATAATAATATATGTAAAAATATTTGTTTAAGAAGACAAATTAGAGACTCATACCAGACAACAAAAATATATTTGTTTTATAGATTAAAGAGCATTCTGGAAAAAGGATAGAAATTTTTAAGGTTTTCATCGTTGTAAGATATAGTTTTAGATTATGAAGAAATATATTCCTTAGGTTATGATGTAAATAAATTATTAATAACCTGGAGACGGATGCAGATGTAGATGATATGCTATCCTGCTGCTCTTTGTTGATGAAGGTACCTCGTCCCATTGAAATTTTGCGGTTTCCATTATCATAATAACCATCAGCAAAAGGTGAATATACAGAATTAGAAGCATTGACTTCATACGTTGTATCAGGGTGGGAAAATTTATAATTAGTAGTGCCAAAACCTTTAGGTTCATCATAAAATTCTTCATCTTGGGGCCTAGAAGATCTAATACTGTTTGGAGGTTTTCCTTTCATGGGTGGGAGATGTCCCCTCCCTCTCGTCATTGTAATACTGAAAATTAAAAATATTTATTAAAAAAAAAAAAAAAGCAGCACCAGAAAATAAATAGTTTCGGGGATAATGTAAAGACAATCAAAAGTCCAAATTCAAGATTTTGAGCTATTCATGCAACTAAAGTTTTTTAAATAAATTGGATCTAAATTACTTTTCTTGTACCTCAGAATAATGAAGCATTAGATTTGGAAGTCGCTTGAAGAAATAAAAAAAAAAAAAGTTTTCCATTGAATATATAATTTTTTTTTCTTTCAAAATTTCATGATACTTTTCATTTTTGCATGCCATTGAAACGATAACCACCATTTTTGACTTTGTTGTCTTTGTTATCTTTTCACACCGAAACTACCAAACCAAGTTTTATGAAATTTGGTACGTGTATTACTGCTAACCCAACTTAAGACTTTACACTATAGAGTAACTTTTTATATATACAGTTTTGCCGTATACTGGATTATAAATAAGACATACTCTACATTCTATTGGGCGCTGATGACTCAAAACTCAATGAAACTGCCAAGGTGGGTCAGTATTAACGCCTTTTATAAACCTTATTACAAACACGCTAAAACCATAGCAGGAGTCAACAATGTTATTGGGCACTAACGGCTTTTGGCGAGAAAGGGGTAGATTGTTTGTAGTAATGACGAATACCATCAATGATTATTATTATTATTTACATAATTTCATTGTTTAAAATAATGATGTGTAATTCAGTGGGAAGTTGTTTTCTTTTGATTATTTATTTATTTTTGTATGACTCACGATTTTTCTGCAAACCCAAAAACAGTATAGTTACCAGTTACCATGCAACACAAAATAAACACTGATATTTAGAGGAATTTTTCTCTTATTTATACACATAAAACGCTAACAAAAGTATTGATGATATGCTCTTTAAACTACAACTAAACATTAAATGGTGTGTTACGCTAAAACAAATATAAAGTAAGAAAGTAATCATTAAACTTTATATGACTCTTTTAATGGTTTATTATCCCCAGAAATAAAAAATTACTTACAGTTCAAAAATCAATCTGGCACTAGGCAATCCTTATATATATATATATATATATATATATATATATATATATATATATATATATATATATATATATATAATTTTGAAAGGACCTCATTTTCGTCATCTCAAAGGTTAGATCGATGGACTTTTGAGGAAATTTTTTGAAAACTGTGCCACAAGTACAACCTCAATAACTGAAGGGAAATCTGATACAAGCATTTATAGTGGGCACATATCCCTGACACATTAAGCTCAATATAAAAATTATATTTATAGAATTGGGGATTTATTTTAAATTGCAAACTGAGGAATACAAAACTCTGTTAAAATGACAGCTACAACAAAGAATTTAGTAGAAAAGTATGTAATTAATAAGGCAGATTATTTAAAAAAAAACAAAATGCATACCCCCTTGCTCTCAATGTTCCTAGTTAAGATTTCTACCTTTAAATAACTTAGTGTTGTAAAGTATTAAGGAAACAATAAAATTTTGATGTAAAATCAGTATTCTTTCAATCCCATAAGGATAGCTAGTAAACAATTAATTAACACCTAATTGTCAATTTGTCTAAATAAATTACGTACAAATCATGAAAATAAAAGGCAGCAATGAGAGAGGTACCTACCACAGAGCAAGACAAGACCAGTGGAGATATCAGTCTTAACCTAAGATAAGAAAAAAGGGAGGATAATTCCCGGTGAAGCTTCCCCTTACTTCAGTTAGAAGAAATCCTCACTTTATAATAACAAGATAACTAAGTGTTGTTAAGTATAGAGGAAGCAATAAAATTTTGACGTAAAGTCAGTATTATTTCAATCCCATAAGGATAGCTAGTAAACAAGTAAACAATGAATTAACACCTAATTGTTATATAAATGAATTACGTAAAAATAATGAAAATAAAATACAGCAATGAGAGAGGCACGTGCCGCTAAAACAAGACACGAACAGTGGAAATATCAGTCTTAACTTAGATAACAAACAAGGAGAGGGGATAATTCCCGGTAAAGCTTCCCCTGACTCCAGTTAGAAGAAATCCCCACTTCATATTAACAAGGGTTCTTTTTCTCATGGCCCCTCCCCCACCCATCAAAGTACACAACACGATTCTACCATTCGCCCAAGAATATCGTTGAAAATTAGAACTTACGATACTTAGAAACAGACACTAAAGAATAATAAAAATCATTGTCACAATCTGAACCTTCTACACTCCTAACAGCAAAAACTGATCTGAATAATTGAGTTAAGATGAGCAATTGTAGGACACAAATAGTTTAACAAGACTTGTCCTATGACATTTTTCGATCCGAGTAAAGGAGATACTTTGAATTTTCCGAATTACCTACTCTACCCCCCCCCACCCTATTTCGAATCCGATTTCATCCGTTAGGTGATATTATTACCAAAACCATATTTGGTTTATAAGCTTAGAATAGAGTGGTATATGATAAAACAGCTTATTGCTAATACACGACATAACTAGGAGTAAGGATTTACTCAAGGCTGAAATCAAAACAATGCAAATATCTCTGTTAGTAGTCAAGATAGAGAAAATATGTATATAACAACTGTTATAGGTAATTGATTGATTCTTCCGACTTATCATAATGGATAAATATCCAATTTTTAAAATTACCCCCTCCCCCGGTTCGATTCCAGCAGTTAATGAACTTGATTTCTAGTTTTGCATGGAACGCTTCTATATTAAGTTCGGTAACTATAAGACAAAAAATCTGGGCGCATTGTTTTCCCGTGAGGGTCAGGGCTGGGACTTATAGAACAAAATAGAAACCGAAATTTCAAATTTGTAATTTATTTCAGACTTCCCTTATAACCTCCACCCCTGGTCCTTCCTAAAAATATTAATATATCTTATAATCAAAGAAATTTGATACAAACCCACATACGGAGTTGCAGTAATAGAGTTAGGTTTTGACTTTGTCCTTTAAAATTGTTCATGCACGTTTTAGTCTTTAGAGTATATCTCGTTTATACTTCGGCATACGACAAAAGTATATTTAACTCTAGAATGGTAGTGATATTATTTCCCGCTTAATGGTACTGATACGTAAATTTTACGTGTGCAATTGGTAATTGGCGAAATTATTCAAAATTTGTTAATGTTTGTGACTATTTTTTTGTTTTATTAAAACTTACACTTATCTTTAACTTATATCTACGTTAATATCTAATAATGTGCACGACATTCCTTTCAGGCGCTTTGTTCGAGACACGTTCCGGAGGTTGTGTGCTCCATTCATATTCATTCTTACTAAGCACAACCCGCCTTCTACATTTATTCACTCACTGATCTGTCAATATTGTGTGGTTGAGAGGTTTTAGGTTTTTTTTTGCCTCTGTGTTTCTTCTCTTTCTTCGATTGCCTTGATGTTATCTAAAATTTTCTCACTCTCATCACTATCTGGCCCACTCTGTGTTGCAATCATTTCCGAAGGCTCAACCTCCTCATCACATGGAGCATACTCCGGATCATCATCGCTGTCGTATCCATATCCATCTATTTCATAAATGTCATGTTCCCCATCTGACTCATCGCAGAGTTCTTTCAACAAATTTCTGATTTCTTCATCCATTGAATATTTTTTCGAAACTATAAGAAGATTAATATATCTTTCTATACATCTTTGTCTTTTTTATATTGAAAAATAAAAGTTTAAAACATTAAGAGAAAATAAATTAGAATATAAAAATAAATTGGAAGAAAATAAATTGAGAATAATATTAACTAAGTTATGGCATAAAAACCGGTTATTAGTAGCGATACGTAAATTTTACGTGTAGTTTTTATTTCAAAAAATAATATTGGATGAGTGGTAAGGTTCACTTATCTGCACTTGGTGCAGGTGAAGGCCAACTGTCTGGAGGGCTCATAGCTGAGGGGTGGGGGTGGTGGGGTCGTTAACGGCCCTTTGATAACAGTTCAAAACAGATCATACGTAATTTTTACGTTCAATACCATTCTAGGGTTAACAAAATTTACTCTAAATAACAAAATAAACAACTTTTGTTAAGTGCATATTCGCCGAAAAACCAATAGGAGCGAAATATAGCTATTAGCAGATTCCACCTTAAGGGAAATCAGCTATTGAGGTCGTATCACGACGCGATTTTCGAAAATTTTCTTCAATATCCATCGATCCTACCCAGGAGATGACGAACATGAGGTCCGTTCAAAATTTATATATATATATATATATATATATATATATATATATATATATATATATATATATATATACTAGCTCAGATACCCGGCTTCGCTCGGGAATTAATTTGAGCCTGAATGGTGGTGGTATTTTTTTGGCAAGGCTTTACTTTGCACAATATTTTGACATTTACCCGTCCCATTGTATAGGATTAACACCCGTCGTTTCTGTGGATTTGTTAATAATAAAATTATTTTTTTATGTAAGTCTTCACTGTCCTTCATATTGTCATAATTCCCGTTTCCTGTGCATTATGCATAGATTTGAATTATTAAGGACAAAATATTAACATACTTTTGAATTATTTTTTCCCGGTGAGGTACCTGGTAGTTCATATTAAAAAGAATTGTTGAGAAAATTTCTCTAAATAACAAAATAAACAACTTTTGGCATGTGCTTATTTGCAGAAAACCCAATAGAAAACGAAATACCGCTTTTATTTCAGACCTCCCTTACAACCCCCACTCCTGCCTGCCCCTAGAAATGTTAGTATGGCTTGTAATAATGAAGGCATTAGTCCTAATACACGTACAGAGTTTTATTTAGTTCGGTTGATTCTTTTGTGCCAAATAAAAGTTTGACTCCCGCTATAATTTTTAGCGTATAACGCCTTTATACTTCGGTATACGATGATAGTGTATATAACAAAAGTTTCTCTAAATAACAAAATAAACAACTTTTGTTATGTGCATATTTGCCAAAACCCCAATATGACACGAAATATCACTATATTTAATTTCAGGCCTCCCTTATAACCCCCACTCCTGCCCGTCCCTACAAATCTTAGTATGGCTTATTATAAGGAAGGCGTTAGTGCTAATACACATACCGAGTTTTATTTATTTCGGTTGGCTCTTTTGTCCCAAATAAAATTGTTCACTTCCGCTATAGGTTTTAGCGTATATCTCGTTTATAATTCAGTATACGAAAAAAGTGTATATAACAAAAGTTATTTTAAATAACAAAATAAACAACTTTTATTATGTTCATATTTGCCGAAAAACCAATAGGAAACGAAATATCGCTATTTTTAATTTCAGGCTTCCCTTATAACCCCCACTCCTGTTTGTCTCAGAGGATATTAATATAGCCTAAAGTCTAAGTTGGGTTAGTAGTAATATACATACTAAGTTTCATAAAATTCGGTTCAGCCGTTTATGCGTGAAAAGGTAACAAACAAACAAACAAACAAACAAATAAACAAACTTCACGTGGGGAAATCTGCTTAGTTTACGCAGCCCATGCGTGACGGACTTTTTTTTTTTTAATTTCAGGCCTCCCTTATAATCCCTACTTCTGTTCGTCACAAAGAATATTAATATAGCCTATAGTCTTTAAGTTGGTTTAGTAGTA
The DNA here is from genome assembly GCA_019009955.1 of Riptortus pedestris. NCBI lineage: Eukaryota > Metazoa > Arthropoda > Insecta > Hemiptera > Alydidae > Riptortus > Riptortus pedestris. The sequence continues at coordinate 77,939,646 of CM032229.1, forward strand.
ATATACATATCAAGTTTCATAGTAGATAAGGCGTGAAAAGGTAACAAACAAACATACACCAAAAAAACAAATTGCAGATATCGTGACTATGGCATGAGAAACGAGAAAGTATCGTGAAATTTCGCGAAAAAAATCAATGTACAGACAGAGGTTACAATTTTATATATATATATATATATATATATATAAAATTGTAACCTCTGTCTGTACATTGATTTTTTTCCCGAAATTTCACGATAACTTTTCGTTTCATATGTCATAGACACCATAACTGCATTTTGTTTCTTTGGTGTCTGTTTGTTTGTTTATTTGTTTGTTTGTTTGTTACCTTTTCACGCATAAACGGCTGAACCGAATTTTATGAAACTTGGTATGTATATTACTACTAACCCAACTTAGACTTTAGGCTATATTAAAATTCTCTGAGACGAACAGGAGTGGGGGTTATAAGGGAAGCCAGAAATTAAAAATAGCGATATTTCGTTTCCTATTAGTTTTTCGGCAAATATGAACATACCCAAAGTTGTTTATTTTGTTATTTAGAGTAACTTTTGTTATATACACTTTTTTCGTATACCGAATTATAAACGAGATATACGCTAAAACCTATAGCGGAAGTGAACAATTTTATTTGGGACAAAAGATCCAACCGAAATAAATAAAACTCGGCATATGTAATAGCACTAACGCTTTCATTATAACAAGCCATACCAACATTTCTAGGGACGGGCAAGAGTGGGGGTTATGAGGGATGCCAGAAATTATAAATAGCGATATTTCGTTTTGTATTGGTTTCTTGGCAAATATGAACATAACAAAAGTTGTTTATTTTGTTATTTAGAGTAACTTTTGTTATATACACTTTTCTTTTTTAACAAAGTATAAACGAGATATACGCTAAAAACTAAAGCGGGGGCAACTATTTTATTGGGCACTAGCGGTAGAACCGAACTTAACAACACTCGGTATGTAAATTAGTATGTAGGTGTCGAGCCTACTTCCTTTGTCCTATCAGTTCTGCCGCTTCCCTTCCGACCTCATATTGGTCTATGTTTACATGTTAATTGATGCTTATAGCAATGTATTATTATTCTCAGGAATGTGAATTTCTTTAATTATCATAAATAAGTAAGTTACTAGAATAAACGCTAGGGAGGTGCACTCAGGTATTTCTGGTATTTATTAACTCTGCTCCGTTAATGTATTATGATATACTTTACTGAAAACCAATATGAATACACAGTTTACAATCGAGACTTATGAAAGAGTGTTTTAATAGAGGCTATGACGTACCTAATACAGCTGTCACCGTTGGACATTGTACCGCATGAAGGGAAAGAAACATATTCATACATGGTTTGGAAGATAGAATACATTCTAGGATTATGAATTATATGGTCCATCACTTTATAAAAAAAAAGTCCGTCACGCAGGGGCTGCGTAAACTAAGCAGATTTCCCTCATGAAGTTTAGTAATAAATAGATAGATAGATAAATATGCATACTGCTAACACAACAACACCGTGAATAAATACAAACGGAAATAAATGTTCCATCCAATTTCAATAACTTGCCGACAGGAAGCGTTAGGTTAGAAAAGTAAACAAACGGGCCGGCCTGCCTCAGACCGGAAAGAAAAACAATTACTGAAATATATCTGAATATAACACATTCATTTTATTGAGAACTATTTACTATATCTACTAGTGTAATTTATAATGAGTCAGAATAATTGTTATCTCAATCAATAAAATTTTAGTAGTCCAAAATTTTAAGATGGGGGGGGGGTCATCAGGGCTTATATGCATGTATCTCGTATAATAAAGGTCTCTTGAATACAATTTTTGGTATTTAAACTTCCAATAATGTGATTTATTATGTAGCAGAGTATTGTTTACCTAACATGAGTAGAAGTGGCGGTTTCCTGAAAACTAAAAAATGCAAATATCTCGGTTAATATTCAAGATAGAGAAAAAACGTATATAACAATATTTATAGTAAATTTAATTTGCAATAAGATTGGTTATATACATTTTTTCGATCCGATGCATAATAACGGAGATATTTTGAATTTTCGAAAATCCCCCCCTCTAAACCCCCCCCCTCCCTCTGGTCCGATTTCAGCCATTAACGAACTTGATCTGTCTTTTTACATAAAACGGTTAAATATCGAGTTTCGTAACGATCAAACAAAAATTGCGACCGCTAGAGCGTTAACAGACAAATATATATCTATATATATATAAAAAAAGTCCGTCACGCAGGGGCTGCGTAAACTAAGCAGATTTCCCCTGTGAAGTTTTACAATAGAGAAATCTGCATACTGGTAACACAATACCACCGTGATTAGATATAGAGAAATCTTTCAGTTAATTAAAATAAATACCCAACTGAAACGGCTTCTGAATTGTAAGAATAATTTATATTTTAATAACTCAAATTTCAGTAGTCCAAGAACTAAAGAAGGGGGGGGGGCGGATGAACAGAACGTATTTGCATAAATCACACAAAGTAAGGTAAGGTTAAAAACGCCAGGTTAGAAGAAGCTCCGCCTGAGCCGAGAAATGACGAAGATGGCCGACATAATCCGAACTATACCCCACCACAGACTTCATAAAAATGCAAATATCTCGGTTAATATTAAAGATAGAGAATAAATATATATAACAATATTTATAGTAAACTTAATTTGCAATAAGATTGATTCTATACAATTTTTCGATCCGATGCATAATAACGGAGATATTTTGAAATTTCGAAAATCCCCCCTCTAAACCCCCCCTCCCTCTGGTCCGATTTCAGCCATTTACGAACTTGATCTGTCTTTTTACATAAAACGGTTAAATATCGAGTTTCGTAACGATAAAACAAAAATTGCGACCGCTAGAGCGTTAACAGACAAATATATATATATATATAGATATATGTATATCTATATATATATAAAATTGTAACCTCTGTCTGTACATTGATTTTTTTCGCGAAATTTCACGATAACTTTTCGTTTCACATGTCATAGACACCATAACTGCATTTTGTTTCTTTGGTGTCTGTTTGTTTGTTTGTTTGTTTATTTGTTTGTTTGTTTGTTTGTTACCTTTTCACGCATAAACGGCAGAACCGAATTTTATGAAACTTGGTATGTATATTACAACTAACCCAACTTAGACTTTAGGCTATATTAAAATTCTCTGAGATGGACAGGAGTGGGGGTTGTAAGGGAGGCCTGAAATTAAAAATAGCGATATTTCGTTTCCTATTGGTTTTTCGGCAAGTATGAACATAACAAAAGTTGTTTATTTTATTATTAGAGTAACTTTTGTTATATACACTTTTTTCGTATAACGTATTATAAACGAGATATACGCTAAAACCTATAGCGGAAGTGAGCAATTTTATTTGGCACAAACGACTCAACCGAACTAAATACAACTCAATATGTATATTAGCACTAATACCTTCATTATAATAAGCCATACCAAAAGTTCTAGAAACGGGCAGGAGTGGGGGTTGTAAGGGAGGCCTGAATTTAAAAATAGCGGTATTTCGTTTTCTATTCGTTTTTCGGCAAATATGAACATAACAAAAGTTGTTAATTTTGTTATTTAGAGTAACTTTTGCCATATTCATTTTTGTCTTTTAACAATGTATAAACGAGATATACACTATAAACTAAAGCGGGAGTCAACGATTTCATTGAGCGCTAACGAGTAAACCAAACTTACAAAAACTCAATTAGCATTAATTCTTCCATAATTATAAGCTATATTAAAATTTTTAGGTTAGACCGGAGTGGGGGTTATAAGGGAGGCCTGAAATAAAAATTCGCGATATTTCATTGTCTATTTGTCTACGGGAAATATGACAATTTGGAGGACAGTGAAGACTTACATAAAAATTAATTTTATTATTAACAAATGCCAACAACGGGAATTAACCCTAAACACTGGGACGGGTAAATGTCAAAATATTGTGCAAATTAAAGCCTTGCCAAAAAAATACCATCACCATTCAGCCTTAAATCAATTCCCGGGCGAAGCCGGGTTTCTGAGCTAGTATATATATATAGATATATATATATAATTTTGAACGGACCTCATTTTCGTCATCTCCTGGGTAGGATCGATGGACATTTGAAGAAAATTTTCGAAAATCGCGTCATGAGTACGACCTCAATAGCTGATTTCCCTTAAGGGAAATCTGCTAAAATTGTAACCTCTGTCTGTACATTGATTTTTTTCGCGATATTTCACGATAACTTTTCGTTTCACATGTCATAGACACCATAACTGCATTTTGTTTCTTTGGTGTCTGTTTGTTTGTTTGTTTGTTTGTTTATTTGTTTGTTTGTTTGTTACCTTTTCACGCATAAACGGCTGAACCGAATTTTATCAAACTTGGTATGTATATTACTACTAACCCAACTTAGACTTTAGGCTATATTAATTTTCTCTGAGACGAACAGGAGTGGGGGTTATAAGGGAGGCCTGATATTAAAAGTCGCGATATTTCGTTTTCTATTGTTTTTTCGGCAAATATGCACATAACAAAAGTTGTTTATTTTGTTATTTAGAGTAACTTTTGTTATAAACACTTTCATCGTAATCCGAAGTTTAAATGAGTTATACGCTAATGACTATAGCGGGAGTCAACAATATTATTTGGCACAAAAGACTCAACCGAACTAATTAAATCTCGGTATGTGTATTAGCACTGACGCCTTAATTATCATAAGCTATACCAACAATTCTATGGACGGGCAGGAGTGGGGGTTGTAAGGGAGGCCTTAAATTAAAAATAGCGGTATTTCGTTTTCTACTGGTTTTTCTGCAAATATGCACATGACAAAAGTTGTTTATTTTGTTATTTACAGTAAGATTTATTATATTCACTTTTGTCGTATAACAAAGTATAAACGAGATTTACACTAAATACTAAAGCGGGAGCCAACAATTTTGTTGGGCATTAACGATTGAACCGAAATTAGCAAGACTCGGTATGTGAATTAGCATTAATTCTTCCATGATTATAAGCTATATTAAAAATTTTAGGTTCAAAGGGGAGTGGGGATTATAAGAGAGGGTGAAATGAAAAACTCGCTTTTTTATTTTCTATTTGTTTTTCGGCAAACGTGCATATAACAAAAGTTGTTTACTTTGTTATTTAGAGTAACTTTTGTGTGCATTCACTTTTGTCGTAAAAATGAAGAAAACACGGGATATACGCGAAACGGGAGTCAATAATTATATTAGTACTTATTTAAGGGGTTTTAATAAATGAATATTATGACAAATGATGTTATGTTTTCGTCTTATATGATAGTTCAAAGTATGATTCGGATTAGTGAGGTTATAAATCATTGTCATCCCCTCCTCATTTTTTTATTTTTCCTAGACTATAACTTTATATAACGTTATTTATTTCCAATAGAAATATAAACTATAAGAGCATTTCTATTATTTAATTTCTATAATGTACCTTGAAGTTATTGAAACAAATATCTAATATAATAAAAATTAAACGTTAATGGTAATGTCATTATGACAAAAAATAATATGCGTTTAAACTCGATATGATATTTTCAGGGTACCACTATTATTTAATTCCATTCGGTAGATAAATTATAAAATAATGTTTTGCATCAATAATATAAATAGAAGAATGTTGAGAAGTCTCATGCGGGAGCGGAAGATGACGGGACCAGTTAATTGAGTTAACTTATTTCCCGTCTGGCATTCCTGGAAGCGATTTCCAGTGAGATTCACTATTACAAATATAATCTTACGTGCAAAACTTTGCCTATACTATGTGAGCTCGGATTGGCTTTTGAAAGGAAATATGTTCATTATAGATGATATTTAATTGGAATAAATGCTACCCATGATTATGGTTTGAACAGTGAAGTCTTACATAAAAAATTAATTTTAGTATTAAAAAATGCCAACAACGGGTATAAACCCTTAAAACTGGGATGGGTAAATGTCAAAATAGTTTGCAAAGTAAAGCCTTGCCAAAAAAATACCATCACCATTCAGCCTCAAATGAATTCCCGGGCGAAGCCGGGTATCTGAGCTAGTATATATATAATTTTGAACGGACCTCATTTTCGTCATCTCCTGGGTAGGATCGATGGACATTTGAAGAAATTTTTCAAAAATCGCGTCATGAGTACGACCTCAATAGCTGATTTCCCTTAAGGGAAATCTGCTAAAAACTACATACACAGAGGACGGGAAATATAAAAAAAGTCCGTCACGCAGGGGCTGCGTAAACTAAGCAGATTTCCCACGTGAAGTTTTACAATAGAGAAATCTGCCTAGTAATAACCTATTCTCACGAGGACGAATAGTTAGTGAAATGGCCACACTAGCGCTAGTGCGCTCGGCGGAAACCCAAACATAGCCAACCACACTCACAATACAAATCCAAATATCTCGGTTAATATTAAAGATACAGAATAAATGTATAGAACAATATTTATAGTAAATTTAATTTGCAATAAGATTGGTTCTATACATTTTTTTGATCCGACGTATGGTAATGGAGATATTTCGAATTTTCGAAAATCCCCCCTCCCTCTAAACCCCCCCCTCCCTCTGGTCCGATTTCAGCCATTAACGAACTTGAGCTTTCTTTTTACATAAAAACGGTTTTTTAAATATCGAGTTTCTTAACGATCAAACAAAAATTGCGACCGCTAGAGCGTTAACAGACAAATATATATATATATATAATTTTGAACGGACCTCATTTTCGTCATCTCCTGGGTAGGATCGATGGACATTTGAAGAAATTTTTCAAAAATCGCGTCATGAGTACGACCTCAATAGCTGATTTCCCATAAATCTGCTAAAAACTACAGACACAGAGGACGGGAAATATAAAAAAAGTCCGTCACGCAGGGGCTGCGTAAACTAAGCAGATTTCCCACGTGAAGTTTTACAATAGAGAAATCTGCCTAGTAATAACCTATTCTCACGAGGACGAATAGTTAGTGAAATGGCCACCCTAGCGCTACTGCGCTCGGCGGAAACCCAAACAATAGCCAACCACACTCACAATACAAATTCCAATATCTCGGTTAATATTAAAGATACAGAATAAATGTATAGAACAATATTTATAGTAAATTTAATTTGCAATAAGATTGGTTCTATACATTTTTTTGATCCGACGTATGGTAATGGAGATATTTCGAATTTTCGAAAATCCCCCCCTCCCACTGGTTCGATTTTAGCCATTAACGAACTTGATCTTCCTTTTTACATAACACGATTAAATTCCGAGTTTGGTAACGATCAAACAAAAATTGCGACCGCTAGAGCGTTAACAGACAAATATATATATCTTATTATATATATATATATAGATCAATATATATAGATATATATATATATAGATATATATATATAATTTTGGAACGGACCTCATTTTCGTCATCTCCTGGGTAGGATCGATGGACATTTGAAGAAATTTTTCGAAACTCGCGTCATGAGTACGACCTCAATAGCTGATTTCCCTTAAGGGAAATCTGCTAATATTTAGGACAATGAAGTCTTAAATAACAAATAATTTTATTATTAACAAATCCACAGTAACGACGGGTATAAATTCTAAACACTGGAACAGGGAAATAAAAAAATATTGTGGAAAGTAAAGCCTTGCCAAAAATATACCATCTTCATTCAGCCTCAATGAATTCCCGGCGAAGCGGGTACCTTTGCTAGTATATATATATATATATATATTATATATATATATATATATATATACTAGCTCAGATACCCGGCTTCGCTCGGGAATTCATTTGAGGCTGAATGGTGATGGTATTTTTTTGGCAAGGCTTTAGTTTGCACAATAGTTTCAACCTTTACCCGTCCCACTATTTTAGGATTAACACCGTTGTTGGCATTTGTTAATAATAAAATTAATTTTTTATGTAAGTCTTCACTGTCCTCCAAATTGTCATATTTCCCGTCTCCTGTGCATTATGCATACATCTCAGTTATTAAGCACAAAATATTGTGGTGAAACGAAATATCGCTATATTTAATTTCAGGCTTCCCTTATAACCCCCACTCCTGCCCGTGCCTAGAAATGTTGATATGGTTTGTTATAATGAAAGCGTTAGTGCTAATACACATACCGAGTTTTATTTATTTCGGGTGGGTCTATTGTCCCAAATAAAATTGTTCACTTCCGCTATAGATTTTAGCGTATATCTCGTTTATTATTCGGTATATGAAAAAAAGTGTATATAATAAATGTTACTCTAAATAACAAAATAAATAACTTTTGTTATGTGCATATTTGCCGAAAAACCAATAGGAAACGAAATATCGCTATTTTTAATTTCAGGCCTCCCTTATAACCCCCACTCCTGTTTGTCTTAGAGAATAATAATATAGCCTAAAGTCTAAGTTGGGCTAGTAGTAATATACATACCAAGTTTCATAGTAAATGAAAAGGTAACAAACAAACATACACCAAAAAAACAAATTGCAGATATCGTGACTATGGCATGAGAAACGAGAAAGTATCGTGAAATTTCGCGAAAAAAATCAATGTACAGACAGAGGTTACAATTTTATATATATATATAGATATATATATGTATATATATATACTAGCTCAGATACCCGGCTTCGCCCGGGAATTCATCTGAGGCTGAATGGTGATGGTATTTTTTAGCAGGCTTTACATTGCACAATATTTTGACATTTACCCGTCCCAGTTTTTAGGATTGATACCCATCTTTGCCGTGGATTTGCTAATAATAGAATTATTTGTTCGATAAGGCTTCACAGTCTTCGATATTTTTATATTTCCCGTCTCTTATACATGTAAATATGGTGAATTTTTATTTCAGGCCTCCCTTTTAACCCCCCCTCCCGTTCGAACCTAAAAATTTTAATATAACTTATAATCATGAAAGAATTAATGCTAATTGACATACCGAGTTTTGTTAAGTTCGGTTCAGCCGTTAGTGCCCGCTAAAGTTTTAACGTATAACTCATTTATACTTAGGTATACGACAAAAGTGTATATAACAAAAGTTACTCCAAATAATAAAATAAACAACTTTTGTTATGTTTATATTTGCGGAAAAACCAATAGGAAACGAAATATCGCTATTTTTAATTTCAGGCTTCCCTTATAACCCCCACTCCTGCCCGTCCATAGAAATGTTGGTATGGTTTATTATAATGAAGGCCTCACTGCTAATACACATACCGAGTTTTATTTAGTTCGGTTGAGTCTTTTTTGGCAAATAATATTGTTGACTCCCGCTATAATTTTTAGCCTATAACGCATTTAAACTTCGGTATACGACAAAAGTGTATATAACAAAAGTTACTCTAAATAACAAAATAAACAACTTTTGTTATGTGCATATGTACCGAAAAACCAATAGAAAGCGAAATATCGCTATTTTTAATTTCATGCTTCCCTTATAACCCCCACTCCTGTTCGTCTCAGAGAAAATTAATATAGCCTAAAGTCTAAGTTGGGTTAGTAGTAATATACATACCAAGTTTCATAAAATTCGGTTCAGCCGTTTATGCGTGAAAAGGTAACAAACAAACAAACAAACAAACATACACGAAAGAAACAAAATGCAGATATGGTGTCTATGACGTGTGAAACGAAAAGTTATCGTGAAATTTCGCGAAAAAAATCAATGTACAGGCAGAGGTTACAATTTTATATATATACTTGCTCAGATACCCGGCTTCGCCCGGGAATTGATTTGAGGCTGAATGGTGATGTTATTTTTTTGGCAAGGCTTTAATTTGCTCAATATTTTGACATTTACCCGCCCCAGTGTTTAGGGTTAATTCCCGTTGTTGGCATATGTTAATAATAAAATTAATTTTTTATGTAAGTCTTAACTGTCCTCCAAATTATCATATTTCCCGTAGACAAATAGACAATGAAATATCGCGAATTTTTATTTCAGGCCTCCCTTATAACCCCCACTCCCGTTCTAACCTAAAAATTTTAATATAGCTTATAATCATGGAAGAATTAATGCAAATTGACATACTGAGTTTTTGTAAGTTCGGTTTACTCGTTAGCGCTCAATGAAATCGTTGACTCCCGCTTTAGTTTATAGTGTATATCTCGTTTATACTTTGTTAAAAGACAAAAATGAATATGACAAAAGTTACTCTAAATAACAAAATAAACAACTTTTGTTATGTTCATATTTGCCGAAAATGCAATAAGAAACGAAATACCGCTATTTTTAAATTCAGGCCTTCCTTATAACCCCCACTCCTTCCCGTCCCTAGAAATGTTAGTATGGCTTATTATAAGGAAGGCGTTAGTGCTAATTCACTTACGGAGTTTGGTTTAGTTCGGTTGAGTCTTTTGTGCCAAATAAAATTGTGGACTCCCGCTATAGTTTTTAGCGTATAACTCATTTATACTTCCGTATTCGGCAAAAGTGTATATAACAAAAGTTACTGTAAATAACAAAATAAACAACTTCTCTAATGGGCATATTTGCTGAATAAGCAATAGGAAACGAAATATCGCTATTTTTAATTTCAGGCCTCCCATATAACCCCCACTCCTGCCCGTCCCTAGAAATGTTAGTATGGCTTATTATAAGGAAGGAGTTAGTACTAATTCACATACCGAGTTTGGTTTAGTTCGGTTGAGTCTTTTGTGCCTAATAAATTGTTGACTCCCGCTAAAGTTTTTAGCGTATAACTCATTTATACTTCCATATACGGCAAAAGTGCATATAACAAAAGTTACTCTAAATTACAAAATAAACAACTTTTGTAATGGGCATATTTGCTGAAAAAGCAATAGGAACCGAAATATCGCTATTTTTAATTTCAGGTCTCCATTATAACCCCCACTCCTGTTTGTCTTAAAGAATATTAATATAGCCTAAAGTCTAAGTTGGGCTAGTAGTAATACACATACCAAGTTTCATAAAATTCGGTTCAGCCGTTTATGCGTGAAAAGGTAACAAACAAACAAACAAACAGACACCAAAGAAACAAAATGCAGTTCTGGTGTCTATGACATGTGAAACGAAAAGTTATCGTGAAATTTCGCGAAAAAAATCAATGTACAGACAGAGGTTACAATTTTATATATATATATATATATATATATATATATATATATACATATTTTAATAGGGATGGCACATGAACTTGGGACACCCCGTATACGACTATACAATCCAACTCATAATAACTGAGATACTTAGAATTTGCGAAATACCCCTTCACCTGAACCGATTTCAAGCACTAACGAATTTCATCATAAATATAACGTTTAAATATCCAGTTTATTAACGGTAAATGGATAACAGAATTTATTTTTTCGAAAATCGCGCCATGAGTAAAGAATCATTAAGTGATTTTCCTTAAGGGAAATCTACTAAAATACAAATATCTCGCCTAATATTGCAGATACGAAAAAAAAAAAAGAAAAAAAAATATGAAACAACATTTACAGAAATTTTTTTTTTTCAAAGAGATTGGTTCTATATCATTTTTTTTATTCAACTATTATAAGAGATGCCTGTCACGCAGGGGCTGCGCTAACTTATCAGATTTCCCAAGAATTTGCATTTATCTCAAAACGTAAAGTTCAATAAAAACAATATTTGGTATTTAGGCTTCAGGTAATGTGCTTCATAATATAACACCTTATTATCACAAGCAGGAGTGAGGACTTACTGAAGGCCGAAAACTAAAAAATCAAATCTTTCGGTTAATATTCAAGATAGTGAAAACATTTATAGAACATGATATTTGCAATAAACAATTTTTCCATCCGTCTCATAATAACGCAGATATACGAGTCTTCTAAACCCCTCCCCCCCCACTAGTCCGATTTCAGCCATTAATGAAGTTGATTTTGTTTTGTTTTTTTACATTAAACGATTAAATATCAAATTAGGTAAAGATAAAACAAAAATGCGACCGCTAGAGCGTTAACAGACAAATATGCATATAGCCACTGGGTCTCTGGGACCCAAAGCTAACTTCAAATGCTCACCCTTTCTAGATTGGGTAAGGTACAAGTCTGGAATCCATAGTACCTCTCGAGAAGGTGTCTTAGTTAGATAACATAGAAAGAAACAAGCACTTTTGATCCTCATTGATAGGGGAGTTATTGGTTCAAGAATAAGCCCATGGGTCTCTCAGACCCGGTGCCATCTTTCTTGAATGTATCTTTTTTCAAGGATTTGGTGGCCCCGGGTCTCTGGGACCCACAGATAGTTAGTTGAACGTCAGCTGTAGCTCTGGGATTCACAGAGGGGACCCGAAATCCTGTGAATCCCAGAACTTGGGGTGGGAGGAGTAGGAATAGAGATGGGATTTTACCCGGTAAAAACCCAAATTCGGGAAAATACCCGATTGGGTAAATATTCCGGTATTTTTAAATTAGCTTCCCGAACTATTTTTGTAGTTATAGATTCTAAAACTTTTGTGTTGAAACGATTTAATGTTTGACTTATCAACGTGTACTAGACTGTACATCGCTTGCCGAGTCTTTGAAGCTGTCGATAGCTCCTTATGCGGGCTCCGGCACTTCTTTTGTCGGCTTCCAGCGTTACCTTGCCAACAACAAAGCGCACAAACGATTTTAAAAAGGCCGTCACGCAGGGGGAAAGCAGATTTCCCATGTGAAATTTTACAATAGAGAAATTTCACGAGAGCCAAACAGTTAACAAAACGGCCGACCTATCTTTTGGCGGGAAACTCACTCATCCGTTATCCCCCCCGATCTCATAAAATACAAATATCTCGGTTAATATTCAAATCTGCTAAAATAGAGACTAGTTGCCTCCAAACATTTCTTTTGTTGAATAATTATAAATAAATAAATAATAATTATTATAGTTAATAATTATTATTGTTATATTATGTAAATTTCTTTTGTTTCAATATTGGCTTTGTTTTATTTCCTCGCTTTTATCTCATTATTTACAGATTTCTTAATCAAACCTCAGTTTATTCATACCTCGCAAAATAATGAAGGTATAGTTTATATTGCATTTGTTCATAAGAATGTAAAAATTAATAAAAGGTGTGGCATTTACTGTAAAAAACGAAAATACCCATAACTTGGGTTTTTCCCACATAAATACCGGGTATTTACCCATTTGGGAAAATACCCGGGTTTTTACCTTTTGGGTATTTACCCTTCGCCCATCTCTAGGTAGGAACCTCCCCACCATTCAGTACTCAGCCAACTTACCTATTGTGTACATCTTGTAATTTCAGTTCCTTGCAGTTTTAGTTTTTTTCTTTCTGTTTCCATTTTACTTATGCTATGGAGCGGCTTTATGATTCGGCAAATCCCCAAGAGGTGGAATTAGTGCATCGGATTTTGGCGGAGCCATTGCCTTGCGATTTAGACATTATTGACAAAGGTGAAGATGAGGTAGATAAAGTTAGTAAGAGAAGAGGAAGTAAAGTAGAGAAGAGGATTCAGAATCTGAAGAGAAGCTAGAAGAGGTCACACCGTCGGATGCCACTTATAATACTGCTCGAAATGCAAGAAGGTGGCCGATGGTGATATTTTATAGCCTGATGAATGTGGCGGCCATCAATGAATTGATCATTTATAAAAGTAATAAAAAGTACGCCGATAAATTTGAAATGAGGGTGTTTTTGAAAGAGTTGGGAAAGCAGCTGTGTGAAGATCATCTTCGCCGACGGGCGCACAACACCCATGTGCCGCGCCAAATCCGAAGGGCTATCTGTAAAATACTGAACATCAGCACAACGACCAGAACTGCTGATTCACCGGCCCCAGGGAAAAGAGAAAGATGCAAGGATTGTACTGGAACTGATTGAAAATCCCGATACTACTGTCGCGTTTGTTCAGGTTTTGTGTGGTCTTGTACACTCACTTTTTGTATGCTCAGACTGTTTTCAAAATAATGAGTGACTTTTACTATATTTTAGTTAATTTTTTTATAGCCAAAATTATGATGATTATGTTCCTATAACGATTATTTACTTTGTTTTCTTCTTAAATTTAATTGTATACGTATTAGTTGTAAATTAAATATTTTCTTCTAGATATTACGTTTATTACCTTCCAAAATCATGGTTGATTAATACTTATGCAGTGGAAATTTTTGTAAGAAAAATCTAGGCCCAATAATAGAAGTTTAGGGGTCCGGGTCTTACAGACCCATGGGGTGCCATCCTAAGGACTGTTCTAGAGGGTGCCACCACTGCAGGGTTAAACGGACCTCATTTTCGTCAACTCCTGGATAGGATCGATGGACATTTGAATAATATTTTCGAAAATCGCGTCATGGGTACGATCTCAATAGCTGATTTCCCCTAAAGGAAATCTGCTAAAAAGAGAGACGGTCTAGTGCTTGCAATTTTTTTTTACCTTAGCCGAACTCCGAAACTCAGTGTTTAATCATACTATCTAAATCTAACGATGAAGTTAGTTAATGATGGAAATAGGAACAGGAGGGGTTTGGGGAAGAAGCTAAATAAAATAAATTACAAATATCCCGGATATCATTACAATGGGGATCAAACAATGGGATATTTTTATAACCTATCTTGTTTTTAATAGGGTTCTTATTATGGAGAATGGAATTTCAGATGAGATAATCAGCGTGGTGTCCCAGCAACTAGGAAATATGATTAGTGTAAGCAGTATCTGCTGAATGTCTTTACTTACTAACAATTAATCTTATTGATTCGAAGAAATAAGCTCATGACGCTATTAAGTGGGTAGCTTTTTTTTTTTCTGCCAAGGGAAGCGTTTATCGCTGACACATTTCCCGCAAACTAATAATTATTAGTAACCAAATTACAGGCATAGTTAGAGAGTCCCCAAGGTAGATTTAAGCACCTGCAATTTTGGACCAAAAAAAAAAAATTATTTATTAACGTCCACATAGTGCTATTGTGGCCAGTTATCTACAGGATACCACCTTTTTTTAGCGATGTAGAACAAGAAGATTTCATTTAATGAGTTCCTCATTAAATAAATTCCTATTGCCCAGGCCTGAATCGAACTCGCCATTCTAGGTTTATAGGCGAGATTAAGAAAAAAAAAAAAACGTCTACGTCAGCGATGTACTCCACACTTGGAAAGACTCCCAGAATTGGGTCTGCCTGTGGAAATCTCTGGTCAATTTCCACAAAATAAGCAATAGTAGTTGTATTACTCTGATGACACACAGGATACTATTTATTGCTTAAATTGATTTCACTCCAAAGATATTTCTTCATTATATCACCTCCAGTGACTCCCACCACATATTCACACAATTAAAACACTTGGATCCCTGGAAAATAAATGCTACAACACCATCAACATTTAAAAATTGGTTTATTCAATTTGAGATATATCTTCAGGACCAAGTGCTCTATCAAAAACAAAAATTCAACCTTTAAGAAACTGCGTAAATGAACATATTTCGCAGAAATTATACACATTCAATAGTCACTCTATTCTCAAAAGTAAAGTCTGTTACGAAGGGGCTGCTTTAACTAAGCAGATTTCCCACATGCTGGTATAACACACTTGTGATCTGATCTCACCACATATTCCCTACTTCCATTTTAAAAAACCGATGAGTAGAAGATTGGGGGAGGGAGGGGTAAGGCTGAAAACAAGACAATATGAATAACTCTTTTAATACTTGAGTTACGAAAAAATGCAAAGAACAGCAATTGTAAATCAACAATAGTTCAACATTATATGATCCCACTCATAATAACGGAGATATTTTGAATTTTCGAATTCCCCTCCCTTTAACTATTCCTTGTCCGATTTCTGCCTATAGCAAATATGATCTTTAGTGTTGACTGAAACGGTTAAATATTGAGTATGGTATAGATCAAATATACATTTTCGAAACAAGAACGTAAAATCTTGATTGATGACGTCATCACACAATAAATTTGCATGTATCTCGAATAATAAAGGTCTCTCAAAAGCAATATTTGGTATTTAAGCTTCGGAAGAAGTGGTTCATGATGAAACAGGTTTAAATTAATATGACGTTAGTAGAAGTGGGGGTTGTGGTGCACCCCAACTTATAAATTGGTGTAAAATATAAATGATATAATCTACAATGCTTATAATGCATTTGAAAATATCTAAGTGGTCTAGGAAACAAAAATAAATCATTTCAAAATGGATGTACTGGCCTTGAAGGGACCTCTGTCACTCACTGCACTGCAGATATATTGTCGTCCTATGTTCATTGCAAATAGCTCTCTTACATTGTAGACATGTCAATTTTGTCGTCCTGTTTTTCCCCTTTCACAAAACGAACACCTTACTTGTTTCTCCAAGAGCATATGTTTACTTGTTTGCGCCTCTATTCCGCGCAGTGACCGACAAAGTGTCTCTGCATATAGCCTCTTCTTTAGAGAGGCTTCCAAAAGTGAATATCCCAGACCAAAAAGGAAGTCTTTGCGTTTCATTTTATTGTCCCACATTACCAGAATAAACAATATCATACTGTTCACCCTGGCATGATCCAACATTCAAAAAAAAAAAAAAAATTAAAAAAAAAAACCGGAGTGGCCACTTCCTTGTTTTTCTGGCCGTCGAGTATCCCTTACACATTTGGGCAAAAGTATCTGTCTCTGCTTTATTTAAATTATAGTCATGTATGACTTATGGTTTACCAGTTTCTTCATTGATTGCATCATCAGTCATAGTTGATAACATCAGCACAATTTTATTGTCATCGGGGACAGTGTGAAAGTAAGCATTTATCTTTATCAAATGCAAAAGTTGATGAGCCAACTTCTTTTTTTGTGACAAATTGAAGAGGCACTTCTCTTTTGTTCTTACATATTGTGCCTACCATTGTTTGCTTATGCTCTGACAATATTTTGTCAAACAATGGCACTGACGAGAACCAACTGTCACATTCCTGCAAGTTCCATGAACACTCCTGGTTAGCTCCTCTACATAATATGAAGGGATAGAAGTTCATTCTGGGCATTCAACTTTCCCAACATTTGGTATTCCCTTCGCCATATAAAAAATTCGGGAATTGTTCAACAAGACAATTTTTATCCCGTACTTATCCGTTTTTGAAGAGAGAGAAATTCTAAATGGCTTCTAAAACCTATCAATTGCTCATCACAAGTAACATTTTCGAAAGGGGTATAATATTTTTCACAATTGTTTATAAAAATTTCCCATATGTCACTAATAGGTGCAATTTTATCTTTAGTCTTCCTCTCTTATCTAGTTTATTATCAAATCTCAAGCAGTAAAAGAAACTGAACCTATTAATTGGCATGATGTATCAAAATAAAGGATGGCCCCTTTTTATACTGAACAGCTCCTCTAATGAGAGTTTACCGGATTTATTCTCCCCTGAAATATATAACAGTCCAATTAGTGCCTGGATCTCTACTTCATCAGTGATCGCTTCACGGCTTCTAAGAATTTCTTCGTTTGTGCATATTGTTATTTCATTTAACATATGTGATGAAAATAACAAGTTCCACGCCTCGAAAAGCCTGGAAATATTCTTGCCAGGCCCCTTAGGACCAGATAAATGTGGTACTAATTTTTTTTTCTTTTTTCCTGTCTTCTCGTAGATTGTTCAGTAACCATATGGATATGTCCATTTTGACCCATAATAATTGATAATCTATCCGCTTTAGGGCCTTTCGGATCACTAACATCTACTTCACTGACTTCCTTTTGCATTTGCTCTTCTTTTTCTAACTCCAATAATAATTGTTTTATTTCTTTCGGGGATGAATAAGTTTTGCTGGCAGCAGCTATCCTAAAATATTAGATCCCGATTTTAAATACTGAATTGAAACTAGTACATAACAAAATTAGCTTTACAATAGCTTACCTGAATGATTTGGAACTTCAAAATAACACATAACTCCTTTGATAACCTGTCGAAATTGGCTCACCAGAATCTAAATTCTCTTAACACTCACACAAACGGCACACTGGGGTATGAGCTACCTTGAACACTAACAAAACAACACTCTGGGGTGTGAGGTACCCCAAGACTAGTTCAGATTACTAAAAATAACAAATCAAGACTGACACATGGCAGCTGATAATTTGAATAGATTATATTCTGAATGAAAGTTATTTACATGGCGGGATTTGGCCAAAGAGCTACAGATGTAGGAATTAATCAATATTACAAAGTGCTGGGATTTGTGACCAGTGTGTCATTTCTAGGGTTAATATTCGCGATAGAGAATACATGTATATAACATATATAGGTAATTACATTTGCAAAAAGATTGATTCTATACATCTTTTCAATCCAACCAACAACAGAGATATTTCAAATTTTATGAAATTCCCCTCCACTAAACTCCCTCTCCCCTACTCAATTTCAGCTGTTAACGAACTTCATCATTCTTGTTTGAGCTGTGGCACCAACAGATATCTTCTAGATTCCAGTCAACAACAGTGTTCTAAAATGCTATGTTTGTTCTCTTCCTGAAGTGTTGTCCAATTTTGGTACAGCGAAGTCATAAGAAATAGTTCCAGTGGGCTACTATAATATCCGGTATCTCGTTTTGAAAATCAACTTTTATTGCTTCTGCAGGCCTTTTTTGTTGTTCCGTACAAATTCTTTGAATTGATAACTTACTTATAGAATATTCGTCAGTATTTGTCCAAGTGTCTCAATAGTTGGTTCTATACCAAATACAGAATATCTTATATCTAACTGACTCATCTAAATGCAGAAACTAATTTTGGAGTGATAAAATCTTTCCTCACAGAACATTAATTGGTTTATTTAGTAAAACTTGTGCTCTCATTTTCACTTAAAATTCACTTTACGAAGAACAAAACTGCAAGTACTTATTCATTACAGGGAAGTTTTCGATAGTCAATTTGATGTTTTACGTACCCTATTAAAAATATTTTCTTTTTAGAACTTTGTAACTCCACTGAAACGTTTGCTGAACAAATGAATTGCCTTTACTAATAATATGAGTAAACAAAAGCAGGCAACATTACCTTCTATACTTTTTAGTATGAATACAAGCACTGACGTTACGTTGAATCATGGCTTGGGCTACCATGGTACTGTGTGCATACAATTTTGTTTACAAGTGTTTCAGTATCATTTTCAAAAATTAGAGAGTATGCATTAATAAAAATTTTTATTTTATTTTAATTATTTATTTTTTTTGGGACACACCAAAGTGAACATTACATGAGTAGAATGGGAGGGGGGGGGGGGAATGAAAAATATTTGATTTCAAACCTAAATGTCATGTATGCTGTTTCATGGAACCTATAGTGTGAGATGCAAGGATAAGTTTTTGATGTGACACTGTTAATAACTTTGTATGCCTTAAAAGGTCACTATTTTTTTCCTTTTCTATACCATACTCGATATTTAACAGTTTTATGCAAACTGTCGGCCTTTTACAATGGAATTTATCTTTAAAAAAATTATCTTTTTTAGACCTAAATAACAACATATAAAACCTAATGTGGAACTAAATAACATAAAAACATTTCATATATCAATAGTTATTTTTTATTAAATTAAGTGGGTACAAGTAGGAAGTTAAAGCTAACTGAAGGAAAGACTATTTAAACAAAGACTCTTTAAACAAAGAAGAGAAAGGGAGACAAAGGGGAAGAGAGTGGGGTCTTACCGAAGGTTGTCTATGTTGACCTGCCGGCTCTTGGAGCTAGACTGGCTTTTCATCCCAGCTAGTTGAGATAAGGAGACTATTGGTACAAATTTTAGAGGGCAGAAATCCTCTTTAATATTAATGTTTTTCTTTGCCGTTAAAAGGTTATCAATATCCCCCTGTCAGAACAGGACTTCTACCAGGAATTATCCTTCATCAGGTTTAGTACTCAAAAACGGATACACTGAGAGCTTAGTTGATAGAATGCTGGAAAAATGACACCGAAGAAAAACCGAGAGAGAGTTGCGCAAATTACCCCCACCAACAAAAGGAATGATAATTCCGGCCACCCACTTACATCCCCTTCATTAAGCCCCTCTCAGTGAAAATAGGCAACTTACTGGGAAAAGCAGGCATCAAGACGGCTTACCGGAGCAAGAAGACCCTCAAAAATCTCTTCCCCACCCCCAAAGATCCTGTTTCCGCTATGGAGAATATTAAAGAGGATGTCTGCCCTCTAAAATTTGTACCAATAGCCTCCTTATCTCAACTAGCTGGGATGAAAAGCCAGTCTAGCTCCAAGAGCTGACAGGTCAACATCGCCAACCTTCGGTAAGACCCCACTCTCTTCCCCTTTGCCTCCCTTTCTCTTCTTTGTTTAAATAGTCTTTCCTTCAGTTAGCTTTACTTCCTACTTGTACTCACTTAATTTAATAAAAAATAACTATTGATATATGAAATGTTTTATACATTATTTAGTTCCACGTTAGGTTTTATATGTTATTTAGGTCTAATTTTTTTTTTTTTTTTTTTTTTTTTTTTTTTTTTTTTTTTTTAATATATGTGTCCAACATATTTTTTAGAAAATTGTAACTATTATTGTGTGTGTCAACAGGGCACTGACGATGATGCACAGTATCGAAAGCGCTTTGCCGTTACAATAAATTATTATAGTGGAAGCGTAGCCATCAATTTTTTCATCCTACATACATAAGAAAGCTTTTATTCTAAGCTCGACTTGCGTACCGAATATTGTATCAATAGATCTTTAATATTTGAGATACATGCAAATATGCTGTGTGACATCATCAATTAAAATTAAGATATGTTTTATACTCAAAAAAGTTTTATTTGACAGTACCATACTTGATATTTAACCATTTTGCGCAACTCTAAAGGTTATACTTGTTAATGACTGAAATCGGACCAGGAAGAGAGGGGGTATGGAGTAGAAATACCAATGCAAATTAACACCTTTAGTATGAGTCAGATCGAAAAATGTTATATAATCAATATTCTTTAAAAATATAATTTCCTATAACTATTTTTTTTTCTCCACTTCTACTCTTCTAATTTTCACACAGAGTAACTGAGTTCCTGAAATGTTATGTTCAGTCCATGTTGGATTTCAATTCCTGTTATTACAGGCTTCTTTTGCTAAGGAAGGCACCTTTTAATGTGTCTAGGATACACAATATTATGCTTTTAGCAGATTTCCCTCAAGGGAAATCAGCTATTGAGGTCATAGTCATGACGCGAGTTTCGAAAAATTTCTTCAAATGTCAACCGATCCTACCCAGGAGATGACGAAAATGAGGTCCGTTCAAAATATATATATATATATATATATATATATATATATATATATATATATATATATATATATATATATATATATTTGTCTGTTAACGCTCTAGCAGTCGCAATTTTTGTTTGATCGTTACGAAACTCGATATTTAACCGTTTTATGTAAAAAGACAGATCAAGTTCGTTAATGGCTGAAATCGTACCAGAGGGAGGCGGGATTTTCGAAAATTCGAATATCTCCGTTATGCATCAATCGAAAAATTGTATAGAACCAATCTTATTGCAAATTAAATTTACTATAAATATTGTTATATACACTTATTCTCTATCTTGAATATTAACCGAGATATTTGGATTTTTATGAAGTCTGTGGTCGGGTGTTGTTCAGTCATTTTCATAAGTCTCTGCTCTGGCGGCAGCTTATAACCTAACCTGTCATTTCTAACCTTCTTTACTTTGTGAAATTTATGCAAATACATTCTGTTCATCCGCCCTCCCCCCTTCTTTAGTTCTTGGACTACTAAAATTTGAGTTATTAAAATATAAATTATTTTTACAATTCAGAAGCCATTTCAGTTGGGAGTTTATTAAAATTAACTGAAAGATTTCTTATTACCGTTTGTATTTACTTATGGTGGTGTTGTGTTACTAGTATGCAGATTTCTCTATTGCTTAACTTCACATAGGAAATCTGCTTAGTTTATGCAGCCCCTGCATGATGGCCTTTTTTCTACTAGTTCTAAATTTAGCCATAACTGACCTACTGTCTACATCTGCTCCTGGATAACTATGGTTAACTTTTATTTATCTGTGCTATGTATGCTTAAGCAGAATGTAATCAATTTGGAATTGCTTTATATTAGTTGAACGGGCCCAAGTGTATGTTTATTTTTGGGATTTCATAAAAGATAATTTTTTTTTTGGCAAAACATAATCCCCACAGGCAGAATAACAAAGAAGGCATAACAATTTACATAGATTTCCCTAATTCCTAGATCACATTTCCCAGCAAATTTCGTCATCACCATGACTTCACATATTACAAAATTAAATTACAATATTTTCTTATGGTGAGGCTAGATATCTTTTGGATCAGTTTCTAAAAGTGTTGTTCCTTATATTTCTGTTCAAATCTTTCTCTCCCAATAGTGATGGTCCCACAAGCTTTCTTGGCTTTAACAATTATCAAATCATAATTTTCCCTACACATTCTAGTCAGTTTATTTTTTTGTCAAAACCTATTAATAAGTTCTTAGCCTAACGAACAATGTTTAACCTTGTTCTTCAATCTACAATGAAGTAATCAAGCATATATTCTTTAAATTTAATTGTTTTTCAATCTACATTGAAATAGTCAGGCATATATTCTATTTCAAAAATACAGTTCTTCAAATTTGTATCAATTACAATTTTGAAAATAATAAACTGGACGCAACACCTTGACTGCAGAACTACACACTGACTGGTCATAGAGTAGGAAAATACATTTAGAAAATAATTTAGTCAACTTATTATATTAATTGATAAAAACCTTAAGAATGTGAGGCTTATTTAGGCCTCACTAGTGCATTCCATTGTTGTACTTAACTACTCTTGAATTGAATGCACTGCTTCATAGTGTCTGTGTAAATGCATTTCAGAAAAAAGTCCTTTTATAGAGACAGGGGAGAGGGGTAAATTTTTTAATAATTTATTAACAGGAAAGTTATTGGGTCTCCTCATTCTCTTAACAAATTTCCTGTTAGCCATACAAGTATTTTAAAAATTAGGAGATAAACCTTTCTCCTGATAAATGACATCAGCCATATTTCATGAAGTCCAGAAGTCTCATTATTTTTCACTGACAAAAATAGCCTCAATCTGAACCATTTCATGGCTCAGCTGAATGGTTTATGTTCTTAACCCTCGGTCGGGCGCGTGTATCTCAGAGATCATCCTCAACCGTTTTTACGGAAATACAGTTTTTTTAATATATATTTTGCACTAAAATGTTCAGTGTGTGATTAGAAACCATAACAGAGGAAGTATTTGTTTCAAAGAAGTAAATAATTTTGAAAATTGACAAACATTATAATAAAAAAAAATCTTGGTAGATAAAATAATCAAGTTGGTTATAGATTCATTATTATTAAAACCGTGGACGATAATTTTTAAAATATAATTAAAAAATACAAATATCAAAAGAAATTGTTTATATGCATGTCTTAATTATTATTTCAGTTTGTGAACAATATAAACAAATGATCTAAATATAACTTCATTCAAAAATAAGTAGTACAAAATCACTTTTCTATAGACTTATTAAAAATCATCTAAATTTAAATGCACCAATCCTTTTAAAAATAGCAGTTTAATTATTATTTCTTTTGGAGAGCTGCATTACAATTAGGACAAAGCATGGAACTATGTTGTAAACAAATTTTGTTTTTACAAATCTCACAAGAGTAATTAGTAAACCTACATTTCTTTTCAGTTTTGCTTGGTTCACATCATTTTCATTTGTTTGTTGTAGCGGAGGGACTTTTTTTAAGCTGTTTTGTACTTTAGTTCAATGTATGATTCAATGAGCCTCTGTACTCTTCAAGTTTTGTCCTTAGTTCGGTTGGTAAACGTCTACTGTTGTCACTGCGTCATACAATATTTTTTTGTACAAGTTCTTTTGAAAGCTCATGAATGAGCAAAATAATATAAAAATAGGTTTATATGATTCCATTTAATAAAGAGAAACTTAATTGATGTATACATTTATGAAATCAGATTTCAAAAAAAACTTACGAGATCGGGCGCGTGGTATCTAGGAGATTAAACTGAATTACAGGTAGAGCACAGGACTCCATGGAACACAGTGACACAACTGACCTTGAGAGGGGGGTTCTATAAACCACATAACTCGAAGCACTACACCACCACTCTCTCCTAGGAGGAGTGGCAAATATTTCTATAGAAACTGTGTATCTGAGAGATCACACGCCCGACGGAGGGTTAAGAAACTGCTTAGCAGAAGCAAAATAGATTAAACTTGACTCAACACTACATAGTTAATGGAAAGTACCCTCTCCATGTCGAATTTCTCACTTAAAACATGCCAATGGGAAAAAACTGGAGGGTAGACTTAAATTGAAGCCTATATACTCACACTGGCTAATGCCTAGTCAACTAATGCAGGCTAGAGAGGGATGGCTACCTACAACTCTAGCCTTGAGGGGAATTTTCTCCCACTTATCTATTTATTGGAGTGAATGGAATTTTTATCATGATGCCTTTGTTGCTGGATGGTCTCATGCAATAGACAACAGAAAACTACTGCATGCACTTCTTCCTTTGTTTGATTTTGTGAAAATCAAATTTACCTGTTCAAGGGATCAATTACCATGTGAAGACTGTAGATACAGCAATGGAAAATACAGTGTAAAGCCAGCTATGTAAGAAAATCTTGAAATTTAAGATGAAATTGAAATGTTTGATAATAAGGAAAAGTTGAAAAAGTAAAGAGTGAGGATTCATTATACAGAAAACAAATAAGTCTGCCACGTCAATTTCAACTAACCAGATTTACCATGGGCTGGAATGACACACTAGTAATGTCATCTCACTACATATATCCTCTATTTCTAAGTCAAAATCAGAAGAAGAGTAGTGATGGCTTACTGAAAGCTGAAATCGAGAATGTATGAATAACTCTTCATATTTGAGTCATGAGAAAATGTATAAAACAGCAATAGTAGAACATCAACAGTTTACCAAGAGTGGTTCTATAACAATTTGTGATCCGACTGACTCAATAATGGTGATATTTTGAATTTTTGAATTCCCCCTATAGCTCATCTATTTCCTGTCATTAACTAATATAATCTTTAATGTTGAATCTAAATATTGAGCATTGTATAAATAGAATGATTACATTATCCAGTAGTAGAATCTAAAATCTAAAATAAAGAAGAAATCTCTCAGTGAAGTTTAATAACCAAAAGACAGGAGCGCCTGAAATGTAAACGAAAAGGTGTTCTAACCTTTCAAAGGAAAGAAAAACACAATTACTGAAATATATCAGAACATGACATATTAATTTAATAATTAATCTATCGGCTTTGAAGGACACTGTAGATTCTATAAAAAAACAGATGGCAATAGAGGAAGAACTAATAGTTCATATGAATCCATCTCTAAACAATCAGGACTATTACATCAGTCTGTAGCACCCGGGGCACGTCTCCCTCTGAACTATTTATTATATCAGTTCGTAGCATTCCTGGCACAAACTCCTGGACTGATATATCAGTCTGTAGCAGCCCAAGGGTTAAGAGCCATATATTTTTTGCAATTTCTTATTTTTGCTTGAATATCACCTACTTTTATTATTTAAAGATAAAATTTCAATTTGGCATCATCATCTATATGTTTTGTGCTCTGGAGACCTCGAATTTTATTTATTCTATACATGATACTTAAAAATTTAATCCATACTTGACCGGTGTCCCCAAATGGAAACAATATAACTCAAGTTTTAAAATATTTATTTCAAGTAATATAATGTGTTTTTAAATGTGATTTTCTTCTTAGCAGGTTTATAATCTAGATTCGTGTTTGATGGTTTGGATGAAACATTTTGTATCTGTTTAGGTTATTGTTAGTTTACATAAATAGGTGATCATTTTAGTGCACAACACATACCCCAAAAGTCTGTAAAGCAAGGGCTGCTTAAACTAAGCAGATTTCCCACATTCTGGTATAACACATTTGTGATCTAATATCATTTATTCTCTATTTATATTTAAAAATCCGATGAGTAGGAGGGGGGGGGGTTACTGAAGGCAGAAAACAAAGAACAAGTAACTTGCTTAATACTTGAGTTACAAAAAAAATCATAGAATAACGATTGTAGAACATCAATAATAAAGAAGATTGGTTCTATAACCTTGTATGATCCGGATTATAACAACGAAGATATTTAAAATTTTTAAATCCCCACTATTCCAGGTCCGATATCAGCAAATAGCAAATACGATTTTTAGTGTTGACTGAAACGGTTAAATATAGAGTATGGTATAGATCAAATGAACATTTTCGAGTAAAGAACAACAAATCGTAGTTGATGACATCATCAAATAACATATTTGCATGTATCTCAAAAAGTAAAAATTCCATGAAAACAATATTTGTTATTTAACATTGGAATGATTTATGAAATAACAGGTTATTGTCAATATGACGTGAGTAGGAGTGGGAGTTGGTTCCACCTCCCCAATAAATCTTGTAGTTTTGAGAATTCAGAAATGAAATTTTGTAGGTTTTAGTTATAATATGTGAAATTTATTTTCATTGCCCAGATGACGTAACATTCTCTAGTTTTTCTCCCAGTAACTTATACTATACACAATGACAATGGGTATATTTTAGATTGATTCTAATAAAAAATTAAATTCTAAGGCCGATTTATATGAGACTATTTTTTGATCCAATGAACCATTTGCATAAAAAATTGCACATTACCAGAGAAAACTCTGTATATCTCTAGATGGATTCATTGCAAGAAAAACATTAGTACTAACTCTTAAGCTTTATTAACCCTTAAAGGGCTTCTGCAGGAAATTTACATTGTGATAGAATTAGGTCTTGAGTGATATTGATTTAGACCTAAATTCTGGTAGGAAGAAGCTGTGCATTGAAATTTTCATTATTTTGTTTCCTTTTCTAATTATCAGGAACATATATAACTATACTAATAAACTTACTTGTGACTTAGTGTGCCCTCAGTAGGCACTTGTTTTCAGGATATGGAAATAGTCTTTTACTGAGGGTGTTTTGAGCTATTTTCTCTCTTTTTTTCCCCCCTTTCTCTGCTGTGATACAAATACACCTAGAGACAGTTCTTTTTAGTTTTCATAATTTGGGAAAGAATTAGAACATTGGCTCTTATCAAAGGTTATATCTGTTAAAAATTATGTTTCAAGGCATTTGAGTGTGATTTTCATTTTGCTGAATTATCTCTCAAAATAGTTCAACATTGAAATTACTTTTTTAAGACTTTTTTTAAGTTTTTAAATTTAAATAACTTAGGGAAGATTGTGAACCCATCAGTATTATAGGTGTTTTCAAAACAGTCTCTGTCTATAACAAAAAATAGCTGATTGAACCCTCAGAAAGTACTTCAAGCAAACTTGAATACCACATAGAAAACATAACAGAGTGTACAAAAGTTTGCTATTTAAAAGAAGCTATTTAAAAAAAAAAAAAAAAAAAAAAAAAAAACCATCCCGAAAGAAAAACAGGTTGGGATAAAGACATTCATTCTTTGCGACAGTATAATATATTTCAGAATAGCTTTGTTACCCGTTGTTGAGGGTTGGAATGGTTCCCAAAGGGAATACTGAGATTGGATTAACCTATGCAAGAAATATAAATTTCATAGAAACATGAATGTCTCTTAATATGAACGGTCAAACGGATGTACCCATGAAGTCAAAAGAATGATAACTAAATAAATAATATAAATAATGATGAACTTATGTTTAGAATAGCTGTTATCCATAAATTAATTAAATAATAACATTTCCCTGTTGAAATATAAAGAGTGGGTTATCATAAGCATTAAAAAATCCCGTTATTGTCATCAAATTACAGTCATATAGTTTTAAGCATGAAATAGATATTGGGCAATTGAATATTGACAATAATGAGTTCAAAACCATCTAGCTTCCACTCAAAATATAATGATTAGCACTATATTAGCATTTGTTGAAAAAAATGTAACATTTTCCTGAAATACCATAGATGTTAGATTTATCCCCACCCAACATTGCCGAGAGAATCTCCTTTTTAACATGTTGACTGGGGAGATTTTCAACATTTTTTAGTGGGGCGAAAACTTTTTTTTTGTTTATTAGTTTCGTTTTACTTTACTTTAACTGTATATTATAAATTGTATAATCTTTTAATTGTTTTCTGCTGAACGATACATAGTCGTCAAACGCACCGGGAAAGCACCATACTTAAATAAAATAAATACCATAGCCGTAATTTAATAATGTAATTCACGTTTTTAGTTATTATGTTTTTACTTAGAAAACAATTGTTCACGATCACTGATTGATGAATTATTATTCAGTAATTATAATTGATTTTTTATTTATATTTCGTAAAATATAAAACAATTTGGAATTATAGATTCGGGGTTGAAATAATATTTTTCCAACAAAATAGGCTTGTTTTAATTCATTTAGCTACTTCTTAAATAGATATTTATCATTAGCAATTATTATTAACGATAACTTTAAAAAAAATAATCATTCAAACTTACCTTTTTGTAAAATAGTCGAAAATAATTTAAAAAAACTGGGAATCTTACGGCGAAGAAGCAATTCTCTCCAGGACCTCTTTTACTGTGCTACAGTCAAATACGGAATGATTTGGGAAAGGCTGGAGCAATCCCCACCCATTTAACTTTCTGTTATGACCTGACGACGTGTCGGGGACCGCATCTGGGAACAACTCACAAAACCGACATGTCGTCAGCCGCAGTCAAAGTGTTAATGTTTCTGAAGATTCCGATAATACTTTTCTATTCCCCAAGAGAAAGGGGAATTAAATATTATTTTTTATGTGCTATGTCTCAGCTATTTGATTCAATAACCTATTCGTTTTTCTTTACCTACTTCCTTCCCCATCCCTGTAAAAATAAAATGTTCTGGCATCGCAAAATGAAATTATTTTGAAGTCCATAATTATCAGGTTTTTAAGTATATATGTGAGGAAAGAACCTAAAAAAACAACAAAAAAAGTCCGTCACGCAGGGGCTGCGTAAACTAAGCAGATTTCCCACGTGAAGGTTTACAATAGAGAAATCTGCCTAATAATAACAGAAGTAGGAAGGTATCTCTCGACCTATTCACAAGGGAGGAATAGTTACCAAAACGGTCGCCAGAGCTCTCGGCGAATAGTGCCGACCACACTCAAAATACAAATGCAAATATCTCAGTTAATATTCAAGATACAGAATAAATGTATAAGAACAATATTTATAGTAAATTTAATTTGCAATAAGATTGATTCTATACACTTTTTCGATCCGATGCATAATAACGGAGATATTTCGAATTTTTAAAAATCCCCCCTCCCACTGGTCCGATTTCAGCCATTAACGAACTTGATCTTTCTTTTTACATAAAACGCTTAAATATGAAGTTTGGTAACGATCAAACAAAAATTGCGACCGCTAGAGCGTTAACAGACAAATATATGTATATATATATATATATATATATAATTTTGAACGGACCTCATTTTCATAATCTCCTGGGTAGGATCGATGGACATTTGAGGAAACTTTTTAAAACTCGCGTCATGAGTACGACCTCAATAGCTGATTTCCCCTAAGCGAAATCTGCTAAAAACTGAGATTTGCAATAACAAAAGTTGTTTCTATTTGTATTAAGTATGGATTCAGTCAGTTAAACATTTACGTTATATTTGTGTAGATTAAATGGAAATAAATTATACAGTCTTGGTAATTCTAAAGATAACTTGAGCAAAAAATAAAGTAAAGATAAAATTAGTAATATCTTAGAAATTCTTAACATCGAAAGAGTGGCATTTCACAGGACAAGGTTAAAAACTATAAATTACATAAAACAATAAGTTACCTTGAATATTTATCTGAGTCACTGTCATGTGCTTCATTTTTATTCTTGTCCCTTTCTTGTTTTTGTTCGTCTGTGAGGGCGAATTTTACACCAAGATTGTGTGGAGGTTTCCTATGCACAGCAGTTATGGCGGCTTGAGCTTCACTAAAACAAAAAATAAATAAATACAAATATATAAATAAATGAATAAAAATAGCCTCCCCAAGCCCCTGACCACAGGGAGGTATTACACCAGTTATTGACTACAATAACATATCTATAATGTAATGGTGTGGAAGATCGAGTGGCATAGCTCTCTTCAGATGGTAGTAGAGTTTACTAAATTTTTTAACAGATTTCCCTTAAGGGAAATCAGCTTTTGAGATTGTACTCATGACGCGATTTTCGAAAAATGTCTTCAAATGTCCATCGATCCTACCCAGGAGATGACGAAAATGAGGTCCGTTCAAAATTATATACATATATATATATATATATATATATATATATATATATATATATATATATATATATATATATGTGTGTGTCTGTTATCACTCTAGCAGTCGCAATTTTTGTTTAATCGCCACCAAACTCGGTATTTAATCGTTTTAGGCAAAAAGGAAGATCAAGTTCGTTAACGGCTGAAATCGGACTAGTGGGAGGGGCAATTTTTCAAAAATTAGAAATATCTCCGTTACTATATGTCGGATCGAAAAATTGAATAGAAACAATCTTATTGCAAATTACATTTACTATAAATATTGTTATATACATTGATTCTCTATCTTGAATATTAACCGAGATATTTGCATTTTTCAGTTTTCAGCCATCATCAAACCGCCACTTCTACTCATGTTACATAAATAATACTCTGTGCTACATAATAAATCACATTATTCGAAGTTAAATACCAAAAATTGTATTCAAGAGACCTTTATTATACGAGATATATGCAAATATGTACCGGTGACACCCCCCCCCCCCCGCCTTAAAGTTTTGGACTACTAAAATTTGATTGATCGAGATAACAATTATTCTGACTGATTATTAATTACAGTACTAGGTACAGTAAATAGTTCTCAATAAAATTAAATTTTATATTTTGATATATTTCCGTAATTGTTTTTCTTTCCGGTGTGAAGTGGGCAGACCCGTTTGTTTACATTTCTAACCTAACTCTTCCTGTTGGCAGGTTATTGAAATTGGATGAAACATTTCTTATTTTCGTTTGTATTTATTCACGGTGGTGTTGTGTTACCAGTATGTAGATTTATCTATTACTAAACTTCACGAGGGAAATCTGCTTAGTTTACGCAGCCCCTGCGTGACGGACTTTTTACAATACTGTGTAACTGAACACAATGAGTGCATGGTTAGCTGTGGCGGTAATTGTGAAGAGTAACATGAAAGCTTCCTCGTTTTAGTCCGAGAAAAGCATTTCATTTTCAGGAGTAAAACTCTTTTACACTCTGCCTAAATGTATTAAAACTATTAAAAAATAAATTTAAAAACTTTATGTTTGAAGGAGGTTTTAATTCACAAGGTGAATACTATAAAAAAATAATAAAAAATGGTCAAAAAATAATTTGTGATGAGGTACATTGTCTCTCATCTTTATAAAACTTGTCAATCTTTAATAAACTTGCATGTTAATAAATTAAGTTGATGGATTTTCTAATATTTATTAATATAATTTTATAACAAATTTATTATATAAATAAAAATGCTATTGAAGAATATGTAAAGATATTAATCAACACAATATTAGAAAATGATTTATAGAAAACAAAACTATTTGACATCCTATTATGATATGTTAACATTTAATGGAAATAAACACATTTCATTTCATTAAACGGTGTAAATTTTTAGAACCTTATTAGGGCAAGAAAGAAGAGTTTCAGCATGCCAGCTAAAAATTTGATATGGGATGTAATTGGAACGTCTGAAATAGGAAGAAAATATATCAAAGTTGCCACAATCAAAGAAGAAAACCTGTTTGCCCATACTAGTTTAACTAAAGGAATTTGATGCGTAGGGTTCCTCGTCAATAAAGCTATGGGAAGAAACGTGACCTATTTTAAGAAATTTAGTCCAAGACTTTAAAACGACATCAGGAGAAAAAAGTCATCAACCAACTGCAAGTCCGAAGATTGAAGAGAAAGAAGACTTTTACAATGTCCTGCAAGGTATTGTTGAACTGCACTTGAATAATTTCAGGAATACGGTAATAGTACTGGGATATTGGGAAAAAAATATAATGGAGATGATGTTTTGAGCAACTCGTGGCATGGCACCAAAAATGAAGGAGGCAGTTACATGCAAATTTTGCTCTAGCTAATAGATTAAAAGAAGCAAATACTCATTTTCCTAAGAAAAATAAGAACAAATGGATTTTGAGAGCCTCAAAAAATAGAAAATATAATATACTTGCAAAAAAATTAAGTGTTTAAAAAAAAAAGTCCATCACGCAGGGGCTGCGTAAACTAAGCAGATTTCCCAAGTGAAGTTTTACAATAGAGAAACCTGCGTAATAACCGAATAACTGAAGTAGTAAGAAACTTCTAAACTTATTCACGAGGGACAAATAGTTACGGAAACGGCCGCCACAGCTCTCGGCGGGAAGTCCGAACATAGGCAAATCCTGGCGACAACACACAGAATACAAATGCAAATGTCTCGGTTAATATTCAAGATACAGAGTAAATGTATAGAAACAATATTTATAGTAAATTTAATTTGCAATAAGATTGGTTCTATACATTTTTTCGATCCGATGCATAATAACGGAGATATTTCGAATTTTTGAAAATCCCCCCTCCCACTGGTCCGATTTCAGCCGTTAACGAACTTGATCTTCCTTTTTACATAAAACGGTTAAATATCGAGTTTCCTAACGATCAAACAAAAATTGCGATCGCTAGAGTGGTAACAGACAAATATATATATATATATATATATATATATACAGTTTTGAACGGACCTCATTTTCTTCATCTACTAGGTAGGATCGATGGACATTTGAAGAAAAAATTCGAAAATTCCGTCATGAGTACAACCTCAATAGCTGATTTCCCTTAAGAGACCATTACCTAAAATACCATCCAATTTGAAAAACATAGATGTAGAGGGATTTTGTACATGAACTCAGAAGTGTAAGTGATTCCTTCACCAATATGCGTGAGCTATACTGTTCATTATAATCAAATAAAAAAAAATCATCTTGGAGGCTAGACCAACAAAATGTATGTTTGCTGGTCAATCCCTCTCCTTATATATTAGAACTTTTACAAGAAAAAACTATTCTCCATCAAAACCACTCAAGGTCAACCATAAAGGCCACCTACCACTTAATTACCATAAAGGCAAATCAGGCCCAAAATAAAAGAAACAATGTTGGGATGGTCTTGGTCATGGTAACATTAATAAAAAGAAATAAAAATTTTATCAAGGAGGCAGACAACAAAAATTTTCAATTTTGACACCATTGATCTGGATAATCTCAGTAAGAAATCTTGTTCGTGAACATATATTCAGGAACATCAAATGCTATAAGGCAAGTCCATTCTTACAGAGTAATTGGTGGTACACACATGAGTTTTGAGAAATTGACGACAGCCTTTTACAACTTTGAAGGCATCTTAAACTCCTGTGGCAAGTGTCGAGGCCATCGAGTACCTAACTCCAAGACATTTCTTGGTGGGCCACCCGCTCAAGTCAGTCTTGGCACTTAACTATTTGGAAGAGAAGAAGACCTGTTAATGAGATGGGATGTGATCCGTCAAGCTTCTCAGCACTTCTGGAACCACTGTGGCTCAAATACTTAAATGTACTTCAACAATGTCGCAAATGGACGAAGACCACAGACAATCTCAACGAAAATGATCTAAGTTAAAGAGACAAACATAATATAGTAGATCATATATTATAGTGTAAGTTAAAATATTCTTGTGCCGGCAGTATAGGAAGCAACATAATCCAGAGCCAGAGAGAGAGAAAGACTGGCAGAAGAATTCTCCTCAAAAGACTTTTCTCCAAGACAACTAGCCTTTTCCCAGGTGTCCAGGATTATGCCTAGCCTTGGCTAATGCTCCCAAGATCAGTTCGGCAGAGCCCACCAGACCCACAGTAAGTGAAACACAGGCCCAACTGCCGATCACACAACTGCTGCCAGTCAGTCATTTGTGTCATCTTATGACATTGCCCTAGGAGGCACATTCCACAGTTTCTGGTCATATCCCCCCCCCCCCCCCGTGTAAACAGCATCAAGGACGGCAAGTGCACAATGTATTGTACAGTCATTTGGTTAACGCACAGGACCTCAATTAATTTATTGTTTTTTTAACTTGTTGTTTAATTAATATGCCGGACCCTGTATTTATTAGAAACATTTTTTTTAATTATCGTTATATTAATCATTACAGCATTAAAGAGTTACATTTTTTTTAAAATCTATTTTGTACATATATTTTGTTTACCTCATTCATCACACTAACATAAGAATAAGCAGGAGTGGCAATCATACATTTCTACTGGCAGTCAGTGTTAGGGGCATCAACTTGAAACTCCTTGGCAGTGCAACACAAGTTTTGGGCATTTCTATGATCAATGGTGTCAAAATTGAAAATTTTTGTTGTATGTCTCCTTGATACATGCTATACTGAACAAGACTTACAAATAGCTCAAAAAATTCCATGTACTTTTATATTTGTGGGTCAACAATATCAAAGATTTAG
The DNA here is from genome assembly GCA_019009955.1 of Riptortus pedestris. Classification (NCBI taxonomy): domain Eukaryota; kingdom Metazoa; phylum Arthropoda; class Insecta; order Hemiptera; family Alydidae; genus Riptortus; species Riptortus pedestris. The sequence goes on from CM032229.1 coordinate 77,974,212, forward strand.
GGAGGGTCAGAACAGATAATTCTGTTGAAATTTGAAAACCCATAGTTTTCATTATTACAATAAAATACTAGCTTTATATAGTATTAGTTAGTTATTTATTTTCAATTTTGTATAGTCATTAGCCCAAATTTTACACACTAAAAATGGCTAATATTACTTTAGTTTTAAAAGGCGAATGAAAACGAAGTTTATCCTTACCTAAGAGTCTGAAATTCTACCATTCCCCACGTATGCGATCCACCTGCCTTACCTTTACCAACAAATGCATGGAGAGGTTTTCCACCTTCTGCGATAAATACATTGAGCAAGCCTTGCTGTAAACAATATGTCATATTAGATTAACATGCATTATTATTTTTAAGAACAAACTTCAAGTTTAAATAATAAATGAATCCCTTACATCAGTCATATCCAAAGGAATATTAACTACATGCAGCTTTGTAGAGCTACCATCAGACTTTCTCTGCCTAAAACAAAAAATAAAGCACCATCAATAATCTGAAATATAATATTTAATAAGAAAAATAGGTTTTAGGCTATTTCTAAGGGCAAAATGAACTGAAGTAGAATTATCAATTGAAATTACAATTACAAACATTCACCTTAAGTTCTTTGTAGAATACTAACCTGTCAAACAACATAGTGTATATTAACCATGAAACTTAAGAAAACAATGAGAGCTTATAATAGTCAGTACAAAGGCGTTTTAAGGAAATTTAAACTCTTACCAACTCTGACATTTTATTTTAAAAACAAAGAAACTGAAATCTGTAAAAGCTAGCTATTGTAGGCACTGGTAGATGTGTTCTTTCAATTAAAAATCAAAGTTACCAGAGCTATACAAAAGGTTCATTGACAATGCAATCTCACCTTTTATATGAACACACACGACAAAGACCACACTTAAACAGTACATGGAATTTAAATGTGGAACAGGACATATTAGCTTGTTGTTAATGCGAAATAGGGAGTGGGAGTTAACTTAAGTCCTAAAACTGAAACATATTACATTAATTTTGGCTCATAGAATAATGTATGACCAAGATTGTTTATGATAAAATTAAGAAGACAGAGGTGTTATATATTATAACAGATGACATATAAAACATCTTGTATACCATGAGCGTGTATACAGATCTGAGTTCGAAAGTGCTCTACAGACCATGAAAAGGTATACACTCTTTCTCCTTGCACCATTTTCAGTGCCCTTTAACACGTTCGCTGCTGCAGTCTATATGTGATATACTCCACCACTAACTGCACCGGTCCCCGGCGTCTGATGCCTCTCCTAACGTTAAAACCTGTATCGGACCCCGGGGACCGATGTAGTTTTCGTAGGTAATGCTATCTCTTGACAATTCAAGTGAACTAAATGAATGAATTAGAAGAGCCTTCAGTCCTCTAATCTAAAAACTAGCACCAGCAAAGCCAGGAGTGGTCCCCGGCGTCCGATGTCGTCTATAACTAATGTACATTTTTTATTACATTGTCAGCTGTTATTTCCAATAAGCACTCTAAACTTGTAAGCACTTCTAGGTCAGTAGTTGAACTAGAACATTAGGGTAAATAGTTCATGTCTGTAAAAATATCGTCACTTGAAGTCGTATCACTCTCACTTTCACTGCTGTCTGCAAGACAGTGCGTACTCCAGCAACCCAGCCGGTATCACCAGCTACCCAACCCCAGTGTTCCATTACACCCAATCACAATTCCTTCACCCTTATAATGGAACTATAGTTCAGTAGAAACTATAACTTCTCACCCCCGGTAGGTCACACTAACTTACTACCATCTAAATTGTGAAGCTGGGTCTCAGATAAAAAAAAAAAAAAAAAAGTGCTTACTCAACTAATTTCTGACCACGAGACATACTGAGTGCAACACAATGGTAAATGAGCGAATGAGGGGGATGGAAGGTAAAACAGATTCAAGTCAGTTCATGTTTGATCAAGTTGTGATTGGAATAAGCATCGGGCGCCGGGGGGTGGTGCCGTACCAAATTGGAGTTTCTCTATTTCTAGATGGTTACGGTCCCAGGCGTCCAATAGTATTTTTCTAGATTAACTAAATCTACAGGTTCTAAGAATAAATTACATCCAATCCCCGTTAAAATATCTCTTTATAAGCTTGCTACAGCCTTCGTCTTTTTGGAGTGGACTGAAAGAGAGGGGCCCGTCTTGAAAGACTTGATGACGATCAGACCCCGGGGACCGATACAGCAGTGAACGTGTTAATGACCAGCTCTGAAGCCTTCACAGTCGTATAGTGGTTATAAATATACACAATATACATTCGCTACTGTTATTTTTTAACCCCAATAGGTAGTGAGGATGTGCTGTTTTCTCAACTTTTGCCCTAAGAGCCGCTTCTGTTATTTCCAATCATGTTAGGAATATATTCTAAACTATTTTTATACTATCTATATGATCAATTATCTACCACAAGCAGATGAATGTTTGGAGAGGGATGTGACTGGTTCATTAGTCTTTTTTAACAGACAAAACTGAATATTTACCTTATCATTTCTTTATCACACGAAGATGCATGTTTGCTGTGGCAGATTCATGAGCCTTTTTGTAATTGACAAAAACTTTATTGAATTTACCTTATTTCTACATAGCTCATGACTAAGCTCTTGCATTTATGTCTTTGTCCCAATTGCTAGTAACATACTCACCTCAACCCTACACTATCTTGCATTTGCAATACCTGCCTAATATTTGTGTTAAAATAATGTTGACAAAAAATATATACTTTTTTAATGATTTTCTGGGAGTGGACATTATGTTCAAGGTCAAATGAAACAGTAAATTATTTTGAAACTATAGCCTTAATAAGGTCCAATATGGCATCACAAGTTCTAATCTATAGCTTCTGAACAGTATTTAAATTTTTATTCTATTACATTTATATACATAATTGTAATCACCTAGAAGAATGTGCTTTATTATTTTACTGTATAAGACTTTTAAGATAAAACCCTAAAAATTGAAATAAATACTTATATTGTCATATGTGTTCAAATTTGATTACAATTAGAACTGCTGGAGCCTGGGACTTAGTTTTAATGAAATACTTTTTTTAAGGGTGAACAAAACTCATGAGTACTAGCCCAATCAAACCAATAACTACAGACAAATTGATTACTTAATATAACTTGTTACTTACTTCACAAATCAGCTCATGCAAAGCAGATGTAGCTCATAAATAAAAAAGTGTCATCAAACAATTTGAATTAATTTAGCAGAAAAATTAGAACTTAAGTCATACAAATAGGCTAGAAGAGCTCTATAAAGATATGTTGAAAGAAAGTATGAAATCAAGACTTCAACACTGAACTGCTATAACTTTAAGAAAAACCAACAAATTACAGAACTTTAATAAATATGTACATTCTAACAAGGTACGTGTTGGGAACATTAATCCTAAACTAAACTAACATTGAACAATCTTTTATGAGATTTGTAAAATATACAATTATGCTTACCTGTCATATTTTAGTTGTCCAGCCTGGTAGGAATTCGTTTCACTGTTAAAGTGATCTTCCATCACATTAAATTCATCTGCATAAATACTGCTACCTAAAGAAGCTCTAGTACTTCGACCTCTACTCATGATTGTTTATATGGTCTTAAATTTTCAGTAAGATGGACAGCAAAACACGAGAGTCTAAGGAAAAGTAAAAGAAAAATTTGCCAGTGTTAAATAAAGTACAAACTTCAATAAACGTCACGTTTTTAATGTCTCAAAACAAAAGAAACATCAAGCAAGTAGGGATTCAGTTTCTTATTGATGCCTAAATTACCCTACAATAAAAATAATACGTTAAAAATATGCAATAAGGATGAATTATTTATAATATTTAAGGCATACATAAGCTGTAAGTTATGACAAGTTCGACTAACATACCTGAGGTAAGAAAATGGTAGCTTAGGGCATGTGTAAAGCCGACAGACGAGGAGACATAGCAAAAGATAAAACAAGCTTCCTTTATTCCCGCTCAGCCCGCGAAAAAGTATTCTCATTCAAATTCAAAATTTAAGTAATTATATACATTTAATACTACACTAACAAAAAAATGTATACATTTATTAAAACAAAATTTTAATATTTATTTAAAATAAATTGAAAACAATATTTATGAAGTTAGATTTAATGTAAAATAGGAGTCTTATAGATAACATTTAACACAGCTTTGTATATAAAAAGTTTATATATATATTTATATATATATATATATATATACATGTAAAAACAGTTTATATATACATATATAAGCACACAGATAGGAATGGAAATATACTTTATCGGAAGAAATGAAAATCTAAAAACTTATATTTTTTGTTTTCATTGCCAAATAGATATTTACAAAATATATATTTCAAATTTATTTGCTACTAAATAATTACATAACTAAATAAAATTTTAAACTTTTTTTCAAAATAATAAATACATTATAAAAATGAAATCTATATACTTTTAATGGATAAAGGTTAATCATATGTTTTAATCTGGAGGCAGTAAGGTGTGCTTGTATCTGGGGAAGGAATTGATATTCATTCTTTTATCTCTCGTTTAACGTACTGACCTTTATAATTTCGTTTTGTTTTAGTTTTAGTAAAACAACAAATTTTAACTTCAACTGTTGCAACATCATTAAGTTTTATCCTTCACTCTGATCAAGCTTATGTTTTGACTATGCTGTATAAAATTGTTGATGTACTCAAGTTATAAGCAAAATCTTAAACTGTAGATTTATTGCCGATTTCGTTCTATATTGGCGATATGTTAAAACTATTTTCATTGAAGCAGCAGAAGAAAGATGGTGAAGCAACACCTAGAGTTGGAAATCAGAAAAAAGCATCAGCAGCACATCTTAGGATAACGAAAGGTAATTGAAATGTTTATTATTTCTATTTGAGTATCCAATTTTGCTTTTTATTCTTATTTTGATTGATTTTTCACTTGAATTAATATTAAGTGGAAAGCCGTTTATGATGTCTTGATTTGTTAAAGTAATCATTATTGGCGATGTTAAGGAATTAATTTGTTATACATTGTCTTGAAATGGGTTTTATCCATTATGAATATGTTTTGACTGAACATATTTGTCCACTTGTAATATGTATATTTTGATTCAGAATTGCTATTGCTAAATCCATTATGAATACTGTAAACATGATATTACACATTATAGTAATAAGTTTTTTGTTTTAGAAATATAGTGACAGTAAAATAGATTACTTTCCATGGTGTAATACTAGTTATTTTTCGCTTTGGGAATTCAAATTGTTATTTGTTAACCCTCTTCTTTAGGACTTAATAGAATCTGTCATTTAATGAAGATGTCAATGCAATATTTTTACTTGGACACTATCCATATAATTATTTAGTTTTTGTAATTGCTATAACTTTTTTTATTACATTTGATTTTTTTAAATGTTTGAATATACCTAGTACCTGCATGAGGGCAATATATTGCCCCCCTCTCCCCCTCATATTCTAAGTTTTAGATGTTTACTGTTATTTTAATTAATGGAGAGTTGTTTTAGAATAAATGTAATATGATATTCTTATACTTCAATTAATCACAACATTTTACCAATTCTTTAAGTTGTTATTATAGCCCTCTTAAAGGTTAAGAGTTCTTGCTTATGTTTCTTCTAGTAATATTCTGTATATGAATTGCTTGATTTTGAAAGGGAATTTCTTACTGTTTTGAAGCAAATCTTAGTTATGCAGCGTAAACCAGAAAGTAGAAATGATTTATAAACCTTAATTTAAAGAAGTTTTCCTTTTATGTGTCTTAGGACTCCTTAGTACATAAGTCCCAGAGCTAGCCAATCATTAATGCAGCATTCTCCTTTAAAAATTCAGTGGTTCATTATTAATTTAGTAGTTAATATTATTTTGACTGTAGTTGTCTCTTGAAAATGGAGTGTGGGAAAGATTCTGAAGATGCAGTTGTTCTTATCTAATCCTACTTTTAAAGGGTAATTACAATTCCCTCCCCCACTTATGTATGTCAAGTCCCAAGTTATCAATCTATGCCTCCAGGTTTTATTTTGAATTAGCTACAGGTGTGCCAGTACGGAGTATGGCAGCAGTGTTTGCTATGGCTCACTCTCTAATTATTAATTATGAGAAGCTCCATCTCTGAAGTAACACCATTTTTATTTTCATTAGTAGTTGAAAATCCAGAGCTCAATTAAATAGTCTTGTGCTCTATTCATTTATTTTAATAAAAATCTCTTTCATTTTTAATCACAAAGGCTATCTGACATTTTATTTTCTGGTATATCAACTAAGGGGTTAGTTTTATTTTCTGCTTGGTTACATTCTTTTCTTAACCAATGATTGTTACATTTTTACAATTAAATTTGTTTGGTTAAAAATGTTATGTGTGAGTGACATTTTATTTCCTTCACTATTAATATTCTTGTAATGTTGCCATTCACTTTTAGCAGATTTCTCTTAACCGAAATCAGCTATTGAGATTGTGTGTGTGCGTATATATAGATGTATATATAATTTTGAACGGACCTCATTTTTCTCATCTACTAGGTAGGATCAATGGACAATTGTAGAAAAATTCCGTTATTAGTACGGCCTCAATAGCTGATTTCCCTCAAGGGAAATCTGCTAATAAAATTCAGGCCTCTAGAGCATTGAATGTTTATTTATGACACCATGAATTTGACCATGTGTATCACACAACAAGTATAGTATAACAGTATAGGGAAAACATTGTGTAATTATGCGTGACTAAGACGATTCATGATATATTGGCTTATTGAAGAGTAGGAATAGGGATTTACTTCTTAAGGCTGGAAAGTGAAGAAACAATTCAGTAAATATTCAAGTTAGGCAAAAAGTATATAGGACAATAATAGTAGAATATTACATTTTCATCAAGGTTGATAACAGTTTACAATCCAACTTATAATAACAGAGGTGAATGACATTTTTTATTTTACCTTCTCACCAAACTCCCCACCCCCTACTTTTTCAACCAAAGCCATTAATGAAATTCTTCATTAGGGTTACATGAAATGTATTAATATTAAATTTGGTGATGACATAAGAAAGTATATTATATTCAATATCTTAGTTTTATCAGTGATAGTGTGACTGTCGTGTCATGGTGAAAGTTTTATTGCAGTTTATAAAATATATTTTATGTATTATAAACTGCAAAACAAGATTGAACACATGAGTTTTTCAAAAATTATGTTTCCTAGAGCATGCATAATACAGTTCCTGTTTTAACCTTTCAGAAGTAGCTCATTTCATATGTGATTACCAAATTTCGAAAGCTTCAAGAAAAGTTACATTTTTTTTTAGACAGTTCTGCCACATAATACATATATAAGTAAATTAGCAGAGATAGTTCTTAAGCTTGCAAAAACCTTTCCACAACCTGACCAACCTCAATATCCTTTTGAGAGGCAATCGTTGGATATGATTGTTTATTCCATTCTTCTCAAGAAATTTATACTGCTTCAGAATTGTTCCTGAAAGCCATTTTGAAGAAACATTCCCAATCAAACGAATGTTCATTTTCAAAATGAAATTAGGAATATTATATGAGACCAGCATAAGGAGACTGAGGTGACATATTCACTGGGCATACTAAAATGAGTGAAGTATGTCATCATTGAGTATTATAAAACTGGTGGCTTGGATGTGATTTACTGTGAAAATTACTGACCATGGAGTTGACTCAAAAGGTGTATTAAAAGTAAAATCGGTTGTCAATTTTGCCACGTTATAGTAATATTTAGGTTATAATAACTTGAATCAATAATACCACCTTCTCCTTTTATCTTGTCATCTTAACAATATTTCTCCTTTCCACTTATGCTATTAAATTTATTATTTGCATTTTGTAGCTAATATATACTCCCTCACTAATTATGTCAGGTTCTTAATGTTAATGTAGATCCCTGTAGAAATAGAAGCTTCTCTAAGCCTCCTTATGTAAATAATTAAAATTGCATGTAATTATGTAATTTTTAGTGAAATTTTTTTTTCTTACTATATTTCTCTTTCATTTCAGATTTAAATGAATTGAATCTCCCCAAAACATGCAACACTGAATTTCCTGACCCAGATGATCTTCTTAATTTTAAACTTATAATTTGCCCAGATGAGGTATGTTGGTCGACATTTGTTCCTTCTATTTATTAGTTTGGTATGGCTATATTATTTGTAGATAAATTAAAATATATTATAAAGTTTACGTGAGGCTGAAATTAGCCATGTGAGTTAAAGTGTTGATCTTTATCTCACATGGTAAAATTAGAGTGGCCAGTTTGATTCCCGCCTGGGCTATAGGAATTTATTTAGCAACAGAATTCATTAAATAAAATCCTTAGTCCCAATCTGGCTAGGAAAGGGTGGTAACCTGTAGATAACCCGTCCCAATTTGCCTTAGTTGCAAAAAATAGATGTTAATAAACAATTTAATTTTGAAGTTAATATGCTTTTGTATTATTTGCAGAAAAAGTTATAACATTGAAAACAGATTATTGAAATTTGTTGTTTCAATATAAGCTTCTATGACAATAGTAAGTTGTTTTAGTGAAAATGGCCATATTTCAATGAAGTAAATTTATTTATTACCTACTTGCCTGATATAATTTTCAAATAGCATTTGTTTTTTAATGTATTGCAATTATAAATTTGCTGCTTTTCTTTCATGGAAAGATTTTTAAGCATCATTTTTCGAGATTTTTTTACTCAGATTGGAATCATCTAGCCAATGTCAGTATTCTCATTTTTATATGTATTGCTAGTAGTTCCTATAAGTCTCATTTATTGATTTTGAGAGCTTATTATCTAGATCGTCCATGGAGGAGCAGACTGAAAGGATGCCTTAGTTGCTTTCTGTCAACAGATAGTATTTATATTATTAGTATTAGTAATTAGGATCAATATTTCTACTGCGCCTTCTGCCTGGCCTGTATGTGTATATAGGCCAATGTTGCCATTTATAAACACCTTTGCAGTTCTTGATGGACAATATTTGTGTTTTATGTCATAAGGTTTCTCTTTGTGAATATGAAAGTTTAGTTATATTTCAAACTTGTTTCAGGGTTTTTATCGAGGCGGGAGGTTTACATTTAGTTTCAAGGTTGTACCTAATTATCCTCATGAGCCTCCAAAAGTGAAATGTGAAACTCAGGTCTATCATCCAAACATTGACTTGGAAGGTAATGTCTGCCTGAACATTCTTCGAGAAGATTGGAAGCCAGTGCTCACTGTTAATTCGATAGTTTATGGTCTACAGTACCTGTTTTTGGTAAGTTCAACATATTTTTCTGTATTAAAATTTATTATTTATTTATAGTTTATTAACATAAAATTTTTAGAATAGAACATTGGATTAGGGGTTTCTCTCCTTTATTTTTTTACAACTATAGATTGTACATGCTTTTAGCAGATTCATTAACCGTTTCATAAAAAATTAAAGATTATATTAGGTAATTCCTGAAATTGGCCTTGGAGAGGGGTGGGGTTTAATTTAAAATTCCATTATCTCAGGTACTAAAAGTTGGATAGGGAAAGTTTATATAACCAATGTTTTGGGGATTTTAGTTTTCCACAATAGTTATAGAACAGGTGAGATGAGATGACCAGTGCATCATTCCAACACGAGGGAAATCTGCTCAGTTTTTGGAGCCCCCATGTGACAGACTTCTATGTTTATGGTGTTATGGACAGAATATATCTTCTTGGCTTAATTGGTCTTTTGTTTGAACCTGGATTTCTATAATCTACGTTCCAAGGAAGTGCTCTAACAAAGTATAGCGTAAAAATATTGTGTTTTAACTGCTTTCGGTTTTAAATACAAAGCAAATAAATAAATCTTCCAACGAAGATCAAGAGCAGTCATATCTGTACCTGCAGCATCAATCCCAGGTGTAGGATATTTCCCTACCAAATTTGTTTTTATCCACTAAATAATTCATTCACATAGGAGCTAATCTGAAAACATGGCTGAATGTGTTTCTTTAGTAGTATTCTACAATGAAATAAGGGCTATAGTTTGAAAAATTGGCCATGAACTATTATATGACCATATTCATATACTCATGATTCTTTGCATAGTTGGAAATATTTTAAATTATGTCCTCAAACCTCCTATTGCTATTACTGATTCTTTTGTGTGTTGTTTCAATAAAACACTACTAGCCTGTGGAAGGAATTACATGTTCTCTTCATAGCTTGTATTGTTTCAACAACCATGTTTATTTACAATTGTTTGCTTTTTTAAACAAACTATTGTTCATTTTCACTGGTTTTGCAAGCTTAAAAGTTAAAAGAGGAAATATATTGCATAAGTATGAGTATTGTATAACATATATAATTTGTCGACTGCAAAGAATGATTTTTGCTTTAAGAGTCAGCAGCACCCAAATTTTAACTAACAGCACCTTGAAAAGCTGACCATTACTTTTTGTAATCGGATAATTTTTTCTACTTTTGCATTAGTGACAATGTTATTCTGTATTCTCATAAGTTTGTAAGTTTGGTCATATCAGTAATCTGATCTTATATTACCTTATCTTATTATCTTATATCTTACTTAACAGTATGCCCTTGTTGTGGGTAATACATTTTTATTTTATGAAAGTTCAAATATTAAGTAAAGGAAAGCGGCACCTGATGGTATTGTTCCTATTTTGATCTCGTTAATCATCTTAATAAAGGTGTAAGTCTTTTATTTCTTCTTATAAGTTATGAAGAAAGTGATTGAATGATGCACTCACTTAACCCGACCCCTTGTACTGTCACTCCTCATGATAAAAAAAAAAAAGTGCTTTGTTGGTTTTGAAGTACTAAAAGCAAAATTCACTGAGCCACAACTGAATAAAATCAATACTGGAGATGTCTTGTATGTAATCGAAGCAAAGGCCTAGAACACTTATCAGTTTTATACTTATACGTAATAAGGTGTGTTTTTGTGTAAAACATTTTTAGTCTCCTGTTATGAAGCATGAGCACACCCACATCTGTATGTTTTACATTGTCATTTAACTTTGGGTCCTTAAATATTTATTGAAATCTTCATAAACCTCTGAGCCATTATCACAATTATTATCTTCTATCATCTTATCTTCATTCATATCCGATAATAATTTCATCTGGCATTAACAATACATTCCTTCTTTTCATACAAATTGTAATATGCACTCATTGTCATTGTCTTCAGGTTGCATAATGCCATTCCATGTTTTATTTGGCACTGAGTGCAGGCCTCATAGTCCTCCTATATTTCCTATATTTTCTCAATTTGGCAGATATTCTCCTATATTTTCATGCCAACTCCTATATCTCCTATATATATATTTTTTTAAATTTGTTACATGCTATGCAAAAATGCATAACCACAAAACATAACTAAATACTTGCAGTGATAGTAAAATTGCCCAATCTTTTTCTATGAGTCCTGCGAAAATTGGGTATGAAATAAGTCACGGCCTTGGACCATACTTCCATGATGAAGTAATTTCTTCTGTAATTAGAAGTGATAACTTCTTTTCTCGGTCTTTCGATGAGACAACAACTGATAATGGAAAGAAGCAACTGGATATACATATAAGATTTTGGAATGAAGACCGTAATCAAATCGTTAATCATTTTCTGCGTGCTTTTGAACTGGGCCACGCTACAGCAGATATTATTTTAAAAGCCAAAACATTTTTAGCTCTTACACTTGATAAATTACCAGTTAAGAAATTGTTAGCCATAAGCTCTGATGGCCCACCTGTTAATCGAAAATGTCTTGATGAAATTGACAAAGAACTTCATGATAGAGATTGTCTGCCTCTTATCAGAGTAGGTTCTTGTAACCTGCATATAGTGCACAATTCTTTTAAGCATGCTATGACTCATGAAGCAAACCACTGGAATATTGAAGATTTTTTGGATGCTGCATTTAAATTTCTGCATAAATATCCATCGCGTCAAGAAGATTTCCAAGGTGTTCAAATCGAAGTCGGCATTAAGCAAGAAATGATAATCAGATTTGTGAGTAATAGGTGGCTGACCCTGATACCAGTCATCACTAGGATTATCGACCAATGGGGAGCTTTAAAAGAATATTTCTTGAAAATCATACCAGAAAGCAAAATCAAGAGCCAGTTGCAATCCCACTCATATCAATTCTTGAGATCTGTTCTTAATGATTCTTCTACTTTAACTCGTTTACATTTTCTGTAATCAGTAGGTGAAAGCTTCGAAAGTTTTTTAAAAATTATGCAAGTAGAAGAACCAATGATTCATGTTCTTTATGATGAGCTTTGCAAGTTAATTAAAAGTCTATTAACAAGAGTTGTAAAGCCTGAGAAAATGCAAGAGAAATCTATATCCAAACTGCTGTTTTCTCTCGATTTGAAAAATTCTGATAAGGGCGGGGGGAAAGATATCTGTTGGTTTTCTTGCAAAAAAAGAACTACAGAAGCTTAAAGAAAATGATAGGAAATATTTTTATTCGGAAGCAAAAAAATTCATTATTGCTGTCATCGATTACTTATTAAAACACCTTCCTTTAAATAATGAATTGCTAAAAAATATACATTTTTTACATCTGTATGTCAAGCATGAACAACGTTCATTACAATGTGTAACAAAAGTTGCTGAACAGATGCCTTCTGTAATTAAGAAAGAGGATGTTGATAAAGTATGTGAAGAATGGAAAATTTATATGAATGAGGAAACAGATAATGATTTAGTGAATATAGAAAATCCCTCAGGTTGCACCAAACGAATTGATGATTACTGGTGTACTATTCTACAACGGAAAAACAATTTTGACAGTATCAAATATCCGTACCTCTCAAAACTTATTAAAGCAGTATAATCTGTCTGTAAATCGTCGATATGTGACAACTTCTCGTGCTTCATTGAACGAAAAGACAATTAACAGTCTTCGTACAGTTGAAGCAGAAATCAGAAGCAGAGGTGGTGATATAACGAAAATTTCAGTCTCTCCCAAGATGTTAAAATCTTTTAGAGAAGCCCACAAGGTGTGTAATGATTATTTAGAAGAAATTAAAAAGGAGGGAGAAGAAGGAGAGGCTTTAAAGTATAAGAGAGAATGTGATGATGAATTGAAAACTTTAGAAGTAAAAAAAAAATATTTACAAAAAGCAGTGGATTCTAGCCATTCTTTAATTGGCGAAGCTAATACGAGACTATCAAGAGCAGTTCAAAATCATAATATGACAGAAGTTTGCTCTGCACAAGCCCTTCTACAGTCAGGGCATATAATGCTTACTGAAAAGGGAGAAGAACTAAAAAAAGTTGAAGTGCAACTTAATATGTTAATAAAAAAAATTAGAAAATAGGAATTATTTCTTTTCATCATCTGTAATATTGGCATATGTTTTTTCAGCAAACATGTAGTACATTATTAAAGTTCTGTTTATGAATGTTTTGTATTTATTAAATATTGATGTTTTTACTGACACCTTTAACTTATTTTTAATGAGTCAAAATATACTTTTTTTACTTACTATTACTACTATGTTTTTACTTACTATTATTACTATGTTATTACTGTGTTTTTATTAACTCATTTTTCTTGTATGTCTATTTGAGTGGAATCTTGTAATTGATTTTAAAGTAACTTCCCGATAGAGACTTGAAACTTTGAACATAGCTTAGAATTTGACATTGTGACCCAATTGAAAATGGTGTGTGTGGCATTTGTAGGTTTTTTACAGGGCTATACAAAATAATTCAAATACATTACTGTCAATGGGCTTCAACTTTTTAGTTTGTTCTAAAAACATAGTACATTAAGTTTTTTTATACCTAGGCTTGATTTCTTTTCTTTCAATGAATTTACTTTGTATTATTTAATAATGTAACTTTCTAACTTAGGTATAACACTGTAAAGTTTTTGAATTCTGTTTATGGTTCCATGTGACAAATTTGTAAGATAATGAGATTTATCTCATATACTGATTGGAAACTGCTTTAAAAAAATATATATTCAGGTTTCTCCAACAAACTAGTATCCTATATTTTTTTTTCGAAATTCCTATATTTTTTCTTTTTAACTCCTATATTTTTTTCTTCCATTGCTATGACCCCTGTGAGTGTTTCAAACAACAAGTATATGAAATATGTCAATATTCTTATTTGTTGTAGACTGTCCTTTGTATATAGCTTTATATTTTTTTAATGGAAATATATTTTTGTTTTTTTTTCATTGTGGAATTATATCCCTCTTCCCTTTATTGTTAGATACCCCTAGCAACACCAATGGAAGGGGGGGGGGCTTATTGAGTCCTGAATTCTGACTTTTTTTATATCATCATGAAACAAAAAAGATATCTGCAAGCCACAGAAAACTCTATTTGCAAAACATTTATTCTAGAAAATGGAATTAATTGAAAAATATTGGGAGGGAAGTAAAGCCTGAAAAATTGTTAGTTGAAAAAAGTCTGGTGAAGGCAGGACGAGTATAACGTAACTGATTTATTTGTTTATCTTATTACTAGTTAAGTCCATTTATTTATATCAATAGGATTGTACTTTTTGGCTCTTTTGATTTTTGCTTAAAATCGTTACAAGCGTATGTGTGTTAAGGAGATTAGGGTGCATCTATAATTAGCCGGAGTTGGTTGATTTTTGGAATATATTAATCATAGCAGTGCCTTTTGTACATCCATATGAAGCTTAATCCTAGCAAAGCCTGCTATGCATGCACATTTATTTCTCTCTGCCAAATATTGGCAAAGGCTTATGATTACAATCAGAGAGAATTCATGATTTACCTATATCTCTAGCACTCAAGTACCTTATTCCTTAGCTGCCTCTTTTATTTATCAATTGTTAGTATTCATATTTTGCTCTAAATGGATTTAATTGATTTCCTTGGGTTTCAATTTGAATTAAAATAATCATTAAAACCCCTGACCTCTTCTTATTTCATTTATTCTGATCCTCATTATTTACTCCTTTTAGCAGATTTCCCTTAAGGAAAATCAGCTGTTGAGGTCGTACTCATAACGCGAGTTTCGAAAAATTTCTTCAAATGTCCATCGATCCTACCCAGGAGATGATGAAAATGAGGTCCTTTCAAAATTATATATATATATATATATATATATATATATATATATATATATATATATATATATATATATATATATAAAATTGTAACCTCTGTCTGAACATTGATTTTTTTCGCGAAATTTCACGATAACTTTTCGTTTCACATGTCATAGACACCATAACTACATTTTGTTTCTTTCGTGTCTGTTTGTTTGTTTATTTGTTTGTTTGTTACCTTTTCACGCATAAACGGCTGAACCGAATTTTATGAAACTTGGTATGTATATTACTACTAGCCCAACTTAGACTTTAGGCTATATTAATATTCTCTAAGACGAACAGGAGTGGGGGTTATAAGGGAGGCCTGAAATTAAAAATAGCGATATTTCGTTTCCTATTGATTTTTCAGCAAATATGCACTTAACAAAAGTTATTTATTTTGTTATTTAGAGTAACTTTTGCAAAATACACTTTTGCCGTATACGGAAGTATAAATGAGTTATACGCTAAAAACTATAGCGGGAGTCCACAATTTTATTTGCCACAAAAGACTCAACCGAACTAAACCAAACTCGCTATGTGAATTCATACTAACGATTCCCTTATAATAAGTCATACTAACATTTCTAGGGACGGGCAGGAGTGGGGGTTATAAGGGAGGTCTGAAATTAAAAATAGTGATATTTCGTTTCCTATTGGGGTTTCGGCAAATATGTACATAACAAAAGTTGTTTATTTTGTTATTTAGAGAAACTTTTTTTATTTAGAATATCGTCGTATACCGAAGTATAAATGCGTTATACGCAAAAAGTTATAGCGGGAGTCAACAATTTTATTTGACACAAAAGACTGTGTATTAGCACTAACGCCATTCTTATAATAAGCCATACTAACATTTCTAGGAACGGGCAGGAGTGGGGGTTATAAGGGAGGCCTGAATTTACAAATTTTATTATTAACAAATCCACAGAAACGACGGGCATTAGCCCTAAACGCTGGGACGGGTAAAAGTCAAAATATTGTGCAAAGTAAAGCCTTGCCAAAAAAATACCACATCACCATCCAGCCTCAAATGAATTCCCGGGCGAAGCCGGGTATCTGAGCTAGTATATATGTATATATATATATATATATATATATATATATATATTTGTCTGTTAACGCTCTAGCGGTCGCAATTTTTGTTTGATCTATACGAAACTCGATATTTAACCATTTTATGTAAAAAGACAGATCAAGTTCGTTAATGGCTGAAATCGTACCAGAGGGTGGGGGATTTTCGAAAATTCGAAATACCTCCGTTATTATGCATCGGATCGAAAAATTGTATAGAACCAATCTTATTGCAAATTAAATTTACTATAAATATTGTTATATACACTTATTCTCTATCTTGAATATTAACTGAGATATTTGCATTTTTATGAAGTCTGTGGTCGGGTGTTGTTCGGGTTAGTTAGGCGTGCTCGGCTCTGGTGGAAGCTTCTAACCTAACCTGTCCTTTCTAACCTTACCTAACCTTGGTCTGTTCACCCGCCCCCCCCCTCTTTAGTTCTTGGACTACTAAAATTTGAGTTATTAAAATATAAATTATTCTTACAATTCAGAAGCCGTTTCAGTTGGGAGTTTATTAAAATTAACTGAAAGACTTCTCATTACCGTTTGTATTTACTTATGGAGGTATTGTGTTACCAGTATGCAGATTTCTCTATTGCTAAACTTCACATAGGAAATCTACTTAGTTTACGCAGCCCCTGCGTGACGGATTTTTCTATAGATTACTTCATTCAATTTCATATGTACATAATTCATATCATCAGTTATCCTTTTCTACAGGGCTTTAGACTTCTGTTGTCTCTTACCCCATTAGAACTTCCTCGGTCTGATAATTCTGTACCTAATAATCCAGTTTTCTACGTTACACGCTGTAAAAATTCCAATTTTCATTTCCATGAAGAAGTACAAATGAAAGATTCCTTACATTTGAATTATATTATTTTTTTTTTGTGTCTGAGGTCTGAATCTCATTCAAGTAACTAATGAACCTTAGATTTTATTAAGTACAAATCAAGTAATCATTACTTTTCTTCTTTTCATGTGCATTATATTAATTTAACTTATGAGTTTATATTTATATTTTGGATTTCATTGAATGAACTAGTGCTTCTTGCATTTAATGTGTTATTCATATTATGAGTGAACATTTATTTTTGTTTTGTTACATAGGAGCCTAATCCCGAAGACCCATTAAATAAAGAAGCTGCTGAGGTATTGCAGAATAACAGGCGTCTGTTTGAACAAAATGTTCAGAAGGCCATGAGAGGTGGACATGTTGGCTCGGTTTTCTTTGAAAGATGTCTGAAGTGAAGTGAATGAAGACCAAAGTATTGCGGAGAAGACATATGGTGATGAAATACACGTGTAAAAATGATGTGGATCCTCCTAACTGTGATGCGACACTTCTCTGTGTACTTAGGCAGTTTCTTTGTAAAAATTACACATGATGTATGTGATTAGCTTTATGCTGCTGGCAAATACCAGCACTTCTTGCTTTATCTTTATACAGTTCATTCTAATACATTTCTTGAAAACAAAAAATTTGAATTATAGGCGCACTGTTAAAATCATGAAATGAATGGCTCTCTTGGTGAAAAGTTGTAGTTTTTACAAGACTTTTGCCAAATATTTTAAATAAAATGAGTGTGTGGAAGGAATGTGTATATATATATATTATATAAATGGACTTTTAACTAATATTAAAGTTAAAATCTCTATTAAAGTTATTTTATTTATTAAATCCTAATTAGAACTATTGTTTTTGCTGTATTGAGCAGAAGTAAGTGAGAAATAATGAATTAGGGAAACCAAGGTTTAATTTTTTTTTTCCTTCCTCTTGTTTTTCTATATATATTTTTTAAATTATTATACTTCATGACTGTTAATTATGTGGTAGCACAGGTTGCTTGTGATTAATATGCAAGGGATGTTTTTTTTTTGTCTTGTTTTTTTAATAAAGCATTTAACTCACCGACATCTGATGTAGTGGTTCTGAGTACAAAGTGTTAAGTATTAGACATATAGAGTTCCTTTCGGTCCTATTTATTATGTAGTAATCAATGGTCCACTCCTGAACTCAGTACAGAACTTTACATTTCTTTGAAAATATCTCGTTAACTAAGTTTTATTCTTTCTACTTTCAAGTCATTACTCCTATTCTTCTTGCTGTTGATATTGTTATTTACAATTGATAAATTACAACTTTTTACTTTGGCATAATGAAATATTTTAACTCCTTTACTTAGTTTTGTTATGTGTTAATCATTTTGCTAGAAATTAAATGATCATATTATAAATAAAGTAATGTTTTGTCACAAATTAAATTTATGAGTAACACACCCCTTGTGTATAAATTACTTATTTAATAAAATGAAACAAAAAAATGTTGTCTAGTTCTGTATTGCAAAGGTTTTGTTATATAATTAAAACATGAATCATATGAATTTCCTATTTATTTGAATGTTCCATTTTTCTTTTATTTTTTTGGTTTTCCTTTATAGATCAACATTTCATATTTCAAGATCTCAGGAATATTTGGAATTCAATTTTTAAACTTTTTGCACTGTGTAGGAGATAGAAAATTATGAATAATCAATGTGAGTTCTTCAAACCAGTGAAAAGCAGTACAGTGATTACTTGTACCAAGTCTGAGAACTGACATTCACTAAGTGATAAGAATAAAAACCTTGCTATGGTATTGTCACCATAGTAAATATTACAGGTAGTTTTGGTGTATAATTTGCACTATTTTAGATCTATACTCTTGTGCTAGGTGATGTTTACCTATATCATTTCATCATTTTTGCCAGTTATAGAGGAATATTTTACAGTTGTTAGTAAAGAGCTTTTCAATGGCAGGCATAAGATTTACCAACAGATGCAGAATGTCCACCATTTCATCATGGTTATTTGCACATGAAGAAACATTTATCGTTGAGTGCCACCTGTCCGAAGGCTAGAGGAGACGATGTGTCATAGTTCCTGGGATACTCTAATTGTATGGAAGTACTAGCTAAGGTACCCGGCTTCGCTCGGGAAATCATTAGAGGCTGAATATTGAGGGTATTTTTATAGCAAGGCTTCAATGTGTACAATTATACTTCCTGTCTGGGTGTATTATTTTTCCATAAGGGTAACTGTGGGGACTTATAGAATAGAAAATTTAATTAAAAAGAGTAAATGAAAATGAGTTCCCGATTAATCGCTCTGTTTGTTTGACACACCGTGAATAATTCTAATCATGATCATGGATAGCATTTATTATAATGAAATAGTATCTATAATGCACATATTTTCTGTCAAACTCACTCCGAGCACACATAGTTTAGAAATAGTCGGTTATAAGTAGAAAGAAATTCCAATAGTGCCAGCATTTAACAGGAAATAAGTTAATGCAATTAACTGTGTGGGCGGGCCTCCATGCGACTTTCCCTTGCGCTTGAGATTTATAACCTCACTAATACGAATTATACATAGAACTACCATATAAGTCGAAAATGACTGTACACACCATTTCAAAATTAAGTAGAATATAACAAAATAATAATCATATTAATAAAATACATCACTTAACTGAATCTGCCAATGGGTCGTATAAAATGGTTAAAAATTGACTTTGTTACTGACCAAATAAAAGTTGAGGCCTCTAGAGCATTTCATAACTGGGCTTCTACAAAATAATTTTTAAATGCTTCAAGTCTTCCCATAGAAGTTCATCTTCCTTTTGGCAACTACACTCATTTTCAGAAAAATGTCTATTAATGCAGCTTCCTTTTGCAAAAAATAAAAGAAATGTCTCTTGGAAATACAGAAGAATGAAACATCTGAAATGACTATACAAGTTTTTATATAAGTTATACAATGGGGTTATATATAGCCTATCGATCATTGAATGTGTTTAGATCAACACTCAATTATTTAAAGAAAATGCCATTGGTAAGTGGATAAATATAGGACTGAACAGATTAAAATCATTATTTACAATTCTCCAGTAACTTCATGACTGTATTTAGCTATGGGGATTAGCTAAATAATGGAATATAAACTTTATTTAGTCCCTATTACTCTTCTTAATGAACTAAATGCCTCATCTCAGATCAAATTCCAAGTAGTTTCTCTGATTTTTGATTTGCATTACTGTTCAAATCCTTTTCGGATCTACAAACTCACTTAGCTTCTTCTCCTCTTCCAGATTACCTACACATTAGTGGCCTTTA
Source organism: Riptortus pedestris (assembly GCA_019009955.1). Taxonomy (NCBI): domain Eukaryota; kingdom Metazoa; phylum Arthropoda; class Insecta; order Hemiptera; family Alydidae; genus Riptortus; species Riptortus pedestris. The sequence continues at coordinate 77,994,557 of CM032229.1, forward strand.
TAGTAAAATATGATTTTTTTCTTCCCCCAATTTACTTAGTCTATAGGTCATATCATTTTCCATCACTGTTCCATGGGGAGTGGATAGAGGAGGATGTAGAGAGAGGGCTTTGATTCTTTAAACAACTCAAGGAATTCTTCATTTAATCATTAGTCAGGATCTGTGTGAGTATTAGGGATTTCCTAGTTCTAGACATTAGAAGTTGTAAACAACCAATTGCTAATTACAAATATTAAAAAAGTTACGATGGATGGAAGATTTTATATTTATTTGATCTGCCCTTACAATTTCATCATACAAATTTTGGAAAACCATATTTCAAATATTTATCACGTTTTGAAATAGGTAATATTAGTACATTTTGAAAAACTAAATTGGCGAATATCTAATTGATAGTTTTTTTTACTATTCTACATTTTGTAACTCCTGGGTCAACAACATCTTTGAGATATATGTTTCATATGAGATATTACTATATTTAATTAGTCACTTCGACTACATTTCTCATTTTTATGAAGGGTCAGGTTTATCTGATTTATTTTTAGGGGCTATTGAGGTTTTATTCATTACCTGATTTTCAAATAATGTCCAACGATCCTACCTTAGTGACAAAGATGAGGTCTTTACAAAATTGTATATATATATATATATATATATATATTATGAGGATTTCGGCTATCTGCTCCAGCGGTTGGAATTTTAGTTTTGCAAATTTTCAATGGAAATGCGTCCATTTATCCATTTATTAAATGGATCTAAAAGGCCATTTATCCACTGGTGTACGAAAAAGGAATTAAAGACCCGACCAGAGTTATTGAAAACAAAATAAAGATGATCCTAAAAAACAGCAATTTAGATAAAAAAGCTTTGAAAGAGTTATTACCCGGAGACTCAAGAATACCACGTATTTACGGGTTACCAAAGATCCATAAGAAAGATACTCCATTTAGGCCGATAGTATCTATGATAGGCGCACCAACATACCGACCCAGCAAAGCGTTAACCCGCAAATTGAGCCCGTTCATAGGCCACACACACCATCATTCGTTAAGAATTCTAACCACTTAGTAGAACTACTACAGAATGTAGAAATAATGGATTCTGACATATTAGCCAGCTTTGATGTCGAGTCATTATTTACTAACGTTCCAGTACAAGACTCCATCGACCTAGTTAAAAAGGAAGGTTGGTTAAATAATGAGATGTTAGAATTATTTGAATTAGTACTAACTTCATGTTATTTTCAATATGATAATAACATATACAAACAAAAACAAGGACTCGCTATGGGAAGCCCCCTGTCGTCAGTTGTGGCCAATCTCTTTATGGAAGATCTCGAATCGTCAGCCTTTGAAAAATGGGCATTGAAACCCAAATTATGGCTTAGATACGTAGACGACTGTTTCATAATTTGGCAACACGGCAAGGAAAAACTAATGAAGTTCTTTAACTTCATGAACACGCAACACCCACAGATCAAATTCACCATAGAATTAGAAAATGAAGGGAAATTGCCGTTTCTTGATCTTTTAATAATTAAGGAAGGCAATAATAGATTCAGCCACACTGTGTACAGAAAACCTACAGCAACAGGTAGATATCTGAATGTCTCATCCCACCACTACCCAGCCCAAAAACATGGTATCATCTATACATTAGTAAACAGAGCCTTTTCACTGTGCAGCAATGAAACCCTTTTAAAAAATGAAATAGCACAGTTGAAATAAGAATTCCACTAGAACGGCTACAAAAAAAATCGAAATAACAAGAGTATTAAGAAATATTAAGAAGAAACTGGATAACAAGATTCAACAAGACATTGAAAATACTCAAGTTAAACCATTAAGCAATGTTACACTTCCTTATATAGCGGGGACCTCAGAAAGGCTGGCAAGAATACTTCGAAAATATAATTTACGAGCTGTATTCAAGCCACATAAAATATTCAACGAATATTTAAAGAGCCCAAAAGACACCCAATTATTACAGGACAGTGGAGTGTATATGATACCGTGTGATTGTGGTAAGGTTTATGTGGGGCAGACAGGCAAGAAGACAGCTACAAGAGTCAACCAACACATGGCTGACCTAAAACATAATAGAACAAAAACATCCGCCATTGCCAAACACGCAAGTATTTGTCCCCACCAAATTAAATTTGACGAGACAAAAGTTTTACATAGAGAAGACCACCTCGGAAAAAGATTAGTCCTGGAAGCCCTAGAAATAAATAAGAGGACAAATACTATAAACGGAGTCATACTTTCAGAAACGTGGAAAGCCATACTAAAATGAAATAAAACTCCAAAAACATATGATCAATAGAAGTAGACATTCAAATCAAATTAATGCCTGACGAAGATGGACGAATTTCCATTGAAAATTTGCAAAACTAAAATTCCAACCGCTGGAGCAGATAGCCGAAATCCTCATAATGACGATACTTCCCAGCGATGCAGCCTCAAAAGTAGAATATATATATATATATATATATATATCTATATATATATATATAGAGAGAGAGAGAGAGTATTAATATTGGGAAAATAGAATAAAAAAATAAAATATGTATGAATGAATATTAACTCTTTATTCAAATAAAGTGATATTTATTTATTAACAAAAATATCTCAAGTTAACAAGTGGGGAGCAGATGGTGTTTTATTATACATTGGTATTTAAATTATTGATAATTATATAAAATAAAACAAATAATCTCACCCTAAAGAAATTCAGAGCATTCAGTTAAAAGTATGCCTGTTATAGATTTATTTCGATGGCTTTGGTAGCAAAAAAGGCAACCAGGATCTTTGAATCTGGTTGTGTATGCACCCTGCTGAATATATAAAGAGAGATAGGCAGAGACCGTTGTGAAAATATGAAGAGCAAGCGGAGACAGTCTGTTCCCATTCAGGTCCATGCAACGAGAATTCTTACAAAAGTAAGTAGAGACAGTGACCTTTTGTTCTTCATGTCACAGCGCCAAGAGAGTTTTTCCAAAAGTATGAAGAAGGGAAACATGAGACCCTGCGTTCCCCTTCATGTCACAGCGCCAAGAGAGTTTTTCCAAAAGTATGAAGAAGGGAAACATGAGACCCTGCGTTCCCCTTCATGTCACAGCGCCAAGAGAGTTTTTCCAAAAGTATGAAGAAGGGAAACATGAGACCCTTTGTTCCCCTTCAGGTCACAGCGCCAAGAGAGGTTTTCCAAAAGTATGAAGAAGAAAGACATGAGACCCGGTGTTCTCCTTCAGGTCACAGTGCCAAGAGAGTTTTTACAAAAGTATGAAGAAGAAAGACATGAGACCCTGTGTTCTCCTTCAGGTCTCAGTGACAAGAGGGTTTTTACAAAAGTATGAAGAAGAAAGACATGAGACCCTGTGTTCCCCTTCAGGTCACAGCGCCAAGAGAGTTTTTCCAAAAGTATGAAGAAGAAAGACATGAGACCCTGTGTTCCCCTTCAGGTCACAGCGCCAAGAGAGGTTTTCCAAAAGTATGAAGAAGAAAGACATGAGACCCTGTGTTCCCCTTCAGGTCTCAGTGACAAGGGTTTTTACAATAGTATGAAGAACAGAGACATGAGATCCTGTGTTCTCTTTCAGGTCTCAGTGACAAGGGTTTTTACAAAAGTATGAAGAAGAGAGACAGAGACCGTCTGTTCCCATTTTGGTCTCAGCACTGAGAAAGTTCTTCCAGTGGTTTCTTGCTTTGACCTTCCCGTTACTGCTTCCTTACTTATCCCCTGACTATTAATTAAATCCAGAAGTGATCAAACGAGTATGTCAAACAATTTTAAAGCATGTTTTAAGGAAATTTTTTGGTTAATGTTAGTTGAACAAAAAGTTACTTAAACCAAGGATTTAGGGTGGCTATTTATTCCATATTTCATAGAAATTTGTATATGGTGTGCATTGACCGTCATATTTCCTACAATTGTTTTGTGTTCTATTTATTTTGGCATAATCGTAAACCATTGTTTCATATTTTAGTGTTTAGAGAAACATTAACAAGTCTTAATCCATATTGCCATCTAGCATAAGTAAACATAGAGAACAATTCCACCAGCGATCCTTGAATATGAAGAGAAAGAACCAATTTATAGTTATTCAAGTATAAGGAATAGATACTCTTGGATATTTCCTTTACCAATGAGTAAGGCTAAGTTGAGAGACCATTAATTATCAGCTACTTTCGTTTAAGGCCATAAGAGCCCTTGGCACATTTATACTTGTTTTAAATTGAGATTACATTGAAAGTTCAGACATTCACTTTAAATTCTAATATTTTTCCCTCCAAAAATTGCACTTGTTTTGTGGGGGGCTTGACACCCTGTGACTGTGTCATTGTGGTTGATAAATTCTGGTTAAGCTAGTTATAAAACTCACAGCAAGGTTGTTTTCAAAGCACCCTCAGCTTTCAGAACTTGTTTTATGTTCCTTTCTCATTTATAGTCCTTCATTAGCTGTGCATTTAGAAACTAAAATCGGGGCAAACAATTGGCGTTCAAATAAATCAAAACTGGGGCATAACTTCTTACTTAATCCCAACAATTGTTGCTAGGCTATGATAAAGAAAGGGAAAATAGTAAGAAGGAGTTAGTTAGAAATATAGGGTTCATTTGAGTACAAGTAGGCTATACTTGGTAGTTGCTATCAAGGGGGAGAAGGACGTCCAGACCACTAATTATTATGTTTGATACTCGCATAATAGACTAAAGAATAATTTGATAGAAAATTCACATTTTCCCATCTTGGAAGTAATGTCACAAAATGTATACAACTATAAGTAACATTTCTGACTTGGTTGTAACTTAGCTAATGAAAAGGAAACAACGTTTTGCTAAAAGAGAGAACAACAAATTTTTCTACTGAGTGAGAAGTAGTAGGGAGCATATACTAATTAATTTAAATTTAGCCCCCATCCCAGCCATATAGGGTTTTTACTTTACTCTATTTCAGCTATTCCTATTGGTGGGACTTAAAACTTAAAGGTGGACTACGGAATGACGGGCTAAAGAACTTAAATTTCCAAAGTAGGAGACTGCTAACTTAATAAAATTAACTTAAAGTAGGGAATGTTAACATTAGTTTTAGAATAGGCCTGGCCAATAAAGGGTGCCAGATGTGAGAAAGATGACATACATGTAACTGGTAACTGGAGAAATTACAAAAACGAAAAATTCGAAAAGAGCATGGATAATTGTGCTGCTAAGAATTTTATGATTGATAAAATGGGTAAAGCTGCAGGAAAAAGAGATTGATTGAGGAGTTAAAAATATAATTAAAATCATTTCAATTACGTATATAAAGTTAGAAGCCTATTCTCCAGCTACTAGTGCAGTAAATAATGAAACATTTCTATAAGTTTACATTATTCATACATATGCTTCTGTATTGCTACCCCCCCCCCCCCCCTGTTATGATTAATAAACTCATAGTTGCAAAGAAGATGTTTGTTTTTGCCATGTTAATTCATTGTTGCCAGATGTTTTCTTTCTCAGCATGATTATTAATTCTTATAAAATTAAAATTTCCTGGTCCTCTATACATATGTTCTGCAATTGAGGTATTACGAAATAACACAATCCGTATATAACAAAATTTATTAATAAACCATTATTCCAAAATTTAACAATACATACATCATATGTAATTGCACATGGAATGAATCACATCAACATATATAGTACTTACATATAAATATACTCTATACTTTATAAAATTGCAAAGCAGTCTCGTTACGTCAATTACATTCTGTTATATAACATTTATACATGGAAATTCTTAAAACTGCTAAACTTTAAACACATTTAACAATATTATACTTGGAAGAAGTCCAATTATTTATAAAATATACCAAAATAATAATAAGTAAATCAGAAAATCAATTAAACAGAAAGCATGGGAATGTTGTGAAATTATAAATAAAGTTGTATTCTGTACAAAATGTGATATGTACATTTTCCCCATAGGAAGTGAACAGTTATTTTGAGCATGCACAAAGAGTGAATTAAGGAAATGTGGCTTTGTACATATACACAGTTATATTACTTAAAAAATTCAGAGTTCATCATGTTTAGGCCCTGAAAATTCTTCATGGGAAATAAATCCGTTCTTATCTTTGTCCTCATGTTGGAAAATCTCCTCTACAAGTTTGTCATGGTCTTCAAGCATTTGCTTTACTTCTTCAGCTGCTTCACCTCCTTCACCAGCGGCTTCCATTTGTTTTTTGAGATATTCACTGACCTCTTCACGTGATAGCATCTTATCTGCATCGGTGTCAATTTCTTTAAAGACGTTTGTTGTTGGTGCTTGATCTCCAATGTTCAACAATTCAACTTCAAAAGTCAGGGTTGCACCTGTAGGCACAAAGAATATTTTTTAGCTAATTTAAAATGAAATATAAATAATAAATATGAATTCCTTTTTCTAAGTAACTTTTAGAGATTTTTCTAACATGTGTGTAGAAATTACATAAAATAATTCATTAAAACCTTAAAAAGGGTGTATTAAATGTTATTTTAATTTTTTGGTTCTCCTGAAATAGTAGGTATAGTACACATATAAAATGATATATCTCAAGGATTACATCTATTAATTCTGGGAAAGTATACATTTCTACACTACTATATGAATATTAATGGGCAGGGGAGGCCTTTTGTCCATAAAACAATATTTTTGGATGGAAAAAATTTAAATTATCTTAATTCAATCGGATAGTGACAGTTTGAAAAAGAGCAGCTTTGGTTAAAGACTAATATGAATTAGAAAGAGTAAAAATTATCTGGGGTCGTAAGCCTTATCATAAATAAAGAAAATATACTCATTATGAATGATTGGGAAGTGGGAATCTTAGAGCTTCTATAATGGCGTTCTAGAGGTGAACATTGTTTTAGATGTTTAAACATGTGCATAAACAAATAAAAGTCCGTCACGTAGGAGCTGCGTAAACTAAGCAGATTTCCCACGTAAGTTATACAATAGAGAAATCTCCATACGAGTGTCGAACAGTTACGGAGACGGCCGAACTAGCTTTCGGCGGGAACGAGCAGAAGCGACCATAGCTCGTCCGATACACTTAATAAAAATGCAAATATCTCGATTAATATTCAAGATAGAGAATAAATGTACATGACAATAATTTGCAATAAGATTGGTTCTATACAATTTTTCAATCCGACGTATTGTAACGGAGATATTTTGAATTTTCGAAATTCCCCCCTCTAAACCCCCCCCTCCCACTGGTCCAATTTCAGCAGTTAAAGAATCTTTCTTTTTACATAAAACGATTAAATACCGAGTTTGGTGACAAATAAATAAACAACCTCAATAGCTGATTTCCCTTGAGGGAAATCCCCCCAGTTAGTGGATGGAAATAACCCATCAGTTAGTGTTTTTTTATTTAGGTTCTTCATTTGTGTGTTTTTAATGGACACTTTATTTAAGCATTGGTCCTCTTTGTCCACATCTTCACTATTGGTATCCCGAAATAGATCATCAACTGTAAAAAAATCAATTTCTTGCTCTGCAACATTTGGAATTTCAACGTAAAATTAAAAAGAAACGATAGCGAACCTAGTGTTGATAGTAGTAAATACTGCGAGAGTCGAAAAGTTTCGTCCCTAGGCGTGTAAAGTCATATGTTTGTCACTTAACCTCCCGCTAAATTTTGAGATCTGTAAAGGCCTACTTTCCTATTTCCCAGCTGGTATCGAAAGTATCTACTTTCCAATCCGAGTGATGAAAATGATTATTCCAAATAATATTAATAGAAATATGTGTTTTATTTAAGTTTGTTTCAGTATAAAGTAAAATTATGTACTGCACACGTCCAGAAAGTGACTCTACAGTACTCCGTCTCATTATCGAGCTCGACTTCGCCTCACTCGTCAAACTCGACCTCGTACAGTAAAGAGGCACTTTCTAGACTAGTGAAGTAAATAACTGTGCTTGTTGAGGTAGCACGTGGTGTACGTTATTTTACATGCTTGTAGCAAGTAAGAAATATATCTAAAATAGTGTCAATAGAACAACTTTAATAGTTGATTTCCTTTAAGGGAAATCTGCTAATTGCATGGGCGACAGTTAGCTTTGTTTAGAAGGGAGTGACTTCATGTAATGTTACGTCATCTATATTCGGGAATTCTATTTAGGCCAAAAATCGCTGTCAAAGACGTTTCGAAAATAAGGTAAATAGGTAATCATTTAAAACTCGTACCTCCTGGTATTACGTTTCCAGCTCCCCTGTCGCCGTAAGCAAGTTCTGGTGGGATGGTCAGTTTTCTTTTCTCGCCGACGCACATATCAGTTAATCCTTGGTCCCATCCTTTGATGACTTGACCAACTCCTAACTGGAACGTGAAGGGCTGTTCACGATCATGGCTGAAACAATTCAAAAAAGAATGTAAGGCTTCATAAAATCTAACAGTTGATTTAACAAATTAATTATTTATAAACGACCACCTTACAGTAAGCACTACGGGTAACGAGGACTATCTGCAAGCAACCATACTTTTTTAGCAAGGTTGAGAGGGAACTTTTTATTTAATGAGTTCATCACTAGTCTATTGCCTATGCAGGAATTGACTCCACTACTCTAGTATTGGCATGTTTAATACACACACATAAGTACACATTAACGTACTTGGCTAGGATACCTCGTTTTTAATAAAATAATTAATTTTTTAATAACAGCTATAGAACAAATACCAATTAAAAATATTAGTATTTCGACAAAAAACCTGAAATAAAAATCATTGAAAAATCCGTCATGCCGGGGCTGCGTTAACTAAGCAGATTTCCCACGTGCGTCGCATATTTGCATTTATCTCGAAACGTAAAAGTTCAATAAGAACAATATTTGGTATTTAGACTTCAAATAAAGTGCTTCACAATATACCACCTTATTATTAATATGACATGAGTAGGAGTGGGGGTTTACTGGACAGAAAACTAAAAAGTGCTATATTTTGGTTAATAATCAAGGTTTTGAAAAACGTATATCAATATTTATAGAATATTATATTTGCAACAAGATTGATTCTTTACAATTTTTCGATCCGACGACCGCTAGAGCATTAACAATATATATATATATATATTAAAAAAAATTATGAACGGACCTCATTTTCGTTATCTCCTGGGTAGGATCGATGGACATTTGAAGAAAGTTTTCGAAAAACCCATTATGAGTACAACCTCAATAGCTGATTTCCTCTAAGGGAAATCTGCTAATAAATAAATAATGTTTGCTTTCCAAAGTATTTGGCTGATATTCTAGGTTTATTCTCTACTCCTCTATACGGAGGTATTTGGTCTCATGGTAACAGCTTTGCACTAATTCGAAATAAAAATTAGAAATATCGCTGATATGAAGACCAAAATATGTAATTTAACCAACCTTCGTTCCAATGTTTACTTTCTATAATTGTGTTTTATTCATTTCTTTTTCGCATGTCGTATATTAATCGAGTTATTCAATTTTTTTTTTTTACTGCCTTCAAGAAAACCCCACCTGTACTCATCGGACGTAAACAGTAAGCGACTATATCAAGAAATGTTTTTCTCCAAGCTTAAATACCGAATACTATTTTCATTTAACTTTTAGATACGTGTTCGGTTTGACGGCTTCCTCCAGCTAGAGCACATAAGTTTTATCAATTACATAAATACATTGTCTGCCTGGTGGTTCTGCTAAATATATTAAGGCCTAACTCTTTAAAGCCTTATTCGTTAAAGCCTATTGATATTTCTGGCTGGAAAAAATATATATTCAGACAGTATTTTACTTCATTTTTATTCGATTTTTTTGTCATTATACAGGTAATTTTTAATAACACCCATTTATTGTCAAGTACAATTATAGAGATAAAGATATTCTTATTTTATATCTACAAATATCATTTTATTTCTAAATTATTTCTCAAGATATTCTCAAATATAATATTTAATTGAATATTGCGAAAAATTTAGACTCATGATAATTGAGAACTACTACGAAGTAATAAATACGGCTTATGATTTTGAAAGCTACTCTAGAATCATTTTATAGATTGTTTTGGAGTGTGCTTCAACCGAGAATGAAACCAATTTTCTAACCCCCCCCCCCATTTCATGGAGGGATTTGCGTGAAAATAACAATTTTTCCCCCGCGGACTGCCTTTGTTGAAGGGCAGACTCCTTATTAGCTCTTGTTAGAATGTATTTTCTGCTTGACGGTATACTTTAACTTTCTTTTATGTACATAATTAGTGTAGTTTCCTTCCCGGCAGATTCCCTGAGGAACATGGCAGCTCTTCCGCCCACCGCGTCCGGGAATTCTCATTAAATGACTTTTTGTCCTCATTTTATAAAATTATTCCTAAGATGTACTTCAAAGAAAAACTTCACCAAATAAACATTGTTATTTTCACCATTACAGTTACACAGTTGATTGTATACTATTTGATACGTTTTACCAAAGTGAAGTGAAGAATGTTAAACTGAAGGAAATCTGCTAATAATATTACAAAAATAATCGTCAATTCATTTTCATAAACTCAAAATTTAATGATGAAATGATTATTTTGCAATTATGATTGTTCACAAATATTCTCCTGGACTTCTATGGCAGTTGTCAAGATTATCGAGGTCTTCTAGTATTGTAGCTGAGCTTAAGGATTGTTTGAGTTCAACCTCGAAAGGCCTTCATTTGACTTGGGATCAGATTTGGGAAATCTGCTAGAAGTAACTAAAGAAAGAATATCTAATCAAAAATTTGTCAGGTGGTTGAAGAATCATCGTTCTGTAGTACGTCAGTTAGCTTCAGTAAATCTACAGCACACACAGACAGATGCACTTGCCAACCCAAGTTTATGATTTTTAGAAGATTTCTCTTAAGGGAAATCAGCTATTGAGGTTGTACTCATGACGAGATTTTTGAAAAATTTCTTCAAATGTCCATCGATCCTACCTAGTAGATGACGAAAATGAGTCTGCTCAAAATGTTATATCTATATATATATATAAAATTGTAACCTCTGTCTGTACATTGATTTTTTTCGCGAAATTTCACGATAACTTTTCGTTTCACATGTCATAGACACCATAACTACATTTTGTTTCTTTCGTGTCTGTTTGTTTATTTGTTTGTTTGTTTGTTTGTTACCTTTTCACGCATAAACGGCTTAACCGAATTTTATGAAACTTGGTATGTATATTACTACTAGCCCAACAAAGACTTTAGGCTATATTAATATTCTCTAAGACGAACAGGAGTGGGGGTTATAAGGGATGTCTGAAATTAAAAATAGCGATATTTCGTTTCCTATTGCTTTTTCAGCAAATATGCACGTAGCAAAAGTTGTTTATTTTGTTATTTAGAGTAACTTTTGTTATATGCACTTTTGCCGTATACGGAAGCATAAATGAGTTATACGCTATAATCTAAAGCGGGAGTCCACAATTTTATTTGGCACTAAAGACTCAACCGAATTAAACCAAACTCGGTATGTGAATTAGTACTAACGCCTTCATTATAATAACCTATACTAACATTTCTAGGGACGGGCAGCAGTGGGGGTTATAAGGAAGGCCTGAAATTAATAATAGTGATATTTCGTTTCCTATTGCATTTTCGGCAAATATGCACATAACAAAAGTTGTTTATTTTGTTATTTAGAGAAACTTTTTTTATATACACTATCATCGTATACCGAAGTATAAAGGCGTTATACGCTAAAAATTATAGCGGGAGACAACAATTTTATTTGGCACAAAAGACTCAACCGAACTAAATAAAACACTAAGTATGTATGTGTATTAGCACTAACGCCTTCCTTATAATAAGCCATACTAACATTTCTAGGGACGGGCAGGAGTGGGGGTTATAAGGGAGGCCTGAAATTAGTAATAATGATTTCCTATTGGGGTTTCGGCAAATATGCACATAACAAAAGTTGTTTATTTTGTTAATTAGAGAAATTTGCTCAACACTTCTTTTCAATATGAACTACCAAGTACCTCACCTGAAAAAATTAATTCAAATGTATGTCAATATTTTCTCCTTAAGAATTCAAATCTATGCATAATGCACAGGAGACGGGAAATATGACAATATGCAGGACAGTGAAGTCTTACATAAAAAAATAATTTTATTATTAACAAGTGCCAAAATGCCAACAACGGGTATTAACCCTAAACACTGGATGTAAATGTCAAAATATTGTGCAAAGTAAAGCCTTGCAAAAAATATACCATCACCATTCAGCCTCAAATGAATTCCCGAGCGAAGCCGGGTATCTGAGCTAGTATATATATATATATATATATATATATATATATATATATATATATATATATATATATGTTACCGCGTTTTAGCGGTCACAATTCCGGTTTAATCGTTACAAAACTCATAATATCTCCGTTGATATACATCGGATTGAAAAATTGTATAGAACCAATCTTATTGCAAATGTAATGCTCTATAAATTTTGTAATGTACGTATTTTCAATATCTTGATTATTATCCGATATATTTGCATTTATAGTTTTTGACCTTCAGTAAACCCCCTTCCTCCTACTCATGCCATATTAACAAATATATTATTAAGCCCATTATTTATAGCCGAAATACCAAACATTGCTCTCATTGAACATTTAAGTTTTGAGATAAATGCAAATAAGTGACGCACGTGGGAAATCTGCTTAGTTAACGCAGCCCCTTCGTGACGGACTTTTATTTTTATTTTTTGGTTGTATTCGGTTTCTACAGAAACTAACAGTAATTTGGTTAGGATATATATTATTTCTTAATATAGTTTTGGTAAATACTGCCTATAATAGATTACGATTTAAATCTCCTTAAATTATAAGTGAGGAGGTCGTTATTCTTTTTCAATATTAGCCTCGCCCCCCCCCCTCCCCAATATTTATATAAGACACCAAACCCTTATGGAAGCGTCAGATAAGATGTGGGAGTGGTGTGGATGTTGGAGAGGACTAAGGAAGTGAATAATAAAGGAGGCATAACGGACCGGGCGAGAATGTCGAATAGGAAGCCAGAGCAAGGCTAGAAATGTGGAATCTTTATCATGGGCAAGGGAGGATATGCTGCATATAGACAGGTCTCCAACACTTCTTTCTTTATTCACAAGCCAATGTTCACGTCTTGGCTATATTTCTCCCTTTTGTTTATTTATTTAATGGGGCATTCTGCTCATGAGAAGTGCCAGGCTATTATTTCTATGGGGTGTCCTCATCTGGCACATAGCAGTCTTAAAACCTGATAGCACATGACCAGTTCTCAAATTCCCTTCCTATATCTATACACACACTTTTAGCAGATTTCTCATATGAGTAAAAGGATTCACTCTGTTCCTAACGCTGCAGGATCTCTTCACAATCAACTCAGATGAACGTCTGAAAATTAGCTCAAAACATTGACTAAATAAGAAAATGATTCCTAAACGCGTCTTCTTTGAACAAAACCCAACAATCTATGTCTATTCGTGCATCCTTGGTCAACCATCCTTTCTATAGATAACGTAAGCTCTGTTAATAGCAGAAGTCGTACTACGAGCCATTGAATAAAAGGAGTAAAGTACAACTGTTACAAAATCAAACTTATTAAAAAAGTAAAGTACATACCGAGTTATTTGTAATCTTGCATTTTTTGTCTTAAGTAACCCCTCCTTCAACTCTTTTTGGTTATAATATAAAGCTATTAAGCCACTAACTATCTAATATTCAGCTTACATATCTAATGTTAAAAAAAGGAAGACTTAAAGATCATTACGTGAAATGAAGGGAGCTGGACAGCTCGTGAGGAAATCTGCATAATTTAAGTCGTCCTTACGAGTAGGACTTTTGATCATTGAGAGAATTTATAAACCCTTCGGGCTTAGACTTGGGGCGAGGCCCCCCCCCCCTCAATAATCTGAGGCACAAAAATAAAATAAAAATGTACAAGAAACATCAATTTCACAGTAGTATTGTTGGAAGTGAAGAATATTGTGTACTTGGAGAGAAAAAAAACGTTCAATTCTTCAGAATTTTTTTTTTAATCTTGTGAAAAATTGGACGTTTTTTCTGCAAGAAACATCAATAACAATAATAGTAATAATAAGAGGAGAAACGTATATACCAGCAATTACGGTAAATTAAATTTGCAACAAGGTTGGTTCTATACAATTTTCCAATTCGACTCATATAACGGAGATATGTAAAACTTTCTAAATGCCCGTCTAAACCACTGCTCCTACTTGTTTGATTTCAGCCATTAATGACCGTGATATTTACGTTTGATAAAAAATTTAGATGTCAAGTTTGGTAACGAGCAAACAAAAATTACGACCGCTAGAGTGGTAACAGACAAGTATGTATAAGTATATATATATATTTTTTTTTTTAAACGAACCCTCATTTTCGCCATCTCCTATGTAGGATTGATGGAACTTTCGAGGAAGTTTTTCGAAAATCGTATCTTGAGTACAACCTTATTTTCCATTAAAATACAACATTAATTAATTATTATCCCCCCCCTCTCCGACGCCGGTAAAACAACATATATCACTATAATCTAATAGTTGGTAGATAAAGGATCTGCTCGACAGAAGAATGGCACTTAATAAACGAACCTTCCAAAGCCAAACGGGTACTTTTACTAATAAGCATATAAACAACATTTTTGCAAGCAATATTTTCATTTGTCGCAGAATCAACAAACCAAGTTGGGCTCATAACTGATTCAACGTGGAAGTTCTATATCAGTTAAAAGTATTATCAAGGCCGTTCAAAAAAGGAGGGCGAAACTTCTTAGTTATATAATAAACCACTACGATTTCATTACAAATATAATTCTTTGGGCTAGAAGAGGGAGCCTAGAAAATCCTATATTGAGGACATCAAACATCTTATGGATTTCGATGTTATAGTAATATGAAAACAGGAGTTTCCTAAGGATCAGAATGGTTGCAACTACAAGGTGTAGCCTTTGGAACATGAAAGACTTGGTACGGAGCTCCGTAGAGGGCTCAATAGCTAATTTCCCTTAAAGGATATCTGCTAGAATTCATAGAAATATTCTGAGCCGTTTTTAGAGATTGAGTAGCAAACGGGTGGGGAAACAGACAAAATTTTCAAGTTTGCCATTATCCTTAGAATGCTCTGACATGAATACATTTTATGCCTGCTGAATGTAAGTAGAAAACAAACAAACCTTAAGAGTTTTAATTACTTAGTTAAGTACTATGACTGTATTACCGCTAGAGGTACGTCGCTAAATTAAAAAATACATGGTTTCCCTTAGGGGAAATCTGCTAATAATTTAAATTAGAATCAATAGAAGTTACTTCTTCAGATGTTGATTGACAACTGTATTATTGTTCTTATAAACACGTATGGTGTAGAAAAATACAAATTTAAACACATATGATTCAATTTTTAAAAAAATATAAATTAAAAACAGATGTTTCTTTAAAGGAAATAATTCACATCCCTCTCCCCTCATCTAACAAGACAAATTAATACAGAACCCCGTTTATTTTTTGTATAATGGCTAACGGTTTATTTATTTCTAATTTTCTTATTTGGTAAGCGACCTTTACTAACAACAACTTTAAGGTGATGCCAGTAATACATTTTATTTCAGAGATTAGCACTTAAAAATGGATTACAACCTAGAGACCTCATTTCATGAAGGTTTTACTACTCAGAGCCTTGGATTACTTCATTTTGAAGGAGTTGAAACTATTTATACACCCGATAAAAGTCAAATCAGCAACTCTTAAACACCTGTTTCATTCTATTCAGCTCTTTATTCACTATTCCCTATGCTGTAAGCCTTTATGCCTCGCACTAACTTTCCTAGATGTAAATCAACTCAATAAAAATTTGCATTTTCAGCTAGATGTAATACTGAAATTTCCTAGTAACATTATATATAATTACTAAGAAATTGCATTCGAAATAAGAATCATTCTTAAAGCATCTATATTCCTACTACCTTAAGCTTCAAGTCTTTTAGAGACTGTAGAAAGGAAGTAACAGAGGTTGTAATTTACAGATGACGTATATATATATATATATATATATATATATATATATATATATATATATGTGTGTGTGTGTGTGTGTGTGTGTGTGTGTGTTTGTGTGTGTTTATATATATATATATATATATATATATATATATATATATATATATTTGAACAGACCTCATTTTCATTATCTCCTCGGTAGGATCGATTGACATTTGAGGAAATCTTTCGAAAATTGCGTCATGAGTACAACCTTAATAGCTGATTTCTCTTAAGGGAAATCTACTAAAATGCATATATCTCGGTTGCTCTTCAAGGTTGAATTAGATTATACAAATCAACATTTATAGGAAAATCCAATTCCAATAAGAAAGGTTCTTTTCAATTTTCGATCCGACGTATAATAACAGAGATATTTCGAATTTTATAAATTCCTCTTCTAAACCCCCTGCCACTCTGGTCCAAATTCAGCCATAAACGGACTTGATCTTTAGCTTATAATGAAATGTTAACATATTAATAATAAATGGTAACGATCGAATAAAAATTGTGAACACATAAGCTTTAATATATATGTGCATATAAAAAATCATTTTGAACAGGACTCATTTTCATCTGGGTAGGATTAATGGGCATTTCAAGTCTTTCGTCATGAGTACGACCTCAAAATCCCAATATCTGATTTCCTTTAAGCCCAAACTATGATTACTCCTGATAGCATGGTCTTTTATTATCTTATTACCTACATTTATTACTTGCTGTTTGATTCTTTTTCGAAGTATTTGGGAAAGCTCCTCTACATAACTATTATTGCTAACCATACAATAGATTCTATCTGTTTTGTATTTTTCATATTCAATCGGTCTTTTATATGATAAAAGCTATTCGTAACTCTGTTATGATATTTCCAGAATATAAGCCCGATATTTTTGTATATTGATTTTATTTTTTCCAGGTAATATGGGATTATAATTTAATGTACTATAAAATTATGTCTCAATGTTTTCATTTGAAATAGTTTCTTCAACTTATGTTTGAGTATAAATGTGTTCATTTATTTATTTCACCATAACTAAATTGTTAAATTTTCCTGATAATTAAAATTATAAACCTGATGTGGACTACGTGGGCGAAGAGAATGAAGAAAGAAGTGTAATCATGCAGCATTCAATAATGAATTTCGTTTCTAAATTATCTGCATTTGAATGTTCTTTATCTTTATCAATTTAAAAATGTAATACTGAGTTGTCATCAGTAACTAATTTAATGGACAGCCCTGTCATAATTAATTATATTCAATTATAAAATGTATTATTATGCTCGGGTCTTTAAAAGCTTAGGTTGTATGTGCCTGAAGTTATTTTTGGATTAGGGATGTTAATTTATTATGGCCATTGAATTCCTCTTTTATGCTTATAATAATTTATGTTATAATATCAATAATAAATTCGACAGATTCTAATTACATTTATTCTTATAGATTTTTCTGTAGAACAGTAAGACATGTTTTGTTTGAACTTCTATTTAAATGAGGCGAAAATGTACTTTTTATTCATGGTTCAACCCATTCATGGAACAATGTATTCAGAATTGAACTTCTTGTCCGCCCAGTTTAGACGAAAATAACATAAAAAATATTTAACATGTTTATACAATGTTTAATAAAATTATTACCCTGAGTTTGCCAAGACGCTGTTCTTATTAGGTCCCGATCAAACAGAATACTAAAGCATTTAAATGGATTAGGGGAAACTGTTTAACTTACTAAAATTTCCTTTCAAAAGCTTTTCAACAATTTATTTGGCTGCTTGTAGCCAGCTTTCTGTCAACCAGCTTATATTTTATTAAATCAATGTGACTCCGTAGTTTTGTATTCTTTTTGCATGGAATTTTTTGCAAGACAAAGGCTATTTAGGACTAAACTATTCTATTCTTGTGTTATATATTATAACCAAGTTTCATATTTTTTTTTTCAATATCATAATTATTTTTTAAAAAGTTGGGAACTAAATAATTACTTTTCCAGAAGAAATTATTTCAACAAACGGAGTGTACGTTTAAATTATAATTAGACGTTTAAATGAGCCGGTTATTGTCTAGTGAAATGGATTTGGATAACTTAACTGTATACATGACATGTCAATTGAAACCGATGAAACATTAAACGTTTTAATATTAATTCTTTAAAGTAAGATAAAGGAGAATAAACACCATACAATTAATTATATTATTTTAGAAGATAATATAATCCAATAGCATTAACTCTTGCTATAAAAGTAATTTCAGACTAAATTCTCAATTTCATTAGCCTAATTTAGAAAGTTAAAGCAAGTGCAATAGTTGAGCCGTAACAAGTTTATTTTCCTTTGAAATACTTGATGGTTAATTTAAACTTAGTCTACAACTGTTAAACAAACATGAGAACAGGCTCGCCCAAGGTATGATAGTGTGTCCTATCAAAACATATGGATTTAAATTTAAAATTAGTGATGTGAAACTAATGTAGGATGAAGCTCCATGCTCCAGCTAATATTCTAGCATTTTGTTCTCGTGGTGCTGAAAAACAAACGATCTTTATCGCAATAGAAAAAGGGATATGTTTTCAGAATGGCATGGATAATTATGTGTATCTGTAAATAAAGATAAACAATACCATTAATTAAACTTGTCATAAGCCTAACCAATACAAATAACATGTGTAAAAGATAACAAAATTACTTTAAAAGAATAGTTTTTATTTATTGAACGGAAACTTGTTGTGTTGACTCGGGATGTCCGTCACGCAGAGGCTGCGTAAACTAAGCAGATTTTAAACGTGCTCACAATATTATTATTATTTATTAACGTCCGCTTTTTGCAACTTAGGCTAATTGGGACGGGTTATCTACAGGTTACCACCCTTTTCTAGCCAGGGTGGGATTTAGGATGTTATTTAATGAATTTCGTCACTAAATAATTTCCTTTGCCCAGGCGAGAATAGAACTCGCCACTCTAGGTTTACCATGTGAGATAAAGGTCAACGCTTTAACTCGCATGGCTAACCTGAGCCCCACAATATTTGTGATCTAATCTCACCAAATATTATCTATTTATATATAAAAGACCCGTGAGTACACATCGAATACCACTTTAAAAGTATGGTATAACATTTTACAATCCGGCTCATAATAACGGAGAAATTTCGAATTTTCCCACCCTCTAAACCCATCCCATTCCATGTCCGATTTCAGAAAATAATAAATATGATTTTTAGTGTTGATTGAAACGATTAAATATTGAGTATGTTATAGATCAAATAAACATTTACGAGTTAAGAACGTAAAATCTGAAAAGTTGACGTCATCCCACAACGTTTTTACTTGTATCTCATACAGTCTAAGTTCAATGAAAATAATATTTTGTATTCACACTTAGATTTTTTTGGTTCTTGATATAACAGCATATGGTCGATACGCTGGAGTGGTGGTTTACTTGCTCTTGCGATTCACATACACGTTTAAATAAGCAAGATAAAGGTTGCCAAACAACTGGTCCCACCACTATTTTATGTGTGTGTGTGCGTGCGTGCGTGAGTGAGTGCGCGCGTGTGTGTGTGTGTGTGTGTGTGTGTGTGTGTGTGTATATATATATATATAATGGACCACTTTTGCCATCTACTGTGAAAAAATGCTGGAACTTAAAGAGATGTTTCAAAAATCCAACCAATGAAAGGAACCGACCGATGGAAGGACCAGGACCGTTGGCGCCAAAGAATGCTCTCGGCTATACCCGTCTGGGATCTGGGCCTTTTCTTTTGATCCCGCCACCCGTCTATAAAAGTGGCCCAGCTTGCTAGAGAGTCAGTTTGTTCTCAGTTCTCTTCAAGTGAATAACAGCGCGTCCAGTGCAGCTTTAGTGAACAGTGCTTTTAGTTTCGTTCTGTGTTTTATGTAAAGAGCAATGCAGTACAGTGTTTATGTAAAGAACAGTGTAGTGCCGCGTTTATGTAAAGAACAGTGCAGTGTCATGTTTTTTTGAATGATTGTGAGTTATTGTAGTGTGCAATAAGAAGTGAAGTTATCAGTGCATACTGTGTGTAATAGTTAAAAATTATTTACCAAGTGTGTAGTGAGTGCATTGTCAAATAAATTGGGCAGCGATAAAAACTCTAAAGCTTGTGTGTTTAATTTTGAAATCAAGAAGAACTCATAAACAACGTTTATTATTTTCTTAATAAACGTAACAATATATATACGTGTCTGTATGTGTGTTTATGCTTTTCAGTTTATATAAACTTGAGCTGAGCTAATTTTCGTCACCATCTGGGTAGGATCAAAGGTAATTTGTACAAACTCACCTTCAATAGTACAGTTTCCAAAAGGGAAATCTGCTACAAGCATTTGCTAAGACGTATATGCGGCATTCGTTCTGAAATCGTGAACTAATGTTAAGCTGAACTATTCTGAAGAACAAACAAAAGTAAATGCTCACCGGCGGATTCATTTGCATCGTTCTGATTATATATGGACGGAACAGCGAACAGAATATTCGGAGGAAGTTTAAATAAACATGCTTTTAACAAATTTAAATGGCTACATTCAATCATTGTTAAAAAATGTATTTGTACTCGTACAATGAAACTGAAATAGAAATATTATTTCCTAGGTTAAAAAAAGGTCCTTAAAAAATATATATTATTAATACTTTTTGAATTTGTCGATAACGGATTAATGGTACGTACTGCTGCAATTTATACAGGAGTAAAGAAAGGCAGAGTTTATATTAGGGTAAAACACAACTATAATTATTTTTCGTAGCTCAGGACAGCCGTGTTAGTAGTGTTGGTCTTAATTATCGTGGAAACCCTCGAGTAGTTGCTTACATTTGAGCCGGGGCAATGGGAATTTGAGTGACGAACTCATTTAATTTTATCTTTAGTTCAACTCTTCCTAAAAGGTTGGTAACTTATAGTTTGCCCGTCTCTGAGCCATAGATGAAGTGGGAGTTAATGACTAACAATAAATTTATCAGAGGGATTACATTTATTCTTTTAATAATGTTGTTTTTTCCAAGCATTTTCTCTGTTAACTCTATTATACATCAATTTGGTCGGGCCTAATTTATATCATCTCCTGGTTAGACATTTGTAAACAATTTTGGAAACATGTAGGGAGCATAACTTCAATAGCTGCTATTGTTGAAGGGAAATTTGCTGAGTATAATAAAAAATGTAGAGAATCAGGTTTTCTCTGTCAATCAATCTTGAATTAGTATCTTCCCTTTGTTTAAAATTATATGTCTACGAAATATGTTTTCTAAAGTAGTTTAACTGTGATTACCACATTTCTTTTAAGGGTAATCTCCTATTGAAGTTTTGCTCATGACGCGGTTTTCGGAGAAGTTCTTTAAATCCAACGAAATTATGTCCTTTCAAAGGTGAATATATAAACATGTACTTGTCTGTTACCGCTCTTTTTTGTCAATTTTTGTCTTATCGTTACCAAACTCGATATATAAGCCTTATATGTAAAAATAATGATCGAGTTCGTTAATGGGTTGATTCGGTCAGGAAGAGTGGTTAGGGAGGAGAATTTCGAAAATTCGAAATATCTCAGTTATTATACATCGGATCGAAAAATTGTAACTAATGCTACGAAAATGAAATTGCCTATCAATGCTATTTACGTATTTTCTTTATAACTAATATTAGCTGAGATGTTTGAATTTTCAGTTTTCATCCTTCAGAGAGTCCCAACTCCTACTCATATCATATTATCAATAAGCAGTTCTATCATGAACCACTTTATTGGAAGCTTAAATACCAAATATTCTCTTCATTGAACTTTTACTGTGTGTGGTACATGCGAATAAGTTGTGTGAGGACGTCATCATTTAAGATTTTATGTTTTTAACAGAATTATGAGTTTCGATCTTCCCTGAACCCATTTTGACTAGTACACACGCACCTCGCATATCCAAGAAATGACATGCCTTAGAATATTGAAACTTCACATTTAGGACTTCAGTTGTGAAGCTCTCTTTTTGATGAATGCAATAAAGGACGAGGGAGGGTGTGTTGAGAGGAGTAAATAAACAATCCAACATTTTCTCCTTATCGGTAAGAGGTACGAAAAATTTGTATGGGACATTATTTCTTTATCATGAAATGAATATATAGTTTATGATCTTTGACATTTTTTAAATTATGTTAAATATATGCATCAAATGTAATTAATTTTATATTTAATTCAATATGTGTTAAGGAAGGTACATGTTGCCCATTTGTGGTACTATCAGTTCAATAGTTCAGTACTTGTAGTTTTTCAAGTTTTTCTTTTTCCACGCACTAAGTGTGTAGACATTTGTTGGTTGTTGAATAGCTGTATGTTAATTTCTAAAATTATTGATATATTTTAATGAAGAGGAAGTAATAATGGGATGTAATACAAAACCTGTTTATAGGGGTATTGAACGGGAGAGGTTTGGGACACCCATGGGACATATGATGAGGTACCAGCAATACTAGTTTCCTCCACCGACCAACACTCATTTATTCATAACCACCAATAGAAGCTATACATATAATACATAAAGAATTCAAGCAATATTTATTCAATCTTTGTTTGTTCACATTAAAGTGAATCTAGTAAAGTAAGTAAAAGAAACAATACTCAAATTTTAAACTTTCTATAAAGAGAATTTCCCTCGTCATTATTATAATACCTATAATTCATGATATCATGGTTTCCTTGACAGTTAAAATACCTTCCTAGCAAAATATATATCTTTGAGAGAAAAAGACCCTTCGGATTTATTTACTTTTAGATGTGGATTCAACTACATCTGCAGCCCGATGTCGTTGATTAGACTTCGAACCATCCGATTCTTGGAATTTTTCATTAACTATCCTGGAACAATGTGTTAGAGAGGTCTTCTTGGAACAACGAGTTATTCCTACAGACTAAAGGCAGGATAAACTGATTTTGGATTGCAATGTTCTGTGCTGTTCACCAGTACTGGATCAATAAAGGGTCTTGCTATATGAAATTATTTTTTGTTAACTCATCCCAACAAACTGGTATTAGCACTTTTTGTCCAAACCTACTCCCCGAATCTATGTTTGACCAATTTGCGCGAGGTATGCATTTTGTGGGTAACTTTTAAATCTATCCACTTTTCATCGTTTTTATAGATGTTTTCCCAAAAATCTGTCTCGACCAGGATCTGTTCATTTATTCTTAATCATCGAATTATTGTGTACCTAAGTCCTGTTGTAATAGTGACTGCCCTGGCAGAAGGTGCTATCAATCATGTAGGCAATGAAAGTTTGACTCATGGCGGATCATATGAAGAAGGACAAACCCCCTTTAACTAATAATTATTCATTTTGTCCTGTAGAAAAACGGGCTGATCTAAGGTGATCTTGATTTAAAATATTTCTATCATTGAGCTGCCCGAACAATACGACAGCGTTTCTTTCAATGTGGGCCAGTGATGTCTCCCTCTTCTACTGAACAGATTTCCATGACAAGATATTTGTCTACATTCTACATGACTACATTTCTCTTTCTTCTTCCGAGATTGTTAATAATTTTATTTAAATTAAATGAAAGACAGATGTGAATAAGTTGAAGTATTGAATTAGCCATAATTTAAAGTTAGATATTGAAAACTCTTCAGTTTTCGTATTGAATAAAATTTTGGGTCATTGAAAAAAGATAAAATTTTGAGTAACAAAATTTGGAAATCTTCAGTCTGTAAATTATTTTAATTATTACCCAACTCCTAAGAGTGTTTTCAGTTACAAAAATGTATCTGGAATCCACATAAACGTATTTAGCCCAAACTTTTTGAATAAAATACATTTACTCCATAGATGATCCATCCATGTGAAGAAACAAATGATTCGATTCTTTACCCCTCGAAAATGTTTATATAATAAAGAAGAGAAGAAAAAGTACTTTCAAAACGTTCCCTTTTCTAGGTGTCTGTCTAATGTAACATAATTAATTAAAAAAAAAAAAAAAGGAATATTAAATGATTTCTCAGTTTAAATGACACGACAGAAGGCGTTCAGCTATTACTGTTATTCAAGAACTCTAAAATGACTTGTAACATGGATTAAACATTATTTTCCACAAATGTTCACCAACGTTCTCTGTTCAGAAAATATATGGAAAATATTTGTAATATGCCAATATCCCGTGAAGGTGTATCTGTCACACGGATTCAGTGGAAAGACAAGAAGACATTTTGATAAACCCTTTGCTGTATTTTGGTGGCATTACAGGTCAATCATTGCTACTCTATTGCCTCGCGATGCTGAAGTTCAAAATTTAGTGTGAAATTCCTAGGACCAGGCATAATCTAGACGGATTTAGAGAGTAACTACGATACCATTATCGGGTACCTCCCAAGAAATGTATAATACGTGAGCCGATTGCATACTGTGGCAAAGCTTACAAAACTAT
Organism: Riptortus pedestris; assembly: GCA_019009955.1. NCBI lineage: Eukaryota > Metazoa > Arthropoda > Insecta > Hemiptera > Alydidae > Riptortus > Riptortus pedestris. The sequence goes on from CM032229.1 coordinate 78,019,024, forward strand.
TTCGATGAAGCTTCAGAAGTAGTCATTAACTAATTTTCATATTTTAAGTGAAATAAACTCAATCAGCTAGAATTGTAAAATAAATTTTATTGTTATTTATTGAAGTCTATTTTGTGGTAATTGGGACGGATTATCTACAGGCTTCCACCATTTTCTATCAGGGATAGGGTACATGATTTTATGTAGTGAGTTCGCCATTAAATAAATTCATATTGGCCATATGGCAGTCAAATATATAAATAAACATTCTTATAATTCCGTAGTCGTAAGTAGAGCACATCACTATTGGATTGGGGGGAAATATCCTGAAAATATTTGGAGTGTGGAAAAGGGAATGGAATGGGAAAAATCAATGATTTTGAGTATTAATCCTTAGGATATTGTAATGGAGGTCTGGAGAAGCACCTCTAGCCCGAATTCGGAATGAGAGGTTATAACCATGACTAGGTGATAAAACCTTCCCTCCTGGGAGATTCTAACTCCGATCACGTGAATGAAATACTTCCCTACCCGACCACAAAATTTTCATCTCCCTAACAAAATAATAAAATCAGCTGTAGAGGAATTCCTGGAAAATTTTAATTGTGGATTATTTATCAACTCTAAAAATAAAAATGAGACTTACCATTCCTTCTATTATTAATTATACTATTCAAAAAGTCACCTCTTTCAACATGAATTCCGGCCTTACCTAAAAAATAAAAATAAAATCGAGTTAATAATTAAATAATAAGAATACCCAAAATGTATTTTTCATCATTTTATTGACAAGATTTATTACATTAATCAAATGTTTTGGATGGTGCGTTTCTATGTGGACGAAAAAGAATGCGTACTGAGTTAAAATATTCGGACAATTTGAAAAAGTCCGGATTATATTTAGTAATCCGTTCTTGGTATCTTTTGAAATTTGAAAACGTTAGCTAGACCATGCTGCTTACTTTAGGCTGCTTAAATCAGTTTATGTTGATACGTGAAAATTCAAATGAAATTACCACACTGACGCACAGATTGCATAAACTAATCAGATCCTTTCTATGCTGGAATGACGTAATATATTTTGTTTTCTATTTCACCCAAAAAAAAAAAGAAAAAAAAGAAGAAATCTACACTTAAAGGAATATTAATTTAGTCTTGTGACCCTGTAATATTTCTTAAATTTTAATAAAATGTATAAACAAATTGTGAGTAAACGATAAAAACGGAATATATTGTATATTAAATGTCGTTCGGACGACTCAAAAACGTTTTAAAACAGTTTCGAAATAAAACAATTATTGTGAACTTAGGAATATCAACTGTCGGGCGCCCTGTGATGAATGCTGAACGATATAACAGCCTTATATTAGGAGAAAAAAAATGACCACCATGGTCAAATGTGTCATAGCATCCCAGTCATTCGGATTCATCACCTTTGAATAGTGCTCATCAATCATAAATGGGGGAAAGAATTAAAAATAGTTCAGAGTTACTTACTTACTTACTTACTTTATATATATACTTACATGATTATATATATACTTACATGATATATATTTAGTAATAATTGTTTTTCTATTGTGCGGCAGATTAAATATACTGTAGGCTTCTTGAATGGTTTGGTGATTTTTTTTAAAATCCCTTGTTTAGTAAGATTTTTCAGACACATTGCGGTGATAATAAAAATTGTCGACGTATAAGATGGTGTCTATTGTCAGTATTTAACTAACTTATTATTCAATCAGCATTGTATACTTCAGATTTATTTAAGGCATGTGGCTCGGCTATTTAAAATAAAATAGAGAAAAAATATTCCAATTTTGAAATGTAAATGGTATAATGATAATGGGTAAATGGTATGGTAAAATTAATATGACCAGGAAAATGATTTTGAAGGTGTTTCTTTAGTAGGGTTAATCTTAAAATTAGGGGAGGATGAGGACAAATAAGAAGATAAATGAAGAGTAAAGAGAGTAAAAGAAGAAAGGACGGGCTGAGTAGGTGGCCTCTGCCGTTGTTAATAAAGGGTATTTAATGTAGAGGCCGGCAGAGGGTGCTGGGGTGGGTAGTGATTGATGGCCAGATTTGTAATTAGCAGCTGGACTACAACAGAGGGCCTTCTTTATCTAAAATGCCCTCTCAAATATTCTATGTAGCCCCTGCTGAGTTATATTCTTATAATCTCTCCGCTAAAGGCTTAGATATAGGTGAGAAAAGACAGGCCTACTTTATTTATGAAGGAACTCCTTCATCTCCGCCTAATCAACCTCACTTTAATCCCAGGCATAGTAGAATCTGAACCTAAAACTAATAGTAACTTCTACAGATATGTGAAATGGTATGAGATCGAATACAAAAGGCTATCAAGTGCAAAAATGTATTTAAACAAAAAACTCAAATTTGAGCCTAAATTAGATGATAAATTCACATCATTATTGAAATTCGTTTCCGTGGTTATTCGGGGCGGGTTATCTACAGGTTTCTCTAGCCAATATGTCTAAGGATATAATTTAGCGAATTATTCACTTATTTGCCAACACTGAAATCGAATTCGTGGCTCCTAGTTTTACTGAGTTTATTAAGACCAACGCCTAAAGGCACATGTCTAACCTGAGCTCCTAAGGCTTCATTATACTCGATATCTTAATATTCATCTCAGTAGGTACCTGTCGTACTGATATAATTTGAAATCGTACCTCTTGTAGATTCCAAGAGCATTAAGGAAGTTAAATGGATCTAGAAAAATATTTTTTTTACAATTCGAAATATTCTAAACATATTGATTAAGAGATCGATAATATATTACATAAATGGTGTCAACATTCCCGCAAAAATCAGACAATGACAGTTAATTTCATAAAAATATACATATGAGCGGTGCACGCGCATTTGCATGTGTGCTGCGCTCTACTAATCGTAATTTGTAACGTATCTCAGCTTTTACAATTTTAAAGTTAAACTAAAGTCACACTAGTCAAGGGCTTGAAGGAGTGTATATCCAGAAAAGGAATAAAATGGAAAGTCGTAAGTATCTCCGGTGAATATAAATAAGCAAGAAACGTCCTACGATTGGTATTCTCTACATTTTCTATAACAAAAACATTTACAGATTTATTTGATTTTTGTAAAGCGGGGTTCCTCCTGCTCATGCGATTTTTATATTATTATATTAAATTATACCAATTATCTCGTGTGCAGCAGCTTCATTTTCAAGTTCTGAATTAATAGAGCTCAGTGGCGATAGAGAATAGAAAATGCAGATGACGTCATACGTAGTTGTAGATGGGAAATCTGCTTAGTTTGCACGGACTTTTGTAGTTCACAGTGCATTAGCAAAGAGCAAGCCATCACCTGAGCCTAAAGTTAAATATGAGTTTGCGACTAGAGTTTATTTTCGCCCTGTGGAGTTAAGAGGCATTAAATTAAGTATGTTTAACGGCCCGTGAAAGAGTACTTAGTTTATGTATACATACATAGACATATTGTAGCATAGTGGTTGTGAACAAAATATACATTTTTAGTGTTAGTAGTGAGTTTCAAATTAGAGGCGTGCAAAGTTATATAAGACCTTTAAATTAGGAAGTCATTGATATATTATCATTCATGGAAAAGATTTAAAGGTGGAAAGTGTTTTTAAATTTTTAATATGGCATATTTCCTTATTGTTAGTGCGCCTGCTTACATCTCACTCTCAAACAATTTGATTAATACTGTTTTCATTCTCACTCAAAATGGAATTTTATTAGCCTTTCTTTAGAGTCAATACAGTTTTTTTTTTTTAAATTGGATTACTTACAAATACGGTTTTATTTGGCTGTCAGAGATTTTAATAAAGGAATTCTAAAAGTAGATGTGCTTAAAAATTAAAACTAACAAATAACAAAATAGTTTCCAGATACACATTCAATTAAGAAGGAATTTCTAACGCAACACAGAGAATAAACAGATGACGAAAACAGAAAGATGACTATCGAAAAGTAATATATGATTCCAAGAAAACTTAACCTAGAACCTAGAAGTGTCACATGCAGACAATTTCATCCAAACTACATTCTCTTCTAAGTGGTTAGACCAGAGATACAGTTGATTAAAGTGACTACTGGAGGGAGGGGTAAGAACTTCATCAACAAATAACCTATCTGATATTAGAGGTAGAGAAAAATGTAGAACTATAAAAGCAGTGAAATACTTGAGAATAAATTTCGTCATGTAAGAATTTTCAATCTAACGCATAGTAATGTTATACGCAAGCGTATACATTTTGTTGTTTATTACTGTCTCTCGCTTATTTATATTATTATATATTAAAGTCCACTTTTTGGTACTAGGGCTACAGGTTACTATTCATTTCTAGCCAGGGTGGGACTAAGGATTTCATTTAAAGAGTTCGCCACTAATAAAATTCCTATTGCCGGTGTGGTAATGGAACTCGCCACTCTAGGTTTACCGTGTGAGTTTAAAGCCAACTCTCATGTCTAACCGGAGCCCCTGCCTCTCGATTAGAAATTGAGGTGGTATCGATGACATAAATATTGAGGCGTCTAGTAAAGTGAAAAAGGTTTGTCTCTATATATTTGTCTACCACTCTTTCTATCTATTTTTCTCTCTATGTTCATACAAATTTGAACGTGGTTATTTTTATCGTCTCCTAGGAAGGATTGAAGAAATTTGAAGAAATTAATCGAAAATGAGGTAAACCATTGCAGGTTTCTCTTAAGAAAGAATTTGTTAAAACATAAATAAAAGGAAATACTCGTAGTATTGAGATGTGGATCAATAGGAAAGAACTTTTTTCTTCCAAACTGAGAATAAATCGATCACTTGGCTGATGGAGCTTGATCTTAGTCATCGCACTTTATCGAGAAGTAGGCGAATACTTTGAGTGATGACGTCATCATTTAAGATTTTATTCACCATTGCTGCCACCAGATCTCAATGACAGTTTTGTCATAAACTATTTAAACTAAAATAATAATGACTAATTTTTAAATGGGTGCACTACGAGCAACCTTACAATAACCTTCTGAGTTTAGAGTGAAAATTAATGGCTTACCCACGCAGTTGTGCTTATTAGTGCTCAGTTGTGTTTATTAGTGCTCAGTTGTGTTTGTGTTAACTCTTCTTCAAACCATTTGTGATTATTTATTCAAAGACCGTTTGCTATTATTTATTGTATTTTGTGTTCTTCAACTTTTGTTTTTCAACCAGTGTAAATGTTTGTTTTTTTATAAATTGTAGTGGACTTATTACTTTCAAGTTTTATTATTGTACGTTATAAAAACCGTCAATTAAAAATGTAGGTGGTAGTGTGTCATACCAGCAAGTGGGAAGACTGCTTAGTTTACTCAATCCCTTTTGGCATTTTTATGTAAAATAACTGGACTTCCTGATTACGAACATTAAACAGGTTCTCACATTATGAACCACTATTTTCCCGGTCTTCTATTTTACGGCGTTGAGTTTGATTTGGAGTGGTGAAGACGATTATCCTCTAACTGGCAAAGTAAGATGTAAAGCAATAACTAAATATGTATCAATTGTGCTCTCTTTTAATTCCCTTAAGTTTATTGAACCAAAGATCGGATATACTCTTGACAACGTCCATTTGTCTAAAAAATCGCCTAGCTTAGTGACACCTTAAGAACTCTTTCGTGTGTTCATCCGAAACTTTTCCTAAATTTTCAGGAAGGCTTGGTGTGATTTCCGGAAATGAAATTAAAGAGATTTATGAACTTTATTGAATAAATTAGAATCCTTGCCCTTAAATATTAACAGGAGTTCCTCATTACTTTCGCTGTCACCCAAAAACTTCTCACACTCGTTAGAATGCAAGCCAAACTCATTTTCCTTGTTCTATAAAATCGAATATTGGAAATGACCTATAATGTGGGTTCCCTTGGAAACTCCTTCCTTGATTTCAGCCTCTGTATGACGACGAAATTTAGTTAGTAAAACTAATGATGCTACCATGTCTAATACGTTGCTTATGCAAGTTGTTTTATCATTTTCAGAATGTTATGCAAAGGAGGTAAATAAATACTTTTGTTCGCCCCCAGAGAATCGTGAGCACAATATAGTTTTGACCAGGATTAAAAATATCCTCCTTTTTTTTATTTTCGTGGGGAAAAGTGTTGTTTAGACAAATAAATACATCTGAATCACGTAAATGGTTCTCAATCCTTTATCGAATGATAATACGTCCCCTCATGATAATAAATCCCTCTATCTTTCATTAATAACTTTTGTCTTTCTCTATAACTTTTTTTCTTACTTGTTATCTCCTCCTTGTTCTAAATTATTCTTCCTTTCTATATATGTATACACTTTTTTTTAATGGTTTATTTTTTAAGTTTTTTTTTTATATTTTATTTGTTGGCTCTGTTGCTCTGCTTTCGGCTTAAAACTATATAATTTTCCTGCATTAGTTCACGAATGATAAAAATGTGGTTTGGTTCATGGTCCGTAAAGATATAGCTATCCATTGAGTGATATATTATCCATTCGACGATTAGAATAGAAAGTAGTTCGGGTAGGTCACGGGAGCAGGGAGAGGTTGAGTGGGCTGCGATTCCGTTATAAGATCCTATTTCAATTATAATGCATGCATCCGTCTGTTTTCCAACGTCCATTACATTCCAACCAAAATTGCTTTCCACTTTTGCACTATACACATCAAATATCATTACAATCGTTAGGAATTAAATTCTGATAATAATAGTCCATTATTCTTAGGTTCATATGTGCCACAAATTTTCTCCACTGCTGTGTATGAGCATATTCAAAGATATCATTGTCATAACGTGGAGAGTATTTATTCATTTCAAGGATATTCATCAATCTAATATCACAATTACAATATTTTATTTATTATCGGTGGAAATGATAAAATCATGGGTAACCAGCGATTGTTACAAAGTTTATAAAACGTTACGTCTTAACACCGTGTAGTTAATTTTAAAAACACTGATCATCATAACTAGGCATAGTTTAAACTTTATAGCAAAACTCAAGAATTTTACTGACTTATACCACTGATAATTAGGTACATTCAATAGAGCTACGCCCCAAAAACCGGATTAATTATTATATAATAATATCTCCTTTATTGATAGTCGAATGAAATAATATTATATGAACCATGTTGTTGGTGAAGTATATTCTACAATTGTTGTTTTATACATTCTTTTCTAACTTGAGCATTAAAAGATTTTTTATAATCTTTGCGTTGATAGCCTTCGGTAATCGTTCACTCCCACGAATGCTATTTTCACATTAAACTATTATATAACTAAACATCTCGTGTTCAGCTTAAATTCAAGCCTTTTTTACATGGGGTACTGAAAAAAATTGAGTTATCAATGAGCACACCTGCTCTGTGTGATGGTGGGTCATTTCTGTACTCAGGAAATCTGCAATAATCTGTAATTGCATGATTTACTTTACAAAAACAAGTCATTACATTCATTTTGAGCTAAATACGAATCCCAAATGACGCGTTGTCAGACCTGACATGAAGTCCTGTTCTAAACTTGTAAAACATGAGTAATAGTGATATTGAATGAAGAATATATTGGCTGGCTAAAGGGTATGCACGAGAGGGAACACTTGTTGATACACGAACTGGCAAGACGAGTGATTTTGAGCTGATGAATACACCTGTCATACATAGTAATTCAAACTCACTCAAGATCAGAATAGCTTCACCCCAAACTTCAGTCACACATATTAAACATTCACAAGTCATTTCTGCTCATGTTCGCCTACCTCCTTCGTGATAACTTGCTTATACTTCCCCAATGGTTTACCTTCTTTAAATCAGAATGCTATGCTCATAAATTATTGTTTCGGTCACTCAGACTCTGATAAATTGTGCAAACAGCTACGTTACTGCCCTTACCTTATTTTTCAATATAGGTGTTCTTTCCAAAATATTTTGATATTCAAGATTTTAAAACAGACTGTAATCAATGATAATTAGAACCTCTCTTTAAATTAACACCTAATCCACATCTGGATTTGGGAACCACGGCCATCTTGCAATTTTAAGGGGACATAATTGACCCATTTTTTAAAAATAATATCGCTAGGCAAAATGTTGTAGGCCGTTACGCTGGAGCTGTAAACTAAGGAGATTGCCCACGACAGTAAAAACTACATCATATCATATTGGAATATATAAAGTAGAACCCTATGTAAACAAGGTATAATGGATAGATGTCGAAAATAAGGTCTGCAGACACTCACAAACAGATATATATATATATATATATATATATATATATACAATTTTGAATGTGCCTCATTTTTGCTTCTCCTAGATACCATCGATGGAAATTTGAAGGAACATCAATTTACAATCTTTAGTAAGTAAAATGGAGTTTATATACATCAAATTATTTAAAATTATAGTGAAAATGTATCGTAGCAGTTGGTCATTGAATATTATTATTTTGTTTTTTAAAAAAAAGAGAAAAGTGAAAGTTTATTTAAGTATAAATAATTTAGTAACCCATAAAAAGTGTTATTTTAATCACTTACAAATAATTGAGGCTTATCACTTTTCTCACTAATTATTATTATAAGTTATGGGGATCCTCAAACACTTGCTAATTTTTTTTTTCATTATATGAAGGATGAAAACAACTGACAAAAAGTCTCCTGTACCTTATTAAATTTTTTAATGAAATTGCATTGTTGTGCTTCTTTCATTAGTTCCGCTCCATATTCTTAGTCGAATTTATTAAGGTTTATGGCAAGGCCCATTAGTTTTAATAATAATGACAGTGCTAGTGAAAGGCTTTAAATTGTATGAATATTATTGTTGAATTGGTAAATTATTATTCAACAACAAAACGTATGGGAATTTGAAATTTTATTTTGTAAACGACCAATTATTTTGACAGCTAAGGAAAAATAATAAAGAAGTTAGTAAAAGTTAATCAATTTCTTGACAATATTTTTATTCTGAAGTTAACTGAGCTCATTGAAAGCGTAGAAGTATGTTTGCAATTCAAATCCAGAAGTTAGAAATAGCTGGAGTGTTTAGCCAAAGAAACGCAATTTATTATATTGAAATTCTAGCCCATTGAAACTCTTTTAAATTCATATTACAATGTAATACACTATTCCATAACAGCCTGTGTAACCTTGTGACTCAAATCAATATTTAGTGGCAAGTGCTAATTGAGAAAGACTCTGTTTCTTGCGCAAATACTTCAAAAATAAATGAGGTGTGAGTTGTTATCGACCTAGATATCAACTCAATTAATTAATAACTAAGAACCAACAAACAAACAGGAACATGAACCAATGCTTGCATTAATATATTCGGAGAAATATTGAAGCAAAAGGTTTTTAATACTTTTTCATTATTTAACTATAAAAAAGAATGAAAATAAAATATTAGAATGAATATTTGCTTGCCTCCGGCTACGGTGACAATAGAATGAGCTTAGTAAGCATTAATAGGCATTGTGTCCGACTGTCTCATTCGTATCTTACGATAGCATTGAGATTCAAGGCTGAGTTAGCTATAAATACTCTATCAAACTATTTAGAAAAGAGATAGCAATTTTCAAATTGAGGGGCTTCTATATGGAGTAGTGATAAGAGAAATAGATTTATCTAACACAAATTTTCTTATTTCAATGGCAGCCAAGCTGGAAACGTTGTCTACATCAACTTGGGCATTCAAAATATAGAGGTTATATGAGAGTATTCTGGAGTACAATGATATTTGAATAATTTTCATACAACATGTAACAAAGCAGTTGTTCAGTCAATTAAATTGTGTAATGTAGAGTTTATTTTCTTATATATTTTGTAAAATCCATAACAACAGAGGCACAATTATATATACAAATAATTCCTTTAAAGGGCAAACTGTATGGAGTAAAGGAGAAAATACATTGGGCTATAACAAGAAGATGGTCCTTCATATGAGTTTGGAGTGGGATGAGGGCTTACGACTACAAAGGGACTTAGAAAATGAATAAGGGCTTCCCCTAAAACGAAGTTTTCCGACTCAACGTCACAGTCACATCAAAGCCCGGACTGGTTAACAACGTTTTTTTCACGGCACAAAGGGTTCTGAGGCTACTGGAATGGGAGCTCCAATGGCCACTACACAAACTTATCGTCGACAAATCTACTTAGCATATACTCAGAGGCTAGGGAGATGTATTCAAAGGAATGCTCTCATGCTTCCATGATTTCCACGCTCCCCTGAGCACGACATTGAAATGAATGTTAAACATCATAATGGCTCCTATTTGGTTATTAAACAATAACAAATAATTTCCATTTTATAGAAACTCTCTTCTCGTGATGGAACAATGTGTGGCCTTATTAAATATTCAGCCTTTCAGAATTTTATTCGTTTAAAATAATGAGTAAATGTAAGTGATTAATAAATTTATATTTTACTACTAATTTGATTTAATAGCCGTAATAGTTATTAATATCATGATTAGTCACCAGGTATTCGTCTATCTATCTCAATTTTACAAAGGAATGCATTAGCTATTTTTTATAAACTTTCTATGCAGAAAATCCAACAAAATTGTATGTAAAGCATTCCACAATTAACATCTGTTACAAAATGGTGGATATTTACTTCAATATGGAGGTTGCTGTTTTTTATTGTTTCCAGCCATTACGGTTTAACAGCTAAGGCTACCTATCTCAAGTTTAATCAATAGACACAGCGTTGTAATTCATAAACATTTAACCTAGTAAATTTATAGTGGAATAAATAATTATCAAAATAATGATGGCACTGTGTATTTTATCTCTTGACCAGCGAATTATCTCCCAAATAAGTTAACTTGCGTATACATTTATGGGCAGACTTGTTGAGAGTTGTAGGGATTACCATTTTAAATTTATTTACTCAGTAAAGACTAGGATTTCAAACTGTAAACTATATTTCAAATACTGACTTGTTTTCATCTAAAGTATTTAGATCAACTAACTAGAGCGAAGTAAATTTTAGATCCGGTATTTCTATTATATGGATATATGTATTTATGACTCACGCACAACATCCCCTGAAAATGGAACACGAGAGTTCAGTAGAGGGGGTCAGAACAACCCTGGCAGGTCATACAAAAAACCCTGTCTTTTTACAAAAAACTATTATTTACTGGATCTCAGATAAAAAATTGTTATATATGCGTGTGTGTGTGTGTGTGTGTGTGTGTTTATTAGCACCTCTTATTGAACACTTCTAGATCATCGAGACTTCCAGTATACATTAATTGGGACAAATCAAGGAGAATGTAGAGATGTTTCGTTGTAGTACCTCATTTACATTATAACTATAAATAAAATATAATAATGTGTTGCAGGATCGACAACATCCTTCAGCCTTCCAATTATGTCAAGACTGCCAATTTATCAGTGGAAGTCTTTGTTAAAACTATTAGACGAGCACCTTTATGTCAGGATGAAGCAAATGTAAGTGGGGAAGTAGAGGAGAGATATAGGGGACATAAAATATAAAGTAAGTGGAAAGGTTCGTAGCACAAATCATCACAAGAAGTGGCTAGCTTTATATCTTTTTCATAGCGGTGAACCCATGCTATACCATTACTCTCTCCCTCTTCCTTTGCATCAATCCCCTCCCTCTCACTCTATTTCCCATTTCTCTGCGCTTTTCGGAGTACTACCTTCCCTCCTATCTGTGAAGACAGCCATGAGTCTCCGAGCTGTTTTATACAAAATAAGTTAAGAATTAAGTACAAATGCATTCTAAACCGATGCTAAAGGATCCAAAAGCTCTTACGAACAAACACAAAGCTCTGGCATCCCAAGATGTATTGGAACTAATTAAAATATGCTATGAATAAAGTTATTATTTTTTTTTTAAAGAAACATTTTAGCACCAGAAGAATTCATTGCCGACGTGTTCATCCTGAAATACACATACCTTGGAGATATTTTTACAGACTACATGGAGTGGGGTTACATCATGTGAAATGGAAACATATTTTTTAGAAAGATTGTGTATTGAGCACAATATGCAGATATATACTTGTTTGTCATAGAGTTTCACGCTATGATTTACTAAGTTTGATAATAATTTACTGAGTATGATTAAACCCGTTCCACAAAAATATTTCATTCACATTTGATGTGGAGTGAGATAAAAGAATACCTTTCATAGTTCTATAAGTTTTTTTGTTCAATTTTTAGAACACCGTTTTAACCATAGACAATTGGGCATACATTCTCTTTTCAGCATATTACAGATTACTCTTTAACCAACAAAAGTTGCCTACAGAATTCAATTTCAGTTATCACATCCTTCTAATGACTGATTAAAAGCGGGAAATAATACAAAATATTATAAAAGAACGTTATATACGTAAGAGGGCTATAGGGCTTCCATATACTGTGCATGAAGTGGAAAAAATGTTTTCATTGGCTTATTTAGAGGTTCTCACAATAAAAATAAAGCTGATTTTAAGGAGGAAAAGAAGAGTTGGGTTTAGAAATACAAGAAAATTAAAATCATTTTAATGTAAATTAAAGGACCTAATTCTTCAAATGTCCATAACTACTACCTAACAGATGTTGAAAATAATGTCCACACGTACACACAAATACATACTCGCGCATATAATATACATATGTGTGTGTGTGTATCTACTAAAGCTTTCTCCACCCAAATAATTATTTTGTTATTTTCTATACGCAAAACATTTTATTTAATCAATGCCATACCCTGATATTAAATTGCTTCTTGCAACACTAAAGATTGTATCATTAATGGCTGAAATCGGGCCAGGGAGAGGAGGGTTTCAGGGGAGCGTAGAAACGAAAATTCGAGATAAATCCATTATTATGAGTCAAGTCGAAAAACGTTATATAACCAATGCTGTTCCAAACTAATTTCTTTACATGAAACCCTCACTCAAATATTCAGCGAGTTATTTGAATATTTTGTATTCAGCTTTCAGTAAACCTTCACTTCTACACATCGGATATTCAATTTGAGTAACTGAGTTACGAAACATCTCTGGGTCTGTTTATATTTTAATTCCTGTTTACATTGGCTGGTTTCTAAGATGAGATTACCAACGTTTATTTCCATCATATAGCTTACGAAGCATCTGAGTGGTGGACTTTTTAGATTACAGTAGTTAAATTGATTTAAATATTTTATATTTATATATTCCTGATCCTTGGTTTAAAACACATTTTAATATAAGACCAATTTCATTAATAGTATTAATTTCTTAATAATTTCGTTATAATATGATTGTAAGCATTTTTCTTTGTTCATTCAGTACCTATTTGATGATGGAACACTAATGCCCAATGCCCTTCTGCTTTAATAAAGATACCAAGTAGGAATACACCTGTTAATAGGACCTTCAAACTTAACTCCTAGACCGGCCCAAATTCAAATAATATATGAATACAAAAATATTACGATACTGATAGTCATAATAACGGCGCTGTAAGGAGACAACGAATGCACAATAGATTTTATCGTAAATTCTTGACGTCCTACATTAAACTTAAGCTAAAGAGTCCGTAATGCATGTGCTTCGAAAACGAAGTAATTCCCGTCTGAAATTTTACAATGCACATTTTTAGTATATTTTAATGTACGTACCGTGGAAAGGATAAATAAAACGAAAAATCGAGAATGATTTGAAATAGAGTACTTCAATAGTATGTCACTCAGATGACAACAAAGGAATCTCAAGTGCGTCTCCAAAGAAGTCATCTCTTAATGCAGGTCGCATTTATTGAATTGTAAACAGTAAATGTGGAATAAGTGCTGTATCGGAAAATCGTAGGAGCGCAAGTGAGGGTTTACTTACGACTGAAAACTAAACTTTCGTCAAGTATAATTTAATAATACATTATTCATTTAAAGTTTGTGTGTCTGAGAACATGTTCGCACATACGTATACTAGTGAAGCCGCGTTTTAGGAAGTTTGTAACATCTATCTTGAGAGTAGTAAAATGTCTTTGAATGACAAATACAGGAGTGACGAGAGGAGAGGTGAAGGGCTTGAGGCTGTGGGGATTTTGACTGACATGTCAAGGGAGAACAAAGGGGGTGCCTCAGGCTAGCTCGAATCTACAACCGTTCAGCCCTTTCCCTCCAAAAACTGATAACAGTCTCCAGATAGCAACATGCTCCAAAGAGATCCTTACACAAAGAGACCTGGAACCTATCCACTGCCTTGTATACATCTTCAAAAAAATAACCCCAGGGCACCTTTAGTCGTTTTAAGTAGAAAACCTTTTACTTCTACCATACTTCCCATTAATTTAAAAGGTATTCTACTAGCAGAAATCTCTTCATTAAATTTCAAGTTCTCTTCAACACTAAATGGTGGGGTACTGGCAGGAAAGTAATGTTCAACGTCTACCGATATTACACCAGATCTCTATTGGATTATGGAATTCCATGCTTACGCTCAAGCACAATACACTCAAAATATTTAACACAATGCAGAATACGGGTATTACATTAGTAACAGGTGCCTTTAAGTCCAACCCTATTGAAAGTATTCTTGCTGGAGCCGGGGAACTAGTATTTCAGAGCACAAGATTCCTAGTAATAGCGAAATATTAGAACAGAATTCAAACGTTTCCTGAGGGATGTTGCAAGGATGAAAGGAAGCAAAACGCTTTAATTAAACTATACTAAAATAAACCCACAAATATCCATTCTTTCACTATCAGATAAAATGAAAGTGAAGGTAAATTTATAATAGTATCCAAAGCGAGAATATATTCCCTCTAAGCTTACCTAAAACCCTTCTTGGCTTATTAATTACGTGGTAGACGTGTCTTTAACAAAGTTTAAAAAATCAGACACACCAGCCAAAATATATTTAAAAAATCACTTGGTCATTTTTAGCAAACAAACTTTCAAGAGAGAGTCAGGATAGAAGATGCTTAGAAAGCGTTAGGAATATTAGTATCAAAAATATTAATGATGAAATAAATCGCCATTAAAATGCCTAAAACTCAGTATAAAAATAATACTACATCTAGTAAATAGTTAATCAAGATATAGGATCAAGAAAAAGAAAAATGCTTTCACTTGAACAAACTTTCAAATTTCCTCCATTAATGATACATAATTTCCTTATTGTTTACGAAAACAACCAACAAGGAACAGGGACAATTTATTGCTTAATTCAATTCCCAATGTTCCTTTATGAAAGGCAGAAGCGAATAACAAAATTAAATTGCTAGTCCCACGACCTCTTATCACTTTTTCTTGGACTGGGGGAAAATAAATTGTCCTGTTAACTCTTAACAAGTATATAAACAACAATAACATCTTCTTGAGTAGGAATATTTACAGGGGACAACAAAAAAGTCTTTTTACAATATTTACTATGATAGTTTCAACACCCACTTAAAGCAGTCGCATCTAACTCAACATAAAACAGCCGCAGTAAGCACGAGACACCAGATAAAAACATTCGCACGCGCTGCTGTAATTTTTAACGGGCAATTAACCTTTTTCACTAACTATATTTTAAAAAATTGGGTATTATTTTTAGACCGCGTGGTTATGTTATTTTTAGCGAACGACTCAGTTACAGTCGCTGCTGGAGCTTAAACAAAAGTAACAAGGAACTTTAGAGTTTGCTATGTTTACGATGTCGGAAAGCAATGCCAATGTTATACCAATTGTGATAAGACTCTTGGTAATGTGGCAAAATTAAAAGAGGAAAAATGAGAAGGCTAGTGAAGAGACGAAGAATGTTTGGTGTAGCCGTCAAGTGACAACACAGATGGCGTCTAAGAAGCAATGTCAATCAAATGGAATTTATGGAGAACTAAAACCTAGTTGTAATCAAATAGAATCAATGGACATTTGAGGACGTTATTCATAAATCGCGCCGTGAGTACAATCTCCATCGCTGATTTTCCCTAAGGGAAATCTGATAAAAGCGGGAGACTGTGATGGTTGGGAAAGTAATTGGAGAAGCTTGCTTTGACTGAAGGGTCTCGGACCAACCTACTAGCTTAGGTCCAGATTCTTTATGAACTGTAGTGCCTTTTAAGTTTCAAGTCTCATCGAAACTCAATAAGGAAAATCAGTAGTTCGTCCGTCTCAGTTGCATAAAGTCTTAGGTTCCTGTAGTTGGCATTAGTTTATCCGATAAAATCGACTGAACTGAAATCAAATTTAAGGCTATAGATTTTATCTAAATGAATTGAGTGAAAATGTTTGATAGAAATAAAAAATAAAGCTTCAGTAAGACTAAGGAGAGAATAATTGAGGTGTAAAAGAACAAAATTTATCGTATGCGTGTGTAGGGTTTGCTTGTGCTGAGAGAGGGTTCGTTCATATATTTATTTGGATAACAATTAATTTAAGTTTATTTCCAGTGTTAGTAGAGGTTATGAACTTACATTTAGAATAAAAGATTGGTCAATGTTTTTACATCTATATTAGGGGTACGGGAATAAAAAATTTAAAGAATGTGCACTGTGAAGCAGACATCAATATTGGAATCTGATGTTGTATGGTATGCGAATATATGGCATTTATTGGAAGGGATGGTTGTGTTGGATGTTTTATTGAACATCGGTGCTTATTCATCTTTAAGTCTGATCAGGTTGTAGTTGTAGCAGATTTCCCTTAAGGGAAATCAGCTATTGAGGTTGTACTCATGACGGAATTTTCGAAATTTTTCTTCAAATGTCCGTCAATCCTACCTAGTAGATGACGAAAATGAGGTCCGTTAAAACTGTATGTGTATATATATATATATATATATATATATATATATATATATTTGTCTGTTACCGCTCTAGCGGTTGCAATTTTTGTTTGATCGTTACCAAACTCGATATTTAGTCGTTTTATGTAAAAAGAAAGATCAAGTTCGTTAACGGCCGAAATCGGACCAGTGGGAGGGGGGGGGTTTAGAGGGGAGTATTTTCGAAAAATCTCCGTTACTATACGTCGGATCGAAAAATTGTACAGAATCAATCTTATTGCAAATTAAATTTACTATAAATATTGTTATATACACTTATTCTCTATCTTAAATATTAACCGAGATATTTGCATTTTTATTAAATCTGGGCGGCTAACGGACGAGTGACTTTCCCACCAAAAGCTAGTTTGGCCGTTTCCTTAACTGCTCGGCTCTTGTGAAATTTCTCTATTGTAAATTTCACATCACGTGGGAAATTTGCTTAGTTTACCCAGCCCCTGCGTGACGGACTTTTTTTATCTATTTACAATGCGAACGCAAAAACAATTTTTTAAAGGCTAGAGTAAAAAGAACTCTTGGGCAGTGTTGTTAGAGGGGCATTCATAGCCTGCATAATTTCACTAATGATTGACAATAGTCCGGATGAGAATGTGAAATATATAATTTGAAAACAAACAAATTCAATTGAAGTCATAAATTAACTTGAAAACTCATCCTATCTCTCATCTAACTTAGCCTCTCTTAAGACTTAAGAATAAACATCGGCGTTCTTTAATAATTCTGTACAACCTTCCCAGAAATATCTACACCAGATTCCCATTTGATGACTGATTTTCCTAACAATTCCTCTTCTAACCCCTACAGCCTACACGATATGCACTGCCTCATCCATCTTACAGGCAACAGCAACATGACTGACTGTCAAGGCATTAGCAGTAAACATCTACTGGTGGCAGTACTGTACATGCGATGAAATAATAAATTCATTCAGATAAAGTATGAGTCTGTGAGAGTGGAGTAAATTCCTAGCAATAAGAGCTTTTACTTTATTTTATAAAGAAATCTTTGACAAAATATAATAAGAAATATTAATTTTTTAACTGTTACAAATCGAGTATAATGCGATAAATATTGTTCATATATTCTTCATACTTTATTGGCAAGGGTCATCAATAAAAACACCTTTCTTTCCCTGCAAACTATCTTCATAATAGCCATACATGTTTCCTGGCTTACCTCGAACTGAATAGTCCCTGAAGAGATGGAAGGTAAGCCACGAAACATGTAGGGCAATTATGAATAATGTTTGTAGGCCAAACAGGCGTTTTTATTGGCGTCCCCTGCCATTAAACTATGAAGAATATATTAGAAAATTGGACAATGAATAAGAAGAATATTATTCATATTTTTCTATATACTTTTGTTATTAATGTAAATTGATGTACAATGTAATTTCCTGTAGGAGATCAAACTCCATGCAATTGTGTGTTAACATACTGAAGCACTAACATGTTTCTGTTGTATTTACAATATCTTTTTTTTTTTTAAGCAACATCGCCACAGCAACGAAGCTCCAATAAATACATGTTAACAATATCATTTGTTCTATCCTATTAACTTTCTCCAACGCGTTTCATGTAGCTCACAATTCTAGTCAAAAGGATTTCACTGCACATAAGAACAAAATATATTACACTCTGGAATATGCTGGATGGTAGAGGAACCAATTGATAAGGAAAAATAAGAAGGCCTTGTCCTCAACTGTTTAAAAACAGTAGAGGACAAGGACTTTTTATTGAGCCTTATCAAAATATATTATATTAGTTAATATGGAAAAACATATTATCATTACGCAACTCGATATTTAACTGTTTCATGTAAAAAGATAGATGGAGTTCGTGAACGGATGAAATTGGACCAGGAGGAAGGGGGAGAGGGATTCAAAATATTTCCATTGTTATGAGTGGGATCGAGGAATGTAATATAATCAATCCTTCTGCAAATTTAATTATCTACTATAGTTAGTCTGTACATGTTTTCTTTCCATCTAATATTATCCTAGATATTTCTTTTTGTGTTATCACTCTTTAGTAACCCCTACTTCTACTCATTTGCCATGAGTAATAAGACAATATATCAAGAAGTGCTTTATTTAAAGCTTAATAAAACGTATTGTTTTCACGGGAAAGAAAAGGTTTTGAGAAGAGATAAAATAAAACAATCAAAATATCTTCTATCTAAGTTACCATGAGTCGGATCGAAAAATGTTACGTAATCATGAGGATGTTGTAGCAAATTTCCCTTAAGTGAAATCTGTTAAAACGTTGGAGAACAGAAAATGAACACTTTCGCCATCTATATTTGACCATTTTCACATTCAAAAGTCCATGAAGTACAAACTGTTTCCAAGTCCTTCGTATTTGAGTACCCAAATTGTTGGTAAGGCCCCAATTGGTGGTTAGACACAATTATCATCTATAGCGAAGGTAATGTTTGTTAAATTTTGTTGCTTAATGTTGTTAAGATATCAAATAGTGACATAGAAGAGGACAGTTGCTCGGACACAATAGTATCTATAGAATTTGACTTATAAATGTGTCTGAGAAAGCGAGAGGCGTTAATGTTTTATATAATTCTGAAAAGAAGAATCGTTCCTGCTGTTCTTAATATTAATTAACAATGTCATCTATCGTGAGTGACAATAGTTTTTGTTTGTTTTTATTAATGTGCTTGTAGAGCAAATCGTTTATATTTGAGGTGTTTCTAACAACATTAAAGAGCTAATTAGGGAAATGAATGAGATGGTACGAGTGGGGGAATAGAACAAACATGGCCGAAGTAGAAGGAGTAAGAGCATGATCTCATACATAATCCATGAGCTTGTACGGAGGAGTACTAGATGTAGCACCCCAGGCAGCCCCGAGCTAGCAAGCCTAAAAGCCCACCAAGCCGGGAATAGTTACTTACCAATGGTTTCTACAGGACCAGTTGGAAATGAAAATTAGTTGCAAACTATTCGAATAGAAGATCTAATAAACACCCCACAGTCTGTATGGAAATACATTTCAGCTCTCTACATCTAGATGTATCTGGACTATTAATGTTATTATACCAATTAACAGTAATAAATATTATTCTTTTTTATTACTAAAACAGATAAGACAAAGTAATGAAATGCTAACAATTAAAACCACTGTAATTTTTCTAATTATTTCTATTATTCAAAGCCTCTAACAGAATTTTTTTTTTTTAAATCAGTGTAGTTCAAGCCGCCCAGTTCCCTATACTGGTACCATTTTGTTCCTCATGGTCGCTTTTTGCTTTGAAAAATTGTCGAATTTGAGGTAACCCCTACTCCCGGCGAGATAAGTCCTAACGAAATCTTTTACTTCGAACCTCTTCTGGACACACTAAATTCGATATTTCTCTGGCCGTTTCGAGTATCACTTTACCTATTCAGGGGAAAACCCCTGTTCGTTCGGTACCTTAAACGGGAATAACCGCCTTCTGCCGTCCCGACAATTGACTATGGAACTCGGAACCATACTTCTTTTTTGAGTACAATGAAACGTCTGTTCTACCGAGGTCTTTTTTTTTTTTCGATTTTACAACTGAAGTGAACGGTACAGATACCCACTGAGGCGATTTCCCGTAAAGTTTTAAGTGTAAAGCTAAAGTGGCGATGAATTTCTCAACCAAACTGGCTATATATTCGGGCGAACTGACGTGTGAGTTTATTCTTTGTAAAATATTCAAATTTCAGGTATTTCAACTCTGGCCATTTTCAAAAACAAAATATCACTATTCCGAGCAAAACTCACCTCCACTTTGAGACTTGGGCGTATAATTTTGCAGGGTATTATCCAGGAAGTTCCAAAGACGGCCCTATATTACGGTTTTTGTTTTTTTTCAAAAATTTTAGTGGGTTTCGAGGTAAAATTAGATTTCGGGGGTAGTAGCATTTCTTCGATTGGGCCTTATCGGCCTTCATTTTGTAGCCCAGAGAGTCGCGACATACAGGAAATCTCAAGGTTTTATGATCATGGGGTCAAATCCTTTATGCCCGTCGAAATTTCGACTACTTTCAAATTGACTCCAGGATTGTGAGGGACCTAACTCCTCAATGGTAAAAACTATTATTGTATAATTTCAGTCGGTTATTCACCGTTAAATATGAGTATGTCCGGTAGGAGAAATAGATAGAAATAGATTTTATGAGGAGAGCCATTTTTCACCCTCATATTTTCGGTCATATACTACTTTGGATGGAGAATAACGAGGTCGATTCAGACGAATGAGGCCTTAAATTGTAATAGACAATATTCTGGATCTGTTGAGACTTCTCGTTTCTATTTCCAAAGTTCTGGATGGGAGATACGCTCTAAAGAGCGCCCGAACTAATATCCTAGATTTTTCTACCGGACCTACAGAACTTGGTTTAGGGGGACTCTTATGCCTCTCTAATCGCTCCACACCCAGTATTTATAGTCGTTCTAACTTGTTGAGACCAAGAGATTTGGCCAGAGTGCCATCACTCTGGCATGGTGAGACACTGTTAGTTTATCAACATAGGCTACTTGTGCCCCTAACTTGTAAAGACTGTTATCACTTATGACAGAACACGTGGAAACTTTCGACTTGTTAGGCTTACTGACGATAATCTATATCGCAACAATATGTTTCAACGCCTTACATACTTTAACGTAATTTACAACAAGTGTTTAGTTTTAAAAATTAAACTTTGACTAGATAAATGGCCGTAATTGCAAAACTCCAAATGCGATTATATATACATAAAAAATCAATCACACATATACAAAAGTAAGTGTACAAATAGGAGTTCTATCAGCGCATTTCAACACCACGGTATCTCTCTTTGCCTAGCAATGGAACTTCTAAATGCCCACCTTCCACAGAAATCAAAAAGTTTTTATACTGCTAGAAACTCATTCTAAATTGCCTTCTATATCCTAGAGGATCCCTCTCCAGAGAATATCTCGCTCTCAGTTCTCGAAAGAAAGTAATTGAAGTTAAAAGGTTTTCTCGTCGACCTACCCACTCTTTTGCTCATACTCTACGTTTATGTAACTCTTCTTGTAGCACATCCCACAGAGAACATGTTTCATGTGTATGTGAAATGTTTTCACGTACTTTTTTCTTTTGCATGAACCTGACATCTTCCGATTGTCAAACAACAATGGTTCTATAAGCTTCTACTGTTCCTCCTGTATGAGCCTAATTACCGCGCCAAGAAAGATTTCCCAAGGACAATAATAATATGCAGTTGATGGATGATATCAACCCCCATTGTAGAACTACTCCTATTACCCCTACAGTAAAAACCTTATTTGAACTTAATTTATATTTAAGGTAGGAATGCGCTGTTTAATGACTCCATGAATATCGCTTGAGTTGTAGTGGAGTTTCAACTAAATAAAAAATAATTCGGTTAAGGAGTTTTAGAAAAAGTATAGGATAATTGTAGGTTACTTAATAGTAAACATATATATATATATATATATATATATATATATATATATATATATACGTGTGTGTGTGTGTGTGTGTGTGTGTGTGTGTGTGTGTGTGTATCCTTCCTCCTTAAGGAAAATCAGTTAACAAAGGTATCCTGAAATGACTACTTATTAATGCATAACGCTAAAAGGAATCGTTTCCTTTCCTATTTGTTAATAACTTTCTCTTTACCACCTGCATATTGTAGCTTGTTCCATTTGTAGGTTGCGTGGGTAAATGATGTTTTTCGCTTTCCAATCCCTTTTAACAAAACCGGATTCCGGCAACTTTCTTCCGTGGCTATGTTCCTATTTTCACTTGCCAATGCATTGTATTCTGTGTTTCATAATTTATGTCTCACTTAGAATACTGTAACTTTCCGTCTTATATAAAACACATATAAACTAGAGGCTACTTTGAAAAGCAAAATGTAAATTAATTATTTATGAGAAAATGCTTGCCAATTATTATCATTATAATTGAATTATTTGCATTTTGAGGCCTGCAAAAAAAAATTAAGACTTCATCCACGAGAGGTTCACAGTGATATTAAACTTTTCTATGTGGACACTATGTTGGACGGCTGAAATAATAGTAGACACTCTTACTATTATAATAATGTTTGATAAGTAACTTAGCTTTTTGCTTACAATAGATATTTCACGCGATTTGTGAAACATTCCTTAGCATTTAAAAAAAAAAATATTATACTTGTAGTAGCAGTGATAATTCTTTTCAACTCCAAATATTTCATTATTTATTATCCTATAATTGGTATCATAATCAGATTGTTTCCTAATAATCAATTGATTATAACCTTTGAAATGGTAGAATAGTTTCTCCTGCCTCTGCTGGTGTCTCAAAAAACTTTTCCCTTGTAGGACAGGAAGGAGAGGATATATATATATATATATATATATATATATATATATATATATATATACTGCTCAAAAATGAATAGGGATATTGGTTATTTTTTCTTATCCAATTAATTTTAATTAAATCGACCTTAACTAAATTACTTTTTTATGGGGGAAAAAAGACAATAATTTCTAATAAATATTATTGATAATTATAATTAAAAAAAAAAATGCTAGGCCCCATAAATACCACAAAACAGCCAATATTCCTATTCATTTTTGAGCAGCATATATATATATATATATATATATATATATATATATATATATATATATATATATGTGTGTGTGTGTGTGTGTGTGAGTCTGTATAACTAATATTCTATATGATCTTCTATGACTTGACTCAATAAGAGGAGATCATATAGACTAATAATTGAAAAGGAAATTTTCATCAAACCTCCACTATTTTCAGGAGTATAGGGAATTGTAATTATTAAAGCATGTGACATTCAAGTACCTGTGCAACCAGTTCAGTTAGCATTGCTCGTGGGAGAAGGACATTTCTGATGATGTATTACAATACAATACAGATGTTTACAGTTACTTACTTAATTACTTTAAACTTATTTAGTAATTAATCTTACCCATTTCTGTATTAATGATTCTTAAGCCACTTAGCTCTACAAATTTCAATAGAGCTTTATCATTCAACATATTTCACACTAATCTTTAAAAACAACTCACTGATAATTTTTATTATTAGTTACTTTTTATTATAAATCAGTGTAACGAAAATACCTCATTATATTTATAGTTAACAATTTTGATAAAACGAAGAAAACCTCCTGAGAAGTAACTTAAGTTTGGATGCAAAAAAAAAAAAAAAAAAAAAAAATAGCTAGGATGGGCGGTAGAGAAAGAGACCGCATCAGGTATGAATGAGAAAACAGGAGCAAGTCTCATAGCATTATGTTTATTTAATCTGGAATACCTCAAGGGGTTACAAAACTACTTCCTTATGCTAACTTGCCCACCGTGTCCTCTTATTTCTCAATGACACTC
The DNA here is from genome assembly GCA_019009955.1 of Riptortus pedestris. Taxonomy (NCBI): domain Eukaryota; kingdom Metazoa; phylum Arthropoda; class Insecta; order Hemiptera; family Alydidae; genus Riptortus; species Riptortus pedestris. The sequence goes on from CM032229.1 coordinate 78,043,154, forward strand.
GGCGACCTATGTTAAATGTAATTCCATTCACTGATTACACATTCCAAGTTCGATTTTTAAAATGTCAACACTAGGAGCTAATAATGATAACAATGTAATATTTTTTCTTTGGTGAATTAGAGATTTTTTTAGTAATAACTGAATAATAACTAAGCAATCCTGTCCTAGCAGAACCTGATCCTTAGCCAGATAAACATTCAGTACCGCTCCTGATAGCCTCAGCAAGTCATGACTGAGGAAATCGATGCTCCTATATCTAACCTCTTGTACCATAGTAAACATTTCGTGTTATCCTCGCGGGACCCATTAGACGTGCACTTAACAGCGTAATCTGCATTATATCACGTCAGGAATACAAGTACTCATACAAGGAGTCAGTTCCACGTAGCTTCATCCATCAGTACTGCTCTCTCGCAGCTTCATATTCTTCTCACATAGTCGAGAAGGAGAGAGCCCCAACGTGCCTTCCTGGAGAGGTTCTTAAAGCGTAGAGGCCTTCCCAGGACACAGACATTTCGTGTCCCAATCACAAGTAGGGCTTTACAACTGGAAGCATTCTAATCCTGTCCGTAACTATCTCGCGGGTACTTAAATGTGCGACTAGTAAACGAGAAATACTGGCGTTCGACAAGACAGCAAACCTTCTCGAGCCGCCTTGAGGTTTTCATGTACTAAGGGTTTTCTATACCTATTTCTACCATAAATTCTGCGCTGCTCTTACAAACTTTTTATGCTCTTATATCAGCTACAATATTTGTTTGTTTTGTAATAATGCAATATTTCACGGCTATTGAGCACTATGAATGACATGCTTAATTTACATATATACCATATTTGCAATTCATCCTAGGTTAGATTAGATAGAAAATAACATAAGAAAAACGTTTTTCTACTAGCAATGCATTATAAGATCACAAACCCAGTTATATTCGTATATGAGTAATAGAACTCATGAAATTAATGACGTTTCGGAAATTAAAGTAAAATAGATATTCCGTATAAACCACTTAGTTTGAGAATTGATAAAGTTTCAGTTTAAAAAGTGCCATACGTTTTTATTGAGGTGTTTGTAAGACTCAAGGCGTGGGGTGACTGAGTGTCTTTATGACTGCGTGAGTATTTGTAGGTGGATGGGTGCATTCTCCAATAAAGGGGATAGTTTTCAAAATGACATCAGTGAATTTTAATTGTTTGAATAAATTGTATACCTTGTAAAATGTCTAGCAGAAAGTAGTAGCCAATATTACTGAATATTTAAACGCCACAAATTGCTATATACTGATTACTGTGTTTTAAACAAATGAGCCAACGATAATAGAGAATATTATTTCCACTGTTAAAAAGCAAGTAGCTAACTGAATATTGATTCACACTCAAATCAATGAGTCGGTGAAAGTTTTGATCTATTCTAGATATAAGAGAAGTTTATAATGAATTCCAACCCAAATAAATAGGCGGAAATAATAATTGGCACATTGTGCGATAAAATGTTCATTGAAGGTCCATCACTTATTCCATATAATTTTGTTTGGTAACAATATTTCAAATTTAAAGTATGGGGATATTAAGGAGATGGAAGACACGTCTTAATTTCTTAAGAAAGGACACTAAACATAGTCTACATAAGAACCAGGTTTTTATCATTTAGCCAGCGAATAAGTTATTTGCTATTTTCTATGGAATTAGGCTAGATGCCGGTGTAATTAAAATATATATTTAAAATTAATTAATATAAATTTGTGACGCCAATTAAACAAATATTACAGTACTTTTCGAAGAAATGTCATCGTTAACGTAGGTATATTAAAATAGAACTCATATTAACAGCTAATGTACAAGAATTTGAGTCCTATTAAGGTAAACTAATTTCATTTGGCAGACAAATTTAAAAAAAAATTGAATTATGTCATTAATAAAACATCAAAAACATTCCCTTCTCCCATATAAATCAATAGTTTTTGAACAAAATGTTCTTTTTTGGACGTTTAACCCTTTTTACTGGAATAATTTAGGCGTTTTATCTAAGGACGCGCGCACAAATATGGTTTTCTATAAATAATAACTTCAGGTTTGACCGAAATACTATTTAAATTTGGAATAATGGGGCTTTAATATCGAAATTTTAGCCTGAATGTTAGTACATTTGTTGCTCAACCTCTTAAAACAAGCTTGTAGGATTTCAATGACGTCTTAGCTTGTGTCAGTTTAGACTGTATTCTCGACGCGATTTTCAAAAAATGTCTTCAAATGCCCATTTATCCCACCTTGGAGATGACGAAGATGTGGGCAGTAGCAATTTTTGTTTGGTCGTTCCAAACTCCACATTTAAACACATTTAAAGCTGAATGTCAAGTTCGTTAATGGCTGAAATCAGACAGGGGGGGGGAGTGGTTGCCGGTTGATTTCGAAAGTTCGAAATATCTATGTTATTATGCGTTGGATCAAAAAATGATATAAAACCGAAATTATTGAAAATTTAATGGTCTGTAAAGACTTTTACATAAATGTTTCTCCTATTTTACATATTAACGGAGATATTTGGATTTGGTAGTTTTAAGCCTCCCGTAAACCCCCAATCTAATCCATTTTATATTAATAAAAACTGTTTTATCTTGCTATATTCCAAGCGGACAAATATCAAATATTGTTTTCATTGAACATTTACTGTGGGAGACATATGCAAATATTTTAGGTGTGACGTCTTCATTTAAGATTTAACGTTTCTAATCTATATGATTTTTATTTATTTCAGTCAAAGAATGGTAAGACAGTTGTTATTAAAATATGTTGAGTGACGTATAGATCCAATATAACTTGGTGAGAATGCTGTTGGGAGACATGCTAGTACAAGTTGCAGCAATAATTAGGGTAGTTGGCTCAGTATTCGATCAGATAGCTCAACGACTCACTAATTGGCCTCATTCATGCAAACTAGTTCAACTATCCCATAGAGATTCACGTCACTTCTTCAGAATAGTATAATACTTTTTTCCTATACTGAAGACTTATGAAGAAATATGGTAATGGTCTTCAACGAAAAATAAGTGCTCTCTTTTAAAGTTCATTGCCCATTTTAGACAAAGTTTACTCTCAATAATTTTACAGTTTCATAACAAAATCCATTGATTAAAAAGTCATAATTACGAGCCTGAAGTTTTGTGTCTGGCATGCAAGTTCTGAAATTCAAGATACGTTTTTCTGAGTTTTAGATTTTTATGCCATTCGTCTTTACCAAAAACATTTTACTTCTCTTCTAACAGACAAGAAACAACACATATTTATTTACACGGACGGATCTAAACAGGACCAAAGAGTAGGGGCAGCTTCAATTTTTGCCTCGGCTAACTTTCAAATAAAGCTGGCAGATGAGACTAGAATATATACAGCTGAGCTTGAAGCCCTGAAACTTGTGATAGACAACATACCTGAAACTACGGACATGACATCATAATTTGCACTGACTCTCTTAGCTCATTACATTCATAAACAAATATAGTTCACATCCACGCATCTCGTACATATTACACAAAATCTAGACATTAAACAAAAGAATAAATATGTACTGGTTACACAGACATACAAACAATAGACAAAGCACACAAGTAGATCAACTTGGCTAAATCAGCTACTCAGAAAAGAACTCACGATAACACATATTGTTCACACCGAGATATTCAAGCCCAAGCGAAACATGATACTCAATTAATGGTTGAAATTTTGGTTTGCCACAATTGACAACAAACTTCGAGAACTGAAACATATACTTCGTGAATGACCTTCCTCAAAAAGGCTAATTCGAAGAGAAGTAGTTTTAACGAGGTTAAGAATGGACCATTCACAACTTGCTCACACTTACTATCTTACTGGAGAAGAAGAACCCTACTGCCAACACTGTAACTGTAGACTTACTATAAAATATATACTAACTGACAGCTAACTAAGAACTGACATAGACCTACCATAAACTTTGACCGAATTACTACATGACCGTAGCCAGTATATAGACCGCGTATTACACTACTTGAAACATAACAACATTTTAAAAAAAATTATAATGTACCAATACTGAAAATATTTACAGAAATCAGCATACTTACGTAAATATAATAAAGTGATTATAGGAATTTAACTGATACGGCGCTAAATCGCCCAAGTCGCGAAATGTGATTATTGTAAGAATAAATAATAAAAATATATAAATAATGTCTTAAGTAAACTTCAGTTCTATTCATCGATTTTTTAGTTAGTAATAGAGAATCTATTGTGAGATGAGATCAGTAGTTGGGCAATACCAGCACTTGGGAAATCTGCTTTGTTCACAAAGCCCTTGCGTGACATACTTTTTAAGACACCAACCAATTTTTATTATATTGAAATTTACGTGTCTCAAATACTCATTCATACCCACGACCTACAGATACTCACTTGCAATGTATTTATAGAATATATGTAGCTTACATTGGCCATGTGAACAACTTTGTTACCTGAAACAAAAAAAGTTACATATTAGATTTCTTGAATTATATTGTTGTATGATAAATTAATATGTTATGCTTATATATTTACCCCTCAACCATCTGAATATTATAAATGAAATATATTATTCATCATGCATAGAATAATAACTAAATTCCTTCGTACCATCCAGCATAGAAAAAGGCGTTTACTTTTAGTTATCTCATTACAATTGGTCAATTTAACATTAAAGACAAGTAGACATTAATTAAAAAAACAAATTTTTTCAAATGTTGATATTTGTATGTATCAAGCTTACAATGTTTCTAACAATTAAGCAGTTTCTAAGGGAACTTTATCACGTATTTTACTGAAAACCAGTTACGATTTGCATAACAAAGCCCTAGAATGACTTGTCGACTTGTGTCTAGAAACTTTCAGGAGTTTGTGGTTGACAGAAAAGTTTAGCTTCTGAATCCAGTTGGCCAGACACAACGGAAAGTTTCTGTAAAAGGGGAAAAAGGAAATTCATGTTTAAGTTGCTTTGTAACCAAGAATCAGTAAAGAGAATGAAATAAGAGTACAAGTTTAAAGAATCCAAACTGAACCTAACTACTTACTTATCCAATAACAAACTGAGTGTTCAAGAAACAAGTAGAATGCCTTAAAGATTAAGTCTTCAATTCAAGCATTTTGTTGCAATTTTTTCTTTTTTTTTCAATATCACTAGTCTTGATATCGAATCACAGCTCCTAAGTTACCGGCAATTGAATGAAAACCTTCCTGATGAATTTTTGATATTTCTTAAACTTATAAGTTAAAGAAGACTAAACTACTACTAATACATTTTACAGTGACTGGATTCCAACTGATATTAGAAATACTTGAAGGTTTTATATATATATATATATATATATATATATATATATATATATATATATATATATATATAATTGTGAACGGACCTCATTTTCGTTATCTTCTAGGCTGAGGTTTAAATCGTGATAAGTGATAATAATTTTAAAAAAGTAGTGTGGAATAATTATTATAAGGACTAACTTCTGAAATTTTATTTCAGATCAATAGTAAAGCTAATCGTCAAGCTTGAAAGAAGAAAATGCTTGAATTTGTCAATGGAATAATATCTACAGATAAAGTCCTTTTGCCTTCACTTAATCGGCCTCATAAAGGACTCCGGGAGTCGAGTCACGTCCTAACCATGCTTTCACCTACTTCCTCGTGCTTGCAAATAGATGCACTGAATACCACATGTGGTTTCTCTAGATGAAGAATTATTTATCTGTCTATTATTTATACTGGCAATGCATTGTTAATGATACTCATTGTTCCAAGATTTTTGAGGGTCTTCGATTATAGTCATTAGAATATTTCCAGTAAGTTTCTTCGCATAAGCCTCCCAGACTATCTTTTAGTATACTAGCATTACAGTAAATTGTTACAATGTTAACTTACTTTCCTTATTCAATATCCACCTTTCGTCCACCTGCTGATCAAAATTTTTATTTTTAATATTTCCTTAAGGGAAACAGCCATTGAGGTTGTAATCATGACGCCATTTTTGAAAACATTTCTTCTTCACATTGTTTTATGTAAAAAAAAAAGATCAAGTTCGTTAATTGCTGATGTCAGAGCAGAGGGAGAATTTTTGAAAATTCCTAATATCTCCGTTATTATGCGTCGGTTCGATAAGGGGTATAGAAACAATCTTATTACAAATGTAATGCTCTATAAATGTTGTTATATACATTTTTTCACTATCTTGATTATTAATCGAAATATTTGCATTTTTTAGTTCAGTCTTCAGTAAACCCCCACTCCTACTCATGTCATATAAGCTGTTATATTATAAAGCACGTTATTTGAAACCTAAATACCAAATATTGTTCTCATTGAACCTTTCCTTTTGAGGTAAATACAAATACGTGAGGAATCATCTTGGTTGTCGGAGTAGCTGCTTGAAGGACTTTTTATTTCGAATTTAAGCAGTAAAACGTCTTAAGCCGTTAGGTAGCCATATTTGGCATAAATATATTCTTGCAAGAATTTAATTCAATTTCTATAAGATATAGTTATGTTGAAAAAGATAAAATAATTAATAATGGTCATATGAACAAAAAACACACTTATAAATTATACAATTACTACTTATAGATTATAAATTATACTATTTTATAAATTAGACTACCTTATAAATTATACTACTACGATTATATACATATTATTTTTTTAAATAATAGCCCAAACGTTTCCATAAAACTTATGAAGATTTAATTTGTTTATAGTAAGAAAAGTTTGTAAATATGTAAGAATAATTATAAGAAAATAAAATTTGGGTGTGTAAAAACTGTTCAAGGAATATAAGAAAAACTGCCAAAGGAAAAGCTCTTACAGGAGGTAATTTGTCATATTTGTTTTTCATTTCACTCTAAATGAGTGTTTGTGGACGACATAGAAAGCCTCAGTAGAGATTGATTGCTGTACTTTCACTGGGATTCGTTAAGCTTCACAAGACATTTACTTATTTAAAATTATTTACAAATGTTATTAAGTTGGTTGATTAAATATTTAAGAAATAGTTTCAAACTTCGCGAATCTTATCTCAGTTAACATTGTCAAATTTCTCTTCTTCTCTTAATTGTTTTTTTTTTTGTTTATTTAGTACTGTTATACCTATGTATTAATAAGAACAGGAACCAAGATAATGATAAGTTTAATGAAACTATTATGTTGAAAATATAATGTTTTTATATTAGGTAAGAGAATAAAATATAATGAATGACACTTATTAGGTTAGATTTTTCTAGAAATGCTAATATAAATTCTAGTCAGTTATACTCAATTCTAATTTGTAAAAATATGTATACATTTAAGCTACTAACATAGAAAAACTAACCTCATTATATAGGCCTACTCCTTGCTATAAGGAAAATCCTTGTAAGCAATAAATAAAATAAAAAAATATAATAAGTAGGTTGATTAAATTTAATTACTACTGTACCCACATTTAGCAGATTTCCCTTTCCAACCTCTAGAATGACACGATAATGATGTTGTTTCTGATGTCATTTTCTATTTCTTTCGAATTTAGCAGCCTATGTAAATATGAATTAAAACATCAGTTGGACATGAGATCATTTTGACGCCATGTGAGTGGGCAAGAATGGCGATACTATTCAATGGCATTAGCAACTAACCTCATACTGGCGAATGTTGATCATTATCATCTTGTGCACTCTACCGAGAGATGTCGGTCTAACAAGCTTTGTGTCGAAAAGACTCTCTATTCTTCCCGAAATCTAACTAACACAACTCTTCTCTCTTTTCAAGTACTTTTCTGTGAAAATCCTGAATTTCAGATCTTGTAAACGGTAACCAAGCATAGACTCAACAAAAACATCATAATAGTCAAATAAATACATTAACGTCAAATAAACGTAAAAACAAACAAATACTGTTATCTAAACAGGTCCATTTAATTCTCATAAATTTTACCTCAACAGGTTGCTTAAGTATTAATATTTTATTGTTATACAAAGAAAAAAGTAATAATTCCTTAAATTTACTCGTAGACTTCCACGGTCCTGGTCATTAATACTATTAAGGTCTTCGGGTCTTGACCGTGTCTTCATATTGGTTGCCAACGTTTCGCTAGACATGCTGCTAGCTTCCTCAGGGCTATCTCTGAGACTGAAGAGTTGTTAGTTCATCTCTGGTATATATTTGAGTCTTATCCGGTTTCCTTGGGCGGAGTCTTCCCTTCCAGGTGTCTACGGATACTTGGTCCGGTGGTCGTTCATCGCCTATACCGTCGTTTTCGTTTCTTTTTGGAGGTCTCTGTGGAATTACCGGCTTCCAGAGTTTGCTGAGTTTGTATCCATCCTCTCTATTGAAGTTGTTAGGGCATTTCGCTATTTCTATAGCTTCTCGAACCAGTCTTTCTTGGTAACGGTCAACCTTTGCCAGTACCTTGACTTCATCGAATTTAATGTTGTGTTTGGTTTCCCAGAAATGTTCCGCTATGGCTGATTCATCTATCAGAGATAGCCCTGAGGAAGCTAGCAGCATGTCTAGCGAAACGTTGGCAACCAATATGAAGACACGGTCAAGACCCGAAGACCTTAATAGTATTAATTCCTTAAATTACTGCCCATCCCTTTTGAACTTAAGAAGACATCTAACATTCAGAGGTCTGGCAGCCATCCAAATTATGCCCCTGAAATGCTAACAGAATGTAAAAATCTGACCAACACTCTTAATCTACTATGCTTATTCTTGGGAAATCACGGGCTTCCTTTTGTTATAGTTATAGAATGCAATTCATTCAATTTGCTAGGGTTAAAGGCAATAAAGCTAAAAGAAGTTCCCTACTAATATCGCCCAGTGCAATGTATCCAATATTCAAATCACAAGAATGCAAAAGTTTCAAAAATGTTAAAATAAATAAGAGATCTGCTTGATATTTGGTAATAATTTCATAGCAGAAGCTCATTAAACACCCCATGACACCCCCCCCCACCAACAACCAATCAAGGAGTTATGTACAAAAGTAACAGTTGTCTTGTGATATAACTGTCGGTTAAATAAATAAATAAAATTATAAATAATATAAATATAAATAAGGTAATTCTGAGCTATTATCCGGTTAACTTCAATTCCCTCCATACTGTAATATTACATCAGTGTAGTGCTGAATATTAATATTCAGTCCTAATTATGTGTCGGAAAACGAAAATATATTAATAAACTTAATTTAGTAGTCGTCTGGCTCACTATCGGTATCTGGCTCATGAACGACGCGAGATAAATTTTGTAACACTAAAATTTCCTAAATACGCCATCGGTGGTTAAAACCGAGGGTGGGGGTTTTCTTGTTCTAACTTTAGTATAAAACAAGAGTACATCACATTTTTAGGGCGATTGGTCAGATCTACAATGGCGAGGACGAGCAACCTCGCGTCTTTCATGAGCCAGATACCGATAGTGCCAATCTGACCAATCGCCCTAAAAATGTGATGTACTCTTGTTTTATACTAAAGTTAGAACAAGAAAACCCCCACCCTCGGTTTTAACCACCGATGGCGTATTTTGGAAATTTTAGTGTTACAAAATTTATCTCGCGTCGTTCATGAGCCAGATACCACCGATAGTGAGCCAGACGACTACTAAATTAAGTTTATTAATATATTTTCGTTTTCCGACACATAATTAGGACTGAATATTAATATTCAGCACTACACTAATGTAATATTACAGTATGGAGGGAATTGAAGTTAACCGGATAATAGCTCAGAATTACCATAAATAATAATAAAGAATACACTGGGTGGTAAAAAGAAAATAAATGGCTGCCGTACGTAAAACCCAGAAAAACAATTATACGAAAAGAAATCCTCTTGGTAAAAAATGCCTCATAAATAAAAATAATGCAAGAATGCGTATTAGGCTCTGGTGAGCTCAGATATAAATAAATAATGAGCTCAGATATAATGAAATAAACAAGTGAGCACATTTAAACCAAAGAAAAATATAACAAAATCATCTTACTTCTTCGTCAATTGCACCAAGCAAAAAGGGCAAGGAAGTTGCAAGAGAAAAAGAAATCGAGGGTAACGAAACAGATTCAAATAGGAATTTGGAATATCACCACTCTCTTACAATAGACAATTCAACTTTGTTTCGTCAAGGAGGGCGGATTCACACAAAACAGGAGAGAAGGTACTGGCGATACAAGCGAGCACTAAAACAGCGGCATAGTCACCGAATCAGCTTTTCAACGGCTTACAACGGAATGACGAGTTACGGAAAGGGCCGGTAGAGAGAGTGTTTCTCGGTTTACTATATCATAAAAACAGCCGCAATTTTAAACCATAGAGGCTATAAATCCGTTTAAATCCAAATTAAACGACTCATTGCGAGGTTCTTCATTTGATTGCCTCTTCCAATAATTAACATACGTAATTATGTAAAAATAAAAATATTTTAATTAGTAAATAAAACGTTTCTTATTGCACTTTTGAATTTTGCGATCTTTATATTTGAAAGGGAATATGTATAATTTGATATAAGAGGAGCTTGTTGAAGCCAGGAAAACCAATTGCCTAAACAATAAAGTCCAGGGAATAAAGGGGCAAGATAAAGTTGTTTAAATAATAAAGAAGAAAGAAAGCCATATTTGAAATAAATATCCACTCAACTAGGGGCCTTAATGTTCACTTCCTTCAAAAATATATAACCATGCACAATTATTTTTAAACCGTCTTCCTTTTTCCATTCCCCTCGCCTTTTAATGGGACAGAGCTTAGGAGAGATGACGTCACAAGATATATATGTTTCCCCAAGGGCATAAGGCTTAAAGACGGGATAGGAAAACGAATCTCTTTTCCTTTAGAGAAGAAAGATAATTTATTCGGTGTGGGAGCGCTCTTGTGTCTGTTTGCGGAAACCTCCCCAGCGTTGCGGTGACGGGCTGATCCAGACAGACAAACGGCCCCTATACGGGTATTTATTTTTCTAAAGCGGCGAGGTGTATTGCGGCTTGTCGGGGGATGCCCTGGGGATTACCTATGACATGTTATTTCTCAGCTACCTGTCACCGACTCTCTACCCTCAGTCTTTTTTTTTTTTATCTCATGGAGAAAATTTAAACTGGAAAAGAATTCTTTTTTATATTAAATTCCCTAATATGAATCCTACTCTCCCAACATTAATAAAACCATAGTCCTAAAAACAATAAAGGCTCCCTCTAGAACCTGGAAGTGATAAGAAACGAACATAATCTGGTATATTGTAGTTAAAAAATTGATAATATTCCTCGTCAACCTACTCATTTTCCTATCAACAACCTCCCTTATTTACAAAACCTACTGACATACTCGCAAGACTCCTTACACGCCGACACCATCATGCCATTAAACCATGCAATGAAGTTCGTGTGACACTTGTCAGATTATAAATTAATCTGCAATGGTCCCCATATATTCGCTATCATATATAATTTTCATGTATAAATTGTCTATACATATTAAAATGTAACTTTAATGCAGTTATTTACTTTGGTAATATTACAAAACCTCATTTTAATTTCAATTAACATTTTTTTTAATTCTTTATTTCTCTTGGGCATTATTGCTCCATCTTCATATTCAATGTTCATTAAATTCTAAATTAACTGAATTTGTATTTCGTTTTAATTTCCATATAACTCTCATGATTATTAATTGTTTTTTAACTTATTCATTACCCACATTAATTTAGTATGTTTATACACATACTTTGTTGTAGTTTATATGTTGTTTTATTTACAAAATATACATCTAATAAAGCCACATCCTTCACCACACCATTCCTAATCTCCACTTTCCTCCCAAATTTCCAGTTTCTTTCGTGGCAGCCTAAGTTATAAGTGATCGTAGCTACAATTGCAGATGGTAACCGTCGAATTAATTCTATATTGAAGTCCCTGTCTTTTTTTCAATTCAATATTGCGAACCTCAATTCTAGAAAATGTCAGCATTGCCTTAGTTATTCATGCAGTATTCTACAACACTAAAATAATTTTTCACCGGACACATACAAACACACACAGGTGTCTATTTTCCATCTTAAAACAAATGGAATCAAACAAAATTCTTACTTGTATTTCTGAAGTATTTCTACGAAATTCTAAACTTATAGAGGAATTTCCCCAAAGTTATATGCAGGGCCGGATTGGGGCTTTGCCTTTGACTTATGAAAGGGCGCAACGGCCCTCTGGTTTAGAAGGTTATAATAAGTACAGATATATTTTCTGAGTATTACGTATCGTAAAGTGTTTTATGAGATATTTACGAGTTTGGGCTTTGACTTATATAGGTTGTTTTTATTAAAATTGTTTGGTTTGACATGTATTTAGAATAAGGATCAATAAGAAGGCCAAGTCCTCTACTGGTTTTTAATATAATGCAGAGTGCACTTTCGGAGTCAACGCTCTATCCTCAGTGCCTGATTAAAGCTGCGTTGCCTGGACCACGACTGCCGGGCGACTCCCCCCCCCCCCCCCCGTCGCGACCATAACCCATAATCGCGTCCATAATTTCTTTATATGGTATATAATACATCCATTTATCTATAATTAAAATATTTAGTTGTCTTGTGTCTTACTAAGACCAGATTATTTACCATTATCATTTCAACTAGATATGCTCACCCGAGCATTATTTCATCATAGTTTTCCGTCAACGCCTATTCCTTTGTGGCATACCATTGCTTTATCTGATAGTACTTCTCTAACTAATCTGTTCTAATGTTCTAATTATTTATGTTTCTGAGATTAACTTTAAAACATGACACACAAACGTGGATCCATAACCCTTTCAGTTTGACAGAAATTCTTTTCAGGAGTTTGATATCCAGATTCAGGCAATTCTACGATTAATGGGTTCAAAACTAGAATATCGTCTGTCAATATATATGTACATACAATAATATATAGGTAATTTTATATTTGTAATTGAAACATAATTGTAAGACGTTCAAGGCAAATATGGCTTGGAGAGGGAGTACGAAAAGCATTGCATTTTAACAAGTTATATTGTAAAACAAGGAAATGCAGTGACCTCTACAAATGTCCTTTAACTTTATCCACCATTTCAATTTATTCTCCAGTAAAATGAAGAAAATTTAAATTAACTCAGTCCCAAGGAAATTTGACCTTTTGGAGTTTCTCATTACTCTTATATTGATTATTAGAAAACATTTACCTTCAACAGTTCTACTTTCATAGTCAACTTTAATGTTACTAGTATACTTATTCAGCCTTTTGGTGATACATATAAATGAAATTACTACAATATTTTACATTTAAATAACTAATGTGCACCGCATACTAGAGTAAAAGGAATTACTTCTATAATTTATTTACGAAAAAAATAGATTAATAATTTGTAATAGGCTTACTTAGCGGACTGGTTAAAAATATAATAACAAATAATAATAAAACAAAAGTAATAAGCACTAAGAAATTAAATTTGCCAAAAGTAATTATAAAAGAAGCACAGCAAGGGGGTACTGGTTGATACTGTGAGAATTGTGTCAAGTTTTTAAACGTCACAATTATAAACTTTATCTCGGTTTTCTGAGGTTAATAATTCACATAATAATAAAAAGCATTTAAAAATAGCCCGAAAGGAATTAAAAGAGGAACTAAATAGTATATTTACAAATGGCATGCGACTTATACTAAACAGTTATTTATGGGTTTAAAATGAAAACTATAAATAGGTAGGCAAATCCATCATTACTCTACAGTTTTGGGGTAATTACTTGGTCAAACGCCTCTTTAGATGAAATGGGTAGACTCGTAAAAACAGAAATGCCATAGAATTTACGTAAAGAGATAATTAGGCTATCACAAATATTTATATTATCAAATACTGCCAGGATAGAATGAAAAGTCCTAAATACACAATAAAGTAACTCAACAGTTGTTACCGGTTGAAAAAATATTCCCCTGGTAAAAATATTTCCAGGAAACTGAGAATTACGCAGATTGCGTGTGTTCAGTTCAACATTTATACTCATTACGGAACTTGCAAGGTTCGTCCAATTTTGTACCCAACCTTCAGCAAGTTCTTTATAGGAGATCTCTGCTTGGGCCTAAATCCCTTTTCCATGCCTTTACGTCAAAGATGTCAGGAAATTTGCATTAGAGCAGCTTTAATATCGTTTCTCCTCAATTTTCGATTTGTAGTTTCCAAAAATTATGAGAACAGTAGTGATGACCTGTTTTACTAACAAACCGAGATTAAAATGTTCACTACGGAACAAAACTTTGGAATTCAAAAAGTAATTATTCAATAAAAAAAAATTACAGATTAGCAATGTTCAATAATTAAAATTGATTCATCCTTTTTAAAAGTAGGTCTTACTCGCTCATTCATTTTCCTTAATGGTAAATAGCTGCTTCTGTCAGGTGATAATCTTAAGTAAGACCAAGAATGAGGACGTATTTTCGATAAGTGAGTTTGAGAATTTCCGTGGGTTCTCAGGTGGAAAACAGCATAAACTTTTAATGAGATTTAACAACTTTAACACCGTTATAACGAGCGAAGATTGTCTCATTTTTCCAGCTTTTGTAATACATAACGTTGCTTTTAAAAGTGCTAATTGATTGAAATAATGGGGCCCGCCTATTGGTTAATTCAACTGTAAACAATGCTATTAGTTTCCGAGAGATTACCCTAACGAGATTCTCAAGTAATATTAACTAGACGAAAATAACCAGGCTAAATATAGTTAACTCGTTACTCGCATTTAATAAGCAATTGTTGGTTACACCGTCGGTGCTCAGAGTATATATCTTTAAGCGAACTGAGGAATTAACAAAGTTCTGTACCACTATTAATGGCAATAGATCACACAATTTTAAATGGATTTGATGGTGTGGCAAAAACATTTAGGAACAACTTGTATAGAAACAATGAGGTGTTTCAACAAACAATTAAGTATTGTATATTATTATTATTATTTAGTAATGTCCACTTTTTGCTACTATGGCTGATTGGAACGGGTTATCTACAGGTTACCTACCACCCTTTTCTAGCCAGAGTGGGACTAAAGATTTTATTTAATGAGTTCGTCACTAAATAAATTCCTGTTGCCCAGGCGGGAATCGAACCTGCCACTCTAGGTTTACCATGTGAGATTAAAGCCAACCCTTTAACTCATGGCTAACCTGAGCCCATAACATATATAAGATACCTGACCCCCTTGTATATAAGAATAAAACTTCATACGTAAATACTTTTTGCATGGCGTTTGTTTGAAAATAAATGAAATTAAAAATTAAATGTATCTCTTCATGTTTGCTAATGAGAAATAAAGTCGTTATATATGTACGATACCAGTGTCTCTACTATCTCTACTATATGGAAACGATATGAAACATGTCACCTCAGTTTTTTTTTGCTTACTGATCATTAAGTAAAAATTTATGAAATGATTTCACAGACACCTATAGCTATCTATAATTAAAACAACAATTAACTATCTATAATTAAAATACTATTATTAAAATCCCCTAAGATTTTGCTGTGAAATCTTGTCATCTGTTACTAGGGCTACTTTTTTTACATAATTGTGCTGCATGTTTGTGATGTGTTTTTTGTATAACTTCATTAACAACAACCAAAGTGACTTTTAGATGATTATTAGTAATTGGGGTTGTTTTGGAGAAGGGGGAGGGGTAGCTTACCAAATCCTGAACATTTTCACTATAAAACTGTGTCTAAAGTTGAATCATACGGTCTACTCCATCACTGTTAAAGGAGCATATGGGATGCTGCATAATGGACTTTTTGAAGTTTCAAGTTAATTAATTATGAAACTTATAAATGAAAAGGAAACAGAGCAAATACAATTCAAATGAAAACTACCCTTAAGAAACTTTAGATTTATCTATATATTCTTTGGTGACGCCAGGGCAGTACAGTTAAGCAAGTGTTTGTTAAAGTAAAGATCTTCCTGGAATAAGAACAAGAGTTAGAAGGCGGAGGTAAAGCTGCGGTTATCCTCAGCCGATTAATCTGAGCTGGAAGTTTATCCGGGTAACCAGTAAATACTTAATCAGATCTCCGCCATAATCAGTTTTAATCTTTAACTAAGCTCACTGTCATATCTCGAGCTAGAACGATGTATATATTATCAGGTCTTCACTCTCCTCTTCCTCTACCAGCTCCGGACCATCCTTTAGCAATTTAACTCAATATTTATAATTGTTTGCTTAAATGGACTTTTAAATATTGTATATGAAGAAGATAACTTTATGATTATTTTTATGTTCACGTCTTCATGCTACAACGAAGGTAATAGAGGGGCCTATTCAACATTTGCGATCAATGCTTTTTGTTGTGTCCCATTTGAACAAACAACTTCAGAGTTTTATAATTTCACTAATTATAATCTCATTTTCTTGGTACGGAATAGGGGGACACAGACATGAAATTTAAAATTGAAAGCTCCAAGGAAAATATTTGAGGCAGTTAATGTTAAAAGCCAAAGCCCATTATTTTTAACGTGCCACTATTGGAAATTAAATACACCACGGGAACCAACCCGTATCTTTATATATATAAAATTGTAACCTCTGTCTGTACATTGATTTTTTTTCGCGAAATTTCACGATAACTTTTCGTTTCACATGTCATAGACACCATAACTGCATTTTGTTTCTTTCGTGTCTGTTTGTTTGTTTATTTGTTTGTTTGTTTGTTTGTTACCTTTTCACGCATAAACGGCTGAACCGAATTTTATGAAACTTGGTATGCATATTACTACTAACCCAACTTAGACTTTAGGCTATGTTAATATTCTCTGAGACGAACAGGAGTGGGGGTTATAAGGAAGGTCTAAAATTAAAAATAGCGATATTTCGTTTCCTATTGCATTTTTGGCAATAATGCACATAACAACAATTGTTTATTTTGTTATTTAGAGAAACTTTTGTTATATACACTATCGTCGTATACCGAAGTATAAAGGCGTCATAGGCTAAAAATTATAGCGGGAGTCAACAACTTTATTCGGCACAAAAGACTTAACCGAACTAAATAAAACACTCGGTATGTGCATTAGCACTAACGCCTTCCTTATAATAAGCCATACTAACATTTCTAGGGACGGGCAAGAGTGGGGGTTGTAAGGGAGGCCTGAATTTATAAATTTTATTATTAACAAATCCACAGAAATGACGGGTATTAACCCTAAACACTGGGACGGGTAAATGTCAAAATATTGTGCAAAGTAAAGCCATGCCAAAAAAATACCATCACCATCCAGCCTCAAATGAATTCCCGGGCGAAGCCGGGTATCTGAGCTAGTATATATATATATATATATATATATATATATATATATATATATATATATATATATCATTTCAATTCATTGCAATGAACTAATAATAAATTATAGTAGATAAAATGAATTGTAAAAAAGCTCTTTGATCTGAGACGCTTGTTGTCTGTATCCGGACATAATTTAAAATCATGGCTATAGAAAATTGACTCGCCCAAAAAAAAAAATTCCCTACCACGGAAATAAATTCCTTAAAAAAGTGGGTTGTGCATACAATACTGACACATTTTGAAGGGATGTCAAATACAAAACAATGTTTTGTTCAGGAAAAATACAAGGTCTTATTTACCAAAATCACATTGAAGTTTCACTTCAGTGTGTTGTAAGCATTATCTCTTCCAAGTGCAGTAACGTTTGGCCGATTTTTCTAGAATACTATACATCCTTTTTCAAGCAATTTCTTGTGAGATGATATCCTTGCCTGTAACGCACATTTACTTCACGCAGAGAAGAAGATCGACGTGTAACACCTTTTGCTTGAGAAGGAAGACTAAAAAAGAAATTTGATGATGATAAATGTCGTGATTGCGCCGGTCAAACCAAATCACTCTTCAAAGAGTTCGGTGTAGGATCCAATTTTTCAAATAAGCTTAACAAAGAATCTAAGACCCTAATCAATCGAAGCCATAGTGGGTACAGTAGATGCAGAGCCTCCCCTACCAAACACTTCGAAGTGCTCTCCTGAAATGTGCCAACTATTTCTGTCCCACCCAGTTGTATTTACCCTTTCAAAAACAGTTCATTTGACATAAAAAATTTAATTCAGTTTAGAACTATATTTTAAATTTAAAAGAAGGAAACATTGAATGGCTAAAATATAGCTGAAATATCAACGAAATTAGAAAGTTTCTTTTTTCGCTACTTACTCTAAATGAGGGTGCTAATTTAAAAATCAAAATTTTCATATTTTGATGAGTACCTACCAGAAGACTCCCTAGCAGGCATTAATTCAATGCACTGAATACAATTTTATCAAATCAACAAGAAGAGAGCAAGAAATGACTTGATTTTCTCGACTTGGTAAAAATAATAAAATGGGATCTCGCCTTGTACTATATTGAGGTTGTTTTGACAGAAAGTATTTCCTGAAGTATCACAGATATCGGATCCCAACCTCATAACAGTAAGTGAAAAAGACGTATGGGTTTCCTAGATAGAGTTACAAAGACATCTTCATTCTTCCCTGATGTCCACGTGGCAGCTATAACTGGGAATAGTCATAATTCAAGTACTACAGTTATTTATTCACTTTATGCTACTTGGCTAACGTTATTATCTACAGGTTATTGACTATTTCTATCGTTTTCATTTTTTTTTATAATTATTTGTTTATTTGCAACAATATATAAATATTACAAGCAAATGATATGTATGATAATAACAATTATCTATATTATTGACTTGAGGTGGGAAGTTTTCCATTGATAATACCCACATTGGAGGGAAAATTGGATTGCATTATATTGAGTTATACTGTGCACTACACAAGATCTCTTGGGCACTTAGGCTTCAGAGGTCACCTGGAATATGGGTAGAAGAGAGTGACTCGACTAAAGGATTAGGATGTGTGCGGGAAGGAGAGTGGAATTTTAGATATCGGGATTTGGCGAGGGTCAAAAGGAATGTTGAGGTCGTTGTGGAGAATTACATTGGATATAAAATGGGGAATCTGTGATTTTGTGGAATATTCTGGATTGGAGGGTTTGTATTTTTTAGGAGTTTGATGGTTTACTGGAACCCTAAAGTTCAAGTCCATATGCCCATATTGGTCTGAGTACTGTCGTGTAAATCGATCGTTTGTTATGCAGTGATAGTTTAGATCTGTTGTCAAGTAGTCTTAGTAGGAGTCTGTACCGTCGATTCACTTCTTGTCTTTTTAATGCGACGTTTCCAAGTTAGTCGCTTGTCTAATGTGAGCCCTAGATATCTAATTTGTGATTTATGAGGAATTAGTGCGCTATTGAGTGAAACCGGAAGGCAAATGGAATGTCGGACAGTAAATGTTACATGTTGACCTTGATCATCCACTGAGTCAGCCAGGATTCTAGCCAAGCTTGTTGCCATATATGGATCTGAGTTAGACGTTAAGATTGCAGTATCATCTGAATACGTGAGAAGGAAAGTTTCAGGATGTGATGGGATGTCGGCAGGGTAGGCAAGAAACAAGAAAGGACTTATAATGTCCCTCTGTAGTACACCTCCCATTTCTATGGCATTTAATGAATTTGTCATTAAATAAATTCCTATTCCGGACGCTGAATCGAACCAGCGATCCCAAGGAAGCCAAGTGTATTAAGCTCAACACATTAACTCATAGTACAAACCTGAACTCCCATAATTCAAATGACACCTGATTATTCAGGACGAGTTAACTAAGCCCTCATATCATGCACTTTAAAATTTTCAAGCAATAAATATTTCAGACTACAAGTCTGTAAATTGTTCGAAAGGCGTGTGCCGTCTGTTTGTTTCCTACATTTGTGAGATTTATTGTAGAGAAACGATGTAATAATTATCTATTTTTAAGGAATTGAGTTGTTTATTGGAAAATGAAGGGAGTGGAATGTAATGAATTAAAAATCATCTCCAAAATACTTTATTTAAAATAAAAGTATCTTGAAACTCTAAATATAAATGACTGCTTTCATTTTTCTTCCTATAAAAATAAATCACTGTTTTTGAAACATTTTCTTTTGAGTGTAATCAACTCTTATACAAATGTTATTTTAGTAATTAACTAATCTAAAGTTTATCTCCAAACCATTTTCTTTGAACAAAATATCTCAAATCAATCAACAAATGAAAATGGAAGTATGAATATCATTTTTATTTGCTACAAGTTCTTTCACGTTAATGATTGTTCCTTACATTCCAACAGTATCCACTTATCGGAGTTTAAGATGAATGTGGAAGTATTCAATAATAGTAATTTTATACCATTCAACTCATTTAATTCGCCACCTAAGATATTGGGCATTCCCTGACCCGATAAAAACTAGTATAACATTGATGAAGCATATTTTTGTATTTTCGTAAAAATCAAGTTGTACGTTAATTAAGTGTACATCAGATTCAATTTTATGTAAATTTTTAATGTAATATTCAAAAGGCAGTAAGAGTAAAGAGTTTGCCGGAAGAGAAACAAAAGAAGGCTTGGTTTAATTAATCAAGAATGTTCGTGCCTAGTTAGGGATTCAAAAAGTTTTTGTTCCGCAAAAATAAGGAGAAAGAATTCATCCGATTAGGAAGAGAAATTCACAAGTATCTCGAGAAGGTGGGGGAAGCAGGGGGCGCTGCGATAATTCTACCGAAAGGAGGACATGGCTAAGGATTTCCTCTCGCAACTATGGGCTTGGGGAGGACTTGCCCAACTTCCAGCTTTCCATTACTCTCCCCACTTCCTATCTTTTGTCAGGATTACTTTAAGTTTTACTCATAACAGAGCTTCAGTATGTTAATCTTAAGCAAATCAACTTGGTTGACAAGATTCTTCTTTTTCGTCGAGTGAAACTCCCGATCAGAGTCGCCATGCTTAACAAAACATTCTCTCTCTCTCTCTCTCTCTCACTCTCTCTCTCTCTCTCTCTCTCTCTCTCTCTCTCTCTCTCTCTCTCTCTCACTCTCTCTCTCTCACACACACACACACACACTCTCTCACTCTCATACTCATCCTCTCGCACACACACTCTCTGTCTGTTTCTCTCTCTTCAATGGGAAAGGATATTTATTCCAGCCTACAAACGATTAGTAAAATAGATATTCTAAACTTAAATTCATGCCATTTCATAATTATAATGCATACAGAATGACAGAAAGGAAAAATATTTTCGGTAAAATAAGCCAATTTCACATCTGTAGAAAAGTCACAAGCTGATGGAGTCTGTATGACATACCAGTACATGTGACTTCATCTACACATTTTAATCTGTATATTTCCCTTTCTAAGTGCTCTATGTAAACGTAATTTTAAACTTATCTGGCCGTGAGATTTTCAGTGATATATTAGCTTAAATTGAAAGTGGTAAGAGTGTGGGACTGTTGAAGGCTGAAAACGGAAAACACAAAAAAGTCTTATATCAGAATAAATTATCAAAAAGGTTGGTTTTATACAAATTTTCGAACGTCGGGTCTGGTAAAATGTTTTTATTATCTTAGGTAGATAAATATTGATTTATAAAAACCATAACGTGCGCTGTTTTTGTAAGAAAATAAATTATTTAAACTTCAACATCAGTATGTATAGAAGCAGAAAAATCTTCAAAAATTTTGTCAAAAGCATAAAAGGTTTACAAATACTTAGATAAATAATCAATGCCTAAGGTTTTTAATGTGTAATCTGTTTCAGAGTGAAATGAATGTAATAACTTAATGTCTTATTAGCAAAAGGACAATAAATAGCTTCAAGCAGTTTCAATAAAATAATCTAAAAGGAAATTAAAAGATGGAAATCATCGAATTTACAAACGTTTTACATTAGCTTCAATAGTGTTTTTTTGTAAATCCTATAAGGAAGGAAATCATCCCCTAAAATAGGCTGGTATTCGTGAGAGGAAATGTCTAATAGCTAATCGGTGGGTGGAGGCTTATTGATAAGAGGTTAGGCCGGCAACAGTTGCTTTAATTCCACTAACGCCTTCTTCCGCACTTTCATTCAATGCTTTAGGAGATAAAACAGATAAGAATGTATGTTATTTATGTATGTAAACATAAATTCAGTTAAATGATAGATCGTTCAGTGAAAAAAATAGAAAATCAATTAAATGATAGATCGTTCATTAAAAAAAAAAAAAAAAAAAAATCTTCTGACAGGACTGTGCAATAGCATCATAAGAATAACTTCTCTTAATCGTTAATATTGTAAGAAACAAGGACACTATGAACAGTGAAGAGAGGAGAGGGGTGCAAGGGGAGGGGATGAACAGATTTACCCCCGGACCTAATCAGTTAACGATTTCCGAGTGAAGTACTCGAAAAAAACTCTGCCAACGCAGCCTCCTACAACCCGCCCTTACTCAATTATGTGATATATGAAAGTATTCCACTAGAACCTTTATCAAAGAGAATGTTCCTTACATGATTACCTCTTTTATAAATTATTTATATAATTCAGAAAAGATGTAAATTAAGTTGGCAATATCATGTGGTACTGACTAACTGATCAACAATTCTCTTATCCATCATTTATGCCTTTATCGTCAATCCCATTTAAATCATATCGCAAGGTATTTGCTAATAAGTGGATCTGATATTTACGAGATTATTAAGGAAAAAATCGATGTGTTCGCCGAAACACCTCTAGAGAACTCAAAAAGTAACGAACTGTAGCTAGTACTGAAAATCGAATTTTGATGAATTAAAACTTAATATTAATAATCCGTTAGTGCCCTGCGTACAGGGACTTCACGCAATGATGCATATGAAATAATTATTATAATTATATATATTCACGGAATTTTATTTATGATAAGATCAGGTGAGGGAGTGATAAGGTTAATTAACTCATTCATTATTACATTCTTCTGTGCCAACGAAAAATGTCGTTTATAAGAGGAACATTAATAATGATTGACATGAAAAAATAGATTCAATTTTTTTATCAGGTGAAATAAGAGCAAAAAAAATTAGAACCAAGCTTTGTTGACGGTTCAATGGAAGCCTCTCGCTTTGCCTAGATCCTGGCTACAACACATGATAGACGGATGTATTTCATGGAAATCCTTGTTGTCCGATAGTATTCAACAATCTGGCTCTGGTTTATCGAACACACAATTCTGGGAGGTCAATGTAAGCTCCACCCTACCAGAACTATCCATTACACGTTAATGTAGCACGCTGTATAAAGCCTTGTAAACAGAAGTTAGACCTCTTATGCTCCACGCATGGCAATGCTGCTTTACTCCATTAATATTTGCTTTTGTGAGCTCGCTAACAGTAAAAGTATTCCCAGCGGGCGGTAAGCATAAAGATTTTTTATTATCCCCTTCACACATCTAAAAAGATTTACTCTATATTTATGATGACACTGCTTTGACGATAACGACTTGTTATTTATGCAAAATGAAGCCCATAAGGATGCTATAAGACTGAATAAAAAATAAAATTTAGTATTTGTATTGAGACCATTGCATACTTGTAGCTGCAGTTATTGATAATTCAGAGAAACCACAAATTAATCACAGGAGAAATCCTCATTTTTTTTCTTAAATAAATTTTAGTTTATTCTAGAATGGTGGAAAATACCAATTACCGTTTTAGAAAAGGGAACTAATTTTAATTTCTTAACTAAGGTACAACAAACTTTACAGGTTTGAGGGAGGTGGGGGTACCGTAGTAAGTAATCCCATGGATATTTTTAATGAAATTTATATATATCTTTTTTTAATTTTACAACAGCATGGCGACAGAGGTATTTTCCCCTGATTTCCTTTCACTTTCTTTTGTTCTTCTTCATTGTCAAATAATTCTTTATTGACGTCTACTTTTTGCTATTATGGCTAATTAGCACGGGTTATCTACAGGCACCCACCCTTTCTTGTCAGTTTTGTTAGAGTCTGGTATAGTAAATATAACATGTTGCAGTACCAATTATATAACGAGAAAAAAAGTGGACCTGGTGGATGGGTTTTACCAGATATAAATCCAACTCAAATATAAGTGTGTTTGTGTTGGTTGAAGCTATCTCCACTGCATAATTCATAGAATTTCTGCAAGAGGGACACAGGATCCGCACTCAGCCGCCGCAACATGCAGTAATACAGGAATCTCTATGCCAACTACTTTCCCCCTAGTATCTATGCAATATTTTTGTTCCCTATCAGCTGACTCCTTCAGATAAAGGAATCTCAGTTTTTGTTATTAGTAGACTTCCCTTATGAAAAATAAGCCATTTAAGTTTAATAGGAGACCCGATTTTTCGTGCGGAATTTCAAATTTACTCAAAACTGTTCGGCTAAAAGATGAAGAAAATGAGGTTCAAATATTTTACATGTGCATGCGCGTGCATGTGTGTGGGGAAGGGGTGAGGTTGCCTGTTAAAGTTACACGTTAATAGACGAATGTCCCTTATTAGTGATAATTGGAATATAAACTTGCAACTTAAAATTTGTAGGCGGAACTTCGTTAACAGCAAACTCGGTTAATGAGGGGAGCGAGTAGAGCGACACAGTGAGAAAAGAAGTCTATTTTCTAGGTAGGTATACAGAAAATGTGCAAAGAACTTTCATTTTTTTTTCAAAAAACGAGTCTTGTTTGCAACTTATTTTTCTCAGGGCTTAAAACAGAGATATTTACGAGTTTAATTTTTGGTCTTCCAATATAACAGTTCTCCAGAACAGATGAATATTGTCATCACGCTGTTTGCCCTTAATACAACAATTGACTACCGAGATTTTTTCGCATAAATTTAAAAAAAAAAAACATATAGCCATTCATCATTCGTAAATTATTTTTAAAATTCTTAATTATTTCCTAGATTGAGAAGTTGAGAAAATATCATTAATAAGAGATTAAATAAGACTTCATAAACCATTATTGTATTGGATATGTCATAATTGATATAATTAGATTCACATATTTATCACTTGTAGAGATCAATTTTTTTATGAGTGCCAGGAAAGCCTAGTGTGTGTGGGCATGTTCGTGCTTGAGTATATTGGAGGATGATCATATATATTTTATATACCTTTTATATATATATATATATATATATATATATATATATATATATATATGAGCGTTTTGTGTACAATATATGTTAGGTATTTCATTTACACAGTGTTGTGTAGCTGTATTGGCCCACTCTTATGGAAGTTTCTAGAATGAAATGTGTACTCGGCTTAAAGGAAATAAAGTGTGTAATTAAATGAAGCAGATATTTAAGATTAATTACTCTTATATTTTCAATACTTCGAAGGATACTGTTTAAGGCTGAAGGCTTCCTGACTTGATGTGAATGTAACGAAATATTGTAATGTATGATGTGTGTGTAACGAAGTATTGAAAATACAAATAAATAAAATTGTATCATTCCGCTGAAGCTCTCATTAGTCATATGTGGCCAGACGAGAGAGGATCTAAACTACAACCGCAAGAGAGTCATCTTATTCCATTACTCCCCACGATGACTCCATTTGCTATAGGTCATCCGGTTGACCAATAAGCTATCTCCATTCAAAAGGCCCGACCATAAACGGAAGGCAGCCTGTATTACTGTTCCAAAATGAAGCAGCTCAGACGCTAGTCCTGCTTCTATTTTTTTCATCTTTTAGGAAGTTGCTTTGATACCTTGCATATCCTGAACAATTTTTTAATGGGATTGCCGCTTCATCAAGTGTTTCCAATTAATAGATTAATAATTCAAAATTACACAAAATATTGCAGTAACATAAATAATAAGTAAGTACTTATTGAAATATGCTTCATGGAGCTCACGCACACACACACACACACACACACACACACCAACATCCGGTAGGGAGTGGTATTAATACATTTAAAGCTTATGGTTCACTTGTTTACCGACATAATGAATTGAAACAGTCTACTCTCAGAGATTCGGTTACTTACCAATCATATTAATGCAAGTTATTATGTTTGTTCAGCCCCCACTTATATATCAACAGGGTGAAGCACCAACGACAGCCTAGGGTATTAACTATATGAACAACTGCGTATAATATATATTGACTATCGACCACGAGTCTGGTGACAACAGAGAAATAACTTAGATAGAATGCCTTATTATATGAAGATATGCTTATTTATTATTTTCTATATTTTCTTTTTTTATTGCATTATAGACAATTCTGAAAAACGTTTTTGGACCGCCAATACCTAAGGTTTGGTAGTTCCTACACGATGAGCGGAAAAAATGACTATTTTGCAGGTAAATTAATGTTAATTGAAATTAGACAGTTCAATCTGGGTTGTGGTGAATGGATGAGAAGATATTAATATGTTCTCACTGCTCCACAAATTAATTTATAAAAGTAAGAGTTACCTACCTTTCTTAACTTTTTTTTATGTCTAGTAACTATTGTCCAATAAATCATACTTGGTTATTAAAAGTTTTTAAAAGATGTGTAAAATAGTAATCCTTAATCGTTGTCACAAGATATTTCATATTCATAAAAAACAAACAAAAAAAAACACCTTTATTTATATTTGTGTAGATACCACACACTAACAATTGTGAGTATTATGGTTTAGAATATTTAAAATTTACCTTTACCAGACTAGCATGATAGAATCCCTTTTTACAAAACAATTGCCCCACTCTCTTGAAAATACACCGAAATCATTGTAGACGAATAAAGTAATTCGATTATTAATTAAGTAAATTACTGACAGAAGTTATCATGTACTTGGTTTTGTCAATTATTTCTTTACACCATGAGTTCATTGTGCTTTCTGTTCTATTACAAACCCGTTGGCTCATTTATTTTTATGGGTAGTTTGAGGCCATTGCATTTAGTACTACCAAGTTTACTTCTTATATTTGTTTCCTGAATAGAAAAGGTTCAATGTCCCAATAGATATGTGTGATATATTTTATGTATTATTTTACTTTAATTAAGATAATACTCTTCCAATAGGCATGTAATTTGTAGGCTAATTAATACATGGTAAGTTGTAAGTAGCTGGGACAGTATTGTAGAGTTGATACAAATTGAGAGGTGGGGGAAGGTTCTTCCCTGAGGACTAACTCCCTAATGACAGAGATACCTAACTTTACAATTAGACTGCAGGGAATTAGGACAAACTGGACTTGATAACCTTGAGCAGTGACTGGCTTAGTTGCAGTAAACCAAATTACAACCCTAACAATAATATAAGAATAATATTCTAAAATTCACTATTCCTTATGAATATTAATTACATATGCTTCTGACATCTGTTTAAATAGACGAAATGGATTCATCAATGTAGTTATTTGTAATTAAAGGCACTGCTATATAATTATGAAAGAACTCGACTAATCGAATAGACACCAAGAATGATCTTCACCATTTGTAATCATTGATATTGCATTTCCATTTATCTTGTTTTATTCATTATTATATTCAATAATTGAGGTCATTAGAAACTATTATTTACACTTTGAACCCCTATATTGGCATATAAATTCTTTTATTTTCTCTCTGTAATGTTTTTATGTCTATAAAAAAAGGGTTAAAAGAGTCCCTGAAATCAGACATACCTGCTTTTCACTAATATTTTAATTTTACTAATATTGCCCTTGAATAGTATATAACTTTGACATGTGGCGAGAGTGGTGAATTCGATTCCGCCTGAGGAATAGGAATTTATCTAGTGACGAACTCATTATGTAAATTTCTTAGTCCCACCCTGGCTAGAAAGGGTGGTAACCTGTAGATAACCCGTGCCAATTAGCCTCAGTAGCAAAAAGTGGTCGTAAATAAATAACAAACAAATACTTTTGATGAGCTTTAAGTATTTAAGGTGTGAAATGAAATCGAAAACCTAGAAATGATAAAAGCTGAATTACGTAGGTGGAAAGATGATATTAATACAGAGTTACAAACTCACTAACAAAGGACAATTTAATTGGCACAATACTGTCAGCTGGATATTTAATTAATGTTTTAATTTACCGGCTTCAAGGTAGACCTAAGCAGCAAAGGTGAAAGCGAGAAAATGGAACTCTCCTTGCACCGCCTTTATTTATTGGAGATCATTTAAGATAGAGTTTACCCGTAAACTCACATAGGCAAGTAAATTTCATCTAACATACTTAGGAATCAGCAACTAATTGAGCAGTTGTATACTTGTCTCACTACTTGGTTACTTAACAACCCATGATACAACTTCACACTAAAGTGAGTTTTATACACTGGCAAGGATCTACAGCGCACGCAATAAAACACCTATATACTTTAGTCTATTTTCTTCAACATAATATTTCCTGATACTGTAGATAACATAATAGACCAATACAATTTACATCTTAAAAATACAGATTCTCTTATTTTTATTTCAACTTCACTTATTTTTTATTCAGTTCACATGTTTTCTTGATATCTTGTTCGGCAGACGGAGGAGTGAAGACATTGTAATTGTCTAAAGAGATCACGTAATCAAGAGACCTATAAATCATGGTCCAATAGAGTAATGTAAAGAAATCTATTTCTTTCTAGAAAGAATAGATTCTATCTGTCACTAAAAGATTTAGTTCCTGAAGGGAATTTTTAGTTTGCAAATAAAGAAACAACAAGAACCGGAAGAAGAAATGATCACAGCCAACGGAAATTGTACATGATGATGTAGACAATAGAAATGCTTTCCATGTAATAAATAAAAAGAGTGTCGCGGTTGATCTCAAGGTACTCCTCTGGAATCTTTCTACAAGTTTTAAAACTTGTAATCTGGAGAAGAGGGGTAATGAATGTCTACAATTGGGCTTGATTGTTGGTTCTCAATAGTTCAATTTGAAACTTCAATTTACTCCTTGAAAGGCTTGCAAATGTCTCGTTAGTGTATATTCAACTACCACGTTAAGTTGTGAGAATATGAAAATGTTATTTTCTTAAAAAATTAAAATAATAAAAAAAACCTTATCAGTCTTAAATGACATTCTGCTAATTCCGTGTGTAATACCTGACAGTGCACCAAATAAGTAAATAAGATTTATAGTTTTAAAATATAATTCAAATAGAAGCTCTAAAACTCACTATTATATTAAATCATTTAAATATTTTTCATTTAAGTCTAGGAGTACTAGATAGGTCAGGAGTTAAAAACACTAGTGCTTTCCAGAACAGGGGAGCAACTGACAAGCTGTACTAAGTCCTTTGGGCATTTTCATTGGTTATCATACAGAAAATGGAATTTGTTTATATAAATTTCATCACCTACACAACAACCTAATAGCTTAAAATCGAAAATCATTCTATTTATTAGAAGATAAGGATTAAAAGATTATTATTTAATAACTTCCAATTTTTGCAACTACGGCTAATTGGGAAAGGTTATCTACAGGTTACCACACTTTAATGATAACACTCAATAATCCTAACCTGTAAGAAGACCCAAAGATGAGATGAAATATCATATGGGAAAACAATATGGAGCAAGGCGAATTTAGCACTAATGCACCATATATCCCCAGTAACTCAAAATATTCTTAACTATGGCAGTGACTAGTCCTTTGAATCCTATACTGAAACACAAATATATTGAAGTATCGACAGAGTCTGTTCTCTTAACTAACGACAGAACATTTAACACAAAAAAGTCCATCACGCAGGAGCTGCGTAAACTAAGCAGATTTCCCACGTGAAGCTATGCAATAGAGAAATCTCTATACGAGAACCGAACAGTTACAGCCCAACTAGCTTTTGGGCCTGAAACGTTCATAATCGGCCCAGATTTAATAAAAGTCCTTCACGCAGGGGCTGCGTAAACTAAGCAGATTCCCTTCGTGAAGTTTAGTAATAGATAAATCTACATAATGGTAACACAACAACACCGTGAATAAATACAAACGGAAATAAGAAATGTTTCATCCAATTTCAATAACCTGCCGACAGGAAGTGTTAGGTTAGAAATGTAAAGAAACGGTTCTGCCTGCCTCACACCGGAAGGAAAAACAATTACTGAAATATTTTAGAATATAACATATTAATTTTATTGAGAACTATTCACTATATCTAGTACTGTAATTAATAATGAGCCAGAATAATTGTTATCTCAATCAATCAAATTTTTGTAGTCCAAAACCTTAAGAAGGGGGGGGGGGGAGTCACCAGGACATATTTGCATGTATCTCGTTTAATAAAGGTCTCTTGAATACAATTTTTGGTATTTAAACTTCGAATAATGTAATTTATTATGAAGCGGAGTATTGTGTATGAAACATGAGTAGAAGTTGCGGTTTGCTGATGGTTGAAAACTGAAAAATGCTAATATCTCGGTTAATATTGAAAATAATGAATAAATATATATAACAATATTTATAGTGCATTTAATTTACAATAAGATCGGTTTTATACAATTTTTCTATCCGACCTATGGTAACGGAGATATTTCGAATTTTCAAAAAACCTCCCCTCTAAACCCCCCCTCCCACTGGTCCGATTTCAGCCGTTAACGAACTCGATCTTTCTTTTTACATAAAACGACTAAATATCGAGTTTGGTAACGATTAAACAAAAATTGCGACTAGAGCGGTAACAGACATATATATATATATATATATATATATATATATATATATATATATATACAGTTTTGAACGGACCTCATTTTCGTCATCTACTAGGTAGGATCGATGGACATTTGAAGAAAAATTTCGAAAATTCCTTCATGAGTACAACCTCAATAGCTGATTTCCCTCAAGGGAAATCTGCTAAAATGACCTAAAGAACGTCAGGATATCATATGCTTCTGAAAAATCGCTAAAACTTGGTCTGAAAGTATAAATAGATATTGAGAATGGTGACGATGAAATATAAATTGAAGACACTAGAAAATATTTGCTTGTATCAAACATGGCATAAGTGAGTTGAAAACAATTTGTGGTATTTGAGGTTGGAATAAGAACATTCATGATGGCTCAGCTCATTGGTAGTAAGAGTATTAAGAGATCAGTAAAAACGGCATATTACTAAAAGCTGAAAACTAAAAAATATAGAAAAAAAGATAGATATAAAATAAATCTGATAAAAGATAGGTTATATAACATTTTCAACAATCCCACTCATTAAGGAGATACTTCGAATTTGCGATTCCTTCAGTAATTTTATTCAAACACTGGCTAGTATAGATGGACAGATCGGTCATTAAGAGTGATTAATAGAATTGATGTATTGTACACACAATAAATTATGGCAAAATGAACTTTCACCAGTCATAAATAAATGGGGAGAAAGAGTAAATTAATAATTATATGACAGTTGTGAGTAGCAGGCAACGTAATTGTTTTCTAGTAACTTTTATGTGGTAATTATGGTCTTGCGTGCTTCCTTACATAATTTATTATTTTTTCTAGTTGGCCATTAGCTAAATTACTCGAAATTATTCAGGAAAAATGAATAAAACGTACAACAAGAAACCAATGAAGACGAAACAACATTCAGTAGATCGTAAACTCAATGAACCCCTTAGAAAAACATTCCATCACACAGGGGCTGCGTAAACTAAGCATATTTCCCACTTGTGGGTATAACACATTATTGATCTCATTTTACCATATATTTTATATTTCTAAGTAAAAATCCGATGAGTAGAACGAGGGGTCTGAAGACTGACAAATAACTCGCTTAGTATTAGAGCTACGAAAAAATGCATAGTACAACAACTGCAATAGTTTAACAATGTTGGTTCTAAAACATTTTTCGATACGACTCATTTTAACCGAAATATAAAGAATTTTCGAATTCCCTACCTCTCTGAACCTTCCCCACCCACCAATTTTTGCCATTATTGCCGCTGAATATTTGTGTTAAGTGAAAATATTAAATATCAAGTATGGTATAGATCAAATAAACATTTTCGAGTTCAGAATGTAAAATCAAGTTGTAAAATTACATGATGACTTCATCACACAACATATTTGCATGTACTTCTCACAGTAAAAGTACTATGAAAACAATATTTCTGATTTAAGTTGCCAATAAAGTATATCATGAACATATAACAGGTTATTAATAATATAGCATTAGAAGTAGTGGGGATTTACTGGCCGAAAACGTAAAAAAATCCAAATATCTCAGTCAATATTCATGAGAGAAAATATGTATAAAACGAAATTTATAGGTAACTAAGTTTGCTATAAGATTGGTTCTACAAAGTTTTTGAAATTACTTATAATAACGGAGATATTTCACATTTACAAAATCTCCCCCTTCTAAACCCCTCCCTTCTCACTTATACACTAAATAAACACTTATTCAACACAATAATAGTAGTTATTTATTTATTAGTAGTTATTATTATTATTATTAAATTATATAAGCGAAGAAACTTTAATGAACGAGATATAGTGTCCCCATGAAGCCAATGCCTCATCTATTCCTTGTATATCTCGTATACAGCGTTGATGACAATGCCAATTAGTGCTTTGAATGTAAATTATGGTATTATAAATTACTGCTACACTAAGCCAGGCTATGCTTTTAAATGAAGAAATACCACTTATTATTAAGAATAAACAGTAGGCACTATTAGTAGGTTTCTCTTAAGGATAATTGACTATTGAGCCAGGCCCATGACCTGATTTTCTAAGCATTTCTTCAAATGTCAATTCCCCCATTGTCATTACCTCACTGATCCCATATCAATAGAGCAAATCTGGGATAGGTTAAAGGTGTAGTTTACACAAGAGCTTATCTTCAATCAACGTAGGCTACTGAGAAGGTGGGCTCTCAAGGTTTTGTCATCCGGTGATTTTCCCAGTCAGCAGGGGGAAAAAAAAACATTTAATATTTCAATAGCTATTAAGTCATAAACATTTCATTTAATGGAGGGGGTGAGACGTAGGATACTTAATATCGTAGAATAATAATGATATTAGTACAGATCAAGTTTGTGCTATGTGCTGGAGAATTTCAAAGTTTATAAAGCTATATATCCCATTTGACGTAAATAAAAATCAAGCTATATGGAACCATATAATACTGTTTTCAAGTCACTACGAATATTTCATATTTGAAAATTCAACTGTTTTACGGCAAATAATAACAATTTCACTAGGCTGAGACCACACCATGTGTCAGTATAATGTCTACAGAGGACCTGGTTGGGGGGACATTTTTCAAAAAGTCCGTCATGCAAGGGCTGATTTTATCAAATCAGATTTTAGTAATCAAAGAACTAAAGAAGGGTGGGGGTAACAGAACGTATTTGTTTGTAGTATAATCAAGCTTTGTTGAAAATAATATTTGGCATTTAACCTTATAATGAAACGGTTCATGATATAGCAGCTTATTAATAATATGACACTAGAAAGAGTGGGGTTTACTGATAGCGTAAAACTATAAAAATCTAAATATCTTGGCTAATACTCATTATACGGAAAATATGTATAGAATAATACTTATAGTAAAGTTAATTTACAATAAGCTTGTTTCTAAACAATTTTTCGTTCCGACGTATAGTAACAGAGATATTTCGAATTTTCGAAATTCCTCCCCTCTAAACTCGTTTTCCCCCTGTGCCGATTTCAGCCGTTAACGAACTTAATCTTTCTCTTTACATAAAACTACTAAATATCGAGTTTGGTAACGATTAAACAATAATTGCGACCGATAGAGCGGTGACGGACAAATATATATATATATATATATATATATATATATATATATATATATACACACACACAGTTTTTAACGGACCTCATTTCAGTCATCTCCTACGTAGTATCGATGAACATTTTGAGAAAAAATTTGAAAATCTCGTCATGAGTACGACCTCAATAGCTGATTTCCCCTTTGAAGGGAAATCTGCTAAAATTGCACCAGGAGTGTAAGCTCAAAGGGGATGAGGCTGATTTGTGACAGAGTGACGCCTTATAAATGAGAAACAATACTTGACGTGAGCCCCTGGAAGAGCGGGCTTAGACATGGGAGCAACAGGTTGGAGGGGTAATTAGGGTTGGCACCCCCGCCCCATTCACATGCAACTACCCCTCCTACCATCCTTTCCTACCCCTTACCGCCAAACTAATTTCATTCCGGTATCCGAGTCGGATTTCTCATTTGTCCTGAATTTCCTTCTTTAAATGGTGTTTTCTCCTTAAAAGCAAATTACTTTTTCTGTATTAAGAATAATTGGTTTTCTTTATTGCTTAATTCGGTTTACGCAGCTCTTACTAAGTAATATTTGTATTATTTTAATGCAAGCTAATAACAATGTTACTTCTTGTTTTTGTTTTTTTCATAAAATTTCCTTCTTTTCCTTATTAGGCTCCCCCTCACTTAAAAATTTATATTCATATTAAATTTAAATTTGTATTGCGAAGCTTGTCATGAAATTATCTGTTTTTGTGCTTCAAGGAACACTTATGGAGATTTTGAAAGATGAATCTAAAAAAATAAGTTTAATTATCAATAGTGGATGTGGAGTGTAATAAATATAAAATGATGATATTTTAATAATTTACGTTTCTAAGAACGTTCTAAAAGTGACAGCCTTAAATTATTTATAAGCTTAAAGTGGGAGACTTATAACACTTTATGTGAGGAGGGGACTTAAAACACTCTCAGCAACCAAATTCAGGCTATAAACAACGAAATTCTTTGTATCGGGTTTCATTAAAAAAAAAAAAAAAGTCATTATTATATTGTTTTTAACTTATTAGTCTTATTACGCTTTATTATACAAAAAAGTGTTTAAAACAAAAATTGTTGTCAAAGTGTTACCCGAGGTGTTTAATTTTTTTTTTTTTTCAGTACTTAGTAAACCTTCATTCAGGGGCTCGGATTGGCCGTGGGAGTTAGGGCGTTGGTCCTAATCTCGCATGGCAGACCTAGAGTGGCGGGTTCGAATCCCGCTCTGAGCAGAGGAAATTTATTTAATGACGGACTCATTAAATAAACTCCTTGTGCCCACCCTGGCTAGAAAAGGATGGTAACCTGTAGATAACCCGTCCCGATTAGCCTAGTTGCATAAAGTGGACGTAAAATAAAAAAAAATAAAAAATAAAAAAAAAAACCTCCATTCCTGCTCATATCACTTACCAATAAGCGAGTACATCAATGAAGAGATAAAATAAAGAAAAATCCGAAATATCTCCTTTATTATGAGTGGATCGAAAGAAGGTTTATACTATCTATCTTGCTAGAAATTTAGTTACCTATACAATTCTTTTTCGACTTGGTTTTTGTCTCAAATATTAACCGAGTTACTTGTATTTTTTAGCTTTCAGTCTTTAATTAGCCCCACTTCTACTCTCATAATTTTCATCTAACGAAACCGTATGAATAAACATCTCGTGCCCAGCTTACATTTCAAGTCCTGTTTACATAGGGTTTCTATTACGGGATAAATAGAGAATAAATAGTCTAGGAAATTTAGGGGATTAGTCATCTACGTGGTACTACTGCATTAGATGGGAAATCTGTTTAGCTTAGACCGCTCCAGAGTGACGGAATTTTTCCTTTACACATTTAGTTGATAAATTTTAGTTACAAAAGTATATCAATTTTTTTTAAACGAATTTTGAATAATATTAGATAGGTGATAGACATTTTAACAATATTTAATAAACATTCAAACTGTAGTAACGAAGAAATGATGTAACTCTAGAAATCTGATTTTCTCAGCCTGCCATCTACAATTACTAAATAAAATCTTCTTCTTGACTCTATTATTTTAGTGAAATAATATGCGTACCAAATGGCTTCCTTGTCCTTCTAGTAAATTAAATAAAACAAATGTTTAGTTGTACGCCGCATAAAATGACTTCATATGAAAGTGGTTCACGATATCTCCGCCGTTCACTTGCATCGGTTGCAACTAAAAGGTTTACTTGAGAAATGGTTACCTAAATCCCAAATATGAAATTTGGGCCTGAGAATTTCAAATATGAAATTATAATGCTAGAAGTTTTTGAGTTATGTGAATTTGTACATACATACTGACGTCAACCAAAAACCAGTCAAATTCGGTCCAAGGAGGGTCAAAACAGATAATTTTATTCGTCTGAAAACCGAAACAGTACTTCCTCTACGTCTTACAAGGAAATAAAAAGGAATGTCTTTCTCGAAGCGCTACAGGTCTTTTGTAATAATAAATACTGTAAGTATACTGACTAACTATACATTGAATCAGTTTGGGATTAATTATACCTGAGGAGATTCAATAATCAGTGAACTCACACAGTGATAACTGGCACGGCAAAGATCTCTGGCTGTATTTGATCCAAGTTTAGTCTAGAGTGCTCATTTCAGAGTTGTTCGTAGCTAAACGAACTCCACCAGGGTCTGTCTTAAAAATAACAACCAACCAGCTGTGCTAAGAAAATAAACATTTTATGATTCAAGGATTTGCCTGGAAAATAATATTACGTATTACATATCATGGCCAATATGCAAAAATGTTCAAGGAGAATATAATATGTGTCTAGTTTAAAGTGAGTGAATACGAAGGTAGCACGAAAAGCCACAGATGAGAAAGGGATATCATAGTCTCCAGACACAACCCTTCTATTATGTCTGTGGAAATAGGGCGCGTGTCCCTTGAAAATTGCTCAATAATAAAAGTTCAATCAGGTATTTGTTTCTCTCTAGCTCCACGGAAAGTTCTATTTTATTATGCTTACTAAAGTTCATTTCTCCAATTACTAATCAGTAGTGTGAATTAATATCGTTTTTATTAAATAGAAGCAATCTTATTAAGAAAGCTGTGCATTGAATTATTTAAGAGTCATTGCCCTCGTAACTTAATAGGAAAAAAGTATTTATAATGAATGGGAAGTGCTGTTGACAACACTTAAATGAAATTGTTTTTGTTGTAATTACTTATCGAAAATGTGAGAAGAGAAATAGACTTAATCGATCATAAGAAGTCCATTTAATAAATATTTTGACCACTTATTATATGAAACATATTACGTTTACCAACTTCTTGAGGAAATGCACATATTTGATCAAATAATCCAGAAAATCAAAAATTTGAATTAGATAATATTCTTTCTAGGATATGAAAACCTTCCTACTCACTAATCATGGAGTTCCTATGAAAGTTCTTGTCAAAGACACCAGAAGTAATATTCAGCAACGTGACATTAATACAGACACATTTTTTTTATATAATTACTTATTAATTATAAAATATATTATATATATATATATATATATATATATATACACACACACAATAGTTATAATATATAAAAATTATTATATAATTTAAACTTAAGCTAATTAGCCGTAATAATTTAAAAATTAGCTTTCATTTTATTATCATGAGTACAGCTGATGAACAAGATGGTCCCTAGACCGGCCAATTAGCACTGATTAGTGAGCTCGTTATCTAAAGCCACCTGGTATCCCCTTCTCTCAAAGATTAAGGACATTGCTCAAGTTTAAAATACATGAAGAATTAATATCTATTGGAATGAGAAGCTTCTACTGAAATAAAAAAAGAATAGAATTGCATTCTAGAAGTGCTGCTAAAATGTTTTGTAATTTCTGAAGATTTCATGCATTTTTATATGCGAAATGTACTTAATACGTTTTAATTTATTAGTCTAATTTTCATTTCGTAATATAATTAATTATCCCCTTCCTGTTTAAATACTCACTTACAACATGTCAGTGGGGAAAGACTGGAGGGTAGGTTAAACTTGTAGTCTGTATATTGATACAAGCTAATGCCTATCGTTAGTCAGCTTATGCGGGCTACAGGCTACGGAGGGATGGCTATCTAACAACTCAGGCCTTGAATCGAATTTTTTCCACTCATGCTTCTTCTGAGTGGAATCGGTGGACATTTGAAGAAATTTTTCGAAAATCGCATAATGATACGACCTCAATAGCTGATTTCCCTTAGGGGAAATCTGCTAATATATATAACAATTAATTATAAAATAAATAGATTGCGGGTGGCACGCACAAAACACTCATACAGATAGGGCCGTGTTTGTGTCGCTGAGAAACACGACATCATGTGGCGCTGCGTAGTGGTGAGGTATCTATAACGTCATTTAGTTGACTGACCTTCGCAAGCACCTGCAGGCCTTGCCTCAAACCTGAGGTGGTAACATCACTGCTATAGCAGGCTCCTCAATGTGATACCAAAAAAGTCTGCCACTCAGGGGCTGCGAAAACTAAGCAGATTTCCCGCGTGAAATTTAACAATAGATAAATCTACTTACCGGTAACACAACACCACGGTGAATATTAAGTGAACAAATACAATCGATAATAAGAAACCTCCCAACGGAAAGCATCTAAAATGTAAACAAACAGTTCTGCCAACTTCAAACCGGAAAGAAAAACAATTACTTTAATATATATGAATATAACGTATTAATTTGATAGAAAACGACTTACTATACCTAGTACTGTGATTTATAATGAATCAGAATAATTTTTATCTAAATCAATCCAATTTAAGTAGTCCACACAAAACTTAAGAAGGGGGGGGGGGTCACCAGAACATATTTGCATGTATCTCGTATAATAAATGTCTCTTGAAAATAATATTTGTTATTTAAGCTTCGAATGACGTGGTTTATTACGTAACAGAGTATTGTTTATGTAACATGAGTAGAATTGGGGGTTTCCTGAAGGCTGAAAACTGAAAAATGCAAATATCTCGGTTAATGTTCAAGATAGGGAATAAATATTTATAGTACATTTAATTTGCTATAAGATTGATTCTATACATTTTTTCCATCCGACTTACAGTAACGGAGATATTTTGAATTCTCGAAATTCTCCCTTTTAAACCCCCCTCTCTCTAGTCCGATTTCAGCCGTTAACGAACTTCTTCTTTTTACATAAAACGATTAAATATGGAGTTTGGCAACGATTAAACAATAATTGCGACCGCTAGAGCGGCAACAGCTAAATATATATTCGTCATTTCCTAGGGAGGATCGATGGACATTTGAAGAAAAATTTCGAAAATCGCGACATGAGTACGACCTCAATAGCTAATTTCCCCGGGGGAAATTTGCTAATAGAGAGATGTTGGACAATTGTGGTTCTAAGTCACTGCGAATAACCTGTATGCCTCACCATTCTGCTGTAAGGAATGTGGTTCCGAAGATAGGTGCTTACACACACACACACACACGCGGGTTTTCCCCGCGGCAGATTCAATTTAATTGAAACTAGTGGTACAATACCTTTAAATACATTACATCTAATAATTCTAGCCACAATACTGGTTTTTCATTATTTTTCACTAATAGGTTAACCAACCCTATCTTGAATTCATCATGTACACAAAAAAAAATCAGTCATATAGACAGGTCAGTGCTCTACGGTCACACCAGTACTTCCCCTCCATTATCCATCCAACTTGTTTTGAATTTTGAGTTGCATTGTTCGAGTACCACTTTAATAGAAGTCAATCCAACATAAAGACTCGATACTCATTGTAAAAGTTTGAAATTTTAATGACATAATCAGAAATTACCTCTGAACACTGTATTTTGTAACATCTGTGGGTAAATATTTGCCTTTACAAATAAATAAATAAAATAAAAATATTTAGTCTGCACGAAAATTGGCATTTAAAGTTGCATTTTAACCACTGGTTTGATTCAGATGAGTACGCTAGTCGAGGAAGGTAGTGTCTTCGAAACTTTGTGGGTCTTCCACGAGCAGCTGAAATGGAAAATAAGTGGCAATAATAATACGGAATTGTATATGGATCAACTCCACTATCACATTATCAATTAGAGCAGACTGCTATTAAACGTGTTGAAAGAATGAAATTCGTCAGACTGCCGATAAAAACATAAATTTAAAAACTTAACAGGGCAGAATGAGGGGTAAACCCAAACCTCCGAGTCTGGGCATTTGTAACAAGGACTGTTCAATAACACGTAAGACAAAATACCTAACAACTGCAGTGTAAAGAAAGTTAATTTTGTGTTTGAAGACGCAATTCCAAGAGCCTTTGTAGAATAAATAAAAAGACAACTCTAAACGTTTTCATAAATAGGATTCTATTAAAACATGATGTCCCTATCAATACTAAAAGCAGTTTTTTTTTTTTTCAAAAGTATTTCGTGGAACAGAAATATGTAAGAAAGTATTTCAGTTTATGAAATATGTAGAATAAGTTTATTTCTCGTAAGAAATTTGGGAAATTGAATATAGAAATATAATCCATTAATTAATAAAAGGATAAGAGACCTTTTTGTGCAAATAAGATTAGAACAAAATTGGATGAAACAAAGAGAGGGAAAAAAATGAAGTGTGCTAAGGGTGAAAAGGTTTTTATTTTCGTAACGAGTTTGGGCCTGGGGTTGCCGGGAGCCGGGGGCGGTTGAGGAACGGCGTTGTACAAACATGAGCAATGAAAATTAAAGAAGTGATGACGGAGGAGAGGGTTAAGGGGCGGATGAAAAAATAATTATCTCAGTCCCGTTGCCACCCCTCCACCCAGAAATAAATTAAAATTTAAAAACGTCATTTGTATGTTATCTGGTTATAGGGCGATTGTCGTGAGAGTGCGCTAGTGTTGGGATGCTAGCGTACTCTCTACACTTTAATGAAGTTTGTTAACAAGTTCGGGGCTAGGTTGATCCGAGACAATCTCCCCAGCTAAAGCCCGTGTAATACCCCTCTCAACCCACCCCACCGAAACTAGACTCTACGACCTACTGGTCTTCATATTGTCTAAGTAAACTAACAATATTAGTTTAACCTTCATGGAAGATATGGAAGGACAAAGTTATATTACACACGCATCTTCCTTCTTCTTTAGACACTTTTTTTTCTTCAATTTGACTAATCTCAATTAATTTGTCGGAAATTAAACATCATTAC
This sequence comes from Riptortus pedestris, assembly GCA_019009955.1. Taxonomy (NCBI): domain Eukaryota; kingdom Metazoa; phylum Arthropoda; class Insecta; order Hemiptera; family Alydidae; genus Riptortus; species Riptortus pedestris. The sequence goes on from CM032229.1 coordinate 78,083,989, forward strand.
TACTTAAAAGTGTTTCAAAAAACTTCAAAAATGAAAATAAAAGTTATTTAATTTAAAAATCAAGACTATTGAGAACGGGTAAACTACCGAATACCAGCCATTTCTAACCATGGAGGGACTGAGGATTTAATATTGTATGCCCGTAAACAAATAAATTCCTAACTTCAGGCACGAATAAACCCCCTTCCCAATGTCTTAGAAGACACGCCGGCTTTATTCTAGGGCAGTTCACCTACAGGATATTGGGACTTAGGAGTTTATTTAATTAGTGCGTCACTAGATAAACTCCTATTTACTCCTTCCTATTGCCAAGGATCCGACCACAGTGAGAGTAAGAAAAATTTTAATTTTTATGTTGAATAATGGAAGAAAAAAATATATCAAATTGGTAAACTGGACTGAATAAGAGGCTTAACTTGGATAATGGCAACTTCTAATAGGAGGAAAGGGTAGACTTAGCTAAATACCTGGTTCAGTACATTTTTGAAGAAATATCAATCACGAAAAGCTAACAGCTGTTAATTTTCAGAAGGCAAATGAATTATTCTTAGTTTTAATTACTTGAAGTGTTTTTACACGGATAAGCTTCAATTAAAAGAGAATAATAAAGAAATGTAATCTTATTAATTCCCCAAGGAAATTTAAAATAGCCAATCCTCCCTTTGTTAAGGATGTAGCTTAGATCCGGGTGTCAGAGTTCGCTGCTGTAGCTTCATTAAACCCGCCACAATACTGCCCTTTTCACACTACTCCAAATGGGACCCTGGTTTAATTGCACTCCCGGCCTCCTCTAAACTCCTCTCAACATATATACATACATTTTTTATTAACCGACATTTTATAGAATTCATTAAATTTAATTAAATTCCCATCCCATACGATCTTTTATGTGTTAGTCAACTGTAAACTCATAACCATTAAGTATTTTAATGGACTTTTGAAAATAACCCTCGCTTTTTATACTTTTTCTTCCACGGTATTCATTAATCGTTCGGCACATCACTAATTGGGCTATTTTTGAGTTGGGTTTTACACGTCCCGTTAGTAAAAGGTGAAACTATTTCTGTCCCGGGATGCTGCGGTAGTGTAGTGTGTCTGTACCTAGACGACCTAGAGAACCTTAATCCCTTTCAATTAACTATGAGAACCAAAAGGCTCAGGTTAGCCATGCGAGTTAAGGCGTTGGTCTCAATCTCACTGGGTAAAACTAGAGACGTGGGTAGGATTTTCCCCTAGGAAATTGGCATTTATTTAAGGACAAACTCAATAGATAAAATCCTCAGACACACCCTGACTAGAAAGGGAGAGATAGTTGTAGAAACATCCCCCTGTTAGCCATATCAACTCAAAGTGGACGTTAATAAATAACAATATAAATGAGAACCAAAGCAATAACGTATCCAAATCAGGGAACTGCTGATGGCCCTTCGCAGAATTACTATGTTAACGAGTAATTTAAATTTCTCCATTCGTTTTTGTCGGTATGCCTAATAGTGTCAACTACATTTTCGAACAGTTGTCGACATAGTAAAACGATTTGTTGAAATTATAGCTGTTTTCTTGAGTAAAATTATTTTACTACATGTTGGGCTATCAAGCCAATTGAGATTTGGTCATTCCTTACTTACCTAGTAAATAGCGTATTTATTTCATTAGGTACACATCTTTTAGTTCTTGTTGCCTTTTAATCATATCTAGCTGCTGGGGGGATATTAAATTTGCTGTTGTGACCTTGTGAGCCCTTAAAACATTGTTCAACTCTATAAAAAGGAGATACTTGCTGTACCAAATGTGTTTTGTGTGCCCATATAATACTAATTACAAACACCGCCTCCGGAAAATACATCGTTAATAGCATACTAATACAATATTAATAGATTAATTGTTATTGCTAGGTTATGACATAGGTTAACGCAGTCAGCCACCCTTCTTATGCGCAAACAGATTCCTTACTAAGGAAAAACAACGAATTGATTGCGGTTTCCCAATGTGACAGAAGTACATTTTGACTTCTTCGTTATAAATGTACCAAGAACAAAAACAAGGAAATCTGCTTAATTTAGTCCGTTTACTATGGGACGGACATTTCATATTTCAGGACTGGAGAATGGGTAAAGTAATAAAAATTAAATTGGCAGTTCAGGGTATGATAGCTTATCTACATTTGCCAAAAGAGGAACCTTTCGGTATTAGGGAAGAACGGAAGTAAAAGTGTGGAAGGAAGATTAAAGCAAGTGAGGACAGTCCAATCTAGGGGAAGAAGCAGTTTCATAAAACGAAATGTCTCCGTTCTCGGTTCTAATTAGATAGTCCAGCCGTGCAATGGGGTGGGAAACCATGGTCTGGGATTTTCTCAGACCAACATAGAGGTGGGGACGGGGGAGAAAATTCTCATTCCTCTACTCTAAACAGGGACAACGCTAAGCTTCCTGGAAGCCTAATAACTGTAGTGATATATCTTAAGAATTTCGTCATTTTTAGTCTACTTGGATAACTCTATTGCAAATGGAAACCACAGAAATAAAAACTTTATTCATTCAGTCAGAGTTTCATTAAGCCAGTAAATGTTCCTACAGCTGTGGAATTACGTACAACCATAATTTATCGCTACAAATATTATGATTGCAATATTTCCTTATAAATAAAAAAAACAAACAGGTGAAGCAAAATAAAGCCATTATAAAAACAATAATGTATATGCACATTTATGTTCGGAGACAGAAAAAAATTCAAATCCGCAGATATTTCAATTCTATTATTGTATGTGACATTAAAGGTCTTGAAAGTATATCAAAAACATATTCTCTTTAATTTTATTTTAGTAATGTCTTATTGAAAAATTATACTTAAGTTAACAGTGGTTTCACGTTGCCTTCTGCGTCAGTTCTTACAACAATACATGGTGTCATGGAAAAACTTCAATCATGTCAATAGAGGCATAATCCACTCGAAGCAAGAATTGTTGTAGAGCCATCTCTCAGCAGCCCATAAGCCTGCATACTGACTGACAGGAATTAATCAATATGAGAACGCAGACTACAACATTGATGCACCCTCCAGTCTTCCCCCTCTTACATGTGTGTATGTATGTACGTATATATATATATATATATATACATATATATATATATATATATACATATATATATATATATATGTATATATATGTGTATATATATAAAATTGTAACCTCTGTCTGTACATTGATTTTTTTTGCGAAATTTCACGATAACTTTTCGTTTCACATGTCATAGACACCATAACTACATTTTGTTTCTTTCGTGTCTGTTTGTTTCTTTCGTGTCTGTTTGTTTGTTTATTTGTTTGTTTGTTACCTTTTCACGCATAAACGGCTGAACCGAATTTTATGAAACTTGGTATGTATATTACTACTAGCCCAACTTAGACTTAAGGCTATATTAATATTCTCTAAGACGAACAGGAGTGGGGGATATTAGGGAGGCCTGAAATTAAAAATAGCGATATTTCGTTTCCTATTGCTTTTTCAGCAAATATGCACATAACAAAAGTTGTTTATTTTGTAATTTCGAGTAACTTTTGTTACAAAAAAAGTGTATATTACAAAAGTTACTCAAAATAACAAAATAAACAACTTTTGTTATGTTCATATTTGCCGAAAAAACAATAGGAAACGAAATATCGCTTTGTTTAATTTCACGCTTCCCTTATAACCCCCACTCGGGCTTCGCTCGGGAATTGATTTGAGGCTGAATGGTGATGGTATTTTTTTGGCAAGGCTTTAATTTGCACAATATTTTGACATTTACCCGTCCCAGTGTTTAGGGTTAATTCCCGTTGTTGGCATTTGTTAATAATAAAATTAATTTTTTATGTAAGTCTTCACTGTCCTCCAAATTTTCATATTTCCCGTAGACAAATAGACAATGAAATATCGCGAATTTTTATTTCAAGCCTCCTTTATAACCCCCACTCCCGTTCTAACCTAAAAATTATAATATAGCTTATAATCATGGAAGAATTAATGCTAATTGACATACCGAGTTATGTAAGTTCGGTTTACTCGTTAGCGCTCAATGAAATCGTTGACTCCCACTTTAGTTTATAGTGTATATCTTGTTTATACTATGTTAAAAGACAAAAATGAGTATGACCAAAGTTACTCAAAATAACAAAATTAACAACTTTTGTTATGTTCATATTTGCCGAAAAACGAATAGAAAACAAAATACCGCTATTTTTAAATTCAGGCCTCCCTTACAACCCCCACTCCTGCCCGTTTCTAGAAATGTTGGTATGGCTTATTATAATGAAGGTGTTAGTGCTAATATACATACCGAGTTTTATTTAGTTCGGTTGAGTCTTTTGTGCCAAATAAAATTGCTCACTTCCGCTATAGGTTTTAGCGTATATCTCGTTTATAATACGTTATACAAAAAAAGTGTATATAACAAAAGTTACTCTAAATAACAAAATAAACAACGTTTGAAATGTTCATACTTGCCGAAAAACCAATAGGAAACGAAATATCTCTATTTTTAATTTCAGGCCTCCCTTACAACCCCCACTCCTGTTCATCTCAGAGAATTTTAATATAGCCTAAAGTCTAAGTTGGGTTAGTTGTAATATACATACCAAGTTTCATAAAATTTGGTTCAGCCGTTTATGCGTGATAAGGTAACAAACAAACAAACATACACAAAAGAAACAAAATGCAGTTATGTTGTCTATGACATGTGAAACGAAAAGTTATCGTGAAATTTCGCGAAAAAATTAAAGTACAGACAGAGGTTACAATTTTATATATATATATATATATATATATATATATATATATATATATATATATACTAGATCAGATACCCGGCTTCGCTCGGGAATTCATTTGAGGCTGAATGTTGATGGTATTTTTTTGGCAAGGCTTTATTTTGCACAATATTTTGACATTTACCCGTCCCAGTGTTTAGGGTTAATACCCGTCGTTTCTGTGGATTTGTTAATAATAAAATTAATTTTTGATGTAAGACTTCACTGTCCTCCATATTGTCATATTTCCCGCTTCCTGTGCATTGTGCATAGATTTGAATTATTAAGGACTAAATATTAACATACATTTGAATTAGTTTTTCCAGGTGAGGTACCTGGTAGTTCATATTGAAAAGAATTCTTGAGCAAATTTCTCTAAATAACAAAATAAACAACTTTTGTTATGTGCATATTTGCCGAAACTACAATAGGAAACGAAATATCACTATTATTAATTTCAGGCCTCCCTTATAACCCCCACTCCTGCCTGTCCCTAGAAATAGTATGGCTTTTTTATAAGGAAGGCGTTAGTGCTAATACACATACTGAGTGTTTTATTTAGTTCGGTTGAGTCTTTTGTGCCAAATCAAATTTTTCACTTCCGCTATAATTTTTAGCGTATATCTCGTTTATAATTCGGTATACCGAAAAGTGTATATAACAAAAGTTACTCTAAATAGCAAAATAAAAACTTTTGTTATGTTCATATTTGTCGATAAACCAATAGGAAACGAAATATCGCTATTTTTAATTTCTGGCTTCCCTTAAAACCCCCACTCCTGCCCGTCCCTAGAAATGTTGGTATGGCTTCTTATAATGAAAGCGTTAGTGCTAATACACATACCGAGTTTTATTTATTTCGGTTGGGTCTTTTGTCCCAAATAATATTGTTGACTCCCGCTATAGTCATAAGCGTATAACTCATTTAAGCTTCGGAATACGATGAAAGTGTTTATGACAAAAGTTACTCTAAATAACAAAATAAACAACTTTTGTTATGTGCATATTTGCGAAAAAACCAATAGAAAACGAAATATCACGACTTTTAATTTCAGGCCTCCCTTATAACCCCCACTCCTGTTCGTCTCAGAGAAAATTAATATAGCCTATCTCTCAAGTTGGACCAGACTGCTCACGGTGTGCCAATTTAATTTAAAATCGGTTAAGTAGTTTAGGAGTCCATCGCGGACAAACATCGTGACAGGAGATTTATATATATTAAGATATATATATATATATATATATATATATATATATATATATATATAGAGATCTATAAAGTGTATAACTCTCGAGCGGGTAGAGGGGTGGGAGGGGCTTATCAGGAGAGAGAAGTCCCCAAGTTTGTTTCCCATTCTAGTTGTCATCATGCTCTGATCTAGAGTGCAGCGGCCCTTCGCCGTCGAGAGCTTCTTTTCCAATGGTCGCTCATTTGTTGCTACCAAATGTGCCTTCCGCTCTCGCTTTGAAATCCCTCCTTAAAAACTCGTTCCTGCCCGTAATTCGATTCTGTTGTGGGTTAACTCATTTCAGGAGTGTGGAAGTGTCGCTAAACCCAAAAATTGACATCAACGGACCACCAGAACGCCGGGAAATGTTGAAAGAGTGGGGCAGTCAATTCTGCGTGCTCTCCGGCGTTCGGCTCACAAAGATGCAGCTGGAATGAGAAATTATGAAACAACTGTTCGACGAGTTCTCCATGTTGTGCAAAAATTAACCGAAGGCGATTTTGTTGCAAGGCAAAATGCATGCGAAGTGCTGCTTGACAACTTGCCTCAATACGCGGTCGTTTTTCTTCAGTGGCGAGGCTCACTTTCACACTTTTTTTATGGGTTTATTTGGAATCCCTGGTTTATGTCAATCGACCACGGGTCATAGCTCACTACAAGAAAAACATTCGCGACGCCATTGCCAACATATGAACTTCAAAAATCCACTTAATCAGTTTATGCATAATCAGTTTGCACCATAAAACCGATGTCATTTTCAAGACTGTATGAAAAAAAACTTGGGATATTGTACTCTCAAATAAAAAAAAATAAAACAATAACTGATGTACTTTTGATTTTATTGATCTTCCAAATTAGTAAGTTTCTCTGGCTCGCCCTTATATATATATATATATATATATATATATATATATATATATATATATATATATATATGAATACAGAATTTTAGCTAGTAGAATTAATTTTGTTTTAAAGCTCATATAAACAAAATGTTTCGGTTGCAAACAACCAGTGGTCCCACTTGATTGCGCTTAGAACAATCTAGATAACTCAAAGATCAGTTATAATTCCAATGATATCATATCTTTTACTTATAGTCAATCGTAAGATATCTAATACTTGTTTTTTCTCCCCTCATCGTATATGTGATCCATACATAATTATTCTTAATAAATGAAATACTTTTTATTAATAAGTGGTCTGCGTTTATCAAGTTGAAATACTCACACATAGGACAAAAAATGTTTACTCTCTGCATGGTTTTACCTGTAAACAAAAAGAAAAAAAATTAAATAATGTGAGATAAAGGTATGCGTTGCGAAAATTAGTGAAATAAAAAAGCTGGGACAACCTTTTTTCCAGGTTTGTTTGTACTCATCTACTATAAAAAATAAAATAAAAAGCTTGTTTTACTTCTATTTTGGTAACTCTAATAGAGATTAACAATCTACAGGTTTCAGCCCCACTCTAAATGCCCACGGGACTACAAATTCTATGACCCGTTTTCTAGGCCAACGTCTGAATCGACAATTCTCATTTTGACTCTTTGGAAAGGAAAACTCGTAAACGGCCCACTATTTTTATAGGCCAATTTGGTTTTTAATTTGGTGTTATCAAATTATTTTATTTCAGATCAAAGTACCTCAACGCCAGTTCCGGTTTTCATTATTTAAAGGCCCTAAACAAGTTATTTCGTCAATTAAATTTCGCGATATCCAAATCTGGTGTAATGCCTTCAGGAATTTCTATATGAGTTTCGGATGCCAATGAGGAGGCGATACAGATTAACGTATATGCACTCATGCGAATTGAATATATTTGTTTGGTCGAAGTGAACTCTGGTACTTTTCCGTTATCGCACAATAACTTTCCAGCATACATTTGAAAAACTGATAGAATCTTGCAGACTGAAGGAAGAGCCTGTTTCACAGTCACGTAGCTTCTTGCATCAAAAGTACGAACCGAGGCACTCAGAAAAATGTGGTTTATTTGGTTCTGTGAAGCCGTCTATCAGTGTTTCTTTGCGAATGTCCTTGTCACGATCGTAGTCATTGAAACTGTAATATCTCCATAGCAAGTGTTGAAGGGTCTTCATAATTATAAACCCAGTATCTTGCTCATTCGGCATAGAATCTATTTATTAGGGCATAATCCGCCATATAGTCTATTTCAGTTTCTCTCAAATGAATCTACTTCTGATTCTTCTAGCAGACCTCTTCAGTTCGGTTCGCTGGTGTTACAAAATAATCTGCACGTCCAGGACTTCTGTACTAGTACTTTCTTCCAGTTCCTTTTTTCTTTCTGTGTTGTTACTGATCATATGGCAAGTCCTTGTTTTGACCACGAACTATTTCCTCAATCAGAGAATTATAAATAGACGTCTGTGGCTTTGGATATTTAACTTAGGTGACTTGTTGACCAAATATTTGTCTTATATTTATATCTGTTAACCGAAATGTATTTTGGACAAGCATCCGACTTTTAAAAGGCATTTTATATATATAAATCAATTAAATTAATTAGCATCATCTATTATTAAATATGTAGTCATATGTGAATAATTGATTATGAAAATAATTACCACTATTAATTCAGTCAATAAATTTAAATTATTTATTTACGTCCACTTTTTTTGCAACTAAGGCTATTCAGTCAAAAAGAAAATAGGTCGTGTTCATTTATACATTGTAGTACATGAGATTATGGTTAATAAAAACAATGAATAATTTAATCACAGAAAATATAAATATGTTATTTATTGATGTTTGAAATTAATGTCTTGACAAACAGGACTTTATTTCGTAGAATACATATAGTTGAACATGACAGATTCCATCAATTATTACTTAAGTTCAAGTTTATTGACAAGTTACACGCCGCCTTACTAATTAGATCACATAACGTATTTACTCTCGTGTTTATAATGATTAGGATGAATGTTATAAACGTCAGAACGGCAACGATATTTGTTATAACTATGGTTTAATAATGCGGTTTTTATGATTGAGGCATATTGAGCATTTTGCTTAAAATCTTTTTTTTAAATATATGAAAAGTTTTATCACGCAGGAGCTGTGCAACTAGCAGATTTCCCAAGTTTCTACATTCCCTTTGTTAAGAAGACTATGTAAACAGGAATTAAATTTAAGCTGGACATTAGTAGTTTGACAGCATGATTACACAAAGTGAAAATATATATAAGACCTTTATTTGTACATGCATAAAGATAATAGTATTCTTAGTCACAGATAGAGCTACTATCCCAGTTACTCCATGGGTGCTTGTATCATTCGCAAAAAAACAGAATCCCTGCTCAAAGGACTGCAGTGACGACGCGTCGCGACGGCACACCTAGACAATAGTCTATTTTGCTTTGAGCGTTGCATACTCCAAAAATATGTTTTGAACATTTCCTTTGGACAATACGCTCAGGTGTATAGATGAAGGTGTACTTTGGAGAGCTACTTCCATGTGTTTGAATTTGATTAACACACAAGGTGTGTCGTGAGTGTGGTTTTGTGTGTTTATTAACAGTGTCGGAACGGATATTTTAAACCCTTTCTTGTTTGTTTATTGGGAAGCCGTAAGTGTCACTACGGTTTTGTGAAATACTGTATATAAGAGAACAATTTATATCCAGTGATATTTCAGAAATTTCAGCTGTTACATTTGTTTGTCCTCCTGAGTGTTAGGGGAAACAAACGCCAATGACTTTGACTAATGCCCAAAAGCCACGAACCTGAGTATCAGTTATGGATAAATAGGGGTGAGATAAAATGATCGATTGTTAATACAGGACGAGCTGATCGCTAGCACTGATCAGTTTAATGAGAACTACATCCGTTGAGAATCTTCCTGCAATTAGTAGATAATCTAGCAACTACATCGGCTCGACGACAGATAAGGGTGGGGCTTTACCATCACTCCACTCGCATTCTTAATTATCCTAAATTGTAATCTTTTAATGTGATATGGTCCTACTTATGCTTATTAATTCAAGAGACAAATTCTATTATTATTGTTAATCACTTTTAGTTCCGATGGCGTGAATAGCACTAAGCAATTTTTAAAACGATTCCGGTACTTTATTTTGTACATCGTGTATTTAAGTCCCACACACTTTTCTAATTAGTTCTTTTATCTTAGATCCCTAGAACTTAGAGAATATAATGTAGTTTCAAATTATAGTCCTACTGGGTCTATGTTTGATTATCACGCGAAAATTATAGTTCTCTGTGAAGAGCAACTATCAGAAAGGTATATAATACCAGATTACAGTCGAATTATGTTTTATTTTGATCTTGAAATATTTATTAAAAGCTTCTATAAGTACTTATGGAAAATGGTGGCAAGTGAGGTATAAAGTAGACCATATAAATTACTGATTTACTGATCCACCTATTTAAAATGTGAAGAATTTGAGGTTGTTTTGTATAATTTTACCGTATATTATGCACAGTCCAAAGTAAATCCGCTAAATCACCTCTTACTCTATAACCGCCGCATCGTATTAATAAATTGCTTAAAAAAAAAAAAAATATTGTATATTAAATTTCCTGTCGTTTTTTTCATTTTTTCATGTCCCGTGCAGGCTATGGAAGACATTCTCAATTAATCGTTATGGTTCCGCTATGCCCCACTGGGCCAATTCTGACAGTGATCGAACCTTTCTTTTGAGGTTGAAAATTCCAATCCGGATTTTGCTTTCAATGTATCAATGTCTGCGCCCGCTAGATAGCTAAAAAACAGTATATACATGAATTTTAGTTAGTCAGCTAAATATTAAAAAAGTCCGTCACGCTGGGGCTACGTAAAATAAGCAGATTTCCTACGTGCTGGTACTGTTTCATCTCACCGTATATTCTTTATTTCGAAACAAAAATCCGATGAGTAGAAGTGGGGGAATTCTGGAAACAAGAACGTACGAATAACGTGGTTAATATTTTGTTTACGAAAAAAGGTATATAATAAAAATTGTAATCCAACACTAGTTAAACAAGATTTGCCCTGTAACAGTTTTTGATTTGACTCATAATAATGGAGATATTTTGAATTTCCAAATTCCCGTCCCTCTTAACCCCCCCCCCTCCTCCCTTCCGGGTCCAATTTTCGCCATTAACGATAATAATCTTTAGTGTTGAGTGAAACACTTAAATATCGAGCATCGAGTATATATTAAATACACATTTTCGAGTATAAATATGAATTGATGATGACATAACACAAGGTAATTGAATGTATCACATCAAGTAAAAATCTGATGAAAGCAATATTTGGTATTTAAGCTTCAAATAAAGTGTTTGATTGTTAACAGCTTATTGTTAAAATGACATGAGTAATGTCAAAATACTGACATTGGTTCTTACCCCCTTGGCCTTTGATATGCGATGGATGCCAGTCACATGCCCCCGCATTAATGTTTGCGCCGTTTCAATATCCAAGGGTAACGTGGACCGGGGATATGGTACAGCATTAGTGAAAGGTCTAAGAGAAATGGTACGGACTGTAGTGCGTTAACCCTAACGGACCAGAGAAAGGCAGAGAAAAGCAGGAACTGGCGGCTGATTGTCATGGAGAGCGGTTCGGCTCCTGCTCTGAATGATCCTGAATGACCTTGCACAGAATTTCTAATGGCAGGCTTCCAAGGAACGCCCAGGGACAATCATAAAGACATAATTGTGATAACGGTTGTCGCTAACGTCATATTCCAAAAATTTATGGTACTTCAGTTATCAAGACGCCAGTCATTCAAAAAGGACTATTAAACCATAAAAGAAAATCACTTTATTATATTATAGTTTTTGTATGTATGTCCTTTATAGAATCGTAAAATCAAAGAAACTCTGTATTTTTGACTATAATAATATGATAATCTATGATTCTTTTATATATAAAAAAAAGATACATGCACAGGAAACTGGCAATATAAAAATATTGTGTATTTTGTAGAATTAAGTACAGAACAAATACTTTTATTATTAACATATCCCCAGCACGCCGTACTTGGGTGTAAATCCTAAGTATTGAGACGGGAAAATGTAAAAATATTGTACAAAGTAAAGCCCCCCAAAAACACCATTATCATTCAGCCTCAAATGATTTCCCGGGCGAAAATATTTACTGTTTCAAAACCGCTTATCGCTATTATATGGTGATGGTGTTATGATGGTTTATACTGGGCTAGGTTGTCTTAGTCATTCTGTTTGATTTCTTATCAGAAAATGAGTGATCGTTTATCAACACTACTTGGTGATCGTTTATTATTACACCACTTGGACAGGCTAGCTTGGAGAGTTCATGTGGCAGACGTTGGCCGGGGACGAGCGCTTTATCCAGCTACTCCCACGACATTGTCCAGTTTTGCGCACATTACACTTTGTTATTCAAATAAATTCTAGAAGTGTTATTTGAAATAATAAAGTGTTTTTCATTTAAGATGATTTAGCAATCGTCTTTAAATGAATGCCCTCCTGATAATCAATAAGTACCAACTGAATTATCAAGTTACATACTCTTCTACAAGACAATTAGCACCTGTTTTAGTACAAATATTTTAAAATGAAATGAAGATGGAGGGGGTTATGAGTGATATTTGCAATTAGACATTTTGAAATTTCGTTTTCTGTCTTCTATTCCACAAATATTGATGATTAGAATAATTTCTTTCATTATCAGTTTGAGGTCTATTAATGCATAAACAAGTTATAGGCCAAATAAAAAATGCAGTTGCCTGTAAAGGATTAACTGAATTGAATGAAAATTGGTGTTCGTTTTACGGATAATCCTTCTTCAACTAAAGGTTACTTGTATTATCCTTCAGACTTGAGAATTGTATGGGTGACTTGGAATTAATTATCACAATATTTATTTTTTTGAGTATATTCACCTTAATGCGCATGAGAAAATTTGTTTTTGTTTTTCTGTTTATTGCAGTACTTATTCTCAAATCAAATCTTTGCGTGTATCAATTCAAACACTAGATATATGCAAAATATTATAGCGGGAGATAAAACATTACAACGGGAGACATTTAATGGTATTACATTGAGTTGAGTGAACCTCATTACGCTCATTATCCAAATTCCGCTATTAGCTAAATTCACTGTAAACATGAAATTCTTGCGTGTGAACTCGTGTGGGATGCCGAAGGCAGCCTGAAATTAAAAATCGATTCCTGTTTGTTCCTGATATTTCGTTCCATGTTCGTTTTTCACAAGAATTGGGCATTGCCAAAAGTTGTTATGATATTCAAATTAATTCGTAATGTGTAATAGTGTACTTTGTTTGATAATTATCTATAATCAGGACGAACATTACATAACTCCAATAATTTTTTAAAGCCTAAATTACCTGGAGGTGCTGGGCCTTTTCACCCAATTTTGTTTAACAGAAGTAAGTCTGTTAGAACTACAATATCAGTGATATTATTTATTTCCACATACATATCTGATATGTTGAAACTCATGAATGAGTAATTTTCTTGGAGAGGCGGATTGAACTTATACATTATTTAAAGTAGCTATGACTGTTGTGCTTGAGTTGTCATTCTTTTGGCTTGAAAGAAATTTAAATCTTTATTTTGACAAGAGGCGGCGGATTAAAAATAAATTTATGTTCCTTCTTAGAACTCTTCAAATATACAATTACTAACTTGGTCTCTTGGTATGAAAGCGAAGCATTTTGTGAGCACTCATTCAAAAGTATAAGAATATTGTATACAGAAAAGTTTTCCTTCTTAAGTAGGATACATGTTTATTCTGGTGATAATAAAAAAATACTGAATTTGCTTTGGCAATTGGTGGCTTTTATTAAATAAAACAAATTATCAACTCTTGTTGAATTGCCATGTATTTTCCTTGTATTAATATAGTAATAATAAAAACCGATATGACGCCACACAAATGTATGAAAATCTAACAACTTGGAAAGGAGAAAGAGCAAACCTCTGTTCAGCAAGAAAATGAGTTAGTAAAAAATGTAAGTCCACATTAAGATACCTTACTGATCATGCAATTCATAACACGCCCAAGTTTGATATATTGTCGATTTTAAAATATTCATAGGACATTATTAATGAATAAATAAAAGTTAAGTATATTACCTGGAGTTCAATGCTATGTCTGTTTTCATATACATAACTGGTACCTTAGGTACTAAATTTCTATGAAACACTCCTACTCCTATTCATTTTAATGTACTGAGTACTTTGAGAGATGAATTGCACTAATTTATGGACGTTTTAAACTGAAATTGAATTATATTGGAGTTCTAATGCCCAAAATACGATTCTTGGGCCATATACATAATCATACATCTGCGAATCGGGGGTAGTCAGTAAAATGTTGCTTCTTGTCAGTGCTGAGTCTCTTATCAAGCAGCTTCCTGCTTGTCTCCTGATCTACAAAACTGCATTTACCTTTTAAGTCAGCTGGAAACCAATCATCTTTAATTTATAAATAATACAATCGTTTGTAAACTAGTTTTAAGCGTCCATTATTGTAATTATTTTAAAGGTGTCATCTGAGGCTTACATAAATTCACTTTGCATTCTTTTATCTGTTATGATTGGCAGAGGTTATATTATTTTCAGCGTAAACTGATCTCCCTGATGACAACCAGAGCATCTTAATTTTTTTTGAAAAAGTTGATTAATTTATTTTTGAATTCTGACTCAAATGTATGCCTCAATTTCAGTATTAATTTTCTTGCTTAAATAAACATTTAAGTATTTGTTTTAAATCAATTGAATTAAGACTATAAATAAATAGAATTAGTTATACGCCAAAGTAGAAAACGAAATAGGTATAATACACCTAAGATATTATATTACTTTCAAAATTGCATTAATTAAAATTCTCACATTATTTTTTTTAAATGATACAAAATGAATTGGTATAAAAGGTATAAAGATGTACATTACTTACACCCATCATAAAAATTTGGAAGTGGGCAACCATAAAGTGTTTCCAAAACCAAAATCGATATTATTACAGTATTTACACAAGTAAATTGTAAAAATTGGCACAAACCAGGTTAATAGTGGGGGAATTAAAGGCGGACGTACCACAGGTATAACTGGTTCCTTATATTAAGTTTTTCTCAATGTCAGACAATCCATAACTGCAAATTCCCTCAAAAATAAATAAAGCCATGAAGGGATAGCGGAAAGAGAGAACCATTGACTGGTGAATGGGTTCAGTGAACTCAGATGTGAATCACGTGAGAGTAAAAGTCACTTTGCTGACTAATTACTCGGATGAACAAACCATGTTGTAGAACAAAAGGGCTATTATTCTGGCTATGTGAGAGTCACCACATCCAAGGTCCATTCCAATAGTCAACTTCTTGTTCTACGGGCACTTTCATGGAGAAAGTAGTTCTGATAGCTGCAAGCAGAATGCTCTATTGTCACTCTTGATATTGTGCTACCTCCAATACAAATTCAACCAACAAATGTGTCTATCAACTACATCATTACGTATGCTACCTAATCTTGATATTACAATTATGTAGGAAATTTATTTATTTTTTTGTTTTAAGATAAATATTTTAAACTACTGTATTATCATAATAAGAATATATTTTTATAACAATATTCTAAATTTCCTTTCTTAGTAATTTTGCATTATAACTTGAGAATTTCTCAAAGCAGGAGTTATAAATCACAAGAGAAATACGAGTATAAATCAGCAGAGAATGAAAAAGTGAGCTCTAATGGCTGACTAATGACCATAAATCAAGGAACATCTCGTTCCAACGGCTTGGAACAAATAATTTACCGCTTAATAAGTATAGTCAAAAAGAGGAAGTCTCTCAAAAATGTAACAGAGAGAACAGCAAAACAAGGAGTTTTTTTTTTTTTATACTAAAGCTTTGCATGGAGCTTTCGTCACGTTTCAAAATTGTTTTGAAGTTCATTGGTCTGAGTCAATGGGTTTTCACAAGCAGAGTGTTAGAAAATATACTTTTTAATTACTTTTATTTAATATTGGTATATATGCCAATGCCAATTTGATTGTATTGGATGAACATAGCTCAATAAATATTCTTAAATACTGGTTATTAGATAATTTGCTATGTATGTACGTACTTTGCATCATTCTTTTTTCACATCAATGAATAAATTTTGAAATCGTTCTTGTCTGGTGCACAAAAAATAGAGGCAGCTGAGCAAGAAGTGATAAAGATTCACTCTTGCTCTTATGCTTCTTTTAACACGTGCTTAATAACAAACATATCATCCATTGTCTGAATTATTGACGAAAACAGCTCTGGTTCTCTACCAGTATCCTTTCATTTCTCCCATTAACCTTCAACAAACAATATCTTGTATGCTGTGGAAAGAAGTGCTGTGCTCTTTACTTAAATTTAAAGTAGTTCCTCCGGAGAGTGTTGTGGTTTCACGAGTAGGTTTTTTTTTTTAAAAATTTTGTTATTGCTCTTTATTTGAAACGTTTGACTATTTATTTAATTTATAACTGTTTTATATTCTTAATCTCTCATGGTAAACCAAGAGTAGGGAGTTCGATTCCCGCCTGGGCAACAGGAATTTATTTTGTGACGGAATTCATTAAATAAAATCCTTAGTCCCTCCCTGGCTAGTAAAGGGTGGTAACCTGTAGAAAACCCGTCCCAATTAGCCTTAGTTGCAAAAAGTGAACGTTAATATAAATTAACATTCCTATAAATTATCTGTAATTATTCATTGGGCTTTTTATTGTTATATTGTCAGAATTTCATTTTCCTTCTCTAAGTACTAACGAAGCTGTAACAATGACTGAAGGTATTTTCTGACCATGTGAAATATGCAAGATCGTACTTTTGTTAAGTCCAAAAGATGACGACAAAATCACTATAATTCTTTGCTATGTTTGTCATGCTTAACAACCGGGTAGGTGCCTTTGCATATAACTTCAAATCATCCACATAAAAGCTGTGGCTTACTCTGGTTTCATTTTTACCTATATAAATTTCATAGCCATAACCAGTGGCTCGAATTATTTGGCTCATGGGGTTAACAGCTAAGAAAACCCATAAGGGGCTGAGACCTTGGCAAATCCCTCTTTGAACTTTCATTGTCTCACTGGAATTTTGCCTTCCTCTTTCCATGTAATCATAAGACGAGGCAATAAATGGGTTACACTAGGAGCAATTTTAGAGCTGTTTAAAACTTCGTTCAACAAGCTATGAGGTACTAGTTCAAATGCTTTCTTGTAATCTATCCATGACATAGAACAATCCCTTTGTTTTTAAGATACCTGATGATCTATAATGGAATCTAAATCTATCTAATAACTCTTTACATCCCTTTGCATCACTTTTACAACCTAATTTTTCTGGGGCAAGAAACTCATTAGAAACAATATTTTATGTATATAAAACACTAATTATAGATTTAAAACGTTTATAGATTCCATTTAACCAAGTAATGTGTCTGCAATCTTTAGGTTTTTTGTGACCTTCCCTTTTTTGGAATCATATAGGTTCCTTCTTCAGCAATTGGCATACGACCAGTCAACAGACCTGAATAAGACTCAGTTAACATGTGATGTAAGATTTTAAAATAGTTGAGTCAAATAAAATAATAATTGTTATATATTAGGTATTTCAATTTTTTCTCAATTTCTTATTAACGTTATATGTATTTTTCAGTTACAGAGAAATTCACTCCAACTGATAAGGAATTGAATTTAATCAATAATGACACTAACAATATACCGAGCTCAGTTTCCTGTTTAAGAGGAAATAGATTTGTTGGTACAGCTGTCTTATATTCCTTCACTTGGGAAATCTACCTAATTGACGCAGCCCAAATGCTTTAAATATATTGTATGGGTTCTTACAACTTAAGAGAATACATAGTAGGCAGTCATGGCTAAAGTAAAGCTTATAATGATATAGGGTAACAAAGGTTTTTTTTTTTTTTTTTTTTTTTTTTTTTATATTTCAGAAGTATATTCCTCTAAAAAACGAAATAAGACCTAAGTGCAAAATAGGTTTTGAAGTACTCTTCTAAGGAAAGGAAGGCCTTCCTGAAGAATGGCTCAGTGTAGTGGTATGTGTGTATTCCATGCAAAAAGCAAGAATAGACCAGTGCTAACAACGCGGTCCTCCAACCTTTTTACCCACTCGGCTACCACCACGCTTTGGTTGTTATCGCCCACATAAATATACTCTCAGGCTTAGCTTCCAAGCCTCCTGTCCCATTACGACATTCCTAGAGCCAACTTATCTCTTACCAGGATATTCTACTAATTCCATTTTACTAAAGCCGGCCAAAAATACGAGCTTTTGTCCCAATTAGCACATAAAAGGATCCCATGTAGCCTCTAAACAAGAGAATGTATTTATAAGAAGAGTCAATTAGCGATGGTTTGCGGGAGCTCATAAGGGCATATTCACAGTTGGATGATAGAACTATAATTTATATAAATAAGCTAACTGCTTCCAACCAGCCATATTTAATTTGAAAGTAGGGGAACAGGTTAGATGTGCGAGATAGAGCTATGGTAGTAATAATGTCCTTAATAAATCAAGAATCCTTGGTTCAACTCAATTTGGAACAACTCAATAAATAAAACCCTAAATCCCACGCTGGCTAGAAAACGACATGCAAATAATCCTTCCCGATTACTCGTAACTGGAAGAAAGTGGGCGTTTATACATGACATAATATAATATGAAAATATTCTATAGCGTTCATCCTACAATTCGTAAGTAGCATTACTACAAATCTAACCGAATTATGTCCAATAACTTATCACAAACTTAGCTTCTAATACCAATATGCAGCTTCTTGTGTAAGAAACTTAGAATGTCAAAATAGTAGGCCATAGCGGAGCACCTCCCTATAGCTTGAGATGCTATTTGTGTGTAGTTGCGAATATTGATGGAACGTGGAAAAGAATACTGGGAAAGTACCAAAGTAGTTTTCCTCCAGGATTCTCGAGAACAAGGTATATATTAGCCATTAGGCAAAGAAAAAGCATATGGACATGATATTGATCATTTCCACTCTCTATGCACATCTCACAGGTTCTGGGATTACTGAATAGGTCTCTGAGAACGCCTAATGAGCTTAGCAAGTGAAAAGGATGACACTGATAATCAATTGAAGTGGTCTAAATGAGTGCAATTGTCCCGGTAAATTTGAGGGTAATAAATGTCCAAGGGAAGTAGACCCATTATCACCGGTGATGTTTGAGCTCTATCTTGAAGTGACATTCCGAGTTTAACCTAGTTATTATTGTACCATGTAAACACAGCATATAATGTATGCTGACTAAGTATAAATAAGGACAAAGCCATTGCGGCATTGGCCGGTGTCGTAGTAGAGTATGTACGAAGAGTGTATGACTTGGGGTTGACAATAAATGGTCTGGAGGTGGACTTGTGGTGGTATCCGTAATTGGAAAAGCAGGAGACCATGAAGAATTATAAAAACATGGTAGTGGATGGAGTAAGGTCCTTTTAAGTACTAGTGAGTAACTAAAAACCCTACTAAATACTGAAAAAGGGAAGACAAATATTTGCCGAAAAAATTTCCAGTGTTGGAAGTGTTCATCAAGTAGCAGCTGGAGTGTAAGGAGCATGTCAGCGCCATCTATCTTGGACTCGAGGTACTTAGCCCTAATATAGTGCGCTCGAAGGGCTCTCTGTGTCACCCAGCCCGTCCTACCTTGTCTCTTTCTCTGTAAGAAGCTTTGAATGCAGCATCGGAAGGCACTCACATTCCTCCATTAAGACATCTTACAGACCTTTACTGTTGTATGAGATAAAATAAATATAGTATATTCTTCAAGAGTTCTCTTTGAGAATTGCTGAGTTCATTAATGCGTAAAATGAAATCTACTCAATAAGGAGAAAATATTTGATTATTAAATAATCCCTTTATTTTAATTAGTAGCTGAACTGTACAAACGACCGAATTTTATTATTATTTTCATTTGGTTTGCTGTCAGGTAGGCCCCTTACTCGGACCATTAATTTTTTTTGAGGACATTAAATGGAAAATTTAGAGGTTTTTTAGAATAACTGTATCAGTACTAACAGCCTTGTTTTAATATAATTATGTTTACGCAAACTTTGAACTGAGGGGTCTATTCTTCTTGACATCCTGCGTAGAATCAGAATAAGAAATAAAATATGAGGGTTTCCATTTGAAATAAGGAAGATAAGAGTCAATAAATCTTACTTCTAGTCAACATAGCTCCAAATAAGCTCTCTCTCTCTCTCTCCTCTCTCTCTCTCTCTCTCTCTCTCTCTCTACATATATTTAATAAAAACATTTTATTTAATGTAATAAGAGTATTAGGAAGTCACGTGGCGTCCACATCAGATTCTTTTATTCTAGCAATGAGGAGATAGTAATATTTCGAGCTCCACTGACTATTACATTAATCTATTTTATAGACAGAGAAGACCCGCAACTCAGAATCAAGGTCACTCAGATAAGCAGTTATCTTTGAGCTATTCGATAAAATTACTCATGCCTCGGAATTTAAAAATTAAGGAATGATATAATTTTTTGTGTTGTTTAGATGCCCAATCGGGCCTTTTCCTTACTTGTGGGGGGGGGGGGGGTTTGGCTGCCATTTGGTAAAGTTATAGATGTTTCATGAATTTAGATTTAGATATATATATATATATATATATATATATATATATATATATATATATGTGTGTGTGTGTGTGTGTGTGTGTGTGTGTGTGTTACTAAAATTGATATTTAAGCACTTTACCCAAAACTCTTTAGTTTGCCATGTTAGTCATTGGTAATTTATTGTAGTTCACTAATGCCTGAAATATGACGAAGGGGAGTAGGGGCTTAGAAAGCGCGTTAATAAACGTACTGTACCCTTATTATGCGTCTCATCCAAGTGTGTTTGGCTAAGATATATCCTTTTCTTGCCATATATGTTGGTCTAGATCAATATTTGAAATACTCCTGTTGTAATATCAACTAATCTTGTTGACAATGTTATGATCTTCAATCAGTCCACTTTTATAGTTTTTGCTCTATCTCGAATATGAACAGAGTTATTTGTAATTTTTCAGCTCTCACTGAAAACTCGATCGTAATGATGTTATATTAATTTTTCAGGTATTGTGCCACTAAACATCTGATTTTTAGCTTTAATTCCAAGTCTTGTGTAAACACGTCACATTTTATGTGGATAATGTTCTATATTACGATGTCTTATGTGACAACGTGAGAATTGAAATGAAGAACGCCAGATGACGCCACTGTGAGGCATACCGTCACGTGATTATGTTTTTGTGTATTTTTTAAGAGTATTTAGGCATACTTGTTCCATACTACTAACTTGGCAAAACTGGAGGCAATATACACAGATGCAGCAGTTATAAACATGCTGTAAATCCTATGCTTGTAGCTATGGGTCTATGCTTGTAGCAGAGAAATTTTACCCATGACCAAAACCTCTTTTAAAGACCATTATTCTTTCTTGAAGCCTTATTGATAGTTAATGTCATTCAGGATGCTAGATTAACCATTGTATGTCCATGTGCAAGGTTTGGGACTTCAGTTCATGAAACAGTAACAAGACTTATCAACAATACATAATCAATGTATGTAAAAAAAAAAAAATCCTTTTGTTTTTTAAAGTTCAAGATTAAAAGCATTAGAGAAAAGTAAAGACCCTTATTAAAAGGAGGTATGAAAAATAAGATCAGTAAATATGAGTCTAAGAAGACGGTGAGTAGAAAGAATTATTCTCTCCGAGTAAAGTAGCAAACGCTCGTTAATATTCATTATGTGAAGATCTGAATAAATATGGCCGTGACTGTAGCTGGAGTTGTTATGGCAACACTGTCTCGTGCGGGACAGGAGAAATAGCGAGAGTACCTAATCTTGTCTCAAACGTCTAAGCTTGAACTTTTTTTTTCCTCTCGGAGTTTCAGGAACATCCTCTAGCTTTTATATTTAATTTCCAAAATAAATGATAAGTATTCATGGGCCAACTCATTATTCGGGACATGTCTCCCATGATGAAGTTTACGGGCAGCCCACTTAAAGCTTGATCGCTATCTTGTCATTTTTTTACATATTTTACTAAAAGGGGATTTCATTCATGATCCTAGGCAGACAATTTTATTATCGCCTTTCAGAACATGGCAATACAAAGGCACGTCATTGATCCACTATATCATACACATCCTATCCTTAGTTTGGTTATAATTGAGTGTTAGAGTGTTGTTATATCTTGAAGCTTCGGCTTACCTCTGTTCGCATGAATAAAGAATAATATTTATTGTAATTAAGGGCTCGTAGCATTTTCCCATTGCTTCTATTAATAAAGGCATTAAATGAGCTGAGTGGACTCCAATCGAATCCCAAGTTCTACGACAGCCGGTTTGCCAGAAAAAAACAGACAGGCATAAACTATTATAAAAAGCAGAAATAGGCACTAACTAGTATAAAACAAATCACACGTCTAATGAACCACTAGTATTGCCACGCTGAAATTGCATCAGTTACAATTTTAGGTAACTTGTAGGTGTGAACTAAAGTGAAACACAGGAAAAGTGTGAGACTTATTACTTGAAGAGGCACAGATTCTGAGATTCCAAGGCCAAGGTATTCGTATATTCAGAATTTAATAAAACACCAATCATTCACGCAATTCACAATACTCCAAATTTCTCATACCTTGCTGAAATTTCAAATCATTTTTACTTGTAGTTCTTACTAAGGTAAAAATTGAGAAGAGATTGGTAAACGTGGGATTCATGATTTTAAGAGACATTTGACCACCATCTCATGGCGATGAGAAGAAACAGCTTCCTCAATATTATCATAGTCATTGAGTTGACTAATAAGAGCACAACCTCCAACCTACATAGGGACGCAACCGCCGATCTACATTTGATATGATCCTTGCAGTAAGAAGGTTCCTTTATAGTTATTATTAGCAGTGTTCAGCCCACTGACAGGATCCCATTCGCAGGAATTTAAGGACCTTATAGAACGGGTTTCTCGTGTTTGACGGGGATCCTTTTTTTCCTCAAGTCCCTTATATTCCTAACTTATTTTCTTCTTCTTCACAGCAATAGTTTTGCGTTTCTCGTCTTTTCAGAATATACCTTAAATGAATCACGGGATATTTTTAACCCGGGAGAACTCGCTAGGTGAGATTTTCTCTCACGCTTTGAGTAGAATCGCCACGGCCGTACTCTTAATTTTGGTAAAGGGGTCTCCGTTTGTCTAGCTGGAGTTTGGACGTTTGGTCACAGTTTGCCGTCATTCGCAGTCAGTTAGTACTGTCGTGAGCTTCACCCCCTCCAGTTGTTCTATGGAAAACGTATTCGGTGAGAGTTTTGCTCTACATGCGAGTTCTCCCGTTATATATTAAATTCAAACGCTAGCTGTTTACTTTTAGATTAATTTATCTGTAAAATGTAAAATCATATTTTGGGCAGTGGGAGAAATATCACAATGGATAATTATTTCACTTCCATTCCTCTGGCAAAAGACTAACTTGCGAAAAAAAACACTTTAGTCGGAACATTGAGGAAGAACAAAAAATAAGGTTTATTTTATCTTGTGACCAAAAATAAACCTGTGCATACCAGCATGTTTAGTTTCACGAAATCTGAAACATTAGTCTCTTACAAAGCCAAAGCCAACAGAATAGTGCTAGTGTTATCAACTTTACATAACGACAATAATATTGATAAAACTACAGGTGTTGCAGCGAAACCCAAAATAATAACTTTCTACAATCTCACCAAAGGAGGAGTCGACGTTGTAGATGAAATGAAAGCTATTTACTCTGTTTCAAGGGTTAGCTGTAGATGGCCGCTAACTTTGTTTTTTTCTTTTCTAAACATTGGAGGGATCATTAACTTTATAATTTATAAGGTTAATACGGAAGATCTCGTTGAAAGAAGACTGTTTTTGAAGACCTTAGCCCTAAGTCTAATGAAAGAGCATTTGGTAAGACGTTCAGCTATCCCAAATATTCCTTGTGATGTGCGTGATACAATGAAACGAATTTCAGGAGTGCATGAAGAAGACGTTCCAGAGAAAAAAACCGTAGAACAAAGAAAGAGTGCAATGCTTGTAAAAATCCCATATGTACACAACATACGGCCCACACTTGCCGGACAATCTATGATAAACACAAAAATTGTTAAACTTAGTTATGTTATCAAAAACTGTGATTGGTTAACTTGAGTTCCTATTATTTGTTCATTTGATCATTTTACTTATTGTACCTAACAATTACATTTCTATTTTATTTTATTGTCTCAAAAATTTTAAAAATTGAAACTGTATTTTTATGTTAAATTCTTCTTTCAGTTCCACATTGTAATAATTTATTTCAATATATAACTTTTTTTTACGCTATTTTGTGTTTACATATTTGTTTACCTATTAAACATATTATAATAACGATATTTGGTGTCTAGAAATTGGTATACGCTTGCTTAAAGCAAAAACATTCAGGGTGAGAGAAAATCTCACGCGCGAGTTCTCGCGTTTCACAATTCCTAGCGAGTTCTCCCGGGTTAAGAACAATTTCAGTCAAATCAAATTTATTTCCTTAATTACCTTTGTACGATATCTGTTAAACCAAGGGTTTTGTTTCATTCCTTTGTCACATTTCTTCAAACACCAATTGATACTTGGATGGCACAGGTTTCGGAGGCTATCCTGCAACGCAGCTTAATGGTTTCCTCCACCAGCGTCTCCGTTGCAAAGGAATATTTTTTTTTCTCTCAAGCGGTTCTTCGTCGGTTGCTTGTAGTTAGCTAGCACCAGGAAATGCTCTGTACTACAGTCTGCACCCTGTAGCTTCTTGTATCCAAACAATGTTAGCTGAGTAAATGTCACTGATTTAAATGGGCTAATAGGTTCCTAATAAGACCATCCGAGATTATCTATGTTTGCCCATCTTTTGAGAATCTCATAGAAATTGGCTAAACAGGAATAGGATGATTTTTTTCTTCCTCTCCATGTCGACATGGGCATTCTTACACTGATACTGATTTTGAGTCTGTCGTCAGTACAGCTGTACCCAGTAGAGCAAGCTTGTTGTTATTATAAATCACCTGCCACTCATTTTTCATCTAGAGCCACTATTTGTCATTAAATATAAATAAAGAGTGACTAAAACCATCTTGGCTATGCTCAGGAGTATACTAGGAGTTAAAAAAAGGGACAGGAAGAGGAATGTGGATATTTTAAAAAGAGTTGCCGGTGAAGAACCTCAGAGTTGAAGCACACTGATTGGAGTGGGGCTGGGCAGGTCATCTGGCTAGAATGAATGACAAGCGATGTGCGAAGGTCTGGACAGAATGGATCCCAAGGGACATAGTCAGGAATAGAGGAAGACAGTCCCTGAGATGGAGGGACGAGCTTACTACAGTCGTTGGCAACAATTGGTGGAGAGTGGCAAGAGATCGAGAATGGTGGAAGAGTACGACCGGAAAACAATGACAATTAGGATGGACTCCTTATTATACCTCCTAAGGGAGAGGTTTTTATCCTGGAAAAAGGATACCAATAAAGCTTATTATTATTATTATATAAATCCATCTTACTCCATCAGATCTCCTGCAGAGCCAAAACATCAATAGTAAATTGTAATGGCGTTGTCTCCAATGACCTACAAGCTTCGGTTTTCAATATACTCAGCACGTTCTAATGTTTAACCTAAACCTAAGGCCCCCCCCTCTCTGTGTCCACTAAACCTTCTACTTTTTTTTTTTTTTTATTTTACGTCCACTTTATGCAACTAACTAGGCTAATCGGGACGGGTTATCTACAGGTTACCATCCTTTTCTAGGTAGGGTGGGCCCAAGGAGTTTATTTAATGTGGCCGTCAGAAAATAAATTTCTACTTCCCAGGGCGGGTTCGAACCCGCCACTCTAGGTCTGCCATGGGAGATTAGGACCAACGCCCTAACTTGCACGGCCAACCCGAGCCCCAAACCTTCTATTTTTATCTAGACTTGGACTCATAGTGGATGTGGCCCTATCTCTCCTAGTAACACTGGGATGATTGCTTGCAATGCCCCCCTTTAGTCGCCTTCAACCAATCAGACCAGCCACACCAGGGGTTAGCGAGCTTTATGCTAGTGATTAAATAAAAAACTGCCGACAGAGTCATAACATTAAACCAATATTCTATAGCACTTGTGTTAATAGACACAAACGTAGGAAGAAGGAAGAAGGAACAAGCTATGGAAGCTTGGAAAGGACGTTGGGGGTAGGAAGAAGAAAAACAAGATGAGAGCTAACAGGGGAGTTTGGACACAGGGATGGAGAGCATGGCAAACACCATACACTGCTCACCTCTCAACCACAAACAACACGGTCGCTCTATAAACCGACCACCACCTATCATCCTCTCCCCAAATATGGAACAAATTCCGGTCTCATCGATAGTTTTAGCGAATTTCTCCTGAGAGGTCATTCTCATGAGTCACCTTCTATGGCTAAGTAGTAAACATTTCAATTTTGATATCCTTTGATGAGAAAAACACCATTCATCTCAGTTAATATAAATATGTGTGCGTAAGTGGACATTCTCATTTACGCGAAACCTTCTGAATGAAATGTCTATTATCTATTAAATAAAGGATAAAGATTTATTATTTTCCTAATACTAGTTTGATTTTGATAACAACCCCCTGAAGGTTGGGCAACTTCCCAGAGCGTTTAAAATCCGAATCTCAATCATATTTGTTTAAACTTATAGGTATCGAATATCTATAAGGGAATTTTCGTTGTAGTGTTGAATTGAATAAATTGATTAATGCCGCACAATATTCACTTAGTATGGAGGTATGAATTACTGCTACTATCTTGACCCCTACCTGATACATACACTCTTAAAATTGGAATGGATTGGGGAGTGTGTGCATATATAATATAACATTATAAATATCATAAATTTACCTAAAGTAATATGACGGTCGTTAAGTGAAATTGAATTGAAGTGAAGTAATTTCTCCTAACTAATTCCGGGTCCGATAATTGTAATTGTCATCATGAATCCGACTCTGACGATATAAATACATTTGTATCACCACCATTTTTTGGGTTTACTCAGATCCTTCAATGACCATTATAACACAATGCAGAGAGGATACAACTGTTAATATTATCGTTTTAAATTATACTCCAAAGAATAATGTCATTAAATTCAAAGTAAGTTCAAATTGATCTAAATTTAAAAAGTGTAGCATTTTGGTAATAACACTTTTTTTTGAACATGTTTAATTTTCAAGTTTTCGGAGTACATACAATTTTTCAGCTTTCTTAAAAAAAACTGGTTTGTTCCTACAACAAAGTTATTTTATTAAGCATCAGAAATATTTATAAACTCTGAATCCATGATCTAATAATAAATTTTAGTGAATATGTAACGTCTAGGCACAGTGGCGGAGGACAGAACGCTCAAGAAACTTGGAATTCATGAAACTGGCATTATTCAGTAAAACAAACTATTTCAGTAGCCTCTTCTTTCAATGAATATTCTTAAAACAATAAAAAAGAATTTGGTCTTCCAATAACCAAAACAAGGTTCTCCATGACAAGATGTAAGTGAAGGGAGTATTTAGAAATGATTTAGTAGTTCGAATGTTGTTTCTAACTGCATTTGAACTTAAATGTCTCTTTATATTTACCTGCGAAGAAGCAAAAGTCAGATATATTGAATTGACAGGATAAGTTATAACAATGCATACATGTATCAGAATCAATAAAATGTTACTAAGCGTATACTGAAAAATAATTAAGGTTCATTTATTTATTATGCCAAGTGCCTCTATCATTGTGGGATGGTGGCTGAATATATTAAACCAAATGATACACATAGATATTATACAAAAATGAAAGAATTAAATTAGTCATATCATCGTCATCATAAAGCCAATCAAAGATGTTTACTTTCCTCTGACAATTTCTCCAGACTGATTAGCTAGTGGCAATGATTTGTATTAAAAATGATAGGGGAAAGACGTTAAGAGCAGGTATTAATGTGTAAATATTTTCAGAACTTAAATTCTACACAAGAGAGTTACAGTTAGTAGTTTTTCAATGGGAAATATTTATTTTAATTCAGGCTAATCACTTACAGTAACAAATGCACAAACCAGTTCTTCCTTAGTATAAGTATTTATATTAGTTTAATTTTATACATACACACATTCACACACACACACACACACACACACACACACATATAAACATATATCAACATTATATTATTTCCTACTGCCCATATGGGAATCGAACCCCCTTTAGGTTTACCATGAGTAAGACGACTACCATTTTAACATGGCTGACCTGAGAGCCCATTTATATTAAAAAATATATTTAGAAAAACGGACCACTCATTACAAAAATATAATTGGCCGAAACCTTGTTCTTTCCAGCGCATGTTTCTCCAAACAGGAAAATAAAAGATATTATCGAGATATTATACGTGGTCAGTTTCTTTAAAGCTGTAATTAGGTTCTATGAAGGTCAAGAACAAATAATTATTTTTTCTGCTTTATATATATATATATATATATATATATATATATATATATATATATATGTATATATATATATATATATATATATATATATATATATTGTTTTTTGTTCCCTTTTTTAATTTCCTCAACAAATTTATGGACTACATTTCTTGTTTACAAAGTCATGATGTATTATGAACATACATGGTATATACTAGGTTGTTACAAAAGCCCTTGTGCATATCAAGTTGTTTACATTGAGGTCTCTAATTTAATCCTTATTCCATCTCTGACGAATACAATTCTTATGTCAATGTTTACATTAACTAATCCTCTAATTATTTATGTACGCCAACTGTCCCTGCCTTTCATTCAGTTTCTTAAATTTCACTAGAAATGTCGGAAGAAAAATTTGTCATCCGCGGCCTTCTTAGGCATTATTGGAAAAAAGGTTTTAGTGCAAAGGCCTCAGCCGAGGAAATTTGTGCAATGGAAGGGGAAAGTGTGGTGCATCGAAACACGGCCGCATTTTGGTTCAGGCGGTTTAATTTTGGGAATACAAGCCTTTAAGATGAACCTAGATCAGGTCGTCCTTCAGTCGTCGTTGATCCAGTGCTACTTGAGTCTGTTGGTCGGAATCCACATGTCACAACTCGAGGATTAGGCGAAGAAATGGGAGTTTCAAATGCTACAATGAGCCGGCATTTCAAAAAGCTTGGTGTCCAAAACGGTATATGAAGTTTTAAAAGTGAAATACCCCGCTTTGATTAATAGGAATCAAGTGTTATTTCAGCAAGACAACGCCCCTGCTCATCGCTCACGATTAGTTAAAGATATTTATTGTGTCTATAAAAGCCATATTTATGTAAAGAATGCTGCCAATACAGGGATCTTTGTAGAGCAAATAGAATTTTAATTTCCTACATCTCACCTTCCTTCCTTACGTTCTCCTCATATTTTCGTATACTAAGTGACCAGTTCTTAATTAATACAATCTTGTTTAATAGAGAGACATATTTTTTTCAAACTCCCCCTCTTCTGAAGAAATTATGTATTAAGGTGCAGAATTTAATGTGATCATTGGATTTGTGGCATTGGGATTTATAAGTCGTGAAAACTTCAACCATTTTTATATTTCTAGATATTAAAATTTATAGATTTTGGATCCAATCTCTGATATTCCTATGCCACTAATATCCAGGACATGTTATGGTGACTTTACAGAATATACTTAATGAATAGTGGAAATGTATACCAATATTCAGACCGAACTCACCATTACCTGTTACTTTGATCACAATACAGACGGATAGGCAAATTACGCTTTTGTTCTAGACAGTAGTTCTATGTTTGCGTGTTCCATCAATCGTTCTCAATTATTGGCCTTGCATGGATAGCACATAAAGGAAGAAATAATATTGTAATAAGGCGTGACGAAACAAAGGCATTAATTTCATAGTGTTCATATTGTTTGCTGATTACTTCATAGACAATGGTTGACCTTGAAAACATCAATGACTTCAATTAATTCTTAAAAGCCTTTGATCTAATGTCAATAATCAGTATTTATCCTTTACCCGGGACACAAAACATATTTATATTTAAATAACTATGCTCTTGGAGTTCAGCACAGGAGATTGCTAGTTAAAATTAAATTCACTACTTTATTATTAACTGCGTGGCTTTCAAAATGCGTTGGATAGAACACATTCACTTAAACAAAGATCGATGCATTCTTACAAATTTGCAGTTTCCTAACTATCATGAATTCTGTAAGAGATACCTATAATAAAGAATGGAAATAGGCAGAGTGGCTAAAATGGTTTCTGTGGCCAAAAAAATCGTTCACGAGTAAACACTTTTCAAAGGGTATAATATTATAATAATATTGTTAATCGCCAAAGATGAGAAGTTTCATAAATCAATAAATAATAAATGATAAATGGACACCCAAGAAAAACAGAACATGTTTAGCACATATATGGGGTAAATTTGAAGAATCAGTGCAATGTGAACCTAAAAAAGCTTTCAATTTAATTAAGACGTACATTTTTGTTATCAGAACATGTTAAAGAAATGGACTCTTGCAGACATATTATATATATATGATTCTAGTCATCGCTACAGCGATAGTAAATTAATTACCTAGTGCAAATGGGTGGTCTATAATTTGACCAGCAATAATGTCCAGTGGTGTGACATGGAGTATTAGACCATGTGGTACCTGTCTATCTACATTGTATCATAGAAGAAGCTAGGTACTAGACTAATCCATAGATATCAAAATAGAAGTCCATTTATTAATCTGACACCTCCCCCACTCATTGAGGGTACTCTTGCAATACCCTATTTCGAACATATATCGTACTCTATAGTCAAGTGCTAATTCATTTAAAGAATTCTTACAACTACACTGTTTTCTATGATATATTTATTTACACCATGACAAATGGAAGTTTAAAAAAAATATGTATATTTCAATTTGGAAAGGCATTATTGTCAACAATTTAAATACCTCTGTGATCATTCCCCCCTGCTAAATTATTATCTGTTCTGATTGGCAAATTCGGCTTCTGATAAAATATTGATCGCCTTAGTTGATATCTCAATCTCGTTGAAGTTTCTAAACGTTAATAGTATGAATGTGAAATACTATAGATAAGAAAGGATTCCATGGAAGAAATATTCCATGTTTAAAAATAAATTAGTAGACCTTGATATAATCAGTGTCTGAAGTTACGTCTGGAGAACATCCGCTCTGCTGACAACAACGCCATCAGTTGACATTTCCTTTATAATGTATTATTTTCTCCTCAACTTGTCATTCTCCCAGTAGCTCTAGACTGAAATCCTGTACGTAAAATGTCCCTTGCAATTTTAAAATAAAAGGGGTTTTAAAATATCACGGGCCCCCAAAGTGAAGGACTATGTGATCAACTTCCCACAATTTTGAAAGCTTGGATTTTAATCCTTAACTGCTTAATAGTAGCCACAGTAGAGTGAAGCCTAACACTTTAGGTAGTGACTACTTCCCAAGTCCCTAGTGGATTGAAGCAGAGAAGCCTAGAACAGCGGGAAGGAATCTACCTGGAGCAGCAGAGAAAGCACGACTTCAACTTCATCAGATTTGTATTCACTGGAGCTGGAGGAGCACCCAGAGAAACTACAGTACTTCAGTAGTGCAAGAAGCCACTGTAAATCTCAAGAATAATTTTGTTATTAAACCATCCAAATTAAAACCAATAATTCCTAGAGAAGTTCAAAATGATAGCTATCCTCAAAACATTACCCAGATACAATTAATTTCTATGCCCCTCCTAAGGATATTTTAAAATATATTCGTAAATATGATGGAACAAGTTATAAATTACTCCAATTTATTTCCACTCATGGAGTTATTCAGCTTCTATTGTAGAATAGAAAATACTGATAAAGAGAATAACAATTGCTCTTTAAGGCCGTCATGTGTCATTTAGATGGTCAAGTCGAAGACGTTGTTTATAGTAATAATTGTGTTACATGGATATAACTCTAGGAATCGCTGATAAATTGTTTTGCTGATAATAGAACAAACCCTTATCTCATAGTTGCCTGTCATGAAATTTAATCCTAGAGAACAGCCTATAGAGTTTCTCGACAGACAAGATGAGAAACGTACTACAGTTGTAACAAGATACAAGGTAGATAAGGTCGCTGGCTCCCTGCTAGGTCAGCTGATATACCAACTCGACGCCACCTTGGTATGGACATCCATTCACGGAGTACACTCAACTTAAGGGTCACACCTATAAGT
This sequence comes from Riptortus pedestris, assembly GCA_019009955.1. NCBI lineage: Eukaryota > Metazoa > Arthropoda > Insecta > Hemiptera > Alydidae > Riptortus > Riptortus pedestris. Next base: position 78,116,296 of record CM032229.1, read on the forward strand.
ATTACAAATGAAGGACTTAAATGACGCTAGGACAAACTTAGTAATTAATAAATAGCATGGAGGTAATAAATAAAAGTAACTCAAATGAACATAATCAAAGTTTTGGAATTCCTAATATTTAAATCAAGTTTCAGATATCTTTTATTTCCACCTAACAAAATATTTAAACAAAGAGCTCTTTAATATAAAAATGTATTCATTCGAATTTTCTCCCATAAATATGACATAATTTAAGGGCATGAATTGGTTAGTAAAATGAAAGTTAATGATAATTTGACTAAAAATATTTTGGATCCAATAAAGGTTTTAAATAATTGTTATTTACCTCTTTTATAATGAGAAGCTATTCACAGGCCTGTGAGTTCTTTTGCACAATTATTGTTATTGTCAAAATTTAGGTAAAATGCACAATTATTGCATCAGATATTAGATAATAAGAAATTAAATGATTGTACAAGTTTAATTATTAGCAAGCCAAATCCATTTATAAAGCTTATTTCTATTACTAATCACTTTATAATATATAATCAGTGTCTCTTTGTTATAAACCAAAGAAATCACAATGTCACTATTCGTCTAAGTTAACAGAACTTTTATGCATAAATGAATCAGAAATACTTTGTAATTCCCTAAGCCATATACTTGTTGGAAATCAAATCCTATTTTGTCTTTTGATATTCCTAAAATAGAACAATAAACTTAATTTAATTTTGAACATAATCATGAAAGTAATTTTAATAAAGATCCACTGGAGCTATTAAACACAGTCTAGATATGTGCAACCCAAATCTTATTTTAAATATTGTTATTGTCATATTAACTTTAGTATTTTTTGTACTGCATTTATTATATAAGCATTATCATGTAGTGTTCAAAAGGTTCCCTAGAAACCGAAACTAAAACAAGCTCTTTTTCGTTTAACATTTACTTGGTCGAGGGCTGGTTCAGCCTACAGATGGAGGATTAAGGTCTGGAGAATATCCGCTCTGCAGGCAACAACCATCAGCAGATATTTCCTTTATAGCGTCTTATTTTAACTCACACTTAGTCATTTCCTCAATAGCTCTAGGCTAATATGCTGCCCGTTTAAAGGCTTATTGGAATTTTTAATTTTTTGGTCGTACTCATGACGCGGTTTTCGAAAAATGATGTATTCAAATGTCCATATATAAAATATATATATATATATATATATATATATATATATATATATATATATATATATATATTTGTCTGTTAACGCTCTCGCGGTCGCAACATTTATTTGATCGTTACCAAACTCGATATTTAAACGTTTTATACAAAAAGACAGATCAAGTTCGTTAATGGCTGAAATCTGACCAGTGGGGGGGAGGGTTAGAGGAGCGGATTTTCGAAAATTCAAAATATCTCCGTTACCATACGTCGGATCAAAAAATTGTATAGAACCAATCTTATTGAAAATTAAATTAAACTATAAATATTGTTCTATACATTTATTCTCTATCTTGAATATTAACCGAGATATTTGCATTTTTATTAATTATAACGGAGGAAATGAGATCGGCTAACTTCGGGTCTAGTCGTGAGTTTCCGTCAAAAGCTAGTTCGGCCGTTTCCGTAACTGTTCGACTCTCGTGAAATTTCTCTATTGTAAAACTTTACGTGGAAATCTGCTTAGTTTACGCAGCCCCAGCGTGACGGACTTTTTTTAAATATTCTTTATTTAAATAGTTCTATGAACCTACCTATATTTGATTCCATGGAATATTTACCTCTCTAAACTAGTTTAGATTCATGTTTCTTTCACTACTGCAGAGGCTGAGATTTTAGGCCCATACATAGTGCTTTCTGTTAGCTATATAAATTCTATAACTTAATCAAAAACAACAATCAAAGGTTTTCATTACTACATCGGAAGTTACCTTTAGTCTTCCCAAATGTATATACGTAAGCGATTTTAGGATTTTCCCACATGACATTCAAAAGCTCTGTTATACAATAAAATAAACAGGAAGAAGTCAGGAACATAATCAAATCACAAAAAAAATACAAAGTAGTTTGACCCAAATATTAAATTCATCAAGGAGCACAAAGCAGTTAGTAAAATAAAAATTCTATTACGTTATCAAAATAAAAATAAAATGTTTTCTTTTAAAGGATGACCCAATACAAAAATATATTTGAACTTTTTCCAAAGTGAAAAGTTGTTTAAATAAGTAAATACTTTGCATTAAAAAGTGGAAATAATTCATTCTACGTCAAGGAAAAGGTAGAAGTTATAACAACCTCCCCTTATTTTGTGTCAAACCCATTTCCAGGTAATATCTCTGTTTGCATTTTCCACTTCTCTTCCGTTCCCTTCATTATATCCGACAGATAATAATATAATGTATTATAAGAATAAATATTTTTAAATATTTGACATAAATATTCTCCTTACAAATATTAATCAAAGTTGTCATTCAACTCTACGTCGGTTCAAGTTTAATATATATCTTAAAAGAGGTAAAGGTTTTATTTATTAAGGAAAATAAATGAGTTCATTTAATATGGGCATAGAAATACTACTGTGCCATTCCTCTATAGAGAAGTGAAATAAAAGTTTAGTATTTAAATAATCCAATATTCATGTTGTAAAAAATGAGTAACATTTCTATTTTAAAATACTTTAGACTGCCAAAAAAAAAGTAAAAGGATGTGATTTATGTTCTATTAGTTTTATTTATACTCAGAATTATCTTCTAATTAGGCTTAATGTAAAAACGTCTCGAGCTACATTAATATTGTAGTTTCTATTTTCATACTGGGATTTATCTATTATTTGTCAGTTTATGCACGCTACCAAGAAAAGGCTTTTAATTCTGGCTTTGAGTAGAATTGTCTGTCTTTTTTTTTTGTCCTTTCTTTCTTTAACGGCACTCAGTTACTGGCGTTATCATTAGTAGTCCATTTTAGGGAAGGGCTTATAAATCTACTTTATTCAATTCTTGAGGGAAAGTTGTACAAAGCGGGGACGCTTAGATTTTTCCCTATTAAATTCTGAAGTAATAAGTTAATAATGGTTTTTATGGATCGTAATATGTTCAGGCACTTATTAAGTTACTTTTGCTAAGGAATTTTTCAATTATTAATTTAACTTGAGAATGTAGTAAAATCTTTCAATAGAAAACGACTAAGTCCTCATTTTGTATTATTTTTCGGATAAAATGGGGTACACTTGAGATAACACGTAAAACTACGTAATATTCTAAGTTGTGTAATTATCTAAGAAATAAAGATCTTTAAGTAAAGGATTGTTTAAACGCTAAACTTTTAAAGCTATTGAAAGCAGTCAAGACTTCCCAACAAGGCTATAAAACCTAAATTTGTGTCTTTTGTAAAGACACTGCCGGAGATCAAAAAACTTATTTACAACATAACGGTTGAAGCCCTTGGCACTTGTAATTCAAGTTTCGCAGTGGGAGGCCAGGATATCTTTTAAGACATCTCTACAGCCAGTCATCACCAGACATTTATATATATTTAAATATACCATGCAACGTGAGGTTTACCTCCAATCTCCTGATTGGTAATGCCACAAAATAGATTTATTGATCCAATCCAGCTGTAAGGTTAACTATTTGCCCAGCAAAACACAACATACATTTGGTTGGGGAATCAACCAAATAATTTTATACCATCAGACTTAGCTCTCAATAGGTATGCCATTGTCTAAGCAATCCAATCAATTTCTTATCGCAATAGCGTTTTGAAAATGACTCAGGTGAGCCATGTGAGTTACGGCGTTGACCGTAATCTTACATGGTAAACAATGAGTCGTGAGTTCGATTCTAACATGGGCAATAGGAATTTATTTAGTGACGAACTCATTAAATAAAATCCTTAGTTCCACCGTGGCTAGAAGTGGGTGGTAACTTGTAGATAACCCGTCCCAATTAGCAATAGGAGAAAAAAGTAGACGTTAATAAATAATAAGAACCAAAATAGCGTACATCATAATACATTAATTAGTGTTTTCATTAAAGAATCACGTCAATATTTTATAAAAGTTTTTTTTTTTTTTTTTTTTTTTATAATTGTTGTATTTGGGTGTAGAGAGCTATTTTGAGAACACATATAATACTAAAGAATCTTCATATTTTAATGTCAAGTGTCAAAGAATAATAAGTGAACATTGGGTTCAAGAAAAATAGCAAAGAGCTTAATAAATTTTTGATCTAAGAACTACTAAAAGCCACTATTGTACCTACTCTACGCCTAAGCTTTACCATAAGTCTAAAAGTATAAAGCCACTAAATGTTTCAACATTATGGTACTCCATTTTAAATACCAATAAGCAATAATATGTTTCCATTGAAGTCTGGCATCACAGATAACATTATGCCATGATTTTTAACTGGGTTGAACGGTAAACTACTGCCACAAACTACTGATAACGTACCAACGGAAAATCAAAAGAGATTTATGATTTTGAAAGACGGAATTCATCTACATCAACATTATTTATTATTATTATTCAATAAAATAGTTAAGTATATATTTTAACATAAATATCCAATATTAAAGATCTAGCACTACAAAGGAGGCAGAGTTCCTTGTTCAGTAGAAATTGTAGGAAAATACAGTCTGTAAGTTATCTCTACTCTCCCTGATACCCTCCTTTCTCAGAATAAATGAAAAAATACACTCAAACTATTCGTTAACAGTGAAAGTTCAACGACAGAATCACGTTGGTCAATTTAGAAAAAGAAAGTTTTGGTGCTAGTTCTGAATAACAGAAGAAATAAAAAACATCCATCTTGAATAAACTATATTCGTTGAAATAGTGAATTCGACATTCTTATAATATTTGCTTGTACTTGTACTTATACTTTGTTCTATTAAACTTTTTTATGCTATATAGTGGAAATAAAATAATCAATTAACATCCTCCTCTCATATAGTCGATAACCAAATTGATAACAAAATTGGTTTTTATTAAAAAAAAATCCAACGACATTTTTGTTAAAACCTATTAAAATACATTCAACCATAAATATAATGTAGAATTCACATTCATTACATATATATATATATATATATATATATATATATATATATATATATAACTTTTTATCCATAATGTACGGCAGTTGATAAAATCTTTTCTTTTCTAATAATTTGTTATTATTTATGAAACGACAATTAACTTTAATATAAAAAAGAGGAGGGGCAAAATCGTAAAAATGAATCAGGTGAAGAGAAATTTAAGCGAAATTAACTCGTTTGTTTCTCTATGTCAGAACTCTTAATTGATGTCTGATAATTGTTATTTTATAATTATGGGAAGGGCCTTTCCTCCAATCTCCAATTCTTGGAAAAACAATCATTTGTTTTCTCGTTTACGAATCATAACTGTATATTTCAGTATTAAGCTCCACCATTATTCATTCCACTATTATTTGTTAAGGTCGAATCATATTTACAGTTTTAAGCATTTTGAATTTGACAATGTATATCCGTGAGTAATTGTTACCCTTGTCCTGTAGATTGTTTTTATTTACTGAAAAGTACAGAGAATTTATCCATAAGCTGTCACAATTTTTGTTCGGATGTTTCCATTCTCGATATGTAGACATTTCATTTAAAACTAAAGAACAAGTTCGTTAATGGATAAAATGTTGTTGTTCGTCATATTATTGTCTACTGTTATAGATCACTACTTTTGTCTCTATAAATTAAAGAACGTATTGGCATTTTTGAGTTTAGATCATTTAGTGAACCCCATCTCCTAATCATGCAAATTTCATTTTTAAGTTATATTACAATTCGCTAATCTTCAATTTCAATTTTAAGATTCGTTTAGATAGAGTTGTTACCAAGGGAGAAATAACAAATATAAATTGAGGAGATATTAATTGTGTGTAAAGTGAGAAATAAGTTTACTAAATTCTTTCGTGACGGACTTTATGGTTGTAATGGACTTCATTAGGATCAATAAAAAGGCCTTGTCCTCATTAAGTATTCAATGTATCAAGTTCACTTTAAAAAAAAAAAACACATTGGATGCGTATAAAGCCCATAGCATGGCCATCAATGTGCTAAAAGCAGTGTGAAATGACTGAATTAATGTGACTTTGCTCTTTAAAGGTGGACTTTGCATTGTAGATACTTGTAAAAGAGAATGCCTTTGTATTGATCGTGAACAATCGGTTCCTTAATCAACCAGTATTTCAGGAGAAACGCAATAAAATCCAATAATCATCTTTTATTTTATTTTATTTAAACCGAGAACCGAGAAGTCAGTGGCCAGTTCACCAACGGTCACCTTTCCTGTGAACGGGATCTAAGGGAGTTTAGACTCGCACGTTCTGTAACGTTGTCCTGAACTAAATGTTTCCCTTGACGGGCCTCGATAGAGCACCTTCAGCTTTCAGCTAAATTAGGGTTAGCTTATGATCGCTGGCACCCATTAAGTAAGCACTTCTATTTTTATAGAGTATAAAACTCATATAACTGGTTAAGCTACAAAATCATGATAAAGTCAACATTATTTTTGTAATTTCTTTTGAATGTTGGGCTGAATTAGAACTAGCACTATAATTATGAAACGAATAGCATAGATTTTTTAAAAATATTTTTATCTCCGGTTCTGGAATAAATTTGAAATCAAGCATTATTGTTGTTTAAATATAATTACCGTCTATATTATTATGATATTTTCTATTACACGGGGCATTTAAAAAATATTTATGACATATAAAAAAAAAACCATACTAGTTTTATTCTTAAGTCTAGACTGGCGAGTTCGATTCCCGCCTAGGCAGAGAAATTTATTTATTGACGGAATTCATTAAATCAAATCCTTAGTCCCACCCTGGTTATAAAAGGGTGGTAACCTGTCCCAATTAGCCTTAGTTGGAAAAAGTGGACGTTAATAAATAATTTTATTTTATTCTTAAGCAAATGTACCTCTTTATAAAGACAAGCTACTAGATAGTAATTCTAAATAAAAAACAATCCACTTTAATGAAATATGATGTGTGTAAAAGTTGCAGGGTATAGCCGATATTTTGTTGATGTCAGAGGGTCAAGTAGAAATGCCTAACCTGTAGGAGATCACTAATTAAAATCAGAATTAGTGGTTAGCAGAATAACATAACCTGGTACGTCAAATTCCTTACTAGGGTTAATCGAATTCCCAGGCTGGATTATTGGACTTACAAATAATATTGTCACAAAGGAGCCACAGTTTTCTCTTATAATGGACGACATTCCCATATAGATATGCTTTACATATATACTAACTAGGTGATTTTACTGTCTGTAGGTAGACGATTGTTAAAACCAAACTTATACAAAACCCAGAAGGAATTTTAATTACATTATCTATATATATATATATATATATATATATATATATATATATATAATTGTAACCTCTGTCTGTACATTGATTTTTTTCGCGAAATTTCACGATAACTTTTCGTTTCACATGTCATAGACACCATAACTGCATTTTGTTTCTTTGGTGTCTGTTTGTTACCTTTTCACGCATAAACGGCTGAACCGAATTTTATGAAACTTGGTATGTATATTACTACTAACCCAACTTAGAATTTAGGCTATATTAATATCCTCTGAGACGGGCAGGAGTGGGGGTTATAAGGGAAGCCAGAAATTAAAAATACCGATATTTCGTTTCCTATTGGTTTTTCGGCAAATATGAACATAACAAAAGTTGTTTATTTTGTTATTTAGAGTAACTTTTGTTATATACACTTTTGTCTTTTAACAAAGTATAAACGAGATATACACTATAAACTAAAGCGGGAGTCGACTATTTCATTGGGCGCTAACGATTAAACTGAACTTAAAAAAACTCGGTATGTCAATTAGCATTAATTCTTCCATGATTATAAGCTATATTAAAATTTTTAGGATAGAACGGGAGTGGGGGTTATAAGGGAGGCCTGAAATAAAAATTCGCGATATTTCATTGCCTATTTGTTTTTCGAAAAACATGCACATAACAAAAGTTGTTTACTTTGATATTTAGATTAACTTTTGTTTTATACATTTCTCCAGGAACAATGTGTTGAGCAAGTTATTTGCGTAGAAATATTGATATGCTCAACAATTCATTCCAATTTATATTATGAGGTACCTCACCTGGAAAAATTAATTTAAATCTGTGGTAATATTTTGTCCTTAATAACTGAAATCTATGCATAATGCACAGGAGACGGGAAATATGACAATTTGGAGGACAGTGAAGACTTACATAAAAAAATTAATTTTATTATTAACAAATGCCAACAATGGGTATTAACCCTAAACACTGGGACGAGTAAATGCCATATATCAAATATTGTGCAAAGTAAAGCCTTGCCAAAAAAATACCATCACCATTCAGCCTCAAATCAATTCCCGGGCGTAGCCGGGTATCTGAGCTAGTTTAATATAAAATTCATTATTTAATATGAACTATTATAATAGGTTTTATGAACTTCAAAATTTTGAGTCATATTAATAGTTAACTGAATATGGTATAATGAGGGGTTCATTATACAAAAGCCTTAATAATAGAATTTTCCAGCAATTATTGTTTTAGAAGTATAAATCAAGTAAGCCATTCATTTATAGATATTTGATTTCAAAATTTTAACAATAAAATACATTTGGAATGGTCTAATTGAAGAAATAAACGGTGCACTTCGTTTTGCGGACCCTCCTGTACAATCATCGCGACGATTCCCCAAGCAAGTAAACGCACACTAGTTTTCCTTTGGGCGGCCTTGACGTCTTGCCCGGCCGTAATTATTCACAGTTGTTAACAGTTCATTAAATGAAAAACTTTATTATAATATTCTTTAAAAAATTTAAAAGGTTTCAAGGTACCTACAATACAATCGAAGTAATACGACTTAACATTTTGCAAACCAACCCAATTTTTAAATGGCTCATAAAAATACTAAAGTAAAATAAATGTCGGTGTGTATATCAAAAAATTAAAGATGATTCCATTTCTTAGTATATATAATACATAAGAAGCGTCAGGAATTTTGAGACAAAAACACAAATGGTTCCACTGTGCGATGGATTAATTCCGGATCGATACCCCCCGTGGTGCAGAAATCGCAATTGGTGGGGAAACCAATTTAAGTGGTGGGGAAATCGCAGGAGAAATAAGGCAGTGTCCCTTTTGCCTAGCATGGTCAGCAAAACAATCCGGAAGAGTGAATAAAATACCTAAAATTGTTTGTGACTTAAAAATGGCTATTTTCCACATCACAACTTCAAAATGTGATATGGAAAATGAAAGTTTCTCCTGGAACATGAAAAGGAAATCTGCTTACTTCGGAAACACGGCTGAAGTATTGTTTGGTCTGTGTGACGAACTTTTTTTGCTTCCCTAGTCTCCTTGATACTGCACATATTAAAGTGTGCGCAGATTTTATCCTAACATAATCCCACTGATATGTGGATCTCTTTCTATTATTCATCTAATTTTTGGGGAACAACAATTAGATCTACTAGTACAATTAAGGAAACAAAAACTTTCCATGTCCTGTTTTGTTTATTATAAGGAACGAGCGTTCTATATTTTGAATTCTTTTAAGCAAAGAGATAAGTGTAAAATTTCAGAGAGGTTGTTGGCTAATAATGCATCAATGGCTTATAATAAATCTACACAATTTATCAAATTATTCAACGTGACCTTTATTTGCGATGGATTGAAAATACTATTTGGGGAATGGGTGGACAAGAATAATAGTAAGTATTACTCAAAATAAAAGAATGGATGATTAAATATAGTGCCTGTTCGTCTGGATAGCTCGTTAGACTTATGTTACCGTAAAGAAAAACTCGGTTCATTGTGAGTAGAAAGGGAACTCCAATGAGTAGAGTATGGATAAAAGGTCTGAGCAGAGGTTAACATAGGAAGTGACACTGTAGGTTTTATTTCCACCGTAAAGTCAGATGGAATCGGATCAATTCCCCTTTAGAGATAGTCTTTGGGTTTATGTGAACGATTGCGCCAAGGTCCAACACTCAATAACTAGTTTTTAGTGAATAACTCTAACTATTTTTCTAATGGGATGTCACAAAATTGCGAAGAATTAAGAGAAATATATTGATGTGAATGCTGGTGAATTACTAAGGGAAGCGAAATAAGTAGTAGGGACAATAGAAACAGAAGTGTAACAATAAATTCCGTCAACCAATGGCTGCGTAAACTAAGCAGATTCCCCACGTGCTGGAATAAAACCCTTGTAAGCCCGTCTCAACACATAACCTCTATTTCTACGTTAAAACCCGTTGAGTAGAAGGGGTGGAAGGAGGCGATTCAGAATGATGAAAACAAGGAAGTACGAATAACTCACGTTAAGAAAATATGCATATAACAACAATTGTAGAACATCAATAGTTTAACAAGATTAGTTCTATAACATTTTACGATGTGACTCACAATAAAGGAAATAATATGAAGATCCGAATTACTCTAATAACCTAATATTCATGATAGAAAAATAAATATATAATAACATTTATAGGTAATTAAATTGCCAATAATATTGATTCTATACAATATTTCAAGCCGATTTATAATAACGGGAGTGATTTTCGAATCCTCCCCTCTAAACCTCCCATTCTCATCCACCATATTTCAGCCATTAAGTAGTTTACATTATATTACTTTTTCATGAAACGCCTACATACCGAGTTTGCTAACGATATGACGAAAATTGCAACCGCTAGAGCGGTAACAGACTATAAATGTATATAATCTTGTACGGGTCCCTTACGAGAAATCCGCTAAAATTATATGGATGAAGCAGGAATAAAGATTTGTTACTGTTAATTTCTTACCGGGCGCTACTACCCATGGGGCTTGGAAAATTGTTGCTAATGTTGTTGACCATTGTTGGCGGTTTTCAACCAGATCCTACAATTATAGATGCCAAAACGAGGAGTCCTCCTCCAGGTCGTTACACCACCCTTGCCTCTCTTCTTGTTCTTCACAGTGTACTCACCCTTTTTGGCCGTTAAAAAGGTTCAATTCATCCCAACCACCGTGGTCTCCTCTTTCTGATAGCACAGATGTCGGATTTATGATACAATTTTATTTATTCTATCTTGCTTTTGATGAGTCATTAAGGCAGCTTTAATTTCTTTTGTATAAGCCCATTTGTCACAGCCATATATGACCAAGTGTCTTACGCTACTTTCTGTCTCATTAGTTTAGGTTAATAAGATTCTTAAATCAGAGAGCTTTCTTCAAGTCACAGAAGCACTTGGCTGCATCAACTACTCTAGCTTTAGATAGTGAACTACTGTTAGCTAAAATGAAGAAAGAAAAAGTATGACACAAAAAAAAATGAAAGCAAAAAAGGAGTAGAATGAATAACTTCAATTTAAAGATACCATATTGATGATAGTACATTGTTCAGTTGGGACACTCTATTCTTAGGATGTTTCCTTTTGATGCCTGAGCTAGAACAGATTCTATGGAACTAGTCTCCAAATTCCCAAGAAAGAGAAGCATGACTAAAATGAACTTATGATTTGAAGCAGAAGTAGTCCACTTGTACCAGCGGATAAAAAAAGAATGGGAAAATTTCTAAAGTTGCTAAAAAAAGTAAAAGTTAGACTAAGTACAGGACATTAAATCCAAAAGATTCAACAAGATTTGAAAGTTTTTAGTACAAATTTCAGATAAAAAAGTACAGTAGGGAAAGTCGTCTATTCAGCAAGAGTCCGAATCTTGCTGTTAAGCATCTAGGTACTAGGAAACTTAATAATAATAGCGTCTTAGCAGTGTGCTCACGAAAGAATAAAAATTATTTTGCCAAATACTAGATACTATGAGTGATGATAGAATAGTGCTCGAAGGGCTTGAATAATATATTGTGAACAGGGTCACTCACGTAAAATCTTCCTGTAATACTCTCTAGAAAAAGCCTAATATAAAATAAAACATTTAGATATTTAAAATAAGTAATAAAAGTGTTGATAAGAGTTTAATATTATCAGGAGCAAATATATATATTAGAGTGAACACCACGCCTAGTAAATAAATATCTATGTTGCTTCAGTCAACAAATTAATGGAGTGTACAAAATCAAATGTTTTATGTCAATAAGATAGGTGGCAATTGATAATTTATCTTCATATTGTATGATCGCGTAGGTGCTTCAACTGAATTTGAAGCTTATTAATGTTCTAAGCGAAAGAAATAACACATTTTTGTATGCCCTTTTCCAGTTATAATAAAAGAACGTTCCAGGTTAAAAACATTTAAGGTCATGAACAGGCCTGATCAACTAACCTTCCGCTGGTAACAATATTTTGGCACCTTAGAAAGGTAACATGGGGTGACGAGTCACCCCAAGTGATTATTTAATCAATAAAGGAGATTAATGTTTACACAATGATTTATATACATTTTGACATTTATATTAAATTATTATTAACACAATCGACAACTGGAAAATGAAAAATATATTGAAAAATCACTACTTGAAGCAGTTGCTACACTTACTTGCGATGCTCGCTGCAGGTAGGTTTTCCGCATTTCCTGCAGTCAGTTTTCACTTTTTGTCATTTGCTCGTGTGCATAGATGTAATTTTCACGACGAATACATATTTCCAGGTTAGTAAATTGAACAGTCAGTTTAGGGCATCAAGTTCAGATGTGATGTTTGAATAGGGTTTTACTCGAGGGATTTTTACAATATTATGTGATTGTGTTCTGGTTGGTTTAGGTGGTTTCAATGACCATACATGACCATTTTTACCTTTTACAGTGTCCGAAGACGATGAAGTTTCTTCCTTCACTTCTGAAGAGTATCCTTCTATTATGTCATCAACATCACTTTATTTCTGTATGATATCTTCTTCACAACTTGAATCATCACCAGAATTTACATTGCTTTCATCCTCTAGACACTCATTCACAAATGCGGCAAAATTTGGGCCATTATCATTGCAGGAATCCACTTTATGCAAATAAATGTTAAAAAAATTTGGCAAACGAGAAAGGTAACAGGGGTTACTAGTCACCCCAAGCACGTGATAAATCAGGTAAACAGGCTCTGACACGGAGGCCAACACTCTCAATTGAACAGTACTAACGCGAAGTGAGACTAGCAAGTGACTAAGATTTGCCCTACCCCGTCAACCAACAAAACATAAAAAAAATAAATTGACGTGGGGTGACGCATCACCCCTGTTACCATCGAAAGGCTAAAATTGTTTCTGATTCCTTTCCTATTAAAAAAAAACATTAAAATGTACAATTGTTTAATTTATAATGCCTCGGCAACAACAAGGACCCTTTAATCTTTAACAGGTTCATGCTCCATGTGGAATTTTGCCCTTTTATGATTTCTTTATAAATGTCATGGGCGTCCAGCTGTGTCGGTAAGACAAGCTTAATTAATGTCGGCACAATTAAGCTCTTAAAAGTAGATTATAGGAAATTGAAGTAGAGCTTGAGTGTGGGCTGAAGTGGTCCATGCTTGACCGTGTCTTCTCAATAATGCAGTGGGGTTTTTAGTGAGAAAGTGTTGTGAATGTTTAAATCCAATCCTAGAAGAGCGACACCACTCTCCTCTCCATCTACAGGATCTACTTATTGCTTCGCTTTATTGCTCACTTCTCTCAGGACACATTAGCTTTCGCGACAATGGCTCTCAATTGATTTTAACCATTAAACCCAAGAATATTTTACATAATTACAGACTCAGAATATTATTATTATTTATTTATTAACGTCCACTTTTTGCAACTAAGGCTACGGGTTATCTACAGGTTACCACACTTTTCTAGCCAGGGTGGGTCTTAGGATGTTATTTAATGAATTCCATCACGAAATAATTTCTTTTGCCCAGGCGCGAATCGAACTCGCCAGGCCCTAGATCCAGAATAGAATATTTTTACGCAATTTAATCGTTTAAAAGGAAATCAATTAGTGTAATTAGTTATCGAAATTTTGATATTTTAATTCGATAACTTTACGATCGAGTATGCACAGTTCTAAAACAAGCGTGAAAACTGAGAATCATAAAACTACAGCGAATAAATAAGTAAAAAAAATATAGACAAAATCTAGCTTCCGTTTTTCTAAGTGGTTCTTCTAGGATAGCCTCCCTGTTTCTTTTGGGATATAATATGTAATTAAAGATTTTAAAAACAAATTTAGCACCAGATTTAACCATATGTAAAAATACTAACTACTGCAAGACTTATAAGTTAATTGGCCCACTAATAAGATTTTTTTACCACCACAAATTGTTTATTACCAACTTGTGATCATGTGGCTTTGCTAAACGGGCAGAGTGATACTGGAAATCATAATATTGAAACACTGATCACCCCAAATTCATTTGATGAATTACATGGAATGTCAATGGAAAACATTTCAGGTGAATGAATAACAACGTGGTTCTTCGCTTAATTTATTTCTAATAAAAATTATTGTCATTCTCAGAGCGTTCAGCAATGTAAACAGCCATGGATAAGACTAGATACTTTATTTAGCAAATTCTCAACTTAATATTTCATATTGGCCTTACGGGAATCGAACCAAAGATTTTTGGTTTAGCAAATGAATTACGACAAACAAGCTAAATAATCTTAGTTTTATTTTTTTTTTTTTGTACCGTAGTACATAGAACTAGGATTACTTCACATATTATATTTCTACACTAGGCTTATGACCCACTATCAAGTGGTAGAAAGAGAAATGGTTTCAGGTGGATAAAGATTAGATTCACTAACCACGGGCAAATTCACCCCGGCATATTCGTCACAACATAAATGCCCGGTAACATGTTCAGTAAATGTGGAATCAACCAGCTGTAAATGAAATGAAATAATAATGATTTACTATTAAAATAAATATGATAAATTAACGTAGGCACTATGTTGAATGTTATTTATTAACTCCCACTTTATGCTACTAAGGCAAATTGGGAAGAGTTATCTACAGATTACTACACTTTTCAAGCCAGGATGGGACATAGGTTTTTATTTAATGAGTCCGTCACTAAATAAATTCCTATTGCCCAGGCGGGAATCGAACTCGCAATATGTAATCACTTTATTGACACTAAATTACTGTTTTGAACGTGAAACATTAAATGGCCATGAACGAGTATTGACAAATATGTTATCTTTCATAAGTTGAAATAAATGTAGCATTCGGAGAAATGCTTTTGAGTAAACATTGTAACTATGACACTATTAGTCCGCCAATATCATTATATCAGTGGCAATCGACATATGATACATTTTAAAAGAGTGGGTGCTACCTATTTTATTAATTTTAAGATCAAGGTGCATGAGACATCCTACCATTTCCAATTTTACTTTTACAGAACTAAAAAACTGTTATTTCAACACAGCACTGAAGATGAGCTGGCCCTTGAAAGCTAGCCCAGTAATACAGCGTTAATTTAGTGGGGTTTTTTCCCAACCATGGAAGAAACAAAATTAACCTGCCTATTTTAAATAAAAAATAAAATCAGACATCGCAGAATTTTATTTATATATTTTCAAAAACCCCAAATGTTGCTCATGTTCAAGGATTTTTTAGTCCAAAGAGTCCCAAATTTAATCATTTCTCTCTCTCTCTCTCTCTCTCTCTCTCTCTCTCTCTCTCTATCTATCTATCTATCTATCTATCTATCTCTCCTTTCTCTCTTTCCAAATAGTAAGAGTTATTACATTTGAGAAATAATTCATAGCCGACGCAAACAGAGTAAATAGAAGAGGGGAATGAGGAGTAACGTATCAAAACCAATTCCCGAAGGAAGATATATATCTTCTTCAATGATATATCACACCAGGATGACTTATATCTTCATGCCGATACGTCGGTCAACGGGCTCAGTATCTTTATCTCTATTGCTTTCCCTCATCCTATTTTTCTAACTGAAAATGATGAGTTTATGAGGTACTAATAAATCACAATAACCGATTTCAGTTTTACCGTTAACCTACCCCGTTAATCATTAGTTAAAAAATATATAAGCAGATGAAAGCAAAAATGCTATAATTGTGCAAGTAGGCAATAGAAAAATCTTAATCTTACTAAGCCACTAGGGAACAATAGTTCACTTTCCTATTACGTGGTCAGTATGACTGATTTCTTTTCAGTACTGTGGTGGCATTCAAACGAAATATTGCTACTTCTTTATGAAATTGGCTAATCATTTTCCTCACAATGCTGAGGGGTTCCGGAGTAAAGATATATACCCATCCTCGAAGCCTGGAAACCACACAGCTTTAGAAAATGTTGTATGATATCTCCGGATATGACCCTGACCCTCAAGGACAGTAATTTAGTGCCTATCACCGGAACCCACCGTTGTATATAGAGAATTCAAATACTTTTAAGCTGTTTTAATCATTTCAATTTTGATAAAGAGACCAAATTGAGACTTATAGAATACAGAGATAATTGACTGAAAAATAGTTATGATTATATAAAACCCAAGCTTATCTGAAAACCAGCCTCAATAAAAAACTTAGCGAGCGCAATATGCTAATTTTTGAGCAACTTTTTAAAAGCTTATCTCAGCTGTTATTCCAAGAACCCAAGAAAATAAACCGTGAAGTGGGATTTAATTTCGTACTAGAGAAAAAGAGTTTAAAATAAAATGTTTCTTTTATAAAACACAATCAAAGGAGTCCAGAACAAATTGCTTATTTATTATTTATAAAGATTAATAATATTATAGAAAAATTAAAAACAAAATCTATTTAATATTACATTGCAACGACGATTAAAGGTAATCTTGTAAAAAAAAAAAGAAATATATAATGAAATAAAAATTGAAGCGATACTCGCAGCTTCCACACCCCTATAATTACTCCAATGGTTCCCAGTTTTGTTTATCTTCTAAATTATAAAATCAAAAAAACAACCCCTGACCACAAAATTTAAAAAATGGGAAACTAAACAACGTTTTGCATATGCTCAGTGAATTCAACATTTTCAAGAACTATATTATTAATTAAAACTCTTAGCTGGTGGCTTATGGCTCTATAGGTAAGGTTTGATAAGGAAAACCGCTATAACAAACTGCTCCTGAGGAGGGTGCTTCAGAACGCCCCGGGCCTTTCGGATACAAGCCCTCATTATAGAGCCTCCAACTAGAACTTAGTCTAGCTTCTACAACCCCTTATCACTCACTACCAAAGATAAATACCTCTTCCTATCACAAAAGACTTATAAATCACCATATAAATGAATTGGGTATGCTCGTTAATAATAGGGCAATTTAACAGTATACCCGTATGTCCAATAATTGTGAATCTAAAAAATTATCACTTAAAATTAACTACTTCCACCTATCAGTGGAGAATAAATATACCTATTTACCATTATTGCACTCAGTTGATATCCAACAAGGAAGTTAGTTTCGGGTTACCGTTTTTAGTAGTACTAGGAGTCTGTATCTTAGTTTTAATTAATCTGAGTTAGAAGACTTCTTGTGTCCAGAAATAAAACAGCCAGCTCGATTTGACTGGCTTCTAAAAGTTGATCGAACTGATCTCTATACGAGTTTCCCTTTTCTCAAACTGCATATGATTGACTCTATTAGAAATAGACATTATATAAATTAACTGATTTATTTTGTTTTTAATTATATGTTAGCATTTTCTCGGCCATTGTTCCATTATTTTTTGAAAGAAACAATTTTCTATTTTTATTTTTCTAACTGATTCCATATAAAATTTGCCAATTCATAATAGGTTTGTATCAGGACAAGTGAATCATAATAAGAATTTTGTAATAATATTCAAAAGATACTGCGCTCTTAAAATGCCGCTAGGCGTCCCTGAGTCTCATCTGAACTTGTCCAGGCTGGCCTTGCATGTAAGGACACCCTGCCCACGTCTATGAAACATTCAGTCAAAAATTAGACTTTAATGAAGATAAATTCACCATCTCAGCAATATTAAATTTCAAATTTTTCATTAATGCGTGATGGCAGCTTATAACAACAATCCTAATCAACACAATATTAAATTGAGTTGTTTCATGAAATATACATTTTCACAGTGTACAATGAGAGTACTAATCGAAATCATTTTTAAAATTCTTTTATCACGAACTACAAATTGTCAGTACGACAGTAAGTATTTATCATGAAAACTAAATTAATCATTCAATATTAAAATCATTTTAAAATTCCGTATAAGCATTTAAATGTTATTTCTTGGCGTCCACTTGGGGCTATTGCGGCTACTTTGGCCGGGTTATCTACAGTTTACCTCCCCTTTCTAGTCTCAAGTGTGATTAAGGAATAAATAAAATGAGTTCGTCACTAAATAAATTTCAGTTGCAAACGTGGGAACCAAATCAACAACCCAATTATTACCTGAGACCAATGCCTTAACTTACATGAGTAACCTGAACCAAAAGGTAAATATTTAAGACATAAAACGTAACTACTTATAAGTATATTGCCACTAATTATCCGTTTAGCCGTTTTTTGAAACAGAATTGAGGCAATTATTTAATTAATAAACAAGTAATAAACCTAACGAATATTTAAGTAATGATTAATTTGATTCTTGACTAATTTCTTCTTTCGTTTGATTTATTTAAGAAAATTAGTTCAAACATTTCACAGTCTTTGTCCGAGAATTTATTTCTCGTTAAGCGTAAATACAGAAATCAATTAGTGGGCTAAGTTTTCAACGAAGTTAATTTGAGATGTAAGATTTTAGTGCAGAATAAAAATTAACTTACCTATATCACAAGATGAAAGCATTAGATATGGGTTATGAAAGAACTCACCTAAAAAAATAAAATAAAAATAAATAGATTTACTTTAATAGAACATTTTATGGATAGATTAAAACTGAAGGCAGAAATGACAAGTCAGTAGATGATTCAAAATAAATTAGCTTACTGCTCAGTACATGTACACTAAATGCATGTATTTGTCATTTCACAATTTTATATTTATTTAAAGATTGTATTAATAATAATAATAAACTTCAGAAACATCTGAAAAGCATTATAGAACTAAAACTCAAGTTATGGATATTTACAATGCTATATCAAAAATGTTATTTATTAGCGTTCACTTTGTGCTTCTGAGCCGGTTATTCGGGTTATCTACAGACTACCACCCTTTTTCAGCCAGATTGGTACTAAGGATTTTGTTGCCTTTACTAAATAAATTCTATATTTTCACCCAGGAACCCACCCCCTGGCATAAATTTACCAAGATTATTACCATGCAATATTTGAAGATCCTATGTTTGTTATTCCTACTCATCTTGTTTCATACATCATGTATTCTGGAAATTAATCGTAAGTAGACTATTATCCAGTGGCGGCTCGTAGCTAAAATTAGTGTGGGTGCTGCTCTAAAAAATCCAGCACGTCAGGGTCGGCACTGCGGGAACGGCAGTGCCTCTCACACCTGGCAGCCTCGCGTGGAGCTTTCTGTGTGTGCATGCGCACAACAGTCAAACACCTCGCTTCTGGAACTGTGAAGCACACGGTTCCATACAAAGTTTTGTATATTTTTTCATAAACTGGGTGATGGTTACTGCATTACGCTTAAGGATTATTTGTTATACAAGTATAAAGAAAGAATAAAAGAAAAATAACTCATTATATTAAATGTTATAGATAATATCAAGTGGAAATTGGGGGTACTGCAGTTCCACAGAGCCTATACGCGAGCCGCCACTGCTATTATCACATTAACTTAGAGAAACATGTTGAAAATCGGCCACGCTTCCGAATGATCTAGTTTCTACGCGCGTATTAATTCACTAGCTCAGATTGACCCTGCACTATCCTTGACTCAAATAGTTCAATATCTGCTCACATTTTTCATCTCCGACCCACTGAAGGCCTTGTAATTAAACGATTTGAGCTACCAAACATCTATCATGCCCAATAATACGGTACGATATCATATGTAGTTCTATATAATAATTTCTCACTCTTGACAATTAATGTCTACCTTAATTAGGTAATTTGAGAACCAAATATCTGTCAATAAGGTTCTTATAATTCCAATTGCCTTCAACGTTCTTGTAACACAAGCTCGCGAGGAGAACATGATCATACACTCTTGGGGCTTCAGTTACAGTTCAGTATTCTAAAATGGTTCTACTAGCCATAAATTTAGTTTTGATTTATTCTCATTAACGGATCAAATGAGTCTCAGTCATCTCTGTGTTGTCGTAATAACAATGATCCAAATTTTGTTGCTAGTTCTAATTTAAACTTCGCTCATCGAAATAGAACTCTTGCTTCCACTCAACTGTAGAGTACGTTATTCTACATTCTTTTGCATTGCCCTGCACTGTAGATTTTGGGTCACTTGGTATATATTAGTTCCTCTTACTCTAAGTAATTTGCCCTTGTCTTTATATTACATATCATCAACTATTTTCTCTCAAATTCATAAACGTCTTTTGCTATGAATAATAGCTCTTAGCTCAGTTTCACCTTCATCGTTTCTTATCATGATTGCTATTGACTACTCCTAATTCTCCTTCATCTACCAAATGCATTTTTAGAGCTACATAAAAAACCTCTATTTATATCTCATTATGCCAAATTGTAAAGTTTTGACCACTGCAACATGAGTAGAATGGAGTGAAATCCTCGTTTAAAATTGAAGAAAGTAGGAAAAAATAATTATCTGTTTGGAAGTTTGAAATGAATTGTATTAAAGATGTCAAGGTAAATAATGATCAATGCCCATAACTTCCTCTTCAAAACCCTGCTGGGAATTCGAGCCAAATCTTTACTTAGTCGTTCCAAACAACTAGCCTAATTCATATAACCTTGCGGAAATATTTTAAAATTGCAGTTAGACAGCTCTGTGCTACGATAATACGAAGAATTATTTCTTTCACTATCCTACACATTGATTTAACTCATCTTCATTGGCAAAGGAACTAACTAAAATCGAATTAGAATCACATAGAAATTGTAAGCACAGATTTCATAAAGAGGACAAGAAAACCGACAACAAAGGAAGAAGGCTTTACCCACTCTGTATTCAGTCAGTGTAAATGCCAGTAAAAGCAGTAACGCTAATCAATTTTGCTCCATGAATTGTCAAAGCGTTGCAGGTCATCTTCAATCCAGTCATATGGTTCATTAATAATTGAAGTACTCGAAGCGTCTTCTTACAAACCTAATGAGCGATTTAATTTTCGTAAGAAGCGTCCAGATGATTGTTACGGGTAAGAGTTGAGTTATATAAGAACCAATGGCTCACTTGGTTTTATAGAGTTACTACACCTGATTGAGTTGCAATGACCCCAAACTGAAAATTATTAAAATCATAAAAGATTTTATATGATATGTGCAGTTATTAACATCTGTCTTGAATTGAGTGCGATAGTGAGTAGCCTAGGAGATTTTGAGTTTTTTTTTTCATAAAATTTAAAAATTGTCTAGGCTAGTGGACCCAGTAAGCCACTCGTGATTTCGTCAAGGGTATAGTAAACTTGCGGTGTTAGAGAACAAGAAGTGCAAGGGGAAAAATACTATATTTACGAAAATTAACTGCAAATCTCTATGACTATATTACATTCATACCCCTAATTAATGAACAATTTCACTAACAGCCATTTATAAAAACCACCTCTTTTCACGTCAAGAAACTATTGTTTATCACTAAATTAAAAACCAAATGACTCTTCTGATAAAGTTATTTCTATACGAAAGCCATATGAAAAACTAATATCAAGAGTATGACAAGGCAAATCAGAATTGCACCGACTCGTTGAGTGCCTTATTGAGTATTAAAGATATATTTACGAACAATCCAAAAGTACAAAAAATACAAAATTATATACAAATGCTCAGAGTTCAAAAGAGTCGTCTACTTCATGTGGATTCAAAGCCACCTAGGAATAGATGGAAATGAAAAAGCAGATGTAGTGCCAGAGAAGCCCACCAACTCGACTCCAACAACATTACATCTACAGAGCTCAGTCAACCACTCAAAGAAGATATTGATAAAAACTGGCAACAAATGTGGAACGAACCCCAGAACAATAAACTAAAAAATATTAAAACCTCCATCCGTCCATGGACGACAAGGGACGACAGAAGAGATGAAATCTCACTAGGAAGACACCGAATAGGCCACACAAGATATACGCATGGTTATCTTATGACAAAAGATGAACCCCCGAATTATGGGAAGTGTAAGACAGATTTAACTATGTACCATATATTTATGGAATGCCATCAAATATTTGAAACGAATGCAATATTTCCTATAATCCCAGTGGCCCTTGGGGATGACTAAAAAGAGCTAAATAAATTATTTAATTTTATGAAAAATACAAATTTGTATAGAGATTTTAATTACAAAATTTATATTAAGACATTTGTTGTATCGTCGTTATATTGTTAAATTTTAAATAGCGATATAAATGAGGATATAACAATATTTAAATATTACATAAACCCAGATTACTCGAAAAGTCCAGGTACTTATCCAAAAAGAGAGTTATAGATATCACCGGGTGATGATAACCCAGTAGTTTTTTGCTCTAAGACATTAAGATATAGTACAAACAAACGAATCAGAATTGTGGTATAGCTTGGGCTGTTAAAACTTTTAACGACTCAAAAGTTACCACATATCTGAATAAACCGGATTCATACTGTTAGGTCACTTTAACTAAGTAAATGTAGGAATACTTTCTCATGACGACATAATCCACTTTAAGAGAACCAGTTAGGTGGTTCAATATGTAAGCAGGATATGACCTCGATTTTATATAATTATAGGACTTTCTTTACTAAAAAATGGATCAATGAATATGGATAATTATTTTCACAATTGATTTTATTCCTGTGATAGACAATTCTTTATAACATATCACAACATTGTCATGATTTTGTAGTTAGTCTTTATCAATATCCAAGTAGTGGTCTGTTGTTATTAAACGCAATCATGGTAGCTTCAGAAGGTTTAGGGACTGAGTCATGGTACTTTTTCTACGTTTTTGAAATTATGAAGCCACACCGCCATGGCAGGTACTGGCCCTAGGAGGGTGAAAGATACATTATTGTATTAAACACCTGGAGTGAATTCAGTATCCAGAAGGGAATTATTTTATAAAGGACCATTTAAATAAAATTCCTAGTTTATCCTTGCTCAAATAGGGTAGCAAACCGTAAAAAACTCGCCCCAGCTAGCCTTAGCATAGTTAAGTTAACATAAACTATTAGATTTATCGGAGAGTTAATTAACAAAAGAAAACCAGATATCGTATAGTGAGGTCGTTAATTAGACAAAAGGAAATCAGATATTGTTTAGTGAAAGCGTTAATTAGGCCAACGAAAATCACATGAACGTTAATTACTCACATTACTAATTCCAATATTTTTAATGACAATATTTACGTCCACTTTGTATTTAATTATTTCATATTAAACGCTAAAAGGTCTTATGCAACTATTCTAAATTTCTCATTTCATGACAAAATCAAAACATTCTCGCTAATTAAATAAATAAATTATATAAAAAGTATTGTAACATAATACGAATATGTACTAATATATACGGTGTAACTTTCGCATTGGTCATATGTTGTATTAATATTCATATGCGATAACACATTGAGCCCTTGGCTGCTATTGTTACATCATATTCATAGTTTCTTATCATAACTTCTGTTGTTTTGACTGTTCCTAATTCTCCTTCAAATAAATTTTCATGTCTCATTATGCTAAATATTAAAGTTCATATTCTTCTAACATTGTTTTTAGAGCTCCAAAACTAAGGTTACAAACCAATAAATAGAACATAAAATGAATGAAATCACTTGTTTCATCGAATAACATAAGTGCTAGGCAGTCACAATTTCTCCTTTCACTACCCCTGTTAGAAAAGAAAGTTATCAAGCTTTATGTGAAAACTGCAAATATTTTATGTCGTATACATTACTTCAGTTAAAGAATGTCCATCTTTGGAGATTTATATCTCTGGAACTAACTGGTTGAAAAAAAATCCTCTCACAGGGGCTGCGTAAACTAAGATGTAGCATGAGCTGGTATATGGCGCTCCCAACATCTTTCAACATTTCTCCCGTATTACAGGTATCTAAACACCATCTAGATATGAGGTGTTTAGTGAGTCAGACTAGGTCGAGTAGAAGAAAGGGGGTTTGCTGTTACCGGATACCAAAAAAATGCACATACAACGATTAATGTTCGTCATGCAGAAGCAATGCAAAAAACAACATTTATAGGAAATTAAATTTACAAAAATACTGGTAATGCATTATTTTTCGATCCGATTCATAATAAGTATTGCGAATTTTCTGTTATCCTCCCACCTAACCCCCCCCCTCCATAATTCGATTTCAGTCATTAGCAGATATAATCTTTATTTTTGCATGTGCCGATTAAATATCGTATTGAGGAAAAAAATCATGTAGTCTTGAATTATCAGGTTCTTGTTAGTGAGAGATGAGTCGAAGTGGGTGTTTACTGAAGACAACACTAAAAAAATTCAATTATCTACGTTAATATATGAGACAAAGACAAATGTATAGAACTACATCTAAATGAAATTTAACTTACAAAAACATAGCTTATATAAAATATAGAGTTTGGTAAGAATCAATATAAACTAAATTCTACATTTTTTAAAGAAATATTGATTCCCTCCATTATTCCCATTTCAACAACATTTAATTTGCACCACTGCGATGATTTAATTGATACTTAAATAAAAATTGATATTTAAAAAATAAAAAAAAAAAAGTATTGACAATGCGACTGACACACAGAATTATTGCTTACTGCTTGCTGTTGTCACCATCCAACCAAACATTCTTATATCTCGAATTCGATACTCCCGTTATCATTAATATTGTATAACCTCGTTAAGCAAGATTATTATTATCTTCTGTGAAAGCGTAATCAATTTAAGTGAGCCACGATGATAAGAGTTTTAGCTGAGTTAAGAATCACAGCTGTGAAATTGTATTACCCATTCACTTATAGATTTATGAAAACTATAGACAGAGGAAAATGAAAAACTGAAATTCACGCTTGAAGTATATCCCTTCTACCACCTTAGGCATATCAATATTATATGTGTTAAGATATAAATTGGTCAAAAAAAAAAAAAAAAAAAAAAAAAAAAAAAAAAAAAAAAAACCGAGGTCCCGTTATTTTGGTTCAGCTTATTTGACCTGATGAAACACTATTCATAAAATACTCATAAGGACAAAACATATTCCTAAGTATTAAAACATTAAAAGAACATGTCTAAACCCACAGAGGTACTTAAAGTCAAGTTTAAGGCCTTTAATTGTTCTGGTATGACATGCAAAATGATATTAATTATGCCACTTTCTAATATTACTAGTAACAAAAATTAAATTGAATTATTCCTTCATTTAGCCCACCATTGAAAAACATCTATGAGAAATTATTAAAATAAAAGATAGGTTTTACACCCTTTTTTTGTTTCTTAGAAGAAGCAAGTACAATAATTAAGACCAAGAAAGAATGGCTAAAATTAATTTATTATCAAACAAGTGGAAGATAACAGAACGGAATGAACGAATGAATCAACAAATGAGATGAAAAAGAAATAAAAAAAAGTAAAACGTTTCTGTCAATAAGTGTGGTTTTTGATTATGCCGAGCTAATCCACAATAATGGACTCGACAAAAGCAGTCCCTTCTATTCCTATTGACCAAGAAAAGGCATGTGTGTTTTGGTATCGACCATCTTGCTCCAAACCGTAGCCCTCAACATAATATATTCTTTCCCCGTACTCTTCTTTATAAATACATACATCTTAATAATGCCATGCAATTTTCAAAAATGTTTTAAGGACATTTC
This sequence comes from Riptortus pedestris, assembly GCA_019009955.1. Lineage (NCBI taxonomy): Eukaryota > Metazoa > Arthropoda > Insecta > Hemiptera > Alydidae > Riptortus > Riptortus pedestris. The sequence continues at coordinate 78,142,139 of CM032229.1, forward strand.
GCTAAAGGAAAATCAGTTATTGAAATTGAAACCATAAAGGGATTTTTGTCAATCTTCAAATGACAGTTTAAGGAAAAATTTTACCAGAAAAGTCAGACACGAAAGAGCTACGTAATTTAAGCAGATTTCCCATGTGCTGGTATATCATATTTGTGATCTGATCTCACGACCTAATCCCTGTTAAAAAAAATAGCCAATGAGTAGAAGGCGGAAGGGGGAGACACTGAAGGTTGAAAACAAGAGTGGATACATGGACATATATACATAGATATATATACTATAGATATATCGATTGATGTAACGAATTTCAGGAAAGTTTTTGAAAATCATGTCATGAGTACTGCCTGAGTAGCTGATTTCCCGTGAGGTAAATCTACTAAAACTAATGATTTTAATAAATAGGCAATGGCTGATATCAATGGATATTCTATGTTATTAACAAATATTAGTTGTCTATTTCATGACAACAGTAATATATTATTTTATCTGCAATGCCACTGCGTCCTGTTCATTTAAAAATGCATAATGACAAATGTGATATATATAATAAGAAATAAATAAATCGTATTTTTAGATTATAACCTCCTAGAGGAGGACTTGTGAGCTAAAGACCTGATCTACAGACTATTGTGGTTTTAATAGGACTATTAATGGCTATGCAAAGTAATAATGAGATGGAAATAGTTAATGTAACATCTTGACAGAAAGATAGAAATGATTTGCTTCATTGGGCTGATCCATCTCTGAGTGTGGCCTAAATAGGAACTGATTATAAATTCCATCAGGATTATTAGGGTTTGCATCAGCTTGCGGCAATATTTAATGTCAGCCTTCAGAACAGCTTAACGTACAACATTAGCGACTGCATAAATATCTCCCTAATGATGTATGCATTCCGAATAAACTTAAACTAAAATTCAGTACGTTATTACATTTGCTGCGTTTAAATATTTTTGATTTACAAAACACAAACTATATATCTTCCAGCACATTTACTCTCCTTATGATGGTCATTATTTCACATAATAATTACTGGCTCTAAATTTTATTTTATGAAAGGAATATTATAAATTGCTACAGACCCTAATCGTTATTTTATGTAAGGAAGTAGAACTTTTTATTTGGCATATAAAACAAGAAGTGAAGGATTCTGGAAGAATCTAGATAGCTGTAAATGGAGAGATGTTAAGCTCGAATGGAAAATTATAGCAACAAAGATTATGGCCTATAAAAATATCTAGCATTTCCACACTCAACTACTAATCTCAACCTCTAAAAGCTGTCACGCAGGGTCTGCGTAAACTAAGCACATTTCCCACCTCCCGGTATAACACACTTGTGATCTCTTTTCACATATTTTCTATTTCAATGTAAAAACCCGATAAGTAGAAGTAGCGAAGGGGGGGGGGAGGTTATTGATGAGTGAAAACAGGAAAGTACGAATAACTCGCTTAATACCTGAGTTTTACTAAGAAAACCGACTCTTTATAGCGGAGATATTTAGAATTTTCTAATACTCCTCCCTCCCCTCCCCATCTAAACCCCCACAATCCAAAGTCCGATTGTAGCTAATACCAAAAACGGTATGATAAAGATCAAATAAACATTTTTGAAACCAGATAGTAAAATCTTAATTGATGACGTCATTACCCAAAGAATTTTCATGTGCACTCAGTGTCAAAATGTTAGACACACTTCAAAAATTGTTATCCCTACCCTCCCATCTTTGCAAATTACCCATAACTCACCTGAAGTTAATCAGCAGCCTGCTTGTATTTGGGTTCTCAAGCCAAAAATATATACGTTTTTTTTAATCTTCGAATCAAGTTAAGGCCCGTCAAAATGTTAGACACGCTCCCTGGTAAAAATAAATAAAGCTCATTTTAATATTTTGTGGCCTTTCCACCACCATTTATTAATTCAAAAATTCTGTTTGGTAATGAATCATACAATTGTTCGATTGTTTCTTGAGGTATTTCTTCCCATGAAGCCAGAATTGCAGATTTCAACGCGTCGATTGTTCCGAACTGTCTTGACTCAGAGTACACCTTTCTTGAAAGAATTCCCCAAACGTTTTCGATAATGTTCAGGTCTGGGAAGACAGCCAGCCGGCCAGTCTAATTTGTCAATTGTGTTGCGAGTAAACCAGTCTTTAATAATTTTTGCTGAATGTGTTGGAGCGTTATCTTGCTGGATAACAGGTGTGCCTTCAGACATGTCATTAAAAGTCAACTTTTGTTCCTCTAACAATGTTTTATACTCAGCTGAGTTTATTTTTGATGAAACAAATATCAAATTTCCATTTTTTTTGTAACCAATTGAAGTCCAAACCATAACTTTTCCTCCTCCCATTTGACGCCTCGATAACAATTTTTCTTCTTTTCTTAGGTCATGAAAATAATACCAAAATCCATCAGGCCCATCCAGATTGAATTTTTTATCATCACTGACGATGACATTCTTCCACTGAGGAGGTGGATTTTCGCATTATTTTCACGACTTCAATGGGCTTCAATTGGTTACAAAAAAAAAGGAAATTTTGGTATTTGTTTCATCAAAAAATAAACTCAGCTGAGTATAAAACATTGTTAGAGGAACAAAAGTTGACTTTTAATGACTTGTCTGAAGGCACACCTGTTTTCCAGCAAGATGCTCCAATACATTCAGCAAAAATTATTAAAGACTGGTTTACTCGCAACACAATTGACAAATTAGACTGGCCGGCTGTCTCCCCAGACCTGAACATTATCGAAAACGTTAGGGGAATTCTTTCAAGAAAGGTGTACTCTGAGTCAAGACAGTTCGGAACAATCGACGCGTTGAAATCTGCAATTCTGGCTTCATGGGAAGAAATACCTCAAGAAACAATCAAACAATTGTACGATTCATTACGAAACAGAATTTTTGAATTAACAAATGGTGGTGGAAAAGCCACAAAATATTAAAATGAGTGTAATTTATTTTTACCAGCGAGCGTGTCTAACATTTTGACGGACCATAACTTGATTCGAAAATTAAAAAAAAAATGTTTATATTTTTGGTTTGAGAACCCAAATACAAGCAGGCTGCTGATTAACTTAAGGTGAGTGATGGATTATTTTATTACTGTTTTACGAGTAATTTGCAAAGATGGGAGGGTAGGGATAACAATTTTTGAAGTGTGTCTAACATTTTGACACTGAGTGTATCTCGTATAATAAAAGGTGTCTTGAATACAATATTTGGTAGTAAAGCTTAGAACAAATTGGTTCACGATGTAACATCTTATTGCTAATATGAGATGAGTAGGAGTGCTTACTGAGGGCTGAAAACTAAAAACATCAAATATCTCGGTAAATATTCCTGATAGAGACAATACGTATATAACAACATTTATTGGCAATTAAATTTGCAATAAGATTGGTTATATACAATGTTTTTCATTATTTTTAATTTAAGGCCTCCCTTACAGCCTCCACTCCCGTTCGTTGAGTTACCACTTACAAGGAAGACTTGCGTTGCCCTCACTCCTAAGGAGGTTATGTGTACCTCTCTCTTTCTCTCTCCCTCTCTCTCTCTCTCTCTCTATATATATATATATATATATATATATATGCATAATAATGGTATATATAAAAATATGGAATATATAATTAAAAAAAAATTATTTCCTCATTTCCTAAATTGTTACAGTAAGAGAATAATTCAAGAGAGGGGAATGGAAGTTTCTCCTTGTACGAGTTGAATTTGGGTGTTCGTGAAAACACTGGCTGACGTCCAGTTAGGTGGAAGAGAAAACGGATTCGAGTTACGCAACAGTTTTATCGCTACCTTGTGAAACCCCGCCAAGAGAAAGTAGGACCACTCGGATCTTACCCTCCTCTTCCATTCCTTTTAATATATGCTCCAGCAATCTATTCAACATTCATCTATTGTCTTCTTACCTTTTGAAATTTCATATGTGCTATGAACCACTTTGAGAAAATATTATGCATAATTCTATAAGTAATCATGAATCAATGAGGTGCGCTCGTTAATACTTCATAGTTATCTTCGCGAAGTATCGATTAGAATCGTTATTTATTCAAGAACCGCAATTACTACTGCTGTGTTACTATATTTCCTGTACGAAAATAAGATCGTGATTTTAAGATAAAACTTGGTCGTTCGCTTGACGATCCCAACAACACTTGTGGAAGTAGAGTACGGATGCAGCCATCTCTTTAATTAAGCAGCTACTCGATTGCCCAATAACTCAATGTGAGCCCAAGGTATTCAGTAGTAAATATGGTTGAATCACTGAGTACAGAAGGAAATATTGAGTGGAATACCTTGATATTAAAAATAGTCTGCATACAAAATTACTTAAAAGAATTTCTATTCACTCTAACGTTCGGATTAGGAAATAATTTGGCTACCTGAGTTGCCTGCTTGTCTGAAAGTTTTGAACTTTTTGCCAATTTAGATTTTCTAGGATGGAATAATTCTAATTACACCTGAGCGGCTATAATTAAAAGTAAAGATATATGTAATACTAATTGTAGCAAAGATATAAATAATTTGAACTATACTAAAGTTAAATTATAATTAGGCAACCGGAGAGCAGAGGAATTCACACATCCTTACACATATGGGCCACTCAGTCGTGAACTAGAATAAACACCACATCTGGTTCAGTGCTTATGTATTAATGTCCTCGGGAGTAAATAAATTTGGGGTCTGGTTGTAGTAGTAGAACTAGTTGACGGCTCCAAGCAGAATTGAATCTTTTAAATACAACCAAATGATACGTTATGGCGTTATTATATTCTAATTTATGTTAAATGCTGTAATATTACATCACACAACTTCAATAAGAAGATTTTTTTCAAACTTACGATAAAACTTATTTAAATTTAACGTAGGCTCATATTTAATTTATTAAGCAGTCTATTTATTAGGTGGGGAGACGATTATTATTTCAACTTCCGGATTCAATGCTTGTATCTAAAATAAAACTTACAGTTTATTAAGTTTATTAAGTACGTTTACAACGTAACCCTTACTCAAATTTCCTCTAGGTTGTTGTCGGACATACGCCACTTATCAACAAGAGAGCATGACATGTTTTGTAGAAAACATTCATTTAGAATCGACTAAATTTTGCATTTAAGATGCAGGTTTTGTGGTTCAACCTTCCGAAAACAGTGTCTTAACTTCTTTTTAGAATATTGTTGCACAGTTAAAAAAAATGAAGAAAAAGAATGTTAACTGAAAAAATTAACAAAAGGGCATCTTAAAAAAAGTTTTAAAAAATTTACATATCAGTTGTCGGTAGCCCTTTCTGTTTTTCTAGAAATAATTGTGTATTCCGTGATAGGAAAATCACAGGTTTTGAGACATTATTTTTGACACCAAATTTTACAAAAGAATTTTTCCTTCCTGCAATAGTAACACGCTAGTGATCTCATCAGAACACTTATTCTGTATTTATATGTAAATGACTGATGAGTAGAAGGGGGAGGGGGTCACTGAACGCACAGAATACAAGAAAGTACGAATAACTCTCTTAATTTTTGAGTTACGAAATAATGCATACGACTCATAATAACAGAGATATTTTGAATTTCCGTACCCCCCCCCCTCTAAACCCCCTCTATTCTAGGTCCAATTTCCGTCTATAAAAATTATGATCTATAGCATATGTGGGAAACCACCGGCCCACAGTGAGGTTTGATCCGGGCCGCGAGACATTTTTAAAAACCAATTAACTAAAAATATTACACTTCTTACTCCAAATGAGGAAGATGGAGTGATTTGTTCGTCTGGCAGCGCTTATAAATGCGAACAGTTCTTTTCAAAGATGAAAGTTAATAAATCAAAACATCGTAAAAGGTTGACTGACAATAATTTGGAAAATTCATTTCGTCTTTGGATCAGTGGAATTAATCCAAACATCGATGGATTAGTTTCCCAAATTCAAGCTCGTGTCTCATTGATTTCGGTGTTGCTATTTAACTTTCGTTGTTTGTAATAAGGCCAAATTTGACGATTTAATTATAATGTTATACCTATTTTTTTCATTTCATTTTGTTATTTTAATAAATTGTATTATAATTATACTGTCGTATAATTTCATATCTGATATCTATAAAAATTAAAAATTATGAACACTACTTTAAAATGCACTACTTTTAAAAGCGGCCTGCGAACGTATGTAGACGCCAAGTTTGGCAAAAGGTTGCACATACCTGATCTATAGTGTTGACTGAAACGTCGAGCATAGAATATATGAGATAAACATTTTCAAGTAGAGAACAAAAATCTTAAATGATGACCTTATTACACAAAGTAAAAGTTCAATGAAAATCATATTTGATATTTAACCTTAGAATGAAGTGGTTTATGACATAATAGCTTATTGTTAATATGGTAGGAGAAGAAATTTATTGATGGCCGAAAACAAAAATATGGAAATATCTCGGTTAATACCTATATTTTGCATTTTCGAAATTCTCCCCTCCACCCGGTCCGATTTCTGACGTTAGCCTTTATTTTTTTTATAAAACATTTAAATATCGATCGAATTTGGAAACGGTTAAACAGAAACTATATATATATATATATATAGTTGAACAGTTCAACGAAAATCGCGTCATGTTATCGACCTCAATAGCTGATTTTCCCCAAGGGAAATTTGTTAAACCTCAAAAACGTCTTTTAAGATTTAATTCTCCAACAATGACCCGATTTCGTTTTCACTTCTTTTCAGAAAAGAACAACATTTCCTGTCCGCCATTGTTTTAATTTTCTGATAAACAATCCTTCATTGAAGATACATGTTCAAGCACTTGGAAATTGTTCGTAATTATCTAAAAATTCATTTGAGAGTATTAACGGTAAAGATAATTATCATCATAAGGATACCTGTATTTTAGGAAGTTAATCGAACGTCACTATATCTAAGTAATAATTAACTCTTAACTATGCCGTCTAGTTCAAATAAAGCTGTTCAGCCAATGTTCTGAAGGGCTGTGCAATAATACACTAACAAGGATGTTAAAAATAAAAAATATTTTGCTTTTTTTAAAATAAATAATAATAAGAAGATTGCAAGAAGGCACGGGAAAGAGGCAGAGCGCGTCTGGTACATCATCCCTGAAATTGAGGCTAGCGGAACGAATGTTTGTTGTCTGGGATGAGATCTTAATGCCACTGATGGAGGCGTCCTTTTGGCTCGTGCAATTAGAGGTTTCTCTGTACTTCTTCAACACCCATAACAGCCAGCGGGACAGAAATTATTTAGCTGCTCTCTATGCCCTATACATACTTTCATCAAGAATAACATAAATTGTTATAGAAAGGCATTTATGGTGAAAAAGAACCAAATTAAAATTGAGTGTGGTAAATTTATTTTTACTATACCTTAGAACAATTTAGTTAGTGACGAAATTCATGAAATAACATTCTAAGTCCCACCCAGGCTAGAAAAGGGTGGCAACCTGTAGATAACCCGTCCCAATTAGCTTGAGTTGCAAAAAGTGGACGTTAATAAATAATAATAATAATAACTATAGATCAAGAGTTATCTTTATATAACTAACTATAAACCCATAACTGATAGGGATATGATCCATTCATGAGAATAACTATTTCATGAATAGGTTAAAATAAACTATTACTTTTTAAAATATATTTGCCCCTGGGCAAAGACATCAACCAGACACGACCCCAATTTGGTCCTACCCAGTGCTCTTCTAGTCAAATAGTATTAGCAGATTTTCCTCAGCTATTGAGGTTATACTCATGCCGCCATATTGGAAAAATTTAGTAAATGACGAAAATAAGGTCTGTTCAAAATTAAATATAAAAAAAGTGGACGTTAATGAATTTTATATATATATATATATATATATATATATATATATATATATATTTGTCTTTTACCGATGTAGAGGTCGCAATTTGTGTCTTATCGTTAGCAAACTTGATATATAAAACTAATGATCAAGTTCGTCAATGGCAGAAATCGGGCAGAGGGAAGAGGGCAACTTTGAAAATTTGAAATATCTCCGTTATTATAAGTCGGATCATTTTATAACCAACACACACACACAGACCTGAATAAATTTGGTCGAACCTCATCCCCTAGGAACGGACGAAGGACATTTGAAAACATTTTCCGACAATCCATCTTAAGTGTGTTGGGGTTGTATAACCTCAAGAGCTCATTTTCCTTAAATTAAATTGGCTTGAGTGTTTAATAGCCATTGGCTCTTCATCAGCTGTTGAGCCACAGAATTCACCATGGTGGTTGAAAGGTAGAATTTTTATATTCCAACGAGTAATGTATTCATAAGGCAGGCTATGCAAGAAAAACTGTAAAGCTGTTATTACATAAAATTAAAATTAATAATTTTTCTTCCAATCATAAATATTCAAATGTAAATAATTAAAGACGGTAGGGGTAGGTATCTCCCTCTGAATAAACTATCGGAGGGACTGGAGGGTAACACACAGCTCAGGGCTCTTCTCCTGGATTTATTTACATCAAATTCTAAATTTTGTAAGAGCATCCCAAAACATTCTTAAAAAAGAAAATTCCATTCCTTTTAGTTTCCACCTCCCATCGCCAATGCTTATTAACCTAACATTTTAAAATTGTGGTAGTACTCATGTTAAAAATGTTGAATACATTTTTCAAAAGTCCCTCGGTCCTATTCATACACATATGTCTGTTCAACAATCTGTTAGCCACATTTTATGTTCAATCGTTACTAATGTCCCTTGTGAAACTAACCGTAAAGTTTGTTAATGGCTGAGTTCTATATATAGAAACGAAACGAAATATAAACTCATAAATATCTTTGTTAGGAAGCTTGATATATACAGTCTTAATCTTATAAAAAAAAGCAACGTCTCACAGCTATTGTTTTATATTTAAATGAAGGGTGATTTCAACATTCCACCAACCAGTAACTTTAAGAAAAATGTGTATTAACGGAGTAATTTTTATTTTAGTACTTTCGAACCCTGTCTTCTACTTTAACAATTTTAAAGTAAAGCTGTTATATATCCATAATATCTCACTGCCTGCTTAAATTTTAAGTTTAGTTTACAGAGAGTTTCTACCAAAGTAAAAAAGAGAATAGAATGGGATATTACGTCATTAAAAACATACGGAAGTGATGGGTTTTTTTTCCTCATTAAAGCAGAATAAAATTTAGTTGTCTCATTGACAGCGTAGTAAATTATCTATTCAAAAGTAGATAATATTTTTCTCCTTGAATGCTTGAAATTAGGTGCTGTTCGAAGCGATTTGCAATATTCGTAGATTTCAATAATGTTAAGCCTGGACCCATTGGTCCCCATAACATTTAATCTGCTTAAAATCAGTGCAAAATAAGTTGTTAAACGTTGGGGAAAATACAGGTTTTAGGTTCACTATAAGACAAATTGAAACCACGGAAAACAAGAGTAGCCCATGGGATACTGGATCATGCGATCTGGGACCATAAAGAGATTAGCAACAGTTTTCCCGCCAAATCCAATAAATAGAGCGGAAAAACTTTTGGGTCAAAGTTGAAGGAGAGTATAGCTAATTCTGTCGAGGGATTAGTGATTTATCCGCGCTTGCTCTCCACCTTAATGTTTAACTTTTCCGAAGAATTGTGGTAGTGAAGTATGGGCCAAGTTTGAAGAGGCTTATGAGCAAGTTATGAGTTATGGCTATTACTTCAGTAACCTTATACAAAACTACTATTGGCGACTCTATAGTTCAAATAGATACTGAATGATGGAAAAGTGTTAAAACTAATTCGATCTGACTATTTGCTATTAGCCTACAAAATATCCAATTGGCTATGTATGTATATAGTATATATATTTATATATAAAACTCATTAACCGATTATGTATATTACAACATTTTGACGGAAACAATGCTCAATACATTTATTAAAATATTATTAAGTGACGTACGCAAATCATAAAATCTTAAATACCACCGTGGATTGGAGACATTTGTGGTAATCAATAGATAACTATTCTCAAGATTTATAAAACAAATTACTTTTATAAAAAACAAGAAACCCTAAACCTGGTCGGTTATTAGAAGATTACTAATCCCAAACTGATGAATGACGGATGAAGACAATAATCCACAGAAAGCATCTTAATCTTAAATCAGCAATGTGAAATAGATACAAGAATTTTATTTAATTGATCTCTTGAATATGGCAGCTTAGCTTTAAGAGTGTCAAATGATTACTGTGGGTTGACACCTTTTATTTATCCCGTTCCTGGATAAAAGTAGGTGCAATAAACAAATATATGCAATATAAATAAATAAAGAAATTCTACGAACTGCATTCTACGGTACGAAACTAAGCAGCAAGCTGTTATTGAAAGCGAATTGGACAATAAATTCTGCGATATTATGTGTGAAAGGGAAGCAAACTGAAATCACAGATGTCCCCATCAATGGAATAGGCTTGTGCCCATCTCTCATGGATGTAGGCAGTGTAAACAGTGGATATTGTTTGGTGTACCTGAACCCGGGATAATTGTCCCAATACAGGTTGGAGCTGTTCCTAAATGGACTTGTACTAATCAGAATTATGTAAACAGCTACTGTTCGATACCCATCATTGTCTTTGCCGGATACTGGTATTCCACCTCATCATAGTGCAAGTAATATAATACAACTAGCCCTTAATATTATACTGGATTAGCAATTAAACACTTAGAAATGGAAATGGAATATTAAAACTACTTCAGTTTTTTAGAAAAATTTAATGATCTTCTACAATGCAATAGAACGAAAAAAATAGATATATTTCATGAGAAGTCTATATATTTAAGAATTTTTATATACATCGTGAATATACTTAATGGGTTTGATCTTTCTGAAAGAATGCATTCAATTTTGAATAGGTTGATGTGGAATTATAAGCTCCCATTCATTAGCCACACTTGAACATTTTTTAATACTTTTCTAAAAACTGTAGTAAGTTGAGGAATCAGTTGTCAAAAAGAAATAATCATTCTGTTACTTTTCTAGATGAACTGCTTATTATTTAAAATAAAACGTTTTTCAAGGCAGAGATTCCCCTAGCAATTTGTATTAATATACATAAGCAATAAGGAGGTCTATAAAAATACATTTTTTTTAATAGTTTTTTTTTCAATTTAATACAGTTGCCAGGCAATAGCAATGTTTCACCTAAGGTTATGTTTAATTTAAATGTGAATGCGTGAGCGTGCTAGCGCGCGTCTGTGTGTGATAGCATGTGGAGGAGGGGTTCTAAAACCTTTGAAAAAATTAGTAAGGGGCTCAATCTACCAATATCAAAGTGACCTTCAGTGAAAACAAAACATGTAAAATAGAATCGTAGCCGACCAACGGCTATCAAACATTTGATAAACTTGTAGTGAGTTCGAACCCCATATAGGCCATAAAAATGTATTCAGTAACGAACTCTATAAATAAATTCCTTTGTCCCACCCTGGCAAGAAAAGGATACCTATATTTAAAAACCATTTCTCGATTGGTGTTACTACCATGAAGTACACGTTAATAAACATACCTAGTGACCAAGGTTAACTGGAACGGATACTCTACAGATTAAAACCCGTATGTTGAGAGAGTGGGACCAGACATACTTTAATTGTGTCGCCACTAAATAAATTCCTGATGTTCAAGTGGAAGTGGGATTTCAGATAATAAAACTAGTTTTCTAATTGCAGACTATGGTATGAGTTTTATAATTCAGCTTCTATGATCAAAAATGCAGACCCTAATATTAAAAAAAATACAGGCGAAGATTGAGTACCAACTGTTCACCCTTTTTTAAGTCTAGATGTTTATTACGTCCCTGATGTTGTTAGAACACAGTGAAACGTTAACGTAAATAGTCTTTTCTGTGACGTTTAAACATTACCTTAAAACGGATAAACATGAAAGTTATTCTACATTTAGGGCTGAAGCTTATATTCAGTAATCCTCAATTAAATTATTTTGATACTTAATATATTATCTGTTTTGTTCGCTATTATCTGAGAAAAATAATTTCATTCGCAATTAAAGTACCATCAGTACTTGAATACTGTTAATTGAGGACATATTTTAACGACGTTTTATGGACAAGAAGAGTTGTTTTTTTTTCATCTACTAGGTTACTGATATCAACTATTAAGTTCTTACTGAGAATTTAATGTTAAAGACAGAAATTTATGATGTGAAAAGGTAATAAATGTTTAATTCATTGGGAATATGAAGTCAAGAGTTAAGTTTCCCCTTCAAGACACGGGGGAATAGGGCGGCTGTCACAACAGAACCGTGACAAGCAAATGGGTGCGAAAATAACTAACAGCGGGATCTGCTGACAGGGGAAGAGTTATTTAAATTTTAATCACTAAGTCAACTGGATGTGGTAAATAAAAGTCGTGCAAAGTTCGCATTTTATTAATGGCTATTTAAAATGATAATGCTGTCACACTGTCAGCTCTCACTACACTGCCTGCGTGGAAATATTTACAATAATACGAGAATTGCCGGAAAGCTAGGAAAAGTAATCTTTAGAAAAAGCTTTAAAAGCAAAATTTGTAGTAGAGTTGAGAGGTATTAAAAATACAGTTCTTCCTATCATTGTATCTTTGGTAAACTCTTGTTAGCCTTGTGAGTTAAGGTGTCAAAATAAACTTGGTAAACCCAAACATTTTTAGCCAATAATTGTTCAATTCCAGCAGTTTTTATGATAGGAATACAGAGTAAAAAGTTAAATCCAAATATATTTAATTAATTTAAATAATCTTCAAACGGTAACATCAACAATAGGAAAACATTTATTGTGATTTCCCCACTATTTGGACGTGACCTCTTCCTTCCCATTATACTACTTTCTAAATTGTATAACATGTACAGTCTTGGGTGTGCATTATCAGTCAAAATACTAAATTATTATATCTCCCCGTTGAAGAGAGAGGAGAGTTTTAGAAGTAAAGGGAGGAATCCAATTAATTTTCCGCAATAATGGGTCTCAGTCTAAATGCTGGTGCACAGGACATTAAAAGTAAGTTAAATGTTTTCATCTTTCATTTACCTGAATGTTGATATTATCTATGAACTAAATATATGTTTTGAGTAATATAAAGTGGAAGGTATTTCCATTTATGTGGTGAGACACAAATATATATGTATGTCTCACCACTTAAAAGCGAAATCCTAACAATTAATATTACTTGGGCATAATATCAACATTCACGTAAATGAAAAATTAAAATATTTAGCTCCAAATACCTTGAAAGGTCGTAAAGTGGTCAGTTTGATGTATTCCGTTCCATAATGTGGTGGCATTACTGACCGAAGGTTGGACGGACATTCCAAGGCTGTTACTACCTAGCTAAATAAAATGTAGTGTGCAGTCACCAGAATGAACCTGGGCACTTATAATAAGGTGGACTTTACCTATTACACCATCGCCCTCATTAAAAGTTCCGAAAGAGTATCTTAGAAGTAATTTGAAACTTCACGCTCATTCTCACAATAATATTTTTCCCATATAATGTGGCTATAAAAAAGTCTCATTTTTCTGCAGTTCAAATATTTTCTGAAGTTCTAAAACTATTGTATTTTACTGAGCATGAATTCAAAGAAACCCTCATTGGAAAATATCCGCATTACTGTTTTATGGAAAGGTTATCCTTTCTCAAAATGTTCAATTTATAGGCTGAGGTATTTAATAATTGATATTAAGCCTCTGATTTTTACATTTAAATAAGGCAATATACAGTAAATCGACTGGATAATCCATTTAGTGCTATCAATAATATAATACATTTATCTATCTATGATGTAAAAAATGAGTATAGACAAATCTTTCTCAAAATATTTAACGTTTAAATTATTTTACAAAGACACACTCATCCAGATATTCAGACCAAATGAATGCCTGCAAAAATAGACATTTATCTGGATATTGGCAACGGGCATTCGTTGGCTGATACAAAATACTTCTGCTTATTTTGTTCAAAATTGACTTTGCATCTTCTGTGAGATGGATCCCAAAGTGAATTCGAAACCAAAGTATTAAATATTACAGGATCATCACTACGGGTCATGAGGGGCGTGTCCCATAGGCAGATAAATTGAACCATTTTTACATTGGTTAAAAGGAAAGTAAGGATAATGATTCAAACATTTTATTGTATTACGCCCAGTGAAGCTACACGTCACTAGGCCGTAGTGTGTTATATATGTTATTTTATTCTTATTATAATCGCATTTCGCAACAGGGGCGATTGGGCGGCATATCAGTTCACATATAATGTGTCATATATGTATGTATATGTAATGTACTATTTTTAGGCATTAAAAAATAACTAGTATAGCTAAATATCTAAGGTTTATGACTCTTACCACTGACTTTCAACCAATGGCTGGTGTTATTAATTTGTAATTTTTTCTTCCTAAATGGATATAGTCATCTAGGGCGAAAGTAACCCTCAGAAACTGTATGGGATATTCTCAAAAATTGGAGATATTTTATGAGTCATCGATTAACGTCCACTGTTGCAACTAGCTAATCGGACGGTAATCTATACGTTACCACTCTCTGGTGTGGACTAAGGATTTTGCCAAAATACAAATTCCAGGTGGGATTATAACTCATGAATGATGTCCTTTAAGATGAACGAACGCCTTAACTCAAATGACCAACGAAGGCCGTGAGGAAATTAAAGAGATAACCCAAATTTAAATTCTATAGGTTGGGTTCTTACTGTTTACCTACAAGTTAATTTGGAATTGATTATACTCACTGAAATACTATTTTAAAAAATATAGATTTTTAATTCTGATAAAACGTACTAAATGTTGGAATGCTCTCAGCTCATAATCAAAAACAGTTAAAAGTAATTAATACTGACCTTGAGTCAAACTTGGTGCCGTCTTGGAGCGTGCCTGTGTAGTGCATGGTGAGCATATCGCCGTTCTTCGACTTCCTGTCACATATCTCAGGAGCATATACGACGTCTACCTTGAGTTCGCCTGCAGCTGCATAGCTGACTAAGGCGACAAAGGCCAGGGTGGCGAGAGCAACGAGCTGGATAGAGCTGGAAGAGTACATCCTTACAGGCTGAGGTATCGTCGGGTACTGGCTACTGACCAGGAGGGAACGGATCTCTCTGGCGAGGCTACGTTCGGGGCAACGATACGAGGGCAGGAAGAGGGGTTCATTCAGAGGGACTCGCTAGGGTTCTTATCGTATGTACAGTACTGTTAAAAATGCTATTTCGAATTGAATCGGTTACTTATTTCACTGCAGGAACAAAGAGTTTACTCTTTTCTTCGACTCGTTTACTTATTTCAATGCAGGGGAACAGAGACTTTACTTATTGTCTTTAAACAATCGAGAACAACACATGTTTTTGTCATTTTTACATTTCCATTTTTGTCATTTTAATGCGTAGTGAAAAGAATTATTTGGTTAACATTCAGACGTATATTTAGATACATCAATTACTTTCGGAAGCTGCAATGATAGAACTGTGTGAACAAAATTTATTTGTATAGGTTATTGAAATTGTAGCCGCCCACCGTCTATAATTTAAATAACCTTATGTTAATATTATTATTATTTATTAACGCCCACCTTTTTGTAACTCAGGCTAATTGGGACGGGTTATCTACAGGTTACCACCCTTTTCTGGCCAGGGTGGGACTTAGGATGTTAGTTAATGAATTTCGTCACTAAATAATTTCCCTTGCCCAGGCGAGAATCGAACTCGCCACTCTAGGTTTACCATGTGAGATTAAGGCTAATGCTTTAACTCATATGGCTAACCTGAGCCCCTTTTATGTTAATATTAGCTAAGGTATTCGGCGTTGCTAGGGATAAGTTAATAGTAAAAGTATTGTTATATAACGCTTCACTGTGGACAATATTTTCATATTTCTCGTCTCCTGTGTAGGTATCTTTTTTTAAAACATCATGAACCATATAATTCTTAATCATGGATAATATCCTGTATTCCGAGCCATGTATGAATAAAAATTCTTTCCCGTAAAGTGGCTAGCAGCTATTTTATGTACATAATAACCATTAATAAAAATAGTCTTTTGTACGTCTGGAAAGTAAACTTTTATTCATAATGGTACATAACATGTTCAGCAAAATATATTATATTAACGGAGCAATAAATAAATAAGAGAAAGAACTCGAGCAGCCTTCCAAGCATTCTCACCCTCCTCCCCCCCCCCCCGCTTCATCCAATTAAATTATTTAATTATGAGAATTAAATAAATTCATATTTCTGAGCATAACTCTATATTACTAAATATATAAGCATCAATTCACGTGCACGATAAACCGACTTGAGGTAGGGAGGGATGGAAAAAAGGTATTAAAACCTGACATTTCCGCTTTTACACGGCTGACAGAGACCTGTGTATAAACTGGAAGTTGTATATTTTTTCCTATTTCAAGTAAAATAATTTCCCCTTTAATTCTTCCCAATATTAAATTTCAAGGGTTTTATGCATAACATCAGAACCCCTAAGCAATGGTAATCGCAAAGAGAAGCTAATAGCTTAAATGGGTCTGTAACTCATTTTTGGCAACCAACCTACTGCCAATTTCAAATCTCAGTTCTGTTTTCCTTAAATTGTGTTTCAAATTCTAATTACATTACCTTCTAAATACTAAACATTTTTGTTCAATTAATTTTCGTGTTTTAATTAAATAAAATATTAAATACATTCAAGGGGGGAAAATAATTTATGATTAGCTAATGTTTGAGACTGAGAAAAGGGGTGGGGGGCAATAAAGGCTGGTGGGAGAGTTGCTCATAGTGCAACCCTCTAAAGGCGTTATAAAATTAACTTGATTTGAAAAGATCATGGAAAGTATGATACTCTATCGAGGTGAGGTACCTGGCACCAATTTTTATAACATGAGGTCCTCTCGCTATTATATATATATATATATATATATATATATATATATATATATATATATATAAATCTTTATACATATATAATTCTACTGTACATGTGTGAGTCACTGAACACCCCCTAAACTTAACAAAACTCTGTATGTGAATTAGCATTTATTCTTCCATGATTATAAGCTATATTAAATTGTTTAGGTTCGAACGGGAGTGGGGGTTATAAGGGTTACTTGAATAAAAAATTCGCCATATTTCATTTTCCATTTGTTTTTAGGCAAACGTGCACATAACAAATGTTGTTTTTTGTATTATTAAAAGTAGCTTTTGTTTTAACCATAATATTATTAATTTTAATATCCTAATCGCTTGAAATATCATGCAGGACAACGTCTGCCGGGTCCGCTAGTATATATATATATATATATATATATATATATATATATGTGTGTGTGTGTGTGTGTGTTTTGGCTAGCGGTCCCAATATTTGTCTGATCGTTACCAAACTCGACGTTTAATGTAAAATTAAAGATCAAGTTCGTTAATGGCTGCAATTGGACCAGTGTGAAGGGGGGGGGTTAAGATTTTTGCGGCCTTGGCTCGAAAATGTTTATTTGTTCTATACTAGTTTCGATATGTAACAGCTTTATTCAACAATAAAATTCATATGAGTTAATAGCTGAAATGTCATACGGATTGTGGGTGGGGGGTTCAAATACTATTGGTAATTCAAGTGAGATGGGATCACCAGTATGTCATCTAAATGCCATCAAAGTGCTAAAATGACGAAGTTCCTGGGTGACAAACTTTATTCCTATAATATGAAATAAGGAAATGTTTTTATTGCGTTTCGTTTAAAATGAATAGAATGGAAAACTGTCATAGGAAATAATTTAAAGATCTTTATACGATAAACAAAAAATGATGTATTCAAATGTTCATTCAGTATCTCTAATGCTTTCGGAAAATTTTGATATTTTTTTTTAATTTTTCTAAACCTTCCCCGCCCCTTAGTTGATTTCGACCAAATGGGGAGGTTCGCAACTAGATACTACAAATGTCCAAGTATAGATATAGTAAGGCTAGTAGTGTAGCAGATTTCCCTTCAGGGAAATCAGCAATGGAGATCGTACTAAGGACGCGATTTTCGAAAAAATGTCTCTAATGTCCATCGATCCAACCCAGGCCCGTTTATAAGTGCCGCAATATTTGTTTGTTACCGCTCTAGCGGTCACAATTGTTGTTTTATCGTCACCAAACGATATATAAGCGTTTTATGTAAAAAGAAAGATCGAGTTCACCCCATATTTAAGAAGTACAAAGTAGATGAAAGGAGCCAACTAGACTACGCCGTCTAGCCCGCTCTTGGTAATACTCTAGACGTGTTTAGACAGTTTCCTTTGATGCTGCCGCTCGGGTATTAAAGCGGTCCGGCTCGCTCGACAGTTAGTTTGTTCTCAGCTCTCTTCAAGTGAATAGCAGTGCAGCTTTAGTGAGCAGTGCGTTTTAGTTGCAGTGCGGTAAAGTGTAGTGCCGTGTTTATGTAAAGGACAGTGCAGTGCCGTGTTCTTTGTGAACTTCAGGGATCGTGAGTTATTGGACTGTGTAATAAGAAGAACAGTGAAGTTATCAGTTCATACTGTGAATAGTAGTTAAGAATAATTAACCAAGTGTGTAGGGTATTGTTAAATAAATTGTGCAGTGATAAAAACTGATGAAGTGTGTTTAATTTTACAATCCAAAAGAACTCTTACAAACAACGTTTATAATTTTTGTGTAATAAAGGTAACAATATTTTCTGTATCATGAATATTAACCGAGATATATGGATTTTTTTTTAGTTTTCGACTATCAGTAAAACCCCCACTCCTACCATTACAATACTTCCTTCACTTGGTACAAGGAAGTAAAAATACTGAGCATATAATGAAACAAACTATAACAACGTTGGGTTAAACAACTGTAAACCAATTACAGTTAGCTGAATTTAAAAAACAAAGCACATACATAAACCATTGTGACTTATTGTTTATATTATGTATACCTTTCATGCTCCAATATACATGTACTCCACTTTTAAATAGAATTCTTCTCTTAATTATGACATACGTTGTATTCTTGTGGCATGTATCAGAGAATTATTCATCTAGTTCTTCACTTGAAGTTATTATCTTATTCACCAACCGTAGCCCATGTTATGTTTCCACTCTAGAAATAACTCCATTGATAAGAATGTTTCATCGAAATTACTTTTTGGAAAATTGATTTCTATCAGTTCCAATTAGCTTACAGGTTTCTACCGAGTTGCCGAGTAATTGCAAGAGAAAACTACCTACAACTACTTCTCTTCCTAAGCGAATCCTAGGCTCTTCTCTCGTGCAATTCCAATAACTGTAAAACCCTTCGAATTCTTTTTCTGGACATGGTATAAACACCCACACGCACAGGCACACGCACGCGCACAAACACACACGCGAATTACGGTGCGTGTGTGTATGTGTACAGGGTATTTAAGATAATAGTACAAGAAATCTCCAGAGCCATTTCTAGGGATCATTTAAAGGAAACACAATAATATAAGCCATGGTTTAGAGGTGCATTTATTTCCATAATCCTTTTTCAAATATTGCTGGTTTGTATCTACACAATATTATATAAACATTTTTACTAAGAGCATTTGAAAGAAGATTAAATTTCATTTTAATTGTAAGGTTTCAAGTTTAGTACAAACCACATCGAGTTTGCTATTGTTTTCTCTCAAACAAATAAACAACTGCTATTATTTTCTTTTTCAATTGCCTTTTTTTTAAAAAAAGTCCGTCAAAATGAAAGATGAGTAGGAGGGGGGGGGGTTACTGAAGGCTGAGAATAAGGAATCGCAAATAACTTGCTTGATACAAAAAAAAGCACGACAATTGTTCAACATCATCAGCTTCACAAGATTGGGTATATAACCAATTACGATCCGACTTATAATAACGGAAACATTTTGAATTATCGAATTCCCCATTCTCTTTACACCTACCATTCCATCTCCGATTTCGACCAATTACAAATACGGTCTTCCGTTTTGACTGAAACGGTTAAACATGAAGTATGGTATAGATGAAATAAACAATTATTTTCAAGTAAACACCAAAAACGATTAATTGATGACGTCATCAGAACTTTTTGCATATATCTCGGAAAGCCAAAGTTGAATGAAATGCATATTTGGTATTTAACCTTAAAATTTAAAACCTCTTAATTTAGGAAGCGGTTGAAGATGATTTAATCTTTTATCAAAAACTGTGGGCCAATGATTCTTCCCTGAAAGATGCCACACCATTTTTTTAATTGAAACTATGCAGGTGGTAAAATGTATTCCTTTTACAAATAATTACAACGTAATTAGTTTAAAAAAAATTAATTCTAACATTTTTGTTACGTTGATGTTTTTTGAACTAAACATTTTTTGGATTCATTCAAGAGTACTTTTGTGTTATTTCATTTATAATTATTATTTTTTTCAGTTTAAATGCATATTCTTTAATTATAATGACATTACCAAGTAACGCTTAATTGTTGTGGATCGTACACAGTCATTTCAATATCATCAACATATCGGAGGAAATAAATTGTTTAAATAATACATTACAAAAATTAAATAATCGAAATGCTCGTATAGTTTAAATTTTCTATGTGAAATAAATAACGAAGTTATTTTCTAATTGAAATAAATAACAAATGAGGAGTGTAGGGGCGGCCCAAGATTTATAACTTATCTAATCCGAATCACACTTAGAAGTATCATATAAGTCTAAAAATATAGCATCATTCGTCATTATATGTCTTTATTAAAGCTATTTAATGAGCACTATACGGTTTGGGAGCGCTGGGCATTGATGACCATGATGTTTTATGCCCAAAACCCAAACAAACAAACAAACATGAGCACTAATAAAATTGTTGACTCCGGCTGCGGTCTTTATTATATAGCTCGTTAATACTTTGTTAAACGACAAAAGTTACTCTAAATAACAAAATAAAACAATTGCTGTTATTTGCATGTTTGCCAAAAAACCAATAGGAAATGAAATATCGCAATTTTTCATTTCAGGTTTCCCTTATAACCACCACTCCTGTTCGTGTCAAAAATGTTAATATAGATTATAATCAAGGGTGAGTTAATTCACATAAGGAGTTTAGTTTATTTCGGTTTAGTCCTGTGTGCCCAATAAAATTGTTGACTCTCGCTATAGTTTTTACCGTATATCTCGATTATACTTTATTATACGACAAACGTGTATATAACAAACATTACTCCAAAACCTATACACCTTTGTTTTATGCATGTTTACCGAAAACCCAATAGAAAGCGAAATATCGTGTTTCTTCATTTCAGGCAACCCTTATAACCCCGACTCCAGTTCGTTTCAGAGAATATTCATATAGCTTATAGTCAAAGAGGTGTTAATACAAACTCACATACGGAGTTTCATTGATTTAGGTTTTGTCTTTTATGCCCTTTAAAATTGTTCACTCTACTAGAGCTTTTAGAGTATATCTTGTTTATACTTCTGTATACGACCAAAGTGTATATAACAAAAGTTACTCTAAATAATGACATTAACAAATTTCGTTATGTGCATATTGCCGAAAAACCAAAAGGAAACGATATATCGCTGTTTTTAATTTAAGACCCCCTTATAACCACCACTTCTGTTCGTCTCAGAGAATAATAATATAGCCTAAAGTCTAAGTTGGGTTAGTGGTAATATACATACCAAGTTTCACAAAATTCGGTTAAGCCATTTATGCGTGAAAAAGTAACAAACAAAAGGACACCAAAGAAACTAATTGCAGATATCGTGCCCTTGGCATGTGAAACGAAAAAGTATCGTGAACTTTCAAGAAAAAAAATCAAAGTACAGACAGAGGTTACAATTTTATATATATATATATATATATATATATGTGTGTGTGTGTGTGTGTGTGTGTGTGTGTGTGTGTGCTTATTTATTTATTTCCTTCCTGAAGTAACCCTACAGAAGGGGAGTTTATTTTACACACGTCTCGTACATCCATTTGTACATAACATGTGATTGATACATATTAACATTTTTTTTTTTTTTTAAATGAGTGAATAAATTCTTTGTAAAATTAAACTATTCACAATAATAAAAAAAAAGTCCGTCACGCAGGGGCTGCGTAAACTAAGCAGATTTCCCAGGTGAAGTTTTACAATAGAGACATTTCACGAGAGCCGAGCAGTTAATGAAACGGCCAAACTAGCTTTTGGCGGGAAAGACACTTCGTCCGTTAGCCGCCCAGATTTAATAAAAATGCAAATATCTCGGTTAATATTCGAGATAGAGAATAAATGTATATAACAATATTTATAGTAAATTTAATTTGTAATGAGATTGATTCTGTAAAATATTTCCATCCGAAGAATAGTAAAGAGGATATTTCGAACTTTCGAAAATCCTCCACTCTAACCCCCCCCCTCCCCGTGGTCCGATTTCAGCAGTTAGCGAACTTGATCTTTCTTTTTACATAAAAGGACTAAATATCGAGTTTGGTAACGATCAAACAAAAATTGCGACCACTAGAGCGGTAACAGACAAATACATATATACAGTTTTGAACGGACCTCATTTTCGTCATCTACTAGGTAGGATCGATGGACATTTGAAGAAAAATTTCGAAAATTCCGTCATGAGTACAACCTCAATAGCTGATTTTCCTTAAGGGAAATCTGCTAATAAGAACAAATGTAGGTTTCAATGATGATTTAAATAATTAAATTAAGAGTAGTGGAATTTTAAATAATTCGTACAGTTAGACATTTCTTCAGCATATTTGTCTTTTCGGCTTATTACTTCAGTTTTAAATTCTTTTCATTGGTCCGTTAGTAGTCTACAGTCGTAGAGCGAGTGTCTGTAAGTCTGTTTCTTAGTGAAGTCCCAGTAACAATTTGGTTGATCTGGTAGGTCGAAACGATTAAAGTAAGAGTTTGTAGTTCAGTCTCCTGTTTATAATTGAGTCAAGTTATAGTCTGTTGATATTAATTTTTGTCCTAAATATTCTCAAATGTCTGGAATAAATAATTTTAGGTGTTGTCCTTTCATATTCATGTACCATTACCATTTCCGATGCCATTTTTTAATTGTACCTGTTAGTAAGAGTAATTTTGTTGTAGCATTCTAGAATCGTGCTATTTTTTGTGGCCGGTTTTGCTGATAAATCAGCGGAACCGTTTCCCAAAATTCCAGAATGCCCTTTGTTCCAGCAAAAGTGTATGTGTACATTGTGCATTATTTTGTTTAAGTCTTGTAATTAACTGTGTCTGTTTCTCTTAATTGCCTAATTTTGAAGGGATTGTAAAGAGTTGTGGCTGGCTACGAGTGTAAATGCTGATGTGTGTTGATGGTTGTTTGTTGTCTATGTCCACTAAACTATTTGAAATTGCAACAAACTTCGAAAACTGAAACATATACTCGTAGATGGTCTTCCTCTAAAAGGCTATTTAGAAGTGAATAAGTAGTTTTAAGGAGGTTAAGTATCGGCCATTACTTACTGTAGAAGACGAACCCTATATCAACATTGCAACTGTAGACTTACTAAAAAACATATACTAACTGACGGCTATCTAAGGACTCTCATAGACCTACCATACACTTTGACTGAATTACTACATGACCGTAGCAAGTATATAGGCCGCGTGTCACAACTTGAAATATAACATTTTCAAAAAATGATATTGTAGGACAGTACAGAAAATACTTGCAGAAATGAGCATACATACGTAAATATGATAAACTAATTATTCGAACATACGTCGCTAAATTGTCCCAGTCGCGATGCAAACAAACAAATAAAGTGATATTTTTTCTGTCTGGTTGTTGGTACAAAGTTTAACAAGTGTGCATTTTTTTTATTTCTATTTCATCTCTTTTAAGAACTACAAAACAACAACCGAGTCGAGTTTCATCCTTACTACCATTATAAATGTATATTTTGGCATTATCGTAGGGACTTAAAGAAGTAGTTGGATATAATGAAGGATGTAGCCAGTCTTTATAATGGACACCTCTTTCCATTTCTTCAGGCATATAGTTCGCGTTGGCTGTTGAGGTTTTCATAAGAGAGGATTGAGTTACATACTGATTTGCAATGAGATCTATTGGTATTAATTTACGTCATAAGATACTGTTTTAAAACCCTTTATTATTTTTTAATGCCATCACTCTCACTCTCTCTCTCTCTCTCTCTCTCTCTCTCTCTATCTATATATATATATATATATATATATATATATATATATATATATATATCTGTGTGTGTGTGTGTGTGTGTGTGTGTGTGTGTGTGTGTGTGTGTATGTCTATGTATAATTCTGAATGGACCTCATTTTCATCACCTAGGTATGTCGTCCATGGACATTTGAGGGAATATTTCGAAAATCGCGTCATGAGTACAACCTCAATATTTGACTTCGCTCAACGGCAATCAGCTAATAAAAACAGTATGTTGCCAATGAAAGAAACTTGAAATTAAAAGTGTTTATTAAAATGATAAATTCAAGAATAGGTATGATTCACTTTTTTACATATTTTCAAAATCTTGGTATAGCCAACTACACTACTGTCGAGATTCAACGTTATAAATGATGTTTATATAAGTAGAATAGTGTATTGACGTGGTGATGGTTTGGGAGGGCGGGGCCTGGACCACGTGGAGCCTCTGACGTGTTCTCAGCAAGAGGCCAGCCACGTTGCATTCGGGGAGGACTTGTTGCTTCAGGCTAGGATTCATGCGTGGGCTATGTCGTTCACCACAGCTACGCGAGGGACACAGCTCTTTCCTCTTATTTAATTCCCGGTTCTCATCTGGCAATAACATTAATCTTATTATGTCACACCACAATCAAGAAATGGACTTCATTTATAATCTTTATAAGTGAGTAGTAAATAAAATGAGGCTTTCGTTCCTACAAAAGCGGAATATTGAGAGTATATTGACGTTTAACGTAGCCTTAGTTTTCAAACCTAACAAATTTAATCAGTTCTTTTCTCATAGAACAAACTCCGTCACGCAGGGGCTGCGGTAGCTAAGCAAATTTCCCACGTGCGTCACGTCTTTCCGTTTCAAAAAGTTCAAAAGAGCAATATATGGTATTTAGGATTCAAATAACGTACTGCATAACATAATAGCTTATTGTTAATATGACATGAGTAAGAGTGGGGGTTTACTGTTGGCCGAAGACTAAAAAATTCCAGTATCTTATTCAAGTAATCAAGATAATAAAAATAAGTCCGTCACGCAGGAGCTGCGTAAACTAAGCAGATTTCCCACTTGAAGTTTTACAATAGCGAAATTACACGAGAGCCGAGCAGTTAAGGAAACGGCCGAACTAGCTTTTGGCGGGAAAGTCACTCTTCCGTTAGCCGCCCAGATTTAATACAAATGCAAATATCTCGGTTAATATTCAAGATAGAGAATAAATGTATATAACAATATTTAAAGTAAATTTAATTTGCAATAAGATTAATTCTATACAATTTTTTGATCCGACGTATAGTAACGGAAATATTTCGAATTTTAGAAAATCGTCCCCTCTAACCCCCCCTCCCTCCCACTGGTCCGATTTCAGCCATTAACGAACTTGATCTTTCTTTTTACATAAAACGACTAAATATCGAGTTTGGTAACGGTCAAACAAAAATTGCGACCGCTAGAGCGGTAGCAGACAAATATATATATATATATATATATATATATATATATATATATACACAGATTTGAACGCACCTCATTTTCGTCATCTACTAGGTGGGATCGATGGACATGTGAAGAAAAATTTCGAAAATTCCGTCATGAGTACAACCTCAATAGCTGATTTCCCTCAAGGGAAATCTGCTAAAACGCAATGTTACAGGATGGTGAAAGAGACAGTACTTAGATTCAAGAGTCGTCCTCACCGGACTACGTATTGGACATACCTGACACATTCTTACATATTGAACAAAAAAGATAAGCCTACTTGTACTCATTGCAAGACCGGACTAACTATAAAACACTTACTAACAGAATGCAGATTACGAGCTTACTTAATCATTCCACATGACTTAAACGAACTACTGACTGAGAGTAGCCCACATATTGCCACGATTCTGACATATTTAAAAACAATTGGACAGTTTGAGAATATTTAATTCGATATTTTAAAATTTTTTAATGTGTGTGTGTGCGTGTGTGTGACGAGTTTAAATTTGAATGATGCCTGTTTTTATGAATAGTTTTTGCTTCAAAGTCACCATGTTTACTTTTCACCTATTTATTTACCACTTTTCTTTATTATTGTTTTTAGTTCTATGATGTGTTTGTGTTTCTTTTGTGTTCCGTTCCTTTAGTTTTGTTCCTTTATTATTTCGTGTTCCATGTTTTGTTATTTTGTTTACTTGTTTTGTTTTTCCCACATGTTTAAGAAGAGCCAAGTCGCCATAGTTGCGGAGCTCTATATATAATAAATAAATATATACAGTATTGAACGGAGGACTTCATTTTCGTATCTTCTGAGTCGGATCGAAGGGCGTTTGAAGGAATTTTCGAAAATTACGTTATAAGTATAACCTCAATAACTGATTTCCCTAGGGGAAAATATTCTAAATAGAGATGTTTAAGAAATATATGAACAAGAGATTTGATAAAAAGGTTTATTGAATATTCAGTCTCCCACAGGAGACCTATTTGAAAAATACGATTTTTCAGGTATTGACAGATTGACTCTCTCTACTCCTATCCGAAGCTCTCAAATCATGTTGGTGCTCTTGGATTAGTGGGACTCATTCAATTTAGTCAGAGATTTTCCACCATTTTATGTTCTGGCAGACAGTTTATATTCTTTCTGAGAAGTAACCTCTATTCCCTTTAGGAACAGCTTACTTAACCCATATTTGATCTATCCAGACAAATGTTGAACTCACTAATGATATTTTTATTTATTATGGACGAATCACAAAATTAATATCAAATCCAAATTGAAATACATGCCAGTCGGGTAGTTTATGTTTACTACAAACATTAACAATTTTCAATGCAATACTGAGAACCAAATTCGGTAATAACTATAACGAGCAGCATTATGAACTTATTTAAATAATGACGGTTACTTATGTATTTCACGTTCTCTTTTTAAATTATAATTCTGATTTTGGTTATGGGCTGCTATGTATTCTGGCTGACTTTGTATCGAGATTGACTTTAAAATTAAAAATCCTTTGACGAATTAATTCTATCAAAGAATACATTTTGTAGTATTTATGCATTAAACACAACTATTCATACAGTTTTTTTTCTCGAAATATCCAAGCTTATAACTCATCTTGTTATTTATACCAAGAAAATTCTCAAGCATTGGTATGATAGGGTTTAGAGAAGAGGGAAAGATCAGAATCGTAAATATACTTTTATTATGATAGAACGAACCGAAAAATCATATATAGCCTTAATATATAATTATATTATTTATATTAATTATTAATTAATTATCTTTATTCTCTTTGTCTAAATAAGTCAAATATTTACATATTCAATACTTACTTGTTTCAGGGCTTTAACGATTGGATTCCGTCCAGAAGGGTATAGAGAAGGAGTGAAATATAAAATCTCAAATATTAAGCATCGCAGCCAAATATATTACGTGATCAGTCTTATTGATCAATTTATTTTGGAAAATTGTTATTCTGTACATTATGTGAAAATGTTTATTTGATCGATACCATACTCCATATTTAGCCGTTTCAGTCAACACGAAACATCATATTTGTTATTGGCCGAAATCGGACCTGGAATCTTGGTGGTTTAGAGAGGAGGAATTAGAAAATTCAAAATGTCTCCTTTATTATGAATCAGATCATAAAATCTTATAGGACCAATCTCGTTATACATATGATTTTCTACAATTGTTATTATATGCATTTTTTCGTAACTCAAGTATTAAGCGAGTTATTCGTACTTTCTTGTTTTCTCCCTTCAGTAACCCCCCCCCCTTCTACTTATCGGTCTTTAACATGTAAATAGAGAATAAGTGGTGAGATGAGATCACAAGTGCTTTATACTAGCACGTGGAAATCGGCTTAGTTTACACAGCTCTTGCGTGACGGATTTTTATTTATTTAATTTAATAGGAGTACGAGTAAATCTGTGTAGGCCACAGCAGATTTTTTAGACGTGTAGACTGGTGTTCGACAACCTGCAAAATGGGCTTAGAAAGAAGCAAGAATATAAAATACCGGATTTCCCCGCGCTGTAAAAGACCTTTTCGTTTATCTTTAAGTCCTCTAAATTATGGCCTGCACTTATGACTTCTTTAACCACCGTCCAGTTGCAGTCAATTATCCTACCTTGGCTGTATAATAGATACTAGCGCTACTGCTTTGGGGTCACTACTGACGACTAGCAGGAAGGGAGGAGGCCTACTCAGCAGGACAGAACTCTGCATTTCCTCAACAAAGTATATTCCTTTGGGATTAGTCAGTAAGTCCCTTTGGGCAGTATCTTCCACAACTGGGTATCTAAGGTTCTGTTCTGGCCAGTCCGGCCTCAATTCCAGCTACTGGATTTGGAATTAAGGCACAAACTCTTCTGAATCCCTCCAATTGCTTGGAGTCACACGACTATAATGATGTTTCCTTATAGGGAGACATCTTCTGTCAGCCAATTTCTAGATGTCATCCCCACAGTTCACGACGACCACATCTGCTCGGATATTATATCCAAAGAAGCATACCACTTCCTCTACTCCAACCTCTCTCATCGCTACCAGCTTGGTCATTAGCTCCATGATGAGAGCCTATTTTAGTAATCCTCTTTGGTAGTCTGCGTGTACAATAGCTACTTTGGGGCATTTGAATGCTTGATTGTGGCATGCCCAGCCTTGCTCTTTTCTTCTCCACCTTTTTAAGTGAGAGAGTAAAATCGGAGACAACCCTAGTTCTCTGTAGTATGCTGTACATTGTGTACTGTGTGAGTGTCAGTGTAATTGTCCTCCAACCTAGAGGTCCAGTATCCAATTGCAGTTAGCAACGGGGCAATGCCAGAGACCAACGCATTGTCTTCTGCAATAGACTATCCAACAATAAAGGTTTCAGGAAGAGTGTTGAGGCTGAACTTCCCATTCCTCCATCATCAATAATTACCAGGTTTAGCCTGTTAATGCAACAATAAAGGAGTCAAGTCGTTTTAATACTAGAGGATTCTAGCAGCTGAATAGTCTAATTTGCTGGTATATGTCCTACAAAATCTAGAGCGTATTTGGAAGTTAAGTCTTGAAATAATTCCCCTTACGAAAATTGAAACAAATAATCCTTATTTCCTAAATTATATTATGGGAATCTTATATTCCTTATAAACCTGCATATTAAAAATTAGATATACCCTGTACAATTTATCAACGAGATCAGATCAACTAAAAATTCTAGGATGAAGAGTACTTTATATTTTAATAAAACTTCACAACATTATCATACATAGTAATTTGTATGACTTTTCTGTTACACGCAGTCAATCAGAGATATAATTATGTTTTGATTAATATGATTATCATCAGGCATAATGTCTTTCAGTGATTAGGCAAAAGCAAAAAGAACTCACTATATAACATTTTACCCTAAACGACCAGCAATTGACATACACCAGAAGTAACTATCAGTGATGACTCGTAAACGCTCCTCTATGGAGGTAGGGAGTGAACGGCGTACTCTCTCCCCATGGAATAGAAAGTGCTGACCTCACTGAAGTGATGGCACGAATTCCAGACCCTCGAGCCTAAGTGAAAGTAGTACCACCGTCTAAGCACTTCGATGCCAGCGCGCGTACTGAACTATCGCCCAATACTGTTTCTTCTCAAGTACCTAGTTGAAAAACGGCGAGACTGCACTTTTACTCAGTGAAAAGTCGTGATTGTACAGTCAAATGAATGTCTCTTAGCATACAAAATGATTTACAACTAAATGATGCTAAATGGAGTCCTATAGGCCTTATTAACTCTAAAGTAACGATGCACGGCTAGTTTGTCATTCAACCAAGAAATAGCTAATCTCATAAATAAAGATGCCATTAGACCAAACAATTCTAGCAAAACTAGCTTTCTATCCAACTGATTCACTATATCATGTAGTGATTTATTTATTTTATACACGAAAAATACATAGTTTACGATGTGTACAAATAACGAGATTATTATTATTCAGTTAGGGACGCTTTTGTTAAGTGGGAGGGTGTAGAGCTTAAAATAAATCTGCATCCCGGTTAGGCATCTGGAACACGTGCATTGGCGGGATCTGGCATACAAGCACTGCAGGGTACTATCTCAGCAACATGGAGAACATGAAAGAATCTTGAACAGAAACGATGATGTGTGCATCATATGACTGACTGCCTTGTACACATATTTAATTAAATAATCAAACATTTGATTGCTTTTCATATGAAAATGATAAACAATATAGACATGTCAATGCATAGGGTCGAGAAATACCATAGAATAGAATTTCTTGTTCTTTTTTTGAATTATTTAATTATTATTTTATTTTCGCCCTCTCTAAACTTCCCCTCCCACTTGGTCGATTTCAATGAAAAGAGGAGGTACGTAACAAAACGTACTAATTCCAACATGAAACTTCAACGTTCTAAGATTAGCCTTTTTTGATTTATCAAAGGACACATACAGATGTCACTCTGAAACGGCTAAGTATCAAACCATATTTGGTATTTAACCTTGGAATTAAGTGCTTCATAATATAACAGCTTATTGTAAATATGACATGAGTAGGAGTGGACTTTATACCGAAAACTAAAAAAATGCAAATATCTCCGTAAGTAATCAAGATAGTGAAAAAATATACATGATAACATTTTTAGAACATTACATTTCCAATAACATTCAATCAATACAATTTTTCGATGACGCATACTAACGGTGACATGAAGAATTTTCGAAATTCTCCCCTCTAAACCCCTCCTCCCACTGGTCGGATTTCAGCCATTAAGGAACATAATCTTTATTCTTACATGAAACATTTAAATATCAAGTTTGGTAACGATCAAACAAAAATTGCGACCACTGAAGCTTTAAGAGAAATATATATATATATATATATATATATATATATATATATATATAATTTATAACGTAGTTCATTTGTCATCTCCTGGGTAGGATCGATAGACATTTGAAGTAATTTTTGGAAAATCCGATTATGAGTACAACCTCAATAGCTGATTATCCCTAAGCGAAATCTGCTAAAAAGTGGGTTTAGGTTACCCATATGAGCTAAGGCATTAGTCTTACTGTACTGTAATAAGACGCGGATAATGTACAGAATAACAATTTTTCAAAATAAATCAATATGATTGATCATGTAATATATTTCGCTGCGATGCGTAATATTTGAGATTTTATATTTTTTCTGTAATCGTTGAATAATGGTAACATTACTAAACTGAAATGAGTGATGAAAGTGAAACATTTTGCAATAGAGCGAAGAAAGTGAATTGCCTTCTTAATTAGTAATAAGTATAAATTAAAAAATAATTTGAAGTTGGAAATTAAATGCTTTTAAATGTTTCTTAACATTGTAAGAATTTATTTTAACAAAATAAATTGCAATTTGAATGAATTATTGGTGGAAATAATCAATATATTTTAAAATTTAAATATAATAATAATTACCTTCCTTGTTTATAACCTGTTCTTGTTTATAACTGCACTACTTCACAATCATCACTAGTTGTTTTATAACTATGCTTATAACCTTTCACAACCATGCTTATAACCTACCAACAACATACCATAATCTTCACAACATCCTAATTTTGTTCATATTCTGGTTAGATCTGATCATGTATTACAAGATTACAGAAAAAATTTAATATTACACTCGTGACAAAAGTAGAATTTACAACTCTCGTGAAATTACCAATCTCGCTTCGCTCGTGTGGGGTTTCACTCAAGTTGTAAAATGATCTACTTTCGTCACTTGTATAATAAATAACTATTTTACGACTTATCTATACTCTTCTGGACGGAATCCAACCGTTACCAAAGGCGTGAAATAAATAAGTACTGAATCTGTAAATATTTGACTTATTTAAACAAAAAGTATAGGGATAGTATTTGCAATTATATTAATATAACATAATTATATATTAAAGTTATGTATGATTTTTCGGTTCGTTCTATAATAAAAAAAGCATATTTACGATTGTGATCTTTCCTTATTCTCTAAATAGTATACCGTTGCTATTATAGCGTTGCTTGAGAATTTTCTTTGTATAAATAAGAAGATGAACTACAAGCTTGGACAGTTTGCGAAGGAAAAAAATCTTTAAAGACAATCTCGATACAATGGCCGCCAGAATACACATCATCCCATAACCAAAAACACAATTTTTATTTAAAATGGGAACGTGAAATGCATAATTAACCGTCATTATTTAAATAAATTCATAATGGTGCACGTTGTATTGCTATTACCGAATTTGGTTCTCAGTATTATATTGAAAATTGTTAATGTTGGTTCTAAACATATATACTTATATAATTATAACTTGTGTAAAAACATCTTATTTTTGCGGATCCCGAAAAAACGCCAATATCAGCGAACATAAGCAACACTGTTGCTTTGATACGAGTGAGAAAATGTTGGATACTCACGTAGAAGGTACTGTAACAAATCCTTCATCTTTTGCTGACAAAACTCAACCAGACAAAGTAAATGATGTAATTCATCGTTACTTTATTGCAAAAATAGACGAAGATGGCAAAACATTCAACAATATCAACCCATTCCTTATTAATAGATGGGTATGCTCCTTTTCCAAGGACATCGTCGTTAAAAAATTACAAAAAACTGGATCACTTTTTCTTGACTGCCCTGACCAAATTGTAGCTTCAAGATTATCAAAGGCTAGCGACTTTTATAATTTTAAAATTTCTATAAAACCCCACAAATCATTAAATTATTCTAAAGGGGTTTTTAATTGTAACGACATAAAAGAAATGTCAGAAAAAGAAATTGCAAAAGAACTAGAAGAACAGAATGTGATTGATGTCAAAAAAATAGGGAAAAACCCCCAAAGTTCAGGTCTTTTTCTTGCTACATTTAATTGCCCTGTCTTACCAAAGCGGCTTTTCATTGGCTACATCTGTGTAGAGTTGCGGGAATACATACCAAGACCTCTTATTTGCTACAACTGTGGCCTCCTTGGCCACCATAGAGCTTCTTGTAGCAAGGATCCTGTATGTCGAAGGTGCTCCAACCCACTTCACGAAGGCCAATGCACTCAAATAAAATGCTGCTTATGTAGTGGAGACCACATAACCTCTGCCAAAACGTGCGATATATACGCTAGAGAATGTGAATTGAAAGCTTTAATGGTACAGAAAAGAATTTCTTATCAGGAAGCAAAATCATTGATGACCAAAAAAAATACAGTAACATACGCCGCTAAAGTAAAACAACAACAAGAACCTGACTTACTACCAAAATTAGTTAGTCTAATTGATGGGATGTCTAAAAGGATCCAAATGTTAGAAAATACCATACTACAGGTAATTAGTCAACATCATTCAACAAATTCTACCAGCCCCATCGAAAATAAATCAACTAATAAATTAGAACCTGAAAAGTCAACAAGTGGAACCGATGACAAAAAGAATGAAGAAAGTTTAAAAAAGAAGACTGAAGACTCTGATGACTTAACAGACAATAATGAAAATCAGAAAAATAAAAGACCACGAAGAAATCAATCTAAAAAGAAGGAACCTAAAGTTACAAGTATTCACGGCTGTGATGAAGGAAAAAAAAAGTCATAATTTCAATTTATTTATTCATTTATTTATTTTTTATTGTGATATTTCATTATTTTAATCTCTAAATATTTATTTTAATGTTTACTTTGTTTTTGGTAATTTATTTTTATTTGGTCTTTCAATGTACAGTATTCCTATTTTTATTTATTTATTGTTTTTCCATTTTCAGAATAACAATGAAATTTTTGCAATGGAATATAAATGGGATCCAAAAGCACATGGGTGATCTACAGGGCATAATAAAGGAAAGCCCAAATGTTGTTGCTATTCAGGAAACACACCTAACACCTGGTAAGGAATTCAGCATACACGGTTTCGATACGTACAGAAAAGATTACTTCTTGGGAGGTAGAGCATGCGGAGGGGTAGCTATATTTGTTAGAGATAACACATATAGCGAACCCATACAGCTGAGAACAACACTGCAAGCAGTAGCAGTCTCAGTTCACGTCCCCTTCCGAGTTACAGTATGCTCCATTTATCTTCCACCAAAGGAACCTCTTGACTTACATGAAATACATAACTTACTGACACAATTACCTACTCCTCTGCTATTACTAGGAGACGTAAATGCTTTGTCCACTATGTGGAACTCTCCTCTAAGTAATAGTAAAGGACAACAATTACAGACACTTTTCGAAAACTTTGACCTAATTGCACTCAATACTAACTCTCCAACACATTTATGCCCACGGACTGGAACACTGACCAACATTGACATTTCCCTTTCTTCTCCTTCCATAATTTCTCGATTTACATGGAACGTTGATCAAGATTCCTATGGAAGCGATCACTTCCCAATACAGATACTGACGAAC
This sequence comes from Riptortus pedestris, assembly GCA_019009955.1. Classification (NCBI taxonomy): domain Eukaryota; kingdom Metazoa; phylum Arthropoda; class Insecta; order Hemiptera; family Alydidae; genus Riptortus; species Riptortus pedestris. The sequence continues at coordinate 78,176,723 of CM032229.1, forward strand.
AGACCTGACCCACTATTTAACAGCACACCGAGGTACAACACAAAAAAGGCTAATTGGAATACTTATCAAGACTACATAACAGCAAAACTAAGTTCTTCTAACCTTCAAAGTATAAAAGAGTTAACCTCACTGATATTAGAAGCAGCTGAGATAAGTATTCCAAAAACCTCTAATATATACAAAAAAACACCGGTTCCTTGGTGGAATGAAGAATGCAATATAGCTGTAACTAATAGAAAAAGAGCTCTTAATTTATTCCGACGAAATCCATCATACATAAATCTTCAAAATTACAGGTTAATGAAAGCAAAAGCCCAGTGGATAATTAAGAATAGTAAAAAGAACTGTTGGATAGATTTTTTATCAAGCATTAATCGACATTTATCAGCACAAGACATTTGGACAAAAATTAATCAAATAAATCACAAAAAATATAAGATGCCAATTACAGGACTAGAACAGAATTTTTAAAACAAACCTCACACTGAGACTATGAAACTACCCATAATACTAACTGACCAACACACACTTAATGATCCTTTCACCTTAAACGAACTAAAACTGACATTATCATCTTTACGAAAAACTTCACCAGGACCAGACCTAATTACATATGATATGATACAAAATCTACCTAAACGAGGCTTGCTAGTTCTTCTTCATCTACTGAACGAGGTTTACATTAGCGGCACGTACCCTCAGAACTGGAATGAAGCAATAGTTATACCAGTACTCAAACCTGGAAAAGATAAAAGAAAGGCCATCAGTTACCGTCCAATATCATTAACCAGCTGTCTGTGCAAAGTCGCAGAAAAAATGATAAACAAAAGGCTCCTGTGGTTTTTAGAGAGTAACAGCCTTTTATCTCCATACCAATGCGCATTTAAGCCAAATCATTCAACAATGCACCATATTGCGCGATTGGAGAGCGAAATCCTTAATGCTTTCATTGGAAACAAATTAATATTAGCAATATCCCTCGATCTGGAGAAAGCATATGACTGGGTCTGGAGAAGAGTCATTCTCTCCCAGTTGATCGAATGGGGTGTCCAAGGAAACATTATCAGATTTCTGGATAACTATTTGTCTGATCGAACTTTCAGAGTGAGGATAGGTGTTGCTATATCAGATCTTTTTTGTCAGGAGAATGGAGTGCCTCAGGGAGGTGTGCTGAGCACAACATTATTCAATATAGCTGTGAACTCTGTAGTAAAATATATCCCTAAAGAAGTATCTTATTGCCTGTATGCTGATGACCTTATAATATACACTACATACTCATCACTTTCATACACACAAACATTAATGCAAGACACTCTTGATGAACTTTATAAATGGTGTTCTGTCACTGGTTTCAAAATATCTAGTGAAAAAACTAAATATATTATTTTTACACGTAAAAGGAAATACGAACTACCTATACTTACACTGAACACGACTCTAATAAACAAGACGGACAAACTCAAATTTCTTGGAATGACATTCGATAGAAAACTGACGTGGGTGTCCCATTTAAAAGAACTCCTTGATAAGTGCAAAAAGAGTTTGAACTTATTGAGGATTCTTAGCAATACAAAATGGGGAGCAGACAGATGTTTAATGCTAACATTTTACCGTTGCTATACCAGGTCTTTACTGGACTATGGATGTATAGCATTTTCATCAGCCAGCTCTAATGCCCTTAAAATGTTAGACACTATTCACTACACAGGACTGAGAATAGCAACAGGGGCCTTCAGATCAAGCCCTGTAGAAAGCCTATGTGTAGATGCTGGAGAGCCTCCATTAAAATATAGAAGGCGTATAATCAATTTAAAATTTATTTTAAAATGTAAAGCTTTAGACACACCTTGCATCCACACATTCTTAAACAATACACCACATTTCAACAAATTCATAAAGAAAAAATGTAAACACAAACCACTTCTTATACGCACATTAGAAAATTCCGCAGACTCAAACATTTTACAGACTCCTATGTACAACAATACTTTACTATCACTTCCTCCTTGGAGAGTAAATAACTTATATATTGATTTAACCTTAACAAAATTTAATAAAAATGATCCCCTTTCTTCAAAATTTTACATGACTGCATTTAACTCCATTACTGCAAATAACCCAAACGCACTATACACATTCACGGACGGATCCAAGACTGACTTTGGAACAGCAGCTGCTGCACTCATTGACGACCACACATATGCCAAAAGATTAAACTGAACATCAAGTATTTACTCAGCTGAACTACACGCTATACTCCTATCTCTAGAAAACCTCCAAAATGTTCAAAATCGCCAAATAATTTTATTTTCGGACTCTCTAAGTTCTTTACTCTCTTTAAAAAACATATATTCCACTCATCCTATTATAACAAACATTTTTGAACACATTCAAAATCAACAAAATCACATAACATTGGTGTGGCTACCAGGACATCAGAATATTGGACGAAGCACTGAAGTTGACATGCTCGCAAAACTAACGACAAAAAACACCAATACTGACATTGAAAAGATAACATCGGACGACCTACAAAACTACATTAAAACTAACATACTCCAAGAATGGCAACATGACTGGTTACTAACAGACAACAAACTGAGACAAATTAAAACTACAGTTAAGACATGGAGTGACAAATTTGAGGTATTTACACGGAGAGACGAAGTAGTCCTTACGAGACTACGTATAGGTCATTCTTTCCTTACCCATGGTTACCTATTTCAAAAGAAAAGAATGCCTAACTGCAATGTGTGTAATGCTCCGCTTACAATAAAACACATACTAACAGACTGCAAAAGACGTGACCATCTAAAGATCCCTCATGACTTACACGACTTACTTACTGAAGGTAGCCCACACATACCCATAATACTCCAACATTTACATGACATTAACATATACTCACAAATTTAGAATTGTTACATTTTAAAATCCTTTTTAATCCTTCTTAAATTAAATATTTTAAATTCCAGCTAAACCGTTTTACTGTATGTTTATGTGTGTGTATGTGCGTATGTGTGTGTGTGTGTGTGTGTGTGTGTGTGTGTGTGTGTGTGTGTGTATTTGCGCGTGTGTTTGTGTGTGCGTGCGAGAGTGAGTGTGTATGCATGTTTGAATGTGTGATAATGAAAGTGAGAGCATATGATTGTAAATATTTTAGGTGTTAGAAATCTTCATTTTATTTACATACTAATTTATATTTATTTGATTTTAGTTTAGTTTTTATCCATTGAAATTATATAATTGTTTACGTAATTTTATTAGTCTTTACAGTTTTTGTTTTTGAACTTAATGTTTTGTTTTTATTTATTTATTTTATTTGTTATTTTGTGTTTATTGTTGTTTTTCGTTGTTTGATTATTTGATTTCGTTCTATTATTTAGTTGAGTTTTATTTAGTTGTGTTTCGTTATATTGTTGCGTTCTGTTATTTAGTCGAGTCTTGTTATTTGTTTGCGTTCTTATTTTGTATTATTTAATTTTTTCTTGTTTCTATTTTCATTTTGTATTTTGTTTATATAAATTGTTTTTGTTGATTTTTATGAGCAATATCGCCTCGCTGCGAACGCTCCAAAATAAAATAAATAAATAAATAAATAAATAAACATATACACATCTATACATATAGTTATGAACCGTTTTCATTTTCGTCATCTCCTGGGTAAGATCGATAGACATATGTGGAAATTTAAATGTACAGGTACTATATTATATATATTGCACATTATTGTTTAAATAAAGTATTAGAGTGTAGTGTATTTTATTTGTATTTACCAAGACTAGAAGGACATATATATATTGAAAATTTCGCTTTACTACATTCTGTCCTACTTGAAGACTTACTTTTTGCCATTTAGAAAAATGACTTTGAATTGTAGTTATTCAAATAAAGTTGTATTCAAGTAAGATTTTTTTCTTACAACGCCGTATACAGGACAGGACACGTTACACGTGGATTGCATAAATCCAATTTAGTATTTCAATTGCATTCTGGGACTCCTGTTTTCGTACACCGTTACATTCTCACTGAGAAAACAGGCCACGTAACAACTATAGACTTATTGAAGAAAGGTAATTTTCTTTTGCATAAGTACATTTCAGTAGTCATTGTAGAGAGGCTATGGGCCTCCCATTGAAATAGATTGGACAAGGAAGGAGACTCTGAAGATGATGTGATGAGGGTGTGAAAGAGGGCTAGAGGTAGAGAAAGGCTGCTTCTCCAAGTTATGGAATAGAAAGTGAGAGAAACCTGACCCCGTCAAGGATCTTTCCTGGGTCACGGCTAACAATACATATCCAATTCACGCTTGCTCTTAAAATATACCCGCATTATTGTTATCAAAGTTATTGTTATCAATGACCTCACGTTAGTTGCTATTAAGTAATTTTTCATTACATTTGAAAATTAATTACGCATATGAAAAGCTTAATCTTTGTTTTTGTGGAAAAATACATCCGCAATTACTATTTAATTATATCAAGACGATAATTCATTGATTTATTATTCTTTTTTTCCTCAAGTCTATATAGTCGTCAAAAATGATTTATTCAAATTTAATCTTAATAATATTCAATAAATTATTGGTATTGTTTAAACAATTTACAAAATAACTAATGGATTATTTTTAAATATTTTCGTAAATAATGTTGTCAAATACATTAAATACAATGTACAAAATATTTAATGTTTTAAACGGTTTTATTTAGCTTGCTCCTTTTGTTTATTTGAGTCAAATTTGACTCCCCCTTCCCCTAATCTCATTCCGGCCATTACCAAAAGAACCTTTGTTTTACATGATAGAATTAAATATGGAGTATGGTATTGGTCAAATAAAAACTGAGCCCTCGAAACCATTGATGATGTCACACATTTATCCTTATATCTCACGTGGTGAGGTCGAATGAAAACAATACGTTGTACTTAAGTTTGGTATAAGATGTTGCATGATATATTACTTTATTATTGGTAAAGTAAAACGAGTAGGAATGAGTTTTACTTGAAGCTGAAAAATGAAAATACAAATAACATAGTTTTTTATTTAGATCTAATTGGGAAAACGTAGAGAGCAAAAATAGCATGATATTAAAATTTCAAGAAAATGTTTTATAATCAATCATAAAACAACACTTTGATGCGAATTGTAATAACAGAGGTATTAAATAAATTTCAATATCAAGTTTTGTAATGGTCAAACAAAAGTTAGGGCGACTAAACAGCTAACAAAAAAATAGATTGCTCAGTGCTAAGAAAAGGGACATGACTGGCGCTTGCATGATGAGCTTAGTAGAATTCTTTTTTTAAATTTAAGATTAATTTGATTTTATAAACAAGATAATTTTATGATTTGTTAATAAGGGAGCATTCAAATCCTCCCTGTAACCATACTTCTTACATTTTTGGAGTTTATAATAACTATGCACAGGGAAAGTGCTATCTCTGATGTGATAAGATCAGTACAAGTCCTTGCCAAAGTTAGAGAGACGTGCCCTCCCCCTCTCCAGAGGACACGCAAAGGGAATTTGGAATTTATACATCCCAAGATAAGGAAGATGGCTGAGAACTTCATCCTGCCGGACTATAGGAGCAAGTTCATTAGCCTTCCCAGCATTAATTCCGTTTATCCTTTAACGTTCCCTGTTCCAATAACCTGGTGGTATAACAGTAGCGCTGGGAGCGTAGCCTCACTTTGATTAAGAAGTTGGCCGCTGGATTAAAACTTTGCTGCTTCGTGTAAACAGCACTCCCTTACCTAGCGGCAACAAGTGGAAACATTGTTCCCGTACCCTCGAGAAAGCTGATTAGGCTTCACTGAAATGCTTAGAGCGTTGATACCCATTTCTATATGCACAAAAATATGATCTATACTATGGAAGAACTAAGAGATAGAAACATCATAACGTACGCTGTAGTATCAGAATTTAGAATTAATAAATCAGACTATAATATAAAAAATCATAATTAAAATCTAGAATTTTAATTAAAATCTTTAATTCATATAAAGCCAGCACTATACGTTATACGTCACTTGCCAGAGCGAAAGTAGTGGATCGCTGGAATAAATTAAACTAATTCTCACTTAGTCAATTCCGTCCATTTCACAAAGCCAAGCAGCTTCGCACATATGTTTGTCAGTCACAAAAGACTTCTTTGATTATTCTATACTAAGTTTCTCCCTGTTCATAATCCTTATATCATCAAGATTTTCATAACAGATGCACATGTGATTTATGTAATGTCATTTTCACTTTAACATAGAATTAATAAATTAGACTATGATAAAAAAAACTTTAAGTGAAAATGGCATGTGTTTGAGTGGGGGTTTACTGAAGACAGCAAAAACAAAAGTACCTCCTCTAATACTATTGTCAAATCTAACAGTAGCAGTTGTCTTTACTGGTTGATCATAGAGAACACATGCCGATGCCATCGAAGCGTTTAAATAATGATGCACAGCGTTGAAAGTAGTCATATCGTTAAGTTTTAAGGGATATTAAAAAATTGTTAATAGCAGATCTTATTTATACTTAAATCATAATCTTATATGACAAACCTGGAATGGCGAGTTCGATTCCCGTCTGGACGAATAGAAATTTATTTACTGAGCATCTCATTAAATAAAATCCTTAGCCCCACTTTGGCTAGACAATTAACCTGTAGATAACCTCTCCCAATTAGCCATAGTAGCAAAATGTGGAAGTTGATAAATAATAATAAGTTAAAAAACAGATATCACCTGAGTGAGATTCATCTCAGATAGTAATTTTTAAATGTTAAATGCGTATTACACAGGCTAATTGGGTCGATTTATCTGCAGGTTACCACCTTTTCCAAGCCGGTGTGGGACTAAGGATTTTATTTAATGAGTTAGTCACTAAATAAATTCCTATAATCCAGGTGAGAATCGAACTCACGACTGTATGTTTACTAAGTGAGAGTTTACTGAAGGCTGAAAATTAACAAATCCAAACAACTCGGTTAATATCCATGATAGAGAAAATATTTATAAAACAAATTTATAAGGCAACCAAATTTGCAATAATATTGCTTCTATACACTTTTTCGACCCGCATTATAATAACCAAGATATTTCCAAAATTCCTCCACTCTAACCCCCCCCCCCATTCCCCGAGTCCGATTTCAGCCTTTAACGACCTTGATCTTTCTTTCTACATAAAACGACTAAATATGGAGTTTTGTAACGATAAAACAATAATTGCGACCGCTAGAGTGGTAACAGACAAATATATATGTATACAATTTTGAACGGACCTCATTTTCGTCATCTCCTAGGTAGGATCGATCGACATTTGAAGGAAATGTTCGAAAATCGCGTCATGAGTACGACCTCAATAACTACTTTCCCTCAAGTGAAATCCGCTGAAATAATAATAATAATAAAAAAGGTGGGCTCAGGTTAACCATGTGAGTTAAAGCGTTGACGTTACTCTCACATGGTAAACCTACAGAGGCGAGTTCTATTCTCGCCTGGGCAATAAAAAATGTTTTAGTGACAAACTCATTAAATAAAATCCTCAGTCCCATCCTGGCTAGAAAAGGGTGTGGGCCTATAGATAACCCGTCCCAATTAGCCATAGTAGCAAAAAAAGTGGACTTAATAAATAATAAGGTGTTTTATAAACTTTTTGTAATAAATCTCTGTGATATATAGTTGTGAAAGTCTTAACCTATGTACCTACTGCATTTAGAGAGTGTATTTATTTATTAGAATTGTTTTCTATAAAACAATAAAAGGAATTTATCTATAAATTTTGTTGGAGCCGGAGTATTGGAGTATGTTGTTGGTCTTGATCCTTCAGTAAAGCCCCAGCCCTAGTCATGGGTATTTCTTTTAAAAACTATTTTACTAAATACCCCGCTTCCAGTTTTTCCCTTGTTTACATATGGTTCTTATCAATGGATAAAATATGATTAGAATATAGCCTCTGAGCGACTGTTTTATTTTTCTTAATACTGTACACCTTTGCAAAAAGTGGAATTATTTGTTGAGAGGCTATAGGAAAGGTAGAATGGGAGGTGATACAAGTTTGGTGGTTACCTCGGGAACAGGAGTATAACCTTGGTACATTTATCACCGTTGTGTGTAATGAGCTGGGGACACCGGGCATACTTTCAGGGGAGACCTTTTTTTGTCGAAGTCAGAATAGGGTGCTCAGGGAGCTCATTTATTATCAACTCTCCACTAGCGAAGGGGGTTTCACCACCGCCCTCTTTCGGCTTAGTGTCTTTCGTTCATTCAAATAGCTCTATGTTTTATCATAGGCTTCAACCATTTTCCACTTAAGAAAAAAAATCATATCTCCAGCACTTATAAGGATTCTAGCAGATTTTCATTATTGGAAATAAGCCATTTTAGATGTTCTCATGGCTGTATGTTTTGTTTGTATGCTTTTATCATGTGAGAATGGTTACTGTTAACGCTATAGCGGTCGCCATTCTTGTTTGATCTTTGCCAAACTCGATATTTAAACGTTTTATACAAAACTAAAGACGATTAACCCGTTTCCGCCGACTGTAACAGATATGTAACGGGCGAGAGGGCACCTTCTAGCATGTAGCTGCCAGATCCTGTCCGTGCATGTCGGGCATCTTGTCCTTTCCTGCCCTTCAGAATGTCCTCCTGGTCAGTTCACCTGAGTTTCTCGGCGTTAGCAGTTGTATTCAGTGCGCTAGTGATTTTTTAAAAGTTTTCACATTCTCATCGGCGAAAAAAATGGATGCTTCAGCATTGTAGTTACATTTACGTTTTCAATTGTATTTCCTTTGCAATTTTTGACATAAGTTTTGTTTCATGGATATGTTGACTGTATTTATGTCCGTCCGTTATCATTCTAAGACATTTCATCGTACATCTATGAGCTTTTGAAGTTCAGTGTAACATATATGTTACAGTCGTCCTTCACAGTAAATAAATGTGAACTGATGAACATATTCGTTTTTCAGAGATAGAGTCATTTGAATAGGAATCAACTTGTTGCTAATGCCAAAATCCGGAATAAAAAGTATCGTGTTACTAATCTTCAAGAGTCGTTCTCTCAAGAGAAAAAACGAAAATGGATTCAATGGGACCTTTATGCAGTACCAGATGAGTACCGCTTTGAAGCATTCACTGCATCAAAATACGCAAATTTAAGTCCTGTTGAAGTTTTTGAAATGTTTTTTGACAGCGACATAATAAATCTAATTGTAACTGAGACCTGTAAGTATGCTGCACAAAAAAATGAGACTTCTTTTTGAGTAGATGAAGGAGAATTATATTGTTTTCTTGGTTTTCTCATCCTAATAATTTATAATTTATTACCTGGTGAGCGTTATTATTGGGATTCAAAACCAGATGTGAATAACGCCATGGTGGCTGAGGCCATGAGAAGAGATCGCTACCTACGAATAAAACGATTCATACATTTAAACGACAATTCTAAAATTGATAAATCCAATAAATTGTTCAAGTTACAGCCACTTATAAACATGCTGAAGGATAGATTCATGAAATTATTCATCACTTCTAAAAACCTGTCGTATGATGAGTGCATGGTCCAGTACTTCGGCCGTCATTCTAGTAAGCAATGTATCCGTAATAAACCAATTCGGTTTGGATACAAAGTATGGTGTGTCAATGCTGTAAATGGCTACTTAGTCAATTTTGATATATATGCGGGCAAGAATATGGCAGTAAGCTCAGCTCAAGAAAAAGCCTTTGGAAAAGCCACAGCTCCACTTCTCAATAAGTTGGATGAATTCCCATGCCAGATTTCAAATTTGCCGTATCACATATTTAAGGATAATTTATTCACGTCATTCAATGTACTGAAGCATTTGAAAGACAATGGATATAATGCAACTGGCACAATACGCGACAATAGGATTCCTCGTAGTTGCCCTCTACCAGCTAAGAAGAGCATACAAAAAGAAAGACGCGGCACTTGTCATTATGTTATAGAACACACGGACGGGATATTTATATGCAAGTGGGTTGACAATAGCGCTGTATCCGTTGCATCCACAAAATATGGCTATGCTCCAACGAATCCTGCTAAAAGGTATTCTAGGGCTGAAAAGAAAAATATCGTGGTCCGCAACCCCATTGTATATTCCAGTATAACAGAGGTATGGGTGGTACAGACCGCATGGACCAAGATCTCAATAGGTACAAGATTGGCATACGAGGGAAAAATGGTGGTTTGTACTTTTTAACTGGATGATTGACGTCGCTGAAAATAATGCTTGGATTACTTATAAAGACAGCTCGGGGACAAAAATACCGAAACTACAGTTTTGCCGAGAACTTGCCCAGACATACCTGATTCGGTATAAGATGCCAATGAAGATACCTGGACCTATGGCACACGCAAAAAACCTGTATCTCAAATCAATCAGGTATGATCGCATGGATCATTACGTGGTTCCCATTGAAAACCAAAGACGATGCGCCAACAAGCCGTGTTCATCTCACGTAAAAACAGTGTGTCAGAAATGTGACGTGGGACTTTGCGTTCGCTGTTTTGTTCCATATCATAAAAATTAAATTTTAAATTTTTTTTATAGGTAATTATAATAATAATAATATCATTATTATATTATGATCAATAAACTATTGTTATTAGTTTTTTTTTTTTTTTTTTTAACTGTTTCCTACTTACCTCATATCTCCTAACGCCGACTGTAACATATATGTAACACGCCATAAACCCCCCTTCCCCCCACCCAATATTTTAAAAACTATTTTTCCTGATTTCTTAGTAGTTACTAGTAAAAGAATTTCATATAAAATTTGAATTATCCAAAATTTTATAATTCTCGGCGGAAACGGGTTAATGCCATACATCTGAAAGACGGGTGACCATATTTAATAATATTGTTCTGAATTTTTTTTCTGTATCTCAAATATTAACGGAAATTTTCTCATCTTTTAGTATTCAGTAAACCACCACTTCTACACATCTCATACATCAATGACCTGATACATCATGAAATGTTCTAATCCAAGTTAAAATATAAAATGTTGTTTAAATTGTACTTATTGCTATGTGGTATACGGACAAATATGTTTGGTATGGCGTTACCAATTAAGATTTTGCTTTATGGAGTACATGCTTTTTTTATGTATACCACACTTGACCTCAAACCGTTTCATGAAACAATATAGGTTATGTCTATTATTTATTTATGGACATCATATCAAAGGTGGTTCTCCTCTTTAAAAAATCAAAAATTATTCAAAATCAAATAACGAAAGTAATAAATAAACATTTTACAAATGAACATAGTACATCAAGTAATAAAAATTGGTGATGAGCATAGTTGGTAAATTTTTAATAGGAAATGTATAGATGAAAATGGTACTTTTGCTGATGGTTGTAGCAATGAGCTCCTGACTAGCTATTTTGTGTGTGTGAGTGTATATATATATATATATATGTGTGTGTGTGTGTGTGTGTGTGTGTGCGTGTGAGTATATTTTTAAATATTTTTGTTCAGCACATACTTAATTTCTATGTTATTTTGTCGTATATTTGAACTTTGTGTAGGTATGAGAATATGTTTTTAATGTATGAGTTATGTCTAATAAACGCTGAAATAGGATTTGTGTGTGAGGGGAGGGTGTTAAGAGGCGTGGAAAACAAAAAACTCGTAATATTTCTGTTATTACGAATGGAATGAAAAAAATTGGTTTAACCAATTTTATTGAAAATTTAATTTCCTAATAATGTTGCTCAATACGTATTTTCTGTCTCTATAACAGATATTCCCAATTTCAGCTCGTGGGAAATCTGCTTAGATAACGCATCTCCTGCGTGCCATTCTTTTTATTTAACATATAATGGATACATTTCTCAATAGTACTATTACCATTTTTGCCTTTATCTCACAAAAAACGTAGCAGATTTTTTCTTGACTTAGATTGATAGCTTAAAGTATAAAAAGTCCGTCACACAACTTCAAACTTAGTAAACTAAGTAAACTTCCCATGTGATGGAAGAGGACCCTGATGATATCATATCTACTTCCTATTTCTTGACCAAACAAAAAGCTTATGTAAACACGACTTCAATTTAAGTTAGAAAGAGGAGCAATGAATAGAACAACATTTGCAGTACTAAATGAGTAACAGGATTAAATATAAAGTATTTTTCCAACCGACTCAAAACAACAGATATTTTGCTTCTTTTTTTCTTTTATCCCCCCTAAATCCTCCATTATCCTGGTATGATTACAACCATATTTTATGTTTAGTATTATATTCATCGTTCAAATATTGAGTCCTCTAGAAAATACAATCTTTTCATATTTCTTGCATATTAAATGCCTGTTGAAAACAAGATTTGGTATTTAAACTTTATTTGATGTTTAAGAGATTTCATATTATATCAGTTAATTTTTAATATGAGATGAGTTGTAGTGAGCGTATACTATAGGCTAAAAACGAAAAGTGGAAATATTTTAGTTAATATTCGAGATTGGGAAAAATCGTATGAAACAAAAAACCGACATTTTCTGATTGTATAAAAAACTTCTTTTTTTCATGACACCTAACGCGTGATGTGTATTTTTTATGTGATATTTTTATTTTATTTTGAAATTTGACCTTAATGATTTACTTCACTTATAGTAAGTAGTACTTACTGCTCCATATTAGTTGCAAATGTCTATGAAATGTTTCAATAACTGAAAAAGATTTTTCAAGAGATAAACACGTTCCACTATCTTGTCAAGATAATTGTTTTAATATTTTAATGTGTTTAGTTATAAAAAAAAAAAAAAATCTTGAAAAATGTCTTCAAAAGGTGGGATTTAATTTTAGAGTCATTGTAATAACGAATAACTGAAAAGGAAGTAAATATGAATTTGGGAAGCACGCTCACACATTACTTTAAATGTAAATATATTTCATTCGAGAAACATCCGATTCATAAGTAAAGCGTGGCTTTCTCATTAAGCTGGAGCCCTTCAGCTTAATCAACGCCAGCAACCCTGAATCCTGGAGTAATTAAAAACCGTATGCAGCCCCAATCTCTTTTCTAAATATTAAACGTATTAATTTAACTTTTCCTCCTTATAAACTCATTTTATGCGCCCCTTTACCACTATCCTCTTTTAATCTGATTAACATTTTTTTCTTCCGTTGTATTTTTTTTTTAGTATATTTATAATAAGTCAACGTTGAGATATAAATTTCGAAATGCTCACTCACATTTTGCTTACTTAAAGCCGTTAGGGAGTTGCAGTACTCGCTTTAGTTTATTGGGATTTGTTTTATTATGGAATGATTAATCGTTTGCCTTAAAAAGCCAGTTCAACAATGAGGGAACCCACACAAAAACGTCCGCCACGTAGGGGCTCCGTAAACTAAGCAGATTTCCCACGTGCTGGTGTGACACACTATCGATATCATCTCACAATATATTTCCTATTTCGAAGTAAAAATCCGATGAGTAGAAGTGGGGGTTTACTGAAAGCTGAAAACATGAAAGTAAGAATAACTCGCTTTACGTTTATGGTACGAAACAATGTACAGAACACAAATTGTAGAGCATCGATAGTTTCTATTCATTGGATTAACCGATATACATGCGTTTTTAGTATTCACAAGGGGAGTGCACGGCCTTCCCCCCACCGATTTGAACGAAAATATTTTAGTGTTTAGTACCTGATGAAAAACCAATTCTGTTAAAGCGAGAGAACGCACTTCTCAAGCGTTCGTCTAAAAAAAATTGTTAAAGTTTGCCTGAATGTCTTGAGTTGTTCCCAAGGTATGTATTTCAAGGAGTCCCCCGTGGCTCAGGGGATAGCGCTTTCTTTTTGTAATCGGAAATAACGATATAGAAACCCGCCGGGAGCGACTATTTTTTCTTGATTTTTTTTTTCTACTCATCACATTCATGAGAAATAAAGTAAAATTAAATTATTTATTAACGCCCACTTTTTGCAACTAATAGAAGTTTGGGGTATAGCAAAACCTTCGAAAATCAGACGCATCCACACTTTCCAATCCAAATTCTTGCGCACCATAGTAGATGCTCCATATTATATCACCAACCACACCCTCCATAAAGATCTTAACATCCCATGATCCCAAGATTCAAAAGATTTCCACAGCAGGCTATCCAATCATCCTAATCCAGAATTCCTAGCCCTTTCCAGTACCAATCATCCTTATTCCCCTCCACGGCGCCTCAAGATACAATGGCACAGAGATCAATAAGTGTAAAGTGAAGTGATAGCAGTGGCTATTTTCTTATGAAGTGCCATTCCTCCTTAGCTCTTGAGTTCCTTGCCAGGCAGGGAGAGGCTGCTGCTCTCATTGTGGTGAAGGGGGGGTAGCTTCTGTCGAGAGTGATGGAGGACGATTGAATTGCACATATCACATTACAAAATGCATTTAAATGCAGACTGTAATATTCTTAATAAAATAAAATAATCTAAAAAAAACGTTTTGCAACTAAAGCTAATTGGGACGGGTTATCTACAGGTTAAGACCCTTCTCTAATCAGGGTGGGACTAAGGATTTTGTTTAATGAATTCGGTCACTAAATAAATTCTTTTGCCCAGTCGGGAATCGAACTCACTACTCTAGTTTTACCATATGATATTAACGCTTTGATTCACATGGCTAACCTGAGTCCCAGAAATAACGTGTAATTACGTAAAAACATTTTCTACTCAACCAAATACAACATGTCTATTGATTACTATCAAAGGTGTCACTCATAATATAAGATTATTTATGGAGTATATGTAAATTCATGAACTTTATTTGAGTATGCCCACTACACGCGCGTCATCTCACAGATGACCAGTTCTGTTTTTTGTCATAAGTTTGATGAAGGGAGGGGAGCCTGGTTCCCCGCCCTAGTATTCCTCAAGCTCGCCTAGCTCGACAGTTCAATTGAACTCATCAGAGATCAGTTGATTATGCGAGTGCAGCTCAGCAATTTGCCACGCACCATGACCTCACGTCTTCGAGAACTCCTTCCCAATGATCAAATACCACCACGAGCTTCAAGCAACTCAGCAGCTACTGATGCTGGTGGACGCCAGCGCTGTGGATTTTGCTTGGAAAATAAAACAAAACGATACACCAAATATTCTTGCAAGGAATGTGGCCAATATTTATGTCTGCAACACTGTGCCTTTTCTTGTGCTGATGGATGTAACGTGGGTGTGGGTAATGAAAGTGATTCAGAGTGAAATTTAAGTTTAATTTTTTAAAAGCAAAGGTTCTTGGTTTTTTTTAGTATTTTTTTTATTGGTCATTTCCATTTGTTTGAGTAACTTTCCAAGTTCTAGAAATGAGGCTCAATTGTCAATGTGTTCATACATTTTACATTATTATTATGTTCTCTGAAACTATCTTACAAGACTGATAAGAGTTGTGTTCCTAGGTTTACTAGTTGATTTACCTTTTGCAAGCCAGTAATAAGGAATAAAATTGAAACTAAGCTACCGTGGCAACTGTGTTACAAAAATTTAACATTTTTGAAGATTTATATACAGATAATTTTTTTCAAATACAAATTTATGAACTTTTTCATTTATCTATGCACCATTATTCCTGCAAAATTGCGAAAAAACAATTATATTATTCACTTTTGACAAATAAGTGAACAGTCATCTGACAGATGACACGCGTGTATTTATGTCTCACTAGGGGGCGCGTGTATTGGAGTCTTAAACATAATTCCAGTTGCACGGATTAAAATGTTTATTTCATAAATAAGGCTTATTTGAGATTTGACAAAAGATCAGCCCTGGAATTTTAATTAGACTTGGAAGAAAATAATAATTTGTGAATCTCTTTGGGGTGAAAATATATATATATATATATATATATATATATATATATATATATATATATATATATATAAATAACATTATTCTGTATTATCTAAAGAAAGCATAGTCATATAACACCTTTTGATCGCATACGTAGAAACAAAGTTTTTTTTGACCTACTAGGAAAGTTCTGTTCTACGCCTGCGTTTTACTATCGAGTATTATTCATATAACTCCAAAATCTTGAGCATTACATTGCTATTTCCTCCTAAATAAAATGAAGCAAATATGAAATTGAAGTACTAAAGTTTGTACAACCCCCTCCCCCTCCCCAGTTGAATTTCCAATATGCTGAAAATAAGCTGATGTTAGTGGTCTAACAATTTGTCAATTAAAATGAATAGATAGAAATTCATTTACTTATATATAGTGAATAAAATCTTCATTAGACGGTGAAAAGAAAATTAAGTTTTATTTAGGTTAGAGGACAATGGATATATTGGTGAAGGGAAGGCTGAAAGGGAAGCCTTATAGTTCTCGATTATGGTATGAAGAAGGAATCACTTGGTGGCCGGGGGCAATTTACCTGGGGTTTAGGATAAGCCTCTTGGTGCTTAGGATTCAAGAGGTGCTTGGCCTAGGTGCTGCAGGGCTTGGCGCACAGCTAGCTCTATATACATCAATCCTCTCCTACACCACGAATATATTAAACAGATACTGTTTTCACGCTAGCACAAGCTTCGCTCTTCTACATTTGTTCAGCTACTTATCACCACTCATCTCCATGAGAAAATATACACACACTTGTGAATTGCCATTTATAACAAATTTATCTCAGATATAATAATTAATATATTATTTTTACTTTTTGGCAGATTTCCCTTAAAGGAAAACAGTTATTGAGGTCGTACACATGATGCGATTTTTGAAAAATTTCCCAAATGCCCATCGATCCTACCTAGTAGATGATGAAAATGAGATCCGTTCAAAATTATATATATATATATATATATATATATATATATATATATATATATATATATACTTGTCTGTTACCGCTATAGATGACGCAATTCTTATTCGATCGTAACCATACTCGATATACAAGAGTTTCATGTAAAACTAAAGATCAAGTTCGTTAATGGCTGAAATTGATCTACTGAAAGGGAAGGGGTTTAGATGGAGAAAAAAAACTATCTATTTTGTTATGCGTCGGATCAAAAAATTGTATAGAATCAATCTTATTGCAATCTTTAAGTGCTGTTATGTACATGTTTTCTGTATATCGAATATTAACCGAAATATTTGCATATTTAATTATTTATTTTCAGCCTTCAATTAACCCCCCACTCCTACTCGTGACATATTAACTATAAGCTGTTATATCATGAACCAATTCTTTCCAAGCTTAAATACCAAATATGGTTTTCATTGAACTATTACTTTGTGAGGCACTTGGAAATAAGTTATGTGGTGTCGACATCAATAAAAATGTTTCGTCCTTACTCGAAAATGTTTTAGTCAAGACTAAAGATAACATTTGTTATTAGCTAAAATGGGACTTGGAATGCTTGAGGATCAGAGGGGAGTGGAATTCGAAAATTTAAAATATCTCCATTACAATGAGTCGGATCGTAAAATATTATATATAGAACCATAATTGTTAAACTATTGATGCTCTATAATTCTTGTTCTATGCATTTTTTCGTAACTCGACTTATTCGTACTTTCTTGTTTTCTGTCGTCAATACCCCCTAACATTCTACTCTTCGGATTTTTTCATATAAAGAGAGAATATGTGGTGAGATTAGATCACAAATGCCTTATATCAGAGAATTTGCTGTTATAGATGTGGGAAATCTGCTTTGTTTACGCAGCCCCTGCGTGACGGATTTTTAAATTCTAAACTAAACCCTTTTCATTGTTATTTTGAACGATATTTCACAGTCAAAATATAATTTATCTCAACGAACCATTGTGCTTATTTATTCCATAAATACAGACAATGCACTGTGATATAATTTTATCGTGGATATGAAACTGAGTTTTTCTACTGCTGAAACACAAATTCTACAGCTGATCAGAATAAAATAAGTTTAATACTTTCTAGTCGTTTACAAAACCACTTTATAAAATATTAATATAAAAAAAGCAATTTAAAATAATATGTTTACAAAACAGTCAAGTATAACTCTCACGCCATAAACATGAATTGTGCTGGTATCAATACCTCGTGAAGCTCTAGAAATACAAACAATACTCAAATCGATGAGAAATAAGGTCAGTAATATATCCCATTAACTAATAAGTCATTTTAATATTCAAAATATCTACATGCTTCTCGCCATCAAAGAGACTAATCAAATGATAGACACTAGCAACTCAGAGCGGTAAGTGAACATTGACGGTAAGTATAGAGGAAACTTTCAGCCAAGATGTAACCACCTGGCAGAAGGTTCCCTCGTATACAATGTATATGTTTACGTTTACATGTGCATCGTGTGGAGCTTCTGAGAGGGTATCCTAACTGGGGGAAATTGCAAACAGTAAAACACAAACAGTATTTAACAATGTACCAACGCCATCGCACTTGTTCTTAAGCACACAAAAAGGTTTAGAATGTTTAATCAGAATGTGTCTCTTTATTCTTCAACACAAAACTGCCAAAAACAAAAGCCAATCTTGTGAATTTACAAAACATATGTTTTACACCTAACCGATATCATACAATTACAAAGAGATATAAATATAACAATCGTTCCTTATAATATTCACTCCTTGACAGCACCATTCTCTAAACTATTAGTTTAAACAGATTTTGAATGCAACAAAAAAAAACTAATATTTCAGTGAAAATAAAATGAACTGAGCATTCTTGATTCCTTTCAAGTCCACAACAACATACTTTCTATTTTAATTGTACTCTCTGTACTAACTTTTTCAATGGTAACATACATTTATGACGGCATATATTGGTATGTTACTAAGTCTATTTATTGAGTTAAAGAAAAGTCCATTACGCAGGGGCTGCGTAAAATAAGCAGATTTTGGTATGCTACACTAATGATGTCATCTCGCCATATATTCTCTATTTCTAAGTAAAAATCCGATAAACAGAATGGGGAGGGGGGGGTATTGAAGACAGAAAACAAGAAAGTACGAATAACTTGCTTAATATTTGAGTAACAAAAAATGTACAGAAAAACAATTAAAGTAATATAGCTGAACAAGATTGGTTCTATAACATTTATCGATCCGACTAATAATGAGGAGAACATTTTGAATTTGCAAATCATCCTTACTTCCTAAACACCCCTGTCCAATGGTTCGATTTCACTTTTTATCTTTAGATTTGGAGAATATTATCTTTAGATTTGCATAGAGCGTTTAAATATCGAACTTGGTAACATAATCAAATTTGGAACGATTAAACCAAAACTGCTACCGTTCAGACAAGTATATACACATATGCATACAGATATAGTTTTAGGCAGACCTCATTTTAGTCATCTCTTGGGTAGGATAGATGGAAATTGGAAGAAATTTTTCTCAGAATAAATACATGTACATTTATTCTCAGTGTTAATTGCTATATATTCAACAGAGTGTGTTAAATAAACATTGAAATGTGTGTACATTACTTTCTACATTAGCAGAAATGTACAATAATTAACTAAAAGAAAATCTTTTTTTTTTTTTTTTTTTTTTTTTTTTTATAAACTAAAGAAAATATAGGAGGAATGGCCATTTTATATTTCTATTTTATTTTTTTTTGTAAAACAAAGTAACAGGTTCACAAGGGAAATCAATTTGATAACGGTTGAGAGCATCCTAATCATGCAGCACCTTTGGATTATACTTCAGGGACGTGGGAATAGTAATTTTCGTCAAATTGTGCCTCCTAGTAGTGTTCATTTTTCATAAGATATATAAAAATTATTTTACCTCCATTATAGCTTCTCATTACAGGTAACTTCCATTTAAAAAGTCTGTCATGCAAAGAATAGACAGACTAAGCAGATTTCCCACGCCTTGGAATTGCACACTAGCAATATCACTCCTCTATATACTCTCTATTTCTAAGTCGAAAATCAATAAGTAATAGTGGAGGTTTACGCAACGCAGAAATAAAAAAATAACGGATAACTCGCTAAATATTTGGGCTACAAATAAATGAATAAAACAACAGAAGAATGAGTATTTTTAACAAGATTGGATCATATTTCTAACCTAACTCATAATAAAGAAGATACTTTGAATTTTCCGATTCCCCCACCTCTAACCCCCCCCCCCATTCCTACTCTGATTTCGGCCAAAACTACTATGAACATATTTCTTCTTATTATTGAGCATGGTATAGATTAAATAAACATTTTCGAGTTAAGAACGTAATATAATAATTGATGCCATCACATAACGTATTTGGATGTTACTCACAAATAAAATTCCGCTAAAAACAATATTTGGTATTTAACCTTCCAGTAGGTTAAATCCAATGGTTTTGTTGTTGTTGATATTATATGAGTAGTAGTGGGTTATATAGAAAAAGTGTATATATCTACATTTTTAGAAAATTAAATTTGGAAAAGATTAGTCCTAGGTATACACTTTTCGAACCGATTCATAATAAAGGTGATCTTTTGAATTTTAGACATTCTGCCCCTCTAAACTGCCCCTCCCACTTGTCCGATTTCAGCCTTTAACAAACTTGATCTTTAGTTTTACATAAAACGTTCAAATATCGAATTTGGTAACCGTCAAACAAAAATTGCTACCGCTAGAGCAGTAACTGACAAGTATATATATATATATATATATATAAATAGATAGATAGAACTTTGAACGTAACTCAGTTTCATCGTCTATTAAGTAGGACCAATGGGTGTTTGAAGGAATTTTATGATAATCGTGCCATGAATAGACTCTCAATTGCTGAATTCCCTGAAGGGAATCATTCAAACTGTTAATTTCTATCTAGAAATATCAGACAATTTGAAGGCGCGATTTGTATATTCTTTTTATTTGATTGGGAATCTACTACTCGAAAAAAATATTCTTCATAACCACAGGATGCAGGAGGTGGCTCATGAGTGAGAGGGAGTTTGTACTTAAAGATTTATTTTCAAATCCCCAAAGCCTCGTATTGGGTGAGCTACTCTGAAAGTATAATAAATCCAATTACGTCATGAGGCAAACAGCTGATTGACAGCCAGAGCTATCTGCTGAGTGCTATAGTGAGTGCTGATTGACAGGCAGCCAAGTCTGCTCAGTTCTATAGCCACTGAAAAACAGTCTTTCCTGTACCTTTAATGCCTCTTTTCTTCCTCTCAAGCAGTTATTTTATTTCATTTTATACGTGCAACTTTAAATTTGTCGAAATTATACGAGTTACATGCAGTATTTAATAATAATTTACACACTAATATATATTTTTATAGTTAATTAAGTTACTCTAAATAACAAAATAAACAATTTTGTTATGTGCATATTTGACGAAAAACCAATAGGATACGAAATATCGATATTTTTTAAATTCAGGCCTCTGTTATAACCCCCCACTCCAGTACGTCTCAGAGAATATTAATATAGCCTAAAACCTAAGTTGAATTAGTAGTAATATACATACCAAGTTTCATAAAATTCGGTTCAGCCGTTTACGATTCTATAAAGGACATACAGACAAACATTCATTTATATATGTATATAGATTTTGGTAGCCAGAATTGGCAAGGATTGAAGAACCTTTTCGCAAATCGTTTCGAGCGTATTAATTGATTCCCCATAAGGGAAATCTTCATAATAAACATCGGTGAAAAAACAACTCTTTTGGGCAACAATAACATAAGTATATTTGACTCTCTCTCTCTTAAAGGTCTTCAGTATGGCTCGACAAGGCATTCTTATTCAGATCAGGGTATAAGTTACCTTTAATTTAGGGTTTGTTAATTTAGTTTGTAGATTCCTTTTTAATTGAACAGCCTGTTTGCTTTGCTGCCTCCCAGCTTATAATCAAGAGTTTACTGAATGAAAGTGCCTTTCAATTTATCCCTAATCCTGTAGATAAGAGGAATCGGAGGTGCCAGTCCCGTCCTGTTCATTCCCACTAAGCCAGCAAACTTCCCTCTAAGCACGGACACTTTCTCAATTCAAAATTAGCGCACAATTATTATTAAGAAAGCTTAACGATATTTTAATTTAATCATTTAGCAGATTTCCCCTAACTGAAATCAACTATTGTGATTGTCCCACTCGATTTGCCAAAAGTGTTCAGCGATCCAATTATCAGATGGCTATCCAAAGTTATGTGTATAAGCCACTCGAGCGGCCATAATTTTTATTTTATAGGTACACAACTCGATATTTAGGAGCTTGTTTAATATTAAGCCTAAAATGAAGTTCAGAGAAGTGGCAGCTTACAGAAATAGTAAAATAAAAATATCTGTACTATAAAATTAAATTATTTATTAACTTCCACTTTTTTCAACTAAGGCTAATTGGGACTGGTTATCTACAGGTTACCAACCCTTTCTAGCCAGGATGGGACTGAGGATTTTATATAATGAATTCCGTCACTAAATAAATTCCTTTGCCCCGGAGTTTCGAACTCGCCACTCTAGGTTTATCATTTGAGATTAAGGTCAACGCTTTAACTCACATGGCTAACCGAGCTCCATGTTTGTATTATTTTCTGTCAGGACACAAAATATTATTTAATATATTATGTTGAACTTTTAATGATTTAAAAATGTTGTCCTGTACATTTTTCTAAACCTTCAATATTAACAGAATTATTTGCAATTTTTTCGTATCGTGTTAACAATAAGCCATGTTACCACGGGGTGTCTTACTGTTAGCTTGAAAACCGTTTATTGTTTCCATCGGAGCTTCACTATGCGAGGTACAATGAAAAATGGCTGGCGTCATCTATGACCATTATATGCTCTAGAGATCTCAATTTTTCTTTAAACGATAACATACTTGATATTTAACTGTTTATGTAAAACTAAAGGTTCTGCTCTGCTAATGCCGACATTGCCGTGGAGAAGATAGGAATAAGAGAGTGGTTGATGTTAGAAATTCTGTACATCTTCGTTATTTTGCGTCGGATAGAAAATTTGTATATCATCTTTTGTATAATTATAGTAAATATAATTTTTTAATGATTTTATTGTCGTTCCGAGGATTTTTAACTTACTGGAATATTAACAAAGTTACTTGTATGTTATTGTTTTTACCATTCAGTTAAACCTCACTCCTACTCACTTAGAGCAATTGCAAAGTGCTTCCAGTGAAACCCATCTGCAAATATGATGTAATTACTGATTATGAGGATGTGAAAATAATTTATATTCTTCCATTTTTTTACAAGTAAAATGGATGAAACGTGACTTTTCAGGATATGTTATACTAGTGCTACTTATTTTTTCGGTTACTTAACTTGGTTTTTTTCTTTTTTCAAATAAGAAGACATTTCCCCATAAAATATTTGTTAGTGCTTAGAGCTATCAAGGCAGAAGACCACATCTTTAGTGTTAAACCGAACAAAAACATACAAACTTATGCCTAATATGCAAATAATTTATAACTTTGTTTAGTTTCATTTTCATAGTCAAACATGTTATCATTCCAACATGGTAAAAGTAACTTCCAGTTCGCCCATATCCAATGACTGCTTGAGTAAGTAGTCTATTTATGTCTGTAATTAGTTTTCTTTCAAGCACAGTTTTATTTGATTCATATAGATGTGTATCTTTTGTTGTGTTCAACCGTTTTCCGGCCCATAAATCAGTAAATTCTTCTTTCAAAAGTTGGTTTACTGTCTGCGGTGTAAGTTAAATATAAGGTTTAAAAAGAAGCATCTTTGGTTAGTAAGTAAGAAGATAAATGTCAAAACATATGATAGGAATCGCAAACAAGCCTTGAGTTTAGAGTAAGAGAAGTGGCCTATTACAGTCGTTACTAAGTCACTAAGTACTTTAAGAAATGGAAGCCAGTGAGAACATCCGATTAGCCACTCTAGTACTATACCATGTAATTTGAATCACCGTCGCCATGACGACTACAGACCTCTGCTCCGAACTCCTCTACCTTGGACCACAAGAGAATTTCCTCACTTAATCTCATTTCATAGCGTATGCCTATGACGGAACAATTTGTCTGTTTAAACTAGACTCTCATAGAATTAAAAGTAACCACGTAATTCCCCGCTTAACTTGACTGGCGTGTTTACGTAGACTTATTATTGCAATATAAATAGAGGATGGACGGCGAGATGAGATCATCAGCGTGACACTCCGAATGGGAAATATGCTTAGTTTACACAGGTCCTGCGCGAAGACTATACTATAATATCTTTAAAACTCTGAAGTATGTAACACTTGACTTGCTTGTACATTTATTAAATTAAAAAATAATATAAAATGTTTGGTTGGACTTCATTTGAAAGTTTCATATTTTATTTTGTTATTTTTTGGTTAAAAAAATATCAATTTACGTACAAAATACCAACCCTCGATGATTTTAACAATAAATAATTTGATGGACCACTTTGACATTGAGAATTTGAATATTGAAAATTTGGGACAAAGTTTTGAGTTTTCAATAAACTCATTATTTCCTCTATAAAGAAACAATTTTTAGAGAAAGACAAAGACGAAATCGCGTTTCATTCTTTATTAAATTGAAAAGAATAATATTTTATTCGGTAGAAGCTGAATTTATTTGGTCAGCACTTTTCGTAAAATTTTTCTCTATTATCTGTAACCCCCTACCTTACATTCATGAACCTTGCCTTAATTTCTTCCTTTCAAGGAATAAAAAAAAAAAGACTCGGTGACCTATTCTCATTCTATTTTAATTCCTTTCCGCCTTGCCTTCTGTCTTACATAAATTTTGCTCGAGGACAGGAGCACTATAAATATGTAAATATTTTATTCTGAGATAAACCCTTAAATATTTACTCTTTTGAGTGACATTTTCCCTAGACTGTTCAATTATTAAAAATGGTCAGGAAGCAAAAACCTATAACCGACAAAGGAAGGTAATTGCCTTTGGTTGTTAGTTTATGCTTTTCACTCGCGATATACAATTTAGAATTTGTAGAGGTGTCTGGGGTCATGAAAAGTTAATGATTTGGATCATTATGACTTAATGTAGACGAGGAATAAATCAGGAGCACATTAAATATTAACAATATTTAAACTTTGGTTTCTACTTAATTGGCTCATTTAGCAGTCTGGATTGTAAATTTATGTTTTCAGTTTTTCCGTAAAGAATCATGTTTCATTA
The DNA here is from genome assembly GCA_019009955.1 of Riptortus pedestris. NCBI lineage: Eukaryota > Metazoa > Arthropoda > Insecta > Hemiptera > Alydidae > Riptortus > Riptortus pedestris. The sequence continues at coordinate 78,201,809 of CM032229.1, forward strand.
ATAATATGTCTAGTGAAAGTAATTCTGGAAAAAGGGGTTAAAGGTTCATTAAATAAAATAATAATAAAAACACTTTAAATAAACTAATGCATTTCAAATGTGTCAAATACATTTTAACTTTAATGAGCTTTGCTCATTACCTATAGGAAATCATGAACATTAATTTAGTAAGCGTGCACTCGATTTAGGGCTCAGTATAAATAGGCATAAGAAGAAGTACAGGAGAACTAATCCTAGTTTACTTTCATATTCACAAATTTAGCCTTTACTTCGAGCATTATAAAATAAATTTTGGGTATTGTATCAATTTCTTTACATTCCAATCACCTATGATTTGGGGCATTATTTAAAAAGTAATATCAACAGTAACTAATACCCTTTATGTAAAACTAAATTCTATAAAAAGTGACTAAGTATTTTTTCGGCATGGTCGGTTTACAAATTAACTAACTTAAACTAATTCTCATTATTTAAGTAAGAACTAGGAGTCCATAAAGGCTTTTAAAGTGATATTTATTATGATATCAATGGATGAACCTATTTTTAATATAATTATAAATACCTAAAGTATCAGCCTTATAAAAAGTATAAGAAACAAGATATGTTGAAACGGCAGTGTGTAGCAGTTAAGCCCGAAATATTTCAAAACCCGAAATATCTCGTAAAAAGTAAAAAGAATAATAAAGGAACAAAACTACATTTATTTGAATTTACTCTCTGTAGCGTATATTATAATTGTTTTAAGAATAATTTTGGGAATTATCATATCCTGTTTATGACAACATAGGCAATAAAACAATGTAGGCAAAAGACTGCCAATAACTAGAAGGGTGCAAGAAGACAAATTTTGCATCTAATAAATATGAGATTTAAAAATAATACAATTTTATAGAATAACAACTGTAGTAATACAGGTCGATTCAATTGAACTTACATATTTCACTATTGTAGTAAACCTATACAATGAGCTAAATAGCATTTCCGGTTTCTGCAGAGCTTGTCACATTGTCTGGCGAACAGAGGAGTGGCTGGCAGTAGCTATCTTCCAACAGTCTGTGCCCTTCCCTTCAACATGGCTAACACCAACAGTAAGTAAAGAGAATCATTATACCAAGTGATGCACAGATTAGTGGACTCGCTTCGTGAAACAAAATTATTATTTAATAAAACGTAGGAACTGAATATGGCAATTCAATAAATTTGACAAAAACTAGGAAGATGGAGGAGGGTTATCGCTATAATCTTCTTTCTGCCAGTTTGCTTTGTTATTTCCATTAAAATTAGTGCCATTAGTTGTATCACTGAAAATATTATAATATTATACTTATGATTCGAACGATGCATTAAACCTTCAGTGGATGGAGGTTAATAAAATATAAAGTTTAATAAGAGCTTTACTAAGAGAATTATGCATGGCGTATAAATAAATATTTATACAAATATGCCCCCCGTACTGTTATTTCACACTGAATATGGCATGTAATATTCTATTCTCAATTTTTCCTTATTGAGAACTCTACGTACAGGAAACAAGAAATTTAATCTTATTTTCGTCATTTCCTAGATATGATTAAAGGACATTTTAGGAACTTTTCCGAAAATCGCGCCCTTAAGGAAATCTGCTAAAACATCAACTAGAAGAAAAATATTCACATACATTCACAACAATAAAAACGACTAATAACAATATAATAATATTTAGTAAATAGTTATGGCGTAAAAATACAAATAAATGAATAAATACAGGCCAAAACTAGTTATATTAGATTGAGGTAAAAAAGCAACACTCATCGGTTAAATGTGTGATAACTGGAAACAGAGAGACCACCGACGTAGGCTTAAATTTATCAAAATGAAATCCTACCTTGAATATGTAATAAGTCCTGTATAATAGTCTAATAAAACTCATAACAAAAACAATAATATGCAAAACCTCTGAAGAACGTAAAATTGTTTGCTTAGGAAGACACCACGACAATCATTAGCCAAAGTACCATTTTCAGCCATTCAGTTCCTATTAATCACTCACAACTGTGCTCATCACCATTTTTTTTTAAGTTAGTACTATGTTCTTTTATAAAATGTTTATTCATAACATTTCTTTTTTTTATTCGACACTGCATAGTTTTTGACTTTTTAAAGGGCAAATCACATTTGAAGTGATGCCCATAAATAAGTAAACAAAATAGTTAGTTAATTTTATTTCCTGTGAATTGAAAACTGAACTGAATTGAAAATATAATGCCAAATATATAGACTTCCTTGAGCCTCAAAGTCCATTCATATATATTTCCATTTCTAATTTAGTATCAGGATGGATTAAGGGAGGCCTGGGTGATATGGACAGCCTTCTAGTAATAGAGCTCGCGGCAGAGCAGGGATTGGTACTATAATCTTATCGCTCCAGCTAGGACAGTCTCATCAAACAGTTAGGACCGCTTCCCGGCTAGCATCTCTTCAATACTTAAATACTCTGCTTCCATAATGGCCCCTTTCAATATTCGCAGCTCCATACTTCATCTTACGTCCGCAGTTCAGAGCCTCTTATGAAAACATAATGCCCAGGACTGCCAGCCAGCCCTTTTGCATATTACATGCAATAGAGATCGGACGTCGTTTAGAAAATGTTGTGGATTCACAGCCTCATAAGATTGGATTGCTTTCCTAATCTTACTGATCAAAACGGCAAGAAAACCTTCAGTTACGCTTTAATCTTGTTCATATAAGGCATGACAGAATTTGGCTATATTCACCGTTACCACTCGTGACTGATGGCTTGTGAATTAGGGAGCCTAGCGTTTTCAGAAGTGTGCGACAGCCAGGCATACTCTGGGAATTGCCGACATTTCAGATGTCTAGCGTAGTACTATGCACATTGTAATAATTTGTTCCCTTTGGAACAGTTCTCTTTTCTCAACCAAAATAAAATTTACACCTAGGCCATTGATTAGCCCTTAAATATTGTGTTCATCATTCTCTGTATCTGCATTGCTTAGTTGCTAAAGCGGAAGGCAATTCAACTCATAATCATTTTAGTTGGTTGGAAGGATAAATGAAAGAAATAAAAAATTCATTCGCTGTTAGGAGAGGCGTTTGCAGAAATCTGGACGCAGCATGACTGCAGTATCTTTACATGTTTAATGAATTGTGTAAAATGCGGAGTTGAAGAGGAAATTATTAAAGATCTAGAGAAGAGTAAACTGGTAAGGGAGACAGTAGCAAGGAACCACCAAGCAAAAAGTTAGACTGGCCAAGAGAGCTTGTTAAAACTTTTCCTTTATGGGCTTGCTACGGATTATCTGTACGATAATAGCCTTCTGCTGTAACATACGTACCCACCTAACAGACAAAGACCTAAACTTGAGACAGAACTCACTTATTTACTGTCAAGCGAGGCGCGAGGAGAGTTCGTCTCTATGTATATTTAAGCGAGGAGGAGGAGAGTTTAGAGAGTGGCTTAGTGAAGCAGGGTTGAAGAGAGTTTTGTCGAGTTATTCAGGGTTACATTTCGGGAAATAAGCAAACTCTAGGCAGTGGTATTCGTTTAGCTCGGTGGACGTTGTTGACAAACGTATTATTAAGGTTCCCTCATGCTTTCTCGTGTAATTTGAGATTTGTTGGATGTTTGACCTAATGAAGACACAGTGCCGAGAAAAGTTTGTTCAACTGTAGGGTTTGCCTGAGTGGTCTTGCTCATTATTGCAGATGTTATTATTTATGTTTTCTCATTCGTGACGTTTTGAGAGAAATAACTGCTGTAACATTGAGAACGAACTTGATATCATTTATTTAACTTTGTCAGAATGTCATAACCATACAGTTATTACATTCTAATTTCACTACATCTCCAACCGAGAAGTCTTGTTTGTATAAAGGTAGTGAGGGCAGTGGATTTATGAATAAGAAATTCCTATTAGCGTCTTTATAATCTCGTCACTGACTGCGTCCATCTGTCACAGTTTTTATAACATTGAAAAAGACCTACGTAAATTTACTAGCTTCTACACACATTTGTCATACTTACACTCTACTATTATTAATATCCACTTACGTAACATTAGGCTTACGCCTCATGTGGAAGACCTAATTGTAAAGGTCTATGCCTTCCATATTTTAATCCGTTAATGGGGTTTTGATTGAGAACACTTTAGAAATGCATTTTTGAAATACAGGCCCCGCAATCTTCAGTTATAATTGCCCTTTGTACGACTTTAGGTGGTATAGAAATATTATAGCCCTTTTGGTTCAAATAGATTCCAATGGCTGGATAGTAGGTTTATCTCAAGGCGTAGTTGTTTACTTGTCTGTATAGATAAGCCGTCCTTTCCATTGTAGTGTGTGGAACCAGACAGGTAATAACTCATCTTTGGATGTTATATGGATTTTCAACAGGTATATTTATTTTCATTTTATGTTTGGCTATCAAAACTATGTCTCGATAAAAAAAGATTTATTACATAGAATTAGTAGTGGGATAAAAAAAAAACCTATCATTTAACTTGTTAAAAAACAGCTTATTTACACCTCTTGTCAATAAAACAAAACAACCTAGAATTATGTAAAAAGTAATATATTTTATATCATCAAGCAGAAATAAATATTTTAACTCGGCAAATATATAAAAGAATATTGGTTCATCAAAACAGGAGCGCTTAGGAACATTGCGCTGAGGTTTCCTGTCAAACTATAAATATTGGATAACGGAAGATTCAAATTAGCCATATTTATAGTTTTGAGCATGAAGCGTGTTAATCATATTGACTCCAAAGCAGCCTGGGAATCTAAATACATACTACTGCTAGAATAAGACCAATCATAACAATATGATAACTTTTCTTAATATATTTGTTCCAGTTTTAAAACAGTCCAATGAAGTGGCTGTCATTCCAACCGTAAGTGAGACGATAGAACATAGAACGAGTACTGTATTACGGCGACCCCTGAAAATTCCTACGTAGTAAGTATTTCAACTAATTACATTTTTCATGATAAAACATTACTCATTTCCTTATTTAGCATAATTCCTATTTAGCGATCTTGAAGATTTTTTTCATATGATCACCAATAATACCCAGGAGATGAAATAAAACACACACACACACACAAAGTTCAACGACTTAAATCGAGCTTATTTTGTAACTTGACGTTTCCAAGAAAAAGCTGTAAAATTTAAAAAAATAAAGTAGTGAATTTTACCTAAAATTTAATCTGACATTCAGGTTTGGTCCATTGCAATAATCATATGCCTAAATTTTAGCGTTCTTGAGGGTTAATGGAAAACCTAGGTCCTAAATTTCTAATACTTGTTTTAATTATTAAAGTCTGTTTTATGCTAATAGGGCTAATAGGGATGAGTTACCTTTCAGACTACCACTCTTTTCAAGACAGGATTTTATTTTGTGAGTTCATCACTAAATAAGTCGAATATTATTATTATTATTTATTAACGTTCACGTTTAGCTACTATGACCCATGGGAACGGGTTATCTACAGGTTACCACCCTTTTCTAGCCAGGGAGGAACTAAGGATTTTATTTAACTCGCCACAGTAAGTTTACCATGAAAAGAATAAATAGAATATAACCCATAGCTCTAGGTTTACCAAGTGCATTAACACACATGGCTAAACAAATCAATTTCCTTCTTTTTTTAATTATTAGTTTTAACCACTTCTCCCAAGTAAACTGCAAAAGCAATACAGTAACGAAAATTGTTTATATCAAACTCGATGAATGCGATTGCTGTCGACTTATAAACAGTCAGAAAGAAAAAATTCCATTCATTACCTTTGATTGGATTTAATAGGGCTCTTCAATTATGTAAAAATTTTAACGTTCTATCTCAATAAGATATTAAGATAAACGGATGGCCACTATTCCGATTATAAATTAATTTTAAGCAATCTAGTCTTTGAACCTGAAAGAAAATAGAATTTAGTCACGATAGAGCGTTTGCCATCCGAACAATAGTCAGTCACTTGCTGTCTTTCCCTATGAGCACATGCAAGTAGCTCTGAAGATGGAGACAATAGTCTTCGAAAGTGCTTAGTGCTGAAATAAAAAACTTGTGAAGAATTGGACGTTTTTTTCTCTCCAAGTATAATAATTTGATCTTTAGGAGATTAGAAACATCTATAATTATTCCTTTCGCCCTTAATACGGTTCTCGCTTACACTCGTCAAATAATTTCGTCCTGCACTAACCAATGACTCATAACTGCGCTTGTAGAGCTTTAGTAAATACTTTAGAGAGGTTTATTTAAAGTTTGGCATTTTTTAGCTATGTTAATAGAATATTATAAAGATTAAGAAAGGACACTCACAAATATAATACTGACTTCTCACCTAGTATAGTTTTATAAATAGATTTTTCGTATCTTGAAGCATTTGGTAAAACATGTTAGCTGATGATGGTATGTAGCTGGATGAGCTAATATTTGCTGAAGAGCTGAGCAGAAAGCGGGCAGAGGTCAAAACGCTCCAAGGATATTTGTTTTTAATTACTCTCAACAACTACCTTCCCTCCCACACTGCCCCTTCCTGTCTTAATACATTTCTCTGCATTTCACTATCAAATACATTTACATTTTTGCAAAAATTCGCGTTATAAATTAAGTTTTCATTAGAAACTCCGACAACTTCCGGTGGGAAAATGTCACCAATTAAATAAGGATAATTCAATAACATTTTAGCATTTTTTTTCTTGTTCATTTATTTATTTATCCCGTACCAATTGCGAGTTGCTCCTTCAAAATGCAGTCTGTAGTATTTAATTAAAATGAAGAATAATAAAATTAAAAAGGTGTTTGGACAATACCCACGGAACCACCGAATACTAAAAGTAATCAACTCTGAATTAAGACGTAAATTCAAAATACTAATCTTACAATTTCCGTCTCCTTTTTTATATTACATCATTATACAAATGATTCAGCAAAAAATTAAATAGACTTCAAAAATTAAATTATTTAATTAAAATAATCCATTAATTAGTTAAATTAATAAGACTATCCCTGTAAATGTTTTTTTTGTTTTTTTACAAAATCTGGTAACCAGTCCTTAATTGAATAGATTTTATTTATGGCTTAATAATTAATTCAAAAGTCTGATTTCGTAAATTTAGTTGAATTAGGCAAGTAAACTTGATCTTATTGGATATGGACATAAATATGAGCTTATTACGATTTGAAGACTCAAAAAATAAGTAAAATGAATGACCCTTAAAACTATGGTGTTGTTTGTTAAATTAATGAATTAAAAACTTTGCCACACAAACCTTCTTTAAATTGTGGCATTTGCCGTTAGAGTGTCTTTAATTTCGTACAGATCAAATTATTGTACCAATCCCAAATGTCAGACTAAATTTTACGACAACTTCTCCAGTATACCACAGGGTTTTCTTGTCGGTCGATTTAGCAAATAAACACGATTACAGTGTTTCGATGGTTATTTATCTGTTCATAGATCTCTATAGAAGGAAATGAAAGGATTACCCACGCAGCCAGCATTCAAAGAATCATGCAATTTGGAAGCCGTTACCTTGCTACCAAAAGTTGTTTACCATAAATAACTCTTTCTATCCCAGAATTTAAATTTCTTTGTTTAGAGTCACAATCATCTTTGCGTGCTTATAGAACACTAGAAGGCGTTTGGAAGTATTCGGGTTAATTAATTAACCTTTACTCAATCTTGGACAGCGTCTTGACTCTCTTCATTTTTTTTTTGTTAGAGATTATTCTATCCCGTATTTTATTTCATTCCAGAAGGTTATGTCAGAAGTCTGCAGTATATATGTATCATTAGTGTGACAATTATACTCGTGACAAACATTTTCCAATGTGCGACCACTAAAATGATTAGTTACGCTTTCACCACACTGACATTCAGAGGTAAAACAGGCCGAATATATAATAGCAGTTGATAAATTAAAACTAATATTTTTGTTTCCTTTACGAGTGAATAACTAATTCATTTTAAAGTGGAGTTGTGTAGTTTGTCGACAAAGGTAGTAACATAATCAAGGGGAATGGGTGTGAGGTGGTATTAAAGTTGGCAATCATGTTGATGAGAGTCTCATCCACCCTCCAGCCAGGCTACTAGCATACTGATCGCTTCTCTTTCTAATTACTTCATCCACCTCTAACTGCATTAAACTCTTAAGCCTCCCCTCGTTTAGAACTTTCAGTAATTTATTCGGGGAGGGGGTAAAAAATCCTTTTTCGATATGATAATTTTGTATTCCAAACAGTCACTGCTTTTCAAAGCATCGAGGGAATAAATTTCAAGATTATTTATTGCAAGTTGGCATTTGTGTATAATTATTTCTTCAAATACCGCTGCTTCTTATTATTGTGGCGGGTTATCTACAGGTTACCATCCTTTTCTAGCCAGGATGGGACAAAGGATTATATTTAATGAATTCCGTCACTAAATAAATTCCTCTGCCCAGGCGGGAATCGAACTCGCCACTCTACGTTTACCATGGGAGATTAAGGTCAACGCTTTAACTCACATGGCTAACCTGAGCCCCATTTTATGATTAGAATTGCAGTTATCCGGAAACTCATTAATATGATAATAGTTTCCTGTCGAACTAAAAATTAAGTCCTTCGCACAGGAGCTTCGTAAACTTTTCCCAAGAGCTGCTAAGACACACGTGATCTCGCCTCACCACATATTCACTATTTCTATTGAAAAAAACTCTAACTCCCCGTCTCTAAACCCTCACTATTCCTGGTCCTATTTTTGCAAATCACAGATACGATCTTTAGTGTTGATTAAAACAGTTAAATAACGAGTATGGTATAGATCAAATGAACATTTAAGAAACAAAAACGAAAAGCCTTAATTGATGATCGCACAACGAATGTGCATGTATCTCGCATAATAAAGGTCCCTCGGAAACAATATTTGGAATTTTAGTTTAGAATAAAGAGGTACATGTTATAAAAGCTTATATTTAATAGGACAGGAGTAGGAGTGGGGGTATACTGAGTAGAGGGGAGGGGCTTATTGCAAGTTGGCATTTGTGTATAATTATTTCTTCAAATACCGCTGCTTCTTATTAAACTACTACCCCTGTAACTCGTCGTTGGCTGGTTGAAATAGAAATGGTTACCCGTGGACATGAACAATAAAAGTGCAGTTTTTTTTACAGCAGCAAGCAGTAATTTTATGATTAAAATTAAATTATTTATTAACGTCCACTTTTTGCAACTAAGGCTAATTGGGACGGGTTATCTACAGGTTACCACCCTTTCTGGCCAGGATGGGACTAAGGATTTTATTTAATTAATTCCGTCATTAAATAAATTCCTCTGCCCAGGAGGGAATCGAACTAGCCACTCTAGGCCTACCATGTGACTTTAAGGTCAACGCTTTAACTCAAATGACTAACATTAGCCCCCGTATTATCTTAGGATTGGAAGAAAGCGTGTGATCAACATTTGTTCAGGTATTCGGTTGTAATACGACAGAAGAATGTTAGAGGTATAAAGTATCAAAGTTTGTGAAAAAAATTATCAAATCGCTTATATCAACAATACTATGTTCCTTAATACAAACAGTTCCCCATTTCTATTCAATCATTGTCATAAACCACGAATACAGTCATTGGCGCCCGGAAGGCGGAAGTCAAATTTTAAAATTCACAAATGTAATTAACGAATTAGGACCAAAATCGGTATTCTGGATATATTTTTTCTTTACATTTTTTTCGAAAATGCCAATACTAACGGAGATATTTATTAATATGAATTTCTACCTTACAGTAAACCCTACCTCCTAATTTAAAATTCGGATTCTCATAGAGCCTATGTTGGGATAGTTGACTCAAAAGTATAAAGTTTCATAAAATTTCTCCGAGCCTTTTTTGAGTGATTGACTAAAAAACGGGCGGACAGACAGCCAGATAAGATTTCCAATTTTGATGCCATTGTTCTTAGAATGTTCTCAAACATGAAAAACTATTGTCCCCACCGAATTTGAAGAGAAAAATTAGGCAAGCGTTAGAGTTTTATTTACATAGATGAACCGTTCGTCGATAAATAAATAGATGTGGAATTTACTCAACGTAATTTACTACGAGGCATTTTATTGTTAGGTATTCTATGTTTTTATAGTTTCTATAAGACAAAACAAATCAATAATTAAATTAGTAATTAATAACTTTATTATGTATATTTGCAACCCTCGTAATCTCACTTAAATAGGCATAATAATAAAAATTGTTACCGTACTTTTTAAGCAAACTTTAAACTTTCTATCCCAAGAGAAAAGAGTCTCTAGAGACCAGAACTTGTTACAAAGTAGACTAAATAATCTCTTTATTATACTCAACAAAGGCACTTTAATGTTGGAAAACACAATAAGTTTTTATCGCATTCCCCTCAGTGGTAGTTGCCGCTATCTTGAACAGATGTCGCTTTGATCGCCCTAAATCTCCCTCCAACAGTAAGTTTACCAAGCCCTCTGAACACTTCACTACTTTACCCTCTGGCTTGTCCTACATAACTCTTTCTCCGTCGACAGTTAAAGAGTCACTTTCCCTTTTAGGAGAAGTAACTTTTGCAGTGCAATTTAGATATTGCACGCGGTCTAATTAACGAGGAATGTACAATCATATCATATGAAATCCGTTACCCTAAATGGGTTGTGACTAAGCCTTTGGACCACAATTATGATATCCCCGTTGCCGAACTCGTAATCCTGGCTATCAAGAATAAAAATTCTAAATGAGCATTTTTAATCAGCCTAAAATTCAAGTCTTGAGAAAAAAATTATGGATTATATTTCTACTGAAATAGAGCATACTGTAGTTTGAAAAGATATTTTCGAGGACTAATCGAAAATATTCTGTAACGTAGAGGCTGCGTTAACTAAACGGTTTTCGACGAGCTGGTATGACACCCAGCCATCTCATCTTACCATCTAGTTCCTATTTCTCTCGTAGAAAGAAACCAATGTAAACAGAATTCCGAATGTACCTACTCAGTTACTTATAGAAAAAAAATCAGACGATTATAGCTGGGGGTATACTATGGCATAAAAACACATATAAACCGCTTAATATTAGGGATAAGAAAAAAAATGTACTTAACAAAAACTGTAGAAAATTAAAATTCTATAGCAATCGACATATTTCGGATTTTCAATTTTCCCCCCTCAAAACCCCCATGCCTAATAACATTTCTAGTGATTTCTGAAACGACTAAATGTCGAATATGGTATAGATCAAATAAACATTTTCGAGTTCAGAATTTAAAATCTTAACTAATGAAGCCATCACAAAAAGTATATGAATGTATCTCACGTAATAAAGGTCCATTGAAAACAATATTTGGTATTTAATCTTCGAATAAAGCGGTTCATGATATAACAGATTATTGTTAATTTGATGAGGGCAGGAGTAGGGGTTTGCTCAAGGCTGAAAACTATAAAATGCACTGTTAATATTGAAGATAAATAAAAAAATCTATATTTTAAGAAAATTAAATTTACAATCATTTTAGCGTTGGTTCTATGCAATGTTTCGATCCGACGTGTAATAGCGGAAATATTTCAGAACTATCAGCAATTTACACTATAATCATAGTTTGGGACCAAGAACAAGGAAACGTTTACAAAAATGGCACTAACAAATCAGAAACTAACGTAAACATTTTTTATAAAATTAAACAGTTGGATACGTATACTGACTAGAAAGCAAACTTTTTCCATTTGTTGAATTTAGAAGTAATATGAAGGAATGGGATGACCTCGTTTGTTCACAAATATATTTAAAAAAATGTAACTTTCTCATTTTTCAAACATTATACACCATAAAACATTTTATCCATATATTTAAAAAAATGAAGTCGACAAAAAGGTAAATTGAAGTAAAATTTTCTTGAAGGGTAAGAGAAATGTTTGCTGAAAAATTATTATGCCTCAAGAATCCGATGCCCTGCAAAATTGTCTGTAGACTTACAAATCTTAACAGGAAACCAAAAAGACTGGCATTCGTAAGTACATCATGTAAAGCAAGATTACACTTACTTATAATTAAACAAAATCATTGGTTTTAACTAGAAAATTGAGAAGACGTATCAACATTTCACCTCGCCTCCGTGATTTAGTATAAGGAAGAAATGTTTTTAACTATTGTTGTACAAAATGTAAAACAAGTAAGTATGGTTTTCGAGATAGTTCCAAAAGACTACGACATTTAGTTTCGAGGTTGGGGACAGGTGATAGATATAACTGTTGGGACTCCTTAGCAGAAAAATGTTAATTACTATTATCATTATACGCTCCAGAATCCTATAAATACAAACCAATTCTTCTGTTGTTTGAAGTAATTAGCAAACAAATTTGTTTGTAACTGAAGATGTATAATTCTCATTAAGATAGTTTAGTTACATTGATTGGAGTTAACGAATTCAATGCTTCCAATGTAGAAAATTACTTTTTCTTCTGCTTACATTACTTTTATTTTCTCATTATTAATTGGAACAAAATAAAAGATTCTTTTTCTGCAAACAAAGGAGTAAATAGTGCTAATCTCTCGTTTTTCCCAATGTTTTATACTCTGAAACCCATTTTAAATATATTATTCTCGTTTAACCCAAAGATAATGAAAATAATAATAATAAGAAATACTTTATATGTTTATATAGCATTCTTTATGTTATTGTGACAGTGGGAAAGGGCCAAATACGTTAATTATGCAAAACCCAAATAATTTAGGAAAATAATTTGAGCAATCTATAGGACAATCCGAAAATCGTTTGTCGAACTGCTGTCCTGCGAATGACATGGATATATGATGAAACGAGGGAGATGAGCCATGACTGACTCCTTTGGCATTGTGCCCAAATGGAACATTCTGATTGGACGGGGTAGAACGACTCTATTGTCCACAAACCCTCTCTGTTACTGATGCGTTTTGCTTACGCTTCCCACTTTGAAGTTTACATTTCAAACGAATAGACCAGTATTTTCATTCAAAGAGAGACTAACGTTTAATTTAACACTGCTAGTCTTGATGATTAATAGATTTGAAATAAACGAAATTCAGCCCCATGCATCGTTGATGAATAATTCTAAGTTGTAGAAAAATGTAGTTGAATCATTCTCAATATTAAGGCCATGGCACTTTCAAAATTTATGTCATCATAATAATGTCATGGCAAACAAAATAAGAGAATATATGATAAAATATTGAAGTTAATTATCAAGTTTTATAAAATAAACATTAGTTTTAAATCGCATATAACTCACACACAAATGTTAAAGTAAATTACTTATACATTCATTTAAATAACATGTCTAACATTTTAAGTTTAGTTTATGCTTCATGTGACAGATTAAAGAATGGCTAAAATCTCAATTTATTTTCAGGAATAAACATTAATCGGCATGACATGTATATATTTAAATTCAAGTGTTGTTACAATTTTGTCAGCAAGGAGGCACTATTTTTAAGAAGAAAAAGCTTAAAAGTGCTTTCCACTTGCCTTGTAGATGAGACCTGCAAACAATGAATCCATCCGAAAGACTGCAGAGGTCCATTTGAGGTCAACATATTTTGGGAGGTGTTTTATTATTTTCTGTCAAATAAATTGTGCCATCAAGGTACACTAATATGATCTGGTGGTTTCCAGTAGCTGGTTGAGATCTCAACAGTAAGAAAGCGAAATGTTTTCTTTGGATATATTTTCTATCTATATATTTTCTATATCTATCTATCTACATATGTATGTGTGCGTATATATATATATATATAATTGTAGCCTCTGTCTGTACTATAGGAAGGAAACAAATAAAAAATAATACAAAATTTATTTATATATATATATATATATATATATATATATGTGTCTGTTGACGCTCTAGCGGTCACAATTTTTGTTTGATCGTTACCAAACTCGATATTCAAACGTGTTATGCAAAAAGACAGATCAAGTTCGTTAATGGCTGAAATCGGACCAGTTGCAGGAGGGGTTTAGAGGGGGGATTTTCGAAAATTCGAAATATCTCCGTTACCATACGTCGGATCAAAACATTGTATAGAACCAATCTTATTGCAAATGTAATTTACTATAAATATTGTCCTATACATTTATTGTGTATCTTGAATAGTAACCGAGATATTTGCATTTGTATTGTGTGTGGTCGGCAGGAGTCGGCTATGTTCGGGGCTTTCCGCCGAGAGATAGGGCGGCCATTCCCGTAACTGTACGTCCCTCGTGAATAGGTTTAGAGATCCCTTACTACTACTGTTATTATTAGGCAGATTGCTCTATTGTAAAACTTCACGTGGGGAATCTGCTTAGTTTACGCAGCCCCTGCGTGACGGACTTTATTTTGTTTCTTTGGTGTATGTTTGTTTCTTTGTTACCTTTTCACGCATAAACGGCTGAACCGAATTATATGAAATTTTGTATGTATATTACTACTATCCCAACTTAGACTTTAGACTATATTAATATTCTCTGAAACGAACAAGAGTGGGGGTTATAAGGGAGGCCTGAAATTAAAAATAGCGATATTTCGTTACCTATTGTTTTGTGTAATATGCAAATAACAAACGTTAATTATTTTGTTATTTAGAGTAACTTTTGTTATATACACTTTTGCCGTACGGAAGTATAAATGAGTTATACGCTTAAAACTATAACGGGAATCAATAATTTTATTTGGTACCAAAGACCGAACTAAACAAAACTCCTTATGTGAATTAGCACTAACTCCTTCATGATAATAAGCCGTACCATTATTTCGAGGGACGAGCAGGAGTGGGAGTTGTAAGGGAGGTCTGAAATTAAAAATACCGATATTTCGTTTCCTATTGGTTTCTTCGGCAATTATGCACATAACAAAAGCTGTTTATTTCGTTATTTAAAGTAACGTTTGTTATATTCACTTTTGGTTTATTGCAAAGCATAAACGAGATATACACTAAAAAACAAAGCGGGAGCCGACAGTTTTATTGGGCTCTAACAATTGAACGGAACTTAACAAAACTCGGTTTGTCAATTAGCATTAATTCTTCCATGATTCTAAGGTATATTACAATTTTTAGGTTCGAACGGGAGTGGGGGTTATAAGCGAGGACTGAAATTAAAAATAGCGATATTTCGTTTCGTATTGCTTTTTCAACAAATACGCACATAACAAAAGTAATTTACTTCATTGTTTAGAGTAACTTTTGGTATATATACACTTTTGGCGTATACCGAAGAATAAATGAGTTATACGCTAAAAACTATAGCGGGAGTCAATAATTTTATTGGGCAGACAAAACTAATCCGAACTAAACAAAACTCGGTTGTGAACTACCACGTACTCCTCCATGATAATACGCTGTACCAACATTTCTAGGGACGATCAGAAGTGGGGGTTGTCAGGGACGCCTGAAATTAAAAATAGCGATATTTCGTATCCTATTTGTTTCTCGGCAAATATGCACAGGATTCTTTTTATTAACAATATAAAAAGTATTATTCTCTCTTCTGAAAAGAGTATATTTATCAAACGGAGGTAGGCGATCTTTTTGGTTGAAAAATAAGATTTAAAAAAGTAATGCATTATTTTAATTACAATAATTTTAGTAGATGATAGTAAAGAAGTTAATTATAGTACTTTATAAGGATGAAATTACTAAACTACTACTCGTCTAAATCTTTCACTAAACTAATATTTGATTACAAAGTACGTCAAATATTTATGTTGTCAAGTAATTAGATGGTTAAAGAACCATCCCAAATGATGATCTTTTCCTCTCAGCAATATATCATCAGATAATTTCATTAGTTTAAGTGCCCCCTAGTATGCTATGCCGGAAGGCGAGTCTTGAGTATAGACAACCTATTCTAACTAGAGTATTGCAACATACTAATTTAATCATTATTTTAATCACATAAATTCACATGGTAAAATTATGATAAACCATATGAAGTATACTTTCAGGATACTTATTTAGCAATTCAACTTTCTGGGCGTTTTAATAAAGGTTATGAGAATATTAGTTTAAGCCTACTTTTTTCACTAAAAATAAATTCAAAGTAAAATATAATATATTTTCAGGATCCTTCTCTTTTGAATAATTTAACATTTTTCTACAGAGGGAAAAATATGAATTACTGCCGGGGAGGGGGGGTTCATAACGTTACATTCTTCATGAGGTCGTTAGGTAAGGCGAGTCACACACTAGTACTTGCCATAAGTCTGGGAATGGTGATTCATCGGAATGAAGACCAGGAACTGCGGGGAGTTCTTGAAATATTTAAAGGGATTGCGGGAGAGGAAGGGGTTTGTAAGGAGTCCATTTCTCCTAGAAGGCTTGCCGCTGTTAGACCGCCTGGCAGTTATACTCAACTGGCAATGGCTCTAGGTCGGGCGGGATTGCATAAATCAACTACTTAGCTGAATTGCTGTCTTAAAACATTCTTTATTCATGTACGTCTGCTTAAGTAACTAATATTAAATCCAACATTTGAATTATCATTTGAGATGCTACAGTATTAGACCCCCTCCTCACTTGATGAAGGGGTATATCCTTCATTCCATTTTTGAAAGGATGGTACTAAATAATTTTCGTTGATAATTAAATCTTTTCTTTATGTATCAATTTTTTTCTCTTTTATTATTCTATCATATGGATCCCACAATCTTTTAAGGTCTCTGCCCTTACCTGAACCTCATATCCACAACGGGCAAAGTCATCAGCTAGTACACACTCTACTGCATGCCGGGATGTCCAACTCCATCATGAGTAAAGTAAAACTCCTGAAAAGAAAAAAAACATGGAAAGCGACCTCTATAGCTTGGTAGCCCATTCAACAGAGAGGCATCTCACCCTTAATACTATTCCTGGAAGTTCTGACAGCAGTCAGGTGCTCATAAATGTGGATGCCAACGCACTAGAATCCTGTCCCACCCAGAGATAACAAAAGTTCACATGAGAGGTAGTACATAGAGATAATAAAAGTATCCATTTCTCTCAGGAGATTGGTACTGAATTAACCATGTTACCGTAGTAATTATCATCCTGTCTCAACATTTATGACAAGACAACAGTTTAGGCAATTTGAGTAAGTGTTAAATGTATCCCTCATTTCTGGGTCACTCAATGACTTATAAGCGTCAATAGCCTCTGCTGAGGCTGTTAGATTGGCGATCCTAGCTTTCCTCTATTCATAAAATTGATACCAAAATAATTCCAAGCCTCCTGTATTTGTCGCATCAGTTCACCGAAACTGCACTTCAGTGGAAGTGGATTCCTTAATGCTGCCAGATTTTCGTACCTAGATCTACTGAAATCAAACGACCATTAGCACGCGAGAGGCATACGCTCATTGTTCACCTAGTCTACCAGAAAAGAAATGCTGCATCCAAAGAGTGGTTGAGTATTCTGCAAAGTCACGATAAGAAAACACGACAGTTCGAAGATATATCTTGCATTTTCAGTGTATTACCTGTATTGTATTGTAAGACCATGCATGACAAAGCCTTGGACGATTGATGTTGTAAATGAAGGCCCTTAGTTTGAGAATATCTTTCCAATCCTTATCTCATCTCTCGGTTCAGCAGTGTTTAATAATTGTGTTCATTAGGTCTTAAATGAAAGAGGTATAGTTTTATATGGGAATAATTTTATACTTTACATCCACATTTCATTATAATCATTTCAAAGAGTATTATACCCTTTTTTTTTTCACCAGTATATACCTTTAGTACATTTGGAGAATGTGCATTGAGATTACGGCCCTAGATTTCAATAGTGTTAAAATTCAACCTACGGCACTACAGCAAAACTTTAAAACAACAATTGCAGGAAATAACTTGATCAATCAACCATTAATGAGATATAAATAGTTTTTCAATGAGGTGTATAATAACAGAAATACTTTACAATTTCCAATTCACTCCTCTAATCCCCAATAACCTAGAAAAATATATTATGTATATAAATGTATTACTATTTCTCTATTTATATGTCCGCCCACTTCATCTCAATCGCTTAAGAATGACTCGAAGAATTTCAGTGACGTGTATTTTTGTGAGACAACTATCCCAATTCAGCCTGTGCTATAAGGGACTTTTATTTATCAACTAAAAGTAGAGATTCTTTGGAAGTTAAAACTCCGTTATGCAGGGGCTATACAAATTAACAGATTTCCCAAGAGCAGATCTCATCTCACAGTCTATTCTCTATTTCTCCATCATAAAAAACCTATGGGAACAGTAAAAGAAATATAAGTAGGGTATGAGGTGTTCAGTGACTCATGTTATTTGAAGTAAAAATTTGATGAGTAGAAATGGGTGTTTACAACGTCAAAAACAAGAAAATACGCGCTTAATACTCAAGTTAGAAAAAAACATGGATAAAAAAAAAATTGTAGAATTATTACAACTAAAAGAACAACATAGAAGTAACTAAGAGAATTGACAAAAATTAAAATGTTTCATTCAGACTTATAATAACAGAGATTATCAGTTGGGCTCCCCTAAACCCCCCCTCCTCTTCTTGAATTTCAATCTTTAGTAATGAAGGAAATGCTTATATATTGAATATGGTATAGAGTCTAGGACATAAAATTTTAATTGATGATGCAACTCATAACTTATTTGCATTTGTATCTCACAAATTAAAAAGCCCCCTTTATAACAATATTTGGTATTTAAGCAAGGAATAACACATTTCATGGTATATTGGCTCATTGTTGTCTTGCATTCATAAAAGTTAGGGTTTCTAAGGACTAAATGCTGAAAAATGTAAATATCATGGTTAATATATGAGTTAGAACTATGTATATAACACCATTTATAGGAAATTACATTTGTAACAAGATCAGTTATATACAATGATCCATCTCATAATAACCGATATATTCTTTCCTCTCCTGGTCTGATTTCAGCCATTAACAAACTTGAACTTTTAGTTTCACTTGCAATGTTTAAATATCGGGTTTGGTAATGAACAGGAAAAAACTGTGACCCTAGATATTCACTGATAAATATTGTTGTTATTTGCATTGTTTTGTAGCTTGTTGTTGCCTTCAGAAAACCTCCACTCCTATTCAAATGATTTTTAATAGGTGATATTATATGAATGGTTATCATATTACAATCATTTCAAATTTCTAGTCCTTACAAAGGGAGATATAGAGAATAGAATGTGAGATGGAGTCATCAGTGTGTTATTTCAGCACACGGTAATTCTGCTTAGCTTATGCAGAGACACTGAGAAATTTTTCAACAATGTGGGAATTTATTGTAGCTCATTATCATGAAAATTTAACACAACAGCACATGAAAATAACTACAATTTCAAGTTCTCATAAAGGATAAAATTCAAATAAAACCTAATACAGCACAGAATAATTGAAATACTGTTGGAAAAAACGCTGAATAGCATATATCAACAAGACTATTCACAGGCATGAATAAACAATTGATTACCTCAATCATTTAAAAAAAAATTCTAATAGAGAGTATGCTAGTATATTTTGAAGTTTTTAAGTTAACTTTGACAAAGCTTGGTGGAGGGGATCTTCATGGGTCGAAAAAAAAAATGTATATGCAAAGAAATTGGCATATTTGAAATATATATTGAAAAATTATCAAGAGTTAAGAAATGCATTTGCCAGCTTGAAAATTCAATATAAGGGAAAGCAATTATTGTTTATTTTATTGTTTTTTTTATTACAGGTAGGAGAAATGTATAAATTCATTCTTTAGATGCAAAATAATGGTTTTTATCCCAAAGAATAAATTTAAAAATACTCTTTTATAAGAAAGTAATTTGATTGTTTAAAATGGCATTATCGAAATGTCTGTTAATTAGCATGCATTCGACTATATATATATATATATATATATATATATATATATATATATATATATATATATATATATATATATAGCTTTCATACCTTCTGAGTATTTCTTCTTTATATTACTTTTTTTTTCTGTTTACCTTAATCTAACATCGTCAATCTAGAGTAGTGAGTTTGATTCCTGCCTGGGCAAAGTAATTTTAAGTGGAGGAATTCATTAAAATATAATCCTTAGTCCCACCCTGTCTAGAAAAGGGTGGTAATATGTAGATAACCCCATCCCCATTAGCCTTAGTTGCAAAAAGTGGATGTTAATAAATAATTTATATTTATATTTAATTTACTTTTATTAACCTGATTTTAATTACTTTTATTTAACAAACAGTGGGTTTAAAAATATGATATTGAGCTAAAATAATGTAATAAAGTAAAATATTGTTTTAAGTTTTGATTTTTCTATTATATTTATCATGATTAGTTTCCTTTTATTACTATGTTCATGCAAACAATTTCTTTTTTTAAGCATTCGTGTGTCCGTATTTGTGCATGTAAGAGTGTAAAATTTAAACAATTTATTAATTGTTAAAGTATAAATTTTAGAAATAGAAATTATGATTTTATATATATACTGGGCCAAAAAAGTCTCCATACACATTGTTTTGAAGTGTTTAAACTGGTTTACTTTTCATTATATTTACATTCTTAAATTAGTTATTTTTTATTGTTATTTATATGAGCAATAGAACAAAATATATACCGAAACAAATTTTCTTTTGAAACTCTTTAGATAAGAAATTCTGATGTAAAGAAAATATTGCAGGATTATAGGTCAAAAAAGTTTCCATACACTCTTTTATCTATAAATGTTTACTATTACTAAATGGAATTGAGAATATGAAAGAATGGAATAATAAGTTCTAAGCTATCCTTTGATACGTCAAGGCCATTTTTCAAAGTTAAAATTTAATGTTTTAATTCCAAATGGAGGTAACAAAAGACACTTGTGCTTTGATAATTAATATGAGAGAAAAAGGTCATTCATTGCGAGAAATTGGAAAAATATTCAACAAGTCACACGTCACTGTTCAGTACATTATTAATTGTTATAAAGAAAATATGCTTAGAATTTTTAAGAACTATTTACACAAGCCGCAATCGTTCTGGGATTCAATTATTTTCAATGACTAATGAAAATTCAAAGTATTCTAATCAGATGGGAGGACTTGTGTCTGGAGGAAATTCGGAGAACATTTAAAACTGAAAAACATTATTAGAACCGTCAAACATGGGGGAGGAAGCGTGCTAGTGTGGGGGTGCATGAGTGTTTCAGGAGTAGGAAACTTGGTATTTATAGATGGTAAAATGGATCAACATGTTTATTTAGAGCTATTGAAAACAAATTTGAAAACCAGTGCTCGTAATCTGGGGTTTAGAGGCGCATTTATCTTTCAACAGGATAATGATCCGAAACAAACTGCAAAGCTTGTCAAGGTATGGCTTAATTTGAATATCCCTAAACAACTTCATACACTCCCTCAGATCCCTGATCTTAATCCAATTGAGCATCTATGGGATGAAATAGGAAGAAGAATCTGAAAACAAGATTTTAAAAATAAAAATGAGCTTAAAAATACCATAATCCCCTAATGGAATTCAATTGAGCCACAAGTAACCAAGAAAGTAATTGCTATGATGAAAAGTCTGGTTGAAGTTATTAGAGAAAAAGGAAGAAATACAAACTATTAAAATAGACAAATACTCTGTAGTATACAAATGTTACAACTGTATGAATACTTTTTTGAGACTTTGTTGATTGCTTTGATACTTTGTTTCTTTAATTTCTGTTTATATACAAGCATACATATGTAAAAGTTTACAAATTGTTATAAAATGTAATTATATACTTCAAATATAAATTTGGTCAATAAACAATTTGTTTTTCCTGACAATTCCTCAGAAATCATAATATTTTTTAAAACAGGTGTAAGTGTATGGAGACTTTTTTGACCCAGTGTGTATATATATATATATATATATATATATATATATATATATATATACATATATATATATATATATGTGTGTGTGTGTGTGTGTGTGTGTATACAAAAAATAAGTCAATAAATAAAAAACTATTATTTGTAAAATTGGTATTTTAATAATTAATTTTAAATTTGGAAGAAAACTTACCACGTCATGATTTAACCAGATTAATGTGCAGTATAGTGAAAAATACACAAAATGGAGAGCTTTAAACACTTATAGCACAAAAATTAAATGAAGATTCAGACAGATATAGATCTGAAATCATTTCTTATAATTATTATTGTTGTATGTGTTCTATCGAAAAATATAAGCAGTTAGGTAAAAATCGTTGGATGATTTGACTTAGAATGATCTGCAGTGTACACAAGAAGGGGGGAAAGGGCCAATGAAGCTATTGACTTTGATTGAGATTCTAATATCAAAACATTGGTCTTGGAATCCCTTTCTTAATGAAATCTGTCTCTTGGCACAAACCCCTTGGTCTGATGTGGATGACAGGCTGATGTACAATGTATTGTGACAAGTGTTCATTCTAACATTGGTTTTTGTTTGTTGACCAAGATTTAATAAATCATTTTCAATTAGAAATATAGCTTGTTAATTAATTATTAATTTATTTCTAACATCACAATTTTTTATGCTTATTACTTAACTTTTAATGTCCATGAATCTCACAGCACACACAACACAAACTCAGACACATGTGCACATGCATGCACTGTTTATAAATCACCTTGTATAGTTTTGATAATTTTCAAAATTAAAAATAAAATCAATCAAAAACTATTCATTTTCTTCCATTTGTATTATAAGTTAGTATAGGAGTAGGTGATTTTTTTTTTTATTAATTAGTGTTTTTATGGAACTAAGGATTTTTGTTGTCTTCAAAAAATCATAGTGATGAAATAAAGGGTATCTTGGAAGAACCATTCATGTAGGAACATGTTTGGCCATTCCATTAAATTGGAGAAGTGCCAGTAGGTTATTTTATTATCTAAGCCAAAAATATATTCTACAGTCGAAGTTCCTCTATGAGCTTGGTATGGAAGAAGAGGAAACAATGATGCTGTTATTCTTCTCAAATAACATAGATTCTGTAACAGATGAAGGAGAAAAAATTATGAAAGTTTGCTAGGGATGAATTCTGTGAAGTTCTTAGACAGAATGAACTATATTCTGCCCACTAAAGACAATGAAGGTTGTTACTCAAATGAGCCATTTAAAAAAAAAAAAGAATAAAATAAAATAAAAATCTAAGTTAAAATAACCGTTACCCCTCCTGAACCATTCGGACAAAAGATATAAATTTCCTACATAGGTCAACTAGTAAAAACGCCAAAAATTAAAACAAATAAAGTGCGAGATTACAGAAAAAATTTAACTCACATGAAACTTTTTTACACTACCAGCATCAGTGAATAAATTTATTATGAAACTCAAAAATATGCATTAGAATGTAAAAACATTCCAAATATCAGTTTTTCATCCAAAAAATTATTTTTCTACTTTGGCTGTTGATCTTCTCCTGTCATGGAGTGCAAACAGTTTTTTTGTGATCCCATCAGAAACAATTTTGGGCTTCCCTATCGCAAGATGTCAAGTTTAAAAATGTAACAACTTAGTTCTGATATGATGGGCTAGGGTACATGATGGGGAAAAGAAAAATATGTTATCTCTTCAGGCGATGTTTAAAAGCCCCACTGAGGTTTCTGGAAATTAAAGATCTCCCTCCACCTACCACACATATCATTTACCCTCCACATATCTTACATATCATTTATTGCTTTCACTTTAAGATATGTATTGTATTCAGAAATAAGAATTACTTTAATTTTTATAAATCAATAATTCAAACAAAACAATACTGAAGGGAAGTGGAACTATTGAGGATATGTACCTTTCTGTGATTTATAAATATGTTACACATTATGAACTATATCATATTATGGATATGAAGTTTATACTCAGTACTTATAAAAGAGTATTTTTAATAATGGTTGTGACTGAACAGAGGTTATTTGGTTTATAAAATAGGTCCAATTGTTGTGGTTGGGAATGTTATTGGCTGGAAAGGAATTTTTATTCTATCTAGGGAGCTATACAGATAAAATATAAAAGTAAATATTGAGGCAGGAAATGTAATTAGATTTGTTTAGTGTAATATTGCAATGAATAACATTAACTCAAATAAAGCTGGGTAGGCTCTGGCTGTACTGAACTAATTTCAAATAAATTAGCTAGGAGTATTATTAACTGAGAATACCTGCTTGGTAGAATCAGGGTATGACCTCACACAAAATTAGAGATTTTTTTAGTAGTATACTTCTTTCCACATTCCATTGTTTGCCAAGGTCTGTAAGTATTTACAGAGTACCAATGGAAAGTAGTTATTTCAAATCCCCATTTCTTGCAAAAAGAAGTTTATCATCTATCTACTGAAAGTCCTAAATAAAAATTACTTATAATTTTTGAGGTGATATCTAACTTCAGTAAGACTCAGCATTGACGGGATCTTGAACTATAACAATTTTAAATAGAATATTTGAATTCCATTACATCATAAAATACAGCAAGATACTATAAATATAATTTCTAAAGTATATATTTATAAATGAATTACCCTACAATAGCTGGCTACAAGAGAGAGTTTACCACCTCCATCACGATCAGATTGGAACCAAGATTTTTACTTAATCAGCTTTTGATGTTCTATATATCCACTAGTCTCTCAAGGAGACTAACTTCAGATGAAGAAAGCTGCCAAAACATTGAAACACTTCTTCGCGCTACTCCTTTTCATTTTTTAACCATGTACAAGTCCATCTGCGCACACACACACACAAGTGAGTATACGGAAAATCACCTTTACTGTGAGATACATGCATAAATGTGCTAAGTGAAATCAAAGAACATACAAGCTACTTAATTTTATTGAGGACATTAAGACATATATTGAGACAGGAATTAATAGTATTTTTACTATATACAAATATACTTTATTATACATGACACAGAGTTTATATTCTATTTTTGAGGCCGCACCGCTGGAGAGTATTACTCGTATCATTGTGAGAACCTCGACTGTCTGCTCCAGTGGTTGGAATTTTTGTTGTTCTGCAAATTTTCGATGGAAATGCGTCCATCTTCGTCAGGCAATTAATTAATTTAACTTGAATAGCTTTTTCAATCATATGGTTTGGATTTTATTTAATATGGTTTTCCACGTCTCAGAGAGAGTGACACCGTCCATGCCGTTTATCGTATTCGTTCTGTTGTTAATTTCTATAGCTTCTAGAACCAATCTTTTACCGAGATGATCCTCTCTGTGTAAAACTTTGGTCTCATCGAATTTAATTTGGTCAGAACAAATACTGGCGTGTCTAGCTATGGCGGATGTCTTTGTTCTCTGGTGTTTCAGATCAGTCATGTGTTGGCTGATTATTGTCGCAGTCTTTTTTCCAGTCTGTCCCACATAAACTTTACAGTGTAGTCACATGGTATCATGTAAACACCACTGTCTTGTAAAATTGGACTGTCTTTTGGACTTTTTAAATATTCACTGACTATTTTGTGGGGTTTAAATACTGTCCGTAAATTATATTTTCGGAGTATTCTTGCTAGTTTTTCTGAAGTCCCCGCTATATAAGGAAGTGTTATATTTCTCAATGGCGTTACTTGAGTATTTTCAATATCTTTATGAACCTTGGTGGTATCAAATTTCCTCTTAATTTTTCTAAATACTTTTGTAACTTCCATTTTTTTGTAGTCGTTGTAGTGGAGTTCTTTTAGTTGTTTTATCTCATTTTTTAAATGAGTTTCATTGCTGCACAACGATATAGCTCTGTATACTAATGTTAAATGATACCATGTTTTTGGGCTGGGTAGTGGTGGGATGAGACATTCAGATATCTACCTATAGCTGTTGGTTTTCTGTATACTGTATGGCTGAATCTATTATTGCCCTCTTTCATTATTAAAAGATCAAGAAATGGTAATTTCCCTTCATTTTCTAATTCTATGGTGAATTTGATCTGTGGGTGTTGCACGTTCATGAAGTTAAAAAAAATCGTTAGTTGTTCTTTGCCGTGTTGCCAAATAATAAAACAGTCATCTACCTACCTAAGCCATAATTTGGGTTTTACTGCCCATTTTTCTAAGGCTGACGATTCAAGATCTTCCATAAAGAGATTGGCCACAACTGATGACAGGGGGCTTCCCATAGCGAGTCCTTGTTTTTGTTTGTATATTCATTAGTTTTATATATATATATATATATATATATATAATATATCATTATATTCATTAGTTTCTCAGCATAAATTTACTCATAGTCTTTAAACTATTGCCTTTGATTCAACACCATGAGGAATAGAACAAATCCTGTAGAGATTACAGTTTGAATTGAGGCAACTGTCATAAAGCTAAATAAAACCAGATAACAATATAACTATGTTTGATTTGAAGGGAATAAAACATTATCATTTGTAGATTGAAAAGTAATATTTCAAGGAATTTTGGGGTGGTTTTACTATGTGACCAAACAATATACTAAAGAAAACTAACTTTTTACTCTAAATAAAACTTCCATTAATTAGGGACTGCATAAACTAAACAGATTTCCCATGAGCTGGGCATGATGATGATGTGAGACAATCTATTCATCATTCCTCCTATAATAAGAAGCCGATAAAAACAGAACTTCAAATTTAAGATGAAATATGATGTTTAGTAGCCAAATCAGTCTAATTTAAAATTGCATTAAAAAACACATTGGAATTCCTCCCTCCTTTATGCCTCCACTATTCCTACTCTGAATTCAACCATTAACAAATATAATCTTTAGTTTACTGAAAGTTGAAAACTAAAAAATCCAAACATCTCGGTTAATATTCATGATACACATAAAATAGATAGGTAGAACTATATTCATTGGTAATTTAATTTGCAAAAGATTGCTTTTATACAATTACTTGATCAGGCACATAATAACGAAGATATTAAGAATTTTTGAAATTCCCCTCCTCTAAACCCCCGCCCCTCCCAAAGGATGGAGTTCAGCTATTAAGGCTTGATCTTTAGTTTTCAATAAAATGTTTAAATATCGAGTTTGGTAACAATAAAACAAAAATTGTGACTTCTAGAGCGTTAACAGACATACATATATGTCTGTTAACGCTCTAGAAGTCACAATTTTTGTTTGATTGTTACCAAACTCGATATAATATATATATATATATATATATATATATGTATATATATATATATATATATATATATATTATATATTATATACGGTATATATATATATATATATATATATATATATATATATATATATACACACACACACACACAAGAAGTTTTAAATGGACCTCACTTTTGTCATCTCCTGGGTAAGATCATGGACATTTGAGGAAATTTGACTAAAACTAAAATATGCAAAAGTCTCATACTAAGTATTCAAGTTAGAAATAAAATGTACATAGGGACAGTAATTCCAAAGCTGAAAATGATACATTTTGTGCATCACAGCACTTCTAGGTGGTAACGGAACATTTATTTATTTCTTATTGTAACTTTTCTTGTGAATGAATATGCAGATGAGGAAGGGTGTCCTCTCTAAACTCTGTTCACTTGATGAAGTTCATGTGAAGTTTGCAAAAATAGGTTTTTATGTTTTATGTATTTTCATCTATTCAAGTAGACATACATTTCTTTTTTGCCAGCCTCTTTTGTTATTAACTTTCTTCTGATCATTGTTTGTCGACATTTGTTCCATAATTGTATATAATTATATTATAGTAGAACCTCATTATTATTGAATCCTAAATCATTCGACAACCCATTTAAAATGTCCTTAATTTCTTCAGGCTTTTTGTCAACAGATAATGGACCAATGACATCAAAAATAGTGGAAATGTCCTGCACAAATTTTTCAGTGTAGTTTCTTCATTCATCATCATCAGAAGGAATGTTTGGCTGGAGAACTCAAGATAAAAAATATTCCCGTCAAGATCCCGAAAATTTGTGAAAATAAAATGTTTGGCAATTACAAACAGAATAAATATTTAGATTTTTAAAAAATGATTCCAATCACTTATCTAAAGAAATAAATTATCACATAAAAATAGGCATATCATTTATTCAGTTTAGGCTACAGAGGGATGTCTTCATCATCATGATGGCTTTAATGCTCGATGCTCTGGTGTAGAGTGCAACGAGGAACAGCTACATGTCCTTGATTCCCTTGTTCGTTCTTGTGAAAATCAGGTTTACATGTTTTTGGGATGAATTACCAGGTGTAGTCTGTTGTACTATAAAATAGTTTACCAACATTCAAACAGAACTGTAGAATGAAAAAGTTTGTCACACAGAGGCTGCGTAACTAAGCAGATATCCACTTGCTAGTATGACACAATACTGAGCCCATTTTCTATTTTTAATATCTGACAAGTAGAAGTGGGTGTTTACAGAAGGCTGAAAATATGAATAAATCTCTTTGAATATGAGTGTTTTAATAATTAGTCCAGATAATAAAACATACA
Organism: Riptortus pedestris; assembly: GCA_019009955.1. Lineage (NCBI taxonomy): Eukaryota > Metazoa > Arthropoda > Insecta > Hemiptera > Alydidae > Riptortus > Riptortus pedestris. Next base: position 78,230,221 of record CM032229.1, read on the forward strand.
CAAATCTTATATAAATTCTGTATATCATTATTATTCTTGAACACAAGTTAAACTGTACATGAACATAATACTACACATAACCAACATCCTGTTCCCACTTCCTATAATAGCTATAACCTTCCTTCCTTTACAGTGTAGCCACATATAACAATGAGTTCCAAAAAAATGTTTAGAGCAACAATTGTAGAGCATCAATATTTTAAAATGATTGGTTCTATCAAATATTTTGAGCCAGCTTATTATTATCTTTATTAAGAAGTTATTTTGAACACCCCCTAGCTAAACCTCCCCTATTCCTTGTCCGATTACAGTAATTAATAAATGAACATTAGAGTAGAATTAAATGATTATTTATTGAGTATGGTATAGATCAAATAAACATTTTTGAGTTAAAAACATAAAATGTTAAATGATAATGTCACACACTGTGTATTTTCAAGTAGGTCACACAGAAAAAATTCAATGAAAACAATATTTGGTATTTAAGCTTCCAAGAAAGTGGTTCATGATATAACAGCTTATTGTTAATACGACATGAGTAGTAGTGGGGGTTTTCTGTACGCTTAAAACTAAAAATGCTAATATCTCGGTGAAATAACACACATAACAAAATTTATAGGCTAGTTCATTTTCAATAAGATTGGTTCTATACACTTTTAGCAGATTTCCCTTTAGGACCCTCCTCACCCTGGTCCAATTCCACAATGAACTTGATCTTTAGTTTTATATAAAACACCTATATATCAAGTTTAGTATTGATAAAACGAAAATTGTGAGTGCTAGAGATGTAACAGACATATATATATATATATATATATATATATATATATATATATATATATATATATATATAAAATTTTGAACGGACCTTATTTTTGTCATCTTCTAGGTAGGATTAATTTTCAAGACATTTTTTAAAACAACCTTAATAGCTGATTTCCCTTGATGGAAAGGCCTAAACTCAATCCTGGGCCCAATAATAGTGGGCATCCAGGCAAGACTAATTTTCTTTCTTCAGACTAGTTCGAGTTCTTCTTTGTTTTATATTATTTTACCATGATCTCATCGCTATCCCATTTTGAAACATTCCATGCATGAAAATTGCATATTCATTTTAATTTTTTTTTTTTAGTTTGGAAGTTAATTTTATAATTTGAAAAGCAAATATTTCTAACAGCCCTTTGTATGTTGTTATGTTATAGGAAAGAGCGTAGGAGTAGGTACAAAAGACATCTTACTTATTTCTAGCTTAACTGATAAACATTTTTAGGTGTTTGTTTTTTCCTTCAAATTAACTTACCATGTTTTCAATGTCATAATTAGATGAAATCTGATATTTTTTCATAATGCATTTGGAGATTTCATATATTTCGTTTTACCAAAATCTTAGAGACTAGCTACTGATATAACGTACACACATTTTCAAAAATGACATACAAGAGACATAAAATTAAAATCAGGGATGATTGATTGCAATATTATTAATTTAATATAATTATCCTAAACAAGACCCAATAAAATAAACTATTTTTTCAATTATACAACATTATTAGTTAGTGATATTTATCATATTAACTTTATAATAAAATGAGTACACATATATACTTGAGTTAATTTCATATTATCCATTGACTTTAATAAATTACATTAATAAGTTAATGGTGTTTACATTACTGACACTAATAATAAAATTAGTACATTTTTCCCCTAGATTTAATTTAACCTCGCTTATATACTAGTAACTACCTTATATTTATAAACTTTTTTTAAAAAAACATTATAAAAATATTTATCCCATCTTCATAAGCCTATATGCAGATGTTATTTTGAAAATAAAGTGAATATATCTTTATGAGTAGGAAATTCTGTGAATTATTTATGCTGTAATATGTGATTGGTCTTTTAATTTAATTTAGTATGTAAACCACTAAATCAAAGTAATTAGGACTAATGTATTGAAATAATAAGTTTTAAGTTACTTTATTCAACAACAAAAATGTTACATAACATAATGTGTAGAAATAGCTTACAGGAGTAAAAAACATTGAGAAAGTTGAAAGAACTAGAAATATCCATGGGTAGAAACAGCCATGAAAACTGGTTTTACTGCTTCTTTAATAAAACTGTGGGCTCAATAAATGTGATATATATGATTTTTTAAAAAATGTTTAAATAACAAAAATTATGAATTACTTTTAAAAAATCATCACATTAATACAAAGGCCGAGGTAACATTTGGCTCTCATTTTATTCATCCTTAAGATTTTTCAAATGTCCCGCCAAGAGATAAATTTCTCCAAGGATAACATGTGTTCTCCCATAGAGTGCTCTTCCTCCCCCGAAAAGAGGTCGGATAGTTTTAGGGGAATTCGGTAGAGGTCAGAGACGTCCGAAATGCTCATACGGAATTACCAAACATTCAACGATAATAATTGTAAAGTAAGAGTTATTTTTATGCCCAATACTTTATTTAAAATATAGGGTGTTGGTCTTGGGCGTTCTGGAAGTTAATTTGACTGGAGATAGATTCCTAAATACATTGATTTGGGAGTTTGAAGGAGTCGGTATTTTTTTCAGCAGTTGGCTGTAATGCGGCTCTAGCTTGAGGTTGTGGTGGGGTCCCTTTAGGCCTTATTACTCAGTTGTCATCCGAGTTGTATGTTAGTCGGGTCTGTTTACTTCGTAATCTCTTCCTAAAATCCTATTTCTTGTCTTCAAATCAGTCTTTTATCCACCTCCTTACTTGTTTTTAGTGTTCTGAATTAGGTATTGTCCTTTAGTAGATTTTTTTCATAAAAAGGTAAGCACCTCATAATGGGTTAGAAACTTTTAAGTTTAAAAAAAAACACTAGAATACATCTATTCTTTTAAAATATATATATTCAAATTTAATTAATAATAACAAAATTTCGTTAATGCTTTTTTTTTAAAAAAAAATCTTTAATAAGTTGCAAAATAAAATTGCTTGCATGTATTCTGAATGCCCCTATTTATATCGTTGTTATCACTATTAAGAATAGCTTTAAAATTTTGTTAAAGCAGCCATTTTTATTTATTTTTTAACTTGCTTGCCTTAAGGTTGCACAAACACTATATCACTATTAGGGCATTTTTATTTGTTTACATTTATATTAGTCTTGGGATTGTGAATGCTGTAAATTTTTCACTTCTCTATATTTACTTCAACCTATATGCTCTTTTTATCATCTGAGGAACTTGTTTCTGATAGATGGAACTTAGTTGATAGTGTTATCAATACTTCAAATGGCCAAGTTTATGTTTTATTGGCCTTAACTCAATCAGAAATGATTCACTTCAAAAGTTACCTAATTAAATCATTCATTTTGTTGTTGAGGGCTTATAAATGTCAATATTAATAAATTGGTGGCCAATTGATGATATTTGCGCCTTTAATTTTTTTTTAAATCTCATAATCTTTCTTGAGCATTTTAGTATGATACAATTCTTTATTTTTTTTACCTGTTGCATGCTTCCCATAGTGTACAAAAAACAAATTATTCTTTTGATTGTATAGCATGTTCATTATATAGTTGTATGCACAAAAGCCAAAGAAAGAATTGAAAGTATTTAGCCTGAGGTACCTAGAGTAACAATATATTTTTGATCATATAGGTTGTCTTGATGTGTTTGAATTCGTATATATTTTCAAAAATTTACTGCATGTACAATCCCATGCCTAGAACATGTCATGAGTGTAGTTGTGTTGTGTGTGTGTGGAAAGGGGGCAATGTCGGGAGGTCTGGGATCCTCCTATCGCTCCCTTACTGGCGACGTCTACCGAACAACAACAGTCAACAATGACTCCAGGTTTAGTGTTATTGAGATGATGAAGAAAACCTTTAGCTTCACTTCAAATCAGAAGACTACAGAACCACTCGTTTATAAGGACCAGGCTACAATTGTACCAAGGTAAGGAAACAAAAGTTGCTATGTTAGTGTTATTATTATTTTTTTTTTTTCCAAAATTGTTTCTTTAATTAAAAACCTTGGACTATGTTAAGGTAATTACAATGTACATTGCTATTAGCATAAGATGGCCTTATTTACTTTTGTTTACAGAATTTAGTTTTATTTATTGATTTTAATCTGTTACTTGTTAATTCTCAGAACTATTTCCATATTTGCTCAAACTTACAAGTAACTTCGACGTAAATTTTATATAGTTTTTATAAGGAAACTTTTAATATTGATTATAAGAATAAGATTATCACAAAGATTTGTAATTATATAAAATAAACCTAAGAAAAGTAAATGAATTACCCCTAAAGATATTATAGATATTTTATCAGATAATATCTCATTAAAATGTAATTGAAATTGGCATTGTAAAACTATTCTAAAGTTAAACTCTTATAACACACAAACAACAAAGATGATGAATATATCACATGAGTGAAATCAGTCTCTTGTTTCTAGACAAAGCTTCCTTTATTAATTATGAATTTTATGTTTTCCCTTTATATTTTACTAAATGAAGGAGTTAATTTCCATATTAGAAAAGCCATTGCTGAAATAAGAAAGTTTCTATTTTTATGCTATGTTTTCTCAATTGTGTACTCGAAAATCACTTATTAATTTTGAATTCTGAAAGTAAAATAATGATTGGGACTCTGGGTAACAAAGAACATGGTGTTTTCTTTGTTCATAAGATCCTTGGCTATGGAGTGTCATTGGTTTGGCTCAGCATTGACGCAACATATTCTTGATGATGTCTCAATAATATGTTTAGGCTACACAACATTCTGTAGTACCTACTGTACACAACCAATCCCCTGGGTAGCTTCAGATCCATAATTGGATGAATAATATTATACTGAGACAAAGAGGAAATAACTATTACAGTACTAATTTTCTAAGTAAAGCATACATTTCCTGGAGAGTTATTTTAATTTACTATAGTATTCATCAGTGGTTTAGACACTATAATGAATGCCTGTTTTTTTTTTTTAATAAAATATTTTCCTAAAGAAGTACGTTACTTAAATAAAAACCGATGCACCTTAGTGTTAGAGCATTTTGATGTCAACGAACAACCAAAAGTGCACTGGAGATTGATCTAAGGACAATTAATGTCTTCACTTATTAATTAAACAAAAAACAAGAAATAATGAGATATGCGTGGTGTGTTAAAAGACCTACATCTTACAATACAAATAAAATACAATAAATTAGAAAATAATAGTTGATTGCGAGACCATTTCTTTGGAAAACAAACACAAATATTTATTCAATTTGGATAACCAAACTCGTTCTTCCTTGGAAGGATTAGAAAATATTGTGGATTTATGTTTTGATACTTTTACTACAAAATCACTTTTTGTTAGTTGAAAAAAGATTATTATAGTACCACAGAAGAAATCACTCACTTCATATTTATAGTTCAAAGTAAATTTCAACTTGTGATATTGATAAAAAATCTTCATTCTTCTTTTGAAAACCCTTTAATTTTCCTTAGACCTTTGTATATAAAACCCTGAGAAACACGTATTATTAATTACTTCAATCTTGTTTACAGAACATGTACCGAATTAAGTTTATTAATTTTAGTTATAATTTTTTTTTGGGTGGGGATGTTTATGAAAAGTGGAAAAAATGCACAAATATTAATACAAAATTGAACAGTTCATAAATATGATTGAGTTTCGGGCCCATTGAGTTTATTAGTCACAAGAAAGAGGAAAATAGGAGGGTAAGTTCGAGCAAATACGACAATTTACCAATTTTTTTATTTTATTTAATGAATTTATTTTTTATTCACTTCATTTAATTTCATAATTTATTGCAAGTTAGTTTCAATTCTATTTTTGTTTTTACACAATAGAATTTATTTATAACGTGCTTTGTCACACCTTTCTAAAAGAAAGTACATTCCTTCCAATTATATCTATCATAGTTATTTCCTGTATATTTATAAAAATTATTTATAAATATACATTTGCTTTGTCTGTGTTCTCTGAGGCAATTCCTGGGACTGCGTGTAGAGGTAAGTAATAAAATGTTGCACCTCATTGCACTCAATTCAACAACACATGCTGCTGCAGAGCTTGTGCAGCTGTCTAAAATATGTTTAGTGTTGTCAATTTTTAAAAGATTTGTCTTATGCTTAAAAGTACAGATGGGCTATAATAACTCTGAGCCTTAAGGAAATTTCAAACAAAAATTCTTTGTCTCTAATAGAAACCATATTCATAGCTTTTTTTTTTTTTTAAATGCTGCTCAATTCCTTTTAATTAAAAATTAATTTTATTGAAATAATAAATATATAGTAATATATATATATATATATATATATATATATATATATATATATATATATAGACACACACACACATACATATCTATATATATATAAAATTGTAACCTCTGTCTGTACATTGATTTTTTTCGCGAAATTTCACGATAACTTTTCGTTTCACATGTCATAGACACCATAACTGCATTTTGTTTCTTTGGTGTCTGTTTGTTTGTTTGTTTGTTTGTTTATTTGTTTGTTTGTTTGTTACCTTTTCACGCATAAACGGCTGAACCGAATTTTATGAAACTTGGTATGTATATTACTACTAGCCCAACTTAGACTTTAGGCTATATTAATATTCTCTAAGACAAATAGGAGTGGGGGTTATAAGGGAGGCCTGAAATTAAAAATAGCGATATTTCGTTTCATATTGCTTTTTCAGCAAATATGAACATAACAAAAGTTGTTTATTTTGTAATTTAGAGTAACTTTTGTTATATGCACATTTGCCGTATACGGAAGTATAAATGAGTTATACGCTAAAAACTATACCGGGAGTCAACAATTTATTAGACACAAAAGACTCAACCGAACTAAATAAATCTCGGTATGTGAATTAGTATTAACGCCTTCCTTATAATAAGCCATACTAACATTTCTAGGGACGGGCAGGAGTGGAGGTTGTAAGGGAGGCCTGAAATTAAAAATAGCGATATTTCGTTTCCTATTGCTTATTCAGCAAATTTGCCCATAACAAAAGTTGTTTATTTCGTTATTTACAGTAACTTTTGTTATATACACTTTTGTCATATACGGAAGTATAAATGAGTTATACGCTAAAAACTAAAGCGGGAGTCCACAATTTTATTTGGCACAAAAGACTCAACCGAACTAAACCAAACTCGGTATGTGAATTAGTACTAACGCCTTCCTTATAATAAGCCATACTAACATTTCTAGCGATGGGCAGGAGTGGGGGTTATATGGGAGGCCTGAAATTAAAAATAGCGATATTTCGTTTCCTATTGCTTATTCAGCAAATATGCCCATTAAGAAAGTTGTTTATTTTGTTATTTACAGTAACTTTTATTATATACACTTTTGCCGTATACGAAAGTATAAATGAGTTATACGTTAAAAACTATAGCTGGAGTCCACAATTTTATTTGGCACAAAAGACTCAACCGAACTAAACCAAACTCGGTATGTGAATTTGCACTAACGCCTTCCTTATAATAAGCCATACTAACATTTCTATGAACGGGCAGGAGTGGGGGTTGTAAGGGATGCCTGAAATTAAAAATAGTGATATTTCGTTTCCTATTGGGATTTCGGCCAATATGCATATAACTAAAGTTGTTTATTTTGTTATTTAGAGAAACTTTTGTTATATACACTATCGTCGTATACCGAAGTATAAAGGCGTCATACTCTAAAATTTATAGCGGGAGTCAACAACTTTATTCGGCACAAAAGACTCAACCGAACTAAATAAAACACTCGGTATGTGCATTAACACTAACACCTTCCTTATAATAAGCCATACTAACATTTCTAGGGACGGGCAGGAGTGGGGGTTGTAAGGGAAGCCTGACTTTACAAATTTTATTATTAACAAATCCGACAAGAAATGACGGGTATTAACCCTAAACACTGGGACGGGTAAATGTCAAAATATTGTGCAATGTAAAGCCTGCTAAAAAATACCATCACCATTCAGCCTCAAATGAATTCCCGGGCGAAGCCGGGTATCTGAGCTAGTACACATATAAACTGAAATAATTTCATTTCAAGAATTATTTTTCAATCATATTCAGCTTTATCATTATTCAAAAAATAATTGGAGTTATTTTATTATTTCCTTACAGTACATAGTAGCTACATACTTTGAAGGAACTATATTACAAGTGAAATATGATTCCAAGTTAGATCAGATTTATATGTGGAAAATTAAAATCTTCAGCTGAAGGACCCAGGCCTGCCACACAGCATTGGTGGGAGAGTCAAGTTGTTTTCATAGTTGTGGCAATATGGACAAAAGATTAGTACTTATTTATTCAACTAGCTACTTAAATGTCTCGTGAGTGATAATGGAAGGGGAGGGGATAGAAGCTCGGTAACCATATAACTAGACAAAGTCATGTTTCCAGTCTCTGGTTTCAAACCTGACACCTACTAGGACTGGTAATGTTATGTATTCAAGTACAAAGCACCCAGCTAATAAAAATATTCGAGTAAAAATACATCTGACAAATAAGAAATTATTGATTAAAAAAGAAACTACCAGCATATGAAACAAATTATCCCCTGGTAAAGTATTCCGAAGATCCACAAACAATTGTTTAATGAAACAAATTTTGATAAAGAAAAAATATATATATATATATATATATATATATATATATATATATATATATATATTATATAACATTTTTATTTACATATTTTATTTTATCAATTTTTGATGAGAAGTGAAACTAATAACATTTTGTTTTAAGTAAAATTTGAGTGAAATAATTGATCTGAACAATATTTGCACTCTATATCTATTAGGTTTAATATCCCTCGGGTAGGAACAATTGAGCCAGGATAAAATTATGGCATGTGATCATTAGAGAACAAGTGTTATGCAATGTTCTAAATTTATCAATATAACACATACACTAAAGTTCCCTTGATAACATAGTTTATTTACACTTTAAATACGATGTTTCCTTTATATATTGACTTAATGTTAATGTGAGATGTGTAGGACTCCGAATTACTGAAGACTGATAAATAAAAATGTTCAAATATCTCAGTTTATTTCCAAGTTATAAACAAATGAATAGAACTACAATTGCAGAAAATTTATGACAGGATTTGTGCTGCTGTATATTTCAATCCGACTGATAGTAATGGAAAAATTATGAATTTTTTGATCTACTCTCCAAACCCCCACTCCCAGTTTAGTTTTACATGAAACACTTCAAATATATATATTTTCTAGGCCATAAAATACTACTAACACTACACTTAATATTCAGGAAAAATGAACCTTTATTAAAATCATAATTATTATTATTGCCACAATAGTACTAACTATCTTGGTTCTTATTGATATCTGAATCAGCTTGACTTCTTGAAAAATCACTTTTTTTTTTTTTATTATTATTACAATTGGCTAATAGACTTGTAAGCATGCTGCAATTTCCAAAAGACTTTCTTTAATAGCTCACAGATCCTGATGAGTATACACACACACACACACACACACACACACACACACACACGCGTATATACATGGGTGTCTGTTCCACAATTTTGTTTTAGTTTAAATAAAAATTATATATAAAAGTTTCATGTTAAAAATGAAAAATCAAGATTAGTAATGTTTCAAATCGGATTTGGAAGAGTTGGAAGGGTATTAAAATATAAAATTGTGTCAATCTGCATTATTACATTTAGGATAGAAAAATTTTAAATAATCAATCATGTTAATGAAAGTGTTCTATTAATTTTTCTCATCTCAAGTCTTGTTTACAAAGTGTTCTATGTAAGGGAGAAATTGGGAATTGATGACAATTGTTTGTCATTCCGCTATGTGGGAAATCTGCTTAATTTACACACCATGTGCATGGTAGGCTCATGAGAATGTAAAGTTATTTTCTTTACATTTAAGGCAAACAGAGACAAAGCATTTTTGAGTTTCATTATTTTACCTTTATTATTAATTTTTTTTTTTTTGTATATCCACCTCCAAATGAAATTTTGGAAAATTAATATAGCACTTCTATGCTTTTAGGTTTTGAATTGTAGTAATGAATGACCCATGTAGCATGTTATTATATATGACTTGAACAGTTTTAAACTATTTTTATAAGCTTCATTTTTTATATTGTTAATAGTGCAACATTTTTAAGTTGAATTTAATGTTTGCATGTTTCATTCAGAATAATGTATCATTTTTGAGAAATAACTCTAATTAATTCAACTGAAGAATTTTAAAAGCATGATGATCAATTTTGTTATTATTTTTATTTTTTGCTTGTGGCATAGACTGGCCAAGTAGTATGCAATAGACGTGTGAAATAGAAAATTTTGATTTTAGGAAGATGCCTACATCAGCGAGCGCAGAAGAAACTGCCTTGCTTGGGTAAGATATTCATTTTCATTCGTTTTAAGTGACTATTAATGTTCAATATTACACATACCTTTAATTAAATGTTATATTTATGCTGCTTATCTACTAATCCAGAGGCTAATTGTTCCTCAAGTTCATTTTAATTTAATTGTTATTAAATTCAGGCATTGTTAATGGGCTGTGGTTTTTATGTTTATATAAGGTTGTTGACAGATTTTTTAGGTTTATTTCTAAATATATGAAGTTAAAACTTGTTTCATGCATGTGACTGTTCTATGTATTTAATATTTAAATGAGTTCCTCAGATTTATTCGGCTGTGAATGTATAATAGATGTCTTCAGAATTCTTTCTGTTTCTCTTTTCTTTTTTTACTATTTCTATTGAATCTATATAATACTATTCTTCAGTTTTCCTTTCTTTTTACAATTGAATGCTGCTTTCATGAAACACAACTAGCTACTACACATAATCAATTGTACATTTATCAAAGTTATTCTTGTTAAAAAATAAAATTGTTAACAGTTATATAATACATATATTTCTCAGATAATTTAATTATTTTTAAATACGCAGGCCATCCTCCCCTTTTATCTAATTGTATTTTAAACTCAACTTAAATCACATCACTCATTGAAATGTAAACTCTTTCGTAAAAATTAGTCTGCACATTAATGAATAAAATTGTTTACCCTTAAATTTCTTTGAAATGAAATTTGGCGTTTGTAATTTGAAATTTTGGCAGTCAGGAAGTTGCTATTCCAGGATATTTACTGTATTTTCCCCAGTTAAGCACACGAGATTGTAACTAAGCATGGCGCTGCACTTATGACTTCAGTAGTCTGATAGTAAGATACAGTATGTTTTTTTTGTTATTATTATTATTGTTTTTTAAATACGTCAACTTTCCAAAGACGAACAAAATGAGTAATAGTAGTAACCTAGTAAATATTAATTTATCATCTTTAAAAGAAGAATTCTATTATCCTAAATCATGAAGAAATTTGCAAACAATATCAAACTGTTCCATCACAAATTCTCAATTACTAAATAAATAAAGAAACTAAAATATTTTTGGTGAGGTATATTGAAGAGGTTATATTAATTGAGAAATATTCAAAACCTATCTAAAGGGACAGATATAAAAGGGGGCAATATAATGATAATTCCAGTCGTCATCCACCATTTTGGAATTCAAAGATAAATGACTCATCAAGAACTTTCTAAAGATATATTTCTTATCGGGGTATCATTGCCAAAAAGCTGTTATCGATGGAGTTTAGGGGAAATTTTCCAGATGTGGCTAAAGGTAATCAAGGTAAACTTTCATGGCAACTTCCATAAATTTATGTTTACTCATTCTTGTGAGTCTCTAAATGAATAATCATTGTAGAGATATGAAAGATAAATGTGTGACATATGAACACAATCTGAGTCTAGAAGGGCCTTATTGAAGACTATGTGTCCTAATTATTAATATATTTTGACTAAAGTTTGAAATGTTTTGTTGAAGAAAAAAACCCAGATAATCTTGAGAATGAGTTAATACAAAGGTCATTTTTTGTGTGTGTAATCTCTAGTGAGTCAGATGTTTGGTATCCATGTACCTATATTATTCAGTGTGTATTTTATATCTCTTTGTACTGATTTGTTCAGTTTTTTCATGCAAATGTTATTGTAATGAAGGTGAAGGTATTATATTCTAGCTATAATAAAACATTTCTTTTGTTGTTTGCTTCCTTTATTCCATCTTTATCTTAACAAGATAAATCCAAAACTGGCATACCCAAAATATTACATTTATTTTCAATGTAGTTGTTTCTCGTCTGTTTAAAAAATAACAATGTTGTGATCTTTTTGGTATACTCTGACTCTATGGCCTCGACTCCTTGAGAGCTTTTCTGTTATTTTTCTGTATTATTCCAATTAGGTCATTCTTTATGCTAATGCTGCTTGAGGAAATGTCTTTCGATTTTTATAATTTCTTCAGATTCATACAGATGATTCTATCTAGTTCCTTTGTGATACTCCACTTCCTGATTATGATTTGTGTCTCTGTATCTCATGCATTATTTGAAGAAATTATGCCTCATTATTCAAGTTTATCATTAGGCTTCTATGGATGACTTAAGCCTTAGTCCTAGGTAGTCATAAGCTATAATTATTACAACTGGTCAGCTTAAAGCATTCCTTGCTATATTGTGGTGGCATTTCAGACCAAGATTGTTATTTTTTTATTTAATTAGCTATTCAGTTGCCCCATGATGCTGATTGAGCATTGGGAAAACGTAAAGAAGTTCAACCTCTAGACTCAGTGACACTTTTCTTAATAAAAATTAGTGGATGCTGGTATATGAACTCATTTTTTCTAGAATGGTTAACCAGTGCTTTAAAAACTGGACTCACTGTATCTTCCCAAATACCCTGAATCTCAAGATTTATTGATTTGTTGAAACAAAATATATTCAATTTCAGTTTTGAAGTTAATTTTTACTCCTATAAAAGAAGAAAATAAACCATTTATCTTTAAATTTGTACATCTGATCCACATACCTAAATTGTCATATAAAAAAAACAAAAACTTATGTTTCATGGATAATGGACATTTTTTTTTTGTGCCACTACTTTAACAGGTCCATTAGAGCATAAAAATCAAAATTATCAAGGTATCAAGTTTTGGTTACATAATGATATCTTAAGGAATTACATATTCTCTAAGCTGAATATAGTATAGATATAACTCAGTTTTCAGTTGATTTAAATAAAACTTTTATTAAATAAAAATAAATAGCACTTTTTTATTAATTAATGATTCACATTTTGGTTCTAATATTGGTGAATATTTTTGATTTGCAACGAAACTTTGTATTGTTCACTCCTTGAGCTGTTTATTCAAGTGTAGTAACACACTATCATAAATTTCCTTTGTACTTCTAGTTCCTCAAAATTGTTGTAATCTCATATTTTCTGTGTAATATCTGTAATATGTGTTTAGTTTTATTTATTGTTTGGTTAGAAATTAGTCATATAACTGAGAGTATCAAATCTATTCCACTCATAGCAATCTAGTTATTCATTTGCATTTATTTTCTCTTTGGTCTACACTTTTGCTGGTTTATATGGGACAATATATACAATTTCTATTTAGACAAACATTATCATTAGCCATTAGTCTTAATAATTGTATTTCTGAAAAATATCCTTGAACAATGTGGTGTTAATATTGTCACTGCTGTTCTAATTGACACCGTAGTTATAATAAGAATTTTAAACTGTAGTCCTAGAGAGATATTATAGACTGTCCTCATTGTATCTTACATGATTTTCCTATTTTGTTTTTAATATTTAGACATGAAATATACAGTAGTTTTTCTCATACAATCCCCAACCCAATTAACAGATTGAGGGCTGAACAACTAGATTTTAAAATCTATTGATATGTATTACTTTGGTTTATTATATTAATTACAAGTATTAGTTAATCCTATCTATTGAACTGGAAGGTATCAATTTCGTTGTTATTCAATTGCAAGTTGATCCTATGAAAAAGAAAAAAAAGACCTGAAATTCCAATATTAATTGAGTACCATATTATCTTACCATGAAATCATTAGCATAGCAGTCTACTGACTGGAGAAAAATGATAAAACAGATACAACATCGTTAATTTTAGAGTTGGAAGAAAAAGTGAATAAAAATAAATCCATTGTACATTACTTTATTAGAAAGATTATTTTGATCCGATGCATAAGAACAGAGATATTTTAAAATTTACATTTTAGCTCTTGTCTCCACTCCCAGTCCGATCCCGACCATTTATAAACAAGATCTTTTGTTTTAAATGGCAATATATATATATATATATATATATATATATATATATATATATATATATATAAATTAAATTTCGTTGTGATCAAATAAAAGGGGTGGCTGCTAGATGAACAGGCAAATGTATGCATATCTATTACTTAAATGAATCCCATTTTCGCCATCTATTAGTTAAATCGATGGACATCTGAATACATTTTTCAAAAATTGCTTCTTGATATACTAAATAGATGATTTCTCTTAAATGAAATCCGCTAAAAAAAAATACAAAAAAAAAAGTATTATGGGTAGAAAGCTGTAAAAATAATTTATATACTAGCCACGAAAACGATTTTTCAATTAACCCATTAGCGGTATTGTTCTCGCTTTTCCTATCGTGTTCATTATTCCTCTCTACACCTAGGAAACGTGTATTTAAACAGCGAGTATTAATGTTTCTATTTTCAACAGTGAGTGTTGCTTTCTTCGCCTGTTTCCCTAGGAGAGTATATCAAAATTAATTTACGTTCAAATTTAACTATTTCGTCGTGAGTCCAACGAATGGTTGACCCCCAAGTAAAAATTATAAGTATTATCCAATCATAGATCTAGATAGACCTGAACAAATCCAAGAATCACACATCTGAAAAAGTCTGTGTTATTGCGAAATTCGAAACCTCTTCCTCTCAAGTCGAGTAGGGTGATCCCTAATCGACTGACGGAAGCAGTTTTCATTCTTTCTTAATAATTAAACAAATGGTAGTACTGAATTGAGTACTATCGGTTTAGTGAGGTTTGATTCCTCATAAGAGTTAAAAAGTCGGAGTAATTTGTTCATAGTTGGTTATAGTTTTGCAAATTGAAGTTCGGACTACCAACAACGTCATGGTTTAAAGGACCCCTCGGTAGCTGTGTCATTAAAGCTGCTGTAGCATCTTCACAAATTTATCACCTAATGTGACTGGATTCTGCATCGGCGATCTTGTAAGGACTATTTGTCTAGTGTTTTAGCAGATTTCTCTTGAAGGAAATCAGCTATTGAGGTCGTAACATGACGCCATTTCGAAAAATTTCTTCAAAAATCCATCGATCCTATCCAGGAGATGACGAAAATGAGGTTCATTCAAAATTGTATATGTGTATATATATATTTATTTATTTGTCTGTTACCGCTCTAGCGGTCCCAATCTTTGTTCGATCGTTAGCATACTCCATTTTTAAACGTTTTATGTAAAAAGAAATATCAAGTTTGTTAATGGCGGAAATCGGACCAGTAGGAGGGGGGGGGGTTAGAGGGGGATAATTTCGAAAATCCGAAATATCTCCGTTACTATACGTCCGATCTAAAATTGTATAGAACCAACCTTATTGCAAATAACATTTACTATAAATAGTGTTATATAAATTTATGCTCTATCTTAGTATTAACCGAGATATTTGGATTTTATAGTTTTTCGCTTTCAGTAAACCCTCCCCCCCCCCCTACTCCTACAATATCATTAACCGCTTCATTACTAGGTTAAATAACAAATATTGTTTTCATTGAACTTTTACTTTGTGAGCCCCCTTCTTTTGTTCTTGGATAACTAAAATTTGAGTGATTGAGATAAAACTTATTCTGATTCAATATAAATTACAGCACTGGCTATAGTAGATAGTTGTCAATATATCTGTTACATTCAGATATATTTCAGTAATTGTATTTCTTTCCGGTGTAAAATATTTGAATCTATCTGTTGAGCTATCAGAGATTGACAGACCTGTTTTTTTTGTTTGTTTTTTACAATTCAGACTCTTTCCGTTGGGAGGTTATTAAAATTGACTGAACGATTTCTCGTAACAGTTTGTAGTTTAATATTCACGGTGGCGTTGTGTTTGTTAGCAGTATGTAGATTTATTTATCTATTATAATAAATCTATTATTTACTTCCCGTGGGAAATCTGTTTAGTTTACGCAGCCCCTGCGTGACGGACTTTTTTTTCTTGAGGTTTATTTCGACATCAGATCACTAACTAATTAAAAGATACCTGTTGCCTTATCACGGATAACAGGTAGTGGGAAAAGTTAAGAGCCACATCGATCTCAACATCTTCTTTCCTGTCATAAACTACACATGGAAAATACTAGATATACATTTGTATTCACACGATTCTTAATGGTCTTTATTTAAATGGGGTTTACTTCTTATGTATGAAAATGGTAACTGCAGGCGTTACAGAACTGTTGGGTACAGTTTCCGATGAGGATCCTCAAATTCCGGACCACGGCC
Organism: Riptortus pedestris; assembly: GCA_019009955.1. Lineage (NCBI taxonomy): Eukaryota > Metazoa > Arthropoda > Insecta > Hemiptera > Alydidae > Riptortus > Riptortus pedestris. The sequence continues at coordinate 78,246,678 of CM032229.1, forward strand.
GCCTTTACCCTAGGATTTGCAGAACCACACTCCTGGCTGGGCCCCTCCTTCGATAGAAAGGGCAAATCTTCATGGATCTCTAATGTCCTCACTGAGGGGAAAAAACCATCGATTATTTAGCAATATGAAATCTTGTTAATGGAATAATAGTTATATTGATAATATGTTGCATGTTTAGACGAATGTAATGTTCTAGGAAGAAGCTGCAGGACAGATCTAAAATCAATTTCTAGCGAATCATGCCAATAATCTTGCATCTTAATATGACCAATGATAATATTTGATCCGAGTGGAAAGCCTTGATTGTTGAAATCAATCTATTCTAGAGATAGTTTAGTTGTACTTCGGAAAAATAATTGACTATTTGGTGTACCAACCTCTACTTAGACCACTAACGTTTTTTCGTCTTATTTAAGACCAACATCCTGTTTGATTATTAACTTCTATAAAACCATTTTGCAAACAATATGGTTTAATTTACTCTCGCACAACTACTTATTTATGAATTTCTGTAAATGAACTCTGACCCAAGGGGGAATGTACAATCCATTTGTTTATGTTTTTATAACGATTAATCCTCTTATCTCTTGTAAACACTAGCCATCCTAGTCTTTTATCTAATCGCTTTTATCTCATTTTCACGTTTATAAAGTGTTATTTGGTTCTTTCTCATGTTTATTTTTATACAAATTTTGAAATGTTTAAAACTTCCACCTTTAGTTTTGTCACATATATTAGCACATTATATCTTTGGTTACGCCAGCCTTTTTCTTTAGGGAATGCATAATGATGGTTCTCAGAATTACGAACTACGTTACGCATAGATGTATAATCATAGATTGAAAAGTGAGTATTATAGGCTCACAATACCTGAAAATTAAATGGGTCAATAGGAAGGCAGTTTGTTGGTCCAGCGTCCTATAGACCCCATGAATTGTAAGAACCACCATAATAATGCCTCATTCGAAGAAGAAGGTTGAAGTCTCAAATTTGTAATAATAACGAACAGCGGGAGCACATTGCCAGATTTCCTAACAACAAAAATAGATTGTATAATTAATTATTGTCCACTTTATGTGACTGGCAATAAATTCCTATTGACTTCGCAGGAATGGAACCCACGATTCTTAGATTTACCAAGTTCGATACTAATATTATGTTTTGTTTTTAAATACAAATTTATATGTTTAAATAAAAAAAATTATGTTTTTAAACTATAAACATACCCCAAACAATTATTTTGAAAGCATATGCGGTTCGTGTGAAGAAGGGTTTCATTATGCTTATTCTTACCAGTAAGTTATGCTTCCAATGTTTTTCAAGAATTTTAGTTGACAAGGAGACTTGCAGTTGTCCCCAACTCCCCGTGGGTTCGTATTGGCTGAGAAAGATTGTATGTTGGAAGTAGGTACAACCAAGATAATTATTATTGTTGCTATGATTATCATTAGATGCAATCTAGTTTGCCATTTGATTTATGATGTTAGGAATGTTCTTGTTAAAATATTAGCAGTTAGAAAAAACGTCGAATGTAGCATTCTTGGCTTCTCTTGGAGAGACCCCCCCCCATCCATTATAGCCCTCTTCTCATAAGAGCACTCACAGCAATATTCAATATACAATATTGATTGTGTTCGTTTACTTCTGTTCCTCCAAATTTGATTTTTATTGATTGGCATATCTTTTTATAACCAGAATGTAATTAATTTGAAATCACCTTTTGACTGATGTCAGGTCCAGGTGTTTTTCTATTTCGGAACTTAATAAAAGGTATTTGCCGTCACAAAATCTCCATACAGAATGACGACAACTCATTGTTTACATGCTACAAGTCTAAGAGTGCCGACAATATACTTATTTAAAATTAAGGAATTTCTTCTTACCTCACCTCCCCTGTATATAACTTTGAAGTCATTATAAGACAGCTCCATCCCCATTCCCTTGCCATAGAGCTTCATATAAACCTACAGTTTCAATAGTATAACTTTTCATCTGCTTTTTTATATTTTCTAACTCCTCCACTCTCAGCAACTCTTCACACCCAGAACACGTTGTTGATCTTACTAGGTTTTCCCGTAGTGACCTGTGATGCTTTGTCACCCACCTGCCTTTCCGAATCCTACTGCCAGTAAGTACATAATTGCTCATTGGAATCTGCATATTGGGAATAAGTGAGGAATTTTGGACAATAAGTTCCTGATTCTTTCTATCCTAGTCAGTCTTGATAAATTCCAAGAATGTCCCTACAAACCAGGTTCCCTGATCCACGGCCTGTAATATAGGTTGTCTGGGTCTCTCCGGGGTATAGGCTCATTGACCCTCAGATAAATGAGAATCATTTCGATTTTAAAGAATATATTTATTTTAACTTTGTTGAAATTTTTTTGGACTAGATAATAGATTTTTTTTTTTTTAAGAATTCGTATGTTATATTTTTTTTTTTCTTTCTTTTTATTAGAGTTGAACAACATGACAACAATTGTAACATGTAAACATTTATTAACGGTCACTTTGTGATACAGGTGGGGGGGGGGGTTATCTATAGGTTGTCACCCTTTTCTGGTCAGGGTGGGACTAATGATTTTATTTAATGAGTTTGTCACTAATAAATTCCTCTGCCCAAGTCAGAATCGAACTCGCGGCTCTGGTGAGATTAATTGTAAGGCCAACACCTTCACTCACAAAGGCTAACCTGAGCCCCCTTATATATATTATATAAATGCTAAAGACTACTTGAATTTGGTTCTTCATCAAGCAGCAATCTCATGTATATTGTTTGAGGTCAGTTCACTTTTCCGGGTAACATTTAGCCTAATCATCCATCGTCCAACATCTTCCCATCAATTACTAATTGGTTGTGCCTCTACTTTAGTTATATTTTTGGACTAGTAATAAGAAGACTAGGGCGCGAAGCTAGATGAGCGCGGGCTTGGTAGATCAATATGAAAGAGAGCCGGTGGCTATTGATTCGGAGGGTAGGCGGGCCCCCTTGGGTCCTTCCTCTTGGTTTGGGGCCCCGAATCGGCCTTCTGTCTGTGTTGTGTACCTCGTCGTCAGGGGTGACTTCTACCTCGCACATCGACCAGACCTCGCGCCTATTGCATCCGAGTCTCTACGATCAATAGCATCATATCTCATACTCTCTCTTTCCATACCCTTTTCTCGTCTTATGGTCAATTCTCCCCTTTTGAATCAATTAGTATTTTTTTAACAGGTGAAATCCTTGTATTTTATCAGATATTACTATATTTTTTCCCCCGCACGGTCTATGGAGATGATATACGAGACAGTATTTTTCGTACTCGCTGAAACTTGAACTCAGATCTCCTGGAGTCCTTTTTATTAGTTTATGGTTTAACAACTAACTTTACATTCTGCTTTAAGACAAGAACTAAGCCCAAACTTCATCATTCAAGAAGCAATGGCGGTGACAATTCAAATGGCTATTAGTGGCGAATGATTTCAGAATTACCGATTATCGGAGGCCACCCATTTAAACGTGACTATTAAATCATATTATAAAAATAAAAAAAATACATTATTAATTAAAATTACACTTCTAGAATTTATTTGAATGACAAAAAGTATTTTTTTAAATTAGAGTTAGAGCAAAACTGGACGATGTCGCGGAATAGCTGCATAAACCGGTCGTCTGCCACAAGAACTCTGGTAGCTGTCTACGTTGTGTAATAATAAAAGATGACCAAGTGGTTTTAATAAACGATCACTCATTTTCTGATAACGAATGACTAAGATAACCTAGTCAAGGATGAACAGGATAAAGCGAAAGCAATAACAGCGAATAACTATACGCAGTTTTGGAACATTAAATATTTTATCTGTAAATAATAAGAAGCCTCTCGTTAATCATTTTCTCATTTATAAATTCTAGAAGCCTTATTTTAAATAATAAAGTGATTTTCTTTTAATTATAGTCATTAATGTGTGGTCTCCCGATAATCGATAAGCACCAAAGTTTATTTACTTCAATTTATTTTGCTTAATTTAATCCTGGCATTGACAAGCGAGGTACATATTTTCTATTAAAAACAAATTCTCATTATAAGTGAGTAACAAGTGATAAGGAAGGAAAATTATTACTGTTGAATATTGCCACAGAACAAGAATTCTATAATGAGGAAAATCCCCATTAAGTGAAAGTTGTAGCTATAAAAGAAGAGAAATGTGGAGGATGAATGGTGCTTGAAAAGTCAGTGTTCATTCATTATAAAAAAAATACAGCTAGTAAAAGCTCTATTACTAGCTAAAGAGATTTTGCCAGAGCAGTAGAGGGTCTACTGTCACATTTATCTTTGAGCCTACCATTTAAATGAATAAATAAATTTTGAATTTGTATTTATTTTTTACTCTCATTAGTCTCACGATTGATTATATACTATTTTGATATTAAATTAATTACGAATTTTAATTTTGTATATATATATATATATATATATATATATATATATATATATATGTGTGTGTGTGTGTGTGTGTAAATATTTTTAATTGTTGTATTTTGACACTATTTCTGGGTTTCTATTTGTCCCTTTAATGATCTTTTGATATTTATGTGAATTTCATATAGAGTATCGTAATCGTAGGTAATGTCCGGGAGTCGATGAACAGTGCTCCCGTGTGTTCTACTTCATCTGATTGCGTGCTGCCTCAGGCATTCTGAAATTACCCTAATTTATTTCAGAATCGATATTATATATTCGTTTATGTAGCGAGTCATATGATTCTAGAATAAAATTGTAAGACTTTATTAGCCTCTTAGTTCATAGTCTTTTTGTGAATAATGTACTTTGTTAATGCCGTATAATGGGAAACCTCTAGGTCTACTACCCTCCATGGTGATTCCCTTCTATTTCTTTTTTCCTAACTCCTTGGACAATATCCATAAAATTTTATGGCTATTGTATCAATAAAATCAATTTCAGTTTAGTTTCGTGTACGCTCCACCTTTGAACATGTAAGACTAAGTGTTGTTTGTGACCAAAAGAAGGATATAGCGTTCCGAGACTTGTAAAGGCGTATATGAGTAGATTATCGGGAATTGAGAAAGTTTACAAGTGGAAGAAACTCCACCACGCAGGACTTATGCGCTTCCAAAGTTAATAATAAGTTCATTGTCTATGGTGCAGTGACTTTGGCATCTAACAAGTGCAATGACGTTAATTTTATTTTAACACATTTCTCTACCTAGAATATTTACGTAGTTACTTCTCATACGTACATTTCCACTTTCAGCTCTTATATCACTACACAGTCATACATACATATAAATATGTCTTGTTTACGTAAACTGCTTACGATGGGAGAAGTTGAGAATATAATGTAAGATAGAGTGGAAAATCTGATAGTTTACACAGCCTCTCTGTGACGGGCATTTCGTTTACAATCTCTTATATCTACACTTTGAACGAATTGGGAGTTTATGTTTGCTTATATTGTATAGGAGGTAGATCAAAAATTCCCTGTAAGAATGGATGTCTTAATGTAGAAAGGGGTGTTGAAAAGAGCTGTAACTTTCCGAATCTTAAGTTCTTCTTTCTCCACCCGTTTGAGTCGTTTGGCTCACGTCTGGACAGAATGAATTTTCGCATGCCGCCTTATTAACACCTAATGTCTGTTCTAAGGAGAAAGCCGACTCTTTGTGTAGCATAGTTAACTCATATAGTGGATTTTTATTTAGAGACAAATGTGAAGTAATTAATAAAGGCAATGAAAAGTGTGTGTGTATGATAACCAGCCATTATTTATTCCTCTAAGTATAGTATAATTTTTTGAACCCTACAAACAATTGAACTAAGAGAAAAAATAAGTTTGATCTGGTTGGTAGAGGCCAAGCAGATTCTACGTGCCCGAGCTCACGTTCGTTGGCCTTGTGTTTCAGAATTTCTTCTCTGGAGGTGACATTAAATTTTATATTAAAGGGAAGGTTTATATATTTTTTTAAATTAAATGTTGTTAATGATTAGCATCAGCCTTTTATCCAAAAAAAAAAATACTTTGTATATTAAGATTTACCACGTATTCATGTAATTTCTCTTCCTTGTCCAAGTAGTAAATTATTATTCCCAGGGTGGAAGCAGAATAATCATAAATTAATAAATGAATTATTTCTCACTTGGTAGCAAAATATTTGATTTACATTGTGCCATATAATGCTATAGCACTTCCTTTCCTCTTATCTTCCGAGAAATTGTTTTTCTGATCTGATGTCATTAGAATTGATTTTCCGCGCATTCATGAAATGAGGCTAGAAATTGAATTTCCTGCCCAAGGTAGATTGTGTCCCATTTATGAAGTCTAATTAAGGTCTGAGAATACCTTCCAACATTTCATTAACTACGAGAAGATTGGAAGATAGCATGCTCATTGAAATAATTTGATAATCGTCTATGAAAACAAATAATAAGGAAAACTCTCTCTCAGCACAGATGATGATTATTTTTCAGTATTGCTAATGCATTTGTAAAATATTCTTTGTTTTGTTATCTATTACTTATTAAGAATTTGCTGTAAATCGTTTGACTGGTGTTGCAACTCCACCTAAACTTTAAGGAATATTATTTTCCTTTGAAACTAATTGGATTGTAAATTAAAAGTATAAATTAAAATATTGTCCTTTTTAAAAATTGAAGACTGTTTAAAATGGAAAAATATTTTTTAATGGATTTATGTACGTTATGGAAAATGTTCCAAACTAAGGATTAAGAGCTAAACAGGTTTTCTAGACTAAGCGATTATCCTCCTATTCTTCTTACGCCTCTACCAGTTTCTCTATTGATATTTTTACCAACGAATTATTCTTTGCAATTACAAAAACAAATGTACTGAGCAACAATTGCGTCATGAAGTCAGGAAAATATGCTAAAAGTACAACCACGCAGTCATAGCAGTAATAGACCAAGTGGAAGTTTGTATTGCCAAGCTGAGGTCGGCCCTACATAACTAAATCACACATATAACGAATAAGACAGACAATATATTGTACATATTTTGAAACTCTTAAAAAGTATAAATATTTGTTACATAATTTGAAAACGATACAAAATGGATCTGTAGCACACATTATAAGATTAGGATTAACACAGGCACACCTTTAAAAGAATAAATACGGATATGAATTAACCGAATATGAGCTTTAAGGAATTTCTTCGAAAAATATAATTGTAATCCCTTATTACACTTACAGGTAGTTGTTAAATATTAATGAACGTCTCACCTCACCTACCTCTCTTGGCCCAGACTTCTATACATCTTTAAAATTGGTAATATGTGTATGTTTGTATATAGATATCTAATCTGAGCTGCTGAACAATAAATTGAGCGAATGATTGATTGAGATTTTCTTCTCTGGGATATACCATATTCCCCCAAAAGAGGTCAGTTAAATCGATTCTCCTAATCTGGGTTCTCCCTACTATATTTGCTGCTCCCCTTTCTACGTACTCTCATAAAATATTTATTTTCTTCTTCCTGTTCTAATTTGATTTCTACTTTATTGGACTCATTTATTTTATTTATTATTTCTGTTTTATCTGATATTTCTCATTGTTATCCTCCTTCTGGAAAACATTTCTATTACTGCCTTTTACTTACGTATATTGTTTAAAATTTGTAATTTCATAGGATATATGTAAATGTTCCAACCATTCTGTTTTATAATACCTTTTTTTTCGGCAATAAATACAAAAGGTAGGCATTGTTTGTCGCTCTGGGGAAGGCAGGCCCTGGGGCTGGATGCACATTGTGGCAGAGTGAATCCTGTGGGAGATTTATATTTTTTCTTTACAGCTAAAGAAATGGTAGTTAAAGAAGTGGCCATGAAGTGATCATTCTACTCTGGTTACTACCTTATTATTAACTTCTCCATTATTAGTGAAGCTGTAGTGTCTTAAAGTCCCATTTATTTTTACTGTAGAAAACTTCAATGTTTTTCACAATTATCTCAAATTACTCAGGGAGTGCTGGCAACGTGATTGAATATTTCCTCATTTGAGTCATTTCGAAGTATTTTACTGTATTGTCACATTCCTCTTTTCTTTAAACAACTTCTGAAGCTCCTTTCTATAGTCAATAAATACCTTTCTAAAGGCGTACACTAATATTTCTATCATCAAATGTTGAACATTTAAATGTAATTTATTAAAATACACTTTCTGCTTCTATGGCTAAACTGGAGGGGTTATCTACAAGTTTTCGCCCCTTCTTAACATGCATGGACGTAGGGACGTTATTTACTATATTTTTCGCTAAGTAAAATCCCATTACCCACGTAGGAATCCCCCCCCACAAGTATTAAGGCGCCTTATTTCAAATGGCTAACCTGATTCCCTGGTAACAAATGTAAATCTCCTCCTTAATGTCAGTTAATCCTGTTCCTTGAAAACGTCATACTACACGGATTATTTCAACTTAGACTGTCCAGCCTATTTTAGAAAGATGATATTTTCACCACTGGTATAACACTATGTTCATTACCTCACAAGATTTTATTGCATATCCATTTATTGTAAAGACACTAATAAGTTTAAATTTAACATCAATTTCTCCTTACATCAATTGTATTTTGATTTCTATGCACTGTTGACATTTGCAATTCAGATATTTAACTTTTTATTTCGTATTTCTGTGCTTTTTAAATCCCAAACCCCTTAGCTCCCTTAGCTCCTCATTAAGAAAATATCTTCTCATATAAGGTGTGTAATGAACCTCCCAAATCAAACAGTTGTTTGTTTTGTAAATACTTGGTTTACAAATACTATAAAAATTAGAGCCTCTAGATTATAGGAAGTTGATTGATAATGTCCGTTGCGAATTTATCCGTCTATCTCACCGTAAAAACATCCGATTAACGCCGTATTCAAGCTTGGAATATGATTCTTCTTGATATATTGGCTTATTGCCAATATGAGGTATGGAAGATTACCTCAGGGCTGAAAATTGAAAAATACAAATATCTCGGTTAATATTAGAACAAGAGATAATATGTCTAAAACGTTTGGTTTTATAATATTTTACTTCCTATGGATCACCATCCTTCTGGTTCTACATTAGCCATTAATGAATTTGATCTTTAGTTTTACAAAAAACTTAAACATTGATTTTACAATTTTGATGTTGACACAAAAAGTATATATATATATATATATATATATATATATATATATATATAAAATTTCGAAAGAACCTCATTGTTGTAATCTCCTAGGTAGGTTCTATGAACATTTAAAGAAATTTTTCGATTTCCATATAATGAGTTCAAAGCTGATAGCTGTTTCCCCTTACGGGAAATATGTTCAAAAACAGTAATCATGTTTTGTTTTTTGTAGCTGATGAAGACTGTTAAGGCAGTCGAAACGTCCTAGAAATAAACTTACTATCAGTTTATTTATAGAAATTTTGTATGTCCTATGCACACCTGTCCTTCTTTTAAATAGAAAGATTAGAATAAATTATCATCCTATTATACATATGTTTTACCTGTATGATTAACTAGTTTTAAACGCAGGCATTAATTTCTGCTTCCTTGAATGTTTACTCTCCATCGTGAGACAATCAAGAGCTACTTGATTGAATAATTAAATAAAGAATTTGAATCTAAATTTGAAGTAGCGAACTTCCCTCCATTTCTAATGCTGCTATCTTGCCAGAATGCGCTGCGTTGCCACACACCTCATAGTCCCACCAAAATCTATGGTTACCTATGTTTTTATGCACTCCTATAGTTTAATCGTTTTTGTCATTGCTTTAGATGGAGCAGCCATAGAAACGACCTCAATGCTTTCTTGCCTTTTCATATTATGAATAATGTAATGACAAACATGCCTTGAATGTGCACCTGTTGAGAGACTATTAGTCCGATCAACTTTAATTTCTTCACAATAGGTCCTCTAGAGTGTGAAATGTAGGTCATCCATTAGACTGATGAGTGTTTTCCTAGCGCTCCGAGTGACCCTTTAGTCATAGTATGCCTACGTGTCTAAACGGTCAGTTGTTGGCAGCGCTGCCCCAAAAGTTTTCACACTTTGAAATTAGGTCGAGGCTTATACTTAGGCGTCCATTTTGTCCATGTCCTTAATTGAATTCGTTAGGGCTTAATGCAATTAGTTTACCTTCAGTCCTATAAACATTTAGCAATAGGCATTTACTAGCATGATATTCTTGCTTAATGTTAGAACAGAATTTAGCTTAGTTTTTGTTTGAGCTACTGTAAATCTATTGATTACTAATCACTATTAATGATTTAATTCCCTTTTATATGTTGTAAAAGACATATAAATAGGACAGAGGTCTTTATGGATTATGTTTATTATTGCATACAGTATTTCCCCGACCTCCGATTACCTGTATTTGATTTTTCTTTAAACGCTTTATACCCCAAAAGCTATAATTATCGTCCATACGTTTATGTATACACTATAGAAGCAAGAATGTGGAATTATATATTTTTTTTTTATTTTGCACGGTCTATAATGCCGACCACGGATCACTGAATTTTTGTTCCTTCAAATTCAGCGATTTGTTGTAATAACTTAAACATTAATTTTCTCAACTTCTTTGCGTGGTTGTTTTAATTAAGAGGCAATTAAAGGCAAAGGAAAATTTATTTTTACCTAATCAAGCCTAAAGAATTTGCATAACCAGAATAAAGGAGTTAATGTGTACTGTGTTAGGCCACCCCACTCCTAAGCATTTCCATAATACGATATTATAGCTCCTAATGTCTCATGTGCTACTTTTGTTTTCATATTTGTTTACTTTTTGTTTTTGGTAAAGGAGATATAGAGAATAGAATCGATGTCATCGTATATCTGTTCTAGCATGCGAGGTATTGTTTACGCAGCCTATGTAGGCGGGATTTTAGGTATAATAGAAACTTTAATGCTTGGTTAAATAATATTATGTTTTTTCCACTGAATTTTATTTTAAGCACATAGCATTTACGGTTCTCCACCATCCGGAGCTAATGCACTGATTCCAATGAAAGATACCTCATGGAAGGTGAATATCCCATTAGTTTACCCCACCATGTCTCCAGTACAGTGGCTCGGATTCAAGTTTCCGAAATCGTTATCCTTCTAAACTTACTCTCACGGGGCTGCGAAAACCTCATTGATTTTGCACGTCGTGATATGGCACACTGATTAGGTCCTCTCACCAACTCCATCTCCGATTTTGACTCCGTTAATAGCCTTCCTCGTTGATCTGATGAGGTTGCTGGGTATTTCGATTGGCCCCAAAGCCTTCAGCAACTTTAGTAAACCCACACTGTCATATCCCATTTCAAGCATTTGTCCAGAGAAGGGGTGATCTGAGGTTGTGCACGTCGGTAATATAAGTTGTATTGCGGTGGTTGCAATAGTTGAAGTGGTTTGTAGTAAAAAAAAATTAGTACTTGTTTTTATCAGAACCCACTTTAACTTATCCTGTTTGTTTTGGTTCATTTTTGGGAATATTGATTAAAGGTAATATAGTTCCAACTACTGTAAATCAAATTAATAATTTAAATAGACACAACCCAATTTGATTTGTGAAATATTAAAAAATCGAACTTGAGAAAAAAGTTGAAATAATTTATAAATATATTTTTGTATTGATATTAATTTATTAAATTTTAAATGGAAGTGATAGAATGAGAAATGGCGTAAGCGATATATTACTCACAAATTGACAGTGGTGGAATTATTATTGGTTCTCCTGAAGTTAAATATTTATTTTCATCAATTTTACCGTTTTGATTTATCAATCCTGTCACCCTCCAATTAGTAATAGAATGGATACGTCCTTCGTAAATTAATTATTTCAATACTACGGTATTTCACGTTCCTCGAACAGTTTTTCAGGTTATACAGCTAATCTTCATACATTGAAAGCAGTCCGTTAGACAATTCTATATTGTGCAAAAGTAAAAAAAACCTTATTTTACCGTTCATCTTTAATTATGTATGAAATTTACTAGGCAGTACCAATGGACATTTGAAGATTTTTTTTCTCTCGAAAACTGTGTTATGAGTACATATTTAAGGGAAACCTGCTAAAAGCTTTCATAGCGATTACAATTTTCCATAATTATCATCTCCCACCCATTTTAAACGTTAACATCCGAGTTAAGTTAATTTTTCTTTCCAGAGTGATATTTGAAATCGGAGTTACCTGAGAAACGTAATTCATTGATCAAAATATTTCCAATCACACAGTTTTGAGATGGTTTACTTAAAAATGCTCTAATGTACCCATTTGCAATGTGAAAAGTGAATTAATGTTTTCCGGCGAAGAAATGTTCGCTTTGTGCTATTAAGGATAATCGGAATGGGTTATCTAGAGACTACCACCTTTTCTAGTCTGGGTGGGACTAAGGATTTCATTTAATGAGTTTGCCACTAAATAAATTCCTATTTCCCAGTTAAGAAGGCCAACGCCTCGACTCAAATGGATAACCTGAGCTTCCTAAATTCAAATTATCAAAAGGAAGTCGTAAAAACATTGAAACTGCTACTTTACATGACCTACACGAATCCAACCTTCATAAAAATTTCGGTAATTCATCAATAAAGTGAGTAAATATCACACAGGAATGCGAAAAAATAAAATAAAGCCATTAAAACATAAATACCTTTAATTTTAGGAACAATAAAGTAACATAATTTCTACTGATCTGATAGAAATCATCAAAATTCTGGCGAAGCATTTGCATTCAATTTCTAGCTTAATAAATGTCAGTCCTTCTGCTCTAAATTATAAAATCCACTTTTCGCCCACCTATAGAAATCCATCTTTCCAACAATCAACCACAAAATCAAAATTCTTGTGCTATGACAAATGCAAAACCTCACCTATTACGAATTATTAAATAATTGATCCACTTCAAGTATAAACCTTTTAAAAATATTTAATACAAAACAGAACACTTATATAGGCTAGAAGCAAGGATTGTTGTAGGTATGCTCCATTAAGCACTTTTGTGGAAATAAACAAAACTAAGGAAAGTTTGGATAGTAAAATAAATAAATTGAGCCTAAAGTTGCCTTAACTATCCTATCCTAAGTATTTATCTAATCGCAGGTAAATGGACCATTGGCAATGATCCATCCAGTGTAAGGTGTCACAAAGAAGGAGGAAACAACACATCTCACACTGCCAGTCAGTTAATATTGACAAAGAGAATAAGCAAGGCAATTGCCCTGAGGTCAGGTTTTATTTTTAGGTTCAATATCGATTCATGAACAGCTGTCACTAAAGGCTTTTATTGATCCATGGATAATAATTATTCTTTACATCATCATTAAGGAACCGATAAACTAAATACGAATTGTATTGATGTCGAGTTTTAGTGCACGATCGCGCGCACAGGTTCACACCAAAAATGTGCACGCACAGAGGGTCATTATTAAGGCAGAAACTCCAATATTCCAGAGGTGGGACCTCTTTTGGATTTCGCTTGGCCTTTTTGAAAGCACTTACCATGAGCTAAGGTAATATTCTCATTATAGTCACCTTGGTTAGGGAGATATATGCGCCGAGTGGATTGATTGCACAAGAAGTCTAGTCACAAAACTCTAGTAGTGATCTCTTTAGACTCTATATGTGTATGAGTGTGTATTTAATATGTGTAAGGATATCACATTTTCCCTAAAACTTAGTAGATATATATCCCCCCCCCCAAGAATTATAAATCTAAAACAGCAAAATCGTTTGGTGAGTGGAGGTCCCATAAAATTGCCTTATTAGGAGTACAGGAAATATAGTTCATAATATGATCAACAAATTAAGTTCTCTACTACATTAACAGAAATGTTTATTATTTCTTTAGTGAACTTGGTATTTTTTTTTTCTTTGTAAGACTGAATTTCATTTACGTAATTCTAAATCAAGGTTTTGCATTGCTCGTATTCATATTTTCATTCATATAGATATAAGTAACTTTATATGGCTTTCTCATTCTTTAATTTCACTAGGCATTTACTTACAAATTTCATAATCAACAGTCATGATGGTTTCCAAAATGAGCAGCTTCCTCTAATCCTTGCCCGTTCAGGTTCGCCTCTACACCATGTAGGTATTCGGTCAGATCGATTACCTTTTTCATCTAATGAACATACTTAATATTCCAGAGCTATTCCTTCCGTCTTCGGTTATTACATTTTTGTCTCACCTCAGGGGGAACATCGAACTAAAACTCCCTCTTTTTGCATTTCATGATGCCATGGGAATTGGATATTACATTGTGGCTTCTTCATTATAATATCCTTTGTTCCTAGGCTCATTATGAACATTTTAATAAACGCATTCATTGTTCCTGCATTTTATTGTTATTTATTAACGTCTACTTTTTGCAACTACGGCTAATTGACACGGGTTATCTACAGCTTACCACCTATTTCTAACCAGGGTTGGACTAAGCATTTATTGAAGGAGATTCCTATTGCCCAGGCGGAAAATGAACTCACCACTCTTGGTTTACCATCTGAATTTAAGGCTAACTCTTTAACTCCGAAAAGGTAACGTATAAGAGTTTAGACAAATGGGTAACATAATACAGGGTATATTAATTATTCCACAAATAAACGAAATAAGTATTAAAATAATTTGTATCTTCTCGTAATCCTACCCGTCTAATTTTAAGGAAATTTTCTTTTAAAAAAAGCCAAACACAGGAAACAAAGCCAATTATCCACATGTTTAACGTTTTAATCAAGTAGGTTTTCCCATTATATTATAAGTGTTCGTGTATTTTGAAGCATCATTTATTCATTTGATTTGCTGTGTCGTAATTTTTAATTTCACACCTTTACTTGCTGTTGTAAAATACAAAACAGTTGGTAAAGCCATCTTATTATATAACATACGATAACATATCTACAGTCGTTGTAAATATAAAAACTCCGTTAAGATTTGTCCAGTGAAATAATAAGAGCAGAAAGACATAATGTTCTTTTAATGTTTATGCCATGTACATTTTAATTTCAATGAAAATGTGTGCCTTATATCATTGTGTCAATAACTGGTCTTTTGTGTAAAATTTTTGAAAGTTTAGTAGGCGAGTTCTTGTCAGTTATTAATCTCCCCGTGTTTGATAGTTAATTATGTATTACACAGTAAACATATGGCGGGTTAGGTCCTAGTCATGAGGTATTCGTGTGTTATCCGTCGCTCGTGGTTTGTGTTACATTTAGTACTTACTATGCTATAATATCATTGTGGAATTTTGCCGTAAATACCTTAAAAAGGGAAACATTCGTATAGAAAGGAGTGAGAAAAGAGAACAAACTCATAGGCAGCAAACTGTAGAAAGGGGGGTATGAAATCATTTTTTTTGTAAATTTGATTATCTTACCTGAATCTGAGCACGAATAGCCTTGAAATGGAAATAGGGTGGGTTGGGGAAGAAATTTTCTAAATGGATAGAAATAAAAGTTGCCACAAAATACTTGTAGTATGTTCACTGGAAGAGATGCATCTTTTAAAACTGTAATCGCTCTGGCTCCCTTCATGAACATTTTTGCGAACTCCCAAGGAGGAGGAGGCATTTCGCACGCACCTGCGAAGTATGCTTGCCTTGCAGGTTAGCCTACTTACTCCCTTCACAATTTGAAAATGGAATAGTCATCAGGATTCCAAAATATCAGTTTATTTTTCTTTTAGGTGTACACCATTTTTGCAACTAAACCTTTTTGGGGAGGGTTCTACAGTGATATTTTTAATTTTCGAAATCCTCTACTCTAACTCCCCCCCCCCCATCCGTTCCTGGACTGAATTCAGCCATTAATGACAATGAACTTTAGTTTTGAATTCAACAGTTAAATATCGATTATGGTACTGATCAAGTAAACATATTCGATTATAGGAGTTAAATCATAATTGATGACGTCATCGCGCAACGTATTTGCATTTATCTCACAAAGTATAAATTTCAATGAGGACAACATTTGCTATTTAAGCTTCAAATAAAGTCCTTTTGAATATTACAGCTTATCGTTAATTTCACATGAGTGGGAGTGAGGGTTTACTAAAGGGTGAAAACTTCAAAATTCAAATATCTCATTTAATAATGATGATATTGAAAAAAAGCATCTAATATAGTAATAATAGTATCTATTTATAGTACGTTTAATTTGCAATAAGATTGGTCTGACCAATTTTTTAATCCGACCTATAATAACGGAGATTTTTCGGAATTCTCCCCTCTGAACCCTCTCCCCCCCCCCCGTCCGATTTTCAGCTGTTAACGAATTTGATCTTTATTTTTACATGAAACGTTTAAATATACAGTTCGGCAACGTTTAAACATAAGTTAGAATAGCTAGAGCTTAAACAGACATATATATATATATATATATATATATATATATATATATATATATATATATAATTTTGAACGGGCCCTATTAACGTCATCTCTTAGGTAGGATCGACGCACATTTGAGGAAATTTTTCCCAAATCGCCCCATGAGTACAACGTCAACGTTTTAGCAGATTTCCCTTTTCCTTGAGAAAAATATGCTAAAAAGTTTATTCACTTGTATTCATATTTATTTCTTGTTTCATTTCTTCTGTTCAGATGTCATAGCGCATGTGTATGTATATTTGAACGCCTGGAGTTCGGAAATGATTGAATTTGGCCCAGAAGGGGGATTTTCAAACCCATGATTCCAATTATCTCAGTTATTATGATTCAGATCAGAAATTGAATATAGCCAATCTTGTTAACCATTTAAGCTTTTGCCATCGATTCGTAAAAATGTTTGGTAACTTGAATGTATTTTATCTCAGTCGGGTTTTAATTGAGCTAGTAGAGAATTGTTGGGTGTCAGTTACAGAATGGTTTCTTAATTCTTCTTATAGAGAATTTTAATGGAAGTGCTTACAGTTTCGGGCACCATTGGTCTCCTTATTGAGAGCGGTTTCAAATGGAGGAAAAGCAAAGAGTACTAGCTTCATTCGTTGGGGGCTACATTGTGAACAATTCACAATTTCATTCATAATTGTATCAAGCATAATATGCCCAATTTAAATTTCAAGCTACGTTTACATAGGTTTCTTATTACGGGAGAAATATAAAATCGATTTTGGAGACGTATTCATCGGCGAGGCATTCCAGAAATCTGGTTAGTTTACTTAGCACAGGCATGTATTAGCAGCTTTCCCTTAAGGAAAATCAGCTATTGAGGTTGTACTCATGGCGGAATTTTCGACATTTTTCTTCAAATGTCCATTGATCCTACCTAGTAGATGACGAAAATGAGGTCCGTTCAAAACTGTTGTTTTGTTTGTTGTTTGTTATTTGTCTGTTACCGCTCTAGCGATCGCAATTTTTGTTTTATCGTTACCAAACTTGATATATAATCGTTTTATACAAAAAGAAAGATCGAGTTCGTTAATGGGTGAAATTGGACCAAGGGGAGGGGAGGGGGTTTAGAGGAGGAGAATTTCGAAGTTCTTAATATCTCCGTTATTATGCGTCGGATCGAAAAATTGTATAGAGCCTATCTTATTGCAAATGTAATGCTCTATAAATGCTGTTATGTACATTGTTTCTCTATCTTGATTATTTACTGAGATATGTGCATTTTTTAGTTTTCGGTCTTTAGAAAAGCCTCACTCATCTCATATTTTCAATATTCTATTATGTTATGAAGCACTTTATTTGAAGCTTAAATAATAAATATTGTTCTCATTGAACGTTCAAGTTTTGAGATAAATGCAAATACATGGCGCACATGGGAAATCTGCTTAGTTAACGCAGCCCCTGCGTGACGGACTTTTTTGTTTTTTTACCATTATTCATGCGGTCTTCAATTTTACAAACACTATCACTAAACGCTTTGTCCAGCTCGAGTTTTAGGTCTTTTTATAATATGGGTATATATGAAGCTGGAAATAGAGATTACAATATACTTTTGACTTCATTCCAGTAAGCGGTAAACCTACGCTGCCCGAGAAGGATTGGGGTATTGGTCGTAGATCAATTTTCTAAAGGATAAAAATACGGACATTGCACTCTCTGGAGAACGACAGACTTTATCGATTTGAGAGAGCTGACAGTAGAGCAGGAACAAACACACTACTCTTTGTGGCTGTGGCTGGTGTAGAGGAGTTATGATGAAGGGGTAAGTCATAAGGGCGCTTCGTGAAAAATGAGTTCACAGAACCTACAAGATAAATCTACGGCACTACCCCTTCCCCGGTCCTAGCTAATGGCCTGGCCATTGCTCTCTTCGCTCTACTTCCATGTTTCACTCAGTTAAAAAAGTGACTTCCATCTAACTAACTACTTGAAAATATAAGGCCCGAAAACAACATATTTCGCTCATCAAGATTTAGAAAAATTATTCTTTAACCCTTCTGAGGTTATTACTTTTTCTGCTACAGTTATTCGTTCTTTCATAGTTATACTCATTTATTGTGTTTGTTGTCTCACACAAGAGCCCTTTTTGCTTTTTTATTGTATCCTTCGTCACAACTTAAGGGAAATCTACGTTTTTGACTAATGTCTTCAATAGCCTATTGACTATTCAATGACTACCCACATAGGTGCCAAGTCACTGTTCTTTTTTTTTTTACGAGAGACTCCCATATTTTGAGGATATCCCCCATTTTCCCATATAACCCTGCTTTTCTCCAGTTTTTTAAGGTATTTTTTGGAAAAAATAAAATTGATTACAAACACTTCGACGGTATCGAAGCGTTCTGGGATTTCGGGAGAATTTCTCCAATGGTTCATTAGATATGGATTCTTTCTTTAGATAAGTAAGCTACAATTGGCTTCGAGAGAAGCCTGGTCCCATAACTTTTTTGAAGGCAATTTGTCATGCAACAATGGGTATGATGCGGTTCAACAAGAAATAAATAAGATGGGTACCTAAAAATATTATAAATTTAGTCTCTTCAACAAATTTATCTGCCCTTTACCAGAAGACTGTTTTCCTTGACACAATTCATTTCATTGTTTCGTTGGAAAAGGTTTTATCCCATTGAAACTGTTGAAGGGAAGGCAATATCGAACGTTTGCTCGTAACCTAAATTAGGGTGCCCTTTGCCGTCAGTATTGCCCTTAATGCGCCCTACTCGAAATACCACTTAGACCTACTCCCGAAGTAATGGACTCCTCATGACCTCTTCCGACACCGTTCCTTTAACTATTATATCAGTCCGGCAATGGTACTCCATCGGAACCAATAGTTGCTAGAAAATATTTCAATTTAGCTTTTATCACCCTCCCCCCATTTTTATTGAACTATGTCTTGTGAACTTATGCCTGGGTTGTCCAGGTTAGCCACGTGTAATTGAATAGGTCTCATTAAACATGAAAAAGTCTGTCACGCAGGGGCTGCGTAAACTAAGCAGATTTCCCGGTGAAATTATACAATAGAGAAATATCCATACGAGACCCGAACAGTTACGATCGAACTAGCTTTTGGCGGGAAACTCAGACATCCGTTATCGGCCCACATTTAATAAAAATGCAAATATCTCTGTTAATATTCAAGATAGAGAATAAATGTATAGAACAATATTTATAGTACATTTAATTTGCAATAAGATTGGTTCTATACAATTGTTTGATCCGACGTATGGAAACGGAGATATTGTGAATTTTCGAATATCTTCCCTCTAAGCCCCCCTCCCGCTGGTCCGATTTCAGCCATTAACGAACTTGATCTGTCTTTTTGTATAAAACGTTTAAATATCAAGTTTGGTAACGATCAAACAAAAATTGTGACCGATAGAGCGTTAACAGGCAAATATATATATATATATATATATATATATATATATATATATATATATATCTAGGGATAGGATCAATGGACATTTGAAGGAATTTTTCGAAAACCGCGTCATGAGTACGACTTCAATAGCTGATTTCCATTAAGGGAAATCTGCTAAAACTAGGGAGTGGTTTCGATTCCTGAGTGGGAAAAGGACTTTATTTAGGAAGGTGATAAAATGCTCATTCCATCCTGTTCATAAAAGGGTGTTGGTATTACCTGCAGTTCAGATTAGCCTAAATTGTATAAATGCACATTTCACCAATTATACTTCTATAGTTACAGATACTCCTTCCAATCCCTATGATATAATATGACAGAGGAACTCAGGACTAAGAATCCCCCTCACTAGGATGTCATAACTCAAATTAATGTAGGCTTAGTGGACGCTTGCAAAACTTAATTTTTTTTTTTAAATTTTTCGATGTACCATTATTGTTCATAGCTTACTCTCGAAAATAATAATCATTTAATGAACGCTAAGAGTAATACTGACATACAAAACAACAAATTTATGACTTAACTAAACGAATATTAAATTATTGAATTCCACTCTTATCTAATTATTCAAGTGTAATGATCTAAACTGATGTGTTTGTGGGCTTTGAGCATTATGGTGTTTCCTTTGAAAAGATAAATACTGATTCCGTTAGGAAATGCTGTTTGCTAAACAGAATGAGAATAGCCTCAGTATTTGCTTTGATATGCCTTTATCACAGCCAGAGGGATGTACATATAATAATGCCACAGAGAACTGGTTATGTCCAGCTACATTTTTTATTTACAAACTTTACCCCAGCAATTCGTGTCTCAGGCAGCCTCAAATGTTTTATAAAATCTTGGAAAAAACCGTTTGTCATGAAAAAATGTCAACTTTATCTTATCTAACTATCAAATCTTATCTTATCCTAAATTCCTGTTAAATTTTCTCCCATTCCATCTAAAAACTGAACTTTAGATGAAATTTTAATAACGAAACCTGCATAGTTATCTTAATAGATATTTTAAAATTCGTGAAACACCCTTAATTAGCATTCATCTGAGATTGATTTACGTAGCTAAACAGAAATGGTGCCCTAAATTTTTGGCCACTGAAGTTCATCAATCCATTGAAAGCATTTTTTTTTTTTTTTTAATTTTGTTTTATAGTCCAGAACAATCCATTGTATTTTGTGGTATAAGGTAGAATGTCCAAATTCTTATGGAGTTATTTTCAAAAATAAAAGATACAACACTTGACTCCATATTTCACGCCCCAAATTAAGTAATTTATTTTGAATAGGAATCAGACAAACAAAATAAATAAATAAAACCCTAGCATATTTCTCGAGCATTAATATCAGTATAAGTTTTAACGTGTGTAACTTCTCATTATCAAAAAGAATTTTCCTAATTTCTTTTATCTTTCAGCTATTGGTCAAAAGGATTGCTCTGATAAATAACCCTAAAATCTACTTGAATATGTTTTAAGTCTATTAGAACGAATATTCTGTTCAACCAATGGGTAACATACCGTCCTGAAGCGAGGTAGCATTTTCCAAAAGTCTGGGAAAGCTTTTTAGCCGTTTGGGTAGTAGAACTACCCAGACGGGAAAGCGATGGAGGTTTGTTCGGAATTGGCGAAGTTGAAGCAGTACGATAAACTTTAGAGAAGGAGAAGTCAGTGTTATCCTTTACCCTACAACTTAGCGGGGACACAAGTTCTAAGAATTATTGCTGTCTATTTGCTATGTGAGCAAATCCTCCTCTTGGGAACGTAGTATTCGTATTCCTGTTTAACCGTCACAAACACCCGTAACTAATGTAATTTATGATGAGTGTGTCTTTCTAACATCGTAATATAATGTCCTCAAAAGAGTTAACAGAAAGAATATGTATAATAAATAAGTTATGGCGTTTGCGAACATAAAAAAAATATCATAAAAAGTTATGAAAGCGTATACATTATTACTTTTAATGTCATGTAATAAGTCATTGCTTTTAAATAGAAGATAATTGTAATAGATAGGATGCTCTGTTTGGTTCTTTTTATTTGGCATTTTGTATGTTGCGTATTTTGTACATGACAGTTCTAATGTTCCACCTTGTTTTTGAACCTGTATACATAAAATTTATGTTTTGCATATATATATATATATATATATATATATATATATGTGTGTGTGTGTGTGCATATGTTTGTTTGTTTGTGTGTGTGTGTGTGTGTGTGTATTTATTTATATTTAAATGTTACTGGATTTATTTAAATTATTGTTTGGCTGTTCACCGATTTATCATTCAATCACATATATCGGCTTGAATGGTTTCGAGAAATCTTTATTTTTGTGAAACTATCTCAAGGAAAAACAGGCTAATACAGGAATTTTCCATGTAGGAGTGGGGGTTTACTCAGTGTCAAAGCATATCTAATGACAAAGTCAAATACAGATTTTGTTTAGAAAGCATTTGTGAATTACTGATTTATTGTTTTATTTTACACTTTTGACTTCCTATCACCAGTCTCCAAATTAGAAGATTATTACGGAATAAAATTTATTTTTTTATTTTTCGAACTAAGAAAGGTGCAGAATAGTCTGGGATATTATACGCGATTTAGTATTTCAAACATTATCGAGGCTGAGGACTCTTGAGTCATAATGCATTTTCTCATTTTGAAAAATTATATATATTTTTTTTAATACAAATTCACTCAATTTTATAATGTTTATTTCGCTCGATGATCTTTCCCCATCTTTAATAGTAGTAACATACTTCAGAATTGATCGTTTGGTTCGAAGGTAAACGCTCGCCTTTGAAGTTCCTCCAATTGAGCACATTTTTTTTTTTTTTTTTTTTTTTATGAGAATTCATTTCGATGTTACTAGGGACCCCGGGATCAATAAAAAAAATAATCCATACTCATCCACTAGTTTCAATCGCTTCAGAAAATGATCATCGCTTTAAGGTGTTCATAGGCGTATGTGTGGTGGATGTTCAAGATGTCCCCAGTGCCTCGTGTTGTGTATCGTGGATTGGTTGTGAGTGATTCCTTTATTTGGTCTTCATCGACCTGGGAAGGTCTCCCTCACAGAGGAGCAAACGTGACATCAAAATGCCTTTTCTAACCATCGTTGTCACTCAGCGTAATCTCTTTTTCACTAGCATCTCGCGCACTCTTTCCACTGTAAAAACTATGACGGAAATGTAACATTTGATTTTACATCATTAAATCTTCGTCAAATAATTTAAAAAAAAAATTAAAACAATGGAGTGCTCTAGTCCAATACGAAATTGATGCGATCACTTGCTAAATGGCCTAAAGTTTGGAGGGCCCAAGTTTTTCACAGTGAATTACCACCATTTGTTACAAAAATACGACATAATTTTCCAGACAACCCTATACTTTCATCTCTAAAACCAGACTGACCTGTAGTTACTTATATGATTTATATTTTAAGTCAAATAAATTAAGACCATCCTTGCTTAGTTTCATTGCGAGATGTACATAATTAATGTCTAAATAACGTATCTCCTTGGTAACTTATAGCAATAGTATTTTAATGCTTATATTTGTATTGCTCATTTTGAAAATTGTGATCAGGGAGGAGTTAGGGTTCCAGCTCACTCCTAGTATATTTTTCAAATCCTTACACCTGAAGTGTCTGGTATGCCACTTCTACTATTAATTAAATTTTACTTATTAACAAAATGATCCTTAATTTAATTTCGGAATGGTTTCCTATTAGAAATTTGAAGTGTTTATCGTATTCAAAATGGGCTTCAAGTTAAATAGAATGTTAATAACTATATATTTTTTTTGTTGCAAAATGTCAAGAAATTAAGTAAACATTTAAAATGTACAATTTTTTTATTGTTATTTTATCAGCGTAAGTGAACTTTTTTTCCAGGGTTCTTCTAATTTACTACGGATTTCATTAAAGCATTAAAGTGTTCGTATATTCTGGTCAAAGAATAATATAGCCATATCTAAAACTAGGCCACTACTGTGAAGTACAAAACAAAACTGAAATTTATTATAGACATTTAAAATAATTTCTCTGAAAACGCGCTGAAACTGAATGTATTAAAATATATATTATATGTTTATTGTCAGTTCAATCTGTAGTTGTATTGAAAATCAAATCATCCTTTGCCACCCCTTTTGATGTTATTTACCTGTTCGGTAAATGTGTATTGTTGAACGTTGATGTCGTTTCAGGCTAATTTCAACGTATCTCCCTCAGTGGTTCTCAATAATCCATCCAGTGTATCTAATCTCTTCGTTGCATGGATTGATATGTGTTCTACAAGTGTCAAATCGGTGGAAGTCTTAAAGTTGCTTACATTATAATTGAGTATACTGTCTTTTTACAGATATGGTGCCTATCTCTCCATGGGATATATGAGGTAAACTTATAACTCAATTAAAGAACGATTTATACTACTGACCTTAGTTTCTCTTTGGTAACACTGAAATTCTAAACATTTTAACTTTTTCGTCTCAGTTTTTGATTTCAGTTATTGGTTGTGGATTTATCTGGAGTACGACCATTAAAATATATTATACTAACTTCGCATGTTACTTATATAAAGTTTATATCAACCCACCCTTTAGATCTAGGTTCAGCGTTTTCTCTATTATATTTTATTTGGATTTTCTACGCACCGTCCCAAGATGATACCGGCGTCTTTGTCAATTTTAATGATACAAATACAATTTGTGCTAAGGTGCCGAGTTTAAGGCCAGGAATTTTCTGGTGTTTTTTTACATTTCGCCCTTAAATGCTTTTTCCATCTTATCTGATGACTCCATTGATTGTCTCCCAATTGATTCAGGCTATATTGATGTGTTTTCATTGGGACTCCACATTTATGTCTTCTCCAATGGGAGAACTGTTACCCTGTTGCATAAAAAAAGAAGATGAACAGACGGTCCATGTGGACACTTTGTACAGATTGCAGCATTCAGACTCTATTTGTTTTACTATATTTATTTCATACTTTTATACGTTTATCAACGCACTCTAAATCTGTTGGATTGCTAATTTTGCAGATGATTAGCTGGGTGAACAGCTGGGCCATTGGGTCCAAACATCTATATACTCTCCAGCAGACTATACTATACTTACTATACTATATGTTGAATGGCCTAAATGTTTTCTTTCTTTGAAAAAAAAGCCGTGTATTATATGACTGTCGCTGAAATGAAGTATAGCAGACATTGGAAATGTGGGTTTTAGGCTGTAAAGGCCACCCAGGGACTCAGTCACTTGCCAGTGTTAATATCTTAGAGAAACACATATTGTACACAAATATTGCTTTCTCTAGCATTAAAAGATTTACTCCAAGTACGAGTTGACTTCTTAACGTACGTATCTCTCATGTATAGCTGTAATGTTCGGAGATACTCAATATTAACAGAACCAAAAGTCCGTTACGCAGGGGCTGCGTAAACTAAGGACATTTCCCTTGTGATGTTATCACGAATAAATATATTATCTATTTCTAAATAAAATTCGATGAGTAGAAGTGGGAGTTTACTGAAGATTAAAAACAAGAAAGTACGCATAACTGGCTTTATATTTGAGAAAAAATTTATAGAACTACAATTGTTTGGAGCATGAATAGTTTAACAAAATTCATTCTATAAAATGTTTCGATCCGAAATATAATAACGAAGATATTTTGAATGTTTCAATTTCCCCTCGCTCTTAACCCCCCCCCCTATTCTTTGTCCGATTTCTGCCATTAACCAACGTGATCATTATAGTGTTGAATGGAACGGTAAAATATCGAGAATTGTATAAAACAAATAAATATTTTCTAGTCAAGAACGTAAAATCCTAATTGATGACTACATCACACAACGAATTTGAATGTGTCTTTCATAATAAAGTTCCGTTGGAAACAACTCTGTGCGATGACTAAAAGTTAAAATATACTGAAGGCTGAACATAAAAAAATGCAAATAACTCTGTAAAATTTCCGGACAGAGAAAACTTATACAGAACATTTATAAAAAATCAAATTTGCTGCAAGATTGGTTATATCAATCCATACTCATAGTCGATGGAGATATCTTGAATTATCGATTTTCTTCCTATCTAAGCCGTCTCCCGCCGATCCAATTTCAGCCGTGAACGAACTTGATCTTCAGTTTTACATGAAACTTTTATGTATTGAGTTTGGTAAAGATCAAACAAATATTGTGACTGCTAGAGGGGCGCCAGTGATGTACACTGGGTCTCAAATGCTTTTCACAGCTAAATGGATGATTTAATCAAAAAGTGTCAGAGGATAAAGTTGTAGGTCAGCAAATTTAAGTAGAAAATTAGACAAATCTTGAGCTTTATTAATATAGATATAATTTTTGACCGGATCTCATTTTTGTCATCTCTTAGATAGGATCTCTGGACATTTGAGGACATCTTTCGACAATTGCGGCGTAAGAGAAATTTGCTAAAATTCCGTTGGGAACGGGGCAAACATCTTTCGACCTCATTATCCCCAATTTTGTTTTATTTTATTGAGTGTGGTGATTCCACTACTGTTGTTTTTATTTTCATGAATGTAAGAAAGTGTTCCATAGAAGTAGTATTACCACGAAAAGCAAAATCCGTGTGAGGAAATAAATTGAGATTAATTATTAAAAAATACAAAAAGTCTATATAGTGTATAGATTTCATTAACATTCGATTATTCAATAAATGTTAACGTTAACCCTGTGAGTTTTTGATATTTAGACAAAAAAAACGCTATGCGTTCTGTATTATAATATCACTTATTTGTCGTATTGCATTCATAGTGAAAATCTATAAAAGTGAATTTTAGACTTTGATTACCGCATTGGGGAATCTTTTTGAAATAGTAACTATGTAGGAATTATGGCGAGTGGACCAAACTGAGTGAGCCATCTTCCTGATTCTAGCTACGGGGTAAACAATTCATCCCGACTTAGTTTCTGAGGCTAACAGGTGGAGCAGGTCCACGATCCGGCTCAATCCAGCTCGAACTGGTTAACTACTCGAACTGCGTAGATCTAGCAGCTCTCAACTGGAATTTATCCTCAATCTCTTGCTTCTTTATTAATTCAACCTTCAAATATTACGTATAAGTTTAATAAGTGGTTTCTTCTAACATCTCTTACACTACTAGCTGCTCTATTAACAAGTAGTTTGCTTCCAAAGGAAAACAACTGTGGACCTCAGAGCCAGATTCAATATATTTATTAAGACTATTTACCCCAGCGCACATAGCAATTAATTGTACATAATTGATGTTAGCTGTGAAGCTTATTTCACTACTCAAAACACCCCCCCCCCCCCCAGTGAAAAGCTATATTTACCTCAAGGTTTCCATATTATATGCAGTGGGTAAAAAAATCATTCATACACTTAGTTTATTGGCAAAAATATTTTTTAACTTGATATCATAACAGATAGCGAGAAGCAACAACGTTTCCCAATAATTTTATTCTTTAGCAAAACTTAAAAATAAATATTTTTTTAAAATAATTTAAATTTGAATTTTTAAAGGCAAAATAATTATTCATACACTTATTAAACAATTCTACTACTGTTTTCGGATTTTTAACTCCAATAAAGCCCATAAATGTTCGATTGTGTTAAGACCCGGTGGTTGCACATTTAAAAAAAGATTGTAGTTTGCCCGGGAGCAAATTCAATATATTTGGATTAGATGTATGGGAATTTGTTTGGAGGCAAAGGGGGAAATTATTTGAACCTAAAAATCTGCAACGAACTGTGAAGCATATCGGGTGATTTGGGGTATTCAAAATTTCTTAGTTTTTAAGAGTCGTATCGAAAACCAATATTGTTAAATTACTTACATTTTTGTAGCTTAAATATTCTTCCTTTCTTTTTTTCAGGATTGAGCAAACCTCAATTCTATTCATCGGAGTTTTACTTAGATATAGCAAATATTTGAGGTGAAGAGATCACTAGTCTTTCAAACCAACAGGTGGGAAACCTGCTCAGTTGTTAATTCTGATGTGCGCCATATATGCTTCTACTTGACGCCTCTAAATATGTTTCTTACAGTTAAACTTTTCCATTCTACCACAGTTCTTCCATTTCCATTTGGCCTTTTGAACTGTTCATGGCTTGCTTTGTTCACGGGATCAAACCCGTTTTTTTGTCCCTGTTTACTTCACATTTGATATAATAATTCATATATTAAAAAAGGCCTTCACGCAGGGGCTGCGTAAACTAAAAAGATTCACGCGTGCTAATCTGACGGAGTAGTGAGTGATCTCATTTCATCATATATTCTCTTCTACTAAGTAAAGTAGAAGAAAGGATATACTAAAATTTGAAAACAAGAAAGTAAAAATAACTCCCAAAAGTTGCGAAAAAATGTATATAACAACAATTGCCGAGCATCGATAGTTTAACAAGCTTCCTTCTACATTTTTTGATCGGACTCATAATAACTGGGATATCTTCAATTTTTTAATCCCCAAAGGGCAAGACTCTCCCTCGTCCGGTTTGAGACATTAACTAATATTGCATTTATTATTGAATAAAACAGTTAAATATGGAGTATGGTAATGATCAAATAAGCATTTTCGAGTTAAGGACTTAAAATCGTAATAATAATACATAAAACGCTTATATATCTAGTTTGGTAACAATTACATGAAAATTTCGACCGCCAGAGCGGTAAAAGGCTAATATATATATATATATATATATATATATATATATATATATATATATATGTGTGTGTGTGTGTGTGTGTGTGTGTGTGTGTGTGTGTGTGTGTGTGTGTGTTTGTGTCTGTAATTTAGAGCGGGTCTCATTTTCGTCATCTACTAGGCAGGATAGATGGACATTTGAAGATTTTTTTGAAAAATCACTAGCTTCTTCACACTCAATGATACAATAAATTTCTTTACGTAAAAGGAACATATCATTTTTATATTATATTTAATTTTATAGTTTTAGGCATTTCTTCATATTAATCTTTTAATAATCTATATTACATAAAATATTAACGGAGAATCGCTTAGAATATGATCTTTTAAGAAGGAAGACTTCTGCTGTTTGGATTTGTTGATGAACGGTATCCTGTGGGCTATTCGAAATTTATATCCTGAGAAAAGTAAGATGGTGTTGGATGAGGAATTGTGGAAGATTAATTTTTGTCCAATTTGTAAATTATAGACCGGGATGAGGTCTAAAAGGAGGTGGTAGCAGCGTCCCAAGGACTTCCGTGCCTAATATGGAAATACATTCGTATCTTCATTCAAAATAGATAAACACATTAGATTTACAAACTTAGAGTAAATAAACTACTCAAGAATCGATATGACGGTCCATAGAGATCGAAGTAATTAAGACCAGTTCCTTATCACACGTGGCTAACCTGTGCCCTTAAAAAATATTTTAAACTGTATAGTCTTAAATAATACATCAGAAATAAGTGTTATTTATTAGTGGGTGACAATAAGTTTTAGCGAAGTTTATAGTGTTTTGGTCAAGTTTGACAATAGTGTTCCATCCCATCACATCCCTTAGATATTTTATCGTCATTGATTGACTGAATAAAGTCATTAGCGCTATCTCGGTTGGAAAATGATTGCCTGTATATATAACCCATGCTTATCTATGGGACCATAAATTGAACGTTAACTTTCAACCAAACTAATTGTCATTTTTCATGACATTCCAAATAATAATTGGACTGATTACTTTCAATAGCCTGTTTATGACGTGAAAGGGCTGGCAAATATGCTTGGAGCCTGCGCACTCTTTCCCTGACCTAGTTCTTGGCGGAGTTCGACCTTGGTTAGTGACGTCACTAGGCCCTTGTTGCCCATTCACCCCTTCTCCATCCAGCAGAACCAGTTTTAGG
The DNA here is from genome assembly GCA_019009955.1 of Riptortus pedestris. Classification (NCBI taxonomy): domain Eukaryota; kingdom Metazoa; phylum Arthropoda; class Insecta; order Hemiptera; family Alydidae; genus Riptortus; species Riptortus pedestris. Next base: position 78,276,317 of record CM032229.1, read on the forward strand.
GGTACTTCTTATTTTCATTTTCATATTTTCATTCACCAAGGCTCAATTATTATATGCCAGTTTTAACCCTTGTATAGATTATTATTCGGTTATATGTGAAATAAATTTAAACAACAAAGAATAATTTAAAGTTAGTCGCCTGAGTCCCATAGAACCATAAAATTAAGGTGAGATCAGAAAATAAAATGGTATTAATATTTTTAGTCATAGCATGGCATGCTTTAGCATTTAAATTGAATATAAAAATGAGTATTTAGAATCAGCTTCATTTTTGTTAATTGAAATAATTGAAGAATTGTTTGGAAATTTATATTACAAAATAATCTGCAGTTTACGAGTATATGTGTAATTATTGAATGTCCTCCTGCCATTTGTTCAATGTCCTGAATTTGTGTAGACTAACTTTTAAAATTCACCCAAAACTGGAATATTCTTTGGTTCATAACTCATGGCAGAATTATGTGTTGTTAGCGGTCAATAAAAACGAATTTCTAATGTAAATAGCTTCTCTGTATAAATATTTTAGAGTTACCTCAATATAAATATAAATTGTAATATTGTAATTTTTATTTTATGCTTGGAAACCAAGTTATCATACTGTTTTCACGGGCTTCCCTTTTTTCATTTCAGTGCTGGTTTAAAAAATTAAAAATCAATTTTATTTTTCTAAAATTACATTTCCATGTGCTAACAAAAAGCTCCTTGACATTTTTAAAACTACGCTTTAAACATTTAAACTTTAAGAACGAATAATAATTGTATTAGTCGAAAACCGTAATGAAATATTTCTATGAGTTGAGCACTTTTCTTTTTGTACAGAATTATAATTTCTAAAATCACGCTCGTAAATAAATCTTATTCTCCAGTACAGTAGTAGCTTTACATTCTATTGATCAATCATTTAAGTATTAAATAGTTTATTATTTTATTCCATTTTAATTAAAATTTTCGTTTTTAGCTTCTAGCACTTATAATTTTTGATCACCCATGTAGTTCCAGAGTACTATTTATTCCATCCCAAATTAAAACGTAACAGATAACAAAGTTATAGCATCGATTTGTTAATTATTAGTACATTTTTAATTTATAACTTCTTAATTCAGGAAAAACATTTTAGCACCTGCTGGGAGTTTTTCTCTAAAATTAAATTATTGATTGATTACTTACTGTGTATTCCGTTCTTAAAATAAAAATCAATGAAATACAGTTCTAAACTTTCTACACAAATAAAAATATTAAATATTTGATTCGTTTATCAGTTAATTATATGGCATTTATATTTTCTTATTATCATAAAAAATGAACACTGCCAGAGTTATTCAAAGTACCTTTAGCGTATAAAAAAAAATTCAATTCTGTACTTTAGTTGGTCCCAGGATTCCTAAACATTTTAAATCTATTTTCCCCCTGAGGTCATCAAACTGACAAGGGCGTACCAGGCCACGTGACCCTCTTTCCTGAGCCATCGATTTATCATATATTACTTTTGTAGGAGGAGCACAATGAATTGGCGACAGAAATAGCTAATAATGCCAATTAATATAAACGAAAATACTTAGGATTTATAGTAAATTATTTCAAAATTTAGGAATTATTCCACATTTTATATTTAAGGGGTACTCTTATTCAATTTTATCCTTTTTAAATGCCACTTTATTTTAGTAATATTCCTACCAGTACTACGATAGCCAGCAATAATGACATAAAAGTACCGCAGAACCTACGAATTTCTTATGCATCTTGAATAATCTATGAATTTATACCTAATAATAAAATAGTTCCCCATAAAGAAACAAGTCGGCTGAATAGTTTTACATAATGTTTAAGCTTGGCACATTGTTATCGAACGTAAATTAACCTGGTATTAATAGTGTTCAATTCCTTGTACGAAAGAACTGACATTCAGATTTCCATAGATTTATCTGTTTTAATTCTCCCTGAGAAGCCGTCTAGACTAATTTCTGCATGGCTCATTTACGTAACTCTCGTTACTCAAAAAGGAGTGCGAAAATAAAAACGCATTTATTCCGTACCGTCTTACTTTAAAACTTGTTAATTTAATTGGCGTAATTACAAGGAAGTAGTGAGTGATGTCTACATTTATCTTTTGCCTTTGCTCCCGAGTTTAGATATAACTTTTTTTTGTACGTGGGCGTATAGCTTCGTATATAGTCTTACCTTTTGAATATATATTGGTGCCTCTAATAGTTCTTAAAAATATTTTAAAGAGGTGTTTAGTCAAGTAACATCCTTCCGTCTTGATAGGTGCATTTCACTGTCTCTTCATTCCACAAAATGTATATACCCATTCCTTTGTATGACTTGGGGTTTACTATTATTGCATATTCTTTTTTTTTCAGACATTTTTTTTTATTTGGTTGATTCACTTTAGTACGTTTCCTGAGGTTTGCTACAATGAATTTCTTATTGTCCAATTTTCACATTATGAATGGCTTATCTGTATATTACTATCCTTTTCTAGTCAGTATGGGACTTGGGTTATTTTATTTTTTTTGGAATGAATGAGACGCCAAATAACTGAATCGAACCCATGGCCGCTATCTTTAAACTCATGGGTAATCCTCTCCCAGTGAAAAGAGTTGTTATAACCTCACTGCAATTGAAACTTCTACTGTTAGGGATTAACATTAATGTGATTAATATAAATTAATTTGGCACCCCTTCCCATAGCGAATGCACCTGCAAAATATAATTGTCTCTTATTTGCTCCAATATGATGCATTTAGAATGGATTGACTAAAAATTAAGCTGAATATTGTCTTCATTTGGAATTGCTGTTATGAATGAACTTTAACGCAGGAGTCTTCTTCTCGGTGCGTGGCATTTTCTCTTGCTGATTCTGTGCTGTCAACTGGTTTCTTAATTTACCATTTCATTTATGAAGCAGTCTTAATGGTTTCCTCCATCCATAAATTTACTGCCCTAGAATTCTTAGTTTTATTCTAGCCCAAATTTAATTTTCACTTATTTTTTATTCCAGTATAAAGTATTTATTCCAATGAAACGAAGTTTCTTCAAGGTTTCACTATTCGAATCTGTGTGAACAAGGCTGCCTAATAATTTTGTTGGACTTTTTAAAACTGATATTAGTTGGATCGGGGCTAACCCGACAAAAGTTGTTTTATTGTGTAAATGTGACACAGACATCTATTCTGGAGAGAGCTGTTTACCTGGGAGACGTGTACCATGAATGAATAGCTGTCCAAGTCGGAAGAGGTGACGTTGACAAACGACTTTATAATACAATTTGCTTGGGTGCCAATTCTCGTCTCTATCCATAAAAGTACACATTAAAAAAAGAAACTATTAACAATTTGGACATTGAACTCCATAGTTCTCATTGAAAATTTAATCTGTCTCTTATTTCAAATAATGATAAAGTTATCTTATATTTCATTTAATGTTAGGGTATTTCCACTGAGAAGATAGATTGTACATGATATATTTCAATCTAAGACGTCTATATCTATCGTAATTGGATGCCTACTTTAAATTTAAGTCGCACTTCGGATGTTTGTTCATACACTTGCTTTAAGTGAATATCGTATGAGTAGAGAGTCAAATGAAGTCTTAAAACATTAAAAAAAAAAAAAAAAAAAAAAAACGCAAAATAATTTAAACTCGAGTAAAAGAAAAAATGAGCAGTAATTGTCGTATATCACATTGATTTTTAGCTTCGTTCCTACTTATAAAGACTTTGCGAGGAGCACCGGACCGGTCGATGAATTTCAGTTCGCCGGCATATTAGTATTGTGCGCTTTGTTTGCAGGTTTTTTGTGCTAAGAGGGCAGTACACGTTTTACAAGAACTTGTTTGTTGTAATATAGGCCTAGCTTAGGAAGGGAAAAGTGCATGCATATGTGAATATCCTAGAGCAGAAAAGGTCTTGTCAAACAGGGGCAGAACTCCACGTGCGGGTATGTCACACAAATGATCTACCGTACATTTTCTATCTCTGTATAAAAATCCAATGAGTAGAAATGGGAATTTACTAAAGGCAGAAACCAAGAATGTACGAATAATTCGCTTAATATTTGAGTTTCGAAAAACGATCAACCATTGTAGAGCATTAATAGTTCAACAAGATTGGTTCCATACACATTTGGCTTCATAATATAGGATATATTTTAAACTTTCGCTTTCCCCCTCCCCGATTTTAATCATTAACTAATCTTAGTGTTGAATGAAACAGTTATAGAGGATGGTGTAGATGATATGTGGGCAACCACGGGCCCGCAGTAAGGTTTGATCCGGCCCGCAAGACATTTTGAAAATCCCAATTAAACAAAAATATTACACTGCTTACTCCAATGAGGAAGATGAGGAGATATTTGTGCGTTTGGCAGTACTTATAAATGCGAACAGTTCTTTTCAATGATGAAAGTTAATAAATCAAAATATCGTACAAGGCCGACTGACGATAATTTGGAAAATTCTTTTCGTTTTTGTATCAGCGGAATTAATCCAAACATCAATGGATTTATTTCCCAAATTCAAGCTCATTGAATTCGGTGTCGCTATTTAACTTTCGTTGATTGTAATAATTTCAAATTTTATGATAATTATAATGTTGTGCCTATTTTTTTCATTTCATTGTGTTATTTCAATAAATTGTTTTATAATTACATTGTCATTATAATTTCATGTCTGACATTTATCGTTAAAAATGATGAACACTACTTTAAAGTGCACTACTTTTAAAAGCGGCCCGCGAACGTATTTGTACACTAAAGTTTTGCCCGCAACATGTCAAAGGTTGCCCATGCCTGGTGTAGATCAAATAAACATTTTGGAGTCAAGACCGCAAAATTTTAATTGACGTCATCTCAGTATGTATTTTTACGTACCTCTCATAATAAAGGTCCGTTGAAAACATTATTTGATATTTTATCTTGGAACACGACGTTTCATGATTATTCACTAATTATTAACGTGCGAAAAGTCTGACAATTTAAAAAATGCAAATATCTTGCTTAATATTTAAGACAACACCATTTACAGACAATTAAATTCGCTATAAGATTGGTTCTTATTCAACCCAACTGATAATGACTGAGATATTTCGAATTTTTGCACCCTCCCCCTTCTAAGTTAATCTTGATCTTTAGTTTTACATAAAATGTTTGAATATAGAGTTTGGTAACGATCAAACAAAAACTCCTGTATTTTGAATGGACCTCATTTTCGTGATCTCCTTGTTAGGGTTGATCGGTTTTTAGGTATTTTTTACATAATTTATGCCTGAAATAGGTTTCAGGGTGCACCTGAGTATAATATATAGAATATGGATTCAAGACGCATCATCTGTTTCTTGATTTTAAGTCCGAACTGTATACTAAGTTTTAACCTTTTAAACTTGTTCGGCAGGAGATCGAGTGCTTTGTTCAAGTATAAATAAAGCGAGGGGGGAGTTTCACTACAATGAGAGGACTGAGATAAGGAGATGCCTTGGCATGCCTTCTCTTTAACCTCCACCTTGAAAAAGTCGGGAATTCAGACAATAGGCACAGCGTTGAACAGAACAGTTCAGCTACGTATGCTGATAATATAGACATCATAGGCAGATCATATCAGGCTCTATCACAAGCATTCCTGGCTCTAGAGACTGCGGCAAGACGTCTTAGCCTGATTGTCAACCAAGACAAGATGAAGTATATGGTGTCTGATCAGCCCAGATATAATGGCAATCATCAAAGCAGGGAGGCTTAGGTGGAGGACACCTTGCGGATGGATGCCTGATGGGTCAATCTCGAAGAAAATACCGACGGAACAGCTATTCAGCTGGTGCAAAGTTGGGAGACCCAGGCTGCTGTGGTTAGACTATGTCACTAGTGATCTAAGGACCCTCTGAGCAAGGAATTGGATGGCGGCAGCACCGAATTGGGACACATGGCGATTGATGGTGGAGGCCAAGGCTCGCTTCCGGATTTGAGCCAAACTAATAATAATAATTATATATATAAGTTATATGTTTTATGTTATTTCTTTATTTTTGTTTATAAAAATTAATCATTTCCATAAAACCAGAATAAAGATGTAAATTCATTTTATCGTCATATATGTATTATGAAACGTTTAAATGCCTAGTTTGGTAACGATCAAACACACACACATACTAGGTAGTGTCGACTTTGTTCGGTCATTTGAACAAATATTTGAAAATCGGGTCACGAGTTGCACCTTTATTTGCACTCACTGCTAGCTGTTTGGTTGTCTTTTCCCCCCCAAAGCTCTAGCTGTGGTCTCGTCTAGCCCTCTGTATAGCTCGTTATTTACTTTAATAAGCCGATTTACAAAACTTATTTTTCTTATTCAATAAACTAATGCCATTAATTTTCAGAAAACACAATGATACACTCGACTTATAATGTTGTATATTGCATTCAGTTTAGGAAAATAGTTATAATAGCTGAAATACCTTGAAGAATGTGAGGATGTAATATACTACTAAAGAGTATATACTGGTCATGAATGTAATTGTATTTAGTGGAAATGAAGAAAATTAGTAATTTTTAATGGTAATTATAAATTTTAACAACCTTCATACCATTTGAGATTACTTTTTGAATTGTCCATAGAATAGTATTTATTGGATTCCAGGGATAATCCAGAGATATTGATAAACTTTTTGAACTTTATTACTTTACTTCCAGAAATCTAGATTTTAAGTGCCCTTATCAATATTGTTCCTTCCTATTCTTAAAACTTCTGTGACTTTTTTTCTCTTTAAAATTTATTTAATTCCTCTCTTTTCTTTGATTTATTTTGTATTATATTTTAACAGCAAACATACAAAACTTAATTAATAATAAAAAAAAATTAAGAAGAAACCTACAGATTTCTACGAAAATTAGATAATAATGAAATTGATTTAAAATATTGAAAACATTTAATCACATTACAGATGAAATTGTTTCTACATTTTTAGCAGAAATCTGTTGTTGAGGTTGTACTCATGATGCGAGTTTTGAAAAAAAATCCTCAAATGTCCATCGATCATACGTAGGAGATGACGGAAATGAGATCCATTCAAAAATATGTGTGAATGTGTGTGTGTCTGTTCCCCGCTCTAGCTGTCGAAATTTTTGTTAAATCGTTACCAAACTCGATATACAAGCGTTTTTGTTAGACTAAAGTTCAAGTTCGTAAAAAGCTGAAATCTGCGGGGGGGGGGTGGTTGAGGGGGTTGTTTCAAAATATCTCCGTTATTATGGGTCGTATCGCCAAATGTATTAGATCCAATATTGTTAAGCTATTGAAGTTCTATAATTGTTTTTCTGTAAATTTTTTCGTATCACAAGAATTTAACGAGTTATTTGAACTTTCAGCCTTCAGTGACCTCACCCCGACGCCCTTTTCACTCATTAGTATTTTACATAGAAAAATAAGACATGAAGTGAGATGAGATCAGAAGTGTGTTACACGAACAGCCCGAAGGACGTTTATTAAGTTATTTGTATTTTTCTTTCTTCAATAAACCTCCACTATGAATCTATTATATCATTTTATTTTATAAGTTCGGCTTAAATTGCAAGCAATATTTATGTAAGTGTCTTATTAAGAACAAATAGATAACTACATTGTATTATGACGCCACCACCACTATATTAATTCAATTAGAGAGTCTTCTTACTTTATACAGCCACTGAGCGACGAACATTGCTATTTTTCTCTCTGAGTAAAAAGATAAACAAGAACTGAAATTTAAGTTAAAATGAAAGTATCTTAAAGAGAAAATTGCACGGGTAGAAGAGGTAGGAAGTACTGGAAGCCGAAAACACTATATTAAAAAAAAACTATGATATCATGAAAGAAGTGAAAAAAAATTGTAAAACACAATTAAAGGCAAAAAAAAGCTATCTGCCAAATACATAATACTGTATATTTGAAGACAGAGTGGTGACCTTTGTCAGCTCGATATTTAACTATTTCCGTCAAGATTAAAGTTCATATTTGTTATTGGCTGAATAGGAATAGTCGGAATTGGAATAGTCGGGGTTTAGAGAGGGGTGGACTCGAAAATTCAAAATACTCTCATTATTATTAGTCGTATCGTAAAATGTTATAGAACTGATATTGTCAAGCTATTGATGGGCTAAAATTGTTGTTTATTCAGTGAGTTATACGTACTTTCTTGTTTTTACCCTTCACTAAACCGCCCACAGCCTCTTATACTCCTCAATAAGAGTTTTACATAGAAATAGGAAATATGTTGTGATATGTGATCAAACGTGTGTTATACCATCACGTGGGAAATCTGCTTAGTTTACACAGCCCCTGCGTGACGGTCTTTCTTATTTGAGTTCCGTATTATCTAATTTTTATAAAAATCTATGAGTTTTCCTGTTAATTTCTCTTTTTTTTTTAGTTCATCCTTAACCATATATGCTTAACCTGATGCAAGCTATTTGAACCCATGAAAATTGTATTTGCGTCCTCAAAAATTACAATGATTATCATTAGGGACCTGATCGAAGGGGGTGATTTTTACCAAGATACCATATAAATGGTCATTGCTAATAAGACGTTTTAGTATAAAACCATAACTTTTCAATGATATACAATTTTTGCTTTGAGCTATTTCTACAAGACTTTTCGTCACTAGCGTACTTCGTCAGGCACTAGCATGCTTTATTATTAAATAAAGAAGTGATTTGTGAAGATGTTTATTTTTCCTACTGTTTTCCCAAAGAAATGAATGTTTAGTTGCCCCAAGTTCCCATCCATATATGTGTACTTAAAATAGAAGTCTGGGAGTCAAGAAACCCAAGTTTTGAAAGAGGCTCAAATATTGGTAAAAAGTTATGCGGACACTGTATCAGCTTGCGCCGTATTTGTGAGAAATTGAATTGCAAATGAATTGCCAGTCCTTAAATATGGATATTGTAATTTAATTTAACCCCTGAGCTCTCTCCAACTTTATAAATTACTGTTTTCTTAAAGTTCGAAGGATATTTTATATGAATATTTCCAATCTCGTCTACACAGATTGCTTTAATGTTTATTTAAAATGTTCTCGACTCGCTCCTGTGTGTCCTTTTTGTATTTGTATTGCAGTATTAAATACATTCACACTCTGAAAAGTACAGATACATACATATTTATTAGTTATCCCTTTTTGATTAAACTAATGACATTAAAGGGTTAGATGTTTTACTTCATGAAACCATATCTATGCAAGCTGTACTCTTTCAGAAACCCATTACGTGATAAATTTGAAATTTGTACAAACATACTTAAATACGATTCCAGATTCTGTTTAATTTCCTCATCATCAACATCATCTGTCATAAAGACTGAAATACATTTAGTAAATGGTTCTCCATTTTATTTATTATTAGATTATCATTGAAATTTTGAGTTATTATTGTCAAGAATGATGAATAATAAAGTTGGTACATGTTTTCATGATGTTACCATGCCAAATGTTTTTTTTTTTGTTTTTTATTAAAGTACAATTCAGTTATTTTAGTTTGGCATAACACAAAGTTTATATGTACATATATTTAAGAACTGTTGTCTAGGTATTGTAATGATTAATGACCTAACCTTAGACTTTCCTTCATGCGAATCGACTACTTGATGTCGAGAAGACCTTTGTTGTCTATAGACCTCTATACACTATTGAGGATGCACTCATGAAACGAATCTAAAGAAATTTCTTTAAATGACAATAAATTCTGCCTAAGAGATAACAAAAATGAGACCTGTTTTCATATATATATAGAATATGTGATTATAAAATTGCAAATTTCTCAACCCTGGTTTAGAAAATTATTAATACCGACATTATTTGGTATATCAAATTGTAAAAAGGGATATCAAGTCCTTCTTATTTTAAATAGAAATGGAAATATATTACAATTGTATTTCAACCTCCTCGCTCATAGCAGCACCTTAAGCGGCCCTTACACGGTCATTAATAATGACATTACTTTATCAGAATGACATTAATACTGATCGTGTAACGTCGACAAAGTTGGAATGACGAGGGGGAATGATGCGAATCCGGATTTTCTGATCTCGGCACATCATTACTGTAAACGGGAGGGGATACTGTCATTAATAATGATAGTGTAAGGTGTGCGGCATCATTACTCAGTCTGCCACACGAAATTGTGAAGACAACATGTCGGCTCCGGAGAGTGATTGTGTAGAAACCAGTGATGTTTTGCAATATTTTATATCAATGTACGAAGAATTACCAGCATTATGGAATCCTTCAGATTCAAATTATAAAAATAAAAGGAATGCCGCACTCGTGAAACTGCTGTCAGTCTACGAAAAATGCAAACCTAGAGCCACGATATCTGACGTCAGACGTAAAATTAATACTCTCAGATGTAACTATCGAAAAGAGTTAAAAAAAAGTCCGTCACGCAAGGGGCTGCGTAAACTAAGCAGATTTCCCACAAGTTTTACAATAGAGAAATCTGCCTAATAACAACTGTAGTAGTAAGAAACCTCTAAACCTAAAACATTATTTAGGGCGTAATAACCCAGTAGTTTCTAGCCCCATAAAACAGTTAACCTAACCTCTAAACCTATTCACGTGGGACGAATAGTTATAGAAACGGCCGCCAGAGCTCTCGGCGGGAACCTACTGGTGACCACACGCAGAATACAAATGCAAATATCTCGGTTAATATTCAAGATACAGTATAAATGTATAGAACAATATTTATAGTACATTTAATTTGCAATAAGATTTATTCTATATAATTTTTCGATTTGATGCATAATAACGGAGATATATTGAATTTTCAAAAATCCCCCCTCCCACTGGTCCGATTTCAGCCATTAACGAACTTGATCTTCCTTTTTACATAAAACGATTAAATTCCGAGTTTGGTAAAGATCAAACAAAAATTGCGACCGCTAGAGCGTTAACAGACAAATATATATATATATATATATATATATATATATATATATATATATATATATATCGATGGGCATTTGAAGAAATTTTTCGAAACTCGCATCATGAGTACGACCTCAATAGCTGATTTCCCTTAAGGGAAATCTGCTAAAAATAGAGGACTCCACAAGATCAGGGGCTGGAGCCGACGATGTATATTAACCGTCCTCGTGGGTTTTACATGCATTGCAATTTATTAACAATTTTGAGCAACCTGTTGACCTTGGGAACTCAAAAGTAAGTAAAATGCTTTTAAATTATGTTGTTTTATTTTTCGGTGTCTCTAATTTCATTCAATAACAAAATATGAGAATACTGTTCACGTTTTTTTAACCACTCCTTCATCCAACGTTTATGTTTTACTCGCCGTTTTGTAGCTAAAGCCAAAATTATAGCAATACAAGCGGTTTTGTGTGGATCCATTTTATTTTATACGTCTTGCTTTGACAGAGACCACCACTGTACTGAAGGAAAGTAATGACATTAAAAATGATTGTGTAAGGTTTTTACAGTAATGATAATCTGGAATGAAGTGCGTTCGCAAAAAATGTCATTACTGGTAATGTCATTATTAATGACCGTGTAAGGGCCGCTTTAGACTGGTACTATATTTATGGGCTGTCTGCATATATTGAACTTACTTTCGAGATGGGACGTTCATGAAGAGCTATGCTTCCACATCATTCCTTCCGGTTCTCATCTAGGTTTTCCACTTGAGTGCATACCTCTGCAGGGCCACCACCACTTTTGCTTGGGGCTCCTTCCGTTCCTACTCCCTCCTCTGATATTATCCTCTTTCAGAGTTCCATCCTTTCAAACCACTACACTCCTTCGTTATGAAACAAGTAATGCCAGATTCACAATAGAGCTCTTTCAGCTGGAAGTTTCCATCTGATTTGAAATCTCTACTTCCATTTGGCAGCCCCATACATTTTTTTTTCTTCCAGGTTCTTCATTTTCCCATACTGCTTTGTAAAAGCCCACGCTTCGCTCTCACACACACGCATGTGATGACAGATTTGTACATTATTATAGTTTTTCACTGTAAGAGTGGTTCTTACATAAGATTTTAGCACTCGTTTACGTGACAAAATAACCAAAAAAAAACTTTCGATATTTGAATCATGTAAATTTATTGATAAATAAAGTAAAAGTAAGATCTACTCCTAAACATTGTTGTTCATCTTTTTAGTAGACTGTATTTTGTGAACTGGTAAATAATTAAATGCTTTGTAAAAGGAAGGAAGAAAAGGGGATGGATGTAATGAACTCCTCCTAAACTGTTGTATTTGATGAAAAGTAAAAGGCATCCTTTCTTTGACTGTTCAATAGAAGGATAGTAATAACAATATATATATATATATATAGATAACTACTAAAGGAGATCTTTTTGAAGTCCAATATAAATGTTTGCTTTTCTGATCTTGCGTGAGTCAGTAGCGGCCGGTAGAGACGTACTGGAGTACTTAATACTTCTTTCATGTAGTTTTGCGAGCTGACATAGGACACCATTGTGTCATGGTTTAACACACATTTGGTTTCGTAAAGCAACATATTCTCTATTTCAATGTAAAAAACAGGCGAGTAGAAGGGGCTGTGAGCGGCAGAACAACAATTGTAGAACATCAATAGGTTAACATGATTGGAACTATTACATTTTGCTATACGACTCCAAAGAACGGAGATATTTTGGATCTTAAAAATTCCACACTCTAACCCCCCCCCCACCCCAATCCCCCTTCGATGTCAGCCATTAACTGACATGATCTATTTTTTAGTATTAAACTTTTAAATGTCGAGTATAGTATAGAATAATTAAATATTTTCGATTCACAACCACAAAATCTTAAGTGATGACGTCATCACACTACATAATGTATCTCGCACAGTAAACGTTTAATGAAAACAATATTTTTAATTTAAGTTTAGAAGTTTAGTTAGTTTAAGTTCAAATAAAGTGGTTCATGATATAACAGCTTATTGCAAATATCACATGAGTCGAAGGGGGGGGGGGTTTACTAAAGGCTAAAAACTTGGGAATCTGCTAAACACTCAGTTATAATAACGGAGATATTACTGGTTGTGTATATTTCAGTTCTTCCCCACACTCCAAATTCCAGGCTTCGTGATTTGCGAACTTTATTTTAGATTTTTCATGGAACGTTTAAATATCCAGTTTGGAGGCTAAACTTACGGCCGCGAGAGCATTTAAAGGCACACACACATTTATATATATATATATATATATATATATATATATATATATATATATATATATATATATATATATATATATATATATATATATAGATGGGTAGGTGGATAGATAAATAGATATTTCAGTTTATGTTATTGTCTGTTATTTGTATATTTTTCAACACTGGCAATTTATTCCTGAAATATGTATTTGTTAATACCAAAAATTTCATAAAGGTATTTCTGAGAAAAGTGGAAGTAGAGCGTGAGATTATGGCTGAAACCAATGGCTCGAAATGATTTTGTTAAGCTAAATGTTGATAAATAGGTGGTTTGTATTAATCGATTATCATTCTTTATCATGGAATAGTTCCTAGGGGTTTTCCTCATACTAAGCTTCGGATGAGTGTAATATTACTTTTCCTTTGTTATATTATTGTGAATCTCCTATGTTATTTAATTAATTAACGAACTTGGTAGACGTCATACGACAAATTGGCCCTTCTTCATCAACATATATGCAAAGTCCAAGCGTATGATTTACGAAACTGGCTCTATTAACACTTTCTTACTAAATCAAAAATTATAAAGTAAAAAATAAAAATTCTCCAACTTTGGTTTGCTAGATTCAAATTTACATTTTAAAAAAATAAATAAGATGATATGATTTTTTAGCAGATTTCCCGCGAGTTTCGAAAAATTTCTTCAAACGTCCATCGATCCTACCCAGGAGATGACGAAAATGAGATCCGTTCAAAATATATATATATATATATATATATATATATATATATATATATATATATATATATATGTCTGTTAACGCTCTAGCGGTCGCAATTTTAGTTTGATCGTTACCAAACTCGATATTTAAACATTTTATGCAGAAATAAAGATCAAGTTCGTTAATGGCTGAAATCGGACCAGTGGGAGGGAGGGGGGGTTTAGAGGGGAGGATATTCGAAAATTCGAAATATCTCCGTTACCATACGTCGGATTGAAAAATTATATAGAATCAATCTTATTGCTAATTAAATTTACTATAAATAATGTTATTAGCAGATTTCCCTTAAGGGAAATCAGCTATTGAGGTCGTACTCATGACGCGATTTTCGAAAATTTTCTTCAAATGTCCATCGATCCTACCCAGGAGATGACGAAAATGAGGTCCGTTCAAAATTATATATATCTTAATATATATAAATCTCCTGTCACGATGTTTGTCCGCGATGGACTCCTAAACTACTTAACCGATTTTAAATTAAATTGGCACACCGTGAGCAGTCTGGTCCAACTTGAGAGATAGGCTATATCAATTTTCTCTGAGACGAACAGGAGTGGGGGTTATAAGGGAGGCCTGAAATTAAAATTCGTGATATTTCGTTTTCTATTGGTTTTTTCGCAAATATGCACATAACAAAAGTTGTTTATTTTGTTATTTAGAGTAACTTTTGTCATAAACACTTTCATCGTATTCCGAAGTTTAAATGAGTTATACGCTTATGACTATAGCGGGAGTCAACAATATTATTTGGGACAAAAGACCCAACCGAAATAAATAAAACTCGGTATGTGTATTAGCACTAACGCTTTCATTATAAGAAGCCATACCAACATATCTAGGGACGGGCAGGAGTGGGGGTTTTAAGGGAAGCCAGAAATTAAAAATAGCGATATTTCGTTTCCTATTGGTTTATCGGCAAATATGAACATAACAAAAGTTGTTTATTTTGCTATTTAGAGTAACTTTATATACACTTTTTTCGTATACCGAATTATTAACGAGATATACGCTAAAAATTATAGCGGAAGTGAAAAATTTTATTTGGCACAAAAGACTCAACCAAACTAAATAAAACACTCAGTATGTGTATTAGCACTAACGCCTTCCTTATAAAAAGCCATACTATTTCTATTGACAGGCAGGAGTGGGGGTTATAAGGGAGACCTGAAATTAAAAATATTGATATTTCGTTTCCTATTGTAGTTTCTGCAAATATGCACATAACAAAAGTTGTTTATTTTGTTATTTAGAGAAATTTGCTCAAGAATTCTTTTCAATATGAACTACCAGGTACCTCACCTGGAAAAATTAATTCAAATGTATGTTAATATTTAGTCCTTAATAATTCAAATCTATGTATAATGCACAGGAAGCGGGAAATATGACAATATGGAGGACAGTGAAGTCTTACATAAAAAATTAATTTTATTATTAACAAATCCACAGAAACGACGGGTATTAACCCAAAACACTGGGACATGTAAATGTCAAAATATTGTGCAAAATAAAGCCTTGCCAAAAAAATACCATCAACATTCAGCCTCAAATGAATTCCCGAGCGAAGCCGGGTATCTGAGCTAGTATATATGTATATATATATATATATATATATATATATATATATATATATATATATATATAAAATTGTAATCTCTGACTGTACATTGATTTTTTTCGCGAAATTTCACGATAACTTTTCGTTTCACATGTCATAGACACCATAACTGCATTTTGTTTCTTTGGTGTCTGTTTGTTTGTTTGTTTGTTACCTTTTCACGCATAAACGGCTGAACCGAATTTTATGAAACTTAGTATGTATATTACTACTAGCCCAACTTAGACTTTAGGCTATATTAATATTCTCTGAGACGAACAGGAGTGGGGGTTATAAGGGAGGCCTGAAATTAAAAATAGCGATATTTTGTTTCCTATTGCTTTTTCGGCAAATATGCACATATTATTTATAAGTTAAGTTATTTATTTTAATATTTCGAGTAACTTTTGTTATATAGAATTTCGTCGTATATCTGAGTATAAATGAGTTATACGCTAAACAATATAGCGGGAGTCGACAATTTTATTCGGCACAAAAGAATCAACCGAACAAAATAAAAGTCGGTGCGTGTATTAGGATTAACGCCTTCATTATAGCAAGCTATACCAACATTTCTATAGACGGGCAGGAGTGGGGGTTGTAAGGAAGGCTTGGAATAAAAAATAGCGATATTTCGTTTCCTATTGCCTTTTCAGCAAATAGGCACCTAGCAAAAGTTGTTTATTTCGTTATTTAGAGTAACTTTTGTTACATTCACTTTTGTCGTATAGAGAAGTATAAACGTGATATACACTAAAATCTAAAACGGGAGCCAACAATTTTGTTGGGCACTAACGATTGAACCGAACTTAGCAAAACTCGGTATGTTAATTAGCATTAAATCTTCCATGATTATAAGCTATATTTAAAATTTTAGGTCCAAACGGGAGTGGGGATTATATAAGAGGCTGAAAAGCGAGAAGTCTAATTGGGGAGCGGAAGATGACGGGAGCCTTACCAGTTAATTGAGTTTACTTATTTCCCGTCTGGCATTGCTGGAAGTGATTTCCAGTGAGATTCACTATTAAAAATATAATCTTACGTATAAAACTTTGCCTGAACTATTTGAGCTCGGGTAGGCTTTTGAAAGAAAATATGTTCATTATGGATGATATTTAATTGTAATAAATGCTACCCATGATTATGGTTTGAATTATTGAAAAACGGTGAGTCATAAAGTGTAGAAGGATAAATTAGGAACACATTTTCATTTATCCTTCAAAACTAAAATTTCTATTCTATTAATCCCCAAAAGTTACCCTTCAGGGTTGGCTATTTCGGAAAATCATTATGTCGTGGAGGGAAGTGTAATTGTACACATTGAAGTCTTACTATCAAAATACCATCATTAGTCAGTCAACAATAATTTCCCGGGCATCGCCGGGTATCTGAGCTAGTATATATATATATATATATATATATATATATATATATATATATCTGTTAACGCTCTAGCGGTCGCAATTTTTGTTTGATCGTTACGAATTTCGATATTTAACCGTTTTATGTAAAAAGACAGATCAAGGTCGTTAATGGCTGAAATCGGACCAGAGGGAGGGGGGGTGTAAAGGGGGGATTCTCGAAAATTCAAAATATCTCCGTTACTATGCATCGGATCGAAAAATTGTACAGAACCAATCTTATTGCAAATTAAATTTACTATAAATATTGTTATATACATTTATTCTCTATCTTGAATATTAACCGAGATATTTGCATTTTTATGAAGTCTGTGGTGGGGTATAGTTCGGATTATGTCGGCCATCTTCGTCATTTCTCGGCTCAGGCGGAAGCTTCTTCTAACCTGGCGTTTTTAACCTTACCTTACCTTCCTTACTTTGTGAGATTTATGCAAATACGTTTTGTTCATCAGCCCCCCCCCTTCTTTAGTTCTTGGACTACTAAAATTTGAGTTATTAAAATATAAATTATTCTTACAATTCAGAAGCCGTTTCAGTTGGGTATTTATTTTAATTAACTGGAAGATTTCTCATTATCTAATCACGGTGGTATTGTGTTACCAGTATGCAGATTTCTCGATTGTAAAACTTCACAGGGGAAATCTGCTTAGTTTACGCAGCCTCTGCGTGACGGACTTTATACATTTATTCTATATCTTGAATATTAACCGAGATATTTGCATTTTTCATTTTCAGCTTCTGAGATGAGATCGGCTAACTTCGGGTCTAGTCGTGAGTTTCCGTCAAGAGCTAGTTCGGGCCGTTCCCGTAACTGTTTGACTCTCTATTCTGAAATTTCTCGATTGTAAAACTTCACGTGAGAAATCTGCTTAGTTTACGCCGCCCCTGCGTGACGGACTTTTACTGTCTTACTTTTGTTATTTCAAGGACCGAATATACCGTCAGTAAATAATTAATAATTTAATTTGACACCTTTAAAATCTCTTTCTGGCCAGCAGTCGATATTTTTTTCTCGAAATATTTAATTCATTTTCTATCCTACAAATGAGTCTTCGCTCTGAATACCCTGAAGACCTTTCATTGTTCTTTTATGCTGGACTTACTATTTTATTTTTTTCTGTATCTAATAGTTATAGAGATTGTACACATGATGTGATTTTTCAAATAATTATTCGACCAATCCCAATTAATAAATATGAAAAATAATGCCTGCATACACACAACACACACACACACACACACACACACACACACACATATATATATATATATATATATATATATATATACTAGCTCAGATACCCGGCTTCGCTCGGGAACTCATTTGAGGCTGAATGGTGGTGGTATATTTTTGGCAAGGCTTTACTTTGCACAATATTTTGACATTTACCCGTCCCAGTATTTAGGGTTAACACCCGTCGTTTCTGTGGATTTGTTAATAATAAAATTATTTTTTTATGTAAGACTTCACTGTCCTGCATATTGTCATATTTCCCGTTTCCTGTGCATTGTGCATAGATTTGAATTATTAATGAGAAAATATTGATTTGAATCAATTTTTTCATTTGAGGTACCTGGTAGTTCATATAGAAAAGAAGTGTTGAGCAAATTTCCCTACATAACAAAATAAACAACTTTTGTTATGTGCATATTTGCCGAAAATGCAATAGGAAACGAAATATCGCTATTTTTAATTTCTCGCTTCTCTTAAAACCCCCACTCCTGCCCGTCCCTAGAAATGTTGGTATGGCTTCTTATAATGAAAGCGTTAGTGCTAATACACATACCGAGTTTTATTTATTTCGGTTGGGTCTTTTGTCCCAAATAATATTGTTGACTCCCGCTATAGTCATAAGCGTATAACTCATTTAAACTTCGGAATACGATGAAAGTGTTTATAACAAAAGTTACTCTAAATAACAAAATAAACAACTTTTGTTATGTGCATATTTGCGAAAAAAACAATAGAAAACGAAATATCGCGACTTTTAATTTCAGGCCTCCCTTATAACCCCCACTCCTGTTCGTCTCAGAGAAAATTAATATAGCCTATCTCTCAAGTTGGACCAGACTGTTCACGGTGTGCCAATTTAATTTAAAATCGGTTAAGTAGTTTAGGAGTCCATCGCGGAGAAACATCGTGACAGGAGATTTATATATATTAAGATATATATATATATAATTTTTTTGGGGGGATGGACCTCAGTTATTGTATGATCACTGATGAAATCAATATTTAAACTTACCTCTTGAGCCGACACTAAGGACAGTCTGGCAAACTTCATATATTATACTACTTTCTAAAAAACGAAAAAATTGTTATTTGCGAAATTCCATAAAAAGTGAAGATATATAGAAGGTAGTAAATGCAGTAGGAACTTCCAGGTGTTTGCTGCGATGGGTCTATTTTATAGTTACTTATTTGAATGTGTTTAGATATGCGTTATTACTACATACTTTGTACCTGAATATATTTATTCATTTCAATATTGATAAAATCAATAAATTAGTAATTTATTAAATTCTCCTTGATCTACTTTCATTGTCATTCTGTGTTCATGTAGGAATATGTGTGGTCTTTTGAGATGTCAAAAGTGCTTTTCTGTAATAAAAATATTTTTCTGTGCTTGACAGTGTTTATCCTCCCTGTTTGGCAATATGAAAATCTTGAGAAGTTTACTTAAACATATATAACAATTCAGCTTATAAAGACTTACGATTAAACGTATAAAGTCCTAAAAATGAATTCCTAACTTAACTAAATTGCTCATCTCCCTGCGGAGCGAAAATTAAGTCGATTTTCTACTTGCTGGAAAGTGTTCACCTCTCATTTTGATTGAAATTAATTCTTAGTCAAGTGGGAAGTGGGATTTACAGGAGAGCGAAAACGGAAATTAGTAAACCTCTACGTGCCTTTTAAACCTACAAACCAGTACAGAATCTTATTAGAATCTTTTATTTATCTTAAACATTTTTATAACTACAAAGTATAACTTTTTTTGATCTGATGCCTTGGAATGAAGGCAGGTATATTTATTTTCATATGAAATAATTACAAAATAAATGCCGCAAAACATTTTGTTTATTTAATTTAATAGGAATTCAAGGAAATCCAATATCATATTTTTCACTTATCTTTTCTATTTGGCTTCTTAGACTTGAATCACTTCTGGTGCTGTGGCTTCTTATGATAACCTGCAGCCTTACATCACCGGGAAGCCTACTTCCCCCTCGATCCTTCGCATCCTTAGCTTTCCATGAAGCCTTCCTATGTTCAACCTCAGGATGTTTCCTTTCAGAGCGGCGTTGGGTATCCCTAGCAATGCCCGCCTCTGTATATTGATAGGTGTGTTACAACATCAGCAACGCCCTAGACTCCATACAACTTTATGTTTTTCTATATCCGATATATTGTGAGGAAGTATCCATTCATTTCTCCAAGAACATTCTTTCCCTAAAAAATCAAAAAAAAAATCTGATGTAGCTAAGTCATAACTCTCTTGTACACCTATTAAATTAAATTAACGAAATGACTTTATTTTCCTATGAAAATGATATTCGGTTTCTCCTTCCCAATGCATAGGATCAAAACTTCTCATAGCCCAGAATTGGTAGATATTTCAATGATAATCATAAAAAGGTCCTATAGAAATCTCATGCAGCTCTATTAAGTGCTGAGAAATTTGTTGTTGTATCCCCCCCCCTCTAAATTGATTTCGATCTAACGTGGAGATTCACATATAGACATTACTGCAGATTTCTAATTATGAAATTTCAACAATCTGAAGCTAGTCGTTTTTAGGTGGATGCCATCATGCCAAAATGGGTTTAGAGAGGAGCAAACCGTTGAAATCTGATAACCGAAATTTTTCATATTTACAATAATTCCTTTACTTCATACTAGGAATTAAAAAACCTGAATCTTAGTGTTCCCTAATCTCATAGAGTAGGTATAGTGTTTGAGAGATTTAGATTGATTGAAATTTATGTATAACTAAATTTTGCGGGATAAATGCAATTCGACTTTTTTCTAAATTTTGGGTCTCATTTGATAATAGAGAATATCCAAATAGTTGTTACTGTGTAATAAAGAAACGTGTGATGTATAAGAAAAATAATATACCAGTATTAAGGAATTATTTAAATTAAAAAAAAAAGTATACCCTGATATATTCGTTAAATATACTTCATTCCCATTGCTTGTGTTCCAAATAAATAATTTATTATTTCATTTTTAGCTTTTATCAATTTTAATTCTTTATTTATTCATATTCTATTTTTTAAAAGATCCGAGGCTAAAACTAGGATCCAAATAAATTCTTCTAAATCTCACTAAAGTGTTCAACGAATGGGAAATGTACACCAGCCCTTCAAAAGCTAAGCATATTTTACACGCGCATGTCTACATATTTCCAAAAATCTGTCTCAAATCTACATTATTCATCTTCAACACATCCCTAAAAATCATCCCCAAGTCTACATTATTCAACTTGAACACATTACCAAAAATCAGCCTCAAGTCTACATTTTTCATCTTCAACACATTACCAAAAATCAGCCTCAAGTCTACATTATTCATCTTCAGCACATTACCAAAAATAAGCCTCAAGTCTACATTATTCATCTTCAACACAATCCAAAAATTAGCCACAAGTTTACATTATTTATCCTCAACACGTTACCAAAAATCAGCCTCAAGTCTACATTATTCATCTTCAACACATTACCAAAAATCAGCCTCAAGTCTACATTATTCATCTTCAACACATTTCTAAAAATCACCCCCAAGTCTACATTATTCATCTTCAACACATTACCAAAAATCAGCCTCAAGTCTACATTATTCATCTTCAACACATTTCTAAAAATCACCCCCAAGTCTACATTATTCATCTTCAACACATTACCAAAAATCAGCCTCAAGTCTACATTATTCATCTTCAACACATTTCTAAAAATCACCCCCAAGTCTACATTATTCATCTTCAACACATTACCAAAAATCAGCCTCAAGTCTACATTATTCATCTTTAACACATTACCAAAAATCAACCCCAAGTCTACACTATTCATCTTCAACACATTTCTAAAAATCAGCCTTAAGTCTACATTATTCATCTTCAACACATTTCTAAAATTCACCCCCAAGTCTACATTATTCATCTTCAACACATTTCTAAAATTCACCCCCAAGTCTACATTATTCATCTTCAACACATTACCAAAAATCAGCCTCAATTCTACATTATTTATCTTCAACACTTTTCTAAAAATCATCAGCAAGTCTACATTATTCATCCTCAACACAATCCAAAAATTAGCCACAAGTTTACATTATTTATCCTCAACACATTTCCAAAAATCATCCCCAAATCTACATTATTCATCTTCATACATTTCTTCAAATCAGCCGCAAGTGTACATTATTCATCCTCAACACATTTCCAAAAATCATCCCCAAATCTACATTATTCATCTTCAACACATTTTCAAAAGTCAGGCGGAAATCGAAATGCAAATATAGCCCTCAGATGACCACATAAGACTTCATAACTCTCTTCAATTCCCCCTTGGCTCAAAGGCTCATTGGCAAAAGCTTGGTTGTTATGCTGTTATTAGCTTATTGTGAAATTCCATGGGAAGTAGTGTGAATCATCTGATAGCTTAAATCCAAAAAAATAAATTAACTCTTTTAATATTTCAGATACAGCGAAATTTGTAGAACAAAAATTATAAGGAATAACTCTTATTGTAAATTTGACTTGCCCTCCTTTTTGTCATCCTTTAGGTAGTATTAGTGGGCACCTCAAGAAAATTTGAGGACAGCCTGGATAGTTGATTTTCCCTGAGGAAAAATTTAGTAAACATAATGTCCAGGATTGATGGTATTGAAACCTTGCATTTAATGTTTTCTGATAAATTTAACACCCTTAAATATTTAGGTTTTGGAAACTTTATCATAATTGTTTTCAAACATTTTATTACAATTAATTCCTCACTTGTTTGGTATATATTGATCCACATTTTAGGCCTGGGAAATAATTAAATGAATTATCTATGAAGCCTGCATGACTATGGTCTGGATGTTTTAAACTCCATTGTGAACAACCACCTCTGAATGGTACAAGCAATTTTTTAACATGGTCAACTATGTTATTTATTATCACACCTTAACCATTTAACTGGAAAACGTCCGTCACGCAGGGGCTGCGTAAACTAACCAGATTTTCCACGTAAAGTTATACAATAGAGAAATGTCCATACGAGTGCCCAACAGTTACGGAAACGGCCGAACTAGCTTTCGGCGGAAACTAATAGAAGCAACCACAGCTCGTCCATTACACTCAACAAACACGCAAATATCTCGGTTAATATTCAAGATAGAGAATAAATGTATATAACAATATTTATAGAACATTTAATTTGCAATAAGATTGGGTCTATACAATTTTCCAATCCGACGTACAGTAACGGAGATATTTCGAATTTTCGAAAATCACCCCCTCTAAACCCCCCCCCTCCCAATGGTCTCATTTGAGCTTAAACTTGATCTGTCTTTATACATAAAACGATTAAATATCATGTTTGGTAACGATCAAACAAAAATTGCGACCGTCTGAGCGGTAACAGACAAATACGTATATATATATATATATATATATATATATAGAGAGAGAGAGAGAGAGAGAGAGAGAGAGAGAGAGAGAGAGAGAGAGAGAGAGAGAGAGAGGGCGCACACACACACACACAGTTTTGAACGGAGCTCATTTTCGTCATCTCCTGGGTAGGATCGATGGACATTTGAAGAAATGTTTCGAAAATCGCGTCATGAGTACAACCTCAATAGCTGATTTCCCTTAAGGGAAATCTGCTAAAAGATGAAGTTCAGGTTCTATCGAAATATCCTTGATTTTGCTTAACTAAATATGTTTTAAAATGTAAGACTCACATTATACTGTAAATATTGTAAAATTCATTAGCTTGCTATGGTTTTCTAGCTTAGTATTTAATGTCCTCTGATTTATTAGTCCATCCTTCTTGAGTACTTACTTTTCCTTCCCCGCTTTAATTACTCCCACTGCTCTTCATCTCATTAATGGACTATACGTAAAATTTAAATTCTCTAAAAGCTCCCGAAATGTATTAGGGGCCATTAGTAAATTAAACTGCTTTACTGCTGTTTCCCACGTTTTTTATACTTACTCTACCTGAGGGGGTTTAAAATGAATGGTTTCATTTCCATCTAGGGTAGCTTCCTGAGGTTTAGAATTTAAGTTTAATTATCTCTGATTATTCTTGAGGTTCATTTTTACGGGTATCAAAAAGCTAGCTCACAGATTTTGTACTCCTGTTTCATTCTAAAATGAAATAGATAATGTGAAATTAAAGTATCAAGGTTATACCTTAAGCAACATGAAGTAATACGTCTTACGCAAGCCGGTGGTCGTCATTCAATTGAGTCTAATGTTTCCTTTCCTGGGAAAATTATTAGTCACTAAACTTGATCTTGCCGATGAGATTAATTTATTCATGTCATGTTAAAGTATATCATTGGCAATCCTTAAATATCATATTTCAGTGCTAGCTTTCAGTTACAAAGTGGAAATGTAATTAGTAGATCATATAACGCCTATTATGTAAATTATTATTATTATTTCTTTTAAGTTTTGCTTTGCTCGACTATCTTTTCCCAAATATTCAATTTTATAACATAAATATGAATAAAGTTACTCGACATTAAAGTTCCTTGCAAACGAATTGATGAGGAAACCATGCAAAACTTTCTCTTATCAAATTGTAAGAGTAAACTCCCTTATCAAATGATAAGAATAAATGGTTTTCCTTCCCCTTGTTCAGTTGTACGCACTTCCACCTCTCAGTTCCCTTTACTCCTTTTTAAAAAGGGAATCCAAGTTACTTTCTTCCCTCAAGACACACTTTTAAAATTCATATTTTTTCGTCATCAACATCCATTTAGCAGATTTTCTTTAAGAGAAATTAATGAACTTGTTCTCATAACGAGATTTTCGAAAAAGTTAGTTACCACCCGTAAGTAAACCCCCGCTCCTACTCATTACACACTCCCAATAAGCCAATACATCACATAGAGTTTTATAATAAGCTTAACGATGTATTGTTTTCATCGACAATAAGGAAGATAGGTGGTTTAGAGAAGGGCTAAAATCAAACTTTTTAAATGTATCCGTTATTGTAGTCGGATCAAAAAGTGTGACATGACTGATCTTGTTTGGTATTATACTATTTTTCTCTGAAGCTCGAAAATTAACCGAAATATTTTCTTTCATTCTTCCGTGAACCCGTCGTCCTATTAATGCGATTTTTACTTCAAGCACCTGAAATTTTCATATTAAATTTCTGGTTCTGTTTACATAGGTGTCTTACTGAATAAATGGATAATGAATCAGACCAGCAGTGCCCAGGACGTCGTTAACGTGCTGAGTTTAGGCAGCCCTTTCCCTTAAGGTAAATCAGCTATTGACGTCGTTCCCGACGCGATTTTCCAAAAATACTTCCCCATACGGCGAAAATGAAGCAATACACACACACACTTGTCTTGTTGCCGATTTAGAGGTTTTTGTGAAATTTGTGTTTGATCGTTGCCAAACTCACTATATAAGCGTCACATCCAAATCTGAAGATTAAGCACGTTAATGGCTGCAATTGAACCGGGGAGCGGTAAAACCGAAAAATCCAAATATCTCCGCTATAATTCGTCGGGTGGAAAAATCTTATATGTCCAAACTTGTTGCAAATTTAATTTTCTATAAATTCTATGCTATACGCATTGCTATCGCGAATATTCACCGAGAAGTCTGCATTTTGTGATTTTCAGCCTTCAGTAAATCTCTTTGTTCACGTTGTTAATCATTGTGCGTTAAAAATAAACCAATATATCGGAAAACATTTAATTCTATGCTTATATAACAAATATTTACTTCCGGTGGGCGTTTATTATGTAATATGCATGTAAATACATTATGTGATGACATCATAAATTATGATTTTATGTTCTTGACTATAAAATGTTTATTTGCTCTATACTAAACTAGATATTTAACTGTTTCATTCAACACTAGAGATCATATTTGAATAGCCGAAATCGGTCCGGGGAAGGAACGGAAGGAGGGTTCAAGAGAGGAATTCGAAAATTGGTATCTCATAATAACGGAGATTCGATAGAAAATGGTTATAGGATCTTTTTTAACTATTGATGATCTACAATTGCTTTTCTATACTTTGAATATTTAGCGAGTTATTCCTACTTCCAAGCCTTCAGTAAACCCCCACTTAAATTCTTCAGATTTTTCTTAAAAATAGAGAATATATGGCAACATGTAATCCCTGGTGTGTCATACCTACACGAGAAATCTGCTTATTTTTCAGTGACGCACTTTTTCTACATTGAGTCGGGTTCTAGTTATTTGTAAAGATTGGTGAATTATAAGTACTTTTATGAATTAGTATGTATGTTACATTTAATTGTGTAACTTCTTTTTATGAAGTACAGTTGGATGAATCCTTCTGGCGTATATTTAATTCCCAAGGCGTCTCTTGGTCCCTGTGTGAAGCTGACTTGAGGCACGCTCAAGGGAGACAACATTCCTTATCTATAAAAAAATTCGGTGGCCTTTTTTATACTACTAAGTACTTGAAATGCAGAGCTGTTTTTTTCTATGTTTGTGATGGATTCCTATTTCATTCTATACTGTTTACTTATCCTTGCTCGTGTGTGTTCGTACTTATTATTCTATTAGCTAGATCGTGCACTTCAGCTGACAGTATAAATATTTCTTGTAAAAAAGACGTTGACAAGTTTTAAAGAATTGGAAGAATAAAATGGTTTATTCAAATCTCTCGAATTCCGGAGTCAGAGAAAATCTAAATAGAATAACAATTGTAGTATATTATGACTTTGAGTTCCAACAAGGTTGATTATATAACGTATTTGGATCCACCAATAATAATAATAGAGACATCATAATAATAATGGAGACATTTGGATATTTTTGTTTGGCAATCCTCTAAACCCTCAGACTCCTGCTTATCTGATTAAAACAATAGGTCGTATTTAAGTCTAAAAAAGACGGTGCGTGACACTTAAGCTTAATGTCAATGTAAAATGAGTAAATATGGGGTTGGAGTATACTGACGGCTGGAAACTGAAAATGCAAATTTCTTGGTTAATATTATATGGAGGGAAAATACGTAGAGCAACAACTGTAG
Source organism: Riptortus pedestris (assembly GCA_019009955.1). NCBI lineage: Eukaryota > Metazoa > Arthropoda > Insecta > Hemiptera > Alydidae > Riptortus > Riptortus pedestris. The sequence continues at coordinate 78,303,499 of CM032229.1, forward strand.
GAAATAAAATTTACAACAAGATTGGATATATAACATCTGCGTTCCAACTCACAATACCTCAGATATTTTTAATATATAATTCTCTCCTCTTTCTTGTTTGATAATTACCATTAGTTAATCACAGTTTTAAAAAAAATCATATTATTCCCCCATTTAGGCCACTGATACATTTTACTATCTCTTGTTGTATAGTTGAAATGTTGATTATTTACAAGGGTTTATTGTATTTGAGCTTTCCAATGATATAATGTGCTGTAGTTACCTGGACCATATTTCCTGCCCTCCACCCACCTAAGAATTAGGTATGTTAGTGTTTATAAAAATATCGAAATATACGTCATCCTTCTTACAAGATTATTTATTATATTCCATTATTATTTATATAGTTTATTTTGTGAAGGAGGACTTTTATTTCAACTTTCCTTTGGTTGTACTATTGTATCTTCGCTTCCAGAAGCCAAGTACAAAGATATAAAATATCGCAACATTGATCCTACATTTAAAATTTTATCCCAAACATTGAAAACTAAAATTTATAATGATGAAAAAATGGAGAAAGATATTCATTAGGGATATTTAAATTTTTACCTTTACTAAAAAATCTCACTAAATTGGTTTTTATTCTGATTACCTATATTATTAATAATGGCTCATAAATCTGAGGTGTTTGTGACAAGGGAATTGGCTATTTACATCGATAGGTGGAGATCTAATCGATGTAAGGACACGGTAGGAGGGGAAGAGGGCTGCATAGATCGATACTGCAGGGTCCCGCTACCACACCCACTCCACCCCCTCCCCCTCTTCCCCTGCTACCTTCAAAGATCTTGAGATCATTGGCCCCGCTTTTCCTTCCACTTTCACTTTCAAATCCCTCTCTCCTCTTAAAGAAAAGACATTCGAAGTAGTTTTGATTCAGATATTTTTTAATATAATTTTTTAGAATTTAAGGTGTATTGCTCAGTTGTGAGATCTAGTATTCTATTAAAAACTTTTTAGGTATCATTAAGATAATAATGTTTTAATTTATTACATATTACTGACATGATAGTAATTCTGTCATAATCAGCATAATGTATTCTACAATTTTTTTCCAGGATCTCGTACTTAATGTTAAACTTTATTCAGACGATAAACTCATGAAACTTGAAAATCGTGTATTGGGAAGCAAAATATTTTTACCTTAAACTTTTCGGGAGTGTGGTTAGCCTTATTACTCTGTATTGCGAAAGCTATGTTAAGTATTGGTTCAAAGGAGACCCAGAGATTTTTCTGGTAACAAATTTATTCAGTATGTTTCAGCTTCAATTGGTAGTTAGATCAAGTAATAGAGAATTTTCGGACACTAAATTAAAATGTAGAGTAAAGTATACACACCCTACTTAGTGTATCGTCTTTCTTAGGGGACATATTTCAAGAGTGTAGTCTCTTTCCTTGAGCTGATGAAGACTGTCAAAACTTGTCGAAATGCAATCAAATGAAACTCGTAGTTTCACTATTAGCAGATCCCGTTATAAATAATATAATATAAATCAATAAAGATCTTGTCTTCACCCAACATTAATCATTTTTCAATTTTCTTCCATTTATTTGCAATTACCTGATTTTTAGGTCAGGCTTTGTTTTGTTTTGTGATTCCCTTTTTTTTTTTTTTTTTTTTTATCTGAGTTTATACTTAAAAATTAATGTATGGTCACCGCCCACTTCCACTCCTGAGTAATTGTGGTTTAATTTTATAAGGTAACTTCCCTTTAGCTATTGAGGTCATTACTCATGACTCGACTTTTGACAAATGCCTTTAAATGCTCCTACTATCCTTTTGAGTCCATCCAATTATATATATATATATATATATATATATATATATATATATATAAATCTATATGTCTAAAAATAAATTATTTTGGCTACACTATGAAAAATACGAAAATGCTTGTGTGTGCTTGTATCTATATAATGCTCTCGTCCACCTTTTGATTCAATTTTTGAAGCTAACTAAATTCTAGGCATTTGGTATGAATAGATTTTCTAGAATACTAAGCTTCTCTGTGGTACAAAGAGCTTAGGAGCGCCGGACCTTCCAACTTAAGTCAAAGGACTCCTCCATGCCTTAAATTCCTTTCTGCCTTCTACAACGAGTCATCTCCACCCCTATACTTAAATTATTGTAATTGATGCCATTCTTCTATTTTTTTTTTTTTTTATTTTTTTTTAGCATGTGTACAAAAACGAAAAACTGGACTCCAACTCATAAGATATTTATTAATTAATATTAAATTTAATTATTCCTGACCCAATTTTTCTATATCAAATGAATAGATTTCTATGTCATATTTCTGTATTTTTTTTTATTTGATCTCTTAATTTTTAAATAATATTGATTTATACATTTCATTTCATCAAATGGCCTTCAATTCTGTCAAGATCAAAATACACACACACAAACACACACACACACACAGATAGGCTGAACCATACTGAGGCAAAGAAATAATCAGTTCAAATAAAATTAATTTATTTTCCATCCATATATATCCCTACGCTTTTCGATGTTTTTATTGATCTTTCTCGACGGAGTTTCAGTTATTTTATTGTTTTTATTACTTAATTTTCTCCAAATGTAACATTATTTCATATAAAAGCTTATGTTCTTTACTGCAACAGCCCTGTAAAGGTAATTTAGATGGAATGTTATGAAAATAATAACTTAGTTTCCCTTGTGGGAGGCTGATCCATTAAAAATCCGAACGTCCCTGATAAAAATAACACAGCTCAGCCTACAGTGCTTATTTATAAGAATTAGAGGAATCTTTCTATCTGAATTAGCAAAGGAGATAGAGACTTTTGTTTAATATCCTCTGTAGCCATTTTTACACGAAAAATAACCAAATGGTTAACCATTACAAATCCAAAGACAACCGTTTGGAGGACCCATTAATGCCAACAGATTGGTCTAGGTTTTCCGTTCTCTGTCTTTAATATTATTAGAATAATCCTTATGATTATATATTTTTCTTTCTTTACACACTCAAAAAAAAATGTTGGGGAGGGGCTCTAAATTTTATATCTAGTTGTTCCTTCGGGATTATCTGAATGGCTGCTGTGCCTAGGTTTTGGCTGTGTTTTATAGTAGGTTAGGATAGGAGAGCAGGACCTTGGTATTACTGCATCGCATGACTGTCTCGCGTGACTTGAGTCTACTTTGCTGCAGAATCATCCTCAACAACACTAACCATGCCCCTAGTCTTACCTGCCGACTTCGCTCTATCTCCCCTCCCCCCCCCCCACTCTCTCTCTCTCTCTCTCTCTCTCTCTCTCTCTCTCTCTCTCTCTCTCTCTCTCTCTCTCTCTCTCTCTCTCTCTCTCTCTCTCTCTCTCTCTCTCTCTCTCTCTCTCTCTCTCTCTCTCTCTCTCTCTCTCTCTCTCTCTCTCTCTCTCTCTCTCTCTCTCTCTCTCTCTCTCTCTCTCTCTCTCTCTCTCTCTCTCTCTCTCTCTCTCTCTCTGTCTCTGTCTCTGTCTCTGTCTCTGTCTCTGTCTCTGTCTCTGTCTCTGTCTCTCTCTCTCTCTCTCTCTCTCTCTCTCTCTCTCTCTCTCTCTCTCTCTCTCTCTCTCTCTCTCTCTCTCTCCCCTCTCTCTCTCTCTCTCTCCCCCCCCTCCCTCCCTCCGAATTATTTATTTTAGTTAGTAATAGAATAGTCTAATGAGAAAATACCATGAGTGGGCATTTTCAGAAGTCTGAAAATGAAATAATACAAATAACTCAGTTATTGCTTATTGTTGGGGAAACAACAAAATAAACAGATGAAGAACTTATTAAATAAGGTTTAGTTAAATTGAGAACTTTTTGTTGCGCCAAATAATAATACAGGCATCTATTTTTTTCCTTCTCAGCCATTAACTGACAGCATTGAAGTAATAGAGTGTTAATAGATTACTATCTACTAGTGTTTGTGCGTCCATGTGTGTATACAAATTTTCAAAATTTTAACAGACAAATGTTTAATGATCCCATTAGGTTGGATAGGTGACCTTTAAGAAAATTTTGAAAATCCTTGAATACAAACTTAGTACCTAGTTCCTTACCTTATGAGAAAGCTGACACTTTTTATTTAGTTATAATTTGTAGTCTAATTTCAACAATGTTATACCTACACTATACATTCAAGCTTTTTAAGATTGAAGAATACAATCTGGTATTGCGAAGAGCAATGTACCTTTCACAGTTCCTAGTTCAGGTAAAGTAAAATTAGTATTGTCAAAGAAGTTATCGATGTCTTCTACAAGTCAATTAAAGCTAAACATTTCCGTTTACTCTTATTCTGTCTTGCAGGAGCAACTAAAGAATTAATTTTTATTGCTAATAACTTCAATTTTTACAGAAATTAAGACCATAAATGACAATTATTTAATTTAATCTTTATGATGACAATCTTTTAAATTAACTTAATGTATTGAACTGAAGCTCAAATCGATCTACAACAGTTGCTTAATTTATTTATTTTTTAATCATAATTGTAGTTTACAAAACTAAACAGTTGTCCGACTGCCGTATTGAGTACCTCCGAGAGGATTAATTTGAATCAGGTTTGATTATTATGAAGTAAGCAGTCCTTTGTCCAGTGGCGGCTCGTAGCCGAAATTAGTGGGGGTGCTGCTCCAGAAAATGTTTAGCCTTAGCAGGCGGGGGTCGGCACTGCGGGAACGACAGTGCTCTCGCTCCCTTGCAGCCTCGCGTGGTGCTTCCTCTGTGACAACAGTCAAACACCTCGCCGCTGGAACTGTGAAGCGCACAGTTCCATACAAAGATTTTTGTATCTTTTTTCATAACCTGGGGGATGATTACTTCATTAAGCTTAAGGATTATAAATTATACAAGTATAAAGAAAGAATTAAAGAAAAAAGGATCATTATATTAAATGTTATAGATAATATCAAGTGGAAATTGGGCATGCTGCAGTTCCACAGTTCCTTTGTCACTATGACAGCAATGTTAGCGGCTGTAATTCAATGATTCAGGGTCACTCCTTTCATTGTCTTGCCTTTTCATTTTCGGGCTGATAGCTACAAGGCTGATGTGATAGTTACATGAAATGGTAAATAATTGAATGATCTCGCCCTCTGTTCCGGGCGGGAAACACTGGGGCCGTATGAAACGTTGATGAGGTAGCGCCGCCTCTCGTTCCGTCACTCTCCCGCCCCTCACTCCTCATATTACCCTGCCTTTTGCCCAGCCATTATTCACACCTCTCCCCTTTCCTGTCTAACACCATTTCCTCTTCATATTAAACAGCCACCCCACCCTTAATTCAAGTAATATTTTTTGTTTTTTTTTAATTAAAATACGAATTATTCAATTCAAAGCACTTAATAAAAAAGTCCAGGGGCTGCGTAAACTAAGCAGATTTCCCACGTATTTGGATTTATCTCAATAAGTAAAATTAAAATTAGATCTATATGTGGTATTTGTGCTTCAAATAATGTGCTTCATAATATAATAGCTTAGTGAAAATGCGTAAACAACAACATTTACAGAACTTTGTATTCGCAATATGATTGGTTCGATACAATTTTTCGATCCGACGCTAAACAACCAAGATATTACGAATTTTCGAAATTTCTCCCCTTCAAACCCCCTCTCCCACTGGTCGGAATTCAGTCATTAATGAACTTTCTTTTCTTTCTTTTTTGTTTTTTTTACATAAAATGATTAAATATCGCGCTTGGTAATGATTAAACGAAAATTGCGACCGCTAGAGCTCCAACAGATCATTAATTAATATCTAGCTTGTATTAACAGATTTCCCTTGGAAATTAGCTATTGAGGTTGTACTTATGATGCGATTCTCGAAAAATATCTTCAAATGTCTATATATATATTCTACTAGGCAGGATCGATGGGCATTTGAAGATATTTTAGCAGATTTCCCTTAAGGGAAATCAGCTATTGAGGTTGTACTCATGACGGAATTTTCGAAATTTTTCTTCAAATGTCCATCGATCCTACCTAGTAGATGACGAAAATGAAGTCCGTTCAAAACTGTATATATATATATATATATATATATATATATATATATATATATATATATATATATATATATATATATTTGTCTGTTACCGCTCTAGCGGTCGCAATTTTTCTTTGATCGGTACCAAACTCAATATTTAGTCGTTTTATGTAAAAAGAAAGATCAAGTTCGTTAACGGCTGAAATCGGACCAGTGGGAGGGGGGGGGTTAGAGGGGAGGATTTTCGAAAATTCGAAATATCTCCGTTACTATACGTCGGATCGAAAAATTGTACAGAATCAATCTTATTGCAAATAAAATGTACTATAACTATTGTTATATAGATTTATTCTCTATCTTGAATATTAACCGAGATATTTGCATTTTTATGAAGTCTGTGGTCGGGAATAGTTCGGATTAGGTCGGCCATTTCCGCCAGAACTTGGCTCAGGTGGAAGCTTTTTCTAACCTTACCTGTCGTTTCTATCCTTACCTTACCTTCGTTACTTTGTGAGATTTATGCAAATACGTTCTGTTCATCCGCCCCCCCCCCTTCTTTAGTTCTTGGACTACTAAAATTTGAGTTATTAAAATATAAATTATTCTTACAATTCAGAAGCCGTTTCAGTTGGGAATTTATTTTAATTAACTGGAAGATTTCTCATTACCGTTTGTATTTAATCACGGTGGTATTGTGTTACCAGTATGCAGATTTCTCTATTGTAAAACTTCACATGGGAAATCTGCTTAGTTTACGCAGCCCCTGTGTGACGGAATGTTTTGAATATCACGTCATGAATACAACCTCAATAGCTGATTTCCCGTAAGGGAAATATGCTAAAACAAGCTAGTCCGTGATATTAATTAATGAAATCATATAGTGATTGTCGAATGAAAACAACATGTCGTATTTAAACTTAGAATAAGACATTTTACGATATGCTGCCTTATTCTTAACATGAAAGAGTTGGAGTTTACTGATGGTTAAAATATATATATTTACGTACTTTATGCTACTAAAGCTAATTTGGACGGGATATCTACAGGTTACCACCCTTTTCTAGCCAGATTGGGCTAAAAATAATTTGCTTAATATTCGAGTTTCGAAAAAAATAAATGCATAGAACAAAGTGGAATACATTAAATGTTTAACGAGATTGGTTGTACAAAACATCCTTCGATCCAACTCATCATACCGGAGATATCTTGATTTTTTTTATCTCCCACTCCTCTTGGTCCGATTCGGCCAATAAAAAACTTGATCATTTCTTATGAAGCGTTTTATATCAAGTTTTTTAACAAACAAAAATTGCGGGCACTTGCCCAGTAAAGGACAAATAAATTTAATAAACTTTTATAAAAATTGAAGAGACCTCGTTTTTGTTAGCTCGTAGATAAGATCGTGAGCCATTTGAAAGTTAGTTTTCAAAATCGCGTCTTGAGTACTACCGCAGTGGCTGATTTCCCTCTAGACATCAACTAAAAGATGGCATACTTATCAATCTACACATATCAGTGTACACTTATACTTACGGTACTCGTTAATACGTAAAGAAAAGAAATGAAATAAACAACTAACGTCTAACTTAAATTTCATTTCTCATTTTTATGTAATTCTTACAATATTATGAAAAAGTAGGAATAGAATTTGATATTACGTCATCAGTGAGTCATTCCAGTTGCCCGGAAATTTGTTTGTATTACACAGCACCTTTGCGATGTTTATTGTCCTCTCCTCTATCAAAACACAAATGTTTAAACTGTACTCATTTTGTCTATATGAGAAAATAGGCGTAGAGTGCTCAAGTCTTCAAATAAGGTCGGCATACAATTGGTAAGTCATACAGTCAAACCATATTTATGTGATTCAAGATTAACTTTAAGTATCGTTGACTTCTCTTTATAATATAAATAACACAAATAAAATCTATATTATCATTTGCCTCAGGATAACCCCCACCCCATGCCGTTCCACCTACTATTTACAATTGACAATAACTAGCGTTTGATAGAGTGCTCTAAATATAAAAAAATTCCATCACGCAGGGGCAGCGTAAACTAAGCAGATTTCCCTCGTGAAGTTTTACAATAGAGAAATTTCACGAGACCCGAGCCAGTGAAGGAAACGGCCGAACTAGCTTTTGGCGGGAAAGTAACTCGTCCGTTAGGCGCCCCGATTTAATAAAAATGCAAATATCTCGGTTAATATTCAAGATAGAGAAAAAATGTATATGACAATATTTATAGTAAATGTAATTTGCAATAAGATTGGTTCTGTACAATTTTTCGATCCGACGTATAGTAACGGAGATATTTCGAATTTTCGAAAATCCCCCCGTCTAAACCCGCCCTCCTACTGGTCCGATTTCAGCCGTTAACGAACTTGATCTTTCTTTTTACATAAAACGACAAAATATCGATTAAACCATTAAACAAAAATTGCGACCGCTAGAGCGGTAACAGACAAATATATATATATATATATATATATATATATATATATATATATATATATATATATATATATACAGTTTTGAACGGACCTCATTTTCGTCATCTACTAGGTAGGATCGATGGACATTTGAAGAAAATTCCGTCATGAGTACAACCTCAATAGCTGATTTCCCTTAAGGGAAATCTGCTAAAACAATTGAGCTATACATTTAAGTTTAATTTTGACGATTATATGAGTCCACAGAGTATAAAATGTGAGTACATATTTGGTTACGGGAGATCAATTTTTGTCTCCTAATTGAGCAAAGATACATTGCAGCTGTTAGCCCCAATTTAAATTAACAATTTTGACTGCCCCCCTCAGAGATGGACAGCACTCTGAAAAATAAAAATCACTTCTTAGTTCAGTGACCTATGAAAGTATGAAGTTCAATTATATGTGAGCGTGGCCTTTAGTGACTCCAATATCTGAACCTATTTTTAACCACTGCGCATCGATCCCGGCATTCGTTTTAACCTAACTTTCATCTCATTTGCCACACATATTTACGAGACTTTTCTCTATTAGTAGCTCTCTATAGATTGATTTATTTTAATGTGAAATTGTAATTATATACCAGTATACTTTTTAGCAGATTTCCCTTAAGGGAAATCAGCTATTGAGGTTGTACTCATGACGGAATTTTCGACATTTTTCTTCAAATGTCCATCGATCCTACCTAGTAGATGACGAAAATGAAGTCCGTTCAAAACTGTATATATATATATATATATATATATATATATATATATATATATATATATATATATATTTATCTATCTGTTACTGCTCTAGCAGTCGCAATTTTTGTTTGATCGTTACCAAACTCGGAATTTAATCGTTTTATGTAAAAAGGAAGATCAAGTTCGTTAATGGCTGAAATCGGACCAGTTTGAGGGGGGGTTTAGAGGGGAGGATTTTCAAAAAGTCGAAATATCTCCGTTAGTATGCGTCGGATCGAAAAATTGTATAGAATGAATCTTATTGCAAATTCAATTTACTATAAATATTGTTCTATACATTTATTCTGTATCTTGAATATTAACCGAGATATTTGTATTTGTATTCTGCGTGTGGTCGGCTATGTTCGGCCTTTCCGCCGAGAGCTCTGGTGGCCGTTTCTGTAACTATTAGTCCCTCGTGAATAGCTTTAGAGGTTACTTACTACTACAGCTGTTATTAGGCAGATTTTTCTATTGTAAAACTTCACGTGGGAAATCTGCTTAGTTTACGCAGCCCCTGCGTGACGGACTTTTATTTGTTTATGGTTACTTTCCCATCTTCAGCAGTAAAGGGCTACTTGGCAGCAGAATTTAATCATTCCGAAATCAGTATTTTAATAAAACCCGGGTTGGGGGGGGGGGAGTTTCCTGGATATTATACAAGATACCTTAACATCTACGCGCTTTCATTGCTAAATTATTATACCTAGCTTTGTGTAATAGTGTCAGTTATTTCCCCACAACAAAACTGTTGAAGATCAATTTTTTTTTCTTAGAGTGTTATTACATAAAAATTTTGTCTCGCAAGGGCACCATTAGCGGATTTCCCATGTGCTGGGCCTATTTTATATTATTATATTCATTGTCTACGTAACGAAGATGTGGTCCACTCAAAATTTGTATGTGCAGGGCAATTAACAATCTGCTGTTAACAAAGAGCAGGTGTCCACTTGACGCTGGAAACTGGTGATGTTCGCGTTAGAGGAAAAATATATAGAACAACAATTATAAAGTATTGCATATTCAATATGACTGGTTATATAACATGTTTTGACCAGACTCATAAATCCTATATAATACTCCTTCGCTTCAAATTTCAGCCTCTAATGAACATCCTTTAGTTTTACATGCAACACTTAAATATCAAATTTGGTGACAAAATTTGAGCATTAAAAGACAATCTCTCAGCTAATCTTAAAGGAATTGCTAATCATTTTTTGGTTATTTACAATTTCCACGTTTGATGGAGTGTACTTTTGCTAAAATAAAACATCATGACTAGAACCCCACTAGCTGATCTCCCCCTTAAGGGAAATCTAACAAAATCTTCTGGCTCCGTCTAGACTTGCATCACATTAGTACGGTTGCTAATCCTTTCAACAAGATTATTTAACAAAATTGAATATCTAGTACAAGCTCCCTTTAAGAAGCCCTACATTTTAGCAAGGGAAATGAGGTTGTACTCATTACGCGATTTTCAAAAAATCCGGACGAAAAAAGCCCGTCACACAGGGGCTGCGTAAACTAAGCAGATTTCCCACGTTAAGTTATACAATAGAGAAATCTCCATACGAGAGCCGAACGGTTACGGCAAAGGACCGAACTAGCTTCTGGCGGGAAACTAGTCATCCGTTATCAGCCCACAATTAATAAAAATGCAAATATATCGGTTAATATTCAAGATAGAGAATAAATGTATAGACCAATATTTATAGTAAATTTAATTTACAATAAGATTGGTTCTATACAATTTTGTGATACGACGTATGGTAACGGAGATATTTTGAATTTTCGAAAATCTCCTCCTCTAACCCCCCCCCCCCCCGGGTCCCCGTGGGTGGGGCCCCACTGGTCTGATTTCAGCCATTAACGAACTTGATCTGTCTTTTTGCAAAAAATTGCGACCGCTAGAGCGTTAACAGATCTATGTATATATAATTTTGAACGGACCTCATTTTCGTCATCTCCTCGGTAGGATCGATGGACATTTGAAGAAATTTTTCGAAAATCGCGTCATGAGTACGACCTCAATAGCTGATTTCCCTTAAGGTAAATCTGCTAAAAAATGAGGTCCGTTCGAAATTATATTAGAGTGCATATATATACATATATATATGTGTGTGTACATACTGAATTATATGGACACATTATTTAACTAATGACTATTGAAATGTAGTAAGTAGTTTTTAGGTAAATTTTTCAACGATTTTAAATAATTAGGTTTGGGACCTTCTCTAATTCCTCAATTGGTGACCATTCCCTCTTAATCGGCCCCAAAACAATAAAAAAAACCTTGAGTGTCGGCAGCATGAAAACTATAGATTGCTATCTTCTCAGATAGTTCGTAATTACGTAATTAAAATATCTGGAGTATTTTTGTCGTGTTCACAATCGGAAATACCTCTGGTTCTACCTACTTCAACTTAGTTATTTTCTGTCATTATACTTTGCTTATTTATTATTTTCCACGGCCAACACTGTCCTACATTGTTTTTTTTGTTCACATTCTGCCATTAGGGCTAATTGAGAGGGACTTTATACTTGCAATTGTGAATAAGGTTTGTAAGTACTGAGGCCAACAGAACTGAAAATGACTAACAGTTTGGTATTTTGTTTCAATTACTAGAAATGGATAATCTTCAAATTTCTAATAATAATGATTCACTAATCTATAAAACAAGTAGTTGATGAAAACAAGTCAAGTAGAGTATAACAGAACAGCATAATGAAAAATAGCGGTATTTCGTTTTCTATTTGTTTTTTTGCAAATATGTACATGACACAAGTTATTTATTTTGTTATTTAAAGTAACTTTTGTTATATTCATTTTTGTCGTATAACAAAGTATAAACGAGATATACACTAAAAACTAGAGCGGGAGCCAACAATTTTGTTGGGCACTAACAATTGAACCGAACTTAAAAAAACTCCGAATGTGTATTAGCATTAATTCTTCCATGATTATAAGATATATTAAAATGTTTAGGTCCTAACAGGAGTGGGAGGATATGAGGGAGGCCTGAAATGAAAACTTGTGATATTCCGATTCCAATTGTTTTTTAAACGATTTTCTATAAAAATACAATCATTAGTCAGTCAACGATGATTTCCCGGGCATTGCCGGGTATATTAGCTAGATTGTATATACAAAATACGTACATTATAGATGATATTTAATTATAATAGATCCTATCCATGATTAAGATTTGAATTATTCACGGTGTGTCAAACAGTGGAGAGGGAATGATTAGAGGCTTATTTTCATTTATTCTTCAAATCTAAATTTTGAAAAAACCCTTACTGGGAAAAGTGCGCCCAGCCGGAAGAGCAGTTGTACACATAGAAGCATTGCCAAAAACAAAATAAAATCTTTCCGTCTCAAATGATTTCCCAAGCGAAGCCGGGTACCTTAGCTAGTATATATATATATATACTAGCTCAGATACCCGGCTTCGCCCGGGAATTGATTTGAGGCTGAATGGTGATGGTATTTTTTTGGCAAGGCTTTACTTTGCAAACTATTTTGACATTTACCCATCACAGTGTTTAAGGTTTATACCCGTTGTTGGCATTTGTTAATAATAAAATTAGTTTTCTATGTAAGACTTCACCGTCCTCCATATTGTCATATTTCCCGTCCTCTGTGTACTATGCATTTCAGTTATTAAAGACAAAATATTAACGTGGATTTGATTTAATTTTTCCAGGTGAGGTACCTGATAGTTCAAATTGGAAAGAATTGTTGAGCATATCAATATTTCTACGCAAATTACTTGCTCCACACATTTTTCCTGGAGAAATGTATAAAACAAAAGTTAATCTAAATAACAAAGTAAACAACTTTTGATATGTGCATGTTTGTCGAAAAACAAATAGACAATGAAATATCGCGAATTTTTTTATCAGGCCTCCCTTATAACCCCCACTCCCGTTCTAACCTATACATTTTAATATATCTTATAATCATGGAAGAATTAATACTAATTGACATAACGAGTTTTGTTAAGTTCGGTTCAATCGTTAGCGCCCAATAAAATAGTTGACTCCCGCTTTAGTTTATAGTGTATATCTCGTTTATACTTTGTTAAAAGACCAAAATGAATATAACAAAAATTACTCTAAATAACAAAATAAACAACTTTTGTTATGTTCATATTTGCCGAAAAACGAATAGAAAACGAAATACCGCTATTTTAAGTTCAGGCCTCCCTTACAACCCCCACTCCTGCCCGTCCCTAGAAATGTTGGTATGGCTTATTATTATGAAACCATTAGTGCTAATACACATACCGAGTTTTATTTATTTCGGTTGGGTCTTTTGTCCCTAATAAAATTGTTCACTTTCGTTATAGGTTTTAGCGTATATCTCGTTTATAATTCAGTATACGAAAAATGTGTATATAACAAAAGTTACTCTAAATAACAAACTAAACAACTTTTGTTATGTGCATATTTGCCGAAAAACCAATAGGAAACGAAATACCGCTATTTTAAATTCAGGCCTCCCTTACAACCCCCACTCCTGCCCGTCCCTAGAAATGTTGGTATGGCTTATTATTATGAAAGCATTAGTGCTAATACACATACCGAGTTTTATTTATTTCGGTTGGGTCTTTTGTCCCTAATAAAATTGTTCACTTTCGTTATAGGTTTTAGCGTATATCTCGTTTATAATTCAGTATACGAAAAATGTGTATATAACAAAAGTTACTCTAAATAACAAACTAAACAACTTTTGTTATGTGCATATTTGCCGAAAAACCAATAGGAAACGAAATATCGCTATTTTTAATTTCAGGCTTCCCTTATAACCCCCACTCCTGTTCATCTCAGAGGATATTAATGTAGCCTAAAGTCTAAGTTGGGTTAGTAGTAATATACATACCAAGTTTCATAAAATTCGGTTCAGCCGCTTATGCGTGAAAAGGTAACAAACAAACAAACACACACGAAAGAAACAAAATGCAGTTATGGTGTCTATGACATGTTAAACGAAAAGTTATCGTGAAAATTCGCGAAAAAAATCAATGTACAGACAGAGGTTACAATTTTATATATATTTATAGATATACATATATAAGTATACAGTTTTGAACGGACCTCATCTTAGTCATCTCCCGAATTGGCTCGATGGACATTTCAGGAAATTTTTGTAAAATTCGTGTCATGAATACGACCTCAATAGCTGATTTCCCTCAAGGGAAATCTACTAGAAGGAAAGTTAAATACAAGACAACCGTGAATGCGCCACTGAAGATCATACGTTAAGTACAGGCTTTAATTTACTAGTTATATTTACTAATTTTAATTTACTAGTGACGACTTTCTCGAAAGAAAGAGAAATAATGTTTTACATAAGCCCTTAATATTTGAATCAATGATACGAGTTTAATAGCTGAGGAATATGGTTGTCATAGCCGAGAGCCTGAACGGATGTGGGGATGATGGTGCCAAGGCAGGACTCGGAAGTGGGGAGTCTACATCCTCTAGCGTGCCTCGCCTGTAAATGGTGCTTTATTATTATTTGACTCAAGACAAGACTTGCTATAGGTGGTTTGACCTAAAACACACAATTCAATTTTTAATTTGAAGATGAAATACTGTAAAGTCTTTTCAATTCTGAAAAAAAAGTCCTTCACGTTGGGGCGGCGCAAACTTTAGCCTGTCACGCGGGTGCTGCGTGAAATAACCAGATTTCCCATAGGCTGGTAAGACACTCTACGGCATCATGAGCTCAACTCACGTTATATTCTCTATTTCTAAAAAAAAAATCAGATGAGTAGAAGTGGGGGTTTACAGAAGACTGAAATCACGGAAGTAGGAATAACTCGCTCCCCGCTTAATATTAGAGATAGGAAAACATGTATACAACAGCAGTTGTACTACATCAATAGTTTAACGTGATTGGTTCTGAAATATTTTTCGCTCCAGCTCGTAATAACGGAGATATTGGAAATTTTGAATTCCCCTCTCAACCACCCCCCCCCCTCACCTTATTTCTGGTCCGATTTCAGACCAAAACATTATTTGGTATTTAACCATGACGTTTCATGATATATTTGCTTATTGTTAACCATGCTAAATAGAGAAAATATGTATACAACAACATTTATAGAAAATTAAATTAAATTAAATCTGCAATATGATTGGTTTTAAACACTTTTTGACCCGACTATTAAACCCTTCCCTACCACTGGTCTGGCTTGGAATAAGATAGTTCATGATATATTGGCTTATTGTTAACATGCGATGACAAAAAGTGGGGCCTTACTGTTGGCTGATAATTAAATAAAATGTTTGCCCCCCCCCTCCCCTCCTGCTCCATACATAAAGTTATATATTTGCTTTATAAAAATAAACATTTTAATTTTGCAAGCCCCTTTAAACTTTTAGCTAATTTTGTTTCTATATATTTGCTTCAGAGAGTGTAGGCAAGTACGATTGTATATGTGTACTTTTTTCAAGATTATTCAGGAATTTGTCTATTTCTGAACAGTATGAAGCTCCTGTAATAGCCTTAAACGGTTTTAAGAAGTTGCAATGAAGTTCCCTTAATTTACCTAACCAAACTCTCACTGTTGCCTTTCTTAGATCTAATTGATATTCTTTATTTATTTAGGTGACCTTTCATGATTCAACCATTCATTCATTCTTCTACAATAATTTTATAACAACCATTTTGTATTACAAGTCGTGAGAGATTCAGAAATGATTAACTTCTGTAATAAATCGTTTAATTCACCGTGCATTCTCTTGAGACTTGAATTGCTGGATTGGAACCTTGAGAACTAACTACCTTCCCTTTCGCATAGTGTCTGCCATCACTAAAAGTCATTTTTCTGATTAGAAAGCTGTTGTCAAAGTTACATTAATATAAGAATATGACAGTTTCTGAGATTTCATTGACAGTACCTAATGTATTATATAAACTATTAAATATTTAGTGATAGTAAAGGCTGGTTGATTATAGGCTAAAAAAGGACCCAATCAGTGAAATAGAGGAGATATTTTCATGGTTTTATTGGTATCTAACATATTAATTAATTTACAGCTTTAATTGCATTATAATCTTTTACCCTCATTCCCTTGTTGTATTTTTACCTTTATTTAATTCACACTTTTTTTTTCCACTCAATTTCTACATGTTTTTTCACTGTCTTCTTATGTAACTGTTTTAATATATTTTTTTAAAAGAAATATTTCCTATGTCCACAAAATACTTGTAAAATTTTTCGTTCATTATAGCTCTGGTGGATATCAATGGTGCAAGCACAAAAATACATTAACTATTTGACTGGCTGAGTACTTCACTAGTCGGTCCTCTCATCATTTAAAACTAGCTGCTAAACAACGACCAGCCTATTATTAAATATTTTGCAATAACTGAATGTTGATCCACAAAAGTGAAAGAGAAATTTCTAGTTTATTTTAACAAATTTCTGTTTGTTGTTGCAAACAAGATATTTAATGATTTCATCAAAATAAAGAAATCAGATCTAAAATGCATTCATTCCAAACGATTATTACTTTTTATTATCATTTTATTATTTACTTACAAAAATGTTCCTTCCTCTCCTGTGAAATGGAATAATTAATTACTCCAAATCATCATCATAGAGAACAAAATGAAACATAAATTTTAATTTACAATAATAGCCCAGATTTCATCTCATTTGTTTTGTTATTT
The DNA here is from genome assembly GCA_019009955.1 of Riptortus pedestris. Classification (NCBI taxonomy): domain Eukaryota; kingdom Metazoa; phylum Arthropoda; class Insecta; order Hemiptera; family Alydidae; genus Riptortus; species Riptortus pedestris. The sequence continues at coordinate 78,320,410 of CM032229.1, forward strand.
TTAAATATATACAACCATTTTCTTCAAATAGAACATATTTTCAAAAATAGGATTAGGATAATTTTTTTGGAAACTGTGTCACTCTTAAGAAAGAGTGGAGCACTAAGATTTTGAGGGAGTGGAGGAAGTTGGCTAGATTAGGCTAAATTAGTGATTCCAGCTACAAGTGCAGATATACTGTAGCTATCTTCACTCGTGTTACACATATACATAAAACAGCCACATCTTCTTGCCTTTACATATGGAAATTGACTATGCTTCTTGGATATTGAATTGCCCAATGTATGTTTTGTTGATTTTTATAATTTTATACTATGTTATGCTAATTGCAATGTAGGTGGTTCCTTTGACTACCTTCTCTTTCTTGAGAAAACAAATCAACATTTCCAAACAACATTAATTACTTATTCAAATTAAGAGAGAGGATGATTCAGAATTGATTTCATCCTTTAAAAAAATATTTCAGTTATATGCTATATTATATACAATGCAGATATAAATCAAAATAAAAACTAAGTATGCTGTTTGGTAAGTTAAATCAACCAATAAAACTAATTTTTTTTCTGATGAACTACAATTAAATTCTCTTTCAAGAATTATACTTTTTTCCCCCTTTAGTTTTATCATTAGACATTTTTTGTAAGTACAACTTTGTTTGAAGTATTTAACTTCTTGTTTTTATACAAACATTTCTTTGATCTGTTCCTTATTATAATAAAATTCTAATTTCCAGTTTTTATTTTTGCTTTTAATAATGGTATAGATGACCATTAACAATCAATATAAGATGCAATATTGGGGAAGTATTAATATCTTATTTTTATTATTTATTAAGGTCCTATTTTTGCTACTATGGCTAATTGGGACAGGGTATCTACAAGTTATCACCCTTTTCTAGCTAGGGTGGATTAAGGATTTTATTTAATGAGTTTGTCTCTAAATAAATTCCTATTGTCCCAATGGGAATCAAACTTGCCACTCTAGGTATTAATATCGTATGCATTAACATGTGGCTCTTAAAAGAAAGACTTCATATTTTTTTCAATTGTATTATTTTATTTTTTTAAATTGGCTTTGAGCCGTTATTTTATTTATATTTGCATTGAATCTTTTTAAATTCTATACAGCTCTATATATTCTAACCCCTAATCAGTTTTTTATTAAGAAGATGCAATTAACTTTTAAGATTAAGATGCCAAACCTTTGTATAACATTTTTTTTTTTTTTTCAAAATAGGAATGTCATTTGATGTTCAACATTGGCCATGGGTACTTGTATTACTGCAGCTGTAGAACTTATGTAGTTTGTAGCCTAGCTTTATAGTTACAATATTTTTAGTTTTAGATTTATTTTTAAAACTTTGGCTTTAATGAGAGATTTCTCACTTTTAGTTTGTTTCATTCACGGCACTTTTAGATTCCCTTGTTAGCTCAATATCCATATAATTATAGTTATAAAGAACTAGTCAAATGTTATTTCTATCTTACTGATAAGGAATTGTCTCATCTATAATAAAACTTCCTTTTAAAAATTGTATATTCTCTAAATATGAAATGAAGACTAAGTAATAAATAATAAAACTTAAAAAAAAAAGGCTGTCATTCTTGGGGCTGCTTAAACTAAAGGAATATATCACATGCTGAAATAGTGCACAGATTACATCATGTCATATTCTATTTTCTATTTCACCCATACCTCTATTTTTTTCTTAATCCGACTGGTGATTTTCATTTCAGGCTATTACATTATTAAAATGAAGGCTGAATAAATAACACAACAAATAACTTCGCTAATTTTCAAACTAGAGAAATATGTATAGAAGAACAATAGTTCATTATACATCAAGATCCTTGTTGAGTATTTTATCCTCAAGATTGATCGTACAATGTTTTTTTTTTATTTGACCTTTACTATGTGAGATTCATGCAATTATGTCTGGCATGAGATCATAAATGAAGGTTTTATGTTCTAGAATACACATTTTTACTTGATCAAAACCATACTCGATATTTAATCATTCCATCACTGAAGATTATAATCATTAATGGATAGAATCAAACCAGGAAGAGGAGTGGTTTAGAGTAGACAAGGGGGTAGGGAGAATAGAAAATTATAAATACATCTGTCAATGTGAGTCAGATTGAAAAATGTTATAAAATCGATATTGTTCACATTAATGTTTTACAGTTGTTGTTCTATATATTGTTTTCATAACTTGAATAATAAGTGAGCTAATTGCATTTTGTCGTTTTCAGCCTTCAGTAAAAGTTCATGACTACTCACCCAATTTTCACTTTGAGTATTAGAGTCACTAAACATATCATATCCAACTTGAATTTCAATTCCTATTTACAAAGGTGTCTTACTACAGGAGAAATAGGTAATAGCTGGAGAACAGAGATCAACAAGATGCCATTTCAAGACGTGTGAAATCTGCTTAGTTTATACAGCTCCTGCATGACATATTTTTTCATGGAGTCTAAAATTTTAAATTTCGGGAAATGACTTTTAAAATAGTAAAATCTAGTGGATCTTCCCTTTATAGAAATACTTAAAATTACATAATCCTACTACATATATAGTATTTCATTCCCTCATAATACCAGTGAAATATGAAGTGTTGACTTATATAAATCTCGAATGTTTCTTCTTAAAATACTATTTCATATTTTCTATTATTAATATTTTTTTTAAATAAATTTTAAGAGTAAATTCTGCTCTTAATAGGCTTATGTTTTAAGTTCTAAGTAAAACCTTATTCCTGTTAGTAGAAAAAAAAATGCATAATGCTTTATGTTTCTCATATATTTCTATACATCTTACTGAAAATTCCTATTCCTTTTACAAAATAAAGGAAGTATTGTAATCTGAAAAATTTGAAATTTCCATGGAATTATCTGTTGTAACCCTCCCTAAATTCATTGTGACTATTTTCAGTGTAAAGTGTCTATCTGATTCGAATAACTCAAAAATGGCTTATCTTAGAATTTTAAAATTTGGGATTCTTGAGATCTAGTTAGGTATTTCTTCGTTCTTTTGATGGAAATTGACTAGGGGGAGAAAAGTGATGAAGAAAAAATTGTGTATTTTTCTCTACCTTTTTTTTCTTTATCATAAAAAGGCCTTTAAATAATCTTTTTTGATCCAGCGCATTGTAATGAAATATCGTATAAGACTTTCAAAGAAAATAATTTTAAATTATGTGCAGAAAAAACATTTTGTTTATTTAGTTTAATAGTAATGCATGGAAATCATTTGTGCCCACATCAGATTTTTTTTTGTTATACCAGTGAGGAGTGGAGATTCGTCCATAAAATGAAAATTTTAGTTTCTTCTTACTTTCAAATAACTTTTGATTCAGAAAAATATATATTTAATACTATTTATGATTTAAATATATTTCTATAAGACCAACAGTAATTAAGATATGCTATATTTATTGAATCCCCTCCTGGATTAAGTACTTGCTTATATTGTGATAGTTTACATAAAATTATGAAAACTCATTGAAATCGGACATATTCTATTCTATTGACTAAAAAAAATGGAGTTCTAAACAGACCAGGATTCAAATTTTTGATCCCATTAGTCCTTGTGTGACCTAAAAGTGAGGAAAATAAATCTCATTCCCTCCAAATTTAAATAGAATATATTACAATTCCTTTTATATAGATTTCAATGTATACTACTTACACTTTATATTTATTATGTTTTTTCTTCCAGCACAATGCCATCAGACAGCATGGATGATATAGAGTTAAAAAATATCCAAATGCAGCTTCCATCATCACGTAGTTTCAGCCGAGATGATCCTTCTATAGAAGAAGTTCGAGTTGAGACTGACCGAGGTACCCTCCTAGTTGCTGTTCAAGGCAACAGGAATAAACCGGCTATCATTACTTATCACGACTTAGGCCTTAACTGTAAGTTTTTTTCCCCCTTCTTACATATTAGGTAATTAACAAGATCTCTCTACATGAAAAGAAGCATTGTTATCTAAAATGAAATGTTATTGTTTTTGATTAAAATACACAATGACTAATAATGTAGTTTTATGCTATAAAAGATCTTTTCTCTACTACAGTTTTGAAAAATTTAACTCTTTCTTAACAGCCTCCTGTTATATAACATTTACTACATTAAAAATATTTTAAATCCTAGACTAATCACCAGAAAACCTGTTTTTATGAATTAATCCAATAAGATCGTCGTCTCTGGCTGATGAGCAAGTATAGCTCAACAATCTGTGATACCAGTCTGCACTGACAGGTATGACAATAGTACCATACTGTTCTGTGTATACTGGTGGCACTAACCATTTATTTGATATATCAAAAGCAGTTATTTAATATAAGATAAAGACCTATTAGAGGATGACTATTTAGTTTAAATATTACAATAGAAGTAATAAAACCTCTTGAGATGATGATTTATCCATTTGTTGCTTATGATAAATTACTGCTTGAACATTTATCCAGCCACACATGGGAATTATCAGGTTGCAGGGATGCTATAGGTTATATACAAACAACTAGACTTCATGTTTGGAATTTTAAACAGTGATATCTTATTGAATTGTATGTCACTAGAAATAGCATGCAGAGGGAACTTATTCTGAAATTCCAAAAAAAAAATTCACCAAATAAAATTCTCAGTCTTAACCTTCCTAGGGCAGAGTAATAATCTGTTGATAGCCTTAGGTAAAGTAAAGCTTTATGTTATTATAACAAATAATGAATAAAAAGGAAAGATGGACTTTACATTGCAAGTGTGAGCGTAATTGTTTTTTTTTTTATAATTATATAATAAATTTTTTGAATTATTTATGTTTGCATAATATCTATAGCTACAAATATATATTTTATTTTCAGATATTTCGAATTTCCAAGCATTTTTCAATTTCTCTGAAATGAGAGCTCTTCTCGAAAATTTTTGTGTCTACCATATCAATGCTCCAGGTCAAGAAGAAGGTGCTCCTGCATTCCCAGATGAGTATGTTCTATTTTGCTTTTGTATTAATTTCAAAATGATTCTACATTAAAGCCTCTTTTATTTATTATTGTTTGTGATAAAGCTTATATACATTTAAGGGTTTTTTTAATCGAGAAAGAAACAAAGATGATATACACTTATTCATTTTAAAAAATAGCTTATTATCAAGAGTTTTCCTAGTTTTTACTCTAAGACTGGTGTCTAATTATGGTCACGTTTATTAAATAAAATATGATCATTCCTTTTCAACATGTGATCACTCTTTTTCTTGCTTGAAAATTAGACAAATATTCAAGTATTAATTATTTACTTATTATTTTAGGCTATACAACTTTGTTTATTTTTTCAGATTAGGAAAAGTTGATTTGATTAATAGTTTTAGTTTTATACTCTACAATACTTGTAACAGTTATTTCTGTTGGGAAACCTTGGCAGTATGCCATGAAGCGTTTTATGAGAGAAATTGTTATGACTATTCTGGAGACTACTTTGAGATACATTAGGGCATCTAACCTAATATTGGTATAATATAATAAAGTCTACTTTGACCGGAAAAGTTATCTTTTAACACCATCTGTAGGATCGACTTGCAATAACTTAGTCTGGGATAGCCATTACAAACCCTTCGGTTCATGAGTCTGTCTATTCAGTAGTTAGCCATGCTAAATGTTTTCATTTCTATTTTCAACTTGGGCAACCATCTATCTCCATTTACTTCTAGGCTGTTATTCATTTTCAGTTTTAAGGTTGTATAACCTTCATCGAATTCTACCATTCATGTAGACTCAGTTCTGTCTTAGTCTAGTGTGGTTCCCAAGATGATTCTTTTTGTTCTTTTTTTTTTTTTTTTTTATATTGCGAGACCTTGATCAACTTGATTACTATATATGCAAGGATAAGCAGTTTAGCCATCGTAGGTGTCAAGTTATGTATATAGGCCTTTGTGATTTCTGTCCGTATGAGTATTCAATTCATTTCAATAGTTTTACTACAAAGTAATGACAGGATGAGCCATGTCTTTAAAGTTTTTATTTTAAATTCACCCCTTGAGTAACTGTTATTAATAAAATAATGGTCCTCAGTTTTTTGGAAATCATTTTACCTGGGAAAGATAAATTCAACTGGTAAAAAGGGTTACTTCACTAGATATTGAAAAGATTTTCAATATTTCCGTCATTGGGTACTGCAGTGCCAATGATGTATTAAGCCAAATTGATATTGTCAGTCATGAGAATATCTGGTTGTTATGAAGCTCACTATGGTCAGTTATCATCAATTAATTTACATAATTACATTATCTTTTTCTAATAATTTTTATTGAGATAATAAGCAACCCAAATCTTTATCAAGCTAACTTCTTTGCCTGAATCTGGCGGTGTACTTTTGCCATGTTATTGCGACTTTTTAATTATTCTGATCCTGCAATTATGAGCATTATTATCACAAGCATACTCTTATGAAAAAAATAATAATTACAGTTGTTTTTTTCTGGTAAGGTGCTTTATAAAACAAATTCTCCACCTCACTCAATTGCTCTTTCAAATAAACTTAGGGTAAGGCAGCTGAAGACAAAATTTCTCCCCCCCCCCATTAAAATAATATTACATCTTCCTTTATTATATTTTGATTGCAAGATAGCTGCTATTCCAATCCTTGTAAATAAAATAATGCAAAAAAAACCTAGTTTTAATTTATATACAAAATGACAAAGTAGTAAAGTTTTTTGAAAGATAATGAATAGGACACTCTCTAGATTTAATCTTATCCAAGCACATAGTTGTTGAGTCAATACAAATAGAAATTTTGGAAAATGCTGAATTAATACACCAATACTTTGAAATTTTACACTCAACCGCAAAAAAAAAACCGGACACTTCATTTTTGTCGTATTAAAAGCTAATTTTCAGCAATTTTCTTTATGTGGGTATTCTAGTTATTACAGAGAATTTAGAGTCTAAGTCCATTGAACTAATCCCTTCAGGATTAGTAAACAATTAGATAAAACTCAGATTAGATTTATTTGTCGTGAAGTTGATCTATTCTAAACTGTAAGTAGTTTTTCGCACATTTAAACATCTTTAATTATTAACCAAGCATTTTCTTTAATTAATGTTTTATTTTTATTTATTTTTAAATGTGTTAATTTATTTTTTTTTATTTTGTATTTTTGTGTAAATAATCAATAAAAATTATTCACTTTTGGCAGATTTTGTTTAAATAACCTATAGATTAACCAATTATTTTAATTAAAAAGATTAATATACATATATATTAAGTATTTAACAAAATTATAAGACTAAATCTAAGTGTCCGGTTTTTTTTGCGGTTGAGTGTATATCTGATTGTAATACAGATATAAGTAGTCACAGTTCATTGAATGTAGCCATTAATTGTGGAATATATTTCCATTCATTTATTTATTTACTACATTCCTATTTTCATATTTTTTTTTGAGACAATAACCACTTTTCATTCACTATTTTCTGTTGCAGTTATGAATACCCAACAATGGATGAACTTGCTGCTCAAGTCATGTTTGTATTAACGCACTTTGGTCTTAGAAGTGTGATAGGATTAGGTGTTGGTGCTGGTGGAAATATTCTTGCTAGATTTGCACTTAATAACCCAGATAAAATGGAAGCTCTTGTGTTGATAAATGTAGTGTCTACCCAAGCTGGATGGATTGAATGGGGCTACCAGAAACTTAATGCACGACATTTAAGATCCAAAGGAATGACACAAGGTGTTCTTGATTATCTCATGTGGCATCACTTTGGAAGGGTAACAAATCAACATTAGAGCTCATTTAATAATTCATTTTTATAATATTGAGATTTTTAAGATCTGCCTAATATTAGATTAGGTATGGACATTTCTGGTGGCTGTTCTTTGTTCATTATTAATTAATGTTTGTCTGATAACTTGGGGGCATTTTCTTCAAGGTGCTCATTATCATCTACTTATATATTATATATTCCACATATTTGTGGATACATATTAACAAATTTCCCTGAAGGGCAATTCAGATATTGAGGTTGTACTAATGATGAGATTTTCAAAAACTGTTATAGAACCAATCTTGTTAAACTTTTGATGCTCTCCAATTGTTGTTCTATACATTTTTTTCATAGATCAAATATTAGCTTGTTATTCGTACTTTCATGTTTTCAGTCTTCTATAAACCCCTACTTCTAATCATTGGGTTATTACTTAGAAATATAATATATATGGTGAGATGAGATCAGTTGTGTGCCATACCCATATGTGAGAAATATGCTTAGTTTATGGAGCCCCTAGGTGACCAGGAGGGGGGGGGGTATTTTTTCGCTAAGCCAATGTTTGTTATTCACATTTAATATAAAAACTGTTGTAATACTTTTTAGCATAAATTGTTGCACGCATTGTGTTATAGTATCTTTAATCAGTATTCCATTTAAGCAGTTTTAATGTGAGTCTCAAATACGTGTGTATCTTGATTTTTTTTTTAATCCTCAGCATATGATAAAATTTTCTTTGCTTTGCCCTAATCTTTTAACTTTCTATTGTGCATTTATTTAAGTTTATGTCACTAATTTATTTATTTATGTTTATGCCACCAAATTTAAGAGATGTGAATATAAATGAGAGGGAAACAAATTCTACTTCCAAGGGGCAATTTCACTTTTAACTTCTGAAAGTAATAAAGTTGATTTTGCTTCCCCTCTCTTATAATATTCTGGAATAAAAAATTGAGTTAATTTTGTTATGTCTCATGGGCTCTTGGTGATCCATGTGTTGTAGGTTATATTTTTATTTTCTAGCTATCTCTCATATTATATATGTATGTGTGTGTAAATATATGTATATTTTGTTTTAGGGAACAGAAGAGAGAAACCATGATTTAGTCCAAGTTTATAGGAACTATTTTGATAGGTGCGTTCAGCCTGGAAATTTAGCTCTATTTATTGACTCTTATATTCGCCGCACTGATTTGAACATGACAAGAAGCTTGGAGCCCAACAAGAAAGAGAACCTGACACTCTCAATGCCTGTCATGAATATAACTGGATCGTTGAGCCCACATGTTGATGATACTGTTACACTCAATTCACGACTTGACCCTACTAACTCCTCTTGGATGAAAGTAACTATTTTAGTATATTAATAAAATTAATTTTTTATCGATACAGTTTTTATTTGCCTCATATCTTTTTGTATATGTCATTGATCAGAGTAAGAATTTATCTTGAAGAAAACCTTAATAATAAACATTATGTCTGGTAATCAATAAATTAATACACATTACTTATTTAGACAAATGCATAATGTTTGCTGGTTCTAAATAATTTATATTTTAAACTTTTGAAATCGATTTTATAACAAGAACAAAATTCAAACTTGTATTATTTATTTTATTTATCAATTCAAAAATAGATATTTAACAATTTTTGGTTATGTTTGAGATAAATTTATAAGAATCTCCTTCTTGGTAGTATTGGTAGAGTGATCTCCATACTATTTTAAAGCTAAGATGCTTTTTTGTTCTAGCCTGTCAACTTGAGGCATTAAATCTAATTGTTAATTGGTTAAAAACAATAATTTACATTTTATTCTTTTCAGATTTCCGATTGTGGCATGGTATTGGAAGAACAGCCTAACAAAATAAGCGAGGCTCTACGTCTCTTCTTGCAAGGACTTGGCTATGGTAAGTGCTAACAGCATTGTTATTATTTAAATCTAGTCTATGGTTTAATAGATTTTTTATTTTCTTGTTGAACCTTTTATTTGTAACAGAATAAATAAATATGTTTAAACGTCTAAAGAAATGCCTTAATGAAATGAGAAAGTTCTTATACAAAATTATATGCATTTAATGATGTTTTTCATTATTGTTTAGTTTTAAATTGTAAATGTTCATTGGGCATATAAAATGTATAAATTTGTTACATACTTCGTAATTATATTATATTTCTCATATATAATTCCAGTTAATTAGCATTTTTTAATATTAAATTCAATGCTTTGTTACTTTTAGTTTATTATATTTTATTTCAGCAATTATGTTTTCCTATTATAATCTAGAAAAGCTGAATTTTACTTTGTGCATTTTAATGTGACTATCACTGATAGCATAAGCTGACTAACCATTACTTCATAATTTGATTCACACATACACACACTAAAATCACAAGTGTTTCCAAGGTTCATTCATCTTTTGGTCCCCACATTTTGTCTGTAGATTGACTTACTGAGATAATCCCAATTGCTGCTTTTGCTAAGCATGAGGCTTAGTAGCTTTTTTTTTTAAATACTATCCTGAACTTAAATTTGGTTTTCTGCTTTTTAGCCTTATATTTTAGCAAAGCTAATGTTAATTTATCCAGTTCTTATTTAATTTATTAGAATATTGCTTTCCATTTTACATGTACTCAATTCAGTATATTGATTGTATATACATTTATATATATATATATATATATATATATATATATATATATATATACACACATATATATTATTCTTGCATTATAACTGCAATAACATGTCATTTTTTAATTGGGGCTTAATGTATACCCATTAAAATAATATATAATTGAATGTCAACTAATGAACTGAAATTGGAAGTATTGGGCCTGTAAATTGCTTTAATAATGAAAAACCTGCTGAACTGAAGGACGGGTAACATATGATTAATATTACATTAATGAACTCAGGCTAATTTTAAAAAGTTATTTTAGTTCTCAGTATTCTAATTAAGTTAGACATTTAAAAAATATCTTGTTGAATTGCTCATTAAAGAGCTTTATGATGAATTTAATTTAAAAATTACCCTTTTATATATCTTAAATTAAAATAGTTTATAGAGAGCATCAAACACACTTTACAGGCTGGTCATACTGTAAAAATGGGTTCTATTAAAGTTTATAAAATTCTCAATATCTATGTAGTACACAATGTTGGTGGTAATGAGCACAATTCATATCATAGTTGTATTATAATTTTCAAATGACTCAACGATATTAAATTTCAGATCAATTGTACAAAAATTCAAGGGAAACAAGTAGCAATGATATAGAAATATATTTTATTAATTAATGAACTGAGTGAGTCATGAACTCAGATTGTCCTTGCTAGCCAAAATACTACTATGCATAAGCCACTAAACATTGCTATACATAAACCTATTCTTCAAAAATGTTGCTCTAGATATGTTATCATATACTTGTTAACAGAAAAGTTACAAATTCTGTTTCTAGTGGCCAATATAAAACCACTGAATACTCAATAATGCTAAGATTCTGCTTTTGATATTAATCATCTATAACTATATCAAGAAATCTAGTTTGGCTCTCATTGAGGCCATGAACATTTTACATTCAATTCATATAGACAAAATCAAACAATTTTTGGGGAAATAAGGCTTCTGGGCTATACACATTATTAAAGGATGTATCAACTACTCATATGATAATGCATCAGATCAAACCATCCTAGAGCAGATCCTCTCTAGTCCAACTCTAACAACCCCACTAGTTCGATACACCGGTCGGAATGCGTCACTTGCAAATGTCTTCCTTACCTATTAAAACTTAGTAAAACTATGTACTATGTATAACTCTTTCATCAATTTCACAATCTAAATCAGTTATTGTTTTTACTTGTATCCCATCAATCCTCTGTTAAATATAACTCAGCTCAATATCTAATCTTAATGTATGTGAATATTAATTGGTAGTTGATTAATAGCTAATTCTGTTCTATATTTTATCCTATTTTTCAATATAGTTTAAATAAATAAGAGTGTTTATTTTTCTATCCTATTTGTCAACTCTGAAATCTAACTGGTGTCTGATTCCATAAATGTCGAATTACCGAGGGTCTTCATTGCATTTTGTATATAAGCCGACTCTACTATATAAAGGACCTAGCATGTGGTAGCCTCTCCCAAGTTACTGCCTACAGAGCATTTTAAATATTTAAGTGAATATTTTGTCTAATCCTACTAAGATATTACACACAATTAAAGAAGTATTTTGACCTGAAAGGATGACCAACGGGAAAAACATTAGTCTATAAGAGAACATTAACAGAACATATTCAAAACTGACCTTTAAGCAAATGAAACATATTTGAGAAAAGCAATACATGTTTTAGAGCTTTTTATAGTGAAAAGCATAATGTGCCTATGCTAGCTGCAAAAATATTTATTTATAATTAATTTTGAAGCATTTATTAATTTTCTTTTTAAGCCATTTTATGATTTTATTTTGTTTGGTAAATTATTTTTAAACATTACCATAATCTAAATGTTATGTTTTAAATAATTTAATACCTCTATTTATATATGGAGTTTGAAGAACAATAATTATACTTTATATGGGAAAGGAATTATACAAAAACTAAATAAAAACAAAGCAAAAATACACATATATCAGATAGTATGGGAACGCTTAATTATTTCCTCTCTTTAATTTCAATTAAAAATATCAAAGATGCATGAGCATTACATTTCAGACTACAATAAATTATTAATTTATTCTACTAATTCAGTCCTGAGTTACCTTCTCTGGAAATTGGGCAGAATATTAATTTTGATTCACTAATGAAAAATTTGTGCTAGTATTTAATATGAAGTATAAATCAACTTATATTTATATTGTGTTTCCTTTGATAATAATCAGTATTTTTAAGAAACTTTATTCTGAGGCACTCTTGAATATGACCCATTTTGTTAGAGTAATACATCATTAGTCATTACTTAGATCTGTTTTTTTAATATTCTGCTATCATTTGCTAAATTATTAGTGTAATATTAAGAATTTACTAAAGTAACTAGGCTCATGGGAACAAATGGCTATAATTCATTTTGGGGGAACTTATTCTTAATCTGGAAATTGAAAAACATTTATGTGATTTCCCCTCCCTTTCTCTTCACAATTCTGCTGTTTTCTAAAATTTTAAATGTTTTTTTTGTTTGTCATAAATCATTGTGTCATTTTATTTTAAACTAATATTATTGTTATATTAATATAAAATAATACCGTTCACTTGTTAAACGTGATTGAAAATCAAATGGTTGGATGATATTGACCAGATAATAAATGATAATTTTTATTGTTATAATCATGTATGTTCCATATACTTCAATCACTGATCAGCTCTTAAAGACTTAGCGTATACATCACGTCTAGTTTGGTCAATTCAGAATTGTTGTTTGACAAAATGAATAATATCAGTAACAATTCCAGGATTGTTGACACAGAAACTTATAATCAATTTTTTTATAATTTATTTGGTACTATTTGAATTATATGGTCAAGAATCCTTGGTACAAATCTCAGTCAACCTTTTTAATTTATTCATAATATTAATATTGTTACTGCCCTTAAAGTTTTGATGAATTCTCGGAAAACAAATTTTAATTTTCACGGTATTTTAAGACAATGTTTTTTGTTTTTTTTAACAAAAAATAATTTTCAATTAAGCCTTTCACCAGGTATAAACACCAACAAAACCTGTGTATAAAATTGTATCCAAAAATGTTGCTTCATTTAAAGTGGTCTTATCTTTGAAGAATAAACTTATGTACAATAATATAAACTCATTGGATCTATAAATTATACTATAATAATGATGTACTTATTTAAGTCCAGTACTTACTGAAGTTGTACCCTATATATTCTATTCATAAAAGTAAAGTTATTTAAATCTGGCAACAGCAGTAGCTGTCTGCTATACTCATTAAAAGCCAAATGACTCATTTGTTTGTGGTTTCTGAAGAAAGTTGAATATCTACTTGTGTAGTACTCAATCAACATGAAGAAATTACCTCACTTGAAGATACATAGTGAATTATATTTTTGTTTTGCTCTTAATTTCTTTAAATTAAACACAACATTCCTAACACACATGCCTAAAATTAATGAGTTGTCCTTGATGTTCTAAGAACTTCAATAATGTTTCATCATTCAATTATCATTTGTAAATTCCAAGAGAACTGTAGTGATATGTACATCATAGAATGGAATTACAACAATGAAATTCCAATAACATTTGGCGATTGCAAAATAAATATTGGAGCACCATCACAACTTATGTAAACAACTAAAAAAAAATGTTAAAAGACAATGAAGAAAATAAAACAGCATTCTCTGAACATACAAAATCATAATTTAATTTAAAATTTAAGATAAAGAAACAAACTGCATAAAATAAAACATTCATATAATAACAAATAAAAAGGTACAGTAAATAAAAACACAGAAATTTAGTTTATTAATAATATATTTAAAATCATTCTACCTTCTAATTGAAAAATTAATTGTAGAACAGATGATAGGTTTCGATTTTAATCAACTGACATAACCTACTCAAGGTAAGTGACCTCTTTATTATAAGAGTGTCTATACTCTTAGGTATGACAGGCACTTTTGACATAGTATCTACTAATAAACTTTTATTTCACTTTAATTGTATATATGGAATAAAGATGGGTGAAATTATGGGTTGTTGACAAGCATAAATAAAATATGTATATTAAAAAAAATCTGTTTTGGGGTTTATTAACTTATGTTTTGTTTTTATAGTTCAGATTTGAGTGCCTTAAACCTCCGTCGGGCGCAGCTGGTCTGAGGGGTCAGGAAAACATGTTTTTTGATGCCCCACAGCATCCAGTCTCCCCTGTGAGCCGCCATTCCCAGTAGTTTCCTGATTCGTGTTCATGCTTAGAATCCCCTACTATAGTCTATTGCCATCCTTCATCCAGCCCGTCTGATCCCTAGGTGGCTTGTGAGACCGACTGCGCCCAATTGCTCCTTAATTTTAAAGATGATTTTTTTTCAAGATATATCTATTGCAATCGTTACTTTTACTAAGATTTATGCTATTCTGTACGGAAGTTCGTCGATATCTAGAGAAATAAGTGCAATTCTAACTCTGGTCTCTCAGCCTGAGTGCTCCCGATCTATTTATTTTTTTTAGTTTAAGCTTCATTCTATTCTAATAAAGTCATTATTTTACGTTCTAAATAGTATATTTGTTTTCCTTAGATCCTAGCGAAGGCTTTCCTACCAGCGTTTTAAATTAAAATTAATTAGGTGGAAAGTGGGGAGTTAAAATATGTGGGTGGCCTCTCAGGCCAGTTGCGCCCGATTTTGTTTTGTCCAGAGGTGCGCCCGATGGAGGGTTAATAGAGTACTTAAAATTAGGGTGATGCCTGAATTAAATTAATTATGAAAATTGAGGAAAACTTATTATTGGTCCTACCAGCAATTTCGAGGTAATAAATCACATTCCTGTGTGAAAATAGTGCAACGAAAAGATAAGTTTTTTATTCTATTATGAGTGAAAATTAAGTTTTTAGGGATCATGAAAATGATATATGCTTCATAAAAAACCAATTCAAAATGTTAAGATAATCTATATCAATGCAAAGCCTAAATTTTTGAAGTACAACTTTTCATAGATCTCCAAAAGTGTTAAAAAACTGAAATATAGTGTGAATGACATTATTTAACTGTAGATAAATTAATAAAACAATAAAGTACTCTACATGATTCTTGGACTCACTAATTAACTACTTTAAAATCTTTTCTCTAAATTACAACCTAACTTTTTCACTGAAATCAAATATCTCTACTAATAAATATGCTGTTGCTTTCAAGATACATTACTTAATTATAGAATTAAATCTTGGAAATGGCAGATCTTCATACTGGACATGTTAAAATTATGAAATGCGAGAAGAAATTCTAGACCATGTTTCATGTATGCTTAAAAATCTGAAACAGACTGTCAAGCCAGTCAGAGATAATGAAAGTACTGAAAAGGAGTTTTCCCTTTAGTAAGGTTGCTTTTATTACTTTAAAAAGTATTGTAATTTTTCAACCTGATTTGTGTATGAGGACAACCAGATTTAATAGCAACAATTGCATGAGTATGATATTGATGTTCGTGAAACAATTGCCAATAAAAATTAAAAAAGAACATTATCAGCCATTTTACCTATATTTAAACATATAGTTGTGAAAGAAAAGTAGTATCTGTATTTCTTAAGTTTATTCATTTCACAACACAAAATCATTGAAGAAATTAAATTGCATGTTGTAATTAAATATTAATAAATGTAGACTAGGGTCTCATTTTCAAATGCAAAACGTGGTCGTTATTTGTTAAAGAAAGATTTCCGTCTAAATTCTGTTTCTACATAACTAATGATTTAAAAAAAAAATGAAATAGTAAAAAAAAAACTGAATTAAATTGAAAGATTTTATTTTCAACTATTGCCTTTCTATTCCAGCAATCTCATCCTTACTTCTATTGTGAGTTTTCTGAAAATCTGATTTTTCATTCAAGCATAACCTTTTTTTTTTTTTTAGTTACCATAAACATGTTTATTTAATAAAAAAAAAAATGGCGAAAATGACTGCTGAGAACTGTAAATTGGCAGCAAAAGTGAGGATGGGACTGGGCTTGCATGAAAATGAGTAATTGTATAAAGATATTAATACCTGATAAAGATGAAATAAACCATTTTAAATTATATTTTCGATCTAAATAAACTGACTTTGGTTCCATTCAAATATAGAAAAAAAATCATCTTCCTCTTTTAGGAAGCTATTGCACATTATTAGCACAACTAAATGTTTCTGTTTTATTCCTCATAACTATAATATGCCCCTAATAAAAAAGACCATTTTTTTGGAAGTTTGTTTAACTTTAAATGCTAAATAATGATATGCATCTAATTTGTTTTGTGTGAATTTTTATATTTTAGAAATTAATAAATCAATTTGAAATAGTATTTATCACTAAAATGAAAGTAATACCATTCATAATTAACTTGTCTTCATTTGCTTTATTTCAGTAAATGGGAAAGACATGGAAATTCTCTTAAAAAAATATAAAAGCTCTGCCTCAATGTATAATCTTGTAAATTAGTTAGATGTGTTGTGTGAGTTACATTATGAATATAGTATATAAAATATGTATAATTTATGTACATTTTTAACATTTTTGTGGGCCTAATAGTTTTTAGAATATATTGCTCAGTTTCATGTGATGGTGGTTTAAAGCTTTTGCTAAAAACAGTTTTTGTGTGTAATGAGTTATTTCTCGCTTTCTTCTATTTAATTTAGCAGTGTTCGTTACATTTTTGACTGCTATTGTATTGTAACCTCCAGCAGTATGTTATAATCTTTGCTTTATAGTAGGGACCAAGAATAAGGAATATACTGTGCAAAAATACCTACAAATTTTTGGACTGATCTTATTTCCTTAAGTGCAAGAAAAATTATAAACACTGTGATTTTTTTTTTAATTTGTAAAAGGTTTTCATATTTTGGCAATCCTAATTACTACTAAGAAACATATATAATTAAATCCTCTATTGAATGTTGTTTATTAAGCGAATGTGAAGAATATGACAATACATGACACTGTTGTTAAAGCTTATATTGTAATGTACTTATATAATGTAATCATGAATTTCTATGTTATACTATTTTTAAGCGGTGTAAGTTGAGGCACTTAAAAAATGCTAGAAAATTATATTAATTTGCACTGATAAATACAAAGTTAAATTCACATTGTTCTCCTTTACATTAATTGTTATTTATTAGAGCTACTTTTTGTTTTTCGTAAAATATGCATTATGTTATACAATATTCATGAATTTCAATACTGTATTTTTTGAACCCATTCTTTAGGTCTGAATAAGTATGCTTTACCTATCTACAAACATTTTTTTACTTCTTTGTCCTAACCAATTAACCGTGCTGCTTCTGCTAACCCATTTACTAACTGTATACATGAAAGTTCAATGTTTGCTGTTGAATAAACTATGATTATAATCGGTTTTGGCTGTTTTTTCCCCCCACTAACATACTAATACCTTCTGACTCTAACCCATCATATGTTGTTTAATTACAAAGTTTTGAATGGTACATTTCTGCTTTGCTCTTAATATATTTTTTTCTTTTCATTATGTGTTGAGTATTCTTAGTTCAATTTTATTTTATTAAAGATTTATAAAAAGACTTGGTGCATGTAACATGGTTTTAAGATTTGATTCTACCTAATTTTCTTTTCAGCTCTCTGGCAATAAATATTTGCCTTAGTGAATGTTTTTGAAATTACAAATATTATGGGCCTACTGCAGAAAATAATTGGGTCAAAACTCACCAATCATTTAAATTAAAAGTATCAAATATTAGAATGAATAATGTATATATTTTAGAATTTATACTCTATTACTTACTAGAACATAAAACTGTAATTTCAAAATATGTTTTTTAACTCAACCAATTTTGGGCATAAACGCTTAATATATTGATTGATGAACAAAATTAACACCAATGTTTCACTATAAAGCATCAGGTCTTTTCTGGAAAAAAAAATACAAAAAAAATGCTAGGCTTGTAGACCTGGTATGTTTGATCACTGACACATTTTGCTTTGTGTTACATCCTTTCCATGGCGAGACATGCACATGGTATGTATTTTTCACTTGAAGCATGATTTTTGAGTGCTTTAACTTATTTATTTTTATATTTAATTTTTACGTAATAATTGCTTCACTTCATTACTGTTTATTACTTCATTAAGACACTTTTCTTTCATCTTGATTGAAGCACGAACTAGTTATATAGGGAATGACTATGCTTTTCGTAGACTAGAATTCTTGATTCTGTGTTTTGTAGGTGTGCTATGATATTTTGTTGTTAACTGACACTCTATTTTACTCCTAATAATGTTTTGGGTTATGTTACCCATGCTTTTCATTATTACAAAACTGATAAAATAAATATTAACTTTGATAACAATACCAACACCACAAAAATACTGATATCTGTAAATCTGCAATTTCGCTCAGGATCTAAAGGTATTAAATGTAATATTGTGTTCATTTAAAAGATAACTGTAATATTTTCTATTGAACTAGGAAACACATATTGTCCATGAACTCTGCGTTTGAAATATTTCAGTAAACATTTAGTTGTAGTACTTTATTAAACATGCAACTAAAAAATTTATTGTTTAAAAAACAAAGCAAAAGAATATAACAAAAACAGAAACTATTAATTAACTATAACAACCATACAGTCGAGCATATAGTTATTGTTTTTCTTTAAAATATTAGTTATTTAAATAAACATTTATTCCACATGCATGTGAGCTGCATATTCTTGTTCATGAACCATTGCTACTCTATACTAGTTAATTAAATTCTGATGTTCCACTCATCTGAAAATTGATAGTGGCTGGAATTGTGATTTATCTCAATAGATTGTGTTAGAAGCAAGATATGCGATGTAAAATATATCGTCTTCCCAGGCTGTTGTCTTCACGACTTCCTGCTTTGTAAGACTTCAAACGTTAAAGTTTCAAAAATATTAAAAGGAGTTTACTTATTGTATTTGAGACTTCAATGATAGCCTCTAAGACATTTGCCGCTTCTCCCCTTCCTTGATTTGGATTTTAAATGAAGATTAAGGTGCATTGCATTGCACAAATGGATGTAAACAATTTTATTGAATTGTTGGGTATTCTTGAAATGACCAACATAAGAGAAAAAGGAGGGGAAAGAATATAAGAGATAAGGATACTAAAACTGAAAAATCAAAACAAATATTACTGTTGGGAAAGAACAAGCTTAAAATAAATGAAAGGCAATGTTCCAGCTTGGTAATAAGGAGAATAATCTTGCATTAACAAATAGTGTGTTTCTTACATAATTAAACATTCGTTAAAATTTGAACTCATAATTACTTTTCCAGATTTTATTTTATTCTATTTTTATTTTTAGGCCATCAAGTTTTTGTTTGATTTTAGTCTACTATTATATCATTTATATTGAAATATTGTGTAATTGGTCCTAATATTATTATATATACTTATAGGCAATGTGTTTACATTGTATTTATTTGTTTATTCTCTATTGGACTAAGTTCTTTTTATAAAAATTGCACAAGTTAAATTAGCATTATTACATATTTTTTTACTTATTTGTTATTTTTATTTGTTTGCATGCTGCCATCAATAAATACAATGCTAGAGGGCTTATTTTGAATGGTATATAAACTAGTTGTTTTAATTTTTTATATATCCATGGATGTATTATTGAATATCAACAAGTAAAGGTAGTATATTGATCATTGTTGAAAATGTGGGGCTCTAATTATATTGGTTGGACATTGGAAATTCTGTGTAACTTCAAATATTTTTGTCTTAATGAATTCAGTTTTATTTTTAAAAGTTAAAATCAGTATTTACATTATTATAGATTAAAGTATTCTTTCTTAGAATAATTCTATGCCTTCATAATAATGTTCAATCAGAAGAATTGGAATGTTATGTTCTGTGGAAACTTAATTTATTAATATAGTACTAATTTTCTCCTAATTATTAATCTATTTCTTTTATCAAATTTATACATTAGCAAATTTAAGTTTAATTAACTTTAATATAATGATGGTAAACTATCATTTTACCTTTGGGAAGTATATGGCTTCTTTTATTTCTTTTTTGGCCACCTTGTAGAATGTCTGAGAAATATCCTTTTTAAAAGGCTGGGTTCCACGCATGGCCTTTTCTGATTACCACTGTTATTGTTTTTACAGTAGGCTGTGATGGCTATAGAAGAATTATAGGCCCTACATATTTAGGGAGCAAGCATCTGGCTGCCAATATAAAAGTCTAATTCTAATTAAAGTGAATTTATATGATAATTAGGCAGAAGGCCATCTAATTGAACTCATCCACTACTACTACTGCTGATGACTTCATTTACAGCTTGACATGTTTCGACATGTTGGGTGTGTTTTCAGGAGCTATTCTCTATTAACTTAAACACTAATTATATATTACTTAAAACCTTTTATCATGATAAACAGATTAAGACTTCCTAGAATGGTGGCATATCAGCTGTTTATCTTATCAGTCAATAAATAAATAGTCATACACTTAGAAAAAAGTAGAGTTAAAGTTAAATTATTTAGGACGGTCATAGTTTATAATATTGAAAACTTGTTGATTTACATATTTCTTTTTTCTTAATAGAAGTTTTTCTATTTTTTATTATGTGTTTATTTTCTGCTATAATTTAGAATCTTTTATCATACAAAATTTTAACATTATCAAAATTAAATTGATGTCGATAACTAAATGCATGATGCATGATTGTAAGGGCATTTTATTCTGTCTGTTGTCAATATTTTTTTCTTCAATAATTACTCTGATTCCTTAATATAATTTTTCCACAATTTCAAAACCAATTTTATGTATAATAAATTTGGTTTCTCTGCCTTGAATTTTACTTTCTATCAAGCTAAAACTATTATTAATTTTATTTCCATACTTCCATGGAACATTCTATATATTTAAAAATAGCTCTGGTATTATTAGCCAATAATGGGGTTTGATTTTATTTGAGTTATATTTCTACCTCGGTTTCATTGTCTCCTTTGAGCCTGTATTCTGTTTGCCAACTTACATAAAAATGTGATCATTGCATGCTTCCTGAAAAAAATGATCAATTTTAACCTAAATTAATTTAGTTTTATTATATTGTGAAAAATATTATATATATATATCATGCAATATTTTACTATTAATGTATCCTTTTAAATTAGAATAATTCTGAATATCTATTTTTTTTATACTTGGTAATTATTGGGCACATCTATAGAAATAACACTATAAGGTATGTCTGATTTTATATTTCTTGACATACAACCATTAGACAAAGCACACAAGTAGATGAACTCGCCAAATTGTCTACTCAAAAAAGAACTTATTGTTGTTGCATAACAAGTGTTCAAGCCCAAGCAAAACATATGATACTCATTTCATGGCAGAAATCTTGGTTTGCCAAACTGACAATAAACTTCGAGAACTTAAACATAAACTTGGTGAATGGCCTTCCTCAAAAAGGCTATTTAGAAGAGAAGAAGTGGTCTTAACGAGGTTAAGAATTGGCTATTCATGACTGAATCACACTTACTTACTGGAGAAGATGAACCCTTTTGCCAACACTGTAGCTTTAGACTTATTATAAAACATATACTAACTGACTGTTACCTATGGACTCACATAGACCTACCATACACTTTGACTAAATTACTACATGACCGTAGCCAGTTCATTCATCGCGTATTAGTCTACTTGAAACAAAACAACATTTTGTAAAAAATTATAATGTAGGACAATACTGAATATATTTGCTAAAATGAGCATACTATATAAATATGATAAACTGATGGTAAGAACCCAGTCGTGAAATTTGATTACTATAAGAATAAATAAGTTAAATGATTTTCTATTTAAATTTGAACTTGGGATACATTTTTTCCACATTTCAGACCATTCTAATAACAATGAAATCAATATTGGAAATCTTGTCTGTCTGTCTGTCCACACATTTGTTATATATTTGTGGGTCAACTAGCCCAAGATACAACGTCGGCTATATGAGAATGCTTTTATGGGAAACTAGATTTTTTTTTACCTCCAATAGCCATTCAATGCTTTATTTGTCCAATATTCATTTAATGCTTCACAGCAATTTTAATTAACCAAGATTGCTTAGTTAACCTAATCTTTATATTTCTAAGGGAAAGAATTATTAATTATAATCTACATTAGTCATTACTTTGAAACTGACTAACGATGGTGCAGAAGGACTGTATTTTTTTTTGTGTTTGAAAATTGTATTATTTGACATAAAGTAACTACCTAAATTACAGGAATATTTAAGCCGGTTTTTGATATAATAATATGCAAATCAAATTAGTAAGAGTTTTAGCTTAATAAAAGATAAAATTAAAGATAGACAAAAAAATTCAATAAATAAAAAATAGATAATTAAAAAATTGCAAAAATTGTGATCGAAGTTATGCAGCGAAATTAGAGCAATTTTTGAAGAAACGAATAGAATAACATTCCAAAAATATTGACAACAAAGAAAATAAAACCTGCTTTATTGATGATTATGCTTCTAATTATTGGTAGGTATCAATATAATTTTTATAATGTTAAATTCGTAAACAAGATTAACAAAACACAATCAAGCAGAAAATGTGTTTATAAAGAAGATTTTATAATAAATTTTACTCTTACTTTTTCTGGTTACATATCTAAATTTCTAAATCTAAAGCGTAGTGAGGAAGTTATTAATAACCCAAAACAGTAAGAAACATGCCAATCTGTATGTCAATAATTCCATTTATTAGTGGTTGAGGTCATTTATTTGACCTTCTGTATTTTCATTATAAATATTGATATATGATCACAGTCAAACAAAGTGAATTTATATTATTTTACTTATATCTTTGATGGTATAGTGGTAATAGTCTGGACATATTTCATTGAAATTCAAGTTAGAATACTGCAGTTCAGTAAACAACTTATTTTGAGCGTTGTGATTAACTAGCTTTCACTTAACTAGGAGATGTTAAATTGTTCTCAGCATATTCTCCTACTAGATGAAAGTCACGTGTAGATTAAGGTTGCTACTACAGAAACTTCAATAGTTGATGAAATGATTTATCAATTTTAAGATAATAAGACATGAGAATAAAAACTACCACTTTCTAACTAGCATATGCTAGGTCTAGTAAGTATTTGGTCAACTCAGTGTGAATAAAGATTTGTAGAAAATACTAGGGCAAGTCTAGTAGAATCCGGAAAAACCCAAGCACTTACTCCCGGGGTAGTACATGCTAGACCAAGTAAATGCTAGGTTTTAACATTCCTGTCAATTTGAGTAGAATCAAGGGCACCAATTACAGACGGCAAACAAAAATGTCTTTGCCACAAAACTTTAGCCTCGGTCATATCTTCACCTGTATGTAGTTGGATACCTTATCCAATTATGTGATTGTTCAACTACTCTACTCATCATGTACCTTATAGTCTTGTTAGCAGTAGTACGATGTACACCCACATCTTGAGCTACACCAGACTGAAAGCCAGGATCACCCACAAACCTCAGAAATATTTCCATTTGCTGTCTTCTGGAAATACCACCGCCACGAGTATCACTTTCTTCAAGAAACTGTGCCGCAAGGAAATCAACACTCTCACTGTTAAACCTTAACAGTTCTTTACAATTACGTTCGTTTATTCCAGAGCGAACAGAATAAATTTTACGTTGACGAATAGGCATAAACTCAGCCATGATCAACAACAAACTGTGGACTAAGCAGACAGGTAGTAAATGCTAGGAAAAAGTCTAGCATGCCCCAGACCAGGCTTGAAAATATCGAAGCATATGCTACAGAACAATCTACTTCAAAAGTTTTATTCACACCATTTTTTAAGCATTTACTACTCGTCCGGGAAAACTCTAGAACTTACTACCCCTAGCAAGTGCTAGAGTGTTTATTCACACAAAACGTAGCATTTGCTTAAGAAATCCCTAGTATTTGCTTATACTAGTTTTTATTCACATCACTGAATAAATACAAATTTTACTTAAAGCAAGTTATGTATGTGTGTGTGCATGCATGCGTACACACACATGATTCATAATTTTATGAAAGATTTATTATAAATTTAAAAATAAATAAATATGAAATAAATGTAAAATTTATATTTGGGACTCAGTTAGCCAAATGTCTTAAGTGTTTGGCCTTAATACTACTTTTATAACTTTGAGACCTGGACTCGCTACACATACCAAATAATTTCCTTAGTCCTGGACTAAGGGTTTACCCATTTATAGTCCCAATTAATCTTAGTTGCTGATGTAATTTTTGGGAGACCATTTAAATTGGATGGCAATTTCTGGTCTGCTTTCAGCTTATCTCATTTTTCTTCTTAGCTAACTTACTTCAAAAGACATATTGCTCATTTTGATTAGCAGGAATTCCTATGAAGGTCTGTCTCCCATCCTCTCATCTGCCAAGTCTTATGGCAAAATTGTGAACTCTTCTGTTTTCAGTTATTGTTATTTCATTGTGATGAGAAAACAAATTTATTTAGATATTTGAATCCTCTTCCTTTTTATTTTTCTAATGTTTTGGTTTCTAGAGTTTTATGATACATCTATAAGCCAAGCTTTAATGACCTTTATTGTGCAGAGTTTAGTGATCATTTAGCTTGGTAGCTGAATTAGATCCTTCTAAATTACAAGCTATAGTAATATGCTTATGAAAAAACAGGAGTAGAAGTTGTAAGGAAGTCTTGAAAAGAAAAAAAAAAAGCGATGTTTCGTACCTTATTCGTTTTTTTTTTGCAAACATGTACATAACAAAAATTGTTTATTTTGTTGTTTAGAGACCTTTTATGTTATACCTTTGTTATTCAAATAGAATGAACTCAGTATTTGTTTAGAGAAGAAATAGAGTGTAAGGTAGTCCAGAAATAAATCTCTTTAGAATTCATTTTCCAGCTAAATAATACATAATATGTAAAACCATTCAAATTTGAGTACTCAATACTCAAGTACAAATAAGTAAGTATACAAATAATTTTATTTTTATAATGGCATATACAGAAGATATTATTGTTGTAATTATTCATAATTTATATTGTTCACGGGAGTGGCAACAGGGATTGATTAGAAACTCATTTTAGCAGATTTTCCTTAAGGGTAATCCGCTATTGAGGTTGTACTCATGACACGATTTTCGAAAAATTTCCTCAAATGTCCATTGATCCTATATAGTACATGACGAAAATGAGGTCTGCTCAAATTTATATATGTGTATGTATATAGATCTATTTATCTATATATTTGTCTGTTACTGCTCTAGCATTCACAATTTTTGGTTAATCGTTACCAAACTTGATATGTAAGCATTTTATGTAAAATTAAAGATCAAGGGGAGTTTAGAGGGGAGGAATTTTGAAGATTCAAAATATCTTCATTATTATACACCAGTTTGGAAAATGTTATAGAACCAATCTTATCACAAATTTAATGCTCAATAAATGTTGTTATTTCTCCTATCAAATTAACACCTCCTCCTTTCCTTATTCACTATTTAGGAATGCTCCTATCAACCCTTGCATCATACTCCCTCTGATCAGTATTCCCTCAAAGGGAGTGGTCTTACTAACTTAATTTATGAGCTTTTTATGGATTTGACTGGCTTCAAGATGTTATAAATGCGAACATTGAAGTCATTCATAAAACTTGATAGGTGATAACTACCAGTTGAGATCAAGCATTTAAATATCCATCAATCTAGATAAAGCACTAAGAATCTGACTGAATGAACTTTGGATTTGTAGCCTAAAAAGAAATGTTTCTCTCCCCTCCCCCCCCCCTGAACAGCTTGTGATTACTTTTATATTGTTCTTAGAATTAGACCTAAAGATTTGAAAAATAAATGTTGTTTTTACTTCTTTATCTTATCATTATATGTATTTATATTTGTTAGCTTTATTTTGCATTCATATGAAATCAGTTTTATGTATATGGTATGCATGCTTATTTATTTTAGCATGCTCCCTTCACTCTTTATAATGTTGCCTAGGTCACAATATATTTGGACAAAACCACAAAATTAGCTCTAGTCATTAAAAATATGAGAAGGTCATTCAAATTCAAATAATTATTTATGTGTGCACATGCACACACACACACACACTATATATATATATATATATATATATATATATATATATATATAATATACACCTACACAAATAAATTAATTCATATTCCTTATCAATTTTATTGATCTTACACTTAATAATTGCCCATCCTAAATCTAAAGTATTTTTAATATGATTTAGATCTTATCTCTTGAAAAATCACAATATTATTTGCAATTTATTTTCAAATATTAAAAAAAAAACAACTACTTGAAAATCTTAGTATATATTGTATATTAAGTAAAATGTTTTCAAAAATATCTGTAAGATTATGTGTTTAAAGCAATTTTAAAGAATAATAATTCTTTAATTTGGGGGAGAAAATAAAATAGCTAATAATAAAAGGCTGAAAATAAAAAATTCTAAAATCTTATCAAGATCCATTAGACATTATTCAATGCAGAAAGACTACATCTTTCTTTTCCCTAATTGCTGGATATTTCAACATTACATTAAGCATTATGTTATGGCATGTTTTCTCTCAATGTCTACTGTTGATGATAATCCATTAATTCAAAGAAACGTAATCTGAAGTAGCTCCTCAGTTTAAACTGAGTATTTAATAGATAATAATTAGTATAGATATCTTCTTATTTATTGATCTTTGTTTTCTGTCTATTTCATTAACTATAGATTTTTGACTGAAAGTTGATAGGCTCATAATTCTTTCTTATTTATCTTTTTCCTGATTATTTGTCTACTTCCTTTAACCTTTGGCAATGGTAAATGTCCTACTGTTTTGATGAATTTCTCATATTTTGGCTTCAAATATGATGATACGATAATTATCATGATTATTGTAACTGAGAAAAGGTATTTATCAGTTCAGTATCTGGTCTCCTTCCCAATGTCCCTCATATACTCATATTATATTCATTTTTGTTTTCACATTGTAGTTTTAGTGAACAGGCCTTCCTAGTGATCACAATAAACATTAATTTTGCACTATCTGGATACTGAATATAGTAGTATTCCTTTCAGTTGCTCAATTCGTTCCACTTTAAAGTATAATAAAATAACCAAATTAAATGTATTTATATGGTGTGTTTTTGAAATCAGTATTACAATTTTAGTAATAATTTTAAATTTTTGGAGCTTTCTAACTTATTTCATTATATTGAGAAGTACATGTTCTACAATCATTTCTTTATTTGCAGCTGTCAGGGTTGGGAGGAAGAGGATTACAACATCAACATCAGTGGAAGGTAAATGATCATATAGTAATGGAAAAAGAGAATCATCATCAACATCATCTCCAAAGCTTTTTATAGTGTAAGTTTGTATGCTTTGTCCACTGCGCCTGCTTTTTTTTCTTTTTTTTTTACCCATTGCATTTGATTACGATGTTGTGTCTAACATTTAAGACTTACCATCATTTCTTTCCATTTATTGAATGCAACTTTCTTTTTCAGCTAACTTTAGTTAATGAAAAAAAATCAGTAAATGATTTTGAAAATTGATGAAATACAATTTTGAAACATTTTTGGTCTATTAAAACATTTATTAAAGATTTAAATTTACTAATTTAATTGTTACAACTATATTTTCCCTTCAATTATCATTACATTTTTTTTCATTGGAAAAAGATATTAATAAATACTATTACTGGCTAGGTGTTTCCATTTAATATGCTCATTTACACTTTCATACACAAAAGCATTACAATTATATGCAATTTTGTTATAATTTGAAAGTACCTAGTTTAATATTATTATTATTGGTTTTAAACTAGGTTTGTTTACTTTTTCGGGCAATATTTCATGTTGTATTATTTTGTTATTATTCAGTTTGCCCCATATTTTATTGTATATTAGAAGACACGTATATTATGTCTAATTCAACAACTCTTGTTCTTACTAACTTTGATAATTAATATTTTTTAATGATATAATGCAAAAAAGTGTTTTATTGGGAAGGTATCAAACTCTATGAAATAAGAATTATAATTCATATCACATTTTAAGGCAGAAAACTAAGAAAAAATTGAATGATATTCAAGATCACTTTATTGCCTGACTAGTCCCCTGTACATCATATCACTAGCATAGTAGGTATAATTGATAACAACAACATTGTGAAGTTGGACCTTCCAATGACTAAACCAGGCTCAGACTGACTAAAAATTGTATGCGAGCCATATTAGTTGTATAAATGTAATTCTAGCTGAATAGTAAAGTAATTTTGAATATCACTGAACTTTTTTTTTTTTTTTTTTTTTGGCCATCATAATTTATTAGTGAATTTATAAACATCATTATTTCACCACAATTCATAACTTTCTATTGCCTTGCATTTGAGTTCTTGATGATGGAAGTCACTTGATCAAACTTACTGAAGTCATTTATTAATGTCCAATTTTTGCTATTACGGCTAATTGGGACAAGTTACATACAGGTTTTCACCCTTTTCTAGCCAGGGTGGGACTAAGGATTTTATTATCAAATTTAAATACCCATTTTGAATATTGTTAAATTTAAGAAATTTTAGTTTTAATTTTAATTTTTTTTTTTATGATTACAGATTTTATTTTCTGTACATGATGTTCAATACATTTGGTGTGAGTGATTGGATATATTGTATATTCTGTGCTTGTTTTAAGATGTGTTACTAAACAGGTATTAATGAGAATTGGAAGTATATTGAATAGAATTTTAGTAAAGTGAAGTAAAAGTATAAACTGTTTTGAAAAAATTTACTTTTTGTCTTCTGTGATACATATTGAAGTCTGTTGGGTTACTTACTTCCCCTTTTAATTTTATTACAAATGCTAGAGGAGAATATAAAATTCTCTTAAATGTAAGCTTATGATCATTCATGACTGGCATCATTTCTCCCTTTTTAGGAGATTTCCTTTAAGGCAAATCACCTATTGAGGTTGCACTCATGACGTGGATCTTAGAAAAAAAAAAGAGGATTTTGAAAATTCAAAATATCTCTGTTATTATGAGTTGGATCAAAAAATTATATAAAACCTGTTTTAGTCAATTTAATTTCCTATATATATATATATATTGTTATGCACATTTATTGACTATCCTCAATATTAATCGAGATATTTGTATTTTTTAATTTCCAGCCTTCAGTAAACTCACACTTTAGTCATAGCACTATAATAAGCTTATGTATCAGGAAATATCTTATTCCAAGCTTAAATACCAAGTTTTGTATTTGACAGACCTTTATCATTTGAGCCATCTATTAAGTTTTACGCTCTATATTAGAAAATGTTCACTAGATCTATACTATACTCTATATTGATCCGTTTGATTCAACATTAAAGATCATATTAGATAATGACTGAAAATGGAGAAGCCATAGAGGGTATCGGGGGTGGGGATTCGAAAATTCAAAATATCACTATTATTATGAGTCGGATAAAAAATTGTTATAGAACCCATCTTGATAAACTTTTGTTACTCTACAATGTTGTTTTATACATTTTCTTTTAACTCAAATATCAAGAGAAATATTCATACTTCCTTTTCAGACATCAGTAAGCCCCCACTACTACTTATCGGATTTTGACTTAGAGAATATATGTTGAGATGACATTACTAGTGCATCATTCCAGTATGTGGAAAATCTGCTTAGTTTACACAGACCCTGTGAGAGGGACTTTTTAACCATCAAATAGTTTTATGGGAGGGGGGGGGGTTGTTTTATTTTCCTAAAATTTTATCTGTGAAGTGATAATCACATACCATAAGGCTTGGTGTATTGTTTTTTTTTTTTTTAAAAAAACAGAAGAAGCAATCATCATTTTAATTTAAAAATAAAACCTCCAAATTATGTGCTTTATATTAATAACATATTGGGTGTTTTTCAGAAAGTGTTTATAATTTGTCATTTCTTGCCCATTGCTTCTAAATGTTCTAACACATTTAATTATTGTACTAGCATAAAAATAAAGCACCACAGCTTGTTATTGGAATTTCCAAGTGGCTTAATTGATTTACACTTAGTGAATTTCCAAGTGGCTTAATTGATTTACACTTATGTGTTATGTGTGCCATTTAACGCATGCCAGTGTTGCACATTTCCTAATATTTATGGTCCTTCAGCTGACAATGATGATAGTTAAATCAGTAACAAATTTTTGAAGTTAAACCTTATCAATTACTCTCAGTAATTAAGTATATCACTCAAAATTTGTAGTAACAGTCCTTGTATATGTAATATGAGTCTATACCACTATCTTTAACCATTTCCTGTGATCTACAAATACTGTACCCACATCCTCTATAAGTCCTCAAAAATAAATTATATTCATAATCTTGGTCTTACCCTTTTGGCCTGACCCAACTGTAGTAATTGTCCTTTTCACTCTCTATAAATAATACTTAACATAACATATCAGATTTATAAAGGTTACTTTTAATGTTATTTACAAAATGTTCCCTGAAAAATGCATGTTTTTTTTTTGAGTTGGGTGGTTTACCTCGAATGATTTGTGAAAAATGAGAGAGAAAAATACATTGTGAAGAGAGAGTGTTTCAATTAATATGGCATAGGACCTTGAATGTCACACATTCCTAGTAATATGTTACTTTCAAATAATAAGTCAGTTGAGCATACTCAGAGAGACTTTCCTCTTCACTTCAATATTTCATAGAATGGACACATGCCAGATTGCAAAATTTATGATTATTAAAGATAGTAAAGAAATTGCAATAACAAGAGAAATACTGGAAGTGTGCACGACTTCGGAGAATGTGCTAATGTTTATCTTAAGAAGAATGGGCTCTACCTTCAGGGCATTTGTCTTGAAATGATTGATCAATTTTCATTACTACTTATTCCTTATTCTGTTGACTATTTTTTGAGTAGATTTCCCTTCAGAGAAATGAGCTATTACCCCCCCCCCCTTTGTTTCAATATTTACTCAATGCCAGCAATTTAAAACATGTTTCTTCTGAAATTCATCATTTATTGACAACTCAATTTTCTTAATGAGAACTTTCAGTTGAAGAACAGGACATAGAAACCACTAGACCTTGCTTTAGTATATGTGACAATTTAATGTGTCTGGGCTCGTATTCCCTTTTCATCCATGTATCCCAATAAGTACATCAATGGCTGAAATTTGATAAAAAGGAGCACAAGCTCAAAGTAATAGTTAACCCCTATTCCTTTACTCTGTCAGATGAGTAATCTTTTGAAATGGATAATTTTGTGATGTGATGTCATCGACAAACTATTTATCCTCTAAAGGGCTTATTTTTATTTGTTATATCATACTTGATATTTAATGTTAACTTAATGTTTTTAACATTAAATTTGTAAATGGAGGTTTAGAAAAGTAAAATACATATATCTCCATTATTATATGTCTGATCAAAATATATTATTTTACCAATCTTATTAATAAATAAGTGTACTAAAACTGTTGTTCTACCTATATATATATATATATATATATATATATATATATATATATATATATTTAAACTCAAATCTTAACTGATTTATTTTTTATTTTATTTATTGTTTCAGTCTTATTAGTTTTCATTTAAAGTAATTGTACACCTAAGCATATTATGCCCATCATACATTTCTGTTTACATAAACTTATTATGGAAGAAATAATGAATAGAATGAGAGATGGCATCAACAGAGTGCCTTTCCAGTACATTGGAAATCTGCTTAGTTTGTGCAACACCTGTGATGCATATTTAAAAAAAAAAAAAAAAAAAATTAACCTTCAATGTATATTACTTGGACTAATCAGGGTAAAGTTATTAATTTTTACCACTATATTTGAAGTACAAAGGTTACATTTAAATTTTATTTAATATCTATTGTATTAACTCAAATTTCCATTTTAATCTAAAACTAATAATATCTGAAGCACTTCGTGCTATACGTTTTTGTGTATGACAAGTGTTTATGTGTTTTAAGTTGATTTTTACATACAGAAATCCCTCTTTAAAATGAGTTCTTATGGCTCGAATGAGTATTTTAGGGGTACTTTTTTATTTTTTATACAGAATTTCAATCTATGAAAATTAATCTTTTAATACGTTTGCAGAAATTCAATTTTCGCAAACAATAATGAGTTGTTTGTTGAGATTTTTTTAAATTCTCTGCCTATATTTTGATTGTTTCTATCGTATCATAATTTGACTATTTATCACCAAATTGGTTAAGAATCTGTTAAGTGAAAGATTAGATGTTGGTATTTTATTGGTGACAATGAGCATTAGCATGTCTGAGTGTTGTTGGATGGAGTTTATGGTTTACTGGTCCAGTCAATCAAAAATCAATAATACTTGTAAGCCTAACTTCATTGTGTAAATGTACTGAACATAGGAGAGAAGAGGGATATATTAACCACATAACTGTGTCAAAATTCTTCTGTGGTAGATCCTGACCTTTCGAGGACTTTTCTGCCACTGTGCTAAGGGTAATTATTATTATTCAGTGTTCTTTTAAGCAGTATTAAAGTTCCTTTGTTAGCCCAAGCTAAACTCATCAATTGATTTTGTGAATTATGTATCGAGTTATCTCATATCCATAGAGAAATCAATTTAAAGAGGGATTTCTGTATTTAAATTAATGCTCCTGATTGAGACTGCAGTTTTGAAATGAGTACAAAAACATGGCTTGTTGCTCATTTCCCTTCATTTAAAAATTTTAATAATTTGTTTTCGTAGTAAGTGTCCACAGCTTGACTGATTAGAATAACTCTCAGGTAATTTTGCACTTCGCTTCACATCTGTAATCTGGCAATTTATATTTCTTTTGTTTCCTACATATATTTTTCCTATTTGTGCTCAAACTTTCATTTGCTTAGATGTTTTAGTTATCATTTTTTCATTTTATCTTTTAAATTAGCTTCCTTGTTGCTTTGCTGATTTCAATTCCTCTCCTCTTTCCCCCATTAATTGTAAACATATTTAAGAAAAATTGAAATTAGTTAATATTATATAATAACTCACTTATTCTAAAAATATATTACTATTATTTACAACATGTAGCGCATAACAAAAGAGATCAAGGAAACAGTGAGGTATAGTCAGTTTTTATAGAATATCCGTTCCACAATAAACTTAATTATATATATATAAAAGGCCTACCAGGATTTTGTATTTTTTTTATTTATTTATTTACGTCCACTTTATGCTACTATGGCTAATTGGGATAAGTATTTTGTATTTCTTTAAACTACCTATCAATCAAACCCAAATTCTATGGAGAAATATTTTATTTTTACTCTGACTACTTTCCTAAACTACCATTATTCATTATTATTCTGCACTAAAATTATTTAACTATTCTCTCCATCCTTTATAATATTAAAATGAAAGTAGTAATGTAATAAATAATAAAAAGAATATGAGGGGGGGATATCAATAAATAAAGAGTCTCTAAGAGCCTATAAAATCTTACAGAACATGTTTAATGGGTTCATTGAATGAAATTGAGTTGCAGTACATTATTCTCCTATTCACATAACAAAATTCTTGATGCTTCGATGCCTCATAGTTATTCCTTTTCTTCAGGTGGAGTTTTGCTTCCCTAATATTGTCATAAATAATATATCTGAATTGAAATAAATATCATGTCAATTCAACAGAGAGAGAGTAATTTTTTTTTTGTATTATAAGTTTCATTATTTGTATTATTCTTTTAATTTTCATCCCATTCATTTCAATATAGAACCTCTGTTTTTTTCTAAATATTACTTCTTTCAATTTTCAATCTCTCTTCACAGAAATTAATTTTATTTCTATTCAATGAATACAACCCTATACAACTACTGATCAAACTAGAGTTTTCATATATTTTCCTGTAGCTTGCTTAAATTTTCATTACAATTTTAAGAATGAATGATTACGAGTCATTTGCTCACACACACACATATCCAAATAGAATCATACATATCAGATATTTTTTTGAACCTAAATTACCTGTCAATTAATACCTTTTTTATCCTCTTTTGTTTTTGTTTTTTTAATTTGGCGCATTTAAGTGATTTTGTGCAATGCTTGAAATATGATTTTGTCTATTGTTCTGGAGTGCTTTATATGTGAAATGTTCTTCCATAATCAATTTCCTCCTGAATATTAATTCTTATACTATGTTTTTAACATTCATTTTTTATGTTTTAAGAGCATAATTTTATTGAATTATAAAATCCTCTTGTGTATTTAAGTGAGAAATTATAAAATCCTCTTAAGCATTTGAGCTACTGAATGAATTTCTTCATAAATGAATTTTGCTTTTAAGGAAAATGACATTGATTTATGCATTACATTGCTTTAAGTCTCTTTTTTTTAATGTTTTTTTTCTTCTGTTACATAAATATAATTTTCTATTATTTAAACTAATATTAATTTTGTGTTGTAAAATTTTATCAAACACAAAAGGATTTTTTAAACAATTTATTGGATGAGTGGCATTTATGAGTAAATAGTTTTCCTCTTTTTTTTAGAGTAATGAGTAATCAATGTGCATGACATTAATTATAGTTAGATTAGCTTTGTAGTTTGTGCTTTCACATAATCATTCACCATATTTCATCATCCTATGTTGAAAAAAATAATGTGTTGTAAGTATATTTCATATGCTTAATTAATTTGACTATCTTACAGAATTTAAATCTAATACTTTTTATTATTATTAACAAGTAGTCAAAAGAATATTGTCAATAAGTGCATTATTGGCAGTTGCAAAATAAAAATAAAATATTTTTAGTTCTATGTTTTTATTGATAAAGTTAAAAATGTTTGATAGGAGAAACGATTATTCTGCCACCTCCAATATATTTTCGAGGAGATCATACAGGTATGACATGTCTAAAATTCTCAAAATCTTTAGATAGACTATTGCTGAAAAAATCAAAGAAAAAGAGAGAGAAAAGCACAATTTGTCAACTTCATTTCCGCAAATATACTCACTTCTAGGATTGTCTTATGCTAAACACATTTTCAATTTGTATCTGAGCTTCGTTAAGACACTCTTCTTCCATTTCACCAGAATTAAATTCATTTCTGTGAATTCCTAGTTTTTTACCTATTTGCACCACTATTGTTGTAGTATTTACTGCTAATGTTATAAAATAATTTAAAGGATCCATAACCAGGGATTTGCTTCTCTCCTGTTGAATATGAAGAATATAATTTTTGTCATGAAAAGTCGAGAGTATTTTCTTCTGCATTAAAATATTTGTATGCCCTATATCATCTGAATGACAAGCTTGTTTTGCAGCGCCAGAGCACCTTAATACAGTTGAAAAACCTATTTCGGAAAACTAAAATTTTTTCCTATTAATATTTTTTTTTAGTTTGTAAGAGTGTTCAATACTCATTTTTTCTTTCATCCATGATTCAATCTACTTTCTCCTATGTGAAAGGGCCGAACAGATCAATATCTTGTCAAATGCATTTGCCGGTACCTGACTAATTGAGAGTGGACTGGTCTGAGGTTAATTTCCTAGATGAAAGCCTCTCTTATATTCCCCTACTACCCTTTGATTTCCTACCTTTTCACCTTTAACAAATTGTCATGGATAGAATAATTGCCCATCTGTTCTTCTCTATGACATTTTGTCTAATGTATGTTTCTCATCAAATAAAAATATAAATAGTCATATGGCACTCTTGGATTTAATTTTTACAGACATTTTTCAGGCCATTCCATCCACCCAATACCTTCCCAATTTTAGGAATGCATAATCTTTTACACATCACTTAGAAATATTTATGTGGGCTGCTATAACTAATGAGAAGTCTTTAACTGATAGGATTATGGTCAAGTACGTTTCCAACAAGCTCCATCAATAGGTTTTATTATTTGACAAATATTTTGATTGAAATCATGAAAATAAATGTTTCTTAGTGTACTAAATGAATGAAAATTATTAAATAATTTGAGTCAGTATCAACTCGGATATAATTGTTTGATCCTAATAATTATTAAATATTGATTTTTTTAAATTTAAATTAAATCATTTATTAACGCCCACTTTTTGCTACTAAGGCTAATTGGGATGGGTTATCTACAGGTTACCACCATATTCTATCCAGGGTTTAAGGACTTTATTTAGTGAATTCCGTCACTGAATAAACTCCTATTGCCCAGAGCAGGAATCGAAGACTAAGGTCGACGCTTTAGCTCACATGGCCAACCTGACCCCCAGGTTTTTTTTTTGTTACCATTGAACTGTTTAAGTATAACATTAATGAATTTAGATTACTGCATTTCAGAGAAGGTCAGTTATAAATGAAATTAAGAATACAGTCAATTCTAAACTTTATATCACCTCTATGCAAACTGTATAACATCAATTTTCTTTTCAAACAAATTTTTATAATGCTACTTGCAGAGGATAAGCTATTTAAATTAAAACTCCTTCTCTTTCTCAAAATATTGAACATTTGATTTTAACACTATCCCTATCTAATAAAACAAGAAATTTTGACAAATTTGTTCATAGTTAGCAAGTCAACAGTTTTTTTTTTGGGGGGGGCCTTATTTATTGAAATTAAGCACTCGTTAATATTTATTAAAACTGAGTTTTCAAGAGAAACAGGATTTTATTTCGGTGTTTACTGTTTACTTCCTTGTAACAAATAATTGAATTATTGTAAATGAAAAAGTTTTTGCTGTGTAGATTTCAGCAGAATTATCTGTTTTGACCTTCCCTAAACTCATTTTGACTAGTTTCGGCATGATGTCTGTACAAATTAAGTTTGTATCTCGCATAACTCAAAAACCACTTGCTTTAGAATATTGAAATTTTCATATCTAAGACTTTTGTACCATCTAGTTGTGCACTTATATTTTTGGTCAGTAGCAACTAAGGGAGAGAGGAGGTTTAGAAGGAGGCATTAATAAAAATTGCACATACATCCTGTTAGAGGTACAACAATTTTGTATATATTTTTCTTTATCATGAAATAATCATTGTCATGTCAAACGAAATACATTAAAATATTTTGTTTATTTAATTTAATATGAGCACAAGGAAGTAATGTGGCCTCCAAATTATATTTTTTATTTTTGTTATGCTTTTATTGAAATAATTTGTGTTTTCCTTGAAAATTAAAATGTTTTTCATTTTCATTGTTCATTATTATAGCACTGAAGATGCCTGGCAAAGGTTTCCAAACTGTCAGCCCTGAAATAAAACTTTTCTATTGAGGTCATTTGTAATCTTTTGCTAATTTTTTCCAGTAAAGGAGTATTTAGTATTTTATCCCATTTTATCTTATGCCAGAACACTTGAAAATCTTAAAATATTTCATTTTTGTATTATTAACTCATCAAGGATAAGCAATCACAATTGTGATCGACAGATAGGCATGTTAATTTTTCTTGCCCCAAAAATACCAAGAAAACCGTACAAATAATTATTGGAGTCTAGTAGTGATCTATGAGTAACCTGGTGTTGCCACATGCTTTATTCATGAGCCAATCTCTGCACTTTTCTGTCACCTGTTTCGGATTTACCCATTTTTAGCATTCAGTCCATATAACTATTTCCTAGAATAATATATATTATTTTTACATTTTTAAAAAGTAATTTGAATAATTAGTATAATTAGGAAAATGCATTA
This sequence comes from Riptortus pedestris, assembly GCA_019009955.1. NCBI lineage: Eukaryota > Metazoa > Arthropoda > Insecta > Hemiptera > Alydidae > Riptortus > Riptortus pedestris. Next base: position 78,358,545 of record CM032229.1, read on the forward strand.
TTTTGTGTAAGAACATTTATACTTATTTTTTTATATTTTATAAATCATTCACATGACCAGTTTAAAAAACTCTTTGACATCCTTCCTAAATATTTTTCTGGCAAAACATTCTTCTACAGCTCCAATTGGACCAACATGAAGTGTCTCATCATTTGTCCTATTTCTCTGTTCTCTTCATAATGCTAGAATGTCATATGGTGAGTCTAGTTGAAGATTCCTTATCTTTGATTCCTGTGATGACTGTAAAATCATTTTCATTGTGAAGATATGAACTTATGAACATAACTTTACTTAACTAATTATTGCAGAAGCTCAACAAAAAATGAAAACTTGATTGATGATTATACAAATCATTTTTATTTCTCAACTAGTTTCGCATTCAACTGATCCCTTATCAGGAGAATTACAACACAAAGGAACTAAACTAACGGCTACATCTTTCTCTACGACCTTCCACTAGCCATACTAGTCGGAGAATGGCTTACAGAGTATGGCAGGTCAAATCAGCTGATATATATATATACGTCACGAAATAAAAATATATCAATTATCCATAATGAAGTGTAGTATAATGTTAGACTACACTTCATTATATTTATTACTCCATTTTGCCAAAATATTCATCACTGACTCAGTAACATTAAACCTAGGAGTGTAGTGGTGAGCTTCCTACAATTTAAATCCAATTATATGTAATAAGTGTTAAATGTTGATAAACGTTTACAGTTACTTTGTAAGTAATTTTTAAAGTATTTCTTGATCAGAGAAAGAAAAAGGGTGAGACCGGATAGGTTTGAGGTAAAAAGTAAATAGAAATACATAAGAAATAATTCTTGCTCAATAGATGTAAGAGTACTGAGGCCGAAGGATTCTGTCAGTTATAGTTGAAATGATATTTTTGTAGACTGATCTAGAGGAGACTCAATACATCAAAAGCCAATGGTGTCAGACAGACTGGACTGGATAGGGGATAAGCGGCTCAAAATGTGTTTTGGTTTCATATTCCTAGCTAAAAAAAAGGTTAAAATTGTAGTCCATTGTAGGGAAAATTTGAATTTAAATAAAAGAAGAAATTAATGATAAGTGAGGAACTGAAAATTGCTATGCCATGAAATTTGATAGATCGTATTACATATAAAAGAAGAAAATAAGATTATCTGCAAGTAAGTGGCACCTAAAAATAATAACTTGAAATCTAGATCTGAAGGCTGAAAATATTACATATAAAAGTCAGTTGTCTGGAATTTAAAATGCTCTCTCTTTGTGCAGAGAGGAAGTGAACTTCGGGACTGTCAAATAGTTAGTTCTAAACATCTTCTTTATATCATATTTTGTAAATTTTATTTCACATTCCCACAGAACATTACGATTTGGAATTGAAGAGCAATTTGAGAAATTCAAAAGGTATATGGTTGTCAAGCAAAAGAGTTAATGTTCTTTGAATTAGAAGAGTAATTTAAAAAAGTGTTTATTTTCTTCTGTAAGTTATTTCTCGTGTCAATAAAATTGAAGTTGCAATCAGAAAAATTGTCTAAGAAGACTTCTCAACCAAGAAATTGGCGTAATAGGTCTCAATCTCAAGTGAAGTAAAATTTCAAGCAATTTTCTAGAACAGCCTTAGTGGACTAGCAGTTAAAAATGCACAAGTAAGTCATAAACACATGATGAGAAATCCATACAAAGGTGACAAAGAGTGGAGGAGGACATGCCAGCAAAGAAATAACACTGATTAATGACCTCACAGATAACCTGTCTAAAAGATAAAATCTAAAAGTAGTTGGGAAATTGAAATTGCCTTGAAAGAGGCCAGGATGATCATCCCAGACTTGGAAATACTTCGGATGTGGTGATATTTGGAAAGAATTTCTAAGAAGATTAGGACTGTCATAGAAGATGAGTGAGATAAGCATTCCTTAGTAGGAAGTCCAAAATGATAACCAGTCCTGCATACAATGAGGAGAAACCTTGTTCAAAGAATGAAATCTCACTTTGTCAGTAGACTGCAGAGACTAACCAGGAGGATGCTCAGTTCAATATGGCATCTAAAATCTGATTGAGCCAGGCAGGCTTCGTGGAACTGAAAGGGAGATGTTTTGTGAGTTGGTGTTCCAAGCCAAAATTTAAAATTATGTACCACTCAACTGAAGGTTACCTCAAGATGGGCCTTAAAATTCATCTAGAGTAGAGGTGGTTCAAATAAAACAGTTAATTTTAATGGTAATCTTTTTAGATCTACATTCTTGTGAAAATATAATCCAGAACTCAAATATTATAATAAATTCAATCAAATATTTGAAATATTTATTTATTGCAATATTTTTCTTAATTAAACATTGATTTTCCATTGAAAACTAATTCTTTAGGACTAAAGGTAGTTAAAATAACAGGCTAAGTAACCTATGCCTAAAACCTGATACATATGCTATACCTTGTTTTGGTTTTTGTGCAGGCTACATGATGAAAATTTCAACATCCATTGACAGTGTTCGAAGCTCACAGAGTGTGCCAGGACTCCAAAATAACCATTGGCAGATCAACATTACAGAAAACCCTATATCTGAGGCCATTGTCTGTTGAACAGTCACTTCATCTTCATTGCCTCACCTACAGACACGTAGAAATCCTCGCTTGTACACTTTTGAATACTGAAATACGTTTTAGAATGTTATAATATTAAATGAAGTTTTTTAATGATTCGGTCTATTCTAGTCGATATGTATAGTTTCTTATTATTATGGTGTCTCTCAATTAGATACAATGAATAGACTATCATTAGTACCAATTTTTATTTAGTAATCAAGTGACCTATAGAATACATAATGCAATGTGCATATGAGATATAGGGCATATTTCTTATTAATATTAACTAGCATTAGTTTCAATGATAGGGTAAAACAAGGAAGACACTGCCCAGACATTTTGGCCAATTATAGTTTGGTTTTCCAATGGCCATTTTTGCTTTAAAGTGATACATTAAGGAATTTTATTGGTAGTTTTTCCTAACCACAAGTTATGTTTAAAATTAATTGTTCTAATTCAAATATATATTTTATAATATATAATTTAATTAGTTCGTTACATTTTCTTATTTTTAAAAATGTATAAAACATTATTTATTTAGCCTCTTTAGTATAGTGTTTTCTCCTAAGATTAGTTGTCTATTAAAACATGAGGGGCAACTATAAACATAGTATGATACGTTAGTTGTTATTTATTTTATATTGTTAAAAGTACATTTTTTTTATATTTAAGTTATAAAGTTTGTTGTTACCTTCAAAATAACATTATTATTTTTGTGGAATAAATAGTGTTCAGAAGATGATATTCATGAACACTTTTAAGAGGAAGGCAATCAAGTGCATATAATAATACTAAGAAGTTCACTAACATTATTGTCATTGCATTTCAATAACATAAGTGTGCTTGTGAATCAAATGCAATGTTGTATAACATATTATCTTTTTTATTTAATTTGAAAAATCTATAATAAAGTATGAAAAATAAATTATAAAAGGGTAATATAAATTTTGTGGATGTTTTTAATAATCGCAGTACACGTATAGGCATTTATGAATACAAATAAGTTTATCTGCAAACAAGTAATACTGGTTGTAATAACTATGGAGCAATTGTTATTGTGCACTGTGCAACATTTATTTTAGTATTTTATTTCTGCATTTTTATAAAATTTTAGAAATACTTCATAAGAGAGAGAAATACAAATATATATATATATATATATATATATATATATATATATATATATATCCATGTATGTAATATCAGATGTTTACATATCTCATTACTGGAAGACAGGTGAAAATGCAACAATAATTTAGAATTAAGCTTTGTGCTATTCAGTATAAGGTTAGCTGTGAATATTTTGATGTTAATATAGGGTATGTAAAATATAGAGTTTTAAATATTAAATGATGGTGTCTTGATCACGTGAAAATATGAATAAGGAGATTTGGAATCCTCCTGTGGCACTGTTTGAAAATGTGATATTTGTAGTTGGAAACATTTTGCACATTTTTTCTTTATTTTATCTCTTCATCTGTGAGTATATACTATATTTTATGTTAAACCAGACAACATGAACAATGATTCCTTGAAACCATTTTTAGTTTGACTTAGTATTTATTTTAGTAACTTATTTACTATTGATTTAGGTAATGTAAATAGCAATGAAACTTGAATTATTGTAGCGATGACAATGGGGTAATAATTCATTTTCTTTTTCCATATTAATATCTATGGGTGAAACATGCAGAGAATAATAGTTTACTAACATTTAATAGTTCTTAAAAAGGACTGTTTTCAGGAAGAGAAAATAGTTTCATTAAAGACAACCTCTAAAATAATAAAAATTGCCCATAGAATATAGTATTTTAATGTCCTATAATTTCTGATTGTTTATTTACAGTAAAACAAAAATTAAAATTCTATTGTCGACCAATCTTTTAATTGACTTGTTAATGTTGCAAATTTGTTTGAATATTAACATTTTATTTATTGTTTGAATTACATAACGAATGAGATGCTAAATAAATATACAATGGCTAACATTTTTGCAAAATACTTCAATAAGCCTAGGAGGCTTCTTCCTTAGATGCTCTTAAGAGATAGGCTTGGATCTTTTGCATTTGCATCCTTTTAAAAAAAAAAAAAAAATCCCTACTTTTAACTTCCAAACACAAGCAAAAGGTTCTAATTAATTACTAAAACTATTTTTGTCCTATGAATAAAGTTCGAACCGGAAATGTTCTCTGGTTAGCTGATTGAAAGGTGCCTGAAAATGTGATAGTAATATACAATAATTTCATGGTCAGATGTACATAAAATTACTATGAAAAATTCAGACTAGTAGAGCATATTTATTTGTCGAAGTAGCTCATGGACATGGTTTCAGTGGAGATGTAAGAAATATGAAGTAAAAGTTAGGTGATGCTAGTACAGCATTTACATTTGGCATCAACCTTGTCATCTATAGAAGTTATTAGCAATGCCTTGCACTATCTGTTGACAGCATCAAGAGTGTGGGAGGATTAGCAAATATATGTTTAATAAAGCCTTAAAAGATTAATTGTGGTATTTTTCCACTGGAAGTAACAAACACCCACTCACAGTTCTTTAGTTGAAATCGAAACAGAACAAATTGTTTTCATATTAATTACTTTAGTGTTGTTGGCCCAGAAAAGTACTTTGAATAATCCTTACCTTATTCAATGATAAATACTTAAGGATTTATTACTTTTGAACTTGTTTTAAATATACTAAGGGATTACAAATGTTTTAAAGGTTCCAGAAATTAAGGATTACTTCATATTGTACTTTTAGTGTATGTTCAGTTGGTTGGCTTTATTTACATGTGCATTTATTAATTTATGCTTAGTCTTATATAATTGGAAAGACAACATTATTGATTAAATAACATAATAGATTAAAATGATTTGGTTCAGAAGACATTTTCACTAATAGGTAACGCTAACACATGAAATTATATCCTGTTTCTTTGAAGGCTTGAAATTAAAGTTCATTAGTGTCCTAAACCTGCTTTAAATAATAATCATTAAATTTGTATATTCAACATGCACATTGTAGGTATTATAAAGCTCAATTACTGCAAATATAATTAACACGCTTGATGCTTTAAAATTCTAAATTTCTTACATTTTTCTACAATAATTTGTTATTCATATTCCAAGCATCCAAGAAATATCTTCGCTCATGACGAATGGATTCATCTAATCTTTTACCCCAAAATCAGTGATAATTGTTATTTTTACTTATTTTGTACTGGAAAATATGTACATACTCTTATTTTTTTATTGCAATTTTGTTTTGTAATTGAAATAAAAAGGGATCAAAATTTCAGTGGCCCTTTTGCTACTGTCAGAAGTAAAATGTATTGAATATGATATTGCAGTCTTCAATAAGAATGAAGCCAGAATTAGTCTAAGCTGTGCTATTTATTTTATGTAATACAGTATTAATTAAGCATGAAATAAAACATTATTACAAAAAAAGTTGTTATTTAGCATTTTCTGATTGAACAGAACCCTTGCAAAAAAATGCTATGATTGGAGTGAACTTTCATTTTTTTTTTTTTTTTGAATACTTGAATAAAATTTTTGATTGCATGATTCACATTATTAAGACTTCCCTGTTAGTGTTTTGCTTTCCCTAGTATGCCTCTTGAGGAGAATATATATAAACTATGGGGTTTTTGGCCCATGGTCAACATAGTGGAAAGTAGGATCCCTAGGACAAATATTAAGATCTGTCTATTTTGATCCCTTATACCAATATTCAGCTGAGTAACCAACATACATCTGTTATAATTCTGAAAGATGTTCTAGGAAATGGTAAATATGTAGAATAGGGACATTGTTAATTAAATGAAGTAATTTTATGATGAATACTCTTGTTGGTTTCTATGACCCATGTTATAATTATTGAGGTTTTATTATATTGACCAAGCCGTGGATTTTGCCAGTTATTAAAAGTTTTATTTACAGTTACTCTCTGGGATTTGAAGAAGAATAGTGAAAGTGATTTGGTGGTCATCTTTTCAGTGTTCTGGATAAAAACTACTTTACTGGTTACTGTTAGTCAGCCTTTGACAAATCTCCTCAGGCATTATCTTATTTATATGCTATGGAGAGAAGTCTTTTATCTCTATATATCTTTGAGAAGCGGTTTTATCTATAATCAAGAAATTAACATGGATTTGAGAAGTTCAATGATATTGTGATAATCTATGAAGGTCAAGTACAAGATACCAAGTTTAATAAAGTCAAGTATGGGAAAGAATTGTTGGCTACAACAATATTTCTATACAAATTAATTGATTTACACATTGTTTTATGACAAAAATGTACATAACAAAAATTACTAAATAACAAAGTTAGAAATTTTTATATGTGCATTTTTGATAAAAAAATGAAGAGGAAATAAAATATTAAGGTTTTTCGTTTCTGGTCTCCATTACTACCCCCATTCCTGTTCATACCAAAAGAGTCCATCACGCAGGGGCTGCATTAACTAAGTAGATTTCCCAGGTGTGTCACTTATTTGCATGTATCTAAAAAAGTAAAAGTTCAATGAGAACAATATTTGGTATTAAAGCTTCAAATAATATGGTTCATGATATAACAGTTTATTATTAATATGACATGAGTGGGAATGGGGGTTTACTGAACGCCAAAAACTAAAAAATGAAAAAATCTTGGATAATAATTGAGATAGTGAAAAAACGCATATAACAACATTTAAAGAACATGTAATATACAATAAGGTTTGTTCTATACACGTTTTTGATCCGACTATAATAACGGAGATATTTCAAAATTCCCTCCTCCTTCCAGTCCGATTTCAGCTTTTAACGAACTCGATCTTTATTTTTACATAAAACGTTTAAATATCCAATTTGGTATGGATCAAACAAAAATTATGACTTGAGCGTAATCAGACTTGTATGTAAATATTTATATATATATATATATATATATATATATATATATATATATACATATACACACGTATATACATACATATATACACACACACACACACACACGCACACTCATACATCTATATACAGGGTCCGGCAGTCAAACCTGACGGTTTTTGAAATGGGATAAATCAATAAGTTGTTGAGATATTTTAATAATTTTTTTTTTATTGTAAAGAGGAGAATTGGAAATTTAACATTCATAATAAAAAAACACAAAAATAACTTATATAGCAAAAACTATGTCACTTAAATGTTGACCACCATTTTCTCTACACTCTACAAGTCTCTTGGAGAAGTTAGTCATGACTCTGTCCAATGTTTGACGAGGGATCTCAAGAATTTCTCGCCGAATGTTCTCCTTCAGTTGGTTCACATTATTTGGTTTGTCAACATAAACTTTTCCCTTGAGGTACCCCGCTCAAGGTGAACAAAATGGCGCCCATCCCCACCCGCCCAGACGTCCCCACCACTACCTATACCCACTCAAAAACCGTCAGGTTTGACTGCCGGACCCTGTTTTTGCTATATAAGTTATTTTTGTGTTTTTTTATTATGAATGTTAAATTTCCAATTCTCCTCTTTACAATAAAAAAAAAATTATTAAAATATCTCAACAACTTATTGATTTATCCCATTTCAAAAACCGTCAGGTTTGACTGCCGGACCCTGTACTTGTAACACTTAACACCAGCGTGAATATCAAATGAATAAATATAAAATGATTATGAGAAATCTTTCAGTCAGTTTACATTTTAATAGCCTTTACAACAGAAGGTGTCTGAATTGTAAATAAACATGCTAGCCAACCTCTCAGAGCTGAATACATAGACAGAACATTTAGACCAGAAAGAAAAATAATTACTGAAATATGTCTAAATATAATATGTTAATTTTATTGAAAACAATTTACTATATCTGGTACTGTAATTTAAATGAACCACAATAATTTTTATCTCAATCACTCTAATTTTAGTAATCCAAAAACAAAAACGGGAGGATCAACAGAACATATAAAAAGTTCTCTTGAAAAAGATATTTGGTATTGAAACTTCGAATAAAATGGTTAATAAATAGCAGAGTATTGTTTATGTGATGTGAATAGGAGTAGGGGTTTGCTGAAGGCGAAAAACTAAAAAATGCAAATATCTTGTTTAATATTCATGATAGAGAATAAATGTATATAACAATATTTATAGTACATTTAATTTGCAATAAGATTAGTTTTATACAATTTTCAATCGGACATATAATAACTGAGATATTTTAAATTTTATAAATGTTTGAAAAGTCATTAAAACTAAAAATACCTGCAGCAATTACAGTTTTGGTAGTAGAGAAGAAACAAAGCCAAGGAAATATAAATATAATTGAAAATATTATACTTGAAAAAGTGAAGGAGTTTAACCTATGGAGCATCATCACTGAACACAATGATAGTAGAGCTGAAGCTAATAGAGTAGAATTTGCTAAACAAGCCTTCCAAAGCAAAGGGAGTATTTTAACAAAGAAGCATGCTTGCTAACTCTTTCATATGGAGTGTACTGCATACGGGAGCAAAAGTTTGACCCTCCATAAAAGGGAGTATATTAAATTGGAAGCAATGGAGATGTGGATCTAGTGCAGAATGACCAGAAGAAGTTGGACTAAAAAAAATACAAACTGGAAGTTCTAAATGAGGTAACTGAAGACAAGTGTTATCAAGGACATGGAAAAAAGGAGGGTGAAACTTCTTGGGCACATCATAGGGTAAGGTAAGATATTTGGGTGTAGAGAGAAAACATCCTACTTTGAAGACATCAAACATATTATGAATTTTGTGGGTATAGTAATACAGAAAGAGCAGCTTCTGAAAGAACACAATGTTTGCCTTAAGATCATATTTATAATGTCATCAATAAAGATTATATTGTCTAGAGAGCTCCATATTCGCTTGATCGATACCATACTCAATATTTAAATTATTCATATAAAGTAAAAGATAATTTTTTTTAATGGAAGGGGGTTAAAACAAAGAAAAACTAAATAACTTGACTCTTGGACAGAAAAATGAAATATATAATCTTGTTAATCATATACGTCTTACAATTTTTGTTCTATATACTCCTCCTGTATAAGGCAGTTATATTTGTATCTTTTTTTTTATTTCAGCCTTCAGTTAACCCCCGCTAACTACATATGGGATTAGTTAACCCTCACTACTATTCATGGGATTAGTTAACCACCACTGCCACTCATGTAATTAGTTAACCCCACTCCTACTCATGGGATTACTTAATCCCTACTCGTGTTTATTACAAAATTGGTTTTATAAACGTTTTTGTTCTTGCTTATAGTAACTGAGATGATTCAATTATTCCCTCGTCTCCCCCAAGACTTATATTATCGATGACTCTTCTATGAGTCTACAGCAGAGAATAGATTAAGGCCTGCTTGGTTTACAGAAAGGAGTGATGCCATTCCCCAAGCAACCCTCCTCTTTTATCCAGGCTTAGGGCTGGTTAATAACGTCCCTAACCATACTCTCCTATCACTATGGCTAGCAATATTGACTCCAGGCTGGAGTCCATTAGTTGCCTAACACAGGTGAATTCTATGGCCTATCCAAAGATTAAATAATGCCATATCCACTTAATTTACAAATAATAGCTAAGGAATTTGTAATATCAAGCTCAAAAGATCTTACTACTTAAGTCCATGCACTTTTACCACAATGAACATTGTCATAGGCGGTATGTAATGTATATTATATTTTGTCTTATTAGGTCACATATGAAAATATTTGCCTTGAAAGCATTATACCTTAAAGGATAAATAATCAGATAATAAGGATAAAAACGTACTAAAACTGTCAACTGTGCTAATTGGGAGGGGTTATCTGCAGGTTACCTACCACCCTTCTCTAGCCAGAGTGAGACTAAGGATTTTATTTAGTGACAAACATTAAATTCCACCCTAGCAAGAAAAAGGTGGTAACCTGTAGATAATCCGTCCCAATGAGCCATAGTAGCAAAAAGTGGATGTTAATAAATAACAAAAAAGATTTTTTTTTTATATTGAGATTAGTTTTATAACTATCGGATTTTAGTTTAGGGAGTTTTATCGCCTTTATTAAATTGGATGGAACATAGTGGTGAAGTCAAAATACCTACTTTTTTATTAATGAAGGTTGTGCAGAAAAATCAGTGATTCGTGTACAAGTAACTTATCTGATTTTTTTTTTTAACAGTTTACATACTAAAAAAATTATTTTTTAAACAATAACATGTTCTTCTCATTATGATGACGATAATCTTTATATTTTGTGTGCAATTACTTCTTTAGAAATACACTTACACCATATCTGTGGATAACATATATATTTTATATAAGATGTTTGTTGAGGTGACAGGGCCTTGATGAAATAGTTGCTCTGAAAGCACTCTCTTATGATTAAACTGTAATTTGTCTTCAGTCAGACAAAAGAGGATGAAGAAAATTTACAACTTCATTGATCAAAGTGGGTATCTATTACAACTAAAATCCCCCCCCCCCCAAAGTAAATTTCAGTCCCTCTTTATAGTTGTCTCCAGAAGCACTCAAAGTCTAATTAAAAAAAATGCAGAGGATCAGGAGGAGCCTTTACAACTTGGCTATAAAAAAATATTATTTAAGGGCAAATTGGATTAATGATTTCAGGATAGTCTTTTATCTTTCCTTCTAGGGTAGTATAGAATTCCAGAAAAAACGAAAGTTACATCTTGATCAGTGATACATCTACAGCAGTGAAAATCTAGATGAAGTCTTGCTGTCAGTTAACTATCAAAAAAACACAGAAACTAAAGACACTAACACAAATTATACTAAAAAAAGAAATTCTTACTAGGATTGGAGAAATAAAAAATAAAAAAGTGATAACGTATATTTTATAAAACATGAGCAATTATAGTATACTTGAAAACAAAATTAAAATTACTTTATTAAGCACCAGAACATTGCACATCAAAAAACAAATATAAAGCATATTCTTAATAATAAGATTTGCAACAATATTACATAAAATAAAGTATTAAACAATGATAACACTAGCCTAAAATGGATTAGAGCATTAATTAGTGTTTTCTTGAAAATGCTCATTGGCACAAAATAACTAACTAATAGTAATTACAAATAGGAATATAATTCTATATTTTAATAATAAGGAAAAATACAATTTTTCTATGACTAATAATTAAATATTTCCAGAGTTATAAAAATATGTCATAATTAAAATAAATATAAATTTTCCTTAAAAAATAAATCTTAAGACAAATAGGAAGTAAGGCACAATATTTTCAGGGACCAATTTACAATAAAAATATATTTAAAGGAAAAAAGATAATTGAATTTTCATTTTAAAGTACAAATCATATTTATATACATATAGAAAACCTCACTATCTAAGTGAAGATTAGCTGAAGGTTTAAATTTTCTTAGGACCGTTACTGACTTAGTTATAAAATACTGATATTAATGGCAGTATCTTATGAAACATGCAATTTCAGTACCAATAAATATTTCGAGGAAATTCACTCTAATCCCAGATCACAAACTTCTTCTCATAATACTTTAAATGGAAAAACGAAAAGTGCTGTTAAAATGACAAATTGACTACCCAAAAAATTCCTTTTCCAACATAGTACTTAATCTTCCCAACTACTATGCAAAAAAAGACACTTAATTTTTTTTTACTTTAAGTATGTAAAAAAAGATTATGTGTAAAAGAAGTGTTTACTAGATCTGTAGAAACTTGTACAATCAAGGTGGGAGACAATATACAGGAGAAGCTTGCACAACAAGATACGGGAATGAAAGGTACCACTCATGGAATCATGCAAGGCTCAAATATGAAAATATAAGAGGACAAACACAAATCTTCAAACTGGCTTGTTTCATGGTATAACAAATATAATATAAAAAAAATATTATGGGTGCTACCTTAAGATATATTTAAGATTAAATTAAGAATAGTTTAATAAGGGAAAAATGAGGCTTTGAAATGAAAATTCATGTTTCAGAACCATGAATATTTCTGTGCAAAAATTACACACATGCAAAATTACAATTGTACATATAAATGATTGGAGCAGAGAGGGCTGTCATCCTTAGAAAATGGTAAGAATGGATATCCATAACTATACTGCTTTAAAAAACTCCATGATTATTAAAAAAAAATTTAAAATGATGCTTTGGAAATTCGCATTCTTCACATTTAGTAATGAAACACAATAAAAAAAAAGAATTAAAAAAAAAAAAAAGGAGGTTAGTTTACAGTAAAAGACATTCCTTTCCTTCCTATCTTCTCAAAGCAAAAAGCTCTAATAATAAACTGAAAAGAAAAATTAAAAGTAATACCTAAAGACACATAAACTGGCTGCTCTGTATTACATACAGTCTCTTTTTCCATTAATATGCAATAATATATTGAGATCAATTTCCTAACTATAGTAAATACTTGTAAGAATTAGCTTCTTTTAGTATTTCTTAAAATATTTCAAGTAATACCTGATTAGATGGCAAATGTTATTTATGTTAATAGACCCCTAAAAGTTTAATAAAAGCCCATTTAATAATGATTTGACTTTTAAGGCAATCATTTTTTAGAAAATCTTGTAAATGTTATATTTTTTTAATATTTTGAAGAGGTCAACATTTAGTGTACATTGGAAGTAACCATGGTATTCTTCTTTATTTTAAAGACTAAAGCATATATTTAAACTGAGGTACATCTTACAATCCAATCAATAAACATTGAGTTATTTCTAATAGCAGAAAATTAATACAAATTAAAAGTATAAAATGAGACTAGTAAATATAAACCAAGTTAAATGGTTTCAAAATTTGAATAAATTTATAAAGACTTAAATGTGCAATAAACACGGTTTATAAATTAGGAAAAATATGTGTTGCTTCAGTCTTCTACAAATATTTAACCTTACAGCTATATGGCAGAAATTTATCCAGTCTGTTAAGTTGCAAGTCAATGGTTTTACTCTACTTTTATTTTTAATTTCCACCACCCCCATTACAAATCAAAATCCTTGTCTGTAATATATATCACTTTGAGAGAAATAATAGAAATGCCTATACAATTACTATTGATTATGGAATGATAAATGAGGAATAAACTTAGAAAGTAGTCGATTAAATATTTCTTCAAGAGATTTAGCATGAACGATGACATCCATTTCACTCTGAAAAATAATAAATACTTACAATTTTAGCTACAAATAGTAATATTATTTTAAGAGATATTATATCATAACAAAAAAGTTAGATATCAACAAAGTTTAATATTAGTCTAGGTAAGTTTTCAAATAATAAATTACTTCTCATCATGTTACATGGTGTTTGAGAGTAGTCATTAATTTTTATATATAAGCTGCTTATACTTGGTTGACATTAATAGTCCCCATTCAAATGATTGACACATGAAAGGCGAGTTTGACTTCGAAAGGTTTTTGTTCTATTGAACTCTAGCTTACAAAATAAAGTAATGTACTTGGCTTCAAATCCTTGCAGGTGCAAAAATTTTTTCCATTAAATAAAACAATTAATTAAAATTTTATTTATTTATTTATTTATTAACATCCACTTTTTGCAACTTAGGGTAATCGGGACGGGTTATCTACAGGTTACCACCCTTTTCTAGCCAGGGTGGGATTTTAGGACATTATTTTATGAATTTCGTCACTAAATAATTTCCTTTGTCCAGGCGAGAATCGAACTCGCCACTCTAGGTTTACCATGGTAGATAATGCTTTAACTCGCATGGCTAACCTGAGCCCCTTAATATTTTAGTTACAAATAACTTGGGCTGGTTCTGAAACAGGAAACTTCATATCACCACAACTTGCTTACAAGTTATGAATTTTGAAATTTCTAATAAAACATTGATTTTTACTCCGTGCATAGCTGTTATTATCTGTTAAACACGTATGGGTTATATAAATAAAAGTTTATTTACCATTTAATCAATTATCATGCACTATAGTGCTATCCTACAATTAACTGTATATATGAACAAAACAAGCAGTTTGGGAAGATGCTGTATCAATATAAATAAAACTCTTAAGGTTTGTCTGATTTTCTATTTAAATTTGGTGGGAATGATTTTTTTTTTTTTTTTCCAGACCATTCTAAGGGCAATGACATAAAGACTGAAAATCTTGTCTGTCTCTACATGTTGGTTGCTCAATCACTCAAAAATAGCTGAGGAGATTTCAATTGACTAATATATTTAAGCGTTAACTATCCCAAGGTACAACATAGTATACATGAGAATTTGAATTTCTAACTAAGTGTGGGAGTTTGCTTTGACACCAACATCTACGTTAATACTCATTTTCTTGAGAGTGCCTCAATAATAATGTAAAATATTTGTACATGTAACAAGGATATGAATATCGTCAAAATGAGATATTTTGTTCTTTACTAACTCTGATACAAGCAGAAATAAACGTAGTAATCAAAACTTATGTTCATCAATATCTTTATTAATATTGTTTTTACTGGAAAATGTAAAATATCAATTCTGTTTAAAATGCATTTTTAAGTCTTAATATATTGCTTGTATTTATTAGATTCAAATTCTGACTTTAGGTTACCAAATAGTGTTCCATATAGTAAGTATAGTGTTGCCTATACAGAACTGTGCCTTATTTGTATCAGGGCTACAAATATTGATAACATGGGCAGGCTATTTTATACATTACTACAATCAACTGAAGGGGGGAGGGGTGGTTATTTACAAGGGGAGTGAATGGCCTCCCCTCTCCAATCTGAACGAAAAAATTTTAATGTGAAGTGCCTTATGAAAAACAAATTCTGTTAAAGCTAGGGAACGCACTTTTCAGGCGTTCGTATAAAAAAAAAATGTTAAAGTTTACCAGAAAGTCTTGAGGTGTCGCAAGAAAGACTTTCCCAAGGAGAGCTCCCATGGCTTGGTAGCACTTTCTTTTTGTAAACATAAGACCTCGAGATCGAATCTCACCGGAAGCGACTATTTTTTTTATTTTATTTTTTGTTTCTTTAATGTTTATTTAATATAAATAAAAAGTTAAATAATTTTTTTTTATTATTAGGATTATTTTTTAACATGTTCCATATATTTAAATAAAATTCAAACATAAAAATGTGGTCATTAATAGTTCAAAATCCAGAAAGTTAATGACCCATTTTTAACAGACGTTCTGTTGCAGTACGTTAAAGACAACAAATGTCTACTATTGATTGACTCTTGGTGAGGGCTATCAAATTCGGGTATATAGAAGAAACATAGGACCTTGCACAATCAAAGTTATCCCTCCTAAATGTACTCCCCTATGCCAACCGTATATTTCTATCGTCATGTTAAAAATGCTACCAAAACTGCTCGTATTTGATTAAAGAGAATCACAAGATATCATCTAGAGAGGATTGTCTTAAAATCCATTTTATTCTTCATCACCAATATTTGTTGATATGGTTTGCTTTGAAATGTTGTGATGAAAGAGAATTTTTTAAACCAAGTTTGCTTTCATACAGACATTTACAGAAATCGTTCTCTCGCTTTAACAGCATTTGTTTTTCATATGGCACTACAAGTTAAAATTTTTTAGTTCAAATCAGAGAGGGGAAGGGCATGCTCTCCATGTAAATAACCATTCCTCCCCCCTTCAGTTGATTGTAGTAATGTATAAAATAGCCTGCCCATTGTCAATATCTGTAGCCCTTATACAAATAAGGCACAGTAGTATTAATAAAGATATTGATGAACATAAGCTTTAATTACTACGTTTACTTCTGCTTGTATCAGAGGTAGTAAAGAATAAAATATCCCATTTTGACGATATTCCTATCCTTGCTACATATAAAAATATTTTACAATATTATTGAGGCACTCTCATGAAAAACTAATAAACTTTTATTTAGTGACTGGAAGTTAGAATCAAAAGTTTGAAATCTATAAATATAAATATTGTTCTAGGATGCTAAAATAAATTCCAAGTAAAATTCATTCTTTACATTTTTCTAATAAACTCGACATTAACCTTTTTTTTTTTTTAAAATATTTATTCGTTTATTTGCAACAACATATTTAAATATTACAAGCAAATGGTATGATACTAAGAATGACTTGAATATTGTCTTGAGGTGGGGAGTTGTCCATTGACAATACCCACAGTGGAGGGAACATTGGGTTGTATTATGGAGTTAAACAGTACACTACACAAGAAGATCTCTTGGTCACTTACGCTTCAGACGTCGCCTTGTGTTGTGTTTCTGGAATATAGGTAGATGAAAGTGATTCGACTAAAGGATTAGGATGTGCGGGAAGGAGAGAGTGGAATTTCTGATATCGGGATTTGGCGAGGGTATGGACAAAAGGAATGTTGAGGTCGTTATGGAGAGTTAAATTGGATACGTAAAAAGAGAAATCTGTAATTTTGAGGAGTATTCTAGATTAGAGGGTTTGGATTTTATAAGAATTTGAAGGTTTAGGGGAACCCCAGAGCTCAAGTCCGTATGTCCATATTGGTCTGAGTACTGTCGTATAAATCAGTCGTTTGTTGTTTAGTGATAGTATAGATCTGTTGTCAAGTAGTCTTAGTAGAAGCCTGTACCGTCGATTCACTTCTTGTCTTTTTAATGTGATGTGAGGTTTCCAAGTTAGTCGCTTGTCTAATGTGAGTCCTAGATACCTAATTTGTGATTTTTGAGGAATTAGACACTATTAAGTGTAACTGGAGGGCAAATGGAATGTTGGAGGGTAAATGTTACATGGCTTGATTTGCTGCTGTTGACCTTGATCCTCCATTGAGTCAGACATAATATTTGCATTTCTCAATGGAAAAAATTGTTGTATATAGTTATTACTTAACATTAGAAAAATTCTCACCTGTCTTGAACGATAGCAATTGTTAAACATTGTTTTCACATCCCTTATAAAATCCATAATGCTGACATATCTCCCCTTTTCAAGTTTAGCCTTTATGTCAAGTAAGCACACTGACCTCATACAAGAACTGTTTCTGGCCTGTTTAAATAAAAAGTTATATTTATTTAACAGAATATATATATTTCATATTTTAAAGGAATAACATAATCAACGGATGAGAAACACACATAGAATGATTTTAAAAGGATGATCAAAGAAAGGAGATGCATACAAATATTTTACTCTAAGACAAACATTGTTATAAAATACGTTTCAAATCAGATTTATACTTGAGTTTAGCTAGACATCATGTAAAGATCACTAAAAATCATGTAACATCCTATTAAGCTGTGAGAGGGCACAGGCCTTTATTAAGTGCTGCATGTCAAGTAAAAGAGGTCACTGCGTATTTTGGAGGTACCCCCTGAAGCTATTCCTCCTTAAAGCACTCCACCTGGTACTGAATGTGCCATTATGTGGAAAGACCCTAATGGTCAGATTTTGAATAAGAAATTCATTTTTATCACTCTATACATGCGTCGGATCGTCGAAAAGCGATACTATGTATGTTCTTTCTAATTCTTCAATATGCAAAAAACCATCACACAAAGTCTGCTTAAACTAAGAAGATTTCCCACATGTTAGTATGATACACTATCGTTCTCTTCTCACCATATATTCTCTATATCCAAGTAAAAATCCGATGAGTAGAAGTGGGGGGAGGGGGTTTCCACAATCCTGATTATTAATCGAGGTATTTGCATTTTTAAGTTTTCAGCATTCAGTTAACCCTCCAATCCTACTCATTCCATATCAACAATAAAAAGTTATACCTCAAACCATTTTATTGGAAGCTTAAATGTCAAATATTGTTTTCATTGAACTTTTATTGTGTGAGGTACATGCAAATACATATGACATGACATGAAATCATATATGGGATGATGACATCACATATATAGTGCTATCACATTTAATTAGAAATATAAAATATATGATGAGATGTGATCAATAGTGTGTCATCCTGGCATATAGGAAATCTGCTTAGTTTAACTAGCCCCTGTGTGACGGACAATTTTTACTATTTTTCATTCACTATGCAATGGAACTTATTTTGAATCTGCCTTTATTATTCTCAAACTTTCCATTTATTATTTCATAGCTGTGAAGGTTTTTCCATTGGAAGGAAATTAAAAGATTAAGAGCAATAGCTACAGCAGTCTTTCATTTAAGTTAATAGACTAGATAGGTTCAAAATCCAATCACAAATAAAGTTTCAACATTTACCCTATTTCCTCAATTTTTGTACTATTTTCGAACTGTGAATAATTTACATTTACATTGTTTTTGTTGTTTTGGTTAATGAAGTTTATATTTTATATTTTTTAATCTACATTGCTGGGAAAGATTTTGTTGTAAGTAGCAACCTGATTTTTTCAAATTAGCAATTTTTTTATGTTTCTCTTTTATGATAAAGTGGATGAAGAACCATAAACAATTTACAAATTCGAAAAAAATCAGAATTATGTAACTGTTTCAAAATATGAAGCATCATTTCTTTCTCTGTGTAGGGCAAGGCACAAGGGCATGGTTAAGAGATTTAACTTTAAAATTGTTATAGCTCAATTTTATCCAGCAGACATATAATTAACAACTAATTTAGACATTCTTGTTCCTTAGCTGTTTTTGTTAATTAACATATCCATTGTTGTTAGCATTAACATATCCATTGAGACCTAAGTTGAAGAAGGGTTTTCTATAGTATTGTGCTTATTCTTTCTAAATAGACCAATTGAGAAAATTCGTAATGCTGAGACTTGAAATTATTCTTCAAAACAAATTCTTAATATTGTTATATGTATTATTAAAAAAAAAAAAAAAAGATGATGTAGTTAGTCAATGGCAAGAATGAGATAATGGCTAACTTCAACATTTAAGATTTTAATTTAAAAAAATATAATGGGTATATATTATCAAATATATAATAGCATAATTTCAAAATAATAAATGATTGACAAGTAAGGACATGCCTCTTTGGATCTAGCCCCTTACCAGTGCAAGCCTCTATGGCGTGAACCTTTCCATGGTATCTATCAGAGCCCTGGTGACTACCTGTTTGTTGAATAAATATTTCATTGACATACCGTCCAGAAAGTGATAATTTCAATTGTAGTTAAAAAAAAAAAAGTGTAGGCATTTAAGCTTAGAATACTTTTCTTAAATGTTTCTAATTTAGTGGGGTAATAAGCAATAAAAAGGAATGTTGATACTTACCGGATGCCTGAAAGGTGTGCTTGCTTCAACTTGACAAAACATTTCAAGGAGAAGACGATTTGCAACTTTCAAATCACTTGATCTGAAATGTGCATAATTGCCAGGAGGAAGGGGGCAAATCTCTTGACAGAGAATACATGACCACTGGGCACTGAAACAACAACATAAGAAAAATTATAGAAATAATAATATACAAAAGTAATATGTAGAATATGTAACACCATGCCCATGACTTCACCCCACATTCGAGTCCCAGTTTCTCCCCTAATAAGAAGTCTATATAAACAGGAATTTATATTGAAGCTGGACATGAGTTGGATATTGATTTGTTGCTTTAAGTGAAAATCGTATGAATAAGTGGACGTTAAAAAAAGATTGAAAACTAAAAAAGTCAAGTTGGTTAATATTCAAATTAAAGTAAAAAACATGCAGAACACTTCTACAATATTATATTTCAACAAGATAAGTAATATAAAATTTTCCGCTAAAACTCATAACAGATATTTCCAGTTTTTGATTTTACCTCTTCTCTAAAACATCATTCCTTCTGGTTTAGTTTAGTTATTAAGAAGCACGATCATTAGTTTTTACATCAAGTGGTTAAATATTAAGTATGGTATTGGTGAAATAAAACAAAGGCCTTTAAAGTTAAAGGTTTATTGATGAAAACATGTCAAATGAAATATAAGGTTAGTGAACAAAAAAGTTCATCATGGAAGGGCTGCTTAAAGTAAGCAAATTTCCCACGTGCTGGTATGACAAACTTTTTATCTCTTCACCCCATATATTTTCTATTTCTAAGTAAAAATCCGATAAGTAGAAGTGGGGTTTGCTGAAGGCTTAAAACAAGAACGTATGAATAAATCGCTTAATATTTAAATTATGAAAACATGTATAGAACAACAATTGTAGATCATAAATAATTTAACAAGATTATTTCTATATTTTTTTTCGATATGACTCCTAATAACGGAGATATTCGGAATTTTCAAATTCCCCTTCTAAACCTCCCTTGATCCTGGTCCGATTTCAGCCACTAATGACTATAAACATTAATGTTGACTGAAACGGTTAAATATCGAGTATGGTATAAATCAAATAAACTTTTTCGAGTAAAGAACATAAAATCTTAATTGGTGATGTCATCACACAACATATTTGCATGAATCTCACAAAGTAAAATTACAATTGGTAACAATATTTGGTATTTATGCTTCCAATGACATGGTTCATGATATAACAACATAGTGTTAATATGGCATGAGTAGGAGTGTGGGCGTATTTCATTAAATATTGAGTTTGGTAACAATCAAACAAAAATTGCTAGCGCTACAGCAATATAATAAGACAAGCACACACGCACAGATTTTCATCACAGGACCTCATTTTCATCATCTTCAAAATAAATAAGATAAATGGACATTTGAGAAAAATTTTCAAAATTGGATATCGGGGTACAACATATTTTCCTGAGTGACATCTTCCTTTGTTCATTATAGGACAAAAATGCCATTATCAATCCAATGTATTATAATTAGACAATTATTTTACGGTGAATATTTATTTAATTTAAATGTTTATTAACATTGAAGTTAAAGAAATACAGCTATTTGTATTTTAGCATTTTCAGCCTTCATTAAAACCGTATTCCTACTAATGGGGTTTTGATTTAAAGCAATTATCAATTATCATTTCGTGTACTCTTAAATTTCTATTCTAATTAAAGGAGAAATTGTGAATATGTAATCTGCATATCATTTCAGCACATGCAAAACCTGAATAGCTCATGCAGCCTAAGTGTGATAAAGGTTTTCATTACTCCAGAACTAAAATAGCTTTGAGGTTTTGGCTGTGAACAGAAAAAAAAGGAAATACATATTATAAGTATCTTTCCTCCATCCCCTGGCTTATCCATGGTTCACATTTGTCAAATTTATATTATATCAATGGACAAATGCCCCTGACAATGCCCACAGCATGAGATAATTATTCAAAATCAAGACATAACCAATTGGACAAAAAAAAGAAGAAAATGATAAACATATAAATTTAAAAATATAATAAATCATAAGCCATCAATTTAAATTGCTTTTTATTTTAAAAAAATAATGAAATTAACAATTATTAACAAGCCAATTTCCTAATAATCAAGACATACAGAATTATTATTAAATATTTCATTTTAACAAATAAAGTTCTTCCCCTAAAAGACAACTGATTTTGATGTAAATATAACAAAACCCATGTTCAAGCAGAGAGATTAACCACTTTAATACTAAATTTCAATACAATGTGTTTATGAGTACAATGGTTTAAGTAATGAATATGAAGAAGCTACTCACGGAACAGGAAAGGCAATAGTTGGTATATGACACTCTCGGTGGAATCCTTTAGGACAATTATTGCATGAAATATAACCATCAGGACCAAGACAAACAGAACACCAAAAGTCATTTGATGAACCTAAAATTTTTAAAAGAAATATTAGCAAAAAAGCTTGCAATAATACAACACAACAGATATAAAAAAAAACAATGCTTTGTGTGTCTATATTTATATAAACTTGATGATAACTTTATTTCTTTTTTAAATTTTGTAAAGCTGATTTTCCATTGCTCCAAACTTGGGGGAAATAATCAAGATGTTTGTAGTTGAATAGCTGTCTTGTTTATGAGAAAAAAACATTTACTTCATGAAGAAAAGTGAATGACTATTTTCAGAAATTTATTGTTTTTTTTTTTTGTAAATTTAAAATTTAGCTTGAAAGAGCTATAGTCATTTACATATTCACAGATTCATAGCAGTAATTATCCTCAGCAAATAAATAAGAATCTTTGTTTACAAATATTGAGTTATATAATAGTCAAACATTGGCTAAGGAAAAATATTTCCCAAACTATAACTCTCCCCAATCCTGTACTTCATAGATGGAATGCAGAATGAATGTTGTAAAAGTCTTTCAAAACCTTATAATAATATAGGATGTTGAAAAGCCATAAAACCATTTGTTCGATTCTCTTTTAGTGTAACCTCTCCTTGAGGTTTATTTCCAATGATCTTAATCAATTTGTTGTAAAAATATTTTAAAGTTCCATTTAAGCTGCTCCCTAATAAAATTACCTCGAAAAGACAGATAAGGATGCTGACCTTGACAGGTAACCCCTAAAAACGGGAGAGATTACGTGTGTGTGTGTGTGTGTGTGTGTGTGTGTGCGTATATTAATAATTAAAACAATTTTTAGATAAATAAATAGGGCTCAATTTGGTTCTTGTTAATTAATTGTATTTATAGGTGTTTATTGATCTCATAGACCTTTATGATTCAATTGAAATATTGAATCTAACAGGAATATGTGCACCTCATATAGGTTAATACCTGTTAATAATCTATATTTTATAGATTATTAACAGCTATTAACTGGGGAGGGGGGAGGAGAGTATGCTTGTAAACTCAATTTCTCATTTGGCAGGGATTGACCTTGTACCTATTACCAATTATAATATTGTTGCAAAAACTATGTACATGAAAAATTAAACAGAGTTAATTACATATTTAAGAAGTACGAAGTAGATGAAAGGAGCTGAACAATGGAAGGACCATTGGCGTCAGAAGTATCTTGACTATGCTGTCTGGCCCATTCTCGGCCTTCCCTTTGATGTTAGCAGCCAAGCAATAAAAGACGCCCAGCTCGCCCCGAGAGTCAGTTTGTTCTCAGTACTCTTCAAGTGAATAACAGTGCGTTCAGTGCTACTTTAGTGAACAGTGCTTTGTAGTTTTGGTACCGTGTTTATGTAAAGAACAGAGTAGTGTCGTGTTTATGTAAAGAACATAGTAGTAACGTGTTTATGTAAAGAACAGTCTAGTGCCGTGTTTATATAAAGAACAGTGTAGAGCCGTATTCTTCGTGAAGACCAGGGCAGTACTAAGTTTTTGTGTGAAATTCAGTTATCCTGAGTTATTGTACTAGGCAAATAAGAAGAACAGTGGAGTTATCAGTGCATTCTGTGAGTAATAGTTAAGAATTATTTACCAAGTGTATGTAGTGCATTGTCAAATAAATTGTGCAGTGATTAAGCTTTTGTGTTTAATTTTGGAATCCAAAAGAATTCTAATAAACAAGGTTTTTTTTTCTTTTCTTTTTTTGTAATAAACCTAACAATATATATAAACTCCAGAAGAAATATCATGCAGAGTAAAAAAGATATGTGAAAGTGATTTTATTTGTTGAGCTCCAGTCTTATTCTCCAACAACAAAGATTGATTTGAGGTCACATTTTGACAATATGAATTCACATCATAAAAGTTAAAAATATCCATGTCAAGAAACATTCCCAAAAGAAACTGCAGAAAATTGAGAATTTAAAATGACTTCTTAAAAAAATAAATGAAGCTAAATAAACTTCCTAAAACAGCCCTTAAAATATTTACCTGTAGGAGACTGATACTCTTGGGAGCCTTCTCGTTCCCGATTTTCTCTTTCTTCAATTGCACCCAAGTCTTTAAGGATTTGATCCAACGCCTACAAAAAAGATCTCTTTAACACAGAATTTGGAAAGATAGAATACAATTTGCTCCTAACTAAGAAATAAACATTAAAAAAGTCTTAACTCAAATTTATAGTAAATATAATTTATTTTCATTTCTCAAAAAATAAATCATATAAATTCTTACCTCATAATCAGGTAAGTTTTGTTCTGTAAGATCAATTACAGGGTTCTGAGCAGGTATACGGACTCTCTTTACGCCATTACCCATATCCATATCATTAACTGTTTTGGGTGCCAGCCTCACCGTCTCAGGAATGTGCCAGGTCTAAAGGTAAATATAAAATAAATACTAAAAAGACTGACAAATGCTTGTACACACATACACGATCACACACTGCAATGCACATCCAATATTGTTATTTATCATAATTGTTATTAATATTATAAGATCTTTACAATACACCCATGTGGGCAAAATATATTTAAATAAATTTAATTCACAATTGGCTACATAAACGTGGGGCAAAATATTTAATTAATCTATTAATATTTTTATAATAATCCCATGTTATTATCAAAATTTTTAAAATCATAACATACTATGTATATATCAATCCCTCAGTAATAACAGGTGTCTCGATAAGCTCTCAAGGTAACCCGCAATATAACCTTCCAAGAGTGATGTAGCAGAAAGATAATTTTACGTTACCAAGGCAACATATAGGGGATTCAATGGAGGAGACCAGTGTGTTGGTTGTTATGTCGTGCTAAACAAAAGTTCGTGCTCTAGTTCTATGTTTTCGTTACAAATTTCTTAAATAAAGTGTTGTGTTTAAACGTTTATGTAATTATTTAACGAAGAATATTAAATATACATACATTTTTGATATCAGTTTATGCTAACTTGAAGCAAATTAGTAAACCTAGAGTCAAGGGTTTGTTTCCCGTGATGAACTCACTAAATAAAATCTTAAGTTTCATCCAGGCTAGAAAAGGATGGTAACCTGTAGATTACCTGTCCCAATTAGCCTCAGTAGCACAAAGTGCGCATTAATAAATAAGAAAAATGAAGATATTTACATTTTGGACCAACAATAACAAAAACATTATTTTTTACACAAAATTTTGATGATTGAAATTTACAATTTGATAATCAAATGCAGAAATCTTGAAACTATCATGGTTTAAGGTGTTTAGAAACTCTTTCTGGCTGTGATGTCTCCTTAATTTTTTTTCTTTATTTTTTAATGAAGAATTTAATTTGATTAACTCTGAGTTCTCAATGGAAGATCTGTTGGTTCCTAAAAAATCTAAGGTCCACTTAATACCAATATTAGGAATTTATTTTGGAATACTATAAGTTTGTCTAACTGGACAGGGCATGCATTACTCAGGATGGGAAGAATAAGCTACTTATAAAGTAGTGAAATGTATTAGTGTCCTGAAAGAAGGTAATATGGCAGCCATATCTCATATAAAGGTAAAGTGGCAGCCCCTGGTTTTCCAGAGTTTGGAACTTAGTAAACCAACAATTAGAATCAAATATAGCAGACACACAATGAACTTGAAAGGGAAGTAAAATATTGAGTATTAAACCTAAATTAATGTTCAAGGATTGCTCTGGTCAACAGTGGTTTTGGTGCCGAAGATTTTGGAGGTGATTTTTTATGAATTTGATGCCCTGAATTCAAATATGCTATTAGTTTTTGCCTATCAGCTAGAATTTTTAAGATATCAACATTTTAGTGAATTATACATTAAACTATTTTAAAAGAAAAACCATGGTTTAAAGAAACAAATTAAACAAGGAATTTTTATTATATTACACAGATATTATTTATTATATACAAAAGAAAACAGAAAAAGTCATCATTTAAACCAATTACTCACTGAACATTTCGGAAACTTCTTTTACGCGACATTATTGAATGTATTTTAGAAGAATCCCGTTTTAAAGTCCAGCAGTAATCTGCCATCATGTGAGTATCCCATCTTCCTTGATAGCGATCCTCCATACATTTTATATCTTGGTGAAATCTTTCACCTTGCTCCTCACTAATGTCTCCTAAATTATCAGGAAAACGGTCTAAGTGGCTGTGTAAATAGTGCACCTTAATGCTCATGTTACACTGAAGTGATCTGAAATTATTCAGCATCTCATTGACTAATTAAACATAGTTTTTAGCTTTGTGTTCACCCAGAATATTTTGGACAACTAAACCAAATGAATTCCAGGCTTTTTGTTCAATCTCAATCATTGAATTTATTAAGTCAGGTTTTATTAATCAGCTGTCTTATTTGTGGGCCGCCAAATATTCCAGCTTTCATTTTTCCATACTCAGCTGAGGCATTTTTTCCCCATATCTATGCAAAGCATGATCCATTCTTATCACGAGCCTTTACAAATTGATTCATTAGACCCAGCTTGATATGCAATGGTGGAAAGATGATTTTCTCTCGAGGAACTAAAGGATCATTGATGATATTCTTTTCCACAACATCCATATTTTCTCTCCTTGGCCACTCTTTTCTAACCCAGTGTTGCGTTTTGTCTCTGCTATCCCAGAGGCACAAGAAACAAGGATACTTGGTGTAGCCACTTTGCTGTCCAAGGAGAGAGTTTACCATTTTTTAAGTCTACACAAATCACCCATTGGTGTTCGTGATACTTTATTTTTCCCAAAACCAAAGCTATGATATCATATTGCTCTTTCATTTTCGTTGAGTGCGCAATTGGTATTGAGCCATATTTGTTCCCATTATGTAGAAGAACAAATTTCAAACTTCGCTTTGAGCTGTCAATAAACAGGCGCCAATCATCTGGAAAATATTCAGGAAGGCCCATTTTTACCAGGAGTTCTCTAATAGAATGACAAAATACAGTATTTTGTTCTTCAGAGAAAAAAGATAACAGATCATTCTCCCTTTTGCTAAAAAATGTAATTTTCATTCCTGGTTCAAGTAATTTTTTTTCCTTCACCAGCTTCTTTCGACAGGTTGAGATCTCTAGTGAGGTCATTTAACTCATCTTGGTTGACATGAAACATTGAGGAAGTGATGATATCGTTTCAAAATCACTGGCACCTTCAGTAGTATCAGAATTCTGATCAGAGAGACAATATGCGTCCTCACAGAGTTCTGGTAGCTGGTGAAAAATTGGAATTGGTACTTCTTCTGAGTGAGGGATAGGGCGTATTGCAGAGACTAAATCTGATAGATAAGTGAATTTATCTAAAAATCTAGAGCTGATACAGAAAAACTGCTTTCCTATTTAGATTCAGCAATAAAAATATAGTTAAAATCTGATCAAAAATCCTAGGCACCAAAATTTTTTTTTTGTAGGTCTGTGTTGTCTTTCTCACAGGTAAGTGACGAACTAGAATGGTTTTTATTCAATTTTCAAGGCATTTCACATTTTTTTTTTAAATTTCAATAAAAGCGATGAATTCAAAGTCAACTTATGAGGCGACACTAGAGTCAAGGGCACTAGTTCATCAGTAATTAAACCTGGTTGATAATCATAACAAATCATGAGACAAATGTACTTTTCTTTGTATTTAAAAAAACTAGCACAATCTTGTGTTTTATCAAAACTTGAATGTTAACCAAATTATTTGTACTATTTAAACCCTCACTTCTACTCAATTTTTGATGTGATATCAATGAATATTCTATACTCTAGAAGACATAATTTTGTTTGACCTGTGCTATACTCAATATTGAACTAAAGGTCAAGTTCGTTAATCTGTAATCGGCTATAGAGAACGGGTAAATCTTGAATAACTCCATTATTATTTCTCTGATCAAACACTAACCTTAGCCATTGAATAGTTGACCACTGGCGCATGCTTCTTTGTTTGAAGATTAGAATTATCTTTATTCAGTTGATGAACACTTTTTTCTGGTTCAACACTGCCCGCCAATAACTACAAGAGAAAAAAAAAAGATTACTATACTCTAATCAACTTGTTAAATTATTTTTAAAAACTAATAACTGAAATTTAAAAAAAAACTAATGAAATTATTTGGTTAACTTCATCAATGAATATAAGAAATATCCAAAATTTTGAAAACAGGATTTAAGTAATAAGTGAAAGCACAGTAGACTATGCACTTTTCCTTAAAATGTCTTCTTTTTTAATATTTTGTCTACTTTGTGGAGGCTGTAAGTTTACTGCTTAATGGTAAGAGCTACCATATTTGAGTTTTTTTTATCATTGTTTCAAACTGGGAAATTATTATTTATACTGTACAACTCCTGAAGATAATGATTTCTAGCAGAAATAAGAATTCTTTACCCATTGTGTGTGCGAGTGTGTGTGTGTGCGTGCGCGCGTGTGTGTGCGTGTGTAGGCCTATACTAATAAGATAAAATACATATACTAACAGTTTATTCCACACAATGAAAACCATTGCAATGAAAAGTTTTGATCTAACTGAATAAATCGCTTGTAAAATAATATGAGTTCCAATGCTTGTTAATATGAAAAATTAAATAATTAAATCAGGTAACAATTGATTAGTAATGTACTGAATGTGGAGGTTGAACTAATATTTCAAAAGTAAAATAGTGAATTCACATTTTTTTTTTTTTAAATTGTAATAACAAAAAAATATCTTAAGTAATATATTGTAAAAAAACATCACAGCTGACTTTGCCCATCCATATATCTAAATTCAAATGATTTAAGAAATATTCAAGAGCTTTCCAATATTACAGAGTAGTGGTCATCAACAAAATCTTCAAAAACTACCCCCCCCCCTTCCATTACAACCTTGAACAGAAGTTTGACTAATTTTAGGCTTTAGGCTGTGAGAAAAGATTAGATGGTAAAAATAATGCCTAGTGTTTGGAATTGATACCTAATAAAGATTCATCTAAGATATAATACTGTGACAGAATGAAAAGACTAATAAGTCCAATTGACAATACAACAGCCTCTAATTAGTAAATTAATGTAATAAGAAGAGTGGCTTATGTTGTCTCCCAATTTATTATTCAACAAGTTGGATAAATTAGGAAAAGTGAAGAATAAATGCAGTTTTAAGTTCTGTCCAGTAAATTTTTTATAAGGAAGAAAAAATGTCTGATATCAGGTGTAAAAATATGTTTCAGTAAGTCTTTAGAAAGATGCTGATAATATCATTCAAAAGACAATTACTAATAACTAACTACTAGATAATATGTAATACGCTCTTATCCAAACTGACTATCTGCTCCAGCAGTCTTATCATCACTCTTAAATGAGCGAATTTTCGGTAACTCTAAGTCCAAGGTCTGAAGGTAGCTGTAGAGCTATCAAAAATTTACACATTGAAGAGTGACGAGAAGACCGCTGGAGCAGACAGACAGAAGAAAAGTTTGGAGAAAAAGGAAATACAGTCCAGCGAAGAAGTTTATACGTCTAGTCAATAAAGTTAGTTGGAAGACATACTATTTTTCTCGTAAGTGCCATGCAGTTTCAAAGAGTTAATAATAATTCATTAAGTGGCATGCAGCTTCAAAGAGTTAATAATAATTCATTAAGGGGCATGCAATTTCAAAGAGTTAATAATAATTCAAAGTACACAAGGCTTTAGTTGTTCACATTTATAGATATAAGGATGAAATATTGTTGAGCAAATAGATCTCATTGTAATTTAAAACTCGTTAGTACTAGAATCACAAATTAAAATAATGAGAAAAAGAAGTAAATTATTAAAGATGAGTAGAAAAAAAAGAAATTAATAAAATTAAAGTGTATAAAAATTAAAAGGACATGCTTCAAGTGAAAAACATAATCTCAGAATAGTGTTGCACAATACTAATAAAGCAATGGCAAATTAAAAGAATTTTATTAGGTTTTCTAGGTATTAGAGCTTACTAGGTGGTTACTTAAGTCTTTCTGGAAAGAAACTTTAAAAAAAACATAAGCATAAAGTTATTTTAAATGAAAATGTTTGTTTTTAAAGAATAAAATCATCTTTTATAATGTAATAAGAATTTAAATATCTCAAAAAGCAGAATTTTGACTTTTTTTTTAAACAATTATGTTAATATTCAGATTTATTTTTTAATTTTAAATGTCTGATCAGAAAGATTAATTTGAAAATTGAATCAAAAAATTTTGTTTTAAATTACCTATGATTGACAATTTATTTTTATTTTAACATTGAAATTGGCTTATAGAGGAAAGCTTTACACATATTGTACACCAGGATAAATTCTAATGATTTATTTCCCTATATTCGGTGTGGCAGAAAATTTAATTGCAGACTACTGTACTACTGATTGAATTCCATCGAGAGTGTCATATACCAACTATTGCCTTTCCTGTTAAATTTAGTATTCAAGCGGTCAATCATTCTTCTTGAACATTGGTTTTATTCCCTAATCAAAAGTGGAACACTACACCAAAATATCTAAGCATAATGAACATTTCACAAAATATTCTTAAAAGAATTATACACATACTATTTTTTATTTTCATTTCCTTGAACAAAGCAAAGGAAGTTTTGTAATCAGAAAATAAATTCGTTTCGAGATTTCAATGGAATTATCTGTTTCGACTAGTTATGACATGACATCTGTAATTGGGTACATATCTCGCAAATAACTCAAAATAACGATTTAATGAATCAGAATATCCTATGCCATTTTCCATTGTTATGCCATCTTATGATCAATTTCATGTTTCACTGACCCTTTTGCATTGTATACAAGATTGAATTTCCTCAAATATAAAGATATCATGGATCTCTTTAGTTTTCCTACACTCACATTTTATAATTTACGATTGCATGAACCAAATTGTTTCAGTATTTTGACTGAAACATATTCATCATTCTCAAAGGAATAGGAAAACTGGTTATAATTTCATCAGACTGATAACACGATTATTTGTCAAAATCAACCTTGAACATTGTTTTATTGAGCCATACCACTAGGCCTTGGGGTAAATTATATGTCCTTCTAGAAATTTTAAGAAATATTAATTTCTTTTGTCAATGGTAATGACCCTTTTCCTAGGCCTGTCATCCTTTGGTTTTGAAACAAAGTTGTCCAGATGTCAACTTGATGAACCTCAGACAAATCATGAAAGATCAGAATTTTGTCAAGAGTTTCTTAAGATGGCAGCGCACTTGGAGCTTAATTAAAGATCCAATTTCAAAGGAGAATCATTGTGTGGTTACATATGAATCATGAATTGCTCTGTCAATTAACAACTAATCTTCATTGCACATAGAACATCAATCAAATCTAGATTCATCTAGCATTATAGTTGAACCACTTGAATCAGAACGCTACAGTGCTTATGTACAGCTTAACTTCACTGGCCATTTACATTTTTCCTCCGTTTTCAATTCAGCACTTAACTCTTTTCTCCAGTGGTACCACAGGAGCCTGCTAATCACTTTTTTTTTCTTCAAACTAGTTTATTTTAAATAACGAAAACTAAGTTGTTTGAGACACATCGAAGAATATTTAGTCAAAATAAAAAACAACATGAACATTGAAAAATAAAGATTAAATAATAATCAAACAATCAATTATTGGCAATAAACTCATGCATAAAGACTTTTGTAACAACCTAGTAAATGCAAAATTATTGATTTCCTATATTATTTTTTCCTTTAAATAGAAAAGTGCAGATTAAATACAGTCAATGTATGTTATTTGAATAATAAAGTTACGCATTTGATTACTGACAGATCCCAATGATATGTTGTTTTCAGGTCGATTCTGTATTGGAACGCTGCCAGAAGCAGCTCTGGTGTCTCTTACAGAAGGTTGTTTCTCTTTGCATAGGTTCTCTTTACTTTCATCCTATACAAATCAATATATTAAGAAATATACCATTAGTGGATTAAATCAAAGACAACTAGGCTCAGGCATCATCAAATATTGTATGAACTAACTACAGAAGAAACCAAATTCAAACGTAACACAAAGTTATTTATTTTTATTTTATTTATTTAAAGGAGTTCCGAATTGACAGTGATTTACTCATCTATTGTCTTGCAAAAAAGAGGGGGGGGGGAATAAAGAGAAAATAAATACAAGAAATAAAACAACTAGAAATATTTCAAATGAGAAATGTAGCACAATGATTCCTGACATCACGACAATACCAAAGTCTATATATATATATATATATATATATATATATATATATATATATATATATATGACTGTGAAAACTTCAGGGTATTGAAAATAATATTAACGAAAATATAAATGCAGAAACAAATATGTTAGAAAAGGTGAAAACAAAAAAAGCAAAATAAAAATAAATATGTATAAATCATGCTAATGTAATAGAAAAATGAAGAAGATAATATGACACGAAATTGAAGGATATGACCACATATTAAGCACACATGATGAATAAGTAAAAAACAAGTACTGTCTAACCTACAAGGCTTTAAGAGCGAGTAAGTGCTATAGCACTCTATAGAAAAAGGTAAAAAAAGATAATGACATGGTCCAACAATAACGAATAGTCCTGCGAGGCAACAAGCCAAATTATTTATGAACATGGTTTATTAAAAATATAGGAACACGGTATGAAATGTTTAGAAGCATATTGCCTGGTAAAATAAAAGCAAGATGTATAGAATCAAGTGTATCCTAAGGTATTTTCATTCATTAGCAATTTACTAGTAAACAATAAAATTAAACTTTAAATTTCTTATATGTTGAGGTATACATGGTTACATAGAGTAAACAAATACAGCTTTAATTATAAATAAAAAATAGAACAGAAATTTTGGTCAGCCAGTTGTCAGTGACAAACCTATCTGTTCTCAACCTACTCACGCACGTGAGCAGGTGTGTGTGTGGAATATATATATATATATATACAGTGCTGTGAAAAAGTCTTTGAACAAAGTAATTTTTTAAATAATCTAAGTTGGAAGAAAAGGAAAAAAACAAAATTATTGTGAAACAAATATTTTATTTAATTAAAAATACCACCCATATAATATTGCAGCGAAAAAATATTTAATAACCATATAGCACAAACAAAAAATTAGTATCTAGTATGTCCTCCTTTATTTCTTTTGGCACTCAGCAATCTATCTTTAACACTAGAAATTAAAGAGGCTATGTAATCAGGGGAAATTTTTTCCCATTCTTTTAGGATTCTCCACAGCTCTTCTAAAGAATTTGGTTGCCTTTCAATTCTTTTTCTATCAAGTAATTCCCACAAATGCTCTATAAGATTAAAATCAGGACTCTGAGGTGGCCATTCCATACATTTTAACTGTCCCTGTTCTTCTTTTCTTGCCAAATAATCTTTGATAGTTCTGGCTGTATGCTTTGGATCATTGTTAAGCTGCAAAACAAATCCCGGCCCTATAAGCCTCAACCCAGATGGTATTGCGTTAGATGTAAGAATACTGTGATATTTTTTAGCATCCATTTCCCCTTCTATTCTCACAAGATCTCCTACTCCATAGCCGGAGAAGCAACCCCAAACCATTATAGAACCCCCTCCATGCTTCATAGTTGGATTTAAGCATTCTTCCAAATACTCCTCTCCTGGCCGCCGCCTCACATACTGTCTTCTAGAGCCAAACATTTCGAATTTTGATTCGTCGGTCCATAAAACTTTTTTCCAGTCCTCTTCGGTCCAATTTTCATGTTCTTTCACAAATTTCAAACGCTTTCCTTTATTTCCACGATGGAAAAATGGTTTTTTCTTAGCACACATCCCCTAAGTCCAAAACTTATAAGTTTCCTTCTAACCAAAGAAGAAGATACTTGTGTACCTGTGGCTTCAGCTATTTATTGAGCAAGTTGTGTGCTATTCTTTTTGCGGTTGCGCTAAGATAACAACTTCAAATGTTTTTCTGCAGCACGGTTTAACTTTCGGAGCCTACCAGAACGTTTAAAGTCCACAATACATTTCCTGTTTTTTAAATTTTTTAATAATATAGTGTATTCCTGAAATAGAACCTTTCACTTGCCTTTGAATTTCACGAATAGTAAAGCCCTGCTGATACAAAATAATCACTTTCTGTCTATCAAGAAGATTAATTTTCGCCATTTCCTGAAAATCAGTTAGTTTCAAGTACAGAAAGAAATAAGTTTATTAAGGAAAATTATTTTACACTATAAATTTTACTTACTGTTTGAAAAAACGCAGTATTCTATGAATAAAAACGTTTTTTTTTGTTTTCACAAATATGTTGTACCTTGCAACTGAACGTTTATACTGATTTCAAGATAAAGAGATGATAATAATGTAAACATTAAGATGATGTCAATAGAAAGGATTATAAAAAGAATTTAGAACCTAATAGTGACAATATTGACAAGCAGTTATAAATCCTTTTATCCACCACTGTACACATTTTTACATTAGAAAGTTAAATGCACAATACATTTAGGAATCTTATCAAAATAATAAGTAAAAAATTAAGTGCTAAAATGAAATTATTTAAATTATTCTCACAAGAACAGTTTTGTTCAAAGACTTTTTCACAGCACTGTATATATATATATATATATAGACATATTTGTTGACTTCACTGAACAGTACTAGCAACACCACTAATGTGAGAATGCGAGGCTGGATTCCCCCCAAAAAGGATTAAAATGATAGTAAACATTTTAATCCTTTCTTTTTAAGTTTAAACACTTAACCTAGACGTTTTATTGATAAGGAAAGCGTGAGAATATTCATGTTTTCTAAATTTACTCCTTGTAAATTAAAAAATTAAGCTTAATCAAAAAGCCAATAGTTTTTTGTAATTTAAATACATTATTAAAAAAAAAATACACTTTTTGCACAACTATTTTTAGTTTTTTGTGATTTTCTAGAAAACGAAGCGAAAACGAGGCATATGCCAGAGGACTTTTTGTTTTAGTTTTTCGATCCTCTATCGATCCCTAAAAGTTTGGCCGTTTGGTTTGGGGACACCCTGCATATTTATATATATATATATATATATATTGAACATATGGATCAATTTGAATAGACCTCATTTTTATCATTTATGAGTTAGAATTGGTGTATATATGATGAAAAGAATCACATGTCAAATCAAATGTATCATATTATAACTTCAATAGCTGATTCAATAAGTTAAAGTAAAAGAAACATTAGTATTTCTTACATAACCACTTAAAAAACTCTTCATGATAGACAGAACTTCATTCCGAAAGAAGCCAATCGCTCACAATATCTTTAAATAGTCCATATTATGTTCAGGATATTCACCCCAATGTTAATGGTGATATTAGCAGAGAGCGAACCACCGTCTTAAGGGCTGTCTGGTCTGATGAACTGAATCCATATGTACCTCTCCGAGCATACTGATAATGAGTTGGAACTTTGAAAGTGCCTTATTACAGTGTTAACCATTTGTATGCCATGAATGAGTATAGTTTTTTCGGATTTTAGTGCTCCACAGACCACTAAGAGATCATGATTAACAAAATAATTTTTAAAGAATTAAATATCCATAGATGTTGAATTACAAAATAAAGACACATTAAACAAATGAATTTGTGAAAAAAAGAATGCCTATACCTGCCTCAAAATGGAGTTTTGGGGAATGTCTATAACTTTTTCAGGAGTATACAATGCTTCATAGCCTTTCATAATTGTATCTGAAGATTTTTCACCATCTACTAGAAGATCTTTAATATGATCCTCTAATTCTTTTTCTGAAAAAAAAGAGGCATTTCAGAATTTAATCAAAGCAAAAATATAATAACTGGGAAGAAAATATGATGCAAAATTCGATAAGGTATATTTTTCATTGTTATTTTATACTGTTCATGGAATATATACGTTAAGTGTTATTATGGTGATTAAGGAGATAACAGATCAAGGATCTGGATTAATTGAATACCGGCTCTGTAAAATAAGAGAATGATTTATAAGAACTCCTTCTGAGGGGGATCTGTTTTAATTTTCTACGCACAGGTATTTTGAGATGTATACTAATATCATAAATGTTTGTGCATCTACTGTAGTGTCTTTAGCGAAGACGGAGGTCGAGAACATCATTTGTTGAAAACACCAGACATCTGATTTAAGGGAGTATAGTAATGTAAAAGATTAGCATCTAAAAAGGCCCAATAGTTTCAATTTCAATATGAAACGTTTAGTCCTGGTGCAAATTGAAACCAGCCTACACCTAACATAAACATGGAGGATACAGTGAAATATAGCTGTGCATGAAGTACCACATATTGAACCCACAAAGTTTTTTCCCACATGTAGATAGGTTGGTGCTTCCTGCATATGGCTTCTTACATATTTTTCAAAAATAGTGAGATAAAAATGGATCTTGAAAACTTAAGTTGAAAGATGAACTGTTTGAGAAAATTCATGCTGTATTTGATACAAATGGTAAGTGCACGATTTTTGTTGTAACATACAATAAAAGCAGGCATGGGTACTTAGTAATATTGGATATTGTGGTAAATATGAATCTCTATCCTTTTTTCTCTCTTTTAACTGATGAAAGTAAAATTATAACATCTTGAATCTATTGACTCTATCTAACTCAAATTTATAATATCAACAGATGAAGTGTTTGACATCGAAGGCTGCGGATTCACAACTGGGGACATGTGATGGGACTCCAAAGATCACCAAAAATATAGAAATAAACTTCTTCATGTTAACTGAATACTTCATTAGCCAATATCCAATCTTTAATAATCATTTAAGAGCCAATGGTTAACCAAGACACCACTGATGAATATTCTTTTATTGCCAATAATCTTACTGTTAATATTATTGGCTGTAAAAGATCTGCTTAAGAGATGTACTTCCTTTTTACACTTACACAGAAAATAGACAAATAAACAAACTTACCTTCAAGAAGCTTGTATCTTTCTATAAATTCAGAGTAAAGTGCTGCCCAGGAAGAATTCCAATAGTTTACATCTCTGCTCGCTGCATCCTGGCAATCTAATATAGCGCCACACTTCTCAATTTCTAGAATAAATTGTTTGCCTGATACTTAATATACTACAAATAAAACCAAACTAAATGTAAACACTTTAATCAAACTTATTGTGTCAAACAAAATTTAAAAATACTTTTAACCCTTTATAGGGAAATTTTGCTGGCTATTAAAAAAATTATATTTGTCTAAAAAAGGTGTTAGGGAATCTATAAATGACTATTAATAATAATAGAATAGTAAATTCCAAAAGAAGCCCGCACTTGCAGGTCGGCCTACCCTAGGATTTTCGAGAAAACTTGGCAAGCACTTTCAATGGGTGCATCTTCAAGGGGGTCAACTGTTGAGTGCAATGATGATAGGCCAGTAACAATGACATACAAACACTCGTACAATTGACAAGAAATTAAAAGCCATGAAGCTAGAAAATAATGCTTACCAGCTAATAAATTTACATTCATCCAGCACCAATTTAATGGATATGCTGAGTATGTAGTTCCTGAAAAACTATTAATACCTAGATTGCAGATCAGTATTAACCTTGATTGCCATTCGAGATTGAAAAGTGTGTTAGTATGGTATTACTATGGTAAAAACAAAGAATTATGTCAACATGATAAAATCAAAATA
This sequence comes from Riptortus pedestris, assembly GCA_019009955.1. Taxonomy (NCBI): domain Eukaryota; kingdom Metazoa; phylum Arthropoda; class Insecta; order Hemiptera; family Alydidae; genus Riptortus; species Riptortus pedestris. The sequence continues at coordinate 78,396,302 of CM032229.1, forward strand.
TTTGATAAATACTATGTTCAGTGAATGTAAAATCTTACTTGTTTTAGTATCATCAATATTCTCTGTAGAAAAACTCAAATTGATGACATCTACAACACAAGGTACACGACTGAGGAGATGAAGATTTTTCATTCGATTAAGCATTAAACTGAAAAGAAGAAAGAAAAAAAAACCAAGATTAATAAGTTGAACTGCTATCATGGAATAGTTTTCAAAAATACTGAATTTAAAATATTTCAGAACAGAGGATACACGGGTGGTTGCAGTTAGAAAAATACTGTTATTTTTATTTTTGTTCCTAATGGATAATGAAATCTCACAGTTAAAAAGTCTGCTGCTGGGTAAACTAAACAGATTTCCCACATGGAGTTTGACAATAGATAAATCTACATACTTTTACATTTAATACCATGGTGAATATAAGTAAACAAATACAAATGACAATGGAGGGAAGGGGAGAGGGAGAGGGGGCGAGAGAGAGAGGGAGCGAGAGAGAGAGGGAGGGTGCGTGCGAGAGAGGGGGGAGAGGGAGAGAGAGAGAGAGAGAGAGAGAGAGAGAGAGAGAGAGAGAGAGGGGGGGAGAGAGAGAGAGAGAGGGAGAGGGAGGGGGGGAGAGAGAGAGGGGTGAGAGGGGGGGGGAGAGGGAGAGGGAGGGGGGGGGAGGGAGAGAGAGAGAGAGAGAGAGAGAGAGAGAGAGAGAGAGAGAGAGAGAGAGAGAGAGATAGAGAGAGAGAGAGAGAGAGAGAGAGAGAGAGAGAGAGAGAGAGAGAGAGAGGGGGGGGGAGGGAGAGAGAGAGGGAGAGAGCATTGATATTTTTATAAATTTTTAGGAGATACCAATTCTCAATTAACAGAAACTAATTAAAAATAAAGAGTACTGAATTTATGAAGTCAGAAAAACATAAATATAACTTACTCTTTAGTGTAATATAACACTGGGTCAGAACTTGTATAGAGAACACATTTAACAAATCTTAAACAATGTTGAATAGCATTTAAATTTCGTTTTAGTAACTTCCGATTTTGCTCACACTCATCAAGCTTTAAATTTGCCTTTTCAACAGCAGTAAGCATTAATTCATTTGCTCGTTTTCTTATCATTTCTTCAATCCTAAAATACAGAGCATTTATACTAAAGTAAATATGTCATGGACCACAGAAAATGATAATTAACTTAGTTTTGTAATTATTCAATTTACAGTATATAATTTGTTATTAAAAAATAATAATAATTAATATATGGTTACTGACATTAGGTAAAATTTTAAGAATGTTAGTAACCTAATGTTTTCCAAACATTATAAATGTGCCAGTAAAACCTGTTATTTGTTAGTCTAATATGCTTAGCTAACCTGACGCAGAAATAAAATAAAACCAAAACTTTTAGATTATTCTTATTTAAATCTTATACTAACATATCATCCAAAGTATAAAAAATAAACAAAACAAAACTTACAAATCAAACTCTTTCTTAATGTCACTGACTATTTTTTTCTTTAAATCTTCTATTTTAGTTTCTCGATCAGATATTTTTGTAAGAGCAGCTGTCATAATAAGGGAGTGAAATCTGAAAATAATTTATATTTAAGTACTTAAACCAACTCTACTAAATTTAAGGAACTGTGCCCTCACCACAGTATGTTACATAAAATTGTATACTCCTTTAAAAATATTATATATATGATTGTTTATAAAATATAATCCAACATTTCCATACAATAGCTTTATTAAATTTCTACTATAAGTTTACTTCTTCTGCATCACAAATGTCCACATTATGATTTCAGTTACTTATTGGAAGTTTAGATATATAAAGACATTAAAATATTTGTGAAACATTTTACGACATTAAAATATTTTGCCATTTAAATATTTGTGACGTATTTTAAGAGATTCAAATTCTCTAATGGCCTCTAATTATCTTTCTAATGGATTGTCTAAGAAGTGGTACGGAAATGGCCTGAACCGAGTGAAAAACCAATTTGATTCTGCCTACAAATCCATTCCACAACACATTTTGCAATGCAAATTACTTTACAGATTGTTTGAAGAAATAGAATATCCATGATTCTGAAATCTGAAATTTTGGTTGATATTATTAGGCAACTACAACTCATACAATAGCAATAATATCTACAGGTTAAGCTTGTTGAGTAATTCTTAAGGGAAGACTGATATCAACTACACAAAGAGACTGTTATTAGTTTATAATACAGTTATTTCTAAATGAGTATCTCAAAAGAATATCATTTACTTATGCAAAAGACAATAAAATAAAGCTTACTCAATTTTCTTGAAAACATTGTATAATTCATTTTTGGCACTGTCCGCTTTATCAACAATGAAGTCATACTTGTGATCCTTATGATGTTCTAGCTGACAATCCCGACAGGTCATGGCTCGGCAAGAATGGCAAATAATCGACAATTCATTCTATAAATGAAAACATCACCAGTTAACAAATACATTTTGATCATTAACAAAGCAAGTAATTTGAGCAGTTCTTCTGATATATTCTTTTAAAGAAAAGCAGCTCAGAAAATGTAACAATACTGATCACAAATTACTTACTTATTTTTGTTTAACTATTTATTTGTTTATTATTCTTATGTATAATGTTTTGTCTATTTATAATTTCACCTTGATGTGTTTTTTTTATATTTTTTCTTTAGGACGATGATAGACAACCTATACAGTTTATTCACCATAAGCAACAACAACAACCAATCAAAAATCTTTGGATTTTATGATGCTGGGGAATGAAATATCTGAGAAATGCTCTAGTGGTTGTTTCCACTCCTTATGATTGGTATTGATGAATAGAGTAATTGAGGTGATTGAGAATCCTTATCAACTTAACCCTTTAGTTTTTCGGTTTACTCCATTTTATGTCAGCAAGTGACTCCAAGAGCAACGTGCTCACAATTCATTATAAAAAATATATAATGTGTTAGAGATATCACGGTTTTGTTATAACAATTTTTATTTTGGCCTCTGTCAAATACAACATTGTCCCTATTTTTCTGACAGGGCTTGTAATTTTATCATTCTACTCTGATTTTAATGTTTTAATTTTTTTTTTTTTTCCTTACTGAGTTTAAAATTTTTGTTTGTTTAAAAGTGAATCTAAACTACATTAGTGAGAACCACATTTATAACAAATCCAGCAATGTTATTACCATAGTAATAGAGGACGAAATGTACATAGCCATTCTTCAACAGGCAGATTGGTACCTGTTTGGTAGCCAACCATAAATAATATTTTGTTGATCCAGCACATATTTTTAAGAAGAATCGATAAGAACTGAAAAGATACAATAAAGTAAATTGTTGTACTCATATTAGTTTTGAAAAATGTATTTGAGATAGAATGGCATAAAAAACAGCATCCGATTGAAATCATTCTAAATTGTACAACATATCCTTAATTTAAATATATCCTTAATTTCCACAAATATTATAAAATAATATATATTTCTGTTCAATAACTTGATTTCATATTGCTCAATAAGCATCAACATTTAAGTAGAGTTCAAGTAACATTAACCTTAAGATAAATAACATGAGGTAGTCTTTGTATTTATTCCATTTGGTACTTCTCCGATACAGGGAGGCCTGTAATAAAGTAATGAAAAATTGTTAAAATTACTTTTCTTTAGAATATTATTTTGAAGAAACACTGTTCTCCTTTCTTGTAAATATTTTTTCTCCCTCTTTGGTTAGGGTCTCCCTATAATGGATGATAGCTAGCTACCTTCCTTTTTAATGAGTTCAGTAATAATAGTGATAATTTTATCAAATTAACTCCCTGTTAGAGGTTTCTGGAAAATGGGTATAATTATAACAGTTGCAATTAGAAGTAACAGTTTATCAATAGCAAACGATTTTGCCTGGAGGCTCAAGAAAGAGTAGATCTAGAGTCTTTTCTTCCTATCCTCAATCCCCTGATCTGTTCACCCAGCATATCCAGCAATCATTGGTAACAATAAATTTCAAATGACGAATCATAAATGACCTACCCAAGCTTTGATTCCATAGGAACAGCACTCAATACAAAAATTTTTAGAAATGATTTTCTGATATCTAAATCAATAGTTAATTATAATGAATTTTTGTAATCAAAATCAATTCTGTTTGAATTGCCCAAAGAGCATAATTTCATTATATGAATACAGATAAGCAGTTAAAAAGTATTGGTTATAAACAAATAAATGACATTACTAATCATGATGACAGACAATTTTATGGAGAAGACTTTGCGTGTGTGATTCTATGCCATCTAAATCGCAATTTTTGCCTGTAAGTCAACTCAGCTGTTATTTAATTCACTTAACAACGGATTGAAGAATTTTGGAGAAGTCGAATTTCTAACTAGAAGAGGGGCATGTACTAACAGGTCAAAAAATAAATTCGCCAATAATTTTGTGAACATTTATTTTTAAAAATGTGGTTTTAAAATATAAAATCCAAATTAATATTTCAAAACTTTTGTTGAAAAATAGTATTTCAATGGAATTACATAACTTTTGATAGTTTTATTAACAAAAGGGGGCATAAAGAGAATTCAAAACATAAATTTTAAATATCTAAACAATAATTTTTATTGAGGTTATTTTGAGCATTAAGACAAACAATTAAGTTATTTTGTAGTACCTTATTCAAAGTTTTCATTTCCAACTTCCTATTTTTTTACTAGTATTTGAAGAGAATAACTTGGTCGAATTAGGGCAGTGATAGAAATTGTTTTTAAGGAAGAGGGTGTATGAATTCCAATTATATTCTAATTTTTTTTTAATTAATAGAAGAGGGAGTTATGGGCACCACTATAGAGTGTTATATTCCTCCATGAATTTTAATAAACAAAATAACTAACACTAGAATTAGAAAAATTTGGTCAGAGAATAAAATATAGAAAAATTAATTCCACCATTTAAGGGAGTCAAGAAAGTGTTTTTTTTTATTTTTGGGTTTCAGATGAATATGATGAGTGGCTTCTGTTGGATCCTAATGGTAACAACCATCAGGCACATCCTTTAGATTTTGACAATGAAATAATATTACTTAGCGTTTAAATTAAACCCATCATCATAATATCAGGAGAAACAACGATTATTTTAGCCCCTCAGTGACAGATTGAATAGCCATTTGCAGTAATGCATAGTATTTGACTTTCATAGGTACTAATAATTACAAATAAAATTGCATGATTCCATGAACACCACTACCTTACAGCAAGTGACCTAAAGAATAATTTAAAACTAATAGCTTGAAAGTTAAAATAACAATGCCTACCTGAGGGTGAACTTCACAAGGAAAGGCAGTCTTAGGTGTGCCAGTAGATAACTTACTTATATAATTATCCTTTGTGATAATTGTATGAGTTCTAGTGGATTTTAACTGACCATGATGCTAAAAATAATAATAATTAAATAATTACAGAAATATCCTACTACATTACACATTAATCATGAAAATAACATTAATTTTTAAAACATTAGATTGATGTAAACCAATTGTTATAAATATTAGCTAACTTCACCATAAAATTAAAACAATAATGAAAGCCAAGTAACAGATATTTAACTTGTTCTAGTAACATAGTAGGCCCCAAATGTGGAATGAGGTTTTGACTATACTATTCCATGTTAAATGCTCCTTTAGGTTAAGCCCATTTACTACAGCTTTGAACTAGAAATAATAAAGAGGTCCTTATATTTCTAAGTAGCACTTGTTAGCAATGTATAGACAAATGCTGTTTATTTTCAAGTTATATACCATTAATTTAGCATTGTTCGAGATTGCAAAAAAAAAAACCTGTTTTTAAAAGAAAGGAAAAGTTAAAAAATTTGTAATATAGTTCCTTATATCAGCAAATCTCTTCCTCCCTCCATATTTTAATACCAAATAAATTTATTTATAAATGCGAATAATGGGGTGGAATATGATTTTCATTTCAAATTTTTACCTTCCAATTCAGACTCAATCAATTATAAAGCATTCTTCATGTTTAATGTAGTGACTAAAATTAGGCCATGAGGCTGGAGATAACTACTAGATTAGTTTTATTTTCAATGACAATGATTTTTTATAGTTTTAACACAGCTTGCTAAGGTACCAAGTGGTGCCTGAGATATATTAATAAAAGAAATATTTGTAATGTAAGGGTTCACTACCCACAATATTAGCAGATTTTCCTTAAGGTAAATCAGCTATTGAGGTCATACTCATGATGAAAAAATTCCCTCAAATATCCATCAATCCTAACTAGGAGATGACGAAAATGATGTCTGTTCAAAATTGTCTGTTGACGCTCTATAGGTCACAATTTTTGTTTCATTAATATCAAATTTGATACTTAAACATTTAATTATGTAAAAATAAAGATCAAGTTCATTAATGGCTAAAATAGGACCAGTGGGAGGAGGGGGGGGAGCTTTGAGAGGGAATTTTGAATATTTCCGTTATTATGCATTGGATCGAAAAATTGACTAAAGCCAATATGATTGATTATTTGATTGATTCCATTCTCAATATATAACAGTTTAATTCATCCCTAATGTTCATATTCATTAATGGCTGAAATCTAACCAAGAATAGAGGGAGGACATTCAACATTTCAAAATATCTCCTTTAATACGAGTCGGATGGAAAAATGTTATAGAACCAATCTTGTTGAAATATAGATGCTTTACACATCTATTGTTGCTACACATACATACATACACCTATTCGTAACTTGCATATTAAAAGAGTTATTCATATTTTATCATTTCTGCCTTCTGAAAGCCACCACTACTAATGATCGGATTTTTACTTCTAAATAGTAAATAATAGGCCATAAATTCTATATGGCCAGATGATATTAGTAGTGAGCCATACTAGCAAGTGGGAAATCTGCTTAGTTTATGCAACTCTAGTGTGACGGACTACTCTTCTATTTCCCATCTCCAATGCATGTGTCTGTTTTAGACCATGTAAGAAAAAAAGTTTCTTTCACAAAGAGTGCTCTAAGGCACAATAATGGCAGCTATTTTATGCAGACGTTAACCATAATTAAGCACACTCTTAGGTACGGAAAGTAAACTTTATATTCATAAGGGTAAATAGTATGTTCAGTAAGATATAATATATTAATGTCCACAGTTGTGAGGAAACTGAGAGGTTTCATGAAGAGAGTCCCCCCGCTCAGATTAGCCAATTAACCTACCACTCATTTAAATATATAGGTATATCGGTGTGTGTGTGTGTGTGTGTGTGTGTGTGCGTGCGTGCGTGTGTGTGTGTGTATATATATATATGTATATATGTGTGTATATATATATATGTATATATGTGTGTATATATGTATAAAAATATACGCACACATAACATTTTGAACGGACCTCATTTTCATCATCTCCTGGATAGGATTGATGGACATTTGAGGAAATATTTCGAAAATCGTGATATGAGTAAGACCTAAATAGCTGATTTCCCCTAAGAAAAATCTGCTAATAAAATCTCTATTTACATTAAATTATGTTACCAATTGTGATTAAATTTTCATAATACTAAAAGTTTACATTCAGATGATTTTTGTGTTTTAATTAAATTAAATAAAGACCATTCAAGGGATCTGACATTCCTCATGAATTAGGGTTTGGAAGGGGGAGGAGTGCAATATACTTAGCTCTACGTACAACCTGTAAATGACTTTAAAAAATTAAGATTGATTTGAGAAATTCAATGAAAGTGTGATTAATCTATCAACGTGAGGTACCAGGTACCGAGTTCAATAAATTCATTCATGGGAAAGCAGTCTTGACTACAACAATATTTCTAAGTTAACTACTATATACATTGTTATATGAGTTTCATCAAATTTGGTTGTCGTTTAAGTGCAAAACTGGAACCAAACATATAAAGACAAAGACACCAAAGCCTAAAATTGTTACCGAATTAATTCCATATAATATATGAAAAATTATCATGAATACTGAGATAAAAAAAAAAAATCAAAGTACAGACCAAGGTCACAATTTTAAATGTATGTATGATATAGATTTGTTTTTGTTAATTATTATTTACACCCACTTTATGCTACTATGGCTAATCGGGACCGATTATCTATAGGTTACCACCCTTTTCTAGCCCGGGTGGGCCTTATCACTAAATAAATTTCTACTATTCAGGGTGGGAATGGAACCTGGCACTCTATGTCTACTACGCGATTAAGACCAACGCCTTAACTCACACGGCCGACCTAAGCCCCAATGATTTAGATTTATTAAACTAGAAATACTTCAATTTTTCTGCAAGGCCTATAAAATTCTTAGAATAAAATAATGTCAGGTCTTTAAATCAGTAAATGTAAGATAACCAATACTTAATCCATGTTTAAGAAATATGATACACTCTACTACAAAAATAATTCATTAAATAAAACATTTCTATAAAATGCACAGTATTCAATAAAACCAGCACACTTAAGAGAAATAGTTGAAACAATATTCCTATATGAATAAATGACACGCGGAAAATATAGTATACAACAAAGTATTAGGAACAAAGTAAACATGTAGTAATATGAAAATGAATTACTTTAACACAGTCAGGGCAAATAAACTCATTACAATTTTCACACCAGTGTGTCACTTTCGTATCATGAATACTGCAAACTATGTTTTTTGTCTTGGGGATGTCAACTTCAGACACAATCTCATATAGAACTTTATTGTCATAGATTTCATCATTGTTAAAGGAAAAAGAACAAGAATGGCATATTATATCACCTGAAAACAAAGGGATAACGTTAATGGAATAAATAGGGCAACTACTAACTACAAAATTTAGTAGAATTTACCTTTTTCCTGGCATCTAACAAAACACTTATGACACATAGCATGTAAACATGGTAATAATTTTGAACGACATAATTCCTTCTTTACTGTCAGATTTCTTTTACACAAGACGCACTCAGTAATAGACCATAGTTCTTCAATTTCCACTTTCTCATCATTTCCTAAGTCAATATACATTTTAGAAGCGTACCATGTAGAAATGTTTAAAAAAAAATCACAAAAAGTTAATGAGCAATCATAAATTCAATGTAGCGTAGGTATTGGATACCAGACGCCCATATCAAAAACAGTTTTGATAAAGTCCAATTCGAGCGCTTTGCCACTTGATACTCGTCCCACATCAAAATACACAAACATACAGTAATCTTATACGATTACACCTGATATATGTTTACATTATTCATTTAATTGTATACGTTGTTACATATATGTATATACAAACAAAACGGCTGGCCATACATTTTCAAAAATAAGATTTTATTAATTTTTTAAAGGGAACATACACCAATAAAAATATATCCAATATGTATTCTATATTTAAAAATAGTATTGTGATCTTAAATTTATAAGGAGGAGCATTAATATTAGTAATATATCAAACCCAAGGATCATATCTATCTGAAATTCTTCATTCTGTAAAACAATTACACGTTGGTAACACTGATTCAGTTTTCGATTGTGCCTTGAAGGGGGTGGTTAATGTAAGGTTTTCTGTTAATTATTTTTTCGTATTATTAAATTCGTTATGAAAGAGTCGTGATCATAAAAGTTGTGAGGTTCTAAAATGTACAATGTTGATGATGACCCTGTAGTTGACGAAGTAAGTAATTCCGTCTTAAACATCATTTCTTATACGTTTTTAACCACATGTTATAGTCTTCGTCCTGTAGTAAGACATATAAGTACTACAGATTTATCAACAATTAAATTTTAAAGTCTAAAGTGATGGGTGGAATTAAGTTTTGAATTTGTATGTTTATGATTTTCTCTGTCAGTTTAGTTTTTTAGATGCCATGTGACTTTTCCAGATACCAGTTTATTTATGTCGTGACTTGGAAGAGAAGTTGTTTATTTTTCAGTACCCTGTTCATCCTGAGACTGCATCTTCTAGTAAACTGAATATTGTGAAGGTAAAAATATGTGCTGAACATTTATGCATCTTCAATTATGTTTGATGCATTTGTTGATTTATAATAATATTTGTTTACCAGAGTCAAATAAAGCCTGATAACCAAGAGGTTCTGCTTGAAGTTGGACTAGATACGGAAAGTCCTAACTATGACAGAAGTCATGGAGAACAAATTGCCCTCAGTATTGACAAAGATAAAACTAATTCTGCAAAAACTTTTCCCTCGTAAGTAGAATTTATATGGCTATTTTAATAATGCATTATCATTATCATGATATCATTTGGCTGAGGGTCACAATTTCTGTGGGAGGAATGTTTACTGTTTCTCCCACAGAAATTATTATTATTGTTTTTGTATATTGGAAGAATGAATAATAATAATACACACATTAAATTTGTCATTTACCTGATTATGTAACTTTAATCAAAGGCCATTGTATTTCCACAGTTCTGTTAATCTTAGCATTCTGATTGTGCATAAGCTTTATAAGAACTATGATTTTTAATTGTGTTGTGGCTGTCACTGATCATTTCTGCTTTTTGTTCAGCATATTTTATAGCGTTTCCAGTAGTATTAGTGGTGAATTTGAAGCTGTTTTCCAATGAATTCATTAGACTCATAACAAGATGAATACTATAAAAAATGTTCAGTTATTATATATAACTACAAAATATTTGTCATAAAATTATTTATGATCAGGTTCGTTGCTGGTTAAGGTGGGGCAAGTTTCTCATCATTTATAAATATTTAATAAATGTGCTTTTTAATAACCTAAAAAAATGATGTTATATATTTAGAGTTATACTAAGATAGTTAAAGAAATTAACTTATTATATCTTATGGTAAATTCACGGACGGCATGCTCATGTACGTTGTTATGTTAACATGACCCAAGTAACAAGTGTTTTTGGTGTCGACACAAGTCATGCATATGTTTAGTGAAGTACGCTGCTTGTGACAGTGCTTCCGTAATGAGAATGATCTGAGTGTGCATTGCATTGTTATGACACTACGGCCAGCATGACACCCCTTCCAAAGGTTGGCATTCAGTTCGTCTAACTATTTTCATGACACCCTTCTCAATCACGAGAGTTCGACCTTTCCTGAGGCCAGCTATCAGGCATCATTGGAAGTCATCATATCCCGGAATCTGGCTTCTTCTGACTCCCTGGAAGTGATCTATGGGTATCTGTTTCCAGCTTTGCGAGCAGACAGCAGCTCTACGAAGCTACAACAGACCAGCCACTACCTGCTCCTGCAGCAGATGATGAGACAATTACTTATTGGACATTAATCATTGACTTTTGTATATTTCTGCTCTATACTAATCACTGACCCATTAACCACTAAATTGAAGTGGAAAAGAGTAATTTCAAACATTTAAAATTACAGCTCCTTAGCACCTCTTCTTAAAACTTTGGACTAACCTGCAACTACCATCTCCCACATATGTCAGGAAGGACCAAGTCCTTTACCGTCATCATACTCTTACTAACCTGTGACAAGAGTGGTTTCTACATTTCTTCAGAATGATTCTCCCTATAATATCTACTGAGTACTAGATTTTTTTGGCATGTCAATAATCATACACCTTTCATCATCAGTGCCCTGTCACCACAGCTGCAGGACAGAGTGAAGGAGCATCAAGGATCACCTTCGCACGAGTTTGATTGGGGCGAGTTGACTACTTAGAAGTATTTCTAGTGGGCCAAGGCTGTATGTAGCCAAAAAAAATAGAGATTTGGAGATGTAAATTGAAAAAATAAGATTTTATTTGAATATAAAGAAAATACAGGAATGCAGGAGGTCCACTGATGAACTAGTCGTGCCGAGCGAAGTGGTTGCTGGACCACTGGAAGAAAAAAAGGGGCAAACTCTGGGTTTTCATTTAGTTTAGTGTTGTCCAAAGCTTGGCTGGGGCTGGTTGCTTCCATTAGTCTTCATTGGGCAGACTCATTACAAAATATATATATATATATATATATATATATATATATATATATATATATATATATATATACTAACTCAGATACCCGGCTTCGCCCGGGAATTCATTTAAGGCTGAATGGAGATAGTATTTTTTTGGCAAGGCTTTACTTTGCACAATATTTTGACATTTATCCAGCCCAGTGTTTAGGGTTTATTTTTAGGGGGTTGCTGTGGATTTGTTAATAAAAATTAATTTTTTATGTAAGACTTCACTGTCCTCCATATTTTCATACTTCCCGTGTCCTGTGCATTATGCATAGATTTGAATTATTTATTTTTATACTGTTTTATAATACAAATGTGAATATCATAAAAGTTACTTCAAATAAAAAAAATAAACTACTTTTGTCATGTGGATATTTGCAGAAAAACGAATAGAAACTGAAATACTGCTATTTTTAAATTCAAGCCTCCCTACAACCCCCACTCCGGCCCATCCCTAGAATTGTTGGTATGGCTTATTATAATGAAGGCGTTAGTGCTAATACACATACCTTGTTTTATTTAGTTTGGTTGAGTCTTTTGTGCCAGATAAAATTGTTCACTTCTACTATAGGTTTTCGCGTATATCTCGTTTAAAATTCGGTATACGAAAAAAATGAATATAACTAAAGTTACTCTAAATAAATAAAAAAAACAACTTTTGTTATGTGTATATTTGCCTAAAAACCAATCGGAAACAAAATATCTCCAATTTTAATTTCAGGCCTCCCTTATAACCCCTATTCCTATTCGTCTCAGAGAATACGGGGTGTGGCTATTAAATAACGAGACTGACGCTGTAAAACATTTTATTTTTATTTCATACATTTTTACTTATTATCACCTTCAATATACACCCCTCCTTTATCCCTACAACGCTCCATGCGAACCTTCCATTGTTCGAAACAGTGCTGGAAGTCTTTTTCTGTCAGCTCCTTCAGGACGCGTGCCGCTTTCTCTTTCACAGCTTCAACAGACTCAAATCTTGTTCCTTTTAATGCAGATTTCACCTTAGGAAACAGATAGAAGTCGCACAGCGCAAGATCCGGCGAATAAGGCGGGTGGTCTAACACTGGGATGCTGAATTTGGCTAGAAACCTCTTAACAGACAATGCGGATTGAGCCGGCGCATTGTCTTGGTGGAGAACCCATGACTTGTCCTTCCACAATTCTGGTCGTTTTTTCCTTATTCTTTCACGGAGTTCAGCAAGAACGTGAAGGTAGTAATGTTGATTAATCGTTTGACCTTCAGGAACCCAGTGAAGGTTCACAATCCCATGAATATCGAAAAAAAACAATCAACATTGCTTTGAATTTTGATTTGCTCATTCGAGCTTTTTTGGCTCTCGGTGAAGATGGGCTCTTCCAGTGCATGGATTGGCACTTTGTTTCAGGTTCATACATAAAAAAACCATGATTCGTCACATGTTATCCTTTTCAGTAAGTTTGGGTCATTTTCAATGGAATTCAAAAAGTCAGTACAAACATTTTTGCGAGCTTCCAGTTGTTCAAATGTGAGAATTTTAGGCACCATTTTGGCACACACTTTTTGGATGTTAAAATTGTTATGTAATATTTGCCGTACGGATTCTTTATCAATTCGTACAGTTTCAGCAATCGCACGAATACTTAACCGACAGTCGGATTACCGATTTTTTTCGATATTTTCATCCGTTTTCGACGTGGAAGGGCGACCCGGGCGTGAATCATCTTGAACGTCTTCTCGGCCATCTTGAAAATGCTTAAACTACTCAAAAACACGTGCACGCAATAAACATTCATTGCCATACACATCTTTCAATAAATTATAAGTTTCAGTAGCGGTTTTTCCAAATTTCACAACAATTCGTTGCTCTACTGTTACACTTAACATTTTTCCGGCGAAACAAAAAAACAACTCTAATGCGAACGAAGGCTACGGCTGTACTGATTTGTTTACAGAAGCGAGAGGCACTATATTCGAAAGAGGAAGCTTCACGATAACAGCTGTTAGTTGCTGGCGTTTGACGTATGCGCACTTCTTTTGTAGCAGCGTCAGTCTCGTAATTTAATAGCCACACCCCGTATTAGTATAGCCTAAAGTCTAAGTTGGGTTAGTAGTAATATACATACCAAGTTTCATAAAATTCGGTTCAGCCGTTAATGCGTGAAAAGGTAACAAACAAACAAACATACATGAAAGAAACAAAATGCAGTTATGGTGTCTAAGAAATGTGAAAAAAATTATCGTGAAAGTTCGAGTAAACAATTAATAATTTTTTTTATATATATATATATATATATATATATATATATATATATATATATATATAATAGGGATGACTTGGCCATACATAGACTGTGATTCATTAACTAGTCAACTTTTTATTAAAAAAAAAAAAAAATATTTTAACTGTGACTGATTTATTTTTATCGCATTTCATGTGCAATAGCGGAGACCACACATGCTTAACCTATTTTTTACTTTTAGGAGAGCCAGAAGATAAAGACAATTTGAATCACCAAAACCAGTAGTGATAATAAATTATATATAGGAAGACAACTTTTGTTTCATGGCCTTAAAGACTATCCTGTAATATCACTTCATAACTAATATAAAAATAGTTTTGACTATTTAATTTAATATTAAGATGAATAAAAATAGAATATTTTTGAATTAAATTTCAGTTAATTAACTAAGTAATTGACAAAATTTGCTGAGTCCTACTGCTTAAAGTATAATATTGTGTATGTTTATTAGTTTGTGGTACAAAAAATATTATGCAGGAATTAGAAATAACTAATTTAAGTAAATACAATCTTGGATTGGAATGCATTCCAAATTTTATTTTATTTTTGTTCATGTCAATAGGAAGTATGTGGACCGCTTTAAGCTAGAGTCTAGAAGAGCAGAAATTGATCTTGAAAGTTATGCCGTTGGTGCAATGGTTAATGGTTCATTAGTTCTTTCATCTGTGAAGGGTGCAGTTTCCCTTGTCCCTAGCCTTCCTCATCTAGTTTCCGGTGCTGATGAAAATGAAGGTAAGAGAAAATCAGAATTATTTATTAATCATGGAGTACATTTTTGTTTGTTAACCATGTTAGCCCCTTGTACAAGGAAAATGAGTATGAATCTATAGAACACACTAAAAGTCTCCAACAGTACAGAGTGGTTGAGTTAAAGGGACAGTTTCCATAATTTTAGCAGATTTCCCTTATGGGAAATCAGCTATTGAGGTTGTACTCATGACGGAATTTCCGAAATTTTTCTTCAAATGTCCATTGATTCTACCTAGTAGATGACGAAAATGAGGTCCGTTCAAAACTATATTTATATATATATATATATATATATATATATATATATATATATATATATTTGTCTGTTACTGCTCTAGCGGTCGCAATTTTTGTTTAATCGTTACCAAACTCGATATTTAGTAGTTTCATGTAAAAAGAAACATCCAGTTCGTTAACAGCTGAAATCGGACCAGTGGGAGGGGGGTTTAGAGGTGAGGATTTTCGAAAATTCGAAATATCTCCGTTACTATTCGTCGGATCGATAATTGTACAGGATCAATCTTATTACAAATTAAATTTACTATAAATATTGTTATATACATTTATTCTCTATCTTGAATATTTACCGAGATATTTGCATTTTTATTAAATCTGGTCGGCTAACGGACGAAGTGACTTTCCCACCAAAAGCTAGTTTGGCCGTTTCATTAACTGCTCGGCTCTCGTGAAATTTCTCTATTGTAAAACTTCACATGGGAAATCTGCTTAGTTTACGCAGTCCCTGCGTGACGGACTTTTACTGTGTGAGGTAAATGCAAATGCATTATATGATGATGTCAAATTTTAAGATTCTTAACTCAGGGGCTCAGATTAAATTCAGGCGTTGGTCTTAATATCACATGGTAAGCCTAATGTGGCGAGTTCGATTCCCGCCTGGGCAATAGGAACATATTTAGTGACAAAATAAATCCTTAGTCCCACTCTGGCTAGAAAAGGATGATAACCTGTAACATTAGCCGTAGGAGCACAATAGGGACGTTAATGAATAACAATCTTTGTAGCTCAAAAATGTTTATATTAACTGGATGAGGCATGGGGAGGTTAGAGGGGGGGGAAATTCGAAAATTCATAATTATTATTATGATTCGTATAGACAAATTTTAGAGATCTTGTTGAAAAAAACACAGATGGTTATATAAATTATTAATATTGAATATAAACAAAAATAATGGATAGTTAATCTGGACCTTTTTATATCAGCGCATTCATTTACTAATATACTGGATCTCGACTTATAAACAGGAATTCAGTGGCAATCTTCAAAAGTGATGTATGCTTCTTCAAGTTTTCCTCTGAGGTGAGATACAGAGACCGTAAAAAAAATGTAAGAAAGAGTCAAAACAGATCTAATGTGTTCCCTCCTGGGTTATGGCAATGCAAGAAGCTGTTTCTGTGCAAGAGTTCTTCAGGCTGAGCGCATGCTTTTTCATGATAGCTCGTTTGTATATTTTCGCTTTTTCGAAAAAGAGGTACTTTGTGAATATTTGATTTCTTTTCAAACATTATTTGTTAATTACACTAACTATAAATTTTGGCAGTCGCCACATTTCTTCCTCTTTAAAACTTATATTTTACACCCAATATAAAATTGCCATTTATTATGCCCTTTTTACTGATTACTACAGCTTTGAAAATTGTAAATGTTACAATATACATATTTATATATATATATATATATATATATACATATATATATATATATATTTATATATATATATATATATATATATATATATATATATATATATACATATATATATATATATATTTATATATTATTATTATTATTATTATTATATGGGGGAGGTTTATACTCGGTAAAAACTAGAGTAAAATCCATATCGGGGAAAATCCAACTGATATGGAGTTTATGATTGTGACATGTTATGGGAATTTAAAAATTTTCGAACAATTCTGGCAGTATCAAGAAGTACCCCTTGCTGTGCTTCTTTTATAATTGTTGTTGGCAGATTTAAATTCTTGGTGGCTGCTATTGTTGTTTTTGGCATGAGTCCATTTGAACTTACAATAATAGGCGTAACTATGGCAGATTTCAGTTTGTATACCTCTTTGAGCTCGATAGCCAATTCTTGATATTTTCTTAATTTTTCGGCATGGGATTCTCAAATATTCTCATCATTGGGTACTGCAATGTCAATAATAGCAGTCTTATTGATCTTGTCAATAATGAGAATATCCGGTTTGTTATGGTGCACAGTATGGCCAGTTATCATCGCTTTGTCCCAATACATCTTTACATTATCTTTTTCCAATAATTTTTGAGGACTATAGCGATAATAAGCAACCTTCCTGTCTACCATGCCGAATTTCTCTGGTAGAGCTTGATGTTATATTTTTGCCACATTATTGTGCCTTTGTAAGTAATCTGATCCAGCAAGTATTTCGCATCCAGCCGTAATATGTTGAATGGACTCATAAGCTTTGTTGCATAACTTACATTTGTCTGAGATACTACTGTCCTTGAGGATATGACGTCTGTATGATCTGGTGGTAATCACTTGGTCTTGGATAGCTGTAATGAAACCTTCTGTTTCTGAAAACAGCTTTCCAGACGTCAGCCACCCGACAGAATAAGCCAAGTCTACCTCCGAGTCATAAAGGCGACTGTAGTAACGACCATGAAGTTCCTCACTTTGCCATTCTTCTTCTTCTTATTATTATTATTATTACAAATATAATAATCATTGATTATTAGGATTTATTTGGATCACAAGATTAAATAAACGATCTTTAGCGTTTTTATCTCTGCACAATTTATTTTATGATGCACTACACAATTATTCTTCTCTACTAATCGCAGTATGTAATGTTATCTTCACTTCTTATTACACATTACAATGACTCACTTATATCACACCAATCACTGATGTTCACTAAACATGGCACTGCACTGTTATTCACTAGTAAGAATCTGAGAACTAACTAACGGGCGACTTTTATACAGCCTGTAGCCTGAAGCCAGAGTTCTAGAAGGGGTCCAGATGCCTAGAAGATTCTGTCCCCAATCTTCTGCAGGATTGCCTTCGTTTTCTCTCCACTATACACAATTTTCACCCCCCCCCCCTTTCCGGTGATTCTGATCATTGGGTAACTAAAAAACTAAATATTTGTTTGTTTGTTTTTCATTTTTTATGTCAATAGTTTTAAATAGAAAATTGCATTTCAGTATATTAAAAATTGTTGCCCCAGATCATAAACAGAGTACACTATTGATGTATGTGTGGTGTGGTATGTTGTTTGTACCACCAAACCAATAGAAAACAAAATATCATGATTTTTCATTTCAGACCTCTCTTACAACCTTATTCATGTTTGTTCCTAAATGTTTTAGTATTGCTTATAATGAAGGAAATGTTAATACGTAAAATGTTGAGTTTTGTTCAGTTCATTTTAGTAGTTTGTACTCCTTAAAAAGGGTGACTCCTGCTATAGTTTTTAGTGTATATCTTCTTTATACTTTGTTATATGACATAAGTGCCTTTTACAAAAGTTATTTTAAATATTTAATTTTAGTATTAGTATACTTTTAAGCTTAAGTTGGGTTAGGAGTAACACACTTAGGAAGTTTCATATAATTCAGTTCAGCCATTTAAGGGAACAGACACCAAAGCTAAAAATAGTTGATTTAATTTCAAATCCATGGGAAACGTAGAAGTATCATGAAATTTTGAGAGAAAAAATTCAATTTACATACAGGGGTTACAATTTTGTGTATGTGTGTGAGTGCATGCATGTAATTGTGATTATTTAATCAGCGAATAAAGTCCAGATCTGGCAAATTTAATCCGAAAGCTCTGGGTTACATTAGACCATTTATAATAATTTATATTAGATATTTATTAATAACTTTAAACCTAATGTATATTCTTTTTATCACTATCTGTTGTTCTCCATGTATTAACTTGAGATAATTAAAAAATATGTTGAATATTATAATGATGTATAGACCAATTTTGATTTAAAATAAATACCAATTTATGTGCATTAATAGTCTCTATTTCCCTGATTAAATCAAGTTTATAAATGAACAATCTGATAATAATTGAAGTTGCCAGGAATAAATTTGATCATTAGTGAATTATTTAATTTGATTCATGATAATATTTTAAGTGGTATAGTTGAGTTCATGAGACATGAGACAGTCCGCGCATGGGGGTGGGGATGGGTGGTAGGCTTGGTGGGGATGAGAGGACGTGTACTACACAAGCTGAACATATTTGCCAGCATGCCGTACACTTGCTCCAGTCCTTTAAGTATGGATACTGAGTACCTGCAGTCTAACCTTTCTCTAGTATATGTTCTACTTTTCCTAATTTATATAAAAATATAGTGCAGAAAATGCGAGAAGCAGCATTGATTAAACATTATTAAAAATCAAACATGAATAAAAAAATAAAATAATAATTTATTTAATGCACAAAAAAACGTAATTTATTATTGATTAGTGATAATAGAAAGTTAGTGGAATTGCATATACATACATACATAAGTTCGGTTCAATCATTAGTGCCCAATAAGATTGTTGGCTCCCGCTAAAGTTTTAGTGTATATCCCGTTTATACTTAGTTATATGACAAATGTTTATATAACAAAAGTTACTCTAAATAACAAAATAAGCACCTTCTGTTATATGCCATTTTGCCAAAAACCAATGGGAAACAAAATATCGCTATTTTTAATTGCAGGCCCTCCTTACAACCCCCAATCCTGCTCGTGCCTAGTAATGTTGGTACAGCTTATTATCATGGAGGAGTTAGTGCTAGTTCAGATAACGACTTTTGTTTAGTTTGGTTGAGCCATTTGTGCCGAATAAAATTGTTGACTCCCACTATAGTTTTTAGCGTTTAACTCACTTTTACTTTGGTATACCACGAAAGTGTATATAACAAAAGTTACATTAAATAACAACATAAACAACTTTTGTCATGTATATGTCTGCCAAAAAAACAATAGGAAACGAAATATCGCTATTTTTAATTTCAGGCCTCCCTTACGACCCCCACTCCTGCTCGTCCCTAGAAATGTTGGTACACCTTATTATCACGGAGAAGTTACTGCAAATTCACATACAGAGTTTTGTTTAGTTCAATTGAGTTTTTTGTGACAAATAAAATTTATGACTTCCGCTATAGTTTTTAACGTATAACTCATTTATACTTAGGTATATGACAAAAGTTTATGTAACAAAAATTACTTAAATAACAAAATAAACAACGTTTGTTATGTGCATATTTGCCTTAAAAGCAATAGGAAACGAAATATCGCAATTTTTAAATTCACGCCTCCCTTATAACCCCCACTCCTGTTAGTCTCAGAGAATATTAACATAGCCTAAAGTCATTATTATGTTTTTTTTTTCAGTCTTCAGTTAATCCCTGCTTATAGTCATTCAATTTTTATGTAAAGCAACTGTAGCACAGAGTATCTTATTCCCAAATTTTATTTTGTCATTTTATACCAGGAAATTTGAAATAAAAAATTTGCACCCTATGCCCTCCCCCCCTTCTCAGCATCTCTTTTCCAATTCTAAATTCTGCTAACATCACTTTTTAAATATTTATATAAGAGAGCATTCAGAAATTATTTATTCTTAGTTTATATTTAGAGGTTTTGTACTCTTCATACCAACCTTCATAGATATGTTAACTGAGATTTCCACATTCTATGCTACTTGTGTACTGTATAATTGCCTTTTTTCTTAGGATACAAGTCTCTATTTCTTATGCGTGCCCCAACCATTACTAATTTATTGTGAATAATTTCAGTTTATTTTATTTATCAGAAGGGTCCAAGTGGTGTTCATTGTTTATATAAGAAATTCAT
Organism: Riptortus pedestris; assembly: GCA_019009955.1. Lineage (NCBI taxonomy): Eukaryota > Metazoa > Arthropoda > Insecta > Hemiptera > Alydidae > Riptortus > Riptortus pedestris. The sequence goes on from CM032229.1 coordinate 78,417,147, forward strand.
CATATAACTTAACTATCTGTTATGCTTGTAGTTGACGTGTTAAATGTTTAATTGTGATAATACACTAAGTAATCCCACCATTTTCATCACATAACACATGGGTATATCCTGAGCGCTTCATTTTTTTAATACTTGTCAAAGAAAAGTGGTGATTGAAGAAATGTTAACAAATTTATGATGAGAATTCCTGTTACCCGCTAGTGAAAAAAATGTTTTCCTGGCGAAATATAAAAATTGGATTAACAGAATCACTATATAATCTTTTTATTTCCATATCATTATGAAAGATATTCTCCCTCTACTGTCATAGCCTATGTTGTACTTTGGTATAGTTAGCTCTCAAATATAAAAGTCCTTAGAAATCCTCTGAGTGTTTTTTAGTGAATGAGCAACAAACATGAAGTCAGGCAGACACACAAACAAATTTTTCAATTTTGTTTGTGTGTTCTCCTTATAATGGGTTGAAACGTAAATAAAAAACATAACCCAACCGTATTTAAATAGAAAATCAGACAAAACTTGGTGTTTTATTTATGTCAATGAATTATTCTTTCCAGCTGCTACAGGGGAAGAGGAGGCTAAGATGGTTAGAGTACAATTTTCTAAAGTTGAAACTGAGAAATCAAAGAAAGCTAGGCAACAAAGCTACTCTTACTACTGCCAAAAGTCTGCTGAAGAACCATGGTACCAAACAGAATATCATGGTTCAGGCTCAGCTTTATCTCAGGTAATTTAGCAAGATAGATTTTTTTTTTTACTGGTATCATTAATTAAATTAGAATATACTGTTTTAAAAAGGCATTACAATTATTGCGTGTTCATTATTTTAAAAATCCATTATTGCGTGTGTGTGCTTGTGTGTGACTCATACGTCTGCTAATTATTAACATTGCTCCCATAATATGTTACACATAATAGAGTATGAGTAAGAACTACTCTGAATAAAAAGTTTCTTTTTCAGATATATATTAGAGTATTTTTAATAATAGTAATTAAATATGTAAAATAGATATGGTCTTGGTGCTAGGAGACGATTTTGGGAAAATTAAGTTCTATTCTTGTAAAAGTTATAATAAAACTGCTGTCCATATTTATCATTTGTATTTTAAACGGTATTTTGAACAATGGAGATTGTTCAGGAACTAATTTTTTTTTTTTTTTTTTTTTTTTTTTTTTTTTTAATTTTTATTATTTGAGACGGTGCGGTAGACTAGTCGCTCCCAATGAGATTTGATCTCGAGGTCTTGCGTTAAAAAAAAAAAAAAATGCTACCAGCTGAACCACTGCAGACCTTTGAAATGTACGTCTTCCCCACACCTCAAGACTTTTGAGCAAATCTTTAACATTTTTTTTTTCTTTTATACAAACACATTCTCTCGCTTTAACAGAATTTGTTTTTCATTAGGTAAAACACACCGAAAAACTGTTGTTTAAATCGTTGGGAGAAAGGACGTGCACTCTTCTTAGTGTAAAATATACAAATCATGTTATAATTAATTCTCTAAAAAAAATGTAATTTCAAAAAAAAAATTTTCTTGTTTGCGTTAATAGGTATAATGCCTTTAAAAACTATTACCTCATTATATTCAACTGTCTCAAATGTGAGACTTGAAACTTTTTCACCTCTTCTTCTCTCTTCATATACTATTGAGTCATAAATTGATTTTTCTTATGTTTATTTGATTGCTTTTTTACCGGGTTTTATAGGTTGAACGGCAAAGGCTAGCCAGTGCATTGCATGAAGGTCGTACTCTACTTTCGTCTGTTGATTACCTGGACTGTCTAGTTAGAGGTGGAGATCAGATTGTTGTCACCAAAGATTTAGAAACTTTATCCCACAAAGTGACAGACTTACTAAAGAGGGGTAAGAAAAATTAATATTTCTAAATATAAAAAATACCCATTTTTTTATAATTAGAAATAGTTCTATAGACCAAAAACTGGTAAACAACTTTCTATGTTGATTTTGTCTACATTAGATTCTAAAAAACTTAACCAATTGTACTACCAAAATTTCAAAAATATTTCTTTTATTTTCACAGGCCTAAAAATGTGACTAAAAACTTTTCATACTGTACTTGACAAAACTGTAGTGTGTCTGCAATCGACGTAACTTAATCAAATCAATAGAGTTATATGTAAGTTTACATATAAACTTACGTATATACTATATATTGATTTTTCGACATCAACACCATTCCTACAAATTATTATTTAAATTGCATGTACAAATACTGTAGTGACAGGGCCTGTGTTAGCAAAGCAGATTTCCCATATGCTGGTCTGACACTACTGATTTCACCTTACCTTTTTTTCTATTTTTTTAAATTAATAATCTGATGTGTAGAAGTAGGCGTTTACTGAAGGCTGAAGTAAACGAGAATTGTGTTACAATAAATGGAATAATACATTTCTTGATATTGTTGCGAAAATTACGTACATAAAAAATTAAACAGAATTAATCACATATTTAAGAAGTACGAAGTAGATGAAAGAAGCCGATGGATGGTCTAGATCGTCCTCTACAATACCCGTCGTGTCTCGGCATTCTCCTTTAAAGTTTACTGCCCGACTATAAAAGCAGCTCAGATCGTCCCGAGATTTAGTTTGTTCTCAATCTGTTCAAGTGACCAACACTGCAGCTTTAGTGAGCAGTGCGTTTTAGTTGTGCGGTAAAGTGTTTTATGTGTAGAACAGTGTTGTGCCGTAACTGTGCAAAGAACAGTATAGTGCCGTGTTTATGATCAGTGCAGTGCTGTGTTTTTGTGAACTTCAGTGATCGTGAGTGAGTTATTGGACTGTGTAATAAGGAGAACAGTGAAGCTATCAGTGCATACTGTGAGTAGTAATTAAGAATAATTAATTAAGTGTGTAGTGCATTGTTAAAAATGCTGTAGAACCAATCTTGTTAAACTATTAATTCTCTAAAATTGATATCTAAAATTTTTCTATAACTAAAATATCGAGTTCTTTTTTGATTTCAGCCTTCAGAAACCCACACTTCACCTCATTGGATTTTCACTTAGAAGTAGATAATATATGGTGATGCGTTACCTGTGAAATTTGCTTAGTTTATGCAGCTCCTGTATGACAGACCTTATCACAAATTTATGTATTAACTTAAAAGTAAATTCTTTGTCAGAAGTTTATTTCCTCATTTACTGTATCTTGGCATAGGCAATAAATAAATGTAAAAAATTCTTTAAATCATTCTTTTTTGTTTTTAAGTGATTGAGTATCAAAAACTCTACAAAATGAGTAATTGAGTGCCAAAACATAAAATGAGGGGTGGGGGCATACAAGAATCTCAGTTAATGCCATTAGGCTTTGAATAACCTGTAAGTAGAAAAATGTATCCTCACAGAGTTGTAATAGAATTTCAAAGTATATGTAGCTTTTCATTCATATAGATGATTAAGTTCAATGTACAACATAAATATATTTATTGTTCTGCATGTCTCATATTTAATATCTTAGACAATAGTTTTTTTTTTTTAAATATATTTTAATTGACATTTTGTTGGTTCAGTTTCGTTCTAAAAAACATATTGTGCGTAACTAGTAAATTGTAAAATCTGTAATGGAGAGATTTACTTAACTTCATGAAGACAACCCCCCCCCAACCTATTTTACTTCATCCAAATTCCACCTTACTTCTCAGTATTATTAAGGTTTAATGTATTACCAAAGCAAACAGAAAAAACCATTAGAATTCTTAGGGTACAAAATAATATTTTCAATTAGAAGTACTACGATGCTAGTGGTTTATATTTTCAAAAAGCAGGTTGAAGCTATGGTTAAGAATCTAATAATCTTCTATATTGAATAATAAATAATATACATATGTAACTAAAACAAGCTTCATGTTGGTTGGATTTTCCGGAGATGTGTATTTCCTTCAGTTTTCTGAGAAAAAACTTCTCACATAATAATAATATGCATTCCCACTAGCTTAATTCTTTTTATGAAGACTACTTTCTGTCCGGATTTTCACCTTGGCACCCTGAGTACTACTAATTTGTAATTTATTCAATGCTTGAAATTATAAAAATGAAAATTAGTGTTGTTAAGATTAGACAAGCCACACAGTAACTGTAACTTTAATTAGTAATCCTCCTTTAATTTAACTCCTTTAAAAATATTTAAAAAAATTCTATTTCAGCACCTCTCGAATCCCTTATACTATCATTAAATAAATTGTTTAATAAACGAAATATTTTGTTGCTTTATATAAAAAATTATTCCATTTGAAAATGATGCTATAATGCATTGGAACGAAAAATGGCTTAACACGTTCAGGACGGACTTCAAAAATGTGGACTATCCACAAGTACGGCACGGGGTCAATTGACCCCGTGGTGCAACTATCCACAAGGACGACACGGGGTCAATCGACCCCGTACTTATGTCCCCTTTTAATGCACTACTACAACTCGAAAAATGAACTAAATTGCTATATTCAAACATTTTTTTACTCTTTGGACATCAAAAAATATATGGCAGTCGCAGGCCGTGTGTTCATCAATTTTTTGTTACGTGACTTAGAAATGAATATTTACCTTACATTTTTCACCTTGTTGGGAACTGTTTTTCTCCTTTGTGTGATAGTTTTGGTGATCAACAAAGGATTTTAATTTTTTTTATACTTTAAAATGGGTGAATATGAATTAAACTTAAATTACGACACATTAGAATCAAAATTTATTAGTTTATAAAGATAAAATTACAAAACGAGAAAAACAAACTAGGAACTAGGAGTTTAAGTAAATAATTGGAAAATAAACATAATAAAGAAAAAATACGAATAAACAAATAATTATTTTGTAATTAACAATTCTTCATTATCTCAATGGTTAGGACATAGATTTATGGCAGTTGTTGAAGCATTGTAGACAAAGTGACTTCATGTTGCACTCTTCACAATACGTTATAATTTTTTGTCTGCTTCTTTAGAAGACAATGTTTTTCTTAAGTTTTTGAAACACCCGAAACAGTTTTTTAATAAAGCTAAATCCACTAATTGTCGGCCACGTGATTTGCTCATTATACAGATTAATGTTCGAAACGACAGCAAAAAGTAAACTGAAATGGGAGGGACGCGTTCTGTCATTTACATAAGCTAAGTAAATAACAGAACAAGCGGTTCAGAGGAAAAGCACGGGAAATAACACGGGGCTCTATGAGCCCGTGCCGGAATAGAGCCCAAATACCACTCTCCAGGCCGGCACGGGGTCATAAAGCCCCGTGCATTTTTTCAATGATATACAACGTATTTTTTGGATTTGAAATGTATAAACGTACTATTTTTAATTATATTTACTAGTACAAAGCAAAAACCGTCAAAGTATTTTTTGAACATTTATCTTCAAAACCGTCCTGGGAGACAGTTACGTACGGGGTCAATTGACCCCATACCGTCCTTAACGTGTTAAAGCATAATTTATAGAACTTTACATGATAAGCAAAATGGTTATAGAATTTTTTTACATGATAAACAAAATGGTTATAGAATTTTTTTATACCTCTAATACGTACAGAAAAAATTGATTTTTTTTTATTGTCCTCCCCTCCCCCTTAATAGATTATAATCTGAAGAAGAGGTGTACAACTACTTTACTACATGTTACAATTCCAAATATCAAAAATATAAAGTTAGCTGTTTTGGGGTTATGAGAGATATGTATCTTCAGGCAGCGCACCAAAACTATTCAAAATGGATTCAAAACAAATAATTTTTTGAAAATCTGAAAACCACACATTTTTTCTATTACAATACTTCCTTTATTATCTTTTTATGAAATAAAAATGTACAAGTTTGCCTCTGAACAAACATGTCGTTTTTAAATTACCTGAGCATTTTTTTAATTATTAATACATAGTAATTCCTGAATAATTTAGCAAGGACTTATTACTTTCTTTTGCTCCTCTTAATTAATTTTCTTTTAATTGTATTTACAGTTAGAACAATCAAGACATCGGTTGCAGCTGACGTTTTGGGTCTTAGTGAAGCTGATGTTCTTCCATGTCTACAGACATCAGGAGTTCTTGTTCAGGGAATATGGGTCCTTCGATCTGATTTAAAGTAAATTTATATATTTATATCATTTTTATGAATAATTTATTTTTACAATACTGTTTATTTTAAAATGACCTAAGATTTTAAACTTTCTCTCTCAAGAGACTATTTTATATTTATTGTGTGCTCATTTTTCACTTTACAAAAGTCTGCGATAATGTCTTTTACTCATTTTAAATTTTATAAAAGACATAGTTACTTCAAGGAAGAATAAAATTGCATAAATGTTCATTATAATTGGTATGCTTTGTGATATACTTGCTACTTGGTGCTTCTATCACACCCATGGTTTACAAGTTTACTCTCAAATCATTCAGCTCTTGCCTGTACATTTCCCACCTCTTATATCATAGAGCATTTTCTTAGTAGCATATCAGGCTCAATTTTCTTAATGTGCTACAATATTAGTGACAAGCTTCAGATTCAATGATTTGTGTAGAAAGTTGGTTTGGGGTGAAGAAATTGAAAGTAAATTCTCTAAAAAGCAAGCTCCTTTTACAGAAGGGAAGGATAAAACCCAGGATTGCATTTAATTTTAAATTTATTTTATATTTAATACTTTGCAGGCCAAGTAAAATACGTACATTTCATATACATTATTAGGAGATATCTAAAGTCACTAGCAACTTCTAAGGACCTGGGGCCCTCCAATCTTAAACCATTCCATGCGGTCTGCAGCCTAAATCCTCCAATTCTGTGGGTGTCTTAATTTAATGCAATATGCCTTTCTGAAACAATCAAGTGCTAATATTTGCACATACCAATGTAGCATTCTGTGCCCTTCTTTCATATGACATGTAACACACCATAAGTTATAATAAAAAGAGTTTTTCAAAACTCAAAATAAACATTTTGATTATTTTGAAAAATGTATCTAAATATTTCCAAAAATTCCAAGGTGTAATTTGTACTTATATTTGGTATATAATATGTCAAAGTTTAAAAATGGACATATAATGAGTTCATAGGTACCCCATTATTTTAAATCTAGATCATTTACAAAATGGTAGCTTTTATGTAGTATTTTACATGATACAATAAGCTTTTCTTCTTACTCAGAAACAATGTCACTTGTTGCTTGACATTGCCTGTGTGTTTTTCATAATCTCTTCAGATATGAGTGTAAATCCTCCCAGTAGGAGTTGTAGGATTAACTTTGCAGAAGACTTCCAGAACAGATATCCACAGCAGCTTCATCGGATATGAAAATGAATCTGCAGGTCCAGCAGAGTGTAAAAATGTTACTTTTAATTTATCATGTTCTAAAGTATTTCTATGTACTAGAGCTAGAAAATTGTAAATATTTTTATTAATTGTAAAATCAAATAATTACAAATAAACGGGTAAAGCTAAATAAAACTGTTTAAAAATATTATCAAAATCACCGCATTATTATTGATAATTGTTATATACTTATGTATTCAATTAATTGTAATATATATCTTGTATAATATTAAATATTTCCTTATACCTATTATATTTTTGACAGAAAGCATTTGAATTTCCGTAAAATATTAGAACACGTTAAGAAATAAATGCCAGTAAAAAAATGAAAAATAAAAAAAAACTTTTATTTATTTATTAATATTAAATAAACGTCGTTGAAACAAAAAACACAGAAAAAAAATAGCCGCCATATCATATGAATTCTAAATTGAAATGCATTTTTCTTACCCTTAAACCACAAACAAAGATCTTCACATCTTCTACACCCCTTACATAGAATGAAGATAAGTGGTTCATGGTTTACCTTGATCACCAAGTTTTAATTTAAAGTAAGCAAAATAAACTTTTTTCACAAAATCACTTATGTTTCTCTTTTGACTTTTAATAGTGTATTCAACACAGATATAACAAAAACTGTTTGGAAAAGTAACACATCTTATAGCCATGACTAGATTGAAACAACAGCACTGTTCACTTGAATAACAGTACTGTCTTCTGAGACTTCTCTTCATTTTACTTCTCGCAACACGATAAAACTGAACTATAAGATTGTTTGCATTTGCTTCTAGCGCTTAGGAGCTCACGTTAAATCTGCTCAGTGCCACCAGCCAAATTCCCATTTATCAATTAAAAGCGCTTCAAGATGAATGAACACGATCTCTGAACTTCTTAGCACAAAATCTACTATACCTTACCCCCCTCGCCACCCCCCAGGAAGTGATAACAAAGAATAGTTGACATTGTAATTTTTTTAAATTTAAAAAAACATAGGTTCATTACTAAAGAACAATAAATACTGCAAAACATATGTGATAGAATTTTTTGAATATTTTTCCTGTTTTTGGGAGATGAAAATCAATAAGAAAATGTTCCAAAATTCTTTGCAGGCCTGTGTATTTAATCGTTTTTTCGCAAAAAAAAAAAAATAAATAAATAAAGTTCGTTAATGCCCAAAGTTGGGCCAGTGGGAGTGGGGGGTGTTTCAAAAATTGTATAGAAGTAATTTTAATTAATTAAATATACTATAAATATTGTTATATGCATTTATTCTCTATCTTGAATTTTAACTGAGATATTGACATTTTTCAGCCTTCAGCAAGCCACCACTTCTACGCATGTCACATTAACAATACTCTGTTATGCAATAAATGACTTTATTCGAAGCTTAAATATCAAATATTATTTTCAAGAGACCTTTATTATATGAGATACACCCAAATATGTTCTGTATTTTATTTAATTATTCTGGAAGGGTAATTTTATTTAGTGCTGAGTAAGACTATATTAATGTAAGTGGAGGGTGTTGGACATTCTTACTTCTGCAAAGGTCTCTTTTAACTCATTTTTCTGCTTGTTTTTCTATTACCGTTAACGTGAACTGTTGCAAACCATACCTTTCTTTCACAAAGGCTTTTCAGTTGTAAACCACATCAGTCCATTAACCAAATTATAGAAAAAGCCTTCAATCGATATCTCACTCTAGCATTTTTTTAGCTCTTCAAAAAAAATAGGCATTGAAAATAAATATATTATATTATATTTTAAATGATGACAGATTTTATCTCTGTAGAAAGAAAAAGCCCTGACTTTCCTGTAAAGAAAGGTGCAAGGCAAGGTGACCAATTTCTCTTCTCCTATTTATTTTGTTGTAAGAATTGTTTTAATTCACTTAACCAAAAAAGTGTCGTACAAAAATCTTTTAATTTATTAAATACTTGCTTGAATCTATGTAAACAAAGAAATTTAATAAGTGAAATCTTTTAGCAGATTTCCCTAAAGGGAAATCAGCTATTGAGGTCGTACTCATGACGCGATTTTCGAAAAATTTCTTCAAATGTCCATCGATCCTACCCAGGAGATGATGAAAATGAGGTCCGTTCAAAACTATATATATATATCTATATATATATATATATATATATATATATATATATATATATATATATATATATATATTTGTCTGTTAACACTCTAGCGGTCGCAATTTTTGTTTAATCGTCACCAAACTCGGTATTTAATCGTTTCATGTAAAAAGGAAGATCAAGTTCGTTAACGGCTGAAATCGGACCAGTGGGAGGGGGGGTTTAGAGGGGGGGATTTTCAAAAATTCGAAATATCTCCGTTATTATGCATCGGATCGTAAAATTGTATAGAAGCGATCTTATTGCAAATTAAATTTACTATAGATAATGTTATATACATTTATTCTGTATCTTGAATATTAACCGAGATATTTGCATTTGTATTCTGCGTGTGGTCACCAGGCTATGTTCGGACTTTCCGCCGAGAGCTCTGGTGGCCATTTCCATAACTATTTGTCCCTCGTGAATAGGTTTGGAGGTTAGGTTAACTGTTTTTTGGGGCTTTAAACTACTGGGTTATTACGCCCTAAATAATGTTTTAGGTTTAGAGGTTTCTTACTACTACAGTTGTTATTAGGCAGATTTCTCTATTGTAAAACTTCACGTGGGAAATCTGCTTAGTTTACGCAGCCCCTGCGTGACGGACTTTTTTTTTCTATTTGTTTTTAGACAAACGTGCATATAACAAAAGTTGTTTTTTGTGTTATTAAAAGAAGCTTGTGTTTTAAACATAATATTATTAAATTTAATATCCTAATCGCTTGAAATACCATGCAGGACAACGTCTGTCGGATCCGCTATATATATATATATATATATATATATATATATTAAGATTTTACGTTCTTGTTTCAAAGATGTTTCTTTGATCTATATTATACTTGATATAACTGTTTCAGTCAACTCTAGATAATGTTTGTTATTACTCAAGTTGGACCTGGAATAGAGGGTAGGGGGGGGGGGAGGGGGTTAAAGGGGATTAAGTGGAAAATTCCAAGCACCCTCGTTATTATGAGTCGGGTCGTAAAATATTATAGGCCCCACCGCTCCCTTCAACTCATCTGTTTTCTACATATGAACAGGGAGTATGTTGAGATATGAGATCATAAGAGCGTGGGAAATCTGCTTAGTTTACGCAGCCCCGGACTCAATTCAACTCTGAACTCAATTCAAATAAAATAAGTGAAATCTTTTTTATTTGAATTGAGTTCAGAGTAGGTCGTAAACTTATCAGATGTAATTATTCCTTAAGAAATGTTAGTTTTTATCACCGACAAGGAGGTTAGGAAAAAATTCTGAAAATTTGTGTGAAAGTACAGTAGTTCATCCGTAACATAATAATATTTTTTGTTCATGGAGAACTATGATTTGAAGGAGTAAAATCACGTCTGGAAAAAAAAAATCTGTTTTTGCAGATTTCCCTTAGGGGGAGGGGGGTTGTACTCATGACACAATTGTCGAAAAGTTTCCTAAAATGTGCATCAATCCTACCCAGGTGATGACAAAAATGTGGCCGTTCCAATATATATATATAAAATTGTAACCTCTGTCTGTCTGTACATTGATTTTTTTCTCGAAATTTCACGATACTTTTTCGTTTCACACGTAATAGATACCATCACTGCATTTTGTTTCTTTCGTGTCTGTTTGTTTGTTACCTTTTCACGCATAAACGGCTGAACCAAATTTTATTAAACTTGGTATGTATATTACTACTAACTCGACTTAGACTTTAGGCTATATGAATATTCTCTGAGACGAACAGGAGTGGGGGTTATAAGGGATGCCTGAAATCAAAAATAGTGATATTTAGTTTCGGCATATTTGGTCATAACAAAAGTTGTTTATTTTGTTATTTAGAGTAACTTTTGTTACACGTTTTTCGTATATCGAATTATAAACGAGATATATGCTAAAACCTATAGTGGAAGTGAACAATTATATTAGGCACAAAAGACTCAACCGAACTAAATAAAACTCGGTATGTGTATTAGCACTAACGCCTTCATTATCATAAGCCATACCAACATTTCTAGGAATGAGCAGGAGAGGGAGTTGTAAGGGAGGGCTGAAATTAAAAATAGTGGTATTTCATTTTCTATTGGGTTATCTGCAAATATGCACATGACAAAAGTTGTTTACTTTGTTATTTAAAGTAACTTTTGTTATATTCACTTTTGTCGTATAAAGAAGTATAAACGAGATATACACTAAATACTAAAGCGGGCGCAAACAATTTTGTTGGGCACTAACGATTGAACCAAAATTAACAAAACTCGGTACGTAAATTAGCATTAATTCTTCCATAATTATAAGCTATATTACAATTTTTTAGGTTCGAACAGGATTGAGGGTTATGAGGGAGGCCGCAAATAAAAACTCGTGATAATTCATTGTCTATTTGTTTTTTGATAAACGCGCACATAACAAAAGTTGTTTACTTTGTTATTTAGAGTAACTTTTACTTTATACATTTTTTCGGAAACAATGTATGAACCAAGTAATTTGCGTTAAAATATTGATATGCTCAACAATTTTTCCAATATCAACTACCAGGTACCTCACCTGGAAAAATTAATTCAAATCTATGTTAATATTTTGTCCTTAATAATTCCAATCAATGCATAATACACAGGAGACGGGGAAATATGAAATCATGGAGTACAGTGAAGTCTTACATAAAAAATTAATTTATTATTAACAAATCCTTAGCAATGACGGGTATAAACCCTAAACACTGGGACGGGTAAATGTAAAAATATTGTGCCAAGTAAAGCCTTGCCAAAAAAATACCATCACCATCCAGCCTCAAATGAATTCCCGGGCGAAGCCAGGTATCTGAGCTAGTGTATATATATATATATATATATATATATATATATATATATATACATACATATATATTGTTTCGAAAACTGCTTACTTGAAAAATTACGCAAATTAATCACGTATTTAAGAAGTACGAATTAACTGAAAGCAACCCTGCAGGAGCTATGGTGTCAGGAATGTTCTCGGGGATCTAGACCAGTCTGGACACTTTTTCTTTAAACTTGCCCCCTGTCTATAAATTGGCCCAGCTCGCCAGATAGTTAGTTAGTTCTCAGTTTTCTTTCTAGTGAATAACAGTGCGTTCAGTGCAGCTTTAGTGAAGAGTGAATTTTAGTTTCAGTGTGACAGTGGAGTGCAGTACAGTGTTTATGTGAAAATCAGTGCAGTGCCATGTTCTTGTGAAGATCAGTGCAGTGTCTTGTGAACTCCCGAGACTGTGAGTTATTTTACTGTGCAATAAGAAGTGAAGTTATTTGTGCTTATTGTGAGTAGTGAAGAATAATTTACCAAGTGTGTAGTAAAGCTAAAGTTTGTGTGTTTAATTTTACAATTCGAAAGAACCCTAATAATCATTTCTAATTATTTTGTAATAAATGAAGCTGTGTGTGTGTGTATATGCATAGTTATATTTTTGATAAAATCGAAATAAAAAAATAATAATATAATGATATGTGTGTCTGAATAAATATTATCCCTTTATGTAGAAAACTCAGTATTTAATTATTAATAACAATAAATATAGGTATCTCAGGTTTTAAACAGGGTAAAGAGATTTAGAGATATTTTGTTAACAAAAATATTTGAATTATTAATATTGATATAAACAAAAAGAATACAGATATAATAATCTCACCCTTTTTAAATCAGAGCATTCATTTACTCAACATGCCAGATCTGGATTTATAGATAGGCTTCAGTGGCAAGAAGTGTCCACAAATGTGATGTATGCTTCTTCAATTCTTCCTGTGAGATGAGACACAGGAACCATAACAAAAATAAAAAGAGTCAAGCAGAGACAACTGCTCTCTCCCTGGTCCAGGCAATTAAATAAAGAGACGATCTTCCCGCGCAGAGTTATTTAGACCGAGAGTGTTCTTCCTCTGCTTAATTTGTTTCTACCTTCCGCTTCCTGGAAAAAATGCATATTTTGTGAATATTTGATTTCTTTTCAAACATTGTTTATCCCACGAACAATGAATTCCTGCATTAGACACAACATTTCTTTCTATTTAAATTTTATATTTTGCACCCAATATACAAATACATCATGTTGTTGGTGAGTCACTACTATCGGTGATTCTCAAAACTTCAATTTGCCAATTGCCAAAAATAGAGTGATTGAGATAATTCAGATTCATTATAAATTACAGTGCGAAATATAATAAATAGTTTTATAAACTAAATATTATATTCAGTTATATTTCTATAATTGTTTTTCTTTCCAATCAAGACAGGTTGGCTGACTTGTTTGTTTACAATTCAGACACTTCCTGCTGTGAAGTTACGGAAAATGTAAATTGACTGAATAATTTCTTATTATCATTTGTATTTATCCACTTAATATTTACAGTCTTGTAGAGTGTTATCTGTATGTAGATTTATCTAATGTAAAACTTCACATGGAAAATCTGCTTAATTTATACAGCCCCAGCGAGACAGACTTATAAATCTGAGGGAATATTCTTAAAACAGTTATAGATACAAAAAAAGTTTCAAATGATAGATGATTTTTTATGTACTTTAAAACTGTGCAATCACATTACTTTTAAATGTCATTAAAAAAAAATCCCTCCCCCCTCAGTTCTTAAAAAAAAATTAAATTTGATTTACAATTAATCATATACTAGCACATATATGTAGCATATTTAAGAACAAATTCAACCATATATGATAAAGTTCTATAAATTATTATGTAAATTTCAATATTTAATTTATTTGTAAGCCTATTAAAGACAAAAAACAGAGCTAATTATATTTGTCACTGAATATATTATTGATAATTTGAACGAAAAATATAATGAGAATACAATTATTACATTATTAACAAAGTTCCGGCTGATATTTGCATATCAATTCATGATAAATTAAGATATGTTGAATACATAAAAAATGTATGAAAGATAAACCAAACTTATTGATCATTAGAGCTGATAAAACAAATAAAATAGTTAAAAGAGATGATTATAGAAATGAATATTTTTAGTGACACTTCAACTTCTGAAGAAATAGATTATGACTCAACTTATATCCTACAAAGAGAATAATTAAATGCACCAACAACTTACTTAAAATGAAATTTATATGCAAGAACGAAAGATCCAAATTTGTTAACTACAACAGTAATATACCTCTTGTGAAGGCTTAATTAAATTGCAGAAGGAAGAATATCCACTTAGACCCATTATGTAAGTGCCATAGGATCTCCAAGAAACTTGCGAAAATATTTAATTCTGAATTAAATTTCTTTGTAAACGATTACTGTTTTGACATTAAAAATGGCACTGTTCTCAAACAAAAACTAGAAAACTATACCTCCTGGCTACAAATTATTCTCATTTGACTAGTGAACATGTTTCCCAATATAGCAGGAGTGTTGGCCATAAAAATAATCAATAACAATTGGAGAAAGATATCGAACCACACTAAAATAAAAGAGTAGACATCGTTGTAGAAGGTATAAAACTTTGTATGACTAATGGATATTTTAGATTCAACGATAAAATATTTAGACAGCTTTTTGGAATTCAAATGGGTAATAATACATAAGTTTCAATATCTGGTGTTGTTCTGAATTATGTTCTACAGGAAATCGTTTATGAAAAGATTTATTCATATAGATTCAGAAAGTTAATATTGAGAGACTATTTAATATGTTTAATTACTTAAAGGAAGTTGAATTAATTGAAAATCAAATCAAGACAGTTGAGAAATCTATTTACTACAGTGAGATAGATCAAATTGTACAAAATAATATAGAAGATGGAAAAAAGTATATCTTCGACCCAACTGTTCTTAAATTTGTTTACGAATTTTTTGAGGATTATTTTTACAACCTGCATAAGAGAAAATGTTAGTTTTAATAATAATAAACGTAAATGCCCAAATATGAGATTCAATTCTAGGATAAAGGAAATAAATGTAAAAAACTAAAAATACAATGTATTGACGATACTGATACTGACATTATTGCCTATCTCAATAAAATAGTGGCCCAGGAAAATGTAAATAAATATATAGACAATCTAAAGTAAACTTATTTTGAAAACAAAAATGTTCTGTACATTAAGCTATAATTCCATAGTTAAAGAATTATAATTATTGGGCAAATTACATGGAATATATAATCATTTTGATCATTTCGTCATCTCCTAGGTAGGTTTGATGGACATTTGAGGGCATTTTTCTAAAATTGGGTCATGAGTACAATCTTAATAGCTAATTTACCATAAGGTAAATCTGCTAATAATTGCAAATTTTCTATTAGAGATAAATAAGATTTGTACATAACTTTTTTTGTTAATTATAAAAACATCTACAAATTATGTTCCATGATATTTCTTGATTTGATGCATGATTGGAACATATATATCCTATATCACTTTAAATAAAATAACTTAAATGTATTGCAGGAAATCATTTTATTTATTTTAAAAAGTGTACAAGAAATTCATGTGGTTGCCATATCAGATTTTTTCATATAATATTTCTATTATCTGCGAATTTGAAGTGAATTAAATATTAAGATATTTCCCATATCAAAAGAGTAACCATTCTAAACTCAATTGTGTTAATATGTGGTAATGTTTGGGAGTATGAGCATCCTAGGCTAAATTATAAGTATTCTTATCACCTTCCTCCATAAACCACCATATTCTAATGAATCTGTGAAACTACTTTAACTTTACCGATTTAGCAATAGGATGAAGTCAACCTTTAATTATTTTTTTTGGGGTGGTAAAATATGTATAAATTTTAAAGAAAATAAAAGATATCTAATTCCTTTTTTGAAATTTTAAAATAATAGAATAATCCATCTTGTGGGGTTTATTTGAATTTTACTTTGTAATTTTATTCTTATTTTAATTTTCACTTGTTATGGATGTTAACTAAAGTTACTATGAAGATTATCTGATTTCAGGTATAATTAAAGTATAGTTTTTTTATAGATTTGCTGGTGCTCATAGTGCTGTACCACAGGAACAACTCATGCGAGCCAGGGACTATGTTGTAAGTCAATGCCATATTTTATTTTTGTTTGCATATATTTGAGTTATTTATGTAATATACCACAAATAATGAATATTCTACATGAGGTTGTCCACACATCAAGACTGTGTAACATAGAAAATAAGAATTGTTCTTTAGGCAGCTAGTGCTCCTAAGTTAACTGTAGCTTTGTATTTTAATCCCAATGTAAGATCAACCTTCCATTCATTTATTTTTTCTTTTTTGATTTTTAATATATAAGAGATTTCAAGAATCAGTCTATCACTTCACTGCTTTGTGCTCATTATTTTTATTATTAATATTCATTTGGGCTCAGGTTAATTGTGTGAATTAAGGCATTGATCTTAAAATCATCTAGTAAACCAGGAGTGGCGAGTTCGATTCCCGTGTGGGTAATAGGTATTTATTTAGTGACAAACTCATTAAAATTAATTAAATAAAATCCTTAGTCCCACCCTGGCTAGGATAGGGGTATCCTTTAGATAACCTATCCCAATTAGTCAAAGTTGCACAAAGTGGAATTAATAACTAGTATTTATTGTTTTCATAAGAATTGTGGACATGAATGATCACAGTACCTATTTCCATATGCCTAGCTGTAGTATATGTGGAGAGGTATATATACATAACTGGATATTGTAATTAAATACCTTGAATTCAACTTAATAGATAACATTAAATCCATCTTTAAAAGATCCTCTTCTGGATGTTCAAATGACTTAAAGATTCAGTTTCAATAAAACAAGATTTTGATGGCATTTAATTTTAAACTCATGCTTCATTCCCTGCATCCTATAGGATGTAGAAAATGGGGCTGCATAACTAAGTAAATTCCCCATTGAGCCAGTATATTATACTTGTTACCTCATCCCACCACATATTCTCTATTTGTATGTAAATAACCTATGAGTAGAAGGGGTGTGATCAGGGTGGGGGGGGGGGGTACTGAGGCTTAAAACAGGGAAGTACAAATTATTGGAGTTACAAAAAAATGCATAGAACAATTCTAGACCATCAATAGTGGGAAGGATGTGAAATAATATAATTTTATAAGTAATATAACTTATATTAAAGTATATATTCTGTAATAACAATAGTGAGCATGAGCTTATGGATATATGTATATTAATGAATAGATAAAGCCTGTCGAAAGAAAGGATATCTTTCAAGACCTTGGGCAGGTTGTGTTTTAGTTTTAAGTTTCTTTTCTTCTCAAAAGGTGTTAATAAAATGAATTTAAGAATATTGCACTTTATTCTGTCCAACTGCTTCTTCGTGATATCAGATTGTGTTATTAGATCATTAGCATGTCATGTAATTTAAGTAGAAAATAGAAATTGTACTCTGGTAAATATAGGATTACATATTTAAGTAAGTAATTTAATCTGGGGGCGGTGTGGCATGGCAGTGGCTTATTTGCTTTATGCATCCATATGGGCTTCCCTTTAAACAAATTCTTGAAGTAATAAATGGTGAAAGACCAGAACCACAAACCCTCGAAGACAAAATTAGAAAACTAACTACTTTGACTAAGGCATCTCGAGAATAAAGATATAAAAAGAATATCAAAACAGTTTCATTTCTGGGATTCTACTACTCGAAACCGTATTATATACATATTTTCATACAATTAAGACCAGTCATTGATTGTAGCTCCCAAAATCTAATTGTGATTATCGTCTTTTTTAATATGAAAGTATATTTTATACAATTGTATTAAAGCCAATACATGCATTAAACACACCACAGAGTTATGGTAATAAAATGTGATGTAATCACTTGATTTGTTATAATTTTTATAGAATCATCAATACTAAATTACACAAGTCTAATCTCCTTTAAATTTTCTTTTAGTTACTTCAGTTCTCAGATGGTCGTGCAATTGAGAGGCCTAAACTAAGCGAAGTTGTAAGATTACCTTCTGATATTTTGCTCGACATTGTATCAGAGTTAGGTAAGTTGAACTCCAATAAAGCCTGGGTCTTTAGTCATGCTCCTGATCATCAATTTATTAAAAGGTATTTTATTTATTTTTTATGGCTTTTTTTTATTATTCACACTTAATTTAATTAATTGTGAAAATGAATAGGTATCCTGAAATAGTTGAACAGCAAGGTCTTCTTTGGGAAGCCCGTACTGCACAAGTACTTGAAGGTCTAGGAGGCCGACGGCGTCGGAGGGATTCTGCAAGAAAGAATAGAGGGAATTCTCTCTCTGAGGATGACTGTGATACTACAAAGAGGAGTAATAATTTTTCTCTAATGGTTTATAAATTCATTTTTGATATGTTTAGTTTTAAAAAGTCAATACTATTTCAAAACATAATTATAAATAAAGGATATGTGAATTAAAATTATAACTTTAAGTTGTTGTAACTGGAATGACATTGCTTTTAATCTTAACTTTACCGATTTGTTTTTTTCTTGAATAAATCAATTCATGTCCCTGGCATAAAAATAAACCATTCATACTGTTACGTTTTATTACCAAAACCAGTAAGAGTTCTTTTGGATTGCAAAATTAAACACACACAAGTTTCCCAGTTTTTATCACTGCACAATTTATTAACAATGCACAATACACTTCGTTAATTATTCTTAATTACTACTCACAATATGCACTGATAGCGTCACTGTTCTTCAGATTACACAGTCCAATAATTCGCTCACGGTCACTGAAATTCATAGAAAGACAGCGCTGCATTGTCCTTTACTTTGGGGCACTGCACTGTCTTAAACACTGCACTAATCTGTTACTTGCAGTCATGGCACAACACTGTTCTTCTTATAAAAACACTTTACCGCACTGCACCGTTGCACTATTGAGAAGAAAACTGATTCGCGGCTGGCCGGTTCTTTATATAGGTCATCGGCATACATCAAAGGGGAATTGGCTGGGCCCTTCGACGTCTGGACTGGAAGTGACTAGTAGGAGCTAGACCTTCTGTCGGCTTCTTTGATCTACATCGCACTTCCCAAATACGCTCTGCTAATCCTTCATGTATTTAATTTTCGCAACAATACATATCTATTTAAAGGAATCTGGAGGAAGTACTTGAAACACTCTAGACAAGACATTTTAAGGAGTTCTCCCTCCTTAGTATGTATTGGCTGAAACAATCATAGGCAATAGTCTAGTGTTGTATGCCAACTACATATTTTCAGCCTTGAGTGGGTGGGTGTATTAGAAAAATTCAAATTAAAAATATTCCAATTAAGTGAATTACTAGTCCCTCATTTTTTATTAGTCATCACTGTGAGCGTTATGTGTATATTTTTTGTTTGCACTATCATAATCCAAACTTTTGGTTGACTTCATTACAGTTGAGATATAAATGCCAGAAAGACATAACTGGTCATCCTAATAACCAGTGTATCGTTTCATAATGCTGAAATTCCTTTTCAATTGAAAACAATATTAAAAACTAAATTTGTAAAATAAAACTAATAATAGAAGAATTTTTCTGTATTTGTTTATTACATTTTATGTTATATTCTTGTCCTTTGTATACTCTTACTGGAAGAGTAGTGCTCTAGTATGAATTCTCTTGTACATTACTCTTCTTGTAGCTTCATGACAGAGTGTTTGGGTAACTACTTACCTTATAATGTAAAAGCTGTAAAGCAAATTAGGAAATTTTACTTCTCCTGAAACTGTGCAGTACTCCTGCCTAGTGCTGTAATGGAGTCCAATGCACTTCCAGCTTGATGCAATTTGTTTTTATTTTAATGAAAGAACTTATTATTTACCTACTCCCACTCTTTACACAGAATTATGTATAGAAAAAAGTAGAAAATTTATGAATTCTTAGTTTTCAAAAAATGCAAGTTTGTAAACAAGGTCGTTGAGCTGGTTCTGGAGACACTTTGTTTATCATAGCATTTAGGGGGCTCAGGTTAGCCATGTGCCATGAGTTAATAAACTTGGTTAACTTAAGAGTCATAGGTTCAATTCCCGCATGAGCAATAGGAATTTATTTAGTTCGGAAAACACTAAATAAAATACTTTGATGGAGCCTGGCTAGAAAAGGGTACTAACCTGTAGATAACCCATCCTAATTAGCCATAGTAGCATAAAGTAGACATTAATAAATAACATTATCATAGTTTTCCTCTTACTGGAAAGCTCTTATTTCTATTTTATTAAAATGTCATAACCTTTAACAGAATAAAATAATTTATCTAAAAATATCATTTCAGGTCGTAAAAAAAGTGAATGTGATATCAAGCCTGACATAGCAACTCTTACTGGAATTAAGTCGTGACGTTAGTGAAAATCATGTAATATTTATTTCCTATTATTTTCCAATACTTTATGTATATATATTTATGAATGTTATTGTTCATCATTGATATTTGTCTTCTGTGAAGGCCTGTTATACATTACGTTGTTTTGTAAATGGTAAATTTATATATAAGTTTTGAAAAGGAGTGTGAATATTTTTTTAAAATGATTTATTAGTTGTTAATTTGATTTGTCAATAAACCGATTTCTTTTATTTTGTTATGATTCCTTACTATAAATTATTTTTGTGTATAATATAAATATACTGAGATTGTAACATTTTGAATCTTTTTTATCTTATATCCAGATGTCTTCTTACATTTTATGTCCTATATAAATATATTTTTCTGTAATCGTTGAATAATGGTAACATTACTAAACTGAAATGAGTGAAGAAAGTGAAACATTTTGCAATAGAGTGAAGAAAGTAATCACTTTCTTCACAAGTGAAGAAAGTGAATTGCCTTCTTAATTAGTAATAAGTATAAATTAAAAAATAATTTGAAGTTGGAAATTACTTTTAAATGTTTCTTAACATTGTAAGAATTTATTTTAACAAAATAAATTGAAATGTGAATGAATTATTGGTGGAAATAATCAATATATTTTAAAATTTAAATATAATAATAATTACCTTCCTTGTTTATAACCTGTACTTGTTTATAACTGCACTACTTCACAATCATCACTAGTTGTTTTATAACTATGCTTATAACCTTTCACAACCATGCTTATAACCTACCAACAACATACTATAATCTTCACAACATCCTAATTTTGTACATATTCTGGTTAGATCTGATCATGTATTACACGATTACAGAAAAAAATTAATATTACACTCGTGACGAAAGTAGAATTTACAACTCGTGAAATTACCACACTCGCTTCGCTCGTGTGGGTAAACGTTTCACTCGAGTTGTAAAATGATCTACTTTTGTCACTTTATAATAAATAACTATTTTGCTAACTCTAATATTAACCGATATTTGCTTTTTATTTTTACTCTTTTGTAAACCCCAACTTCCATTCATTTTATATTAACAATAAGCCAGTGTGTGATCTGGCCCAGTTGAGACCAAAATGTAGGGATTACTATGCTTCAAACGCTTTCTTAGCGGAATTAGTCTAATAGCTATTTATGGACATCTGGCTTTACTATAAAAACAATTATAAACAACATTACTATGGGGTCAGGTGGGTGGCATCCAGCTAGTTGTCAGAGTGCAAGAAGGTCTCCCTGGGTGTTGAGCTATGCTTCCTACATCTCTGACACTGCCTGGTATCAGCCAAAGGTCACCGCAGGGACTGGTGGTGAAAGACAATGTGCCTAAGCTGGAACCCCTATATATCTCGGTTGGCTAAACCAGATGCACACTTAAGTCAGGCGCTTGGGTCTCTGTTAATCCTCAAGGCCCATGCTCCCGGCATATCTTTATAGCCACAGAATACGTCTCTGCGAATAGCCAGTGTATACCAAAATATTTATTTTAACTTTAAACATGGCACACTGTGTTCATCTGGCAAGAAGGGTATAAAGGGGAGGGGGTAAAATCAAAACTTCAAAATATTTATACCAGTGTATTATAGAGAGGCGTGTTAGACCTCATCCTCCTCCTAATAATTTAAATCAGCTCCAAATTGCTCTTTGTGAAGGATGGGATGCTGTGCCGGGGGAGTTTATCAAACATTTGATTTCTTTGATGCTTGACAGAATAAGGGCCCTTAGCCATGCAAGAAGGGGGGGGGGGTAATACCAAAAGAAGGCCATCCAATATAAAAAAAACAACGTAAATCATGAATTATTAGTTTTAAAAAAATATTAATTTCTGGTTTTTTTTACTTTATTATTGTATTTAATTAATAGAAATTATTCGTTTTCAGTTAATTTTGTTTAGATAACCTTTAATAAAACTAATTCATACCATAGAATAAAAAAAAATTATTTAATAAAGTTATAAGGAGAAATCAGAGTGCCTGTTTTTTTGCTGGTGTGTGTGTATAAATTACTACCACTAGTGGTGGTAATTTATGTTTGATCATTACTATACTTTATAATATTTAAGCATATCTTGTAAAACTAAAAATGAAATAGAAGGCTAATAACTCCTAAAGGTTTAAAAAGTAATAAATTGGTTCCAAGCATCTATTCTTTATTCAGAAGCATACATACTCCTTTCATAACCCAAACACTGTAGTGAGAGTTAGTTTGAATATCAGCTTCAAATACAAAGCCTACACCCATCGCATTTCTTCGATCTGTAGTTATATACACCGGAGTCTGAAAACTTTTCTGGAGGGGAAAAAAATATCATTACTATTTGATTAACACTGAGTAATAAATTAAATTCTGAATATAATTTATTTTCTTGAAAAATATTATTTATATGTTGCATTAACTTTTCGCTGTTACAACTTTATTTTTTTAGTTTTTATACTATTTAACAGATATTGCATAACAATTTTTTTTTTACTACATTCAATTTTATATTTCTCCCTTAGGAAGAGTCAGATGTAAAGATGTGGGCAAGAGAGAATGAGTGGTCTAGTAGCTTCGATGAATGGGTTTACTTACTGAAGACAGAAAATTAAAAAATACAAATAACCATTAATTTTTGAGCTAGAAAAAAAGTGTAGAGAATAGCAATTGCAATATAATTATCAATAAGATTGGTAATAGAAAGTTTTCCGGTCAGAAACATGGATGCATTTACAATTAAGATTCCCTATTGGCTTTATAAAAAAAAATACAAAGAATAAATTTTTAAATGTTTACAATACATTTTTTTGTTTACAAAAAAATATTTTTGATGTTATGAATTTCAAAATTTTGATTTCTCGATTTGTTCAAAAAAACTTCAATAGTATTTCAAGAATATCCTCATTAGAATCGAGGAACTTTTTATATATTTAATAAAGCTATGAATTTAGTCAGCATGATGTAGCTAAATTTCACTATCACGAACAGGAGTTGTAGTTTAAAGTCAAAACATATTTGTTAATTTCTTAATTATTGATGATTTTATCAAAAAAATGTAAACAATAATAACTTTAGAGTATATTTGTCAGTATTCAACTATCCTATGGAATAAAATAGGCTTCATAAAATTTTGATTTTTCAACTAGAAATGTTAGTTTATTTGTGAAAAAGTATATTTGTTAATATTGAATTCATAGTAAAAAAAAAAGTAAGCAATAAATTTTGTTTAGAATATACTTTTCAGTCCTAAAACTATGTTTAGCTTTATAAATTTCAAAATTTTGACTTATGGTCACAGAATTTGTGTTCCATGGGAATGGCTCAATAGAATCAAGGAGTTTTTGTTGTGTATCACGACAATGAAATTGACATGTAGTATTTTATATTTTACTACCACTCACAGGAATGAGGGCCCAATGCTATGTCATAACATATATTCATCCAGATTTTTATTAATATTTGTTATAGAAGCGACAAATAATGATTGGGCTGTTCAGAAAGTTTCGCCCGATTTAATGGGAAAATGAAGGAAAATATAAAGAATAGAATTGACCATTTTTAAACTACAATATAATTACCATTTTGTTTGATAACCAGTTCCCATCTTTAGAGATGTTTCATAATTCCATTTTCATAAAACAGACTTATTGCTGAAAAAGTGATCCAGGTGCTTTTTGCAGACCTTTAGATCATTAAAATTCTTACCAATAAGAGAATTTTGGAGGTAACGAAACAAATGATAGTCCTAGGGGGGAATAAATAAATCTGGCCTATGTGGAGGGTGAGGTAAAAGTTCTCAGCCAAAGTCCAACAATTTTTCCATGTGGCAAAGACATATGCAGTCAGATGTCATCATGGTAGAAAGCAACACCTCTCTGTTTTGCCAACTTTGGTCAGTTCTGGTCAACTGCATCCTTTAATCTGTCTAACTGACTATAGTATTTGTCAGAAAACAAAACACACTTCCAATTCCATCAGCAACAGTACATAACTTTAATTAGCCTTTGATGGTGGCTCACTGAAAGACCTCTCGATTGTTTTTGCCCAAAATAATTGCTACAATCCATTTTTCGTCTCTGATTACCAAACTTTTAAAAAATGGATTGTTATCGTGATGTTTGGTCAATAAATCATGCATGGATATAAGGTCCATTCAATTTCTTTCTTGCAGCACTCAATCAGATTCAGATTCCTTTAGCTCACAAATAATGTTCATGGATAGTTGAACTTGATACATTCAGCCTCTCTCCTATTTCCTGAGTGGTAATCTGATGTATGCAGAAATAAGCACCTTCATATGGTAATAGATGTCCGCCTGGGAGCCTCTTAAACACCCAATTCTTCTTGTCTGAATTTCACACACTTTCTATTCACTTACTGCATAGTCCCTATATAAAGCACATATTTTGTTTGCTGCTTGAGCTGTGTTCTTGTCTTTGTGGAATTAAAAAAGCATCTAGTGGCAAAAATGACATCACTCTTGTTCTCCTTGACTATCTGAATACTGAAGGCAAAGATTTAAGCCGATATTGATAGGATTAAAACACCGAAGAAAGCCCTGTCTTTCTTAAAACAAATTGTGATAACAGAGATTCAGCCTCTACAGCAGGCCAAGTTCAGCCTCGCAGAAATTAGCTGACTTTCGGAACAGCCCAATACTGTCTGTAGGCAGACAAAAGAATTCTGTCATTTTCAGGAAGTAGACGTTTCCTACTTCTATGTACTACACCTTCTAAGTCCCTGTAGGAGTTACTTTGTGATTATATTAATCTAATCCTTCTATTTCTATGAAACTTCATGTTTATTTTAACCCATAACAAATAGGGTTGTAACAGGTTTCTGGTATGTGAGAAATGAAGAGAATATTTATGGCATAAATTAATCCAATCTTTAAATTCCCAAGGGAAGTCAATTTTATATCAACCTGTCAATAACGTGCAACACAGCTAGTTTTTTATCTTATGTAAAGTCCTGTAGCCACCAATTTTTGTTTTTTAAGCTAAAGAACTTACCACAAACTTCCTTTGATCAACTTTGATTGGTCTTATAGCAAGTATAGGTAATGGTTCAACCTGTATTTTACGTCTAGGAGGTTGTAATGCATTTTTACTACAATCCCATCTAGCACCTTGGATGAAAAGATCTCTGATATAGCAGCCCTAAAAAAATATTTATATTCATATGATAAAGTATAATCAATTTTAAATATGAACATATTCCCAGAACATTAAATTGAACATGAAAAGGTATTTTTGCTCATCTCAAAATACTAAAGTCCGTACGCAAGGGCTGCGTAAACTAAGCATATTTCCCATGTGTGTTAGTGGGTGGGGGGTTTACTGAAGGCTGAAAACAAGTACGAATAATTCCTAATACTTGATTTATGAAAAATGCAGAGAATAACAATTATAGAACATCAATAGTTTAACAGGATTGGTTCTATAACATTTCACGATCCGAGTCATAATAACGGATATATTTTGAATTTTCAAATCCTTCCACGTTAAACCCCCACCATTGTCCGATTTCAGTCAATGACAAATATGAAGCCTTGACTGAAACGGTTAAAAATTGAGAATGTTAGAGATAAAATAAACATTTTCGAGTAAAGAATGAAAAATCTTAATTAATGATGTCATCATCACAACATAATTGCATATATCATAAAGTAAACGTCCAATGAAAACCATATTTAGTATTCAACCTTTGAATGAAGTGGTTCATGAAATAGCAGCTTATTGTTAATATAACAAAGTAGGAGTGGGAGTTGTTTACTGAAGGCTGAAAACTAAAAAAAAAAAATATCTGTTAATAATAAAGATAATGAAAAAACATATACAAAAAACCCATAAACCATTAAATTTGCAATAAGATTGCTCCTATTCACTTTTTCGATCCGATGTATAATAACAGAGTTATTCAGAATTTTTGAAATCTCCCTCACATTGGTCCTGATTTCAGCAATTAACAAACTTAATCTTCTTTTTATATAAAACAATTAAATATCGAGTTTGGTAATGATACAACAAAAATTGCGACCACTACAACATTAACAGACTAATAAATAAATATATATATATATATATATATATATATATATATATAAAACAGACATCCAAATTAGTCAAATAGTCTAAATATTCTATGTATTTATATTATTAATTGTTTGTAAAATAGCTTTCGTCATTAATAAGTCATGTCTGTATTTCATTAATAAATTATATTCCTTAAATTAAATTATCTAGCTAGAATAGTAAAATTTAAGACTCACTTTTGGAACCAAAATAAATTTTGAGTTAGTCAAAAATGAGGTCCGTTCAAAATTAGAAATATATATATACTTACAAACAATATTATAAATACATAGAATCTTTATACTATTTGACAAATTTGGATATCTGTTTTGACTTATTGTAAGAGAAGTATAGTGCTTTCTTTAATGTGAATAAAAATAAGAAATCTTAGTTATAGGTAGAATAAGTATAATTTTTTGTGTTTCGCTAATTGCCCCTCTTTTTTAAGTGATCTATGTATGTATTATTTCTAGAAGTTATTTTTATGAAATATTATTAGTATATTTGTGAATAGTCATTAGAAAAATAGTGTTTGGAACAACAACAATAAAAGTTTGAAGTGTACATAAATAATTAAAAAAAGAGCATAATTACTAAAAACTTACGAGTTGTGGTATGGTATTTATTTTCTTTGCTTTTTTGGTTTTTGTTATAAATGAAAATAGAGCTGTTTGGTCAAGGGACCAAGCTTGGAGCCTTGTTGTTCTCTGCATTACTGCAGTCAAATAGGATTGAGGAACATGCAAACCAGAGAGCCATATTGCTGGTATCTTAAATTCCTTCAGCTATAAAACAAAAACAAGCAAATATTTACATCTTGCAGTGTAAACATATTTTTGATTTTTTTTTATTCTTAAATCAAAGAGATACTTTTGCCTTTAAGATGCATTGCAATTTGATGAACATTTTCATATAAAATACAAACAAGCAACTCTGAATGGTGAATTTGAAAAAAAAAAAAATTATAATAACTATCCATCAATGTGGGGTAAAATGAGAGTACC
The DNA here is from genome assembly GCA_019009955.1 of Riptortus pedestris. Taxonomy (NCBI): domain Eukaryota; kingdom Metazoa; phylum Arthropoda; class Insecta; order Hemiptera; family Alydidae; genus Riptortus; species Riptortus pedestris. Next base: position 78,444,929 of record CM032229.1, read on the forward strand.
CCACATTGACCAACAGAGAAAGAACAGTAGACAAAATCTCATTACGAGCTAAAGTGCCTAACTGAGCTGAGGGGTGATGTTACTCTCCAAAAGCAAAGTAGGCATATGACCAGGAAAGAGTAGGTTGACAATTGATAACTTTTCATTATCATCACCAATAGATTAGTTGGCCTCTTCTATATGTGACAGGGATTTCTTGTCATTTTAATTAATTCATTACAATTAGAAATGATTGCAATGATGATACCAATTCCTAAAGATGATAATCTGGATATTGCTGCAGTATACTAGTACTAGTCGTTTTATTGCCAAATTTATATCTTATTATAGGAATAAGGAAAATTTCTGGTACATGTTTATAATGTTCTAAAATTACAAATTGATTGATTGGTCAGTATTTGTCAATTATCTTTCATCTTCTTCTTTATCACCTATAAATTATCTCATTTCCCCATGTAGCTCTGGATCAAACAGCTCAGATTATATATTTTTCTTTTGTATATCTTATTATTATTTGTTACACATAATTCCCATTTGAATTATAGTGAACATTAATAAATCGTGGACCTATTACAATTACTATTTCCTTATTAATTTTTATAATTCTGCTCCCTCTATGGCTTTATTTCGGAGGTTGTTGATATCATTAAAAAAAAAAAGTGTCTTACCCAGTCATCATACTGCACAATTCTATTTTTAAAATGTGTCATCCACTGGCCTAATGACTTCTTAGTTTGTGGGATCAATTTCCTCCATGATTGTGGAATCTCACCTTCATACAGACAATCAAAAATATTTTCTAAGAGAGTATCCATTGCAATTTCTCCATTAATGGCCTAAAATGTAATAGAATAACAAAATTATGAAAATTATAATAAATAATTCAGTTGTTTATAACTTAATTCATATTATACCTAGAACACGCTTTCTGATTATTGCAGAGTTAAGAGTTATTATTTCAAACAAGATAATGTTTGCATTTAGATTAGGCCACCAATAACATGAAGTTGACTTTTTTTTGCCGATTGTAGCCCTTTTTACCTATTTATTTCAATTCTGTCTTACTAACTGAAATAGTACCATGATTTTTAGTTGTTCTGTTTTGTGAGTTGCAATTTTCACAAGGCAATGAGTGTGGTCAGAACAGGATTTTCTGGAAGAACATCACAGGAATCTGATGAGGCAGGGTCACAAGAACTCAAAGCACAACATTGTCAGTGAATAACTGGCTGGGAGAGCCTGCTTCAGATTAAAAAGAAACTGATAATGAAAAATGAACCCTTATTATCATCATATCTTTGGCAAAGTAAAAGATAAACTTCAACAAAGTATAGTTTCATCATACTAACTGAAAAATAAAAGTGAGACTGAGCAAAAAACAGAAGTTTTTTAAAATCTATATTGCTTTCTGTAGTATGAAGAAATAAGCAAGTAGTTCTTACAATAGACATAGCTATAAATTATTATAAATATAAAACCTTTCAACTACTATTAATTATACATTTCTTTACCTTTCCCAAATTAACTAAACTTGATGACAGAGATTCAATCAGAACATTAAACATTCCAAGCTCTTGAAATAATATAATAACCGTCGGATCTCTTGGAATCTTTCTCACTTCTATGAGTTCTTGTGTTGTCATCATATCTTCATATTTGAATTTTGCTTTTTGTACATCATATAAAGTTTTAGGAACAATATCTCTAATCTTAATTGTAATTTGTTTTACAACACTTTCTTTTTTAGAGCTAGCCTTGCTTGCTGATCCTACAAAACAAGTGAACAAACTTTTAAATATTTACATAATGGACCTGCTGAAGAATATATTTAGTAAACTTCAAATTGTATTGCCTAAGTTTGTCAGAAGTAATTCATGATTAAGTGTTTTACTTCATAGCTATTGTTTAGGTACTAATATAAAAACAGTTGCCTCTCTGTGTTTAATTTTGTTAGTCAAATTCTCATGCAAATTTCCTTGGTATAAAACCATATTTATAAAGCATTACTCATGAATCTCTTGCTTGCCTTCCCTAAACCAAATGCCAGATGTTCTTCAATCATCCTCACTCTTAGGCTTGTGAGCCACTAAAAGCTGTATTTTTTTGGTAATTTCAATAGTGAGAGGTATTCACATCTACAAGCCAAACCTGGTCATTATTACATTGTAATAACCTTTTTATGTAGCTTGTTATTCACTAAATAAGTGAATTAATTCAAATCTGCCTTATTCCGCACACTAATACCTGTGATCTTATCACCTTTATTTCCTGTAACATAAACCCTCATTTCTCAATGGAGCTTTAAAATTCAAACTAGGAATATAATTCTATTTTTCATATTCCCAAACAATCTACAATTCACCCAATATTTTGTTTTATACACATAAACGTTACTTTTCTCAAATAATTACTTTCCAATTTGATAGCTATGATTTTCTCCTTTTTGGAAATATTCCACATATGTACATATATGTTTCTCTAAATAATGTTCCTGTGGGCATCTCAGGCTTTTCATGTCTCTTATACCTGTCCCATGATTAATTTTAAATCATAGACAGATTAATTGAGTTAACAACATTTCAATAATAATGATTGTAATAGAGTAACAACAAACAACTAGGACTACAAAAGCATTGGGCTGATAGTATAACTAAACTATTATATTAATGGGAATTAAATAATAATGAAAGTCGTAGCATATACTTACCCTCAGCTGGTTGCAAACTCATGAGATTTTTCCAAAATTTTGTTGTTTTAGCATCATTGTACGCTATTTCTACATTTGGATGTAGGCCAAATACACCTGGGAATGTTGTGTCAGGTAAATGACGAATTTGCTCTGAAATTAAATGGAGTTTTAAGAAGATTTCAAAAACTGATCAATAAAAAAAATGCAATTATTATTAATAGTGGATGTTAATAAATGATATTAATAATTATTATTTATTAACATCCCCTTTTTGCTACTATGACTAAGTGCTAAGGGTTACCTACAGGTTACCACTTTTTTTTTAGTCAGGACGGGACTAACAATTTTATTTAGTCAGTTCGTCACTAAATAAAGTCCTATTTATTTTCCAGGCAGGAATCAAACTCGCCACTCAAGCTTTACCATGTGAGATTAAGGCCAACACTTTAACTCACATGGCCGCTACAATTATTAAAATAAAACTATAATATTAGTAATAATGTAAAGTTTTATTGCTGTAGTATCGTCGTATTAACCATATAGCCAAAACTTATTTTTATATATATTTATTTAAACATATTTGATTAATTCACATTCACTCAAATAACTTCCTTAATCCTTCTTCATAATTTTTTTTGAATTCCCTCAATATAGGCACATGGCTAAAGTGTTATCTACTCTTCATTGCTTACCCTATAGATTTCATGTAGTATTTTTACTGTGATAAATACATAGAGTGCTGCCTGAGTTAATAGATCTTTTATGTTTCATTTTTTCTTTACCTCATGTCTGCTCCATAAAAGGCTTAATTTGAATGACTAGTTGAGAATGAATTGTTGGAGTGGCCTTAGCAGGAGGTATTTACATAGCCGGCTATGGCCTCAATGCTCAAAAAGACACAGTCCAGTAGTGTTGTCCTATCTCTCACCCCTGGACTGCTGCTCCTGAACAGGGCTGCAGGGCCATCAGATTGGGATACAAATATATATATATATACAAGCATAAATTCCCTTTGCCCTGGAATCAACCCCAGTTCAAAGTTTTCTTTGAACTTTAAGATCAATTTATATGAAAGACACTTAGGCCTCCTCAATATTTAAAGTGTAATACAAAAAACATAAATGAATTTTCCAAAAAGCAAACTTACTATTGTATAAATTCAAACTATTATAAAGTGGCACAGGATATTTTAAAGTCATTCTCTTGAAAAAACAAAATGTTGATAATTTTTGATAAATAAAATTATCCATATATTCTTCCAAGTATGTTGAAACAGTTCGACGGTCATAGTAATCAATTACTCGTCCTCCATAGACTATCTAAAATAATAAAATAAGAACGTTAATGATGTGTTATATGTGCATCATTTTGTAATAAAATTTATATGAGTCTTATTTGAGTCCAGCGATAAAAATTAATAACATAGAAATTTGTTCTCTTTTTATTATTACAGGGAACAATTTTCTTTAAAAAAATAGCAAAATAGTGGAGTACACTGATAAAATATTCATTATTTCATTTTATTTCCATAAAATAATAACCACAGTGAAGATAATGTTTATTGTGTTATGAAGTAAGTAAAACAAGGTGATGATAAAATATATGAAAAAATAAAATAATTTTTTAACATGGGCTATCTAACGGATACAAAAGAAAATATATTTTAATTAGTAAAAAATAACGAGCAATTAAATTTAGGAGTTTAGGAGCTATATTGAGAAAATAATTCTCTAAAATATAATAAAGTATGGGTGTAGGTTTAGGAATGAAGATGAATCCATTGAATTCCAAAGGTTGAAGTTCACTGTAAATGATGAAGGCAACAGTGGCGTATAATTAATGAAACCAACATAAATTTTGAATAGAAATGATCCCAAAATGGCTGAAATGAAAGGCAACTGGAAAGGTCTGTACATGAAATAGTAATGATTGCTGCTATAGAGGCTGGAGCCATACAGAGGGGTCAGTAAAAAGTGTGTGAGAAAATGTGTTTCTGCCAACTGATCATATTTGAGGAATAGTTAATCAAATGTTAATCAAGTATCAGATTATTAATAACTACATATCATCACTATTGACATGACTTATCTATGGAAGCTTTAGGGGTGCCAAAAACTTCCATTTCCCAGAAATATAATCCTTGCTCTGTAAGATCCTACAGAAAATTGGAAATGCTTATGTATAAAACAACCCTCTTTTAAATTGAACACCTTAACTGTCTTCTATCGATATCCTTTAGTATTAATTCTTCTGCAACTTTGCAGGTCAACCTGTTTCCAAATAGATATTTCATGAACCTAAAAATTTCTATAGTAAGCTGAAGCATAAATGGAAAAGTGACATTATTTCTCAATGATTACTTCTTGAATGCCGATGTGAAAATCAAAGATAGAACAATGAAATTCACTCTCAGTTGGCACTGTTATTCATTATTTTATGTTTATAAATAAAATAAATTTAATTACCTCCCCAATGAGATATCGCAAAATTTCCCATGGAACTCTGTCATATAAATATTGATTGTAGGTATTAATATCATAACTAGGTTTTTGAGCTTTTCTCATATTATGTGAAGTCTTCTTCAAATATCGTTTTATCAATTGATAACATGAATCAAAATCACTTTCAGAAAAGTCATAATTAATGTTGAACCCAACCTGACCAAACTTCTTTCTTTCCTATTAGAAAATGAAGAAAAATATGCTCAGGTAAATTTGTAAGTTATCAACTTTAAAAATAAATAAATGCTCCCAAGACTTGAGAGGTCAGCACTAGAAAACATCTGCAAAAATCCTAATTTTTTAGGATGTAAATGATATTAGGTTTATATATAGCTTGTAAACATAGCTTCTTTCTTTCTACAAATCTCAACATGTTAAGCTGATTCAGAAGTGAGTCTCCGGCCATGTAAAGCTCACCTGGCAAGGAAAGTTAGTGAGCCAAGACTTCTCTAGTAAATGCCCTTTAACTGTATTTCTAGTTTTAAAATCAGAACAACATAAAAAATGTCACATTTGTGTACAAAATATTTGACTACATTTACAAGAGAAAGGAGTAAAATAGGGGAAGAACTATTACTTGCCCAGGCAAAAACATTTCAGTAGAAATTATTAACACACATTAAAATGACGAAAATATAAAAAACTACAGTTGCATACCATTATTAAATATATATCCCTCACATCAGTAGTAAAGCAGAGAACACCAGTTAAACAAAAAATATGTCAGTAGGATGGTACAGAACTTACCACCTCATGCACCCAACTAAGTTAAGAATAGTAGCGAAATGGTTAATCTTTACCATAAGCTTATCAAGATCAACTTAGCTTTTACAATTTAATATCTATATGCAATTTTTTAGCAAAAAAAAAAAGTAATATCTTATGAATCATAACATTTAAAAAATGCATAAAATGGATGAGAATCATAGTGTACTTATTTAGATCAAATAAGAAAATAGTTATTTTTGAGCAATGTAATTTTGTAAAGTTCATCATTATGCTGAAATAAGAGGTAAGAGTGGAGGGCGATAATAAAAATGCATGAAAAAAATGAATCCTTAAAGTTAAAAGATCCAGACATGGATAGAATAAGTGCTTTTGATGGGAAACAAGTAAGGTAAAAATGGAGGCAGGTTTGGATTTGAATGTACTGCTGGCAATTAATAAAGAATAAACAGTACAACTGCAATGTAAGTAAAGAGACAACTACTTCTCATGATTTCTGATGCTGGAATGGGCCAACATTAATGCCCCACCATGGTGATGGTACTTGTGTATGGACAGTGAGGCATAAAAAAAAGAAGGTTAAAATTGATGTTTTGTGACACATGATATCTATTTTGTGTTGATAATAGTTAATACAATGAAATTTATTATGAATGATGCCTTGACTTAACCCTTTTATTTGATATTTCATCAAAGGCTGGCTTAAGAGAAAAGAATAATCAAATCATCGCATGAGTGATGAAAATACTTTCTTAGCTGGCAAAATATTGACCTAGATAGCCATGTGCCAACAGATTATACAAATTTTTCTCTTATAAACAAATTATTTAAAATATGGATTAAAAATGTAATTTAATGTATTTAGTCTTTACCCACTAACACATTAAGGATTTAGAGAATGAACACGATAATATGCCTATTTTGTACAAAGAAATACTTTACTTACAAGAAGAACTGCATGAAAAAATGCCAATACATAAATAATGTGCCCAAAGCTTGGGTGAATTCTTATTTGATCTCTGAAGTCTACTTTGTCAATACCTCTAACTGTTCGAGCCAAGTTCAATTTAAATGACTCAGCAATTTCCAAAACAACTAAAATGCACACAAAAACTTCAATATATATATATAAATTTATATAAAAGAGATGAGGGACCAATACATAAACAAAGGTACATGTGATATTGAAGACCCTATGAAATGGGAATAAACCGTGGTATAAAAATTATTTGTATTTATTTAATCTTAATTCATTTTAGCAGATTCTGTTTAAGGGAAATTAGCTATTGAGGTCTTACTCATGACAAAATTTTTCTTCAAATGTCTATCGATCCTACCTAGGAGATGAAGAAAATGAGGTCCGTTCGAAACTGTACATTTGTCTGTTACCTCTAACGGTTGCAATTATTGTTTGATCGTTACCAAACTCAATATTTAGTCGTTTTATGTAAAAAGAAATATCAAGTTTGTTAACGGCTGGAATCGGATCAGGGGGAGGGTGGTTTAGGGGGGGGGGATTTTGAAAACTCGAAATATCTCCGTTACTATAAATTGGATCAAAAAAGTGTATTGAATCAATCTTATTGCAAATTAAATGTACAATAAATATTTATAAATACATTTATTCTCTTATCTTGAATATTAACAGAGATATTTTTCAGTTTTCAGCCTTCAGCAAACCCTCACTTCTACTCATGTTACATAAACTCGAAGCTTAAATACCAAATATTGTTTTCAAGAAGCCTTGTATACCATTTGTATTTATTCACTTAATATTCACGGCGGTGTTGTGCTACGAGTATTTAGATTAATCTATTGTTAAACGCCAGGCCACAGGCCATTTTCACTGTTATGCGAAAAACACTCTGGCCAACCAAATTAAGTTGAGGACATTCAAACTCAAGGAAACTATCAGTAAAGATCATCATAGCTCTACTCAAGATATTGCTGAGAAGCTTGGTGTATCTAATAAATTCATTGAAAAGCAAATGAAACAACTTGGCTATCTGAAAAAGCTGATTTAAGGGTCCTCATGGACTCAAGGAAATTCACTTGACCCAATGTACGAGCTCTACTATTTATTTATAAAAAAAAAAGTATTTTAATTATTATACAGTTGATTACAGGTAATGAATAATGGGCGATTTACAATATAATATTAAGAAAAAAAGATCATGGAGCAAGGAAAAGGATCCAACATAAACATCCATAGCCGATTTCACAAACAAAAGCTTTGCTATCATTTTGGAGGGATTACAAAGACATTCCCCAATTTCTGATTTTATTGTTGAACTAGAGAAAAAATTTTGATGGTACATTTGATAATTAATTACAATGAACCACTCAATTTAAGAAAAATGTCTAGAGCAAATAAACCTGAGGTCTAATAGTGTTATTTGTTCTAATAAAAAATGGTCCTAAGTGTCATAACATATAAATTAAGATTTAAGAAAAATGTTTATTTTTTTTTCTAGTATAAAAATGTATGTGAAAAATCTGCATTCACACAGCCCCAAAATTTTGTAATTTCTTATGATCTGTTAAGATTTGACTTTGAAATAAAATGTCAAAACTGGAATTAATTCTTTAATATTACATTACCTAACTGCATCAAGATTATTCTAAAGTCATTTAATTCTCTTGCATGGATTTAATAGTTTATAATTTCAAGACTAAACTTATGCAAAACATTCTGACCTAAGATCAGGAAATGTGACTTTAAACTAATAATATATGCGAGTATAACACACATATATACTTATTTTGGTATATACCAACACTAAGAGACAGACAAATATAAAAATTGAGTTTTTAGAGAATTGGCCCACTGATGGTTAGCTATTAAATAATCAACATAAATGCGTAAGAGTTCATTTTACATTTATTTATTTTAAATAAATAGCATTCATTATAATAGCCAACAAGAATAAGAAATAACAGGAATCTAAAAGTGTACATCAATAGTATATCAACTTTGTATCATTTATATCATTGGTATAGTCAAAAGTGGCTCAATTATTAGGTTACTGCCAGAATAGCACAACTGTTGTTCATATGCTTCTAAATCAATTTTTTTTATTCATTAATAGAACTCATTCACTATTTCATTATGACATAAGATAGTATGCTGTGCTAATGGAAGGTTTCAGCTACGAATATGTAAGAATTAGTGTCACATAAATGTTTAAAATGGGCAAAAAATGGAGAAATAAACTAAACCCTTGAATTTTGATCTTCTATTATGTCCAATAATAAATAAGGGGTCATACTTAAAACCTAAAATATTACCTCGACTAGTAGTTTGGAGAACTGACAATGGAAACTTGTCAGTTGGCTCAGTTGTATACCAAATTCTAAATGAGGGATGTGGCTTTGTGTCTTGTTTTTCACGTAGTTTCTCTATTGATGCTATAAAGAAAGGTAATAAATGGCAATTTTCAAAAACCACCCAATAACCTTTGCGTCTGGCATCAAAAAACATTTTTGTAGCTCTCTGAAACAACAAGACTTGGTTATTGACTTGATTGACTTCTAATTGTTTCTTAGCATGAGTAGATTGTTTCTGAAGATGAACCTTGTATTACTAAGAGAGCTTGAGATTTGATTTTCATTGTTTCTTTCCAGGAATTATAGTAGCCATGTAAAGAGAATAGAGCAACCAATTGTAAGAAGCTACATCATATAGTCTTCCCTCATCTATGAGTGTGATAAATAAACACAAAATAGAAGGAAAGGAAGAGTCATAAGGCCTACCAGTGGCTTCCTGTTACCCTCTGCATGAATTACCTAATGAATATGGCCTCAGGAAAAGGACAGAGTATTTAACTTGAGGCCAGGCTTATTAGAGACTTTTGCCTTCTTAGCATGTAGCAAGCATCCTCAAGATAAGCATTAATACTGATTAATACTCCTACTGAGGAGTATATGAGTTATAATATTAATGTTCTTCCATTCTTGCCCCACAGAAATGGGGTTACCATTAAGAATAAAGACAAAGAGGGTGTTCAATAATTACAAATTAATTTAATGTCCTTTAATGCATTCTGGTAATAATGAAAAAAAATAATGGTCGAATAAAAACAGAAAATAAATATTAAAGAGGCATATGAAATCGAGGCCAATCAAAATAAATTATTTTTCAATTTAAGGAGTTTGAATGATACAAAGCTTGCCAAATATTTAAAAGTTAAGGAACTAAGGGATGCAAATTAGGCTGTGAATGAGTAATAAAATTCATTTAGAAATTTTATCTTTTTGATATTTGGCGTCTTGTGGGAGTATTGAAATTGTTATTACATTTAAACCCTTGAATATCAAAATTAATCAGGGGGGGAGGAGAAGTTTCCACTCAGCGTTATGAGAGAATTGGTATGAGCAATTTTTGGTATGTAGTGCCACCACAATACATCAACTAACCACTTGACACTCCCCCCCACCAATGCTGTTCTCATCTTATTTTGTTAAAACAACAATTTTTATTTTCCTCGACACAGCCAATAGAAGAAATTGAAAAATCTTTTCATCACTGACGAATAAAAAAAGAAAAACAATAGTTTTTGACAACAGCTTGTGTATGTATATCCTTAAAGTTATTGCTGATACTTGAAGCACATAAAGTCCTCTATAACAGATTACTTGGTTAGATAAAGGTAGGATGATTTATTTATAAATTATTAGAACAGTATATTTCTTTTTTTAATTTAAATATAATAGTAATTAAAAAACTAGAAAAATTAATTAAGATTTTTATGTAAATTATTACTTACAGGCTGTTGTCCTTGACCAAGAGATATTGTAGATACCCTCAAACTTCCAGTACCAAGTGCTCCTGTAGATTCTTTATCAGCACATTTGACTAATCTTGGAATAGGGTTTGCTCCAGGGCAAAGAACAAACATTACAGGATCATCAGGACTACTCTGAGATACAATCTGTTCTAAGCTGAAAAGTATTGATATGGGTTTAACATCATATTCATCATCATTATATTTTAAAGGCTAATGGATATAGTTGCAATCACTATGTTCATTCAGAAGCTGCTCTTTTCATATTACAATACTCATCAAAAGATGTTTGATGTCTTCAAAATAGGGGTTTCTAGGCCTTCCTCTTCTCCTATGCACAAGAAGTTTCACTCTCCTTTTTTTCCATGGCCTTGATAAGACTTTCACTCTCACTTACCTCATTTAAAACTTCCATTTGGATATTTTTTTTAGTGCAACTTGTTCTAGTAATTCTATGCCAGATACACATTTCCATTACTTCCAAACTATTATATTATTTTGTGGAGAGGCGAACTCTCCATCACTTAACATCATATTAAATAATAAAATAAGACATCCAACTGAATTTGGACTAGTCCTTCATGCAATATGATAACGATGATGAGCTACAGATGAAAATATCATCTAATATGTGTCTACAAAATCCTAATCCACTGGGCCATTTTTTTTTTTCAATCCTTGAAACTTTTTGATTTAATCTTCTGCTCTAACCTATCTGACTACCTTAATGTCCTTCTTTTGTTGTTGTCCCACCTCTTCTTATTGAGCCCAAAGGTGTTTCCAGAATTACATCCGAATTAATAGCTTGTAAAGCAATTACCTTCATCTTCATTACCATCACCATCCTTAAATTCCTTCCTAGAGAGTAATCCCTACCTTACTTTTATACAAACAAGTATTATATTTATATTTAAAAGTCTTCTGCTTTCAAATAGCCTATACTTTCATCCACTGGGAATCCTCAACAATTTAGATAGTATACACATAAATCCACTTCTCCGTTTTCCTTTATTAGCAGATATAGGACATCTGGCATCGAAAAAAAAAATCACTTCTTCTCCAGCAGGGACATGTGTGAAAAGACTTTTGTATGTAGTTCAACATCATATTTAACTTATGATGTTGATCAGCTTGCCCTCTTCATTGACTTATTGCAGGCAAATGGCAATGTGGACAGGTCAGAGTTGCAGTAGTCTATTTCTGAGTAGGAAGCTATAAGATACAGAATGATGACTCTGGATTGATGTATTTAGAAGTAAAAATTCTGTCACGCAGGGGCTAAGTAAACTAAGCAGATTTCCCACGTGTGCCATGTATTTGCATTTATCTCAAAACGTAAAAGTTCAATAAGAACAATATCTGGTATTTATGCTTCAAATAATGTGCTTCATAATAAAACAGCTTATTGTTAATATGACATGAGTAGGAGGGGGGGGGTACTAAAAACCGAAAACAATAAAATGCAAGAATCTTGGTTAATAATAAAGGTAGTGAAAAAATGCAAATAACAACATTTATAGAACATTACATTTACAATAAGATTGGTTCTATACAATTTTTCGATACAATGAATATAATGGAGATATCAAGAATTTTCATAATTCCTATCCTCTCTCTTATTTCTCTTTTCACATAAAATGCATATATGTCGAGTTTGGTAACGATAAGACAAAAATTGTGACTGCTAGACCGGTAACAGACGCACGCACACACACACACACACACACACACACACACACACACATATATATATATATATATATATATATATATATATATATATACATATATATATAAAATTTTGAACGGGCCTCATTTATGTTACCTACTAGGTAGGATCGATGGACATTTGAAGAAATGTTTCGAAAATTGCGTCATGAGTATAACCTAAAAAGCAGATTTCTCTGAAGGAAAATCTGCTAAAATGAGATGAGAAAAAGAAATGTGACATCTTTCTATTTTGTTTTCTATTTTTATAAAAATCTAATAATTAATAGTAATTTACGATTACTACACAATATAAAATAACATTTGACTATTCTTTTACTAAATTCAATTACTTCCTATGTTGAACTTTAACAGTGGCAGAAGTGATTACAATGTGATCAATGTAATTATGTCAAAATATTAATAACATAAATTTTGAAGCAGTGGATATAGCAGACATATATCTACGTTTCATCTCATATTTCAATGTCTATCACAGTATCAAAAATATCAAAGTGATGTTCGTTAATAAAAGTTCTGAAGCATTTAAACTAGATGAACTTTATCTTAGATTGATCTACCTGATCATAGGAGGTTTATTAAAGTAAGGGCCCATTATACTGTTAACATAGTCTGGTATACATTCACTGATTCTGTCAACTCGAAGACATCTAAACAACATTAACTTTTCAAACGGTTTCAGTTCCGAAAATTTCCCATAAGGCATTTTCCCTTTTTCAGGAGCTGCAAGATTGTACCACTAAAAGCAGTCAGAAAATAATTAGTAGTAAAATAATTGCTGCTCGTCAATGATTTGACTAAGAAAGGTAAAATCTTCTTGAAATAGTTACAAATTTATTTTAACTCTTAAAATAGTGAAATAAATATATAGATTATCTTAAAATAAATATATAGAATATCTTATGGTAAAGATATAGATTATTTTATGGTAATTATATACCTAAATAAGTATATAGAAATATGTCATGGTGGACCTAAATGCTGAAAGTTGGAAACTTTTCTGAAATGTTGATATGAAAAAGAAGGATATCATTCTAGCTGTTGACATGAGAAAGTTTAAAGTTGGAGACTATGAGCAAGAGCAATTCAAACAAAAAAGAAAACTTTAGCAGAATATATTTCCGTTACTTCATTTAAGTACTAGAAAAATTAAAAAGTTGCACAGGAAACTCCCCAATTAAACCGTCGCATTCTATCCATAACACTCCTGTCTAAAAAAGTCATATCTATCTTAATTTTCAGTAATTAAATGGTCAAAATATACCATCAGTAAATATTTCTATATTTATCTTTAATATTTTTATGGGTTATGGTATTTTTTGTAGCTCACCTAATTTCTGAGCTTGAGTGGCATTGTCTCCACTTATACATTTATTGGCATGAATGAAATTTTCTCCTCTTGCCTTTATTCTTGTATGACCTGATGAAGAAGGCCATGAAAAACCATTGCACATCTTTGCAACCCTCTTCTGTTCATGGGAACATTCAACTAGGTGGGACCAGTATATACAGCAAGAACAATCATTTTTATAAGTGGGAGAGAAAAATGTCTGAATCTACTGACATTTTAGGAATCAAATCAACATCTAGCTATCAAGGCCAGTACTCTGCCAACTATACTACAAAGTTGAGTATTGTGTCAGCCATTGGAAGAGGAGACAATGTAATTGGCTACAACTACTCAATTAAGCCAACATCGGCAAACATAAGTGTTTTACTCTTGTACTATTTTGTAAGTGTATCCTACTTTAAGCAATTTAACAGATACTAGAAGAATCAGTAGTTATGCTGGCTTCTGGTAAAGATGATGGATATGTAATTTTAGTGGGGTTTATGTCACCTGAAGAAGCTATTTGGAATACCAGAGGAATATTGTGGATAACATACGAGTCCACTGCAGGTGAGATGAGTTATAATCCCATAATACATTAAGAATTGATAAAAAATATTATTAATGTGTTTGTGTGTGTGTAAAAATAATTATTTGTGCAGACTTTATTTCTGCCATCTATGAGGTAAGATTAACCCTAGTATTACCGACCTCTCCCAGGTCGCATGGATTACCAAGGGGGGGGGGCTCCTCGAGCCCACAACCTTAAAAACCTTTTATTTTGGTTCTATAATTTTTTTAAAATTTTTATTTCTATTGGATTATGTTTAATGAACGTGACACCTGTGAAAAAAAAAATTAAATACAAAAATAAAAATAAATTAAAAAAAAAAGTTCAGATGGGGAAAAAAGGATGACTTTAAATTAAATATAATTTTATTCTACTGGAGGAACATATCTAAACATTGTTGGAATAAAAAGTTATCTATATCTAAGTTGTTATAACATTATAATAGAATAATAATTTAAGAAAATATAATTATCAGATTCGTAATGCAATTATCGGTGCTTTTGCACAATAATTTTTTTTTCCGAGTGTTTATCAAGGATGCAGCATGGACTAACTGTTCCCCTAGTTGGGAACAACCTAGAAAATCTTCTCTTTTCTAAAAAAGTACCTATCAGGAGCAATAATTATAACCATCTCAGTAATATATTTTTATATGAAAAAAAATTATATGGGGAGAATATATATTTTTTTTGGGGGAAAAAAAACTTGAGAAGGTTTGTGTATGTTAAAATTACATCAAAGTAATTATTATTTGAACAATATAATTAATAACACTTGAATTACTAGTTAAAAGTAGTATTAAATATCAGTGGGCTCGAGGAGACCCCCCCCCCTTGGTACTTAAGTGTATAACTACCCCTTGCATTACCAATGGGGGGGGGGGCTCCTCGTGCCCATACGTCAAAAAAAGTTTTTTTTCTCAACATAGAAATTTTTTTATTTAATTTTATTGTTATCCCCTCACTCTAGGATGTTTTTCTGAGGAATACATAAAATATCAAAAATATCCCATTAAAATTGGGTGATAGGGAACAAAAACAAAAAGTTGTGGGCTCAAGGAGCCCCCCCCCTTGGTAGTTCTAGGGTTAAAAGATATTATTCAAAATAGAGTCACAAGTAGAATCTCAATAGCTGATTTCTTTTCAGCCCCCAATGTAAGAATACCAATCGGAAATCATGTAATGACAACAAAGTATGGCACATTAAGGTGTACTCTGATTGGGATGAAAATGAACTGTCCCACTTCATTCTTATTGTTAACTGAATTATTACTATTTTCTAAAACTGGAGAAATAAAGGTTTCCTAGTAATAATAAGCCGAGTCTAATTGCCACAGGACAAAAAGAATATTCAACAGGAGGTTTTCAATCATGTGTTTTAAAGCAGGGTACCAAGACAGAGAGAGCTTGCTTGTTGCCCCCCCCCTCTCTTCTCAGGTATAGGCCGTCAAATAAGATGGAGGAGGAATATGATATGCAGAATTCTGAAAATTGATGTTCTCTGATTGTTGATTTAATTGGGTTTATACTCAAGTGGCCTTTATTTTACCTTTTCCCACTCCAAAATTTGGTTCTCAAAATCAGTAAGTACATCTTCAAATACAGGAAATGTAGCATTCAATTTCACCAAATCTTTCCATCTCTGAAATAAAAGTAATAATTTAAGAAAAATTATATTTCACAGTTGTAAAAATTACAAATCTTATCCACAAGCTAACTCAAATCTACAATGCAACAATAAATCTTATAGAAACTAGAAAACAAAATCTTAAAAATAAAAAGTTAGCATAAAAATAAAAAATGAGGTAGTATACCTCAGCTGGAAACCACTTAGCTGGGCATGGCTTTTTTGACTTATCTAAGGATGTATCTCCCTTGATTAAAAATGTGAATTCATCTTCCGAAACAAGTCCAATGTCTTGCTGGAGTCTCAAAGCAATTTGGAATGAAAATAGAAGCTTGTCTCTCTCAAAAAGGCCTAAAATTATTTAAATAAATTTAAAAATTACTTCAAGTAATAATTAAAAACATAGTTTACCTAAAGCCACTATGAAAAAAAAAAAGGTTCGTTTGATCCTATATGAATGTACTGATATTCTAAATATGTTTCATTCAATATGGTCTTTACACAATCATGAAGAGACTCTGAAAGTCATGTCATAGTTTAAAATCAAACCATTAATCATGGAGAGTATCCATATAGCTAACAATATTCTGGACAGCCATTACAGGACCATGCAAAACAACTTTGTTAAGGAAAAAGCATTTTCTTCTACTATCAAATTACGATGTACTTTTTCTAGTCGTATAAATGAGCCTTTTCCATTAGGTTAAATTATAACTTAGATGATGCAACTCATAACATAGATTACACAAGCTCAATCCGGGAGAGTGGCATAGTAAATGTTTAACAGATTTTCATTAAGGGAAATCAGCTATGCCCATTGATCCCATCTAGATGAAGTAAATGAGGTCTGTACAAAATTTTACACACACACACACACACACACACACATATATAGATTTATATATTTGTCAGTTAACACTCTAGCGACCGTAATTTTGTTTGATCATAACCAAACTGGACATTTAAATGTTTTATGTAAAAACATAAGTTCGTTAACGGCTGAAATCGGACTTGGGGGAGGGGGAATTTCGAATATATGAAATATTATTATTATGTTGTTATATGTTGGATCGAAAAAGTAAATAGAAATAATCTTATTGCAAATTAAATGTTTTATAAATGTTGTAATATGCGTATTTTCACTATATTCATTTTTAACCAAGTTTTTTCCTGTTTTTAGTTTTCAGCATTCGGTATACCTCCACTCCTACTAATGTCATATTTACATTAAGTTGTTATATCATAAAGAACTTTATTTGAATCTTGCATGACAAATATTGTTATCATTGAACTTTTAC
Organism: Riptortus pedestris; assembly: GCA_019009955.1. Taxonomy (NCBI): domain Eukaryota; kingdom Metazoa; phylum Arthropoda; class Insecta; order Hemiptera; family Alydidae; genus Riptortus; species Riptortus pedestris. The sequence continues at coordinate 78,462,182 of CM032229.1, forward strand.
TTTTTGAGATAAATGCAAATACGTAGCGCACGTGGGAAATCTGCTTAGTTAACACAGCTTTATATAATCTTATTCTGTGAAATTAAAGGGCCCCATTGCCAAATTTCTATTCACCTTCTCCTTCTTCCTCCTTGTAACTTACTCATCATTGTCAGTAAATTAGTCACAAAACCTAGAATATTGCTAATATGAGAGTGGACATCATATGACTACATATAACAACACAAAAGCTGTGTTGTATGTCCCAGGCCTTCATTTGCTGTTGAGCCATAGTATAACTATTATAGATAAAATTATAATAAAATGTTATAATAAAAGTTCAGTCAATAAAAGTAACTGAAATTCTTACCATTACAGCCATAATCATAGACTTTTTTAGTTAACATAGCAATAAACTTTTTTACACGAACATTGATAATTATGCTTATGACTGGTTTAGTGAGGGAATCTGAGAACACTCGAAGATATGAATCTAATGAGTAAATGTACATGGGGTTCATGGCAGACATATCATAAAGAACGAAATACAGTAATGCTCCTCGTTTAGCGACAGGCCTATACTCATTTCTAGTAACATCAAAACCAGCTTGGTTTTCCTCGGCTTCGCTGAGGTCTTTTTGCATCTAGAAGACAATAATAAGAAATTTATATTAACTAAACTCACTTTCAATAATAGGCGAATAAGTATTATTTTATTAATCTACTGTATTAATTATGGACACATTCAAAGCTTAATATGATACAATGACTACAAATTGCAAATTTTAAAAATGTAAACTCAGAGTTCACTTAAAAGTAGTCAACTTTTGGCTTTCTTAAATAGCCAATAACAGTCCAATAAGACAAATAGATATTTAAAATTTAGCACATTTATACATACATTAGGAGTATTCTATATAAAGAACTACATTACAAATGCTAATAATTATATATATTTCAATTAAAGAATTTCATAATAATAATAAAATTGAAGAAAACTCTTGAGCTATTGAGGCAACCCTAAATTCCACTATAATTTCTTTATTGGAAAGTACTTTGTCACTATTTGACACCATCAGTCATGGAGATCTCTTATGGACTTTGCTGGCTGAGTAGAGCTCTTGAATAAGAGTTATTGGCAGCACATTTGGTCCAACTGCCGAACTGATATTTTGTTGTAAATTGAAAAATTGTTTCAATTGTTATATTAATTTATAAAGCTTCCAAATTATAATTCAGAGAACCCTCAGAATGTGGCACTCTCCTGCCGTCACGGAGTACTAAGCTCTTATATCCTAGTCCAATTCAAAATGATTTTTTTTTTATATTATAAAAGTTGTGTATCCATTATAACATTAAGTTTAAGTTCGAACTATATTTATTTAATTTAGGACCAGAAATAATTTTGTAATGATAAAAGAGAATTTAAAAACTTGTGAACCTGTAGTCTTTTAAAAAATGTGTTACATCTGCAATATCTTTATAATCTATAAATGGCAGCAAAAGCCCAAAAAATTGTTCATGTATTTACAGTCTCGCATTTACATTGCCACAATATTGCAAATGAAAAACACACATCACCTCAGACACACGAGATTTTGTGCTTTCAAGTGTCTCTATTAGCACTGTATTGTCAAGAAGATTTCCTTTAGCATTTGCTAATTCAATTAAAAGTGTTTTTTCAAAAAACTTTACAGACTGTTTTTGAATAGTCATTTGCTCAATTAATCTTTCTCTAGCTTCTTCTAAATCAGGTCTTTCATGCCTAGCAACAACATTTAAAAGTTGGTCTTCAAGTCCCTAAAAAACAAGATATAAAAAGTATCAGTCAAATGAAGTATGGAAATTTTATAAATATGTCAATATATTAGATTGTTTAGAAAGTTTCTGCCAATTTTCATGTAAAATAAAGGAAAATATAAAAAATATTATTTACCAAGTTTAATCTACAATATAATTACCATTTTGTTTGATAACCAGTTCTCATCGTTAGAGAAGATCCATAATTTCATTTTCATAAAGCATCCTAGACTTATTGTCATAAACTGATCCAGGGCTTTTTGTAGTTCTCTAGAGAATTAAAATTCTTACCATTAAGGGAATTTTGAAGGTAACAAAACAAATGATAGTCTGAGGGGGCTATGACCAGGCTTTTTGGTGGAAGGTAAAACTTCTATGCCAACAATTTTTTCCATGTTACATGTGACCAGTTCTGTCTAACTAACTGAAGTATTTATCTGAATTTATTATATCATTGGAGGCAGTAGATCATAAAACGCAACTCCCTTCCAATCCCACCGAGCACAACATGTTGGGCATGGATATTACCCTTTGAAGAGGTTGATGGCTCACTAGACTGACACCCATGATCATTTTCACTCAACATTATTATAAAAAATTTATTTTTCGTCTCAAGTTATCAAATGTTTCAAAATGGGTTATATTCATTGTGTTTTAGCAATAAATCGCATGTTGATATATGGTTCATTAAATGTCTCAACCCCCCCCCCCCAAACAGAAAGGCAACTAACAAAGCCATGTTGCAACATATGTTAATGGACAGCCACATTTGATACTTCCAGCCTCTCTTCTATCCTGATTGGTAACCTGGAGGTTTTAAGAAATAAAAACATTGATATGATCATCAATGTCCATAACTAGTCTATCTGGGCATTTGCAATCTTCAATATCAAATAGTCTTAACTCACACAATGCCCATTTACTTACTGCTTTGTCACCATATACAGCACATATTTGGCTACTCCATGAATATCAGGATACTGAGGGAAAACATTTAAGGTCGTGATGATAATGATAAGATTATAACACTGAAGAAAAATAAGTCATGTCAACTTGAGATAACAGGGACTCAGCCTTTACAGCAGGTACAAGTGTGGCCTTGTAGAAATTAGCAGAAGCTTTCTGAAGTCAGATACTTCTAATATATTCTTATATATATAATTTCATTCAATTTATTCTAAACTCACCATATATTCTATAGAAAAGTAAGCCACTAGAAAAAAATGACTGATTAATTCAATATAATTCCTCCTCTCCACAATTTATTACGTTTTTAAAATTTTATTTTGCAATATTACTCAGATGATTATACAGAATACACTTACAACAATAGTCACAATGCAATTCACAACAGTCGATTTTGTATAAACCCATGAATCAAATTGGGGGTTAGGTAATTTCGATACTAAGTAAAGTCTAAAGTTATCATGGTACTCTACTTCTTTGTTACCAATTAAGACAATCTTCTGTCCTCTTTTATCTGAAAAAGTAATGGTTTAAATAAAGCAATCATATAAAATATGCTTCAAAAATTCTTAAAGCAAATGAAATGTTCTAATTTAATGTTTCAAATAGTGATGGAGGTAAATAATAGAGTTACCCTAAAAATAATTTCCCTGCAAACTAAGTAATACTTTAAACAATAATATCGAGTTTAAAAGCATTTTGTCTTTTGTCATAATGACATTACCATTAACGTTTAATTGTTATGATAGTACAAATTTGTTTCAATAACATGAAGATATCGGAAGTAAGATAATATATTACCAAAAAAGAGTTTGATTCCCTACTACTCCCGCTCACTCCTTAAGGAAATTCAACACAATTTTTTTTAAATAATACATTATACAAATTAAATAATAGAAATGCTCTTATAGTTTAAATTTCTATTGGAAATAAATAAAGTTATTTTCTAGGGAAAATAAATAAATGAGGAGAAGGGGGGGGGGATTTATAACCTCACTAATCCGAATCATACTAAGAACTAAATAATCGAAATAGATAAGACTAAAACATAACATCATTTGTCATAATATGCCTATATTAAAAACACTTAAATAAGTACTAATAAAATCGTCGACTCCCGCTATAGACTTAGCATATATCCCGTTATTTACTTCATTTTACGACATAAGTGAATGAAACAAAAGTTGCTCTAAATAACAAAGTAAACAACTTTTGTTATGTGCACGTTTGGCAAAAAACAAATAGAAAATGAAATATCGTGAATTTTTATTTCAGGCCTCCCTTATAACTCCCACTCCCGTTCGAACCTAAAAATTTTAATATAGCTTATAATCATGGGAGAATTAATGGTAATTCACATACCGAGTTTTGTTAAGTTTGGTTCAATCGTTAGTTCCCAACAAAATTGTTGGCTTCCGCTTTAGTTTATAATGTATATCTCATTTATACTTTGTTATAGGACCAAAGGGAATATCACAAAAAGTACTGAAAATAACAAAAAAAAAAACAACTTTTGTCATATACATGTTTGTCGAAAAACCAATAGGAAACGAAATATCACTACTTTTAATTTCAGGCCTCCCTTACAACCCCCGCTCAAGCTCGTCCCTAGAAATGTTGGTATGGCTTATGATAATTAAGGCGTCAACACTAATAAACATACCGAGTTTTATTTAGTTCGGTTGTCTTTTGTGCCAAATAGAATTGTTCACTTCCGCTATAGGTTTTAGTGTATATCTCGTTTATAAATCGGTATACGAAAAAAATGTATAGAACAAAAGTTACTCTAAATAACAAAATAAACAACTTATGTTATGTGCATATTTGGCGAAAAACCAATAGGAAACGAAATATCACTATTTTTAAATTCAGGCCTCCCTTATAACCCCCACTCCTATTCGTGTCAGAGAATATTAATATAGCCTAAAGTCTAAGTTGGGTTAGTAGTAATATACATACCAAGTTTCATAACATTCGGTTCAGCCGTTTACGCGTGAAAAGGTAACAAAGAAACAAACGCACACGAAAGAAAGAAAATGCAGTTATGGTGTCTGTGACATGTGAAACGAAAAGTTATCGTGAAATTTCGCGAAAAAAATCAATGTACAGACAGAGGTTACAATTTTATATATATATATATATATATATATATATACTAGCTAAGGTACCCGGCGATGCCCGGGAAATTATTGTTGACTGACTATTGATGGTATTTTGATAGTAAGACTTCAATGTGTACAATTACACTGCCCTCCACGACGTAAGTATTTTCCGAAATAACCAACCCTGAAGGGTAACTTTTGGAGATTAATAGAATAGAAATTTTAGTTTTGAAGGATAAATGAAAATGTGTTCCTAATTTATCCTTCTACACATTATGACTCATCGTTTTTCAATAATTCAAACCATAATCATGGGTAGCATTGATCACAATTAAATATCATCTATAATGAACATATTTTCTTTCAAAAGCCAACCCGAGCTCAAATAGTTTAGGCAAAGTTTTGCACATAAGATTATATTTGTAATAGTGAATCTCACTGGAAATCACTTCCAGCAATGCCAGACAGGAAATAAGTAAACTCAATTAACTGGTAAGGTTCCCGTCATCTTCCGCTCCCGCAATAGACTTCCCACATTTCAGCCTCTCTTATAATCCCCGCTCCCGTTTGGATCTAAAATTTTTAATATAGCTTATAATCATGGAAGAATTAATGCTAATTGTCATACCGAGTTTTGCTAAGTTCAGTTCAATCGTTAGTGCCCAACAAAATTGTTGGCTCCCGCTTTAGATTTTAGTGTATATCAAGTTTATACTTTTCTATACGACAAAAGTGAATATAACAAAAGTTACTTTAAATAGAAAAATAAACTACTTTTGTCATGTGCATATTTGAGAAAACCCAATTGAAAACGAAATACAGCTATTTTTAAATTCAGGCCTCTCCTACAACCACCACTCCTGCCCGTCCCTAGAAATCTTGGTAAGGCTTATTATAAAGAAGGTGTTAGTGCTAATACACATACCGAGTTTTATTTAGTCCCGTTAAGTCTTTCGTGCCAAATAAAATTGTTGACTCCCGCAATAATTTTTGGCGTATAACGCATTTGTACATCGGAATACGACGAAAGTGTATATAACAAAAGTTACTCTAAATAACAAAATAAACAACTTTTGTTATGTGCATATTTGCCGAAAAACCAACAGGAAATGAAATATCGCTATTTTTAATTTCAGGCCTCCCTTATAATCCCCACTCCTGTTTGTCTTAGAGAATATTAATATAGCCTAAAGTCTAAGTTGGGTTAGTAGTAATATACATACCAAGTTTCATAACATTCGGTTCAGCCGTTTATGCGTGAAAAGGTAACAAACAAACAAATAAACAAACAAACAGACACCAAAGAAAAAAAATGCAGTTATGGTGTCTATGACATGTGAAACGAAAAGTTATCGTGAAATTTCGCGAAAAAAATCAATGTACAGACAGAGGCTACAATTTTATATATATACTAGCTCAGATGCCCGGCTTCGCCAGGGAATTGATTTGAGGCTGAATGGTGATGGTATTTTTTTGGCAAGGCTTTACTTTGCACAATATTTTGACATTTACCCGTCCCAGTGTTTAGGGTTAATACCCGTTGTTGGCATTTGTTAATAATAAAATTAATTTTTTATGTAAGTCTTCACTGTCCTCCAAATTGTTGACTCCCGCTATAGTTTTTAGCGTATAACTCATTTATACTTCCGTATACGGCAAAAGTGTATATAACAAAAGTTACTGTAAATAACAAAATAAACAACTTTTGTTATGGGCGTATTTGCTGAATAAGCAATAGGAAACGAAATATCGCTATTTTTAATTTCAGGCCTCCCATATAACCCCCACTCCTGCCCGTCCCTATAAATGTTAGTATGGCTTATTATAAGGAAGGCGTTAGTACTAATTCACATACCGAGTTTGGTTTAGTTCGGTTGAATCTTTTGTGCCTAATAAATTGTTGACTCCCGCTATAGTTCTTAGCGTATAATTCATTTATACTTCCGTATACGGCAAAAGTTTATATAACAAAAGTTACTGTAAGTAACAAAATAAAGAACTTTTGTTATAGGCGTATTTGCTGAATAAGCAATAGGAAACGAAATATCGCTATTTTTAATTTCAGGCCTCCCATATAACCCCCACTCCTGCCCGTCCCTAGAAATGTTAGTATGGCTTATTATAAGGAAGGCGTTAGTACTAATTCACATACCGAGTTTGGTTTAGTTCGGTTGAATCTTGTGTGCCTAATAAATTGTTGACTCCCGCTATAGTTTTTAGCGTATAACTCATTTATACTTCCGTATACGGCAAAAGTGCATATAGCAAAAGTTACTCTACATTACAAAATAAACAACTTTTGTTATGGGCATATTTGCTGAAAAAGCAATATGAAACGAAATATCGCTATTTTTAATTTCAGGCCTCCCTTATAACCCCCACTCCTATTTGTCTTAGAGAATATTAATATAGCCTAAAGTCTAAGTTGGGCTAGTAGTAATATACATACCAAGTTTCATAAAATTCGGTTCAGCCGTTTATGCGTGAAAAGGTAACAAACAAACAAACAAACAAACAGACACCAAAGAAAAAAAATGCAGTTATGGTGTCTATGGCATGTGAAACGAAAAGTTATCGTGAAATTTCGTGAAAAAAATCAATGTACAGACAGAGGTTACAATTTTATATATATATATATAGATAGATGATGAAGTTTTCCACTTATACACGAGTTACAATATAAATGTCTTAGTATGACATTATACCCATTAAACTACCACTGAAAAAAAAAAAAATTAACCAGTGAAAATTCAACAATGAACTAAATAGAATTTACCTCTAATGTTCTTCTCAAGTACATTTTCTATCATTGAATCTACATACTCCACATCCTTAAAGATTACCGGTACACCTGTTCTAATCGAATTTTCAAGTTCTGTTAAGCAGTTTTTATCATCAAATGTCAAAATTTTGGGTTGGAATGATTTTTCCCGCTTTGAAAGCCATCGTAGAGCCTAAAAAATATTATTAGGATTAGTTTCATATAAATAGTATTTTCTTATTCTTGCAAATTACAAAGCATAAAGAAGTTCCATCCATCCTATTCATAATACATGCTAGTACCTGAATACATCAATTTTTACTTATGTGAAATGAGATGAAGTAAAGAAAGGGTTCAACATACTTAAAATATACTACAATTGGTTATAGTTACAGTAAATACTTTCGGATGCTCAGGCTTCTATTCTCAGAATTGACTTCTGACAGAGGGTGAGCCAGAGAGAATCAAGACAATCTGGGCTATTGAAACCTATCTACTTTCAAAAATAACTATATATATATATATATATATATATATATATATATATATATATATATATATATATATATATATATAGTTGCAAAAAGTACGTAAATTTAATCACACATTTAATCAGTGGCCAATGTGATCATGAGTTATTGTGCTGTGCAATAAGAAGCGAAGTTAACAGTGCATATTGTGATTAGTAGTGAAGAATAATTTACCAAGTGTGTAGAGTATCGTCAAATAAATTGTGCACTGATAAAAACGCTAAAATTTGTGTATTTAATTTTGCAACCTAAAAGAACCCTAATAATCAATGGTTATTAAGAATTTCTGCAGCATCTTAACTCAATACACCCCAACATTGAGTTCACGATGGAGATCAAACGCGATAGAAAGATACCATTTCTGGATGTTCTGGTGGAAAGGAAACTAAACGGACAGCTGGGGCATGCGGTTTACAGAAAACCAACACATACCAACAGATACTTACACGCTGGATTTCATCACCATCCAGCACAGAAGAATGGGATAATTCGCACATTGGTCACTAGAGCTGAGAGAATATCAGAGCCACAGAACCTCTCAAAAGAAAAAAGACACCTGATGACTGCTCTGCTAAAGAATGGCTATGGGAAAGAAGAAATCAGAAACCAATTGAAAAAGACAAAATCAAATGAAGATGAACCCCGGAAAAGAGCCGTAATACCTTTTGTTAAAGGTACAACAGAGAAGATCTCAAGGATACTCAAGAAGGAAGGAATAAAAACAGCACTGACAGGAAAATAGCACACATGTTACTCAGCTGCAAAGATCAACTCCATACAAAAATCCCAGGAATATTCAGCATACCCTGTTCTTGCAGCTCAGAATAGATTGGCCAGACCGGCAGATTAATAAACACCAGGGTCTCTGAACATATCAAGAGTTTGAAAAAGTTTCGGACAGAAGAATCAGCAATAGCAGAACATTTCTGGGAAACTAACCACAACATCAAATTCGATGAAGTCAAGGTGCTGGCAAAGGTGGACCGATACCAAGAAAGACTTGTTCGAGAAGCCATAGAAATAGTAAAATGCCCAAATAATTTCAACAGGGAAGATGGATACAGACTCAGCAAACTCTGGAAGCCTGTTATACCACAGGGACAACAGATAAGAAACAAAAACGACGGTATAGCCGGTGAACGGCCACCGGAAGAAGTATCCGTAACACCTGGAAGGGAAGACTCCGCCCAAGGAACCGGATAAGACTCGCATATATACATGAGATGAACACACAACTCTTTAACACTTCTCTGCAAAGATCCACTAACGAGGTCATTCACTCTACCCTTTCCCTAGAACCCATCTCCCATACCATTTCCAAAAGACATATTAAATTTTTCGACTCCCTTACCCATCACGACAATCCTCTCTACTCCTCTATCACCCCTCCCCTGCAACCAACAAATTGGCAGAGGGCCGACGTGGATGAGCCGCTCTTCGATCTCGTTCTGATTGCTGAACCCCCTCCTCCACCATAACACACATACACGGACACCCATCCACACAAAGGGCTTAGTCCCATAGCACATTAATTTTAGTATAGATATTAGTCGTTATTAGGTTAATTAGGTTAGGTCTAGTTTTAGTTCATCCCTCCAGAATGCTTACGACCCTCTCCATTAGTTTAGTTTAGTATAGATTAGTTTAGTCAAACAAAATCACATAAGAATTAGTCTATTTTGTGCTCTCACAAACAAATTTTGAATTTTGGTTTTGAAATTCCTCCCTTGCATGGTAAGGCTACTTTCATCTTTCTCTTCTTATCTTCTCTCCTCCTATCCCTTTCCCTTCTTCTTTCGTTTTAGCAGATTTCCCTTAAGGGAAATCAGCTATTGAGGTTGTACTCATGACGGAATTTTCGAAATTTTTCTTCAAATGTCCATCGATCCTACCTAGTAGATGACGAAAATGAGGTCCATTCAAAACTGTATATATATATATATATATATATATATATATATATATATATATATATATATATTTGTCTGTTACCGCTCTAGCGGTCGCAATTTTTGTTTGATCGTTATCAAACTCGATATTTAGTCGTTTTATGTAAAAAAGAAAGATCAAGTTCGTTAACGGCTGAAATCGGCCCAGTGGGAGGGGGGAGGGGTTTAGAGGGGAGGATTTTTGAAAATTCGAAATATCTCCGTTACTATACGTCAGATCGAAAAATTGTACAGAATCAATCTTATTCCAAATAAAATGTACTATAAATAGTGTTATATATATTTATTCTCTATTTTGAATATTAACCGAGATATTTGCATTTTTATTAAATAGGGCCGGCTAACGGACGAGAGTGACTTTCTCGCCAAAAGCTAGTTTGGCCGTTTCCTGACTGCTCGGCTCTCGTGAAATTTCTCTATTGTAAAACTTCACGTGGGAAATCTGCTTAGTTTACGCAGCCCCTGCGTGACGGAATTTTCTTCTACCATTACACCCCTCCCCCCCCCTTAAAATAGAGCTTCATGCTCAGGAAAAGGGAAAACTGTCATCACCTCCCTAGGTTTGATAGACCTATCCCCACCTACCAAGGCACAGGTATACTAGGGCCTCAGATAAAAAAATAAAAACAAATAAAAATAAAAAATAAAAAAAAATCTTCAGTCTCAGAGATAGCCCTGAGGAAGCTAGAAGCATGTCTAGCGAAACGTTGGCAACAAAAATGAAGACATGGTCAATACCTGAAAACCTTAATAGTATTAATGACCAGGTCCGTGGAAGTCTACGAGTAAAAATAAAATATATATATATATATATATATATGTGTGTGTGTGTGTGTATGTGTGTGTGTGTGTGTGTGTGTGCACACATATGAAAACAATTTATGTTACAAGATATATTAGAATTTCAAATATTAAAAGATGTGGTGCATGAAATCTATCATCGATGTACTTTAAGTTTGTATATAAATAATTAATCAGATTAATAGGAGAATTATAAGAGCCCCCAACAATCTGGCTTAACTAAATTAAGTCATTCATTGCTCGATCACTAAGTAATGTTATGGGTTTCCTTCACACACACGTGCAGATACACAAACACACACACACACACACACACACACACACATACACACCCACACATATATTTATTTATATTTTGGAGGGAAACTGAAACCCATGCACATCTATATAAATAAAACTCTAGGATTTGACTAACTTTATATTTAAATTTACCAAGGATCAATTTTTTACATGTCTCAAACATGAGAAGAATGGTATCAAAATTGAAAATATCTTCAATGGGAGGATTTCAATGGACTTTTATATTTGTGAGTCAATTATCCCAAGGTACAACATAGGCAATTCTAATTTTCATCCAGGAGTGAGGATTACCTTCGATGCTAAATCGCATATTTGTCAATAACTTCATCAATATTGGTTTTATTGAGAAAATGTAAAGAAGAAAATATGTTTAGAATATTAATTATGGTCCTAATAGGTAATTTACTTTTATGACTTTTGAAGTTATGACTTCCAACTTCAGGGCACCCAATAGACTTTATTCATGTTACATGAAAATGCCTGAATGGACATTTTTTGTAAATGTATTAATGGAATCAGTATTTTTAACATGCACTACACTACATTATACTTTATTAAAACATATACATACATACATTTATATATATATATATATATATATATATATATATATACATATGAGATATGTGCAAAACTTCGTAGACTGTACTGCAAAAATTTAGGCTGGTTCCGATATAGGTTAATTGCATATGCATGGTATAGGAAAATAAGAGTACTCACATTTATCATCTGTTGGATGCATATGAGTTTAAGACCAATGTCTTAACCCACCCGAACAACCTGAGCCCCCAAATTTGAAATTAATGTAAACAGGAATGAGCGAGCCAAAGATTTGTAATTTGTTGAGACAATTTTTCAGAGATAATTGAGAACATAAGAAAGAAACCCTTTTATATTACAATGTGTTTGAAAATGAGAAAAAAAGGTCAATTTGCTAAACTATTTATTATTACATACTAATTCAACTTCATTTTAGATGTGTTGATATGATTCGGGCAGGAGTGGGGGTTGTAAGGGAGGCCTGAAATTAAAAATAGCGGTATTTCGTTTTCTATTGGGTTTTCGGCAAACATGCACATGACAAAAGTTGTTTATTTTGTTATTTAAAGTAACTTTTATTATATTCATTTTTGTCGTATAACAAAGTATAAACGAGATATACACTAAAAACTAAAGCAGGAGCCAACAATTTTATTGGGCACTAACGATTGAACCAAACTTAATTTGGTATGTGAAACGAATTTAATGTGGTATGAACAAAATTTGGTATGTGAATTAGCATTATTTCTTCCATGATTATAAGCTATATTACAATTTTTAGGTTCGAACGGGAGTGGAGGTTATAAAAGAGGCCTGAAATTAAAAATAGCAATATTTCGTTTCCTATTGGTTTTTCGGCAAATACACACATAAAAAAAGGTATTTATTTTATTGTTTAGAGTAACATTTGTTTAGAGTAACCGAAGTATAAATGAGTTATACGCTAAAAGCTATAGCGGGAGTCAATAATTTTATTGGGCACAAAAAACTAATCCGAAATAAACAAAACTCGGTATGTGAACTACCACAAACTCCTCCATGGTAATAAGCAGTACCAACATTTCTAGGGACAATCAGGAGTAGGAGTTGCAAGGGAGGCCCAAAATTAAAAATAGCAATATTTCGTTTCCTATTGGTTTTTCGGCAAATGTGCACAGGATAAAATTGTTTATTTTGTTATGTAGAGTAACTTTTGATGTATTCACTTTAGTCGTATATAAAAGTATAAACGTGATATACACTATAATCTAAAAATAAAAATATTGAGGACAGTGAACTCTTAAATAGTAAATAATTTTATTATTAACAAATCCACAGCAACGACGGGTATAAATTCTAAACACTAGGACGGTGAAATGTCAAAATATAATGGAAAGTAAAGCCTCGCCAAAAAATATTATCTTCATTCAGCCTCAAATGAATTCCCAGGCGAAGCCGGGTACCTTAGCTAGTATATATATATATATATATATATATATATATATATATATATATATATATATATATATATATATATATATATATATATATATATACTAGCTCAGATACCCGGCTTCGCTCGGGAATTCATTTGAGGCTGAATGGTGATGTTATATTTTTGGCAAGGCTTTACTTTGGACAATATTTTGACATGTACCCGTCCCATTGTTTAGGGTTAACACCCGTTGTTTCTGTGGATTTGTTAATAATAAAATTATTTTTTTATGTAAGACTTCACTGTCCTGCATATTGTCATATTTCCCGTTTCCTGTGCATTATGCATAGATTTGAATTATTAATGAGAAAATATTGATATACATTTGAATCAATTTTTTCATTTGAGGTACCTGGTAGTTCATATTCAAAAGAAGTGTTGAGCAAATTTCTCTAAATAACAAAATAAACAACTTTTGTAATGTGCATATTTGCCGAAACCCCAATAGGAAATCACTATTTTTAATTTCAGGCCTCCCTTATAACCCCCACTCCTGCCCGTCCCTAGAAATAGTATGGCTTATTATAAGGAAGGCGTTAGTGCTTAATACACATACTGAGTGTTTTATTTAGTTCGGTTGTCTTTTGTGTCAAATAAAATTGTTGACTCCCGCTATAATGTTTAGCGTATAACGCCTTTATAGTTCGGTATACGACGATAATGTATATAAAAAAAAAAGTTTCTCTAAATAATAAAATAAACAACTTTTGTTATGTGCATATTTGCCGAAAATGCAATAGGAAACGAAATATCACTATTATTAATTTCGGGCCTCCCATATAACCCCCACTCCTGCCCGTCCCTAGAAATGTTAGTATGGCTTATTATAAGGAAGGCGTTAGTGCTAATTCACATACCGAGTTTGGTTTAGTTCGGTTGGGTCTTTTGTCCCAAATAAAATTGTTCACTTCCGCTATAGGTTTTAGCGTATATCTCGTTTATAATTCGGTATACGAAAAAAGTGTGTATTACAAAAGTTACTCTAAATAACAAAATAAACAACTTTTGTTATGTTCATATTTGCCGAAAATCCAATAGGAAACGAAATATCGCTATTTTTAATTTCAGGCCTACCTTATAACCCCCACTCCTGCCCGTCCCTAGAAATGTTAGTATGGCTTATTATAAGGAAGGCGTTAGTACTAATTCACATACCGAGTTTGGTTTAGTTCGGTTGAGTCTTTTGTGCCAAATAAAATTGTGGACTCCCTCTATAGTTTTTAGTATATAACTCATTTATACTTCGGTATACGGCAAAAGTGCATATAACAAAAGTTACTCTAAATTACAAAATAAACAACTTTTGTTATGTGCATATTTGCTGAAAAAGCAATAGGAAACGAAATATAGCTATTTTTAATTTCAGGCCTCCCTTATAACCCCCACTCCTGTTCGTCTGAGAGAATATTAATATAGCCTAAAGTCTAAGTTGGGCTAGTAGTAATATACATACTAAGTTTCATAAAATTCGGTTCAGCCGTTTATGCGTGAAAAGGTAACAAACAAACAAACAAATAAACAAACAAACAAACAAACAAACAAACAAACAGACACCAAAGAAACAAAATGCAGTTATGGTGTCTATGACATGTAAAACGAAAAGTTATCGTGAAATTTCGCGAAAAAAATCAATGTACAGACAGAGGTTACAATTTTATATATATACTAGCTCAGATACCCGGCTTCGCCCGGGAATTCATTTGAGGCTGGATGGTGATGGTATTTTTTTGGCAAGGCTTTACTTTGCACAATATTTAGACATTTTCCCGTCCCAGTGTTTAGGGCTAATACCCGTCGTTTCTGTGGTTCGTTAATAATAAAAGTTGTAAATTCAGGCCTCCCTTATAACCCCCACTCCTGCCCGTTTCTAGAAATGTTAGTATGGCTTATTATAAGGATGGCGTTATTGCTAATACACATACCGAGTTTGGTTTAGTTCGGTTGAGTTTTTTGGGCCAAATAAAATTGTTGACTTCCGCAGTAGTTTTTAACGTATAACTCATTTATGCTTAGGTATACGACAAAAGTGTATATAACAAAATTTACTATAAATAACAAAATAAACAACTTTTGTTATGTTCATATTTGCCAAAACCTCAATAGGAAACGAAATATCACTATTTTTAATTTCAGACCTCCCTTATAACCCCCACTCCTGCCCATCCCTAGAAATGTTAGTAAACCTTATTATAAAAAAGGCGCTAGTGCTAACTCACGTACCGAGTTTGGTTTAGTTCGGTTGAGTCTTTTGTGCCTAATAAATTGTTGAATCCCGCTATAGTTTTTAGCGTATAACTCATTTATACTTCCGTATACGGCAAAAGTGCATATAACAAAAGTTACTCTAAATTACAAAATAAACAACTTTTGTTATAGGCATATTTGCTGAAACAGCAATAGGAAACGAAATATCGCTATTTTTAATTTCAGGCTTCCCTTATAACCCCCACTCCTGTTCGTCTTAGAGAATATTAATATAGCCTAAAGTCTAAGTTGGGCTAGTAGTAATATACATACCAAGTTTCATAAAATTCGGTTCAGCCGTTTATGCGTGAAAAGGTAACAAACAAACAAACAAATAAACAAACAAACAAACAAACAAACAAACAAACAAACAGACACCAAAGAAACAAAATGCAGTTATGGTGTCTATGACATGTGAAACGAAAAGTTATCGTGAAATTTCGCGAAAAAAATCAATGTACAGACAGAGGTTACAATTTTATATATATATAGATATATATATATATATATATATATATATATATATATATATATAGAGAGAGAGAGAGAGAGAGAGAGAGAGAGAGAGAGAGAGAGAGTAATACAAAATACATACTTGCTGCTGAGGGTCAATGCATAGTGGAAAACGTGTGGAACATAAAACAAGTAAAGCATTTTGTAGAGACAAATCATCAGGAGGTAATCCCTCTGTATATAACCTGAAATGTTTTTATTATTTTAATCTGTTCCATAAAGTCTGTATATATTTAGCTACTATATAAATGGTGTACACAAAATATCTAAGCATTTACAAACATCCATTATCACTTATTAACTTCGTACATGTACTTTGTTAGATGAATTTGTCAAATGTACATTAAAAATAAATTAATGTAATTTAAATATGAGTTTGCAATAATAGTTATTATGCTCATTTAGTAAAATAAATCTCTCGGAATTGTAATTCCAGGAAGGAAATTGACGACACTTTATTGACAAAGTCCTCAAAAGTGTGAAAAGCAGCATATAAACCATAAAAGTCTGTCTCACAAGGGATGCGTAAACTAAGCAGATTTTCCACATGGTGGAATGGCACACTAGTGATCTCATCTCACCAAATAATCATACTGAAAACCAAAAAGTATGAATTACTCAATTAATATTTGAGTTACAAAAAAATGCAAAGAACGACAATTGCCGAGCATCAGTATTTTAACAGGATTAGTTCTACAACATTTTTTGATCCGACTCATAATATTGCAGATATTTTGAATTTTCGAATACCTCCTCTCTGAGTTGACCATTCAACATGGGCTGAGTTGATCAGTTTAAGACATATTATTAGCCCAAGAACTTTATCCCTATACCCTGTGAATAGGAAGTAGACAATGACAAATACATGGTATACAGCTATTTCAGAATGACAAAAAAACTAGCAGCATTCCACAAGGCTCAATATAAATTTCATTAATAATTTTAATATATATAAATGATGCAGTCAATCTTAAACCCACAAAAATTATTCTTTATACAGATGATACAAGTTTAATTAAAAGAGGGATAGATCTTTATCTTTATATTATTACTTAACACATATTGTTACTTTGCTATAGGAAACCAAAAATATTTGAAGAACCGTATTGTATTTTTTAACATTCAATGGAAATAAATATATTTCATTTCATTCATGCAATTAACTTCATTATTCAGACAAATTCATCATAATTCAGTTCCAAATTCTATCAATAAAAAAGTTACTCACTGAGGTAACATAAGGTACCTACTTGCTAATTGACATTTCATCCATTAATTCGAACTGTAATAGATACCGCTGTGAAAATGGAATTTTTAATTTGTGAATATTGTTCCTCCATGATTCATACATCATTTCTTGTCTTAACTCCCAATTAAATGCCCCTGTATAGGCAAGGAAACTTGACGTCATCAGGCAATTTCCAACAATTTTCTCATACTCTTCTTTCAAATTTGCATGTTCTTTCTTCCATCTACAAATCGATTAATTTAATTAGTTTTAGTGACCACTCGGGGAAGATTTGGGATTTGTATATAACATTTATCCTATAATTAAAGTTGCGTATGTTCTACTAAAGAAAGCACAATGATCTATGCTTATCTGGCAATAATATACAAAAAAACAATAGGCCATCACACAGTGGGCTGATGGACGTTTGAGGGATTTTTTTGTGGATCTTTTTAAGCACAACCTGAACAGCTGTTAAAACGTATGTCATGTAAGAGCTTTGCAAACTAACAAGACATTAACTGTGCCCGACCCACTCTGATCTGCCACCATCTCTCATTTTTGACTCCCTACCCATAGTCCAGGTGAGTAGAAATTCAGTATAGGTTTTTATTTTATTTTGCTTCTTCAATATGGAATGGTATATTTTATTCACTTTAAAAAGATGGTGTACAGTTTTATGTTTAATTTTACTTTCTAGTTCAATGTAAAGGAAGTACTGTAATCGCAACAAATTATGGTTTTAGATTTCAATGGAATTATTTGTTTTGATCTTCTCTGAAACTGTTTTCACTAGTTTTCATGTGACATCTGTACACTTGAGTACCTTTAGAATCTTGAGCTTTCATTTTTAAGGCTGTTGTATTCTTCCCCTTTTGATCAAAATCATCTGAGGGAGAGGGGCTGTTTAGGGGGGACAGAAATAAAAAATTATCAAATTTCATTATACTTATTAGAGATACAATAAATTATTTTTATTATTTATTAACGTACGGAGCCCCCCAATGTCATAGAATTTAACATTTATAGTCAATAAGAAAAATTGGTATGGAACCATTATTGTTGATTATGAAAATATCCATAAATGATTTTCAACTACATTTTTTAATTGAGAAATCCAATATTACTTTTAAGTGATATAATTTCAATGAAATGTAGCAAAACATTTTGTTTTGTTTTTCATTTAATTGGAGTACTATGAAATAAGGTGGTGACTACATGGTTTTTACAAAACATAAATATATGTCTTCCAGTCATATTTTTATTTATAAAGAAATGTTAATTAGAATGCTACAGAAACACATACTTTGCTTATCATATTGATAAAAATCCTGTAACTTCTCCAATATATTAAGTATTTTTTTTTTTGTGTCTTTTTGCTATATTATTACTGAATAAGACTATTAGTTATCAGGACACCAAGTGTTCGACTGCCAATGGATAACTACCTCATCCAGATAGTACCTAACATTTGAGGAAGCTACCCTAGCATTCTAGTAAAAGGAAAGCAATTTTTAAAAGAAACAAAAGGCACCCATTATATACATGAGTATATTAGGCAATAAATATAAAACTTATAAGAAGCCTATCCTCACCACTGAAGAAATTAGATTACAAGCCTATATTAATCCACCTCAAAACATCACTTTATATATTTCGTTGAGCTTATCAATCTTGATTGTCTGAACCATAGAGATTATTCTAAAATAGAACTGAGGCCTAGTATCCCTAAGCTTAGGCATTTGTGCAACTTCAGGAAATCTGCTCAATATGGCGGAGTTAGAACAATATACATAGACAGAATGACTTCAGTGAGCCCTTTTACTACAATTGATGTCGGATCTTAGCATATGTCTGCAACCAGTTACAGGTCTTGATAAATAGTATGAACATTACAAAATCAGTCATTGGACTTGCCTGCCTTGATTAATGCCTCAATCTCTAAGCTTCAAGCATTTAATACCATTTGGTGAATTTTAAACACTTTAAGCCACTGTACCAGGCTATTTACCATGAGTATCTCCACGGTTTCTTTAATTTGATTATTATTTCTTTGATTCAGTTTCAACCCTTTTGTAACCAAATGAATAATTGTTGAACAAATAGATAAGATCTCAGTAAAACATGAACAAAGTAAAAACTTAATTGTTGACTACAAGTAAGAAAAACAGAAACTTGCAGCTTTTCCCAAAACATGTTACAGTGGAATTTAGGCAACTAATGAGTGGATAACAGGAACCATATCTTGTGAGTTGAGGCTATCTAACTGTATAAGGCAATTAACAAAAGTTCTTCAATAGGGCAATTTACAGTTATTTTTGAATAGTCCTCGGCTGTAAATTAAGCATATTTGTTAACTACCTCTCATTTTCGGATGATAAGCCACTTAATAATTTATTGGCTGTTGCTAAACGATATAACATAATCTCCATTTCTTCTTGTATTCGGTGCTTTTCCCTCATGGCTGTTGTATACTTATCATTAAGTTCATTTAGTATTCTCTCTAACTCCCTCACTTCTGCATTTATAGCTTCTAGAATTTGCAAAGCCTGAAATCAAGTTAGCTTAATAAGAGAAAATATAAAAAATAAGGTAATCATATTCAATTAAAAATACAGTAAGCTTTATTTGAGTCAGTTAAACTTAATTCAAAGTTCCAAAATGAAAGTAACATGTACAATTTCCAGAGCTATAGTATCAAGTGAAAAGAACATAAACAAATATACAAAATATTTTCAAAAGTCTAGTTGAAGAAGTTAGGAGTGCTACACTGACAGCACAACGTATTTATTTATATTTATTAAATGCAATATTGGAGATTTGAAGAAGAAAATTGCTATATCAACTACAGAAATTTATTGTTCATGTAATGAACAAATCTGTTTCGAAGGAAATCCAAAATCTATAAAATATGTTTGTCTTAAGGTAGCGAGGATACGAATGTCAAATGCGAGCCTCATCATGGAGAACATTTTCGGTAATAGACCCAGACTGGGCACATGGCAGCTGTCTCTCTTCTTCATATTTTTTATCATGGTATTTCCCTCATCTTACAACTGCAGAAGGATGAAATATGAAGTCTAAAACATCGTTGAGGATTCTTTTTGTCATTTTGCCAATGAATCCGCCAATATAAGTCCAGATCTGGCAAACTTAAATTTCGAATGCTCTGAATCTTTTTTGGGTGAGATGATTTTTCAATGTAATATTAATTTATATTATATAATAATTTATAACTTAAATGATATATATATATATATATATATATATATATATGTTTTATCGCTATCTGCTTCCCACTTGTTTTCCTGAGATAACTGAAATGATATATTTCGAAAAAAAGCTGAAAATAAAAAATAACAAGTAACTAGTATAATATTGAAATATATAACAAAATTGTAGTTCATTAAATGCTAAAAAAGATTAATTATATAACATTTTTTTATCCATGTCAAAGAAAGAGATATTTTAATTTTACCCCTTCTCTAAACCCCATTCCTCTGGGCATTAACCTTTTGTTTTGCATGGTATGGTTTAATATTGAGGATAACATTGTGTAGTAATAGATAAGTTAATTAACCCTTCTTCATTCAAGAGTTTGTCTGTATAGAAGTGTAAGTATACAATCATACCTTAGCAAATTTTTTTTCAAGCATCTCTACTTTTTCTTGTTTTGGTCTTACAATTCTGTAAACAACACAATAATTCAATACTGCTCGTATAAACATAAGAAGACCATAACCAGCTTTACTGATGACGGCCATTTGATCCATTTTTGTAGATTTCTGAAAAAAAAGAAACGGTTGAATATATATAAAGAATTCATAAGAATCTCATCCGTTTTTTTTTTTGTTTTGTTTTTTTAAATGAGTGAGGAAATCATGGTATATTCAGAGGAAAATATATTCCACAATTAAAAGAAAAAATATTTTCCTTCTGAGGATGATACAATGAACTGAAAATCTAATTTTGCTAGCTATAAAGCAATGATATTTTTTCCTTTTTTTAGATTCTCTTCACTATAAAACTTCATTCTATAAAAAATAAAATATCTGTGAATAAAAAACAATTATTAAATAAGCCCCAATTTAAATAAATACGATTTAATAAATGTTCTACATTTTGTCAACTATGAAAATGATTCATTCATGAAAAACTATTATCCAAGCAACTTCAGCATGAAATGTTTCTACAAAAAATATGGGTATCCTTTAGGACTTTCAACATTCTATTCATTTCTACTTAAGAACTTCCAGTAGTACAATTCCACCTGTAAATCTAATGCAGTGAACTGATTTCCTATTAGTCTGTTTACCTTTAGATCTTTAATTTTTTTTTACATTTCTGTTATTGGTTCTTCAATGAGCATAATGAACAGATATAAGTCATAAGGGCACCTCTACCACAAGACTTTCTTAAATCTTGTTTTATTTGATATTCTTTTAAAATTATTTGTGAACTCTGGTTTTGTATGTTTCAAATTAACTTTCTGTACTTCCAATCTATTCTATGTTTGCTTCTCAAAACATCAATTCCCAATTAACGGTAGTTAAAGCTTTTACTGAATCTACAAATCCAGTGACTGTCTTTTGATTTATGTATTTTCTTCTATATAGTATAACTTTATGCTAATATAGCTAAAATATTATGGTAAAGTTTTTATAGCAAGAAAAATAGGGATTTTTAACAAATGTACCAATTATATTAACTTAGTGAAATTTTTGTAGATTTGTGCTGGTTGAATTAGTTGGGACAAAATTTTTAAAATTCCCACTTGAATTAGACTTTGGATTAAAAAAAATGAAAATTATGAAAACCACAAAACTTAGATGATCCTTTAACTTTTTCATTAAACGTTCTTCAGCCAATGACACTCCTATCGAACCTGGCCTAGATATGATTATGTTGTCTCTCCACGGCTGTTGCTCCCAGAAGTGAAAATTCAGTATTTTTTAGTTCTAATTACTGTAGCTTGAGTTATTTAAAAAAAATAATAAATCAGAATTTTATGAAAATTTACTTATCTCAAAGAAATAAATAACTCTGATAAATGTTATGTATTTAGATTATGGAAGTGAGGTGTGGGAGGGGGGGGGGATTTACTATCTCCTCACTAACCCAAATCATACTTAAAGTAACATTTTCCAGGAAACTAATTTGTGTGATATTTATTTCTAACCACCCTAAAAATCTAATTCTTTTATAAAAATATTAATGCAGTCAAAAGACCAATCCTTTAGGCTTTCCTAAAATAAAAATATTGAGACAATTCAACTCGGTTCAATTATAAATTAAGGTTTAAACATGGCCCAAGGTACACATTTAAGAGCCTATCTTATTTAAGTATTATTATTTCACAAAAATGTATATTACAAAAGTTACTCTAAAAGAGAAAATTAACAATTTTTATTAGGTGAACTTTTTCAAAAAAATCAATATGAACAAGATATGGCGATTTTTCATTTCATCACTCCTATTCATACCAAAGAAAGTTAATATAGTTTATAATTTAATACAAGCTAATGCTAATTCACATACTAAGTTATGCTTAATTTGGTATAGTCATTTGTGCCCAATAAATTTGCTGATTCTTACTATAATTGCTAGCGCATATTTTGTTTATACTGCGTTACATGAAAAAAGTGTATATAACAAAAGTTACTTTAAATAACAAAAACAACTTTCATTATGTGCATGTTTGCTGAAAAATCAATAGGAAACAAAACATCACGATTTTTTATTTTAGGCCTCCCTTATAAGCCCCACTCACGTTCATCTATATGAATATTAATGCAGCCTACTCTAATATTAATGTACTAAACTCTAAGTTGGGTTAATAGTTTCATAAAACTTGCGCCAGTGGTTTAGGCGTGAAAAGGTAACAGACACCAAAGTCAAAAGTTTTGATATCGTTTCAATTCAATGTGAAACGAATAGTATCACAAAATTTTGAAAAAACAAAACAATGTATAGACTGAGAATTCAAGTGTATATATATATATATATATATATATATATATATACACACACACACACACACACACACACACACACATATGCACGCACACACACACCCTCACAAAATTATACAGTTGCAGAAACTTATTCCGCTCTTTATCAGGTATTAGGTTGATTAGTTCATCAAAAGATTATAAATACTCTAAAAACTTAAATCAACACAATAAGGGGCAATGTTTTTTTTTTAAAATTAAAAAAAAATATAACAATTCTGTAAAATAAATCATAAAATATTACTCACAGCCAAATGATCTCTCACATTCTTTTGCTGTATCTTGGTGATTTTATTGACATTCATATTTTTGAGAGTATTTAAGAAATTTGGGTCTGCCATCATGCCTTTAGCAGTTTTCCAGTCTATTTCAGTGTATCCACTAAGAATTAAAATACATTCGCAGACTATTTGGACGGGAAGTGGTGGAGTAGCAAATGATCTAATTTCTGTGATATCATTCTTATTTAACTGATCTAATGCTAATCTAGCCTCATTTAAAGCTGGAAGAGCAGTGGATAGGGCTTCTTCTGCTTCCTTCTTATTTTTATCTATTTCTATGCTTTGAATATGTATTTCCTTACTTTTAGCTTTAGCTATACTTTGTTTCTCTGTTGTAGCCTTTGTGGCTACAGTTAGCTCCTTAAGCAACAGCTCGCAGGCTATATTTTGCTCTTCAACAATAACTTTTTGTTTCAGAGTTTCTGCAGTAATTTCTTCAACAGTTATGTAAGCCTCGACCATTTTTTGAAGCCCCAATTCATATTCACCAGTTCTGGTGACATTGTCATCTGATTTTTCCTTCACAAACTTTATATATAGTCTAATAAAGTCCAGATAATGCTTTGGAGTAATAAAACAAGTCCTATTATATCTCATTAAAAATTCATCAGCAAAACTCATGACAGACTTATGAGTAAAAACAATATGTTGAATTATTGTCTTTCTCTGGCTAGCAGCAAAGAGTTTGTTTGGCAAAAATCTGTTGGCAACAGCAAGCAGTGCTTCTGTAGGCCATGGAAATATCCAATCAATAGTGCTATTATTAACAAGGGAAGGAAAACTTCTACATCTCACCCTTAAAGCATTACCAAGTGGGCTCATGGAGAGTACCATATGCAGTGAATTCTTACAGGTATCAAGAAAGTAATTCCATACTTCACCTTTAGTACGCCCACAGCCAGCTGCACGGGCGTTTTTTCGTACTTTATTTATTATTCCGTCTTTATCTTCATCAGAAAACAAAGCAGGAATATATCCAACTGTTAAAATACTATTTATATATTCCAGGAAATCTTCTTGTACAATATGAGATGATGTAAATAAGAAAGTTGTCTTAATCTGATCAGCACCACCAATTAAATGTAACTTTTTCAGATCTTCTTTAAAAAATGATTCATTATATCCTTTACATAAATTAATGGAAAACATTTTACAGCCAGCAGCATATGAAGAAAGAGTAATTAATGAGCGTTTTCCACAACCTCCTACACCAATTGCTAATAGATTGCCTCTGTTTAGCCGCAAAACGCGATGAATTCTAGTTAAGTGATCTAAAGCATCTTCAAATAAAACCAGATCCATTTCAATAAAATGAGAATTATAATCTTCCAGAATATCTGAAAATATCTTATAAATTTTCTCGTAGCTGCCAAGATCTTTATACAAACGTGGCTCATCAGGGTTAAGGAAGTTTTCATAATCACCAAAAATCAAGGGATTTTCCCGCACAAAGCGCTTCATCTGAGGAAAGATATCATCAATTGTATCATAAATATAGTCATATACTTTAGATTGATCTTCAGGAAGACATAAGCGATCATAGAAAACCCTCATGATCTCATTCCTCCAAACTCTAACAAATTCCTTTTTGGATTTGAACATTTGAGATGTAGTCTGCAAAAGACCTGCTGTAACTCTTGATAAATCCCTTAAGCTGAATATATAATGAAATCTTATTGGTGAAGGTGGGATATCTTCTCTTAGAAATCTGTAAACTGCAAGAGTGGCTTTTATTATTTCAGGTGTAATAGAATGTAAATCACATTTAAAATCATCAATGTGTCCATTCAATATTGATATGTAAATACGATTAATTGTTTCATCTGAAGGTGGTGTGAGGTTGAACACGCAGAAGTGAGAAGTGAATCTCGGATCAACAACCTGGTCACTCCGTGCTGTCATACCCATAGCACCAATAAAGACGACGTTCTGTAAAGAGATCCAAGAAAGATCTCCTTCTCTGTCAAATAAACCATTTTTTTCGACAGTCAATTTAAGTAGTGCAATTGGTTGTTGAGTACCATATTCATCAAATTGAGGCATATTTAAATCGTCTATAAAAATAATCATCTCTTTACCTACTGGTGGGCCTAAAGTATGCTTATTTAATTTATCCAAAGAACTTTCAATATTTCTTTGAACATCCAATGAAGTTGTTCTAGAAGAAAATGTGAGTGTAAGTTTAACATAGTCAAGGGTAACATTTCTTAAAAACTCCATCATGACTGCTGTTTTGGCTGTACCACTTTCTCCAACCAGAATTACAGGTCTGTGAACAGACTGCATTAATTGTAATAAACGTCCTATCCTACTGGACTCTTCTGTCGGAACAAATATTTCGTCAAAATTTTTATTTTTGTCATGTTTATAAGCTTTTAAAATATCCTTCCAAGCAACCCAACAATTTTTCTCTAAATCAGTTCTATAATTGTATAAAAGTGGCATTCTACATGGAATGAAATGAAATGGAGCCCGACTGTCTACTGTGTCTGGGAATTCTGGTATATTCATAGCTTTTTTTACGAAATCATCAAATTTAGTTCTATCACGCTCAACAATGGTAGCTCCCAAAGAGGCATACATAGCTTCAACAAAAATGGAACGGAGTTTTTGAGTTCGTTTTTTCCTTTCCTGAACTTCAGCTTCTGTAGTAGTTGACTGAGGTGCTTCATAATCCTGAGGTGGTGCTACAAATGCACTGGTACGTGTCCATGCTTTAAATTTGGGTTTTTTAGTTGCTGCTTCTCGCATATCAACTACCTTTTTATACTCAAGAGAGGATCTTTTTTTTTCTTCAAGGCTGACTGGTATAACATCAGCAACCATTTTAAACATCATAGACCTATACTGAAAGGAAAGTTTTCGCATAGCATATGTTTCTTTGTAAGGAAGTAGTTTAGTTGGAAGTTCCATCTCATTTTCAATCATTGACATGTTTTTGGTAGAATACATTTTTTGGGTATTTACTGCAAGGAGATAATCCAAAGCTTTGAGTTTATCTTCTTCTGCTATCAATGGGAGAGAAAACTCCTTAGATTGTTGGGCAAATGTTCTATTGTACTTAGCTAAATTTGAAACTGTAACTTTATACTCTTCTAAATTATAAAGACTACTTTGTTTTAGTTCTTTGCTTACTGTAGCAAAACTATTATTTTTTTCATACCAATAACTGCTTATCCAATCAGTTAGTAGTTCATTGTCATAAAACATATCACAGTTATCACTTTTATTGTAAAAACCTTTGTCAGCACTAAAGTTATTCTTTAGTTTGAACAAAGAATTTGAAATTTTTTTATTCTTGTTATTATACAATGCTCTCTTATTTTGCAGTCTTTCTGCATGCCGCTGTTGTGAAATTTGTACTTCCTTAAGAAATTCAATATCATTGTATCGATTGAACTTTTCAGCTGATAGATGCTGGCCAGAGTGCCGTTTTTGAATAATATGTTTGAAATATCTTATGACTCTGTCACCTAATTTGCAATTCACATTGCCTTTATATTCCTTTTTCATTATGGTTAATATGTCATGTACAATATTCACTAATGATATACTTTTCATTAATCTTCGAAAATCTTTTTCCCATAAGTCATTTATACCTTTTGTGAAGAATGTATAATTACAGAAGTCTGACAAATTAAGCTCTGTGCTATGAACTAATTTTTTATTGATAGAAATTAATTTTTGAGCTCTTGGCAATAGCTGCCACTTAGAAATAAACTGGCTCTTTTGTGGATCCAAAAGACTTATAATAATTTTTTCAAGATGACTTCGTAACTCTGATTTGCGTTGATTATAACTACCAAATAATTTTTTACGCCGAACATTTAATGTTTTTTTAATGTGACATTTGCAATGCGTTTGGGGAACTGATGACGTGGGATATTTAAGTACTGGAACTTTATACTCAAAACACTGAAAATGGCAGTAATCATCTTCACTATCCTCATTTTCTTTTTCTAGTGCTAGACGCCCTCTTGTAGCATACTTATAGTAAGGGTGGAGAAAGTTATGTGGAAATGAGAGAATAAGTTGAAATTTGTAGGATAGATAATCTTTAGTAATTTGAGGTATCTTCTGGTATGTTGGGTGTGCATCATCAGAATAAGAGTTTAAAATAAATAAGAAATCAATTAGAGTTTCTAATTGTGCATTTTCATCATGGGAAAGATCTTCTTTGTGTGTAACACCGGAAGGTGTAGTCAATGATCTTTCTTCAGTAACTCCTTTTGAGTCTTCAACTGGCTGAGAAGTGTGTTGTAAAGATGATTGTAATAAACTGGGACGGAATTTTGGAGGATGAGGAAGAGTACTTTCAAGTACATAACACAATTGTGCAACCTAGAAGAAAAGGCATTGATTCTATTATAATAAAATTATAATTAAACTTATTTAATCTAATATAAACTAACTGAGTAACTCATCAAAGCTAAACTAACTTAATAAAAATTAGAGAATTAAACCAATCAATTTTGGAAGGTAATGGCACTATCAACCAATCAAGAGTGAAAGTGATTCTTGAAGGAAATGTTGTGAGCACCTTAATTGGACAGAGGTTCAGGAATGCTTTGTTGCTAATGAGAAGTTTCTCTTCAGCACTGATCAATTCCTATTAAATTGTTATAGGTATTACTGGTAATATTTTAGTCAATTTTCAATTATAGCATAGAAATGAATGACTGAGTCCTTTGAGAATTCTTTTGAAATCGATAAATGGACATTCATAACATGAAGAAGAAAATGCATTGAATGGGCTTAATTAAGTAGCAAGAGCCCAGAGTATCATTGTACACATTACCAGAAAAGAAATGAAAGCTGTAAAAAGAAAATTCTCTTATTACAAATTAAGTTTGAAAATAAAAGTCATTATTCTAAAGAACTTGGATCCATCTATCCCTGAGTGACTGTATGGCAAGCATATAGTAAGTACTTGCAACTTCTATAGGGTGGAATACATTATCATTGGTATCTTATCAGAAAATTTAACCGTATGGAAGAAACGTAAAGTTTCGATATTTAAAACCCGGCACAGCATTTGAAGAAAAGTATTGATAACACTTGGGGTCAAACCATTTATGTCAAGTAATGCTAGCAGACCAATCAAAGAAGGCAAACAAAGACTAGAAAAATATTTCTACCAAATACATTTCCTTTTAAAAGGGAAACAGTTGGGCAAAAAGGAATATAAAGTCATAGACTATATAGGTTTTTATTAAATGAAATTATGGAAACACTCAAAATAATGGTGTAGTTCCTTATTACTCTACGCTTCTTTCCCACAAGAACACAGCAGGTGTATACAATGTCTATGTGGATAGGCAATACTATAGTTAAAAGTAGCATTATCAGATTTTATAGTATACTATTAAATTTACATAGTAAAACAAGTGAGTTAAAAGAAAAAAAATGTTTTGAGAGAAAGAGGTGAAATAGACAATTTTTGTTGGTCTGAGTTGTGCAAAGAAAGAAATGGCATATCCAGCCTGCCATAGTCCTTAGGGCACAGTATGAACTAGCTGTTTTGTTGGTATGACATGTTGATAGCCAATCAGGAGAGACTAGTCTGCTACTAATTTAAGTCTTTCTGTTGTTTAAACTAGCCAATTAAACAATACATTTCACACATTGCCATTTTCTCTACATTAGCACTTAGTCCTCTCTGATTGAAATAAAAGTACCTACGCGGCTCATAATACAAATATTCTGATTATTTTAAAAGCTATTACTCACCAAATTTACTTCATTTTGAGGAATAATCAAAGATAATGGCTTAGTTTTTTGAACCAATGATCCTTTAAAAATTAGATTTAGAGCAGTAGGAATAAATTTATCAAACAAACTTGTTAATATACGAATTTCTTCCTCATCTTTTCTTCTATATAGCCATCTATCCCAATATGCCCGATATCCAACAATATCACCATCCACAAATACCACACCACATCTGGAAACTGTAGCAGGAGATGCATATCGAAGATCTCCAACCTGCAAGAGAATAAGAGCAAATATACACCTTTAAGGTACTAGGTTCAACACCTGGTTGATTAGTCCACATATATTATATGTTTTATTGTATTTCTTACAGTTAATGTTTCTAAAAAAATGTAAATGAAACTATTAGATAGATCATAACAAAGACCCCAATGCTAAATGTCAGTGGTTAAAAGGTAAGATATTATTTTACTCTTACATTTTTATCAGAGAGTTATGAGGGGTCCTGTAGGACCCCTCATATACTACAAAAGACCTGCACAGATGCATTTAACACTCTCGGTACTGAAGGATCTCAGGTGAGGTTGGCCAAACCTTTCCCAATGCTAGAGGGGTTCGACACAATTGCATTTTCTTACCTCTTGTTTCTTGTATGTAGTGGAGATTGTTTACTTCAACACACAGTAGCGACTAATCTCTTTATTTAAAAATGTTAGATTCACAGAATTTTTTTCTTTATACAACTTTTCTGAATAAATTTCTTTTATGGTACCGGTTTCATATGTGGTATATATGGTTAGTGATAAGTCATGAATTGAATGAAATGAAAAAAAATAGAAATAAAATAGGGAGACTTGAATCGATGATTTAAAAAAAATGAAAAAGTTAATTAAATTAGTAAGACAATTCATAAAACCAGAGATTTAGAAAAGTAAAAAGTCAATTGAAGAGCAAAAGTCATGTGAATTAGAAGTTAGGCCTTAATATCAGTAGAGGAAAATCCAATTTCTGCCTTGAAAAATTCACTTTCATTACCAAATAAATGAATTAAACCTACCTCAAAAAGTAAAGCACAGTGGTCCAGGAGCCTCATTCTTTCCCCACTAGTCAATGTCAAAATTTTATTGTCATCCATAACTGAGTTCATGTTTTCTATCCAAAGTGCATCTACATCTCCATCAAACATTATATAACGCCTCTCTGGCCTTCTTATTGGTTGGTTCATTTCCCTAAAGACATTGGATAATAATCCATCAATCCAATCTCTAGTTTTTGGATCTAGAAGTCCATATAATTCATCAACAGTAAAGGCCTGAAATATATTACGTTAACATAGAAAAAAAATTACATTTATATGATAATAACTGAACAAGAAAAATTATTTCTGAATTATATTTACATTAGGAGATATCGACTACATATTAGCACTTAATCTAATATATATATATATATTTAAAGTTTTTTTTTCTCCAAAGTTTTCTTCCGGCTTTCTGCTCCAGCAGTCTTCTCGACACTATTCACTGTGCAAATTTTTGGTAGTTCTACGGCTTCCTTCTTCAGGCTATACATCACCACTGTTATCCTGAATAGATAGTTCAGGGTCTGAAGGCTTGGAGAAGAAGAAAATACAGCCCAGCAAAGAAGTCTACAAAACCACATTTTAAATGCAGTTAATTTGTTTCCTGAGGCTTGATTATTTCTTCTTTCACAGCAGAATAAATAAAAATATTTCATTTTTTGGAGACTTCACCTTCAGTATTTATTACCAGAACTTGATTCCAAACAACCATTACTAGCTACTGCTAGACTAGAGCTGTGTATACTCTCTCAAGTCAAGGAGTAAAAGGTTGTAAATTGTATGAGGTAATTGCACGTCCTTTATAGACTATATCAAAGAGACAATACCTTTGAAATTCCACCATGAACAGATCATTCCCACTCATTCATTCCCTTGGGAATCACTCCCTTCTTGGGATAAGGAGAGTGGTTGTACTTGTTTAATACATTTTTAGTTATTGGTAGTCTTGAAATTCGCCAAATTTTCATTAAAAATAAAAAGTTGTTTCTTAAAACATGCCACATGAGTTTTTTATAAAATCTTTTTCTCCCTCACTCTCTTAAGTCTCTGAATCAAGAGATACTAGATGCTTCAATAACAAAATCTCTTTCCAGAGAATTTTTTAAACAATATCTCCTTCATTCAACAGATTTTCTGTACCAATTGTTTTGTATCCTTCCTCAAATACCTCAGGACAGTGTATATAATTGAAAACATTATATTACAGTGTTTTAAATTAAAATTTGATGAGGAAACAGCTATAATTTTCTTTTCCTCCATGTGCTAACATGAGTGAATTAATGCTGGGAATACCCAGTGTATTCCCAGCATTAATTCACTCATGTTAGCACATGGAGGAAAAGAAAATTATAGCTGTTTTCTCATCAAAGTTTAATTTAAAACACTGTAATATAATGTTTTCAATTATTTCTAAATAACTGAAAATACTATATTAGGTTTTTCCTACCATAAATCATACTATACAATGGTACATACTTTAGGTCTTTGTTTATCAATTAGCAAAGAAACCCACATATTTTTGAACTACCCTTTTAATTATTAACATATACGTGGGTGAATCAAATATAAACGAGACTTTTCGCCTTTCGGGCACAGTAGTGGTGGGAGAACGTTCCCACCTTTTTTGTTGTTGGGTAGGTTAGTCAGGAGTAGGGGAAGCAAGTGATCTTGCCACCTCGATCGTCTCGGTGTCCACCGTGACGATGTTGGAGGAAGAGGTACCCCCGTCGACTGCGCAACGTGTCGTACTTAAGTATCTCGCCGCAGAAGGTGTAAAACCGGCCGAAATCTTGAGGAGATTGACTGCACAGTTCGGGGAAAAGACACTTTCGCGAGCCAGAGTGTTTGCATGCCATAAACAGTTTGTGGGGGGTCGTGATCGTGTTGAAAATCCGACTTGCATATCGCCGCAAAAGACGAGACCTACCGATCAGAGAAGTGGTTCTTCTCCATGACTATACTCGCCCCCATACAGCAGCCCTGACTAGGGAAAAATTGGAGCACCTGGGGTGGGAGACACTGGAACATCCTCCTTACAGTCCAGACCTGTCACCCTGTGACTTTCATGTGTTTGGCCCTCTCAAGGAAGCTTTAGGAGGCCAAAGATTCGACAGTGATGGTGAGGTTGAAGCCTATTGCGCAATTGGCTGCAGACTCGACCTGCATCTTTCTACATGGAAGGAATTGGAAAGCTACCAATCCGTTGGGAAGAATGTGTTTCCAAGTCAGGGGATTATGTAGAAAAATAAGCTATATTATTTTTTGCGTTTAAAATTAAAATAAATTTAAAAAAAAAAAAAGTCTCGTTTATATTTGATTCACCTAATACATTAAATACTATAATAACCATATTTATGTAAGAGAAAAAAGACTAACTGTTGACTTGGCTGTGATTTGAAACTAAGTCCTTCTGCTTTTTAGTCTATCTGAGCCACCAACCAATTCATATATCAGCTTAGTAAAATAGTTTTCTCTTAAAACCATGCACCTCTATAATGAATGGCTAAACATCAGGGTGGTTTGAAGATGACAGCGTGTCAAAATGATTAGTCATTAGGTCTTGAGATAAATGGCAATATAAGAAAATATTTGATTTATTTGGTATTTACTCTCAAGCAGTAGAGTATCCATCTAGATATCAGAAAAATGTTAGTTCAAAAAACAGCCAAAAATACATTGCTTAAAACATATATTACAATTGACTGTAGGAGGTAATTATCACCATATCATACCTTAGGATTCAGAACTACTAACAATGTAGGTAAATTCATTTGAGTCTGTGCTTCACAAAGAGTGGTACAAATTACAGATTTCCCACCACGTGTTGGACCAACAATAGCTGTAGAATGCCGGGTCATCATTGTCTCATACAATTGAACCACTTTATTAATCTGGATGAAATAAGAAAGCACTATCATAAAAATCTTGACAGGGCTATTTACAAATTTGAATTAGAGTTAGGGATATATGGTGAGGGAGAGGAGGTGGAGAATGAGAGTGGAAAAAAGAATAGACTACGTATACATTATTATTCAAAGTAAATTCACTTCTCAAATTAAAAGCTGACATTTGCTTATAGCAAAAAATAAATATAATGTGCAATTAAAATTAACATCCATTTTATGCAACGACGGCTAATTGGGGAGTCTATAGGTTAACAACCTTTTCTAGCCAAAGTGGTACTAGGGATTTTATTGGGTGGCTCAGTCAAAAAAGTGAACTCATGACTCTCGAACTGGCCCAAAACTTAAAATCAACACTTTTAAAACACACGTCAAACCAGAGTCCTCTCGCTCAAAAAAAAAAAAAAATTTAAGAGGGAACGAGCACTTCAGAATTGGATGGCCCCTGAAGAGGTGGTATGTAAGCCGCCAAACAAGTAGGGCAGTATGAATAAAGTTTACACGGAAAAAATGTTTTTTTATTGGTGACCCTTGCCATGAAATTATGAAGAACATGTAAATGTATTTTAGTTATAATTAAATATGATTCAACATTGGATTGCTGTATTATGATTTAGAACAGGTAATGGCTTAGTACAGAATGAAACTGTACTGTTTAAATGAAAATTTAAAAAAAAAAATCTTTTCTTGGCACCATATGACTTCCTTGTACTCCTATTTAATTATTGTTATTTGCTATTTATTTGTGTTAACTTTTGCTACTATGGTTAATTGGAACAGGTTATCTACAGGATGACTATCCATCTTTGGACATGGAGATGCTGAGTCAATTAAGAAGGAAGCCACAGGTAAGATATACCTTGACTTTATAAGAAAATATAAAGCCATTCTTAATGAGCTATTCAGAATGTAAGGTTTGCGCAATAGGACCTCAAGGACTACAGTGCCCTCTCCGACAGGCAGGGGGAAAGCCAAAAGGTATCTCATCTAATTTCTACCTCTGGTTTATATTTAATTTAGTGGGAAATATAAACCATTAAAATATATCCTGTTCACCTTATAAAGAGTAAATTAGAGTCATATTATATTAACATTGCTAGATAGTACCTCTAAAGCAGGATGTACTTATTTTTCAATTATTATAATTCTATGTGGATAACTATGATTTCAATTACAAAAAATATTCCAATTAGTAAAATTAATAATAAGCTTACTTGACCAGGTATAATCATGTAATTCATTTTATGCAAAACTAGTTCAATAGCAGTATTAAAATTAGGGTATGTAACTCGGTCACAATGGATACCAGGGAATAAATCTTCAATTAATTCTAAGAATAGGCCTTCATCCTCTGGAACTAATTTTGGATGATTCATGTCTCTGAAAATGAAAATGACTTCAATTCATATGTAGATTTCACAGGTGAGTGAGCTGATATATTCATTTCTATATTTTATTTTAATTCAATTTTCATTTATTAGTTCATGAAGTTAGTTAGTTAGTTTCGCTATATCATAGTAAAAAAGTTAACATGAATAGTCTGCTTGAAATACCAGAAGAGTTTTTCTTTAGGGGAGAAGCCGATTATTTATATTGTATATAACTGATATATATTGTTTATCAAATAATTAAGAAGGAAGCCACACGTAAGATATCCCTGACTATATAAGAAATATAAAGCCATTCTTAATGAGCTATTCAGAATGGAGATGCAAGGCTTGCATAATAATTGCTTCCAACTAAAACTGGGTAATTCAATTTGCAAAGAATTTGCTTTACTAAAGCATGCAGTACAATTCAGAAGCATAATTACTTGAATTTGAATTATACATTAAGTGAGAAACAGTATAGATTTTATTAGGTGGGTACATTGTCATTATCTTTTTAGTAATTCCGATGATGCAGATAAACAATTAATATTAGGTAAATCTTTAAGATTAAACTTCATTTATTAATATAGAATTTTGACAAAAAGTTACTCAAAATTATGATTACTGCTCAGGATTTACTGATAGAAGAGAGGGGTTAACCTAACAAAATCCATTACCTAATTAAGATCATTATAAGTAAATTATTAATTATTGAAACTTACCGTAAAGCTCTCATAATGACAACTTCTTCATCTAATTCAGGAGAACTTCTTTTTAAGTCACCAGCAACAGTAAGGACTGGCTTCAATGACCTTAGCCCAAAATCATAGTGACTTTGTTTTGAAAGACGATCTTTGGACAAAGAGTAGAGAAGTGTCATTTTCTTAGCTAAAATCTAAGAAAAAGTCATTAGAAGAATTAGGGAATAAAAATATTGTAAAGAAATAATAGGCATCTCATTTCAATGCTATTATAAATTATTATTTATTAAAACTGGTTATATATTTTTAACCCGTTCTCAATCACTAAGGTATAAATAAAGCAGAAAGTCATCAACATATAAATGTAATATTGATGAAGAAGTAAAATATATGTAGCTTCCAGACAAAATAGGGTCATTTTATTTGGAGTTTGTAAGGGAGGTATAATAATAATAATAATAATTATGATTATATATATATATATATATATATATATATAAATATATATATATATATATATATATATATATATATATATATATATATATTGTTCCGTTTATTACAAGAATAATAAATGCTGTTTATTAGAATTATTTTGGATTGCAAAATTAAACACACAAGCTTTAATGTTTTTATCACTGCACAATTTATTTCACAATGCACTATACACACTTGGTTAATTATTCTTAACTACTACTCACAGTATGCACTCATAACTTCACTGTACTTATTGCACAGTCCAATAACTCACGATCACTGAAGTTATCCAAACACAACACTGCACTTATCTTCAGAAAGAACACAGAACTGCACTGTCCTTTACTTAAACACAACTCTACAATGTTTTTTACATAAACCGAGCACTACACTCTTCTTCACATAAAACACTTTACCACACTGCAACTAAAATGTACTGTCCACTAATGCCGCACTGAATGCACTGTTATTCACTTGAAGAGAATGAGAACAACTCTAGATACGAGCTGGGCCGGTAACATCAAAGTGAATGCCGAGAATGGGCTAGTCAAGATACTTCGGATGCCATTGGTTCAATCGGTCGATTCCTTTCATCTACTTCGTACTTCTTAAAAATGTGATTAATTTTGTTTAATTTTTTCATGTCGTAGTATTCGCAACAATATATATAGTAGCTAAGGTACCTGGCTTCCCTTGGGAAATCATTAGAGGCTGAATGATGACTGCATTTTTTAGCACAATATTTTTTCATTTTAACCTGAATATACCCAATGTGAACCAGTAAATAAAGTGAACTTATAAAATATCTTTTAGT
Source organism: Riptortus pedestris (assembly GCA_019009955.1). Taxonomy (NCBI): domain Eukaryota; kingdom Metazoa; phylum Arthropoda; class Insecta; order Hemiptera; family Alydidae; genus Riptortus; species Riptortus pedestris. The sequence continues at coordinate 78,498,716 of CM032229.1, forward strand.
CTTAAAGAATAAAAATGATTTCCTCTGAAATGATCAACACGCCTGTACTGTTCAAAATACCGTGGGCAATATTAATCATAACCATGGATAGAATCCATCATCATTATTAAGTACCTTTACAGGGAAAGCTATGCTCGTGAAGTATTTAATCTGAATAATGAGTGTAAATGTTATCCATTGGAAGGCTATATATAAAAAGCCCTCCCTATCTACTTACGTTTTATCTCTGTGTATTTACTTTCATTAAATTTTACAGTTTTCTGGGTAATGGACAATTGATGTACTATTACTAAGTCTGCCAGATTAAATGTTAAGCGGTTACTATTCAATCTCGATTTATTGTTCAAAACATTATGGGGCATAAATACCATAACAGTGGATTTATTATAATTTATGTAATATTAACAATTTCTTCTCCAAAAGTCCTCTTAAGCACACCAAATGTATCTATTTTATTGATTCAATAACCATCATTAAAATATTCTATTGTATGTACGAAGAAACTTAGCATTCATAAATTTTCATAGACTCCTCTGTTATGTACATGTTAACAGAGCAATAATAATAAATAGCAGACATAACTGTGTATACTTCCACAACACTAACATTACTCTGCTTAAATGATTCATGACATTTAAACAAATTTACATTTCTGAGGATAATACATAGTTAAATGAGCAAGCATTAAATGTAGTGCAAATCATTATCATGTAAAGTTTAATGAGTACTTAGTCACTTTTCTATATGTTTTAACATTACAAACCATTTAATGTTTAGTTGTAGTTTAATTCCATTGATTTTATTACATGTTAAAAGTTTATATGAGAAAAATTACTCTAAATCTCAGTATAGTAGCTTTCTAAGACATCTATACTTTTCTTATGTCTTAGAATAAACGTTAATCATAAAAAAAATAAATGAGTAATCATCAAAAAAAAAAAAAAAAAAAAAAACAACTCCCCACTCAATCCCACTTCATTATTTAAGCAATGTGGATAATGTAAATAATAGGTCATTGATAGTATTCCTCATTACTATGCATAGTCTTTTCCCGCCAAATGCCGTTAAAGCCTAATAAAACTGTTGAGCCCCTGCTTTAGCTTTTAGCGTATATATCATTTATAGGTCATTACATGACAAGAGTGTATATAACAAACACTACTCTATATAACAAAATAAACATCTTTTTTTATGTGCACATTGAGGGAAAAAACAATAGAAAACGAAATATCATGATTTTTCATTTCAGGCCACTCTTTAACCTTCGCCCCCTGCTCGTCCCTAGAAATGTTAATATAGCTTATAATCATCGAGGAGTTAATGATAATTTACATAACTAGTTTTGTTTAGTTCGAATCATTAGTTTGAGCCCAATCAAATTGTTAACTCGTGGTATAGTTTTTAGCATATCTCATTTATTTTTGGTTATATGAAAAATTGGGTCATAACAAAAGTTATATTAAATTTAAAAAAAAAAAACAATAGGAAACAAATATCGCGATTTGTCATTTCAGACCCCCACTCCTGTTTGTCTTTTAAAAATATTAGTAAAGCCTAAAGTCTAAGTTTAAAAAATATTAAATACAGTAAATAAATACTCAATAATGTAATGTCCTGTGGATTTACAAAAAAACAAAAACAAATGGTAAATGCTTAAGCCAACATTGTAGAGAACCTTAGACAAAAATTGAACAATTCTCTTTTTTACTCAAGACAGATCAATAGTAATCACATGGATTTAATCCATCTTTGCGTTCCATTAGTGAAGTTAAGAAAAGAATTTAGAAAAATATTTGACATTGATTAAAGAAATTAATAAATAAATTTATAATAAGGATGTATTTATTACTTACCTTAGCCAAAAGAAAACCTTCCGAAAAGAGCATTATTAAGCATATATGCTCCAGGTCTGGTACAATACATACAACTGGGCGGAACAATGATTTAAGTGTTTCTGGAAGTTCTGTTCTCCCTGCATAACCTGGATTCATTGTAATGAAGATTCCACTCTTCCTATCTAAATATATTTTGTATCCTTCAAACTAGAAAAAAAAGAAGAAAAAAAATGAAATATGGTCGCTGAAAAAAAAATTAAAAAATTAGCAGAGGTGAGAAGTTTGAAAATAAAATGAGTAAGATATATTGGAAAACATTTAAGAATTAAAATGAATTCAAAACTGGTTTTAAAACATTCTTAAGAGAACATTGCTATATATAGTTTTTTTATTTTTGTTTAAAATTAATGCTCAATTTATGGAATTAAAGCTAGGAACTTGGGGTGAGTTATCTACCGATTATTGTAATTTTCTAACCTGGTTACGATTAGAATTTAGTTAGTACATCAATAAATAAATTTTGTTTTCCCAAGCAGGAATCAAAATAAAGACTCAGCATTACACAAAGTAGTAAGACAAAAGCCTTAGAACTAACCTTAGCCCAAATATGTACTAAATTGATGAATCTATGATATTCTTTTTAGTATAATTTTGTTTTTTCTATTTATCTCAAATGCTTTGTCATTAATCTCAAATAACTAAAGAGTAACTAGAAAAAAAATAAGAAACTTGTCAAAGACAACGTAAACTATTTTTTTGAGATTATTTTGACAAATATATTTGTTTTATTTTATAAGTAAACATTTTTGATAGTCATTATCTTTTGCATAAAAACATCCAAAAACATAAGTAGTGGTGTACTTTTTATTCGGTACCTTTCACGCACGCACATACGCACACTCACAATAAGCACAGTTAATTTATAACTTATTTACTTTGAAGTAGTTAACACTTTCATTCACAAGAGCTGTTCTAATTATCTGTAATTGAGTTGTTATTACAGAAAGTACAGATATATCAATTCTATTAAATTCATCAAAGCAACCCCAAGCTCCAGACTGACAAAGACCCATTAAAATTTTTCCAAACTGGATGTAGTCCATATTTTCCCCACAGTTGGTAACCATACACAATCTTCCCATTGCCTTGGCTAAATCTTTTATTGTTTCAGTTTTTCCAGTACCAGCAGGACCTTTAAAAAATAAATAAATAAAAAATCTAAATATTATCAGAGGCCACTGTGTGGGACTTGTCGTCTAAGAAATATTGAATTTATATTTAGTTGCTATATTACTAGTAATCATATAGGGTGGAGCAGAAGAATAATGATATACATAGTAAAATAAATAGTGAAAAACATGCCTTTCCTCTGATCCACCCTATATAAGAATGAAGATAAGACAAAAGCACGTCATTTCAAAATAACAGGGTTAATATAAAATATTGCTATTTAACGTCCACTTTGTGCTACTAAGGGTAATTGGGATAGGTTATCACACTAAGCTAGCAGACTTTTCTAACCAGGGTAAGATTAACGATTTTATTTAATAAGTTCATCACTAAATAAATGTCTATTACACAGGTGAGAACCAAACTCAGCTAGTATGGTTACTACAGTAAAAAGCTTAATGATAAGCTAACACTGCTAAGGTAAAAAGGCTATTTATTATTTTAGAAAGTGATAAAATTATATAATTCTATGAATCTGCAGATCATCATCATCTCATCAGCAAAGAGCATATTACGTAGATGCAATGTTTGACAAGTACAAACCAGCTCTTTATAACACCCTAGTCAGTATCAATACTTGTATTTGATGTAAGTAGTTTAATGTCAATTCTAATTTTCAAATTATATAAAGTTCTTTGCTGTTTATAGACTTGTAAATAATTGTTTTATCTAGATTTTAACAAGTAAAAACATCCAGGTTTACATTAAGACATTGTATGTTTAGCAGCTTTCATTTGTTTTGTTTTTGTAATTTAAATTTGTTTCAATGATCCTATCTTTTTCATTGATTTTGTAAAATCACTGGATGATAGAAATTTAGGACCCTATATTGGTAATGCAATTTACTGCAATTAGAGATTGATTATGATGGTAGTTATACAAACGTTTAGATGCCTGGACACAGACCCTTCATTTATCCACTTCTACCACAAGTTACTAAGCAATTAAGTTGTTTCTTAATATAGAAGTTGCAGGCTCTGGTTATATGAGTCATGGATAAGAAACAACTGGAACAAATTTCTTAGCATTGAAGGATATTTTTGTGTCCCTAATACTTTGTGGGTTATTTTGTAAAAGAGTTAAAGTTTAATTCACTTCTTATATAAGAAAAATCAATGCTAGGTCATTGGCTTTCACCCAACCAATTTTATATAATTAAGATAAATCTTACATTTTATTTAATTTCATCATTTCAGAATATCTCCAATAAAAGCAATCCAGTACTTCTGCTTTAATAGTTCAAGTAGTAAATTGATTTGAAAAAACTAAATCATGAATAAACTTTTATATAATAAATTCAAGTACACGTTTTATTATATTATAAGTTCATTCTTGTAAGTGCGTGTGTTTGTGTGTCTATGTGCGTGCATGTGTTTGTGTCTGTGTGTGCATGTGTATGCGTGCATAGCAGACCTAAAAATAAAATATTGTTGAGAATGCTCATCTCTTTTCTGAATTGTCCCAGTCACTGGCAAAGCCAAAAAAATATAAATAATTTTATGTACTGAAGCCAGCTTGAGTTGTATATTAAGATCTCATTTAGGAGGATTCTGAAATTAGATGGTTATAAAATAATAAGTTGTTTTTTTTTTTATTTACATTAATTTTGTTACTTTACTTTCTGAAAAATTGTTGACTTTGTTTATATCATAAATTACAATACATCCTTCCTACTAATTTTAAATTATTTTGTGGTTTATTACATATTTACACACCAATTTACATATAGGCAATCACATAATATTAGGCATATTTAATAAAACTGGTTTAATTTTAGCTTGTTCCAAACCCATTTTTAACCATAACATATATACTCACCTGCTGGAGCACCTCCCATTTTAAGAGCTAAAGCTTGGGTAATAGTCAGAAATATACGGTCTGTTAGGGGTGTAATAACCAGTCTCCCATTGAGACCCATATATTCATAGCCATACTGGAAAAAACCTGAAACATAAGTGACATATTTTTAAATAAATCATTTGCTGAAGTCAAAGATAGAAGTAACCAAAGTTTTGAATGAATTTAGTAGGTAGGGCCAAGCCTATTTTTTTTAATTTTGCTGCATATAATGACTTGGGAAGGAAGAATGAGATTTCTGTATTCAATAATTTTTATATTTTTTTTTGGGAGGGGGGGGAGGGGGTAGATAAATTTGATCTCATTGCTCACCTGTTAAAAAATAATGCATTCATGGAGTCCTCCATGAAGGGGAAGGGAGAGAGAGAGAGAGAGAGAGAGAGAGAGAGAGAGAGAGAGAGAGTGAGAGAGAGAGAGAGAGAGAGAGGGGGGGGGGAGGAGGAGAGAGAGGAGAGAGAGAGAGAGAGGAGAGAGGAGAGAGAGAGAGAGAGAGAGAGAGAGAGAGAGAGAGAGAGAGAGAGAGAGAGAGAGAGAGAGAGAGAGAGAGAGAGAGAGAGAGAGAATAGTTTATATTTTTTTTTTCAATGAACCCACTCTCCTTACTATTTTTTTTTTTCATAAAATAAAATGAACCATTCTAAATTACATGAATGAAACATAAATTATGAAATTAAGATACCTGAACATTGTCTCAATCTCAAAGATCTATGTCTTTTTTTCCAGTAATATCTCAACTGACACTCCCACTCAAATGATGTCCTCTTTGTAATACTGAAACCAAAGTTTGTTAATTATTAACCATAATAATTAAGATCGTTAGTTATTGGTTGGAGGTCCTAAAAATCAAGTAAGAATTCTTTTACTACGTTGAAAAATACATTAATTTTCTGCCCCATTGCTAACCCTTTCCTTGCACAAAGCCACTATAGTGGCTTTGCACAAGGAAAGGGTTAATATCAAACCTGTGTCTATTTCATTTGATCAGGCAGTCCCAAACAACAAGGTTTTCAATCTTTAAAGAATCTTGGTGATAGTTATTACCATAATGTGTTTTTAATTAGGCATAGAATTTTTTTCACGTGCATCAAATTCTTTGTCTTTATTGTTAAATGCCAATGAAGTATTTCTAAAGATTACTTTTGAAACTATAATTACTGAAAGAACAGGGCCATTATTAATGAGCTAAAAAGTATTTGGAACGGACTGGTTTGTTAATAACACAAGTACCAGGCTTTTAATGTTGAGAAAAAAAAGCCTTAACACATCGTAGATAACAATTTTCATCTACCTAAAATAAGTCTTTCCCTCAGGTTGCTTTTTAGAGACTTTTCTGACAATTCATGTGCCATTCTCAATTCATAGCTTATATTTTTATTATATATAGGTAAATATATATTTTTTTTATTTAGGTATTCATTTTAAGTATATTTTAAATTAATTTTATTACTTTATACCATTGACTCTAATTTTAATGTTTTTAAGCTAAAACAATGTGTATGACTGATTTTAGAAATTTTATTAAGGTTGAAACATTTCAAATGTAAGTTTTTTGATACATCACATGGACTTAAACATGTTTCTCTCTTTGTTTTGTTGTTAGCACCTGATGATGGCACGTTAATGTCGAAAGGCCTTGTGCTTTAATAAAGAAATTGGTGGGAAGACTTCCTGTTTCCAAAAGATCAAGTTCGTTAATGGCTGAATTGGGAGGGGGAGTCTAGAGGAGACAATTTTGAAAATTCTTAATATCTCCGTTAATATGCGTCGGATCAAAAAATAGAACCAATCTTATAGCAAATTTAATGTTTTATAAATGTTCTCACGTATGTTTTTTCACTATCTTGATTATTAACCGAGAAATTTGGATTTTTTAGTTTTCGGCTTTCAGTAAACCCCCACTCCTACTCCTGTCATATTAACAATAACCTGATATATTATGAAGCACTTTACTTGAAGCCCAAATGCCATATACTGTTCTCATTGCACTTTTACATTTTGGGATAAATGCAAATAAATGACACACATGGGGGGGGGGATCAGCTTAGTTAATGCAGCCCCTGCGTGATGGACTTCTTTCAATAGGGCTGGTACTAAAGGCACCTATTGCTAATTGCATACCTGTATTTTGTATTGTGTTAAGTATTTTGAGTGTATTGAGCTTGGAGTATGCTATACTTCCATAATCAAAAAGAGATCTGGTATAACATTGATAGAAGTTTAGTATTACTTTCCTGTCAGCAACCTATTTAGTGTTAAATAAGATACTCAAAAAATGTAAGGGTTTTCTACATTTATTGACAAGTTCCTTCAAATGGGGTATCCATGCAAGGTGTTTGTCAAAGGACATGTATAAGATTGTTTTTATTAAAAAATTTACAGAAATTAAATACAAATGGAAGGCATATTATCAGATATAACAGTACTAACATAGATTGAAATCTTATTTTAAATTTTCATTAAAATAATATAGCCTATTATACTAAATTTAGATTTTCATAAAGCAGTTCATTTACAGTGGCTGGGGAAAGGTGTGAAATCAATAATATAAAAGTCAGTCACGCAGGGGCTGCGTAAACTAAGCAGATTTCCCACGGAAAGTGATACAGTAGATAAATCTGCCCAATAACAACTGTTGTAGTAAGGTATCTCTAAACCTATTCAAGAGAGACGAGTAGTTATGGAAACGGCCCCCAGAGCTCTCGGCGGAATGTCCCGAACATAGCCGACCCCTACCGATCATACACAGAATACAAATGCAAATATCTCGGTTAATATTCAAGATGGAGAATAAATGTATAGAACAATATTTATAGTAAATTTAATTTGCAATAAGATTGGTACAATACGAATTTTCGATCCGACGCTTAATAACGGAGATATTTCGAATTTTCGAAAATCCTCCCTCTAAACCCCCTCCTACTGGTCCGATTTCAGCCATTAACGAACTTGATCTTTCTTTTTACATAAAACGATTAAATATCGAGTTTGGTAACAATCAAACAAAATTTGAAACCGCTTGAGCGTTAACCGAAAAATATATATATATATATATATATATATATATATATATATATAGATAGATAGATAGATAGATATATATATATATAATTTTGAACGGACCTCATTTTCGTCATCTCCTGGGTAGGATCGATGGACATTTGAAGAAATTTTTCGAAACTCACATCGTGAGTACGACCTCAATAGCTGATTTCCCTTAAGGGAAATCTGCTAAAACGGTACTTCACTAAAACATTTTTAAAAAAGTCCGTCACGCAGGGGCTGCGTAAACTAAGCAGATTTCCCACGTGAAGTTTTACAATAGAGAAATCTGCCTAATAACAACTGTAGTAGTAAGAAACCTCTAAACCTAAAACATTATTTAGGGCGTAATAACCCAGTAGTTTCTAGCCCCAAAAAACAGTTAACCTAACCTCTAAACCTATTCACGAGGGACGAGTAGTTATGGAAACGGCCGCCAGAGCTCTCGGCGGAATGTCCCGAACATAGCCGACCCCTACCGATCATACACAGAATACAAATGCAAATATCTCGGTTAATATTCAAGATAGAGAATAAATGTATAGAACAATATTTATAGTAAATTTAATTTGCAATAAGATTGGTTCAATACGAATTTTCGATCCGACGCTTAATAACGAAGATATTTCGAATTTTCAAAAATCCCCCCTCTAAACCTCCCCTCCTACTGGTCCGATTTCAGCCATTAACGAACTTGATCTTTCTTTTTACATAAAACGATTAAATATCGAGTTTGGTAACGATCAAACAAAAATTGCAACCGCTAGAGCGTTAACCGAAAAAAAAAAAAATATATATATATAGATAGATATATATATATAATTTTGAACGGACCTCATTTTCGTCATCTCCTGGGTAGGATCGATGGACATTTGAAGAAATTTTTCGAAACTCACATCGTGAGTACGACCTCAATAGCTGATTTCCCTTAAGGGAAATCTGCTAAAACGGTACTTCACTAAAACATTTTTAAAAAAGTCCGTCACGCAGGGGCTGCGTAAACTAAGCAGATTTCCCACGTGAAGTTTTACAATAGAGAAATCTGCCTAATAACAACTGTAGTAGTAAGAAACCTCTAAACCTAAAACATTATTTAGGGCGTAATAACCCAGTAGTATCTAGCCCCAAAAAACAGTTAACCTAACCTCTAAACCTATTCAAGAGAGACGAGTAGTTATGGAAACGGCCCCCAGAGCTCTCGGCGGAATGTCCCGAACATAGCCGACCCCTACCGATCATACACAGAATACAAATGCAAATATCTCGGTTAATATTCAAGATACAGAATAAATGTATAGAACAATATTTATAGCAAATTTAATTTGCAATAAGATATTTATTCTATACTATTTTTCGATCCGACGCATAATAACGGAGATATTTTGAATTTTCAAAAATCCCCCTCTAAACCCCCCCTCCCACTGGTCCGATTTCAGCCATTAACGAACTTGATCTTCCTTTTTACATAAAACGATTAAATTCCAAGTTTGGTCAACGATCAAACAAAAATTGCGACCGCTAGAGCTTTAACAGACAAATATATATATATAATTTTGAACGGACCTCATTTTCATCATCTCCTGGGTAGGATCGATGGACATTTGAAGAAATTTTTCGAAACTCGCATCGTGAGTACGACCTCAATAGCTGATTTCCCTAAAGGGAAATCTGCTAAAAAGAAAATGATGTGGTTGGTAAAATTATATTCTACATATGATAGAGCTACACTCCCTAATGTCATACAAAATTATTAGGTTTTCATTTGGTACATTATTACGTTTTCCAATTTATTTCATTGCAACTAGTATTTGCAAGAATAAGGGCATCAAAGTTTTATTTACGCTGCAAGAAAGAAAATCATACTACAAATAGTAAATCTTCCTCACAAATGTGGAAGAAGAAAGTTTCTGAACATGCAGAAAGTGGAAACTTATCAATAAAAGAGCATTATACCCCATTCAAACAAATTAAGGAAACATCCATTCACAGAAAATTTCCTATTTCATTTATTAAAATTCACAATGTCCTGATCATTAGTACACTTATTAGCAATTAAATTTCAGAAATGAAAATGACTATATAAAATTACCTTTCAGAAACAAGCTTAGCAACGATATCCTTTGAATGAACATCAACAATTAAAACTGTATTCAACTTTTTCCGTTCATTTTTCAAAAGTTGCCCTCTCACTTTAAATACAATTTCATTAATTTGATCTTTAACCATAAGTAGAAGGTCTTTCATTGCTTTATTGTATCCCTATAAACTCAAAGAAAATTAAAAAACATTGTATAATATGGATTTATGATCAGAAGAAAATAAATTAATAATTGAAGATTACAAAAATAAGGCCCTTGATAGTTAGCCCCTCTGGTAATTTACTGAACACAAACAAAATCCAATATGGCAAAATTAATTAACCATGTACATTTAATAAAATAATGTCTATTTTTAAAGTTTTTTTTCCCTATCCTATATATGTTCTATAAATAAATACTTATAGTAATATATAAATATAAATAAATAAATATAGTAATTAAAAAGTATTTATCAATAAATACATATAGTAATTTATAAGTTATAAAATTTTAAATGTATAAATGAGAAACAATTTAACAAAATTTGAGTCACGATACTTATTATTTATAAGTACTCATAACTTAACAATAAAGTAATCTCACTCTTTTAAATTTCATAAAAGCCAATTCAACATTTGCAGTCCAATAGGTTTTATTTGCAGCCATTACACAAACTCCAAGAGTATGAAACATCCAGTCTATCCTGAAAAAAAAAAAAAAAAAAAAATTGATAATTTTAAATGTATAAGAAGCAAATAGTTACAAATTCACTTCTCAACTCATGTCCAGTTTACATGTCAATTCCGGTTTACATAGGCTTCGTCCTAGAGAAGAAATAGAGAATAGATTGTGACAAGATATACCTACGTGTCATTCTAACACGTGTGACAGAACATTTCCATAATACGAATTACCAAATTAAATTTGAAGAATTAGTTTCAATCAAACAAACATACTATCAAAAGAGTATTATCAGAAATGTCATTAAATATACAAAAGTTTCTAATAATTTTAATAGAGAAGTAGACTAAAAATCTCAGCAATCTGTGGACACGTATTATCACAAAAAAATCGATAATTAATTCGGTAGAGACAGAAAAGGCACCAAATAATGCAGATCTGAATGAGGAATCTACCTTGAACTCAATGATGAGTTTCCATCCACTATACCCCTAACCACTATAGTATGAAGAGGGCCAGAACTATAGTATGAATGGGGGCACAGGTTCCACACTAATTTGGGTGGGTTATTTACAGGTTAAATGGGGGGCCTCCCATTTTCTAGCCAGGGTGGGACTAAGGATTTTATTCAATGAGTTTGTCACTAAATAAGTTCCTATTGCCCAATTGAGAATCGAACACACAACTCTAGCTTTGCTAAGTGACATTAACACTCTACGCCTTAACTCACAGTCCTAATCCGAGCCCACTGGTAAAGATAAGGAGTCCTTGATTTATTAATAAATGTAAGGACAAATCAAGGCATGCCTGAAAATGCTTAAAAAAACAATATAAATTACATACAATGAAGAGGACACACAAAAAGATTGCTTATTAAAAGCAGATTACTAGAAGCTAGAAACGTCGAGAAGATGCAGGAGCATTTTCAGGCATGAAAGAACTAGAAGTTCTATAAAGGGACCAAAAGCCTGAGGCATTAATCTGCAGAATAAATTCCGTTTTCATGGTAAAGAATAAACGTTCACCACACAGGGGCTGCACAAACTAAGTGGATTTGCCACATGCTGGAGTAGCATACTATTTATCTCGTGCCACCATATATACTATATTTTATATTTCTAAATAAAGAAGTGGGGGGTTTACTGAAGACTGAAAACGAGAAAGTACTTGCTTAATATTTAAGTTAAGAAAAAGTGTAAGCAACAAGAATTCTAGATTAACCATTATTAGTTTAACAAGATTGGACATATAACCTATTTTTTGAATTGACTCATAATAATGGAGATATTATGAATTTTCAAATTCACCCTTCCTCAAAACTCCACCTATTCCAGGTTCAATTTCACCTATTAACGAATATTATCTTTATTGTTCACTGAAACGGTTAACTCTTGAGCACGGTATAGATCATATAAACATTTTCGAGTTAAGACCGTAAACATGAAAACACAAGGTATATATATATATTCATGATATAACAGCTGATTATTAATATGGCATAAGTAGAAGTGGGGGTTTATTGAAGGCTGTAAACTGAAAAAATGCAAATATCTGAGTTAATATTAAAGATAGAGAAAAAGTGTATGTAACAATATTTATAGGCAATTATTTTTCAATAAGATTCATTCTATACAATTTTTTTAATCTGACTGTAATAACAAAGATATTTCAAATTTTCGAAATTTCCGCCCCTTTAAACCCCATCACCCACTGATTCCATTTCTGTAATTAACAATCTTACTCCAAACGTTTTTCATAAAATGTTTAAATATCGATTTCGGTAACAATCAAACCAAAACTGTGACCACTAAAGTGTTAACAGGCAAAAATATAGTTTTGAACGGACCTCATTTTTGCCATATGGATAGGGTCGATGGAATTGAAGAAATGTTTTGATAATTGTGTCATGAGTATAACCTCAAAGCGGATTTCCCGTAGGGGAAATATGATAAAATGAGGGCAGCCCGAACACAGATCATCTTTTATCTATTAAACAAATTCTTGGAAAGGCATATAATGTTCACTTGCATCACCTCTTCATTGTCTTCCAACAGAAATATGAGAGTGTAGGCACACTTAAAGGGCAGAATGGATTAGTCAATCGAGTTACCTACACACTGATGATAATGTAAGATTAAAACTCGAGACAAGGTGACCAATTTATACAGTGTTACCTTACCCTGGAAGTGGTAAAAAAATAAGGCCAAACCCTGATAGTACTACAAACAGGACCACAGCACTTGGTGCATGCTGAAAGCGTGTCGAGCATGGGTAGTAATATCGCAGCATTATTTGGTGCTCTAGAAGACTCAAAATAAGCATAGAAAATACAAAATACTTGAGAACCTCTAGATGGAACAGGAAGATTGATAGACCTGTTAAATCGGGAGTTAACGTTTCCTAGTTGTTGGATCCTCATGTGCCTAGGAGAGATAAATACTGAGAATATTTGTGTAGATAAGATAAATAAAAGCTAGAATAGTCACAGGACTCAAATCTTTTTATGAACTGCATAAGGCACTTGTTTTAAGAATCTCTCCAGAAAGGAAAAATAGTAAATATACAAAACCGTTATCAGACCAATAGTAATATATGACAATTAACATTAATTTCCACCAAGTAAAACTGGACAATCCTACTGATCTGGGAGAGAAAAGCAATGTGAAAGATAATTGGAGCTATGACACAGGAACATAAATGATTAATTAAAAATCAACATCAAACCTATGGTGTTGTTTGGGAAGCCTGATGTCATCTATCCTATTGTTGCGAAAATTAAATAGTTGAATAATCCTTCAGAGAGAGAGAGAGAGTCGCGTATTTGGAAAGTGTGACGTAGATCAAAGAGACCGATAGAATGTTCTAGGTCTGACCAGTACCTTCCAGACGGACGTCGAATGCACTAGACAATTCCCCTTTGATGTATGCCGCGACCCTATATATAGAGGGCCTGCCGGGAGCGAGGCAGTTTTATTGTCACCTGTCTTGACGTTCACATCAGTGCTTCAGTGCGACTCAGTGCAGTGCGGTAACGTGTTTTTAAAAGAAGAACAGTGTTGTGCCGTGACTGTAAGTAACAGTTTAGTGCCGTGTTTAAGACAGTGCAGTGCCGCGAAGTAAAGGACAGTGCAGTGCCGCGAAGTAGAAGACAGTGCAGTAAAGGACAGTGCAGTGCCGTCTTTCTGTGAAATTCAGTGAATTATTGGACTGTGACTCATTGAAGAACAGTAACGCTATCAGTGTATACTGTGAGTAGTAATTAAGAATAATCACCAAGTTTATTGTGCATTGTGAAATAAATTTTGCAGTGATAAAAACTGTGAAACTTGCGAGTATTTAATTTTGCAATCCAAAAGAACTCTTATTAAAAACGTTTATTACTGATTTTGGTAATTTACAAAAACGTAACACTATTAAGTAAGGCAGATTCCATTGGCTATGGCATGATGTGAGTATGGACCCAAACAGGCTAACCAGAATAATTTTGAATGAAACACAAGACGGTATGAGATGGAGGAGGACTTGCAAAGGTTGGGGGTCGAGAGTGGGAGGATCTAGCAACAGACCTCTTGGGATGGTTTAAGATGGTTGCAAAAGCCCAGGTCCTGTAAGGATTGAAACTAATTTAGTTGTTGCCTTGCTATTTTGGTAGTGAATCACAAATGGTAAACAATGTCACAGAGATGAGGACTTTTCTTAGAGAGTAAAGCACCCAAATATCTTTCCTGGAAACAGACAAGTTGGTATGTCAGACCCTGTCCTTCATGGGCTATTAAGCCAAAGACTTAATTTCATTTATATGTTCAAAGAGAAATGCATGATCAATAATTTAAAGCTAATAACTTACCTCGTCTCAAATTTGCTATTACCATATAATAAAATACTCTCTCTGGTTAATAGTTTGAGAGATTTTCTCATTTCATTAACAATGCCAGTCATCCATTTTTCAATTGCAGCATCAGTTGACCTTAATGTTTTAAAGTCAAGGACTTCTTTTTCACAAGAAATCAGCCCACAGACAGTTCTTTTTCGGATGCTCCTAGATTTTTTAGGTCGAAATTTCAATGAACAAACATTGTCAAATATCTGAAAGGAAATATACAAATATGAAATAAATAAATATATTATTAGTATGGGAGAGGCGTATTCTCAGAAAACTGTGAGAAAATACAATCATTGGAAAAACCAAGGGATATGAAGATTGTACATGTATATTAAAGGGATTTTTTTGCACAATTCCTGCAGAATGAAGAAGTACCTCTTGCTGAGTTTATTTTATTATTTCTATTGATAGATTTAAATTATCGGTGCCTATTATTATTGTTTTAGGTACAAGTCCACTTGTACTTACGATAATAGCTGTAACTGTGGCAGACTTAAGCTTGTATACTTCTTTAAGCTCAATAGCCAATCCATGGTATCTTCTCAATTTTTTAGGATAGGATTTTCGAATATTGACAGTTTTAATTATCCTGTCAATAAGTAATGAAAATAACCAATTTGTTATGAAGCACATAATTGTTAGTTATCATCTTTTCATCCCAATAAAATTTTAAATTATTAAATTTGGTAATGATCTAACAAAAATGATGACCGCTAGAGCATTAAAAGTTATATATAGTTTTGAACAGACATCATTTTCATCATCTTGTGGGTATGATCGATCAACATTT
The DNA here is from genome assembly GCA_019009955.1 of Riptortus pedestris. Lineage (NCBI taxonomy): Eukaryota > Metazoa > Arthropoda > Insecta > Hemiptera > Alydidae > Riptortus > Riptortus pedestris. The sequence continues at coordinate 78,514,109 of CM032229.1, forward strand.
GAAGCATTTTTTTGAAAATTAGTATAGTACAACCTCAATAGCAGATTTTCCTGCAGGGAAGTCTGCAGAAAGAGTAATGAGAAAGGAGGGGGTCATGACATCCTCACAATCACCTGCTAGGGATCCAATTTAGCATCCATTAAATGGGTTCAGTAGAACATACTTATTAGGAGTATGTGGGGGCCGAAGAAAAAGAATCCTGAAGAACTTTTGTAAAATAGTGTCTAGTATTAGATAGACGAGTAGCCAACCATTAAAAGTAGGTTATGACAAAGCCTAAGGTCATAAATAGGCTATAGAAGAACTAAGTACATATGTAAGCTGAGAAAGATTACTACAAGTTATCCCAAATTATTGGGTCGAACTAACAATCCAATTTTATAAAACTGTTTTCATATTTAATACCAACATATTATGGGAATCAAAAACAATCCTTAAACTTAAATTTCACCACTACTTCTTTATGGGAAAAAAGGAGGATATGAAATAATGTGGCTTGAAATGTAAGTTACTAAAATTGATTGAGATGGTTTCAAAGTATGGATAAGAGGTGTAAAGAAAATATGATTGAGCTTTACATAAAAAAGTAACATAAAACTAATAAAATTTTATGACTAATAAAAAAAATAAAATAAAAAAGCACACTAGAAATTGTTACATGTTATTGCCTAGGACAAAAATCATGGCTTGCTGAGGAAGCTGATCCATTTCAGTATTATCCATTCTACCACAACTTGTTTCACGAAATCACTATTTCGTTTTGAGATTGAACCTCGAGCTCCAAATAAAAGGCTGTAAAAAGAAAAATGATTTCTCCCTACCATTATCAATTAATAAATGCTTTCATTTACCTTAAACATTTGGTCTTGAATTCCTTCAGGACTTTGTGTTGCTAATATAGAAAGTAATTCATCATTTGATATAAAATAAAATCTTGGAAAACAATTCCTCTTGGTATCTAAATAATTAACAAGTGTTTTTTGGCATTCATCTAATATCTCTGATAATTTTATGAACTTATTAAATGTATCAGGTTTTAAACACTGAGATAAAACTTTCCTCTGCCTAGTCAGTGGAGATGTCATCTAAAAAATGATAAGACGTCCTACCAATTTTATTTGGAATCAGATATTTAAGCACTTTTTTAAAACCAATGAATAGTAGTAAATTTGTTTACCAATAGATATGTTTTATCTACTTCATCAAATTTTTTAGCCATAACTGGTAGCTGATTTCTCAAGTCACCACTTACAAAAACACTTTCAAGGTACCTCCATTTTCTTTGCACGGAAAGCCATTCAGTAAGTACCTCATGGACAACCATAAGAATTTTTTCCCATCTATGAATATTAGTTAAAAATGGGGCAGAGTATCTGGAAATGAGGAGAAAATTGTTATTGAATTAAATTAATTTAGGACCTTTATTCAGTTATATCTACAAGGAAATTATGGAGAAAATAATTATTTTATAGGAACTAAAAAACTGAATTAAAACACTTACGGGGAACTGGTCAAACTTTGAAATTCAAGAGTAAAATCATCAATTGCAATAAGTACTTCATCATTAGTATCTAAAGCAATGCCTCGATAAGTTCTATCATTGTAATATGGAACTATCTGAAGAGTTAACTCACTTAAAGCCTGAAATTGGGGGAGAAAAAATAAAACTTATAATAACAATTCCATTAGTAAATAAATATGTAATTATTTTTACTTATTATGAAGTTTCTCAGATTTATTTAAGCTAGTTTATGATGGACATCAGACCAATACATTAAAATTTGTTTTTGAACACTTTTATGAAATATATATTATTGTACAAAAAATATTATATATACAGCCGACTAATTAAAAAAAAATGTATATCTTTAATTATTTTTAAGGGATTTCATGAACTTACTACACATGAAAAACACATAATTGGAATAGTGTTTTAATATTAATTAAAACATATATTTAATAAGAAACATGTCATTTTAAATGAAAATTATGATAAACTAACAGGAGGAGGGGATTGATATAGAAAAGGAGGCAGGAATATCAGACAACTTTCTTGGTTATTTTGCAATTCATCTCATAATAAATGAGATAGTTTGAATTTTTGATCCCCTTCCTCTCTAGGGAGGGACCCCTAATCCTATATCAACCATTAGTGAACTTGATCTTTAGTTTTATATAAAACATCTAAATTCGACTTTGGTAACGATCTACCAAAATTTGTGATCTCTAGAGCCCATACCCATTACCCATATTGAAACAAATATGAAGACTGCCATGTTGAGCCAAATATGTTGTCTTATATTTCAAATTTATTATAGTTTATAGTATTCAATTAGTCAAGCCCTTTCATTTGACACCCATATTGAGCCAGTTGTTAAGAAAAAATATGTAATCTAGCATTTTGAAGGCGGCCATCTTAGATTTTAAAAGATACTAAATATATTAAATTGTATTATCATCAGAGCTAAAGCCAAATATCAGATCAATCAGTCAACAGGAAAGGGGTCAAATTTAAACTGCTAAATTTGACCCAAATAAATAAGCAAACAAACAGGTCAAGCTAAAAAAAAAACGTTTGAAAAATAGCAGCTCTGGTCTTCACAAAGAGATAAGCCCCTCTGAAAGTATGAGCCTATTTTAAGAAGTGCCAAACTATGATTGGTCTTATCCCTCTTTTGGTTTGAAAAGTATTAATTTTAATACCATAGTCTATGAGATGTCAGCAGTACTTTGAGATTGTATGTGCTTGTAACATCATTAGGTAATTTATATATCCATACATTTTCACAGTAGAAACTTATAAGGTATGAATGAAATTGGGCCAATCTCTATTACTCTAGTTATAGCATTTCTGGATAAATTATTCAGGTGAAAATTATATTACTAGAGAATAGCATATTTTGTTAAAGAATGACATTAAAAAATATCACCAATATTGGCTAAGGAAAATAAAATTTCCATGTATCTCCGCACACATAAAATGCATAAAGATTGGGGGGGGGGGTGATGGAAATATCTAGACAAAAGTGGCTGGATGAGGGTTGACCTCCAAGGCTAGAGGTCATAATTGCGCAGAATGGTCTATGATGGTGACAGGGGCCCCAGGCTTTACAAGGACAATAATGGTCGCAATTAAGTAGGAATTATCTACAATAAATTAAAGAGTTTAAATCTCATGTACTAAATAAAAAATAAAAATCCATAAAAACTGACTAAACATAAATTTAATATACAAATACTATTTGTAAAAAAAAAAAAAACACTCACAGACGCTATATTAATTATTTTCTTTTTAACCATTGCCTCATTTGCAGCAAACTCCAGTATTTCATCAATAATTTCAGGGAACTTATGGAGTTTCCACTTAAAAAATACCTCCATTCTGAGCCGTGGATTTTTATAATCAATATGCCGATCTGAAATCAATCCATTACAATATATATTTTTGGAAGGAATAATAATTCTTAAACATTATCTGAATCATTAAGTTGCAAGCAAAAGAATATCACACAAGTTCTTTCATTACCTAACAACAGAGAGGTCCTCTGTCAAACAGAGTGACTGTCTTCATTATCTTTCTCCTTAATTCCATATTAAAAATAAGATAAATAATTGTGCTAGATTGAAAATCTATCTGATACAAAAAGAGCCAAGTTTTAACATATTTAATTGTTCTCATAGCTTACACTCTGTCCTTTTCCTCAGTTGTTTCCAGTGTCGCGCTTTTAAGTCAGGACTCTTTAGCTTTTCAAATAAAGGTAGAGTGGCGCTTATATCACCAATTAATTTTCTTATACTGGAACCCAAAGGAAGACTTTTTATATGGGGAGGAAGTGATTGAAAAGCCTTTAAAATACCTTCAAGAGGAACAGATACTTTCCGTGAATCAAAGTTTCCCCATTTATAGCCTTTCCAAATAGAATAATCCTCCTAAAAATTAATCTTAGAAATAAAATCCTTTAATTTTTCAATTTAAACCTAATTATTAAACTGTTATAAAAAACCTGTTATTTTACCTTAAAGCATTCATAAAAAGTGTACAGTATTAATTGAATCTGGTAGTCCTCATAAATAGCGTTGTAAAGAGGAAATTCACTTATTCTGCACTTTAGTAATTTTTCTGCAGTATTAATTGCTCCTTTTTCATCAACAATTGAAGTGAATGCATCAACATAAAGCTGAAAACATTAGTTGATTATTAAAATTAAATTAAATATAATTTAATTACTCAACTGAACCCACAATTCAAAATTTGTCAAACAAACTACAGCTCAAGAGAACTGCCTTTTCAGGCAAAGCCTTTTGGGTGGGGGATATGTAGCCTGGATATCATTGTTCTCTTCTATTCATTTATATAGTGTTCTTTACCAGAGTTTGCTTTGAGTAGATAGGCAAAGATCAGAATAGTTAGAGGATCAGAAGATACACACTTATAATTAAATTGTTAAGTGAGAGAATATGGTTCATGCTATTAAGAAGGCCAAATCACTGAGAATCCCCATTAATACTAGAGATAGGGAAACAATGTATATAACAATATTTATAGTAAATATTATTTGCTATAAGATTGGATTTATAAAATCTTTCAGATATTTTGAATTCCGAAATTCCTCCCCCTAAACTCCCCTCCCATTGCTTCGATTTCAGTTAAAAACAAACTCAATCTTTAGGTTTGTATGAAAAGCTTATTTATCGAGTTTGGTTACGATCAAATAAGAATTACCACTATTAGAGCAGTAACATATAAGTATATATATGCATATCCGAACTAATGTTGTCAGAGGTGGTTCGGATAAAAAATTTTTTTTATTTATTTTGTGTTTATTTATTTTCTTATAAATAATAAGGAAAAGGAAGATCTAAAACAACTTCGTAAAAAAAAAAAAAGTTTGTTTATTTATATAAACATAGTATGTATGAGCATAGTGAAGAAACGAGTGTTATGAAATACATACATACATGTGTATAAGTTGTCTAATTGAGCTACATGTACATAGAGAAAAGAACAAAAATATGTATTTACGTGTATGCAAAAAATAATCAAAGTGTATCTAATCAAAGTTTTATCAAAATTAATGTTGTGGCAAAAAGAATGTCTTGATACTTGTCTGCTTAAATGCTGACTTTCTCTTCATAGCAGCTAGATCTCTAATTCTCTTCAGCTGTAATAACTGCGTGTTGTCAGACTCTTCTTGACGTTCAAGCCACCGGAACGCCAAATCCAGTGCTTGGAATGCCTCACCATGAGATGGTCCCAAGCCATCTTCTTCTAGTTCCTCATTTGTATCATCGTCCTCTGTGAGGTCTTCACCACGTAATAATTTTTCAACGATTTCATCGTCTGTCAGCAACTGAAAGCCTGGATCATCACTGTCCACACGTAGCCACTCATTCACGTTATTTTTATCACAATCCGAGAAAACACTAATATTACTTATTTCATCCACAATTCCTGTTGAAACTTCATTATCATGCTCATGGATTTCGATATCCACAAGGTGCTGCTTTTAACTCCATTCCACGCTTCGACCAACATATAACTGTAGTCTTTTAAATTGATTTTTTTGTACGTAGAAAAAATAGTTTCTTCGTCATTTGTATCACCTAAAAGCAGACAATGCATGAGCTGTTTTCGGTACAGTTTTTTAATATTTCGATAATGCTCTGATCCATAGGTTGAACTAGAGAAGTTACATTAGGGGGCAAAAACTTCACCTCAAACATATCATTCACCTTATTCAAAGTTTCAGGCGATGGATGTGACGGAGCATTGTCCAAAAGGAGAAGAACCTTGTCTTCTTTTCCACTATGCTTCTGAAAATGTTTCACTTCCGGGATAAAAGTGTTTTCATATCATTTTATGAACAAATTGCTGTTCATCCACGGATTTTTTTGGTTTGTGTATATTAACGGAATTTTCATGTTTTTGATTTGAAACATCGTGGGTTTCTGGATTTGCCTATCATTAGTAATGGAACTCTATGTGTCCCAGATGCATTGGCGCACACCATTAATGTAATGCAATCCTTGCTCATTTTGTGACCAGGAGCTGCAGCTTCTTTTCGAGACACCAATGACTTAGATGGTAAAGCTTTCCAATAGAGGCCTGTTTCATCTGCATTGTAAACGAAATCCAAATCATATTCTTTCAAGATATTTCTTAAAGTTCTCGGAAAAAGAAACTGTTGCTGGAGCATCAGCACTTAATTTTTCTCCGTGAATTTCAATTTGCCTTATCCCATGTTGTAATTTAAAATTTTTTAACCAACCAGAACTTGCGATAAAGGTTGAGTCACCACCAAGCTTCATGTTTAATTCCAATGCTTTTTCACACAAAATGGGTTCCGATATGGGCTGCCCGGAAGACCGTTTTTGCAAAAATCAAGTGTAAACAGCATCCACCAATTCACTTTTCGCTGTTTTCATAGTTTTACAATTTGAACTGCCCACCTCACTGTCAAGAGTATGTGCTTACCTGGTGATGGAACCTGAATTATTTTTTATTCCTGTTATCGTTGATTTACCAACACCGAACTCGACAGATAATGTTTGACCCGATTCACCTTTTTTCAGGCGCGTAATCATTTCCATTTTATCTTTTAATGAAAGAACCACCCGTTTTCTTTTTGTTGACATGTTTTAATTTTTAAAAAAAACGATCACAAATACAGTGTACACCTCACAAAGAATGGTTTGAAACTGAAAGTAAGCTATCCACAACCAGTTATATGAAAGGAAAGGGTTTCACAGAATCTAATGCAATGAACAAATTAGGTAGTGTATACAGTTCTAAGTAAACCAATGCGTATTCTAATTTCATTGAACACACATTGAACCAAATACAAATATGTAAGGAATCAGTTTCTGAGAAATAATCAATGATGGCTTCAGTTATAGATGTTCTGAGAAAAATAATTTTCTTTTTGTTTAATTTTATTCAAAGTAACAATAATTATAACATACCAATAAGTAAATTAAATGATCAGTTTAATTAAAATCACAAAAAAAAAAAACTGGTTCCAATAATCGAACGTTCGGATAATTGAAGTTCGGATAATCGATGCTCCACTGTATATATATATAAAATTTTGAACAGACCTCATTTTTGTCATCTACTACATAGGATCGATGGACTTTTGAGGACATTTTTCAAATTCATGGATTTTTTTCGCGTCATGAGTATAACCTCATAGCTCATTTCCCTTAAGGGAAATCTGCTAAAATGTATAGAAAAATTGTGTCATGAGTGCAACCCACAAAAGATGATTTCCCTATAAAAATATCTGCTAATAACCAGAGTAAGACATTCAACCCCTATCCTAAACTCCTTAGCAACATTTGGCAAATTTTAATACTAATACTTATCCTTTGCTTATACTGATGGCTCTAAGACATCAAATGGTACAGGCTCTGCTGCCATAGTTGAGTCCAATAATTACCAACTAAAATTGACGCCTGTATCTAGCTCCTATACAGCCGAGCTTCAGGCCATCCTATTAGCCTTGTCAAGAGTCCAATGCTGCCCAAATGAAATAGTACTGTGCACAGATTCATTAAGCTCACTACATACACTCAGCAACATTTACGATAAATCCTTTGGCTATAAAAATTTTTGAACAATTTCACCGACTTAACTCTAGTAACTTACACATTAGTCTTTTATGGTTATACATACAAACATCAAGGGAAGTACAGACATCGACAGATTAGCCAAGTGTACTGTAGAAAAACCAGACATTGACATAAACTGTACAGACCACCAAGACGTACTAGCCGAATGCATTAAAGCACTACAACAGCAGTGGCAGCAATCTTGGGAGAACACAAATGACAATAAACTAAGACAAATAAAACAAACAGTTAAGGAATGGCCATCAAGTAACAGAAGCACACAAAGAGAGGAAGTTGTGCTGACCAGACTATGCATTGGCCATTCCTTGCTGACCCATAGACACTTAATGACAAACAAGGACACTCCGACTTGTAGACATTGTAACGAAACTTTAACTGTACAACACATATTGACTGACTGACGACGAAGAGACAATTTAGACATTCCACATGACTTACAGGAACTTTTGACAATAACAATGATTACTTAGACTCAGTCATTAAACATCTAAAAGACATCAACATATATAACACACTTTAATCTACACTTTCTACACACCACTCTTCACTTATTTCCTACATTAGCAGGGTGTATAAACTTTAATTTTATTTATTTTCTATTTATTTATTTTACTTTTTATTTTTTTTTTTGGTTATCCCTTTTCCTTATTTATTTATTTAAATTTTCTCCCCCCTCCTTTTCTATAGTTACATTTTCATTTATATTATGTTCATTACCCTGATGTTTCCATATCGTACAATATCGTTTAGTTCATATTTGACCCTGGCACGCCAATAACCCGTTTCAAAAATCACCGTTTGCCATAGTTCACTCTTTTTCCGTTTGTTGTTGTTTTTTTTTTTTTTTTTGCATTTCGCTTTTTTAATGACACTTTAATAATGAGTAAATCGCCTGCGTTGCGGAACTCATTTAAATAAATAAATAAATAATACTTATCCTTTAAAATTTTACCTTCATCAATTCTAAACCATAATTTAAATTATTGCAACAATTTCTTGGCCCAGTAAACCAATATTTCTCCGCAAATAATTCAAATTTGACTCTAAAATCTATAGCAAAATTGATTAAAATATTCAGATATGTGCTCTGGCAAATCTCTAATTCAACTCCTTCATTTTTGTATGCCATGAACATGCCAGCAAATGCAAATCTTTCCTTCAAATGATAAATGGCCTCTGTTAAGTCTTCTCCAAACTAAAAATACATAACAATAAAAGTTATTATAATCAATATGATAAACGTCCACAGTATTTGCACATTTTTAATGAATAATTTATCAATTCTTGAAACTATGTAACAATACTTTAAAAAATAAGTTTCTTAATTAAAAGGAGCTATATACACTCCCCGACAAAATTATAGGCCACCCCTAATTTTTCCAGTTTTTGACAATATTGAATGTCATACTTCCTCGAAAGCAAATAAATACTGTTCTAATCCCACTGCCTTCCAAAATGGAATATCAGTAATAAGGTCTGATCCTTCTTACCATAGCATTAGCTAAAATGTAAATATTGACATGCGACAAAAGTATAGGCCAGCCTCTCAGTTCTTATCTAAATCTTGCAATTGGAACACTGTTAGTGACTAGTGCCACTGGGAAGTGTTAGTTGTTTTGATCAGTGAGTCTAACTAAATTTTATTACGTAATGCCTAGGGGAAAAGAGTTATCTGCGAGTGAAAAGGATGTGATTAAAACATTACGCGATAACAACTTGACAATATCGAAAATCGCTCGGACTTTAAATAGAAGCAGGCATTTAATAAGCAATTTCATTAGGCTGGGCAATGATTATGGCAAGAAGAAAAGCACATGTAGGCCCATGGCAATGACAGTTCGAGAACAGCGAGCCATTTTACGCCATGCATCCAACTCTTCAGCCACAGCGAGAGAAATTTATGAACAAGCTGGAGTCCAAACAAACGTCAGGAATGTTCAACGCCTTTTGCAAAAGACCAGTCGTTTAAAGCGCCTTAAACTGATGTCAAAGCCCCTTTTTCAAAAGCAGACAAAGCCAACAGAAAGACGTTTGCTTCGTAACACATTACTTGGGGAAGCAGATGGAAGAAAGTTATCTTAGCGATGAAAAGAAGTTTAATTTGGATGGGCCTGATGGTTATCGATATTATTTCATGATTTGCGGAAGGAAAAATTATTTTCCTTCCGCAAATCATGAAATAATATCGATAACCACGACGAAAAAGTAAACGTCAAATGGGAGGAGGAGGTGTTATGGTTTGGGCTGCGATAGGATACTATGGAAAGACAGATTTAGTGTTTTGTTCTGCAACATTAAACTCAAAAAAAGTACTTAGACATCGTCCGGGAACAAATTGTTGGGAGAGGAGAAGAACTGACTCGAGGGCGGTTCATCTTTCAGCAAGACAATTCACCTGTCCACACTGCTCGCATAGTAAAAAAATTGTTTTCTGCCAAAAATATTCCCGTTTTACCCTGGCCAGCCCGATCACCAGACCTTAACATAATTGAGAACTGCTGGGGTGAACTTTCTCGTGCAGTTTATGCTCGAGGGAGACAGTATAACTCCGTAGAAGAACTGAAATCTTGCATCGAAGAAAAGTGGTCCACTATTCGTAAAAAGTATATAAAAAAATTTTTTAAATCTCTCCCAAACCGATTGGCTGAAGTCTTAGAAAGAAATAGCAGCTCAACGCATTATTAAAGCAGCGAATAATCAAAGGTAACAGAAATTAAATAAACTGGCCTATAATTTTGACGCGGTCATTCAATGTGTTTTTGTTTGTTTTTTCGATTAGAAATATACTTATTTCATAAAATTTACTGTTTTTTATTTGCCCTTGCAAAATCATATAAAATAAACTAAATTATATAACAATTGATCAACTAAAATAAATTTTTAACAGAAAAATTGAGGTGGCCTATAATTTTGTCGGGGAGTGTATCTTCATTTGTGGAAGAAAAATAGAAAATAAATACAAAGTTTCAGAAATCAAAATGCTACAACTAATTGGGATGAGTTTTTTTACAGGTTACAAGCCTTTTCTAGCCGGGTTGAGACTAAGGACTTTTTTAAATGAATTGTTTAACAAATTCCTACTGCCCTGCAGGAATCAAACCCAAAACTCTACTTCCTTAAAGTAAATTGAGACCAACACCTTTATTCACATGGCTAACCCCCCCCCCCACACTCCCCAATGATTATTATAGCGAATTTTTCGATTTGACACGCCCTTAGACGTAAAATCCACAAATCTTTATTTCAGAAACGGCACATTTTATAGAAAAGTGCTGCAACATAAAAGTTGAAGTCAACAAAATTATCGATGAAACAAGTCTATGGGGAAACATTTATATATAATTAATTTTTTGCGTTATTTTATTCTAATATTTTTTTTTTTTTTTAATTTCAGAATCCATTCCTTTCCCAGTAGACTTGTTTCAACGATAATTTTGTTGACTACTACTTTTATGTCACATCATTTTTCAAGAAAATGTGCCATTTCTGAAATAAAGAAATGAGCATATGCTAAACAATGCTTCAAATCGAAAAATTCATCGATTTTAGCCATTAACGACTCGATCTTCATTTTTACATAAAACATTTAAATATAGAGTTTGGTAATGATCAAACAAAAATTGTGACCACTAGAGCGTTAACAGACAAGTATGTATGTATATGTATGTATATATATATATATATATATATATATATATATATATATATATATATATATATATACTAGCTAAGGTACCCGGCGATGCTCGGGAAATCATTGCTGACTGACTAATGATTGTATTTTTATAGCAAGACTTCAATGTGTACAATTGCACTTCCCTCCACGATGTATTGTTTTTTCAAAACAGCCAATCCTAAAGTGTAACTTTCAGGGTTAATAAAATAGAAATTTTAGTTTTGAAGAATATATGAAAATGGGTTCCTAATTTATCCCTCACGACTTTTTGACTCACGGTTTTTGAAGAATTCAAACCATAATCATGGGTAGCATTTATCACAATTAAATGTCATCTATAATGAACATATTTCCTGCCAAAAATCAAACCAAGCACATATAGTTTTAGCATAGTTTTATACATAAGATTATATTCGTATTAGTAAGCCTCAGTGGAAATCACCTCCCGTCGTGGCAGCATTCCACAGGAAATAACTAAACTCAATTACCTCCCGTCCATTTCCGCTCTCGCAGGAGCATTATCATCGTTGTTTTCCTTAGAATATTGATTCAGAATATTATTTTAATAATTTATCTCCCTGATGGAACTAAATAATAGATCCCTAAACATAATTTCATTTATGTTCAAAAAGCTAGATGAGGGGAAGAGAGCCCCCCTGCAACCTAGTAATACTTTAAACATTCATATCGAGTATATATTAAATACCAGAAATGCTCTTATAGTTTATATTCTATTAGAAATAAATAAAAAAGTTATAGGGAAAATAAATAAATAAATGAGGAGGCGACGGAGATTTATAAGCTCACTAATCCGAATCATACTTGCAACTATCATATAAGACTAAAACATAACAACTTTTGTCATAATATCCATTTATTAAAAACACTTAAATAAGCACTAATAAAATTAATGACTCCCGCAATGGATTTAGCATATATGCCGTGTTAACTTCATTTACGGCAAAAGTGAATACAATAAAAGATACTTTAAATAACAAAAGTAAACAACTTTTGATATGTGCACGTTAGCCAAAAAAAAATAGAAAATGAAAATTGCGAATTTTTATCTCAGGCCTGTCTTATAACCCCCACTCCCGTTTGAACCTAAACATTTTAATATAGCTTATAATCATGGAAGAATTAATGCTAATTCGCAAACCAAGTTTTGTTAAATTCGGTTCAATCGTTTGAGCTCAACAAAATTGTTGGCTTCCGCTTTAGATTTTAACGCATATCTCGTTTATGTTATACAGCAAAAGTGAACATAACCAAAGTTACTTTAAATAACAAAATAAACAACTTTTATCATGTGCATATTTGCAGAAAAACCAGTAGAAAAGAAATATTGCTATTTTTAATTTCAGGCCTCCCTTATAGCCCCCACTCCTGTCCGTCCCTAGAAATATTGGTATGGCTTATGATAATTAAGGCGTCAGAGATAATACACATATCGAGTTTTATTTAGTTCGGTGGAGTCTTTTGTGCCAAATAATATTCTTGACACCCGCTATAATTTTTAGCTTATAACGCCTTTATAATTCGGTATTCGACGATAGTGTATATAACAAAAGTTTCTCTAAAAAACAAAATAAACAACTTTTCTTATGTGCATATTTGCCGAAACACCAATAGGAAACGGAATATCACTATTTTTAATTTCAGGCGTCCCTTATAACCCCCACTCCTGCTCGTCCCTAGAAATGTTTGTATGGCTTATTATAAGGAAGGCGTTAGTGCTAATACACATACCGAGTTTTATTTAGTTTGGTTGAGTCTGTGTGCCAAATAAAATTGTTGACTCCCGCTATAATTTTTAGCGTATAACGCCTTTATAGTTCGGTATACGAAAAAAGTGTTTATAACAAAAGTTATTCTAAATAACAAAATAAACAACTTTTGTTATATGCATATTTGCCAAAAAACCAATAGGAAACGAAATATCGCTATTTTTAATTTCAGGCCTCCCTTATAACCCCCACTCCTGTTCGTCTCAGAGAATATTAATATAGCCTAAAGTCTAAGTTGGGTTAGTAGTAATACACATACCAAGTTTCATAAAATTCGGTTCGGCCGTTTATGCATGAAAAGGTAACAAACAAACAAACAAATAAACAAACAGACACCAAAGAAACTAAATGCAGTTATGGTGTCTATGACATGTGAAACGAAAAGTTATCGTGAAATTTCGCGAAAAAAATCAATGTACAGACAGAGGTTACAATTTTATATATATACTAGCTCAGATACCCGGCTTCGCCCGGGAATTGAATTGAGGCTGAATGGTAATGGTATTTTTTTGGCAAGGCTTTAATTTGCGCAATATTTTGACATTTACCAGTGTTTAGGGTTATACCCGTTGTTGGCATTCGTTAATAATAAAATTAATTTTTTATGTATGTCTTCACTGCCCTCCAAATTGTCATATTTCCCGTCTCTTGTGCATTATGCATAGATTTCAGTTATTAAGGACAAAATATTAACAAAGATTTGAATTAATTTTTCCAGGTGAGATACCTCATAGTTCAAATTGGAATGAATTCTTGAGCATATCAGTATGTCTACGCAAATTACTTGTTCCACACATTTTTCCTCGAGAAATGTAAAAAAAAAAAAAAAAGAAAGAAAAAAAAAAAAAGAAAAAAAAAAAAGTTAATCTAAATAACAAAGTAAACAACTTTTGTTATGTGCATGTTTGTCGAAAAACAAATAGACAATGAAATATCGCAAATTTTTATTTCAGGCCTCCCTTATAACCCCCACTCCCGTTCTAACCCAAAAATTTTAAAATAGCCTATAATCATGGAAGAATTAATGCTAATTGACATACCGAGTTTTATTAGTTCGGTTTAATCGTTAGCGCCCAAAGAAATAGTTGACTCCCGCTTTAGTTTATAGTGTATATCTCGTTTACACTTTGTTAAAAGATAAAAATGAATATGACAAAAGTTACTCTAAATAACAAAATAAACAACTTTTGTTATGTTCATATTTGCCGAAAAACGAATAGAAAACGAAATACCACTATTTTTAAATTCATGCCTCCCTTACAACCCCCACTCCTGCCCGTCCCTAGAAATGTTGGTATGGCTTGTTATAATGAAAGCGTTAGTGCTAATACACATACCGAGTTTTATTTATTTCGGTTCGGTCTTTTGTCCCAAATAAAATTGTTCACTTCCGCTATAGGTTTTAGCGTATATCTCGTTTATAGTTCGGTATACGAAAAAAGTGTATATAACAAAAGTTACTCTAAATAACAAAATAAACAACTTTTGTTCTGGGCATATTTGCTGAAAAAGCAATAGGAAACGAAATATTGCTATTTTTAATTTCAGGCCTCCCTTATAACCCCCACTCCTGCCCGTCCCTAGACATGTTAGTATGACTTATTATAAGGAAGGCGTTAGTACTAATTCACATACCGAGTTTGGTGTAGTTCGGTTGAGTCTTTTGTGCCTAATAAATTGTTGACTCCCGCTATAGTTTTTAGCGTATAACTCATTTATACTTCCGTATACGGCAAAAGTGCATATGACAAAAGTTACTCTAAATTACAAAATAAAGAACTTTTGTTATGGGCATATTTGCTGAAAAAGCAATAGGAAACGAAATATCGCTATTTTTAATTTCAGGCCTCCCTTATAACCCCCACTCCTGTTTGTCTTAGAGAATATTAATATAGCCTAAAGTCTAAGTTGGGCTAGTAGTAATATACATACCAAGTTTCATAAAATTCGGTCCAGCCGTTTATACGTGAGAAGGTAACAAACAAACAAACAAATAAACAAACAAACAAACAAACAAACAAACAAACAAACAAACAGACACCAAAGAAACAAAATGCAGTTATGGTGTCTATGACATGTGAAACGAAAAGTTATCGTGAAATTTCGCGAAAAAAATCAATGTACAGACAGAGGTTACAATTTTATATATATATATATATATATATATATATATATATATATATATATATATATATATATATATATATATATATACAGTTTTGAACAGACCTCATTTTCATCATCTCCTGTGTAGCATCGATGGGCTTTTGAGGGAATCTTTCGAAAATTGCATCACTTAAAATTATTTCACTTGAGAGTAATATATGATATCTCTGTTCCAATACATTGGATCAAAAAAGGACAATAGAACACAATTTCTAGATATTTTCCTGAATTTTATCTCTAATATCTACGGATTCATTTTTGCCTTTTGCCCCTTTTGTTATGTGAGATACGATACATAAATACACGTCAAGCCAAAACTAGTCATAGTTTCAGGGATGATCAAAAGGGACAATTCATTTGAAATCTGAAACTAACAATTTTTTAATCACAATACATTCTTTACTTCATGCAAAGAAGTAAAAAACATAATGTTTGAACACAAGTTCTTGTGTGCCATATGAAAATTGTTTACATTACTGATAAGAATATGAACACACCTTCAAAATACACATCTATGTAAAATAGTACAAATATGTTTTACAAATGTGCCTGTGCCTTTCCCCCACAAACAAAAATGCAGTCCAATACATTAAAAAGAAGTTATGTTATTTATTAACGTCCACTTTGTGCAACTTCGGCTAATTGGGTTGGGTTATCTACAGGTTACCACCCTTTTCTAGCCAGGGTGCGACTAAGGATTTTATTTAATGAGACTGTTACTACATAAATTCCTATTGCCCAGGCAAGAATCGAACTCGCCACTCTAGGTTTACCATGTGAGATGAAAGCCAATGCTTTAACTCACAGCTAACCTGAGCTCCTTACAAAAAAATAAATGTGAACATAGTTTATGTTCATATTTATAAAAACAATGCAAAAGACATTAATAATTGTAATTATAAATACGTATATAGATAGTGTTACCTGGAGGCCAAATCTACAAGCAATTAATCGAAGTCTTTTAACATATGCCATTCCACATTTGGCTCGATATTCAAGTTCTTTGTAATTATTAATAGCAATGACTGTATTGAAAAATTTTACAAGCTCATGATAATGCTCAACATTTTCAAATAAAATGTCATCACTACTTTCGTAGTCATCCTCTTCCTCTTGGATGTCAGTAGCCTTTTCCAAACCAGAATCTTCTTCGATACCATAATCTTCTTCCAAGCCATAATCCTCTTCAATTCCATATTCTTCTTCAATACCATGTTCTTCCTCTATTTCATTCTCAATATAGAATTCATCTTCAAGTTCAGTATCTTCAGTAATATCATCATCCTTAATAGGATCTTTATCTTTAAAATGATCAAGAATATCCTACAAAATCAGAATGAGAAATGAGAGTTCAAGAAATGAAAACAAATCTCTTACACTAATTTATTTTCCATTACATGCTAATCAAATTAATCTATGGTGCCTATAATATGAAAATCCCCATAACTCCTTTAATTTTAAACATTAGTGGTGAGGTTTGTGAGACTTTTCTACACATTGTTTTTACTATAAAAGTAGGATAAAAAAGGAAAGAGCTATCTACATACCAACAACATTTGATTGGACACCAATTGCACAAGAGACAATAACTATGAAAGTTAATGACAGACAATTATACTAGAAGTCAAGGTCAACAACTTTTTTCTGTAGTATTTTTTTATCAAACTATCAACTTGACCAGGTGAAGCAGCTGAACCATCATATTTAAGAGTGTGGTGTTTGTGTGTGTCCTATACACACACATATGAACTTATTAAGTCTAGTCATTATGCAATTTCAGTATTTTTAAGAGAACAGTATTTGTTTTTTATTGAAAAAAACATATACTTACAAGTAGCGCATCTTCAAAATTTTGGCAGAAATTCATTATTCGTCGTCGTACTTCTAATGTTATTGAGATAGAAAACTTTTCAAACCTTGAAATAAGGGAGTTTGTAACTTGTCTAATAATAACCCTACAAAAAAATGTATAAAAAAATAATTAATAGAAACTTATTCGGTTTATCTCTACGTAATCATAAGAAAACCAAAATCTAGGTAATATTATACTTTACTATATTTAAGTAATGAAGTCTTAATCTTTATTTTTATGATTGTAATGAACAGAATACACCATTGGTAACTAGGATGGATTATTTTTAATATTTTGTATTTTAAATAAGCATACTTCTAATATGTTGGAGCTCAAATCAAAGTGCCCTGGCTCTCTAGGCCAGTTATCTATTCTATCAACTATGTAACAGATTAAGGTAATGGCTAATCCAAATATTGCTCTCCATGAGTGAAATACCTGAAGATTCAAATAATTTGTCTCTACAAATTTGAATAATAGAATTTGAATAAGAAATATTCAAAAGAGGAATATTTCCTTATAGTGTACTACATCCATTACATTCATAAAAAGAACACTCTGTAATAGTATTCTACATTAATACCAAGTGAATTTAGGCAATTAATTATATCATTAAAACCACTGATATGACTTCCTAGTGTGAAATATTTCAATTAGCTGTCACTGGGATTTGTGGCTCAGTTGCTGCCAAAAAATCCAAACTGCGCCCTACAGGTGTAGGTTTGTATTTTCCAAAAGATGACTGGCCCTTGGGGTGGTGGTCTGGAGGGTCAGTTCGAGCCTGGTCTAGGTCAAAGAAATTGGACCCAAAATAATATACAAAATATAATTTAAGTGCTAGATCAGATAAAGTCTAAAACAGATAATTTATTTTAATCATCTATTCAATGCTTATTTGTTACCTGAAACCTAAAATTTCAGTTTGTTTATTTTTTGAAGTTTCCTTCAACAGATGATTATATCGAATAAAGAAATTTAAGGACTCAGTTATTTCAAGGATGTCAAAATTCTTATGGAGAAACATGTACTTGATAGTTGACTCTCTCTTAGCTTCCCATATGCTGGTAAAGAAGTTCCACCTGAAAAATGAATAATTGTGTTTTATAAGAGAAGAAAAGAAAAGCTCAGTGATAAGACATAGGGAAGAACAAGGTTTTAAGATCAACTCCATCTCATCAACTTTTTGTAGCAGTGTAATGGTGGATTTTATTTAGAAAGTCTCAAACTATTCTAAAAGTTTCTCTGTATTATCTCTTATAGATTCTCTAGGCTTCTTCGATCTAATCTTGGTCAGTGCCCTATCCACATCTTCTGCAAGGCCTTGCTACCTCATCTTTAGTAACTTTTTGTTTCTACATAATCTCACAGTGTAATTAAGGTGGGAATTAAGCTGAATTTTCACACGGTGTATGGTATGAATTGGTGTTTAAAAAACTCCCAAGTGTGGATGTCCTTAAACCCCCTCCTCCAGTAATCAACCATATCTCAGTCATCTGACTCGGAACTCACCTTTCTATTTATATTCAGCCTGAAGAAGAAGGACATAGTGTCCTCTAAATACTGCCAAGAACAGAGCCTCTTTGCAGTAGCTGATAGCCTGTTGTTTTATAATGAAAAAAAAATCTAATGTGGGCACGACATGACTTTTTTGCACTTCTATTAAATTGAATAAACCAAACATTTAGTTACAGTACATTAAAAATTATTTTATTTGAAATTCATTCCAATGCATCGAATTAAAAAAATATTTTTTCCTAATAAAGAAAAAAGGCTGTATACAATTATTTTTTATCTCTAATAACTACTGATAAATTTTCAATTTTTTATCTTTCTTCAGCCCCACTCCCTTAGTCAATTTCAATCAAAAGAGGTGCACAATGAAACGTAACAAGAATCCCAAAAATGAAATTCCAACATTCTAAGGCTAGCCGTTTTTGAGTTAATGGTAGCTTATTTTTGTATAATAATTATTTTTTGAATAGTAATTAGTTGGTAAAGCTAACATAGGTGTAATAAAATATTTATCTATGCCAATTAGTTTAACATATGATAATCTGTAATAAAAATCAATGTTCTGAGATATTTTGTTTTAAAAGTCCTTTGTATAACCCTTGCTTCTTTTTTTCATAATACTACATTATCAGCCCATTGTATACACATCATACATCGTCTCATGGCTCATATTCCAACTTAGGAAATAAGTCTAGAAAATAACCACCATCGTTCCTTTAGCCATTTCTGGCTGTTTCATCTAAGTAGAATTCAATGACCATGACAAGTCCTAAGGAAAGATGTTCAATCTCCATTTTCAGCAAAAAAAGAATCATTTACCATTTTTTTATCTGCCAACAGCCCTATTAAAGTCCACATTATCCACACATATAAGGCTGACACATATACTAGTCTCCAGCCAAGGGCTGCATCACCTAATCTCTCTTTGATGGACCTTGACAAATTCTCCCACTCATTACCATGTTAGCTTTTCCCCCCTAGTTACTTAATAATAATAATAGTTACTTAATTATTAAAGTAGGAAATGAAATAAAAAAAAATATATTCTAATTATTTTCACTAAAAAGCATATCTTTACTGAAAACAAATTGTCAACCAACCTATTTCGATAATCTGCTAGTGCTTTTATGACCCTCCGAATTTTTGACATACCCAAATAAAATATTTTTCTTACTTCGATCATTCTTAACCACTCGTCAAACAAAGAATAGTTATGCTCAACATTTTTACTGATGATTCTCACAGAATCAACATTTTCACAAGTTCCAGCTTTCCAACGAGGTAAGTATCTGAACCTATAAGATTATAGATTAGTTAGTTATATGATTACTAATAATTCTAATCCATTAATCATCAATACAAATTGTTGTCGAAAAAATAAAAGTTTGTCATGCAGCGGCTACGTAAACTAAGCGGATTTCCCTCGTGCAGTTTAACAATAAATAAATCTACACACTGGTAACACAGCACCACACATCCAATAACCTACCAATAGGAAGCGTCTGAAATCTAAACAAACAGACCTGCCAACCTCTCACCAGAAAGAAAAAAAAATTAATGAAATATATTAGAATATAACATTAATTTTATTGAAAACTTTTTATTATATATAGTACTGTAATTTATAATGAATCAGAATAATTTTTATCACAATCAATCAAATTTTAGTAGTCCAAGAATTTAAGACAAGGGGGGTCACCAAAACATATTTGCATGTATCTTGTATAATAAAGGCCTCTTGAAAGCAATATTTGGTATTTAAGCTTCAAATAATGTGGTTTATTATATAACGGAATATTGTTTATGTAACATGAGTAGAAGTGGGGGGTTGGTTGAAGGCTAGAAACTGAAAAATTCAAATATCTCGGTTAATATTCAGAATTGAGAATAAATGTATATTTATCAATATATATATATTTATGATTATCAATATTTATAGTACATTTAATTTTCAATAAGATTGACTCTACATCATTTTTCGATCCTATGTATAGTAACGGAGATATTTTGAATTTTCGAAAATCACCCCTCCCACTGGTTCGATTTTAGCCGTTAACAAACTTGATCTTCCTTTTTGCATAAAACGTTTAAATGTCGAATTTGGTAATGATCAGACATAAATTGCGACCGCTAAAGCGTTTACTGACAAGTATATATAAAATGTTGAATGGACCTCATTTTTGTCATCTCCTGGGTAGGATCAATGGGCATTTGAAGAAACTTTTCCAAAATCCCATCATGAGTACAACCTCCCCCTGGGGAAATCTGCTAAAAAAAATGGTAATAATCTATGTTCCTCCTATGTTATTTTCTTGTTTTTTAATTCTCTCTTGTATGGGACAAGACTAGTGCACATTAAATTTGTAGACAATAAACTCATTATAGCTAATGCTTAACAATAATCAGCTTAATCAACCATAAAGGGGGGGGGTGGTCAAACAAGTCGGGCCTCAAGAGGAATTTTCTCCTTATACCTTTATCATTGGACAATTAGCTATTTAAGGCAAAAAGAAACCACTGTATGTCCTTGTAGTATTTTCTTTACCTTGTTCAATCCTCTATAGAAAGGATGTGTGTTCATTCACACATGTACTCCCAGACAGGGACGCTGACAAACACAAAGACATACTTACAGGCACACACACACACACACACACACACAGATGTACTCACAGGCACAAATCCACACGCACTCACACACACATTTACATTTTCTCAATAAAACATTTACATTTACTCGTCTTGTACTTTGGGATAGCTGGCTCAAATATAAAAGTCCAAAGAAACCTCCCAGCTTTTTTTGAATAATTGACTAACAAATAACAGACAAGATTTTTAAATTTGCTGCCATTCTTCTTAGAATGGTTTGAAACGTGAAAAACATTTATACCCATCAAATTTAAATAGAAAATCAGATAACACTTAAGTTTTATATATATATATATATATATATATATATATATATATATATATATATATACTAGCTCAGTTACCCGGCTTCACCCGGGAATTGATTTGAGGCTGAATGATGATGGTATTTTTTTGGCAAGACTTTACTTTGCTCAATATTTTGACATTTACCCGTCCCAGTGTTTAGGGTTAATACCCGTTGTTGGCATTTGTTAATAATAAAATTAATTTTTTATGTATGGTAAGTCTTCACTGTCCTCCAAATTGTCATATTTCATATTTTCTTATATTGTCATATTTCCCGTCTCCTGTGCATTATGCATAGATTTCAGTTATTAAGGACAAAATATTAACATAGATTTGAATTAATTTTTCCAGGTGAGAAACCTCATAGTTCAAATTGGAATGAATTGTTGAGATATCAATATTTATACGCAAATTACTTGCTCCACACATTGTTCCTGGAGAAATATATAAAACAAAATTAATCTAAATAACAAAGTAAACAACTTTTGTTATTTGCATGTTGGTCGAAAAACAAATAGACAATGAAATATCGCGAATTTTTATTTCAGGCCTACCTTATAACCCCCACTCCCGTTCTAACCTAAAAATGTTAATATAGCTTATAATCATGGAAGAATTAATGCTAATTGACATACTGAGTTTTTACGTTCGGTTTAATCGTTAGCGCCCAATGAAATAGTAGACTCCCGCTTTAGGTTATAGTGTATATCTCGTTTATAATTCGGTATAAGAGTGTATATAACAAAAGTAAAGTGTATATAACAAAAGTTACTTCAAATAACAAAATAAACAACTTTTGTTATGTTAATATTTGCCGAAAAACGAATAGAACACGAAATACCGCGATTTTTAAATTCAGGCCTCCCTTACAACCCCCACTCCTGCCCATCCCTAGAAATGTTGGTATGGCTTGTAATAATGAAAGTGTGCTAATACACATACCGAGTTTTATTTATTTCGGTTGAGTCTTTTGTCCCAAATAAAATTGTTCACTTCCACTATAGGTTTTAGCGTATATCTCGTTTATAATTCGGTATACGAAAAAAGTGTATAAAAAAAACAATAATAATATAAACAACTTTTGTTATGTTCATATTTGCCGAAAAACCAATAGGAAACAAAATATCGCTATTTTTAATTTCTGGCTTCCCTTATAACCCCCACTCCTGTTCGTCTCAGAGGATATTAATATAGCCTAAAGTCTAAGTTGGGTTAGTAGTAATATACATACCAAGTTTCATAAAATTCGGTTCAGCTGTATATGCGTGAAAAGGTAACAAACAAACAGACACCAAAGAAACAAAATGAAGTTATGGGGTGTGTATGACATGTGAAACGAAAATTTATCGTGAAAGTTTGCAAAAAAAATCAATGTACAGACAGAGGTTACAATTTTTATATATATATATATATATATATATATATATATATATATATATAGAGAGAGAGAGAGAGAGAAATATATTATTTTATTTATGACTAGCTCAGATGCCCGGCTTCGCCCGGGAATTCATTTGAGGCTGGATGGTGATGGTATTTTTTTGGCAAGGCTTTACTTTGCACAATATTTTGACTTTTACCCGTCCCAGCGTTTAGGGCTAATGCCCGTCGTTTCTGTGGATTTGTTAATAATAAAATTTGTAAATTCAGGCCTCCCTTATAACCCCCACTCCTGCCCGTTCCTAGAAATGTAAGTATGGCTTATTATAAGGATGGCGTTAGTGCTAATACACAGTCTTTTGTGCCAAATAAAATTGTTGACTCCCGCTATAATCTTTAGCGTATAACGCATTTATACTTCGGTATACGACGATATTGTAAATAACAAAAGTTTCTCTAAATAACAAAATAAACAACTTTTGTTATTTACATAATTGCCGAAACCCCAATAGGAAACGAAATATCACTATTTTTAATTTCAGACCTCCCTTATAACCCCCACTCCTGCCCGTCCCTAGAAATGTTAGTATGGCTTATTATAAGGGATTCGTTAGTATTAATTCACATAGCGAGTTTCGTTTAGTTCGGTTGAGTCTTTTGTGCCAAATAAAATTGTTCACTTCCGCTATAGGTTTTAGCGTATATCTCGTTTATAATTCGGTATACGAAAAAAGTGTATATAACAAAAGTTACTCTAAATAACAAAATAAACAACTTTTGTTATGTTCATATTTGCCGAAAAACCAATAGGAAACGAAATATCGCTATTTTTAATTTCTGGCTTCCCTTATAACCCCCACTCCTGCTCGTTTCAGAGGATATTAATATAGCCTAAAGTCTAAGTTGGGTTAGTAGTAATATACATTCCAAGTTTCATAAAATTCGGTTCAGCCGTTTATGCGTGAAAAGGTAACAAACAAACAAACAAACAAACAAATAAACAAACAAACAAACAAACAGACACCAAAGAAACAAAATGCAGTTATGGTGTCTATGACATGTGAAACGAAAAGTTATCGTGAAATTTCGCGAAAAAAATCAATGTACAGACAGAGGTTACAATTATATATATATATAGATAATCTAAAGATATCAAAATTGAATTCACGAAGCCAATCAAATCGTAACATTTTAAAACACCCCCTAGTTTTGGGGTTTTAAATTCAATTCAGGCAGCTCATAGCAAAAATAAACCTAACAATAAAGAAAAGCAAACACACAAAAGCTGATGCACACACATACAAAAATTTAGTTACCCAACACGGAGGCAAAAGAATGCCAATAATTCAAAATCTTGCTTTAAACAGAAAAATATTTTCAGTGCTTATTTTTTCTGAATGGAATAAAGTTTTAGGCCATTTCCTCTCTCAACTCTTAAGTAAATTGTTGGGCAGTAAAATTATTTTATAAGTCATACATTTTTATTTATCATGACCTTCCGATATGTAATCTGTGAAGTGAATTGATAAAAGTCATTATTCACAATATAATGAACGTTAATAAAAATCTTAGCTATAGTTTTCCAGTGTTGAAAAATGTACCAATATGAGTTTACAATAAAATTTTAACAAAGGTAATATGGTTAAGAAGTTCTAATGTTATAATTTTTGTATAAATCCTGATATGGGAAAGATTATATAGATTACAATCATCGGCTTTCATACAGAAATACATAAATCTTCAATAATTAAAAGCATTATTACCTTTGAATGTAATCAAACCATATTGTTAGCAACAAATCTGCAATATCCTTCAGAGGAACATCATAGTAAAGAGTTTTTCCTCTGAACATTAAATGCAATACTGGTTTTTGAAAACCAGTTGAAAACAAGAACTGTTTAAAAGATAAATAATTTTGCTTTATGTTTCTGAAAAAAATATAATGGTTTAGAATATAAAATTTCCTTAATAATTAGTACCAATATTTAGCAAAAGTCCGTCACGCAGGGGCTGCGTAAACTAAGCAGATTTCCCACGTGAAGTTTTACAATAGAGAAATTTCACGAGCCGAGCAGTTAAGGAAACGACCAAACTAGCTTTTGGCAGGAAATTCACTCTCGTCTGTTAGCCGTCCAGATTTAATAAAAATGCAAATATCTTGGTTAAGATAGAGAATAAATGTATATAACAATATTTATAGTAAATTTAATTTTCAATAAGATTAATTCTGTACAATTTTTTGATCGACATGTAGTAACATAGATATTTCGAATTTTCGAAATTCCTCCCCTCTAAACCCCCCCCTCCCACTGGTCCGTTTTCAGCCGTTAACAAACTTAAACATAAAACGACTAAATATCGAGTTTGGTAACGATCAAACAAAAATTGCAACCACTAGAGCGGTAACAGACAAATATATATCTACAGCTTTGAAGGGACCTCATTTTCCTCATCTACTAGGTAGGTTCGATGGACCTTTGAAGAAAAATTTCAAAAATTCCGTCATGAGTACGACCTCAATAGCTGATTTCCCTTAGGGAAATCTGCTAAATGTTTCTATACACGAAAATGAGTCAACTTAATTGCCTTACTATAAACAGCTATGTTTTCAAATCGAATACCATACTAATCAATAAAACTTCCAAAACCCTGCAAATTATAAGCCTCTCATGATATAGAATGTAATATTTTCATGAGCTTGTGGGATAATTTTTACTGTGTTCTTATTCTAAACAGGCTCATATTTAATATAACTAATAATATTTGCGTCTGATTAGTCCTTTATAAAAATAATTGACCCTTAAAAGGATTCAAGTTACACACCCAAGCAAGCTCGTAAGTATAAACACATGTGTAAAGGAAAGATATAAAATAAATAAAATTATATCGGCCTAAATCATTGTTTACTTATTACCAAACTCAATATGTATGCGTATTTTTTTAAATGCTTAAAATCAAACTATAAGGAATGGGTATTTAGAGATGGAACAATTTTAAATATATCTGTTTATCAAGGATTAGTTAAAAATGTGTTGTAGGCAGTCTTGAAGAGAATGTAATGTCCTACAATTATTGGTGTCTACTTTTATCTCTATATAAAGTATAGAATTATTTCCATTTTTGAATTTTTAGCCACCAGTAAGCATCCATATCTACAGGTGTAATTTTAACTTGAAGATATTACTTCACCTAAAATTTTTACTATATGTCTCACTCCCACTCCATTGTGAGTGTGTGCATCACAAAGTCGGAAGTAATTAGAAACTTTGTTACCCGCCTTGCCAGTTGAAATAAAAATAGTTTCCCATGGAATCAAATAAAGGTTATTCTAATTCCCACTCCTTATCAATGGTTGAGGAGTATAATTTAACACATGTTGACAATATTCATAACCCTGATATTTACACAAAAAATTCAAAATTATATCTAGGCAATTCTCCTGGAACACTAATGAATTCTATTTAGTGACCAGAAGTCAAAATTTGAAAATGTAAAAAACTAAATAACGTTTTAGAACCATAAAATCTTCACATTTTACAGACAAAATCAATATTAACGAAAGAATGCTTAGACCCCCATTTCAGAGGGTGTTAGTAAAGTATCAAATCGCTCATATAAATAATACTCATTGGTATGGCCCCCGGAAGGCAGAAGTCAAAATTGATAAATGTAAATTACAATTTTCAGACCTGATTAGTTATTCTAAACAAAATAAATGATTTCAATTTTTTTCGATAAACCCAATCCTAATGAAGGAATATGTATTTTCACGTCAAAGTAAACCCCCTCCCCCTCCTAGCTAGAAATTCGGATTCTCATATACCCTATGTTGTACCTTGGGACAATAGGCTCCCAAATATAAAAATTCATAGAAATCTTTTGAGCAATTCATAAAAAATCTTCTATCTTTTATTGATTAACTAAGGAAAGAAAACAGACAAGATTCTCAGTTTTGGTACCATTGTTCTTAGAATGGTCTGAAACATAAAAAAAATTGATGATCCCTTAAATCAGACAAACCATAGTTTTATTTTTACACACACACACACCCACACCTTCCTAACATTATTTAAGAATAAATATCTAATAGTTTTACTATACCTCATTGCAAATGCAATACGCCTCGTTTCAAAATTTTCAAAAAACATTAGTAATTTGGGATTGTCAGTTTTTCCAGGATAGTTGTTCTCAACAATAAAGTCTACAACTTTAAATTGATAATTGGCAGAATAAGCTGTCCTAATAAATCTAGCTAGAGTCCACTTCCTTTTGCTAATCATAGTTCTTAGGTAAAACTAAAAAAAGTATACAAATATTAAGTGGGGGAAAAAATTTAAAAGTATAACTATGGACTGAATTACAGAAACCTTGTAGAAAAATAACCAAATTACCAATCAAGTAATACTGGATAATAGGTAGTACTAAGTTTTAGTAAATGCTGACTAATTCCAGCATCTGGAAGTTATTGGAAAACATTTGTGTATGAAAATTTTTATACCCGACTATTCTAGCTAACTCTTCCTCACTCTCAAATACTTTTTCTATTGCTATTCTACCTTTTCTTAATATGCTCTAAGGGACATTGTAGGGGAATGTTGAAAATACAAGGCCTTCTGATTTGAGTAGGGAAATTGTTAAAAACTATTAGTAGATGTTTCTCAAGAATATATAAATGTCTTCTACTTTGAATGCTATTAAAAATAGCATTCCTTTAATGTAATCTTTAATTTAAATAAAGAAGTAAATCAATTTTTATGCACAGAATGGAACACTGGAATCTGTGCCAAACCATTATACTACAGATATAATGAATGCATGAAGTCTGAAGTCCCTCAAGGCAAATAAATACCAATAAATTCTGATTCAAAGTGCAACAAAACAGTTTTCAGGATTATGTACTTTTATAGGCATATACTGTTTGGATAAAAAAATGTCACTGAATCAAAAGACCAGGCTAAAAAGATATAGACATCTCCCTCCCAGTAAAGATGAAAAAACATGATAAATAATTAATACATGTCAAGCAAAGAAATATGATGTTGCCAATATCACACCATTGTAGAAATGACAAGAGTTTGTCATGCAGAAGCTGCTCAACCTAAGCAAATTTCCCATGTTTTGGTATAACACAATGGGGATCTTATCTCTCATCCCATTATCTATCTATTCACTATTAAGAAACCTATCCAAACAGGAAATAAAGTGTAAGCAAGACATGAGATGATCAGTGACTCAATGAGAAAATTTGATGAATAGAAGTATGGGTTCACTGAAGACTGAAAAAAATCAAATAGAAATAACTTACTTAATGTTTGAGTCCCAAAAATTGTGTAGTCATAACAACTGTAAGGCATTCAATTCTTACAAGATTGATTCTATCAACATTTTTTGATCGGGCCCCTAAAAACTGTGATATTTTGAATTTTTGACTTCACCCTTCTCTAAACGTCCCCCATTCTTCCTGGTTTGATTTCAGCCATTAATGAATATGATGAGTGTTGGAAGAAATATTGTATATGGTACTGATCATATGAAGGTTTTCGTGCAAGGAATGTGAAATCTTAATTGATGATGTCACTCATAATATATTTCCATACTTCTTACATAATAAAGGTTTGTTGAAAAACTTGCTTGATATTTAAGCTAGGAATAACATGTTTCATGATATTTTAACTTATTGTTAATATGAGAATTTTGAACGGACCTCATTTTTGTCATTTCCTATGTACATCAATGTGCATTTGAAGGAATTTTTCAAATACCGCTTAAGGGAAAACTTCTAATAAAGAAAAGAGAAAAAACAGTAGAAGGAACAATTTAGGGAAATAATTTTATTAATGAAAAGTGTGTGCAGTGTTGAGGTGTAAAAGGGTCAAAAGTAAAAAATAAATAAATTCCTTATTTTATTTATCAATAAAATATCATAATGAAAAGAATTGAAAAATACTTCAAAAAAGAAAATAGTGATACATGATGAGGATAAGCACTAAAATAATACAATGAATTAAGAACAAAGATTACAAACATGGGAAAGCTGAAATTAGATATGTTTTACTTGGATGTTAAATGAATAAAAAAGATGATGAATGATTCCAAATTGTGAAAATCCTTCGGTGCATAATTAGATCAAGGACAGATGAAACAAGGAATAGAAATTGAATTAGATTTATGAATAATGGTGAGATTTCTGAATCCTACAAAGCTTTATCAAATTAAGGATTCCTTTTCATTTGCTATTCTAGTATGTCTTAGATCTGTCTTTCAATCTCTTTGTTTCTTCCAAACACACTTGATTTACTATTGGTACTGTTCTTTGGGTCTCTTCATGTGCAGGTTTTGTACAAACACATTCAAAAACAATACTATCACATACATGGAGTGGTTTTGACGCAGTTCTATTTTTTATTCAGTGCATAAGTTACTTGAACTTAAGCAAAACCAGAAAATGGGATGAAGTACATACAGTACCCCAGTACCTCTTAATGACTAAGGGGAGTGTCTGATACTAACTAATATGTGGTCAATTGGACTCTTAGGTATGTCACCTGAGATTATCTTTTTTTTATTTTATTTTTTAATCTCCTTGGGAGAAAAAGGGACTTAAAAGAAATCAAACTCTAGAATTAATATCCTATATCATTCATAACTCAGGTTTGCTGTGTTATTGGTCTCTTTCTTATTTAAGTGATCATTTAAATCTCCTGCTTGAAACCATATTTTGTACCTCTTGGATAGATACGTATAAAATTTGAATTATATATTCAGCAATTTTACCTAAAAATAAAATCGATATGACACAAGTTTATTTAACTTCTCTTACCTTTAAGATTCGAGGATATCCAACTTTAAACCATTTAAAATTCTCAATTTCTGAGAATTTACGCTTTAAAACGCCACTCATTTCTCTAAGCTGTCTTAATGTTGTCTGTGTTTTGAAAGGTATAATGTCTAGAACATTATTTTGAAATTCTGGTATGAGAATCCTAGTGTCCATATAAGTTTTTAAGTTTTGGTACATATATAATGCAAGCATGCCAATAAACTCTCGGAAAAAGAAACTCTAAAAATAAAATAAGAATATATGAATTTACAAAAATATAAAACAGTCTACCTATAATAAAGCTTTTTCTCCCCCCCCCCTTTTGGCTCATACATTAACAATGGTATAAATTCTAGTTGAGTACTTAATAAAATTATAAATTAAAACAATTGCATTTGAATAACAATTTCAATAAATAAAACATTATAATATCAAATTAAAAAGACAAAAATGAAAAATCGAATTAAATATTAAAATATCTGTTCATCATGTATTTTAAAAGTATATAGAAAAATATAACTCTTAAATACACAAATAAAACAGAAACTTCTTTTTTAAATAAAAAAAGGTAATGATTAAAGAGAAAGAAAAGAAAAGTAGGTTAAAAATAAAGAAGTCAGGCCTGAACTAATTTAACCCTTTCCTTGCACAAAGCCACTATAGTGGCTTTGCGCAAGGAAAGAGTTAAGATGAGACTACACAGGACAACCTAACTCCTCCTGCAAATTTTATAATCACTTAAAAACAATATACTCACTTCCTCTTCATTTAATAGCAGGACAAAATTATTATAACATGTAATAAGTGGAATCAGTTTAAGCATTTTTTTCACCAAATTTCGGTAATCATTACAAAGATATTTAACAGAGGAGTCCTTAACAAGGCTTGATTCAACAAAATGTTTACTATTAAGAACCAACTCAAAAAATTGCTTGTCAGGAGTATATGAAATAATGCATTTTTTTCGGTAATTAAGACGATTATTCATTATTATCGTGAATATATTATTAAGTTCATTATTAGAAAAGTTTCCTGCAAAAGATATAACATATTTTACTATTAACTTTATTATATGTACTATACTATACAATAAAAAATTTTTACTGGGTTCAAATATTCTCTCCACGGTAGGTTTATTATATATCTTTAACAGCAAATCAATCAAAAAATATTATATTTACATTCACTTTATGCTACTAAATTAGTAAGAACCATATTTGCCAAAAAGAGTAAACTTCTCAAAGTCTAAATATATACTCAAAAAGCAATAAAGAAGTCAGATACCTTATAAAAATCAAGCTACAAATAAATAAAATGCCCATCATACAAGGGATGCATAAACTAAGCAGATTCCCAAATGATGGGTACATTTTGATCTAACTCCAACTATTCCCCATTTTTACTTATGTCTTTGATTTAACTCTTCGAATGGGAATTCCTTTGCAACAAGTCCCATACATCTTTTTACATCACATGCATTTGATTTATATGCAATACATTATCGATACAAATTATAATTTAATTCAGTTATTGAAATTTATTAAAAAATATAAAAGAAAGAAAAAAGAAGGTATTAAGAAATAAAATACTTTTAAAGTATTCAAAGGAAAATAATTAATGTAAATATAAAATACATAATATGTCTTCAAATAATATAAGCTAATTATAAGGAAGTGAAAAATAGTTTAATTTTATTTTTAAATAATTTATGCATAATAAAATTAATAACTTTCCACAATGAAATATAGTTGTTTTCTATAAATTTGCAAGTATCTTGTTATGTTTGTGCAAAAAAAATTCTTTCAACAGTCCACTAATTGTTCATGTTCAATACTGTCCGCATTAGTATACATTACATGCTTTTTATAAATTAAGTTTTGGTATGTCTGTTCAGAAGTAAAATTACCTGGGCACAATGGACCATCTGTACAAAGGTTTTTTTTCTATAAAAATGCTTATAACAAGAATTTCAGAAATTTAAAGTTGCAATGAAGTGGGTTATATAACATTTTTCAACTAATCTTATAACAGTACAGATCTTTATAATTTTTGATTCCCACCCTCTCTCCCCATGGTCAAATTTCAGCCGTTAACTTGATCTTTCTTTTTAAATGAAATGCTTAGATATTGAGCTTGGTAATGATTCCCCATAATAAAAATCTGCTAAAACTGAAAACAAACACTGTAAAATATCAAATTTCTTGTAGCAAATTTAGTTTTCTAGAACTATTATCCTATGTATGTTTACTCCATCTCAAATATGAACAGAGTTTGATATGATCTCAAATATGATTTTGCCTTTTTTAATGCTTGTAGTAAGAATTATCTTATGTCCAGCTTTACATTGCCTGTTTACATAGGCTTCCTATTCATAGGAGAAATAAGGGATGTGTGCTAAGTTTACAAAGTGCCTGCTGAGTCAGGCATGACCGTTGTCTTTTCCTGAGGCTGTAAAGGGCAATCTATAATTCACATCTAAACTTTCCAAGCAAAATTATGAATCTTTACTTTTATTTTTATTTTTTTTAAGGGTTAGAAGTAATGAATGGTTTCATTCATTTAAATATTTATACAAATTAGAAATTTAGAGGTTTCATTCCACTTAAATGGCCAATTAATTTGAAGGAGACACTTTCAGTTATGCATTTTTTAAAAACAAAATAATTTTATTATAGTGTATTTTAACTAACTTACTACATTGAAGATTACCAATTCGATTACCACATAGAGATGGATTTTTTGCTGACTTCATGGAGAAATGAGTCTTTATTTTTGAGAAACGTTTCAATTCCTCTTCATTACTGGACGGTTCTATCTTATTTTGAACAGTACTTCTTTTTGTTCTTTCATGATTTTTCAATGTATTTACATTTTTATCTTCAGAACCTCCCACACATTTTTCTTTATACAAGTCTGCTTCCTTGCTTGGCCAATTGGCACAGTTCAACTTATTTTGATTTTCACCTACTGAGTCTGGACGGAAAGAGGGACTATTGACACATAATTCTGGGTATTCTGAGCAAATTTTTCTCCATGTATATTCTAACATGATTTCCTCC
Organism: Riptortus pedestris; assembly: GCA_019009955.1. Classification (NCBI taxonomy): domain Eukaryota; kingdom Metazoa; phylum Arthropoda; class Insecta; order Hemiptera; family Alydidae; genus Riptortus; species Riptortus pedestris. Next base: position 78,546,930 of record CM032229.1, read on the forward strand.
ACAAGAGGATTGTTGTTAAATTGAGAACCATTCCATTTAGCATTCAATTGTTTAATGAGTGGTCTTAAGGAGCTTCTTAGGATGGTGTTGTTAATGTTTGATGAGAGATTTTCAATCTCTTCACATATAGGAAATTCATCCTGTATATAAGAGTATTTCCAAGCCATAAATTTATTACTCTTAGTTGCTTGAGCATTCCAATGTGACTGCATTTGAGCTATTTCATTATTTTTTGAATGCTTCCTTAATAAAAATGCAGAATACGATGTAAATAATCGATCTATGTAATTGTTAGCACTATCAATCAAAGGAAATTTAGCATAACGCTTAAAAAAATGTTTAGCCAGATTTCTATGGCTTTTTTGAATTTCATACCATGAATTTAGTTTAGATGTTGTACCAAAAAGGTTTTTCAAAGAACTCTCTTTAATAATTTCACTAGAATCATGATCAAGGAACATATACACATTTTGAATATTTGATTCTTGAATAAACTTCTGATGAATAAATGGAAAATTTGATAACATGTTCAATGTTTTAAAAGTCGATTTTAGAGGCTTAAGATACTGTGGGTGAATGGGGCGGCAATGCTTATCTAAAGGCCAAAGCATAGTAGCTAATGTAGGATTTTTTATTTCAGAATTAAAATTTTCCCAGCTGCATCTTGGAACAGAATCCAACACATTTTTAGCAACAAACTTTGTCTTTGTTTTAAATAAATCTATTGTTTTCAATATATTTTCAACCATTTCAGTCAAAGACTCAGAGCTATGAGATCTAATTCCTGTTTCATTGTTTATAGCTTGGGAGACATTTTGTGAACTTCCTGGTTCTGACTTATCATCCCTAGAACCTCTATTAGAAATTTCAACATTGTTGGATGATGTAATGGAGACTGAGCTAGAGGAAGAACTACCCCAGTTTTCTTGTTTCGCTTTTCTCCCTATAGCTTCTAACTTTCTAATTGCATGTTTACTATCAATAAATTCTCTCTTTGACTTATTCTGATTATATTGATCACTGATAAGTTTAGTTGACTTAAATCTTCCAGGGCTCAAGCACTCTTCAGAATCATTATGTGCACCTAAAAGTTCATGGCCACTGCTATTGATAGACTCACTAGAAGAAACTCTATCTGGAATTTTTTTTTCTCTGTCATTGTTAAACTTACAATCACTACCCAATCCAATAGGGCTGACATGACTGTTGCTCTTAGATTCAGGGGAATGACTATGTTCACTATCATTTCCATTACCCCTTGTAAATTGATTGGAACTGTAACTATTATAGTTGTCTGCCTCTGAGAATTCATTGCTATAATGTCCACAAGATACCTTGGTATCTTTAGTATTGTACAATTTAGTAGATAATATGTTGCTTGTGTCCTCTTTATTGCAACTAGAGTCAGAAGAGCTAATACTATCACTGTCAAAGACACTGGAGCTATCACTGATACTACAGTAACTGGAGTTCCCGGTCCTTTCACTACTTGAGTAATCATCAGAAATGTCAGAATACACAATAATATCATTAACATTTTCATTAGACGAATCAGAGGTTTCATATAGATCACCTCCACTAAGGGTATCATGGACATCATCTACAAAACTAAGGCTATTTGTAGAAAAATGATCACTACTACTTTTCCTAATAGATTTTCCAGAGCTACTATTAGTATAATTAGATTTAACTGAGTTGTTAGGAGAGTGCTTGTTACATGCCCCTAATAGCTCCCCTGTTTTTTTATTTTTCAGTTCCTTTTTCATCATTGACAATATCTTTGAAATAGAAAACTCACTACTGGCCCTATCATCTGAATCACTTTCATAAAGGAAAACCATAGTATCTCTCAACAAAGTATCTGAGGTTAAATTCTTAATAAATGTTGATGCAGATAGCCTTTTCTTTTTTTTTATAATTTCTGGAGAAATTACATTTTCCTTGATGGATTCACTAGATGAACTTTCAACCTTTATGTCGAAATTTTGTTTTACAACCATTCTATTAAATTGGTGTTTCATTGCTCTTGTTATGGTATAAAGCTCTGGTAAGGTAAAACTCTGAATTTGATTTTTCTGAGTAGTTACTGGAGTCTCCTTTGAATTTTCATAAGCCAAGCCCATATTCTGAAGGCAGTTATCCTCAGTCTTGTTAGAATTACCTTTTCTTTTTGGACCCTTACAAGACTTAAACACGTTGAGATTGGAGGAATTATTTACTCGTTGACTACACTTACGTTCAAGAGTAGATACTAGTGAAATTTCTCCAATTTTAGTAATAAATGAACAGAAACTCCTGAAGTGTTCATTTATATTGTCTAAGAATATCATCTTTTCACACTTAGAGAATAGATCTTGATCACTGAGTGGAATTTCTTGTTTTGGGAAAATGGTTGATTTGTTAGCATCAGGCATTTCTGCTGTACCAATATCCTGAGGTTCAACCTTATTTCCAGTAGTGACATCTATATTAGTGTCATTATCAATGTCAATTTCTTCATCGATAAGAGCATTTTCAACTTCTTGCTCACTTTTTTCTCCCTCATGTTCTGATGTTTTATACTCATACTCACTTTCTTCATCAAGATTATCACTCCCATTATCACTGATGCTTTTTTTACTTTTTTTTGTTTCTATTGGAGGTTCTTTAGGTAGTTTTGAACCAATGAACATTGGTTTTTCGAAAGGAGTGTCATCATCATAAAATACTTCTTCTTTTTTAATACCAAATCTTATTTTCCCCAAAGATTCAATAGGATATATTTCGTTAAATCTACGGTAAACATTCATATATGCAGATGACTGAGCACCACCAATAGTACTACTCTCCATATCATTATGCTCAGTTTTCTGGTTATTTTTAGTTAGCATAATATCTGTGAAATTTTCAAAAACAAAGTCAATCAATAAATCTGATGCATCATCACAACCTGGAGATAAAGATTTAGCAAATTTATTTTCTGAAAATAAATAATCATCTGGACACTTTCCTTTGTCTTTTGAACTTAGATGTTTGACTGTATCAATAGACTTAAAGCTTATAAAATCTTCAAGGCAAATATATGCATTTCTAAAGAATATTATAAAATCAGGTAATGTCAAGAGGAAGCCAAAAATATTATCTGAAACATAATTATACTCAAATTCATCAAAATATGCATTATCTGTGGAATAACATGTTATTTCAGATAGATAATCAAAACCAGATGAAGATAAGGAACCATTGGAAGGAGACAAATTACCTCTTTCATAATGAAATATTTCACAAATGTGGTGCTGTTTGTTAATATCACGCTCCTTAAAAAACAGTAGCTGAAACACAGCAATCATCGTTTCTAATAACATTAGCTGCCTTTTATTCAAATTTCTGTAAATTGAAGATATTAACATAAATTCATAGATCGGAGTTAGTTCACATCTGTTTCTAATTGAAGGGATGAGTGACTTATGCTTCTTATAGACCTCATCTTCCTGCATCATATATTTAAGTTCATCTCCATAAATCAGCTCCCTTATTAAAGCTAACATTATTATCTCATTACTGTAAGGAAATTCCAAACTCCCAAAACCACTTTCCACTAAATACCTCAGATCTTCATTCTGCCACTTATTTAGTTTATCAATAAAAAAATATTTAAACATAGGTATCAACATAGAAGGTATTTTATACATAACAAAGCATATAGGTGATTTGTGATAAACATTTTTAATTCCATGTGTTACTAACTTAGCAATTTCAAAACATTGATTCTTTCCATCATGTTTTTCACATTCATTATGAAACAAAGAACATTCTTTTTTAGGAGGAGATTGTTCATTTTGATCTTGTTTTCTTGATGATGTTGCAAAAAAAACATATTTTCTATCATCACTCACTATGAAATTTTTAGTAACTGAAACATTTCCTTTCACTAGCTCTATTGGAATAAAAGAGGTAGAAATCTTCCCGGTATGCAGAAAAATATCATATAATAAATATTCTATATCAATTCTTCTTATTTGTTGAACAATGTTGCTCTTTTTTAATGAAGAGTAATAGGCCTTAACAAATTTATTCATCGTGTAATATACTTTGTGTTCCTTTGCCATTTGTGTTTCCTTTTTGACTGTAAAGTATTCAATTACTTCCTCAATTATTATATCATTAGACCCTTGAGAAAGTGTTTGGGGGCTGACAGTAACTTGTTCCTCACTCTTTGGTTCAAGTTTATTGAACCATTCAAAAGTTCCTCCTTTTCTGAATATTTTTCTTCTCTTAGGTATGAACACTGTTATAAATGAAGCATTATCAGAACTCAAGAATTTTTCAATATGAGGAGTAACAGGATCAATGTAGTGGCGGGCCGTTTCATCTGAAATAATAGAATGTATTAAAAATAATAGCACAGGTACTATATTATAAAAAAAGAGGAGCTAAAAACAATTTTTAATATGAATAATTTTTAAATTTTTCACACATTTTGTAGAACTTGAATATAATAACAATTTATTTAAGAATAATGATATATTAATGATCTAAGAGCTGTCTCATTTGTTATTAAGTTAATTTTTAAACAGCAGAAAGTGGGCATTAATAAATAATAATAATAACTTGGAGCTATTGGGTTGATGCAAAATTAATGCAGGTTTCCTCTATTGTGATATCTTAATTCCAATTGTGTAAACAAAGCAAATCCTAACATTGATCATTATTATACCTAAACAAACCTTATCTAATACCCTCTCTTTACCTATGAATTTGATCAGTAAAATCGTTTTGTTCAGTGTGTTCAAAGGTCTTAAATCGAAAATGTCGAAATGCGATTTTCGTCAAATTTATTTTTACGAATTTAAATTAGGGTGCAGCGCTGCGCAAACGGCTCGTAATATTAACGAAGTGTGGGGTCCGGGGGCTATTAACGAGTGCACGGTGCAGCGTTGGTTCCAGAAGTTTCGCAGTGGAGATTTCGGCCTCGAAGACATAGAAGCTCGGGGCCGTCATTTTGCTCTTGACCACGACCAGCTGAGGTCAATAGTGGAAGAAGACCCAACCAAAACCACCCGAGAAATAGCGGTAGAACTCGGCGTGAACCAATCCACAGTTGTACGCCACTTGGAAGCAATTGGTAAGGTAAAAAAGTTGTCCAAGTGGGTGCCACACCAATTAAAGGACCACCAAAAAAATCGCTGCTTTGAAATCTGTTCCATGCTTGTGACACGCAATAAAAATGATCCATTTCTCGATCGCATTGTGACGTGCGATGAAAAATGGATCTTATACGACAACAGAAGGCGTTGTAGCCAATGGCTGGGCAAAGATGAACAACCAAAACCTTTCCCGAAGCCCAACCTGCACCCAAAAAAAGTTATGGTCACAGTTTGGTGGTATACTGCTGGTGTTATCCACTACAGCTTTCTCAATCGAGGTGAGACTATAACTGCTGACAAGTACTGTCAGGAAATTGACAACATGAATCAAAAATTACAATGTCTTTACCCAGCATTGATGAATCGGAAGGGACCTATCCTTCTCCATGATAACACCAGACCACACGTCGCACAACCAATGCTACGACGACTGCACGAGTTGGGCTACAAAGTTCTCCCACACCCACCTTATTCACCTGACCTCTCTCCAACAGACTTCCACTTTTCCAGGCATCTGGATAACTTTTTGAGGGAGAAAAATTTTCAAAACCACGATGAAATTGAAAATTCGTTTCGTGACTTCATTGAGTCCAGGGATTCAGATTTTTTTTCTGGTGGAATAAGAAAACTTGTTGAACATTGGCAAAAGTGATTCAGATGGAAATTATTTTGATTAAATATATATATTTAAAGTAAAGATATGGCCTATTTTCAATGAATATTAAAAACCTGCATTAATTTTGCATCAACCCAATAAAAATTTAAGTACTTAAACTTTGAAAACTCTACTGGATACATTACAGTTGATCTTATACTTTTAAGATGATAAGGAAGCAAACATACTGGGTTGTTAAAAAAGTCTTTGTGTAAACAAAATATTTTAGTGAATACTGAAAATAAAACATTAAGGCCTAATTTTATTCTTCAAAACATAAGTCATTGTTCTCAACCATTTTCACCTTTTAATTTAGTAGTTATCAATATAGTGACCTATCAAAAATTGGGTCTTTGGACTAGACAGGAGAATTAAAACTTCAACCCCTTCCAATTGTTTCTAATTATACACAATTGATTGTGCTAGAGTAGAGCATGCTATCTTATAGGGTATTTTTCTATTAACATTAATTATAAATATTAATTAATATTACTTCGAACTATTCACAATAAAGCTCTGTGCCAAGAGCTCTGTCATTTGGAACCAACTCAAAGTAAAAGATCTTATAATTTCACACTGACTACTTTCCATCTAGGAGATGCACTTGGTTATAAAATAAACACTGAGTAATGACCACTTACTTGATATCCATTTAGTGAACTCATCGAGGGAATAGTATGTTTGTTAGTTCATAGATTCATTATGAGTTGTAGTGACTGTGAATAGTGGTCACAATTTCATCTTTAATATGATTTTAGTCTAGAATTTCCTTTCATAAGTGGATTATAATACTTACCTGGGCCAGTGAAATCAATTTTAATGTTTTCTGAACTTGAGTACTTCATGTTCCGAAAATCAGATTGCATTCTATAAGCCATAAATGCTATTAACTTTACTGTATGCTGAATGTGATAAAGTTCAAGGAATTGAAAATAGATCTGGAACAAAACATTTGTCACGGATAATGAAGCTCAGCATACTGTAAATTATAAGGAAATGCCATACATGGGAAAGAATATAGATAGACATATTACTCCCCATGTCATGATTTTATTAGTCTGAACAAAAGTTATCAACTTCTTTATTCACGTATCTACACAATTACCTGAAGATTCTGAGTGGCCACTGGGAAAATGAATATATGTTTGGAGAAGGAAAATTTAGATAATTACATAAACTAAATGAAATAACAAATATAAAATTAATATCATATATTGTAAAACAAAAATAAAAAGTTTTAGTATAGTAGAAGTTTCCTATTTACTGTATACCTGTATTTGTTTAAAATCTCATTTATTTGTATATGATTAAAAAAAAGAAACAACTTATTTACTTTTATTTTTAGAGTACTCAACAAAACATTAAAATTTGAACCTGTGGGAAGCATATGCTATGAATGGAATTAAAAATGTTTTCTTTTGGAATCTAACAATTTCTTTTGCTCAGGTATTTGTGATGTGTCCAGAACATCGAAACTGAAGTCATTATTATTATTACTAATTTATTTTTTAGCCTTAACACATTGAGGACGGTTAATGCCAACGTGGAATGAGGACAGTCTAGTCCTCCGGCCGGCGCACGGCCCCCGTGGCATGACTTTCTACCTTGTACTCTCCAGCCTGGCCGCAGGCCAAAATTTGTCCACGACCTAGCATCCAAAAGCAAAATTTGTCCACGACCTAGCATCCTCAATGTGTTAAGAGGATTAAGGCTCTCAAGGAGAAGGTTTAAAGAGACATTCATTGAAAAGTGGTCAAAAAAATCTTAAAGTGCAAAACATGCGGCAAAAACTCTTAGAAAGTACCAGATTTGAAATTGGACAACACATTAAATTATACATAGCTACAACCAGACTTCGAGGGTGTGCTTCTATTATTCATGTCCAAACACTCTTGAGCAAAAATATTTTCAGACTTTGTGATTGTGCTCTTTTAACATCAAATGTATTGAATATATATTATATTTTGTCTTAGTACTACCAAGGAGTAATAAACAGTTTTTTTTTTTTTATTTTTTTTTTTAACAAGATAATAACTGACCATACATAAGAACACAAAACAAACAACAAGAACAATTTCAGAAACAGCTTAATATTAGCTTCTTTTGCTCCCTATTTATATTCCAGACTTTAAACCTTCTGATCACTTGTAATTCTAAGTAACCCTATAGGGCTGACAGAATCAAGTAAGACCCTTTAAGACATACTTCCAAACCATGAAAAACCTGATAAGTGGATACTAAGAAATAAGAAGCTGTTTGAGATAAAACCAAAGTAATTGAGAACATCAAAAAGGACCAAAGAGGTGGAGGAGTTCGTGTTTCTTACTTGTATATTATTTAATTATATTATATTACCTTATTTTATTATTTAATATTTGATATTTTGCAAATGGTAATTGAATGTGATAACACAGAAGATGTTATTAAATCTAGTTACAGGGACCAGAAATTTCTATGCCTTGCAAAAGTCTTTATTTTCAACAACCTCTAAACCCAAAATTAATGATAATTAAACCTGTGGTCACTTATACAGGAGAATACCAAGAATTCTTCTCTCAAACACGGTATGACTGTTTTATGAATTTGGTCTATGTTACCATTTTAGCCTTCAAATGTGCCATCACCTTTTATTCCATTATTGTCACTCACAATTATTTGAAAGTGGCAACCATACCTCACTAGAGTTGCCTGTTGCCAGTCTAAATAAGTCATACTTGTCCTAAAAAAATTATAAGCAAACTATGGAACATTTTTGAAGCGTTACGTTTGTTGGAAATCAATTTTGATCGAAACTAATAAACACATTTTGTCAAACACTGTACTCAGAGAACCATCATACACATGTAAGAACCAAATAAAGACATATCTATATAAGTATAAAGATAGAAATTGAAAGAGATGCAATCTATACTTCATATAATTAAATTTCTAACACTGTGCTATCATGATATAGTACATTTCTCTTAAATATTGTTATTACAGTAAATGCTACACTTACATGTATAGTAATTGTTTCCTTCTAATACTATTCTCCATTCTTCCTTTCTCTACACTTCTATCCAAAATACTACTTCCTTTTATTTAAAGAAATAATGTGTTCTTACCTCTTTCATTAGGGTTACTGTGATTCTCTTGCACAACTCACTGATTCTCATCACGTACCTAAAATGTGGAAACATATCTTCAATTAAATTTTCTACCCATGATATTACAACAGATTCTGTTGGCTGATTTCGATATGCTTTTTCAGTATAATCTTCTATCAGGTCCTGAAAGACAAAAATGTTTACACAAGTGACTGTGAAGCTATGGATTGCTGGGTATTAATAGTATAAGTCACTCACTGATGTTTAATACTTACTATAACACTGAGGGCTCATGTAGAATTTTGTAACTCGAATACTCACTTGAGGAGGGAGGTAAGCAAAGTCTATATTACTTTATAGAGTTGACAATGACATTTGTGTTTCCGATGAGCTATAGTTGAAATCTATGACTTTACCAACTGACTTACAGGCACTACTATCAAGCCATACCAAAAATTCTTCATTCAAAGCCAATCTCGCCAGTGTTGACCATGGGTTTGATTCCCGAAAGTCCAATAGGCATTTATTCAGTGACAAACACGTTAAATAAAATCCCTAGCCTCACTCTGACCAGATAAGGTTCGTAACCTTTGTCATTCATATATATAGCACTCGCACTTTCCTGGGACCAAATTCCATATTTTTTTTAAACTTTGCAACTTCCTCACGTTTGGGAAAAGATTTAGCTGTATATTCAACTTCATGTGAATTTTGCTGAATTGACAAGAGAAAAGAAACAACTAAGAAGTAAAGAGCAAGTGGACCAAATCCTGCCTATCTATCAATAAGAAACAAGGTTTGCCAAGCTATGGGACTGCGTATATAATTTTTTTTCTCTTCTAAAAATATTGAAGCTAAATAAAATTATATTCTTAATGTTTACAGCTAACTTTGTTTAAATTTATTTTATGGTTCAGGATCATTTTAGAACTTAATATTAAAATAATATGCTTTTTTTCTCTTTTAATACAACTTTCTGTAAATATTTTTATTTTTCACATATTTTTATTTGAAGGCAAAACTATATTTATAGTTTTCTGTTTATGGGGCTTTTTTTTTCTTTTTAATTTACCTGGTTACACACCATATTTTGAACCACTCTATGGTGAGGTGGATTGGACTAGGTAAGGCTCATCCTAAACCCCTAAGCCCCATCACAATACCCTAAGAAATCAAATCAATTTCAAGGGGACTAAAAAAATGAGTCTTAGATAGGCAGTGGACTTCAGTAACAGGAGAGCCAGGTCCAATTTTGCGGAACATAGTTTTTTCCTGGTGCTTATGCACCAATTGAGTAGCCTATTGAAATAAGAAATAAACTGAACTCTAATACTACAAAATCGGCATAGAGCATCATATGGACCATTTCTTCAATAAAGGTGTCCCAGAACAAGCATCAGAAGGGCTGTTGATCCAGAGATATTCCTTTTAAAAAATAAAATAAATTTGAATATAGAGAACTTACCCCAACTGCTACTATATCATTTTTGACTTCTCTTATTAATTTCTTAGCACAATATTCAAATTTGCTTATCAAATGAGTATATAACTGTTTGGTAGTGATACTCGGTTTTAGTGAAAGCAAGTATTTAGTTGCAGCTACAGAACTCCTAAAATCAAATTTACAAAATATTTTTTATCGTTAAAATCATTTATCTTTTCACCCATGAAATAGTCTTGAAATTAAGTAAAATAAATACTAAATATACTTATACTTTATTATACATTCCAAAATACTAGTTAACAGGGTAACCCTAAAATTGAACTTCAATATAAATGTAATGCAAGATACTATTTTCAACAGTATAATAATAATATGAAGACTGGTCCAGTATCTTTAGCCGGTAAAGATGGTGATATTTGATGTATTTTTTCCCTTGCTAAATACTGGTACAGTAAAAAAATGAATAGAAAAGTACTTGATAAGATATTGATTGATTATTGAAGATAAGATATGGATGTCATATCTAAAGAAAATGAAATTTTCAAATATTCATGACATCCAGTGTTATTATCACACCTTTTAATTGTCTGAATCTTTATTATTCTTAAAAACAAATCTGGCTTCAAGTGGAATTTTTTCCACTTATGCCATTTAGTTTGGTGTGAATGGGGAACCACTGCATGTCCTTGTGACCCTCTTATTTCCTTGTTCATAGCTGTGAAAATCAGGTTTACCTGCTTACGAGATCAATTACCAGGTATATGTAGCCTGTAGATACAACATCAGATTTAGCTACAAGAGATTAAAACAAAATACTTGATATAGGGGATGAACATCCAATACTTATCTCAAGTTAATAATATAATTGTAGTAGCACAATGAGTCTATAATATTTTTCATAAGGTAGCTTAATGGTCAGTGGAACAGACAAAATTATTGGTTTGTAAATGTAAATATTATAATGTTCACTGAGTGAATAAGTAATGGCTACAGTTGGAAGAATTGCTCAAATGAAATTTAGTTTTGACAAATAGAGATAAGGAAATCACAAAAATCACTAGTTTAAATCAGGAAACAGACACTTCAAATAGTTACTTGCCAGGTCCATGTAACGATGTGGTAATGAAACAGCTTGAATATAGTGGTTATTTTTTACCTTGTTATAAAATATTCATGAATATAAGTTAAATGCAAAACCACAAATTGACAATGTAAAAGTAAATATAGCAGCTTAAACTTGTACCTGCCTTGGATTTTTGAAGAGGTTATCTAATAGTAATTTGCTTTGTTCTTCTAAATTAGGCAAGTTTTGATACCATTGCCTTAAAATATTATCCCATCGTTTATCATTTGCAAAATCAAATATATCATAATTTGTGGTCCTCAAAGCTAGAGTAGAATCACAACAAATTTTGTGCCAGTAATGAACTTTATACTCATCTTCAACAACATAACCTAATCTTCGGCTAAATAAATTAGTGTAATATTTGGAATGCTGAAAAAAATAAGGTAAATAATACAAATAATACTGACAGAGGATCATATTTTTGGCTTGGCTAATTAAAAACAGCAAAAGGTACAGGAAGTGAATAATTTATTTTGACATTTTATCATGGGATGAAAAAAAAAAAAATAATGATAGATTAAATTTATCAATATTATAATGTGCAATTCAGTTTTTCAAGAATTTAACAAATCTAAGAGATGGCAGAGGACCAGCCTGGAATTTCATTAATCCACATGGTGACTAATGGCACTGATATTAAGAGGATAAAAGGAACTAATATGTTTATAATTAAGGAGAAGTCGGACTATAGAAGTAATATGTTTTTATGCCGGGAAGTACCACTATCCAAAATAACGCTCACCTTAGCTAAATAAAATAAATCATATGCCATCTTAGTCATGTTATTGATATCAATCAAGAGACTATATTCAGGAATTTTCAGTATTCTATTCACAGCTCCACAGTCTATTTCAACAAGTCTAAAAACATTAAAGAGTGAGTCTCTCCAAGCTTTCATAAGATACAACACTTGTAAAGCTGCTTTCTGGGCCTTCACACCAGGCATCCTATAAAATAGATTTTCTAAGACAAGCATTTTTATCTGTATAAAGTAACCGTAACGACATGTGAATTAACTAACGAGAGAAAGTGATTTATTTCTAATATCTGCTTTGTTTTTGATAGAATTACATGCTGAATTCGGTGTATAAAGTCAAGAAAATGTTCTGGGTCATTTAAATAAACTGTTGTTGTCCACATCATCCTTATATACTTCAAGAACTTATAGAGAAGCTCACTTGTATATTTAACAGACGGTGTATTATAAATCTCCTAAAAACAAAGAAATACTTTCTGTATTTATAATGTGAATAAATGTTTGAAAATAGTGTTTAAGCACTATTAAGTATTAGCAAATCATATTCAACTAATACATACAAATAAAAGCACAGGCATACATTATATTTTGACACTTGAAAAACTCAATAAACACAATAATGAGGGAGTGACTACATAACACTTTAGTTCAAATTCCAAATAAGCACCATCATTCCCCAAATATATTGATACAAATTTTAAGCACACTTGCACTAAACTAAATACAACTCTGACTAATTGGATTTATAGACAAGTTGTGGACTCCAAACGCTGAGAGCATAGTATTCTCAAGAGGCTTGGTAGACAACATTGCTGTAAAAGGAAAACAAACTTGGATTACTGTGGACAGCATATGCAAAAAGAAGGTTGTGCTCTCCAGGTGTTGTGAATGACAATGCCACAATGGTATATTATTTCAAAAATTTTTACACTCCATTGTTTTTAGCAAACAAAATCCTTTACATTTATTTGCTGTTCAAGGTAATTGTGGATTTAAGGTTGGGGCTTATAGCAAAGACCAAAACCTTCTTTATTAAGATGGTTCATTATTGTAATATTAATTAGCTAAGACAAATAATTATTAAAGATTATTTTATTGATTTATTAAATAACATCATAGTACGCTTTATACTATGTCTTACACATATCACAGATACAGGAACAAGTAGTAATAAATTAGGCATTATAGCTTACACCAAGTATGTCCACATACTAATAAATTATAAAAAAAAAACTTTTTGCATTCATTTAAAAAAGGATCTGTGTTGAGTCAACTTGATTTAAAACTTTGAATAATCTTTAAGTATCACATCTATATATGCAAATACAATTAGAGCTACTTTTAAATAATAATTTCCCATATTTTAGAACTCTCGTAAGCCAGCTCATTGTATTGAAATGAAATTTAAGAATGAGTGTGTAGGCAAATGTTATTTATTTTCAATAAAAATCTTTGATTCTACAATCCATTATGGCCTCAATAGTCTTCCCACCTGGCTCTGGTTGGACGTCAAGTGGTGAACTTGTTGCGTTCCCTGCCAATATTGTGATGGCATTACAGAAAAGCAATACTTCTTTATTGAATTGCCTCATAATTCTGTAGGTGCACCAGGAGTACACGTTGAGCAAGATGTCCAACCTTGTAAACATTCGACTAGTAAACATTTAGAGTAACTTTCACCAGGTACCACCTATACAGTATTCAAGTGTGATCTTATTCGAAAAGATGTGTGATCTCAACCCCCATTTATTTAGGAACGTCTCTTACGAAAACTACAAGCAGAGGAAGGTGAATAAGGATGTCAAGCTAGAAGTACCATAAAAATATACCTTGCACAATATCATTACACCTTTAAGGGAGACAGAATGTAACCTGGCTCTTTTGTACATCACTCTTAAAAAATTAGTATCTTCCAAAAAAGGAGCACCCAATTCAGGGTTAGTATCCAAAGTTAAATTCAATACAAATTGAAAAGAAGGAGCATCAATACGTCTTAAAAATGGGTAAATTAATAACTCCCTTTTCTTCCAATGGCGAAATACCTGATAAACTCCAAGTTTATGTTTCGGAATCTAAAAATATAATAGATTAATTATATAGCCTTAATATTCATACTAAAAAAAGTTATTTATTGATGGTAAAGTTTTTTATTGTTCATTGCATACAGTCAGACGCAACAAAGTGACCTTGATATATCTGAAATTTTATGTTACTGAAATTTTAATTGTAAGGTTCATATTTGTGGTATAAATGTCGAAAATTTGGTTTCGATCAATGTGGTCATTGTTACTTGTAACTTGGTGGTAAATGTATATATAAAGGACTTTTTGTGTTTCTGGCAATCTGAATTTAGTTTCCCTTGTCATATCTGCCGGAATAGGACTTTTTTTTTTTGTTCTATAAGTGTTCATTTGTGTGAGAGGAGTATACTCCCAAACTGTGATTGTTTATCACGAAATAGCTGTAATGTGTGTGTGTGTGTGTGTGTGTGCACCTGTGTGACACACACACACAACACGCTCACACATACTTGCAAATGATAATAAATAGGTAGTGACAGAAAGAAAAGACTTATTAAACATGCAAAAAACAAACAAGAAAATATAAAATCTTACTTCTGCCGAGACATACAATTTTAAGTGTTTTAAATATTTTCTGACTTCTTTAAATTTACTAATTTTTAAAATAAACATTTTATCATCCAAAAGAGTTTCAATATTCTTGTGCCTACTTAGGATATTTCTAATATTGAAATGGAAAGTAGAACCTCGCTTCAAATTGTTATAATACCTAAAAATGGAAAACCTGTGTTTATAACAGTGTATTAGGATATAGAAATTTAATAGAAAAAATTCTGTTCATCTATCAGTAACTCTGTTCCTACTAAAAATGAAACCTGAAGATTTAAATAATGAAGAATAATTATCTTACATTTGATTTCACTTTTAGGATGTGTATTTACTACATACTGTAGTTGGTTGTTGCTTCCTATATCAGAAATAGGTCCTACTGCACAAAAACGATGTCTTAACGTGCTTCTTTTCTCCAGGTTTTCTTCAAAGTTATCATCCGAAAATACTATTCATCAATAGAATTTTTCACACATAATTGGTAACTTGAAGATATCTTAAGATTATTTTTAACTTGAATGTATCTTCTCTTTCAAGAAGTATTGTCACTTTCAAAATATTTTTTACTGAAAATTCGAGAACCTCTTTAACTATTCAGGCACAATAGTTTCATTAAATAGGAATGATTATTCATTTTTCTTGTTTTCTTTCCGTAGAAAATATTCTAATAGTAAAGCAGATGTGTAGCATCTTTTCAATCTTCATTTGACAACATTTTAGAATTCTTGGAGACTTTCAATTACAACAGTCCACCATTAGTAATTTTTCTATTACAATAAACTTTAAAAGAGTTTGTTCCTAAGAATATTCCAAATTCTTTTTGATCAGCTGCAAACAAGGAATTTATTTCATGTTATCTATAATTAGAAGACCATCAACATATATAACAGTAATTATAGATCTTGAGGAATTATTGATTCCTGATTTATTTGTGATTAACTGAGATTATCCAAGAATTTTTCGTTTTTTTTAACAATATGTTTATTCCAATACAAGGGTGCCTTTTTAAGTCCATAAAATGATTTCTCAAATAGAAAATTTTTCCTTTATGTAATACATAACCTTCAGGAATTTTCTTATTTTTGACTCAACAACTCATGAAGAGAGAAGGACAAATGTATTTGGTAGGAGGTCAAATGGTCAGCTTGACACATTTCCAGCTGTATTGTGGTGACACTAGAAAAAACCCACTACCTCTTCAGTCAAGTAGCTACTTTATTTCCTTATGATGCAATCCAACACCTTTTATCTTTTCCAATAATAACTTCTTCATAAGTTAATAAGGTGTCATTGAATTTAATGCACCAGCCAGACTTCCATTAATTAGGTAATTTGCAAGTTGCAGGAATTTTCACATTTCTTTAGGCAATTCGGAGTCAATCAACAATGCTATAACATTATATACATATTTCTTGTTATCCTTTCAGAACATCCACTTAATTATGGCATTAATTGAGAGACAATGGTCTAATCTTTACAACAGATATTAAATTCACCAAGATTATCACATACCACTTCAGTTGCAACAAAGGCTATAAACTTTTAAACACTACTTGAGTTCAACTTCATTTACTAAGAACCTCATTATATTAGGAAGTTACAATTTGTTTTTGATTAAAAATTCATCAAAAATGTGTGTAGTCATTGAGAAAAGTAAAAGAAATATATATACAAACACCTGTATTTATTATTACAAGTGCTCTTCTTATTCTACAACTTTCTTTACCAAAAGTTTTAATTTTGTTTAGATTTTAAAAAGTATCCCACAGAATATTATCCTTTGGAACATGTAACTTCTCCATCCCATATTTAAGGTTTTAAAACTTAATAAATGACCAAATTTTAGGAGCTAAAACGTGTATATTCAGTGAAAAAAAGGAAGGTTTTATCCATGGTTTTAATAACCAAATAATAATTCAATCAGTCATCCTTCCAAGGATGGAATAAAATAAACAGTATAATCTGTATATCAATAAACAATTTTTATGAGTGAATATTTGACATAAAATTGTTACAACCATGGGTTTATATACATACCATTCAGTTTTTGCATTTAATTTTAATAAAAGATCATTAATATAGGAAAATTTCACTCGTGCACCAACAGGCATCACATGTGGACCTGTTATATCATTGAAACTTATGACAGTGGTTTCCTTAAAGTTATTTGATGAATTTTGTCTTTTTAAAACTTTCTCAGTGGTTGAGTATAATACTTTCTTTAATGAAGCATGTTTTCTCAATTTCTTCAATTCAATTACATTTTTTTCTGTTGAAGAATGTATCGATGATGTTTTAATTTGAGATGGGTCTGAAGGAGTAATCTTTAAAGATAATTTAAAAAGTTTCTCCTGTGGCCAAAACAAATCTTTAATTCTGAAACATGAAAAACAAATGGACATTAGGTATTAAAAAAGAATAAAGAACATTTCTAATCCAGTTAAGCAATCATTTAAATTGAAATAATAATCATAATATTTACAAATTGTAATCAATTTAATTAGCATCTAAATAAAGCTTGGTAATATTAATACATTTTTAATTTGAATATGTGGATATATTATGTGTCATAATGACAATGATGGTAATGCTGAACTCGATATACATTTTTTCTACAGTTGTAGTAAACGTTTTTCAACTCACATTATAAATACCACTCTTTTTAATTGTTGAACACGTTGATTTTTGTGGCTACAAACCCGAAATTGCAGACAGCAATGATTTACTGTTATCATTTAAAGAAATCAATAGCAGAGTGCTTATCAAAACAATGGTGGTCATACTCCCGATAAGTTACATCAACTAGAGTAGTATACAAAATAAACTTGCAGTGCAGTAAAAAAATCAACACACTTTGAATTTATTTAAAAGATTGAAAAGGAGAATGGCAAGATACATCTCTGTGGTAAAGTCCTTGTCGTATCAATTTGTTCTATATTTTCCCAAACTGAACGTTGGCCATATTCACTTTAATAAACCCTATGATTTAACAATAAATCCAAATCTGTTTAGTAGTGTTTCATAGAGTCAAGAAATTGTTTGTCTTAATTATTAAAACCTTTAAGTGCAAAGTTCATCTTTTTTTGTAATTGGTTTGAGAGTGCTGCTTGACACTAAGTTAAATAAGGTGCTAGACACAACAATAGTTTATTGTATTATTGCCTTAATTGAGGATGTCAGGAATCAATGATAAGCAGCTAGGGCATTAGGCCCACCAGAAACTACTGTCTGGTAGGCCATTCAGTGGTACCGGGAGACTGGACAATACACTAGGAGTGGATGGAGGCACTTGAGATCATTGTAATGAAGACCCAGGGAAACCGGCAGCAAAATAAGACTTAAGAGTGCCCGCAATGTAGTAAAAGTGCAGACACTGTATCTAGAAGATTAACTGAAGTGAGCCTGCACTCCATGGACTCCAGCCTTCTTTCCACAGCTGACACACTCCACCATGTAGCTCGCCTTATGTTTGCACAGACATACCAACATTGGACAAACAATGAATGGGCCAATGGGTCATTCCATCTCAAATCATCCAGCAAAATGTAAAAATGTCACCCATGGTTTCAGATTTCAATGAAAATTTTTTTAACAACACTTTTTACCTTCCTTATGAAGAATATAAAATTTTACTTTGATATCTTCAGTAGTTTTTGAGAAAAAAAATGCTGAAATATTGAGAAAGTTTGTGTAACTGACATTTTTAAGGTTGCTTATTTGGACACATTTTATTAGAAAAAAAATCATAACTTTAGTGATTTTCAACATATCAAGATAAAATTTTCACTAAAGTGTTCACAAAAGCATGGAGATACAGGAAAAAAATAAATTGATAATCATATTAAAATATAAGCCCCTCCAAAATTTCACTAACTGCATCCTTATTAAATTTTTTTTTTAAGAAACCCCAATTTTTCAAATATGCTTTTGCACATGAGGCAGAATACTTAAGCAAGCAAACTTTTTAAATTATGCGTTAATGTGCAAACTAAAAGACTATGAAAGAAAAACAATGGCTTTTTGAGTGCTTATGCATTTTTTTGGAGATAAACCAAAACAATTTGGAATTTTCTCAAAAAATTTTATTCTATGAACAAATATGAAAAATAATAACAAAAAAAATTAAGTAATGATTAGTTTAGGTGTATGAACTTTTAAAAAGACTTACGAATTTAAAAAAAAATTTCTTTGGTTTAATTAAAATGTAATATTTATTTACAGAATTGATAAATAGGGAACGATGCACATATATGATTGAAAAAAATTAAATCTCTATTAAATGACAAATTATCATTTGAAAAACTGGAAGAACTGGATTATCTTAAATGTATTATAAATCTTTAAATATATTACCATTTAGTGATGCCTTCTTTTTGAAATCAAGAGACATTGTTCTTGAATGTCAGTTAAGTCCTTTTTGGGGACATTTTACACACTACCGGTCTTTTTGTTGGTGCAGCGTTAGGTTAGCATCTTATTAGAAATGAAAATGGTAATTTTTCATTTATTCCATAAAAGTACAATATATATAAATTTAATTCACTTAAGAAATAAAATACATTAAGTAATCAGTAAATATTTTAATATAATTATTTTATTTGACATATTCCATAGCACATGATTATTTTTTATATTTTCCTCTAATACTGTATTTTACTTTATAATTATTAATAATTATTTTTCAGCTTTCAGACATAAATAGAATTAATACTTTATAGAAACTGGTTTTAATTTTAAATTTGCCACAGTATATAAATGCATTAAACATATTATTATATATGTGCATCGTTCCCCATTTATCAATTCTGTAAATAAATATTACATTTTAATTAAACCAAAGAAATTTTTTTTTAAATTCGTAAGTCTTTTTAAAAGTTCATACACCTAAACTAATCATTACTTAATTTTTTTTGTTATTATTTTTCATATTTGTTCATAGAATAGAATTTTTTGAGAAAATTCCAAATTATTTTGGTTTATCTCCAAAAAAATGCATAAGCACTCAAAAAGCCATTGCTTTTCTTTCATAGTCTTTTAGTTTGCACATTAACGCATAATTTAAAAAAAAGTTTGCTTGCTTAAGTATTCTGCCTCATGTGGAAAAGCATATTTGAAAAATTGGGGTTTCTTAAAAAAAAAATTTAATAAGGATGCAGTTAGTGAAATTTTGGGGGGGCTTATATTTTAATATGATTATCAATTTATTTTTTTTCTGTATCTCCATGCTTTTGTGAACACTTTAGTGAAAATTTTATCTTGATATGTTGAAAATCACTTAAGTTATGATTTTTTTTCTAATACAATTTGTCCAAATAAGCAACCTTAAAAATGTCAGTTACACAAACTTTCTCAATATTTCAGCATTTTTTTTTACAAAAACTACTGAAGATATCAAAGTAAAATTTTATATTCTTCATAAGGAAGGTAAAAAGTGTTGTTAAAAAAATTTTCATTGAAATCTGAAACCATGGGTGACATGGCCTGGATGATTTGAGATGGAATGACCCCCATGTTTTTTTTACAGATGTGTCCAGGTTCATTTTATATTTCCAAGACAGATGTATGAGAGCATGATCCTTTAATAATGACTGAAGCATTGACGAATGTCCTGTTTGGTGGGATCGGGAGTATGATCTGCAAAAAACTGAAGAAATAATTAATACTGAATGCTACTGATGATCAATTGGAATCATACACCGTATGAAAAACGACAAGTTACCAAAAAAGGCAGCACTAACTAAGTGGTTTTGCTTCATAATACACCATCACACAAAGAAAACCTATTTCCTCCAAGAAAATGATTGAAGTATTCAGTTGGTAAGTACTTTCGCATGCAGCTTACTAACTAGACGGCATTGTCAAACTACTATTAATTTGCATCAATGGCTCATACACTTTCTGAGCAGCGCCTCACTTCTTATGAAAATTGCTTGATGACTGGTTTGTCACAAAAGAGCAACAGTTTTTTGATGTTTCATTTATATATTCTCTTCTATTGTAACAGTTAACATTGAGTAGCAAACTAAGACCAGATTTTTTTCATAGGTAAATGTATAAGCCCAGCTAAATATCTATATGAAAACTCACAGACTCTCCCCCAAGAACCTTAATGATCCCAGTTATACTTACAATTTTTCACCAATTTTCAACCACTTCTCATAAATAACATTAATAATGTCATCTAGCAGAAATTCAGCTATCTGCTCTATCTGCTATCTTAAACTGCAATAAAGATCCTGCAGATAGGAGCCATGCCAAAATTCCATGGACACACAATTTTTTTTTAACAAAAAAAGTCAGAAATTCATAAGAAAAAAAGGGGAAAAATCATTAGTATTATCTTGTATTACCTGATAACTTTTAAAATGTGAAATGAATTCTCAATAACGTAATGATCTTATTTTGTTCTTAATGAAATATGATATAATGTACCTGCTACCAATGGTTTCATCTTTGATTTTGCTATAACATTTGATTGGCAATTTATTCCGTTCTAAGCAATATCTCAGATACACAAATATGCCATTATAACAATTCACCCAAATGATCTTATCATGAAGTGAATCTTGTATGCGACCACTGAATTTAAAGATGCTTTCTCGCACAAAATCCTTTGCATCAAATCCGAAGTCTGGCTCTCTTAAATTGATGGTTAAATGTAACTGCATAATCTGTGGATAAATTAAATTATTTAAGCAAAATACAATATGTATGTATATATGTGTGTGTGTATATATATATATATATATATATATATATATATATATATATAAAGTGCACTTTGATATAATTTTTTTAGTTTTAATTAAAATTATTTCTCATAACAAAAGTGTATGAAAACTAATTCTACTGAGTTTACAATAGAACATTTATGCCTGAATGTTATTCCTCAAAATGAATAATACCTACAATTAAATCTACTACCTAATAATTAACTCAATCTGACTCTTTTCAGTAACCAAATCATTGGTAAACCATATAAACTATTTTTTTAAAAAAATACATTAAGTAATCTCCAGGTTTCTCACTCCCACAATATTTCTCCATCCTTCCAACAGGATTCATAAGGTGGTGGACATTGCAGTATTGGCAAGGTAGTTTCTGAACTACTTATGTATATGACCACTTCTCAGGCAAGTCTCCTTGTCCAATTTTCTTTTGCTTCAGCACTTTGACTTAGTCAAACATCATCTGGGCAGATCATTCTTTATCATGTGTAGCTAGGACTAATATATTTGTCCTCCTATGCTTGTAAGTAGATTATGTGCTGCAGCATTCGGTAGCAACCTTCTTCCCAAAATGGCCTATATAGACAGCCCCACAATCACATGGCAGATCTAATAAATAAATTACATTTAGAGTAACATGTTTCTAGAAATACATAATTCCTCGGTTCTTTAAATCTATAGAAGTAATTCTCTTATATCATATCAAAATATTTCAATAGTCAGTTATGAATAACATAGTAGGAAATGTTATTCCAAGTTAATGCCAAGTCATAAAAAATTACTAGGGGCCAGGAAGTTGTTATTTATGCCATCGATCCTTCCTAATTTATATCAATCAATTTTTTACACACAATAGAGATTGAAAATGATTTACCAAGTGGTAAAAAAATATATATTTTTTTAACTATTAGTTATATAGAATTTTCATACTTACTTTTAAAAGAGTATAAAAGCTGTTTGCTATATGTTTGATTTTAAAATTTCCTATATGAAAATATTTAGGAAGTTCGCAGAATGCTTCAAGATAAGTATCACAGTATGGGACAGTTGGCTGAGGTTTTCGAACGATGTAGAAGAAATCCTGATCGTATAACTTTCCTTTATTTATTAATGAGCACAATTTTGCAGCAGTAACCATGTGAAGTTGCGATACAGTTGTCTTATACTTCACAGGCATCTGAAACATAATATTTATTGGCAAATACATAAGCATGACCAAGCCCATGCACACAGGTTAACTAGTATATGTGATCATAGGAATCCATGCATGTGAAGCAATTCATAACTTCTAAGCTATCTCTAGCTCAAAGCAGAGATGCTCACACTAGTTTTGACTTTACTCAGTTCTTTCTGGTGCCATTGTCTTTTATCTGCTATGGTCAACCTTGTATATCACCTCTAAACATCCAGCTCATCAAATGATGTAGTAAAACACTTTTGCACCTCTCTATGGTAATAAAGTGTGAATCCCACATTGTAATACTCCGTAGTTGGGAAAATTTACTTCCAAATACTCCACATTATTCACAGTCAAACTATTTGCAATTGGTCTCAAAAAAATAAATTTAACTGTTCTAAATGTCTTGCATAAGCTGCAAACAGAGAAAACTGCTATTAGAAGTTCAAGATGAAATATCACCAGAATAATACTTTGTTCAGGACAATCATCAGAGAACCTAGATATTTCCTTATCTTTGTCGTTCACTTCATTAATACTCAGGGCAGATCATAAATCGTTGTAACACTCGCTACACTTTTGTCTTCTTTTCTTTAAAGGGCACAAACATTTAATAAAAGTGAGAATAGCTCTTTTAAGTAAAGGAAGGTTATCAGATTGTTGAATTTCTTGCTACCTGAGTAGGTCCTTACTTATCTTCTAAATTCAGTAATCAACATTTTTAGATTTATTACAAATTATCCATGAATCATTAGAGAAATATAAAAATAACTTTTCTGTACCATTTGAGACCTTTTCTCAACATTGAGTGGTAAGCTAATATCTGGTCGCTAAAGTCGATTCCCTTTTTGGCTTTGTGTATATAATCTAGGATGCATTTGGGTTTGTAGATTCAGATGATAATTTAACAATTTATACAAATGTTTTTGCACAGAAAGACTTTTGCCAGACTATACGCATCAGACACTATGAACCAATGCCACACTATACTATTCCAGAGATCATCAGTTATGTGCAGTATAGGTTCCCAGGGATCAATGGAATTCTATTTTGAAGTTCTTGTAAAAAAAAAAAAAAGTTTTAAAATATACTGGCTTTTTAAACAATTTGCTTGACCATTATTAATAAAGATGTCCCATCTTCAAAGGAGTAAAACTTTTGAAAAATTCCAGCCACACCTGGGGAAATGCATGTACTGGTCCCCAGGGACTGATACAGTAGACATGGTATTAATATTTAGTAAACAATTAATTTTACCTGTTATTAAAGCTTTAATTAGTTATTGTATAATTATTATCAGAATATATAAATTAATGAACAAACAAATGATTAGCTCCCAATAAAAATGTTTTAAATGGCATTTCAACAACATATGAGCAATAAAATTTGCAGCAGATTAAGTTTTTCCAGTGGCTGTTAATTCCCACCATCTAATTAGACCATAAATAGTTTAAATGCCAACCAAATGAAAATTAGATTACTTTGTAAAGGACCTACTTAAGCTGAAAAAAAAAAAAAAAAAGAGAAACAAGAGAGATTAAGACCATTGCCTTAATTCACATGGCTTCACTCCTTTTGATCATAACGTTGTAGGAGTACTAAATTATTGACTCAGGCTCAATTAGATTTAAAAAATCGAGGTGTCCCCTAAAGACACCCTTTGTAACCTTTTACAGGCTGAGTATTATTTATTTATTAATCACCTACAATAGAACTAATAATGTCAAGCAGAGTAAAAAGAATATAAACTTACATAAGCTGAGGTCGAAACTTTCTCACCCTCCATGAAGGCTTCAGATAAAGCAGGTGAAACATGAGATAGTGCCATGTCTTTTTGGCTACCAGTCTGAAAATAAAATAAATTACGGTAGTTATTCACAGATAGTATTACAGAAATTGTTGTGATCCTTGAGATTGTTGTAAAAGTTTGATTCTACTCACAACATGGAATTCGATAAGTGTGGTACTAATAGATAATCGGCAAACGTGATTCTCAGTTACTTGCTAGAGAATGTTATCAAGTAATTATGTCAGTAGTGGTAGAAGAGTTGCTGGACTTTTTCAACAAACCATTTTATGTTTATTTTGTCACTAACTTAATTAGGAATTAGGGGCTAATTGAAAATATCTATAACTTTAAACAGAAACAAACAAAATGACATAACAAATCCTGACTTAAAGAACATTTTTAATTAGTTCCAAAACCCATAAAATTATAAAATTAGTGAATGCAATTGAAAGAATAAAAAAGTAATATTATACTGTTAAAACAAACAAAAATATTAAGTGGGTTGTTATTTAAGTCAGCTATGTATTATTAATTAAGTTGAGGGTCCTCTCCATATTAATCTGTAGCCAAATGCTACATAAGCCCAGTCTACCAGATAGAATGTGTCTAGTAATTTAATTGAAAAAACTGTGCCAAGTAAATAAAAAAAATTGCTGTTATGAAAAGATTTTGATAAGGAAATAAGAACAGAATCATTATATGAAGGAAACAGCTCACATCAAAATATGTCTCTTAATAATAGAAATGCCTCTTCCTAGGGGGAAAATAAAGAGGTTCACTGGGCAAATGTCATTATAAACCAAGTATGATAATGGAGCATGTCCCATTTTAAGAATAGAAGAATCATGTGCTACCAAATGTGTCAGCGGGGTCCTGATCTTATTTGCTGGTATATAGTAGGGAGGAGAAAAACACAATGCTTAATGTAAGATTGGAAACCTCTGAGGAGTTGGTTGACCATATTTATTCATATTAAAATAAACAGTGAATAAAAAATCATGATTAACTTCACTCTTGAGAAAATATCGTCAGAAAAGTATTACTCAGTATGATGATTAAACCTATGGTCATGTATGGCAGTGAAACATGCGACTCTTACATAAGAAAACAAAAGATTATTATTGATATGGAAAGCAAGACACTAGGAAAATTGTTTGGAGGCATTAAAGATCACATATGGTTCATCAAAAGCAATAACAAATAAATAGAATTAGATGACAAACCTGACATAATCTGTGCTTTCAAAAATATCAGGCTGAGTTGGTGGAGCATGTTGAAAGAGCCTGACATTGCCTAAAAGAGTGCTGCATGGTTCAGCAGGAAGTAGGAAAAGATGTAGCCCCAGTGGCTTGATGGGCAACAGGAGACTTGGAAAGGTTGCTCATCTGTAATTGAAGTAGCCTGCCAGGGAACCATAAGGAATAGCGAATTGGAGGTGACCAGGTCCTTTCAATGACTTAACCAGCATGTAAATATTATTTACATTAACAATTACAATAAATAATTATAATTTTAAAATTTTTGAACTAATAAAAGGGGGGAATAGAAATAGTATTGAGGGGGGATCCAGAAAGCTTCAAAAAATAATAAAACTCAATATAGCCAACTAAAATAAGTTTTTAAAATGTACTTCACAAAATTTATAGTATGTACATGCAGATAGGAAAAAAAATACTTTTATTTTTAAAATTGATCAGTGAGATCGCAAAATTGGCACAAACAACTAAAATTACCGGTGAAACTGTATTTTAGTCCCCCCCCCCTTGGTGGCGCACGACGGCGGCCATTTTGTTTTTTACCTTTATCTTTTTTAACACTTTAAAATTTCCAAAATATGCCATCGGTGGTTAAACCCGAGGGTGGGGGTTTTGTTGTTCTAACTTTATATTTTTTAACACTTTAAAATTTCCAAAATACGCCATCGGTGGTTTTAAGCGAGGGCGGGGATTATAACGAAACAAAATGGCGTCGTAGGGGGGACTAAACTGCACTTAAGCCAAAATTACCTAATCAGAGGATTATAGAGATTCAATTCAAACATTCTGAGTATTATTATTATATCCTAAACATACTAGTGGTATACATGCAGAGGACATAGTATTCTAAACTAAAAAAATGTTTGAAAAATCCAAATCAAAACTTTTAATTTTGAAAAACAAAATTATGAATGTTATACTACGAAAAGCCTTTACTACAAATGGAATCCTTCTAGCCCCCCCCCCCTTTGCTTAGAGTTAATGTATAACTCTTATGTTACTCCACTATGATAAGCATAATATAAATTTATGAAAACCTAGTAAAGCCCTGTAGAGACTTCTTTGTTTTATTTCATGTAGCTGTAGCAAAATATTGAGCAAATATAATTTAATTACGGTTATTTTATTTACAGTATTTTTCTTAACCAAAATAAAGGTAATTTCACAACAAAATTTCATGAATATTGCAAAACTTGAGGTAAACAAAATATGATTCTGATGTCCCAAATTCATCTTTATGAAGGTACATTTAACATAACAGCAGTAAAAGTGATAAAAAATATTACTAATGTTATTCGTACATATGATGTATTTTTCCCATATTCAGAGGAAGTAAATGGGGAAAGAAGTTCTGACTCTGAACTCAAGCCACTCCATCTACTTTCATCCACAGGAAATTCTGAAAACAAAATAAATAAATATATATATATATATATATATATATATATATATATATATATATATATATATATACATGTAGCGAGAACTGCGTACATGAAAAAATTAAACAGAGTTAATAACATATTTTTAAGTTTATTACAAGAATAATAAACGTTGTTTATTAGAGTTCTTTCGGATTGCAAAATTAATCATATACAAGATTTATCACTGCATAATTTATTTGACACTACACATTTAGTAAATTATCCTCAACTATTACACACACATTATGCACTGATAAATTCACAGTTCTTATTGCACAGTCCAATAATTCACGATCACTGAAGTTCACTAACACACGGCACTAAACTGTTCATTACATAAACACGGCATTACACTGTTCTTCACTTGAAACACTGTACCGAAACTAAAAACACTGTTTACTGAACGCACTGTTATTCACTTGAAGAGAACTGTGAACAAAACTAATTCTTGGGACGAGCTGGGCCGCTTTAATAGCCGAGCGGCGACATCAAATATCTAGATCCCAGACGGATATAGCCGAGAACGGGCTAGACGGCGGAGTCTAGACACTTCGGCAACAATGGTCTTTCCATTGGTCTGCTCCTTTGATCTACTTCGTACTTCTTAAATATATGATTAACTCTGTTTAATTTTTCATGTGCGTAGATGTAAGGAGCCGACCGATGGAAGGACCATTGGCGCCCGAAGTGTCTCGACTAGCCGTCTAGCCCATTCTTGGCATTCTCTTTGATGTTAGCTCCCGGCTATAAAAGCGGCTCAGCTCGTTCCGAGAGTTAGTTTGTTCTCAGCTCTCTTCAAGAGAATAACAGTGCGTTCAGTGCAGCTTTATGGAGCAGTGCATTTTATTTGCATTGCGGTAAAGTGTTTTATGTGAAGAACAGTGAAGTGCAGTGTTTATGTAAGAAACAGTGAAGTGCCGCGATTATGTATTAGAACAGTGCAGTGCCGTGTTGTTTGTGAAGATCAGTGCAGTGCCGTGTTGTTTGTGAAGATCAGTACAGTACCGTGTTCTTTGTGAAGATCAGTACAGTACCGTGTTCTTTGTGAAGATCAGTACAGTACCGTGTTCTTTGTGAAGATCAGTACAGTACCGTGTTCTTTGTGAAGATCAGTGCAGTGCCGTGTTTTGTGAACTTCAGTGATCATGAGTTATTGTACTGTGAAGCTATCGGTTCATACTGCGAGCAATAGTTATGAATAATTCACCAAGTGTGTTGTGCATTGTCAAATTATTTGTGCAGTGATAAATAAACGTCCGTCACGCAGGGGCTGCGTAAACTAAGCAGATTTCTCACGTGAATGTTTACAATAGATAATATACATACAGGTAACACAGCCGTGAATGCTCAGTAAATGTACAATACAAGGGTGAATTGTAAACAAACAGGCATGCCAACCTCGTAGCGCTGCATAGATAGACCGGAAAGACAAACAATTAATGAAATATATTTGAATATAACATATTAATTTTATTGAAAAAAATTTACTAAAGCTTGTGGTGCAATTTATAATGAATCAGAATCAGTTTTATCTCAATCACTCAAATTTTAGTAATCCAAAAACAAAAGAAGGGGGAGGGGGTCAACAGAACGTATTTGCATATATCTCACAAAGTAAAAGTTCAATGAAAACAATATTTGGTGTTTAGGCTTCAATAAATATCTTTTATTAAATAACAGCATTATTTATGTAACACTAGTAGAAGTGGGGGTTTACTGAAGGCTGAAAACTGAAAAATGCAAATATCTCGGTTAATATTCAAAATAGAGAACAAACATAATAATAATAATGTTCATTACATTATTTATAGTGTATATAATTTTCAATAAGATTGATTCTATAGTCCGTTCCATGTCGAGCTGGCCGATGGATGTCGAGATTCTGTGCGCTGTTGCCAAATCTTTACATCTGCCCACACTACACATAAATATCCACGTTTTTCGGCGGGAAAAATTATATAATGTGCAGAATTTAGTTCTCTATACGCCTACATTGAAAATAAAAAATAAAAGCTAAATCTCGAGTCGCAAAAAATTATTTAATGAAAAAATTTTACTCAAAGTTTTTAATGGAAATTATTCTTTATCACATCACTGTGACCTTATTTTTTGAAATATTGCTTTGAAATTTGGTATGAAGTCCCCAGACCTTACTCATTTTCGACAAATAGAAGAAAAAAAATTTTAATGGTATTCCTTCCCTACTTTTTCGCGAAATGAAAACAGAAAATTACAAATTCTATTTTTGAAAAGTAGCCTGCGAGGAAATTTCGTTCTATTGCAGCCTATTAAAATTTGACGCATCCCTTATAAAAAGGACCGTTCAAATTTAATTTTAAGATGTGTCTGACTATTCTGGGATGAATACAGCTGGAGTAATTGATTTTTAAATGCGAGGGAGCGCGCGGATGCGATCTGCCGATAGCGGGACAGGCCTGGCAGATCACCCCTCCTTATACCTGGTGTCCCCCGAAGGGTTGATGACCAGATGGGTTGGGTAATCATTGCCGGGAATACCTACCTGTGATGGTTCATTGTTTCAGCAGTATACATCATTACAGCTTTTGCGTTTGCCAAGTGCACTTTAGGAGCTGTTCCAGTTATACATTTTCGCTATCTGTATTCGCCACCGTTGTTGACGCCGTCACGCCGCTGTTGTTGACTCCATCGCGCTGCCGTTATCGTCGCCGCCCGTGCCGCCGTTTTCTCCTACCATATACAGTTACCGTCACATTGGTGTTGGGATTTATATTTATTTGAGAATCTAAAATGGCAGATCCTGTGACCTCCTCGAGTGTTTCACCAAGAAGAAAACCCGTACATCAACTTCGGAGCAAAGAGCAGAGTATGGTGTTCAGCGTATACAACTATTTCCGTGGAACATACGCTGCTGTTAAAGCTGTGAACGAAACCTGTGACGCTACAGGTGTCTCGAGGCGATCTGTCTATAGAATAATCAAAAGAAGCACGCACGGCCCATTCACCACTCCTACGAAGAAGAGGAAATCACTTATTGTACAAAGGAAAGATTCCAGGAAGTGTAAATTCGACAGCTTCGTAATGTCCGCCATACGACAAAAAGTGCACACATTCTATTTACAGAATATACCACCGACCCTTAATTTGTTACTAAATAACATCAATGAAGATGAGGATTTGCCTAATTTTTCTAGAACGACACTATATAGGACTCTAGTCGATATAGAATTTACGTTTGAAAAAAGAAAAAACAACGCCTTGCTTACCGAAAAGGACGAGATAATATCGTGGAGGCATAGGTATCTGCGATCTATACGGAAGGCAAGAGCTGATGGTCATTACATTGTGTACCTCGACGAGACATGGGTCAACGTTGGTCATACCATTACAAGTGTGTGGAAGGACAAAACAATAACGTCAGCGCGCGATGCATTTCTTGCCGGACTATCCGCTGGCCTGAAGCCACCCACTGCCAGAGGACCAAGGTTTGCATTGGTTCATGCTGGAGGTGATCGAGGGTTCGTCGATGGAGCCGAATACACATTCCTGTGCAAAAAAAATACAGCTGATGCGCACGAAGAAATGGACGGGGAATGTTTTGAAGAACAACTGCTTCCCAACATTCCTGAAGGAACGGTTATTGTAATGGGCAATGCTTCGTACCATTCTCGACGACAAGAAAAGATACCAACCTCAAGCAATACAAAAAAAGAGCTACAGGAATGGTTGCAATCCAAAAATATAGCCTTTGAAAGTGACTGCTTAAAGCGAGACCTGTTGGCACTTGTGAACTTCCACAAGGCAAAATACGTGTCCTACCGAGTGGAAAGTATGGCTGAAAGAAGAAATTGCCAAGTTCTACGCCTTCCGCCATACCATTGTGAACTAAACCCAATAGAATTAGTTTGGGCTCAAGTGAAGCACTACGTAGCCATGCACAACACTCGGTTTCTGAGGAGTGAAATGGGGGCACTTATAAAGGAAGGCTACGAGAAAGTAACAGTGGAAAATTGGAAAAACTACGTCGAGCACGTGAAAAAAGTAGAAGATGAGATGTGGAAGGCAGATGAGCTTCAAGATGATTTGGAGCCATTCATCATCAGACTGGAGTCAAGTTCAGAATCGTCCGAAACTGTTTCATTGGCAGACTCTCAAGGAATAAGTGGAGTTGATGCTTTGTCAGAAGATGATGCATAAGTAATACGGGTTTTATGTTCCATATATAATTTAAATGAAATATTAATGTATCCCATGATGTCTACATACAATAAATTTATAAAAATTTCTACATTCTTTTCTTATAATTACTGACCCAAACCTGAAATAAAATAACACATAAGTCAGACATGCCAAACAGGATATAGAAAAAGTTTATGTTATGTTTAAATTTCTGTTTTTGACTCTAATTTATTTGGTCTACGTAATGATACGTAAAAATTAGCAAAACTCATTTAAGACCAACGCTAAAAAAAAACATTTATTAACATTTAACATTTATTAATGCTCACACTTTAGGCGTTAAGAATGAGATCTGAAAGTATTTCCTGCTCCCTTAAATGTCTATATCCTTTTTACTATTGGAGGACTCATAAAATAACCATTTTCTACAAAAACCTACTGATCTATAGTGACTGGTAAGAATGGAACCATTACAGGTAGTTATACCCGGCAATGACGTTGAGGACACTTAAAATTACCACTAATCCATTGTACTAACATAAAAATGTTTTCCCTAACCCAGGACTGGTCATCAACCCTTCGGGGGACTCCAGGTATAAGCAGAGCTGGGCCAAATTGAATTTCGAATAAATTTGAAAAGTTTCTGCTATACGAATTAGGGATAAATATTTGTTATTCATAGGTTTCGTAGAATAATGTATTCGATATTTGTTATTTAAAATAACAATTAATAAATACAACAAGGAGGGGTGGTCTGCCAGGCGTGTCCCGCTTTCGGCCCATCGCATCCGCGCGCTCCCTCGCATTCAAAAATCAATTACTCCTGATTTATTCATCCCAGAATAGTCGGACACATCTTAAAATTAAATTTGAACTGTCCTTTTAATAAGGGATGCGTCCAATTTTAATAGGCTGCAATAGAACGAAATTTCCTCGCAGGCTACTTTTCAAAAATTGAATTTGTAGTTTTCTGTTTTCATTTCGCGAAAAAGTAGGGAAGGAATACCATTGAAATTTTTTTTTCTTCTATTTGTCGAAAATACGTAAGGTCTAGTGACTTCATACCAAATTTGAAAGCAATATCTCAAATAATAAGGTCACAGTGATGTGATAAAGAGTAATTTCCATTAAAAATTTTAAGTAACATTTTTTCATTTAATAATTTTTTGCGACTCGAGATTTAGCTTTTATTTTTAATTTTTAATGTAGACGTATAGAGAATTAAATTCTGCACATTATGGAATTTTTCCCGATCAGATTAGACAAAGTAGAGATATAGCGGCAACGTCGTACGGAGGGAAAAGGACAGAGAGATGTAGTGCGCCATGTGTACGAGAGAGACAAAGCATCCCACTCAAAACACCTTGTGCCAGTTCGACATGGAACGGACTTTATACACTTTTTCGATCCGACTTATAGTAACGGAGATATTTTGAATTTTCGAAATTCTCCTCCTCTAAACCCCCGTTCCCCCTAGTCCGATTTCAGCCGTTAACGAACTTGATCTTTCTTTTTACATAAAACGACTAAATATCAAGTTTGGTAACGATTACACAAAAATTGCGACCGCTAGAGCGGCAACCGACAAATATATATATATATATATATATATATATAGTTTTGAACGGACCTCATTTTCGGTATCTCCTAGGTAGGATCGATGGACACTTGAAGAACAAATTCGAAAATTCCGTCATGAGTACAACCTCAATAGCTGATTTCCCTTAAGGAAAATCTGCTAAAACTCTTGTGTAATAAATTTTTCAATCCAAAAGAACTCTTATTAACAACGTTTATTACTGGTTTTGGTAATAAAACGTAACAATATATATATATATATATATATATATATATATATATATATATATATAAACTTTAAACATTTGTTTAAATAATTGCTTGAAAACTGAAACTAAAATCAGATATTAAAGATGTGCTAACAGAGTACAGGATCAGGCACAATACAGTGAAGTTAAATATTCATCGGAGAGTAAAATGAAATAGAAATTCCAAAACGATTCCTCTGTCAGGCAGTGTTGGCCATTTTCTCCATTAAATATAAATGAAAAAGGCACATAAATCATGAGGAACGAGTGATCACTTACAGTGGGGGAAGAAAGTATTTACAAATCAATTTTTTTTTTTAAATTAAATTATAAATTTAGGTAATACAAATTTGTATAACATAATAAATAAGAAGTATATTTAAAACAGAATTAATACATATACAATTCAAATGAAAAAGTTCTTGCTTAGTAATACTTTAAAAAAATGTGGGGGAAAAATATTTGCACATTACACTTTTTCTTCATTTTTTAAAATTTAATATATTTTATTTAGTCCGTTAGTGTGAATTACCACTTGTAAACCTATAGGTGTTGAGTGTAGGGGGAGGGGGCGGATCAACTGAACGTATTTGCATATATCTCACAAAGTAGAAGCTTATACCAATTTCACGAGAGCCGAACAGTTACGGAAACGGCCGGACTATCTTTCAGCGGAATCGCACGAAAAGAACCGACCATAGCCGAATATGAAAAATGCAACTACCTCGATTAATAATCAAGATAATGAAAAAACGTTGATAACAATATTTATAGAACAATTCATTTGCAATAAGATTGTTTCTGTACAAAGTTTCGAACCGACGCATAATAACGGAGATATTGTGTATTTTCGAAATACCCCCTCTAAACTACCCCCCTCCCACTGATCGGATTTCAGCCATTAACGAATTTGATCTTTGTTTTTATATAAAACGATTAAGTATCGGGTTTGGGTCCGATCAAACAAAAATTACGACCACTAGAGCGTTAACTGATAAGTATGTATATATATATATATATATATATATATATATATATATATAGATAGATAGATAGATAGATAGATAGATAGATAGATAGATAGATAGATAATTTTGAACAGACCTCATTTTCGTCATATCCTGGATAGGATCGATGGACATTTGAAGAAATTATTCGAAAATCTTGCCATGAGTACAACCTCAATAGCTGATTTCCCTTCAGGGAAATCTGCTAAAAAAACTGTAGCGTGCTTTCCGCTGATGATGCCGCACCCACTACTTTGGTAAGTAGTAGAACAATCTTCGTCAACGAGCACGTGGCTGATCACTTCATATTAGGCGAAAACGTACAGGAACATTTACAGTAACGAAGTCGTAGCTGAACTGAACCCTGTTTCCAGCGCTTTTCCATTTCCCGAAAAAGGAGAGGTGGGAAAACTCGGTAAATACTGTACAGCCGCTACAGTAGAAAACAAATATCAGAAGATTTCCCTTTAGGGGAATTCAGTACACGGTTCAAAGTGTATATTGTACAATACATTATGTGTATTCAGTTTTTATTTTTAATTAGTATTACAAGAAAGAAAAATATATGAAACTCACCGGAATCAAGCGTTACACGAACAAGTTTGTATCTGGTTTCTTCATATTTATTTTCGAAAAAGTACAAAACAGAATGTTTCATTTCTGGACCATATCTGCCTAAGACCAAATTGTTAAGCATTTCATTATATTTCCCATCTTTCCTCTTCAATAAATTGGAAAATGCGTTTTTTTGAATAATATTGAAGTAATTCAAAACTTTCTCTTCCACCCAATTCAATCTATAATCTGTAGTTATTGTTGTTTCTAAATTAATGTTGTAGTCCAGATTTGACGGTTGTATAGTATTCATCACTCTCTCAACTAACAAAACTTCCTGAATGACCTAAAACCGGACCATAATAAAAGAAATTCTTTACCTCATTAAAAGAGTTCTAAATGAACTTATATTTAATTATTATATTATCATACCATTGTTATATTATTATATTTATTACATTTTCTATTTGTTGTGTGAGTAAAATTCCTTGTTGTTGTTAGGAAATACGGGTATGCATGCACTGGTCTACTTGAGGGATTTTGTTACTACATGAAAATTGCGTATAATTAATAACGTATTTAAGAAGTATAACGAAAAGGCCGTCACGCAGGGGCTGCGTAAACTAAGCAGATTTCTCTCGTAAAGTTTAGTAATAGATAAATCTACATACTGATAACACAACACCACCGTGAATAAATACAAACGGAAATAAGAAATGTTTCATCCAATTTCAATGACCTGCCTACAGGAAGCGTTAGGTTAGAAATGTAAACAAACGGGTCTGCCCGCCTCACACTGGAAAGACAAACAATCACTGAAATATATCAGAATATAACATATTGTTGCGAAAATTAAAGGATTAGCAGAGAGAGTCTCGTATTTGGGAAGTGCGATATAGATCAAAGAAGCCGACAAAGGGTCGAGCTCCTACTAGACTCTTCCAGTCCTGACGTCGAAGGGCCAAGCCAATTCCCCTTTGAGTTTAGTGCCGTGTTTACGACAGTGCAGTGCCGTCTTTTTGTGAATTTCAGTGACCGTGAGTGAATTATTGGACTGTGACTCATTGAAGAACAGTGACGCTAGCAGTGCATACTGTGAGTACCAATTAAGAAGAATTAACCAAGTGTATTGTGCATTGTTAACCCTCCGTCGGGCACAGCTAGCCTGAGAGGCCAGGAAAACATACTTTTTGATACCACGCCTCATTCTGTTTCCCCTGTGAGGGGCCATTCCCAGTAATTTCCTGATTTGTGTTCATGCTTAGAATCCCCTACTTTAGTCTATTGCCATCCTTCATCCAGACCGACTGGTCCCTAGGTGGCTTGTGAGGCCGACTGCGCCCAATTGCTCCTTAATTTCGAAGATGATTTTTTTTCAAAATTTATCTATTGCAATCGTCCCTTTTACTAAGATTAATGCTATTCTATATGGAAGTTCGTCGATATCTTGAGAAATAAGTGCTAGTCTAGCTCAGGCCTCTCAGGCCGAATGCGCCTTATCAATTTTACTTGTTTTAGTTTAAGCTTCATCCTATTTTAATAAAGTTATTATTTTACGTACTAAATAGCATATTTGCTTTCCTTAGATCCTAGCAAATTCTGTCCTACCAGCGTTTTAAATTAAAATTAATTAGATGGGGAGTGGGGGGCTAAAATATGTGGGCGGCCTCTCAGGCCGTGTGCGCCCGATTTTGTTTCGTCCAGAGGTGCACCCGACGGAGGGTTAAATAAATTGTGCAGTGATAAAAACTGTGAAACTTGTGAGTCAAACTTAATTTTGCAATCCAAAATAACTCTTATTAACAATGTTTTTTACTGGTTTAGTAATAAAAACGTAACGACTGGTGTCAGAAGTGGGATTGCAAAATTAAAATCAACAAAAATGAAGTTTGAAGAACTAAAAGTGGAACAGCTGAAGAAGGAGCTGGCTAAACTGGATCTGCCAACAACAGGAAATAAGGCTGAATTACAAAGGCGGTTGACAGATGAATTCCAAAGACGAGGAATCGATATAAGTACATACGAGTTTGCCGATAAGGAAGACATTGCAGTAAGTAGATATAAATTCAATTTTGGCCGCCATGATGGAATAAATCACAGATGACAACCAGAAACTCTTAAAAGCTTCTAGAGCTAATTACGAGAGATTAGAAGAAGCTTCTAGAAGTAACAGCGAGACAATTTTAGCGGAAGTTAGTCAAGAATTCCAGGAAGCTTCTAGAGCTAATTACGAGAGATTAGAAGAAGCTTCTAAAAGTAACAGCGAGAAAATCTTAGCGGAAGTTAGACAAGAATTCCATGAAGCTTCTAGAGCTAATTACGAGAGATTAGAAGAAGCTTCCAGAACTAATTGAGAAACTCGAAGAAAAATTTCGGGAAGCTTCTAGAGCTAATTGCGAGAAACTTGAGGAACTTCAGGAAGCTTCCAGAACGACAAACCTTAAACTCCACGAAATATCAGAGGAATTGGGCAAACGAGTGGAAGCCATTGAGCAGAGAGTAAGCGGGTTTGATGAAAAACTGAATAATATTGAAGAGAAAGTGTCCAATCTAGGAAAGAAGGTAGACGATGAAATACGTGAGCTACAATTCCAAATGGATAATCTACACGTTCGAGAGGGCCCGGTGAGGCTCATTTCAGAGCATTCCAGCAAGATAAAGGCGGTAATGTACCATTTAATGTTTTTAAATTCCAATTTGAGACGGTAGCCTGTAGAAACGGATGGACTAATGAAGAGAAAGCGGTAGAATTGATTTTGGCACTGAAGGGAACCGCTGCAGAAAATCCTGGAGAGTTTACCGGCCGCTTGCAGGAATAATTATGAGGACATTATGGTGACCTTACAGCTCAAGGTCGCTGATATTCAAAATGACGCCCAAATGTCAAGGAATGACATAGAAGAATTAGTCAAACGAATAACGGAGGAGCAAAGGAATAGATCACGCTCAAAGTGCTTCAACTGCGGCAAGGTCGGCCATTATCAACGTAACTGTAAATCACCAAAGAAAAGTTCAAGATCTGTTTCGCCACCAAGGGAAAACAAACGGACGAATAACCCCAAATCTCAAGAGACACCGTTAAACTAAAACGAGCTAGCACTGAGGGGCAAGAGCTAGCTCCTACAACCGCTGGCCCCACAATCTTCATTTCCATAATACAAGAACAAAATAGCAACCTTACAGCTCGTTGACTCATTAACGGAAGGAAGCAGATCTTCACCATAGACACAGGGGCGCCGCAGTCCATAATTAGGCCCGATTTGGTAAAAGGATCAGTGGAACCATTAAACAACGTTCGACTGCGCACTGGTACTGGGGAATCAGCCACCGTCTATGGAAGAGCCAAGGTTCGACTGACTATCGCGAACACTAGCGCCGATCATGTATTTGTTGTCGCCGACATAGTGTACGAAGTGATCATCGGTGCAGACTTCATGATAGCCCACGGTATCAATCTGCACATGGGTCAACAAGTTATGATCTGGCGCAACGTCGAGATACTCTTGGATGTTGGATATGAGAGCAAGACCACAGTAAGGAGGCTATTTACCGTCGGACGCCAGAAATTACCACCCCAGTCGGAAACCTTAGTATGGGCGCGTGTGGAAGAAGATTGTGAGGATAACCGGTTGTGGGTAGTAGAACCAAAAGAACTTAAAGATGACATTATAACAGCTAAAGCCCTCGTGAAAACGTGCAACGATGGACGAATTCCGGTAAGAATACTTAACCTATCCAACAATGAGAAGATCATTAACAAAACATTTTGAAATAGGTCAATATGAGCCAGCAGAAGCAATAATTAACTGTGCCAAAAATTCAGGATGCCCGAAAATGACAGCCAAGGAACGCGAATTACTTGCAGGAGAAGTGGAAACATGGACGAAAGGACTGACATCACCTGAAAGAAACAAAGTAAAGGAGTTGCTAAGAGCACGTGCATCCGTCTTTGCCCTAAACAATAAAA
This sequence comes from Riptortus pedestris, assembly GCA_019009955.1. NCBI lineage: Eukaryota > Metazoa > Arthropoda > Insecta > Hemiptera > Alydidae > Riptortus > Riptortus pedestris. The sequence continues at coordinate 78,585,641 of CM032229.1, forward strand.
GCCCAGGTAGAACAGCAGTAGTGTAACATTAAATAAATACCGGTGAAGCGAGACCTATAAAACCCAGGAGTGTTCCCCTAGCGAAGCGGAATGAAGTTAAAGAACTTGTCAACGAAATGTAGCGGAATGGAGTTATTGAACCATTTTTTTTTCTTTTTTCTACCTTGGATTTGCAAAGCGGCTACTGGCAAGTAGAGATAGCCGATAAGAACAAAGAGAAAACTGCCTTTAGCGCAAGCAATGGTTTATGGCAGTTCAAAGTGATGCCATTTGGGCTCTGCAAAGCCCCAGCTACTTTTGAGCGTTTAATGGAACGTGTGCTAAAGGGTCTCAATTGGAAGACCTGCTTGGTGTACTTAGATGATATAATCGTTATGGTCAAGACTTTTGAGGAACATCTTAAAAACCTGGATGAAGTATTTAGTCGCATAACAGCAGCTGGGCTGAAGTTAAGCATAAAGAATTGTGCTCTGTTTCAGAAGAAGGTCAAATACTTGGGGCATCGGGTAACAGCAGAGGGAATCTCCTCTGACGAGGACAAAATACGGGCAGAAAAGGACTGGCCTCGACCACGAAATCTTCACGAGCTGCGTAGCTTCATGGGGCTTTGCACATACTACAGGAGATTCGTGCCAAACTTTGCTCAGGTAGCTGCCAACTTTGCTTGCACGAGCTAACCAAAAAGTCGCGACCATACCACTGGAGTGAGCCAGCGGAAGATGCGTTCCAGAGGCTCAAGGAACTCTTGTGCACAGCACCTGTCCTTGCCTATCCAATCGCTGGACAGAAGTTCATAATTGATACGGATGCCAGTGGCTATGGAATAGGAGGAGTGCTTTTTCAAGTAGTTGATGGGGCAGAAAGAGTCATTGGCTACTACAGCCGGGTACTCTCCAAGCCCGAAAGAAATTATTGTGTTACCCGACGGGTGCTTCTGGCAGTGTTGGAGTGCGTCAGGCATTACCACAAATACTTGTATGGTCAACACTTCACCTTAAGAACAGACCACTCCGCACTACATTGGCTGCTGCAGTTCAAAAACCCAGAAGGTCAGCTTGCACGATGGATTGAACGTCTGCAGAGCTATGACTTCAGCATCGAGCATCGAAAAGGTGGGAAACACAATAACGCTGATGCCCTTTCAAGACGGCCTTGTAACGTAGAATGCAAACATTGTACTAAAGCCGAGAAAGAGGAAAGCGTGATTGATGTGCGACTTACCCGTATTGGCTCAGACGAGGACTGATCGAAGGCTCAGAAAGATGACCCGATTCTAGCGAAGATTATATTGAAGATTATCGGCTAAGGAGGGCAACAGAAAACCGGCCCGAAATGAGACATCAGCTGAAAGCCCACTTGCGAAATCATACTGGGTCCAGTGGAATAGCCTAAAACTGGTAGAGGGCTGCTTATATCGATCTTGGGAGAGCTCAGATGACAAAACCACAACCGGGGGTTCCAATAGAACTCCATTCTGACCAGGGGCGAAATTTCGAAGCAGTAACAGTTTAGTGTCGTGTTTAAGACACTGCAGTGCCGTCTTTTTGTGAATTTCGGTAACCGTGAGTGAATTATTGGACTGTGAATCATTGAAGAACAGTGACGCTTATCAGTGCATACTGTGAGTAGCAATTAAGAACAATTAACCAAGTGTATTGAGCATTGTTAAATAAATTGTGCAGTGATAAAAACTGTGAAACTTGTGAGTCAAACTTAATTTTGCATTCCAAAAGAACTCTTATTAACAATGTTTATTACTGGTTTAGTAATAAAAACGTAATAATATTAATTTTATTGAGAACTATTTACTATATCTAGTACTGCAATTAATAATGAGTCAGAATAATTGCTATCTCAATCAATCAAATTTTAGTAGTCCAAAACCTTAAGACGGGGGGAGGGGGTCACCATGACATATTTGTATGTATCTCGTATAATAAAGGTCTCTTAAATACAATTTTTGGTATTTAAATTTCGAATAATGTGTTTTATTATGTAGGAGAGTATTGTTTGTGTAACATGCGTAGAAGTGGCGGTTTGCTGATGGCTGAAAACTGAAAAATGCAAATATCTCGGTTAATATTCAAGATAGTGAATAAATGTATGTAACAATATTTATATTACATTTAATTTGCAATAAGACTGGTAACGGAGATATTTCGAATTTTCAAAAATCCTCCCCTCTAAACCCCCCTTCCACCTGGCTCGATTTCAGCCATTAACGAACTTTCTTTTTACATAAAACGACTAAATATTGAGTTTGGTAACGATTAAACAATAATTACGACCGCTAGAGAGGTAACAGCCAAATATATATTGTTGCGAAAATTAAATACATGAAGGATTAGCAGAGAGAGTCGCATATTTGGGAAGTGCGAGGAAGATCAAAGAAGCTGACAGAGGGTCGAGCTCCTACTAGTCCCTTGTAGTCCAGACGTCGAAGAGCCCACCCAATTCCCCTTTGATGGATGCCGACGACCTATATAAAGAACCGGCCAGCCGCAATCTAGCCAGTTTTTTTTATCTCAGCTGTCTTATTGATCACATCACAGTGCTCCAGTGCGACTTAGTGCAGTGCGGTAAAGTGTTTTTATGTGATAACAGTTTAGTGCCATGTTTAAGACAGTGCAGTGCCGTCTTTTTTTCTTTCTTTTTTGTGAAGTTCATTGATTGCGAGTGAATTATTGGACTGTGAAATCTGAAGAACAGTGTTGCTATCAGTGCATAATGTGAGTAGTAATTAAGAATAATTAACCATGTGTATTGTGCATTGTTAAATAAATTGTGCAGTGATAAAAACAGTGAAACTTGTGTGTGTTTAATTTTGCAATCCAAAAGAACTCTTATTAACAACGTTTATTACGGTTTTATAACGTTTATTATAACGGTTTTGGTAATAAAACGTAACAATATATACAGTTTTGAACGGACCTCGATTTTCATCATCTCCTGGGTAGGATTTGAAAAAAAAATCGAAATTGCGTCATGAGTACGACCTCAATAGCTGATTTCTCTTAAGGGAAATCTGCTAAAATTAGGGCACCCCTGCAAAGGATTGGCGTAGATGGAGCCAAGGCGGAAATCTAGAACCTTCTAGGCGACGAACCCGACTCCAACCAATCAGCGCCTAGAACCTACTAGAGCGTTATACTACCTTGCTAGAGCCCATAAAGTGGACCAGCTCGCCCGACAGTACAGTTTTTTTAGTAGAACATCAGTGATTTGAGTGATAGCGAGTTATTGTGCTGTGTAATAAGAACGTAAAGTTAACTGTGAATATTGCGGTTAGTAGTGAAAAATAATTTACCAAATGTGTAGTTCTCGTAAATAAATTGTGCTGTGATAAATTTTGTGTATTTTATTTTGCAATCCAAAAGAAACCTAATAATCAACGTTTATTATTTTTCTAATTCTTATTTTGAACAAAGCATGCCCTGGAGAGTAGCACTTGCACTTTGGTCCTAATATCAACATCGATATTATTGTTTTCTGATATCATTCCAACTAGGAGCTTTACAGCACCTTGACACTCTTCTTCCAGTGATAACATCTTAGCCCTATTATCTATCCTAAAGCTATTAAACACGTCTGCTGTTAAGATTTTATTTTAGCAGATTTCCCTTAAGGGAAATCAGCTATTGAGTTCGTACTCATGACGCGATTTTCGAAAAATTTCCTCTAATGTCTATCGATCCTTCCCAAGAGATGACAAAAATAAGGTTCGTTCAAAACTGCATATATATGCACACAATTTTTGCTTGATCGTTAACAAACTCGATATTTAAACATTTTATGAAAAAAGAAATATTAAGTTCGTTAATGGCTGAAATCAGACCTCGAAAATGTGAGGTGGGTTTAGAGTGAGGGATTTCGGAAATTTGAAATATCTCTTTTACTATACTTCGGATCGAAAAAGTGTATAGAACCAATCTTATTGCAAATTAAATGTATTATAAATATTGTAAGACACATGTATTCTCTATCTCGAATATTGACCGAGATATTTTCATTTTTGAGTTTTCAGCATTCAGTAATCCCCCAATTCTACTCGTTTTACATAAACAATACTCTGTTATATAATAAACCACATTATTCGAAGCTTAAATACCAAATATTGTTTTCCAGAGACCTTTAATATACGAGATACATGCAAATATGTTCTTGTGACCCCCCCCCCGTCTTAAATTCTTGGACTACTAAAATTTGATAGATTGAGATAAAAATTATTCTGATTCATTATAAATTTCAGTACTAGATCTAGTCAATAGTTTAGAATAAAATTAATATGTTATATTCTGATATTTTTCAGTTATTGTTCTTCTTTCCGGTGAGCCGTTGGCTGACCTGTTTGTTTATATTTCAGATGCTTCCCGCCGGAAAGGGGGGATGATTTCTTATTGCCGTTTATATTTATTCGTTGTGTTAGCAGTATGTAAGTAGGTTTATCTATTATTTAACTTCGCGAGGGAAATCTGCTTAGTTTACGCAGCCCCTGCGTGGCGGCCATTTCTATAATCAAGAAATAGGAACAGATATCTTATCAACCCAATTACTGAATGTTTTGTTTTTAATTAATAAGAAATAATGGCTTTTAGCAACTTTCTCTCAAGGGAAATCAGCTATTTTGGTTGTACTTATGATGTGATTTTCGACAAAGTTCTTCATATGTACATCGATCCTTCCTTGGAGATAATTAAAATGCCCACAATTTTTGTTTGATCACTTTTTTTGTATCCATGCTCGACATTTAAGCGTTTCATGTAAAACTAATTATCAAGAACGCAATGGCTGGAATCGGACCAGGGGTGGAGGCTTAGTGGAGAGAGGGTCGACATTTCAGAATATCTCCTTTATTATGGCAGACTGAAAAATTATCTTAAACTAACATATCTTGTAAATTTAATTTTATATGAATGTAACATTCATTTTTTCGTATTTATTCTTTAGTATTTGAGATACATGTTAATGGGTTATGTGTGACGTCATCAATTAAGATTTTAAGTTCCTTTCTTCAAAACGTTGATTTGATCAATATTTAGCAGTTTCTTCCAACACTGAATATCATATTTGTTATAAAAATATTTTTTATGTGTCGGATCAACTTTGAACTTTTAATACAGTAATTTCTTGTTTTCATCCTTGGTAACCGCGACTTCTACTAATCTAATTCTTACGTTGACCCACTGAACATTTCTTGTGTCGGTTATATTTTAATCCCTGCTAACATAAGTTTCTTATTAAGGGAGGAATAAAGAATAGATAGTGAGATTAGATCACAAGTGTATTACGTAGGAAATCTGCGTAGTTCACGCAGCACCTGCCTGAGGTGCTTTATACATGAAATAATATTGCAACGTTTAAAGTAAAATTAATAATAAATAATTTCAATAATGAATAAAATACAAACCTTTCTTTGAGGTGCAGTGAAAGCAAAAATGTGTCTAAATCTTCTGTAAGTCAGGGCATTGCGCATTCTTCGATATTCTCTAATTTTCTGGTTTCGTTCTTTCCTTTTTCTTTTTAAATCCTTTTTTCTCTCTATCTCTTGTGCAATCATTTCTTTTAGTTTTTGTTCCCTAGCTTTTTCCACTTTTAGTCGTGAGGCCTTTTTTTTTAATGAGCCCTTTGAACTTGTTCTGCCCCCTAATCCAATTTTCTCATCTTTTGATTTAGTTCCTTTCACGTCTGCTATCGATTTAGTGTACTCTTTTGAAATTTCAGTAGTTCCCTGAAGTTTTTCAGTTTTTTTTGATTTGATATTTTCAGGTTCTGCACTTCCTTCAGGTTTCTTTTTTTTATTAGCAGATACTACTGACCTCGTTGACTCTTGTGACTTTTTACTTGTGGCAGATTTATTTGTGAATGTACCTTCAGAGACAGCAATGGTCACTTTTTGACTGCTTCCCTTTCGCATTGAACGCTGTGACAAAGCGTTTCTGGAGTATACAAATTGGATTCGGTCATCTCTTTTGTAATGAATAAGGTTTCTTATATCTTTAAGCAGTAGCCTGCTGATTTTCAGAAGATACATTCCCTGGAAGAAAATATGCACGATTTAATTTTTTTATGTATTTAAATAAATAATATAGACAAATATTACAATATAGACTATATTACAATGGGTTAATTTCGTCGGCAGCACTGATGGAACCCACTTTACTATTCTTTTAAAAAAAACCCCATTAAGAATGGGTTCAGTTATCAGATGTAAATATAGTATTAGTCACATCTTTTTATATGCTAGCTAATATCCTCCAAGAAACATGATTTCATGAAAGTTGTTCCAGTAGCCGGATTTCTTAAGATTCAAAAATTGTAAGATTGTCAAAACAAGATCCATTTTAGATTTAAAATGTAAAAAATATATCTGTGCATAGATTACTGGTATGTTTAATCTCAAACAACGATACTTTGAGGCCTTGAAATCAAACTTCATATTCAAGATTTATTAATAAATATGAGATGAAGGCACTACATGGCAACCTTGTGTTGCATTTCATTTAAAAGAACTCAATTAGCCATAGTAACACAAATTGGGGAGTTAATAAATAATATTGTTACGTTTTTTTTTATTTACCAAAACCAGTAATCAACGTTTTTAATAAGAGTTCTTTTGGATTGCAAAATTAAATACTCACAAGTTTCACAGTTTTTATCACTGCACAATTTATTTCACAATGCACAATACACTTGGTAATTATTCTTAATTACTACTTACAGTATACACTGATAGCGTCACTGTTTTTCAGATTACACAGTCCAACAATTCACTCACGGTCACTGAAATTCACAACAAGACGGCACTGCACTGTCCTTGACTTCGCGGCACTTCACTGTCCTTTATTTCGCGGCACTGCACTGTCTTAAACACGGCACTAAACTGTTACTTACAGTCACGGCACTAAACTGTTACTTACAGTCACGGCACAACACTGTTCTTCTTCTAAAAACACTTTACCGCACTGCACTAAGTCGCACTGTAGCACTGATGTGACCATCAAGATCACTGAGCATAAAACTGCCTCGATCGCGGCTCGCTGTTCTTATATAGGTTGTCGGCATACATCAAAGGGGAATTGTCTGGTTCCTTCGACGCTAGGCTGGACGAGTCTATAAGGGGCTAGAACTTTCTGTCGGTTTCTTTGATCTACGTCACACTTTCCAAATACGCGTCTCTCTCTCTCTCTCTCTCTCTCTCTCTCTCTCTCTCTCTCTCTGAGGCTTTGTCGTTGAAACGTTCTTTAAAAACAATAATAATGTGGTGGCGACACAGAGAATAAGCAAAATTTTCTTTAATGGGCGACTGAAAATCCTCGTGAACTCCACCAAAGACCTCTTCATAGCCCCAAAGTGACAGTTTGGTGCGCCGTGTCCTCCATAGGCATAATCGGGCCTTACTTGTTTGAATCTCATGATCTAACTGTTACTGTTACCTCTGAGCGTTATTGTGAGATGCTAGACAACTTTTTTCTACCTAAATTGGAAGAGTATGGTCAGCATTTTAAGGCACATAAGCCTTTTTGTTTCAACAGGACGGTGCTACGGCTCATACCGCCCTTCGTTCACGGCAAAGACTGTTTCCCGGCCTCCTGATCTCCTTACGTGGCGATGTTCCATGGACCACTCGCTCCCCGGATTTGAGCATATGCGATTTCTATTGGTTTTTCGGCGACTACTGGCAGTTGCTTATTTTGTTATTTAGAGTAACTTTAGTTATATATATTTTTGTCGTATACCGAAGTATAACGGGAGTAAACAATTTTTTGGGGACCATTGGCTTTTGGCGGAAAAGAGGTTTCGATGCGCAGTTGTTACGAATACGCTCAATGATGATTTACATTGCACAAAATGTTCTAAATAATGACGAGGAATTGGTTTTCTCTTGGTTAATTGTTTATTTTTTGTATGATTCACGTTTATTCTGCAAGACACATGAAAGGAAGAGGCGCCATTGTTAACCCTCCGTTAGGCTCGGGTCATTTCCAAACGACTATAGGCGCGGGTCACCTATGAGGTGACGATGGAGAAATATGTTGGTAAAACTGCTTCTTAGGGCAAAAATAGAGTTAAACAAATATAAATACTTATCTGAACAAATAGTAGACCTATTTTATTTTAAAACTTGTAGCAAAGTAACACATGAATATATCTTACAACTATCAAAAATATTAATTCATTTCAGGTAACATGAAGCTATTTATGAACTATGAATTCGTTAGGTACTACTTACTTAGCTACTAGAAAACATATATAAATAAAGTGCAATAAGAATAGTTGAGAACTACTTATTCATTTCATTACTGCAGGAATAGCAAATACAAGAAAACATTTATGATAAAAAAGGAAATTAAAATGTTTCACGTCGAATCTTTTAGTGCTTTCAAGTTCAACTTAGGTGAGTTTCTTGCCCAACATGTTTTTCATAAAGTCTTCTAAATTCATTCTCGCTCCTCTGTATGTGCGAGCTAAGTAAAGGAGGCCTATATATGATTTTATTTCTGTCAAGTCCCTCACTTTGGCATCCCTCTGCCTAGAAAATTCTGGCTCAACGATTTTTATAAATTCGTTTGTGTAATGCACAATACTACCAATAATCGTCTTATCAAAGAGCCAAAACCAGCAGTCAAGTTCATTAGTAACCTCCTTTGCCGCGCCCTTTCACTCCTGGAAGGTGTGTCAATACATTTTGTTTTCCTATTGTACGCAAAGGAAAAGGGGTTTTCCTCCACTCATAACGGTCAACAATCTTTCTGTTCACACTTCTCAATGCAACATATTTTTCGTGTGACTGCTCATCCTCCCCATCACTTTCCGATTCCACGTCACTTTGTTCAGTCTCTGAGTCTATACCCCGTTCTTCCAAGCCGTCTTCAAATTCCGAATATGTGTCGTTCTGTGTGTTATCGTCTTCTTCTAAAGGATCCATTAATGGGTGGTGGAGTCTAGCAATATCATTTTGATTACACAAGTCAAAAAATACGTATTTCCTGGTCCATTTTTTCTGAAAAATGTTTTAAAAATGCATTGTTAGTCGCGGTCACCTCAGAGGTGAATTCCCTATTTTGTAGGTATTTTTAACTATTCAAAAACAATCAAGGCACTACAAACGTCAAATGATGAATATGTCTAAGGTAAATAGATTAAATATAGAAATAAAAGAAATTGAAAAACTTACAACTTTGGTCGCGGTGCACCTGTGGGGTGATTTTAACACAAGGAACGCAAGGTGTACAAACTTCGAAGGTCAAACCTATACTGTTTTGAGGAGGAAGGGAAGCTAGAAGCATTGCTGGAGACGGAAGTCGTTAGGTTTATTCAATCGGAAGTTATTAGAAAAAACACCTCAAAGATGCACCTGTCAGGACGCCGCGACTAACGGAGGGTTAACCAGAAAGCTATGGCTGGTTATTATTATGTATTAACTCCCACTTTTTTCTGCCATGGCTAATAACGGGTAACTACAGGTCATCACACTTTTCTAGCCAGGGTGGGACTTGATTTCTTTTAATGAGTTCGTCACTAAATAAATTCCTATTGCTCAAGCAGAAATCGAACTCGTCACTACGTTTACGTCGAGGTTCGCCGTGTGAGATTAAAAACTACGCGTTAGCTGACATGACATTCAGTCTAAATATAGGGTTGGCAAATAAGTCCTTTCGGTTTTTGTATTCATGTTTTGTTTACAATATGTCACATTTATCTGATGCAATTAATCCCAACAGAGGATTGATTATCCTATTTGTAATATTTAAACAGTTATGTCTGTCGACACTTGTTAAGATTAGGTCAGTATTGCGTTTGTGATCCAGCTGAGAAGATGGATGGTAATTTATTGCATTATAGGTTATATTTTGCTGCATTATTTCAAAAAAGGAAAGGGAGCTGCAGAGGCTCATAAAAAATGTCCGGGGTCTATGGGGATAAAGCCTTAACAGAGCGCATGTGCCAAAATTGGTTTGCCAAGTTTAGGGCAGGGAATTTTGACATAAACGACGCACCACGACCTGGTCGTCCACAAGAAATTGAAAGCATTGATGTTAAGGCTATAGTCGATCAAAATCCTTCCCAATCAGTGCGAGACATTGCTGAGCCCCTAGACATATCACATACAAGCGTAGAAAATCATTTGCGGAAGCTCAGCTACGTTTCTAGGCTGGATGTTTGGGTCCCCCACTCTCTGACCGAAGCCAACTTGGCAAAACGCATTTCCATTTGCGATTCCCTGCGAAAACGTCAAGAAAACGATCCATTTCTTAAAAGACTTGTGACAGGGGATGAAAAGTGGATTGTCTACGATAATGTGGTGTGAAAAAAATCTTGGAGACCTAGCAACGAACCACCTGGAACCACATCTAAAGCGGGATTGCACCCAAAGAAGATAATGCTTTCTGTATGGTGGGATTTCAAGGGTGTGATTTTTTATGACCTGCTGCCACAAGGTAAATCAATCGATTCCACTCTATACTGCTCACAATTAACAAAATTGAATGAATCAATTCGACGAAAACGCCCAGAACTGGCAAATCGAAAGGGTGTCGTCTTCCATCATGATAATGCCAGGCCCCACACTTCGTTAGTCACCCGCAAAAAATTGTTAGCCCTTGGATGGGATGTTTTGCTCCACCCTCCCTATTCACCGGACCTTGCTCCTAGTGACTACCACTTATTCCGGTCTCTACAAAATTCCTTAGGTGGAAAACGGTTTGAAAACGAACAGGGTGTCAGGGAGCACCTTGATCATTTTTTCGCTAATATACCAGAGACATTCTATGAGCATGGGATTATTCAGCTGATGGAGAGATGGGGTAAAGTAATAGAAAATAATGGACATTACATTGTAGATTAAAATAAAAATTATGTTCAAAATATACAATAGTTTTCTTTCAACTTAAAAAACCGAAAGGACTTATTTGCCAACCCTATATTTCCCGAACAAAGCTACCTCAGCAATGGTACTTAATAATGACGAAGGAATACTAATATCCTTGATTATGATTAATATTCTCCACCATGTTTTGAACAGACCACACAAATTGATCAGGAAATATATTTTTTTATTATTATTCTTGAAGACTTCCCGAACAAAGCTACCTCAGCAATGGTACTTAATAATGGCGAAGGAATGCTATCCATGATTATAATTAATATTCTTCACCATGTTTTGAACAGACCAGGCGGAAATATATTTTTTTATTACTATTCTTGAAGACTAAAAAAGATTATACAATCTCTCTTTAGTTACTATATATTCAGGTATAAACCCTAAACACTGAGACGGGGAAATGTAAAAATATTGTGCTCAGTAAAGTCTTGCCAAAAAAATGCCATCATTCTGCCTCTATTGATTTCCTGAGCAAAACCGGGTACCTTAGCTAGTACGGATAAAATTGAGCTCTGAATAATTTCTCTATTAATACTCATTTTCCTCACAGATCAAAAATTCTGTAATCATTCAGAATTTCATGCTACGAAAAACGTTTAATACTGGAAACATTATTCTAGACACGATTTGTCCAATTTCATGTTTTTTTCTATAAAGCCGATATTAAGGTATTGAAGAATTTAAAAAATGTTCACTATGATATTGAGGTATTTCCATGAAACAGGATTGAACCCTATTCGACAACAGGAATTCGGAAGTGAAACGTTTGTAATTCGTAAAAGTTAATATTGTTTGAGGACATAAAAAAAAAAAACAATTAAAAAAAAATACCTTCTAATGAAAATGTGCTCTTTACACTTTTTTGATAAAAAAAAAAAAAAAAAAAAAAAAAGATGAATTATTATTATTTATTTCATATCACGCAATTTGTAGCGATTTACACCCTTAATCAAATCAACAAATAGGGGCTCAGGTTAGCCATGTGAGTTAAAGCGTTGAACTTACACACCTTCTCACATGGTAATAAACTTAGACTGGCGAGTTCAATTCCCGCCTGGGCAAAGGAAATTATTTAGTGACGAAATTCATTAAATAACGTCCTAAAATCCCACCCTGGCTAGAAAAGGGTGGTAACCTGTAGATAACCCGTCCCGATTAGCCTTAGTTGCAAAAAGTGGACGTTAATAAATAATAATAATAATAATTAGTTCTTATTTTATTGGCCTCTAGTGATATCGCCCAGCATACTATTTATACTAGCTAAGGTACCCGGCTTCGCTCGGGAAATCATTTGAGGCTGAATGATATTTTTTTTGGGCAAGGCTTCAATGTTTACAACTATACTTCCCGTTTGGGTGCATTGTTTTCCTGTGAGGATCAGGCAGGCGACTTATAGATGAGAAATTTTACTTTTGAAGAATAAATAAAAATGTGTTCCTAATCTATTCCTCTCCATTCTTTAACTCACCTTTTTGAATACTTCAAACCATAATCATGGATAGCATTTATTACAATTTAATATCATCTATAATGAAACTTATTTCCTGTCAAAAACTAATCCGAGCACATATAGTTTAAGCATAGTTTTTACATTAGATTATATTGATAATAGTAGAGCTCAGTGGAAATCACTTCCAGTAATGCCAGCATTTCACAGGAAATAAGTTATCTCAACTAACTGTTATAGCCTCCATTCATTCAACAATTTGCATTATTTTTTACCATTTGTTGATTTTGTTTGTGTGTTATTTGTTATTTATTCTACCTGATCAGTTTACTTCATTTAAGGGTATTCTCCTAAAAGTTTATAATTCGTGAATGTGTCAACCCCTTCGAGATGACAGCACTTGATACATACCACCTGTGATAACTCTAACTAGGTATTTAACTTGTTCGTTCATTTTTGTGAAACTATTAGCAGATTTCCCTTAAGGGAAATCAGCTATTGAGGTCGTACTCATGACGCGAATTTCGAAAAATTTCTTCAAATGTCCATCGATCCTACCCAGGAGATGACGAAAATGAGGTCCGTTCAAAATTATATATATATATATATATATATATATATATATATATATATATATATATATATACTAGCTCAGATACCCGGCTTCGCTCGGGAATTCATTTGAGGCTGAATGGCAATGGTATTTTTTTGGCAAGGCTTTACTTTGCACAATATTTTGACATTTACCCGTCACAGTGTTTAGTGTAAATACCCGTCGTTTCTGTGGATTTGTTAATAATAAAATTATTTTTGTATGTAAGACTTCACTGTCCTCCATATTGTCATATTTCCCGTTCCCTGTGCATTATGCATAGATTTGAATTATTAAGCACAAAATATTAACAAAAATTTGAATTAATTTTTCCCGGTGAGGTACCTTGTAGTTCCAAAGAATTGTTGAGCAAATTTCACTAAATAATAAAATAAATAACTTTGTTATGTGCATATTTGCCGAAACCCCAATAGGAGACGAAATATCACTATTTTTAATTTCAGGGCCCCTTATAACCCCCACTCCTGCCCGTCCCTAGAAATGTTAGTATGGCTTATTATAAGGAAGACGTTAGTGCTAAATCACATACCGAGTTTGGTTTGCTTCGGTTGAGTCTTTTGTGCTAAATAAAATTGTTGACTTCCGCTATCATTTTTAGCGGGTAAAGCCTTTATACTTAGGTATACGACAAAAGTGTATATAACAAAAGTTACTCTAAATTACAAATTAAACAACTTTTGCTATGTGCATAATTGCCGAAAATTCAATAGGAAACGAAATATCACTATTTTTAATTTCAGGCCTCCCTTATAACCCCCACTCCTCTTCGTCTCAGAGAATATTAACATAGCCTAAAGTCTAAGTTGGGTTAGTAGTAATATACATACCAAGTTTCATAAAATTCGGTTCAGCCGTTTATGCGTGAAAAGGTAACAAACAAACAAACAAACATACACGAAAGAAACAAAATGCAGTTATGGTGTCTATGACATGTAGAACGAAAAGTTATCGTGAAATTTCGCTAAAAAAATCAATGTACAGACAGAGGTTACAATTTTATATATATACTAGCTCAGATACCCGGCTTCGCCCGGGAATTCATTTGAGGCTAAATAGTGATGGTTTTTTTAAGCAGGCTTTACATTGCACAATATTTTGACATTTACCCGTCCCAGTGTTTAGGATTGATAACCGTCGTTGCCGGTGATTTGCTAATAATAGAATTATTTGTTCGATAATTCTTCACAGTCTTCCCTATTTTTATATTTCCCGCCTTCTATACATGTAAATATGGTGAATTTTTATTTCAGGCCTCCCTTATAACCCCCCTCCCGTTCGAACCTAAAAATTTTAATATAACTTATAATCATGGAAGAATTAATGCTAATTGACATACCGAGTTTTGTTAAGTTCGGTTCAGCCGTTAGTGCCCGCTAAGGTTTTAACGTATAACTCATTTATACATAGGTATACGACAAAAGTGTATATAACAAAAGTTACTCCAAATAACAAAATAAACAACTTTTGTTATGTTTATGTTTGCGGAAAAACCAATAGGAAACGAAATATCGCTATTTTTAATTTCAGCCTTCCCTTATAACCCCCACTCCTGCCCGTCCATAGAAATGTTGGTATGGCTTATTATAATGAAGGCCTCACTGCTAATACACATACCGAGTTTTAGCAGATTTCCCTTGAGGGAAATCAGCTATTGAGGTTGTACTCATGACGGAATTTTCGAAATTTTTCTTCAAATGTCCATCGATCCTACCTAGTAGATGACGAAAATGAAGTCCGTTCAAAACTGTATATATATATATATATCTATCTATCTATCTATCTATCTATCTATCTATATATTTGTCTGTTACCGCTCTAGCGGTCGCAATTTTTGTTTAATCGTTACGAAACTCGATATTTAACCGTTTTATGTAAAAAGACAGATCAAGTTCGTTAATGGCTGAAATCGGACCAGAGGGAGGGGGGGTTTAGAGGGGGGGATTTTTGAAAATTCCAAATATCTCCGTTATTATGCATCGGATCAAAGAATTGTATAGAATTAATCTTATTGCAAATTACATTTACTATAAATATTGTCATATACGTTTATTCTCTATCTTGAATATTAACCGAGATATTTGCATTTTTCAGTTTTTAGCAAACCTCCACTTCTACTCATGTTACGTAAACAATACTCTGCTACATAATAAATCACATTATTGGAAGTTTAAATGCCAAAAATTGTATTCAAGAGACCTTTATTATACGAGATACATGCAAATATGCCCTGGTGACCCCCCCCCATCTTAAAGTTTTGGACTACTAAAATTTTATTGATTGAGATAACAATTATTCTGACTCATTATTAATTACAGTACTAGATATAGTAAATAGTTCTCAATAAAGTAATGTGTTATATTCTGGTATATTTCAGTAATTGTTTTTCTTTCCGTTGTGAGGCGGCCCGGCTCGTTTGTTTACATTTCTAACCTAACGCTTCCTGTCGGCAGGTTATTGAAATTGGATGAAACATTTATTTCCGTTTGTATTTATTCACGGTGTCATTGTGTTAGCAGTATGTATGTATATTTATCTATTACTAAACTTCACGAGGGAAATCTGCTTAGTTTACGCAGCCCCTGCGTGACGGACTTTTATTTAGTTCGGTTGAGTCTTTTTTGGCAAATAATATTGTTGACTCCCGCTATAATTTTTATCGTATGACGCATTTAAACTTCGGTATACAACAAAAGTGTATATAACAAAAGTTACTATAAATAACAAAATAAACAACTTTTGTAATGTGCATATTTGCCGAAAAACCAATAGAAAACGAAATATCGCTATTTTTAATTTCAGGCTTCCCTTATAACCCCCACTCCTGTTCGTCTCAGAGAAAATTAATATAGCCTAAAGTCTAAGTTGGGTTAGTAGTAATATACATACCAAGTTTCATAAAATTTGGTTCAGCCGTTTATGCGTGAAAAGGTAACAAACAAACAAACAAACAAACAAACAAACAAACAAACAAACATACACGAAAGAAACAAAATGCAGATATGGTGTCTATGACATGTGAAACGAAAAGTTATCGTGAAATTTTGCGAAAAAAATCAATGTACAGACAGAGGTTACAATTTTATATATATATAGATATCTATCTATCTATATATATATATATATATATATAATTTATATATTATAATTTATATATATATATATATATATATATAAAATTGTAACCTCTGTCTGTACAGTGATTTTTTTCGCGAAATTTCACGATAACTTTTCGTTTCACATATCATAGACACCATATCTGCATTGTGTTTCTTTCGGGTATGTGTGTTTGTTTGTTTGTTTGTTTGTTTGTTTGTTACCTTTTTTCACGCATAAACGGCTATGAACCGATTTTTTTCGCCAAAAAAGACTCAACCGAACTAAATAAAACTCGGTATGTGTATTAGCAGTGAGGCCTTCATTATAATAAGCCATACCAACATTTCTATGGACGGGCAGGAGTGGGGGTTATAAGGGAAGGCTGAAATTAAAAATAGCGATATTTCGTCTCCTATTGGTTTTTCCGCAAATATAAACATAACAAAAGTTGTTTATTTTGTTATTTGGGGTAACTTTTGTTATATACACTTTTGTCGTATACCTAAGTATAAATGAGTTATACGTTAAAACTTTAGCGGGCACTAACGGCTGAACCGAACTTAACAAACCTCGGTATGTCAATTAGCATTAATTCTTCCATGATTATAAATTATATTAAAATTTTTAGGTTCGAACGGGGGGTGGGGTTAAAAGGGAGGCCTGAAATAAAAATTCACCATATTTACATGTATAAGAGACGGGAAATATAAAAATATCGAAGACTGTGAAGCCTTATCGAACAAATAATTCTATTATTAGCAAATCCACGGCAACGATGGGTATCAATCCTAAACACTGGGACGGGTAAATGTCAAAATATTGTGCAATGTAAAGCCTGCTAAAAAATACGATCACCATTCTGCCTCAAATGAATTCCCGGGCGAAGCCGGGTATCTGTGCTAGTATATATATAAAATTGTAACCTCTGTCTGTACATTGATTTTTTTCGCGAAATTTCACGATAACTTTTCGTTTCACATATCATAGACACCATAACTGCATTTTGTTTCTTTCGTGTATGTTTGTTTGTTTGTTTGTTACCTTTTCACGCATAAACGGCTGAACCGAATTTTATGAAACTTGGTATGTATATTACTACTAGCCCAACTTAGACTTTAGGCTATATTAATATTCTCTGAGACGAACAGGAGTGGGGGTTATAAGGGAGGCCTGAAATTAAAAATAGTGATATTTCGTTTCCTATTGAATTTTCGGCAATTATGCACATAGCAAAAGTTGTTTAATTTGTAATTTAAAGTAACTTTTGTTATATGCACTTTTGCCGTATATGGAGGTATAAATGAGTTATACGCTAAAAACTATAGAGGGAGTCCACAATTTTATTTGGCACAAAAGACTCAACCGAACTAAACCAAACTCGGTATGTGAATTAGTACTAACGCCTTCTTTATAATAAGCCATACTAACATTTCTAGGGACGGGCAGGAGTGGGGGTTATAAGGGAGGCCTGAAATTAAAAATAGCGATATTTCGTTTCCTATTGGTTTTTCGGCAAATATGCACATAACAAAAGTTGTTCATGTTGTTACTTAGAGTAACTTTTGTTATATGCACTTTTGCCGTATACGGAAGTATAAATGAGTTATACGCTAAAAACTATAGCGGGAGTCCACAATTTTATTTGGCACAAAAGACTCAACCGAACTAAACCAAACTCGGTATGTGAATTAGCACTAACGCTTTCCTTATAATAAGCAATACTAACATTTCTAGGGACGGGCAGGAGTGGGGGTTATAAGGGAGGTCTGAAATTAAAAATAGTGATTTCCTATGGGGGTTTCGGCAAATATGCACATAACAAAAGTTGTTTATTTTGTTATTTAGAGAAATTTGCTCAACACGGGGGCTCAACGGGAAAAATGACAATATCCAGGACAGTGAAGTCTTACATAAAAAAATAATTTTATTATTAACAAATCCACAGAAACGACGGGTGTTAACCCTAAACACTGGGACGGGTAAATGTCAAAATATTGTGCAAAGTAAAGTCTTGCCAAAAATATACCATCACCATTCAGCCTCAAATGAATTCCCGAGCGAAGCCGGGTATCTGAGCTAATATATATATAGATATATATATATATATATATATATATATATATATATATATATATATATGTCTGTTAACGCTCTAGCGGTCGTAATTTTTCTTTGATCGTTACCAAACTCGATATTTAAACGTTTTATGCAAAAAGACAGATCAAGTTCGTTAATGGCTGAAATCGGACCAGTGAAAGGGGGGGTTTAGAGGGGGGATTTTCGAAAATTCGAAATATCTCCGTTACCATACGTCCGATCAAAAAATTGTATAGAACCAATCTTATTGTAAATTAAATTTACTATAAATATTGTTATATACATTTATTCTCTATCTTGAATATTAACCGAGATATTTGCATTTTTATTAAATTTGGGCCGATAACGAATGACAGTTTCCCGCCAAAAGCTAGTTCGGCCCTTTGCCGTAACAGTTCGGCTCTCGTATGGAGATTTCTCTATTGTATAACTTCACCTGGGAAATCTGCTTAGTTTGCGCAGCCCCTGCGTGATGGATTTTTTTACTTATTGCTTGTTTACTATCAAAACGTCAGCAGAGCTGCAACTAAAGTAAGAAAATTTCCTGTGTTGGAAATGACAGACATCTGATATTCTATTTTGTTTTGAAAAAAGCTTACATAAACAAGACTTAAAATGTGCACTATGAGATATAATAGTTTAATCCGAAAATCACAAGAACGGGATTTATTGACACGTGAAAACAAATACAGGATAAGAAGTAATATAGAGTTAAAATAATCTCAAAGAGTAACTAAATGCTCAATTTTACTTACTCGCTTTCTCATCTTTAATTGCAAGTTATTAAAATCAATACTCTTGGATCGCAGTAGACAAGCTCAATCCATTAACTAACAGTTGCACTGTTTATCTTCTTTTTTAACCGAGGATAACAATGTCTTCGACAATTACAAGAATAATAGTTGATGACTATTACGAAAATAGGCGTTAGAAAATATAACTACATGCATGACGCCAAACAAGCATCTAAAATAATTTTTGAAGAAGATAAGAAACATATGATTTTCCTGATCAATAAATCTGAATTTGTATAGCTTATACACGTATATACCACGTATTATCATTAAAGATGGGTAATGGGAAATCAATTCCTATGCTGCAGGGTTACTGCAGTATAGAAAACATTAAAAAAAAAAAAAAAAAAATGAAATTGAATTTTTTATATTTCCATTTGCAAAAGGAATACCCACGTTCATGTAGAAATTAGAGCCAAGTCTCATTTTAGCAGATTTCCTTTAAGGAAAATCAGCTATTGAGGTCGTACTCATGGCTCTATTTTCGAAATTTTTCTTCAAATGTCTATCGATACTACCTAGATGACGAAAATGAGGTCCGTTCAAAACTGTATACATTTGTCTGTTACCACTCTAGCGGTCGCAATCATTGTTTAATAGTTACGATCTCGATATTTAGTCGTTTTATGTAAAAAGAAAGATCAAGTTCGTTAACGGCTGAAATCGGACCTGTGGGAGGGGGGAGGGTTAGAGAGGAGGATTTTAGGATTTTCGAAATATCTCTGTTAGTATACGTCGGATCGAAAAATTCTATAGAACCAATCTTATTGCAAATTAAGTTTACTATAATTATTGTTATGTACATTTATTCTCCATCTTGTATATTACCCGAGATATTTGCATTTTTCAGCCTTCAGCAAACCCCTACTTCTGCTCATATTATTTAAACAATACTCTATTATATAATAAATCACATTATTGGAAGCTTAAAAATCAAATATTTTATTCAAGAGATCTTTATTATACGAGATACATGTAAATATGTCCTGGTGACCCCCCCCCCCCGTGTTATAGTCTTGGATTACTAAAATTTGATTGATTGAGATAACAATTATTCTGACTCATTATTAATTAAAGTACTAGATATAGTAAATAGTTCTCAATAAAATTAATATGTTATATTCTGATATATTTCAGTAATTGTTTTTCTTTCCGGTGTGAGGCTGGCAGATCTGTTTGTTTACATTTCAAACGCTTCCTGTCGGCAGGTAATTGAAATTGACTGAAAGGTGACAGTGTATTATAGTCCCCCCTTAGTGGCGCACAACGACAGTTAAGTCCCAAGATGTACACCAAGCCGCCGACTCAGCAATCTTCATCATTCCTCCTATATAAACCCCGTCCCCTCCTACTCCTCAGTCAGTTGCATCCCAGCTACCGTACATGTAACATCTTTATTCATTGTAAAATTACCAATAAAGTTTTTTTTAAGCTCTACGTGTGTCGAAAGTTTGTAATTGGCGCCCGAATTGTGGGACGGACACAGCCGCAAGTCTTTTTAAGTTCAAGTGAAAAGTTTAAGTGCTTACTGAACATCGTGAAGACGTGCCGATTCAAGAGGACCCGACGAAATAGCGGAAGCAACAGGATCTGGAATCTGGTAGCAGCTGGAGTTTTTAAACTCTTCCCGTCCAAGAACCCTTATCATCAGGCTGAAGACACCGTGGCTTAAAAAGGACTTTGGAGTTAACTAAGTAGCATTCTTCAAGGCAAACATTTTTTTTTTCTCTCTCTTTAATTCTGATTTGTAACAATTTTATTTTAAAATTTTAATTTTTATCTTAAGTAATTTTAATTAATTTTTAAAAATTGATTAATGCCTAACTTATCTGACAGACTACAACAAAATAGACAAAAAGACGACACATTTGACCTAACCGAACTAGCAGACACCCTACTAGAACAAACAACAAGTAAAACCATGACCACATACAGCTTAACCGACTTGGACATTAAATATATTCCCCGATATGACGGCAATCCAGAGGATTTAATTTATTTTTGCAAAATTGTTAGGAAAATTTATAATGAAGTATGCCACAAAGATAATCAATTAAAAGATCAAAATCACGGACGATTACTAAACGCTGTGCAAGCGAGATTAGATGGCCCCGCCAAACGATGCCTTATTCTTAAAGATTTTAAATCTGTTCCTGACCTTTTAACTTATCTTGAACAGGAATATAAGGACACTAGAACATGCGAACAGCTCACATCTGAAATTTTCCAAACAATACCTTACCGACACGAACACCCACTACAGTATATTGAAAGACTTGAAGGGATTAGGGCTCTCTTATGTGCTCGAGCCGCGCTTGATGAAGTGAATTTAGACAATTATATGAAAATTAAAGACAAAGACATCATATATCACACACTCAGACATTTACACAAAGATTTAGCGGACTTTTTACGACATATGAAATTGGACGACATAGGTGATGTGCGACAAGCACTTCAAAATGAAGCTGCACCAATTGTTGATAGATTATACAATCACAACTATGACAGGCGACCAAGACAATACCAACAACATAAAGCCCAAAAACAATTTAACGTCCACCCAACATACGATTACAGACCAAAACAATACCCCAGCTATTATAAACCTCGACACGACTATGAACGACCCTATCACAACCAATACCACTATGAACCCCGACCTAAAGAACCAGACTACAGGTGGCAACGACCTGTCTGGGACAGACATGATCAAAACCCTCAACCACGACATTATAGTGAAGATAGACGAGACGTCCCAATTTATAACATACCTTGGGAAGCAAAAAAACAGGACAATTTTTTTCAGGGGCAACCACACAAACATGAGTCACAAAACACTGTGTCCATGAGGACAGTAAGATCTAATAATGTAAATCACATTGACCACAACCCGGCAGACGACCGACTAACAAAACTTGAAGAAAAAATGTCGACACTCATGACCAAGTTCGATCATTTTTTAGACATAGGACACGCACCGCCCCCGAATTTACCCTAGCACTGACAGAAAGTTTACCCCATTTTACTGATAAAATCGGACAGACCTGGCTACTTGACACCGGATCATCAAAAAACTACATTAACCCAAATTCCTTACCCGAGGGAATAAAAATAAAATCGGAAGACTTTTTCTTTAAAACACCAGTAGGACGCGATAAGGGCACTCAGACTACTGAGATTAACCTTGCCCCATTTCTGGGACTAAATGAGGAAGTTAAAGTTAAATTTTACATATTTCCATTTAGTGATAAGTTTAATATATTGATCGGTTATGAAACATTAAAAGAATTGAAATGCACGATAGATTGTGATGAAAATAAAATAAGTTTATTAAATAAAAAAATAAGAATAAAAGATAACTTAATTATAGAAAATGAGCTATATTATATAAATAAAAGTGAAATAAAAACGTTAATAAGACACGAACATTTAGACGATGAAGTAACGGACAAACTGGTAACTATACTACAAAAATACCCGAAACTAATAAAAAAAGAAGATGAACCTTTACCCGCGACTAACTTACTCAAACATAAAATTAAACTGAAAACTGACAGACCCATATACACAAGAAATTATAGATATCCTAATCACTTTAAGCAGGATATCCAAGATGAAGTAGACAAGTTGTTAAGAGCCAAAATAATTCGCGAAAGCAATTCACCTTTTAATTCTCCCATTTGGGTGGTACCAAAAAAAAACTGACGCTAGTAGAAAAAGAAAAGTAAGAATGGTAATCGACTATAGGAAACTGAATGCTGAAACAGTGACAGACAAATTCCCCCTTCCTAATATAGAAGATTTATTAAATCAACTAACAGGTGCAAAACATTTTTCAACTATTGACTTAACGAGCGGATTTCACCAAATTGAACTGACAGATGACTCGATACCATTGACAGCATTTAGTACAGACAATAATCATTATGAATTTCTCCGGCTCCCCTTTGGCGTAGTAAACGGACCCCCCACCTTTCAAAGAGCCATGAACATGGCTATCCAAAATGTACCAAATGCACTCGTCTATATTGACGATATTATAGTGTATTCGAAAACTGCGGAAGACCACCTTATACACCTCTCAAACGTATTTGATGCTCTCCATAAACATAACTTGACAATACAACTTGACAAAACTGAATTTATAAAGACAGAATTACCATTTCTCGGACACATAGTATCAGGCGAAGGACTTAAACTAAACCCCGACAAAATTAAAGCTATCACAGAATTCCTCCTACCAACGACCGAAAAACAAATTCGTCAATTTCTTGGACTTACAGGATACTACCGACGTTTCATTCATAATTACGCACACATTGCAAAACCTTTAACGAACGCTTTAAAAACGGAAACACCGCTACTATCTTCAGACTTTAAAGACTGCGTTACAACACTAAAAAATATGATCACAAACGCACCAATACTACAATTACCAAATTGGAACCTTCCTTTTACATTGACAACCGACGCAAGTAATGTCGCAATAGGGGCTGTACTTTCCCAAATCTCTGAAGGACGAGATCACCCTATTGCATTCGGCTCTCGAACACTATCTCCTACTGAAACAAGATATTCAACAATAGAAAAAGAATTACTGGCTGTAGTATGGGCCTGCAATCATTTCAAACCTTACTTATATGGTAAACATTTTATTTTACAAACGGACCACAAACCACTAACTTGGATTTTTATAATGAAGAACGGAAATACACGGTTAATGAAATGGATATTCCAACTAGCCGATTTCGAAGCCGCCGACTCAGCAATCTTCATCATTCCTCCTATATAAACCCCATCCCCTCCTACTCCTCAGTCAGTTGTATCCCAGCTACCGTACATGTAACATCTCTATTCATTGTAAAATTACCAATAAAGTTTTTTTTAAGCTCTACGTGTGTCGGAAGTTTGTAATTGACGATGGCGGCCATTTTGTTTTTCTAACTTTATCTTTTTTAACACTTTAAAATTTCCAAAATACGCCATCGGTGGTTAAACCCGAGGGTGGGGGTTTTGTTGTTCCAACTTTATATTATTTAACACTTTAAAATTTCCAAAATACGCCATCGGTGGTTTTAAGCGAGGGCGAGGATTATAACGAAACAAGATGGCGGCGTAGAGATGGACTAAACTGCACTTTAGCCGACTGAAACATTTATTATTTCCGTTTGTATTTATTCACTTAATATTCACGGTGGTGTTGTGTTAGCAGTATGCAGATTTATCTATTACTAAACTTCACGAGGGAAATCGCTTAGTTTACGCCGCCCCTGCGTGACGGACTTTTTCACTACGAGTCTTAATAGCTGTACCAAAGAAAAGATAAATTAGGAAATAGATTGGCCCGTACAATGGCCTGGAGGAGGACTTGAGGATGTTCTTCCTCATTCACAATTATAGAGGTATAGTGCTTCTTGCCACTGCCTATAAAGGTCCTGCCTGTGATCACATGCCGGAAGGTAGTGGAAAGGGGTTGAGTGCCACAACAGATTTTCCACAGGAAGATTTAGCCAATTTTGAATATCGTCTTGTTATACGCCACCTTTTCATTGACTTCCGACAGGCATATAACAGTGTAGACGGGGTAAAATTGCAGGAGTGATTACAGTCAGTTGGAATACCTACCAAGTACAGTATTGACGAATATTACTTCACAAGGAACGGTTTTTTTCTCTCTTTCTTTTGTTAATTATTCGTGTTTTGTTTTTGTTTCTTTTTTGATGACTTTTATTTTCCCGTTCGAAAATTTCTCTTTTTTAATAGTTTTTATTTTATTAATTATCATTGCTTTTTACATTTTATTTTCCGCTATTGATATTGCCCAGCAGCAACTATAAATATAAACATGAATTACATTCAACAACACTTTTACCATTTGGATATTTGATGAAGGGTATAAATCTCTCTAATTTGCGTGCTACCAAACAAACAAATAAATAAATACTGTCTAGAGACAAGGGGTCCACTACCATCTGCACTATTTGACTTCTCTCTAGATATGGCAATGGAATAATAAAGAATAACCCTGGTAGTATCATATTCAACACATATGGTCATGTAGTAATTTGGCGGTGTTTTTATCACGGGTAGAAATAACTCATCATTGGACTATGTCCTGGAAGTTTTCCCAACTAGAGCTGGGGCTCAAAATTAGTACAGAAATAACTAAGCACATGAGAGTCTCAAGAGGGTCAGGGAGATTGGCTGGAAAAGGGGGAGTTCCTATATCCTAAGTGCACTACGTTCAAGTACCTGTAAAAGATACTTATGGAGAACTAAAGTGTGGGAGGAGATTTATAAGCAGCTGGCGCGAATGAAACAAATGGTTTGCTCTGCAAAAGGCTTTTCGCCTTTTATAAGAGTTACTCCAAGACGAAAGTGTAAATATATCAAATAGTCATCACACCAACAGTTGGATATGACAGTGGATACTTAATCAAGTAAATCGGAGAGTTAAGGGCCTTGATAAGGTATTTGTCCTTGAGAGGGAAGCGTAAATGAAGGATCTAAGGAGCTTCTTGACAAGCCTTATGCTACCTACGCTATTAAGACGGACATATTGGGTTGGGTATGAAACATCGATACGATTGAGCCCAACAGAGTAACCAGAAAATTGTTGTACATCTACGGGCTACACCTGGTAATTGATCCCGGGAACAGGTAAACGTGATTTTCACGGGAATGAACAAGAGAAAAAGAACGTCACAAGGACATGCAATGGTTTCCAGTTGACCTTTGCATCTGACTATCTAGCAATAAAAGTGTAGCCAATATGAGTATGCAGGCTACAACTTTAGCCTATCCTCCAATCTTATACCACTGACATGTCAGTAAGAATTTAGACAAGGAGGTGATCACCTAATGCACCTCTCGACATTCATATGTTTGTGTGTGTTTTTATATATATATATATATATATATATATATATATATATATTTATATATATATATATATATATACACACACGGTCTGCTTTACAGACCTTGGAAATCTGTAGCCGCTATTACAAGCCATTCCAGTCCACTACGTGGAACTCCATAGCAATCTTCTTCACTTTGTTTGTCATCTTTGATCTCCCTCGGCGCCAAGTACCCACCACTGTTTCATTCATGTATAGGGAGCCGGTTGGGTTGCTTCTTGCCACATGTAACGTCTTAGCTTTCATATCATGTGAAATCGACTGTCTCGTTTCAGATATAATCTCTTATATAGACTTCCTTCTCCGAAGTCACCAACCCACTTTGGACCTATTATGACTTTAAGAACTTTGCGCTCAACCCTTTCAAACTTTATTTCTTGCGTACCTGTGTACACCCATGTCTCACACCCATACATGAGTACAGGTTTGATAACGGAGTTATTGGCCCTTAGTTTCAAGGCTCACTGGAGATTTTCCGTGATATTAACACTCGAAAATCCGAGCGGAAGAGCGGCTGACACTAGTTATCCTTTTGTTGATTTCAGTAAACTAAAGCTTTCTACTTTTGGGAAGGATATGTCCCTCTACGCTCATGCTGCTTTCTTGATGTATGTTAAGGCTCACTACCATGTACTTATTCGCCTTGGAAGTTTCGCGTATTACCTTCTCAAAGGCTAGGATGAACAGCATCGGAGATAAGCAGCCACCTTGTCTCAATCCTGACTTGTGGAATACTTCAGTTATCACCTCTTGAACCAACACCCGACAGCGGGACCCATTGAGCAAACCTTTGTCAATCTGAGGTTCTCTGGAAATCCCCACCCTTCGTTATATACTTATTTTCGTCATCTCACAGATTCGATGGACATTTAATATTGTTTATGAAAATCGCGTCATGCTTATAACAGGAATTACTGATCTCTATTAACCCTCCTCCCCTACCCTTGTATTCTATGACACATATACTACTCCTGGGTCGTGTACGACCCATGGACCTGAAATTCATCTTGTCATATAAAAATAAATCATTTAGGATTTAAAATGAAAAGTACAAAACTTATGAAGTATAGAAACATCATTTTTAATCTTGAAAAGGCAAACAAAGGTAAAAAATAAATAACAAATTGTAAAAACGAAATTAATGAACAGGTAAATAATACATTACAAGAAATATTACATTACACTATGTTACAAGGCAATTTAATCCTTCATATTTTCAATATTATATTGGTGATTTTGAAATATTCAATCTCGCTTCGGTCAAACAAGATGGACAAATACTCATTTTGTGTTCACCACAAATAGATTTTTGGCAAAGCTGAAAGCTGGAATTGCTTTTTCGATCATTGTTCCAGGGACAGAAACTGCATCTAGCTTGTTTTGAAGTTTCTGAAGATTTTGTAGGCCCTGGTTCTACCATTTCCTCTTTTAAAAAATTGGTTATTGCCAATTTTAGACCTCCTGCAATGGGCTTGGACATCCGTTGTTCTAGGTGCGGAGTGACGAGAGCGATGGCTAGCGTTTTCAGAAATTGCGACCGATATTTGATTGTACTTGGTAACTGGTTCAATAAGGCTCAGAACATATTGAGATGGTAGTAATAAATCAGGCCTAATTATCAACTCTTTGCCTATATATGGGATCCCGCCACAGGAATAAAATGATTTCGCGTCGTACATGGATATAATTTTCAGGCCGTACTTGTCAGGCTTCGGAGGTATATACATCCCGAATGGGCATCTGCCTCTAAAGCCCATAAGAGTCTCGACGATTGTAAGGTATTCGGAGGGAGTGCAGTGCATCTTACAATTATCATTGAATAAGTTCCATACTTCTCTAAATGCAGCGAACTTATCTTCTTCTCTTCTGGATGCTCAAGTGGTTTTTGAATCAAACCGCAGTGTAAAAGAAATTCAAACCTGCATTTAGGCATTGTGCAGTGGAATATTGGAGGGCCTAGAGTGGTTGACAACAACTCATCCGTAGACAATCCACCACTTTTTAGGACTCCTGCCATAAGCAGCAAGCCCAAGAGAGCTGAGATTTCGTTGTTGTCAGTCCGTCCAATAAAAGATTGTTTAGAGTTGAACTGAGCTGCCTTCGTATCAATCTCTTCATTTGAATATTTTACAATGAGGTCTATCATGTTCTCACTTATGAAGAGAGGAAATAATTTATTCTCGTCCATGAGCTCTTTAGCTTCCCCTTTTGGGCCTGGCAAATGAGTAATTATGTTTTTTTGGGAGTTCTGGAGTACTTAGTGCTTATAGGTTTGTTAGCCCAAATAGTTTCCAGATCCTTCCCGAGTACAAAATTTACTTCATCATTTTCTTCTCCAGGGGAAAAAGGTAAAACATCAACTCCCTGGTCGGAAGTATATTCTTCATCGTCATCATTGGTGATAATTTCGTCGCCAGGTTCACTAGACTCGCCGCTTGGGTCTAAACCGTCTTCTTCCTCCATCTGCCGGGACAATTCCTCTCGAATTTCATCATCAGTAATTAAAAGGCGTCGTTCGGCCATCTTTACTGCAGAAGAAAACAAAATAATTAGACCAGACAGAAGAAAACAGTTTAGAATATTCATGACTCATAAGCTACCCCTGCGACCCACACTTGCAGATTTTTCTAGAAAAATACTAGAATAAAGGTTAGAAAAGCAACCACACTTACCTTATCGCTAGTACAGCTTCCAGAGGACTTACTGGGAGGGTAATTGACCCCCTCCCCCCTACCCACCTTGCACAGGTGCGTACAAGCGCCTACGACCCAGTGGGCAGAGGAGGAGGGTTAACGATAATCTCATTGAAAATTAAGAATATCAAAAGTGCAGTATTTGTTATTTACTCCACTGTGCCCTTAGTAAATTACATTTTTTTGTCTACACCACAAAATAAAATGTTATTGTGTATCACAAAATGTTGTAAAATCTGGCTGGTTGCAGTAAGCACTAATATTATTTATAGACCAAATGCATGCCTTAAAAAAAAATGAACAAAATAATTTAAAATTTATAGTTTGAATAATCTATAATGCAACGCAATGCTGTTTTTATTTTTTATTACATAAGAGAAGAGTAATATCTGTCATAAATGGAATTTCTTAATATATTTCCACCACTCCTCATCAGCTGTTTGTTGTACACATGATCAGTCTCAGCTGGGGTCGGTCGAGTCTGGGGTTGTACCACAGGTTACTATTTCGTACTTTCTTTCGTTTATTAAACTTAGTTTTAACGGCAAATAATATTAATTTTCAAAATTGTTCGCCTACGTTCTTTTAGCTCTGCACACACCTTAAATATTTATCATTATAACGTGATGAGGTGATCCTTGCTACATACTAAATATAGAATGGCCATCCTCTTTGTTACTGTTATTTGTACTTGGTCGTAAAATTCATTTGACAACTTCCTGAACACAAAAGAAATGGGACATCAGTAGGTATGACCTATCCAAGACAACTATGCCATTACAACATATAAATGTTTCTCCAGTCGACATAAACAAAGACTTAGAAGGCACATTCACTGATAACCAGGTAATTTTCTTCATATTAAAAGTTCTGCAAAGCATGTATGCCATATAAAACCATTTTAAAATATTGTTGCTTAACGGAGTTTACATTTTGTTTTTAAAGAAGTTTCTTAACCAAGAATTTGGTAAATGTTCTATTTTATTAATTTTAAGTGTCATTACTACAAAATGAATTTTGGAGTAATTATATATATATATATATATATATATATATATATATATATATAAAACACATCATGTGTTATGACAATAATATTTTACCTTTTGTATCTTCTTTATTGGTTCACGTTAACATTTCATAAAGATCTTAAATTATTAAGAACAAAGTTGACAGTGTTTACAATTTTAAACAAATTATTTTGATAATTTGGGATCAGTTAATTAAGTGTATTTAAGTTTTTGTGGGGACATTCTTTTTGTATTTCCTTTTATATGTTTGTAAATCTGTACTAAATGGGTGTTTTTTATTGATAGTTGTTATTCTCAGTGTCATTGTATTATCTATTAGACTGATCTTGATCCCAACTAGATATATCTGGGATTTCATTTTTACTAAGATTACAGTGTAGAATTTCATATCTTATCATACAGTATACTACATTTTTATCCAAAAAAGTAGTTTACTATATGATAATTTTAATACTTTATACAGCTTAAATCAGACAGGTGGGAGCTTTATCTGTGTATATTACTGGACTAATAGTATTTAAAATAATAATTGGTAGAGCTGCATGTTGTGTATCCCATGCTGTCACATCTTTTTTGAAATATTAAGGACGGTAACTGTTGATAACAAATCCCAATTAGTCTTAGTTTCTTGATGTGAACTATTTTTTAAAAACGACTATCATCTAGAGGCTTTTAAAGCTAAGCAGATTTTCCATTTGTTGAAAGGACACACAATTATTTTATATCAATTTGAATTTATATTTTTGCTTCAGATATAACCGTATGTAAACACGACTTCCCAATCGAGCTGAATGTGGGTTGTCTTGTATATCATAGTCTTAAATGAAAATCGTGTGAATATGAGTGGGGAATTTCCTGAATAAGCTGAAATATAAATAAGTCTATTAATATTTTAGGTGTATAGTACAGCAGTACATCACATACTTGGCAAGATTCACGCATAATAACAGATATTTTCAAATATACATTTTATCTTCAATCTTCCTATCCCAATTTTGCTTACTAATAAGTAAGATTTTTAGTTTTATATAAGTCTCAATTTTGGAACTCAGTAAACAAAAATTTATTATGACCACTTGGACATTAGTGAACTGAAATCTTTATTTATATACTTTGAAAACAGCTCTCATATAGATTATATCATATAATAGTTCATATAGTACTGGACCCTATGTAAACAAAACTTGAAATAGTTCACTTGACTAAATTGAAAGTCACCATGGAATTTTCAGTGTTACGATATCTTACGTTTTAATTTCATGAGAAGTTAGGATTTACTGAAGTGTAAAACAATATAACACAGTTAACTCCGTTAATAATAAAGTTAAAAAACAATTTTTTGAACTGACTCGTAATAATGGAGTACATTTCTTTAAACCCTCAATCTGAGCTCACTGCATGAGGTATTTTCTCTGAAGGTTAATCTGCTAAACTTCATATGGAGTAGGTTTCAAAATAATAATACAGAGAGGTGAGTAATTTAAAAAAAAAAATCCAGAATGTTGAATTGATGAGTAATATGAGTTTTTTATTTGCTTTGAGTTGTCATATAATAATTATCATCTCGTTCAAAGATAAGTGTCTAAAGTTTCTAGATATTACTAAGAAATGTTTTTCAGTTTCTTGTTTTAACATTTATTAAATTGAATTTTTAGCATATTTCCCTGAAGTGAAATCAGCTATTCAGGTTGTACTCATGATGCGATTTCCTTAAATGCCCATTGATCTTATCTAGGAGATGAGTAAATGAGGTCAGTTCAAAAATAAAGCACATACACTGCCCCTTTCCACTCTAGTGTTTCCAATTTTTGTTTAATCATTACCAAATTCAATAAAATAAGCGTTTCATGTAATACTAAAGATCAATTTTGTTAACAGTTGAAATTGGAGCAGGTGTGGAGGGGTTTAAAGGGTAAAGGGGGAGAAAATCAAAAATTAAATTTATTTCTGTTACTATTAGGTGGATCAAAAAGGTGTATATAACCATCCAACTTTAATTTTCTATAAATGGTATATTCACTACTATAAGCGAGTTATTTGTACTTTCTTGTATTTCTTAGTATTTCCTCTTCTACTTATTGGATTTTTATTTAGAAGTATAGAATATATGGTGAGATGTGATAAATAGTGTGTTGTACTACTAGCACATGGGAAATCTGTTTAGTTTAAGCAGCTCTAGCGTGACTGATTTTTTTTTATACAAATATTAGCACATTAGATCATTTTTGTATAGTACAGTGTCATACTTTTAAGCTTTTGGAAAATTAGTCAAAAATATTTCAGTAAATGAATGAGAGATAATTTAAAGTATAAAAACTAGAATCATAGTACTTCTCTTCATAGTTCACTAGATATTGGCCTTCAAATAAACATTTTTGAGTAAAGAACGAAATAATTAATTGATGATGTCATTATCACATAACATATTTGCATATACATAAAGTAAAGTTCAATGAAAACCATATTGGGTTTTGAACCTTGAAATGAAGTGTTTCATGATATAACAGCTGATTGTAAAAATGACATGAACAGTAGTGGGGGTTTATTGATGTGCGAAAACTAAAGTATGGAAATATACCGGTTAATATTCAATTAGGAAAAATGTGCACAACAACATTTATAGAACATTACAATTGCAATAAGATTAATTCAATTCATTTTTTTGATCCGACTCGTATTAATGAAGATATTTAGAATTTTAAAAAATTCCTCCTCCCACTGGCCAGACTTCAGCCATAAATGAAACTTGATCTTTAGTTTTATATAAAATAAATAAATATAGAGTTTGGTAAAAACAACAACAAACAAAAATTGAGACTGCTAGAGCATTAACAGACACGCATGCACGCACACACACGCACGCACACACACACACACACACACACACACACACACACACACACACACACACACACACACACACACACACACACACACACACACACACACACACACACACACACACACACACACACACACACACACACACACACACACACACACACACACACACACACACACACACACACACACACACACACACACACACACCACACACACACACCCACCACACACACACACACACTCACACTCACACTCACACTCACACTCACACTCACACTCACACTCCTTAAGGTTAAGATTATCTAAGTAGATGTTTTAAAGGAGTTTGACTCATGCTATGTTTAGCTGAACTTGTAGTGTTTTATCTAATATCTCAGTGACTAACAAATCAGAAGCATTGTTACAAAAGATAACGTATGACTTTTTTTTTCTATGTTTGGTATAATTGATTATCTCCAGATCAGAAGCATTGTTAGTACTGTTTAGTTTTTTAGTCTTACTATTATCTTATATTGTCGTATTATGTTTAAAGCAACTATTGAATTATGACAAATCATTACTTTTATTATTATTAACTTTCCTCTATTAATTTAACTTTGCTTTGTGGATAAGCCAAGTATATCTAAACTTTTGTTTTTGATGATTGTTTTCCATTTAAGAAGCCTAGTCATAATTACTACGGAAAAAAATTTGAGATTTGTGAATGAAAATCTTTTTGAACATAATGTCAAATTACATATAGGGGACTTCTATGTAATGGGCATTGCATAGCTTTACTAAAGACTTCAGAAATTATAACTCAACAAAAAGTTGGATATTAAGGAGCTGAGAATTTTAAGATATTGAATGCTCCTGAAGTGCCATTAACCCCTGAGAAAAAGAGGCAATAGAAGTTTTGAACAAAAATCTAACTGTTATAGTAATAATAATAAAAAAAAGAAAATGTGCCTTTCAAAAAACAAAATGTTTAAAAGGAAAACATTTCCTAGAAACAGTTATTGAAAAGGTAATTGAAACATATACAGGTTTTAATTAAGCTACCCAAAAGTTGAACTTTAATAAAATTGAAATGGAATGTGGAATTTCTGTGTAATTTTACTTCTAGAAAGGCAAAAAAATGGTGCATTTCTGTGTCTAAGCCCAAAATCTGGGAGAACATTGAACCCTGTAATTACAAACCTGGTTTAAGAATTCTGTCACAATGACGAAATTAGTATTCAAATACTTGACAAAGAAGACTGGTTCTTTTAAAAAAAAAGATGAGAAAATGTATACATTAAGGTGAAATTTGGTTGTTAAAAAAAAGTTCAAAATTTTGATGTCTTACTCTCAAATATTGAACTTATTCGTGACCTGAATATCTGATATGATTTTCATTATAATGGGGCTCAGGTTGGCCGTGTGAGTTAGGACGTTGGTCTTAATCTCGCGTGGTAGACCTAGAGTGGCGGGTTCAATTCCCACCCTGGGCAGTAGAAATTTATTTAGTGATGGACTCATTAATAAATAAACTCCTTAGGCCCATCCTACCTAGAAAAGGGTGGTAACCTGTAGATAACCCGTCCCGATTAGCCATAGTAGCACAAAGTGGACGTAAATAATAATAAACTAAGATTTTCATTATAATAAAACTTTTAACACAAGCTGACTAGGTGGAGAATGTAGAGAGAAGCTTACTACAGCTGCTATGTCATTGTGAATTCACATTGTGGAATAACACTATAAAAGTTATGATCTTGTATTTTAGTTTTGGGGAAAATAAATTTAGATTTCTTATTTACTGCCCATCCTTTTATGTTCTCTTTTATAGATTTATTCAATCAGACCTGGGGAGGAGTGTGGTGTCAATCTTTTGACAAAACCTTATACAAGTAGGCACTAATACTGACACATTCAAAATAATTAAAAGGAAGGGGTATTGGACATAAAACACAAGTTAGGACAAACATAATTTTTATTTTAAAGAAAACTAATGTTTTAATTAAAAGCAGACAAAAAATGATATAAATAAATTTCTGTTTTAAAGTAACCTGTTTACAGTCAGGACAGAACTGGCTATGGTCTTGAACACGCTGTAATACTTATTATTTTTACGCCTCTTTCAATGACAGAAACCTATGAACATCTTCTATGAGTTTTACTGCACCTTCAGCTGGGTAATTTACCGTTTTCATTCAATCAGTGACAATTTGAGTTCAAATAAAGGATTTGACCCCCATGAAGGACAGTGTTTTAATAATTCATTGGAACTCAAAGCGAGAGAGTTTCTACTTTTCTTTGATATAAATTCGTCTATTGTTTTACCTATAAAACATCACAAAATCAAAAACCTCAGTTACTTTCACTTTGAAAAGTCATATATAATCAATCTTATTGGAAATTTAATGCTCTTTAAATGTTGTACCACACAATTTTACTTTATCTTATAATATTCAATATTGACCGAGATCTTTGCAGTTTTAATTTCAGTCTTCAGTAAACTTCCACTTCAACTATAAGCGAATATATCATTAAACATTTTGTTCCAGAGAGAATATGCAAACATGTGTGATGATGTCATCAGATAAGATTCTGTGGTCTTGACTCATAAATATTTATTTGATCACTACGATACTCGATATCCAACCATTCCAGTCAAAATCTATCTAGACTAAAGATCATATTATAAATGGCTGAAATTGGACCAAGAATAGGGAAGATTAAGGAAGAGGAAGGGACAATAACACATATTTAGAGTTTTCCTATTTTCTAAACCCCTAATGCTACTTGTCTAATCGATCTAGCTTTATTAAAAATACGTCATGCAGGGGCTGCGTAAATTAAGCATATTTCCCAAGCAAAGGTTTACAATAGATAACAATACATACTGATATACACCACCGCAAATATTAAGTGAATAAATACAAACGGTAATGAGAAATCATTCAGTTAAAAATTAATAACTTTATTACGGAAAGCATCTGAATTGTAAACAAACAGGCCAGCGAACCTGAATTCTAGACAGGAAAGAAAAATCATTAATGAAATATGTCTGAATATAACACTTTAATTTTGTTGAAAACTATTTACTATAGCTAATGTTGTAATTTGTAATGAATGAGAATAATTTTAATCTCAATTTCTTAAAATTTTAGTAATCCAAGAACAAAAGAAGGGGGGGGGGTCACCAAAACATATTTGCATATATCTCACAAAGTAAAAGTTCAATGAAAACAATATTCCTTATTTAACCTTGTAATGAAGTGGTTCATGGTATAACAGCTTATTATTAATATAACATGAGTAAGAGTGGGGGTTTACTGAAAGCGGAAAACTATAAAATCCAAATATCTCGGTTAATATTCATGATACAGGAAATGTATAGAATAATATGTATAGATCATTTAATTTGCAATAAGATTGGTTCTATACAATGTTTCGATCCAATATATAGTAAGGGAGATATTTCGAATTTTCAAAGTTCCCTCCCACTAATCCCCCCTCTCTCTGGTCCGATTTCAGCCATTAACGAATTTCAACCATAATCCTTAAGGGAAATCTGCTAAAAGTACACTACTAACTCCATTTTATGAGAATAGGAAGGATTCTAATGTATAGGGCCAATATAAGAAATATGCCATTAAAATACATAGCACTCATAAACATAAAAGGTGTAGTCAGGTCTAAATTAGTATGAACCTCCTAATGTCATCAAAACCCACTCATTTCAAAGACCATTTTAAATGTATTTCTTTTAAGTATTCATAAATTTCCTCTACAAGAGTAAAATAAATTGAGTGCAGTTCATATTACGTGTAAAAGTTGTAATTGTTAGTGAAAACAGAACATTGGAATGCAAGGAATAGTGCCTGAACATCTTGTATGACAAATAGACCCCTTTAACAAATCCCATAGAATGGTGGGGGTTAGGGCAGAAGGGGGGGGGGAACCAACTCACACTCAAGCCATAGCACTGTACTATTCTCAGGATTGAGGTTAGGCTGAGCACTATTTTCTCCCTTTTTAATTTGTTTTGTCTCATTTGTTTGTAAATTGTTGGACAATTTTCAAATTTCTGGTTACTCATTTAGATTTAATATAGCTGTTCAATATAAATGATTCATAGCTCTATTTTATTTATTGTTGTTGCAAGTTATATCTTTGTTATCATTTTTTTTTTTTTATTTTTTTTTTTTTATGTATATCACATACATTTTGTATTGTATTTTTGTGCAAAGCTAGTCAGTAAAAGAAGTTAGTATGAAAAAATTTAAATTAATATGCCTATAGTATATCAAGATTTTTTAAATTCAAATTTAATGTTCACTTTATTTTATTGAGTCTTTTCAGGATGGGTTACTGTTGTTACCATTGTTATGGGGATTTACCAAGTCCCTCACTAAATAAAACCCCTTTTTCTACAGGGGCATTGAACTAGTAGTCATCATTTAAGACCAATGGCTTGAAACGCATGGCCTCCAATCTTGATGAACAGCTCCCAGTAAAATATATAGTTTAGTTATTTATTCATGCAACTATTATATCCATTAATTTTTTGTGTCTGTATTATTGTTTATGAAAATGATTCTTGCAGATGTATATTAGAGCAAACAAAAGTGAGGATGCTTATGGACGAAGTGAATCACAGTCCTCTAGCCAAACATCCACTAGCATAGAAATCTGTCGGATTTGTCATTGTGAAGGTGATGCTGAAGGTGGTCTTATAGCACCATGTTATTGTGCTGGATCATTAAGATATGTCCATCAAACATGTCTTCAGCAGTGGATTAAATCATCGAATATCAGATGCTGTGAACTCTGTAAATTTCAGTTTATTATGCACACAAAGACCAAGCCTTTTATGGAGGTGTGTATTTATTTTTTTATTCTGTTAATTATTGTTTTAAGATCCATAAGTTGTTTAATATATATGATATGCTGTTAGAAATAATTGGGAGTTAACAATTAATGATATTTAGTACTTCATCAATAGTGTTATTAACCCTTTCCTTGCGTAGGCTTGATTCAAGCCACTATAGTGGCTTTGCGCAAGGAAAGGGTTAACCACAGATTAATTTCTTATCTCACTGGTTTGTATCATTTGGTGCTGACTACATTACAGAATTGGAAGTTTTATCTGAAAAAAAAATAAAAAAAATGTGTCACCATAACAGGTGCTATTAAGAATTAGGATATATTTTATACTTGATATCTAAATGTTATGTATACAATTCATTATTGTAGATTTCATAATTATAATTGGACAAGAGAAAAAAGATTATTACGGAGGACATACTTGTGAAATAAAAAAAAAAAAATACTAATGACTTGTAATTAATTAGTTGTTATGTGAACAAATGACTTATTGTTCAGAATGTTAGTAATTTCATTTTTTATTGAGTTTACTCTTTTTAAGGAATCCCAATATTACCATTGGTCTCTATGATTATAATGTATCCATTTTAGTAGTTTTTCAATTTACGTGGGAATTATGAATCTTTGAGAGTTTGAAGCTTCAATACTGTATATTGGAATATTATTTTTAAAATAAATTTCCTGTCCTGTTAATATTTACTTTTATTTCATAAATATAGATTATAAAGCAGTTAACTGTTTTTTGAGAAATCCCCACATCTTCGAGCGAGCCAACAAAGACACCCTGATTATAAGCATGAAATCATTTTTGTCTGAAATCTCATAGGGCCTTAGTGTCTGATATGCTGGAATTTACGTCATACACCTGTCTGTCATTGTTGCCACACTCCTTACTCTTTCAGGAAGCATACACTCCCTCAAAAGTGTTTCCGATCCAGATGTTGTTGTCGCTATCTTTCATATAACATCAACTTCATTTTAGCCAAATATCGGTCATCCTTTTCAACTGTTCCTCTGTTTAGTTGTTGTCAACCACCTGTATCTTTAGCTAAAGTTTAGCTGTCTCTTCTGCTTCAGTAGCTTTAAGCTCTAATCAATGCTTTCTGCTGGGAATTTGTGTATCCACATCCTAAGGAAGTCAGTTTAAATTATTTGAATGAAAAATTCTCTTGTATAGAGAACACTTTATAAACGGGTATGTATCGAGCAGAATTAAGAGTACTTATAATATTTCCTAGTATGTCCTAATGTTTCCTTTATAGAAAATAAAGCTTTATCTTAAAATATTCTCTTGTTTCAGTGGGAACCATTAGAAATGACTGGATTTGAGCGTAGGAAACTTTTATGTGCTATAATGTTTCATGCTATAGCACTTACATGTGTGGTTTGGTCCTTGTATGTGCTTATTAATCGGACTGCTGAGGAGGTTACAGAAGGACTTCTTGAATGGCCATTTTGGACTAAAATAATAGTTGTAGCTATTGGATTTACTGGTGGAATTGTTTTTATGTACATTCAGTGTAAAGCTTATATTCAAATCTGTCAGAGGTGGAAGGCTTTTAATAGGTATGTAAATTGTTTGATGTATTGTATATTCTCATTTGTATGATATTAGGAAAACAACCTTATTAACATGATAAATATAGGTGCCCTAAATACTTTATGAATATTTGTTCTCAGGCATTATTAGTTAAATATAAACCTTTACTGCAGTGCCAAACATTTACTAACTAAATTTTGATGTTAAAACCTATTAAAGAATAATAATATATAATTGTTTTGTAGTCCAACTTGAAAATCCATCTGTTTTTTGAAGTGCAATTATATCGTATAAAAGATTCTGTAGTATATTCAGATGTTCATTGGTGTAAAATAAGTCTCTCTTTATGTTTGAATTATTGAAATTATTATCTATTTTTCATTACATTAAAAGAAGATCTCAATGAGCTTATAACTAATGGTTTTTATTACCAATTTAGTGTAATATTTGTAATTCAATAATTTATTTATGTCTTGCAACCCAAATTTTTGAGATTATAGTAATCTCAAATGAAGTACTCCTGTAGACGCAAATTGCATACATAGAAACTATTATATATATTTATGAGTATTAAAAACTACTTTAAAACTTAACTTATAGGCTGCATGGGACTATCTCTTCCATTTAATAAAAAATGGACAGTAATTTAATCAGATTGAGATAAAGAGAATTATTATGCCAACAAACAGGATTATTATTATTAGTCCTAAAGTTCCAACGGAGGAAAATACAAAGCAAATAGGTTCAAGTTTTGGGGCTTCCTTTTCTTTTTATTTGCCCACCAGGTCTTCATTAATTGCAAGAGTTTAGTTCTTCTTTCTTTTGTTCCATTTTATTCTGGCTCTCGAGGTTTTTATCTCTGGTAAATATTTTTATAAGATGTACTTATGTTCTATTGGGGCTGTACATATTTAGAAACAGATGGTTTTTACAATTATTAATTATAATTAGAATCTAATCAAAAGTTAATAAATGTTTGAGACTGCTGTCATCTGGTGGAACAACGATGTAACTGCAAATTATGCAATTTTTCAGAAGTGGTGAAAAGAATTGAAAGTAACATAGTAGAACATAAACATTTTTATTATTATTATCATTATTTTTAAGACAAAGTAATGTGACCCAGAGGTATAATATTAGCAAGATTAATAATAAATTAATAATTTTTTTCTTTTGATTAATTAACTCTTTCTGACAATTGTGAATTGTCTTCTAATTTTACTAAAAATTTGCAGTTACATCATTTTCCACTAGCGATATTATGTTTAAAATACCCAGCACATTTCTTTCATGACTTGTTGTGTTTCTGAATAAGAATATTAATCTTTTTTTTTATGCTTTCTAAATAGAATACATATGTTTATTATTTTGTAGAGTCATATATGTTCAAAATGCCCCAGAGAAGCCCTTGACTCTGCAGGTTCCAACGTCAACGGAAGGCAGCTCTAGTGGAGCAACTGTGTCTAAATCACGGCAGTCAACAGAAACAACTAATGGGAACTTCAAAGATGAAACCAGTATAGACCTTAAAGGAGTTCGTAACTTACATATATTTTTTAATGATGAGAGTAGAGTGTGTGTACAAAATGAGGATCGGGAGATTGAGGAGAGTGAAGGGGCTCCTGACACATCATGGAGAATAAAGATCGGAAAAGCTGAATCAGTACCTACACAGAGGTACACTTATTACATACAATTTTAATACTTATCTCTTAACCTCAACCTTTAAACCTTTCCTCCCTCTCCCTCCTCTCCTTCTGTTGTGTTGAAAAGCAGGCAGCCTTCTTTATTACTCATTTAATTTGTATCATAATTTATGGAAAACTTGTTTTAAAACTCAGGATCAATACAAATTACGTTAATTTGTTCCTGATGTGGAGAATCTCAACATTATGTGAAACCAGGCATGCCCGATCAATATTAATACTATAATTTTATTTTTATAAAACAGTATTATTACCTTTTTTTAGTTCTTTTGGGGGTTGCTAATCATTTATAGAAGAATTTTTCTCTTT
Source organism: Riptortus pedestris (assembly GCA_019009955.1). Taxonomy (NCBI): domain Eukaryota; kingdom Metazoa; phylum Arthropoda; class Insecta; order Hemiptera; family Alydidae; genus Riptortus; species Riptortus pedestris. Next base: position 78,626,470 of record CM032229.1, read on the forward strand.
TGTGTTGTCTAATGCTCTTTGTAGCAGTGTTAGTTCATAGAGACCCCAGTTCTGCGAGGGCTGTAGATTTGGTATTACATGTATCTAAGCATATTGATTTATGAGAGTATGTTTGCATAAAATGCATGATTGCTTGAATTATGTGTGTATGTGTTTGGGTGCGTGCATATGTTTTTGACCCTTAAATTATAAAACTTTTCAACAGAAATTCCTTAAAACTTGGAATATAGCCTCCTTCTTCAACATTCAAAGATATGTGATTTAAGCAACGTCATTGTTGCAGGGTTTGGGGGGGGGGTATTATACTCTGGGGATCTGGCACTGAATTAAAAAAAGAAATTATAGGATTAGTAAAAAGACTGGACTCCCAGATATTATTTAGTGTGTGTGAAACCGTAAATGGAAGTGGGGAGAACACACTATTAGAAATCAGGTTGAAAAATAGACACAAAATATTATAAACTGGTGCCCTCGAAGGTTATTAAAAGAGGAAGACCTGGATTGTGGCTTGTGATGAGGAAATGAAGATAGTGTGGAGGATTCACTTTACCGCAGATTGTGTAGAAAAGAATGAGAGGAAGAGATTAAGCGAAGTCTTTTATCAGGCATGACAAAAGAAAGAGACTTAATAGAGAACAAATTTTAGTAGCCAGGAAAATTACTTTTTAATAGTGAAAAATCAAAGAACTCAAAAAAAAAGCTCAGTTGATGATTTGTTTCTAGGTGACAAAAAGTAGAAAATTCATTACTGTTTATTATATTTTTATTTCCACAAAGTTAATGTAAATATTAATGGAAGTAATAATTATATTAATAAATTTTTATTATTATTAATTAGTAAATTATCATCATTATTAATTAGTAATCCTTTAGTATATTATTATTAATTAGTAATCCATTAGTAAATTATCATTAATAATCCAATCATAAATTATTATTCTATTACAATGTTATTAACAAATTTCTTTCTAAATAAAGATTTATAGGAATTTGTAAAAACTGAAAATATTTGCATTTCCCTCCATCCCATGAACGATCAGAGGCTGCCAAATAGGTTTGGCATTTTTTTTTGTTTTGTTTTGTGTCAAGGTTTGTGATTAACACTAACAAAGGAAACTGCAGGCTAGGGTTACATTATATTAATTGGCCATTATTGTTGTTAGATACTTTTTTTATAATATATACAAGTTGATTGTACAAACCAACACTAGAATAATTTAACTGCTAAAATTCATACTAGGATCACATTCACAATATATATATTGGTTACGATCATCCCTGCTTGGTTTAATTTTCCGTGGGGATAGTGTCTAATTAATATAATGCAGTACTTATGTATAGTTCTGATGCAAAGAAAAAAAAAGTTTCCTTTATCAATGTTAACTACAAACTTTGAAAAAGGAACTACAGTAGCTATACAAACAGCCCTTTAATTCTTAATTTAAAAACCCTTTTAATTTTTATACAATTTTCTTTATGCTTATTTATTTTTGTGATATACATATTTAACTAATTACAAATTTTCGACTTGTTTTTAACTAAACAACTTTATTTCAGGTGCAATGAAAATGATGGAAAAAGTCTTGCTGAAGTAGGGGATACTGAAGATTGCCTCCCTTCAAGTTCAAAATGCCCTGACTCAACGAAGCCAAATGATTCTGTTGTTAAACTTCAAATTAAAAAGGCAGAAATAGTTATTAAATTTGGTGGTGAGGGCAATGGAAATGAGGAGATTCCATCTGTTGATCGTAAAGACACTTCTGTGAATATAAAGATCGATGATAAAGAAAGGGAACCTATCGTTATTGATGTTGTTAAAAAAAAACCTCCTACAACAGAGAGTAAAGATCCAGTCCAAATCCGCTTTGACTTTGGTAATGAAGAGGAATGCAGATTAGATGAGGGGTATGAGAGTAAACTTCTTCAAGTCTACCCAGAGTCAGAGTCAGATTCTGGTTCTCATTCCCCACTACTTTCTAATAAAAATAGCTCATATACAGAAAACATTTAAAACTAAGACTGATTTCAAACTTTATTTTATTAAAATCAAGTCATTTTAATGCTTTATTTTCTAATTATTTAATGAAATTTAGATTTAAGTATTTTTAAGTTACTTAATTATGTGTACTTAGCCTTATGTGATTTTTTTTTAATTTTTAATTTAGATCTGATAAATGGGAATGTGCTCTGTTTTATACATGTGCAAACACAGGCTTATGGACGAGTTCATGTGTATATGTGTGTATCTATATACATATATATATATAAACACACACATATGTACATTTCAAAAGAGAAGATTAAAAGGTTTTAAATGATTTTTAATGCTTTATTGTCTTTTAATTTGCCTGCAAGTAATAAAATAGATTTTATAATATGTATTTGGATTGTCCTATTTTTATACGCTATTAATGAATATTTGACTAATTTAGTATTTATTTAATTTATTGTAGTTCTCTTTTTCAAGAAAACTAAATATTGTATTTATAATTCATTTTTCTGGCATTCTTGCCATATCATTATTATGTTATTTATAAAGTTGTAAGATTTTTTTTTTTTAAAAAAAGAGTACAAGGGCATGTTCTCAAGAACTGATGATTTAAATTATTCATTTTAAAATATATTCCTGTTTCATTGTTAAAACATGTCTTCTGAAAATTTAATATTTTACAAAAGTGTTATTTATGTATGTTGATTCTTGTTATTGTACTTATCCAATTTAAGTTTTATATTGTTATAGAGAGTTGTTTTCCTTAGTCCATTGTTAAAAGCATTAACATTTATTATTGGAAAGGCTCAAAGATTTTTATTTTTCATTTTTTCACATTTAGTATATAAAAGGGAAAATATTTTGTAAATTGTACTTTCACAAAATTGTAATATTTTAAAAATTAATTTGAAAAGGGCTTGACAACGAATATTTTTTTTATTGTAATTTATTTTTAAATGAATTGCTGTTTGATCTCAGAACACTAAATAAGTTAGACTGATCAAAGAAAAATTAAGTTACTATTATTATTTAACTTCTTTTGTTATAATATTGTAGTTTTCAGTTTTATATATAGTGATGTATAAAATAATTAATCTGGTAAAGTAATACGAAATGAGGATATTCAAAAAGGGAAAAACAGAAGATGTGCTATGAAAGAAAATATTTAGGAGTAGATTCTTTTTATCCCTTTTGAAAAGTATTTTAAATTATTGAAAACAAGTGTAATTCAAAGTACATTGACTAAGGAGAATTAAATTTGTTACTTTCTTTCTACTACGAGAAAAATCTCACTCAAAACATTTTATGACTGTGCCAAGGATAATTGATTTCTCATAGTACAGTTTTCTCAATTCAAGTCAGTAGTCCATCATACCTTTATCGTTTATTGCCATACATCTGACAACCTCTAGAGCTGAGTGCAGAAACTGAAGCTTAACATATTCTTTCTGTTTGTTTAATTTTTAACAAATAAATGAATTATATGAAATTCAAAAATTATTACTTGAAGTACCTCGCACATTAGCGGCTGTAATATATGTTTGATCACCGCCAATTTTAATGTTAAACCATTTGTGTAAAATTCTTAAGGTCTTGTTCATTAATGGCAAAATTTGGATTATGGGGAGTAGGCGTTTAGAGAAATGATAAAAGTGTAAATACTCCTGTTGTAGCCATTGTATCAACAAATGTTATATAACCAATATTGTGAAGTTATTTATTGTTTTATACATTTTGCTAAAATTTGAATATTATCAGATAAGTTGTTTTCTTTTTCATTTCCAGCCCTCAGAAAACAGAATCTGATTCTTGTTTTCAAAGTTATTACAATAATGTTAAAGTAGCACGATGATTCTTCCAGCTATCACGTCATATAATTTTCCAGATGTAACTATCATAATCATTTTTATATAAAGGTGGGACCCAGCAATAATTGAGTTTATGGGTAAAAAATATGAACTTTCTTAATTGAACGCAACCATTCTTACTGAAACTCTTTCCTGTTCTTTACTTTTGATACTGCTCTCATACCACCTAGACTCATCACCTGTAATTATTTTGGTGAAACAATCTGGATGTCTCTGACTGTTCATTGCATGATGGTCTTTCACAGATCCCTTTGGACTCCAAGATCAAGAAAAATATGTTGAAAGGAGATACAGGATATCTCGGTTGTCTTTTGTTTTTGAGTTGAAGTTGGTCAATTGTTCTAAATTGATCTTCCCTGATGAGATCATGTATTTCAACAATAATGTACTTGGTTCAATTACTTAAAAGATCACTAGAACAGTACCAATCTCTGACATTTCCTCCTTTTAAGCTGAGAAAACCAAAACATTTGTTCACTTTCATTTTACTGGGAGCCATGATCTTTTTGCGTTATCACAATAGGTTTTGGTGTTATCTCCAGAGTTGAAAAAACTTACCGCCACATATTGTCCATGAGAATCTGCCACGAGCAAAAACACGAAAATGTCTTTTAACACCACTTAACACATTAGCTCAGAAGAGGTCCATTCACAATGCCCTAAATGCTTAACCCCGTATTACAAATATACTATGCACAGGAGTATCGTGGTTATTTTTGGGCATTATGAAATGACAATTAGGTACATTAAATAAAACTAATGGCTGGCACAGGACTAGAGTGTGTGGCGAAGAAAAGTAAAAATGAAACCATCAATATCTTTGTTATTATGTGTCACATTGAAAATTGTTATATAATCCATCTTGTTAAAAAAGTAATTTCCTAAAGTTGTTGGTCTATACATGTTCTGTAGCCGATTGTTATTGGAGTTATTCTTATTTGTTTTCAATCTTTAGTAAACATTCATTTCTGTCATGCAGTTTTACATTACTTATTTTAGTGCCAAATATCTGTTGTTTACCTTACGTACCAGTTCTTGTTTACATAGGACTGAGTGATGATGTCATCTGAGTCATTCCAGCACAAAGGAAAAATGTTTAATTTACAAACGCATACTTGATGCACTCTTTCGATTTTAACTATTTCCAGTATGAGCACCTCCCTTTTTTTTGTCCGATACTCTCAAATATATTCTTTATTATATTTTTCTTCCTCAATATGAGAAGAGGAAGATGTACCTAAATATAAAAATTCTGAATATTTATCTGGAAAGATTGGGTTCTAATCTTGTAACAAACCATTTGTTCTGAAGTAGTTGATTAATAAGTATTGCTATACGTAATAATAATAAAGTAAATTATTTTCCTTCTCTTAGAGTTTTCTTATAAAGAAAGTTCCTTTTAATCATCAGTTGTGATTCCCCCAATTTGCTTTGCTTTGTTATCAATTTGATGTGTTTATTACACAAAAACTTTTGAATGAAAATTTAATGTTTTCTTTCTTCTGTATTTTGTTAGAAAATATTTCAGTGCCTATTTCTCTTTTACCTGTTCTTGTTCCAATTCTTAGTCACTTAATTTTAAATAATAAATTATATTAAATGTTTTAATTTCGTTTTCTTAAGTATCTTTTTATATTATGTATATTTTTTTTATTATAGGGTGACTAGAAATTTGGCTCTCTAATAATGTGTTTGATTTTTGATGGACAATTCACTTATTTGATTATTGTTTGTTTTATTAGTTTACATATTTTCATTTGGTTTGCATTTAATTTTGTTTATATTCTAATGTAACTTAGAAATTATAAACTAGAATGTACATGTATGGAAGTGGTCAAATGTTTTGAGCTGAAAATTTGTTTATTGTCAAATTCATTTGGGGTGAGAAACGAGATGAAACTAATAAGAAACTCATGATTCTTCTAAAACATATTTTGTTATTCTGTTTTAAACTATATTTAATCAATAACTGAGAAGTGCTCTTTAATTGTTTGGATCGATCCTGAATAAAATCTATTAACTCAAAATTTCAACTTAGCCTATTATATTTTAAGAAACTCCTTCTTCCAAGGACATAAAGTTCGAGCAGTATGTTTGTTTTTTGGTAATATATTCGTGTTTCCAAATATTTGACTGAACCTTTTGGTAATTTGGGTAATTATTAATGTTCATTTAAAGATATGAATACGATTATGTAATGTCAATTTTCTTTGAATTTTATAAATAAATCAATAGCAATTTTATTTCATTTTTATTAATTTCCCTTTATTTTGTGCTATTCGATTACAGAAACAATAATAGGGTATTTCCTAGGTAACAAAAACATTTAGCTCCTACTCATGAGTTTTATTTAGAACGACTACCACCTTATACTTAAATTCCTGTTTACATAAGCTTAAGCTTTTTATCTTAGGAGAAATATAGAATAGATAGTGAAATAAAATGTTAAATTTGTCATTCCTGCATGTGGAAGATCTATTTGGTATTGACAGCCTCACTATGATCATGCAATATATCTTACTTTCTAAATCTTTCCTGAAACAAGGCAATAGTTGAGTAAAACTATCCATAAATACAAAGCTCCAGACATTACAGATGACAACATTAGAACAACTACTCTATTTGATATCCATATACAATTCATCCCGGAGCCTCAAGAAATTTTATTTTCACTTCAATGGTGACATTCTGTCATTACACTATTCAATCCTGTGAAATCAGGTGCCAGTGCTTTAAATATTTCTATATAAGGGTTCTACAAAGTAAAAAGGAATTTAAGTTTATTAAATTATGTATTTACAAAATTATTTACAAAAATTAAATATTTTGGATTAATACAGCCTTTGAAAGTATGTAGCTACATAAACTTCATTTATGTTTTTTATTCTTAGTTTTAAACTTTTCTTTGTCAGCTTCCATCTTTCCAAGAGTTCTGTATATACTTTTCTTTATTTCCTTATGTTTCTTCATTTGTTTTAGTTTTTCTGCCCTCTTTTCCATCTTGAGGTGTTTCATCCTCTCAATCAATTCCTTTTTCATTTTTCCTTTCTTGTCATAGTAGTTAATCCTTATTTTATCCAAAAGAGATGCAACCTAATATAAAATATTCATAAGTAAAAATCCAAAATAGTGAAATATAATAGTAAGATTGTGTTGAAATGAAGTCTTACCTGTGATTCATGTTCATCTCTAATGACAACTTGTTTCACTTGTGACATGAAAGGTGCACCAGTCTTTGTAATTATGTTTTTCTTAGATTTTAACTTATAAGGTAATTCTCTTTCCAATGCTCGAGGTATCACAAGGGGCTTGGGCTTCTTCTTTTCTCTTATTATTTCCTGTAATACAAAGATAAACAAATATAACATTTACCAAAAAGATTTATAAAATTGACAACTACTTAGTAATAATGAATGTTATTATTTTTAGAAAGTCTAATGTCTTTACCAAGAAAACACTTAGAGATATTAAGCAACTAAGCTAAGTTCTTATTGAAAAATATCGGCCTGAAAAGGAAGTTAACTGATTTTAGCAGATCTCCCCTTGCTATTGAGGTTCTACTAATCTAATTTTCAGAAAAATGTCCACAAATGTTCATCGATCCAACCCAGGAGATGACAAAAATGGTTATTTGATTTATCTCATACTCAATATTTAACCATCTTAGTTAACTCTAAAGATCATTCGTGATGGCTGAAAACTGACCAGGAATTTAGAGGGGTAGGAATTCAAAGTATCTCCATTATTAAAAGTCTTATAGAACCAATCTTGTTAAACTATTAATGCTCTACATTTGTTGTTTTATTCATTTTTTTTGTAACTCAAATATTAAGTGAGTTATTCATACTTTTTTGTATTCAGCTGTCAGTAAACCTCCACTTCTACTCATCAGATTTTTAATTAGAAACAGAGAATGTATGATAATATGAGATCAGTAGTGAGTCATACCAGCACGTGGGAAATATGCTTAGTTTATGCAGCCCCTGTGTGAGACTTTTTTTTTTTTTTTTATGAAAATGAGGAAGTTAATAAGTAGTTATTGGCATAGTCGAGAAATACAGCAGTGACCTGTATTACATCCCATTTGTGAATTTCATAATTGAGGGTTCCATAACACGTTTGTAGGGTTTACATTTCTGTTAAGTAGGGTGAGTCGATGTAGTGGTATTCATGGAATATTAATTTTTTCCGTTATCACATTCAATCAAATAAAGTTTAACTATACGTCCAAAAACACATCAATGCAACAACATATGTTGTGCTTTTGAGGATCCACTATGTAATTCAAGTAAAAAAATGCACTTTCTTTTGTTTTGATTCTTAATGAAAGTACTTTTAGAAAGTTAATTCATTTGAGAGACTTCCATTTTATTCTTTAATGTGGCAAATCCAACTTAACTAAGGCCCAATTGAAGACCCAGAAATTTTAATTTTCTTCATGAGATAACTTCTAGTTAAAATATTGGGTATTGAATGGATCTAGTTCTGTTTTCTTCTCAATCATGAATTTTATCTTACTGAAAGTAAGAGTCGCAATATTGTTCTAAGATATTGTTTTTTCTACTCCTTTTGTAGTAAATTCAGAATTGATTAAACTGGATAATAAATATTTTAAAATTGAGTTTCGTACATAACACAAAAAATCTGTTGAGGGTAACACACAAATTACTTGTACCCATATTAAACTAAATAAAGAAAAGTCTGTCACGCAGGGGCTGCATAAACTAAGCAGATTTCCCACGCGAAGGTTTACAATATATATATATATAAAATTGTAACCTCTGTCTGTACATTGATTTTTTTTGCGAAATTTCACAATAACTTTTCGTTTCACATGTCATAGACACCATAACTACATTTTGTTTCTTTCGTGTCTGTTTGTTTGTTTGTTACCTTTTTACGCATAAACGGCTGAACCGAATTTTATGAAACTTGGTATGTATATTACTACTAGCCCAACTTAGACTTTAGGCTATATTAATATTCTCTAAGACGAACAGGAGTGGGGGTTATAAGGGAGGCCTGAAATTAAAAATAGCGATATTTCGTTTCCTATTGCTTTTTCAGCAAATATGCACATAACAAAAGTTGTTTATTTTGTAATTTAGAGTAACTTTTGTTATATGCACTTTTGCCGTATACGGAAGTATAAATGAGTTATACGCTAAAAACTATAGCGGGAGTCCACAATTTTATTTGGCACAAAAGACTCAACCAAACTCGCTATGTGAATTAATACTAACGATTTCCTTATAATAAGCCATACTAACATTTCTAGGGACGGGCAGGAGTGGGGGTTATAAGGGAGGCCTGAAATTAAAAATAGCGATATTTCGTTTCCTATTGCTTTTTCAGCAAATATGCACATAACAAAAGTTGTTTATTTTGTTATTTAGAGTAACTTTTGTTATATGCACTTTTGCCGTATACGGAAGCATAAATGAGTTATACGCTATAAACTAAAGCGGGAGTCCACAATTTTATTTGGCATTAAAGACTCAACCGAATTAAACCAAACTCGGTATGTGTATTAGCACTAACGCCTTCCTTATAATAAGCCATACTAACATTTCTAGGGACGGGCAGGAGTGGGGGTTATAAGGGAGGCCTGAAATTAATAATAATGATTTCCTATTGGGGTTTCGGCAAATATGCACATAACAAAAGTTGTTTATTTTGTTATTTAGAGAAATTTGCTCGACATTTCTTTTCAATATCAACTACCAGGTACCTCACCTGAAAAAATTAATTCAAATGTATGTCAATATTTTCTCCTTAATAATTCAAATCTATGCATAATGCACAGGAGACGGGAAATATGGCAATATGCAGGACAGTGAAGTCTTACATAAAAAAATAATTTTATTATTAACAAATGCCAACAGGGGGTATTAACCCTAAACAATGGAACGGGTAAATGTCAAAATATTGTGCAAAGTAAACCCTTGCCAAAAATATACCATCACCATTCAGCCTCAAATGAATTCCCCAGCGAAGCCGGGTATCTGAGCTAGTATATATATATATATATATATATATATATATATATATATATATATATATATATATATATATATATATATATATATATATATATATATATATATATATATATATATATATACTGTTTTGAACGGAACTCATTTTCATCATCTACTAGGTAGGATCGATGGACATATGAAGAAAAATTTCAAAAATTCTGTCATGAGTACAACCTCAATAGCTGATTTCCTTCAAGGGAAATCTGCTAAAATGTTTTACATCTGGTACTCCCTATGTAAGAAATAGAAAATAGTTAGTGGAGACCAACTTATACAAATAAAGAGAACACCTTAAAATTGTAAGGGCTTGAGCAAAATCTAGTCTTGACAAGAGCTGGCTGTTTGATAAACAAATGCAATGGAGGGGATTGAGTTTTCACCTGGCAATCTATGGCCTCAGTGCAGAGCCTGTGGAATGGGAAGGTAGAAAAAGTTACTTGAGGGGGGGGGGGTTGGTGAGACAGTGTATAGCCTGCTAATAGAAGCCTCTAATCACTAAGCAATTGTTCTGTCCTATCATCCAGTATGTTATTTCAATTTTAGGGAGAGAGAATGCCTAGCCAGCTAATACAAGTCTCTAGACTCTTGAAAATTCTTCACTGTATTGGCAATTCACCCTCTCATGTCTGGATGATAAGGAAGGAATCTTCAAAGTTTTTAAACTATAAAGGATCTACCTTTCTACATCATGACTACTTCCTGCTTGCATCAACAAGGAATCCAAGTATAAATAAATTACATTCCAAAATCACAACAGAATCCCTGCTTCCATTGGCCAATTGGGTACAGGATATCCAAATTATAAAGTCCGTCAAGCAGGGGCGGCGTAAACTAAGCAGATTTTCTATGTGAAGTTTTGCAATAGAGAAATCTGCATACTGGTAACACAACACCACCATGAGTAAATACAAACGGTAATGAGAAATCTTTCAGTTAATTTTATTAAATTCCCAATGGAAACGGCGTCTGAATTCTAAGAATAATTTATATTTTAATAACTCAAATTTTAGTAGTCCATAAACTAAAGAAGGGGGGGGGGGCGGATGAACAGAACGTATTTGCATAAATCTTACAAAGTAAAAGCTGAAACGACAGGTAAGGTTAGAAGAAGCTTCCACCAGAGCCGAACAGTTATGGAAACAAATGGCCGAACTAATGCGAACAATACCCAACCACATGTCCCACACACTTAATAAAAATGCAAATATCTCGGTTAATATTAAAGATAGAGAATAAATGTATATAACAATATTTATAGTAAATTTAATTTGCAATAAGATTGGTTCTATATAATTTTTCGATCCGATGCATAATAACAGAGATATTTCGAAAATCCCTCCTCTAAAACCTCCTCTCCCTCTGGTCAGATTTCAGCCATTAACGATCTGTCTTTTTACACAAAATGGTTAAACATCGAGTTTCGTAACGATCATACAAAAATTGCGACCGCTAGAGCGTTAACAGACAAATATATATATATATATATATATATATATATATATATATATATATATATATATATATATATATATATATATATATATTGCGAAAATTAAATACATGAAGGATTAGCAGAGAGAGTCGTGTATTTGGGAAGTGCGAGGTAGATCAATGAAGCAGAAGGGTCGAGCTAGTACTAGACCCTTCCAGTCAAGACGTCAAAGGGCCCAGCCAATTCCCCTTTGATGTATGCCGACAACCTATATAAAGAAGCGGCCAGCTACGAGCTATTCAGTTTTATGCTCAGCGATCTTGATGGTCACATCAGTGCGACTAAGTGCAGTAGGGTAAAGTGTATTTATAAGAAGAACAGTGTTGTGCCGTGACAAGACAGTTCAGTGCCGTCTTGTTGTGCAGTTCAGTGATCGTGAGTAAATTATTGGACTGTGTAATCTGAAGAACAGTGAAGCTATCAGTGCATACTTTGAGTAGTAATTAAGGATAATTAACCAAGTGTATTCTGCATTATTAAATAAATTGTGCAGTGATAAAAACTGTGAAACTTGTGTCTGTTTAATTTTGCAATACAAAAGAACTCTTATTAACAATGTTTCTTACTGGTTTTGGTAAAAAAAAAACGTAACAATATATATATATATATATATATATATAATTTTGAACGGACCTCATTTTCGTCATCTAGGTAGGATCTATGGAGATTTGAAGAAATTTTTCGAAAATTGTGTCATGAATACGACCTCAATAACTGATTTCCCTTAAGGGAAATCTGCTAAAATTAGATTCTTAGTCTCCATAAATTAACTTGCATCAGTCAGAACCTTCTGATAGAGAGGAGGCAGGCAGATAAAGTAAAATTATAGTAAATAAAAAGTCAAACAAAGACTTGGAATCGAATCAATTAATCCCTTCTTTCTTACCCCCAAAATACAAAAGAGATACTTAGTACCATAGAAGTAAGAATCTATTAAAAAGTATAATTATTTTGAAAACTTACAGAATACATGCTGTCTTCATTTGGATTGTAGCGTATGCCACGTTCACGTTTTAGTTGGCCTACGGTTTTCATACCCCTCCAGGCATTCTTTTTATTCGGTGGAAGAAGAAGTGAGGACAAACAGGCATAAAACTGAGGAACTTCAAATTTACACCAAGTACGACAAAAAACAATATCTGTAAATTACAAACAAAATTACTTTTGCATTGACTAGGAAGCTTTCAGGATTAATTCCAAAGTTATGAATATTAAAAATAAAAAGTATTTTTATTTGAAAGTTTAAATAAACAGTTAAGCAATAGAACATATATTTTACAAGGTGATAACCTGTAGATAAGCCGTCAAAATTAGCATCAGTAGCACAAAGTGGGCCAAATATATACATGATAGGGAAATAAAAGATCTTCATGCCTCAAGAGTCATATTTATCATTTGCTTTTTACACTTATGGGCATCATTAGTGCTCAAATACCTGCCACACAGGGGCTGCATAAAACCATCAAATTCTATTCTTTGTTCGCCCAAAATAAGAGGCTTATGCTGTTTGTTGTTTAAACAAGGCTTTAAAATTTTACAACTTTTAATCCCCACAACAGACATATCCATGATTATGTACATTACTCTTTCCTTATACCCGCACTTCATAATATTCATATAGTTAAGGTCTAACAAAGACAGACAATACTGAAGAAATGCAGGAGCATTTAGAGACCTTTAGGTTCTATACAGTTAAAAGCTCCCATCCAGCAGCGACCTTCTGACAGTGATCGAATCAAGGAGAGGTAACTTCAAGAAATATCAAATGTAGAGACGAGAAGAGCAATGCACGACCTAAATGATAGGAGAATGATGAAAGAATCTTACATTCTCTCAGACTGCCAGGGTCCACGTCATGATTATATAATTGAGGTCTTCTGGTGTTGACGATGTCATAATATTTTGCACCAACTTTTCGCTACATCAGAAATATTCTCAGTTGAGATAACCTGAAGAAGCTAACAGCATTACTAGCTGAAAGTTGGTACAAAATACCATGAGCCGAACAATATCAGGTCTCGATAGTAAAGAATCATAAAAAGTGTGTAGTCGTGCCATAAAAAAAAAAAAAAAAAAAAAAAAAAAAAAAAAAAAAGAGTCCACATTTTATTGCCACACATGACCATAGGTCTAATTGCCATTATGTGTATTTTCCGAGACAGGTTTTTCAAATGTAGTGTTTTCTACAGGACATAGAAGGTTCTGGTTCTTGCGACCATTCTCCCTCTAATATCAACTTCTGTGATGATATTTAAATGATGTACAAGACGGAAACATGATACAGGTAAGAATCAATGCAAATAGACCTAGTTCCTTCACAGATATGTTGAAATATATATATATATATATATATATATATATATATATATATATATATATATATATAGTTTTGAACAAACCACATTTTCATCATGTTCTGGGAAGGATCGATGAACATTTGAAGAAATGTTTTGAAAATCGTGTCATAAGTACAACCTCAATGGCTGATTTCAAAAGGCTGGACTTTGTTTGAAAAAAATAACAAAAAGTAAACAAATTTCTCGGAGAGAAAAAAAGTATAGATACAAGTTTGATTAATTAATTGTAAGTGAAGAGTATTAAAGTTCAAGACATCATTGTTTTCTACATTTAAATAATTATAAATGTGAACTTAAATAGTTCACATTTATAATCTAATGCTTCCTAAAACATATTGTCAAATAACCCTAATGGGGTAAATATATATAGTGGTACAGGTTTTATTAATTTAGTTTTAAAGTAGATATTTACATTTTTAAGAAAAATACAATTGTTAGAGGCAATAAAATCTATAATAAAGAAACACATACATGTTATGGATATGACTGTAGATCTTTGAATATGCCCAGTGGGGGTGAAACACTTCTGTAAATGAACCTAATTTTTGTGAAACCTGAAGATACTTTTTTCATTGGCCCTTATAATAAATGAATGTGTTTTTTTTTTGCTTTGTTTTGTGAAGTAATAATTTTGATATACATTAAGGAAAAACATTTATATTGAAGAAAATAAGGCAAACATTGGTCAATATTAATTTTTAAAGGAATGGAATGTAACTCTTAAAAAAAATAAATGCATGCATATTAATATGTATTTGCCTTTAGGTGTACAACTCAGTTTATTTGAATAAATAAATAAATGGATGGAGATTGAGTTTCAAATAGTGGTCCACACAGTAATGCTTTTATGATATCAACATTAAAACAATTACCAATTATTTTTAATGATATCTGACAGTTACTAATTTGTTATATAGATGGGGCTTTATGTATGATTAAAGTATATTTAAAAAAAAGAATACAGAAATCTAAAGTCCTCACCACTCATTTGTATTTTATCCTCGAAAGTTGCTCTGAAGGCTCCTTCAGGTTTATTAATTGGTTTTTTAATTTGCCCACGTATTCCAGATACAGTTTTAATTTTTGCTCCTTCAAATTTTGCAACTTCCAATGCTGATGTAAACATTTCATTGATAAAAGCTGTCTTTTTGAATATTTTAATGGGAACTCCTTTTAGTTTTAGTTTTTTTGTAACGACTGTTGTCTGATTTGTGTCAACTACAACACCTGTTGCAGTAATTCTAAACTCTGGTTCAATCTGCATTGAATAAACATTCATATTAAATTTCTGTTAGATAAGAATTTAAAAAAAAAAAAAAAAAAAAAAAATGTTTTACTTAAATGCTTGTTTATAAGCATTAAACCAATATTTTAAAAAGAGATTTATTTACCTGTTCTGGATTTGCTGAATTCACAATAGTAAGCACACCTGTTCCAGCTTTTGTAAGTGGACCCCAAAAATGACACATGCAAGAAACATGTTCTGGAGTATACTTCAGCATTCTGTAAACATATTTCATTGTTTTCTTCTAAAATAGAGATTGTAAATACTTGTCTATTTATAACAACTTCTGAGAAATGAGACGCTAAAAACTAAGCAGTTATAACCAAAATAAGAAGTTTCATTAATCAATTAGTGATCAATGTAGGAAGGGAAAGACCAAAATTTTTTTGACTTTATAAAATAGTCAAAGAATTAAATGTGAAAGTCATAGAAGAATAGATAAAAGATTTGCAAAGTATTCAAGACAAACACTTTTAAGATGGGGGTTAGATAAACGAATATTCTAAAAAATGGCCAGTGAAGATATATACCTAACTCTGTGTTGACATTAAATTAAACAATTTCAAAGATATTTAAATAATTTCCTATAGCTAGTTTACTTAACCATATTCTCATAATCGACGAAGTAAGAAATGAGTATTCACAGAAGTTCATCTGGTGGTAGTAAATGTGGAGTAAGGATTTGAAAAGGGATGATGGAATCCTCTAATCCATGTTATTAGGTGACTTTATTGGATCCTCATTTTAACATAATATGAAACTAAAAGACAAATTCTGCACATTGATATTTTGGTAGAATTCATGAATAAATTAAAATTACATTCATATTTATGTTTGTAATGGAAGGAATAAACTGTTTGTGATTATACTACTTTTTTGTTAGAGTAAATATATATATATATATATATATATATATATATATATATATATATATATATATATATATATATATATTGACCAGGATTAGAAAATGCGCTTTCCAAACAATTTATGGACACCAATTTGATGGGGTGAGTGCTGGGCCTTAGCTTGTAAGGTCGAAGGCAAAAGTCTACCCAACAAATATAGTCGTCAAAATGTAGCAGATACACAAGGAAATTTATCATCAATTCAATTAAACAAAATGACACATGATTATTACTACAATTACTCACTAATATATTTCTAAAAATAAAAATACTGAAATTATAAAAGGTATAAATTTCTCCATACTAGTATCACCCAACAAATCAGTAGACTAATGAAAAAGATTCTACTGAGAACAGCAGCAAATTACAAAACAGTAAACGCTTTATCATGAAATATACTCGTACAAGCGTGGAAGACACAATTCTACTGGATAAAGCCACCTGCTTCAAGATTGGTTTAATTTTTTCAACAAGAGCCTCCTCAGTATAACAGGCCTTCAATCATTGAAAAAAAAAAGAAGAAAAATTTCCTGAACCATAATGTAAAGAGAAGGCTAGGATGTGTCTATAACAAATAATCACACATAACACTATAAAACTGCATTTTGAGAATTTATATCTAAGGATTATAAAAATTGTGACTGACAGACGAAACAAGAGAACATATTAGTTCTTACTAGAAATAAAGGGCCTTCTGAAACTGTTTTCTTAATCCTTAAGCTAAGTACACACCAGTAGACCATGTTGCGCGATTTGTCTATAGACCGTCTAGAGACTGTTTCGAGACACGGCCTGTAGACTGTCTAGAGACACCGTTCATTGTCTCGTCTAGTGTCCACACTACGATATAAATTTCTCAGTCTCATGTTCACAGTCCGCCCATCATGGAGGACTTTGTTTTGTGTGGAATGAGTTCCTGCTTAGTGCTAATTATAAGTAAAAAAACACGAAAACATAAACGAAGGTGGACACGCGAAGTACTTCGGTAAAGCTCTATTGAGTAAATTAAGATTAGAAGACACCATGGGTTTTCGGAATTTTACCCGGCTGACGTCTACTGATTTTGAAGACTTGCTTCTGATGGTTGGAAGAATAATAATGAAGCAAGATACAAAGTTTAGGGAAACCATCCCAGCTTCTCTCCGACTGGCAGTCACACTCCGTTTCCTAGCAAGTGGGAGACTCATTCACGAGCCTCAAGTACACCTTCAGAATATCAAAGCAGGCAATATCGAAAATGGTACCAGAGGTCTGCGAAGCAATTATCTCATCATTAAAACAATACGTAAAGGTATGCATAAAACAATTATTACTAGCATTAAAACTCAATTTTTATTAAATTAAATGATAAATAAGTCAACACAAAACATTTATAGATTTGTGTAGTTATTTACAAAATCACGAATGCCATTGCCAATTTCATCCCTCGGCTCTGATTCCTCCTGAAGTTGAACATCTTCAGCTCCTTCTAAACCACCTGCAGTTGATGCAGAAGGATTTAAGCAAGCGCTGACTTGGGAAAGATGTGATGATGTAGAAGGCGCATAAGGGGTCTGAATGGACAGAATTTCAGCAGCCAGCAGACCCATGTCCAATCGAAATAAAATATCAACAGCCGAACCACACCACTCGGCAGCTGGAAACAGAGTGAAGATGCCTAGTCCCTAGGCGCTGAGTACATCCACACTGTCAAAATGTTCCACAATATGTCTAAGTTGCATGAAGTCTCCCATTCCAATCGGGAGACCATAGACCTGCGATTTTTGGTCTCGCAACAAGCCCGTAGACGGAAGTCGGTCTATAGACCTGTCTACGTAGACAACCTGAGACACGTCTCAGAGACCAAAATCGCGCAACATGTCTACTAGTGTGTACTAGGCTTTAGACTACCAACGGGACACATATGTCCCATGGAATGTGCTGACACTAGATTAACAAAAGTTAATTTTGAACTCTCAGGACGTTTCCCAGGTCTGGAGTCAAACGTTTACTTTGAAACTGGGAACATTTACTTTTTGCTATTATGGCTAATTGGGACATGCTATCTACAGGTTGCCACTCTTTCCTAGCCAGGGTGGAACTATGGTCTAGTGAGTTGGTCCCTAAATAAATTCCTATTGCCCGGGCAGGAATCGAACTCGCAACTCTAGATTTACCATGTGAGATTAAGGCCAACGCTTCAACTCACATGGCTAACCTGAGCCTCCATATTCATAAATATAAGGAATAATATGTAAAAGTGTATGCAATTTAAAAAAAAATCCAAAATACAAATATTTAAAATTGGTAGTTTACGAGTTAAAGTGACTCTGCCAATTGTTTCTCATAGATATCAATTTATACATGTGCAATATATTAAATGTCTTACCTGTGTCTCATATCATCTTCCAGTTTTGAATAAACACAAACAGTCTGAAACCTTCTCCATCCCATTGACATTATAACAGGGTCTTTTGTCTTTAGAATTCTTTTAAACCATCTATGTTTTTTAATACGGACCTACAAAATTTGAATCCAATGAAAACTAAAAATGCTTTAACAATAAATCAGTTTTCTGTTAAGTATAATATATGAGTAATGATTAATCTAATAATGGGTTTAATATTTTGTGGAATTACTCTCGAAAGAGACAAAAAAAAAATAAAATAAAATAAAATAAAAACAAGAGTAACCATGGGTGAAGGGTGGTGGAAAGGAAAATGATGGGCTAATGCCATCAACTCAAGATTATGAGCATTAGAATCTTTTCTGAAATATGTATTTACAAAGCACATGACATGAGATTTCCAGAAAATCTAATCTAATTGTTTAAGGGATTGGGATAAAACATAATATCAACACCAGCTGTCCATATTTCCAAAAAAAGAGCTGCTATCTTGATGTTCATCTTAATTAATACAAACTAGAAAATTCACTTTTATGTTATTAAGGCTCAGAAATATAGCTTATAGAGATTATTCGGGTCCTTGAAGAAATACATAAATTTGAATATGTTATAAATACATTTTTGTCAATAAAAATGTTAAAATTTATTTTGTAATAATTA
This sequence comes from Riptortus pedestris, assembly GCA_019009955.1. NCBI lineage: Eukaryota > Metazoa > Arthropoda > Insecta > Hemiptera > Alydidae > Riptortus > Riptortus pedestris. The sequence goes on from CM032229.1 coordinate 78,645,457, forward strand.
CCTTAATGAAACCAATATTCTGCTCACCAGGTTGAACACTACCAATGATCACTGGATATGTTGGATCAAAATTGGTAACAAATTCACATGGCATGTTAGTTATTTCCAATCGAACATATAGACCAGCTCGGTAACCTTCAATTTCTACTCGAATAGAATCATCCATTCCTTCAAATAGGGTTCGGTTTAGCTAAAATAAATGTGAATGAAATTTAGAAACTTGTAGGGAGACAATTATAATAAATTGAAAATGAGAATAAAGTCTGTCACGCAGAGGCTGCTTAAACTAAGCAGATTTTACACACTCTACATTCAGGTACATTACACTACTGATGTCATCTCACCATTTGTTCTCTATTTCAACATAAAAATTCAATGAGTAGAAGTAGGGGTATACTGAAGGCTGAAAACAAGAAAGTATAAATAACTTGCTTAAAATTTGAGATACGAAAATATTCATAGGACCCACACGAGCGAAGCGAGTGTGATAATTTCACGAGAGTTGTAAATTCTACTTTTGTCACGAGTGTAATATTAAATTTTTTCTGTAATCGTGTAATACATGATCAGATCTAACCAGAATATGAACAAAATTAGGATGTTGTGAAGATTATGGTATGTTGTTGGTAGGTTATAAGCATGGTTGTGAAAGGTTATAAGCATAGTTATAAAACAACTAGTGGTGATTGTGAAGTAGTGCAGTTATAAACAAGTGCAGGTTATAAACAAGGAATGTAATTATTATTATATTTAAATTTTAAAATATATTGATTATTTCCACCAATAATTCATTCACATTTCAATTTATTTTGTTAAAATAAATTCTTACAATGTTAAGAAACATTTAAAAGCATTTAATTTCCAACTTCAAATTATTTTTTAATTTATACTTATTACTAATTAAGAAGGCAATTCACTTTCTTCACTCTATTGCAAAATGTTTCACTTTCTTCACTCATTTCAGTTTAGTAATGTTACCATTATTCAACGATTACAGAAAAACAATATTTATTATTTAACAATCAAATAAAGTGTTTCATGTTATAACAGCTTACTGTTAATATTACATGAGTAGGAGTGGAGGTTTATTGTAGGCTGAAAACTAAAAACAGCCAAGCTTGTTATATTCAAGATAGAGAAAATGTTTTATTTATATTCATTTATTTAGCTATTTTTCATTTTTTGGATTTATTAATGAATTCTACTTCTAGATGAAAAATACATTTTTCTCCTGCTTATCCCATCGTGTTTCACAGGGTATAAAGTTCATAAGGTAATCACCCTCACTTTTTTTTTTTTTAATAAAAAAAATATCAGCTAATGTCAATTTAGAATTTAAGGTTCATGTACAGTAAATATGGAAAAATGAATACACTTTGTTCATAAAAATAATTGTTCTATAATTCAGGTACGAACCTCTGATTGTTCTTTTGCTTCATTCTTCAATTCATCAAAGTACGAGTCATCATCATCATTACCCTTTTTATCATATTCTTCATTGAACTTTTCCTTCAATTTTCTTTTTTTTTCTAAAAGTTCTTCCTTTGTTGGTTCTTTTTTTTCTTTGCCTATAAAATAATGTATTGTAATTTCACATGAAAATACATCACACAAAAAATTAAAGATAATACTGTAAGGATAAATTATTTGAAAGAAAGTGAAAAGATTGAGTTCCTTTATACGGAATCCCTGTAAATACGAAAGAGGGAGGCCTTCAAAGTTCAATCTTTGTATTAATAATTTGAAAATGAATCCAAGCTTTCAAATAAAAAAATTGGGCAATTCAGGAGTTAACTAGGAACATATTTTTCCTTCCTACCACAGTACAGCTTAGCTGTCCCTCAGATAAGATGTATTTATCTAAAATCACACTTTGTTGGTGATTCCAAGAACAAGGAAATCTCGAAGGGAAATAAGAAATCATCTGTTAAATAATATAATAATATAAATCAAATATTTACTGGCCCAACCAACAAATAAGAAAGCTTTACAAATAACTCTGTTAATATTTAAGATAAGCAACAAAAATTATAGACCAACAATTGTAGAATATTATATTTGCCACATGGTAACATATTATTTTTCTATCTATTTTATTTAATCCAGATATTTTGAATTATTGATTTTACCCTATTGAACCCCCTCTCCCTCTGGTTGAATTTCAGCCATTAACGAATTTATTCTTTAGTTTTACAAAAACATTCAAATATTGAGTTTGGAAACGAATAAGAAAAAAATGAGTTTGTTGTGGAGGTAACAAATATATATATATATATATATATATATATATATATATATATATATATATATATATATATATATATATATATATATATACACGCACACACATGCGTATTTTTGAACAGACCACATTATCATCATCTCCTGGGTAAGATCGATAGACATTGTGTTTTTCAACAATTTCCTTTGAGTACTTCAATATTCTTTCTCCCTTGAGGGAAATCAGCTAATATTGATTTCGTCCTTGTTGGAGATAATGGATCCTAAAAAATATTTATATAGTTTATTTATTTATCAAGTTTATGCCCAAAAAGCAATTTTCCTTAATATTTATATATTAACGGACATTGGGTGAAAACAGTCAAGTTTAGCTTCATGGGAAACAGTTTTTTTATATTCTAATCTAATTTCTAATATGAGTGACTGAGTTACTAAACATCTCACACCCAGCTTAAATTTCAATTCATGGTTGCATAGTTGTCTTACTATAGGAGAAATAGAGAAGAGATCACGAGTGTGTCATTCCAAAAAGTGGGAAATCTTCTTAGTTACGCAACACCAGGATGATGTTAGTTTTTTAAATTGTCAAAATTGTCTGTGGCTTTTAAAAAAAGTTTTAATGAAAACTAATATGAAGAAAAAGTTATTTCTTAAAATACTAGCCTCCATCTGTTGCTGTTTTGGAAACATGCTTTTCCCCAGTTTCTAAATCTTCAAAGTCGCCATAAAGTTCTTCTTCTGACTCAGTTAGGTCATCAAGTTTAAGCAGTTCTTCTGCATCCTCATCTTGTCCCCACTTTCCTGTCACAAAGCAATCTTTGATACTTTCAATATTCTGTAAAGAAAAATTAAAACATGTTAAGTGTATAAAGTTCTTTAATACTTCAGTTTTTTAGACAGCTACAGCACCAGAGTATATCTCCCTGCCAATTCTGGGACTTTTGTTGTTATTTGCCTCCTAATATTTATCATTGATTTAAGAATTAGTTTGTATTTTTTTAATTTACTAACTCTTCAACATCACATTTTGCTGTGGACATAAAATAACAAATAATAATCGAATATGTCTCTATGGAGGTCATCGGGGAAAATATATACATGTTTCTTAATATAGCATCTTTGAAAGAAAAAAAAAACAAAGCATGGGAAAAATATAGAAGATATACATATATATATATATATATATATATATATATATATATATATATATAGCTTATGCTCTTAGCGCTAAAAAAATAATAAATAAATTATTAAGAATTTCTAACTCTAGTCACATTAAGAAATGTATTTCATAGACCACTTAAAAATATTATTATTCATTAATTAAATTTACTAATTCAAGAACTAATCAACTCTGTTGCGGCAAGAATAGAATTAGTTAATGTAACAGTAATAGAATTAATACGGGTAGCTGCCACATGAAGGCAGCACCTGACAGAGCTGCCCAAGCGGGAGATAGAGACAGAGCCAGACACTAGGATAATCCCCAAACTCTCTTATCGCCTAGTGTTTTCAAGCTCTTCCCAGGGTGCTGGGATTAACCAAACAACCAGTTCGGCCTAGACATTCAATAAGGCATCACCGTTCACACCGGCCAAGCTGCCGCATCATTTCATACATCCACCTATATGACTACGCCTCAAGCGGACACCAAGTGTTCCCCGGCCATCATTCTCTCTCTCTCTCTCTGTCTACCGTAAACGTGAGATCTCACCAGTTAAGGCTACTATTATTATTAATTGTTATCAAAATGTCCATAGTTGATTAACTAGTTTCTAACACAGTACTAAGTTTATAATTATTATTTTTTAAAATGGATTATTTTTTTGTTATTTTGTCTATCTCACATGAGAAGAGGATTATTATTTTAATCATTAAATTATTAATGCCCTATTTTTAGTTATTTTCTTAATGTTTCCCCCTTTCTCTGCTGCGACCAGCTGTATTAGCCAACATTGGCCATCACAAAACATCAGTTGGTGTTAGGAGCTTCAAGCGAATCTCCTAGCCGCTGCAACAAACTCCATACTTAAATTATTTCAGTTATCATAAGATTATTTAAGTAATAAAAGATCTATGTAAAGGAGATTTATAACTCTCAATGGAGATAAATTGGAATTTATTAATTATCACACACACACACACATATATATATATATATATATATATATATATATATATATATATATTTTGTAACAATACTCATATATCTTAGGTTACAAAAGGTGAGAAGGTGGTGATTAGATATAAACTATAGTTTAAATTATTAGCAAATATATGAATACAAAAATAATATAAATGGTAATCTCACGAAAGATGTTCAGAGCATTTTGTATAAAAAATCCGTGGTGAATGGTTAGCGAGATTTCCGAGAGTGACGCAGAATTCATAATTAATTATTAATATTGCAATTAAGAGGTGGAGAGCTCTTCCATAATGAAAAAATTTGGTGAGCGAATTACTTAATGTGGCCAGTTCGGAGTTCCATGGCAGAGGAAGAGTATGCAAGCCCAAGCTCGCTTTGACCTTCGTTCCATCGCTTTCCTCAAGAGTAAAATAATTTGTAGATTTTTTTTTCTTCTTTGTTTTTTTAAGAAAGATGTGTTCATACTATGAACTACAAATTTGGGCAGTTGATGTTGAATTTTTCATCTTTTAAATCCTTCGTTTTGACATTTAATATATGTTCCGATATTATAGCAGCACTTCTAGCAACGACTTTGACAAGTTCTTAAATTCGATATATCCTGTGACTTTTGAAAACCTTTCGAGCTTTTTCTCGAATTTGCTATTTATTATCCTCTTTTTATTTAGTAATATAGCTCTGGATTTTTGTGCATGCTACTATATATATATATATATATATATATATATATATATATATATATATATATATATATATATATAAATATACATATACAGTATTATGAAGAGCAAAGCAGTAAAAATTGTATGAAGACTTCAATAAAACAAGGTTTATCAGGGTATAAAAATGAAGGTGAAGAGGCAAGAGTATGTAGGAAGCTAATTGAAACACCAATGATATCTTTATTAACATTAAAAACACCCCAAAGCCACGAGTGAGCATTCTTGCAACAAACCCACTAAGCACCTGAGGAGTGAGTCTTGTTGAAATCGGAGAGTGTCAGAGATTAATTTCTGATGTCTAGAGAAACAGAGAATACAGCCTGTAAAGGCAACATGAGCTATAAAGAGATGTCTCTGTAACAATGTTTGTAGAGTGAATAGTCCTTATTTCCTGTCTGAGCACTGACACAAAGGTTGTGGTCAGGGAGATGAATTAAATATAAATAGTATCACCTCTCTGGTCACTGGCAAATACTAATACCCAGCTGTAGTTAGACAGACAAGTTTCTGTAGTAATAATGTTACATGATGGATGTGTCAGTGGGTGTGTGTGTTCACAGGTGCTTATATTTATATATAATAAAATAAAGTATGTTGTTATTCAAAATTGTTTCTAATTCATTTTTATAGTATCAAATATTTTAAAAGATAGTCCTTTGAATAAATCAATTAATATGTTTAGATTGCCCCAAAAGGTGACACAATTAAGGCAATAATGAGAAATTAAATTAAAGTCCCTAAATAATAGACAATTTGTCTCAATATACAGAAGAAAGAGGTATATAATAGTTACGAACCATCTCGAGAGACCAGTCTCTAATTTTTGAAACAGGAAATTTTGAAGAGTCCAATAAATTTAAAGCATCTTTTGCCTTTATTTTTTCCTCTTGGGTTCTAGCTATGGTTCTATAAAAGCCACCCATTTCATCATCATCATCACTGTTAGCTCCTTCACTGTTTTTATCAATGTTTATTTCTCCTGAAAGAATAATTAATTCATTTTCTGAAATATGGAAAAAAGATGCAAAGTATTTTCAGTTCAAATTTATAAAAGGAGTACCACATAATAATACAAACTCCCTGAATAAATGAGTCTTTATATTTATACTGTTATCCAAAGTTTAGACATTCTGTCTTGCTGAAATATTTTCATAAATATCTAAAATAAAAATACCTTCAACTGATTTTTTTAAATTTGTAATACATATTAATAAAATGATGATGTTTCTCTATAAAATGTTTTCACTGAAATTAAAAATAATAATTTACTGATCTGAAGATTAATAAAAAACAGTATACCCCAATTACTTAAAAATCCAAGAGCTGGAATTTTCCAGGCTTAAATATTAACTAATATTTTTATATGAGGGAAAAAAAATTGAATTTGGGATTCTTGAGACCCAGGTATCCTAGCTAACTATGTCATTAATATTTTAACTAAGGCTATAGTTAGAGTGACAACTAATTATTCTTTTCTATAAGCCTGTCTACCCAAACTCTAAACTGTGTTAGTGTTCTGTGTCGTTATTTTTTTATTTACCGGCTAAATTTAGGCTGGGCTAGAGAAATGATGTCTCCCTAGGCCATGAGCTGACCTTGGTTTTAGGTGTAATTAGTGCACTCCAGATGAGGTGTTGAAATAAAGAATAGCAAACGTGTAGAGTTTAATAAAGTGAATTAAGGAAAACTGTATTTCTATAAATTCCCACCTGTGCTTACAAGTGATATTAGATCACTGTTTTTGGGTCATTGGTGAAGCAAATGCACAGTCTGATAATATTGATATTTTTAAGATGTTTTATTTTAGTTATACTTGATTCGGTATTAGAGATAACGAATTTTGGAACAGGAGTCATTAAATTTTATTTAGTTGTGTGGTCACTAGCCGTCAATGTTGGACTTCTGTCTCTTCCCAAGGACTAACGAGCATTATGAGGCAATTGAGTAGCTAACTTAATAACGAAGTTTGGTATGATACTACAATATTGGAGGGAATGTGTCAAACTGAACAGTTGAATAAGCTGTTTGGCAAGCCCTAGCTGTTCATGAGACGTTGAGCCCAAGATATTCAGATTTTATATAATGATACAGAACAAATTATTTGAATCTACTTGGACTTCAACTTAGGCCACCGGCTATCTAGGCCAGTACAATGCCATACGTCACCAAAATATCAACGCTTCACTTTTGATTTAATCATATTTATTGGGACCAGCCATATATCTTTTTTTTATTCATTATTTGGGGACCATAAATTATGATTTTAGGAAGAGGAGGAAAAGATTTATTTTAGGAAAATAAATTTAACCTCTCTTATGATCATGAGCAACTATTTTTTTTTTTTTTTTTAACCCAAGAGAATAATTTTAATGCATAAATAAATATGAATAAAATTACCATAAACAAGCTTCCACAAATTAGATTTGTCAGACTGTCTTTCAATAAATGCTTTAGCAGCTTTTTCAGCAAGATTTGTTTTCCAGTTTAGTTCAGTATCTTGAAGGTCCAGATCATCATCATCATCATCATCATCATTTTCTGATGAGTCATCTCCTGATGTCGCTTGGTCAAAATTGCCACTGTCCCCTAATTTTTCTTCCCATGGGATATTTTTATCATTATCCTCATCTAAGTCACCTTCACTACTATCGTCTTCATCAGAGTCACTTGAACAATCCACCCAATCACTTTGTTTAATCTCATTGTTATCCAATGATGATATTATACCCGAAAATTTTTCTCTGAATTTTTTATCTTCTTCAGTTAATAAACTTTTATATCTACAACAATGAAAAAACAACAATAATAAAATTACTTAAACAAATTCTATGAAGAATAGAAAATAAATATAAAATACAACTTACACTCCAGGACTAGCAATTTCAGGTTGCTGATTATGAAGATTTTGAGAAAGTTTTCGACTTAACTCATCTTCATCAACGTCATTAAAATCATAATCCTCATTATCACTTTCAATGCCACTTGAATCAGAGATTGTTTTAATTTTCTTATGACTCTTTTTCGCTTCTTCATCAGATGAAACCTCATTTTCACCATCAAAAATCACTTTTCTACGTTTTCTACCATCATTTTGGTCTATGTGTACTTCATAATTTCTATCAATGGCAATAGAAGGTACTGAAGAAGCACCAGTTCTGAAAAAAAAAAAAGAAGAATTGAATTTGAGACAATCCTGTATCAAATGTATTTTATGTTTATATATTATATTAGAACTTTGTTATAGAAAACAAAATATATTTAACATATCGTATATCATGCTTCTAAGCATGTAATGGAAATAAATACATTTTATCTTATTTAAAACAGATTTTCCAAATCGCACCGATGATGATGTCATCTCATATTGTTTTACCATTTATGCCATAACTTAAAGCCTATGAACCAGAATTTGAAATGAGGTATTTAATGGCTTACTTTAAGAGAATATTGAAGAAGAGAGGGTTACCTGAAGGTTGAAAACAAAAATACAAATAACTTTGTTAATATTCGAGTCAAAGAAAGATGTGTAGAACATTGCTATGGTAAAAATTTTACTTAACAGTCTTTGTGTAACACTATGATCCAATAAATAGTAACAGATATACACAATTTTACATTTGAATTCATCATTAAAATCCCATTCATTCAGGTCCAATTTAACTATTTACGAAATTAACCTTCAGTTTTACATGGGAAAGTTAAAAATGAAGTATGGTATCGAGCAAATAAAAATTGTCTTCTAGAGAATACAATTTTTATTGATATCATGTCACGCATTTATAAGGTAAAGGCTTGATGAGAATGATACATAGAAATTAAGTTTGGAATAGTATGTTTTATGAGAAGGCATGAGGCTTATTGTTAATGTGAGATGAGTAAGAATTGGGGTTTGCTTAAGATTGAAAACTGAAAAGTTTCAAAATCCATTAATTTTTGAACTAGAGAATGTTAAATTTTCAACAACATATGTTGTAAAAATTTTTCCAATCCAACTTATAACTAAAACATTTAGAATCATTTAATTTTACTCCTCTTATCCATTACCCCTCCATGGTCTGAAGTTCAAATAATTTTGATATCTGATTTCACCTATTATCGGAACTTGATCTCTAGTCTAACATCAATCGTGTAAATAGTGAATTTGGTAATCATAACACAAAAATTACATCTATAGTGATAACACCCGTGCATGCACAGTGCACTCTCTGCCTTTCTCCCTCCTCCTCTTTCCCCTATGCAAAATTAGCTATATACTGAGAACTGCATACACGCACACATAGGCATGGGTTTAGAGGAGGGTAAAAATAAAAAATGTTATACATCTCTGATAGTTAGAATTGGATAATGTTAAAAAATCAATCTTGTTGATTATTTAATGACCGACAATTTTTGCTCTTTATATTATGTCTCTAATTTGAATACAGTCCAACTCGTTTATAACGAGCACAAAGGGACTGTAACGTTTACTCGTTAAATCCGAGTGCTCGTAATAAACGGGTCCATAAGGCAGGCGTGCAGCCAGGAGGAGGGGGGGCTTGGGAGGTCGATTAAGTTTACTTAAAATTTAATTAATCCGTACTTTAATTACACTAATTAATTAAATTAAATACTTTTCTTAATTTAACGATAAATAATTTAATGACAAAGGTGTGTTACTGTCTTAAAGGTAAGAAACAATAAATGGAAAGAAAATAAAGGAAATGATTCTTACCAAAACATTTATTTTTTTCATTAATCTACATATTTAAAATAGTTTGTTAGCTTACTCTGAACTCATTCCCTGTGTCTTTCCTATGCTATTGTTCTTCGGAGAAGACTCATCGCCCGGAAAACATCATCACTGACCCCTCACTTCAAAAAAGGTCTGCATTTTTTCAGCGAACTCCATCATCGTAGAAAAAGTTGGGGGTAACTAAATGAACAGGATTTATTTCCGCTGAATTCGCTAGTACTACGTCAACTACAATATCTTTTGTGGTCGGGACATCTGAGGTCATCAGTTTGTCTTTGATGGATACATAGTTTTGAAATTCTTCTTTGGTCATTTCCAAATTTGCAGTTTGTATGAAATGGTCAATCTCTTCTTCCTTAGCGGATTGACTGTCTTGACAACTCTCCAATCCAGCCTTATGGAAACACTTGATGATGCATGTTGATGTGACATTTTCCCGTGCATCGTTCATCAAACGTATCGCTTCCAGTACGTTGGCATGGCTATTTCATGCTGTTACACTTCTATCTCTTTGGTCCAGAATCATCAAAATCAGTTGCTTACGGAAGTGGCACTTGAAACTTCTTATGATTCCTTGGTACATAGGCTGGATAACAGATGTAGAATGTGGTGGCAAAAATCAATTCTGATACTATTGGAAAGTCCCGTGATTTCGGGATGAGCTGAACAATTGTATATAAAAGGGAGAATTTTACGATTTTCCCTCCGGAGTTGTCTCTCCCCTTTTGAAATGAATTTGTGAAAATGTCCGAAGTCATCCAGGCTTTTTGGCTATGATCATAATCCACTGGTAGCTTTTTCACATTTTTGAAACATCTAGGGTTCTTAGATTTGCCGATAATCAAGAGTTTTTTTCAAAAGATAAGACAGAAAGACTAGAAAGATGAGAAAAATGATTGCAAGACAGAAAAATATTGCTCGCTAAAACCGGATCTCGCTCATTAAAAGCGAGTTCCATAGACTTAACATTGAACCAACCAAATATCCTCACTTCCCTCGGTAAATCTTTTGTTTTAAGTCTTCAGTTAACCACCATTCCTACTCATGTGATTTTTACTTTTCAATATTTTCCATTAATGTAATTAAAAAGCTTTTTAAAGTTTTCTTTGATCAGTGTCAAAAATTCTCAAAGATTAATAAGAAGGCCAACCAATAGTCATTATCTTATTATTACTCATATAAATCCTGAAAAGATGGCCAAAAAATCTCTCAATATAATAAAACATGAATAGTATTGCTTACTCCTCCTCCAAGTCATCTCCAGTAACAGAAACTCCATCAGAAAAGATTTGTACTTTGCTTTGTGCCAATTTGACATCAACAGTCTCTTTAGTTTCAAGTAAATTGCTTAGTATTTCAGCTTCTGGTTCATTTTTCTAAAAATTAATAAAAATAATGACAGTAAAACTATATGATACAATTTAGAGCTATGCAAATACTTATTTTTTTTTTTTTATATTACCTTTGAAGGGTAACTTGAAGGGATGTCAACATATATAGCATCCTTATCATAAACAATGCCTCCAACACCCGAGAAAGGAGCATATAGACTCCTTTCCTTGTCAATCAATGATCGTTTTTTTATCTGATCTGGCAGTGGACAAGGATCAGGTAGGAAACTGACATCATTCAAGGAAAAGTCACCACAACCTGTAACGTAAAAATAAAAGTTCTGGTAATCAATAGTTATAAAAGTATGCTTAACTCGTTGAGTGCTAAGGTGCCCGCCAGCGGGCAAATAGTACTTTCCCCCCAGGCGCATAGCCCGCCGGCGAGCAACCTTCCTACGCACTTTTACTCATCTTGGAGCCCTTTTACTAGCCCTCACCACTTAGCTTCTTCTTCGTTTCTTCATGGAATTCATTATACAAAGGTTCGAGCAGTGTGAAACAGAGTTGCACCTTGAGCTTACAATTTTTTCAATACAAAAAAGTTCGTGTTTTGGATTTCTTAGATTTCACGTAAGTATTTTAAATTAATTCACTTTAATTTTTTTCTTCACACAATAGCCACAACCATAATAGCCAGATTTTTATTTTTTCTATTTTTCCGATAAATAAAATCTCTCAATGAAATAAAATATGAAGAAAACAAAAACTTTTTTTTCGCGCCATTAGCATGAAATTTGAATTTGGGGTCCCGCTCACAACGTGTTGGAATCCACAATGTGTGGAGAACTTTCCTAATATTAAGAAGAACTATTTAGTTATTTAAAATAAATGTCCAATTTTTACTACAGCCTAATTTAAGGCTATTGAGAAGATCCACCCATTTCTAGCCAGGATGAGACTGATGATAAAACTAATATTAATGAAGGTGTACTAATATATAGTGGTAGTAAAGTATAAAATTGCACATGTTGAATATATTTATTTCCTTAATACTATAAAAAATAAAATCTAAATTCTATTCATGCATTCTCATGAAACACTAATGAATCCTATTGGACGGCTGGACTTTGGAAGTCAAAATTTTGAAATTTATTTATATTATTATCATTTTAGTACTTGAAAAAATATTCTAAACACAATTCTTTCTTTACATTCTTCACCAGTATTAACAATTACATTCATAAATATACTGTTGCAAAAACTGCATACATGAAAAAGTACACAGAGTTAATCATGTATTTAAGAAGTACGAAGTAAATGAAAGCAACCCACCGATGGTAGAACCAATGGTGCCAGGAATGCTCTCGGCGATGTCAGTATGGGATCTAGCCGAGTCTGGGCCCTTTTTCTTTGATTTCGCCGACTGTCTATAAAAGCAGCTCAGCTCGCCCAACAGTTAGTATTGTTCTCTGTTCTATTTTAGTGAATAACAGTGCGTTCAGTGCAGCTTTAGTGAACAGCGCATTTTAGTTTCAGTAAGGTACGGTGTTTTATGTGAAAATCAGTTAGTGCCGTGTTTATGTAAAGAACAGTGCAGTGCCATGTTTTGTGATCTTCAGTGATTCGTGTGACCGTGAGTTACTGAACTGTACAATAAGAAGTGAAGTTATCAGTGCATACTGTGAGTAGTAGTTAAGAAACATTTAACAAGTTTGTAGTGCATTGTCAAATAAATTATGCAGTGATAAAAACACTACAGCTTGTGTGTTTAATTTTGCAGTCCTAAAGAACTCTAACAATCAATATTTATTAGTATTTTTGTAATAAACATAACAATATGTTCTTACTTAACAATACTACTTTAATTTAAATACGGATGTGTGTTATATAGAAATTAACCCTATAAAATTGGGTAGCAAAGTTTATTAATATTATTCTTGCAATGTTATTATTATCATTTTACACTCACACTAAATAAAAATAAAAATTAATGTTACCTGGTATATGAATGAAACAATGCTTATTCATTGGAATTCCTCTCATATACCCATATAAACAGACAGTCCTATCAATACTTGGACTTGACTGAACAATTTCTGGTGGTGTCACATCTTCCATTCTATCAGCTGAAAGAAATTATTGAAAATAAATCAAGAAAGCTGAAAAATTTGACAACTACAATAAGAACATACAAACTGATCAAACACAAACATTATACCTTGAGGATCCTTTGAGGATAATTTTAACAACAAACTCCAAGTAAAAAGAGATAAAGATAGTTTTAATAATGATGACTGTCAACGGCCATTTTATTGCTACTGTGGCTAATTGGGGCGGGTTATCTACAGGTTACCACCCTTTTCTAGTCCGGGTGGGAGTAAGGATTTTATTTAAAGAGCTTGCCATTAAATAATTTCCTATTGTGCAGGTGGGAATCAAATTTGCTACTCAAGTTTTACTATTGAGATTAAAACTAATGCTTAAACTCTCATGACTAACCTGAGCCCCAGGTTAGCATGGAAATATTATTTATAAACAATTACTTAGGAAAAGATTGATTCTGATTGAAGCTGTTTGAACAGTATGTGAAAAAAATGTAAGCAAGAGGAAAATAAAAGAGAAAATGAATATAATACAAAAATATAAATTAGATGACTAATAGAAAAACTGAAATTAAACATCTTATCTATTTTTTAATTTATTAGAAACTCAGTAATAAGGCCAATCCAATTTTAAAAATTTACATAAATAGATATTCCTTATAAATTGGATTTAGACTAAGCATCTTTAAGGATATTTGTATTTTTCAGTTTCAGTCTTTTGTAAACCCCCCCTTCCGAGTTAAACTCAAACCAATTTAACACGTTAATCGCCACGATAATATCAGAAAAATTTTCACAACAATTTTTTTTTTCAATTGAAACAATATACCATTATATAACTATGTTTATTTCATTTTATTGTTTGTAGTAAGCCAAGAAATTTTCAAGTTTTGATCCTGATAGGCCAAGCTTTCCAAACATAATGCAAATGTATCATTTGCGTCGGACATCTGTGATTGACGTGGCCTTCTACCAAATCGCGTACCTCAGACATGGCTCATGTAGAACTTCTTAGCATCAGACACATATGACTGACATAGCGATTAACGTATTAAATACCTCAGCCACTAAACATCTTGTTCAGCTAACACTTTAACTCCTGTTTATATAAGCTTCTTACTGTGGAAGAAATAAAGACTAAATGGTGAATTTTCAGCCTTCAGCCCACTTCTCCTTGTCACATGTTAATGATAAGCTGTGTAATGTCTCATTCCAAGTATTGTTTTTAACAGGCCTAAACTTGTGAGATAAATGGAAATATGTTATTCGATATATAAATGTTTCATTCAACACTAAAGACATATATGTTAAGAAGTTTAAAGGAAAGGGGATATAAAAATTCAAAATACATCTACTATTATGAGTCATATCAAAAAATTGTATAGAACCAATATTCTTAAACATTTAATGTTCTACAATTGTTACTCTATACAATTTTTTGATTATGAGAATATTAAGCGAGTTATTTATAATTATTTTTTTCGACCTTCAGTAAACAAACCCCCACTTCTACTCAACTGATTTTCACTTTGAGTAACTGAGCTCATGTCCAGCTCATATCTCAATTCCTGTTTATATGTGTTTCTTACTATGAGGGGAAAGAAAAGATGATGTCAGATCAGAAGTGTACCCAGGACATGGGAACTCTACATATTTTATACAGCCACTGGCATACAGACTTATATTAATTTATGTCCATTTTATGTAACTAAGAATAATGGGAATTGGTTATTCCCTGTTATAAGTTACTGAAAATGTAACTTTATATTTGAGAGCAAAACTGTATTTACTTTCCAGCCTGCCTCAAAGGTACCTCAGCAAGCATATTGTAAGGAAATAATCTATGAGAAATTTTTTTTTTGAATCTGGTTTAATAATTACAATAACTGTTAATTGCTTGTCTAGGGCCAGTGGAGATCTAGAGGCAAAGCATTAGGTTTCTGTGCTAGAGGTTCTAACTTCAGACCCCGGGTCAAAATTCTAAATTTATTTTCCTGTGCACTCACATGACTTTGAGGTTGGACTTCTATCCATTCCTCAGTGCCCACTAAAACTCTCGAGAAAATTGAATTAAATAGCGATCTTTGGTCAGGAATGTCACCAAAATATGACCGGGGACTGTGTTAAGCTGAACACAATCTCCCACCAAAGTAATATGACAGACTCTTGGTCATTAAAGATCAATTAATTTAAAAATATTATTTATTAACGACCACTTTATGCTACTACGGATAATTGGGGTGAGTAATTTAAAGGTTATTGCCCTTTTATAGCCTTGGAGAATGAAGGATTTTATTTAATGGGTTCATCATTAAATAAATTACTGCTGTCCAGACGGGCCATTTCTATCATATAGCCTATAGTAATGAATATATAATTTAATTCAATTAAAATACCCAATATGACTATGAGAATGGGTTTCACCTACTAGTAAGTGTCTTGGATTACTGTATTGGGAGTAACAGAAGTAAATCAGGAGGTAGTACAATAAATAATTTTTAGCAGCGCAGTGACCCAAGTTGTACTTCTATCCATTCCCCAACTACTCAGTACTGTAAAGCTATTGTGTTAGTATTAGAATAAAGGAGGCTAAATTCTCTATCAAAAACACGGCAGTGAGTGTTAAGTGAACCATATAACTTCCTACTAAACTGGTGTGACCCAAGCCCTGTCCTTCTTGAGGATTTCATCTTTTCAATAAAACTAACAATAGTAACTTACCAAGAACATATGAGTGACTAGACTGCCAGGTCAAAGGGCGAAATTTCATTACCGATATAAATCTAGCAAGATTTTTTATTTCATTTTTTAGATAATGTTCATTTTGAAGTACTGATAAATAAAACAATTTAGCACCAGGATATACTTCCTTCCAAAACCTATGCTTCAAAAGTTTTTTTGTTCGCTGAACCTTTTTTGTCTTCTTAATAACATCAAGATGAGTTAAAACTCCCATTATTTTAGGCATGCCATGTACCTAATAAAAAGAAAAAACTCAAATTATTTGCACTAAATATAATATTTCCAGAATACTATAGTTAAATAATGCAATCAGAAATCATACTCTGAATTGACTTACTTGACAGATATTTAGAAATTCAAAAATTTCCATTTCAAATCCAAATGAAGCATCAATCAAAAGTAGTACGAGATCAGCAACTTTAGCAATATCAACCATACAATTTATATCATTATTACATTCAATAAAAGTAATCCGCCTTTTCTTGCCTAAAATATTAGATAAGAATATTTTATTGTTCCAATCAAGCCTTACATATGTAATTTTTTTATATTCATCTTTCGAAAATTAACATAAAAAGTATCTTGGGCTCAATACCCCCTAGATGACCAAAACATAAACCAAAGTCAAGATGATGAATGTTACTATGCAGTTTCAACCATATGTTTCTGTCAGAAGTTACTGTTTTAGCAGATTTCCCTTAAGGGAAATCAGCTATTGAGGTCGTACTCATGACGCGAGTTTCGAAAAATTTCTTCAAATGTCCATCGATCCTACCCAGGAGATGACGAAAATGAGGTCCGTTCAACATTATATATATATATATATATATATATATTATATATATATATATATATATCATTGCATAGTGTATATTATATTATATATATATATATATATATATATATATATATATATATATATATATATATATAGATATATATATTTGTCTGTTAACGCTCTAGCGGTCGCAATTTTCGTTTGATCGTTACCAAACTCGATATTTAAGCGTTTTATGCAAAAATAAAGATCAAGTTCGTTAATGGCTGAAATCGGACAAGTGGGAGGGGGGGTTTAGAGGGGAGGATTTTCTAAAATGTGAAATATTTCCGTTACTATAAGTCGGATCGAAAAATTGTATAGAATCAATCTTATTGCAAATTAAATTTACAACAAATAACGTTATATACATGTATTCTGTATCTTGAATATTAACCGAGATATTTGCATTTTTCTGTTTTCAACTTCTGAGATGAGATCGGCCAACTTTGGGTCTAGACGTGAGTTTCCGTCAAGAGCTAGTTCGGGCCGTTCCCGTAACTGTTTGACTCTCTATTCTGAAATTTCTCTATTGTAAAACTTCACGTGGGAAATCTGCTTAGTTTACGCAGCCCCTGCGTGACGGACTTTATATTATCGTACCCCAGTAGTCTCTGAGTTATTTGAGGTCTTCAAAAAATGGCTTTCAGGGACACCTATTCTCTTTTGTCCAATAACCTTGCCTTCAAATGCATTTGTGTTGAAATTATTGTGACATAGAATATGCCCGGATCCATACTCTACCACAAGACAGATTTATAATAGCAATTATCTCATTTAGAACTTCTTCTTTCCTTTAAGTCCAATAGGTTCAGGTGATTCTGTACCAGACATTCACTATATTAAGGTATTGTTACTGAGTGATTTTGATGAAGTCCATTTTCAATGAGACTTACTTAAACTCTTACCTATACAATCGTAGCTTAAAAGATTACTTTTGTTTTCAAAGGCAAGCTTAGCTAGTCTATTCTCCTATCAATCTCTAGTAATGTTAATGTTATTTATTGACATCAACTTTGTGTAACTAAGGCCAATTGCGATGAGATATCTACATATTAACAACCTTTTCTACCTAGGGAGGGACTAAGGATTTTATTTAATGAGTTCATCAATAAATAAATTTCTATTACCCAGGTGAGAATTCAACTCACGACTCTGGGTTTACCAAGTGTGATTAATGCCTTAACCACCCATGGCTAACCTGAACCCCCAAACCCCTAATATGGTCTAAGTCAAATTGCTTCACTTTTCCAATAAAGCTGTTTTCTCAATTTTCATATTGGTATTTTTATTTATCTCCACTAATAAAATTTATTGTTTTATATGCACATACTTTTATTTAGAATCTGCAAGCACTATATAATAAGTCATACTGCCCCTCCCCTTCAAATAAAATTTAATGCTTTTAACTGTTTCTTTATTATACAAGGTTGACAAAGGGGATACTGACTAAAAACCAATTTAGGCTACTAAAAATTCATTCAGTGAAAATGGTGCAAAAACAAAGTAAAGGTTTTGTAGGGGAAGTTTGATTTATATTCATTCAAAGGCTCAATCACAAATATAAATAAAAAATTGGTATTTAAAATAGGCTACCTGATACAACAGTGACTGGGCCTTTGATTTCTGAAAGGGGCTGTCTAGTGTAAGACTTTATAAGGCATCGAAGTAACAAAGATTTTCCCACTTTTGGAGGTCCAACAATGGCAACAATTATTGGTGGTGGTTCTAGAGGTGTTCTATCTACTACAGGAATGTGTTCTTTTTTTCTTTTTAAGTCTTGTGTCCTGAAATAAATAAAATGCCAACCATTAGGTTAGGATATTTTGTCTACATCTAAAAAATAAATGTTTAGGATTAACAAGTAGTATTTTCAGTATAAAAAGGTATTCAATCCAATAAAATGGAATGTTCCCCTCAAAGAGGGGTTTCCTACTTTCTAAGTAACCACATAAAACCTATTTGATTATCAGTGTTCTAAAAAAAAAAAAATCAATTGCCTCTAATATTTTTCTTTCCCCAATGCTAATAATCAGAGTTATACTTACCACTAAAATACTCCATGGAAGGGTTTTTATAAATTTTATATTTTAAGCCTAAAATATCAAATATAAAATTTGCAAGCTTATCATAAAGAGGGGATAATTCTTGGAATGTTTTTTTTGAAGATCAGAAATTAGGCAGACATTGGCTCCCAGATGTCAGAAAAAGATCTCTGTCAGCACTAAGAATGGATACCCTGAAAGTATTCTTACAAGTAAGTAATTCTTTCCTTTCTATTTTTTTTAGCAGGTTTCCCTTAAGGAAAATCAGCTATTGAGGTCATACTCATGACGAGATTTTCGAAAAATTTCTTCAAATGTCCATCAATCCTACCCAGATGACAAAAATGAGGTCCGAACAAAACTATGTATATATATGTGTGTGTATGTATGTAAACGCTCTCGTGGTCGCAATTTTTGTTTAATTTAGTAGTTTTATATAAAAAGAAAAATCAAGTTCGTTAATGGCTGAAATCGGGCAAGTGGGAGAGGGGATTTAGAGGGGAGAATTTCGAAAATTCGAAGTATCTCTGTTATTATGAGATGGATCAAAAAAATGTATAGAACCAATTTTATTGCAAATGTATAGTTCTATAAATGTCATGAACGTTTTTTCACTATCTTGATTATTAACCGAGAAATTTGCTTTTTTTAGTTTTTGGCCTTCAGTAAACCCCACCTCCTGCTCATGTCATGTTAACAATAAGCTGTTATATTATGAAGCACATTATTTGAAGACTGAGTACAAAATATTGTTTTCATTGAACTTTTATGTTTTGAGGTAAATGTATATTTTAAGGTGACACATGAGGGAAATCTGCTTAGTTAACGCAGCTCTGCGTGACGGTCTTTGTTTTGTTTTTCAGTAATCCTATAGCCTCAGAGTTATATAGAATATAATAATTTGAGATGATATCATTAGGGTATAATTCCAGTACATGGGAATTTAATGTTTCACAAGGAATTTTCAATTTAAAACAATTAAACATGTGAAACATTCGCATCGAAAGTGCTTGCCAGACATATTCGGTCATTAGCCAGTAACGACAGTCTTCACTGACAGATATGACAACAACATCCGTTACACTTGCTAGCCAACCCTTTTGCATAATGGCAATGTTTGCAAGACCGAACACTATATTGTGTTAGTCTTTTTTTGCCGTAGTCTACTTTAGACATGGCAAACTGTAAAACCCAAAGACTCTTGACAATTAGAAAACCCAATTCAGCATCAAAAGTCTGTCATAAAGGGACAATGTTTAGCTAATAATATATCACAGGTGAAATCTAAGCAATGTCCCATAGATGATGTTATCTCGCGTATTATTATCTACTTATCCCATACTATGAGCTCTTTCACATGCTTAAATAATATATTAAATATATAAAATATAAAGGGGATATGAAATGTGTAATGATATAAAGGTTTAGAGTGAAAATTGCATGAGCATAAGTAATGGTTCACTGAAAGCTGAAGTCTTCTAATAGGTCACAGAAATATAAATATGAAATGAAAGAAGGCACCCTAAGTACATATTTCACTTCCAACAGTATATAATCAGGAAGAACCTGACATTGACAGGTGACACAGCTCGTAATATAGTGTAGTAGCATTGTATTTATTTATATTTTAAAATATAAATTCACCTTCGAAATCCCCTTTCAGCACGAACAGCTGAATTAATAGCAAAAGCTTTGGGATTTCGCTCTTTGTCTGAAAGTTCCTGAACATGAAGATTTTTTGCTTTTTTCTTTTCAGCTTTCCTTCCTGTAACAAAAATAAATCTTGATAGAGATAAAGGACATTAAAAGGCTGTGTGTAGGACCTAGTCAGAGTTTTCAATATTATTTTCATAATACTTGCACATTCTAAAGATGCTTAAATTATATACATAATTATTTAATAAATCTAATAAAAAAAACTGTGGCAATATCTCTTCATAATATTGTAGTGACTTATAAAAAAACTTTTTCAAAAAACAAAAACCAATTCCAAAGGATCTAAAACTTGCAAATAAATAAATAAAAAAAATCTACCAACAATAAAAAATGATGAAAGGGTCAAAATTCCATAGAAGTAAATTGAATAGTACAAGGTAGGGTTTACCATACTCCTTTATTATTTTGCTATTTTTTAAACATATACATATAAAATAAAACAATGATACAGATATTTTTTTATTAAATTAAAATTAATATAGTATTTTAGAAAATACTGACAAGGTCTTCTTTTTTTTGGCTGATGTTTCGCTAGACATATTTCTAGCTTCCTTAGGGCTTTCTTTGAGACTGACGAGTTGTGTTCCTATTCAGGTGTATCTGTCTTCTCTGAAATGATTAACGAAGGGGCTTCTCAACCCCTTTGGTCACATATGACAATAAATTGTTTCATTTAATGATTTCATTTACCAGACCTCTGAGGGCCTGTTGGAGTTGTAGGATTCTTCCATTCCCATCATTAAGCTTCTAGGAGAAGGGTTGAAGCCTGACGGTTTGGTACCCTTTCATTCCATTTCTGTCCTATAGTGGCCTCCATAATGTTTTGTCAGGTGCTGTGGGCATATCCTTCCTTTCCAGGTACCTTCGGGTACTTTCCCAGTATCTGTTCCCTTGTGCATGTGTCTTCTTTGACACAAGGTGGGTTGATGGGCTTCCAAAGTTTGCTCATTCTATAGCCATCGTCTATCTTGATGTTGTTTGGGCATTTCACTATCTCCAGTGCTTCTTGTACGATTGATTCCTGGTATTAACTTTTACCAGTACCTTGACTTCATCAAATTTGATGTGATGGTTGGTTTGCCAAAAATATTCTGCTATGGCTGAGTCTTCTGCTCGAGACTTTTACACATCTTGAGACGTTCTCCAACCCAGGTGCTAATTAACCTGCCTGTCTGACTAGTATATTCCGAGACATCAGAACAAGGTATGCTGTATACTCCTGGCACTTTGGTATTGAGGTGTTCCTTCATACTTGGTATCATATGATTAATTTTTCTGTCTGTGCCAAATTCTGTATCTATTCAATGCATGTTGAGTATTTTTGATTTTTTTTTTTCTGTTGTACTTTTAATAAAGGGTATTTAGTGTCATTTGTCAGTGCTCTTTTTTTCACTAGAATTATTCGTTTTGATGAATTGTCTTTTGATTTTCAATTTTTCTGTGAATCTGACATCAGGTGTATTTTTTCTTTTAGCAGCTCTTATGGCTATGATATTCTTCACCTCTCCTGACGTGTCCGAATTATTCCATTCTTCTGTGCTGGGTGGTGATGTGAAACAGCATGTAGATATCTATTGTGTGTGTTGGTTTTCTGTAAACTCTGTGACCAAGCTGCCCATTTAGTTTTGTTTCCACCAGAACATCCAGGAATGGAATTTTCCTATCCTCTTCTAATTCTATTCTGAACACAATGTTGAGGTGAATTGAGTTAAGATGCCATAGAAATTCATCAAAGATGTCTTTTACATGTGGCCATAAGACATTTGTCATTGACATACCAAAAACGTTTTTTTTTTATTTCACCATCGTTGTCTCAATTTCCTACTTTTCAAACATCTCCATGTAAACCTCAGCTACAATAGGGCTTAATGATAACCCCATGTTAAACCTTAAACCAGCTGCTTGCTGGTAGAATTTGCTTTTGAAAAGAAACAAAAAAAAAAGCTTTCCAAAGAAGAGTATGCACAATTTAGCCCAGATCAATGAACTCTTGACTATATTAGAGATTATACTATTCAGTGAGACTCATGTTGATGAAGGAATATATATCTTTGCTTTCTTAATCAGTTTATTTTGAGCGTATGTTGGCTTATTTTCCCACCACATCTTCCTCCACTGACATTTTCCTGCATTCCTTGTTAGAAATGAAATATTGAAAATCGATAGCCTCATGGTCACGTTGTTGATAGCCTACTCAGTCAGTTGACATTCGAACATTAATTTAATTTTTGGGCAAAGGTGATCAACAAGTTATATGCCTTTACTGAGTAAATCATATTACAGCAATTCTTTTTTTTTTCTTTCTGGAAAACAAGAATCCTGAATCAAGCAGGAATGAACAGTGAGAAATAGAGGGTCATAAGGACAAGAAGTGGGGTTTACTGGTATTTTGCACCCAACTATCTAAAGGCATAGACAAGTGTGAACAAAATTCTACTCATGGCAAGACTATACTCAATATGCAAAAATATGAACATACCATAATAATAATAATGAAATGGTACTTTTAGTTAGAATTAATAGAAAACACAAACAATAAACTATTATTAATATTTATTAACTTCCACTATTTGCTACAGCTAATTGGGACTATCTAGAATAAATTATTAAAATCTATTATTTCCGTCATATATAGGTCATTAGAGAATTTGGTACTGTTAAATTTTTAGAAGAGGATAACATACCAGAAAGTCTAGCTCTATGTGGTTTCTTATGGTCGTTCTCTGTATCTCCATCCATCTTGGCAGTTTTAAACTAGTCCAGTGTATATTTATCTTATAATAAAAAATTAAAATGTTTAATTAGAGTTGACAAAATAAATTAATCAACGGAACTTATCAGGGGTAATAAAAGACTGCATTCAAGACAGTCCAAGTTTACAAACTTCACGTGGGGTAACCATAACGAGGTTTCAAATAAACCAAAGAGGTCATACATGGAAAATATTAAATTTACTAAATACCTTTAATAGGAAAGCATAATTCTGAAAAATTTTAATTCTCTTTTAGTACATAGAAGTTATACAACTATGATATTTTTTGGCTAAAAGGCGCATGACAAAGGCCAGTCAGATATGATGTGGGAGATCATGTGGTCATCTCGTAATCCTCTTGTCATATTGTGACATCACAAACCAAAAAAAACACTATCTTTATTGCAAACTAGCTAAGGTACCCGGCGATGCCCGGGAAATCATTCTTGACTGACTAATGATGGTATTTTGATAGTAAGACTTCAATGTGTACAATTACACTTCCCTCCACGACGTAATGATTTTCCGAAATAGCCAACCCTGAAGGGTAACTTTTGGGGATTAATAGAATAGAAATTTTATTTTTGAAGGATAAATGAAAATGTGTTCCTAATCTATCCCTCTACACTTTTTGACTCGCCGTTTTTCAATAGTTCAAACCATAATCATGGGTAGCATTTATTACAATTAAATATCATCTATAATGAACATATTTCCTTTCAAAAGCCAATCCGAGCTCACATAGTATAGGCAAAGTTTTGCACGTAAGATTATATTTGTAATAGTGAATCTCACTGGAAATCGCTTCCAGTAATGCCAGACGGGAAATAAGTAAACTCAATTAACTGGTAAGGCTCCCGTCATCTTCCGCTCCCGCATGAGACTTGTCAACATTCTTCTACTTATATTATTGATGCAAAGCATTATTTTATAATTTATCTACCGGATGGAATTAAATAATAGTGGTACCCTGAAAATATCATATCGAGTTTAAACGCATATTGTTTTTTGTCATAATGACATTACCATTAACGTTTAATTGTTATTATATTACATATTTGTTTCAATAACATCAAGGTACATTATACAAATTAAATAATGAAAATGCTCTTATAGTTTATATTTCTATTGGAAATAAATAACAAAGTTATTTTTTAGGAAAAATAAATAAATGAGGAGGGGGTGACGAAGATTTATAACCTCACTAATCCGAATCATACTTTGAACTATCATATAGGACGAAAATATAACATCATTTGTCATAATATTCATTTATTAAAACCCCTTAAATAAGTACTAATATAATTATTGACTCCCGTTTAGCGTATACCCCGTGTTTACTTCATTTTACAACAAAAGTGAATGCACACAAAAGTTACTCTAAATAACAAAGTAAACAACTTTTGTTATGTTCGGTTGAGTCTTTTGAGCCCAATAAAATTAATGACTCCCGCTATAGTTTTTAGCTTATGACTCATTTATACTTCGGTATACGACAAAAGTGTATATAACAAACGTTACTCTAAATATCAAAATAAACAACTTTTGTTATGTTCATATTTGCCGAAAACCCAATAGGAAACGAAATATCGCTATTTTTAATTTCAGGCCTTCCTTATAACCCCCACTCCTGTTCATCTGAGAGAATATTAATATAGCCTAAAGTCTAAGTTGGGTCAGTAGTAATATACATACCAAGTTTCATAAAATTCGGTTCAGCCGTTTATGCGTGAAAAGGAAAAAAACAAACACACGAAAGAAACAAAATGCTATGACATGTGAAACGAAAAGTTATTGTGAAAATTCGCGAAAAAAAAATCCATGTACAGACAGAGGTTACAATTTTATATATATACTAGCTCAGATACCCGGCTTCGCCCGGGAATTGATTTGGGCCCGAATGGTGATGGAATTTTTAGCAGATTTCCCTTAAGGGAAATCAGCTATTGAGGTTGTACTCATGACGGAATTTTCGACATTTTTCTTCAAATGTCCATCGATCCTACCTAGTAGATGACGAAAATGAGGTCCGTTCAAAACTGTATATATATATCTATATATATATATATATATATCTATCTATCTATCTATCTATCTATATATTTGTCTGTTACCGCTCTAGCGGTCGCAATTTTTGTTTAATCCTTACCAAACTTCATATTTAAGCGTTTTATGCAAAAAAAAAGATCAAGTTCGTTAACGACTGAAATCGGACCAGTGAGAGGGGGGGTTTAGAGGGGAGGATTTTAGAAAATTCGAAATATCTCCGTTACTATACGTCGGATCGAAAAATTATACAGAATCAATCTTATTACAAATTAAATTTACTATAAATATTGTTATATACATTTATTCTCTATCTTGAATATTAACCGAGATATTTGCATTTTTCAGTTTTCACCACTTCTATTCACATGTTACGTAAACAATACTCTGATACATAATAAATCACATTATTGGAAGTTTAAATACCAAAAATTGTATTCAAGAGACCTTTATTATACGAGATACATGCAAATATGCACTGGTGACTCCCCCCCCCATCTTAAAGTTTTGGACTACTAAAATTTTATTGATTGAGATAACAATTATTCTGACTTATTATTAATTACAGTACTATATATAGTAAATAGTTCTCAATAAAATTAATGTGTTATATTCTGATATATTTCAGTAATTGTTTTCTTTCCGGTGTGAGACGGGACCCGTTTGTTTACATTTCTAACCTAACGCTTCCTGTCGGCAGGCTATTGAAATTGGATGAAACATTTCTGTTTTCCGTTTGTATTTATTCACGGTGTTGTGTTAGCAGTATGTATATTTATCTATTACTAAACTTCACGAGGGAAATCTGCTTAGTTTACGCAGCCCCTGCGTGACGGACTTTTTTAGCAAGCCTTTACTTTGCACAATATTTTGACATTTACCCGTCCCAGTCTTTAGGGTTAATACCCTTTGTTGGCATTTGTTAATAATAAAATTAATTTTTGATGTAAGTCTTTACTGTACTCCAAATTGTTGACTCCCGCTATAATTTTTAGAGAACAACGCCTTTATACTTCCGTATAAGGCAAAAGTGTATATAACAAAAGTTACTGTAAATAACAAAATAAACAACTTTTGTTATGTGCATATTTGCCGAAAATGCAATAGGAAACGAAATACCACTATTATTAATTTCAGGCCTTCCTTATAACCCCCACTCCTGCCCGTTCCTAGAAATGTTAGTATGGCTTATTATAAGGAAGGCGTTAGTGCTAATTCACATACCGAGTTTGGTTTAGTTCGGTTGAGTCTTTTGTGGCAAATAAAATTGTGGACTCCCGCTATAGTTTTTAGCGTATAACTCATTTATACTTCCGTATACGGCAAAAGTGTATATAACAAAAGTTATTGTAAATAACAAAATAAACAACTTTTGTTCTGGGCATATTTGCTGAATAAGCAATAGGAAACGAAATATCGCTATTTTAGCAGATTTCCCTTAAGGGAAATCAGCTATTGAGGTTGTACTCATGACGGAATTTTCGAAATTTTTCTTCATATGTCCATCGATCCTACCTAGTAGATGACGAAAATGAGGTCCGTTCAAAACTGTATATATATATCTATATATATATATATATATATATATCTATCTATATATTTGTCTGTTACCGCTCTAGCGGTCGCAATTTTTGTTTGATCGTTACCAAACTCGATATTTAATCGTTTTATGTAAAAAGAAAGATCAAGTTCGTTAACGGCTGAAATCGGACCACGGGGAGGGGGGGTTTAGAGGGGAGGATTTTCGAAAATTCGAAATATCTCCGTTACTATTCGTCGGATCGAAAAATTATACATAATCAATCTTATTACAAATTAAATTTACTATAAATATTGTTATATACATTTATTCTCTATCTTCATTATTAACCGAGATATTTGCTTTTTTCAGTTTTCAGCAAACCGCCACTTCTACTCATGTTACGTAAACAATACTCTGCTACATAATAAATCACATTATTGGAAGTTTAAATACCAAAAATTGTATTCAAGAGACTTTTATTATACGAGAAACATGCAAATATGCCCTGGCGACGTCCCCCCCCCCCGATCTTAAAGTTTTGGACTACTAAAATTTTATTGATTGAGATAACAATTATTCTGACTCATTATAAATTACACTAATAGATATAGTAAATAGTTCTCAATAAAATTAATGTGTTATATTCTGATATATTTCAGTAATTGTTTTTCTTTCCGGTGTGACGCAGGCCGACCCGTTTGTTTACATTTCTAACCTAACGCTTCCTGTCGGCAGGTCATTGAAATTGGATGAAAAATTTATTTCCGTTTGTATTTATTCACGGTGTTGTTGTGTCAGCAGTATCTATATTTATCTATTACTAAACTTCACGAGGGAAATCTGCTTAGTTTACGCAGCCCCTGCGTGACGGACTTTTTTTAATTTCAGGCCTCCTATATAACCCCCACTCCTGCCCGTCCCTAGAAATGTTAGTATGGCTTATTATAAGGAAGGCGTTAGTACTAATTCACATACCGAGTTTGGTTTAGTTCGGTTGAATCTTTTGTGCCTAATAAATTGTTGACTCCCGCCATAGTTTTTAGCGTATAACTCATTTATACTTCCGTATACGGCAAAAGTGCATATAACAAAAGTTACTCTAAATTACAAAATAAATAACTTTTGTTCTGGGCATATTTGCTGAAAAAGCAGTATGAAACGAAATATCGCTATTTTTAATTTCAGGCCTCCTTATAACCCCCACTCCTATTTGTTTTAGAGAATATTAATATAGCCTAAAGTCTAAGTTGGGCTAGTAGTAATATACATACCAAGTTTCATAAAATTCGGTTCAGCCGTTTATGCGTGAAAAGGTAACAAACAAACAAATAAACAAACAAACAAACAGACACCAAAGAAACAAAATGCAGTTATGGTGTCTATGACATGTGAAACGAAAAGTTATCGTGAAATTTCGCGAAAAAAATCAATGTACAGACAGAGGTTACAATTTTATATATATATAGATATAGATTCTCCATAAATATCTCATGAGCGGTGGTAACTTGTAGATAACCCGACCCGTTAGCCATAGTAGCATAAAGTGGACGTAAATAATAATAAACAAACAGATCTCACGATGCTGGAAGTGGACCTTGGGAAGAAATACGACCTCAATACCTGGTAGCCATAGCAACCATTTAAATAACTACTAAAAATTAAAACCTCCATCATGCAGAACCTGCGTAAACTAAGCAGGTTTCCCTCGTATAGCTCACTAGTTATCTCATCTGCCTATATATTTGAGTTGCGAAATTTTTAACATTTCACGAGGTATACCCATCATTGCTGTGGATTTGTTAATAATAAAATTACTTGTTATGTAAGGCTACACTGTCCTCAATATTGTAATATTTCCCGTCTCCTCTATATGTAGTTTTTTTAGCAGATTTCCCTTAAGGGAAATCAGCTATTGAGGTTGTACTCATGACGGAATTTTCGACATTTTTCTTCAAATGTCCATCGATCCTACCTAGTAGATGACGAAAATGAGGTCCGTTCAAAACTGTATATATATATCTATATATATATATATATATATATATATATATATATCTATCTATATATTTGTCTGTTACCGCTCTAGCGGTCGCAATTTTTGTTTAATCCTTACCAAACTTCATATTTAAGCGTTTTATGTAAAAAGAAAGATCAAGTTCGTTAACGGCTGAAATCGGACCAGTGGGAGGGGGGGTTTAGAGGGGAGGATTTTTGAAAAATCGAAATATCTCCGTTACTATACGTCGGATCGAAAAATTATACAGAATCAATCTTATTACAAATTAAATTTACTATAAATATTGTTATATACATTTATTCTCTATCTTGAATATTAACCGAGATATTTGCATTTTTGAGTTTTCATCAAACCGCCACTTCTACTCATGTTACGTAAACAATACTCTGATACATAATAAATCACATTATTGGAAGTTTAAATACCAAAAATTGTATTCAAGAGACCTTTATTATACGAGATACATGCAAATATGTACTGGTGACTCCCCCCCCCATCTTAAAGTTTTGGACTACTAAAATTTTAGCAGATTTCCCTTAAGGGAAATCAGCTATTGAGGTCGTACTCATGACGCGAGTTTTGAAAAATTTCCTCAAATGTCCATCGATCCTACCCAGGAGATGACGAAAATGAGGTCCGTTCAAAATTATATATATATATATATATATATATATATATATATATATATATATATATATATATATATATATATATATATATATTTGTCTGTTAACGCTTTAGCGGTCGCAATTTTTGTTTAATCGTTACCAAACTTCATATTTAAGCGTTTTACGTAAAAAGAGAGATCAAGTTCGTTAATGGCTGAAATCGGACCAGTGGGAGGGGGGGTTTAGAGGGGGGATTTTTGAAAATTCAAAATATCTCCGTTACTATACGTCGGATCCAAAAATATTATAGAATCAATCTTATTGCAAATTAAATTTACTATAAATATTGTTATATACATTTATTCTCTATCTTGAATATTAACTGAGATATTTGCATTTGTATTCTGCATGTGCTCGGCAGCAGTGGCTATGTTCGGACTTTCCGCCGTGAGCTCTGGCGGCCGTTTTTGTAATTATTCGTCCCTCTCGCGAATAGGTTTAGAGGTTACTTACTACTACAGCTGTTATTAGGCAGATTTCTCTATTGTAAAACTTCACGTGGGAAATCTGCTTAGTTTACGCAGCCCCTGCGTGACGGACTTTTTTATATATAAATTCATAATCATAGAAAGTATTCTGTCCCCCAAACTATGTTTGAATAAAACTTCCTTTCCCTTGATATGGTACAAAGACCAACAGTGAATGAGAAACGAACAGGCAATGAAATATCGGGAATTTTTATTTCAGGCATCTCTTATTTTCCACCACTCCCGTTTGAAACTAAAATATAAAAGTCCGTCAACCAGGGGCTGCGTAAACTAAGCAGATTTCCCACGAGAAGTTTTACAATAGAGAAATCCTCCTAATAACAACTGTAGTAGTAAGAAACCTCTAAACCTAAAACATTATTTAGGGCGTAATAACCCAGTAGTTTCTAGCCCCAAAAAACAGTTAACCTAAACTCTAAACCTATTCAAGAGGGACGAATAGTTATAGAAACGGCCGCCAGAGCTCTCGGCGGAAAGTCCGAACATAGCCTACTGGTGACCACACACAAAATACAAATGCAAATATCTCGGTTAATATTCAAGATACAGAATAAATGTATAGAACAATATGTATAGTAAATTTAATTTGCAATAAGATTTATTCTATACATTTTTTGATCCGACGCATAATAACGGAGATATTTTGAATTTTCAAAAATCCCCCCTCCCACTGGTCCGATTTCAGCCATTAACGAACTTGATCTTCCTTTTTACGTAAAACGATTAAATTCCGAGTTTGGTAAAGATCAAACAAAAATTGCGACCGCTAGAGCGTTAACAAACAAATATATATATATATATATATATATATATATATATATATATATATAATTTTGAACGGACCTCATTTTCGTCATCTTCTGGGTAGGATCGATGGACATTTGAAGAAATGTTTCGAATTTCGCATCATGAGTACAACCTCAATAGCTGATTTCCCTTAAGGGAAATCTGCTAAAAAATTAATATAGCTAATAATCGTGGAAGAATTACTGCTTATTCACATGCAGAGTTTTGTTAAGTTCCGTACAATCGTTAGTGGTAAATAAAATTGTCGGCTACCGTTTTAGCTTTAGCAGATTTCCCTTAAGGGAAATCAGCTATTGAGGTCGTACTCATGACGCGATTTTCGAAAAATTTCTTCAAATGTCCATCGATCCTACCCAGGAGATGACGAAAATGAGGTCTGTTCAAAAATATATATATATATATATATATATACTCTAGCGGTCGCAATTTTTGTTTAATCGTCACCAAACTCGGTATTTAATCGTTTCATGTAAAAAGGAAGATCAAGTTCGTTAACGGCTGAAATCGGACCAGTGGGAGGGGGGGTTTAGAGGGGGGGATTTTCAAACATTGGAAATATCTCCGTTATTATGCATCGGATCGTAAAATTGTATAGAACCAATCTTATTGCAAATTAAATTTACTATAAATAATGTTATATACATTTATTCTGTATCTTGAATATTAACCGAGATATTTGCATTTGTATTCTGCGTGTAGCCAGTAGGCTATGTTCGGACTTTCCGCCGAGAGCTCTGGTGGCCATTTCCATAACTATTCGTCCCTGGTGAATAGGTTTAGAGGTTAACTGTTTTTTGGGGCTAGAAACTACTGGGTTATTACGCCCTAAGTAATGTTTTAGGTTTAGAGGTTTCTTACTACTACAGTTGTTATTAGGCAGATTTCTCTATTGTAAAACTTCACGTGGGAAATCTGCTTAGTTTACGCAGCCCCTGCGTGACGGACTTTTCAGTGTATATCTTGTTTATACTTGGTATACGACAAAAGTAAATATAACAAAATTTACTCTAAATAACAAAATAAACAACTTTTGTTATGTAAATATTTGCCGAAAAACCAATAGAAAACGAAATGTCACTATTAGCAGATTTCCCTTGAGGGAAATCAGCTATTGAGGTCGTACTCATGACGCGAGTTTCGAAACATTTCTTCAAATGTCCATCGATCCTACCCAGGAGATGACGAAAATGAGGTCCGTTCAAAATTATATATATATATATATATATATATATATATATATATATATATATATATATATATACACGATTCTATCTCTATATATATATATATATATATATATATATATATATATATATATATATCGTCATTATGAGGATTTCGGCTATCTGCTCCAGCGGTTGGAATTTTAGTTTTGCAAATTTTCAATGGAAATGCGTCCATCTTCGTCAGGCATTAATTTGATTAATCAAATTAATGCCTGACGAAGATGGACGCATTTCCATTGAAAATTTGCAAAACTAAAATTCCAACCGCTGGAGCAGATAGCCGAAATCCTCATAATGACGATACTTCCCAGCGATGCAGCCTCAAAAATAGAATATATATATATATATATATATATATATATATATATATATATATATATATATTTGTCTGTTAACGCTCTAGCGGTCGCAATTTTCGTTTGATCGTTACCAAACTCAATATTTAAACGTTTTATGCAAAAATAAAGATCAAGTTCGTTAATGGCTGAAATCGGACTAGTGGGAGGGGGGGTTTAGAGGGGAGGATTTTCGAAAATTCGAAATATCTCCGTTACTATACGTCGGATCGAAAAATTATATAGAAGCAATCATATTTCAAATTAATTTTACTATTAATAATGTTATATACATTTATTCTGTATCTTGAATATTAACCGAGATATTTGCATTTTTCTGTTTCCAGCTTCTGAGATGAGTTCGGCTAACTTCGAGTCTAGTCGTGAGTTTCCGTCAAGGGCTAGTTCGGGCCCTTCCCGTAATTGTTTGACTCTCTATTCTGAAATTTCTCTATTATAAAACTTCACGTGGGAAATCTGCTTAGTTTACGCAGCCCCTGCGTGACGGACTTTTTTTTTAATTTCATAGCTCCCTTACAACACCCACTCCTGCTCGTCCTAGAAATTTTGGTACCACTTATTATTTTGGAGGAGTTAGTGCTAACACAAATACCGAGTTTTGTTTAGTTCCGTTTAATTGTTAGAGCCCAATAAAACTGTCGACTGCCGCTTTGCTCCTAGCAGATTTCCCTTAAGGGAAATCAGCTATTGAGGTTGTACTCATGACGGAATTTTCGAAATTTTTCTTCAAATGTCTATCGATCCTACATAGTAGATGGCGAAAATGAGGTCCGTTCAAAAATGTATATATCTATATATATATATATATATATATATATATATATATATATATATATATATATATATATTTGTCTGTTACCTCTCTAGAGGTCGTAATTTTTGTTTGATCGTTACCAAACTCGATATTTAGTCGTTTTATGTAAAATGAAAGATCAAGTTCGTTAACGGCTGAAATTGGACCAGTGGGAGGGGGGGGGTGGTTAGAGGGGAGGATTTTCGAAAATTCGAAATATCTCCGTTATTATACGTCGGATCGAAAAATTATACAGAATTAATCTTATTGAAAATTGAATTTACTATAAATATTGTTATATACATTTATTCTCTATCTTGAATATTAACCGAGATATTTGCATTTTTATTAAATCTGGGCGGCTAACGGACGAAGTGACTTTCCCGCCAAAAGCTAGTTCGGCCGTTTCATTAACTGCTCGGCTCTCGTGAAATTTCTCTATTGTAAAATTTGACGTGGGAAATCTGCTTAGTTTAGGCAGTCCCTGCGTGACGGACTTTTTAGTGTATATCTCGTTTATACTTTGTTATAAAACAAAAGTGAATATGACAAACGTTACTCTAAATAACAAAATAAACAGTTTAGAGCACGAGGTATAAAAAAAATAATAACTGCTCCAAAATTAAAATAACGCACTATATTACATAAATAACGATAAATTAAATAATAAATATAAAAACTCTTCTAATAAAAAAAAATGATAAAAAATCAAATTAAAGACTGTTAATTCTGTTCATTAGCAGAGAGCACGTGCACACGAGAGAGGTTGAATACACACCGAAAAAAGGGTAGTCTATTGTCTGGTTACCGGCAGTGTAGCCCGATAGGTTTATCCTAATTAATTGTTTTATTTTTTTGGCAACACTGACTACCTGTGGCGGGTAAACAACCGTTAGGGAAGGTCGTCCCTCAAGAAAACGTACTTGCAGTTCTTTAGATCGTCCGGGACAAAAATTGGTTTATTGCTGGATCGATGAGGTGCTGGACGTATGTCTTTCATGCTGTCTCTCAGGGTCCGCAGAAACTCTTCAGACCGTTGGGTGGTCGTGAGTAACTCACCTGGCAAACGGAGAGGCTGTCCGAACACACAATCCGCAGCACTGCTGTTATTATCTTCCCGTACAGCTGCTCTCAAACCGAGAAGGACTGTAGACAGCGCATCTGTCCATTTGGCTGAGACGATGAGATGAGCTGTTAAGGCTGTCTTGAGCGTTCTGTGCCACCTTTCGATGCACCCATTACTCTGCGGATGGTAGGCTGTCGTCCTACAGCGTTTAACACCCAGAATCTGGGTCAGATTTCGAAAGAGTTCGCTTTCGAACTGACGGCCTAAGTATGTAGTCATTCTTGTCGGGACACCATAACGACAAATCCAAGTGCTGTGCTTCAGGCCACCGGGTGAACCTATCGATCATAGTTAGGCTATAACGTTTGCCAGCCGACGACTGCCTGCCGAAATTAACGAGCCTGATACGCATGGGCGTAGCGGTTTCCGGGCGCTGTCGGCGAATGTGAATTAGAGGTTTGTGGTCAGTGGGGATGGCAAAGTTACGTCCTTCAAGAAGGGGTCTGAAGTGCTGGAGTGCTCGGTGGATGGCTATAAGCTCC
This sequence comes from Riptortus pedestris, assembly GCA_019009955.1. Classification (NCBI taxonomy): domain Eukaryota; kingdom Metazoa; phylum Arthropoda; class Insecta; order Hemiptera; family Alydidae; genus Riptortus; species Riptortus pedestris. The sequence goes on from CM032229.1 coordinate 78,680,334, forward strand.
CGTCGTACGTCGTATACCTTTGCTCAGCACTCGTTAAAGCCTTGGAAAAGAACCCGAGAGGTTTCCATCCAGGATCTTCGCGTTGTTGTAGAACTGCTCCAATCGCCGTATTCGAAGCGTCACAAGCAAGTGTGAGTTCGGCATCGTCAGAGGGGTGTGACAAGATGAGGGCCTGTTTCACGTCATGTTGACACTGACGAAACGCCGAGTCAGCCTCTTCGGTCCATTCGAGCGGAGTGGAGTCACTTTTCTTGCTGTTGCCGACGAGTGCGTGTAGGGGACGTTGGTGGTCTGCAGCATTAGGCATGAATCGTCTATAAAAGTTGAGCATTCCCAAGAAGCGACGAAGCTGTGCCTTGTTACTGGGTCGGGGAAACTCTGCAATCATGCTAACTTTTTTGGGAAGAGGTTTGATCCCCTGGGAACTGACGAGGAATCCCAGAAATTCGATTTTGGGTTTACATAATTCCGATTTGCTGGGGTTGATAGTCAGAACGTGATCGTTTAGTATCCGGAAGACTTCGTCCAAGTGAACCCGATGTTCGCCCTCAGAGGTGGATGCTGTCAGTATGTCGTCCAAATTCACAAAAACATAAGGTAGAGCCAATATGCTGTCCATGAGTCGTGGGAACGTCTGGGCGGCATTCCGCAGGCCGAAACACATGAGGAGGAATTCGAAGAGTCCAAATGGTGTTATCACTGCCGTCTTTTTTATGTCCTCTTCCGCTACCGGCACCTGGTTATACGCTCTATTCAGGTCAAGTTTGTTGAAGCAGGTCTTTCCTCGGAGGTTGGTGTTGAGGTCCTGGATGTTCGGCATGCCGTACCTATCGGGAACTGTTTGCTCATTGAGCCTACGGTAGTCCCCGCAGACTCGTATCGTGCCAACCTTTTTCGTAACAATATGCAATGGATTAGCATACGGGCTATTGGATGGACGACAGATTCCTTCGTCGAACATTTTTAGAAATTCCTCCCTGGCGGCCTTATATCTTTCTGGATGAAGGCGTCGAGCTTTCGCAGTGACAGGCGGTCCTTTGGTCTCGATGAAGTGCCGTATATGGTGCTTCGGTTGCTGCAGGACGGTGGAAGGGCGAGTGATAGATGGGTACTTCCGTAGGAGGTCGTAGTACCACTCGCCACCTGGAGCTGCGTAGATCGTAGGTAGAGTGGAATAGCGAGGGTGCCCTTGGAAGTGAGTCCGGTCCTCGCGTCGAGAAGCTGACGACCCTTGACATCAACGAGGATGTGGTGATGAAATAGAAAGTCCGCGCCAATGACGGGGCTGCTGACGTCCGCCAGAATAAAAGACCACGGAAGTGGCCGTCGGAGTCCTATGTTTAAAGTCTTTTTGACTTCGCCGTACGTCCTGATGGGGGTACCGTTGGCCGCGTACAGAGGGAAGTTGGTAGGTTGCCTGCGGTCCCTGGCCGGGATATGCATGCACCGGTGACCACGAGATATCTGTCACCCGTGTCCTTCTCCCTCACAAACAATCGACGGTGATAGCATCAGCGACGGAGTCCGCCATCTCGGCCGCTGCTATTAGTTTCCCTGGTTCGTTAGAGTAGGCTTCCATTTGCAGGGTTGCCGGCATTTGCGGGCCTTCTCGCGGAAGGTTTGATGGAAATAGCACCTCTATTTCCGTAATTCTGGATTACGGCTTGGTGACCGGGTCCGGCCCCGGGAGTGTGATCGTTCTCGTCGCCCTCGCGCCAATTGGCTTTTAAGCTCCTTCGCGTCTCGGCATAGCTGCTGGATTGTTTCCTCCAGGTGAGCTAGACGGATTTTTTTAAATTTCAGACCTCCCTTACAACCCCCACTCCTGCTGCAGTGGTCCGGTTTTCTTGGAGTTTGGTGTAAAGGGTTTATGTGGCTGTTGAAACGTCTCCCAGTAAATAATGCCTCCACAAGAAGAAATTATTATTTTGTTGTTTTTAAAGATATAAGTTAAAAGTAAATAATACTTTTTATTTTCCCTCAGTTCACAAACGGGCTAACAGAGCTCAAAGCAGGGGAACTACCATCGCAACTTCTATGATGACATCAGGCGAGACTACCTCGAGGACGATCGGCAAACACAGCAGTGGGCATTCAACTAATAGGAAAGAGCTCCAGTTCAGCCTACCATCGACGATGCAGAGGACAACAGCTGTAAAGGCTACGCTCCGCCAACAGAACAAGGCACTGAGGGAAGGTACGAGATGAATCTCAGGCCCTACAGACTAGCACTCGCTCAGCACAGGGCAACAGCAGTAAATACTAAGCTACGCCAAGGGACCAACGGGCACTGAGGGGATGTAGGAGACCTATCTCAGATTCTACAGACTTGCTCCCTACAAAGAACCACCGACAGACAGGGCACCTTACCTCTTTCTTTCCAACATAGCTCAGCTTAACAATCTGCCCTGTTAGATAGCAGTCCTCCATAGTGACATCTGTTTTGACTCCTTTCTTAAATAAATTTCTTCCACCACTTACATTGCTGGAATTCATGTCGGAATTTCTTCACACATATATTGATCCTACAGAACAAACGAAGGTGTATATGCTCATCCAGTGGCCAAACTACTACTGATAGTGTCACTCGGAGTATGGGGCAGGGCCAGATAAATGTGACAGCCTACCAACCATCCCTTCATAAAGTATCTCATTTAGGATACACAAACTCAGATATTGTGAGCCGGGCGAAATCATGTGAGGAATAGAATAGGAGGATTCCATAAATCTTAGTTCTTATGAGCTGGATTGAAAAATGCCTTACTAAACAATTATTATTCAGTACACATATTAAGGAAAATATATGTATTTTTATGTTTTCGGCCTACAGTAAATCCTCAGTTATAATCTCCTGCTTTTTCTTGTAGTAACTGATTTTTCTTAGGGAAATTTGTTAAAAATACTTTGTGTAATAATTAAGCCAAAACATACACAGAAGGTAACTGAACAAAAGGAAATTGTCATATTGCTATTTTAATTATTAGAAATCATTTTTTTTTTCTTTGACAGCTTAGTAATGCATTTTTCTCTTTTTAGAAATGAACATTCACTCAGGACATTGGAAAATACATTATTTCTTTAAAAAAATTAATATTCTAGCTTGTCCTTATATTTTTCCATATTTCTCCGTTAGGAAATTCATGTTTTCTCATGGTATCTGGAAAAATTTCCACACTGTAACCAGGCTCCTGAAAAATATAAAAATTTCATTACTTTTAAAAATCCACTGAGAATATGGTGGTGGCATGCTCACAAAAGGCCAATTTGAATTTTGTAGTCGTTCACTCTCTTAAATGCTAAGTTCTTCAGCCCTATATCATAACTACTCATGAAAGATTATGTCATAGTCATATTTGTCACTTCCCAGATGTATATACCTGTTAGACGCCCAGTGATCTATAAGCACTACTATACTAGCTCGCTCTGGTAGCTGAACTAATGTTCTTCCTTGGCGGGGGTGGAACCTACACCTGTTTTCACCTTCAGCTTTGTCCATGTGAGAGATAGATTTGAAAAATTTCATAGAGCCAGGGTTTTGTTAGATACTGCTAGTCAATGTACCTTTGTCATTAAAAGTTTACTTCATAATATTAATCTACCTATAAAATATGCTAAAATCCCTCTTCAAGGTTGGCATCTGATGACATTTTTTGGAAGTCGTGTCATGAGGACAATATCAAAAGCCGATCTCCTCTAAGGAAAATCTACTAAAACAAGACCTGAACTCATGGTATACAGTTAATAATAAGTAACAGTCTCTTACTTTGTAAACTCAATTTTTTTTTAAACTTAGCCCACTCTTAAAGTGCGTAAGATTATAAAAAAAACACTACAAAATATATATTGGCCCTTTTCGTACAACACCATTGACAATGATTACAATCATTTTGCATATTGAGTTTTGACATAGGCCAATGGTGTAAATAAATAATATTTACCAGAGGTGGAATATATGCTGCAGACTGTATGACAACAGGAACCTTGAAATGCTCATGTTGTTGGTCAACATACTCTATGTATTTCCCTTCTTTAGAGCCTGAGAGGCTAATGAAATCCCAAAACTGTAAATGTTGTACCATTTCACACAATCCAATACCTCCTGCATGTGGGCATACTTTTACTGCAAATATAGCAAAATTATATTAAGAACAAAAATAATCAGGCATACAAAGTCATATATGTAAACACAACAAGCACGCACACATACACACACACACACACACACACACACACACACACACACAAACCCACAAGGATATATATATATATATATATATATTCAATAAAAGGGTTAGTAAATGTCTGTTGTAGTTAGTTGCATTACTAGTTACCTAGCCTATTGGAAATATGGTAACCGTAGGTATAATTTATTTTTTTCTATGCTGCTATATTTTTAGAAATACTCCGCTTTCCGCTTTAGAATACATGGAGTTACTTAAATATGGGTAGGGGAATAAATAGAGCAAATAAAGAAGAAATTAGCTAGTCACAGACTCTTTATATGTCTGTGAACACAAATAATTTAAATTCAAATTAATTTGTGTATTTTTTTATGGTAATAAACTGCATTGAGGTCATTTTGACAAATCATCAATAAAAGTTAGTAAAGGATTAATGAAAATTCTTTTTCCCATCTTTAAGAATTATCCTTCACTCTCAGCATTCAATATTCATGAATGATTCTGTCATGAGTTGTAAGAATTTAAAAAACCGACCGTTGCATTTACCAACTTCATTGTAAATTGTCAATAATTATTTCAAAATTGGTCAAGGAAGAAAAAGCTATATGAATATTTTACATATTGTACTTTTGAAAAGAACATTAAAGTAGAGGTATCCATCCATGAAAATTGCTATTCTATGAAATAACATCTACAATTTACCTCTGCGATATAAACGTAATATAGGAGAGAATCTATGTATGAAAAAATAATAAAATTATTACAAAAATATCACATAGTGGGTTGGTTTCACCAGTATATATAATACTATTATCATACCTGTTGGTAGATGTCGTCATTACATGTGACAGGTGCTTTTAATGTGATGACACCATCCTCAAGCCTGTCAAGTTGTACTGTATAGTCCCTTGAAATTTCCCTTTATTTATATAGGCCTTTATGTTATAGATATAGCATTATTTCAATGAATGAATGTATATAAAAACAGCAGTTTTTTAAGTGCTTAGGTTAATTGATCATAAAAAATAAGTTAATCTATGTTGTGTTATAAAAGTGAGCTATTAAAAGTTATGTTTTTTCAAAGTGAACCCTTGTTTTTTTCTTAAAATCTTATCACTTTATTTAGCTGTTATTTGTTATCTTCATTTTGTGGAAGGTTGTTTATCTCACCACATATTTGTTTACATGTTTGGGAGGGATTAGCTCTCCCTATCAATGTTATCTTGGTGCCACTAAGGTATAGAAGCAAACAACTGACAGGATATGATGGTACCATTGCACTGAAAGTGCTTGCCATGTGTAATCAACGATCAGCCAGTAATGATGTCATTTACCTACATGTATGACAATAGCATTTCAAAAATGGTTGTTGTGTAAAACTAACAAAATTCTAGAACATAGCTTAATTTACCTTTTAGTTTCTCAGCCATCAAGTAAACTGCAAGAATTTCATTAATTCCTCCAATTCTGGCTGAATCAATCTGACAATACTCAATTGCTTTAGCTTGTAATAATTGCTTAAACATAACTCGGTTGCAACACATTTCTCCAGTAGCAACTCCAATGTTGTAATTCTTCAGCTCCTATGGTAAGATCAGAGAATGTAGAATCAGTTTCAAGTACAATAGTTGAGACAATTTAGAATTTCCATGAATGAACATCTTATTAATGTTAATTTTTTAAAAATATTCTTCACAAAAAAAAATCTTTACTAACATTAGATGACTTGCATTAACAAATATTAAAAAATCCTGCAACTGATTTTGAATCTAAGGGAAGTTGAATATTTTGTTCTTTGGTATTGTGTTTGGGATTCTTCATTTGTTCTTAATTTGTCCTGGCAAATTCTCTTCAATCTCTTTAGCTCTTTGATGTTTGCTTGCCTGCTACTTGTATTGTATTGTATTATATATATTAGCGGACCCGATAGACGTCCTGCATGATATTTCAAGCGATTAGGATATTAAATATAAATATTATGTTTAAAACAAAAGCTACTTTTAATAACAAAAAGCATCTTTTGTTATGTTCACATTTACCTAAAAACAAATAGAATAATGAAATATCGCGAATTTTTTATTCAGGCCTCGCTTATAACCCCCACTACCATTTGAACTTACAAATTTAATATAGCTTATAACCATGGAAGAATTAATGCTCATATATAGAGTTTTGTAAAATTCTGTTCAATCGTTAGTGCCCAATAGAATTGTTGGCTCCCACTTTACTTTTTTAGTGTATATCTCGTTTATACTTTGTTATATGACAAAAGTGAATATAACAAAATTTATTCTAAATAACAACATAAACAACTTTTAACCTGTGCAAATTTGCCGAAAAATCAATATGAAACGAAATATCACTATTTTTAATTATAGGCCTTCCTTACGACCCCCTCTCCCGCTCCATCTGCCAGGCTAATTTGTGACGCTAAACCATCCAGGACGTCACCCAAATGTGTACAAAAAAAATTAATTCAAATCGGACCAGCCGTTTAGGAGTTCAGTGACATACACACGTACAGTAGAACTATATATATAAAGATATACGTCATACAAGTAGTATTATATTATATTTATAATACATTATTGTTAAATAATTATATTAAATATTGTCTTGTATTCTTAAAAGAAGCTCCAGCGAAGACCTGACTATCTATCTTGGACTATGCCTAGTCAAAAGCATCACCAGGATTAGCCATATGAAGGCACTTATAGCTAAAGTATCCATAGGTTTAGCCTTCTTCTAGACTTCTCACCTTATTAAAGCACAAATGAATGTTGAGGAAGTTAATAATATTACGAGGTTCAGAGAAACGCAAAGTAACATAGTGTTATTTTAGCCCAAGAAAAATTAAGTAAAGATAATAAGATTCAAGAAAAAATGATAATATTGCGAAGAACTGTAAATCCTATAGCTTGAGCATATGGAGATAACATCAGAATAGTTTTAGACATACAAAGAAACAGGTCTTTGGCTGACCATTCTCTGAATCTTATATTTTAATTAAGAACTAATAGAATGTTGAAAAAGAAAACTGAGATAAAAAATTTACATAATATATTTATTAAATATTTTAATAAATAGCAAGTCGATTAGATGTAATCAAGATTATGCGACTTCTCAATCTAATTTTTGATTAATGTAATCAGTATATTATAATATACTAAACTTCTTCTATGATTTATTTAAAAGAAATTTATGAAGTCACTTTACCTTGGCAATAGTGGCATGGCCAAGTATATCATCAGGTGAAGTAGGTTCTTCAATCCACAATGGTTTGAATTCTGCCAAATTCTTCATCCATTCAATTGCTTCATTTACATCCCATACTTGATTAGCATCTACCATCTAGAGTTTACAAAAAATGAATAAAACTTTTTTTCATGTATGAAAATACATGTTTATGTAAGTTCTATGATTATTATTTGATCTTGACTAAAATGTTCTTTTATCTTAATAAACATTTTAATTTTTTATTTTCATACTATGTTCTTAATCCACTTTAGCAGATTTTTGCAGAAGAGAAATCAACTAATGAGATTGTACTTTCGGAAAACTTCTTCAAATGTCCATTGATCCTAGAACACCGCACGCACGCACACACACACACGCACACACACACACACACACACACACATAGATATATGTGTGTGTGTGTGTGTGTTATCAAACTTGTTATTTAAGTGATTCATCTAAAACTAAAGATCAAGCTCATCAATGGCTGAAATCAGACCACAGGGAGGAGGGGAGTTGATTTTTCTGTTCATCCTTCAGATAATTCCCACTCCTATTCATGGAATTTTCTCTTTTCAGCAATTGTTTCACTATTCATTTTGTGTTCTACTTAAATTTGAAGTTTCTTTGAGGTTTCCTATTAGTGGGGATATAGAAAATCAAATTAGGGATCACAACATTAGCAATTGGGAAGTCTGCTTAGTTTAGCCCCTGCATGACGGACTTTTTCAAGATCATATAGTCTATTTCATCTTTAACTCTGTTTATTAGCATAGATCCAGGTTCATTCTGCTTCCTCATTTTATTTTATTTATTTTTTAGTGTAAAAAAGTGTTCATACTATATTGATTATTACTTCCTATATATTTTGTCAATGGACCTTCATGGTCATTCATTATTACTAGGCCATTCTTGGGCTATAATTTAGTACCTAAATCCACTCTCTCTACTATTTGGTCATATATTCCCTATAAAGTCACTAATTATGAGTGAATTCGTGCTTAGATTTGTAAATCTAGATGAAATTCACCTTTTAGACCTCAGATGTTGAAGGTGGAGCATATATCTCTTTTAAATTTTAGGAATTTAAGTTAAATTAGAGGTCATGTTTAATTAGATAGATATGATTTTTATATCCTTTTATTTTTATGATTTCCCAAATTCGTTTGGAATTAAAAAAAATTATGTTCCACACAATTCCTTTCTTCTTTTCTATTGTAATAACATATTGTTCCATCTTCAAGCTTCAGATTTCTTTTTTCATTCCTCCTTACCTCAGGAAATTATATTCTTTTCTAATCAACTCACTATACATTTTTCTTCTTTGGTTGAGATTTTTAGATTTTCTTTATTCTCACCCTCAATCTTATTTGAGATACTCCATTGTTGGAGAAATTCTCTTATTGAAATATTTTTGTATTTTTCTGTTCTGTAAATTTCATTAGATGACTTTGTGAACTTTTCTATTTTCTAGTTTTTCCCCTATTTTTGGCTCTTTACTCTTTTGGTTTTTTGATGACAATGATTCACTTGTTATCAGTTTATCAAGAAGAATATGACAATAAATTAATTACAATATTACTATATGTTAACTTCATACTAATATACCTATTTAAAGAAAATCAAAATATGGTTGGCATATATTTTTAATTTTATTGATATCTAATGGAAATAAATACAAATACAAAATATAATTCAATTAGGAAATCCAAAACACTTATTAACTTGAAGGTAAAACCCTGTTTCCCTGAAACTGATAGCCAAGAATTCCTAAAAGAACATTTAATAAAAAAAAGGTTCAGAAAATGTTGTGTAATTAAATATATTGAGCTATGCATATGGAATTATTAGTTTCCTACGGTGTAATGTCTTGTAAAGCAATATACATATACCATAAAAAGGCCTACTAACAAGTACGTTTGTATCTCCAATGCATTCTCTGACCATCGCACATCTTTTTCTATCTTCTTCTAAATTCTGTCCAACCTTTATTTTGAATGCTGTGAAACCTTTGTTTAGGTATTCTTTGCAAAGTGATTTAACTTTATCTGTCGAATAACCAATCCACCCTAAAATTATATAATAATTTAGTACCTCATGCCAAAAAATAACAATTGAGTTGATAGTTTTTTTTTTTTAGAATTGACTTACCTACTTGTGTGGTATAAGCTGGGTAGCCGTTTTCTAATAATTCTTTTTCACGATTAGCTTTCCCTTCCTCACGGTTCTTTAACATCTGAATTGCTTCTTCTCTTGTGATGACATCTGTTCTAGAAAAATATTTCTTATTACTAATTATGGTAATTTTTTAAAAATTTATTTAAAAAAGTATTATGTAGAGATAAAAGGGGGGGGGTTCAGTATTCTAAACCTTCATCATAAGCTACGAGGACTCCTAAAATATGGCTACTGTTGTTGCTCAATGGAGAAATTTTGTAGAAAATTAAGGAGAATAGAGAGATTTTCAGGAACATGCCATAAAGCTAATGTCATAATGTAATATAATTTTTAAGGATTATGATAAGCTGGGCATGGTTATTTATGAAGATGTACCGGCACTCAAATCCTAATTACCAGCTTTCTTATTGAAGTCTTTATCTGATCAGTAAAGGGGAAGATTGACACTCCGCGTGGTATTCATTGTTCAGTGATGGGGCAGGTAATCCTTATTATATATGTTTCTTGGGCTTTTAACAAATAATTTATTAATATTCTTACCCATAGCATAATTATAATATATTTATTACAAGCATTTTCAAGGATCCTTAATGTAAATCTCATATAAGTAATTTAAATAGAAAATGATTGGGAAACATAATCCAAAATAATAATATATGAACCTATGCAATATTACATTTTTGACATACATATGCGATGAAAGTGGCAAGGTTGTATGGCGAGCAAGAAGCAACAGTGAATGTTTTTTCATATTTTCGTACTATATACATATAGAAAGCATTATATTTTTTAAATATATAACAATAACAAAAACTTGGTATCCTTATGCTCTGAACATACAAGAGCATTTTATAACCTTTAAATGTGGAAGTTTCTACTAAAAGCAGTGATGACACATACTAATAAAAAATGCAATAAAATAATAATTACTCTTTTCACAGTAATGAAAAATATATAAATAATAATATATGAAAAAATTGTTTAATGATATAAAAAATATAACTTCAAAATAGGGCCAAGCTGAGATTGACCAGTGAGAAGACCCAATGAATAATGGATTCACAAATGCTCACACTCAATGGTGAAGGGAGTGAGTTTTTATTATTATATATTTTTTTTAACTTGAATATACAAAGTCCGTCACGCAGGGGCTGGGTAAACTAAGCAGATTTCCCACGTGAAGTTTAGTAATAGATAAATATACATACTGGTAACACAACACCACCGTGAATAAATACAAACGGAAATAAGAAATGTTTCATCCAATTTCAATAAACTGCCGACAGGGAGCGTTAGGTTAGAAATGTAAACAAACGGGTCTGCCCACCTCACACCGGAAAAAAAAACAATTACTGAAATATATCAGAATATAACATATTAATTTTATTGAGAACTATTTACTATGCTTAGTACTGTACTAGAGACCTTAACAATGAGTCAGAATAACTGTTATCTCAATCAATCAAATTTTAGTAGTCTAAAACCTTAAGACAGGGGGGGGGATCACCAGAACATATTTGCATGTATCTCGTATAATAAAGGTCTCTTCAATACAATTTTTGGTATTTAAACTTCGAATAATGAAATTTATTATGTAGCTGAGTATTGTTTATGTAACATGAGTACAATAGAAGTGGCGGTTTGCTGATAGCTGAAAACTAAAAAATGCAAATATCTCGGTTAATATTCAAGATATTGAATAAACGTATATAACAATATTTATAGTAAATTTAATTTGCAATAAGATTGATTCTATATAATTTTTCGATCCGACCTATGGTAACGGAGATATTTTGAATTTTCGAAAATCCTCCCCTCTAAACCCCCCCTCCCCCTGGCCCGATTTCAGCCGTTAACGAACTTGATCTTTCTTTTTACATAAAACAACTAAATATCGAGTTTGGTAACGATTAAACAATAATTGCGACTGCTAGAGCGGTAACAGACAAATATATATATATATATATATATATATATATATATATATATATATATATATATATATATACAGTTTTGAATGGACCTCATTTTCGTCATCTCCTGGGTAGGATCGATGGAATTTGAAGAAAAATTTCGAAAATCGCGTCGTGAGTACAACCTCAATAGCTGATTTCCCTTAAGGGAAATCTGCTAAAATATAATTTGCATATAACAATTAAATGATAATTTATAAATAACTACAAATAATCATGTTTAACATTATCATCTTGGAGTTACAACCATTGTGTTCTATCGAAAGCTCCTCTTTTCATATTACTGTACTTACTGAAATCCACAAGATGCTTAACATCAAGTAGAATTTTCTAGGCCTTCCGCTTCCCCTATGCCCAAGAACGTTGGACCTGCCCCAAGAACCTGATGAAGTCGCTGCACAAGAAGTTTCACACTCCTTTTTCCCATGGCCTTGATAAGACTTTTGATCTCATTTAGAACTTCCATGTTGGATTGTTTTTTAGTCTAACTTGTTCTAGTGATAGACATTTTTATTTCATCCAATCTATTATATTCCCTTTTGTGGAGAGTCCAACTTTCGCTCCCGTAAAGCAGTACACTCCATACAAAAGACTTAGCATATGCTAATTAGTCTTTTGCTTTGTAAGGATTGTTTAGCAAGTCATATTCTTCTAACGACTTCAGCTCTACTGTCATTTTAATTTACATTAAAATAATTTTAAAAAATAGATTTAATGGGCCCCCATTGGTTTGTTGGTGGAAGTTTTAATTAATGAGAAGAAAATCATCAATAGTAGGGGGAAAAAAGATCAACAATGAGGTGGATGTTTCAAACGAAGGCTGTACTGTAAGCAGAATATCTCCTTAGCTACTATGCCATCTTTAAACTGATGAAGTAGTTAGTAATAATTTTAGTAGCTAATTTTGTATTGATTTTCCCCATTGTATTTCCCTTTTTTTGAAGATTACGGGTCAAGGGACTGAAACGGTGAGTGAACTAATGCTAATATAAAATAAATTCCATGTGAAGATTTTTTTGGTAATCCTCTTGAATAATGAATTATACCAGATGAATTGTAGAAAAGATAATTAATTCTGAAATATTAAATCTTGATGAAATAAGATAATCAAATATTAGCATAAAAAGAAATACAAAATAGGTTTAAGAATTTATTAAAGTAAGGGGTTATTCTATTAATAGTAACTTAAAAACGATGCAACTCAAATCCTTTTATTGAATAATACTTAACCTCTCTCTAAAATGTATTATATTTTATAAAACTTTATCCTACATCTTCCACCTTTAGACCAATTTCATAAATCTAACCTCTGAGGCCTCCTAACTTCCCTTCATTCTGTAACTTTCTTGAGGTTGAAAATTGTTTTGTAAATATGAACATTGAGAAATATAACTATTAAGTTATTAAAAGTATTAAACTCAATTAAAAAAATGGAAAGAAAAAAATAATAATTTAATAGTCTAAGGATTGATTCCACAAATTCTTTAAAGCTTATATAATAATAATAATTAAAAAAAAAATTAAAAAAAAAAGGTGGTTACAAATTTACCATCATTAATTAAAATAAAAATTGGATTCTACTTACATATATCTAAAATCAATAACGGAAACAAGTTTTTCAGGAGGTAAGTCAACCAACAATTTCCAAACAGGTTTGCCTTCAAGTCTTGCCCAGAGGTCCCAAAGAGCATTTATTATTGCCGCAGTTGCCAAGTGAATGACACCTTTTTCAGGGCCTATCTGTTGACAGATAACATGTACATCTTATGAACTCACATAAAGTAACATCAATTTCAATTAAATATCGCTAAATTTGAATCTAGATGAAGTAGAAATTAAAAAAAATAAAATAAAAACATGATAGTGCTCTGGAAAACCATTTGTCTTAAGGCATAGATCTTAATGCTTAGACTTTATTTAGCAATATACAAATGTGGTCCACAGGCCAGAACTGGGTGATAGCCTTAGTGTGAGCACTGATTATAATAAATTCATTTAGATTAGGGATCTCCATTAATGTGGCAAAATAGATAGGACTCAGGAGAACCAATTATTCTCAATAATGCTTATTTCCTTTTTTCTCCCTCTCTATAGAAACATAGTTATGTTGAACTCCCTTTAAATATGGTTGTAAAATGTAGTGTCAACACCTGGAATATTTCAACAAGCACGAAAAGGAGGGATGAAGTAATGATATGCCAGGTTAGAATTGGGCATGCAAGACTCACCCACCAGCACCTGATGAAAAAGGAAGAACCTCCAACCTGAATTGTTTGTGGAGTAGAGCTAACAGTTGCACTCTTACTTAGAAGGTATGATCAGAAGTACTGTCTGAAATACTAGGGGCTGGCAGCCACTCCAAAGTGTGTAAATTCTTAATAATTATGGGCATAAATACAGTAATATAAACAGGACTTCAACATATGAGCACAGACGTTATTGAGATAAGTATTTATATATCAAATTGATTATAAAAGATCCTGTTTTTTTTTTTTTTTGTAATTTGTTACAGGATCGGGGATAGAGGAAAATAGGAGAGATGCAACAGGCAAATAGGCAAGGATGACAGAGGGCTAAGGAGTGTGAACGGGATCTCCTAAGAGAGGGACTACTGAAAAAATGAAGGAAAAAGAAAATGGATGCTTGACCATTTAGGCACAAATAACTCTCGCGAGTTCAGAGCCTATTAACAAGAAATAAATTAATATGGTTGAACTTAAGAATAACAATATTGATATATTGAGCTAATCTATTTTTAATATATTGATGTATATGCTAATCTCAATAGATTAGCTTAGAATATTTAGAGAAGCATACCCATCTCATTTGACTGTCACTTGTTAATGTCCTCCAAAAATTCCCAAAGTGTTCAAAAATGTCTTTCACTTTTCTGCCAACTATAAGACCCTCCATTGCCTTGATACAGCATGTAACTAGAAATTGTGAAAAATGATTAAAAACAGACATTATCATTTAAAGAATTAAGAATTTATTTTAAGAAGATTATTATTATTTGAAACTGAGTTACAACAAGCTCTCCAGTGTGGAAGGGTCATTTCAATAATTGTAAGAGGGAAAAGCACTTCATAACTGTGGACCCGGAAGAGGTGGTAGCAGGCCAAGAAAAAAGTTGGACAAATTTAAATAAAGCCTGTGGCAGAAGAAAAAAAAGGACTTTTTATTGGAGTTTCTTGTCACTAAATATTGAAGAATATATCAGAATTTTATGTTTAATGGATTTTTTTTTAGTGCATCTGTGAAAATTGCTCTTAGTAAGTAAACTATTTTCAGATACTTTTCACAAACTTGTTCCATAAAGAAACATGTTGATTTAAGCTTTTTAAAATGGATTTATTATGTTACCTAACATTTTGTAAGGTAGGATGAAATTTCTTGATATTACTCCCCTTGAATTTTAATGTGTATTTGACCTTTGTTTCTAAAATTAGCAAAACAATTCCTTGAAAAAAATTTTTTTATTCAAGCAGAGGAATAAGACATGTGTAAGATTTTCAATGTCAGGTAAACAGGTATTTATCATGTATAACAAAGCTATTAGGCACAATAATATATGAAATGAATACAGAATAATTTCCTCAGTAGAATAATGTTTGTTTCTTATATAAATGCAAAAAGTTGATTTTTTATAATTGGAATTTCCTTATTCAGATTAATAATGATAAATCTAAATATCTATTATGGAATTTAATGAAAAATCTTTATTTTGACATTATCCCCTCTTTGTCCAAAAGAGAGGAAAACATATTATTTCTATATTATACTTTTCAATTTAAACATACGTTTAACTAGTCCTTACCAACTTCTGTTCCTTTTCCAAGTGTAAAAGTTAATCCATAGCCCTTTTGATTATTATTTGTTTCCAATAGTACATAAGCACATGAATAATCTGGATTGGTATGCTGAAATAATACAAACATTCAATGTGAATCACTACCTCCTGAAATGGCATATTAAAATCTGCTTATCCTGTCAAATTTTGAAGTATTGTGATAATTTCCTGCTGGTTGTTAATAAAAGCTTTTATTCTTTATTGATTTTAGTGAAGAAAAAAAAGGCAAAAAATTAATGCGTTTTGGAGAGAGACCAGAGTTGAAAAAAAACAAAAAACATAGGGGCTCAGATTAGCCATGCAAGTTAGAGCATTGTCTTTAATCTCACATGGTAAACCTAGAGTGGCGAGTTTGATTCCCAACTGGCAAATAGGAATTTATTTAGTGATGAACTTATTAAATAAAATTCTTAGTCCCACCCTGGCTAGAAAAGAATGGTAACCTATAGATGAACGTTAATAAATAAATAAAAAAAAAATTTTTTCAATCTTCATTTTCCACTTTGGGTAATATATTATATATTGTGCTGGGTGCTAATAAAAAAGCTTTTTATTCCATTGGCTTTCAATAAAGAAAAAAATGTTCATCTTTCAATTTGTATATTAAATGTTTTGAGGTAGCTTGGTGTGCATAGCTGGCTAAGTATTGAAGAAGAATGTGGAGGACCTGAGTTAGATGATAAAATTTAAATTTCTTCCTTTATCTGTCCCCAATCAGTGTACTGGTTCAATTGAGACATTTTTTCGATAAAAAAAATTCACTATGATTAATTATGTCACATTTAAGCAGGGGAAGGAAGTTGTATGAAGTCCATAAATCCATTTAACATTAATAAGAAAATGAACATAGCATTGGTGTGAGGGCCAAGTTGCCAGCTTTACACTTCGCCTGCATTATTATGGTAGCATTACAGATCATAAGGACCTTTATTCAAGTGGTGATTCAATTGCCTCATGATATTGAGTTTTGCTGGGGGAACGGATAGAAGACCTACCTCAAAGTTTAACATTAATAGCAGCACATTAATGTCACAATTTATTATAGATTTCTTAAATAGAGTAATGTGAAAAGAATCCTGTAACATCATAGGCATCTACAGGTTGGTGTTGAAAGCATCTAAGCTTCAGTTTAAAAGGGCAGATAATTGTCTTATCAAATCAGTAAAGTTTGTCTAAAAAGATAATTTTCAGTACTTGACTGATTAAGAACTTTGAATTTTATAAAACTAAATTTTGTTAAAGTATAATATTAAACAAATCTTGAGGATTAAGGTCAATATAGTTAATATCTGTGGGCTAATTAAAATACGTCTGACTTTATTATAGTGTTAACAGATTTTGAGGTGGGAGGTTTATCAGGTACCTGAATGACAGTATTTATGGGTCGCGTAACTAATATTTTTGATTAATCTTGATGTGGTTTTCAGAGTGGAAGAGAGTATAGGTATATGTATATTGGATAACAATATAAACTCCCTGTATGCTTCATATAAAGTGAAATATGTGACGACTAATAACAGAAGAGAAGTGAGTGTCTCTATCAATTGACAGTCAGCGGATCTACTCGTATTCAAAATTGAGTAAAATAATAGTCAATATTTTTGTTATAAATATCTTTGATTTATATCATCCCATTAACAACCTCAAATATCTGCTTATCCAATGCTTCAAGAAAAAGTTTTATAAGTATTTCTAAAAAATCGAATAATAAATAAGAGTATTACCATTGCATCAGACCCATCATGTTGTAAGGAAGTTGGAAATCTTAAATCTTTCACTGTTATCTGAGTAATACTAATATCCTCATACATGTTCAATAATTTCTTAAACAAGCTTTGTTGTACCTCCTTAAAACTGGTGTAAGTGAAAGGTTATTAGACAAGTATGGAACTGTTATCATAAGGAATTAAACAATAAATTAGTGAGATAAAGGTAGAGATAAGGCCTTATTTTTACCTTCAGTGAAGGACACTTTTCACTCAAGGCCAAGTTTAATTAATGCTTTATTTTCCTTAATATAAAAAACCTGTATTTATTATTTATTTAAAAATTAACTAATCTGATTCTTAACTACAGGTTACCAAACTATTCTAACCAGGGTGGAACTAAGGGTTTAATTTTATGAGTTTGTCCCACCCCTAAAATAAATTCCCCTGAGAGAGTTGAACTCATGTCTATGCTTACTAAGAACATTAAGGGCTTTAACCCAGCCTGGTATAATAGATAGTATTATTACAGCTCTCCAGGCTACCTAGCCTTTGAATGGAGCGATTTTTATCACAGTGTATTAGAACTTAGCATTACCAGACTTCCATTCAGGGAAATCGACTATTGAAATTGTACTCATGAAGTGATTTGCGAAATATTTCTTCAAATGCCTACCAAGTTTACCTAGGAGATGAGGTCAGTACAAAATTATAAATGTACAAATATGCTACCCATCGCTGACGGTTTAAAATAGTAGTGTACTGTGGAAATATAGATTGGATTAACTTATGCGCAAGTCCCATCAATTTCATCATCGCATAACACAAATGTCCTGGAACTTTACAGTAATTGAGTCACTAAACATGTGAGGTAAAAAGAAGTAATTGGAAACTGTCACCGTAAATGAGATGAAATAGTAAAGGTTTTCCATCGAAATATAAAGATTGGATTAACTTAAGAAATAAATAAGCCCTTTTTCGTAAAATTCCAGTCATATTGTTCCTTAAGGGAAATGAGCTATTGAGGTCGTGCTCATGACGCGATTTTCGGAAAATGTCTTCAAATGTCCATTGATCCTACCCAGGAGATGACGAAAATGAAGTCCGTTCTAAATTGTATATATGTATATATATATATATATATATATATATATATATATATATATATATATATATATATATATATATCTGTTAACGCTTCAGCGGTCGAAATTTTTGTTTGATCGTAACCAAACTCGATATTTAAACGTTTTAAGTAAAAAACAGATCAAGTTCGTTAATGGCTGAAATCGGGCCAGTGAGAGGGGGGGGGGTTTAGAGGGGGGATTTCGAAATATCTCCGTTACTGTACGTCGGATCGAAAAATTGTATGGATTCAATCTCATTGCAAATTAAATTTACTATAAATATTGTTATATACATTTATTCTCTATCTTGAATATTAACCGAGATATTTGCAATTTTATTAAATGTGGGCGGATAACGGTCGAGTGCTTTTCCCGCTAAAAGCTAGTTCGGCCGTTTCCATAACTGTTCGGCACTCGTATGGAGATTTCTCTATTGTATAACTTTACTTGGGAAATCTGCTTAGTTTACGCAGCCCCTGCGTGACGGATTTTTTTTTTACCAATTAACTTTTGTTATATACACTTTATTCGTATAAACGTTAAAAACTATAGTCGAAGTTAACAATTTTATTGGCCAATAACGATTGAACCGAACTTAACAAAGCTCGATGGTATATGAATTATTTATTATTTGAGATGCCACTACAATGACGAATCATCTTTAAGGAAAAGAGAAGATGTGTGAATTATAATTAACTCTTCCATGATTATATGCTATATTAAAATGTCCAGATTAGACCAGGTGTAGAGGGATTAGAAGAGAGCCCTGAAATGAAAAGTCCTTCACGCAAGGGTTGCGTAAACTAAGCAGATTTCCTAGCATCAATAGTTTAACAAGAATGGTTATATATTTTTCGATTCGGAGATGTATGATATTTTGAATTTTCGAATCCTCCCCCCCCCCAACCAACAGCAGTACACTATCCACATTAAAATCGATATATCTATACCCGATAATTTATTAAATTAAAATTTAATTTAAGAATTTATAGAAACAGCTCTCTCATTAATAAATAAAACATCACTTGATATTTTTCTCTCTACCTGAGAAATTCATTAAGGGTACTATCTCAAATATTGCAACACTCTTAACTGATATTTTTAATAAATTCATTATTGGAGGACGTTTCCCGGAGGGGAGGGGCTTCTCGGTGATTTGTTCCTGGGGGGAGGTATTTGAGGGACATTCTAGCTGTACATGATGTTAGGCAGGGTGACCCTCTATCTCCGATCTTCCTTAACATGGTCGTAGACCATGTAACCAAGGCTTCCCAGAACACGAGTTGGGTTCCTTCTGGGCACCGTCATGGTATAAGTGGTAGCTTATACAGATGACTTGATCCTTGTAGCATCCACAGAGCAAGGTCTCAACGTTGCCTTGAATGGGCTGGAAGTGACGCTTCAGGATTGTTGTTTGGAGCTAAATCCAGTGCAATGTGTTGGGCTGGAGCTTAGATCCTTGGGGCTACAGAGGGTTGTCAAGGTGTGTCCGGCATCTGGGCTGAGGATCTCACATCATCCTGTTTGGACACTTAACGTTGATGATGTGTGGGCCTACTTTAACATTTCTTTCTCACCTCATGGTGCGGGGGCCATGTCACCTGATTGGAGGACTGTTTTGTCTAATCTTGAGTTCCATTGAAATCGTAGCAGAAATTACAAGTTCTGAGGACCTACGTTTGGCCCCGATGGCTTCATGTGTTGGTGCTAGGAAACCCCATACCGGTGGAGCTCCACCGGATAGATACAAGTATAAGGGCTCAGTACGCAAGCGGGTGCATCTCTCTCATATATCTTGTAATACATTTATTCATGCTTCTAGGCGCGACGGTGGTCTGGGAATTCCTAGCTTGGCTTGCTCCGTTCCTTTCTTTAGAGCCAGGAGGATTCAAAAATTACAGTATGAGTTGGATAGCAGTGGGCATCGCTTGAGGTGTGGCGTGGATTGGGTGGAGGGTTGGTACCTCCAGATAATATTCTAAGTGTGCGTGAGCTTTGCATGAATGAATTGTATACGAGTGTGGACTGCAAGGACCTAAGTGAATGTGGTAAGGTTCCTGCTTCTAAAGCAGGGAAACGTTCAAGGACAGAGGATTTCGAATCACGTCATGAGTATAAGCTCGATAGCTGATTTCCCTTAATGGAAATCTGCTAATAATCTAATTGATTCATTGTACGTATTTTATTTAATTTTCGTTTTAGGATAACTGTGGACTTAGATATCATTAATTTACATTTATCAAAGTTCATATTCTTTAAGAGATAAAATTATATGGAAAAATACCAATGATGTGAGATCTGCTTTCAAAATTTATTTCATGGATCCAGCAGAAATTTAATTCTTAAGCTTTTTCTTTATTATATGCGTAAAATGGGAGGATTGAACAGAAAATTATTCTGTTGTTCATTATAGATGAAACGACATTTGAAGCAGCACCGATGTATATTGATTAAGAATCATTAGAAATTAAATTAAAATTTTCTGATAAAAGATAATTAATACAATGTTATTTTATGATATATCAGTGAAGCATATCGAAGTGAAATTAGGAATAGGATTGACCCTGGAGAAAATATGTATAATAAACCTCAAAAAGAAATGTCTTTGGCCTAATTTGTTCTTGATGAACGTTATTACGTCAGTATTTGTACAATACAAGTTCTGCTATCAAGTCTTGTATCACGATGCATTATTTTCAACTGGTGACGAAAGCAAATTTGGCTGGCTCTAAAACATTCTTAGCCAGTTTTCAGCTGACTCTTGTCATGTTGGGCCTGACTTGAGTTAGGATGTTTATATGGTTAACTAGTTTTGTTTATTTATGCTCGTTGACATTTTTTTAGTAGGTTCTTCTCATTTTTTAGTTCTAGTAACACGTAAGTCATTTTCATGTTGTGAATATTTTTATGATTAATGTAAATATTTATTTCCATACAAAGTTTGTTGACCTCAATAAATTTGAAATTTATGGAGCATCATTTTTTAGTTTTCAGACAGTATTCCTGCATAATACATGGCCAATGCTGTTTGTTCAGGAAACATTATTCTTAAGTGTTGATTGCCACTAATTTCATGTCAAATTTTATATTCAGTTCAACCCTTGACAAACAGTTAGAAAGGCCTCTGTGGAGATGGTTTAAATGGCCTTTCAAGAAATTGCCAATGTTGACATTCAGATAAGGAAGGAAGGGGATGACAAACAACAATTTATTGATGGAACATCTGCTTCTGAAGTAATTGCAGACCATCAAAATGGAACCATTGAAAGTATTTCAGGAATGCTTTTATCTAATGAGGAAACATTGGTAGAATGTTTAAAGTCCAGTGAGTCTACAGAATTATCATCAGACTGTGATACTAAAATGCCTGTGGGAATAGAAGAAGTACCTGTTAGCGAAAATAGTACTGTTGATTCAAGCTATAGCGACTTTTTAGATAAGCCTATGACTGATTATGGTCAAAGTGATGTCTCCAGTGTGAGAAATACATCTGATCATTATAAATTAGGTAGTCAGAATTCATTCCAAACTTCTAGTTCTGATTCATTAAATAGTGACAGTGAGATAGGAAGCATTTTTCGTAATGACACACTCTTTAATGGTTCTCACATTGAAGAAGGAGATGAAGATCATAATTGTCTTCTTCATCCTGCTTATTTGTTGGCACTTAAGCAACTCGAAGAGAAGCAGCTGGAACTTCTTCAGCTTCAAGCGACTGATAAAAGGTAATTAATTCTACTAAAGCTTTTAATAAACCAGCCATTTAAATTAAAATGTTTCATTTTTAAAGTGATGTAGACAATATGTTATTTCATCACTTACAAAATTCGTATTAATGAAAACTGAAAAACTTTGTAAATTGTAAAAGAATTGTTAACTGCGAAAAGCTTTAAATTGAGCATAGACAACACTAAACTTTGATTCTCTCTGTGGTATTCTTCTAAGATATACCCCATTTTCCATGTAAAAAAAATGCAGATCTGAATACTCTTTACTATAGTAATTTGTGCTATTATTGGATATTATTATTGCAATTATTTATACTAAATTCATCATGCAGATTTGGATTTAATTGTCGTGCTAATATTTTGTGGCACGGTACTGTAGCTAATAGATTTTTTGTTATAGTTGGTTATTGAACAGAATCTTTCTGCTATTATTTGGTCTTACATTTTTGTAAAACTTCATGCTTTGTTTTAATTCTTGACAACTAGATATATGAGTTCTTTTGAATGATTTGATCATTACTTTGGTTAATGGATTTGAAATAGTAATTCTCTGTTCCCAGGATGAATATGAATACAGAATTGAATTACTCATTTTTTAAACAACTAAAAAAATATGAATTAATGATTTATTTTAGTTTACGAGAACTACTCTCTGTTGAAACTGAAAAAAGTGGTAGAATACAAGAACTTGAACAGCTCTTACATACATGTGAAAGAGAACTCAATATTTGCAAAAAGGAACAGGATATTGATAAAAGAACTTTTAATGCTCTGAAGAAAGAAATTGAAAACAAATGTACTTCAGTAAGTATCTATTGATTTTATTTACAAATGAATTTGTAAGATCCCAAATAGCATGGTTGCAAACTTGAAGGATTTGAAGGAAAGTTTTGAAAACGAGAAACAAAATTTTGAATCCATTTTCAAGAATTAAATTTGTGGAATTGGATGAAATAAAAAAACATATAATGTAACGAAGAAATTAGAATGTATTTCTTAAGTTCGCTAAATGCTTTTAGGATGGATGAGTAAATTTGATGAGTACCTAATCTTATAAATTGTAATGACAAAGTTGGAATCTAACCTATGACTCAAGTTTAACAAAGAACCTTAAGGTGTTACCAATCTAGCCCAATTAGCTGTCTTACATAAAGACCAATAGGGGGAAAAAAATAATAAAATTTCAATACTTTCCACACATTTGTGTAAATATGTTTAGCACTTGTGTATTAAAATAATTTGTTATACAAGGTGTGTGAATTAATTTTGAGGGATTAACAATAGATGGCTTATCTTGTGCTATATCTCATTAGACTCTTATCTAACTATATTCTCGTGTAAGCTCTATGAACAGGCTTTACTGTTTAGTATTAGACTTTGGGCTGATGTGTAAACAACACAGTTGTTTGCCAGTCTGAAAATGTCGAACTACGAGCCAACAAAACACCATTTGCGGGAAGTGTTACTTTTTCTGTTTAATTCGTAGAAAAGTGCTGCTGAAAGTCATCGAGTGCTATTGGAAACTTATGGCGAACATTCTCCGTCGATAAAAACGTCCGAGTATTGGTTTCGACATTTTAAAAGTGGTGATTTCAATACAGTTGACAGAGAACGCCCAGGTCAACCGAAAAAGTTCGAAGATGCGGAATTGGAAGAATTACTCGATCACGATTCATGTCAAACGCAAGATGAACTTGCTGAATCGTTGAATGTTGATCGCACAACCGTTTCTAAACGTTTAAAGGCTCTCGGTATGATTCAAAAGCAAGGAAATTGGGTGCCATATGAACTGAAGCCGAGAGACATTGAACGCCGATTATGCACCTGTGAACAATTGCTTCAACGCCAAACCAGGAAGGGATTTTTGCATTGGATCATCACTGGCGATGAGAAATGGATTCGGTACGATAATCCTAAGCGGCAAAAATCACGGGGTTTACCTGGTCATGCATCGACATCGACGGCAAAACCAAATATTCATGGTACAAAACTAATGCTCTGTATTTGATGGGACCAACTAGGTGTTGTGTATTACGAACTGCTTCAACCGAATGAAACAATCACAGGTGAACACTACCGAACACAACTGATGCGTTTGAGACGTGCACTCAAAGAAAAACATCCGCAATTCGAGCAAAGACATGATAAAGTGATTCTTCTCCATGACAACGCTCGACCCCACGTCGACAACGTTTCGACTTTGTCTAATAATGTGTTGCCAGACGGAATTGAGATAGGAAGAAAGTTTAATTTCGGTGTATAACTTCAAAAGTCCGTCATGCAGGGGCTGCATAAACTAAGCAGATTTCCCTTGTGAAGTTTAACAATAGATAAATCTACATGCTGGTAACACAACACCACCGTGAATATTAAGTGAATAAATCCAAACGGTAATAACAAATCTTTCAGTAAATTTTAACAATTTCCCGACAGGAAGCGTCGGAAATGTAAACAAACAGGCCTTCCAACCTCTCACTGGAAAGAAAAACAGTTACTGAAATATATCTGAATATAACATATTACTTTTATTGAAAACTATTTACTATATCTAGTACTGTATTTTACAATAAATGAGAATAATTTAATAATGCTGAAAACTGAAAAATGCAAATATTTCAGTTAATATTTGAATAGGGAATAAATGTATATAGCAATACTTATAGTACATTTAATTTGCAATAAGATTGGTTCTATACACTTTTTCGATCTGACGTATAGTAACGGAGATATTTACAATTTTCAAAGTTCTCCTCCTGGTCCAATTTGAGCCATTAAAGAATTTGATCTTTCTTTTTACATAAAACGACTAAATATTGAGTTTGGTAAAGATCAAGCAATAATTACGACCGCTAGAGCGGTAACAGACATACACATATATACATGTGTGTGTGTGTATATATATATATATATATATATATATATATATATATATATATATATAAATAAATAAATAAATATATATTTATATATATAAATTTTGAACTTACCTCATTTATCGTCATCTACAAGGTAGGGTCGATGTACATTTGAAGAAATTTACGAAAATCGCGTCATAAGTACGACCTCAATAGCTGATTTCACTTAAGGGAAATCTGCTAAAAGGAGTTGATCCTTTAGGGGCTGTGAACAATTCATGGATAAAAGGACTTTCAACTGTTGTGAATTTAAAACTCCATAACTATTTTTTGTAGCTATTTTTTCCTCCCAATTTTTAGTTGAAGAAGGAATGTGATGCAGCAAATCGAGAGAAAGAAAATATGGTCATGAGATACGCAGTCAGCGAAAAAGAATTGATTGATGTTAAAAAGGAAAAAGAAATTATGACAAAAAAGTTGAAAGAGATGGGGAAGGAAAATGAGACTCTGATAGACCGCTTGAAAATTTTAATTGCTGAAAAATCAAAATTGTCACAACAGCTAGATTCAAAGGTAAATATTTATTATTTGTATTATAATAGTAGTCAACAGTGATTTTAATACTGGTATTTAATCTCCTTTCCTTAAAAGAATGACTCGCTTTAGGACAGAGAAGTGTATTTATTTATTTTTTATTGTGTAAAAGTTATTTACTAATTATTATCATTGAATCCTTATTGTTGACCATTGTTTATTTTTGAAATATATATTCAAAGCATTTTGATCCTAAAGTATCATGGTTGTAAATTACATAGTGCTCTAGTTTTTTATTTATGACTTATTGAAAAACAATTGGATTTATTTTACTCCCATTTACTTTCTCTTATTGTGCTATTGTTACACTTTAGTAAACATATAAATGTTAACAATTTTATTTTTTTTAAGTGGTTATGTTTCACTCTTGAATAGTTTCTCAAAAGTAGATGCATAATGTCAGGTTTTGGTTTCTCTTGGAAATATGGTGTTAATTTTGCTTCTTGGTTTTATTTATTTATATATTTTTTACAGTCCTCAGATTTGTCTAATACTCACAAAGAAATTGACAGATTAAAGGAAGAAATAAATGCCCGAGACATTAAAATTAAATGGACCCAGAACAAATTGAAAACTGAAATGGAAGCTCATAAGGTGAATATTGAAGTTGAATGTTCTTAATTTTTTCTGTGTAATTATTATTGAAGATGGACAGCAATTAATGTCGGAAAACCTTTACGTTACTGCTATAAGGAAAGTTTTTAACTAGATATAACATTGGTCATTCTTGTCACCAAAGTACTGTGTAAACAATGTATATTTCGCACATGCAGCAACCACTAAAATTACAATATTCAGGTGTTTCTAATCAAAACTGACTTTTGTCCCAAATTCATTCTAAGTTCCCCTTAATGGGCTAAAATTCAGAAAAAAAATTGATCTATAGAGTACAGGTCCTTTAATTTCTTACAGTACTTGTTATATGATAGTTATCTCTGGCATTTTTGTTAAATGTTTATTCGTCCAGAGTATAGCCATTCTCCTGGAATCCGACTAGACGCTAATACTTTTGCACTAAAAATGACTTTCAGTGAAATTTCTGATACATTATCAGCTGAGGGCTATGTTAACCATTTTATTTAAAAGTATAAGAAGAACTCACAACTCTGTCTAGTTCTGTCATTGAGGAAAGTCTATGGGATCAAAATCACCCTCTTGAAATTTTTGAATCATTTTTTGCAATGCCATTATTTTCTGGCATTGTCACCAAAACCTTGACACAATATTGGAATAGCTTCATGCACCTCCTTTCTTTTATGAAAGTAAAATAATAAATTATGATGGAAATTCAATGTTTGGTTTTGCATCTCCAAACCTTTATCATATAATTAAAAAAGTTAAAAATAAAGCTGGTGTGATCATCTACTTCATGACAACATAGCCTGCAATTAGATAAAATGCCTTGAGAACTTGCACAGAATAGTTATTTATTATACAAGTGACGAAAGTAGATCATTTTACAACTCGAGTGAAACGTTTACCCACACGAGCGAGTGTGATAATTTCACGAGAGTTGTAAATTCTACTTTCGTCACGAGTGTAATATTAATTTTTTTCTGTAATCGTGTAATACATGATCAGATCTAACCAGAATATGAACAAAATTAGGATGTTGTGAAGATTATGGTATGTCGTTGGTAGGTTATAAGCATGGTTGTGAAAGGTTATAAGCATAGTTATAAAACAACTAGTGATGATTGTGAAGTAGTGCAGTTATAAACAAGTGCAGGTTATAAACAAGGAAGGTAATTATTATTATATTTAAATTTTAAAATATATTGATTATTTCCACCAATAATTCATTCACATTTCAATTTATTTTGTTAAAATAAATTCTTACAATGTTAAGAAACATTTAAAAGCATTTAATTTCCAACTTCAAATTATTTTTTTCTGTAATCGTTGAATAATGGTAACATTACTAAGAAAGTGAAATATTTTGCATTAGAGTGAAGAAAGTAATCACTTTCTTCACAAGTGAAGAAAGTGAATTGCCTTCTTAATTAGTAATAAGTATAAATTAAAAAATAATTACTCATGACGGAATTTTTGAAATTTTTCTTCAAATGTCCATCGATCCTACCTAGTAGATGATGAAAATTAGGTCCGTTCAAAACTGTATATATATATTTGTTTGTTACCGCTCTAACGGTCGCAATTTTAGTTTGATCCAAACTCGATATTTAGTTGTTTTATGTAAAAAGAAAGATCATGTTCGTTAATGGCTGAAATCGGACCAGTAGGAGGGGAGGATTTTCGAAAATTCAAAATATCTCCGTTACTATACGTCGATTGAAAAATTGGTCAGAATCAATCTTATTGCAAATTAAATTTTCTATAAATATTGTTATTGATTTATTCTCTATCTTGAATATTAACCGAGTTATTTGCATTTTTCTTAAATCTGGGCGGCTAATGGGCGGGTGACTTTCCCGCCAAAAGCTTTGGCCGTTTCCTTAACTGCTCGACTCTCGTGAAATGTCTATTGTAAAACTTCACATGGGAAATCTGCTTAGTTTACGCAGCCCCTGCGTGACGGACTTTTTTAGATAATGACTTATATCAGAAAAAAATTGGTTGCCCGTGCTGTGACTCAGTCTTGGGACTCCTTGCAGTTTCCAACTACACCACAACTACCAGCAGTATTTATGACACGAAATACTTCTCTCAAATCATTCTTCCCAAACCAGATGTCATATGTCCAGTGTCATATATAGTTTTTGCATTCTATAGAATTATCCTTCAATCAATTGAAATTGTGTTTTCTTCAAACATTTGACATTGGAGATTTGGGTTTTAAAGGATGCTTTGTGAGAAGAATTTTATTGTACTAATGGTTACTTGTCATCATGGTGTTGTTTGATGCTGTGCAGGCCTAAATAGCCAGGAGGCATAAGTTCCAAGTCCTGATGTGTGTGATAAATATTTATTCCATCAAAATAAATTAATTAAATTATGAGTTACATACTGATGATGTATTTCGTATTTTACATAAAACATAAAATTTTAAATGATGATAAATAATGTTTTATCATGTTCCATCATGAAATTTCGGAGTATAATATTAGTTAAGTATATCTAAAAAATGTATATTCGTAGTATTTTTATTTAGAATGGAAATTTTTGTTATCTTATTTTTGATGTCTAGACTTTTTTAAACATTCACCAATTGCATCATTTAATATCAATTGAGGAGTGTTATCAGTTTCACTTTTCACATCTATTCTATGGACATTATGATTTAGTTATATTGATTAGGTTGAATATGCATGAAAATAGAATATAATTTTTAAAGAATGGAAAATATAATGTATTAATATGGAATACTAGCTTAGATACTCGGCTTCGCACGGGAATTCATTTGAGGCCAAATGGTGATGCTATTTTTTTGGCAAGGCTTTAGTTTGCACAATATTTTGACATTTATCCGTCCCAGTGTTTAGGGTTTATACCTGTCGTTGCTGTGGATTTGTTAATAATTAATTTTTTATGTAAGACTTCACTGCCCTCCATATTGTCATATTTCCCGTGTCCTGTGCATTATCCACAGATTTGAGTTATTAAGGACAAAATATTAACATAGATTTGCATTAATTTTTCCAGGTGAGGTACCTGGTAGTTCATATTAGAAAGAATTGTTGAGCATATCAATATTTCTACGCAAATTACTTGCTTCTTTCATTGTTCCCGAAAAAATGTATAAACAAAAGTTACTCTAAATAATGAAATAAACAACTTTTGTTATGTGCACGTTTGTCGAGAAA
The DNA here is from genome assembly GCA_019009955.1 of Riptortus pedestris. Lineage (NCBI taxonomy): Eukaryota > Metazoa > Arthropoda > Insecta > Hemiptera > Alydidae > Riptortus > Riptortus pedestris. The sequence continues at coordinate 78,709,527 of CM032229.1, forward strand.
TAAATAGACAATGAAATATTGAAAATTTTTATTTCAGGCCTCCCTTCTAACCCCCCTCCCGTTTGAACCGAAAAATTTTAATATAGCTTATAATCTTGAAAGGATTAATGTTAATTCACATACTGAGTTTTGTTAAGTTCGGTTCAACCGTTAGTGCTGAATGAAATAATTGGCTCCCACTTTAGTTTTTAATGTATATCTCGTTTATACTTTGTTATAAAACAAAAGTTACTCTAAACAACAGAATAAGCAACTTTTGTCATGTGCACATCTGCCAAAAACCAATAGGAAAAGAAATATCGCTATTGTTAATTTGAGGCCTCCCTTATAACCCCCACTCTTGCCCGTCCCTAGAAATGTTGGCACAGCTTATTAACATAGAGGCGTTAGTGCTAGTACACATACCGAGTTTTGTTTAGTTCAGTTGAGTCTTTTATGCCAAATGAAATTGTTGAAGGCCTCTAGAGATTTTAGTGTATTACGCATTTACACTTTATTATAAGACAAAAGTGAATATCATAAAAAGTTACTTCAGATAAAAAAAAAAAACTACTTTTGTCATGTGCATATTTGCAGAAAAACGAATAGAAAACAAAATACCCCTATTTTTAAATTCAGGCCTCCCTTACAACCCCCTACTCCTGCCCGGCCCTAGAAATGTTGGTATGGCTTTTTATAATGAAGGCGTTAGTGCTAATACACATACAGAGTTTTATTTAGTTCGGTTGAGTCTTTTGTGCCAAATAAAATTGTTCGCTTACATTATAGGTTTTAGCGTATATCTCGTTTATAATTCAGTATATGAAAATAGTGTATATAGAAACAGTTACTCAAAATAACAAAATAAACAACTTTTGTTATGTTCATATTTACCGAAAAACCAATAGGAAACGAAATATCGATATTTTTAATTTCAGGCTTTCCTTATAACCTCCTCTCCTGTTCGTCTCAGAGAATATTAATGTATGTACAAAAACTACGAACAATTTACGAACAACCTATGGCACAGATAGGAAAATTGCCGACGTCCTTCCGAAACCAAAGGATAAGTTGGGACTCAGGACTTCAGGAATCTACAGCATTCCATGCTCCTGTGGGAAGTCATACATCGGGGAAACAGGAAGAACCATAGAAACTCGCCTCAAGGAACATGTGGCAGATATTAAACACGGACGCACTGAGAAGTCGGCATTGGCAGAGCATTTCACAAACGCTAACCACCACATCCAACAATTACTACAAACGCACGATAAGAGAAGCCATGGAAATTGCCAAGAATCCCAACAACATCAACAGAGAAGACGTATTCAGACTAAGTAAAAACTGGATACCAGCATTGCACAACAAGAGGATCCCGACACCCACCAACAGTGAGCAACCACGAAGCCCAAGCACCACCGGAGACCCAGCGCCGGGAGACAGAATCAACCAATGGGAAGGCAGGCTCCGACTGAGACCCGGACCACAGAAGGTATAAAACCAACTGGATTACAAGATGCTCTCATTCTCTACTCAGCCCTGAAGAAGCCATCACACGATGTGCCAAAGCTCGGCAATGATGAAAATTAAGACACGGTCCAACCCAGAAGAAGTTTTTGTACATACATTTGACGACCGTGGAAGCCTACGTGAACCATATTAATGTAGCCTAAAGTCTAATTTGGGTTAGTGGTAATATACATACCAAGTTCCATAAATTCCGGTTCAGCCGTTTATGCGTGAATAGGTAAAATACAAACAAACAAACATATACAAAAGAAACTAAATGCAGTTATGGTGTCTATGATATGTGAAACGAAAAAGTATCGTGTAATTTTGAGAAAAAAATCAATGTACAGTTTTATTATATATATAGATATAGATTGATAAATCACTGTTAGGCATTAATCAGTACCCAACAAATATCTTTTAATAACGATAAACATGAGACTAACAATTTTTCTAGAATATTTTTTTCCTTAGGAATGCCCTCTTCAGCTAGATAAACTTATGAGTAAAGTCCGGAGCCTTGAAGAAGAACTGAATGGTACTAAATTGGAATGTCAAAATTTGAATAAGCAGTTGCAAGAATCTGAGCAGAATAAAGCTTTAGGTAATTATTTTATCTTTAACCAAAAGCTTATTGGGACGGATTATCTGTAGGTTACCACTTTTTTTTTAGCCAGACTGGAACTGTAGTTTTAATGAGTTACTAAATAAATTCCTATTGCTAGTGTGGGAATTGAACAAATATTGGTTTACCACATGTATTGAGACTCGAGTGGCTAGTCTGTTTCATATTGTTACGTTTATTACAAAATCAGTAATAAACGTTATTTATTAGAGTTCTTTTGGGTTGCAAAATTAAACAAACACAAGCTTTATCAGTTTTTATCACTGTACATTTTATTTAACAATGCTCTACACACTTGGTTAATTATTCTTAACTACTACTCACAGTATGCACTGATAGCTTCACTGTTATTCTTATTACACAGTCCCATAACAACTCACGATCACTGAAGTTCACAAAAACACCGTACTGCACTGATCTTTGCAAAGATAATGGCACTGCACTGTCCTTTACTAAAACACAGTACTATACTGTTCTTTACAGAATCACGGCACAACACTGTTCTTCATATAAAACACTTTACCACACTGCAACTAAAACACACTGTTGACTAAAGCTGTACTGAACGCACTGTTAATCTCTTGAAGAGAACTGAGAACAAACTAACTCTCGGGACGTGCTGGACTACTTTTATAGACGAGCAGAAACATCAAAGGAGAACTGTCTAGACACATCTAGATCCCGGAGCTATTGCTGAAAATGAGCTAGACCATTGGTCGGCTCCTTTCATCTATTTCGTACTTCTTGAAATATGTGATTAACTCTGTTTAATTTGACATGTACATAGTAATCACAACAATATTAAAACATCACTTACTTTTTTTTCTTTGGTTTGAGGATTAGTTTTATAATTAAATAATTTCTCTCTCTACTTGTGTACTTGTTCTAGACATTAAATATTTAGAGGATAATCATGTTAATTTCCTATTGAGGGTTTGATGTGCATATTATTAAGTAGTTATGACTGAACCTTTGTGTCCCTTGAATGTATATGTCTCATTTTTATGAGATGAATTAGATTACTTTCAATGTGGCTTTGTTTTTGAAACTTTTATGTGCCATGTCCTTGTTTGGCGGCTATAAAAGATCAAATCAGGCAGGTAGTCCACAGTACCTGTTACCCTCCCTTCTTTTATATGCCATTTGGTTATGGGATCGAAGTATCTACAATATATGTTACTGTAGGTACTAAATTCCCGATGAGAGTGTTTTGAGTGCTTACCATTATGATAATTAGAAGCTTCAAAATAAGCTATTTAATGCTAGTTTAATAAATTTTAATTTTCATAATTTGGTAAAACAATTTTTATGAATTTAATAAAGAAGTGATGAATACTTTCTTATTTGGCTCCTTCTTAGGTGTCTTCTTGTTTATAACAGAAAAATAAAAATGTGATTGTGTTAATTGTGTTTTTATTAAGAAATGATATTTCAATATAATATTGCAGAAAGCCAACTTAAAGAGGAACAGGCCAAATTGATTATGGAAAGGCATGAACATTCTGAAATAGAAACAAAATACAAATTACTGCAGTCAAAACATCAATCTATAATTGAGGAGAATAATGCCTTATCAATACAGGTAAATTATAGCATGATGACAAATTGTGAATTGAGTGTTCATTCTTTTGGGGTTGGGGTTTATACCTATTTTAACTCCCTGGCTAATTGCTAGACCAAGCTATGCTTTGGTGTCGGCTCCATAGCATAAATGGACTGAGCTTTTCAGCTCCAAGAAGGTATTCTCACTTTGGCACTAGTCTTGCCTTAACAACAGGAGGGTTGGTTCTAGACATTATGCTCCAACATTTATTTTTTCTTTCTATTAAACCAGATCATAAGTGGTGCTATAAAACATAATTATAATTATCGATCCTACCTAGGAGATGATGAAAATGCCCAACGGTGACAGCTGTTTTAGGTATGTCTTAACCGCTATTAAAAATACTCTTTTCTAAGTGTCGATTGTAAACTGCATATTCATAATGGTACATAGTGTGTTCAGTAATGTATATCATATACTAACGAAGCAGAGTTAATAAATGCCAGAAATAACTGGGTGTTATTTATTAGAAATAACAGTGTTCATCCTTTTTCAATAATTTATTTATGATAATAAAACAAATTCACATTCCTGAGCATAACTCTACATTGCTAAAAGTATAAGCATCAATGGAAATGTAAACATTGACCAATATGAAGTTGGCAGGGAAGCAGCAGAATAGATAGGACAAAGGAAGTATCCCCATACCTCCCTAGGCTCAGAGGTGCCAACCTACCACAAATATAGGATCTCAGTCCTGTATTACATTAAATTATATTAACAAATCTGATTACATTATCTTCACAATCTTAAAACTGTTTGTTCAAATAATTCTCACGTTTTAACTAAATAAAGTATTAAATACAATTAGGGCAAACTAGCATTCCTCAGGAATTAGTGTTTGGGAGAAGAGAAGGGGGGGGGGCAGTATACTTTGCTTGGTGCAATCTGTTTCTGGTGTTAAAAAAATAACATAGATTTGAATTATTAATGATAAAATATTAACATAGATTTGAATTAATTTATCCAGTTGATTAATTAATATGCCTGATAGTTCATATTGGAAAGAATTGTTGAGCATATCAATATTTCTATGCAAATTACTTGCTACATACATTGTTACATGAAAAAAATGTATAAAATAAAAGTACTTTTAATAACACAAAAAACTTTTGTTATGTGCATGCTTCTCTTAAAACAAATAGAAAATGAAATATCGCTAATTTTTATTTCAGGCCTCCCATATACCCCTACTTCCGTTCAAATCTAAAAATATTGCTTATAATCATGAAAGAATTAATGCTAATTCACACATGGAGATTTTTTAGGTTCGGTTCAATTGTTACTGCCCAATAAAAATACTTTAAATAACAAAATAAACAACTTTTGCCATGTGTATATTTGCCAAGAATCGAAATATCGCTATTTTTAATTTCAGGCCTCCTTTACAACCCCCACTCCTGCTCATCCCCAGAAATGTTGGGACATTTTATTATCATGGAGGAGTGCAAATCACATACCAAGTTTTGTTTAGTTCGGTTGAGTCTTTTGTGCTAAATAAAATTGTTGACTCCTGCTATAGTTTTTAGCATATAACTCATTTATACTTCGGTATACGACAAAAGTGTATATAACAAAAGTTAACTGTAAATAACAAAATAAAAAACTTTTGTCATGTGCATCTTTGCTGAAAAACCAATAGGAAATGAAATATTGCAATTTTTCCTTTCAGGCCTCCCTTATTATCTTACCCCCATTCCTGTCCATCTCAGAGAATATTAATATAACCTAAAGTAAGTTGGGTTTGTAGTAATGTAAGTGCCAAGTTTCATAAAATTTGGTTCAGCTGTTTATGCGTGAAAAGGTAACGAACAAACAAAAATACAAACATATAAACACACAAATAATCAGGCACCAAAGCTACAAATTGCAGATATCATGTCTATGGCATGTAAAACGAAAAAGTATTGTGAAATTTCGAGAAAAAAATTAATGTTCAGACAGAGGTTACAATTTTACACACACACACACACACACACACACGCACGCACGCACGCACGCACGCATGCACACACACACACACACACACATATATATAGATTTATATATTTTTCTGTAGAGGTTGTAATTTTTGTTTGACTGTTACCAAACTAGATGTCTAAATGTTTTATATAAAAATAAAGATCAAGTGCGTTAATCGCTGAAATCGGACTGGAGGAAGGGGGAAATTTTGAAAATTCGAAATATATCCATTATTGTGCGTCGGATTGAAAAATTGTATAGAATCAATTTTATTGCGAATATGTTCTATAGATGTTGTTATATACATTTTTTCACTATCTTTATTATTAACTGATATTTGAATTTTTTTTTAGTTTTCGGCCTTCAGTAAAACCCACTCCTACTCATGTCATATTGACAATAAGCTGTTATTTTATGAAGCGCTTTATTTGAATCCTAAATACTAATTCTAAATAAATAGTGTTCTCATTGAACTGTTTGTTTTGAAATAAACGCAAATACATGATGTATGTGAGAAAACTGCTTAGTTAACCTCCTATGTGACGGAATTGTTTTTAAATTTGGGATAAAAATGGACTATGGTTTGAAGTGCATCACAGAAGCTGTAGATTTAACTACATTTCAACCTGTTTTTAACAAAGACCACTTATTGTGTAATTATTTTTCTTTAATACCTATTGGATTCAGAATCTTTTATTATGGAGAATGAGCTAAATTGATACAAAGTGACTAAAATTTTTTGGATTTATTTAATGATTTTCTTTGTTATTCAGGTTCAACGTTTGGAAACAGAAAGGTTAGAAATGGAAAAGAAATTAATTTCTTCCCGAGAGGAAACTGAAAAGTTATCAAATATTGTGTCTGAATTACAGTCTAAACTTGTTGAAATGGATTCAATGGCCTCTCAATTAAAACAGTGAGTAAATGTTTTCATCAAATAATATTAATACAATAAGTTAATAATTATTGTTCAATTAATGTTTAGAATTTATAGGAATCATGGAAGATAGAGGTTTGAATAATCTTCGTATTTTTATGTTAATAAGACTGTAGGCTTAATGTATTATGTCCCTACTCCCCACCAAAGAACAAAAAAAAGCTTGAAATTTACTTTGTTACAGTTTTATGAGTAACTCCACTTTTAACTATATAAAAAATCTGCTAAAATACCATAGTTCTCATAAAAAAGTGTCTTCAAGAACTTTGTGGCATTTATGTAAAAAAAGTTTCTCTGAAAACTTTTAATTTTAAAAAGTAAAAGAAAATAATATTTTATTAAAAGTTCTGACCCATAATATCCTTTGTAAAAGTTCTAATACAAAAATTCTTTCACAAACTGTTGAAAAAAGTTGTTAAAAAAGTAAAACTGAGGAGAAGGATTTTTGAAAAATAAAATTGGACAGTTATTTTATAATACTGAAAAAAAAAACTGCATACCTCAGAATGATAGAATGTTGATTTTTAAAAATATTCTCCTATGTAATGATGGATTCCGATCAAAAGGAAACCCTGTAGTACATTGATCAGTGTATGCGCCCTCTATCAAAATCCTGAGGATAGAAGATAGAATGATTATTGGATAAACTTATCTGTCCAAGGTGGATGAGGAAATGCCAAAATATGATACCAAGATACTTTTGGACATTTTTAATGCTCAGATAAGTAAGATTCACAACTATTTTCTGCTGTCATTGTCGATAGCCGAACTGAGAACCCAATAAACCCTGATTCAGTTAGTCCTAGTCATCAACACCATATTTTTGATGGGCATAACTAAAAGACTGACTGTATCTTAGATTTTTTACTTTACTCCAGCACTAAGGAAATAATGTAGATGAGAATATATTCTTTGCAACTTAGATGGTGCAAATGTTAATGTAAAGTAGCTTTACAATGATAGACACCAAGACTATTGACACAACTGGAATAATTATTAACTGTGTGTGGAAAAAAGGTGATTGATATTAAGAGGAAGTAAAGGTTTGACAATGAACTCCTCCTGTTTAATCATTGCGAAACTCAATATATAAGCTTTTTATGTAAAACAAAAGATCAAGTTAGAGAGGATAAATTTTGAAATTTAAAAATACTTGCAAAATCTTAATTGGTGATGACATTATCAAGTAAGATTTTATGTTCTTGTTTACTTAATATGAGATCAAAAATGTGTTATTCAAGCACATGGGAAATCTGTTTAGTTTACACAGCCCTTGCGTGACAAACTTTTTATTCATTTTTTGTTTTTTCTCGTCCAATAGATCAGAAGATAAGGTAGAAAATCTAGTGAATGAAATGGAACGCATTCGTCATCAAAATGAAGAGCTTCTTCAGGATATGTCTGCATGCAGAACTAGGGAAGCTGAGATGCTCTCTTTTACTCAAAAACTTACAACAAAGAATGTGCAGTTGCAGTCAGAGTTTTCTGCGGTTGAAACAAAGGTTTTTTTTTGTTTTTTTTTAATATAAGACATCTCTTACAAAACAATTTTTTATTTTATGTATTTGAAAAAATCTAAATAAAATTTATTTCTCTACATTGGTAATTTCTTAATATGGGTTATGAAAAACCAAATCCCACTGATCTGTCTGCATCTTTTTAGCCTAACTTGCCTACTGTCATCTTTAATATAAAATGTTAAATTCCTCAAAACCTCTTTGACTTTGTTTCACAAAATTAGAAAAAGGAATAATTTTCCAGTAGACTTGTCACCATAGTTAGTACATTCAGGTAATATGTGCATTGGGACTGAGTTTTCAACAGCTGATGAGTTAATCTCTTTGAAGTGATCCAACAATTTTCAAAATGACTAATTTTGGAGGGACATATCTCATTCCAGAGGATATATTTCTGAAATCATTTAAATAATTTTTCACTGGAAAAAAGATGTTGAACACCAATAGGGTGCTCTAGAACAGCTCTTTTGGGAGAATAATTCTCAACATCAGTGTTTTTAGAGAATGATTGATTTCATTCAAAAATGCTTCTAAGGAATTACCAGCAGTCTTTTCAAAAAGTTGAATTATTTACTGGCTTCCTCCTTTTAGTAGATTTCCTTTAGGGGACTCATGTCGTGATTTTTGAAAAATTTCCTCAGATGTCTTTCGATCCTACCCAGGAGATGGCGAAAATGAGTTCCGTTCAGAACTATATATATATATATATATATATATATATATATATATATATATATATATATATAATTTGTCTTTTACCACTCTAGCAGTCGCAATTTTGGTTTAATCATTACCAAACTCGATATTTAATCGTTTTATGTAAAAAGAAAGATCATGTTTGTTAATGACTAAAATCCGACCATTAAGAGGGGGGGGTGTTGAAAATTTAGAAAATTCTTAATATCTCCATTATAGTGCCTCGGATCGAAAAATTGTATAGAACCAATTGCAAATGTAATGCTTTATAAAAGTTATTATGTACGTATTTTCACTATCTTAATTATTAACCGAGATATTTGCATTTTATAGTTTTCGGCCTTCAGTAAACCCCCTCTCCTACTCATGCCACATTAAGAATAAGCTGTTATATTATGAAGCACTATTTTAAGCCTAAATACAATTATTGTTCTCATTTAACTTTTACATTTTGAGATAAATGGAAATACATGATGCATGTGGGAAATCTACTTTGTTAATGCAGTTCCTGTGTGACAGACTTTTTAAACTTGTAGGAGCACTTATGAAAATGTGCTGGCTACACTTTGCTCAGCACAAAGAAGCTTCTTAGTCCTTTAATACACAACTATTTTTGGATTTTCTAAATAATTGTAAACTAACTAATTTCAAACTATATTATATTCCTCCAGAATTTTATATCAAAGTCGGAGACACTGATGCAGAGAAAAGGATAAATTCTTGAAGTAACAGTAAGCAGCATTGGCTCCATTCATTCATCATTTGAATAAGGAAACCAGAAGGGAAAGAGAGTATTCTTAGGAACACACAAATTTATATGAAGTAGGCTGGCAGAAAAGGTTTTCTAGGATTGTAAACCTATCTTAAACAGAATGCTTATTTGTGTTGCAAAAGCTGCTCTTTTCAGAGAAGTTAGCCGAACGTAAAAATATGTACCCACTGAATGAAAAGAAGGCATAGTTTTAAGGTTTGGAGGGAGGTGAAGGATATGAAAAGAGAAAGTATCCTAACTTTGTGAATATATTCAAGTATTTTTTTTATTTTATAAATTTATCTTGCTTATCTTACTTTTACTTAGCTTGAATAGAAAGGTATTATTTGAATAGTGATAAAGTTTTACATAAAACAGAGGAATTTTTGAATTGACATATTTTTCTTGTTTTAACACCTACAAGGTTGAAATTTTATGATACACACACACCATACACATTTCATTTTCTTTCTTTATTACTTACAATCAAACCTTATACTTTGAATTTAATTATTTTGATTCTTTTATTTTATTGCGCCTTATTGACAGAAATTATAATTTCTGTCTTATTTAAAATTCAATAAGTATTAAAATTGCATCATATTTTAATATGTGATATTGTTTTATTTTTAATGTTATCTAATATTTAGGCATCTGATCTTCAGAAAAATGAGGAAAAGTGGATAGCTAAAATAAAAGACTTAAAACAGGAAGTCAGTCATCTACAAACTCAGTTAGCACAGGAGAAAGCAAAAAGAGATGAAGAAACAAGACTTCTTGCTAGACAGGTTGGACTTTCTATTATACTTTTATTTATATCTTAAACTAGCTAAATTTGAGGCTGAATGATGATAATGTTTTCTTTTGGCTAGGCATTGATGTTTACAACTACACTTCTCGTCTGGGTGTATTGTTTTCCCGTAAGGGTCTGGAAGGGAAACTATAGAATAGAAATTTTAGTTTTGAAGAATGAATGAAAATAAGTCCCTAATCAATCCCTCTCCACTGTTTGACCCGCCATGAATAATTCAAATTATAATCAGGGATAGCATTTATTATAATTAAATATCACCTGTAATGTACATATTTCCTGTCAAAAACCAATCCGAGTTCACATTATGAGCTTAGTTATATACATAATAGTAAATGTGAGTAGAAAGCAATTCCATCATTTCACAGGAAATAATACACAATTAACTTAACTGTGTTAGTTCCCCAACAACTCTGCTCCTGCTTCGGTGTTATCAACATTACATTACTCAGAGTTTTTTTGAGTTCGGTTCAGTCTTTTGTGCCCAATAAAATTGTTGACTCCCCCTATAGTTGATATCATATATCTGTTTTATACTTCGGTATATGAAAAAAGTGTATATAACAAAAGTTACTTTAAATAACAAAATATACAACAAGGATCAATAAAAAGGCCTTTTCCTCTACTGATTTTTAATATTATGCAGAGTTATAATACTACACAGCTATAATCAGCAGGCACTGACGATGGAGCGTTGACTCCGAAAGTGCACTCTGCATAATATTAAAAATCAGTAGAGGACAAAGCCTTTTTATTGATCCTTATCAATTGGTTCCTCTACCATCCAGCATACTCCAGAGAAAGTATACAACCTTTGTTATATTCATGTTTGGCAAAAAAAAAAAAAAAAAGAAATATAGGAAACAAAATGTCACGATTTTTCATTTCCGGCCTCTCTTATCCTCACTGCTTTTTGTCTCTGAGGATATTAGTATAGCCTATAGTCTAATTTGGGTTAGTAGTAATATAAATACCAACTCTTTCATAAAATTTGGTTCTGTAGGCAACAACCAAACAGGCACCAAAGCCACAAATTGCAGATATTGTGTCAATAGCATGTGAAGCGAAAGAGTATTGTGAAATTTTGAGAAAAATATCAATGTACAGACATATGTTACAATTTTATATATATAGATTTAAGTCACTTGGGTTATCAGAAAAATATATTTCCTATCAAAAGATTTGTTTTTCTAATACACTTTAATTTATGGAGTGCACATACATATACCCATAACCAGACACTTGTATTTGCTCCTACCCATTCCCTTAAGAAGTATCAACATAGTTTTCTTAAGATATTATCTTATAACCGCTACCACCCATTCCAGACTTCATTCAGTACTGGAAAATTTTGATAGTGCAACACTGAAATTAAGAGAAGCTTTGTGATAAATTTTTTTATCTAGCTTCCATTTTCTTAGCTTTTAATAATTTGTAAATATATATATATAAAAAAAAAAAAAAAATACCTACTCCTAAATGAATTGGGAAATAAACTTGTTTCTCCACATCGACATACTTATTTATACCATCTCTTTGTTTTACAAATAGTTGAGGTACATTAAAACTGTAGTTTTTACATAGTCATTCATGGCATAGTCATAGTCATGGCTGACATTTATTACCTTTTGCCAGCATATGCTGACAGCTAAGAGCTTTAATGGAATGGCTCTATAACAATTCTGGCCTTGGGTGAAATTCTCTTCATTTTCCTGATGTCTTTATTGTTAAAGGGGCTCAGGTTAGCCATGTGCGTTAAAGCGTTGCCTTTAATTTCACATGGTAATCCTAGAGTGGCGAGTTCAATTCTTGCCTGGGCAAAGAAAATTATTTAGTGTCGAAATTCATTAAATAACATCCTAAGTCCCACCCTGGCTAGAAAAGGGTGGTAACCTGTAGATAACCCATCCCAATTAGCCAAAAAAGTGGGCGTTAATAAATAATAATAATAATATTTATTGTTAAATAGTCTGATACCAAAGGGAACTGGAAACTACTACTTGCCTGATCCTCTTCCTTGCTTGGTTGTCAGACCTCATTTTTTAAATTTTCTAGGTAGGATATATAGGTTATTTATTATTTCACATATGGGTGCATAGTAAATTTAATAGAGTAGCTTTTAAGGTACATGTTTTAAAAATATAAAATTAATTTACTTAACTAAGGTTGCTGAAAAAACGAGGAAGGGTGAGCTGGCAGAGCAAGAACTTACTGACACCAAAGCAACATTGACTCAAACAAAACAGAAACATGGAACAATTGTCAAGGTAAATTAATTTCTTCTATTTCTCCTTTAATAAATATCTAGTTTATCATTGTTATTAATTTCAAATCGATGAAGTACAAAACTCACCCAGCTCCTCATTAAGGAACAACAATTTTTATACTGATGACATTCATTTAGGGAATTTAGAGGAGAGTTTATGAGATCCTGTGCCTCTTTATTTTTCTTTCTTCTTGGAGATAATCCAAATAACAGCCTAAATAATGAGGGCCAGGATATCTGCCATATTCCTATGGCTAATTTTGTAATTTAACTTAAGAACAACTTTTTATTATTTTAAAACAGTTTATAAAACATTTTACAAAAAATAAAAAAAAAAGTTTAATAATAAAAAATCCTAGGTGGGATATCAAGAAGTTTACATTGACACATTAATTCATTCCTATCAGCCATTAATAGTAAAAGGAAGAAAATGCACTATGTTACGTAAAACCCGTTTTCTCAGCACATTTTCTTCTGCATCATCACTTTGTAGATTTGAGTTCTAAGAAGGAAATTTTGTAATGGAATTCATAACTTTAAACTTAGTGCACCTAATTTAAATTTATCCTGGTTCTCGGTTTAGGTCTTACCATGGTTCATTTACAGTATTATAGTATATCTTAAAGGAAAAATTGGTAAAGTTACACATAAAAAAACAGTCTCCTTTCTATTGTCCTTGTGGCCTGTTTTCAAATTTCTCGGAAATTAATATAAATTATTAAATATATTTAGCAGCATATTTTTTCAGAATTGAATTATATTGAACAATAAAATTAAGGTATCTGAATAGATATAACAATTATTTATACATTAGAGTTTTATCTTCAGCATGTGCCTTGAGTAAGCTCCAGTGGTTGGCAAATTTGATAAAGGAAGGCCATAATAAATTGGAATTGAGCTTATTCAGTTTTGGGGGTTAAACGTGTCAGATGATTTAAAAAACTTTTTTTTATGGATAAATGACTAAGCATGGTTAACTTCTAACTAGGCTAAACAATCATAGGAAGACATGTTGGTATTATATACCTTGTATAATACTAGAGAATCACTTTATTGTACAAATTTTTATACAGTTTGTGGGGGTGCTCAATTACATTAAGATGCTGAAGCACACAGCAACTTAGTCAATCCCTAAGACAACAGTAAAACAATTCATATTGTATTTAGTCAGGTCAATAACTAAAATATTAACTAAAATAAACACAGTCATTAACCTAAAAGGTGAATGTCACTAGATATAAATTAGAAACATCATTATTGTACTAACATGATCCGTCGATCTATAATAAGATCAGTGGTCAAAGAAAAATTAAAATATATGGTGGGAAAAAATCCCTAAAGTATCAATAATGATACTCTCGACCAAGGTTTGCAGAGCCTTCTTGTCTATTCCCACCTCGTCAAAAAATGTCTGGGTACGTTTAGGGACCGTTCCCCGGGCACCGAACCACAAGCCTAACACCAGAAAATCTCGCTCCCCAAATGATTCCCTAAATTTTTCCGAGTAAAATTTAGTACATTTGTCGTAAATATTTTTCTTTTCCTGGTGGATCTTCTCCGTTTGATCAGGGTTGTTGCTCTCGTACCTTATCATTGGGTCCAGGATGTAGGCAGATTTACAATTCTCCTCAAAGGCAATGATGCCCGCATACCTCCCTGCATCATCGACAGCGTACACCTCTTCAAAGCATGTAAAATTCTTAGCTTTCATGAGCTCCATGATAGCGTGCTTTACCCGGTGATGTCGCCTCTTGATCAGGAATGTGTTATGTGGACAATTCCCAACCACATGGGCCGGTGCTTCGGTCTCCCTGCCACACCTTCGACAGAGGGGTCCAACATCCGCTGACCTCGAGACAACTCCCGGAACACCACGCAATGGGGCGTAATTTATATTAAGTTTGACAGAGTTCGTCCATTCTGAAGCAGAGAGCAACTGCTTCTCGGTCATATGCTTGTTCAGTCCTGCGTTTTCTTTAAAATGGTGGACTCCAACACACTGCCACTTGCATGATGTCCACACCTCAAAGGACTTTTCTCTAAGAGTCTGCCTAATTTTTTTGACTGAGACTGTGTCTCCTCTGGAAACAACTTCTAAGTCCAGCCTGCTCAGACACATGTCTGCCTCTGCTTCATAATGGAAGATCCTCTGAAACAGTGGATTGTTCACGCACGCCAATTTGCTAGCTATTGCTAGATGCTAAAGTGGTGCTTCCCATTCGCATCTCAGTAGACCCAGGCCACGATAACACCGCGGAGCGTAAAGCATGGCGGAATTTGTAGCTGCTGGCAGACCAAGCATAGACTTGACACAACGTCGTATCACGACATCGATACCTTCCAGCAAGGCTTGACGAAGCTTACTAAGCGGCGCTGTCTGTAATGGGTATATCAGAGTGGGGAACAAATACTGGTTGAGTAGTAATAGTAGATCGCCAAGCAATTTGGTCCAAAATGTTTTATTTAATATTTTTAAAATTTGTGCCTGAATTTTTGATCAAATGGTCTGAAACATACCACACTAAAAATTTAACATAGAATAGTAAATCCTAATTAAAAGTTTAAATCTAATAGGGTCTGTGGATCATGATTTGGGCTCATGAGCTTACATGAGTTGGATTTTAAAATTTCTATGGACATTTTACTGTTTTAATTCATATTTCAATAAATATGGTACTATGTATTTATGATTATTTTTGTTATGTATTATTAATGCCTTGATTAATTAGAATTTTTTAACACCAGAAACTTCTCTGGAGTTTTATTTGATTACTGCCTGAAATAACTAGTATTTATTAACACTGCTACAATTATTTTCTAAGTTATGTTTGTCTGCATTAATGACTTTATTTAAATTCTATGCTTATTTAAATGTTAACTATACATACAAATTATATACCTACTTTAAAACATGATGTTTACTTTTTGGTATGAAGGATGGGATGGCACTAACATTATAAGCAACTTTATACAAATATTATGTATGTGGTTGACTAACATATGCTCATTCTTAAGAATAATTATTTCATTTTCTTCAGGAATCATAGAAAATATTTGGATTGTTTAATATTCAATTTTGTAAGTAAAATAAATGTTTAAATACTATTAATTATTTTATACACAAATTTTTGAATTTATAAATTAGGAGGAGTTGTAATACTCTGTATATTTGATTTTAAAAAAATAGTGAATCTAAGGATAATTAATTAAACAATTTTTTTTTCTTCAAAAATTGTGCCCATTTGACTCATAATAACAGAGATATTTGTGATTCTACATATTATCCCTTCTTTAAACCCCCACTTTTCCTGGACTGATTTTGGCCATTAATGAACTCTAGATCTTTATTTTTACATGAAACACTTTTAAACTTGTTTGATAGTAGACAAAAATATATGTACTTGTAAATTTGAATATACCCTATTTTTTATTTATTTTACTGTATGTACCCTGGTGTTTCAGCCTTAACCTCCATGCAGTGAGGTTTGTCTCTATAACACTCCTAGTTTTGACAGGTTTTCTGTAAATCATACCTGTTGTATTTGTTCAACTGTAGAATAGGTTCTATCAACCCTGAATTTACGAAATTAAGAAATAACATTTATTCAAAAGTTAAAACAAGCATTATTTTGATTCTTGATTGTTTATGCCTCTAAGTTGAATTTAATTATAAATTGTTTTCATATTTATTGTTTATCAACTGTTGGATTGATCAGTACATAGAAAATCCTGAATACTGATAAATTAATTAAAATAAATTTTCAAATGATGAACAGAATCTTTTGAGAGAGGTGAAAACACCTCTCTCGCATGGCTGAATTTTACAATATAAAACTTTAGTTTCTTAAACATATCAACTTTATTTAACAAATCCTTCATCTATTGATTTTTTTTTTTTTTTTTTTTGAAGTAGCTGAAATTATTTGATTTTGGATTTGAGTGTTTGCTACAACCTTGGGTTTTTATTATATACTTTTAATATAATTTACATAAAGATTGGCAATGCTTGATAATCTTGTTTCTGTTCTGGTTTCTACTTATCATTTGGACAGGTCTGTTGAGGCTTGTGAAATAATTTCATAAACCTCAACAGAATGAAGCACACTTAAAGAATGACATTAATTATTAATTTCATTCTTTAAGTGTGCTTTAATAAATGGATACACTTGTTGCTGGTTAGGAGCTGCAAAGGGAGCTGTCACAATTAAGAAGGAAACTAGAAAGTGTAGAAGCTTCTGGTTCTTTTAGTCACAGTGATTCACTTAATTCATTGTCTGATACAAACTTCATTCAGGTAATTAAAATAGTGATGAATAATAGCTTGATTAAGTGATTATTTCTCACTTTTGACTATGTGTAAGTTTGTTGTTTGAACACAGTTTATTACAATATGTTTTTGACGTTTATTTGTTTTTGCTTAACACCTGCTGCATTTTTTTAATTCCTTATAAAATGTGAATTTAATTATTTAATATATTGGCTTTGGCTATATGCTTGATGTTTTAACTTGAAAATATATCTTTATATATATTTATATATATATATATATATATATATATATATATATATATATATATATATATATATATATATACTCCTCGTCAGAAAAAAACGCAACACCCTAAAATTTATTAATTTCACTGGGTTTTTACTGAAGCAGAGAATCATACCTTATTGTGTCTTATAATACAAGTACATAGGAGTAATAAAAAGTTTATTTAAGAAAAAAAAAATTTAATTCCTTTAATTACAAAAAAAAAAATTATCCTAAAAATGAAAAAAACAAAATTTTAACTTTTTAAAAAATTAAATTGACTATTCTTACACTAATAACCAGTGTTGCCACCTCTTGCTCGAATGACAGCCTCCATAGGAGTGGGCATGCTCCTGATCAAGCCCTGGACGGCCTCCTGTGGTAATCTTTCCCACTCTTCCAAAACGGCAGCCTCAAGCTCCCTGAGGTTGAGTGGTGCTGGTTCCTTGGCTCGAACACTTCTTTTTAGTCTGTCCCATAAATGTTCTATGCAATTTAGGTCAGGGCTCCTCGCTGGCCACGGCAATGTGTCGATATTGATTTCGTTTAGGTAGTCCCTAACAATACAGGCAACATGTGGCCTTGCATTATCATGCATAAGAAATGCATTTTCACAAATAAATGGCATGTATGGCATGACATAGTCCTCCAAAATGTCTGCCACGTATCTTTGTGCAGTCAAAGGGCCCCCACAAATCGAAACTAACTTCGTGCGAGCTTCCCATGAGATGCCACCCCAGAACATCACGGAGCCCACACCATAAGGCTCCCATCCAACCCACCAACATTTGCTGTATCGCTCACCTGGCACCTTCCACACTCTTCTGTGTCCGTCAGGAGAGTTTCGCGCCACTCTGGTCTCATCGGTGAACAGGACTCGTCTCCAGTCATCGACAGTCCAATCTCGGTGCTCCTGGGCAAACCTAAGGCGGGCTCTTCGGTGCTCTCTGGAGAGAAGTCGTCCAACCATGTGCCTTTGTGCCCTCAGTCCACTATTCCTCACTCGTCTCGTAACTGTTGATACCAAAACATGTAAGTTTCGGACACCAGTGACCAAGTTTTTTAAGTCGTTTGCTGTTATTAGGCGATTTCTGAGAGTCTGGAGCCGGATAAAACGGTCGTCTTCCGCTGATGTGACCCGTGGTCGGCCTGATCCAGGTCTTCTTGCATATCCTCCTGTCTTTCTGAATCGTTTCAATACCCGTGCGACAGTTGAAAAGTGGACCCCAAGTCGATTAGCAATGTAACGTGTGCTACTGCCTTCTTGGTGCATCGTCACTGCCCTAATTGTGTCATCTCTATCTAACCGTGCCATAATTACCTATGAATTCTAAAATAATGCGTACTTGATGAAATTAACACGAATACTGAGCCTTAGTAACTTTTTTTTGTATTCCTAAGTCGATAAGAATGACTATGGAATTTGTGCTGCTTCTAAACAATAGGATAAAAGATAAGAAGAAGTGCTGGAATTCAAATGATGTTTTTCTCCTCCAATGTATTTGTCTGATTAGAAACATCAACATAATATTTTTTATTTCAATTAAAAACTTGTGTAATCAATAAATATTAGGGTGTTGCGTTTTATTTGACGAGGAGTGTGTATATATATATATACACATATATATATACATACACATATAAAACCTTATTTAGCTTAATAATTTATTTAAGAATATAATGTAGAGTCGCATATTTATACAGTAAACAATATTGAAAATTTGATAGTTTATTATTGCTCTGCTTTAAAAACTAATTTTGTGTGGCATGACTGCTTGTTATGATTTGTCTTGGCTGGCTACTAACTGAATTAATATACCACTTATTATTTGTGCAAAGGGAAAGATGATGTAGGATATCAGGTGTTGACAATGTATTAATAAAATTAAAAACAGTTTGACCTGTTCATTAAGTTGATTAGTCACCAATCTATCCTTGAAGGGATAAACAAATAATGATTGCAGAAATAAAGGCTGAATGATGATGCACACATAATATGATATGAACACTAGAAACCCTAGAATTCTTGAAGAAAAAAAAGAAAACCTAACAAACTGTGGAAACACTATGTTACTTTTAAAATAAAATCTAAACTGACATCACAGCCCTTAATATACCCCTACTAGATCAAGTCCTCCCTTGAATACTGTGTATATATTCCACTGAAATGCCATGAGTAATGTTTCCCATTGAACTGCTGTGTATGTATATTCAACTGAAATGCATACAGTAATGTTTCCCATAGTGAGGCTAAGAATGCTTATACCCTACTAGATTAAGTACACACTTAAATGCTGCGTATTTATCTCACTGAATGCAGTGGGCAATGTTTTCCAAAGAAATCCTAAGACTACTTATAACCTCCTACATGTCTGGTCATTATATTTTCTGAAAACGGAAATTGAAGGGAGTCTTATACAGTCTGGATTTACAAATTTTTGTTTTTTTCTTTTATAATGTTTTTTTTTTTATGCTAATTTCTTCTTTGTTTAGGCTTGTGAGTTACCTACACAAAATCTTGTGGAAAGGATTTTGAAATTGCAATCTGATAATGCCAAGCAGACTGAAAAAATTGAGTTTTTAGAAGAACATTCTGCACACCTCGTTGGTGAAATACAGAGGAAGTCTCGATTGCTGCAGTCATACATCTTACGAGAGGAAGCTGGTGCTCTGGCACCCTCATTTATTGATAATCATAAGGTATGTATTTTAGATTTACTGCTCTTCTTTGTAGAATCCTATATACTTTACTTATTGGGATGTACACAATACTGCCATCAGTAAATTCTTTATATATAGACCACCGGGCACTTATCTCTGTTTAATAAGCTGAAGATTTGTGACAATAAGTTGAATATTTCTCTTTGAAAGTCAACCTCCCCAAGCTCCAGCTACACTTGTTTCGTTAGTTGGAAGAAGAGACAATTAAATTTAACAGAAAGTTTTAATAAGTAACATTGCTGAAGAAAATGAATAATGCCACTAAGACTTAATTCCACTGATGGTGTTGACTGGATATATCTGTAAAGAATAAATAATGGTTAATAGCTAATTTAATAGGTAATTAAATTTCTGCTATAGAAAGCCAGACTCAAACCTGATCCCCTTGGCTTTCTAGGGCATTACTTTACTTTGAAAGGCATGATGACATCCTATCTACTAGCACTGAAGTTGACTTTGAGAGAAGTATTGATCATATTAGCCATCACTACTTGGCAATATACTGACCTACAGAGAGAGAAAGCTCAACTTTGTGCCCAGCAATATATGATAGCACATTTCACACAAAAAAAATAATCTTAAGGTCTCAACCAAGCCCTCTTTATTATTTTCAACTGACTCTCCTGGGCATTTAAAATGCAAAATTTAAAAATTATTCCTCTGTCACTATAACTATAAATATCAAGAGAATAAAAAATCAGCTATAAACCAAGTGGTAATTTGTCATTGTTGACAAGGCTGATTATCATAAGGGTTTTTTATTCTCCTCTTTATGGAAATTTATGGCTATAGTGACAGAGGAATAATTTTTACAAGTTTTACAAACATATGCGTGCAAATCTACATATAAAAAAGATCCTCTTTCTCTAGCAGTCCTTTTTAACTTATGATGGCAGTACTTAAAGAAGTTAGATTAAGGAGATAAATTATTTTCTGTGTTTTCCTGATTTTTGTGAGTCCTCATGTTTTGAATGAAGAACTCCATTGATTTGTGAAGGGGCGATGCGAGACATAAAGAAGTCAAGGCCAGATTAACTAAATCTAATATATTAACAACAATAATAAATAATGATAGTTATTAACAAAAAGGTCCATCCACGGCCACACTTCAGACTCCCGTTTTCACAGTCAATAATTACGCACTGTAACCTAAAACGTGGTTCACTATTCGAATGCTGATAGGAGACTCACTAAGCCTAACCTCACTAAGTTATAGAGACTTCTCTATAGCAATGTAAAGCAGCGAGATACTCGCGAACACATGAAAATTAAGACTAAATGTCAAGGATATTTATTCGAGAGTACCTCGCCACTACATCACCTCCCCTCAATGACTGTGTCGAGGAAGCGAACAGGAGGCTTAACCAAATGCCCTCGCTGGGTCACCTGGAATGGTGGAGGCTGGTCATCTTCCTTGGCGGAGTCATTGGAAGGTCTAGCTGGCGATGGTGTTGCTGCTGAGGGTAGAGGCTGGTTGAAACTGGAGTCCTCTTCCTGGAGCAGGAAAGCTGGTTTCAGCCTGTCAATCGTCACGGTCCTGGGTCCTGAAGGCCACTGGATGTCATAGGTTCTGGAGCATCTCTTTAAAACCTTGTAAGGCCCAGTATAAGGCGGGGTGAGTGGGCACTGTACTGTATCATCCCTCAGGAAAACATGAGAGAATGTCTGTAGGTCGTTGTGGACAAACGTTTTTGCAGTGGATTTGCGATGAGGTGCTGGTCTCAGTAGCTCCAACTGCTCTCAAAGTCGCTGGACAAACTCTTCAGTGCTTGCTCGCTGCTTAGTTGTATCCAACAGTTCTCCAGGCAGTCGGAGGGGTTGTCCATAAACCATCTCTGCGGCGCTAGTGATGCTGTCATCGCGGACTGCTGCACATAGTCCCAAGAGTACCATGGGCAGAAGAGATATCCAATTGTTGCTGTTGAGCTGGGCTGTGAGAGCTGTTTTCAGCGTGCGATGCCACCTCTCGACACATCCATTAGCTTGCGGGTGGTATGCAGTTGTCCTACAGCGCTGGAATCTCAACGTCTTGGAGAGCTGGTGGAACAAGTCGGACTCAAACTGTCGCCCTTGATCTGTAGTGATATGCGCAGGAACACCGAAACGTGCTATCCAGGACGAACAGAGTGCAGAAGCGCAGGTGGCTGCTGAGATGCCCTCAATTGCTTGTGATTCTGGCCATCTGCTGAACCTGTCCGTAAGGCAGTACCGCATACCAGCTGAGCTGGGCAGTGGGCCAATGATGTCCAAGTGAAGATGCTCAAATCTGCCTGAAGGTTGGAAAGTACCAGGTGGTGCGACTGTGTAACGGTGCACTTTCGCTTTCTGGCAGGCAATGCAGGCTCTTGACCACTTGGTGATGTCCACATTCTGGTTCGGCCAGAAATACCGCTGCGCGATGAGTCTGCGTGATCCGCGGGTACCGGGGTGGCTGAGATTTTGAAGAGATTTAAATATGGCGAAACGCATACTTTCGGGCACATACGGACCGCTTTACTACTTTGGAATACTTTCAGGTATTGTGTCGTCACCGCTCTGTGCTTCCGCTATTGCTTCCATCCCATCAGGCCCGCTGATTTCCTCCACTCTTGAAAACGCGTTAGCCACGTCATTCTCCGCTCCTGCAACATACTGGATATCAGTGGTAAATTGGCTAATAAAACTTACCCACCGAATCCACATAGGGGTGGAGGTTTCCGGCTTCTGCTGAAATGCGTAAAGAAGTGTTTTATGGTCAGTCAAAATGGTAAAATATCGACCCTCCACTTGAGAGCGAAAGTGTCACACGGCTTGATGAATGACTAGCAACTCGCGGTCATAAGTTGAATAGTTTCGCTGTGTCCGAGTCAATGTCCTTGAGAAAAATCCTAGAAGTCGCCAGTTTCCATTTTCCTTCTGCTGTAGAGCTGCTCCTATAGATGTGTCGGAAGCATCACATACGAGAACTAGCTCCGCTCCTGGAATCGGGTGAGTTATCAGAGCTGCGTTCCTGAGGGCTTTCTTGCAATCTTCAAATGCCTTGATGGAATCCTCGGTCCGAGAGATGGGGGATTTGTCATTTTTCTTGGCTCCCGTCAAAAAAGTATTCAAGGGTGCTTGAGTGGCAGCAGCGTGGGGAAGGCAACGCCGATAAAAGTTTATCATCCCCAGGAATCGTCGCAGGTCCTTGACAGTAGTAGGGCGAGGGTAAGTGGCGATGGCTTCGACTTTCTCCGGAAGTGCAGTGATGTCTTGAGGTGTAACCTTGTGGACCAAAAACTCTATCTCCGTCGCTGCGAATACACATTTGGAGAGGTTAATCGTCAGACCGTGTTCCTGGAGGCGTCGAAAAACTTCGTCCAGATGTTTCTTATGCTCTTCCTCGTCCGCTGATCCGATGCAGATGTTATCAACGAAGGGAAAGGCGAAGTCGAGACCACGGAGAATGGAATCTAGAAATCTCTGGAAGGTCTGAGCCGCGTTTCTTAGGCCGAAACACATCCTTACGTACTCGTAGAGGCCAAATGGGGTGATAACAGCCGTCTTCTGTATGTCTTCCTCCGCTATAGGGATTTGGAAATAGGCCTTTCTGAGATCTAATTTGCTGAAGATCCGCTTCCCATGGAGGTTGACATTGAAATCAGCAATGTTTGGTACAGCATAACGATCGGGTATCGTTTTGGCATTCAGCTGCCTATAATCGCCGCAAGGTCGAATTTCGCCGTTCTTTTTAGGAACGATATGTAGTACACCTGACCAAGGGCTACGGATAATGCCTTCCTCCATCATCTGTTCGAATTCGCGCTTCGCGGCCGCGTACCTTTCCAGAGGTGATTTTCGCGGTTACTGGCGCGCCTCGGGTCTCTATGTGATGAACGACGGGATGAGTCGGCTTCATAGTAAACGTGCTCGGCGACGTGAGGCTAGGGTACTTCTGGAGAAGTTCGGTGTACCACTGGCCTTCAGGGACAGAATATATTGTCGGTGCTGGAACGTTAGCCGGCTTCCCTTTTGTCGTCAACCCTGTAATCCTGTCGACCAGTTGGCAGCCAGCTAGGTCCACCATCAGCTCGAAATGGTAGAGCAAGTCCGCTCCAATTATGGGTTGCCCTACCTCTGCTAGGATGAATTGCCACACTATTTTCCGCCGCAAGCCTAAGTCCAATTGTATAAGTTTCTCGCCATAGGTTGGGAGTGGGGTGCCGTTCGCCGCATATAAAGAGAATTCGCTGGGCTTATTTTTCGGTGTTCTTGTCACTGGGTAAACCGATATGGCAGCTCCTGTGTCCACCAAATATTGGGTGCGGGTTTGCCGGTCATAAATGAAAAGGCAGTGATGGGAGTTATTAGCGACGGGTTCCGCTTCAGCCGTCGCTAAATTTAGTTTTCCTGCTTAGTGGGAAGTAGAAATTGCTTCCATGAGCATGGTGGTCGGCACTTATTTGCTTTATCGCGAAATCATTCATGGTAAAAGCATAACTGCCTATCTCTACTTTTACTCTGTCGGCGTAGTGCTGTGGTTGGTGTCGTATCCTTGTCTTGAGAGTCCCATATGGATTTTCATCAGGGGGGTTACGTACGAGGTCAATAACATCACGCATAACCTCCCTATCCACTTGCGAAACCACAAGGCGAAATTGTTTTACAGAGTTACGGACATTGAGTAACTCGAAAACAGTCTCGCACTGAAGAAAAAATATCTCTGGATCAGCTTTAAAAAAATTTGGCAGCTGAGACTTAATAGTAGAAGTTGCTTCAACAGGCTGGGGATTGTGAGCATGAGTCCCGATCTCATCACCTTCCATTGTGAGTAGGTCAAATAAATTGCTGCAATGCATATTCTAAATGGCGTACTCACGTGTAAAGTTGACATCACGTCGGGGTCACCAATGTGAAGGGGCGATGCGAGACGTAAAGAAGTCAAGGCCAGATTAACTAAATCAAATATATTAACAACAATAATAAATAATGATAAAGTTATTAACAAAAAGGTCCATCCACGGCCATACTTCAGACTCCCGTTTTCACAGTCAATAATTACGCACTTTAACCTAAAACGTGGTTCATTATTCGAATGCTGATAGGAGACTCACTAAGCCTAACCTCACTAAGTTATAGAGACTTCTCTATAGCAATGTAAAGCAGCGAGATACTCGCGAACACATGAAAATTAAGACTAACTGTCAAGGTTATTTATTCGCGAGTACCTCGCCGCTACAGATTGTTTATTGTTTGTACTCACCTTAACTGAAATGTATATTTAAATATTCTCAGGTAAGAAAAAACGCCTCGTTCCTTCACTATTCTTTATTCGTTGTGACAGAGCGCTTTCAGAGCACACGCTCCATCATCAGTGACCTCTTCACAATGATGGAGCGTATGCTCTGAAAGCGCTCTGTCACAATGAATAAAGAATAGTGAAGGAACGAGGCGTTTTTTCTTACCTGAGATAATAATTCCTTCACCATCCAGCACCTCAAAAATGGATTTAAATATTCCTCCAGTCCTTAATTCCCTTATATTTTTTTAATGGTAAACTTATTTGTAATTATTTTAATAAGTTTATAATAAAATATTGATAAACTAATGAATTCCTGAAAATATTAAGCAATTTTTTTTTCACTTTGTTTAATCTAATGTGATACACTAAAGTTATTTGTTTCTCTGCTCACTTATGCTTATTTTATTTTTTCAAGTCTGTACTAATAGGATGGTCAAAACTGAAAACACCGGTAAGCTAAACTTTGTCTAAATTAATACTTAGCTAAGTAATAGGGCTCAAGCTAACCATGTGAGTTAAATCATTGACTTTAATTTTACATGGTAAACCTAGAGTGGCAAGTTGGATTCCTGCCTGAACAATAGGACTTTATTTTGTGATGAACTCATTAAATAATATCCTTAGTCCCATCCTGGCTAGAAAGGATGGTAACCTGTAGATAACCCTTCCCAAATTAGGCAAAGTAGCAAAAAAGTGGACATTAATAAATAATAATAAAATAAGTTAAGTAAGAAATATACTTAATATTAATTCTGGCTGCCTGCTCTAGTTGTCGAAGCACTCCTCTGTCTCCCACAAATGTTAAATGGTACTTTCAGGTGCAATATTAATATTTTGTCCTTTTTTGGGCCAAAGGTAATGATTATACCTGTCAAGCAGAGAGCCAGCACAGCCAATAGGACTGACAATTCCATAGAAGGAATTGAATAAATAAGTAAAATAATTATTACCTTCTGAAATACACATGTTTTGTCATAATCAGACTGGTTCTTTGCTAAGAAAGAAAAGTCTGTATAAACTTTGCAGTTTTCCCAAGCGCCTGCCAAAGGCCTTCCCAAATGAAGTTGTCACATATTGTATTCTTTATTTATCCATCAGTTAGAACCCTATTGAAACTTCAAATCAAGCTAAACATTAGATTTATAATGATCTAATAGCTAAATATTAAAATCAAGTAAGGAGTGAGGACTTTCTGAGGGCTGAAACCCACAAATACAAATAGTTATGTTCATGTATGGGCAAGGTGTATACATGTTTTTTTTTTTTCATTAAGTCAGTTTTGTGTTTTAGGCAGAAGTCTCTAAACATGGTGGTATAATGGCATCTCTGTATGGAGCTACACCTCAAGATGATGGGATGTCCTTAGAGCTGTGCTTAGAAATAAACAGAAAATTACAGGCAGTTCTTGAGGATACTCTTTTGAAAAATATAATGCTTAAAGTAAGATTACATTTTGAAATAATTCTATTTGTTTGGATCTTAGTTTGTATGTTAGAGGTAATCATAATTTTACAAATAAAATTTATGGTTTTGTTGGCAATCTTGAATGTAATGTGGTTATTAATATTAACACAATCCAATAAACCCACAAATAAATGAATACTCATAATATCTTTGTTCTGGTAAGAGCAGCTTCATCCACTAATATTAAGATAAATAAAAGATTTGAAAAATATGGTGGTATGTCTCACATTGTTGAGCTAAATTTATATTTTGTTAGGTTTGGAAAATATGGAATTTTAAAAGGAGATAGGTGTTAAACAATTTTACTTGGACTTTGGATGATCTGGACTTGGATCAGTGAATACGTGCATCTTCTTGTTTGGCATGAAATGGAAGGACAATATACTGTTGAAAATAGAGTCTCCAAGCCACAAGTGACTTGTACAAACTTAAAGTTTCAAAAGGATAATACTTTAAAGTGGTGCTGAGAGACAAGAAGGGTGAGTAATATGAGGCCTGAGGTCCATAGCGGTACAGGGCACAATGAAATGTACTTATGTAGATAAGACTTGAAAGGACAAAAAATAACGAAGGGTATCTTAGCATCATCCATCATCCTCAATGGCTAGACTGTATTTCCTAAGAAATAAAGTTGAATGGGGTCACATTAATGCCAAAAATTGATGGTGTTCTCAAGAAAATTAGCTACAGAAGTACATTAGATGAAGTGAGATATCAGTCTTCAAGGAAAATATTAAATTAGGAAATGATGTACAGTCTTGAAATTGAATAACACATTGGAAATCAATACAGATTCCTTAGCTGAATGGCAGAACAAAGTGATCCACGACCGTTATTGCAGCTGGTTGTTAAAGTTGGAAATAGATATGAAAACATAAGATGCCTAACTTCTGGTCAGCTATTTTTGGAAACTAAGGGGTTTGTAATAGCAATTCAGGACCAAGTTATTGCACATCAATGGTGCAGACAGCTTGTGTTAAAAGATAATATTTCCAAATGGTTTACGATTTACAACAAACATTATGAGTCTTTCAATGTTTCATGACAGAATGTGAGGTGCTGACATTCAGAATAGTTTCACTATAATGTAGCTAAGATATATCACCAAGACATTTTAATGAAACTCGGTATCGTGGACATGGAAGTGCCATATTATGGCTATAACCTTCAAAAATTAATTGAAAATGATAATATTAAAATTTATTGGAATGAAGCGGTGATAATAGACACCACAATAACAAGTCTGACATTCTCATCATTAATAAGGAAAATAAATCTGCTGATATCATTGATATTTTGGTACCAAAATTCATGAGAAACTGAGAAGGTACCAAGCCTTAGCTATAGAATTGAAAGACTTTTACAAATTGGAATGTGTCTAGAAATACTTTCAAAAGCACAAAATATTTAAATTTACCTGAAAGAATAATTTTGTAGCCATAAAAATCTGTATCATTATATACTATCAGGATTGAATGAAAATTCCTGAACAGCCTATGAAAGTAACCCTTTCTATCCTTTGAATAATTATTTCTCTGATAAAAAGATTTCCAGAAAATGAAGAATATCCCCCCCCCTCTCTCCTCCCCATAATAGAACTTAATTTATATCATAGCCAATATCTATAGTTTTTAGATGTAATTTTGTTTATGTACTTCCAATTTTGTTTTACAGGAAAATCTTGATACACTGGGTGACGAAATCTCCCGTCTTACCACTAAAAAGTAATTTGACTGGCTCAGTGTCTCTTGTATCTCCATTTTTGTGAGGTCATTGGTTATTCCATAGAACATCCTCACTCTTCTTGTCTTCCTTTGAAGTGTTTATTTTGATCACAAATGTGGCTGATGTTGCAAATTTATAGTTCTGAAATGTCACTTACATGATTTAACTATATTTGAATAAATATTTCAATACTAAAATATTTAGACTGTGATTTAAAAATAATTTATTTTTATTGTACTATTCAGTTTGTAAATGAAAGTGATTTTTCCTTGATAATAACTGTTCAATTGAGCACTATTTTTACTCCTTAAATTGATTTTGTTATATTTTGTTGAAATGTTTACTTGAAATTTGTATTTAAATATGTTAGAACCTTGTTTAGTTTATTTACTACAATATTAAATTCTTCCTAGGTATGAAGTATGCCATTAATTTATTCTCGTATTTCTATTATTTCTTGTTATAATACTAGTATAATAAATAACATTCACAATTCTACAGATTTTTAGGTCATTTTAGTTTAATCTTTGTACATTGAAAATACATTCTCTTGCCATTCTATATTCATAAATTAAATATATCATTTGCCATCATATTCAATTGATGTGTCCTTTTGGAATATAGAAGAAATCCTTATCAATTAATTGATAATCCTGAACTGTGAACATTAAACTTTTATTTTGTGATAAATTTTGCTTTAATAATTTATCAGCAATTTTTTTACTATTCTATTGAAGTGCATGGACAAGGTTTAATCAAGTGTTAAATGTTTGTCCTCCCCTATTACATTACAAAGGATTTTTTGTTGAAAAGAAAAGAGAATGATTACTGATTGGGTCATTATTAAAACATATACTATTTAATTTACTAAATCAAATAATATGTTTTTTTTTCTGAATTATGTTTGGCTATTTATGTATTACATTTGCTTTAGTGAAGAAACCAAAGTTAAATGCTGCTTGTAATATTAATGTGCAAAGACATCTGCCTGTCTTTAAGCGGTTTGTTTTATTAACAATTCTACGTCTCAGAAATTTTAAAAAAGCTGCTTAAGGGTTATTGAAGCAATACTAAAATTAATTATATTTTCTCTTTTTCAATTGATTTAATGATTTAAATTTAGTGTATTGAACACATTTTTAAAACATCAGTTTCCTTATTACTAAATTCTGTCTCTTCAGATTAATTAAATTAAATAAATGAATAATAGCTTTCATATTTTTTGCTATTGCTAGTTCATGAAACTACTGAATTTCTTATTATTTACAGTCTAAAATAGCCTTACCATTGATGTGCCTTACAAGTATTTTACTTAGAGATTATTGCCATAAGTTTTGTGTTTACTTTGATTGTGGTTTCAAATTCTCTTCATATAATGTTGGGGAATTCATTAGAATTACAATATGTACTTATATGGCAAAAGAATGGTTTTATATTTAATTAATTTGAAATGTTAGTTTTTGGATGATTCTGTTACTTAGTTCTAAAAGGTACCTGATTAGCTAATCTCTAGTATTATTTCAGTTAAATTTTGTCATCATAATTTTAAATTTGTAAGATAGTTTCTTTGTTACTTTTTTATTTTTTTTATTTCTTATTTAACTGTTATTAAGAAAAGAAAAACCACAACACTGATTTTAGTAATTCCTAAAATCAAATTGTAAAAGTTTGTTTAATTAATGTTATATTGTGATTATAGTTTCAATGTTTTTTTTCTTTTAATATATTTTATAAAAAGTAACTTATATTTATCATTAAAAAATATATGTTTGGATGGCTTTAACCAAAATTCTTCCAATTCATGAATATTTCCAACACCTGAAACGATGTAATTCGCTGGTTGATTATCGAGACTTTTCACAAAGAAAAGGTTTATGTATAACTCTTTAATTACATTATTTTAATTGGCAAAACACTGTTTGGTTAAAACAATCTTCATTTAAGTGATAGGTAAAATTTCATAATTTATTTCATTGAACATTAAATTTTAAAGTTTTGCTCTATATACTCTTAAAATTCAACCCCTCTTTATTTTTCAAAATTAATATTATAAATACCATTTTTTGTGGGGGAAGGATTAATATAGTGGTTATGAATTATTAAGTGTAATAAAGTTTGTCAGTTGGTAGAGTCTGTCATGTAATTTTCAGAATTAAAATCACTTTTGAATAATAGTTTTGGACACCTGTAACATGAATGCAATAACAATAGTTTTACTAAATTTTGTTTGGTTTTAAACTTTTTTTGAAACATTTTTGTAGAACACAGCAAAAATCCAAGTTTCTAGTTGAATAAATTTACTTTAATGTTTTAATTAATTCCATCAAAAATATTGGGTGTCTTCCAATCACGTACCTATTTGCTATCCTATCCCTTCACAAATAGATAATCTTTCGCATTTGAGTAAATGATTCCAATGTATGTTATATAACAAGCTTGGCCCATGATAAGCAGCAAATATTATTTTGAAAAGGGAGTGTTTAAAGTTTCAAAATATGTAAATATCTCATGAGAAAATTACCTGAGTAAATACATTTTTAAGACTATATGTTTATGTGGTGTATATGATTTATGGAAAAAATATGCTTTTTAAATAATGTCAAAGTCATTCAATAGTAATATCAATAACCGCTAAACTATTAAAAATAAATAAGTATTGTAATAAAAAAGTACAATTCCTTTATTTTTATTTTGTTTTTTTGTCCCATTTTGATTCGATTCTAAGTGTGGGTAGAATGTTCTTAAAATAACTTATAATTAAATTACACTAAACATTCCACTATTACATTTAATTTTGTTTTTACTTATTAATTATTATTTTATTAATTTATGGTATATTTTATGTGACTGGTTCTAGTAGAGACATTATTTTAGATTTTTTTAAAAATAATATTATTTATTTAACAATCATAGTTTTGCATTTGATTTCTTAAGTTTGTAAACTATATTTGATTAAATTAATTTTATAAATTAGTTATTTAATTTTATAAACGATTATATTTGGATAAAGTATACTGAAAGTATATTACTCCTTTCTTTTTGGAAGCCATATGTGATAATTGATTATTCAATTTTGTATTCATATATTGTATGTTATTATTATTACACCAAATATTGGGACTTTGCTTCTTTATTTCAATCCCTATTTCAAAAATAATAAAAGTTGAGTACTAGCTTCATTATTTTGTTGTTTTAAATTAAATAAAGATTTATATGCAAGAGTCTAACTCAAAATGTATTTATATTTCAAATAAATAAAGGTTACACATTGAAAAATGTTTGATTTGACTCTTAACAACAGAGGTATTTCGAATTTTCGATTTTACCCTTCCCAACCCCTCCTCCTGGTCGAAAATCAGCCATTAACAATCTTTTCTTCACTTTTAAATGAAATATTTAAATATGAATTTCATGATCAAACAAAAGTTACAATCCTGGAGTGTTAACTGACAAATCTCTCTCTCTCTCTCTCTCTCTCTCTCTCTCTCTCTCTCTCTCTCTCTCTCACTCTCTCTCTCTCTCTCTCTCTCTCTCTCTCTCTCTCTCTCTCTCTCTCTCTCTCTCTCTCTCTCTCTCTCTCTCTCTCTCTCTCTCTCTCTCCCTCTCTCTTTCTCACACACATATTTGGGCTATGAAAAATGCATAAAACAATTGTAGAGCATCAATAGTTTAACACGATTGGTCCTATTTTTCGATCGGACTAATAATGGTGATATTTGGAATTTTCAAATTCCCCTCTCTAAACTCCTGAGGAAGCTAGAAATGCCTCTAGCAAAACATCAGCCACAAAATGGTGACCTGGTCAATATTTTGGACAAAATACTAAAATAATTTTAATATAATATAAAAAAAGCCTTTATTATTTTTTTTATTTTATATGTATATGTTTAAAAACTAGCAAAATAATGAAGGGATATGGCTCTATTTTATTTGTGATTGAGAAAATATTTAAACAACTACATCGATAGGCAATTAAATTTGCAATAAGAATGTGTCTATACCGTTTTTCGATCCGACTATAATTAAGAAAGTTTGCTCAAATTTCCTTCCCTCTAACCCCCCCCCCCCTCCAGTCTGATTTCAGCTGTTAATGAAGTTGATCTTTAGTTTTACATAAAAGGCTTATATATCAAGTTTAGTAACGATTAAACAAAAATTGTGACCGTGGAAAGTCAAATATATATATATATATATATATATATATATATATATACACACACACACACACACACATATACATACATCATGGGTACAATTAAAGGAAATCTAAAATACAAATATTTTGGTTCATAATCATGATAGAGAAAAAATATATATACACTGGGTCAATAAAGTCTCCATACACTTTGTTTTGAATTGTTTAAATGGGTTTACTTTTTAAAATTATTTATTTACATTCACTTTTTGCTACTAAGGCTAATTGTGACGGGTTTTCTACAGGTTACCATCCTTTTCTAGGGTGGCACTCAAGATTTTATTTAATGAATTCCGTCACTAAATAAATTCCTTTGTCCAGGTGGGAATCAAACTCACTACTCTAGGTTTTATCTTATACGTACCTTGGGTTTACCATGTGAGTTTAAAGGCAACGCTTTAACTCAAATGGCTAACCTGAGCCCCTTACTTTTTAGGATATTTACATTCTTGAATTAGTTATTTATTTTAGGAACAGAACAAAATATATACAAAAAGAAATTTTGATTTGTAATACTTTAAATAAGAAATTCTGATGTGAATAAAACATAGCAGGATTATAGGTCAAAAAATGTTCCACACACTCTTTTAAATGTAAATATTTAAATTAATGGATGGAATTAACAATGTGAAAGAAGGAAATCATCATTCCTAAGCTATCCTTTGATATGTCAAGACCATTTTTCAATTTCAAATGTATGAGTCAAAAGACATTCGCGCTTTGATAATTAATGAGAGAAAAAGGTCATTCCTTGCGAGAAATTGGAAAATGTCACTCAGGGGATGCATAAGCTAAGTAGATTTCCTATGTGTGCCACATATTTGCATTTATCTCAAAAAGTAAAAGTTAATTTAAACAATTTTTGGTATTATGCTTCAAATGATGTGCTTCATAATATAACAGCTTATTGTTAATGACACATGAGTAGGAGTGGGGGTTTAGGGAAGACCAACAACTATAAAATGCAAATATCTCAGTTAATAATCAAGATAGTGAAAATACGTACATAATAACATTTATAGAACATTACATTTGTAATAAGATTGGTTCGTTACAATTTTTTTCGAAATTCCTCTCTTCCCTTCCACAGGTCGATTTCAGCCATTAACGAACATAATCTTTCTTCTTGCATAAAACTATTGAATATATTTAATCGTATTATATATATATATATATATATATATATATATATATATATATATATATATATATATATACTAGCTAAGGTACCCGGCGATGCCCGGGAAATCATTGCTGACTGACTAATGATTGTATTTTTATAGCAAGACTTCAATGTGTACAATTGCACTTCCCTCCACGATGTATTGTTTTTTCAAAACAGCCAATCCTAAAGTGTAACTTTCAGGGTTAATAGAATATAAATTTTAGTTTTGAAGAATATATGAAAATGGGTTCCTAATTTATCCCTCACGACATTTTGACTCACGGTTTTTGAATAATTCAAACCATAATCATGGGTAGCATTTATCACAATTAAATGTCATCTATAATGAACATATTTCCTGCCAAAAATCAAACCAAGCACATATAGTTTTAGCATAGTTTTACATAAGATTATATTCGTATTAGTAAGCCTCAGTGGAAATCACTTCCCGTCGTAGCAGCATTCCACAGGAAATAACTAAACTCAATTACCTCCCGTCCATTTCCGCTCTCGCAGGAGCGTTATCATCGTTGTTTTTCTTAGAATATTGATTCAGAATATTATTTTAATAATTTATCTCCCTGATGGAACTAAATAATAGATCCCTAAACATAATTTCATTTATATTCAAAAAGCTAGATGAGGGGAAGAGAGCCCCCTGCAACCTAGTAATACTTTAAACATTCATATCGAGTATATATTAAATACCAGAAATGCTCTTATAGTTTATATTCTATTAAAAATAAATAAAAAAGTTATAGGGAAAATAAATAAATAAATGAGGAGGCGACGGAGATTTATAAGCTCACTAATCCGAATCATACTTGCAACTATCATATGAGACTAAAACATAACATCTTTTTTCATAATATCCATTTATTAAAAACACTTAAATAAGCACTAATAAAATTAATGACTCCCGCAATGGATTTAGCGTATATGCCGTGTTAACTTCATTTACGGCAAAAGTGAATACAACAAAAAATACTTTAAATAACAAAAGTAAACAACTTTTGCTATGTGCACGTTAGCCAAAAAAAAATAGAAAATGAAAATTGCTAATTTTTATCTCAGGCCTCTCTTATAACCCCCACTCCCGTTTGAACCTAAACATTTTAATATAGCTTATAATCATGGAAGAATTAATGCTAATTCGCATACCAAGTTTTGTTAAATTCGATTCAATCGTTTGAGCTCAACAAAATTGTTGGCTTACGCTTTAGATTTTAACGCATATCTCGTTTATGTTATACAGCAAAAGTGAAAATAACCAAAGTTACTTTAAATAACAAAATAAACAACTTTTGTCATGTGCATATTTGCAGAAAAACCTGTAGAAAAAGAAATATTGCTATTTTTAATTTCAGGCCTCCCTTATAGCCCCCACTCCTGCCAGTCCCTAGAAATATTGGTATGGCTTATGATAATTAAGGCGTCAGAGATAATACACATATCGAGTTTTATTTAGTTCGGTGGAGTCTTTAGTGCCAAATAATATTCTTGACACCCGCTATAATTTTTAGCGTATAACGCCTTTATAATTCGGTATTCGACGATAGTGTATATAACAAAAGTTTCTCTAAATAACAAAATAAACAACTTTTCTTATGTGCATATTTGCCGAAACACCAATAGGAAACGGAATATCGCTATTTTTAATTTCAGGCGTCCCTTATAACCCCCACTCCTGCCCGTCCCTAGAAATGTTTGTATGGCTTATTATAAGGAAGGCGTTAGTGCTAATACAGATACCGAGTTTTATTTAGTTCGGTTGAGTCTGTGTGCCAAATAAAATT
The DNA here is from genome assembly GCA_019009955.1 of Riptortus pedestris. Lineage (NCBI taxonomy): Eukaryota > Metazoa > Arthropoda > Insecta > Hemiptera > Alydidae > Riptortus > Riptortus pedestris. The sequence goes on from CM032229.1 coordinate 78,745,043, forward strand.
GTTGACTCCCGCTATAATTTTTAGCGTATAACGCCTTTATAGTTCGGTATACGAAAAAAGTGTATATAACAAAAGTTATTCTAAATAACAAAATAAACCACTTTTGTTATATGCATATTTGCCAAAAACCAATAGGAAACGAAATATCGCTAATTTTAATTTCAGGCCTCCCTTATAACCCCCACTCCTGTTCGTCTCAGAGAATATTAATATAGCCTAAAGTCTAAGTTGGGTTAGTAGTAATACACATACCAAGTTTCATAAAATTCGGTTCAGCCGTTTATGCGTGAAAAGGTAACAAACAAACAGACACCAAAGAAACAAAATGCAGTTATGGTGTCTATGACATGTGAAACGAAAAGTTATCATGAAATTTCGCGAAAAAAATCAATGTACAGACAGAGGTTACAATTTTATATATATATAGATATGTATATATATATATAGATATATATATATATATATATATATATATATAGGTATATGTATATATATATATATATGTATATGTATATATATATATATATATATATCGTTGCCCCCTTTTACCCTTAAGGGGAATCAGATTTTGAGGTCGTACTCATGACGCGATTTTCGAAATTTTTCTTCAAATGTCCAGCGATCCTACCTAGGAGATGACGGAAATGAGGTCCGTTCAAAACTATATATATATATAAATTTGTCTGTTACCGCACTAGTGGTTTAACTCGATATTTAGTCGTTTTAAGTAAAAAGAAAGATCAAGTTCGTTAACAGATGAAATCGAGCCAGGGGGAGGGGGGGTTAGAGGGGAGGATTTTCGAAATATCTCCGTTAACGTTCGTCGGATCGAAAAATTGTATAGTACCAATCATATTGAAAATTAAATGTACTATATTTATTGTTATATACATTTGTTCACTATCTTGAATATCAACGGAGATATGCATTTTTCAGCGTTCAGCAAACCACATACTCGTCTTACATAAACAATACTCTGCTATATAATAAATCACATTATTCGAAGCTTAAATACCAAAAATTGTATACAAGAGACCTTTATTATACGAGATACATGCAAATATGCCCTGGTGATCCCCCCCCCCCCCGTGTTAAGGTTTTGGCCTACTAAAATTTGATTGATTGAGATAACAATTATTCTGCCTCATTATTAATTACAGTACTAGATATAGTAAATAGTTCTCAATAAAATTAATGTGTTATATTCTGATATATTACAGTAATTATTTTTCATTCCGGTGTGAGTCGAGCAGACCTTCATATTGGCAGGTTATTGAAATTGGCTGAAACATTTCTTGTTTCCGTTTGTATTTATTCTCTTAATATTCACGGTGGTGTTGTGTTACCAGTGTGTAGATTTATCTAATACTAAACTTCACGAGGGAAATCTGCTTAGTTTAGGCAGCCCCTGCGTGATGGACTTTCTGACCCAGTGTATAACAAAATTTAAAGCTCGTCACGCAGGGGCTGCGTAAACTAAGCAGATTTCCCATGTGAAGATTAGCAATAGAGAAATCTGCATACTGATAATACAACACCACCGTGAGTAAATACAAACGGTAATGAGAAATCTTTCAGTTAATTTTAATAAATTCCCAACTGAAACGACTTCTGAATTGTAGAATAATTTCACAAAGATGTTTGGGATTAATTGACACAACACCTTATGTACAATTTAGCTTCGACGTTGCTTTTAAACCCCTTTTTAATGATAAACTATCATTTCTAAAACATTTTGAAGAACATTTATAGAAAATTAATGGTCCCATGACCCAATTTCAGCCATTATCAAATATAATGTTTGTTTTCGTTAAACGGTTTAATAATGAGAATGGCATTGATAAGAAATAGTCCGTCACGCACGGGCTGCGTAAACTAAGCAGATTTCCCATGTGAAGCTTAGCAATAGAGAAATCTGCATACTGGCAACACAACACCACCGTGAGTAAATATTGTACAAACGGTAATGGAAAATCTTTCAGTTAATTTTAATAAATTCCCAAATGAAACGTCTCCTGAATTGTAAGAATAATTTATATTTTAATAACACAAATTTTAGTAGTCCAAGAACTAAAGAAGGGGGGGGCGGATGAACAGAACGTATTTGCTTAAATTTCTGGGTAGGATCAATGGACATTTGAAGAAATTTTTCGAAAATCGCGTCATGAGTACGACCTCAATAGCTGATTTCCCTTAAGGGAAATCTGCTAATAGTAAATTATATTTGCAATAAGACAGATTTAATTCAATAATACTCACCGAGTATAATAACGGAGACCAGATATTGAAGGTGTATGGATGAATAGACCTTTTAACAGATTTCCCATAAGGAATATATATATGTCTCTAGCGGTATTATCTAGATGTTTTTTGATGTAAACATTTTTTGGATTCACTGAAGAATACTTTTGCGTTATTTCGTTTTACATAATTTTTAAAAAAAAAATTATTTCAGAATCCCTTCCTTTCCCCGTAGACTTGTTTCAAAGATAATTTTGATGGCTACAACTTTTATGTTGCAGCATTTTTTAATAAAATGTGCCGTTTTTGAAATAAAGATTTGTACATTTTACGACTAAAGGATGCGCCAAACGAAGAATTTACCCATATAAACCTGGTTCAGATTTCCTATAAGAATCTGCCATAAAAAGTATGGCATTCCATTGGAAATTCCAATGTTATGGTCGCTGGAGAAGGTTATGAGGTTGAATATAGACTGAAAGGATTCTTCACGGGGGTCAGAATTATGGCACACCAAGCCTCAGCCTTGCATTAAAACAATAGGAGATTTTAATGGGGGTGGCACGGGAACTTGGAAGACACTGTATATACATACAAACATACACACACACACACATTCATATATATATATATATATATATATATACACATATCCTCACCAAATAATTTCTTTTTATTAAAGCAAAAATCCGATGACTTAAGTGGGGGTTTACTCAAAGCTGAAAACAAGAAAGCACCAATAACTCGCCTAATATTTGAGCTACGAATAATGCAGAATACAAAAATTGTACAGCACCAGTAGTTCAACAAAAGTGGTTTATAATCTTTTTCGATACGACTCATAATTCCCCCACTAAACCCCTGCCCTTCTGCTGCCCGATTTCGTCCATTACAGAACATGATCTTTATTATTACACAGAAAGTTTAAATATCGAGTTTTGTAAAGATCAATCAAACATTTCGACGATATATATATATATATATATATATATATATATATATATATATATATATAGATATATATATATATATATTATATTTGAACGGACTTAATTTTCGTCATCGTTGAAAGACATTTGAAGAAATGTTTCGAAAATCGCGTCGAGTGCAACAATAGCTTCCCCTAATGGAATCCTGCTAATAAAACGAATCCTTATTATAGGGGTGACCTGAAGAGAGCACCCTGTACGTGCTTCAATCTGTTGAGGAGCAGTGGTACTAACTCAATTGAGGTCAGGCGGGAAATGGGAATCACAGAGGTTGCTCTTGCCAATGGAACCTTCCTGTATGTTTGAGTTCTTGGAATTTTTGCTGCACTAGGAGTCTGGCCGACAGGGTATTTACGTCTTAGTGAACGATGCGAGTTGGAACAGTCATGGGAGCTTCTGAGGTACAAGATAAAGGATTTCAATTATGGGTAGTGGTTTGCGATCAGTAATGAATTTTGAACCAAGTTTTTAATTATGTTTCTAAGATTTACTTCTCAGCTGAACCTTGTTTGTTAAGAGTTTCTTTTGAGATGATGTAATAAGTGAATAAATGAAGTTAAAAATTCATGTTTTTACGTTTTTAAGAATGTTTCTGGTTTCATTTGTTGAGTTCACTTAATACCAATGGAAATTTGCATAAAATAATTCTGATACTTGGGATTTCGTCTCTCAATGGAATTTCTGCTTCAATTACAAATCTTCGAAATCATGGAATGCTATTTTTTTTATCTGAAATCCCTCGTATGTGCTAACAGTTTAAGTTTCACTCATATGTTTCTGAATATAATGCGCCTCAATTGATAATGCATTGTTCTTTTAACAGTAGCACCTACATACTTTGTATTGTGGTCTGATGAATTACGCAAGTTAAGATAATTTTAATCTCTAAATATTGTACTAGTAGATTTTCCTAATGACGCAATTTTTTAAACATGCCACACAATGCCAACTGATTCTACCTGATAGACGACAAAAATGAGATCTGTTCAAAACTATGTATACACGTAGACACACACATACACACAAACATACTTATTTTACGGTAAATGCAGTAAATAAAATATCTCCCTTCAGAGTTACATCAGGAAGAAATGAATAACAGACACAAAATGACGAAATTTTATTTTTTTATGGATCTATATAATAAGTTTTAATTCTAAAATATGTGCTAGAGAGGGGTAAGATCTTATTGTCGATGACCCCAATATTGGAATACATCATTGGAAAGTATTCGTTCTGTGATCTGTAGAAACATATGTTTTTTTCCCCCCTGATTCAATCATATTTTCTTTTCTTATGTTTAGCTACTGAGAATTTGAGAAAAAAATCTATTATTATTTATTTATTTATTTATGTGTCGCAATTTTAGCGATTCACACTTCTCATATTATAAAACTAAGAGTTGGTATAGCCACCTTAAAATAAAAGAAAAATATGTTAAAATATCTACAGTCGTAGGTCGGCACGGTTACATTTTCTCCAGTGTATATTAATAGTAGCAGATTCGAATTCTTTAAGTTAGGGTTTGGTAAAAGTTTTAAATGTAGTTGAAAAGATGTGTCTGTTGGAGGTTTTTCATGATTGTCGCGATGTATGGGCTATTATTAAATAATCACCCGAACTGTATCATTTTGAGAGAGGAAAATGTGTAACTCACTTTCTCTCCTAGCGATGTCTTATAATCACTTTTTTGTGAAATTTAAATTCGTACTTTATTGACTTTAATAATACACGGGCATGATTATGTCAAATCGCAACCCCTACTTTTTCCTTACTTTCTTCGACTATTTATGCGATACGTCAATGTTATTAAAAAAAAAGTTATTATTATTTCTTGATCTATAAAATGAATGCAAGCTCTATACGAAAAAAAATTTAATAATCGAAAGAATAGTTTCTGCTAATTTTAACTACAAAGCAAATTGCCAACTTAAAATATGTATCCATACTCAAATAATTTCATATATCTAGTACTTTTTTTACTAGCCTCGCTTTCCCAGAAGTCCCGAATAGTAATTTTTTTAAGGACCTAGAACATTGGAACAAAATGATACATTTAACTGGGGAATTTTACAATTCAATTTGCCTGTTTCAAATGAAATATATATGGGGATAATAAATAATATATTTATTTGAAAATAAATACACCATTTTCTGATATAGAGGAAGATTGTGTAAAATAAAAAAAAATAATCACAACAAATTACTAATAAATCGCTTAATATTTGAGTTATGAGAAAATGCGTAGAACGACAATTGTAGAGCATCAATAGTTCAACAAGACTGTTTCTTTATCATTTTTCGACCCGGCTCATAATAACGGATATATTTTGATTTTTGGAATTCCCCCTACTAGCATTTTCTATTTTTAGTCTTCAGTAAACCCCCTCACCTACTCATGTCATTTAGCAATAAGCTGTTAAATCATGAATCATTTTATTCGAACTGTCGTTTTGTTATCAACAGATTTTTACTAAATGAGATACGAGCAAATAAGTTTTGTGATGATGTCACAAATTAAGATTTTAATTCTTGACGAGAAAATGTTTATTAGATCTATTCTATAGTCGATATTTAACCGTTTTATCCAACAATGAAGGTTATATTCATATATATCGTAAAATGGTATAGAACCAATCTTGTTAAAATATGGATGGACTACAATTGTTGTTCTTCACATTTTCTCGTAACTCAAATATTGAGCGATTTATGAGTACTTATTTGCTTCGTGTCTACAATAAACCCCACTACTACTCATTGAATTTTGACTTAGAAACAAAAAATATATGGTGAGATGACATTACTACTATGTGTCATATCAGCATGTAGGAAATCTGGTTAGTTTACGCATCACCTGCGAGGGCTTTTAGCAGATTTCCCTTAAGGGAAATCAGCTATTGAGGTCGTACTCATGATGCGAGTTTCGAAACATTTCTTCAAATGTCCATCGATCCTACCCAGGAGATGACGAAAATGAGGTCCGTTCAAAATTATATATATATATATATATTTATTATTTATATATATTATATATATATATATATATATATATATATATATATATATATATATATATTTGTCTGTTAACGCTCTAGCGGTAGCAATTGTAGTTTGCTCTTTACCAAACTCGGAATTTAATCGTTTTATGTAAAAAGGAAGATCAAGTTCGTTAATGGCTGAAATCGGACCAGTGGGAGGGGGGATTTTTGAAATTTGAAAATATCTCCGTTATTATGCGTCGGATCGAAAAATTGTATAGAATAAATCTTATTGCAAATTAAATTTACTATAAATATTGTTCTATACATTTATTCTGTATCTTGAATATTAACCGAGATATTTGCATTTGTATTCTGCGTGTGGTCACCAGTAGGCTATGTTCGGACTTTCCGCCGAGAGCTCTGGCGGCCGTTTCTATAACTATTCGTCCCTCGTGAATAGGTTTAGAGGTTAGGTTAACTGTTTGTTGGGGCTAGAAACTACTGGGTTATTACGCCCTAAATAATGTTTTAGGTTTAGAGGTTTCTTACTACTACAGTTGTTATTAGGCAGATTTCTCTATTGTAAAACTTCTCGTGGGAAATCTGCTTAGTTTACGCAGCCCCTGCGTGACGGACTTTTTTTTCTTTTCCCTTAACTTATTACGTAATAAAATTTACGTTTCCCTCTCAGCTAATTGTAAGTTGTAATGAAGATTTCCACTTTACTTAAAAGTATTTAATAGAATATCAGATACGTTGTACTGAGAATATCACCACCACCTGTCAGCAAGGTAAATATTTGTTATTTTGTTCCTTCCTAATCGATATTTTCATAACCGAATATGTAGTTGAAAATTAATTTAGAGGTAGAGAAAAAGGAAGAGTAGAGATAAAGTAAAGATTTTTTTTTTGAGGTAAAGAATAGGAAACTGGGGCTCAGGTTAGGCATGTGTGTTAAATCGTTGACGGTAAACTCACGTGGTTGGGAGTTCGATTCCCTCCTGGGCAATAGGAATTTATTTAGTTACAACCACATTCAATAAAATCCTTAGTCCCACCCTGGCTAGAAAATGGTGGTAAACAAATAGATAACCCGTCTCAATTAGCCGTATTTACAAAAAGTGGAAGTTGATAAATAATTTAAAAAAAAAAGATTGGGGAAAAAATTTGTTACATCTTGAATTTGAAATTTAACCACCACTACAATTTATTTCCTAAGCAGATTTCCCTTAAGAGTATATATATATATATATATATATATATATATATATATATATATATATATTTATCTGTTACAGTTCTAGCGGTAGCAATTCTTATTTGATCGTCACCAAACTCGATATATAAGAGTTTCATACAAAACTAAAGGTCGAATTCGTTAGTGACTGATATCGAACCAGCGGGAGGGGGGGGGGGCTTAGAGGGAGAGAATTTCGAAAATTCGAAATATCTTCGTTATTATACGTCGGATAAAAAAATTGTATAAAACCAATTTTATTGCAAATAACATGTACTACAAATATTGGCATGTAAAAATATTCTCTATCTTTAATATTATCGGAGTTATTTGCATTTTTTCGTTTTCGGCCGTCAGTAAACCTCCACTCCTACTCATTTCACATTAACGATAAGCAGTTATATTATGAAGCTCTTTATTTGAGGCCTAAATTCCAAATAACGTTCTCATTGAACTTTTACCTTTTGAGATAAAAGATATACATGAGGCACGTGGGAAATCTGCTTACTTAATGCAACCCCCTGCGTGACGGACTTTTATTTTAGTTTTCGGCCTTCAGTTAACCCGCAATCCTGCACACATCATATTAACATTATATTATCAAACACTATATTCCAAGTTTTACGATGAAAATCCAAATATAGTTTTCAACTGATTTTTACTAGATGAGGTGCATGCAAATACCTGGTGTTATGACGTCATCAATTCATTATTTTACGATCTTAATTCGAACATTTGTATTTGATCTATATCGCAGCATTTATGCAATTTCCTAAAATCTAAAACCTTATTCGTTTAGTCTGAAATCCGACCTGGAATAGGGGGGGGGCGGGGATTTCTAAATTCAAAATATCCCCGTTATTATAAGTGCGATTAAAACATTGATACCCATATATATCTATATATTTGTCTGTTACCATTCTAGCGGTCGCAATTGTTGTTTAATCCTTACCAAACTCGATATGTAGGCGTGTTATGTAAAAAGAAAGATCAAGTTCGTTAACGGCTGAAATCAAACCTAGGGGAGGGGAGGTTTAGAGGGGGAGAATTTTTAAAATTCGAAATACCGCCGTTAATATACATCCGATCTAAAAATTGCATGAAACCAATCTTATTCCAGATCAAATGTACTACAAATTGTGTTATATACATTTATTCTCTATCTGGAATATTAACGGGGATATTTGCATTTTAGTTTTCAGCCTCCAGCAAACCCCCACTTTTGCTCATTTTGCATAAACAATACTCTGTTATTTAATAAAACACGTTATTCAAAGCTTAAATACCAGATATTGTTTTCAAGAGACCTTTATTATACGAGATACGTGAAAATATGATCTGGTGATCCCCCCCCCCGTCTTAAGTTCTTGGACTACTAAAATTTGATTGGTTGAGATAAAAATTATTCTAATTCATTATAAATTACAGTACTAGATATAGCAAGTAATTTTCAATAACATGAACATGTCATATTCTGATATATTTCAGTAATTGTTTTTCTTACCGGTAAGAGGTTGGCATACTCGTTTGTTTACATTTCATACGCTTCCCGTTGGGAGGTTTCTTATTATCGTTTGTATTTATTCACTTAATAATGGCGGTGGTGTTATGATACCTGTATGTAGTTTGATGTATTGTTAAGCTTCACAAGGGAAATCTGCTTAGTTTACGCAGCCCCTGCATGACTGACTTTTTTTTTATAAATCCAGTCAACCTGCATTTCTAGAATAGAATAGAATCCAGGATAAAAGAATTTGCCTTATTTACATAATAGCTTCCTCAACCGTCTTAATTCAATCTTTTGTTTTAAGAGTATACTTTCCTTGTCACAAATTAATAGAAATTATTTACCCTGATAATACTGGTTTTATCACGTAATTTTATAGTAAAATCATTTTCTGGATAAGTGCTGACCTCTAGGTATCTTTAATCTAAAAACGTAACATTGAAAAGTTCAAATAATTCTCAAGGGTGTTTGCTATTCAATGGAATTCAGTTAATCTGTTTATCGTGGTATTTTACCATTAATTTTCCTCTACCAAAAGGTCACTCTTCCACTAAGTCCACTGTTAAATTCTATCCTACAGTACTATGTTTCCCCGCTAAGTAACACAAAAAGTCTTCACTTTTTCTTTCTTGCAATGTGTCCCCACTAAATTCTCCTGAACTTTCCTTGCAAAGTCCATCCGACAAGGAATTTTACTTACCACAATTTCGACTTCTTCTTTCTAATCACTTTTATAGATCTTTTTAAATGTTTTTGGTTATTCAAAAAAATCTTGTTTTCCCCTAATATTTGAGGTACGTATTTGCGTAAAATCTAGTTTCCACCTAATATTTGATTTTTGTACATGCCTAAAATTAAATCTTACGGACCATGATCGTTAGTTATTTAAGGCCCCAAAGTTCTAACTCCCTGATTCACCCCTGAATTTAGTAAACGTGTTTACGTACAAATAAAATGGTTAAATTGTTGACTGAGTGTGAGTATAAAATTAGAAAATACGCAAGCATTGGGAACATAAATAAATAAACACGCAAATTATAAGTACATGGTATAAAAAGGCTGGAAAAAGATTTACACTTTACACAAGCAAGACTGCAGTTCACAAACCGAGTTTTGCGGTAGTGTTGCCTCCAGCGCCTTTTTGTGCATGAAATTTCTCTTAACGAAGATAAGGCGGGCTACATTTACCTTCTAAATTTTTTATATGGCATTAGATTTTAATAAAATTGCAGTATTTTCTCAGCCACTCCAAAATATTATTTTTATTTTATTTTACTAAATATAAGCGGTGTTATCCCTCAAAACTTACTGGATATAATTCTCCCTTATATACATTATTTAGGTTTCCTTCTAAGAATTTCCCATTAGACAAGGATCCACTAGCATAATTGAAGCTAACTTTAAAATCATTCAGTTCTGCATAAGTAAGATTTATCGAGAACCCTACCACCAGTCATCTAAGCTTCCTCCCAGCTCATTGAACACAAGTTAGTTAACCTGACACTTTATTGCAGGGTATTTTTCTTCAAATGATTTATTTATTTTTTAATTCGTCCATTTTAAGAGATTAAGCTTATCTACTTTAAAGATAAGTTATCTACAGGTTATTGGGTAGTAACTACTTTTCCTATATTTTAGAACATTTTCCTTAAGGGAAATCAATCTTTTATAAAATTAAATTTCCTATTAATTTCATTAAATATTAACAGTGATATTAGCATTTTATTTTATTTAGTCTTTCAATAGGCCCTACTTCTACTCATATTATCAATACGGGTAAACTGATATATCATGAAACGAAATAAAAGATTAAATATCAGTTATTGGATTCATTATACCGCTGCTGTGTTAGTTAGTTTATTCAAATATGTTCAATGTGACGTAACCATTTAAGGCATTACGCTCTAGGCTATATGACTTGTTTTAGGAGATTTCCCTTAAGGGATATCAGCTATTGATGTCGTACTCATGACGCGATTTTGAAAGATTTTCTTCAAATGTCCATAGATCCTACCCAGGAGATGACGAAAATGAGGTCCGTTCAAAATTATATATATATATATATATATATATATATATATATATATATATACGGGGTGTACAGAAAGTTCTAAGCCTGGTGTACTTCTGATACCTCAGCTGTGAAGGTTGTTTTGGAAGCTTTTGACAACAATTTTTTTTTTGACCGGGTTACAGATGTTGGAAAAAGCGGTGGAATAAGTGGGTTGCTGTTGAGGGGGACTATATTGAAAAATAAAAATATGTAAGTTGAAATCAGGCTTAGAACTTTCTGTACACCCGGTATATACTAGCTCAGGTACTCGGCTTCGCCCGGGAATTCATTTGAGGCTTGATGGTGATGGTATTTTTTTGGCAAAATATTTTGACATTTACCAGTCCCAGTGTTTAGGGTTAATAGCCGTCGTTTCTGTGGATTTGTTAATAATAAAAGTTGTAAATTCAGGCTTCCCTTATAACCCCCCCCCTCTTGCCCGTCCCTAGAAATGTTGGTATGGCTTGTTATAATGAAAGCATTAGTGCTAATACATATACCGAGTTTTATTTATTTCGGTTGGGTCTTTTGTCCCAAATAAAATTGTTCACTTCCGCTATAGGTTTTAAGCGTATAACTCGTTTATAATTCGGTATACGAAAAAAGTGTTTTATCAAAAGTTACTCTAAATAACAAAATAAACAACTTTTGTTATGTTCATATTTGCCGAAAAACCAATAGAAAACGAAATATTGCTATTTTTAATTTCAGGCTTCCCTTATAATCCCCACTCCTGTTCGTCTCGGAGAATATTAATATAGCCTAAAGTCTAAGTTCGTGAAATTTCGAGAAAAAAAATCAATGTACAGACAGAGGTTACAATTTTATATATATATATATATATATATATATATATATATATATAGATATACATTTGTCTGTTAACGCTCTAGCAGTCGCAATTTTTGTTTGATCGTTACCGAACTCGATATTTAAACGTTTTATGGTAAAAGTTCGTTAACGGCTAAAGTCGGACCAGTGGGAGAGGGGTTAAGAGGGGGATTTTAGTAAATTCGAAATATTTCCGTTACTGTACGTCGGATCGAAAAATTGTATAGAACCAATCTTATTGCAAATTAAATTTAGTATTAATATTTTTATATTCATTTATTCTCTATCTTGAATATTAACCGAGATATTTGCATTTATATTGTGTGTGTGTGCACGTAACCGACGAGATGAGATCGGCTAACTTCGGTCCAGCCGTGAGTTTCCGACAAAAGCTAGTTCGGCCGTTTCCGTAACTGTTTGGCTCATGAAATTTCTATATTGAAAACATCACGTGGGAAATCTGCTTAGTTTACGCAGCCCCTGCGTGACGGACTTTTTCTTATCAATGACATTCTTGATATTAAACCGTTTAACGAAAACGATCATTATATTTGCTAATGGCTGAAATCGGGCCATGGGCCATTAATTTTCTATAAATGTTCGTCAAAATGTTTTAGAAATGATGGTTTATCATTAAAAAGGGGTTTAAAAGCAATATCGAAGCTAAATTGAACATAAGGTGCTATGTCAATTAATGCCAAACATCTTTGTGCTATCTTGTCTATATGATAGGTCCATCTGTTGTCTATGTTAGTTTGTTTGGATGCCGACAGAGGAGCTGGCAAGAGGCCGAGAAGGCCCCATCGGGGAGTCAGTGCTAAGCCAGCCGACGATGGAGATGGACCCGTGGATAGCCGAGGCCGTCGACACCTTCCTCTCATCGGGGAGAGTATCCCAGATCCCCTTCCGCTCCTCCCTCCGGACCAGGGTCAAGGTAACAACTAACAACCAAATATTTCCAATATCTCACGAACCGTAGAGTGGGGGGGGGGTGGCGATACTTATGAATCTAAATTGGTTCCTGAAAAGTGGGTGTGGGGTGAATCACTCAGTGACGTAGGTAAATGTGACTTGCCAGAAAATTCCGTTTGTTGGCATAAAACTCTATTAAGACGTGACGTTCTGAATAACAATACTAATGTATAGAACTGGAAAGTACCCAACAAAACTTGCACTGAGTTTCATCTTCTCTTCCGAGGCATAAAGGATACAATTTGCAAAAAATAAATTGAATCTCTATAAAATGAATTGAATTGCTATTTGAACTCACAAACCAATTTAAGGAAAGGAACATGAATATGGAAGTAAATTGCGTTTTTTAATTTTAGGTAAATGTAATTACATACAATTACATGGGATGGTTCGTGAAGGATGCACATTTTTGACATAGTTGTTCATTGTTTATGACGTTATATGTGTGTCATACCTTTATAGATGTCCTCATATGAAAATTTGAATCTCTGTTTTCCTCGTTGTAAGGACCCTATATCAACAAGGCGACATTTAAACTTCAGGGTTTTTATACTCGAGAAGTTTAAGTGGGATTATATCTTAATGTTGAAATCGCTTGAGTAAGAGTGTCGGTATACAGAAGATTGAAATCGAAAAAGCTAAAAGGCCCGTCACGCTAGGGGCTGCGTTAACTAAGCACAATTTCCACGTGCGTTACATAATTGCATTTATCTAAAAACATAAAAGTTCAATGAAAACATTATTTGGCATTTGAGCTTCAAATAAAGTACTTCATATCATAATAGCTTATTGTTAATATCACAGGAGTAGGAGTGGGGGTTTATATATATATATATATATTTCGACGGACCTCATTTTCGTCATCTCCAAGGTAGGATCGATGGACATTTGAGGAAAGTTTTAGAAAATCGCGTCATTATTACGACCTCAATAGCTGATTTCCCTCAAGGGAAATCTGCTAAAATGCGGATTCTTTCCGAATTTAATATTATGAGTATTTTATATATATATTTAGCAATATATAATGGATAATTAAACACACTTGTATTGCCACGTACTAGATCTTTCTTTTATTATTGAATGCTAGCAGATTGTAGAGGCCTCTATTGAGAGATATCCAATGGTATTAGAACGCCAATAACTACATCCAATAAGCAGTAGTCACCCACCCATTTATGTTCTTTAAATGACGCGGTATCCTGCGAATCAATATTCAGGCCTTTCAATTATGCCATCTGAATGGAGCTTTTTGAAAAAGACATGCCATGAGAAGGAGGAGGCCACAACAATTAAATAATCTGTAAACTAAGCATATTTCCCACTTTCTGGCATGTTACTCTACTGATGTCACCTCCTAATATCTGTTTCTATCCGAAGAGTAGAAGTAGGAGAATGCTCAAGCCTAAAAACAAGAAAGCACAAATAACTCGCTTAATATTTGAGTAACGAAAAAATGCATATAACAGTGCATGAAAAGATTTACAATATTGGTTTTATAACATTTTTTGACCAGAGTCATAATAAAGGAGATATTTTGAATTTTCGAAATACCCCTCTACACTCCCCCTACTTCCCGTCCGATTTCAGCTATTAACTCATATGATCTTTCGCGTTGAATGAAACAGTTAAATACCGAGTAAGGTACATATCATATAAACATTTATAATGTCTGATAAACGTTCATTAATGTCTGAAGTAGAACCTGTGGAATGGGGGGTTTAGAGGGGGGTGCGTTTTGAATTATCTCCATTTTTTTACGTTGGATTGAAAAATACTATAAATCCAATCTTATTGAAAATGTAATTTCCTATAAATGTTGTTTTATATATTTTTCATTATTTATAATATTAACAGAGATATTTCTATTTCTCAATTTTCTGACTTCAGTAAACCCCCACTCCTACTCGTGTCAATACACTTTGCTCTTCGTATAGACTGGCTTAAAATAACTAACATGGATTTGAAGTTCTATGAATGTGTGAACATTTTTCACTATAGAAACAGAATATTGAGACTGGTTTCTGGCCTTCCGTACAACCCCCACTCTTGTTCCTCATTAAGATTATTAATTTAGCCTAAAGTCTAAGTTAGATTCAATACATATACCAAGTTACATGGAATTAGTCGTTTAAGTGTTAAAGCTTAATATATATATATATATATATATATATATATATATATATATATATATATGGACGATTTTCATCTAACAGGAAGGATTGATTGAAGAAATTGTTGAAAAGCTAGTAATGAGTACCAACTCAATAACCCTAGATTCCTGGACACGGCGTGCCCTAATTATTAACATCTGCTAACGTTTAATTATTATTTAATTAATTAGGAAAAGAGTTTGAAGACTTTTTAACTTGTTCAATTCTTTTGCGCTGGTCTTCCACTGTCTCTTACGTACGCTAATGTTCTATTTATATTCACAACAAATATATTTAAAGTATTCTAAATTTGACCTTAAGGTTGCTGGTGGCGCCTTTAAAAAATGACCTGGTTCTCCATGTCTGAATTTTTTTTATTAAGAGTTTTATTAACGGAATAATGTTTAAACAAAAATATTAATTGAGGTGCTCAAAAGATCAATTTCTAAGAAGAGTTCCAATTAAGCCCATTTCATTTGCAGTAATAAATATTATGATAAGCGTCCACCTCGATTGATGTTCATTTATGATGGGAATTCTCCTCATAAGTCACCATTGATGGTCATTGTTTAGTGGCCCGTCGTTTATAAGGATGTATTAAATACTCTTCAGCCAACATGTCGAGTCAGATATTTACTTACGGTTAAGGAGAAATAACAGTCATCACTATGTATGTAATAATCTGAATCATTAAATTGGGTTAAAGAGCACCAGAGGTTGAGTTTGAATATTCTAGACAGCTGAAACTGTCTGAATTTAGTAATGGCAGTTTCAAACCAATAAAAAGAAATATTTCTATGCCAAGAAACTCAAGGATGGTTATATCGTTGGGAGAACGAGTGCTAAAACTGCGAACAGGGCAATTGATGCAGCTCAGACGGAGCGCAGAAAGAGAACGCGCCAGTTTATCAACATAGCTGTTGGGAATATGCCAACAAACAGCCGGAACCCTATCGAGGTCTGCCGACACACACTAGTCCCTCCAAACTGCTCCAATATGTCTCATTCTTAATCCAACTTAATTCAGTGATTCTCCATTTTCAGAGGAGATAAGCTGTTACAAACGAGGATCAATGGTCTCTACAGAGAAGATAAATTTTCTTCTATACCCTTTCACGTGTCTGATGGTTAATTAAAATGTATTTTATTTATATTGTAAAAGATGACTTTAATAATATGAGCTTGATCGAGATGGGTTAGTACGCTTTTCTAGCTAGGAAGAAGGAGGAATCGAACACACGTCGCAAAATAAACTAAGAGTATTAGTACCCACACATTAGGACTCCGTAGGTAAGGATATAATAATAAAAAAAACAAACATTCAAAGTGTTCAAGTTCCTTGGCCATTAGTTTTTTTAAAAGTAAATTCTGGATGCTATTTCTCAAATTATATTTAGTTTCCTTCTTGTATTAATTCTCACTAGCGCCATGTGAGTGGGGAATATCAAACTTTATATTAAATTGGTGGTCAGCGTGCTTATATTGGCAAATGCCTATCATGAGGCTATCGCTTTGTGTGGGCTACGTGCCTCTGGGCGGTGACTCTCAAAATTCGTGATACTTCTATTGTTGGACTATTTCCTACCGAAGCCAAAGGAATACCTGTGCATGGTATATTAATTCATCAGGTTCTCAATATTCAGTGAGCATATGTTTGTCAGTTTGTAAAGTACAGTACGTAGATCTACGTCGTTTTGTCGGTCATAAAGTAAGGTATTCCGTCAACTATTTGGTTCCGTATGTGTTTTGCTTTATGAAGGTCAAATGAAACCATTCTATGTGTATCAGTGCTAGTATTCATATCAATTTTTTTTTATACACTGTTAGGAAAGTTGAATTCTGTTAGATGTCTACGTAGACACATGAATGCTGTCATAGCTTTAATTTAACATGGTACTAAACTTTAAATATCTAGTATCGTATTAATAAAAGTCCGTACCTTTAGTCTTGGTAAGTAATAATAGAAAAAAACACCCCTTTTACACTCTAGTTTAATAAGAATGTGCACTTTATAAAGTAGTACCTGTAATTTTACAGCCCTGAAGAAGAGAAAATAAAAATTCTCGAAATGTCGGCATAAACTAAAACTTTTTTCACCAACATTGACCTAAACTCCAAAAAGAATAACAACACCATATATATTTGTCTGTTACCGCTCTAGCGGTCGCAATTTTTGTCTTATCGTTGCCATACTTGATATATAATCGTAGATTGGCTATATACACTTTTTTACGCATAATAAGGGAGATATTTCGAATTTTCGATAGCGCTTTACAGATGGGCAGAACTCAATCTTCAGTGTGATTTAAAGCACTCGATTCGCGCTGACTGTCAACACAGTGTCCTGTAAACGCTTCACGCTGAAATATATTTCTTCTAGAGGAGGGACTGGCCTTTTATTAAACCTCGTCCAATGCCATCAATTAATATACTTTTGTATCTGACGTGGTGGAAGGCTATGGTTGATGGTATAGATGCTGTTCGCTGAATAATAAGTGTAAGGTATTAATTGGATTAGGAAGTTGATAGGTTTTATCTGTTAGTGGACCATGTTTTGAAATCCCAGACGAATAATCACACGTAAAATTTTTACATATAATGATCAAAAATTAATGCAAAAGCGGAGAAAGGGATTATTTTGTCTCTTAGTCTAGAACTTTTAAAATGAATTAAAAATGAAATTTAAATTTTACTTGCATGAGAGCCACCTATACTTATAATATTTACGTAAATCATTAAGGTTTTCGATTTTCATCACTTATCAGATGTGTATATATTTAACAGCAATAGCATACTAATCGCTTTGAATACGGATAATGGAGAAACAACACTGGTCGTGTATGTATCCCAAAAGCACTGTTTGGATTTCTCCCGAAATGCTAGACGGCTTAGTATGGAGTTTAAATTTTACATATTTTAACATATAATGATGAAAAATTAATGCAAAATCGAAGGAGAGCATTATTTCCTCTTATTTATTATGCCTTGTATTACGTTGGAGGACGTGAGATGCCTCACATCCTCCAAGACGAAGCTGGTGACATTTCAAATAGCTTAAGTATTGACTCTCAATCTGAGGAGTAATGTAAAGTTTTAACATATAATGATCAAAAATTAATGCAAAAGCGGAGAAAAGGATTATTTTGTCTCTTAATCTAGAACTATTAAAAGCAATTAAAATGTGAAATCTAAATTTAACTTGCATAAGAGCCACTTACTTGCCTTACTTAATCGCCTTGATTGCAGAGTATGGAGAAAAAATAAACTTTACCATTTATTTTAGCATATAACTGATAGTTGTAATTATATTGGTGACGTCATCTAATTTTTTTAAAGTGTAAACCCTTGTGAGAGGCCACAGAACCCAAGTGCCGCCTGGGTGTAGTATATGTTCCCCAAACGGCTCTCTCTCTCTCTCTCTCTCTCTCTCTCTCTCTCTCTCTCTCTCTCTCTCTCTCTCTATATATATATATATATATATATATATATATATATATATATATATGAAAACAATGCATAATATATTAATTATAGTGAATTAATTATTAGTTATTATGAGTGGGATCAACAAATGTTTCACAACCAATCTTTTAGTGGAATTAATTTTCTAAAATATTTATGCACATTTTTTTTATCTAAATTAACTAAGATATTTGATTTTTTTATTTGAAATTTCAGTCTTTCGTAATCCCCTTTCTTATTAAGGAGATTTTTACTTAGGAGCTCTTAAGCCACTCATCTCGTTTACTGACTTAAATTTCAAGTCTTGTTTAGATTGGCTTCTTATTTCTGGAGAAATGGAAAATAGATGTCCAGTTCAATAGCATGCCTAGCACTGGTGGAATTCTGCTTCGTTCACGCAGCCCTTGCGTGACGGGCGTTTTATGTAACAGAATCAGTCATTAATGCATTCAGGCGGACAGCAGCGCATTTATTTATTATAAGGGATGTCTGGAAATGTTAAGGCTAAGAAGTGACAACAAAATATTTAAAGAAGAAAATTATTAAGGAAAAGTTATTGAATTATTGTCCATGGAAATTTTGAAGACTGCAGTTAGCTCTTTTAATGGCTACTGACCGTTGACGTAAAGGATGAAATTGACTGTGGAAATTTCCAAGGTCATAAGACAATTAATGCGCCTTACACATGTTGGTCTCTTTAAGGAAGGCTATAGGAAGACCACAATTCTCTATACTTTAATGTAGAATTCTATATTATAAACAAAACTGAGAAAGCGCTTTACTTATTTATGGGGTTTTATTATTTATAGGGATTTGTGTTTATTAGATTAATGAAATAAAATATGAACTGATTCTCGGCCTTCATCTAAAATCTAAGAATATTATATAGTGATATATGTAGTTATATATAGTGATTCTCACATAAACTTCTCGTGCAAATGTATAACTCAGATTTTCACTGGAATAAATATCTTATTACTTTTGAATAATCTGTCCTCCCCCTCCCTCCTCCGGTATATAATATACGAAAAATTTAGAATGTCTCATTTTGTTATTCTAACGAAAAAAAGAAGGGGGTTTTGTGAGTTAAAGTTATCGGTTTACCCTAGGCATGGGGGTCATTCCATGTCAGTTCAATACACTTTGAATTAAAATTTTACGGGATCATTTTAAAATATTCTAAAAACCTAAAACAACTGTTAGTAGGTACTGAGAATAAGAAAATTATCAAATTTTAATTTTTAAAAGCATTTCTGAAATACGGCTATTGAATGTGAGGCATTCAATTAGGTAACTTGGTAAGTTTAATCAGTTTGTGGACAATGTTTTGAAATCCGAGACGCTAATTACAAGTGAAGTTTTAACATATAATAATAAAAAATTAATGCAAAAGCGAAGAAAAGGATTATTTTGCCTCTTAATCTAGAACTTTTATAAGCAATTAAAAATTAAATTTAAATTTAACTTGCATTAGAGCCACTTATAATCTTTCCGAAAATGACTAAGGTTTTAGAATTCTTATCAGTTATCGGATATTATAATTGAACAGCAATATCATGCTAATAGCATGGAATGCGGAGTATAGAGAAACAACACTGGTTGTGTAAGTATCCCAAAAGCTCTTATGGAGTTCTAGCTTTATACTTTTTATCATGTAGTTGTGAAAAATAAATGGAAAAGCAAAGGAAAGCATTATTTGGTCTTACGTATTGCTTTGTATTAAGTTGGAGGATGTGAGACGCCCCACACCCTCCAAGACGAAGCTGGGGACATTTCATAAGTATAACTTAAGTAATGACTCTCAATCTGAGGAAATCATTGATTTACGATTTAAATTTCGTGGAAGCAGTCCAGCGGAATTCTAGGCAATTTAGCCAAATTTGAAGCAATCCAAACAAAAATGACGTCACTTAGGAATCGTCTTCTAGGTAGTCTGCCTTAGGAATTCAATTTCATATATGTAACGTGGTACGATCTACCTGAAGCTGAGAAAATGTTTGTCTGAAGTGCTCCTAAATGAAACAACGTTGTTTAAACTGTGAAATAAGACTGGATAGAAGAAAATAGTGGTGTTTCTCCATTGTTATAAAAAGGAAACATATATAAAGAATTTAAAAACTTGAAATAAAAATTTCTTAAACCAGTGAACAAACAAGATGATGTTTTTCCAGTGGAAACCTGTACATGATTCCAATAATTGTTGGGTTCATTTAGTCTGTTTCAAATGGATGCTAGTGAATATGAATCTAATAAATGCCAATGGAAATGAATCTAATGAATGAGATATAATACTAACGATTTTGCAATAGTATGCGGATTACATGGACAAGGAAATGTCAATCGGCATTAACAATCATGCATGCGATTTTTGGTATTTAATACAAATGTAACAACACATCCGTGATGGGTATGCCAAATTTATTTGTTTTAATATTTCAAAGAAGTACAACACATGTGGAGGCTTTTGATTTTGGGAGTATTAAAGTAAATTGTTTTGATAGCACCTCATGGCAACAATGTTAACTTGGACATTGTATTTTGTGGAGGGGATGTTTTGGGCAAACATTGAATAATGAATGGCTATCACACTACCGTATATTTAAAGTTGATTTTTCTAGTTTTAGGATAACATATCTCTTCCGGGGAAGACTTAAAAGGGAAGTTACTTTTCTTTATTGAAATGGTGATGACCGTAGCTCAATTTACCGTAGCTCTCATACAAATGGAGGTACATAATTTGATAACAGATATCCATAATTATAGACTACAAATAGGATTGAAGAACCCATTAACAACTCTCTGCTGTAGCAATGTAGAGTAGCCGAGAGGGAAAATCAGATACAGTGTGAGATGGCGCGGTCATGGCTTCAGTCAGTACATCTGCCAAAATCTTTATGGGGAGAAGCTATTCTCGCATCAACACACACTTTGAACAGCACGTCTCCGACAAAGTAAAAGACAAGATACCAACTTACGTATTTGTGAAAAAGAAGACTGATTTTTAGCATTAAAGAATTTAATGCTATGCTATGAATCGTTATAAGAAAAGAAGAAAATTTGATGCAAAATCTTCAAAAGGATATTGTGTTGGCTATTCCGGTTGAGTTTGCGGAGTATTTTTTCCGGATAAACTTACGGTTTTATATTGGGATAAATGTGATATTAAAACCTGAAATACCAAAGACTAACTAAAAATATGTATCGATAGTACATTCAGATAGTGTAAGGAGAGAAGTCGTTATAAATGAAGGTGTTATTGAATCAAAAGATAATCATACAGAAGAAAACGGATCAAAATATGATGAGATGCCACGGAAGTTGAGAGAATCAGGAGAATTTCTGAGGGAATTAAGGGGAAAGTAAATAAACATAAACGGGCGAGAGTTGCCCCTTCAAGTTTGAAATAACCATCCGAGATAAAAATAATTTTAGCAGATTTCCCTTAGGGGAAATCAGCTATTGAGGTCGTACTCATGACGCGAGTTTCGAAAAATTTCTTCAAATGTCCATCGATCCTACCCAGGAGATGACGAAAATGAGGTCCGTTCAAAATTATATATATATATCTATATATATATATATATATATATATATATATATATATATATATATATATATATATATATATATATTTGTCTGTTAACGCTCTAGCGGTCGCAATTTTTGTTTGATCGTTACCAAACTCGGAATTTAACCGTTTTATGTAAAAAGGAAGATCAAGTTCGTTAATGGCTGAAATCGGACCAGTGGGAGGGGGGGTTTAGAGGGGGGATTTTCGAAAATTCGAAATATCTCCGTTACCGTACGTCGGATCAAAACATTGTATAGAACCAATCTTATTAATTAAATTTACTATAAATATTGTTCTATACATTTATTTTGTATCTTTAATATTAACCGAGATATTTGGATTTGTATTGTGAGTGTGATCGGCTATGTTCGGGAGTTTCCGCCGAGCGCACTAGCGCTAGTGTGGCCGTTTCACTAACTATTCGTCCTCTTGAGAATAGGTTATTACTAGGCAGATTTCTCTATTGTAAAACTTCACGTGGGAAATCTGCTTAGTTTACGCAGCCCCTGCGTGACGGACTTTTGAGAGGTGCAGTAGCTAGAGAAATGCAGTCTTTCGATATAGATGGATGTACCTCAAGGCCATTCATACTAGATGGGTTTATACTAAACCCTATCCTGGTGATCAAATTCCATACAAAGCTGGATTAGTGAAACTGGTAACAGTGAACGCCTGGGTAAAGATTATGAGGATACGTTTAGTCCTATTCTCAGCTTTGAAACTAGAGGTCACCCAATGGTACTACAGTTCATGTAGGCATATCAAATTTTGCGTAAACCTGCATTTTGAAATAGATCATTGAATCAAAAAAGTGAATGTGAAAACCTCAAGGCTCTGAAGATAATACACAAAAAGATTGCAAATTACTATTAAATGTAATGTAGATTGTAAATTGCTATTATGTGTCTGACGGACTTTCTGGAGGATTCTGATATCTATGATAGCAAGAGTCCTGTATGTTTTATGACGAGAATACGATGATGTGTCCAATTAAATAATTATATTATAAACTGATTTATCATTTTGAATAGCTATTCCTGATGTTGA
Organism: Riptortus pedestris; assembly: GCA_019009955.1. Lineage (NCBI taxonomy): Eukaryota > Metazoa > Arthropoda > Insecta > Hemiptera > Alydidae > Riptortus > Riptortus pedestris. Next base: position 78,768,084 of record CM032229.1, read on the forward strand.
CAATAATTGGGATGGATATCAAACATTATCCTACATCCATTCTAATAAATCGCCCTAACAATGAATATTGAGTAAATTAGGGCCCGATGGATTGGAAACTAGAAAATCATTGTACACTTTTGATTGTATCTGGGTGGACCCTAGAATTCTGTAATTTATAGTAATACTTTCTTAAAACTGAGAGGAGTTTGATCTGTTAAGCTGAGGGCTTGGGTACGGTTATAGTTCAAATAAACTTTACCGAGAAGAATCGGAAAATCTTAATTGAGGACATTATCTCACTACGTATCTGCATGAATATCACACAGTAAAAGTTCAATGAAGACAATATTTGTTATTTAAGCTTCGGATAAAGTAGTCAATGATATAACAGCTTATTGTTAATATAAGCTGAAAACTAAAAAATGCAAATAATTCGGATAATAATGAAGATAGTAATAAAGATATAAAACAAAATTTATATTTAGCTCTTAACAATTTTTCGATTCGAAGCATAATAACAGAGATATTTCTAAATAGCCCAATTCCCCTAGTCTAAAACTCCCCTCTCACTTATCCGATTTCATCCATTAATGATCTTGGTCTTTATTTTTACGTTAAATGTTTAAATATCGAATTTTCTAACGATAAAACATAAATTACGACCGCTAGAGCGTTAACAAACAGGCATTAGGCAAGGCTAGATTGAAGTAAATAATGCAAAAAATATTTTTCTGGACCTTATAAGCAAGTCCTTAAAACTCGAATACAGCGATTGTAATTTGAAATAATTTCCTTCAATAGAAAAAATGCTGCCAATAAATTGCACTATGCTGACAAAACCCTTCTGCTGTAATTAATGGAGCATATGGTTGGGGGGGGGTCATTGAATTCTTGTAACCTGCGCCTCTACTGACAGCTGGACTAATGATGTTCTTTTTCTATCTATAACCTTTGGGTCATTCTTCTCTCAACAACTAACCTAAATATAAGCCAATAATATTTGACACAAAACAGGAATACATTGATAAAAGTATAATTTCATCCGTTTCTCTAAAACTACAAAACCCTAGGCTGTAAATGCAACCGAAAAAAATATCTGATAATTTTTTTCGGTTGCATTTACAGCCCATCAAGGTCATCATCTGCATTCTCCACCTATGCCTTTCATGGGCGATGGTATTCCAGTTCAGTATAAAGAATTCTGATGTGTTCTTCTTTGCTCTGTCGTTCCATCTGGGTTCCCTCGTAGTCTGCTATCTACGAATATTGCATTCTCTGTCTCGCAAAAGGGAGAAAGTTGGCTTACTTCTTGCTACATGTCCCACCCATAGCATCTCAAATAGTGTGAAATATCCTGGCTTATTTCAGATTAACTCTTCTCTTATCTTATCTTTCCAGAGCCTCATGTTATCATTTCATTTTGTGCCTATTACGGCTCTAAGAGCCTTACATTCAAACCATTCAACTTTTTGTTTCAGGTTACACGTCAATGCCCATATCTCAAAGCCCTTACATCCGTATGGGATTTAGTAGTGGATGTATAGACCATATATATAAACGGGCCTCCTTTTTAGCAGATTTCCCTTGAGTACTCATGTCGCGATTTTCGAATTATTTCTTAAATGCCCATCGATGCTACCATTACACACACACACACACACACACACACACACACACACGCACGCACGCACGCACGCACGCACGCACGCACACACACACACACAAAACTCTACTCATGCACTACCATCGTCACTCTCCACTATACAAAAATGATGCACATACACACACACCCCCAAAACAATTACACCACTCTATACGCATTCCTTAAAACTCTTCCTACATAAGTTTGACAACCCTTCTCTCCATTCTTATTCCTAACATAGTAACAAGCCTACATAAATTTATCTTGTTATAAACCTAGGTAGACAGCTAGACTATTTGACACATCATCATAGTAACAAGCCTATGTAATCAGAATTTGAATCATAATCATAGTAATAAGCCTTTGTAAACATAATTTGAAATGTACTCAGTAAAACCAGTATAAAATAAAATAATATGTATTATATTAGTGTATATATACTTGCCTGTTATCGCCCTAGTGGTGGGCATTTTATTTTATAAGCGCGTTTAATGAAATACTATAGATCAAGATCCTTAATGGCTAAAAATCGGTAAGATAAATGTAAATACGATGTTTGACGACGAAATCAATTAAGATTTTTACGTTCCTGGCTCAAAAACTTTTATTTTATATATACCATACTCGATATTTAATGGTTTCATTCAACACTGAAGATAATAATAGGTAACCTCTGAAATCAGCCTGAGGGGAGGGTTTAGAGTGGGTAATAATTGAAAATTCGAAATATTTCCGTTATTAAGAGTTGTATCAATAAATGTTAAAGAATATCTCGTTAAACTAGTGATGCTGTACAATTATTGTATATATTTTTAAATACCGCAAAAATTAAGGCAGTTGTTTTCAGCCTTCTGTGGACTCATAGTATTTTTATATAGAAATATAATATATATGGTTGAAGAGAATAGTGTGCCATACCAGCCCGAAGAAAACCTGCTTAGGTTACAGAGCCTAATTTATTTAGTTTATGCGCATTGCTGTGAGAAGGGCCTGGAGTGATTCAGGCTGGTCTTTCATTCCCCTTCTATTTCTAGCTGCTTTACCTCACTAGACGGAAATATCTCATATTAGTAAATAGCGACACGCTTCTACCCATCCAACCCTTTCAATTATCTCTCCTGAAATAATACTAGTTGTTATCTTTGTCCCGATAAAAATTTTCCCTGATATCCATTTTTCATTGATGGTTTCAAATTAGACACATAGAACCATTATATTTTATATTTATATTTCCCCCATTTTCTATAAGCACAGTAGACGCCGCTCAGAAGGTGGAAGATAAATATAACCATATCCAGAAAGACAGCATTTTGAACATCCTCATTTATTGGAATCTCCGGCATTAAAATGAAAATATAAGGAAAATTTTTTTAATAAAAAACAAAATACTCAAATTTATGAACTCTTAAATGATAGATCCCCTCCTCCCTTGAGTTGGAAACATTCTTCCAACATAATGAGTTCTACGCATGTGACAGAAAATACCAGAAAAAACAGCTGTTTCCAATTTAAAGACGTCCTGTAAAGCCCGAGTAAGCAGGCGATCTCTGCCTTACCTGGGACATTGATTCTTTGCTTAGAAGACTTTGTAAGGGTTTTACAGACTGATACTTAACCTTGAGGCCCCCTGCTCAAATCATTGAAAGTCCTTAGTCCCACCCTGGTGGGTTTAAATTTATAATATAAATATAATTGATGTATAGGCAGATAGGTGAAGCGGTATTTGAATTTTTTAAAATATGTAAATATTTGATTTATGTTTACTGGTCGGATTTCGACGATTAACGTACTGGGTCTTTATTTTTACATAAAACGTTTAAATATCGAGTTTGTTAATGAGTACACTAAAATTGAGACCGCCATTGCGTTAAAAGACAAAGTCATCTTGGATAGGATCGATGTACTTTTATACAAACGTTTAATAAATCGCGTCATGAGTACAACCTCAATTTCAAGCCTAAAGGGAAATCTGCTAAAAGTCTGCCAAGCGAGGATGGCGTAAACTGAGCAGATTTCCCAGGTGACGGAATTATACAATTACAACGTCATGTGCTCATTCTATACTCTGTTTCCTCTTTGAAGCTTAGCTAAGACACGCAGTGTTAAGTATTGTAATAGAGAGAACTGTAAGGTCAGAAGTAGGAGTTTTTTTATGTCAACGAAAAAAGTGCAAACACCAATGTTAATATTTGAGCTAGAGAGGAATATATAGAACAATAATTGTAATAATGGCCACTCTTGATGATAATGATATCATATTATCAAAAAGCCAGACTAAAAAAAATAAAAATTTTCGATTCAATGCATAGTACCGGAGATACAAAAGAGTCAGTCACGCAGTAGCTGCGTAAACCAAGCAGTTTTCCCACGTGCTGGTATGACTAATGATCAGATCTCAAAACATATTTGGATTAAAAAAAGTACGAATTACTCACTTAATATTTAAGCTACGAAAATATTCATAGAGAAACAATTGTAGACCATCAATATTTTAACAAGATTGGTTCTATAGCATTTTTCGATCCGTCTCATAATAACGGATATATTTTGAATTTTCGAATTCCCCCTCTCTATAACCCCTTCCTGGTCCCACTTCTGCCAATAACAAATATGATCTTCAGTGGTGACTGAAGGGTTGAATATTGAGTATGGATCAAATGAACATTTTCGAGACTAGAACATAAAACCTTAATTGATGACGCCATCGCATATCGAATTCCCATGTAGCTCGCATAATAAAAGTCTATATATAATTTTGAACGGACCTAATTTTCGTCGTCTACTAAGTAGGATCGATGAACATTTGAGGCTTTTTTTCGAAAATCGCATCACGAGTACCATCTCAATAGCTGATTTGCTAATATACATACATTTTTATTTGGCCGCTTCTTTAAACCCTCATCGCCTTGGTCCTATTTTCGCTATCAATGAACATAGTCTTTAGTTCCCATGGAATTACAAATGTCAAGTTTAGAAGCGATTGAGTATAAATTGCGGTCGCTGGTGCTTCAGTAGAAGCATACATTCATACACACACACACACACACGCGCGCGCGCGCACGGATGTGAAGAACATGTACTTGGCTTGCAAAGTGTGCATTGGCAGAGTTGGGGGTTTACTGAAAGCTGAAAAAAATACAAATAACTCGGTTATAATTCGAAATAGAGAAAACATGTAAAATAAGATAGAAAATTAAATTTGCAACATGATTGGTTGTATCACATTTTTCAATGCGACTCATAATAATGGACTTATTTCAATTTTTTTATTCTGCCCCTTTTTATACACCCTCTTCCTGGTCCGATTTAACCGATTGTGAATATTTATGAATATACTCTATTGTAGAGGTGAGCTTGTGAATGAGAAAATCTTCAAAGAATAATGGGAAGTAATATTTTAAAACAAAGCTTGTGAGGCGTAATTTCCCACATTTTTCCATATATCCCACATCCTGAAATGATCTAGAGACGGCGATTGATTTTCAATTCCCAATTTATCTCTTAATACCCTATATTAACGAATCATGATATTCATGCTGAGCATTAGATGTTTAAAAACTTAATATTAAAAACTGAAAACTCATGGATATCTCCAAATTGATATGGAAAAAATATGTAAGAAGACATAAATAGGATGTTGCTTAATTTAAATAATTTAAACCCTGAATAATCTCAAGTGTGATAAAGGTATAGAAAAATCACGTCATTCTGGAAATACTTTGATAGATCTGACTCATTGCCTAGTACCAGCAGTACTGATAGTGATAATGGAACGTTTATCAATATTAAACAACCGACATAAATAGTAAATGTTAATACTGGATTTGGTCTCACACTTTTTACCCAAAATATGATTTTATTCGTCTAAGTTTAGTACCGAAACGTTTGACAGTGTTTCCTCTTTGGTAAAGAATTAGGGGGGGGGGGAGAGGGGGTAGAGATTTTATGGGCTGCTGAATGAATCATTCCCTATGTTCGAGTCAGAAGATCAAAAAATATAATAAATATTTTTATAAATTTTCTTCTAAAAACTGGTTTCTACTTGAAAGCTGTTGTTGATGGATTTTTTTATATAAATGGGAATCCCCAAAGGAAAGGAAGTGGACCTTTATTTTCCGCATTATTCCCAACTTATCTATGATGGATATAGTTACTCCCGCCTATTCTTCTTGAGTTGGTAAATAAATTTTTATTCCAATTTTTCAATAAGGATTCTTTCAGTCTCTCAAATGTGTTGGAGAATCACACTTTTATATTATGTAAGAAATTCAAGAAATTTGGAGTGCATTTGTGTCTTGCTGTGGGTAAAATATACAGGCATTTCTGTAAAATTCATCTTACTTTCATTTCACTGTCTAAAGGCTTCCAATGTCACCTGAATCTTATTCCAAAAGAGAATTCCTTGTATATACATATTTTAGGGAATAAGATGTAATTAAAAAGAGACTAATAGGGGTTATATACTTCGGACGTTACACTTTAGGTAAAGATAAAGGAGATACTATTCTTACCTGTAGCACAAGCATTAGTTTCAGCTGAAAGTGTGCTGTAATGAAGAGCCGACTATTGTATTAATTGAGATGTGGTTCTTCCTTCACATAAATGTTTAATCTTGTACATGATTAACAAAAATACCATTGGAATGCCGATGAAATTTTAATTTTAAATTAGGTGAATTTGTATCGGTCGTGTACGAGTTTTAAGAAATCATAAATTTAGATAAAACAGATTTTCCTGTTAGAAATACCACTAAACTTGCAAACAATAGACACTTTGTTTAGATTTAATTGTTTTTCTAGTTGTAAGGAAAGTTCTTTGTCTGAATATATGGCCACATTAAAAATTGACATTACACATTTTCTCATAACCTAAAAATAAAATGGTTAAAATATGTATTTAATTCCAGTAAATTCAATTAATTTTTATATGAAAAATTAAAAACGAAAATACACCTGCAAAATTTGATAAGGGGAAGAGAGCGAATAAATATGGGTTTAAATCTCTAGAAGTTTGGATGATTGCAGTCGTAAACGATTCTAAATGTTACGAGTTATTTGTGTCTGATTTTCCAAGCATATATTTTTCGTGATTTCATCGGTATTAATCCAATTATCCTTCAGTAATTTTCACCTTAAATTTTTATTACTATCTTGGTGTTTGGATTTGACTCCAGGAGTCGTTTCTTAAGTGTATGCGCTGCATTTTTTATTTATTTCGTCCATTAATTAATTATTCACCAAAACATGGTCGTACAAGTAGTATCAATGGTAAAATTGATAGTACAACATGTATCCAACATAGGTGCGTTGTATTATATGAATAAAACTTTTTCCTCTGCATAAATTGTTACCAAAAAGAAGTTTGGAACGAATATCTTTTGTGCTTCAAGGGCTATTACTGACTCATTTATCTTTTTCTCTTAAAAACCAATAATGAAACATTCAGCCGAACAGGAGTTCTGAAGGTGGAGAATTTTTGCAAATTCCGTGCGATTAAAAGAAGTATTTCAAAACAAAATTCCTTTAATTTTGTCTGCAAGACTTCCATGGATTGAAGATGCAGACAGAAATTGACTTATAGCAGTACTCACAATTTACCTAATATATAAAAAACTTTGAAATACGTTAATAATAGTAATAAAAGTAGTGCAACATAAATTTGCATGCACATACATTTAAATATCTAATAAGAACGACAACGACAAAATTTTGATTTATTTTAAAAAATAAATTATTATTATATATTGACGTCCATTTTTTGCTACTATGGCTAATTGGGACGGGTGGTTTACAAGTGAGTGTCTTTTTCTGGCCAAGCAGTTTGTCAATAAAAACATTCCTATTACCCAGGAGGGATTAATAAAATAGAAACGTTATTTATAACTGAAACATGTCATTAAATAATTTAAAATTAATTGTGAGAAAAGTAATTTAATAGAATAGACAATTTTTCCTCGTAATTAATTTTAATTATTTAATGATATGTTTACAGATATAGACGCCATTATTCTTTACTTTAGTTATACGTCACCCATGTGGAAGCTGGGCCGTCATTTTGTGTAATATTTGTCCTTGGTATCAGATCAATAGTGGATTTTCATTTGTAGGACATTCCTTAAAAATGTGAATATGGAAATATCCTTTTTGAAAAATAATTCTTGTTTTGACGAGTTAATGTTTTCTGTAAGATAGAAAGCAGACGATAGGCATCATGGGTTATGTTTACTGTAGGAGAATAGATAGGAGTGTAAGCTGGATGCCAGGAAGGCTGCGCGAGAGGATTTAGGAACACATTTATAAATAAAATAAAGTATTTATAAATAACTAGAGAATATTAGTATATAAATATAGCAGAGCTGGCGGAAGCATTCTGCTATCAGCTGCTCTTTTCTTACGCATATGGCCGGCGACAGATTTCTTTAGCTTTCGGAAACTCTTTGTGAATTTATTGTTGATTGACAAAATGAAGTGGAATGTGTTATGACATTTTATTTCATTATAATGTAGAATGTGTATCTGTGTGTGTGAGTGTGTAAATTTCCCTTAGATTAAATTAGCTTTTAACTTCATCCGATGCGATTTTTGAAACTTTTCTTCAAATGTCCATTACCTGCAAGACGAATTATACAACCCAATTGATTTATATTTACACACACAAATGTTTATTAATTAAAGATGAACACCGTCATTCAACTCTTTTGCGCTATTTTGTGACCTTCACACTGATTATATCAGCTTAAGGCTGAACGAAAAGAAATATACTGGTTAACCTTAATGAACAGCGAAAAACTGCTCAATAGAGAACGGAATATTGTGTTCATCGTCTATGAGGTACTTTGGTTCGGTTATTTGTAATAACATTAAAACTTGAGCAGCTGGCAAACAAGACAACCCTGTTAAACTTCAAATTTCCTCATTAAGTTTAAGAAATATTGTTACATGTTTTAAGACAAAAATCCCTTCATAGGACCTAAATCTTCACTAGAGAAAATAATATATATATATATATATATATATATATATATATATATATATATATATATATATATATATATATATGTATACAAAAAAGAAAAACAAACATATTCATGGAAGTCAATGAACTGAAATTTCACATTAACCTTTAACTTCACCTATAAACACGAAATAAAGTTTCTATGGAACATTGTAATATACTTACCACAAGGTAGGGGCTCCCCAACCTTAAAACCAGTGATGACTCCTTTCTGCCATTAGGTATTTAGTCGCAAATTAAAATGTTTTAAATCAATACTTACTATATCCTTATAAATCGATTATTTCATTTCGGACGGATGATAAAATAACGTGAACTAGTTATGTAATAAAGCTTAAATTTATTTCAATTTTGTTTTAATTGTAGAATTTTTCCTATTTTTTATTAAGAAGAGGATATTCCGATTTTGGCGTTGTATATCATGTTTTTTTCATTTAAAATGTTGACTGTTTTAAAATAAAATGAATGCTCGGGTAGAGCGTTTTAATTGAATGCTTTTATATTTTTTATTTAGCGCAATATTTATTGTACATTTATATTTTCAATGTTTTTTTGAAAAAGTTAAGATTTAAACATAGTAACTAATTAGTCATGAGGAGTGAGTTACTAATTGCTCTACCACTTAGTTTCCAATTAAAAACTAAAATTACTTTCTTGTGGGCAACAGAAATATTAAATGAAAAGTTTCCAATTATTTATCGAGTAGGAGTGGGTTTATTAATTTGGGTGAACATCTGAAAAACATCATGATTACAGTAATGGACAACCTAGATAACATCTGATAAGGGCCAGACAGAATAAATAGTATCTGTGTTTTAGTTCTCAACACAGGAGTGAAGAAATAAAGGTCCTTTGAAGAGAGGCCAACTCAGTAATAAAACCAAAATAAATACTTAAAGGACCATTATTATTCAGTTAATCAAAATTAGTCGACATGACATTCATTATAAGCTGACACCATGACTTATTTATAGACGTTATCCTGTAATTGTCATGCTAGTTATACTTTACTTTAAAAAAAAGCTATGAGCCGCGAGTTGATTGATTTCTGTCCTTTGCTTTTAATATTTCAATTTACAGATGGGCTTTTTTGTTGAAAAATCCATTTCAAATAGCATTGCATCATTTATTTGTTACCATAAATGTTCCAAATTAATGTATGTTTTTTTAATCTCCGATTTCATTCTACCATTTCCTCGGATATCAGAATATTTATTTATAATCTCTTTGTAGATTTTATCTGTCATTCTCATCATGATTCTCTATCTAAGATTCTCACCTGCTTTACTCAAGCCTGTGCCACGGAGACATTTGGAGATATACTCCACGGACTTTTTTCCTAACTAAAAATCCGATAAGTAGAAGTCTGAAGTAGATGGTTTACTGAAGACTGAAAACAATAAAATATGAATAACTTGGTTAATATCTGAGTTACGAGAAAATGAATAGAACCACAATTGTTGCTAGCTTAATAAGATTAGTTCTATAACATTTTTCGATCCGAAAAAAATTACGAAGGTATTTTGTTTTTCGATTCCACTTCCTTCTGCGTACATATGATTTCAGCCATCTTTAGTTTTGAATGAAAGGTTAAACATCAAGCGTGTATCAAAACAACATTTTCAAGTCAAGAACGTCAATTCATAATTGTTCACGTCATCACACTAAGTATTTACAAGTATCTCACATGATAAAGGCCTGTTGAAAACAATATTTTGTACAGTGGCGGCTCGCGTATAGACATTGTGGAACTGCAGCACGCCCAATTTCCACTTGATAATATCTATAGCATTTAATATAATGAGCCTTTTTTCTTTAATTCTTTCATTATACTTGTATAATATATAATCCTTAAGCCTAATGCAGTAATCATCCCCCAGTTTATGAAAAAAGATACAAAAATCTTTGTATGGAACTGTGCGCTTCACAGTTCCAGCGGAGAGGTGTTTGACTGTTGTGCGCATGCGCACACAGGAAGCTCCACAATGGAGAGAGAGCAGTGTCGTTCCCGCAGTGCCGCCCCTGGCGTGCTAAGGCTAAAAATTTTCTGGAGCAGCACCCCCACTAATTTTAGCTACGAGCCGCCACTGATTTTGTATTTAAGCTTGAAAAAGACGTTTCATAATATATTGGCTTATTATTTATTTTATTTATTGCTTACAAGGATTTTCCTTATAGCAAGGAGTTGGCCTTATATAATGAGGTTAGTTTTTCTATGTCAGTAGCTTATATATAAACATATTTTTACAAACTAGAATTGAGTATAACTGACAAGAATTGGCTAATAGATAGGTATAACAGTACTAAATAAACAATTAAGAAAAGAAGAGAAATTTATTAATGTTAACTCAGACAAGATTCGCGAAGTTTGAAACTATTTCTTAAATATTTAAAAATGTTAATATATACTTCTCAAGTTGTATTATTTAGAATATTATGAAGTTGTGAATAATCTGCTGGCTGTTTGATGAATGGTAAGTACTGTTCTCTGAAAGGGGAGTAAAGAGCAATGAAGCATTATATGATAAATGTCCTCATTCATATTTAAGTTACACAATGCGCAAATTTCTTTTGGATTAATATTATAGAATACATTTTTCATTGAAAACTTTATACAATAGTTGCTGGATGTTCTTAGCTGTGCAATGGCTTTTACAATTTGGATACAATGTTGGCTTATTGTTAACGTGCTATGCTTGAATGAGGGGATTTACTGAAGGCTACAAATTAAAAAAAGGAATTGTCTCAGTTAATCTTCGAGATAGAGAAAGAGTGTGTATAAACAACATTTACAAGAAATTAAATTTTCAACAAGAATATTATATATAATTTTTCGATCTCACTCATAATAATAATTAAATTTTGAAAATTGATGCACAGCATTTGGGAATAAAATTAAAAAAAAAAAATGATCCAAATTCTTTTAAATCGTGTTTTTAAAATATATGCCCTTAAAGAAATGCTGAAATAAAATATATATCAGTTTATCTAGTTTCTTTTTGCTTATTTGGTCAATTAAATTTTAAACCTACTAATCGTTCAAAAACGTAGTCTTATCGCTGAGTTATTGATAAAGACTTGCCGGAGAGGTCGAGAGAGAGGGAGAGACTACCTGTTATGTGTGACGTCATGGCTATGTGATCCACAGGAACAGGCCTTTACGCCAACAATTCACCAGAGGCAATGCTGCTCGATACCACTTTCTCGAACATCATTGGGGGATTCCACCTTTTTCTAGAATCTTTACATCGAGTGAGTACTATATAAGTTAACACTATGCTGAAATTTATCTCTGCGTCACTGTCAGTTATTCCCAGAAAAATAAGGGCTCTGTTTAATATGCTCTCATGACTTGTTTACGTATTTTTTCTTCATTGTACTAAGTAAACGTTCTTATTTAAAAATAATAATATAATTTAATAAATACTTTACGAAACGTAACCATTGCACTCCGGGAACATTCAGTGTAATGGTTAATTTATTTATAGTGAGACATTTTACATATCTCATGATTTCTTCAATGGGTTTCCCCGTTGGAAAACGAATCGTATTAGTTTACCATTGTCCGTAGTTATTAACTTTGAGAGATCAATAGTGTTTTAATTTATTTATATTTTTATTTCCAATATAAATTTGACTGTTTTTCAGCCTTCAATAGATGATAGGAATGTTTCTGTGATTCGCTTGAAAATTGGAAGCAGCCTTCAATATTCTTTTTAATTTCACGGAACATTATTTTTTCGGTATCACTTTGATTGTTTGCAGTGTTTTCACAAACTAAAATAAATAAAGCATTATAAAATATTTTTGTTTTTTAATGCAAATTTAAAAAAGATTGAATATTAAAATTTTGAGAGATAATATAAAATAAGGAAACAAAACAAATTATTACTTTATGCTTAAAGTAAAACTAAACCCTGAGATAAATATGGCATATTTATTTGTCGATTTACTTATTTTTAATTAAAGTCTTAATAGTCATTTTATCCTAACAACGGGTCAACGTGGAAGGTCACTGTGACTGCATTAGTTGAACACCTATATGCACATACGTGCAAATTAGTTTGAAAGAATTTGACAGTGTTTTCGTTTTCCAAATCCAACTGAAAACTTTGTTGTTGTTGATGCAGAGATTGTATGATGCGTTCTAAAATAATAAAGTAGACATTTCTAATTTCTTCTTTTGAGATATAAAATAAATATAATACACTGTGCGTTCTATTTTAATAATGCTAACAATAATAATAATAATACGGCTTTTTTATTTGAGACAAAATACTGCTTTGTACATTTTAAGTGAATTAATAATGTTTCCCAAAATATGGACATTAACTAATACTGGAGTTGGAAAGAAAATGTAGAGTACAACAGTTGTAGGAAATTAAATTAACAATAATATTGGCTGTATTAAACTTCTAGATTTGGCTCAGAGTAACGAAGATATTTAGAGTTTTGTACGATTCTTCAGGAATAATAAAAAATAAAATAATGGTTGGTTAGTAAATTTTTATTCCTTCTTAGCGCCACGAAAAGAGACCACTCAATATTTATTTTTGTTACTTGTTCTTCCTCTCTTCATGAGGAGGAAAATTGCTTATATAGATGGTCTGATGGAAAATAATGGAATGATTTATTAATACGAGCACTTATGATAACAACTATATCTAGCACGTATAATCTTAATATTTAAACATTAGTGTATATATAGATTTGATATTTTTTGTACTGTTCTAAGAACTTTGCTTAATTTTAAAGTTGTATTACCACCAACTAGGTCAGGAAGGTTTTTTACCCCACTCCAAAAATACACAGAAGTCCGTCATGCAATAAACAATTCAAATGATCCTAAATTAAAATTACGCAGGAAGTAGGCTCAGTGACTGAGTTACTTTAAACAAATATATGGGGGCTTACTTGAAGACGAAAACATAAAAATACAATTAACTCTCTTAATATTCGTGATAAGATTATACCATCCCACCCATAACAGCTGGGATGTTTCGAATTTTCGACTCCCAACTCATCCTATTCCTGGTCCGATTTGAGCCACCAACGAATATAATCTTTAGTGTTGAATGAAATCATTATAGATAAGGTATAGATCAAATGAACATTTTCGAGTCGAAAACATTAATTATTAATTATTCAGGTCGCATCGCAATCGATGTATCTCAGATAGTAAAGGTTTGCTGAAAACAACACTTGGATGCCCCTGGAATAAGACATTTGGTGGAATATTGACAAGCGATGCTAAAAGTGGGAATTTCCGGAAAGATAAAAATTAAATAGTGGAATTATCTCACTCAATATACGAGAAACAGTGAATAGACCAACATTTATACATAGTTAAATATTCATCAAGACGTATGTTTCGACCCGATTCGTAATAACGGAAACATTTTGAATTTTCTATTTTCCCCCTTCTAAAACCACTCCCTCCGATTTCAACCTCCCTCCTTCAACGACCTTGATCTTCAGTTTTACCTGAAACTCTTATATATAGTCTAAACTTACTCTATATATAATTGTTTCATAATAATAAAAAAAAAAAAAATTGTAACCACTAGAGCGGTAACAGAGAAATATACATATATACATATACTCGTATATTGAACGGACCTCATTTACGGCATTTCGTAGGTATTTTATGACATTTGAAAAAATTTTCTGAAATCGCGCCATGAGTATAGCCGGAACAGCTGGTTTCCCTTAAAGAAAACTGATAATACACATAAACGAAAATGGAAATAATCAGTAATGTTTAAGTGTTGAGAACATTGGTTATTAAAAAACTATCACATTGGTTGATGAAAAACTAATTAGTGGAAAAAAATGAGGAAACAATATATTTTTAATTAAAAAAAAATACTCGAAATAGTACAATTCACGGAATTCACAAATTCCTTGGACAATAAATAATTATGATATGAGAGATAATGAGGTATGCGGCTGTGAAGGGTAGCCGGCCGTTGGGGGAGGCTAGTAGTGAGTCATAGTCTCAGACTAAATTAGCCCAACATTGGCCAGCCAGCCAAGGATCACAGTTAGTAGTTCTATTCCTCAATGGGTTGTCCATCGTCTTGAACCATCTCATAGCTCCAAGGAACCAATCTATTAACAAGAGTGCCAATATAAATGGAAGATTATTTAATGTTGTCCCCACTGACCAGGTTGAGTGCAAGGCAATGGTGTATGATGTGTAAATTTCTGCTTATTGGGGCAAGATATCATGATGTGATCGTCGTCATAGAAACGACAAGCAGATGAAAATCATCCCAAGATTTTAATGGGGAACCACGAAATTTTCTGAATTTTCGTAAGCAGGGGGACTTTAACAGATTGAGAATTTCTCTGGGAATGGATGGTTCAAACGCAAAATGCAAAGTAAACCTAGATCATGGTACGTCATTTACTCAAAAAGGTCTTCTCAGAAGAATAAAATAAAACCGCCACTTTTTATTCTTATTTAATGATGCTACTAGTATTATAAACAAAATTACAAGTATTTACTTAATACGAACCTGATAGTATATCGATTGTTCGTGAGTGCTCTTCTGTAACGTATATTTCTCAGCCCAAATCCGATATCATTTATTCACGTAGGCTTGGTAATGTTTATTCTCTCCATTAACAGGTTTAGTTGAGCATTTATAAATATTTCAGTAATCGCGTTTTCTGTTTCCATGCACATCTTTTTAAGTACGTAAAAAAGTATTGACCGAGACAGCTGAACTTTCGAGAGTCCCACATCTTATACCAAGCCTAATTCCTCGAACTGTGGGAGATACGAGTCAAGGATAGCTAGCAATGTGACATCTTCATTAACATTCTATGCTCAAGGGACCTTAATCTCACATGGTAAACCTAGAGTGGCGAGTCAATAATTGCCTGGGCAAAAGAAATTATTTAGTGACGAAATTCATTAAATAAAATCCTAAGTCCCACCCTGGCTAGAAAAGGGTGGTGACCTGTGGATAACCCGTCCCAATTAGCCTGAGTTGCAAAAAGTGGACGTTAATAAATAATAATAATAATCAAGGGACCTTGGATTTATTTGTTTGGTATCATACAAAAAACTCGATATTTAACCGTGCCCTGTAAATCTAATGATTAAGTTTGTTAATCGTCGAATCGAGGGGGGGGGGGCAAAAAGAAATAGAAACCCATGTGCATATTCGTTATTATACGTAATACCGAAAAACGTTATGAGATCAAAGGTGTTAAAAAGAAACGTACAACAATTGTTTCGTTTTTTTTTCCAATTCGAATATTTTAAAATCTATTTATTAACAGGACTTTATGCTACCTCGGCTAAACGGAGAGGGTTATCTATAGATTGCCAATATTTTCTAACTAGGATGGGACTAAGAATTTTATTTAGTGAATTTCTTACTTAATAAATTTCTATTGCCCATGCGGAATCGATCGGAACCACAACATAAGGTCAACTCAAATATTAACAAAGTTATTTGTATGTATTTGTTTAGCCAGCATTTGTATTCGTTATTAGTCAATGTTCTTTGTTTACTGTGTGGTATAGTTATGACTCATTCCTATCATGTGATTTTTAATTGGACATTTCATTTTCCGTTTAAATGTCTTGTTTACATAGGTTTCTTATTACGGGAAATCACAGAGAATTGAATGTGTCAATAGAACATGTGGGAAATCGTTTTAGATTACCTAGCTCATGCAAAATGGAATGTTTATATTAAAAGAGTAAATTGTTTATAACATAGTTATGTAACTAAAAATCATTCCTGATTACGCGATTTTGGTCTGGTTCCATCAGTGCTGGGTGCTTGGTGTTTTAAGTGTATCATGATGTCTTTGGACAATTGAAATTGGGAAATCTGCTTAATTTACGTAAGATCTACGCAAGATTTACGTTGCTGCACAATTCATAATAAGGTAAGTTAAGGTTGGGAATCTAGACATAGTGAGAGGTGCTCTATCGTTTTCTATACTGCAATAACAAGGGAAAATGCTGATAATAAGCCAAGTCTTTTTATACATGAATAACTGAGAATGTAAACACTCATTTTATCTGGAGTATTTGTACTTAAGCTTGTGTTATCTCCGTACAATATTTCATTGCTGATAGAACTATGAGTTACGTAGGTTCATTTAAGATTTTTAAAGATTACATTAAACTTGTAGGTAAGATTATTTGCTTTTAGCAGATTCCCCTTAAGGGAAATCAGCTATTGAGGTTGTTACTCATGTCGGGATTTACGAAAAATTTCAAATGTCCGTCGATCCTATCTAGTAGATGACGAATATGAGATCCGTTCAAAATTATACATACATACATATATATATATATATATATATATATATATATATATATATATATATATATATATTTATTTGTCTGTTACCGCTCTAGCGGCCACAATTTTAGTCGTATCGTTACCTAACTCGATATATAATCATTTTATGTAAAAAGAAAGATCAAGTTCGTTAATGGCTGAAATCGGACAAGTAAGGAAGAGGGGTTAAAGGGCAGAATTTGTAAAATTCCAAATATCTCCGTTATTATTAGTTAGATCGGAAAATATAATAGAACTAATCTTATTGCATATTTAATTACCTATAAATTTTGGTTTATACGTACTTTCTCTATCATGAATATTAACCGAGATATTTGCATGTTTCAATTTTCAGCCTTGAGTAAACCGCCACTCCTACTCATGTTATAATAACAATAAGCTGTTACGTCATGAACCATATTGTTCTAAGCTTAAATACCAAATATTGTTTTCAAGACACCTTTATTATGGGAGATACACGGAAATTAGTTTTCCGATGATGTCA
Source organism: Riptortus pedestris (assembly GCA_019009955.1). Classification (NCBI taxonomy): domain Eukaryota; kingdom Metazoa; phylum Arthropoda; class Insecta; order Hemiptera; family Alydidae; genus Riptortus; species Riptortus pedestris. Next base: position 78,785,539 of record CM032229.1, read on the forward strand.
TCAATTAGTGGATTTCAGCCTAGAATTAGTCAATAGATGATATGAGACGACCAGTGTGTCATACGAGCACGTTGGAACTCTTATTAGTTTACTCAGTCTCTGCGTGACGGAATTTTTAGTCAAGTAATAGCTGTCTCGCCCTTTACTGACTGGAGGGCCTTCATTTATTTATTACTTCAATAATAAACAAATCAAAGATTAAATAGTTGCTTTATTTTAAAAAGTATCTATCTTAGTGAGGCATTTTGAAACCATTGAGCCAGGTTCTCTTGGAAGCGACAAATCCATCGTGCTCGGATTATTTATTTATTCATAAACGTCCACTGCTATGGCTAATTGAAAATTAACTCGGATTAGCTTTGTTTATGTTCTACATCGTATACCTTACAAAACTTGCATATATATGTCTGTTAACACTCTATGGGAGGGAATGTTTATTTAACCGTTACCAAATTCGATATTCAAGCGTTTCTTGGCGTTAATAGAATCGGATGAGGAAGGGGGAGGTTTAGAAAGGGTAAAATAACAAATTCGAAATGTGTTCTTTATTATGCTTTCTATTATATAAGCAATCGTATTGTGAATTAGTTTTGCAATAAATATTCTATACATTTTTTCTCTAACTCGAATATTTATCGAGATATTTATATTTTTAGTTTTTTAATGACTGAATATTTAGTCATTTTTGTAATAGTTAGTTAATGGCTGAAATCTGGCCAGTGGGAGTGGGGGGGGGGTTAAAGAGGGGAATTTCGAAAATTCGAAATATCTCCGTTACTGTACGTCGGATCGAAAATTTGCATAGGACTAATCTTATTGCAAATCTAATTTTCTATAAATGTTGTTGATTATATTTTTTCTCTATCGTGTTTATTAAGTGAGATATTAGCATATTTTAGTATTCAGCCTTCAGTAAACTCCCACTCCTCTTCATATCATATTAACTTTAAGCTAATTAATATCATGAACCACTTCATTCCAACTTTAAATAAAACATGTTGTTTTAAATGATTTTTTTCACATTTACGTTGTGAGATAAATGCAAATACGTTGTGAGATGACGCCATCAGTTATGATTTAACTTCATTACTTGAGAATGTTTATTTAATCTATAATATAGTCAATATTTAACAGTTTAATTCAATACTAAAGTTCATAGTCGTTAATGGCTGATATCTAAGCAGGAACAGGGGTTAGAGAGGGAAAATTTCGAAAATTAAAAATACTTCCGTTATTATAAGTCGTATTAAAACGTGTTATAGAATTCATCTTGTTAAACTATTGAAGCTCTACAATTTTGTCCCTTTACACATGTTTTTGTAGCTTAAATATTAAATGAGACATTTGGAGTTTATTGTTAGCTCCCAGCTCCCCCAACCCCCGCTTCTACACATCGAATTAAAAAAAAAAATAAAATATTTTTATATAAAAAAATATTTGGGGAGAAAGGAATAGTGTGTCAAACCAGCACGTGGGAAATCTGCTTAGTTTACGCAGCCCCTGTGTATCAGACTTTTTTTTTTATTATGAATATTGGATTTCTAATTCTTTTCTCTCGATCTATTCACGTTTAATTATTTCACATTTTTACGTTTTATGGTTTTTATTTGTATTTTCTATATTATTTAGTTTACGCAATATTATTTCAGCCAATGGTTCAACATGAGTTTAAAATTAAATTTAAAATAAGGGAAATCTGCTAAAATCTAGATAGTAATAAAATACAAATACAATTATAAATTATTATTATTATTATTATATATATATATATATATATATATATATATATATATATATATATATATATATATTACGTAGTTTTATATAAATTTAATTTGGACTCTGGGACAATTTAGGGGTAAAATGTATTTTGTCATTACTGTTTGATCATAGGTTTCAAGAAAAAAAACCATTTCCTTTTATTTATTTATTTTTAATTAGCGTTATATGCTAAATTACTATATGTTAAGTATGTGTGGTCGCCGATTCTATCAATGAATGATTATTTTCTGAATAATAATTGAACCTGCCTGTAGATGAAACATGAGGACATCAAACCCTTAACCCCTGGCTCATGTTGTGATGAGATAAAACGTCTTATCGAACAGGGAAAAAACGAGCATAATTACGAGAAAAAATATTTAAGAATGACTGTAAACGGAAAAAGTAAAGCATTTGTCACCGTGTTTAACTAGCATGCCTGAAAACAGTAATACAGTATGTCATCTCTAAAGTACCAATCATTTATTCCTTTATTGGGTGACTAACAGGTGGAGGTGAAGAACAGCGGGGAAGTCTATGAAATTATATAAAGGTGGCTATCTAACAGGTGCAAAAAAAAAAGTAACTGAAACGACATTCTGCAAAACTCTAAGTAATGTCCCCACACATAATTACAAGGAGGAAATACACTCGTACTCAAAAAGTCCGTCCTTAAAATATATTCTCTAATTCAAAGTAAAAACCCGATGAGTATAAGTAGGGGGCAACTGAACGTTAAACAAGAAATTCCAAATAACTCGCGCGCGCGCCCACAAACACGTCTGTGCGGTCGCAATTTTTGTTTGATCGTTAAAGACCAAGTTCGACTCGTCGGAATTTAGAGGTGGGAATTTCGAAATTTTTAAATTGCCGTTATTATGAGTTGTATCGAAAAATGTTATGGAACCAATCTTGTTTAACAATTGCTATAATTGTTGTTCTATACATTATCTCGTAACTCTATTTATAAGCGAGTTAGTGGAACTTTCTTGTTTTCAATCTTCAGTGAACCCCCACTTCTAATCATCGAATTTTTCTTAGAAATATAAAGTATATGATGATAAGAGAACAATAGTGAGTCGTACCAACGAGTAGGAAGTCTCTGTAGTTTACACAGGCCTGCGTGACGAACTTTTTCCTCATCGCCTGAGTTGGATCAATGTACATTTGAAAAATTAATTTGAAAACCGTGTCATGAGTGCGACCTCAATAGCTGATTTCCATGAAGGGAAATCCGCTAATAACACGGTACACAGGAAGGATTTACAAAAAACGACATTGACATACTTTTCCCTCGCATCATCTGGAACCCTCACTTTTCCTATCCAAATTTCACAAACCCGTTATCGCCTAAAGCCTCCTAGTTTCCTTACTAAAAGTCCTTCTCATAGAATATCTGGTTATGCTGATCCATCATCTCCATCCCCTCCCATCCTTTATTGCCGCTTTATAGTGACATTCCAAAATATTCACTCCCTCCCGACCTCTTAATCATGACAAGTGTACAGCTGATTTCCCACCTCAGTTCAGCATTAACTAATCACCATCACGATGATCATCAATACTTTTCCAGGTTCTATTAGACTTCATCCAGTTCAATCTGGAAAATAAATCATTCACAATTGAAAATAACTTTTATCTAGAAAACCTAAGTCCTTACATGGACTCAGGTGTTGCCCCTTTACCAGGAAATATTTTTTTGGGCAAATTAGAAAGATTATCCCAAACCCTAAAACCTAGGGGTACTAAGAATTGTTCCATGGTTCTATAATTCTACTCAAAACATTCCTTAACTCATTCTCCAACTCCATGTCATTCACCTGAATAAGATCTGGTTCCACCATTTCAGTTCTTTATATCAGTATTCCTGTAAGAAAAATGGCTTTAATACCTGAATTTATTAATATTCCCATAGCCTCCTACCATATGACCATAATGACAGTAATCATCCTAAGCACATTTAAACGCTCCATATCCCGATAGCTGTCCGTCTGAACCCTCCAATTAACATGAGCACATATACCATTAAACCAATCTTCTACCAATTGAATACCTTACTCACTACTCGTTATTCATAACCACACCCATAACGTTGCAAGACAGACAATCGTGTTTATATATTTAAATGTCCAGCATTTTACAAAATATTGGATAATGTACAATCCTGATAAACCTAAGACCTAAAAAATAGTTGTCTCCACCGCATCAATCTATAACTATCCCTCCCAATTTTTGAAATTCTTCGTTTAATGAATGTTTCAAATTCTCCGTGTATAAGTCCGTCGTGAGTTGCATGCAAATATGTTGTGATTACGTCACCAATTAAGATTTTTCACTCTTTACTCGAAAATATTTATTTCAATTACACCACACTAGATATTTAACCGTTTCAGTCAACACTAAAGATCGTGTTTGTTATTAGATAAAATTTGACCTGGAATAGTGAGGATATTTCCGTTATTGTAAGTTGGATCGTAAAATTTTATGGAACCAATCTTGTTAAACTATTGTTGCTCTACAAATATTGTTCTATGCATTTTTTCGTAACTCGAGTATTGACCGGGTTATTCGTACTTTCTAGTCATTTTCTGCCATCAGTGAGCCCCCTCAACCCTTCTACTCATCAGTTTAGTATGTTACACCAGGACGTGGGAAATTGCTTAGTTTACGCAGATACTGCGTGATGGCCTTTTTTTCTTAACTGTAATATTAAGCGAGTTATTTTTAGCCTTAGTAGTCCTCCACTCATAATCATCTGATTTGTATTTTCAAGTACATTCGAAAATCGTGAATATATGGTGAGATGAGATGGCTACAGTGTCATGCCAGCATGGGGAAAATCTGCTTAGTTTACGTAGCTGACGGACTATATATATATTTACGTGAGATGAATAGAAACGGGGATTTAACAAAACAAAAAACAATAAAAAATACTATTCACTGGCTTAATACGTAAAATACGAAAACAGTGATAATTTATAGAAATTAAATTTGAACAAGATTCACTTTAATAAATGTTTTCATCAGACTCATAATAACGGAGATATCAATAATTTGATGAGTAGGTGCCTTTGGAGTGAATAGTAGCCGAGTTTCTTAGCCGCTCTCGGAGAGAGTCGGTTAGGCTCGGTAAAACTCGGCGGTGGTTCATTCGGCTACCTTCGTCTGTGTTCGGCAAGAGTTGGAGACCGACCCCGGAAAACGCCAGTAGTAAATATGAGGACGAAGTCGCAACACCTCTCGACCCTTCTGTTTAAGGGATACACCGCACGTATCGTACGTTTTACCATTTTTATATTCCAACTATGACTTTTTTTAAAAGATTTATATATATTTTATTTTATGGTTTTATAATTACCTAGTATGTTTATTGCTACATCTTAGTTTAATCCACTGAATTGTTACGTTATATTCACCATTTCGTATATTTTTGTGGTCATAATAGTCCTGTTACAGCATTGCATACTTTTCTTGATTTAGCCTCCTGTTTACGCAGCATATTTTGCTAAGGAAAAAAGGCCAGGTACAATCTGCTTATTTTCGACGGACTTTTCCTTGTTCGTTTCTACCTTGTCTGTTTAGAAACTTTCCTCATGTCGCTTGAGCCGTTCTAAAATTATTGAATAATTCTGATGTGATAATTTATTTTCTACTAACCAAAACACTATTTGTCAGAAAATAAAAATTGCGTTGCTCAAATTTAGTGAATGAAGTGTGACTAATTTTCATGATATTGAAATAAATAGCTATGAGAAAGCATTAATTACTCAAGATATGATCATTGAAGTGTCCATATTGTTAAAAGGCATTTGCTTTGAGTAAATAACAAGCAAATACAATCTTGATTATCGTATATGTTTATTGTTTTATATTAATGCCTTCAATTTTCCTTGTAATGCTTCAAAAGTTACATATCATTGAATTGTATACAGTGGTAGAATTATGATGCTATTCATTCATATTAAAAACGACCATAAGATATGTGAATTAATACCACTTATTAATCTATTTTATTAGGTGCCTACTTCATATTTGGATTAGTCAGTTACAGAAAATAAGCAACGTTATAAAATCTTTATATGCATTGGGATTTGATCGTTTATGCTTATAATTCCTGATTTTGGGGGCTAATGTCTGTTGACTTCAGTGTATCTAAATTTGAATTGTGGTATTCTACTAACTTCACAATGCCTGTATATTTGGTCTTGTGAAATATATATCATTGTAGATTTTTCTTTAAAGTGAAGCAATACATATATATTGTTGTAAAAATATTATTTTTTTAAAATTAATAATATTACATAAACTACATGAGGATGTGTTGTTAGTGAATACTTCTCTGTATATAATATTCATAATTTAAATTAATGAAACTTCTTGTAAACGTCTGATTCAAAGTAAGAACTTCACGTTAACATTTTCTTTTCTTTGTTTTATTTTATTTATTTATTTCTGTTGTACATTTTATGTCGATTCTGGATTAATCACTAAAACATGTTGAACTGCCACTAAGGTTCATTTTAAAATTTAGATATTGAATTAAACCAACAGATAGCTGCAAACTGTGGAGGGAAGAAATAAATCTAGTCATGTAGGAAAATTACTCGAGTTGCAGAGCTTCTCTAAATTAAATTGGGAAAAGTTGAGTTTTTGAATTAATTGTATATTTAAATCACTCTTTAAAAAATCAAACGAAAACAACTGCGATACAAAATTAGCAGTGCTTTTTACTTTAAAATGTAGAAAATACAATAGAGAAGCCATTGCAATATGCTATAAATAATAAGGATCTCTAAGCCGAAATTTGACCCAAAATGTTAATTATAATATATCTAAAGTTAAATGGAATATATAATATATAGGATTTTCTCATGAATTAAATTATTTTTTTGGTGATAATGCTGCCGGAATTTCGTTCCATTCAGTAATGGGCGAGTCGTGGAAGCATTTTAATAGATCTCTATGGAAGTAGAGGCCGGTTGGGTCTAATATTATGGAATCTCAGATCCAAGTGACCCGTGTGTAATATTGACAGCTAGATAAATTCTCATCTAGTGAGCCTATTTCGTTTCTCGAAACCCATTTTCTGTTAAAAGAAGCGGATCTTGTTTTAAATTGTAGCCATTCATCGTAGTTCCTAGAACGGCACCTATGGGTGGAAAGTTCTACACTGGCCGTCCCCAATCTTTTCAGGAAGACGC